>JAILYA010000046.1:0-2623749 GCA_021437795.1 Rhodamnia rubescens
ATCGAATGAGATTCAATTAATCCGCACACTCTCACGTCCCGTCTTACTTCCCCATTATCTCTACTTTCTACCCTAATAACATGAAAATGCCATCCCATTCGAGTTGGGGTTCCAATTTTCCTGTATCTATGTGTATATTTCGAATTTGGAGTCAGTCACTCCCTCAAGCAGGGGAAAGAGGCAATCCTCCCATTGTTGAGCATCAACTTAAGTTCTTCCTTCCCAAGAATCTGCCCATGGCTGCTACACTCCTGACACCATCATTTCTCTAACAGCACATATTTGCTTAAGCCATTAACATCACAATGCATAAGCAACCTAATCCTTAACATGCTTCCCAATTAAACTTTGAAATTAGAAAAAGATATCCATGTGCATAGACCAAACTGCAAAGCAATTTAAAATCCAACTAACTGCAGCAAAGAGACCAAATCGTACTTTTTCAAGTCCAGCAAAAACAGTTAAACGAAATCCACCATATTATCCAGCTAAACTACCACTTACAATCTGGGCAAAATATTGCCCGCATGCTGCACTAGCTCATAGAGATCCACAATGGAGCAACCCCGCCTCGTCTCCTCCTTGAAGAACATCTCCAGCTTCCTCAACTCATCGAAAGCCCTCATATCTGGGGCGATCAATCAAAAAAACCGGGAACACAAAAATCCATAAAACAACATGCATTTTGCCTCAATAATTAAAAGCCACAAGATCAGAAGCGACTGCCCAAACCAACAGAACCCACAAGTAGATCGGAGAACCGGCACTTACAGAGCTCGTAGTACTTGTGAGGGGACAATTTCGAGGTGCGGAGCTCGGAGAGCATCTGCGCCGAGTACTTGAGAGCGTCCCTGAGGTTGTTCGAGTCCTGATGCAATAGCGATCGAGGTTAGGGTTTAGCTACGCGGGGCGAAGGGTCTTTCAACCGCTGAATTGAAGAGAAATTGGCGGGCGGGCGGGCTAGCGAGCGAGCGAGCTCCGATGTCATTACCATGGCGCGATGCATGTAGAAGGCGTTCTGCTGGAGGCCGGCGATGCCCGCCGCGAGCCATTTGTCTTCGTCTTCGGCCACTCCGGTCATCGTCGTCGCTTCGCCGTGTCCCTCTCTCTCTCTTTGACTTGCTTCTTTCTGGTTTTTTTGTTTTCGGTTCGGGTCCGTTTCGCCTTCCAACGATGTGTCGCAGCAAATTGGCTGGGATCGAGCGCCACGGGGTGCACCTCCTTATGATGGACCAGCGTTGCACTCGACGTCGAGTTCATCGGATGGTACGCCTCCCCCTTGTTTCCATATGAAAATTTTCGCATTCGATCTGGAGCCTTTAAAAAAAATTTCCCAATGCTCGACCCAAAAAATAAGGTTATTTTCAATATAATTGTCAAACTCGCAACTGCTTGAATTAATTTTCTAAATTTCATGAAACATTTTTGCGAGTTCCTGACTTAAATCCTAATTAATCGAATTCGAACCCGGTTGTCAATGAAAAGTTAAAATCTACTGAAATTTGATGTGGAGGTAATCAATCTATTTAAAAAGGAAAAATTCAAAAAAAAAAGGCTTCAAATGCCCTTTATTTTCTTAAATAAAGACCTAAATTTGACTTTATTTCAAAAATGGCACGAAATGTCATCATTGGTCTAAAATAAGTTTTCTCCAAATAAGGGCTTGAAATAGCCAAGTATGGAGAGTGCATAGCAACCATTACATTTTCTGCATTTACGTTCCAAACTTATTTCTCGAATAGGTTTGGAAGCAAACTCGTTTGGTAACGTAATTATTTTTTATTTTTGAAACAAAAATTTGTTCCAAAAACAGATTTGAAAGAAAAATCGAAATAAAAATATTTTAGCTTCTGGAGAAACGAGAAATCAAAAATAATAATTTTTTCACTTTTTTCCAAGTACCTGACGCCGCCAACCACCACCCATTGCCCGTCCGCCGTCTCCCCCCGCCTAACCTCCGATCGCTACCACCCACCGTCCTCATCGCATTTGTTGTAGACCCCGCCGCCGCAGACCATTGCTCATCGCCACCCTCGGTCGGCCACCACCAACCACCGCCCATTGTCAACCTTCGTCGCCGCTAATCAATGCCCTCGGTCTCCCACCTTGCTAGCCACCACGAGACCACCACCCGCCCGCCTTGCCGTCACCCCCACCTTGCCAATCTTTGCCGGCCGTCACCAACCATCGCTCACCGCCGACCTTCAATGCCGCCAACCACTATCCTTAGTCGCCCGCCGTCGCCCTCGTCTCACGGCCAAACGCTACCACCCATCGCCTGTCGCCAACCCTATCTCCATCGACCACCACTTGCCGCCAACCATTGCCTACCGTCACCCTCCGCGGTCACCGCAACCATTGCCGACCGCCACAACAACTGTCATCATCGAGTAAAAAAATAAATAATAATTTTTTATTTTAAATATTAAATAATAATTTCTAGAAGTGAAAATTTTCAATTGTTGTCAAACAAATTTATGTTCCAGGATTAGAAATTTTATGTCATTATTAAACGCATTTTTTTGCTCAAACACTCATCGAGAAATAGAAATAGAAAATATATTTCTAGCCAAAAATCTATTTCGGAATAGAATGGTTATCATACACCCTCATACCAAAAAAAGGCTTGACTCACCTAGGTTGGTAGGGGCATTTTTGTAATTTAATTTTTTTTCTGTTTCCATAAATTAAAAAAAAACAAAAAGTAAAAAAAATGACAAAAACCCAAGTGGGAGGGCAGCTTGCCCTCCTGCCCATCACCACTGCCCCACCAGCGTTGGGGTGACGGCCATAGGAGGGGAGGCAGCCCCTCCGACCTAGATACGCTATTTTTTTTCTACTTTGAGTTTTTTATTTAAAATTAAATTTAATTAAAAATTAGGTTAAAATTATAAATTGACAAAACATCCCTTGATCGGTCGGAGTATTTGGTCGACCAGGCGAGATCAGGCCCTTATTTGAAACAATGAGGGCACTTCAAACTTTTTTTTTTTTTTAACAATGTCAACTTTAATTTCTTATTTGATAAATCAAGAATACTTAGGATTCTTATTTGGAATTTTCTCTCGAAAAAACAAAGCTTTCTTGTAAAAAGATGTTTTAAGGAGCATAATGGGATTTTTCAAACTTATGAATCAATTGGCCAATGTGTTCACAAATTTCATTCAAACATTAATCAACATAGTATTTTTGGACGAATTTCATGTAATCCTTTTCTGGACAGGAAGCAAAGTACACACTATTGTGGTAAGTAATCAATAAGAAATAATTAAATTCCTAATACTCGATTATAGAGTAGTTATATTTTGAGATACGTGCATTGAAATTTCTAAACTTGTTACGAAAGTGCAACGAAATCATAAAACTTTTAAAAAATACAATTAAGTCCCAAAACTTATCGAGAAAATATAATTGAGCCTTAAAACTTTCAAAGAATGCAATTAAGCTTTAACGCTTGTCGAATTTGGAGAAATCAAGTACTTACGTTAATAAATTTTATGACTTAATCAAACTTTTTAAAAATTTTAGGACTCAATTACACTTTTGCGACACTTGATTATAATTTTTGAAAATTTTAAGACTCAATTACGATTACACTTTTGTGACATATTTTGAGACTTGATTGTACTTTTTAAAATTTTAAAACTTACCAAGGAATTTTAAAACTTTCAGTACACTTATTCCTTATATGTTCTTTTGCTTTTGATTATTATGTTGGACGGTCCGATTTATCAAAAGGATATCACATGTCGTGTGCATCACCTCTACTAGCATAATCATAAAAAAGAAGCCATCTAGATGGCATCTACGACACAACTTAGGTCACGTAGATGACAAAATTTTGTATATGTACCTACAAAAGAAATTGAAATCCCCGGTGACTCTTTACATCCGCAATTCAAAGAATAAAATCGAACATCTGTAATCAGAAGAAAAAAAATAAGTAGATGATTGAATCTCTTAAACTATTTATGTACTAGCTATATACTAGTGCATGAAACATATAGTAATTACTGTCTTTAGGACCATGAGACCAACCATGCATCTTTTGCATATGCAGAACAAATACAAAGATACAGCATTTTCAGCTACCATTGCAAGTAGCAATGACAGAAAATGGAAGATATGCACGACACTGTGAAATGAGCGGGAGATATAGCTAAAGATCAAACTCCGAGTGACTGATAACCTAAAAGCTGAGTAATTCTATCATCATCGTCACTAATATGGGCGGAAAAACCGATCCGTGTCAAGTGGTTACAATTAGGAAAACTCAGCATCCGCTGGCAGCCTTTTCAGCTTTCCTTTCTATCGTAAGAAACCCTCGTGCAAAATCAACGCACTCTGAACACCATTGGGACTGCTTTAGAGATCAAACAGGTAAGATTGCAAGAAACAGTCAACATACAAAGATCAACCATTTCATCCATTCCTGCAAGCTAGTTAATACCCCATGGCTCATCTTGCCTTCGATGGAATTTCAGTAGGGCACCGTGTACGGCAGAGCATAAATATCAACCTCTGGTAAGTAATGCATGCGTGGCCATGGGCTTGGGCTCCCATATGTCATGCCATCATAATCAGCTTTACATCCACCATCATAATTGAGCTGCTTTCTATCGAAAAGCCACTCCTGATCATCAAGATCAGCGCATCCACTGTGGAATGAGGGTGGCACCCAATTTTCTATCAGATTTCTGTATTTTAGTTCTGATGGAGAGAGGCTGCGGTCATCGAAGCTCGGTGAGGACAAAGTCCCATTCTTTCGGGAAGATGTTTCAGCTACTCCAGAAGAGGGATGCTGCTCTGTCGAGCCAAGCTTAGAAGCAGAACCTTCGCCTGAACTCAAAGAAGTTGAGCAGGGACATTCTCTCCGATCTGTGCTAGATCTAGGAGCATGTTCATGCTTCTCGTGACCAAAGAGATCCGTCCTTACTGGGGCAGAGCAAGGCTGTTCCCCGCTGGGTAGCATTTCTGGATCTTTGTGCCTTTGTAGAGGCAACCGGATCCGAATAATGCTTGCTTCACATTCATAAAAAGAATTTGAATTACAAGTATCAATGACCATGTGAAGTGCAGAAACCCAACAAGTGAACAGCCTGCCCCAGGTACGGAATAAAGATGAACACACTCACCAGGGTTATGCCCACCATCTGGAGGCAAGATTTGCTTTTGCTTTTTGCTGCTGTTCATTGTGCTGTCCGTAGAATTCAGGGAATTGACAGGTTTCCCGTGTTCTTCAGTAAGGTTGCTCCTCTCAAAGTGTTCAGTGTCGTGTTTTCTTTTCTTGCGATGGTCTCGGTCTCCCGCCTTTTGGTCACCTTGGGTTCTCTTGCCCTCATTCCTTCTCTTATGGCTCGGTTTTTTGTCTTTAATACCCCCCATTTTCCAGGGCCTTCTTTCCATTTTCCAGGGTCCTCTTCTTTTCTTTCTTTTCCAGTTTTCTCTCTTTTCTCCTTTCTTTCTTCGCCTTCTCTACTTCTCTCTAAATCCACATAGAACCAAGATAGCCATGAGTTTAAGCACAAGCTGAATATTAAGAACAGACAGGACAAGCAAGAACATTGATATAGAGAAACACAAGCAAGTCTACCACTGTGACTATCTCAAAAAAAGACTAGCCTAACCAAGACTAAAGGTATCTTAATTAGGGGTGTCAGAACTGAACTATGAACTGAACTAAAAACTGAACTAAACCGAACTGAACCGAAATTTTGTAAATTTTTAGTTCGGTTCAGTTTTCAGTTCGGATAATAGAAAAAATCAGATATTTTTTTTTCAGTTCAGTTTTTATGGTTCAGTTTCAGTTCAGTTACGGTTTTTGAGAAAGACTAAAAGTAAAACCCACACTCTCTCTCCTCATTCTCAACCAAAGCCTCCCTCGTGCAGTCATCCTCCACTCTCTCTCTAACCTAGAAACAGAAGAGACGCCGCCGCAAGACCCACGTCGATGGACAAGCGAAAGACCAGATGAAGTGCCTCATCCCTATCCTCCCTCATCTCCGCCCTCCAGGACAAGTTCGCCTCCCAGTCCAAGCCCAACCTCTCTCCTCTGAACCAGAGCTCGCGTTGCCGTCCTCTTCTTCCTCTTCTCCCCACGAGGAGCTTGGCCTACCCAGCAGAGGGATCGCGGCTCCCTTGCAGACGAATTTGAGGGTGTCGCAACCCCTCGTGGTGGCCGGTGAGGGCCGCGAGTCCTTGCCTCACCGGATCTAGCCTTGCGTTGCCGACCTCTTCTTCCTCTTCTCTGACGACAACGAGCTTTCGGCCTACCCAGCAGAGAGGTCGCGGCCCCCTTCTCGCCTTGCCAGATCTAACGAGGCAAGGGCTCGTGGCCCTCGCCGGCCACCACGAGGGAGGGCGAGGGGCTCGAGACCCCCCATCTGCCCTCCACGCCCGCAGCAGCCCCTCGCAGGCCTTCAGCCACCAAAAAACGAAAAAAAAAAAAAAATTCGAAAAAACTGAAAACTGAACTGAATTGAACCGAACCGAACCAGATTTTTGGTTCAGTTCATATTCAGTTCGGGACGAGATTTGGTTCGATTCAAAATTCCCTCCTAATGGTTCAGTACGGTTCAGTTTTTCAAAAACTGAACCGAACTGAACTATTGACACCCTAATCTTAATGGAGCAACAGTACACTGACAGTTCCAGATAAAAGACAAAACAAGACAAGCAACATGACGACAAGCCAAATGTCAAAAAAGGTTTGGGAGTTTGGTGCAAGAATTAACTCAAAATCCAATATTGAGTCAACCCTTTTCAAGGAGAGTGCTGACTAGATTGTTGGACACTGAATTATAGAAGACCATCGGTTATTGTATCCCTATACTAGAGTAAGCTCTATCCAAACAAGATACTTCAATAGAAACAAGTTGCTCATAACCCTTATTTCTCACACCACAACTAACATTGCTCCATGTTTTGATCTCCTACACGTGACTAAACTGTAAAGGCAAGACAGCAGGCAATGGCACTGTATTAGTATGATAATGCACCATTTGTTCACAAACTCCTAGAAAATCGACTTCCTTGCATTAACTAGAAAGTTACGACACTCTGATCCTCGCGATGCTTGTCCTATCAAAATAATCTTTTATGATGCAAAACAGCATTCAATTAACAAAACCACATTGAACTGAAAAATCTACTTCATTTTGTCAAGCCTCGCCAATAAACAGCATGAAACTCAAAACTAGACCGTCACCATGCCTGTCCTCTGCCCAAAATTTCTTATGGTTACCAAGGGTTTACATAGCACATGGATTGAGTAATCAGAATTTGCCAAGATAATACTACATCAGAAAGTAACAAATGGAAAGGCAAGCTCAAATTCATGAATTCCACTTCCCCCAAAATCATATCACAAGAAAAACCAAATAATCCAACACTCTATCAGTCATATCAAATGCTTTTGCTGTTTAATAATAGCAGAATTCAGTCATCAATCCATTGCTGTCAGAATGTATGTATCAGAGAAAGTCCTGTGGTTTAATTCCCTTTATGA
Source organism: Rhodamnia rubescens (assembly GCA_021437795.1). Lineage (NCBI taxonomy): Eukaryota > Viridiplantae > Streptophyta > Magnoliopsida > Myrtales > Myrtaceae > Rhodamnia > Rhodamnia rubescens. The sequence goes on from JAILYA010000046.1 coordinate 7,508, forward strand.
AATAGGAAGTTTTTCCATCCTATCGAGCATTTAAAAAGTTACTCAATAATTTCGACACAGGATTCTCTTCCGCAAGAATATCATCTAGTGTTTCATACACCACACAACACCATTTTAGCGGGTTCAATTACCTCTATAAATATAGCATTGCCTAAGTTGTAGCAACTGGGGATAAGTACCACAACAAAGTGATGCATATCTAGCAACTAGACAGCTCCGGGCAACCAAATCACCACTTAAGCTAGGAACAACTATACATCAAATGGTTCTAGTATCCTCAGAACATGAACTGAACAAACACAAGAACTTAATTGAGCAAATGCAACTTCATGTCACAATTTGCGACTACTACTTGGTGGGTTCAAGGATTCTTGCTTAATTGACTCAGCATATCAAACACTTTATGCAACTCAGCGTCACAATTTTTCGAAGGCAGGCCCTTGTTATATTCCTTAAAAACCATCAGCCAATATCCTGAAAGAGGCATCATTTCCTCTGAACCATGTGGCCATTACTTGCTCCAACAACACACGCATTGTCCTCTTTCAACATGAACCCTCTTATTCCACATGTTAGTTCTTCACACAAACCCACACGCGTTTTGCCCATAGAACATTTCCACATCGTATGTCCTTGCGTCTCATTAATTTTCCAGTTGGTTCTATCCTTCTTCGGTGGCCCCAAAAGGCCAAGCACCAGTTCAAACACAGTTTATCTGGCCTTTTTTTTTTTTTTTAATTCTACCTTCTTTCACCAATAAAAGATACAGCCGCACGTTACGCATGTATCACAAAGAGCATAAACCGGCCAAGTTCCGGCGAAGCGGAACACAGGCAGCACAAGCACAAGCTACCACCGAATGCTGAACGAACCTTAATCGATTCGATCAACGCCTCGTCGCGGACCCCATTCCTCGCGTACCCAGGAGGAGGGTACGGGAAGCACCGAGACATCCTAGAAAACACACAAGCGATTAACAAGAAACCTCTCGATGGAGAGATCACAACAACAATCGGACGCAAACCCTAGCTCACCCCTCCAAAAAAAAAGACGAGGGGTAATCGACTAGGGACTGAAATTGCGCTCCGAAGCAGGGGGAAGCGCGGATCCGTCCCGCGCGATTCCGATTCGAACGAGGCACAAAGGTCCCGCAGAGAGAAAGAGAGGGACGGAGAGAGGCAGATGGAGGGGATTCAGAGATCGAGAGGAAGAGAGACCTGAGATCCAAAACAACCCCTGCCGTAGGGCTCGAGGGGGATTTTATAGTGCGAGATCTGGCCTTGTGCGAAGGAACGGTCGTGTTTGGATACGGAATAGCTGCATCGTCCTGCTTGGACAAGGATTCCTATTGGCTGTGCGGCCTTTGGGGATCTTGGAGTGTTTGGCAAGCTGAATTGCGGTGTGCCCCCGAGGGAATAAGCTCGGCTGAACTGCCATTTGGATTTCAGTTCCATTCGATCTCATCAATTAAAATACAAAGTCCCCTTCTTTTTATGAGATTTATAATATTTTCTTTAGCGAATAAATACTCTGAAAGTTTTAAATTTCATTAAAAAGTGCAATTGAGTACTTTTCTCTTTTTATCAAAACAATTGAGTACGAAAACTTACCCAAAAAAATAATAATAAGTACACTAGAAGTCTTAAAACTTATTATGTAAGTACAAATGAGTTCTAAAACTTTCAAAAAGTTCAATCAAGTACTAAAAACTTATCACGAAAGTGCATTCGAGTTTTAAAATTTTCAAAAAGTATAATGAAGTCCTAAAATTAGTCACGAAAGTGCATTCAATTCTTAAAATTTTCAAAAAGTGCAATCAATGAAAATACTTGATTGAACTAATATGACAAGTTTTAGGACTGGAATGCACTTTTGAAAGTTTTAGAACTCGAATGCACTTTCATGACAATTTTTAGGACTCAATCGCACTTTTTGAAACTTGTAAGACTCAAATGCATTTTCATGATAAGTTTTAAGATTTTCAATGCACTTTTCTAATAAAAAAATGCAATCAAAACATAAAACTTGTCAAATTCGTGCAATCGAATCTTTCATTTAGTTTCGTCTAACTTAACTAACGGAAAATAATTTTTTACATTTTCTCTCTCCTATGTGGCTAAAAGAACGCTAAAACAACACCATTTTGGTTTAAATTTACATTTTTTATTTGGATTAAGTTTGTATTCATATTTATAAAAAAAGATGAGAAAGTAGACAACCAGGGCTGCCTCGCTGCCGTTGTTCCACCATTGCCTAGAAGGATAGGCAATGGTGGGGAATGGCTCTTATCGACCGCAAGTGAGAACTTGCATGCCCTTGTTCAGATCTAACTAAGGGCCAGCAACTGTCACCCAATTTGGAGGAGGGCCATGAGGGTCGTCAACCACTAGCCGAGGGCTAGTGACCCCCACCATCATCGGCACTTCCCCGCATCGATTTAGCCACGCCATTGCTACATAGGAAAAAAGAACATCACGTCAATATTTTTCTTTAGATAAATTGAACGGAGTGAATGGAACGACTCGGTTGCCCCAATTTAACATGATGTAGGATTTTATTGTATTTTTTGTAAGTTTTAAGACTCATATTGCACTTCCGCGACAAATGTTAGGACTTTCAATAGTCTTATCCGTTTCTTTAATTTATGGGTGTGAGAAATCTATGACCAACACCTAAAAGATGTAACACAATGTCATAAGAAGACAGCGATGACGGTCCATATTGCTATAATAAAAGCAAAAGGGACGACCTATTTTCGAGAGGAGTTGATGATGCGATTTTGCTTAATTTTCAAGTGTCAATTGGGTGCAATCGAAGCATGTGTTGGGACGAAGTTGAAAACGTAAGCATCGCGTATTACCTTCAAGTATCAACCGGCTAATTTTTCACGGCATTTACTCCATAGTTTTTGCTTAATTCTAATTTTGCGGCGCAAGTATTTCGAGTCTTTTAATTTTGAAGCACATGAATTAAAAACGCGGATAAATAAATGAATACACAACTATAATTTAAATAATATTATAAGTACGGACAAGGAAACAAAATTAAGAATTGCTTATATTTAATATGAACGGGAGATCGATCCACCATTCTAAGACCTTCCTACCGTCATAAATTTAACGCAATTTTATCTTGCCTCCTGCTCGAAATGCCGTCTTACCTCACAAACACTCCAAAAGCTTTCGATGGACGATCGGACAAGTATTATTTCGCGGCTAAACGAACGCTAATCTCGAGCACCGGCTTTCGGGGAATTTGCAAGAATGCCACGTGTCAAAAGCTTCACCGAATTTCGCGTTTGCTTTCCTTCATCGGTGAAATTTCGTGGCGGGCGAAGCTCGGACTGGTGGACCGTGTGGTCTGACGAAATGTTAATGAAGCTTCCTATAAGGTCGAAAAGAGGAAATGACAAAAGCTTTTTCGTTTAGGAAGAGAGTTGGGATACATGAGGATGCTGATGGGCCGAGGGCAACGTGATTTGCATCTTGGGCCGAAAGACCACGGCTCGAAGAAGAAGGCCCAATCCCAATCCTGTGTCACGGCCCAACGATGTCGGAAGAAGTCTTTAACATTTCACTCGTTTGACGTTTAATTTTGGTTAACACGGTCGTGAAGACGTGCCTCGTATCTTGCCCAACTTGGCTTATAGTAATGTCGACACGAGCGTGATGAGAACTTGATTGCATATTTTTGAAAATAAGATTCGTTTGACCAAACTAGCTTCAAAATTTAACCATCCATCACGCGGCCGAACATGCGACATTTGTCTTGTTAAAGTGATCTCATTTTATAAAAATATCCCAAATGTTCAAATTTGTCCCAAATGATCAGTTATGCTATGTAAACATGCTTCGCCTTTCTAAGTCAAGTAATGGTGACCCGTCGAAGACTAGAGCCTCAGCGTTGGGGGCGAGCGGGGGTTCATGACGAGTGGGCATGAACTGTAACCAAACAAACAAAAGTAAGTCAACAAACAAGCTTTCAAGCGACAAAAGCACCATGGGCAAGCACTAGTTCCGAAACTTAAACTCTCGTTTGAGTGAGTCGGATCAGGAAGTGATGATGGTAGAAAGAATTGAAACTTCTTCCTGTCGCCCTTTTCTCAAACGCTCAAGCCCCGGTTTCGTGATTGATAGGTATAGGTTGAAATTCATAGATAACAACCTAATCGAGTTGCTTACTTAGATGTTGGTGGGGCGTAGATGCTTGATCGGGGCGAAGATCCCGACTTGAGGAGATGAATTTCAGGTTTTTGCGAGATGTTTGGTCAAATCATATAACGAGCGAAACTCTCGTTTTGTGTTGCTTGAGACATGCGCCTAAGGAGAAAGTCTTTGCAACCAAAGTTGCTAACTTGCTCAACGAAGCATTGCCGGTTTCTAATAACTAGTTGTCCCAATACCCAAAAGCCCAATAATCGAAATCAAGATATAAGCTAAAAAGATCGGCGGCGAACAAGGCATAGGTAGTGGTAGCCCACATAAAGAAGATGAAAGCAGGGCGAGCTATATGTAACAATTCCGTGAGCGAAATTGAGCTGAACGTTCCAAGTGCGGAAGTTGCTGGGCTGCGAACCGCAGTAAGCTGGAAGCTTTCGGAGGCTGAAGTTGGAGCTATCCACTTTCATGATGAAGAGATAAAGTTGCTTAGGAGAGATCACCTTATCAGAGGCTACAAGGATCATATTAGAAGAAGATATCACCTTATCGGATATAACTGGGATTACTTATCGGCCAATTTACCAAATATGGATGATAAAAGTCTCCAACGGGGAAGCACTTGCATCTCACATGCCCAAATTTCTGCCCAATCGCAGACACCATCATCCAAGGTGAAAAATCCGTACGAAAAACAAAAAACGAGAGGTGACCTAGCTAAAGCGCCGATCTTGAGCCGGCCAATGATGGGTTAGAACAGAGAGTCATTAGACGATGGCCGCCCGATCACTCCATCATCGCCGAGGATAGAAGCCGGCCCAAAGTCGAAGCCCCGGACTCGAGGTAGCCGATGCCGGGCTTAGCATGGAGAGTCAGGTCGTTCGATTCAGCATCATCAAATATTATGCTCGCGAAAGAGCCGGTTCTTCAACTCTTACGTGCTTCTTGAACTTTAGAATCGCATCACAGAACAGACATCACGCCTTGTTCTGATCACGTCCCAGCAAGCAAGAAGACAAAACCAAAAGATTCATCCCCTTCGTGGGCCAAAACCTGCGAGACCCGTACTTTCCAGAAGATGGAAATCGCCAGACAATGATTGGCGGAGTCAACAGAAGCCAGAACTTCTCCTTACCAACCTATAACAATCATTACAAATTTTACAAGTTTGACCCCACAAACTCCAGACCCCAGACTCTTCCCAAGTTTCCAAATAAATCACACACAAAACCCTAACAGCATCAATACACACACTCGCTGAAACTCCTATCCTGATATCTACATGACTATGCAGGAGTTGGGGTTGTCGTCACTGAAGAAGGTGGTGTACTGGACCTCAGCGGAGCTGGCGCGGGCGAGGGTCGAGGCCTGCGGGTCCTGCAGCACGTTCCGGACGTACCCCCGCGGGGCCTTCTTGTCATAGGCCCCCGGGGCGTAGGGGTGTTCCACCAAGTCGTAGGGCACGTAGGGCCAGAAGATGCAGACCTTGCCGGTCCGGTGCCGGACCCGCCGGAGCACCTTCCCCGGGTCGACGTACCCGATCACCGTCAGCTTGCTCTGCTTAGGCTCGACCTCCACCTGAGTCACCCCCTTCATGTTTTCCACCGACTTCCGCACCCTCCTCTCGCACCCCTGGCAGTCCATCTTTATCTTCATCTCCACCGTCTGGAACGAAAGAGAGAAACAAAAGACCCCATCTCATATTAACTAGCTGCAGAAAAGAGGGCGAAGCTGAAACAGATCGAAGCGTTACGAGTACCTGGAGCTGCTTGCGCTTCTTGAGCTTCCTCCTGTCGCTGCGAGGAATGTAGAAGACGTCGGCGACGTAATCCAAAAAACCCCATCGCTCCTAAACGACTGTCGTTTCCTCTCGTAAAGCCTGTAAGGATCAAATCAAACGGCGCGCAGCTCTTCTCGATCGCTGTTTTTTATGAGAGCAGAAGAAAAAGATCGCCAACTTCGAGTTCTGAGTAGCGAAACACCGAGCTTCATCCCGTATAAATAAGCTAGCTCGCCAACTGCTGCGCCGAGCCACGTGTACCCTCCACGGCCCGGACGGGTGTCGGCTCGACACATGGACGAGTGGTGGATGCCCATGTCATAGTAACGAGGGATGGAGGGGTGGGGACGATGTGGAGCAGCGACCATTGGCGCGTCCGAATCAAATGGGAGCCGACCCGGCGTTTATCGTTACATCGGATGGGCCAAGTGGGGTCCGCACTGCCGATTTTTCTCCGCATGGGCCGCTAGAATCAGGAGAGAGATCAGTAGGAGAGCAGCGGGCGGGAGTAACTGCCGAGAGGCTAAAATGTCGGTTCAAACCGGTTGACCGGGTCGAGGCGAGACCGACCGGTGGAACCGACCACGGTCTCTCTTATCTCTTCCAGGCATGGGCCGTTTCACACTTGTCAGTTCTCACTCTTCGACGACGCTTCCTTTATTGTCCGAGAATTGTGAATTGACCGATTCAGTTTCTACACCCGTGACTGACCCCCCCTTACAATTGGGGTATGCGGATATTGTATGACTTGAGATCTCTGCTATTATAAATATAAAAAAATTAATTTCAACAATATGAAATAATCAATACATGTTGGGGAAAAAAAAATGAAATAAGGATATGAGTCGTGAGCTTTTTTCTAGGTTTTGATGAAAGAGAGCGACATTCCGTGTATTTTTCTCGTCATCAACCAATAGGAAATGACAGGCAATTCCATCAAGAAAATCCGAATAATTTAGAGTGTATTCACATGAGTGGAAAAGACTTTTAAAGCGTCTAGTACAAATGTTAACGGGGGCATGCGCCCATTTTGATCATTCGAAGGGTTGGACACCAAGTTCGAAAGTTAATGTTCGTTTTTAACACAGATAAAGATCACTTCCACGTGGTGATCACAAAATAACAACAGCAAAACTACATATGCATAAGCCCAGAGATATTCAAGGCGTGCAATAGTAAGTAAGAAGAAATATAAATACGGTCAAGTGTTTAATGATGACTCTCGATATCGGATTAGGCACGTAGGCGTTATTGTTAAGCCTTAATTGGGTCGGGTTAATTTCAAGGTGGTCATGATGAGGAATCTTGAAACGATGCGGGTTCGATGGTCCGGATAGTGGGGAAGGCACGAATGATCTTCCGACAAGCAGATTACGTGCCCCTCCGCTCCACCTCCCGCCCGCACTAACCATGAGATGAGATTCACGTTGGATTAATTGTCCGAAGAGGATCAGACAAACGTTGCTTTGGCCAAACGGGGATAGATTCACGTGTTCTAGAAGGCCAAATCCTGGAAGAACGGTAGGTTTTTTGGAGATTTGCGTTTGCGTTCGCGTTTCTCTGGCGTTCGCATTGGCCACGCACGGGGCGGCGTTGCTTTTACGAAACTACGGTCCCCTGTGGCTAATACAATGTGAGAATATTTACGAGTTTGACCCCGTTACATAGATCCGGGCTGTAACGGTTATTCTTAGAAAAACCTGCGTCTTGGTTGTTTTTTTTTTTCCCCTACCTTGCTGTTCACTTTGACAAAGGTCAGATTAGTGATTTTAACTAAGGCTCCGTCTGTTTCACGGAAAATATTTTTTCCGGAAAACATTTTCCCCAATTTCCGGTGTTTGGGGGGCGGAAAATGAGCGGTCAACGGAAAATATTTTTCGGTCAACAAAAAAAACCTTCTAAAATTAAGGAAAATGATTTCCTCATTTTGAGAGGAGGAAAACATTTTCCACACTTTTCATTTCTCCTCTCTTTCAACTTTTTTTCTTTTTAATTATTTTTTTGCTTTATTTTCGTTTTTTATTTATTTTTTCAAAATTCGAAAAATTTTATTTTTATTTTTTGGATAAAATTTATTTTTTAATTACTTTATTTATTTATTATTTTTTATTTTTTTAGTATTCATTCTTCTCCCTCGACTAGTTGTCGACCACGACCGCATTGGTGGGCGGCAAGTGAGACCTGGCGTTGTCGGCCTCGAACAAGGAAAGCTATAGCGAGGAATAAAGTCGTGACATCCGTCCCGAACTCCTCATATTCCACGTGGAGCTCGGCAACGGATTCGTCGTGCAGGACGATGTCGGCCTTCCCCGGTCTTGAGGCTCACCGCCCGGGACGTAGTTGACGTCGACGAGCGGGTCGGCGAGGCACTCGGCACCCGATTCAATTGCCGTCGAGGGTGGCCTCTAGGTAATATTCTTGGCCACCGGAGTCATATTCCGTTTCTTGATTCTATTTAGGTCCTATATTCTCACACCTTCCCCCACCATCTTCCCTTCCCCTTGTTCCGATCTCTCCATGTTGCCGCCTCAAAGCAACTCCATATAACCCACCCTCCCTTGTCCTTCCGGACTCCATCGGAGAGAGAACCCAAAAACCGTAAAAGGAGGAAAAAAACGAGAGACGACAATGGATTATAATCATCGGTCCTGGAAAATGCGGGGCTACGTGGAAGCTTTGGAGGAAGAGAAGCGCGATATCCAAGTCTTCCAACGCGAACTCCCTCTTTGCTTGGAGCTTGTGAACCAAGGTGCGATCGAGTTTCCATCGCCCAGTTCGAGTTTTCTTTGCTTTTAGATGAAGGGGATTATGGAAAAGGTTGGATCTTTTCGTCTGGGTGTTGTAGCATTCGAGTCGTGCCGGCAAGCAGTTATCTAGGACCACCACGGAGCACATGGGGGGAGGCCAATCCCAGGTGTTCGGAGCAAACTTCGACCGATGGTCCCATCGTGAAGGATTATTTATGCGCAGCCGCTTCTCTCCTTCGAATTTCTCTCTCTATCTCTAAAAACGTGAGCCGAGAGAAAGAGAAGAGACTTAAAAAAATAAGCGCCGAGTCTATTTTGAAGAAAAAAATAAGATGAATTTTCTTTACCAAACGGCGTAAAACATTTTCTAAAACATTTTCAAGTTTTTGCCAAACATCGGAAAAGGAAGTTATTTTCCTGGAAAATGACTTCCCGAAAAATATTTTCCGGAAAAGTCATATTTTCCACGAATCAAACGGAACATAAAATTCATGTGGATTGTCACTGAATCTATTCATATGCAAAAGAAAATGTAGTATTAACACCATCCCAAAGAAAAAGGGCCCAATATTGAGAAAAACCTTCAATTTTAGTATTTGTGACAATTCTATAAAAAAAAATTGTCTCATAAAAAACTCCAACTTTTATATTTGTCCTAATTCTACCTCAAACTTTTAATTTTGTCTCAATTCTACTGCCTAGTACAAAAAAATCCTCAACTTTAGCATATGTCCCAATTATATCCGAAACCCCATTTTTGTCTCATAAAAATCATCAATTGTTACTTTTGTTCCAATTCTACCATCGTTAGCATTCCGTCCATAATCACTATTAGTTAATCTTATGTGGCATTTTTCACGGCATTAATGAATTACATCTCGCAAAGTGACATGAAAAAAACTCGTGCACTTCTTTTACGTAATTTGCTTCCCCTACATACTGTCGGGAGATATAGAGTCACTCAAGACGGCACGTTTCGCATTCTCTTCGCACTTTCGGCAGCTCAAAAAAGGTTAGACATTGGAGATATTTGGACAAACGATCTAAAACATCGTCGTCCCTGAAACCTATTGTTTCTAAATTTCGAAGATTCATTAATAAGTTCGGCGAGAAAACTTGAGCCACGTAGGATTAATTAACGGTGATTATGGACGGAAGGCGACGGTGGTAAAATTGAGATAAAAGTAAAAATTAATAATTTTTTATGGGGAAAAAAGTTTTGGATATAATTGAGACAGAGATGTTAAAGTTGAGAGTTTTTTTGGATATTAGACCGGTAGAATTAAAACAAAAGTAAAAGTTTAGGAATTTTTGTCAGATAAAAAAAATTGGATATAATTATTATGAATGTTAAGGTCGAAGGTTTTTTTGGGTTTTAGGCTAAAGGCAAAGTGATTGGTTAAGCACCCGTAAACTTCTCTGTTAGATGGGGCCTGCTGCTGGTGGGCATTCGACAATGTTCCCAACAGAAGACCCCGGTCCATCTGAGATTGATGGGCTTTTGTCGTAGGTGGTCTAATTGGACACCGCCCGTTGAAGTTTGTTTCGATGGATTTCTCTTTCTAGACACGTCCATCCAATTATAATTAATCTTGTGATTAGCATTCAAAATGGACTTTTCATCCACGAAAGGGGACAAGATAGGCAACTTGTGGAAAATGAGGAAATAATGTCTTTTCGTTACTTACGGGGATGGGATCGGTCGATCGCAAAGAGTTATGGCTGGCGCTTACATCTATGTAATCACTCAAAAGGCGTGACTTCTTTAAGTTGTAAAACCATAGCTCTTGGGAATAGACCGACACAACTTTTCATCCACGAAAGATAATGAACTTTTTCATCGGGGGTGTCAGAATTGAATCGAAAAGCTGAACCTGAACCACTGGCAGAATTGGACCGAACCAAAAACTTGTGCACTTTGGTTCAGTTCAATTTTTGGTTCGGTTAATTGAAAAATGACAATTTTTTTTGTTCAATTCAAAATCTCTTTTTTTTCCCCTTTTTTTTTCTTTCCTTTTTGGTGGCCAAGGGCCTGCGACATCGGAGAGGGCCGTGAAGCCTTCACCAGCCATGAGCGAGGAGTCGCGGCCCCCTCGTAGACGAAGGCGAGGCCGCGAGGGCTCACGACGAAAAAAGAAAAATCGAAAACCGAATTAATAGGTCGCGAATTCACGAAAAGATGCGATCGAAAAATTGCGGGGTTTAAACCACGAGTCACGGGCTCTATTTGTTCTCTTTCCACGAGTAGAGTACAAGCGAAAGTCCCATGTGGGTCCAATGATCTTCTCTAGTATACATAACCGTACATATACGTATATATACACACGTTAAGTGCATGGAGAACCCGGTACACCCACCCACAACTCCCACATTTACCCCGAACATCACGACCCACGGCCACGACCACCCCCGTCTTAAATTCTCTCCTCTCCTCGTTCCCAGACAACACAAAAAACAACATAAAACGTGTTCTCCCTCAAGTTCAAAGGTCAGTCCCTTCCTCGTCCTCCTGCAATGAGCTCGATCCCTAGCGAACTCCGTCCTCCGCGACTGCCCTTCGATCCCAAAGTCTTGCTCGCCACGGTCTGGGCGGTAGCACTCGTCTCCCCTGCGCCACGGGGCCGCCTCCTATATAGCGTCGCCGCCTCCTTGCAACGCGATGGTGCCGGCGGCCTATGCTTTCGGAGACTTCGATTGTGGACCCGGGGAACAACAACGGGCTGGCGACCGTGGCCAAGTGCAACTTCCCGCCCTACGGTCGGGATCTCGACCCGGGCGTGCCGATCGGGCGGTTCAGCAACGGCCGAGTCCCTTCGGACATGTTGGGTACGCACATCTCTCCTCTCCTCTCCTCTCTCTCGCTCGCTCGCTCGCTCGCTCTTTATTGTGGATACTGTTGGGAATGCGGAGACAAGATGAGTCGAGATTAGCCGTTAACCGACCCCACCGCAAGAATGATTGGTTCACATGTATTTGCCGACCCGATCCGGGTCGTGGGATCGAATCGCCTCGCTCGTTCTCAACTTTGCATAGAATTCACGAGTCAATTGTCGAATCACTTGCCCTTTTCGCTACAGAAAAATTACCAAAAAAATCATAAGTTTATCGCAATTATGTCAATTCGATTTTAAATTTTTTTGTCAATTAATCATAAACCTTTTATAATTGTCTTATTTAAGTTCATCCGATAAATTTTGATTGACCGGCAATTTAATATTTTAATATTTTTTTTGAATTTTTATAATTTTTGTTTTCTTTCTTTTCATTGTCCTTTTTTTCCTCTTCCCTGCCCCTCCCTACCTCTAGCCTGTCGCCCATCGACGGTGAGGTCGACCCCTGTCAGGGCCGGGGAGGCTCGGCCTCTCAAGCCGCGTCTCTGGCTGGTCGCCGTGATAGGGAGGGGTGGGGGAAAAGGAAAAAAATGAAAATGAAAATGAAAGAAAATAAAAAAGAAAATAAAAATTTTAAAAATTTTAAAAAAAATTAAAATATTAGGTCGCCGCCGACAAAAAATCGCCGGATGAATTTAAATAGCACAATTGCAAAAGATTTGGGACTGAATCGGAAAAAAAAAGTTTATGATCGAATTGGCGACAATTACAATTGGTAATTTCCCTTTCTCTACGTGTCCAGATATGTCTTCGTGCATGGCATTCCTTGCTTTGCTTTCGGTGATAAAGATCGTTTATCACACGAAATTGAACGCGCCCGTTAGAAAGAAAAAATTCATTCTTTCTCTTCGTACCACATGATTTAAACGAGTAAATTAAAAGCACCCTCAATTCTCTTCACGTCGGCGATGGTGGTGAAAGTTAGCAAAGTTGATTTGAAATGACGCAAATATAAAAGCGTTTAAAACCGAATTAACAAAAAAAAAAAAAGGTGTAGGACTTTTCCAGTCATTTTTTCGGCGATATATGGATATTTTGAAAGTGAGCTGTAAAATGGGTACTTTGACTGACCTTGCTCGTGCCATGTTTCAACAATTATACATTTCATTCAATGGATAGACTTTGATGCATTTTAATTTTTTTTTTTTGATAACCGAGATTTTCCACTTTAGTTCTATCTTTGTTTTTTTCGATAGTTGAGCACATAAGCTATAGTTTCAATTACCCTTCGATGAATTTTAGTTGATAATTCAGTTTTTTTTTTTTTGGTCGAAGTTGATAATTCAGTTTGAAGAGCTCTTTTTAAAACTTTTTTTTTTCTTTTTTGTAGCTGAGAAATTGGGAGTGAAGAAGTTCTTGCCAGCTTATCTGGATCCAAATCTGGAGCTCCAAGACCTCCTCACCGGCGTGAGCTTTGCCTCCGGAGCTAACGGATATGACCCTCTCTCTGCCGAACTAGCTGTAATCTCTCTCTCTCTCTCAATACACAACTGAAGTGATGAATCGGACAGAATGCAAGTCAAAACCCAGTATTACATACAATTGATTGGAATCGAATACGTGCAATGCTTTAAATCTAGCACAGGAATTCGGTCCTCAATCCCTAAGTAGTATCACGGGTTATTAAAGCTTGACCTTGTCTGTGTTTAATTTGTCCACAGATGGTACTATCCTTGTCGGATCAATTGGATCTGTACTCCGAGTACATGGAAACCGTACGTTCGGAGGTCGGGGAGGAGAGGGCGTCGGCCATCGCGTCCGAGAGCGTCTACATAGTGTGTACCGGCGCTAACGACATAACCAACACTTACTTCTTGACCCCGTTGAGAAGATCCGAGCACAACATCTCGTCCTACACCGATCTCATGGTCGGCTCGGCTTCGAGTTTCCTTCGGGTAACAACACGGGCGAATGATTTTCGTAGCTTTGTTAAGATTTTGGAGGAGACTCCCTCTTAAAAGTTGTCGACTTTCACTTCACTGTATAATTCAGGCAAGTTAAGTCTATAACTCACGACTTGTGTGGCGGGCAGGAGCTGCACGGACGAGGGGCAAGGAGAATTGCGGTGATCAGCCTGCCGCCACTGGGGTGCGTCCCATCGCAGAGGACTCTACACGGAGGCCCCGAGAGGGACTGCTTCGACCCGGCCAACGAAGCGGCCGTCCTCTTCAACTCCAAGCTCAGCGCCGAGATCGACTCCCTCAATAAGGACCTCCCCGGGGCTAGGCTTGTCTACGCTGACATTTACTACCCTTTGCTCGCCCTCATCCAGGACCCTGCTGGATTCGGTAATCAACTCTCTCACATCCTACACATTGACTAGTCTCTCCCATCTCTTTGCCCGTCTTCGCCTCCGGCGAGGGAAGGCCCGTTTCCCGCGTGCCGGTGTCCAGATGTTTGGCATGGAGTGGTTCGACATCTACTAATGTGGCATGTTCTTCCCTATATTTTTGCTGTATAGGATTTCGAGTCTCTACAAAAGGGTGCTGCGGCACGGGGAACATAGAGGTGAGCTATCTCTGCAACCGTCTCGGTCACCCCGACATGTGCGGCAACGACACCGAGTACGTGTTCTGGGACAGCTTCCATCCTACTGAGGTGGCCTACCATAATCTCGTCGATCAGATTTTCAGCAAGTATGCTTCCAAGATGTTCTGAGATCATCAATGCCGGTCATGTCGGTTCGGCCGGAGGGCAAAAGAGTAGACATTGGTCTCTTTTTGGCTCAACAATGCATTCCAATCTTGTCCCCCCGCAATTTGGAGTCACTCTGTTTTCTGTTGCCGTAATTACATGGTTTTTAGCTCAATTTTCTATGTGGCGCCTATTTATTTTTAAATGATTCATTTTTCGCGAAATAAATGGAAACGGGGTCCATTGCTGACGGGATTAATGTCATGGGCCTTGAGATGGTACACTCAGCAAATACTCGATCACGATGGTTCAAACCGTTATGGGCCAAAGCAAGCCCTTTGTTCGACATAAAAGAAGAAATTTTGTGAGGTTATTGCATTTGGCATAGTGGGGCGTGGGGTTTTAGCCATGCGCCTAAAAGACAGGCAAGATAGCTTTCTAAAAGATGTCGTATGCTGCTGCAGCTCTTCCACTATAAATTTGTACGGCAAGCTCAAGCTTCCTATCTACCACAAAAAATACTAATAATAATAATAATATTGAGTTTCCGTAAAATTGAGTTAATATCGTGAAAAACTCCAAATTAAGACACCTATAACAAATGGAGAATAAACACCTCAACCCGATAAACCCATCAACTACCACATGTCATCTAAGGATGCGCATGATAACACTTTCGGAAGTGAATTTGCCTCAAAATCTTGCGAGGCAATCCGTTTAATAATTTAACTTCGGCAGAAATTCGTTTTATAAAAATTTTTACTTTTGAAGTGAATTTCTACTACGAAGTTGTTTTTCTCCCAATTTGAGAAGTTAAAAAAAAATAGCTTCTCAAACTCAAGAAGTACTTCTTACCTCACCCTCTTTTTATTAGGCCCTCATCCCCATTTCAATCATACCCACATCCCATGACCTCTGCCGCCGGGCTCATTGCCGACCTCCATAAGCGGCCGCCCACGACCACCGCCGACCATCGCCCGCCCTTGCCCACCGCAAACCTCGGCCAACCTTGCCAACCGTCCTAGGTAACCAACCATCACCAACCTTCGTTGGCCGCCTCCCATGACCGTCGACCACCGCCACCACCAACCGCCAATCACCTACCACCACTCATTGCCAACCTTCGCCGGTAGCGATCGGTGCCAATCGCCGATCTTCGCAGGCTTAAATCGTCGCCAATCGCCACCAACCATCGACCACCATGCTGCCGCCATCGAGTCGCCATCTATGACCATCGAGTTAAAAATTATTTTAATAATAACAATTATTTGTAAAGAAATTTTAAAAAATCCAAAAAATGAAGTAGAAATTTTTCGGCCGTCGATAATAATTTTTTATAGAATATTTTGTGTTAATAATATTTCGAAGTAGAAATTTTCAACCGTTACCAAACGAATTTCCTTGATCGAAATAACTCACGGAATAGAAATAGAAAAATTAACTTCGGCCGGAAGTTGATTTCTAAAGGAGAAGTGTTACCATGCGCACCTTGACTCAACAATTTGATTGTAAAATTTAACGGATATCAATAGAGGTTAAATTTGTTACACGTATACCGATTTGAAGTAAATTTATCGCAAATGTACCGGTTTGAGATTTTTTGTAGTTTAAAAATTAGTTCTGGATAAATTTATCACATTTTCATTATTTTAAGATTTTTTGTGGTTTAAAAATTAGTTCGGGATAAATTTATCACATATGTCTGGGTTGGGATTTTTCGTAATATCGACCCAATATATATATTATAAGAAATCCACGTTAATGATATTCGGAAAAAGAAGAATTGGCATGATGGACTTAATTAGCACAAATACAAAAAATTTATGACTAAATTGGCATAATTAAAAGGTTTAAGATTGAATTGACACAAATACAATAGGTTTAAGACTTTTTTTTATACATTTTTCCCAAATATTTACCTAAAATGATTGTTTGTATCGCTTAAAATAATTTGTCGCTAAAAAATATTCTCATTATTAACAACAATTTATTCCTAAACATTTTTATAGATGGCGAAAATATTTTTCGTTCGTTCATTTTTCTTAAGCAACACGAAGAAATCACCTTTAGGAAAAATAATTTTCGGGATATTCATTTTTCGCGAAATTAACGGAATCTAAGATTAATACCACGAAAAATATCAAATCGGGACACCTGTGATAAATTTACCTTAAATTATTATTTTGATAACGAAAAACCCCAAACCGGTACGCTTATGACAAAGTTATCCCAAATTGGCACATTTGTGATAAATTCACCCTCCGTTAATTTTCATTAAATCTAACTATTAAATTCTTGAGTCGCATGGTATCTGGCGGTTCTTTGTTATCTATCAGGTTTGAGATTTTTACCCTCTGTTTGTCACGGGTTTATCAATTTGAAATTTTTTGTGGTATTAATCCAATTTAACGGATGGTAAATTTCTCAAAGGTGTACCAATACATTTTTTTTGTCAAAAAATTAGTTTATGGTAAATTTATCACAAAAGTGTCAGTTTATAATTTTTTTGGTGGTCAAAAAAATAGTTTGAAATAAATTTATCACGTGTCCAGTTTAGATTTTTTCGTAATTAAAAAATAATTTGGGAGTAATTTCATCACGTCGTGTGTCAATTTAAAATTTTCCATAGTCTTACCCCTAAATTGCAGGGTCCTTTTCGTAGCTGTAGCCTGTAGGAGCTGCAAAAGAGTTAGGCCGAGCAGGCTCGCGTTTCGTTCCCGCCCAGTTTGTTTCCGCTCTTCCCTTTCTTTTTACCATAACGGATGCACGCTCTCAAGAGAAAGTTTGACCTCTACAAAGATGGAAACGAACGAAGCTCACATGGTCCCGGCCGGCTTCCATCGCGCGTGGGCGTGCCCACGGCTTCTTGGCCCCCGGGCCAATGCCTACTACTCCAAAGCTAAGAAAACCTTTCACGCGTGATGGTGCCACTTGGAAAGTCAAACCTAACCGAATAAATCGTTGACCGACCCAATGAGTCGCAATGACAAAGATGAAGAGGAAACTATTATTATTCACGGCGTGCTTTTTTTTTTTTAAGTGAAATTCGAATTTTGGAAATATCCAATCATTACCCCCACCGCAAAATAACATTTGAAGCGAAAGAAACGTCGAGTCTATTTTTGTAAACGAAGAATCTTTAGGGTGTGCTTGTTTCACGAAAAACTCCGTGAAAAAGGAAAATTAATTTTCTTTTTTAACGTTTGCTTTTCTTTGTTTGGTGATGTATGGCCAAAAACGGGTTCTGATGTTTGGTTCTCCTTGAGAAAATGATTTCATTCTTATGACTTTGTCTTAGGCCAAGAAATAAATTCTAATTTTTTAAACTTTCTTTGTTGTTGTTGTTTAGACCCCAAAAAAAAAAAACCCCATCTTTGTTATTTATTTTATTTTATTTTAGTTTTCTTCTACCTCGCCGGGCAAGCTCGAGCTCACCTCAATGGCCATTGCCAAGGTCTGGCAACCGGCCAAGAGACAAAAAGATAAAAAGAAAAGCAAATATCACAAAATATTAAAATATTAAAAAAGTCGAGTGGAGTAATTCTGAGAAGTATTTTCACCTATTCAGATTGAGAAATTCATTTTCATGATTTTATACATAAGTACTCGTATTGATCGAAAAGTATTTTTGATTGGCTTATCATTTTCGGATTGTCAAGAGAGTATAAATTCAAATAACGAATTTCCGAAAAGCATTACACTCAAACCAACGCACCCTTGTTATCAATTGAAAACGAAAGAAGGCAAAAACGGTGGGTGAGTTGCAGCTAAAGGTACTGGCGGTAGGGTGACATGATATTATGCCGAGGTGCAATGGTGGGGCTTCACGAAAGCCACTTTTGGAGGCCGTGTCTTGCCGGTGGGACTAGAGAAATCATTCACTCAACTCCCCCCAAATGTGCGCAGCACGAGACCAAGGACGTGGACATCCAACGACCAGTCCCCGCTAGGGTCGGTTTCAAATTTTAGATATGAAATCGACTTTTTAATTTTGAAACCTGAAACATATTCCACATATCCTGAAACTCATCATGTCAAAGATTTCAGATCATTAAAATGAAGTTAGGAAGGCTAAGACGCCGCGCGTCGATGGATACTGCCTCATGTTCAATTCGACTTCGATTTGATCTCTTAGACCCAGATTCGAAGGAAGTCACGCGTCTCGGATCGCGTGTAAACTTCAATGAGAGAAAAAAAAAGCAGAGTTCACTTAATTCAGCATGTTCGCCCCACGATCGGCCTAATAAACTAGAACGCAATTTCGAATCGATTTTTAAATTAGGTCGCTAGGGTAGACAATTGGGATGTTGTCAAGATTTAAAAAAAAAAAAAAAACAAAGATTATCATGAACAATTGGGCCTTTTTGTACACGAAAATTCATGCGGATCTTCAAGGGTTTAAAATAGCTCGAAGGCAAGTGCTCTTTTTGTTGCTTAGCGAGCACTAAACCTTCACTTAATTTTCACATCGGGTGGGCCCCAAAGAATTGACAAAATTAGGTGGGATTCCAAAGTGATCCACTTTCTAGTGAGCTGTCGTCGTTGTTGGCACTCACAAGTCACAACCCGACCCACGTGGGTCCCATTAATTACCGACCAAGACAGGTGTATTCCTTAATGCCTGTTGGATTTGATAAACGCGAATGGCCCATCCTCCATTCGCTTTGATTGGTTTCGTTTCACGTGCCCAACAATCTGGTACATGCTATCCACGCCGGCGAAGCGCCCGCCACCATCGGTGCCGCGCTTCCGCGACCGAATGCCTCGTTTTTTTTCATACGTGCTTGATTTTCTTACTGACGGAAGAATCACGACGTTGGTGGCCTCGCCGCTCTTCACATCCCGGCCCGAGGACTTGTTTAGCCGGACACGTCGAGTCGTCAACGTCGAGCTGCGCAGATCCCGGCGAGCGAGGGCTCTAATTTTGGTGATCGATCTCGTTAACCTCGCTGGAGATTCAACTAGAGAATGACGTGAATAGTCTATTTGGGAAATTGATAATGACACAAATGGCTCGTAAATTTTCATTTAATATACAATGTGATCTCTTAATTTTACCGTAATATGAAATGTAGCCCGTAATTTTTAATTTATTCAATGTAGTCCCCTAAACTTTTGATACATTGTTAATTTAGTCCATGAACTCTATGAAAATGCTCAATATTATCCTTTTGTTGATTCAAGCTCTTAAATGACACTAACCATGTTCATGTAGCCCAATGCTAAAATTAAATATGTACCAAAGTCCAATGATCATATTAAAAAATTTAAAAATTCAGAGACTATATTGTACGTTGGAATAAAATTTCGGGATTACATTCAATAAATTAAAAGTTTGAAAATCATATTATACATTGGGACAAAGTTTAGAGAGACTACTCATCTCAATTTTTCTTTGTGAAAAGCCCTACGCACGTCCCGTCCATCACTAAGTAACCCCCGACAAAAATTAATTTTAATGCTGATATTAAATTTGTCCCCATTAACCGTTAGTCAAAAAATTATTATTAGTCATTTCTAATTTCCTTGATTTTCATATGAAAGAACTGTTTCATTTTATAAATAATTTTCAACATCACTTTGCTAATGTCGATTTTTTTATCAAAGTGAACCGGTAACGTCGGACCACCGATGGCGATTTTTTGGACGCGGGGTAAACGAGGCAAATTCAAAATTAGATTGAAAGTTTATGATTTTCCTTTAGACCAAAAAAAATTTTCACTAATTTTCTTGATTTTCATATCAAAGAAATCTTTCATTTTGAAGATAATTTTCAACGTCACGTTGCTAATATGGATTTTTTATTGTCATGAAAATGTCACGTCAAATAACTAATAATGATTTTAGGGCGAGGGTTACTGTGGGTAGATTTAAAACTAAATTCAAAGTTTGTCATTTTCGTAGACAAAGAAAAAATTGAGGTAAATTTTAGACTAGACATAAAATTGAGGGTTTTTTTTTCATAAAAAAAAAATCAAGGTAGAATTAAGAACTGCCCTAAAGTTCGGGATATTTTAGAAAATTAGGCCCAAAACTATAAGTTCAACTTTTTGTTCTTCGATTCTCATCCACAATGCTTCGAGTTGGTAAAAATCGCACAAAAATCGCACAAAAAAAACACCAAACTATGTCTATTGTGACACATATACCAGTAAATTTTTTTAGTGACACAAAAAATCTCAAACTTGTATCGGTACGACCACGGTTACCCTCCGCCGTAAGCACCGTTAAAAAAACTGCCTATATGGGCGTCGGAGCAAACAATATTAACATGGCACCCATGTTTTTTAAGTGAAATAAAAAATGGTATCGTTTAAACTGAAAAATCATTTGACGGAATTTCGACGGAGGGTAAATATATAGCATAGGTACACATACGGGTTTTTTTGTCATAAAAAAAGTTTAAAATAATTGTGTCACAATGGCCAAAAAAGTGGCATGGTTTGAATTTTTTAGTGGCTTTTTCAGAAAAAAAAAAAAGGAATATGAGCAAATATAATATAATCAACAATGCCTGTCACAGGGTGTCTTAGATAACACGGTCGATTGTCGCCCCCCCGTGACGTTAATCATTGACCCATTTTTCTTTTTCTTTTTCCCCCTCAATTTAGAGCTCCACGAGACTCTAATTATGATAATTAACCTCGAAATTAATCATAATTAATTGATTAAGAGTGACCCTGCAAGACAACAGAGGAAGGACGAGGACATGGACTGAGGAACATCTATCCGGTGGAAGGTCCGTTCTGGTACCGATCATAACACTTTAAAAAATAATAATAATAATTGAGGTAAAGATAATGATGGTGGATTAAGACCATAAGGATTTCTTGAGTAGCAGTTGAAAGGGACTGAAATTCAGACAGAGAGAGAAAGCCATATATAATAAGCAACGAACTAATAGCAACTCCCGTAAAAAGAGCAATATATACATATATTTGGTACGATTTTTTTTTTTTAACGGTGACGGCCGGTGCCCGGCCTTGGGTAAGCTTGAGTTCGCCGTGGCGAAGCCTCGGACCTCCCCGGCCTGCGGCGAGACTCGAGCTCATTGGTGAAGAAGAAAGAAAAAGAAAAAGAAAGAAATGAACAAAAATAAGCAATACAAATAAAAATATGGGTTAATGCCCCAAACCCAGTACGTACGTGATAAATTTATTCTTCGTTAATTTTTATTAAATTTAACCATCAAACTACTGAATTAGATGGCACGTGGCGGTTCATGTTTGTAAAGATTTAGGATTTTTACCCTCTATTTGTCACGGGTATATCAAGTTAGAATTTTTCGTGGTATTAACCCAATTTAAAGAAGGGTAAATTTGTCACGGGTATAGCAATTTTGGGTTTTCATGGTAAAAAAAATAGTTTATGGTAAAT
This sequence comes from Rhodamnia rubescens, assembly GCA_021437795.1. Lineage (NCBI taxonomy): Eukaryota > Viridiplantae > Streptophyta > Magnoliopsida > Myrtales > Myrtaceae > Rhodamnia > Rhodamnia rubescens. The sequence continues at coordinate 29,094 of JAILYA010000046.1, forward strand.
TTATCACGGGTGTCTTGGTCTATGATTTTTTACGAGAAAAAAAATAGGCTTTTGATAAATTTGTCACAGGTGTCTGGGTTTGGGGTTATTTATATAAAAATAATTATTGATAAATTTGTCACGGGTGTATTAATTCGGTATTTTTTGTGGTAATAACCGTAAAAATAATTTAAAGTTCAAGAATTTTAAAAGAAAAATAAAAATAAAAAAATAATCCAAAGGAATGAACGGAGGAGAACCTACTTGGTCTGGTGAAAGAAAGAGAAGCGAAAATTGTTTTTTCTTTTCAAAAAGAGAGAATCATTTTTCCCACCTGTAAAAGTATTTTTTTTCCAATGACGGAAAATATTTTCACTGACTAGTTCATCTTCCATGAACTAGATGCAGAAAAATTTAAAAAACTTGTTATTGAAAATTATTTTTTGTGAAACAAATGGAGTTTTAAATGAATGCGATCATTCAAAAGCCGTGGCTTTTAGATCAAAAAAGTTATTTAACTCATAGAACTTGATCGGTACGACAAAACTAGTAAAAAGTGAAACAGAAAATTGTCTGTCGTATGGCATGAAAAATGTGGCTTTTCGTTACAAAATGAAGTGATTACTAAATTTAAACACTTGTGACTTTTAGATCAACCAAGAATAAAACGATTGCGACTTTTTGATTGAAAAATTATAACTCCATAAACCGGACGAATGTATCTTCATGTCTAAAGGCGATAATGACGAATTAATGAGAAGGAAATTTCAAAAAATGGTCTTAAGTGCCCTCATTTTCTCAAATAAGAGCTCGAAGTGGATTTTGTTTCAAAGAAGAGCTGAAGTGTCATTATTATCTCAAAGAATGACCTGAAGTATCTATGGTTATTTCAAATAAGGACTTGACCTCACCAATCATTGGCCAAATTTTCCAGCCAATCAAGGACATTTTTGTAAAAATATAAATTTAACCTATTTTTTTGTTAAATTAAATTAAAACAAAAAGAAAAAAAGAAAGAAGGTAGGAGGATTGGCCTCCCGTATGTGGTCGCCGACCCACCACCGATGGGGCGGGAGCTATGGCCGCCGAGGAGCTGGCTACCCCATTGACGAACAGGGCGAGGGCCTATTGAGTGGTGAGAGAGCGTCGATGGCCCTTGCCGGGTTCGACCGAGAACCGTGGCCATCGATCGGGATCCGATCGAGATGGATCGGGGTGACCCTCGGCCGGATTTGGGAAAGGGTCGCGGCCCTTTCCTAGCTCAGAGGCCCTCGCCTATAGGTCGGGCGGGGTCGCCGGCCCCTTCGGCGAGGGCGGCCACCCTAACGGGCATAGCCGCCGCCCCTACCGGTGGTGGGGCGACCGCCGCACTCGCTCGTGTTCTTTGTTTTATTTTTTATTTTTTTTTCAAATTATCTTTGAAACAGAAAAAGGAAAAAATAAAATAAGATAATAAATTACCGAAATGCCCCTAATTAAGGTAACTCACGCCTTTTTGAAACTAATATTGTCACTTTATGTCCTTATTTGAAGTAATGTGCATTTCGGGCCCTTTTTAAGACAATGAGGGCTTGCATGGCAACGATTTTGATTCTAAAAAGTGATTCGATTAGAATTATTTTTTCTAATTTTGTTCCCTGGATGATTTTTAGAAAATCGGAGCGTGTTTGTAAGTAATCGCACAAAATTTCTATTCTTGGAACGGAAACGCTGTTGGTAACTACACAAAATTTTTGTTCTCGAAAATAATTTTTCTTCCCAATTTTCGTCATTTAAGTCAAATAATTCCGTAGTTACTTTATGAATTTTCATCCTACATTTCGAATTAATTGAAGATTAATTTATTCTCTTGTCTAACATATTGTCTATTGTATATAATATTTTTTCGTGCTATTCCGTCTAATTATCACATCATAATGAGTCATTTCAAGCTTAAGAAATGATAGATCATGTTGGGTTAGTGTGTGATTTCGGATTAGCTCGGGCCCTCGGAGGTCTATACCAAATCGCAACAAATGAATATCAAATTCGATTATAATGTGATCGAAGACATGTGTATGCGTACGTGCAAATAGAGTCGCCATCGGTTTTTAAGAAAGGTAGATCGGGAACCTTATTGAACGGTCGGAAGAAATCGTTTGATTTTACGCAATCGGAAAAATCTAGGGTTCAAGGGTTTGGTTACATCGGTGTTTTCACCGACGCCCATTTAGCACCGAAGTTAAGTGTTTTCTAAATGTGTTTTATTCAAATTTTTAATTCATTTTTAAACCAATGAGGTAAGCCAATGCTAAGTGTTCACGCATGCTCGTTTTTGTCTTTTTTCAAATTTTCTAAAACTAGAGTAAGTCTAAAGTACTTAAACATAGACAAATCACAACTAATGACATCATGTGCATAATCAAGAAGTCGTGACATCAATAAATCGCATCATAAAACCCTAATGAAATGATAAGGGTTTAGAGAAATGTAGTTCGGATTTATTTATGATTTTCGTAAAAAAGAATAAAATAAATGAAATATAGGGAATCTAGGCTCAAATTTAAGAAAATGAGGTCAAAATAGCATAATCTAAGCTCCTGCTATTTTTAGGGATTTTTTTGAATTTTTTCTGATTTTTTGGATTTTTTAATTTTTATTTTATTTTTTATCGCCTTATATATTTTTCTTTGAAAATGAGATATCGTTATATTTTAGGTTGAGTGAAAAGTGATAAAAGAATTAAAAGGAAAAATTAAAAGATGTGTTCTGTTTTGTGATTTTCAAAAGTGATTCTTTTTTCGGAATCAATTTTTTTTTATTCTTGTTTTTGCTCCAAAACTAATTCCGAAAACAAAATCGGAATCATTATCATTTACGTTATCAAACATGATTCTCGTCCTTTTTATTTCGGTAGATCGAATCGGAAAATCGGAATCGTTACCATGCGTGTCTTAAGAGTTTTTCGTATTATTATTTGAAATAAGGTACATTTCAAATCCTTATTTAAAAAAATGAGGATACTTGGGCTCTTTTTTGAAATTTTCTCTTAATAAGATGACCCGTGAAAGTCACAAAATTACGTTTTTCAGAAAACTCAAATAACAATAGTAATAATAATAATAACAATAATAATAATAATATTATTATTGTTATTATTATTATTATCACCAGACGGAAGTATAAAAAAGAAGAAGAAGAAGAAATTATAAAGTTGGTGGCGGAAACAGACAACTCTCGTGTCAGAAAAGGACATGCTCGGATAAGTGGTAAATTGAGGTAGATAGAAAATCAGGAACCGCATTGAAAACTCCGAAACATAGTATAAAACCGACAATTCGTGTGACCTCCAACCTACGTAAACTGATTTCGACACCCCCCAAAAAAAATGCGTAAACAGACGATTCGGACCTTTCTTTAACAATAATTAATAATTAGGCGGTTGTCTGAATATTTTATTCGAGGTTAGTCTGAAAACAAATGTGGATCAACGGAAGATTAGTGGAAGGTGTTATCTGGGGCAGTGTTGGAAGAGGAAGGATCATTCTTCTTCCTCTTTTTCCGAAGTCGAGGAAAGATTCTTTATTATTTTTTATTTATTTTATTTTGGGAGAGGACGCGTTTCGAATTACGAACTACCGTCGGCACCTCCGCCGTGTCGGCGATAGAGCGGTGGCTGGGTCGTTGAGTTTTTCCAGTCCAATCCATAGATCGAGTCATGTCCCTTCAACTTTTTTTTTTTTCGAGAAATTCGATTGCCGGCTAAAATTTAATTTAACGAGTGACTCGATTGCGGACAAACTCCTGATTATAATACCGGTTGTCCATTCTACGTTTGAATTCCCACATGTTTTTTTCGCGATTTTATTGCCGGTATATTATGTCGTATGTTTCGTATTCCAAATTATCCCCGTTTTTTTGCGATCGAAATAGTCTTCCGTTATCGTTTACTGATTTCTTTGGCAAACGGGATGAGGCAGAAGCATCTCTCTTGGTGTGTTTAATATGCAAGACTAGAATGGCGAGGGAATGCCCGTTCCAACTCTTGATTACTAGCATTTGTTATGATCCTTAATCTCATGTGTTGTTAAATAATATTTTGCGATTAATGATGCTTTCCAAATAAAATAGATTTGTTCCATTTCATTCGTTCCTATTCCATAACATCCCTTTCCATCGTGCCAAATGCAACATCACACATGTTTTTGACTCTATCGATTTCTCTGTCCTTCAACTATTTATCTTTTTTTTTTTTTGGGGTCGTCTATATGGTGGGGTTGATGCCTAATAATGTCTATCAAAGTAAGAATTGTTAGTGAACATACTTAATATACAATTTTTCATAGTCCTTTTTTCTTTTATTTTTTCGTTCATTTCTTTTCATAATTTAAGGTTCCGTTTTCTGTGGAAAATGAAGGGTGAGGAAAATATTTCCCTAAAACTAATCGCTTATAATGCTTACAAAAAACAAAAAGCGAGTGAAAATTATTCTTGTCGCCCATGAAAAATATTTTGACATAAATTTCCGTCGATGTGAAACCGTATTTCATCGACCGATTATGTTGAACGAAATAAGAGATCATTTTTTGGAAAATATTTTCTCGAATAATAATTTTTCGTCAAACAAATAGGGCCTAAAATTTTACATGGTCTCATTGAGCTCTTCAAAATTTACAGAGAGACGAATTTATTATATTTAGCGATTTATTCAGGCGCGCATTTTCCACAATTCCGAACTTTTTACCCCGTGCAATGGAATCTAGTTGGCCGGCCTAAGGTGGTTTGTTTGTCAAATTTCGGTTTGGCTTGTATCGTAAGGGACAGAATGATTTGAGAGGGACTACGGGCTCCACGGACAGAACAAGATGTTGGACACGTGGCACGTGATTGGAATGCCATCCCCCCCACTTGGTACCATGCCCGGTCCACCGATTGACGTCTATGCCCCTGCTTCTGTAGTTAGGTCGACGGTGCCCTTGGATCTTAAAGCCTGTTCCGTCGCGTGTGCTCATTTCATCTCCCATTTAAAGGTAAAAAAAAATTCAAATAGTAATTTAATAATGGGATAATACTATAGAAAACCCCAAACCGATACAAGTATAATAAATTTATCTCAAACTATTTTTTTGACCACAAAAAAAATCTAAACTAATAATTTTTACCGAGAAAAATCTCAAATCGATAAACTTGCGATAAACGGAGGGTAAAAATTTCAAACTAATACGCCGGTAAACTACCACATGTAATCCAACTTGGCAATTTGACGGTTAGATTTAATGAAAACTAACGGAGGCTAATTTTATCACAAATATACCAATTTGAGGTAAATTCGTTATAAGTGTACTAGTTTGAAGTTTTTCATGGTAAAAAAAAATAATTTGGATTAAATTTATCACTGGTGTATAGTTTTGGATTTTCCGTGATATTGACCCTTTAATAATACCGTTAACGACATTATGTCGACTATCTTACCTATATATATTTATATATAGAGTTTAATTTTGGATAGAATTGTTGCGCCAACCCCACCGAGTAAAGATCGACGAGGTGGTAAAAATGAGTGATTTTTTTGTTGAAAGGATATTAAGATTATTGCCTTGTTCTTGATCTTGCCCAACATAACCTTCGGCAGTCACATCACAAGCAAGAAAAGTGTCAAAAAATTTCTAAAATTATTATATTAATTTTAATTTAGTCATGAATATTTTAATGATGCCAATTTATTTTTGAACTTTTTGACCTAAAGTCAGTACAATCCTTTCAATTAATTTTGGTCGGATGTTGCTCTGTGGACATTGGGTAGCCTATGTGGCATGATCAACCATAATATGGACATTTTTTAAATATTAATTTAATAATTTGTGATTTTTTATTTTATTTTTTTCCTTTCTTTTTTGTCCCTCTTTCCTCCTGTGGCCGACGAGGGTTGGCCTTGCCCGAGCAAGGGCGAACGCTAACGAGACCCTCGCGTAAACGACGGCCGACCTTCACCTGGCCATAGTAGGAAAGAGAAAAAAAAAGACATAGAAAGAAAGACAAAATTAAAAAATAAAAAAATAATTAAATTAAACAATGTCCAAGTCAAGATCGGCCATAAGAACCGAATTGACTTTTAAGTGGAAATGTTTATAATTAAATTGGTACTAAAATAATAGGTCTAGAACTCTTGTAACACTTTTTCCCATCGCAAGGACAAATAATTCCACGGCAATGTGTCATAATATGGGCTTCAATGACCTGCTTGAGAAGAGAGATTTAGGCATCATTTCTTCCGCGGAGATTGAATAATTTGGAAAGAAAATCCAAAAAGTTATCAATTGCATCGCTTGATAAAATCAATGACTGAAAAAAAAATATTCTTATTGTTCACGAAATTTTTTTAACATAAATTTCTTCTATTAATTATTTATTTTAAGTGATACAAACAATTTTTTTTGAAAATATAATTCGAAGCATTTATTTTCTACAAAGTAAACATACCATTAGTTCGATATATCATCGAAACTAATTTAGGTCGTATTTGACAAATTTGCATATACACACACGTGTGACATGTAAATGCAATCAAATTTAATTTATTTTACTAAAGCCGGTGAACGAGGGAGCTAACCAGCTAGTGAATTCATTGCACATGTTAGTTAATGATGGGGTTTGACTTTCACGCACCGCGATAGAGTTGACCAATCGGGAACAAGTTTGAATTTGCGAAGAAGATAGCAATTTTCCAAACTAAACTCTTCTTTCCTAACTTTTTGTACCATACATCTACTTAGCAAAAAATTTGAGTTTGTACTTTCGAGCTGGGTTTTATATGTCCACTGAGTGGGTCACACTCCCAAAAGGTATACATGCGAGAATTATTGAAACTAATGACGAAAATGAGGAATAAATACATGTGAAAATATGTTTATCAAAATAAGCTCGCACAAAGCGTAGATCACATAAGTAGTTTAATTAGTTAGAGCGGAAATCGAAAAGAACACGATAACAACACACGTGTCGATTTTGCATGTGCAAAATGTATACGAGTAAACAAAAATTAGAGCCCATTTTAATTTATATAGTCTAATCTAATAAGGCAAGTTAAAAAAAATTGCCCAATTTTTTGTCGTACATTCAAGGCTATCTTCTCTCGCTAATTTACGCGTACGAAATTACCTGTCCATCTCTTCGACCGGACACAACAATATCTCGACATACGTTATTTTTTTTTATATACATAGAGACTTAATTACCTGAAAACTCATAGAAAATCAAATTACCCTCGTAAACCAATTAATCCATTCCTCTCATATGGATTTACTTTGATTTTTTGGAAATGATTACTAAGTGCACTGACTCTTCCTTCGGCATGCATATCACTTCTAACTCGTAGGTCCGGTCACAAGTAGGCTACCCCTATGGAGCCGGGGATTATAGAAGATTGTGGAGTCGATTTTCATGATCAACAAATCTCGATTTTAAACAGTCGTGACAAGTAGAGTTTTTTTCTCAAAACTTTGACATGATCATTTACCACCGCGATCGGATCCCTTGCAAGAAGTGAAAGTCTTGGCTGCTTCCCCATTATCAAAATCCCAATTTTGAAATCTTACAATGTATAATGTGATCTTTAAATTTTAATTCTGTGCGTTCTTCAAACTTTAACAAAATATCATTACTCCATGTTCAATTTAATCTATGGATCGTATGAAAATCTTCAATAATATATTTACGGTAATTCAAGTTTGGAGATAATATTAAATATTTTCATACAATCCATAAATCAAATTGAACATTTATAAAAAAAATTTAAGAATCATATTGAATAAATTAAAATTTAAAAATAATATTTTATATTAAGTTAATTTCAGATGTCACCTTAGATAAATGAAAAGTTAAAGAATCACGGAATCAAAATCGGGAGACCATTTGTATCCATGTGCCTTATTTTTGTAGTCAACGGCCGTGTTCATTGCGTCCTCCCCAACCTTTTTCACCGGTGGCATTCACCGTAATAAGAGCGACCTACCAGGGGCACGGGGGTAATCGTGGAACCACCATCGGCAACTGAAGAATCAGTGTCTTCGGTTTCACTTTGTCTTGGAGTGGGTGGTGCACTTGCGCTTGCAGCCAGAGGGAGAGAGAGAGAGGACACCGATGCTCTGAGCCATTAAGGATTGGACAACCTCCTCAAGCTCTTCCCTGTCTCTCTTTCTGCTCGTATCCTCCAAAAAATGCACAAGCGTACATACATCCTTGACAGGTGAAGAAGAAGGAGAAGAAGAAGCAGAAATCGTCAGCAGATCAGGAAGGTCTCTTTTACGCAAAGCAAAGTCTGTCTCTCCCGCACTCCAATGCTCTCTGCTCTGCACTCTTCTTTTCTCTGTCCTTTTCTTTTTCTTGCATGGAGGTCTGTTTCCCCTGAAAAGCTCAAGCTAAGCATTATTTAACTGGAAAAACGAAAAATTTACTAGGACCCAGAAGCTTTTTCTGCACGAGAGAGAGGGAGAGAGTGGTAATTTTTCCTTGTGCATTTCGCCGGAGCTGTGCTTCGCATCGATTAGCTCGGAGTTCTGGATGAGCGACGGCTTCACGTGCATTTTTGCTGGCGCCACCGAACACCCGGTTTCGGTCTTGGGGCTGGTTTTGACGTCCCCACTTCTCTGTGTAGGTCCTGGGAGCTCTGGGCTGAAGAGCGAGGTCGTGGCTATGGCGAGTGAGGAAGCGCTGTTCGTGATGATTCGCGGGTCGGTTTCTCTTTAATTATGTCGCCGCTTCGCCTCGACGAGAATGAGCCGAGCAATTCGTTGCTTTCTGAATATGTTTCTTTTTCACCGTTGGAAAAGCTGGTCAGCGAGCGCAACGCATGATCATAATCCGTTGGTCGAAGCTTTCTCAGTCCGCTCCATTTCGCTGCAGGTGAACTTCCGGAGCACCCGCGGATTCGAATCCAGGAAAAAAAAATCGTGCATTGCGACGTCGTTTATCTGAAGATCTTGCAGAGTGGCTTCTGGTCCCACTCTGTAATCCTTTGGGCTGACCAGAACGACATGATCTTCGGAGAACTTCAAATTTTTTTGCAGTAAAGATGCAAAAGAAGGGGGTTTGAAGCTTCGATTCGGCTTTGCATGCGGTGAATTGGGACCGGAATTGCTGTCTCTGAGTGTGGATTTCGTTCTATCCACACAGCTATTGGTACCTTCTCGACTTCTTTTAGCGGAAGAGTTTAACGAGCACATCGAATCGGAGATCCTATGGTGGGCTTGTAGAATTCTTGGGTCGTGTCCAACTGAGTCAATTCTTCGTACTGAGTAGTCAACATGGCTTCTTGGGAACATTTCGGAGAGATTGCGAATGTGGCCCAGCTCACCGGCCTCGACGCCGTCCGGCTGATCGGGATGATCGTGAAGGCCGCCAACACCGCGCGGATGCACAAGAAGAATTGCAGGCAGTTTGCTCAGCATCTGAAGCTGATCGGCAACTTGCTGGAGCAGCTCAAGATCTCCGAGCTCAAGAAGTACCCGGAGACGAGGGAGCCTCTGGAGCAGCTGGAGGACGCGCTGCGGAGGTCTTACATCTTGGTCAACAGTTGCCAGGACAGGAGTTACCTCTATCTGTTGGCCATGGGGTGGAACATCGTGTATCAGTTCAGGAGGGCTCAGAACGAGATCGACCGGTACTTGAAGCTCGTGCCCCTCATTACTCTTGTGGACAATGCTCGAGTTCGGGTAAGGATTTTCTTTGCTCTTGGCTTCTTCGCTGCGGATGATTATCGCGATCGTAAGACCGAGTCGTGGAGTTGATATTGGCGGCATATGTTGGTTAGAAAAATTCCCTGCCTTTAAACAAAAGGTTATGTCCATAGATTGCTGATGATATGTGTCAATCAACAAAGTTACTGAATTTTCTCAATAGCATTCTGAGTGATGACTTGATTGCAATGAAGTTATAGTCAGGTCAAGTTGGCTAACTGACGATGGATCTCAGACAAAATTTTGTTTTGACTTTGGTTATCTTACCAGGTACTAGCCCTGTGGAGTAGAGTTCATATCACTTTAATTTTGCTTGGACATTAAAATACATGAAACAGGTTTTCTGGTCAAAATGCATGGTTGTAGTTGAAGAAATTTTGTTTTGACTTTGGTTATCTTACCAGGTACTAGCCCTGTGGAGTAGAGTTCATATCACTTTAATTTTGCTTGGACATTAAAATACATGAAACAGGTTTTCTGGTCAAAATGCATGGTTGTAGTTGAAGAAGTCCTGCAATAGACAGAAGTTGATTTTGAATCCTTGAATGGGTTGTTTAGGAATATGATGAATTCCATCGCGTCCTGCAATCACTGGCATGCATTATCTCCCTTGAGTCTGCAAGGGAGAAGTGGTATTTGGAAGGAAATTTCGGGTGGTTCATCCGAAAATTGATACGTCTCTTGGCTGTAAATCCTCCAAGGATCTTGCCATACCCCTGAGTCCACATTGGGGAAAGATAATTTTGCTTGACATGGTGGATTTTTCTCACTATACTGAGAAGCAAATTAAAAACACTAGCATCGAGGGCTTTACTTCTTTTTGTCTTTAATTTACAGGAAAGGTTGGAAGTTATTGAGCTGGATCAACGAGAATACACATTGGATGATGAGGATCAGAAGGTGCAAAGTGTAATCTTAACGCATGAACCTTCGAGAAATGAAACCATGATGTTGAAGAAAACTCTGTCCTGTTCCTATCCAAACCTCTGTTTCAACGAGGCTCTGAAGAAGGAGAACGAGAAGCTTCAACTGGAACTTCAACGGTCACAAGCAAATTTGGATTTGAGTCAGTGTGAAGTAATCCAGCGCTTACTGGAAGTCACAGAAACTGTTGCCTCAAATTCACTCCTTGATGATGGTTCACCTGTCAAAGAATCCAAGAAAAAGGAGAAAAGTACCTCTGATGCTGATAGTGATAGAGAACATTCCGCTGGTGAAACATATCCTCAGAAAAGTTCTATGAGCAGAACTTCGAGGTCAGTCTTCATTGAAGTTAAACTCCTATATGTATTACCATCACCGCTGTTGCCTTCAGTCATCGGCTCCGTCTCAATCTTTCATGGACTCATGTCTGGCTAATGAACTTAAAGTCTGTTAAGTTTAAGACTGATCACTTGCAAACATCAAACTGACATTGGTTGGGATAATTTTGCTTCTTCATCGTGTCACTTCATCGACTTAAACTGATAAATGACCAGTTTTATCTTGTTTAACCGTTCTTATCATCGAAGTGCCTTAGTGCCTGAGGTGTTCCTACGAATAGGCTTCATGTATTTTATTGCCCGGTGTCCAGCTCGAGGAGTTGGAAAGGTCTTTGAGAATTTGTTTCTTCTTTTGCTGGACAGAAATACATCATCCGTCTCCTTGGACCATGATCTGATCCCATCTAAAGGATCATACGGGCATTATGAATGGCACACTGATTTACTGGGCTGTTGCTCAGAACCACTTCTATGTAAGTTCCCTCCTGCAAAATCTAGTGACCTGCTGTGCAATTTCTTTTGAGACAACCATAAATTTTGACATCTCTAGTTTTACCTGTGAGAAATTAGTAAACCTCAGTGAGTTCAACCCAATGATTCGACATCTTCCTGTCATTGGCCTCCCCAAAGCCATTAATCTTTATTCCATTCTGCCCAGTGTTCCTTTATTCACAGATCCTATGAGTTCTGTGTATATGACATTGGCTCCATCATCACCACCTTTTATCTATGGTAATGATGGAATAAGAGGCTCACTACCTCTATCCACTATAGCAATCCCTTCTTACTTTAGTGAAGTTTTAAGCAGGGGTTTTTGGAAAAGCTATCGAGTTCCCTTCTCTTGGAGTGGTCTATTTTTCCTCACACGGTGGTCCTTTACTGTGTATGATCCAGACATGCAGAGGACACTTTTCTATTTAAGGGGAATACTTAGCTATCTATATGGATACTGATTGTGTTACTGTTCAGCATGTGTTCTTGATTTATGTGTAATAAGCCTTGCGTTCTGACAACTCATCTGGATTTGCAGGCATTAAAACATTCTTCTGCCCTTGTGACACATTTTCAAAGATTGCTACTGTGGCAACTAAGAGACATATGAGTAAGCAAATATCATGTCATATACTAATTTAACTTCCGTTATAAGCAGTAATGGATTATAAGATCGGTTATATGGCTGATCATTAAAAGAGAATAAATGTTGGAAAAAGAGAGAATCGAGAGATGGAGAAAGTAGTATGGTAAGTGGCCCAAGTGACAACTCCTGATGAGATGATAGATGATCTTTCTACCGCAGTATTGCCTATCATATGATGCACATATACATGACTTAATTGAAAAGGCGTATGAATTGAAGTGCAAAATTCTGTCAAGATTCATTTAAACATATAGTGTTTAAATTCTTGAAAAGGCAAATAACATACAAGAGCCATGCATTTGGAGACTTCATTTAAGTTGAAGGAATTTCCAGAGGCACTCTTGCTCCTGGCTTAGTTTTTTTTTTTTCGCTCATAATCATATACGTTGACTGTCAGCTGAGTCGGCTTGCCACCTGTTAGTCCTAGTATGGCTCATATGGCTACCTTATTGCTGAGTGCTTCCAAGGAACGCTAAGTTTGTTCCTACATTGGAACTGCCTACTTGCAAATTGCAGATTTACTATGGCATGTGCTAAGTGGAACAACTTCTAGTTCAAGATTTTCCAGTGCCTTTTCCCTTTCCACTTTAGAAGAACTTCGATGTACTCTCACATCAAAAAGACACCCCAAATGCTTACTAGCCTTGAGGTTTGTTAGTAATCTGCATGGAAATTCCAGTATCCTGATACTTGGTCCAATTCATATGCGCTGGAATCACCTAGTATTTGATGGACCAAGATATTTCTCATTTCACAATTATAGCCTCTTTTAACAGCTTCACTTCAGCAAACGTCGAATGTTCTAGTGATGTTGGACACAGCTGTACCACGAGAACATTGGAAAAATCTCCTAGCAAGACTGTAGTCCTATGCTTATGCTTCAGATGCTGAGCATCCTTCCTTGCTCCCATCCTTAGTTGTCAATTTTAGCTCGACTCGTCTACATATATATATATATATATATATATATTTTGGGTTGTCTATTCCGCTGCAGTTGCAATTTAACTACAACATTGCGGTTTTACCTCCTCTCTAACTTCTCATGAATTGTTTGGTATTTTATCGAGATTTCCTGAACTTGACCAACAGCAAACTGATAAGAAATGCTCTTCATTTTTTGTATGTGCTTGATGAATTTGCTGAAGATAAACTTGTAGCATGAGTGCATGTAACAAGATGCCTTTCAGATGTTGAAAATTTGAGTTTGGAGTACATCTTTTCATGTGTGTGATGAGTCAAAATGCGTATGGTATGCTCTGTGCTGCTTATTTGTCTGAATGTCAAACTGGGGAATCACATGATTGTAGTTAAGCATGTAGATATATGACATAGCCTGTCCACTCTGCAGAATCTCGAGAACTCTGTGCTTCCTTATATTTCACGAGTGCTATTGAAAAAATTTCCACATGTTCACCAGGTCCTGGAGAAGCATGCAATGATCTTTTGGCATATTCTCTCATACTGTCGTGCTGTTGCTACACATGCTGCGTCCGAAGGAAACTCCGCAAGATGCTGAACATAAGGGTAATTGTGCGTGGTATTTACCGAACCAAGCGATGACAAAAGCCGAATGAATTATCTTTCCACTTGATCCTGTTCCTCTCCGTGAAATGATCCTTCGGCCGGATTCCACAGGGATTTCTGGCTTACTAAGTTGAAAGTTCAAAATTTTCTTTGTGCGAAATTGATGCTAGTTTCCATAGACTTATTTTGTTTTATGATGGAAGAATGGATCCCAAGAAAGAAAAAGGAAAAAGAATTACTCAATCTTGTTGTATTCTTCAATTTTTCTTTGTCTAATTTTGGCAGGGAGGTTGGTTTGACGATTTCCTCTCGCATTTCATGTGCTGCTGCTGTGCCCTTGTACAAGAATGGAGAGAAGTGGAGGTCCGAGGTCTCTGCGGTAAGTTCTTCGACTTCCCTTGTCCGCATAACCTCATGTCTTGCCCGAGCAGCGACAGTGTTCGAGACGATAACTGAAGTAATCTTTGAAACCATCTCTCTCTGTGGCAATGCCCTTTCCTTTTACTCTGTTCTTGTCGCATGTTTTTTTTTTTTTCACTTGCATTTCGAGTCATTATGGGTTCTTGAAACTGGAAAGTAGAGGCATTTACATAAGTGCGAGTCTAACGTACCGACTCGCAGGTCCTGAGAAGACGAGAACAAGCCCTCCTCCCTCGCAGTACATGGAATCTTAAAGCAGCGCAGCTCCCAAGTGAAAGCGCGTCCTCCGGACACGGATCGGATGCCTCGGGGGAAACATTGACATAGAGGCGACATCTAGTCACATCCAGGAACTTCTCCGGGTGGTAACATGTACACATTTGTAAAGCAAGTTCCTTTTAATATCTCTCGAAACTCAGATAGCTGGTGTATCATAGGACAATTCCCCGGCGCCGGCCCGCCGTGTTGTTATTAATTCGGTTTTCGCTGTCTGTTCATACCCAAAAGTTTGTGACCACACGGGTGATTGAGATCCTTCAATTTATGTTGTTGTGTTCTTGTGGGTCAAAATGACCATTCTTGCCATCCATGCGTGGGTATTAATGGCTCTTTTGGCATGCAATGTAGATTAATTAAATCCATGTTTCTTCGATTGCTTATTTGTTAATCTCTCTCATGTTATACATAAAGGAAGTTGTTTAATTGCTTTCTTGAAGTGGGTTGGAAACTCAATGTGAGAAGCACTTCCATGTATCCTCTTTCTTTACTTTATGGAAACACTTCTACCTTGTAACCGACAATATAATTTACTTTTCAATGAATAAGCTTCTAGGAGCACTACATCCACTATTAGGCGCTTTTCAGAGTGCATGTTCAGATTATGAGTCATGTGTATGCTCCTTTAAACGATGTGCTGAGACTTCAAGTGGCAACGTTGATATGAAGTGCCTCTCTCGGTGTAGATTTGTTAATTTTTTTCTCACATTGAATTTAGGGATTGGGAAATTATCCATAAATTTAGCTTCAAATGTTGGTGATGTATTTGACATGCCTTACCTGCACCTTGTGCTAAGTATTGCTAAATTTTTTTTTTTTTGTCGTGTTAGCCTTTGAGGCGGGAGTATGAAACTTTTTGTGTGATTAAGCATCATATGGTTTGATGCTCCTGCATCCGCCAGAACTATGTTATTGAGTAATAAATCTCGCAAATAATTGGGAAAAGGAAACCTTGTTCAATCTATTTTCAGTGAGGAATGAATGGCTAAATTTCACATTTAGCATTGCTTGTCTGTCTAACAGAGTGGGTGGCACACCGCCAGCTTTTTTGCTCATAAGCTGATCCAATTAGTTGTTACTCCGTCTGATGCATGTATGAATGAGTGTTTAATCAGGCTGCAAACTACCTGAACATCAAGAGCTTGTTGGACCTCACGTGCCATACAGTGGCTGACATGATCAAAGGCAAGACCCCTGAGGAGATACGCAAGACCTTCAACATCAAGAATGACTTCACGCCAGAGGAGGAGGAAGAGGTGCGGCGGGAGAACCAGTGGGCGTTTGAATGATTTATCTCTTTTAAGTCACCTCTTGACCTATGGAGATGATTTCTGTTCATTTTGCCGTCAGTCTTTTTTAGTCGTTGGAACATCCAGTATGTGGCTTGCTTCGCTCCTGAATGTAGATAGTGGTTCGTTATGGCGGGCATTATTGGTTGGCAGAAGCCTGTTTTTGGACTCCAGTTCGCTTTGAATGTTCACTAAGATTATCCGGTCTGATGGCCCTATTGATTTCATTATGATAATGTGTCCATTTGAACCTCAGATCGGTTTATTGGCAGTGTGCGCATGTGTTGAAAGACCCGCTGGATGGAAATATAACTAAACGAATATCGTAATACCGTCCATGGAGGTTCAGTGATTGGCATAAACCAGCAGAAGTCATGTCCATATTGCCAGGGGTGGGAACAGTGAATGCTTTCTGCTCGATTTTGGCCAGAAATTTTCATTTTCACATCGATTTCATGCACGAGTTACCGAGTATTACTGATTTAAGGATTGATGGAGTTGTTCATCGGTTGGGGTTTCTATAGAAGTCTTAAGAAAGAATCCAATTTGACCCTCTGAGTTACCGAGGGTTAGAGATTTAAGCAGTTGATTGAGTTGTTCTTCTGTTCAAGTTACTGGGTTTTATAGATTTAAGCAGTGGATTGAGTTGTTCATCGGTTCTGTCGTTACATTGGTTTCTAAAGAAGTCTTTCCAAATAACTTGAGAGGATATTTTCTAAAGAAGTCTTTTCAAGTAACTTGTGGTGATACATTCAATAATTTCGGACTATGAGGGAACTGAATAGCATGAGAGAGAGAGCTCAAACGGGAATTTGGTAGAAGAGAAAGAGTTTAATCGCTGGACGACGAGAGACTTATGCTGTTGTGGTGTGCAATAATATATTTAAATATAACTATAGTTTTCTTCGAAAAAATAAACTAAAATAATAATAGAGATACCACGTTGTGTAAGATTTGCCGCTTCTATTCCGTGCCAAACAGCCACAAGTTGATAGTCCACGATCTTTTCGTTTATAGAACGATAATCTAAGGATAATTTCTATGTTAGCTTTGCTTTATAGCTCAAATTGCTTCTGGTAGAGATATATTTAGATGATGTTCTAATGCCGCCCGGCAATTCAAACCAATACTTGACCAAAAAAAAAAAAAATCCAACTACCTATCACAAAATATCAAGTAATTTATGTTCTTTCATATGGAACTAACTCAATTCAAGATTGTTCGTGAATTTTTATTTATTGGAAAATAAGATCATGAACTTTTTAAATAGATGTGTTAAGATCTGCTTCTTCTTCTTTACCTTTCTTTCCTTTTGAATTGCGATTTTCCCTGATTTTTATCGAGTTTTGATTTTGACAAATTAATCTCGATAGTTGCATGCCTATCTTATTCGGTTTTAGGATCAAGCTTTGCAAGATATAATATCTTCTTTCTTCGTTTTCTTGGATTTGGCATGCTCGATGTTATTTTTCTCAATTATATCTAGGTGTTTTTCATTTATTTCTCCTTTCATCAAATTTTCATGTTTTGGGGGAAAAAAAAAAGAAAACCTTTCTCCTTTAGACATGGGAAAGAATCAAGCATCTTCATTTACTTGGTAGATAGACTCAAATTATCTGACTTATCTAATTTAAGTCCACAGGAGGATAAGCTCACAAACCACTGAAGATAAAGAGAATAATTAGCTATAAAATGCTGAGAAGTACCATGTTCGTACTTGGTTAATTAATTTAAGCCTAGCATGTTCGTAGATTTTGAAAGAGTAAAGCTGACGAAGGGAAAGAAAAAGGAGAAATTCTATGGAAAAGGATAAAATCTGAGGCTTAGATTAAATGGTTACTAAATAAAGCAGTTCAACAAAAACTTTTCTCGCTCTTCGTAGTATTACCGACTGTATAATGGGCAATGGCACATTCACTGTATGCTTTCTTCCGAGGCCGATTCTAACTAAAAGAAAAGTCGTCTCACCTACCTAAAAATAGAAAAAAAAATAGTAAAAAGTTTGTAAGTAATATATTTTTTAAAAAAATACATAGAAAAATCTGAAATAAAAAGAGACCTGCTTTGAGTTTTCTATTTTGCCCAGGCCAATATTTGACCAAGGAGGTCCCAAGATAGTTTGCCAAAAGTTCAGAAATTTTCCGAAGTGACTTTGAAGGCCTAAAGTTCTTCAAAACTGAACCAAACGCACTCTTAGTATACCGACTCAAAAAGCTTTCCCAGCCCTAGGGCATCTCCCACTCGAAGAAGCGTTATCAACCAAACAAGGAAACCATCCAGCCCAAACGGAACAACTCCCGAACAGGTCCACCATTCCGATGAAAGATTCACCTGCAACTCTAACGTAGTTCGTGCGACCAGAGAGCCAACTGATTTGCAATCCAATCCGTTGATGATATTTCACATATTTTATTTGACAATTAAAGGGTTCAATCCTACACACGAGAACGCAATTCAAGAATCAGGAACTCCCTGAACTGGACACCCCAGGCTATAACTCGAGTGACTTCCCAATGCATCAGCAAATTCCGGGTCTCACCACCCCCACCTACCTACCACTGGCATTTCGAAAACGGAGATACTCGAAGCAGGGACAAGAAAGAGTTCACAATAATACATCTCCACCACCATTTTCTTAAACAACATGGGAAACACTGCCTGCCGCCCTACTCGGAAGTTCAGGAGAATGGAAAAGGCCAAGTAGATTCGCACGTGAAAACATGTGCAAATACTAAGGCAAAAAGGGTCCATGTCACTCTTCTTTGGTAATGAAAAGAAAGGTCCCCGTCAGTTGCTTCCTCAATGTAAAAGAGTACAAATATAACATTCACAACTGATTCCAGGAAAAAAGAATTGTTTCTACAGTTCCCGATCTCTGATTCACATACCACCGAAAGCATCAGATCAGTAAGTTTCAGGAATATAATCCACACGCCAAAAAATTCTTCGAGGTCCTGAAGAAAGTGCGGTTAAAAAAACATTTTCGTATTTAACAAATGAGATGATCGAGAGGACTAACAACTTCGAAAGTCGTGCATGAGTAAGGACCCAAGACTTTCGGCACACCTTCCGCAACTGGTACGCCAACCCCTCCAATGTCGCCGCATGCAATATGATGTCCACCATCAGTAACTTCCAGCCATCGGAAACATCCTTCACACGGAAAGAAAATGTAATCTGACCCCAAAGAATGAAAAAATGAACTAAGGGGCAGCAAAGGGACACGCAACAAAAATCCCCTCATCATGTCATCAGCATTTAGACCATAAATATCTACGGAAAATCTCCACAAAACCACATGAATAAACCAGTATACTCATGCAATCAGCTCGACTCAAGGACTTCAACTGCACGCTCTTCTACCCTTTCAAGGCATTGTATCTTCTGCTCCTTTTCTTTCCTTTACTCTGGATTTGTAAGCCACGGTAAGACTACTAAGCAAGCATAATATCAGTCATAACAAATCCTCCATGATCCCTTCTTGGTAAAACATGCGAAAGCATGTACTTCATGTGCTTGTTCCTGTAGCTGCAGTGCTAGTCTGGCCTTTTTCATTAATACGATTGAGCTCCTCTAACCTCCTCGATATAGCCGCATGAGCATCGGCATGACTGACCATGTTGTCAAATCTCGTATCCCCGACATTGAGAGAGACCGATTCAATTCCAGATGCAAGAGTATCATGACTTAGAGAGTCGGGGAACCGAGGGCTTGTGACGCCTGAAGAATGAGCAGAAGTAGACAAGACCCATCTTGGCCAATCAGTGCGCTTCCTGACTTTCTCACCCTGTGGCTCATAACATAAGGCATAAGAATGACAATAAGTCAGAGAAGGAAGAGAATCAAATCTAGTTAAGCAAATTATACAGAACATTCTGTAGCACCACACTAACAGACAAGTGGAGTGAAACCTACTGAACTGCTTGAAAAAGATACCTGCACTTCCACGACAGCTGAAGTTCGCATGGCATCCAATATGAGCTGTACATCAGTAGTCAACTCCATGACCTGGATCCAAAGCAACATTTGCAGTGAACACAGTTTTAAAAATATATATATTTATGAATAACAAGAATGACTGGCATCCACATAAGCTAAAATATCTTTGCCTTGCATGGTACATGTAAACCTGGCAAAAAGCCTGTGTCTGTGTGGAAGACCTAAACTAACAAAGGAGGACCAGGATAAATAGTAGCATAATTTCCTAATTAACTAGTTTTTCTCACCTCAAAAAGATAGTGCAATACGCATCAAAGCATGGGGTGTCACTAAATACCAAAAGATGCCAAAAGAAGTAAATCATTATAGGTGAAGTCATCAACCACCAGTTCAGGAGATCTCAAAGAAGGATCATGCAAAGCTATCAAAACAAAAATAAAAGCAACAAATGAAGTAGGAAAATCTTTTGATTAACCTTGTTCAGTCAACCAGCCAACACACACAGTAAAAGGCAGAGTCTGCATCTTCCCTCAGAAAAAGGTTTTTTGGGGAAAAGGGAGTGGCGCCTTTCAGTCGAAATTTATATAATAGCAGAAAACTATGTGAACCAGCCGAGTTGTAAAAATAGTCGAATTCATGGTCCAAATCAAATGATTCATTTCAAAGATTCGACCAGCAGTCACAGCCTCCAACTCCAGCCATCGTGACTCAGAGGACTCTTGAATTCAAGACACAAGCCCTCTGAGAAGGCTCAACTTCTCAACACCTCTGAATTGGGCTCGACAGTCATCTGAACCTCCTCTATTCTGACACCTCTGACCTACCTCTTTAGCTTGTATAAACCATAAGCATAGACAAACTCACAGCTTGTGCGTGTAAGAATAGTCTGGAGTTGGAGGCTGTGACAGCTGGTCACTTTTGGATGCTTCAGTAGAAAGCAATGCAAATATAGTTAGCTTATAGATCAGTAACGAGTCAAATAATGGAAATAGAGTTAAGTCGCCGCAAAGTCTTGTACCGAGTGAAGTCAGAGTGAAATCATGAGTTGACTCGGCAAAATCACCAAAATTGCGAGTCAACTAGGCGAGAATCCTTGAGCTCATTAGCACAAGCTCACTTTCTTGGGAAATGTGGGCTTCTTTTTTGGCCCAACAGCAAATAAAACAATGCAGGACATATCGACGTTTCAATGAAATGTTTCATTTCATCAGCACAAATCATAAAAAGAAAGGAAAATAACTAAATAAAATAAAGAAAAATAATTCCCTCATGCCCAATTCAGAACAATGCAGCAGGCTCTCTCTTGATTCAACGAAACAGCCATAAAAATCCCCTTTACCACCAGGCAACCACCACAAAAGCTTCATCACCACCCCATCACCTTTGACCATTCAGCAACACAAAATAATAAAGCTTCGAAGTTTTTTGTTGTATACGAATTTTCTCCTAGATAATCCTAAATTGTAACCACATTTCTCCATTTCATGCGGTCAGTCTAATGTACTAGACCAATTTGCTTGTTACCATCATTTGTTATAGTATGCATCAAACAGATTATGTCCTTTGCGTTATTTTAAAAGCTTTGTAAAACCTTACCATTTAATAATTCGATCTTATGATTCAATTTTGTGGAGGCCCCTCCAACATCCCAGTTAAAAAAGTGATTTCTTTTCACATTACAAGTTGACTTGGGTATGGAACAAACAGAGTAGTATCAGTTATGAGTCTCTGACTTCCTGTTTGCATAGAGTTCCCCAAGAAATGCGAATTGAAGTTTATACTATGTCAACGAGGTCCCAAAACGAGAGCGCTAAATTTTCTCCCCAATATACCATATCATGCTTTTTTATGTGCTCTTGCAACTAATGGCTATGTTCTAGTAAGCAAATGGCATTCCTTTTACCAAACCTTTTCAAAAAATGAGATTTGTGATTTAGGATTGGGACCTCGATTTAACAACACTGTAATCACCTACAATCCATTGTGAATATATCTAAGTGTGCAACCAGTAAGTCATAAGTTGACAGCAGAGTCAAATTCTAGTTACCTGGTGCAAGTTTTCCATTTGAAATTAAACAGATCGAGGCATAGCAACATGGCCACCAAGAAAAAGGATGCAGCCATGATATTTCTAATCATTGCTTTACTCATCTACCATGACATCAAAACAAGATATGTTGATTGTCGCCCCCCGTGACGTTAATCATTGACCCATTTCTCTTTTTCTTTTTCCGCGAGACTCTGATTATGATAATTAACCTCGAAATTAATTATAATTAATTGATTAAGAGTGACCCTGCAAGACAACAGAGGAAGGACGAGGACATGGACTAAGGAACATCTATCCGGTGGAAGGTCGGTTCTGGTAACGATCATAACACCTTAAAAAATAAAATAAAAACAATTGAGATAAAGATAATGATAGTGGATTACCCAAAGCCGGGCACTGGCCGTCACCATTAATTTTTTTTTTGTACCAAACAGTTAAAAGCCAAAAAAGAAGGAAAAAGAAAAAGAAAAAAACAATACAAATAAAAATAAGGGTTATTGCCATAAAAAATCCTAAATTGGCATATTTGTGATAAATTTACCCCAAACGGTACGTTTGTGATAAGTTTACTCTCCATTAGTTTTTGTTAAATTTAACCATCAAATCTGCTGAGTTAGATGGCACGTGATGATCCATGTTTGTACAAGTTTAGGATTTTTACCCTCTATTTGTCATAGGTACATCAAGTTAGAATTTTTGTGGTATTAACCCATTTAACAAAGGACAAATTTGCCAGTGTAGCAATTTGGGTTTTTTGTGGTAAAAAAATTAGTTTATGGTAAATTTTTCAGAGGTGTACCGGTTTAGGATTTTTACAATCAAAAAATAATTTTTGATAAATTTGTCACGAGTGTCCAGGTTTGAGATTTTTTGTACCAAAAAATAATTTTGGATAAATTTGTCACAGGTGTATTAGTTTGGGATTTTTCGTGGTACTAACCCTAAAAATAATTCAAAGTTCTAGAATTTTAAAAAAAAAGTAAAAATAAAAAATATTCCAAAGGAGTGAATGGAGGAGAACCTGCTTGGTCTGGTGAAAGAAAAAGGAGCGAAAATTATTTTTTCTTTTCAAAAAGAGATAATCATTTTCCCCATATGTAAAAGTTTTTTTTTTCCACTGACGGAAAATATTTTCACTAACTAGTTCATTTCCATGAACTAAATGCAGAAAAATTTTTAAAAAAAAACTTGTTCTTAAAAGTTATTTTTCGTGAAACAAATGGAGTTTTAGATGAGTGCAATCAATCAAAAGCTCTGGCTTTTAGATCGAAAAGTTATTTAACTCCTAGAACTTGAATGGTACAACAAAACTAGTAAAAAGCAGAACATAAAATTGTGAGTCGTATGGCAAGAAAAATGTGGCTTTTCGTTACAAAATAAAAGTGATTACTAAATTTAAACACTTGTGACTTTTAGATCGACCAAGCATAAAACGATTACGACTTTTTGATTGAAAATTTATTACTCCATAAACTGGACGAATGTATCTTCCCGTCTAAAGGCGATAATGACAAATTAATAAAAGGGAAATTTTCAAAAAATGGCCTCAAGTGCCTTTAATTTTTCAAATAAGAGCCTAAAATGGATTTTGTTTCAAAGAAGGGCTTGAAGTACTATTATTATCTCAAAGAAGGGCCTAAAGTGTCTATGGTTATTTCAAACAAGGACTTGACCTCACAGGCAACCTGGCCAAATTTTCTAGCCAATCAAGGACATTTTTGTAAAAATATAAATTTAACCTATTTTTTTGTTAAATTAAATTAAAAGAAAAAAGAAAAACAGGAAGTAAAAAAAAACAGGCGGGAGGACTGGCCTCCCACATGTGGTTGCTTGCCCCACCACCGATGGGGCGGCATCTATGGCTGCCGAGGCGCCGACAACCCCACCGACGAGCGGGGAGGGCTTGCCGAGTTGGGAGAGAGCCTCGCTTGAGATGGGAGAGGGTCGGTGGCTCTTGCTAGGTTTGGCCGAGGACCGCGGCCATCGGGTGGGGTGGATCGGCGTGACCCTTGGCCGATTTGGGAGAGGGTCGCGGCCCTTTCCCATCTTAGGGCCCTTGCCTGTAGGTTGGCGAGTTCGCCGGCCCTTCGGCGAGGGCGGGGACCCCTACGAGCATAGCCGCCGCCCTACCGATAGTGGGGCAACTACCGCACGGTGGGAGGCCAAGACCTCTCGCTTGTGTTCTTTGTTTTTTTTTTTTTTTTTCAAAATATCTTTGAAACAGAAAAAGGAAAAAATAAAATAAGATAATAAATTACCGAGATGCCCCTAATTAAGGTAACTCATGCCTTTTTGAAACTAATATTGTCACTTTATGTCCTTATCCGAAATAATATACACTTTATGCCCTTTTTTGAGACAATGAGGGCTTGCATGACAACGATTTTGATTCTAAAAAGTTATTTTAATTAGAATTATTTTTTCTAATTCCGTTCCCTGAATGAATTTTAGAGAATCGAACCTGTTTGGTAATCGCACAAAATTTCTGTTCCTAGAAATGTAAATGTGGTTGGTAAATACACAAAATTTTTGTTCCCGAAAATAATTTCTCTTCCCAATTTCTATCATTTAAGTCAAATAATTCCGTAGTTACTTTATGAATTTTCATCCTACATTCCGAATTAATTGAAGATTAATTTATTCTCTTGTCTAACATATTGTATATTGTATATAATATTTTTTTTCGTGCTATTCCGTCTAATTATCACATCATAATGAATCATTTCAAGCTTGAAAAAGGATAGATCATGTTGGATTAGTGTGTGATTTCGGATTAGCTCGGGCCTTCGCAGTCTATACCAAATCGCAACAAATGAATATCAAATTCGATTATAATGTGATCGATGACATGTGTATGCGTACGTGCAAATAGAGTCGCCATCGTCTTTAAGAAAAGTAGATCGGGAACCTTATTGAACGGTCGGAAGAAATCGTTCGATTTTACGCAATCGGAGAAATTTAGGGTTCAAGGGTTTGGTTACATCGGTGTTTTTAGCGACGCCCATTTAGCACCGAAGTTAAGTGTTTTCTAAACGTGTTTTATTCAAATTTTTAATTCATTTTTAAACCAATGAGGTAAGCCAATGCTAAGTGTTCACACATGTTGTTTTTGTCTTTTTTCAAATTTTCTAAAACTATACTAAGTCTAAAGTACTTAAACATAGGCAAATCACAACTAATGACATCATGTGCGTAATCAAGAAGTCGTGACATCAATAAATCGCATCATAAAACCCTAATGAAATGCTAAGGGTTTAGATAAATGTAGTTCGGATTTATTTATGATTTTCGTAAAAAATAATAAAATAAATAAAATATAGGGAATATAGGCTCAAATTTATGAAAATGAGGTCGAAATAGCATAATCTAAGCTTCGCTATTTTTAGGGATTTTTTTGAATTTTTTCTGATTTTTTGGTTTTTTTAATTTTTATTTTATTTTTTATCACCTTATATATTTTTTTTTGAAAATGAGATATCGTTATATTTTAGGTTGAGTGAAAAGTGATAAAAGAATTAAAAGGAAAAAGTGAAAGATGTGTTCTGTTTTGTGATTCTCAAAAGTGATTCTTTTTTAAGAATCATTTTTTTTTTTTGTTCTTGTTTTTGCTCCAAAACCGATTCCGAAAATGAATTAGAATCATTATCATTTACGTTACCAAACACGATTCTCCTCCTTTTTTATTTCGGAGATCGAATCGGAAAATCGTAATCGTTACCACGCAGGCCTTGAGATTATTTTAGTCCGTTATTTTAAATAAGGTATACTTCGATCTTTATTTAAGAAAATGGGAATACTTGGGATCCTTTTTTGAAATTTTATCTTAATAAGATGACCCGTGAAAGTCACAAAATTACGTTTTTCAGAAAACCCAAATAACAATAGTAGTAATAATAACTTACCCCAAAAAAAATACTAGTAATAATAATAATAATAATAATAATTATTATTATTATTATCAGACGGAAGTATTAAAAAAAAAGAAATTATAAAGTTGGTGGCGGAAACAGAAAACTCTCGTGTCAGAAAAGGACATTGCACAGTAAGTGGTAAATTAAGGTCGAATAGAAAATCAGGGATCGCATTGAAAACTCCGAAACATAGTATAAAACCGACAATTCGTGTGACCTCCAACCTACGTAAACTGATTTCGACCCCCAAAAAAAAAAACAAACAAACTGCGTAAACTGACGATTCGGACCTTTCTTTAACAGTAATTAATAATTAGGCGGTTTTCTGAATATTTTATTCGAGGTTAGTCTGAAAACAAATGTGGATCAACGGAAGATTAGTGGAAGGTGTTATCTGGGGCAGTGTTGGAAGAGGAAGGATCATTCTTCTTCCTCTTTTTCCGAAGTCGAGGAAAGATTCTTTATTGTTTTTTTATTTATTATATTTTGGGAGAGGGCGCGTTTCGAATTACTAATTGCCGTCGGCACCTCCGCCGTGCTGGCGATAGAGCAATGGCTGGCTCGTTGAGTTTTTCCAGTCGAATCCATAGATCGAGTCATGTCCCTTCAATTTCTTTTTTTTTTTTTTGGGTCCCCTATATGGTGGGGGAGATGCCTAATAATGTCTATCGAAGTAAGAATTGTTAGTGAATATACTTAATATGCAAATTTTCATAGTCGTTTTTTCTTTTATTAATTTTTTTTGGTAACCGATATTTTCCAAGTCAAGAATGATTATTCATCGGAGTGGTGGGGGTATGAGCGCCAACGTCATCGATTAAATCCCCCAAGACGTGGTCGGAAAGATTCGAACCAGTGAGCTCATCGGTTTAATCTGCCTGGGTTCGGGGATCTCACAAACTCACCTAACGTCTCACCTAAGATTCTTTTATTTTTTGGTTCATTTCTTTTCGTAATTTAAGGTTCCGTTTTCCGTGAAAAATGAAGGGTGAGGCTCTAAAACCGATCGCTTATAATGCTTACAAAAAAAGAGTGAGTGAAAAATATTCTCGCCGCCCATGAAAAATATTTTGACATAAATTTCCGTCAATGTGAAACTATATTTCATCAACTGATTATGTCGAGCGATATAAGAGATCGTTTTTAAGAAAATATTTTCTCGAATAAAGATTTTTGGTCAAACAAATACGGCCTAAAATTTTACATGGTCTTGCTTGCTCTCATTGAACTCTTCAAAATTTACAGAGAAACGAATTTATTATATTGAGCGATTTATTCAGCCGCGCATTTTCCACAATTCCGAACTTTTTACCCCGTGCGATGGAATCCAGTTGGCCGGCCTAAGGTGGTTTGTTTGTCAAATTTCGGTTTGGCTTGTATCGTAAGGGACAGAATGATTTGAGAGGGACTACGGGCTCCACGGACAGAACAAGATGTTGGACACGTGGCACGTGTTGGAATGCCATCCCCCCACTTGGTACCATGCCCGGTCCACCGATTGACGTCTGTGCCCCTGCTTCTGTAGTTCGGTCGACGGTACCCTTGGATCTTAAAGCCTGTTCCGTCGCGTGTGCTCATTTCATCCCCCATTTAAAGGTAAAAATAATAATCAAATAGTAATTTAATAATGGGGTAATATTATGAAAAATCCCAAATTGATATACATATAACAAATTTATCTCAAATTATTTTTTTGACCACCAAAAACTCGAAACCTGGTATACCTATGACAAATTTATCCTAAACCAACTTTTTTTTACCAAGAAAAATCCAAAATTGATATACCTACGATAAACGGAGGGTAAAAATTTGAAACCGACATGCCCGTGAACTATCACGTGCAATCCAACTTGGCAATTTAACGGTTAAATTTAATGAAAAATAATTGAGAGTAAATTTATCACAAATGTGCCGATTTGGAGTAAATTTGTTATAAGTGTCTGGGTTTGAATTTTTTGTAGTCAAAAAAATAATTTGGATTAAATTTATCACCGTGTACGATTTTGGATTTTCCATAGTATTAACCATTTAATAATATCGTTAACGACATTATATCGACTATCTTACCTATATATATAATATATATGGAGAGAGAGTTTAATTTTGGATAGAATTGTTGCGCCAACTAAAAAATGAGTGAATTTTTTTGCGGAAAGGATATTAAGATTATTGCCTTGTTCTTGGTCTTGCCCAACATAACCTTTGGCAGTCACATCACAAGCAGGAAAAGTGTCAAAAAATTTCTAAAATTATTATATTAATTTTAATTTAGTCATGAATATTTTAATGATGCCAATTTATTTTTGAACTTTTTGACCTAAAGTCAATACAATCCTTTCAGTTAATTTTGGTCGGATGTTGCTCTGTGGGCATTGGGTAGCTTATGTGGCGTAACCGACGTTGACATAAATATTTTTTAAATATTAATTTAATAATTTGTGATTTTTTATTTTATTTTTTCCTTTCTTTTTTGTCCCTCTTTCCTCCCGTGGCCGACGAGGGTTGGCCTTGCCCGAGCAAGGGCGAACGCTAACGAGACCCTCGCGTAGACGACGGCCGACCTTCACCAGGCCATAGGAGGAAAGAGGGAAAAAAGACATAAAAAGGAAAGACAAAATAATAAAAAATAAAAAATTATTAAATTAAACAATGTCCAAGTCGGCGTCGACCGTAAGAACCGAATTGACTTTTAAGTGAAAAGGTTTATGATTAAATTAGTACTAAGATAATAGGTCTAGAACTCTTCTAACACTTTTCCCCATCGCAAGAAAAAATAATTCCACGGCACCATATCATAATATGGGCTTCAATGACTTGCTTGAGAAGAGAGATTTAGGCATCATTTCTTCAGCGGAGATTGACTAATTTGGAAAGAAAATCCAAAAAGCTATCAATTGCATCGCTTGATAAAATCAATGAATGAAAAAAAAAATTCTTATTGTTCACGAAATTTTTTTAACATAAATTTCTTTTATTAATTATTTATTTTAAGTGATACAAATAATTTTTTTTTGAAAATATAATTGAAGCATTTATTTTCTGCAAAGTAAACATACCATTAGTTCGATATATCATCGAAACTAATTTAGGTCGTATTTGACAAATTTACATATACACACACGTGTGACATGTAAATGCAATCAAATTTAATTTATTTTACAAAAGCCGGTGAACGAGGGAGCTAACCAGCTAGTGAATTCATTGCACATGTTAGTTAATGATGGGGTTTGACTTTCACGGGCCGCGATAGAGTTGACCAATCGGGAACAAGTTTGAATTTGCGAAGAAGATAGCAATTTTCCAAACTAAACTCTTCTTTCCTAACTTTTTGTACCATACATCTACTTAGCAAAAAATTTGAGTTTATACTTTCGAGCTGCGTTTTATACGTCCACTGTGTGGGTCACACTCCCAAAAGGTATGCATGCGAGAATTATTGACACCAACGACGAAAAGGAGGAATAAATACATGTGAAAGTATGTTTATCAAAATAAGCTCGCACAAAGCGTAGATCACATAAGTAGTTTAATTAGTTAGAGCGGAAACCGAAAAGAGCACGCTCACAACACACGTATCGATTTTGCACGCGCAAAATGTATACGAGTAAACAAAAATTAGAGCCCATTTTAATTTATATAGTCTAATATAATAAGGCAAGTTAAAAAAAAAAATTGCCCGATTTTTTGTTGTACATTCAGGCTATCTTCTCTCGCTAATTTACGTGTACGAAATTACTATCCATCTCTTCGACGTACACAACAATATCTCGACATACGTTATTTTTTTTTATATACATAGAGACTTAATTACCTAAAAACTCATAGAAAATCAAATTAGCCTCGTAAACCAATTAATCCATTCCTCTCGTATGGACTTACTTTGATTTTTTGGAAATGATTACTAAGTGCACGGACGCTACCTTCGGCATGCATGTCACTTCTAAGTCATAGGTCCGGTCACAAATAGGCTACCCATATGGAGCCAGGGATTATAGAAGATTGTGGAGTCGATTTTCATGATGAACAAATCTCGATTCTAAACAGTCGTGACAAGTAGAGTATTTTCTCAAAACTTCGACTCGATCATTTACCACCGCGATCGGATCCCTTGCAAGAAGTGAAAATCTTGGCCACTTCCCCATCATCAAAATCCCAATTTTGAAATCTTACAATGTATAATGTGATCTTTAAATTTTAATTCTGTGCGTTCTTCAAACTTTAACAAAATATCATTACTCCATGTTCAATTTAATTTATGGATCGTATGAAAATATTCAATGATATATTTACGGTAATTCAAGTTTGGAGATAATATTAAATATTTTCATACAATCCATAAATCAAATTAAACATTTATAAAAAAATTTAAGAATTATATTAAATAAATCAAAATTTTAAAAATAATATTTTATATTAAGTTAATTTCAGATGTCACTTTAGATAAATTAAAAGTTAAAGAATCACGGAATCAAAATCGGGAGACCATTTGTATCCATGTGTTATTTTTATAGTCAACGCCCGTGTTCATTGCGTCCTCCCCAACCTTTTTCACCGGTGGCATTCGCCGTAATAAGAGCGACCTACCAGGGGCACGGGGGTAATCGTGGAACCACCAGCGGCAACTGAAGAATCAGTGTCTTCGGTTTCGCTTTGTCTGGAGTGGGTGGTGCACTTGCGCTTGCAGCCAGAGGGGAGAGAGAGAGAGACGACACCGATGCTCTGAGCCATTAAGGATTGGACAACCTCCTCAAGCTCTTCCCTGTCTCTCTTTCTGCTCGTATCCTCCAAAAAATGCACAAGCGTACACACATCCTTGACAGGCGAAGAAGAAGGAGAAGAAGAAGCAGAAATCGTCGACAGATCAGGAAGGTCTCTTTTACGCAAAGCAAAGTCTGTCTCGCCCGCACTCCAATGCTCTCTGCTCTGCACTCTTCTTTTCTCTGTCCTTTTCTTTTTCTTGCATGGAGGTCCGTTTCCCCTGAAAAGCTCAAGCTAAGCATTATTTAACTAGAAAAGCGAAAAATTTACTAGGACCCAGAAGCTTTTTCTGCACGAGAGAGAGGGAGAGAGTGGTAATTTTTCCGTGTGCATTTCGCCGGAGCTGTGCTTCGCATCGATTAGCTCGGAGTTCTGGATGAGCGACGGCTTCACGTGCATTTTTGCTGGCGCCACCGAACACCCGGTTTCGGTCTTGGGGCTGGTTTTCACGTCCCCACTTCTCTGTGTAGGTCCTGGGAGCTCTGGGCTGAAGAGCGAGGTCGTCGCTATGGCGAGTGAGGAAGCGCTGTTCGTGATGATTCGCGGGTCGGTTTCTCTTTAATTATGTCGCCGCTTCGCCTCGACGAGAATGAGCCGAGCAATTCGTTGCTTTCTGAATATGTTTTCTTTTTCACCGTTGGAAAAGCTGGTCAGCGAGCGCAACGCATGATCATAATCCGTTGGTCGAAGCTTTCTCAGTCCGCTCCATTTCGCTGCAGGTGAACTTCCGGAGCACCCGTGGATTCGAATCCAGGAAAAAAAAAATCGTGCATTGCGACGTCGTTTATCTGAAGATCTCGCAGAGTGGCTTCTGGTCCCACTCTGTAATCCTTTGGGCTGACCAGAACGACATGATCTTCGGAGAACTTCAAAATTTTTTGCAGTAAAGATGCAAAAGAAGGGGGTTGGAAGCTTCGATTCGGCTTTGCATGCGGTGAATTGGGACCGGAATTGCTGTCTCTGAGTGTGGATTTCGTTCTATCCACACAGCTATTGGCATCTTCTGGACTTCTTTTAGCGGAAGAGTTTAACGAGCACATCGAATCGGAGATCCTATGGTGGGCTTGTAGAATTCTTGGGTCGTGTCCAACTGAGTCAATTCTTCGTACTGAGTAGTCAACATGGCTTCTTGGGAACATTTCGGAGAGATTGCGAATGTGGCCCAGCTCACCGGCCTCGACGCCGTCCGGCTGATCGGGATGATCGTGAAGGCCGCCAACACCGCGCGGATGCACAAGAAGAATTGCAGGCAGTTTGCTCAGCATCTGAAGCTGATCGGCAACTTGCTGGAGCAGCTCAAGATCTCCGAGCTCAAGAAGTACCCGGAGACGAGGGAGCCTCTGGAGCAGCTGGAGGACGCGCTGCGGAGGTCTTACATCTTGGTCAACAGTTGCCAGGACAGGAGTTACCTCTATCTGTTGGCCATGGGGTGGAACATCGTGTATCAGTTCAGGAGGGCTCAGAACGAGATCGACCGGTACTTGAAGCTCGTGCCCCTCATTACTCTTGTGGACAATGCTCGAGTTCGGGTAAGGATTTTCTTTGCTCTTGGCATCTTCGCTGCGGATGATTATCGCGATCGTAAGACCGAGTCGTGGAGTTGATATTGACGGCATATGTTGGTTAGAAAAATTCCCTGCCTTTAAACAAAAGGTTATGTCCATAGATTGCTGATGATATGTGTCAATCAACAAAGTTACTGAATTTTCTCAATAGCATTCTGAGTGATGACTTGATTGCAATGAAGTTATAGTCAGGTCAAGTTGGCTCACTGACGATGGATCTCAGACAAAATTTTGTTTTGACTTTGGTTATCTTACCAGGTACTAGCCCTGTGGAGTAGAGTTCATATCACTTTAATTTTACTTGGACATTAAAATACATGAAACAGGTTTTCTGGTCAAAATGCATGGTTTGTAGCTTTAATTGGAGAAGTCCTGCAATAGACAGAAGTTGATTTTGAATCCTTGAATGGGTTGTTTAGGAATATGATGAATTCCATTGCGCCCTGCAATCACTGGCATGCATTATCTCCCTTGAGTCTGCAAGGGAGAAGTGGTATTTGGAAGGAAATTTTGGGTGGTTCATCCAAAAATTGATACGTCTCTTGGCTGTAAATCCTCCAAGGATCTTACCATACCCCCGAGTCCACATTGGGGAAAGATAATTTTGCTCTGACATGGTGGATTTTTCTCACTATACTGAGAAGCAAATTAAAAACACTAGCATCGAGGGCTTTACTTCTTTTTGTCTTTAATTTACAGGAAAGGTTGGAAGTTATTGAGCTGGATCAACGAGAATACACATTGGATGATGAGGATCAGAAGGTGCAAAGTGTAATCTTAACGCATGAACCTTCGAGAAATGAAACCATGATGTTGAAGAAAACTCTGTCCTGTTCCTATCCAAACCTCTGTTTCAACGAGGCTCTGAAGAAGGAGAACGAGAAGCTTCAACTGGAACTTCAACGGTCACAAGCAAATTTGGATTTGAGTCAGTGTGAAGTAATCCAGCGCTTACTGGAAGTCACAGAAACTGTTGCCTCAAATTCACTCCTTGATGATGGTTCACCTGTCAAAGAATCCAAGAAAAAGGAGAAAAGTACCTCTGATGCTGATAGTGATAGAGAACATTCCGCTGGTGAAACATATCCTCAGAAAAGTTCTATGAGCAGAACTTCGAGGTCAGTCTTCGTTGAAGTTAAACTCCTATATGTATTACCATCACCGCTGTTGCCTTCAGTCATCGGCTCCGTCTCAATCTTTCATGGACTCATGTCTGGCTAATGAACTTAAAGTCTGTTAAGTTTAAGACTGATCACTTGCAAACATCAAACTGACATTGGTTGGGATAATTTTGCTTCTTCATCGTGTCACTTCATCGACTTAAACTGATAAATGACCAGTTTTATCTTGTTTAACCGTTCTTATCATCGAGTTTAGTGCCTGAGGTGTTCCTACGAATAGGCTTCATGTATTTTATTGCCCGGTGTCCAGCTCGAGGAGTTGGAAAGGTCTTTGAGAATTTGTTTCTTCTTTTGCTGGACAGAAATACATCATCCGTCTCCTTGGACCATGATCTGATCCCATCTAAAGGATCATACGGGCATTATGAATGGCACACTGATTTACTGGGCTGTTGCTCAGAACCACTTCTATGTAAGTTCCCTCCTGCAAAATCTAGTGACCTGCTGTGCAATTTCTTTTGAGACAACCATAAATTTTGACATCTCTAGTTTTACCTGTGAGAAATTAGTAAACCTCAGTGAGTTCAACCCAATGATTCGACATCTTCCTGTCATTGGCCTCCCCAAAGCCATTAATCTTTATTCCATTCTGCCCAGTGTTCCTTTATTCACAGATCCTATGAGTTCTGTGTATATGACATTGGCTCCATCATCACCACCTTTTATCTATGGTAATGATGGAATAAGAGGCTCACTACCTCTATCCACTATAGCAATCCCTTCTTACTTTAGTGAAGTTTTAAGCAGGGGTTTTTGGAAAAGCTATCGAGTTCCCTTCTCTTGGAGTGGTCTATTTTTCCTCACACGGTGGTCCTTTACTGTGTATGATCCAGACATGCAGACGACACTTTTCTATTTAAGGGGGAATACTTAGCTATCTATATGGATACTGATTGTGTTACTGTTCAGCATGTGTTCTTGATTTATGTGTAATAAGCCTTGCGTTCTGACAACTCATCTGGGTTTGCAGGCATTAAAACATTCTTCTGCCCTTGTGACACATTTTCAAAGATTGCTACTGTGGCAACTAAGAGACATATGAGTAAGCAAATATCATGTCATATACTAATTTAACTTCCGTTATAAGCAGTAATGGATTATAAGATCGGTTATATGGCTGATCGTTAAAAGAGAAGAAATGTTGGAAAAAGAGAGAATCGAGAGATGGAGAAAGTAGTATGGTAAGTGGCCCAAGTGACAACTCCTGATGAGATGATAGATGATCTTTCTACCGCAGTATTGTCTATCATATGATGCACATATATACATGACTTATTTGAAAAGGCGTAAGAATTGAAGTGCAAAATTCTGTCAAGATTCATTTATACATATAGTGTTTAACTTCTTGAAAAGGCAGATAACATACAAGATCCATGCATTTGGAGACTTCATTTAAGTGGAAGGAATTTCCGGAGGCACTCTTGCTCCTGGCTTAGTTTTTTTTTTTTTCGCTAATAATCATATACGTTGGCTGTCAGCTGAGTCGGCTTGCCACCTGTTAGTCCTAGGATGGCTCATATGGCTACCTTATTGCTGAGCGCTTCCAAGGAACGCTAAGTTTGTTCCTACATTGGAACTGCCTACTTGCAAATTGCAGATTTACTATGGCATGTGCCAAGTGGAACAACTTCTAGTTCAAGATTTTCCAGTGCCTTTTCCCTTTCCACTTTAGAAGAACTTCGATATACTCTCACATCAAAAAGACACCCCAAATGCTTACTAGCATTGAGGTTTGTTAGTAATCTGCATGGGAATTCCAGTATCCTGATACTTGGTCCAATTCATATGCGCTGGAATCACCTAGTATTTGATGGACCAAGATATTTCTCATTTCACAATTATAGCCTCTTTTAACAGCTTCACTTCAGCAAACGTCGAATGTTCTAGTGATGTTGGACACAGCTGTACCACGAGAACATTGGAAAAATCTCCTAGCAAGACTGTAGTCCTATGCTTATGCTTCAGATGCTGAGCATCCTTCCTTGCTCCCATCCTTAGTTGTCAATTTTAGCTCGACTCGTCTACATATATATATATTTTTTTTGGGTTGTCTATTATGCTGCAGTTGTAATTTAACTACAACATTGCGGTTTTACCTCCTCTCTAACTTCTCATGAATTGTTTGGTATTTTATCGCGATTTCCTGAACTTGACCAACAGCAAACTGATAAGAAATGCTCTTCATTTTTTGTATGTGCTTGATGAATTTGCTGAAGATAAACTTGTAGCATGAGTGCATGTAACAAGATGCCTTTCAGATGTTGAAAATTTGAGTTTGGAGTACATCTTTTCATGTGTGTGATGAGTCAAAATGCGTATGGTATGCTCTGTGCTGCTTATTTGTCTGAATGTCAAACTGGGGAATCACATGATTGTAGTTAAGCATGTAGATATATGACATAGCCTGTCCACTCTGCAGAATCTCGAGAACTCTGTGCTTCCTTATATTTCACGAGTGCTATTGAAAAAATTTCCACATGTTCACCAGGTCCTGGAGAAGCATGCAATGATCTTTTGGCATATTCTCTCATACTGTCGTGCTGTTGCTACACATGCTGCGTCCGAAGGAAACTCCGCAAGATGCTGAACATAAGGGTAATTGTGCGTGGTATTTACCGAACCAAGCGATGACAAAAGCCGAATGAATTATCTTTCCACTTGATCCTGTTCCTCTCCGTGAAATGATCCTTCGGCCGGATTCCACAGGGATTTCTGGCTTACTAAGTTGAAAGTTCAAAATTTTCTTTGTGCGAAATTGATGCTAGTTTCCATAGACTTATTTTGTTTTATGATGGAAGAATGGATCCCAAGAAAGAAAAAGAAAAAGAATTACTCAATCTTGTTGTATTCTTCAATTTTTCTTTGTCTAATTTTGGCAGGGAGGTTGGTTTGACGATTTCCTCTCGCATTTCATGTGCTGCTGCTGTGCCCTTGTCCAAGAATGGAGAGAAGTGGAGGTCCGAGGTCTCTGCGGTAAGTTCTTCGACTTCCCTCGTCCGCATAACCTCATGTCTTGCCCGAGCAGCGACAGTGTTCGAGACGATAACTGAAGTACTCTTTGAAACCATCTCTCTCTGTGGCAATGCCCTTTCCTTTTACTCTGTTCTTGTCGCATGTTTTTTTTTTTTCACTTGCATTTCGAATCATTATGGGTTCTTGAAACTGGAAAGTAGAGGCATTTACATAAGTGCGAGTCTAAAGTCCCGACTCGCAGGTCCTGAGAAGACAGAACAAGCCCTCCTCCCTCGCAGTACATGGAATCTTAAAGCAGCGCCGCTCCCAAGCGAAAGCGTGTCCTCCGGACACGGATCGGATGCCTCGGGGGAAAACATTGACATAGAGGCGACATCTAGTCACATCCAGGAACTTCTCCGGGTGGTAACATGTACACATTTGTAAAGCAAGTTCCTTTTAAAATCTCTCGGAACTCAGATAGCTGATGTATCATAGGACAATTCCCCGGCGCCGGCCCGCCGTGTTGTTATTAATTCGGTTTTCGCTGTCTGTTCATACCTAAAAGTTTGTGACCACACGGGTGATT
Organism: Rhodamnia rubescens; assembly: GCA_021437795.1. NCBI lineage: Eukaryota > Viridiplantae > Streptophyta > Magnoliopsida > Myrtales > Myrtaceae > Rhodamnia > Rhodamnia rubescens. The sequence goes on from JAILYA010000046.1 coordinate 65,640, forward strand.
GAGATCCTTCAATTTATGTTGTTGTGTTCTTGTGGGTCAAAATGACCATTCTTGTCATCAATTTTTTTTAAAATATATTTTTTTTTGTGGATCGAATTCTTGCCAATGACTCTTTTTTTGGGTAAAAAATTCTTGCCAATAACCTTTTTTTTTTGTTGATCGGATTGCCAATAACTTGTGCAGTGAGGAAAATCTATCAAAAGATTTCAAAAGATTACAAGTGAAACGCATCTAAAAATCTAAATTGCAATATTCATGACGGCAAATAAAGGAAACTAAATTTCGGAAAGATCCGACGAATCGATTTGATTTCTGGATACGCCCTTTCTGGTACGCCCTTTCGTGGTCCATCAGTGGTGGTTTCTACACGTGTCGGCGTCCCACTGGCCCGAGCGAAACCATTAGCCTACCGAGCGCAACCCCCGAAATCGCATATATATATCCGTATTCCTTTATTTCGCCCTCTAACCACAGGCGATTTATCGTAATTTGACTCCGAAGAGCCCAAAGAGAGAAGCGACAAGGCACGAGCGAAATCCATCTCGCAGATTCTTCGAGAGAGAGAGAGAGAGAGAGAGAGAGAGAGACGATCTTTCGCTGTCAAAGATCCTTCTGAAGCGATGGCGTCGCCGAGGAAGATAACGCTGAGGAGCTCCGACGGGGAGTCGTTCGAGGTGGAGGAGTCGGTGGCGGTGGAGTCGCAGACGATCAAGCACATGATCGAGGACGACTGCGCCGACAACGCGATCCCGCTGCCGAACGTGACCAGCAAGATCCTGGCCAAGGTGATCGAGTACTGCAAGAAGCACGTCGAGGCCTCCAAGGCCGACGATCGCGTCAACGACGAGGATCTCAAGGCCTGGGACGCCGAGTTCATCAAGGTCGATCAGGCCACCCTGTTTGATCTCATCCTGGTTGGTGATTCTTCTCTTTTTATTTTATTTTATTCGTTCCTCTGTTGGCAGGAGATTCTTGTGTGTTGGTTTCGAATTAGGTTTTGTAGGCTATTTTGATGGGGATTTGGTTGAGGCTAGGTTTTGGAAATCGGAGATTAGGGGTTTCGCTTGTTCTGATTGATCGATTTTTGTGCTGATAATCTGGATTTCTTTTATAAGATTGGGTAGTTATTGACCGGTCTTGATGAGGGATTGGGGGATCTCGGTTAAATTTGTCGAATGTGGGTGGCTGAAGAGGACTGGGGATGGAATTCCTGTTTGATCTTGTCCGTCCGTGTGTGTGTGCGTGCCCGTGTGTGCGTGTGTGTGTGTCCGTTTGTTTGTGTGTAGAGTGTGTATCCGTGTGTGTGCTTGCGTGTCTCTTTGTGTTTGTCCGTTTCCTTTTGTCCCCCGTTTGTGCCTGGAATAAAGTCCGTGTGTGCTACAGAACGTCGTACTAAAGGGCTTGATCGGTGCGGGACTAGAGATGTGTATCATGTGTTCTTGTTCAATTCATTGTTTTTCCTTTTATGTGCATCCATGGTAGCCTCTGTATACAGACCGGCCTATGTAAAATAGGAAACTCTTTGAGTTTTGGGGAGAAGAGTTGATTGCCTAAAAAGTGAGATTAGCTGCGCAAATTTTGTTTGTAAATCGAATTTTGCATTTTATATTGCTAATTTTGAAGGTATTGAGAACTAATGTTGATTAATGGCTTCAAGTAGCAGCAGGGGTAATTCCCTGTTGTCCGCACTCAAAAAATCAATATACATCTCATTGTATAAATCCATGCGTGGGTATTAATGGCTCTTTTGGCATGCAATGTAGATTAATTAAATCCATGTTTCTTCGATTGCTTATTTGTTAATCTCTCTCATGTTATACATAAAGGAAGTTGTTTAATTGCTTTCTTGAAGTGGGTTGGAAACTCAATGTGAGAAGCACTTCCATGTATCCTCTTTCTTTACTTTATGGAAATACTTCTACCTTTTAACCGACAATATAATTTACTTTTCAATGAATAAGCTTCTAGGAGCACTACATCCACTATTAGGCGCTTTTCAGAGTGCATGTTCAGATTATGAGTCATGTGTATGCTCCTTTAAACGATGTGCTGAGACTTCAAGTGGCAACGTTGATATGAAGTGCCTCTCTCGGTGTAGATTTGTTAATTTTTTTCTCACATTGAATTTAGGGATTGGGAAATTATCCATAAATTTAGCTTCAAATGTTGGTGATGTATTTGACATGCCTTACCTGCACCTTGTGCTAAGTATTGCTAATTTTTTTTTTTTTGTCGTGTTAGCCTTTGAGGCGGGAGTATGAAACTTTTTGTGTGATTAAGCATCATATGGTTTGATGCTCCTGCATCCGCCAGAACTATGTTATTGAGTAATAAATCTCGCAAATAATTGGGAAAAGGAAACCTTGTTCAATCTATTTTCAGTGAGGAATGAATGGCTAAATTTCACATTTAGCATTGCTTGTCTGTCTAACAGAGTGGGTGGCACACCGCCAGCTTTTTTTGCTCATAAGCTGATCCAATTAGTTGTTACTCCGTCTGATGCATGTATGAATGAGTGTTTAATCAGGCTGCAAACTACCTGAACATCAAGAGCTTGTTGGACCTCACGTGCCATACAGTGGCTGACATGATCAAAGGCAAGACCCCTGAGGAGATACGCAAGACCTTCAACATCAAGAATGACTTCACGCCAGAGGAGGAGGAAGAGGTGCGGCGGGAGAACCAGTGGGCGTTTGAATGATTTATCTCTTTTAAGTCACCTCTTGACCTATGGAGATGATTTCTGTTCATTTTGCCGTCAGTCTTTTTTTAGTCGTTGGAACATCCAGTATGTGGCTTGCTTCGCTCCTGAATGTAGATAGTGGTTCGTTATGGCGGGCATTATTGGTTGGCAGAAGCCTGTTTTTGGACTCCAGTTCGCTTTGAATGTTCACTAAGATTATCCGGTCTGATGGCCCTATTGATTTCATTATGATAATGTGTCCATTTGAACCTCAGATCGGTTTATTGGCAGTGTGCGCATGTGTTGAAAGACCCGCTGGATGGAAATATAACTAAACGAATATCGTAATACCGTCCATGGAGGTTCAGTGATTGGCATAAACCAGCAGAAGTCATGTCCATATTGCCAGGGGTGGGAACAGTGAATGCTTTCTGCTCGATTTTGGCCAGAAATTTTCATTTTCACATCGATTTCATGCACGAGTTACCGAGTATTACTGATTTAAGGATTGATGGAGTTGTTCATCGGTTGGGGTTTCTATAGAAGTCTTAAGAAAGAATCCAATTTGACCCTCTGAGTTACCGAGGGTTAGAGATTTAAGCAGTTGATTGAGTTGTTCTTCTGTTCAAGTTACTGGGTTTTATAGATTTAAGCAGTGGATTGAGTTGTTCATCGGTTCTGTCGTTACATTGGTTTCTAAAGAAGTCTTTCCAAATAACTTGAGAGGATATTTTCTAAAGAAGTCTTTTCAAGTAACTTGTGGTGATACATTCAATAATTTCGGACTATGAGGGACTGAATAGCATGAGAGAGAGCTCACATTTGTAGAAGAGAGAGAGTTTAATCGCTGGACGACAACGGACTTATGCTGTTGTGGTGTGCAATAGTATATTTAAATATAACTATAGTTTTCTTCGAAAAAATAAACTAAAATAATAATAGAGATGCCACGTTGTGTAAGATTTGTCGCTTCTATACCGTGCCAAACAGCCACAAGTTGATAGTCCACGATCTTTTCGTTTATAGAACGATCATCTAAGGATAATTTCTATGTTAGCTTTGCTTTATAGCTCAAATTGCTTCTGGTAGAGATATATTTAGATGATGTTCTAATGCCGCCCGGCAATTCAAACCAATATTTGACCACCAAAAAAAAAAAATCCAACTAACTATCACAAAATATCAAGTAATTTATGTTCTTTCATATGGAACTAACTCAATTCAAGATTGTTCGTGAATTTTTATTTATTGGAAAATAAGATCATGAACTTTTTAAATAGATGTGTTAAGATCTGCTTCTTCTTCTTTACCTTTCTTTCCCTTTTGAATTGCGATTTTCCCTGATTTTTATCGAGTTTTGATTTTGACAAATTAATCTCGATAGTTGCATGCCTATCTTATTCGGTTTTAGGATCAAGCTTTGCAAGATATAATATCTTCTTTCTTCGTTTTCTTGGATTTGGCATGCTCGATGTTATTTTTCTCAATTATATCTAGGTGTTTTTCATTTATTTCTCCTTTCATCAAATTTTCATGTTTTGGGGGAAAAAAAAAGAAAACCTTTCTCCTTTAGACATGGGAAAGAATCAAGCATCTTCATTTACTTGGTAGATAGACTCAAATTATCTGACTTATCTAATTTAAGTCCACAAGAGGATAAGCTCACAAACTACTGAAGATAAAGAGAATAATTAGCTATAAAATGCTGAGAAGTACCATGTTCGTACTTGGTTAATTAATTTAAGCCTAGCATGTTCGTAGATTTTGAAAGAGTAAAGCTGACGAAGGGAAAGAAAAAGGAGAAATTCTATGGAAAAGGATAAAATCTGAGGCTTAGATTAAATGGTTACTAAATAAAGCAGTTCAACAAAAACTTTTCTCGCTCTTCGTGGTATTACCGACTGTATAATGGGCAATGGCACATTCACTGTATGCTTTCTTCCGAGGCCGATTCTAACTAAAAGAAAAGTCGTCTCACCTACCTAAAAATAGAAAAAAAAATAGTAAAAAGTTTGTAATTAATATATTTTTAAAAAAATACATAGAAAAATCTGAAATAAAAAGAGACCTGCTTTGAGTTTTCTATTTTGCCCAGGCCAGTATTTGACCAAGGAGGTCCCAAGATAGTTTGCCAAACGTTCAGAAATTTTCCCAAGTGACTTTGAAGGCCTAAAGTTCTTCAAAACTGAACCAAACGCACTCTTAGTATACCGACTCAAAAAGCTTTCCTAGCCCTAGGGCATCTCCCACTCGAAGAAGCGTTATCAACCAAACAAGGAAACCATCCAGCCCAAACGGAACAACTCTCGAACAGGTCCACCATTCCGATGAAAGATTCACCTGCAACTCTAACGTAGTTCGCGCGACCAGAGAGCCAACTAATTTGCAATCCAATCCGTTGATGATATTTTACATCTTTTATTTGACAATTAAGGGGTTCAATCCTACACACGAGAATGCAATTCAAGAATTAGGAACTCCCTGAACTGTACACCGCAGGCTATAACTCGGGTGACTTCCCAATGCATCAGCAAATTCCGGGTCTCACCACCCCCGCCTACCTACCACTGGCATTTCGAAAACGGAGATACTCGAAGCAGGGACAAGAAAGAGTTCACAATAATACATCTCCACCGCCATTTTCTTAAACAACATGGGAAACACTGCCTGCCGCCCTACTCGGAAGTTCAGGAGAATGGAAAAGGCCAAGTAGATTCGCACGTGAAAACATGTGCAAATACTAAGGAAAAAAGGGTCCATGTCACTCTTCTTTGGTAATGAAAAGAAAGGTCCCCGTCAGTTGCTTCCTCAATGTAAAAGAGTACAAATATAACATTCACAACTGGTTCCAGGAAAAAGAATAGTTTCTACAGTTCCCGATCTCTGATTCACATACCACCGAAAGCATCAGATCAGTAAGTTTCAGGAATATAATCCACACGCCAAAAAATTCTTCGAGGTCCTGAAGAAAGTGCGGTTAAAAAAACATTTTCGTATTTAACAAATGAGATAAGCACTAACAACTTCGAAAGTCGCGCATGAGTAAGGACCCAAGACTTTCGGCACACCTTCCGCAACTGGTACGCCAACCCCTCCAATGTCGCCGCATGCAATATGATGTCCACCATCAGTAACTTCCAGCCATCGGAAACATCCTTCACACGGAAAGAAAATGTAATCTGACCCCAAAGAATGAAAAAATGAACTAAGGGGCAGCAAAGGGACACGCAACAAAAATCCCCTCATCATGTCATCAGCATTTAGACCATAAATATCTACGGAAAATCTCCACAAAACCACATGAATAAACCAGTATACTCATGCAATCAGCTCGACTCAAGGACTTCAACTGCACGCTCTTCTACCCTTTCAAGGCATTGTATCTTCTGCTCCTTTTCTTTCCTTTACTCTGGATTTGTAAGCCACGGTAAGACTACTAAGCAAGCATAATATCAGTCATAACAAATCCTCCATGATCCCTTCTTGGTAAAACATGCGAAAGCCTGTACTTCATGTGCTTGTTCCTGTAGCTGCAGTGCTAGTCTGGCCTTTTTCATTAATACGATTGAGCTCCTCTAACCTCCTCGATATAGCTGCATGAGCATCGGAATGACTGACCATGTTGTCAAATCTCGTATCCCCGACATTGAGAGAGACCGATTCAATTCCAGATGCAAGAGTATCATGACTTAGAGAGTCGGGGAACCGAGGGCTTGTGACGCCTGAAGAATGAGCAGAAGTAGACAAGACCCATCTTGGCCAATCAGTGCGCTTCCTGACTTTCTCACCCTGTGGCTCATAACATAAGGCATAAGAATGACAATAAGTCAGAGAAGGAAGAGAATCAAATCTAGTTAAGCAAATTATACAGAACATTCTGTAGCACCACACTAACAGACAAGTGGAGTGAAACCTACTGAACTGCTTGAAAAAGATACCTGCACTTCCACGACAGCTGAAGTTCGCATGGCATCCAATATGAGCTGTACATCAGTAGTCAACTCCATGACCTGGATCCAAAGCAACATTTGCAGTGAACACAGTTTTAAAAATATATATATATATATATATATATATATATATATATATATATATATATATTTATGGATAACAAGAATGACTGGCATCCACATAAGCTACAATATCTTTGCCTTGTATGGTACATGTAAACCTGGCAAAAAGCCTGTGTCTGTGTGGAAGACCTAAACTAACAAAGGAGGACCAGGATAAATAGTAGCATAATTTCCTAATTAACTAGTTTTTCTCACCTCAAAAAGATAGTGCAATACGCATCAAAGCATGGGGTGTCACTAAATACCAAAAGATGCCAACAGAAGTAAATCATTATAGGTGAAGTCATCAACCACCAGTACAGGAGATCTCAAAGAATGATCATGCAAAGCTATCAAAACAAAAATAAAAGCAACAAATGAAGTAGGAAAATCTTTTGATTAACCTTGTTCAGTCAACCAGCCAACCCACACAGTAAAAGGCAGAGTTTGCATCTTCCCTCAGAAAAAGGTTTTTTTGGGGAAAAGGGAGTGGCGCCTTTCAGTCGAAATTTATATAATAGCAGAAAACTATGTGAACCAGCCGAGTTGTAAAAATAGTCGAATTCATGGTCCAAATCAAATGATTCATTTCAAAGATTCGACCAGCAGTCACAGCCTCCAACTCCAGCCATCGTGGCTCAGAGGACTCTTGAATTCAAGACACAAGCCCTCTGAGAAGGCTCAACTTCTCAACACCTCTGACTTGGGCTCGACAGTCATCTGAACCTCCTCTATTCTGACACCTCTGACCTACCTCTTTAGCTTGTATAAACCATAAGCATAGACAAACTCACAGCTTGTGCGTGTAAGAATAGTCTGGAGTGGGAGGCTGTGACAGCTGGTCACTTTTGCATGCTTCAGTAGAAAGCAATGCAAATATAGTTAGCTTATAGATCAGTAACAAGTCAAATAATGGAAATATCCAGTGCAGTCGCCGCAAAATCTTGTACCGAGTGAAGTCGGAGTGAAATCATGAGTTGACTCGGCAAAATCACCAAAATTGCGAGTCAACTAGGCGAGAATCCTTGAGCTCATTAGCACAAGCTCACTTTCTTGGGAAATGTGGGCTTCTTTTTGGCCCAACAGCAAATAAAACAATGCAGGACATATCGACGTTTCAATGAAATGTTTCATTTCATCAGCACAAATCATAAAAGTAAAGAAAATAACTAAATAAAATAAAGAAAAATAATTCCCTCATGCCCAATTCAGAACAATGCAGCAGGCTCTCTCTTGATTCAACGAAACAGCCATAAAAATCCCCTTTACCACCAGGCAACCACCACAAAAGCTTCATCACCACCCCATCACCTTTGACCATTCAGCAACACAAAATAATAAAGCTTGAAGTTTTTTGTTGTATACGAATTTTCTCCTAGATAATCCTAAATTGTAAACACATTTCTCTATTTCATGCGGTCAGTCTAATGTACTAGACCAATTTGCTTGTTACCATCATTTGTTATAGTATGCATCAAACACATTATGTCCTTTGCGTTATTTTAAAAGCTTTGTAAAACCTTACCATTTAATAATTCAATCTTATGATTCAATTTTGTGGAGGCCTCTCCAACATCCCAGTTAAAAAAGTGATTTCTTTTCACATTACAAGTTGACTTGGTTATGGAACAAACAGAGTAGTATCAGTTATGAGTCTCTGACTTCCTGTTTGCATAGAGTTCCCCAAGAAATGCGAATTGAAGTTTATACTATGTCAACGAGGTCCCAAAACGAGAGAGCTAAATTTTCTCCCCAATATACCATATCATGCTTTTTTATGTGCTCTTGCAACTAATGGCTATGTTCTAGTAAGCAAATGGCATTCCTTTTTACCAAACCTTTTCAAAAAATGAGATTTGTGATTTAGGATTGGGACCTCGATTTAACAACACTGTAATCACCTACAATCCATTGTGAATATATCTAAGTGTGCAACCAGTAAGTCATAAGTTGACAGCAGAGTCAAATTCTAGTTACCTGGTGCAAGTTTTCCATTTGAAATTAAACAGATCGAGGCATAGCAACATGGCCACCAAGAAAAAGGATACAGCCATGATATTTCTAATCATTGCTTTACTCATCTACCATGACATCAAAACAAGATATGTTGATTGATGTATTGGAATTATGGGAGTGAATAATGACAAAGCAATTTGAAACTTTAAGGACTACGGGAGCACTTTCATCAGAAATAAGCTTAAAATGGAAATTTCACTGGTGGTCACTGAAATTTGGTGCACTTTGCAATCAGATTAGTGAACTTTCATTCGACACCAAATACACGAAAACCTCAGTATCTTTGAAATTAATGCAGTTTGACCAAAACCTGACACTTTTAAGCTTGGTGCTAACGTGCTCTTGCCACTTGCCAATATAACAGAGAGTTCAGTCACACGCTTATGTCAGCAGGTAGTGAAATATATAAAAAATTAAACAATAAAATAATTGAAATAAAAGAGCAATGAAGCGACCATCAATCGTCAGAAAGGATAGTGTAGCACTCTGCCGAGATCAAAATTTCCCTCCAGCATTGCTGGCAGAAGGCCTGCAACACTCATTCACAAGGCCTAAAGCCTTTTTTCGCTTAGTCTTTTTGTTCTCTTCTTAAATTTTTTGAATATTAAAAAAAATAAAATACTCAAAGATGATCCAACCCATTCCATAGAGCCATACCCACTTAATGCGATATGCAAAAAGTAAGATTTGGGGAAAAACGATAACTTGCCAATTCTCACCATCTTCGAAACCACATGTGTGGAAGTCGAAAGATTGGAGGAGCCAATTTTTTCCATAACAGAAAACCCGTCCAGAAATGAAAGAGGACTTCCATCTCCAGTGCATTTGCAATTGCAACCACGTTCATTTAGGCCGAAAATATATAACTCATCAAAAGCAGTGTTGAATGGTTGACTTCCAGACCTCGAAGTGCATGGTCTTTACAAGTGGTACAGTATAATAAAATATATCTTCATTTTTGCAAGTACACCAACTTCATTCAAAATAATACCATCCAAGTGCATAGCAAAAGTCACAGGAGCCCCCGATCGTTTAAGACGTCTGTCTATAATTAGCTCAAGACAAAAAGGACTATCAATCTCAAAGCCAAATAAGAACTATATCAATCGCGAAACTTGAAAGCATGCCCTATAACACAATCAATCAATGGTAGCTAGACATAAATGCTACAATGGGCCTCACCAAAAAGACAACAAGAAACCAATTAGCTAAATTATAAGCACGGGACCAGGGACGCAACACTTTTGAGGCCAAGATAGCATCAGTAGTCAGATGCTAAGGGTTCCCGCATTGAAAATTTAAGAAGTAATACATCCAAAGAAGAAAAGACTGAATAGAGTACAATTGTCTGCAAGTAGAGTATAAATTAACACGCCACGAGATCTTCTTCTGGAAGAATGGTTATAGAATTGACGTGATTTTGAATCTGGGTGAAATAGTACTCTAATCAATCAGCCAACAAAGCATGACTTGATACAAGATGGAACTAAAAGGTAAAAAACCAAAGTATAACGCAACTTGTAACTCTCCTGCATTGCGCAAGACAATACTAAATTAAGTTGAAGAGTGCAAACTACAGAGATATTCAAGGAAAACTTACTTTTTTAAACCCTGCAATTACAGCTATAGAAACCCAGCCCTGTTTATCCATTTGCCGCCGCAAATATATATCCTTCACAAGATTCTCATTACTGCACTAGCCAAATACGGAGGATGATTCCAGTCAAGTTATGAAAACTTGCAACATGTTTGAGAAATAAAGAGTGATTTATTTAAAGGGAAGAACAGCAAAAGTACCTGAAATAATAGTCTATCTGTCTAACTATTTGAGCATGCAAGAATTGATTAGGAGGTGGATAATAAACCATATGAGGCTGTATTGGCTGATAATAAGGAACATTCCGTAAATCCAGGGGTGGAATGGGGACATAATACACTGGAGTCTCTGAAAAAAAAAAAACAAAGGACATCAAAGCAAATCTTTCAGATGATAAGTTTCAACAGTTAACATAGTCTGCCTTACCAGGAAAAACTACAGGGCCACCAAAAGGCCTAACTGAAGCAGGTCCAATATATGCAGCAGTAGCAGGTGAGATGGGCTGCGGTGCTGCAGGCCTGCCAAACCTCTGTATAGCTCTTTGCTGAGGCATGTGAGAATCTCTGTTATTGTTGAAATTTCTGTGACCACTTAGTTCTTGATTACCACGTTCCTGATCACGCCTAACCCCGTAGTTGTGCTGGTAAGAACCATCCCCACGTGAATAATTACCCCCATTTCGATTCCTGAAGGAACTGCGCTGCTGTTGAGGGTGCTCATTGCCATTTTGGGAATGCGAAACAGGTCCACTCCTGTGGTTATGGTCCCTGGCAGAAGGATTATTTGATCTCAGATCAACTGTAGGGGCTACTATTGCTGATGTCTGAGTGACTCCGCCACTTGAAGATGTAGATCCACTCTGCTTCCTTGATCTCGGACGTGCAGGAATGGAGGAGCTTGTTGCTAAATTAGCATCCTTATTATCAGTGAGTTGCTTCTGCGAAACAGACGAGGCATTTCCATTTCCCTTCAACATAAACAATTTTTAAGGGTCAGAGCATTATGTATGCAATGGAAGAATGAAATGACACAGCTCGAAGCAAAAGACTCTCTTTCATTTGCAACACCCAGCAAAACATATTTGCCAAACTGAAAAACCAAAAGATGAGGCAGAAAGACGAATCTCATTTGTTCCGCTGTTCCATCCAGAAAAATCACAGAAACAAACAGAAGAGTAAAGAATGCAAAAGGTAAGTGCGAGTAAAGAATGCAAAGAAGAAAAAAATTGTATATGCAAGAACAAAGAGTTAGTCGTCTATTTTCTGTACATCATAAACACCCAAATCAATTAAATCTGTGTCTTTGGGTTTCACTGACTATTTAGTCATTTTGACGTCTCCAATTATCAACGAATAGAAGCACCAAACGAATGCGCCATCCCCTGTCTCAAGTAGAAGAAACTGAAAGGTGCCAACTCTTCTATTCAAAACAAAGCCAGTCATCTTGTTTCTAAGAAGGAAAAGGGAACTTCCCAGTTCTACTTTCACCTGAGTATCATGTGTGAAGTGCTCGTAATATTTATAGGTATATATATATCGATATATTTCCGTTTTAAGTCCATCTCAATCTTAAAAGGAAACCCCACTTGAGGGAGCTATATGTGTTCCTGACATATTCTAAAGGCAAAGGTCACTTCACCAGATATAATTTCCGTAGACAGCTAAATGGTAAGAGAACAAAAAAGAGACAAAGTATAAACTAGAAGGCTTAATTCTCATGCTCTGTTAGCTTGACTTAGCCATATCCTAAGAAGCACTGACTTAAACCCCTTGAGAAAGCCCTAAAGACAGAAGGGGACCTTGCTTTTGTTTATATTTTCAGCTAAACCTGCTCAATGGGGGTAAAAAACTCTTAATTGACCTGGCTATTGCAACATATTTTGAAGGTGCTTTTTTGAAGATGTAGTAGAGCATTTAGATGATATTTCGCTGAGCTAAAAAACCTTCTAGTTACTAGTCAAACGTCCAAAAAAGGTTGAGCTCCCATCTAAAAGATAAATACGCTGATTCCGATGTGCTCCAGCACTCCAATTATGAAAACCCACTAGTAAATGTAACTTTCTTGTGCATTTCAACATCTCTAGACATCTCATTACACAGAACAAGTAACAGCCTGAAAGCATAACCACTTATCTTAGGTTCCAAAATCTCGTATGACCAAAAAAGCAAAAACCAAATAGCCCAAACTGTTTTTCCTCCGCGCTCTACACTTAATCCACAATCAAAACAAGCCAAACCACGAGAAAAATATATAATTGCCCATTCTTACAAAAACAACATCCAAAAAGCAAAAACCATACCTCTGTCACAGGCACAGATGATGATCCATCAGATAAACCTTTCACAGGCACCGAGGTCGACTTCGTTGATGATCTAGTTGACTCGGACAAAGCAGGCCACGAATCAGCCCCCATGACTGGGCCGAACTCAGCAGCAGTGGGCCCAGGGCTATCTGAGGGCAGCTTCCATGCAGTCTTCTTGCCCGCATTGCCGTTCTCGGAGTTCCCCTCCTCTGCAATCGAAGATAGAGACGAAGAAGAAGAAGATGGAACAACCTCTGGCGCGACTGCAATGGCCAGCTTGCTCAACAAATCAACAGACTCGGTCATATCCGATTCTCCACGGACGATCTCATTCCATGGTGGCGAGACCGTCGTCCTCATCGGTCTGCCTAATCGAGGACTATTAACAGCACCAGCAGAATTGCGAGGAGAGTGATTGTTAGCTTCTATGGAGTTAGCGTTAGTCGTATCCGCAACGATAGCCATGAGAGAGAGAGATTATGTTTATCTTCTAAGGTAAAAGCGCGTTCGCCGATGAGGATAGACGAGGAAAAAGGAGAGAAATCAGACAAAAGAGGACGAATAACAGATGAAACAGAGCGCCGATCGATTGATAAATGAACTAGGGTTTGATTTTGGACACTTCCCAGAATCAGCTCATCGACGAACTATCGAAGCGAAAAAACAACGGACGATGAGGAAAATTGCGGAAACAGAGAGCGCTTGATCGATAGATTAGGGTTTCGAACCTGCCTCCAAAGTGCGTGTGCTTCTCAGGGAAAATTTGTCGATCAGCTGATCAACAACGAAGCGGAATCGAAAGGAAAATCAAACGGATAGTGATGATCGGCGAACAGAGAGCGATCGATTGATGCACTTAGGGCTCGATCCTTCCTCTGCAGTGCGTGCCTCTCAGGGAAAATTCGTCGAACAGATTGTCGACGAGGAAGCGAGGGACGACTGATCAGAAACCAAGATGATCAGAGATTTAGAGTTTCGATCGTTCGCGACGGTGAAAATTCAGAGTTGGCGGTGTTGCCGAATCGAGCTCCACTCGTCTCCGACTCACTGAGTCTGGTGAGTCTGGCTAGTCTGGCGTCTGGCGTCTGGCGTCTGGTGTTTTTCGCCCCTTCCTCGTCTCTCCGTTCTGGCTGTGGAGCTTCGTTTTAGCTCAGAAATTCTTCGGCGAGAAGGTTTTGTTTGACAGGGACAGGGTGGCTATTTACAACAATACCCTCCCGCGTTGGAGCCCCTCGGAGGGGTAATTATATTGCAAGAGGGTTGGTAAAATGGTAATTTTTGAATAATATTTGGTATTCTTTATCGTGATTTCATTCGATGGCCATATAAGTAAAGACAAAGATTTGCAAAGATTTGTACAAAGAAAATTAAAGAAGGTAAAAGATTCATTGATCATTTACCAACTATCTTGATTTCAAATAACAATTTCGTTCATCCTTACTGTAGGGTCATGCCTTATCCCAATATAGCATGAATTTTCACAAATACTTTCATAATTATCGATGTTGAAGCGCTTATCGGGTTTTAATGTAATCGATGGCACAAATTTAAACGATATAACAGAGAATGAAATTAAAGATGATTGAGATAGTCGTTAATCAATATGATAAATCTTACCTTTTGAGTTTTAATGTAATCGATAGTACGATTTAAACGATATAACAACGAGTAAAATTATAAAAAAGACGATCAAGATAATCGTTAATTGATCTGATAAATCTTTTTTAAATCAAATGCAAATCTCCACTGTCTTTTGATTATTCAAATTGCCCCTCGTACACTCAATTGTAATTCAAACAATCAACTTCACACAAACTTGTGTTACAAGTTATCTTAATTTTCGTGAAATGGAGTAAATCTCTCTCATCTTAACCATTCATTTGAGTTTCTTTTCGAAATGTAAATAAATTTTCTGATATTTATCTCTTTGTACGCATTAATCTTTTTCGCTTTTATGCCATGCGGATACATGTGTACTCTTTTTTATTCTTTTATGTATGTGTATACGTACGCACAAATGATTTGTTGGTCTTAGGCTCCGTTTGTTTCGCAAAAAAGTAATGATTCAAAAAATACTTTCCCAAATACGATCACTTGAATCAATTCGTCGATAAAAAGTATTTTCATCGTTAATAACAATTTATGTCCGAATGTTTTCGCGAGTTATGAAAATATTTTTTATTCATGCATTTCTATAAACGATAGAAGCGATCATTCTTAAAAATACATGTTTCAAATCATTTGTTTTTCGCTAAATAAACACAACTTTGAATTTGGTGCCACACCCAAATATAATAATTTTTTTTGTCAATTATCTGCAATAAATAAATAAATAAACAATTTGTACAGTCTCTTACGTGTATACCCTTGTGTTAGTACTACAGGCTACAGGGGACACTTAAGTTTGGCATGCCTACAAAACAAAAGCACTTAAATTTGATGTCACGTTCGAAAGAAACGGTGCCGACCTTCCGAAGAAATTCAAGAACACTCCGCATTATCTTCAATACCGAGTTGAAGTCGGGATCTCCTATTTTAGTACCATGAGAAATTCAATGAGCATCGACAATTCAAAAAATTTAAACTGTTTAAGGCGTAATTTATTTTCGACAAAAAAACATTAGCTCGCCCGGGTAAATTGATCGAAAATTAGAAGTGGTACCACTCTCATCAGTTATTAATTAATGGCCTTTTTTCTTGCATACCTACGCCCTCTAGGCGAATGCGGTGGGCCAGTGAACTGGATCCACTGGGGTAAGGATTTATGGATTGTACTCTGTTCTTCCCGCCTTGATGCCTTCTCTCGGAAGCATCGTGCTCTGCACACCATTGACATTCTCAATGTTCATCAATCAGTTAAACTTAGCCTAAATCGTGACTCGGCAGATTCGACTTCGCGGTTCGATCACCGAGTCGGCACGAAGAAAAAGCAACATTATAGACCACAATTCTGTACTTTTCGGAGTGAACCTAACATTACGCGAAGTTTATGTCCGTCTTGCGAAGCGTCACGACACGGCTGAAAAGCTGATTATCTTCCCTGTAGCCTCTTTTTTTATAACTAGTGGCTGATGATCCATAGGTTAATTTTGACTAGCATCGTTAACTTTCTTTGACCGATTTCTAACAGAAAAAGGTCAAGTCGTTGACGTAGAATCCACGCCCTCAAGTCTGAAGTCCAAGTTCTGGGCAGCGAAACAAATTACAAGTCTTGGAATCTTTAAGTCAAAAAAGCAAGACGTTCAACATGGAAAATGCAGAGCCCACTTCTCATTCGGTTCTACAGCTTCAATCGAATGCTTTGACTAGAACAACTCACGAAGTCAACATGAATTTATGAGCAACAGGCCTGTAGTAAAAGGAGTGTGTCAGTGGCCGACAGAGCTGGTTTTCAGAGATCATCAACATGGAAGCTGGCCGCGGGCAGCGAGGATGTGCGACTTCGGGAGCGCCAGAAACTGTCTTGGGTATTTCCCGTCTCTTTACTTCACCCTTTTCTTAGGTCCTGTTATTGTCCGCAGAAGTGACTGAGAAAGCCGGTGAGTGTGAATTCTTCCAGCTGCATTTCCACATTACATCTTCCATAAATGCAACGCCCCATCTCAATACCAGGGACCAACTCATAGTAGAGCCAGGATACAGGTCCATCTTATTCACCTTGCTAAGAGAGACGGGTGTCCCGGGACTCCACTGCTGTCCCCGATTTCTGTTAGCCTATTAATAATCACTATCCACCCTTAACAAAACCACGGTTCACATACCCGGAACTCCAAGGCAATGGAAGCAATCGAACACATTTTCGTTGCCCCCGACCAGACGGTCCAAACAAACTAGTACCTTGCAACCCGAAATTCCCAGCTCAACCTAAAATGCCAGTCCATCCTGGGAAAAATGGTGTAATTCACCATTTCTGACCTCAGAACAATTAGCTATGTCCTCAGGAAAACTCACAGTCAAAAGGGCTGACGGTGGAGGAAAGACAATAAACCTGTAACAATATAAAGAGTAGAAGCAAAATCAATGGAGAAACCCCTCATCTGGTCAAAAGTGTCGCTTGAGGATAAAGTTACACTATCTTGCTGTTCTCTGCAAAGTGACACATTTACAATGGTAAAAGAATGACGGGACATGGAATAAACTCCGCTAACAAGTTTGCATCCACGTGCTTAGAATGGATGGCTTCCATACTGAGAATGACCAAATCCAAATTTAGATCATCAGCGACCTCGCCAATAATAGCTGTTGGTTTGTTCCCTTCTCCAAGACGTTCTAACAACTTATATTCTTGGAATCCACCTGTAAAAAGGTTGTGGATGATGAGGAACAATCATCAACAAACTGCAAACAAGACATTTTTAATTAGTGGATGTGGAATTTCATAAAGGTCACCACTTCCAGAATTCCAAAGATATTAAAACTTTCTTCAGCTGCGATAAAAACATTAAAGTGTCCATGAACTTCTAGCCCCTCACTTGGTCTTCTAAATGAGCGACAGACAGAAAAAACTCAATTCGTCATTCCAAGCTTGACCATTCATTACCTTCAATTTTCCTCTCTTCCTTTTAAGCTTTGCTCCCTTTCATGGTACCAAGTTGACAAAAAATTTCTTAAATCTACTAGTCTTATATCCAGGTGATGAACTGATCTAAGTTCACAAACAAGCACAAATTTTGTATTGTAAAATCCTCAAATAAACCTTATTGCATCTTCAATTCCTTCTACGTTCATTCAAAACCAAACGAAGGCCTAACACACTACATGTCCTATTTTTATATTTCTTTTCAAGGTGATATAATATCAGCGCCAAATGACTAATATCCAGGAAATAAGATGAGGCAGACACACACCTTCTGACAGATGCCAACGGATGCTAGATAGTTGGGTCTCATGCTCTGGCAGCGTTTCCTTCTGCTTTTCGTCAATAACTGCACAATAAGGTCTAAATTTCTTCAACCTTGCATTAGAAGCTCGCATTATAGAACCAAAACCCATTGGTATGGTGCTAAAAGAAGAATAAAGAGCAAGTCCCCATACCAACAACAGTGATATCAGCTCCATACTTCTTTGCCAAAGCTGCAGTAGTTGCTACAGCCTGTCAATTCAGAGCAAAAGTGCATATTCACATGAATTGGAATGTGGGGCACAGTGACTGCAAGTCATAAGGACAGTTAAAAAGGAGTCAACAAAATGCCACTGAAGATCCTTCCTTTCATAGAAATTCAAAATCTCGGGCGACCCACATGGATTAATGCGCATCATAGAAATTTCAGAAAACATGAAACAAGACACCACAAGCAGGTCCAGGATACATAAACTTTGATTCCCATAGAGAAATTTGGTCATGCAGAATCAATCAGGTAGTCCAGTAGCATGAAAATTTACCAACTCGACAAATAACATGGCTTCGACAGGAGCAATACTTATCTTGATCGATGCTCAACAGGTAAATACCCATACAATATAGTTATCTAAGTGCAGTAGGAATAAGTAGGTGCCTTGAAGTGTGGTCACCTGTCTAGATCCTTCAGAAAGGTAAGGATTTCGATCTGTTATTGGCAGAAGTAGGTGCTTGAAATTGTTGAAGGCTTCTGCAGCCGTATTAACTTCAGATTCCTGAGGCGCGGCCTTAACTGATATCAATGCAAAATGCAAACCAGGTTACTTCACACTCATCAGTCAATGCATTGAAGCAACCTAAACAGCCCGTGAAATGCAAAAAAGCAATGGGAACTTGTTTGCAACGTAATATATCACAGCTAACTAGATTCATATCACAGCATGCTATGGCTCGTACAAATGGGCCCGGATGCAATACTCCTCTACTCAACTAAGTGGTTTATGAATGGCAGATTTATCTGGTTCCACAATTTCAGATGCAGTACTATTCCAAGCATTTATTTGGATCACTAACCATGTAAAACAATCGTATGGGTCGATACTAATTTTCATTTTGCTAATCATGACGAATACAATATTCATCTACAGGAGATATAATGGCCTCAATATATCATGTTACATTATACATACACAAGAAGTAATTGAACTCATTCATCTCAATTGCGAAAAAAAAAAAAAGTCGTTGCCGTGGAGAAAACCGCATGAATTCAACTAAACTTCAGTGTCACCTCAGATAACCCAAGCGATACACCGTCAAATCCTACAAGCGAATTAAAGAGAAGTCTTCGACACTGACTCTGTGCTGCTGGTGCATTATTTCTCATCTACGAATGCCAAAAACAAATAACTCAGGCAGGTATTCACAAAACACCCCCAACCCATCATCTTACGTCTGTCAGGATGCAAGGTCACCGCATCATCAACTCATGATTCGAAGGACTCGAGGAAATTATTGCCGAGGCCGAGGGAACAAATCGTAACAATAACAAACAGATGGAAGGCAGGACCATTCACGGAGAACCCTGCGATTACCTATCTGTTTATCTCTGCGCAGTCTGGAGCTTCTGCACAGAGAAATCCTCCGATTCATCGGAGACGAGCGAGTGGGCGAAACGCGAGCGGACGACAGAGAATGCCCATCGGAACAAGAAGGAGACTGAGTGGGCACTGAAACCCTGGGGAAGAATGAGGTTTCGGCGGGAGCTGCGAGGAAGTGGTTGGCGAGGGCCATGGGAAGGCGGCGGCGCGACTGACTGAGGGTGAGATTGAGCTGAACTGAGCTGAGCTTCGAGAAAGCGAGCTTCGATGGACGAGGTGTTTGCCTCGAGAGAGTTCAAGAGAAACAGAGAGAGAACGAGAAACGAACAGCGAACCCGGGAATCAGTGGGCCCCAAAAAGGTGAAGTGATGGTGATTGTATGGGCTCGGTCTAGGCGTGGCCCACTGGGCTTCGCACCGTGGACCGTTGATCGCTGTCTGGTGAGGGCCGGTCGTCACTTGGTCGTACACGTGCCAGACGTGGACAAGCCGGGCGTAGATTATGCTGGTCCCTTTTTTTTTTTTTTTGGTCATAGATTATGCTGGTTCCTTATCCGATGGTGAAAGTGGGGCAAGCGGCAAAAGAGAAAAAAAAGTAGCAATGATGGATTCAGAATTTTACAAGTTTTTAAATCCCTTTGCTTCCATTTTAGTGAAAATATCTATCGTGTGTATTGCGAGGCAAATTAATACATCAAAGATTGTATTATTTTCTCATTTTAGTAGCTTAAAAAATGTTTCCAAAATATTCTTTAACAAAATCCTTAATCAAAGCATTTCGAAACATCTAAATATTAGCACGTCGAGTTACTTAATTTTCCTGTGAAATCATTTATAGGACGTGAAGGGAAAGCGATTTTTCTTCGGTTTCGAGCAAATGAATCCCTAAAATATTCTAAAACCTTTTCACATTATTTCACCTATCCGTAATGAAGATGAATAACTTTATAATTTTGAAACTATGTCAAATCAATCCACGATTTCACCATCTGTTGAACATTTATTGTTGTTCTTTCCATTGCGTGTTTTATAGGCTAACTTCATTAAACTAAATGTCAAATCTAATCAATTAATTTGAAAAAAAAATCAAAAGGAAATTTCGAAATCAAGGAATGCTATTTGAACTTACATCATGCATTTGATTGGAGACGATAAATGTACCTTCATTTGGCACCCGTTATTAATAGAATTCTATAGTGAAAGTCATGTCATTATTGAGAGAAGAAAATCGGTAATTATCAAACACATTCGTGAATGGTCAAAAATAGGAAAAATGACCCAAAATTTTTAAACATATAAAAAAAGGAATTCAAGATTGAATTGGTATAATTGTAAAAATTTTATATTTTTTTCTGTAATTTTTCCCAAAAACACGAAGGTCTCTTACGTTGGAAAAAGTACTTAGAAATTGGTTTGGTGTGCTTTCTTCATTGTTTTTTTTTTTTTTTGTGTGGGTGGGTTGGGTTGGGGTTGGGGGTGTTGGAGGGAGGAGGAGATTGGGCTTGGTTTGGGGGTTGGGCGGGGTTGGTCGAAGGTGCGGGTCGGATTAAACCGATGGAATCAAAGCCCAATCTTCGCAACAGGCATATAAATTTGCGCTTCATCGGTTCACTCACAAGTCACAAGCGCTTCTACTCATTCTTCGCCGGTTGAGAGAGAACCTTCAGACTCGCCGAATCGACATGGCGGAGAGCGACGGCGGCGAGCCGGTGGACAAAACAACGTCCATGACTACTGTGTCTCGGCATTTCTTCGGCGACGGACCCGGCGAACCGGCCTTCTCCATCTCCATTATCGAGGTTCCTCCAGTCTTTTCACCTGTTCAGCAGAGAACTGTATGGGGAATAAACACGCTCCGGCCTGTCACTCATGTTATTCTTTTCTTCTTCTTTGCTGATTGTATTAGAACATGAAAGAAGAGTACGGACTATTCGTATGGCCGTGTAGTATCGTTCTCGCCGAGTACGTCTGGCAACAGAGATCGCGATTCGTTGGAGCCAGCGTTGTCGAGGTATGCCTCCATAGTTCATCTTTTGTTTTTGTAGTTTTTCTTCCCTGTCGAAGCACTGGCCTGTGTTTGAGTTGAAGCAGTTTTATTAATCTCGATAAGGTAACGTGGGATGCGGATTAATTACTCTGTGTACGTTGTCTTGTCTCTGCGATTCCTGTTTTTTAGCTTGGTGCTGGAACTTCTCTGCCTGGGTTGGTTGCTGCGAGATTGGGTTGCGATGTTACGCTTACGGATGATGCCATCAGATTGGAGGTAACATGCATGAGTAGCTAGTGTTTTTGTTTTCCATGTGTTCATTTTGTGGTTGATTTTCATTTCTCCGTGGTGAAGTTCAAGAGCTGTATTATGTAATACTAGACTAAAGCAATCACGTGTCTAGAAAAGGTCAAATTATGACTGTATCCACAGACGTTTTCAACGAACAAGAATCTCCTCCTGCGAGGACAATCAGAAAATAATGGGAACATGTTAACATAACTACGCTGGTCCTAGCTACTCTTCTCTTTGGGATAGGATCGAAGCAAGCAGTTGCGAATGGGTGGAACAGGGGTGAGATTCTCAAAGAAGGTAAAGCACCCAATCATTTCGAAGATTTGAGTGAGAGCTGTTGAGGTGAAAGTCTCACTTACATACACCGAGTGCTACCAGATGATAGATGGACCTACAAATTATATTAGCGTGATTTTTTTTTTTGTCAAATATTAGTGTGATTGATTTGGTACATCACGTGCTTCTCAGATTTGTCTACATATGATTGTTTTAATTCCCCCTTTGCTGTCACCCATGCATGTACTAACACTCGCTCAGGCAGCATTATTGTAAAGGACGGTGGCACTTACACAGAGCAATTTAACTAAAATCTTGGTGATATGTAGAAGCAAAAAATATTAGATAACGCAAATCGGTAGCTTCATCATCTAACAAATTCAGTAACTTCGAAATGCTGATATATAAAAGGAATGTTAAAATTTGCAAGCTTTGTTGCCAAACACAGGACAAGATGTTCATGAAAATGTTATTCTGTGAGGCATAAGTTGGAACTAGGATTCTTACCTGTTATGGGTTTGTCCTAATTGAAGTGGAGTTTTGTCTTATCCGTCCTTCAAACATTCCAGATGCTTGACTTGCTGTACACATCTAACTAACTGTTGGTCTTATATAAGAGTTAAGTTGCTTATCATCTTTTGTCCTCTTCTTTAAAACTTTCAGGTGCTGGACAACATGAAACGAGTAGTTCAATTGAACAACTTAAGTTGTAAAGTAAGTTCCTGCTATTCTATACTGCTGTTGAAGAAGAAACTAGTAGTTAATTTATGGTTGGCTGTTGAATGTTTAGTGGTGAGTACGAGTAGCCTTTTTGGTGCATATATTGTCAGTATAAAGTTTGAGTACTGCAACAATTTACCTCTTCATCCCGTCTCAGTTACTTTTATGTAATTTCATGTCTTCTTGCAGGTGGTGGGGCTCAGTTGGGGAGTTTGGGATGAACCCTTCTTCAGTTTATACCCTCAGTTTATACTCGGAGCAGATGTTTTGTATGAGACAAGTGGTAGGTACTGGCGCATTGATCATTTGATACCATCTTATTTGCTTTTTTAATTGAATAGACAAGGAGTTACAAATTTGACACTTCTGTTATCTGCTTTTCTGTTTTTGTCCATGCGTATTATTTTTGCCCAAGCTTTCGACGATCTCTTTGCTACGGTTTCGTTCCTTCTCCAAAATTCTCCAGGGTCGGTCTTCATTACTGCTTATCATAATCGAAGGTACCGATCCCTTTAATCATGCTCTGTTATCTGGTTCCGTCAACCCAAAAGAGAGAGGAAAAAGAAGGAAAGTAATGTTTATGTTTCTATGGTCTTCAGCGGGCATCATCTCATCGAGTTCTTGATGGTAAAATGGGGGTTGAAGTGCAGAAAACTTCTTGACGGCTTTTCAATCATGCCATCCAGCAAGGCATCTAAAATTAGTGGCAACATCCAGTTGGCGGAGATAGCCTTGAATGTTGATAAGGCATAGGCAACCAGTGTTATCAACCAAGCATGATTCTTGGAAGAGACTGGAGAATGAGCAGAATGAGTTTCCTGACGGCATCTCATATGTTTCCGGATGTATCTACTACACATTGCTGCTCTGGCTTCCATCCTCTCCTCCAACATAATCATGGTTGGAGCTAGTGGTCTCTAGGTACGTCGTCTTCTCTTGGCAAGAAAGTGCTCCTCATTATTTTCCCCATAAAATGCTTGTAAGCCGTTAGATTCTAGCAGAGAACACTAGTGGCCCTTATGATTGGAGCATGTTCATATTGCATGTCTAGTCTTTTCCTTGATGTCTTCTTTCTCTCCAATGGAGGAAAAGCATAAGTGAGAAGATATGGAGCTTGATGTGGTATCTAAGATGAGAGATTTGATATACAACTTTTGAGAAAATACGTCCAGCAGTAAAAAGGGGATTGAGAAAAGTCCCAAGCAGTTGTCATATTGGCTCAATGTGCAATCAAGTTGGAGAGATTTAATACCGCATCAGTTACTGGCGTGCCATGTCAGCAGAATTGGCTGAGCGATCACCAAAAGGATTTGATTGCACTTTTTCGAATGTTTAAGACTTGATTGCATATTCGTCCAAACGTTTAGGAGGAGACTTGGTTCAATTTTGCCCGGTTTTTGTAAGCCTTTTTCCTAAAGTTAGGTCCCTTAAGCATCATCTCGTCTTGTATTGTCTGAGATATATATTCGTCATTCCTCCTCTGCCATAAGTTTTGAGACTCATTTGCAGTGAGTTTCTATTCTCATAATGTAAGCCAACCCAAGTTTGTGCCGGCTCTTGGTTTGTAATGGTATAGACCATGGCTTCATATTATATCTACCGCAGACTGATTTCTTTTTGTTCAGACTCGATGAGGGCTTATTCATAAAACCATTTGACTGTTTTATTTTGTTGTGGTTCAGACACCGCCATTCGATACTGTAATTGGAGAGAGCCTCCTTTGACATCAGATGCTGCAGAAAGTGCTGGCATGAACTTCAAGATCTTTATCCTTAAATGTGAGAGAAGTTCCTTTATCTAGTTGGGATTCTGGAGCATCATCACGTTCTGATGGTGAATCGCTATCATCATACTTTGATGGTGAATAAGCGACTCTTGATACCTGACTGGGGTGAAGCTCCCAACAGACCATGAAAACGGCACGGGTGGCTTCTTCAGCGTGATCTCCTGTAAGTATTGACGGGAATTTGACTTTTCATCTGCAAGGACATGTGTATTCATGGCGGTGCTGAGGTTGAAGACCAAAACATGGAATTAATGTTGCGCTTCTTTAGCTTGTAATGCTCTGTCAAGAGGACAACGGCTCCAGGATTTTCTCATCGAACTTGCTTCTCGGACAGCATATGAAGCCGTGTTTTCCTATGATTTATCACTGCATTAGGCATATATGATCTTGTAGAAAAATTAAATGAGTAGATGACGGCATATCAGTCTAATATCTTTCATTATATTGTTGGTAAAGGAAACTCGTACAAACCAACAAAATTACCTTTATTTCTATCTTACTATTACTTTGTCTAGAGAATGATATTTATTTTAATTTATGACCTCATAATTCTAATCATAAAAGCTACACAAAGGATTACAAATTTCTATTTATGATGACTTTGGAACACTCAATTACCTATTTTTTAAAAAATTTCATCAAATTGTTTATGACTATATTTCAAAGTTAAAAAATTAAACTTAATTATCCAGCCTATCTTAATTAAAAATGGAAAAGATAATTTGATCAAAATTTGGAAAATGTTAATTCGTTAGAAGCTTGATCAAATGGTCAACACGTTTCTGTTTAGAGATATGTAAATAGTAACAAAAGATAAGCGCAAGAAGGGGAAAAAGAAAAAAGAAAAAGGAGATAGAGATCTTCTTGATGTTCTACTCTTACCATGAAGAAAGCAACTCATATGACTGTTGATTCAATCTCATAGTAAATAAATCAAAAGTTTAAAATATGCTCAAAACTTTCTTTTGAAATAATTTGCTGTGAATTTGAAAATGTAATAATATTTTCAACTCTTATCTTGCAATTCAAATTAAAATACGAAAAGCTCAAAAAAAGCATAGAATAAGCGGTATTTGATTTTAGAAACCTACAACCTTATTCCAGAAAAACACTCACAAGGTCCTGATCGGCTAGAATTAAATAAATTTAACTTTAAATTTTTTACTATGAAATAAAGTTTCGCTCAAATCGATTGTTGAATAATAAGTAATTAATTGTGTGTTTCTAGGCCGTTATAGTTGTCATAAATATTTATAATTTTCAATGTAACTTTTGTTACTAAAAATATGACAACATAAATTAGATACAACAACCTAACTTTTGTTGGATGTAACTGGCCATTCATATAATGAAATTTACGAGAGAGATGGTAAAAATATTGACAGTTTGCTTGTTAGTAAAAGATTTAATAAATTTGTGGGAGATTGGTATTTTGATAAGTTTATTGAAAAAAAAATGAGCGTGTTAGTTAAAATGGGATGGAAATAGTCCGTACAAAAATAATATTGCTTCTTGCAAATGGCAATTTGCAATAGGGACCCTCTCGCGCCGTAATTTTACTCTTTCCTCCTTTCGGGTTGAACCGTCGCAGGCGGGGAGCGCACTTGGCGGTTCGGCCCGACGAGAACGTCTCGGTCGTCTCTTTCGTAAATCCTCGCCCTCCGCTCATAAACCCTAATTCCGTCTCCGCCATCTCTCCGCGAGCATCCTCTCCAAAAGGAAATGGGCTCCAAAAGCAAGAACAAGCACAACAAGCGAAAAACCGAACCTTCCAATCTCGAGTCGAAGGACGACGACCATGAATCCGCCGGCGGTAGCTCCGTCGGCGGCGCCAAGATCATCACCGACTCGAGGTTCGCCTCCGTACACTCGGACCCGCGGTTCCAGAGAGTCCCGAAGCACAAAGCCAAGGTCCCCATCGACTCGCGGTTCAACCGCATGTTCTCCGACAAGAGCTTCTCCTCGTCCGCCGCTCCGTTGGATAAGAGGGGCAGGCCTAAGAAGCAGAGCCCCCAGAGCTCGCTTCGCCATTACTATCGGATCGAGGAAGACGGGGGCAGAGAAGAGGAGACTGATGAAGAGGAGGAAGAGGAGGAGGTGGAAGAGCAGAGAGAGAGTGCGGCGAAGAGAGCTGAGTTGAGTGAAGAGTCGGAGGATGAATTGGAATCGGGATCGGAGGTTGAGCTGGAGAGTGGTGCTGAGTCGGAGTCCACTACTGAAACTGATGAAGGAGGAGATGAGGAGGTTTATGAGGGAGAAGGCGTTGAAGCGCAGGTAACGTTGTGTTCTTCCTTGCTGGCTGAATTTTGAGTAGCTTCGTTCTTGTACACGTGTTCTAGTGTTCTCCCTCTACGCAAAAAATAAGCACTTTGATGTCATTGGGATAAAGATGTTGATGGTGTCGATACTCGATAGGTTGCAGTGACAAGGAAATGCAGCTCACGATGGATTTTGCAAATCCAAGATTGCGACTTCCGGAAAACCAGTTTCTTGAATAAACAGTTAACTGATTCGGCTAGTTTGTCTAGTGAATGCATGAGAAAAATTAGGACGCAGTGCTGTCTTCTCAAGAAGAGAAGACTATATCTGATGGTGCTGGTTGTACATATTGGGACGACTGATTTATGTTCACTTTAGTTTCGTGAAGCACTGTAGAGCCTATTGCATTCCTTTTCGATTTTCTTTTCCTAATGCTTTTTGATGTTTTATACACTATGAATGAGATTGATATCAATTGACATTTTTATAGTATAATCTACTCAAACAGACAATGGAAGGAAAGGGAAAATGGCCTTTACAAAATCTGTCACTACTTACTTATGAGCACAAAAAATAGTTGATTTACTGCCAAGGGGAAGGCATGAACAATTAGTTTATTGGGGTTCCCAGTAATATGACAGATAATAGTGTGCAAAACTTAATCCTTTTTCTGCGCTGTCATTATATGTTTATGTTTTCTCTGTGGATTAGCTTTTCACATCTAAGTGCAATCCTTCTGCGGAACAGGAGGAAAACATACCAACTATTGACAAGGAAACTCGGAGGCTTGCTGTTCTTAATATGGACTGGGGACATGTCAAGGTATTGTATTTGAGTTTGGTATTCTCCATTCACCGACGCCTGATGGTACTTTTCTATTTTAAATGTCAAATGACCATTTCAGACATTTTTCACCGTGTTGAAGCATTTGGTTCACGAATGAGAACTATCTTTGTACATAAAGGGTAGTTTACATCTGTAATGAAATGATTGTTCTAGACGTTTTTACCCGATTGAAGTGTTTGATTCACAAATGAGAACTATCTTTGTTGAAAGAAAATAGAAGGTTACCTCTGTAATGGAATGATTGTTTCACACATTTTTTACCCTTTTGAATGAGAACTATCCTTGTTAAAAAGGGAAGCAGCTTACATCTGTAACGATTAAATATTGTGGCTTATACAAGTTGAATTTCCTACATATGGAAATAAATAAAGCCTTTAGATTGGTTTGATAGCGACAGCAATGCCCTGACAATTGACGGTTTGGTCATAGTTGTCCTTAAATGGTTGGATTACTTTGGCTAGTTTTAGTAACGGTCATTTACATGTCTTTGCAATGTCCTGGTTTGCCTTTAGATTGTGTCATTTTTCTCCACTGCAGGCCGTCGACTTGTTTGTCCTTCTAAGCTCTTTCCTTCCCAAAGGTGGTCAAATTTTGTCCGTGGCTGTCTACCCATCTGAATTCGGGATCCAGCGTATGAAAGAGGAAGAAATTCATGGCCCTGTTGGGCTCTTTGACGATGACGACAATAGGAATGAGGATGAGGACGATGGTGAGATTAATGACGAGAAACTGCGTGCATATGAGAAAAGTAGACTGAGGTGATAATTTTATCACACTTTGCGTTTCTTCACTATCAAATCTCTGTTTCTTGCATTGACATTGAGCTTATTCATTCTGTCTCTCTTGTTCTTTTGATTGCCCACAACTTTTAGGTAGTACGTGTTGCAAAGGACAATCGTCCATATTCATAGGAGATAATACTTGAATAGTCAAGCAGGTTTCTCTAAAAACAGAAGGAAGAAGGGTTTTCTTGGATGCAGAACATTGTTCCACTTGTTGCTTGATGAATTAGTGCAACGGCCTTTCCTTTTAGACTTGAGTATGCTGACTGTGAGGATTTTTTGTTTGTCAGTAAAAGCTGATTATGAGGATTTGGCAGTCCTTAATAGCCTATGCACTGAAATTTCTATTTGTCCTATTCATTGGAATGATCGTCAAGAAGTCAACATGGTAAGTTGTACCTAAAGTAAAGAAATCAGCATAGTTGATATTGGAATATCCAGTAGTGTGCCACCGTATATCAGGGCCAACAAGTCTGTGCTGATGCCTATGGAAGAGATATATTCAATAGTTTTTTTGTTTCTTCCTGGCTTTGTCATCCTGGAAGTGTAATACACGAATTCTCACTGTAAATGGTACCTGAAGTAAGAGGAATAAGAGAGGCGCCTCAAACTGACTGGGTACTTAGTTTTTCTTTCAAGTCAAAGGACTTCACTATTCATTGGGGTACATATTTTTTCTTAATCATGTATTTCTTTGGTACCATTTCTTGCTTGATCATTCAGCTTTGCTGCTGGTTTCTGCATTCTTCTCCAATGAGCTTAGTTTGCTTTAACGTCAAATGCACAAATAAGATTGTCTGTATGGGAATCTATCTAAGGCAATCTCAAGAGATGAAGAATCTCTCTTGGTAGCTCGTATATTTAACTTTTAGTATATAGAGACGTCTTTTTATCATTTCAATCCCAAGGGTTCGTCTGCATGACCCTTTTTTGGTTAGCGGTGATTGGATGTTCAAGTGACTTTACTTTCAGAGTTTCCTGCAGTCTCTTTTTGTGATTTTGAGACCAGGAACCCTGGCATGTATATTGTGCCTCAGGCTGCTCCCATGTTAACATGTTTTCTGAATATTCCTACTTGTGCGGATGTCAAATAAACTGAGCTCTGTCTTTTGAACTTGTTGGAGGGAAATTATAGCGAACTTGTGTACAGACTTCCACATGTTACTATTGTTGAGTACTAAAGTTTCTAGTTTTCTATTGCAGGATATTACATTTTACTTGTTTTCCTTTCCCCTTATCAGATGTTGAGTGCTTGTTGTCTATTCAGGTACTATTATGGTGTAGTAGAATGTGATTCGAGTGCTACAGCTGATTACCTTTACAATGCTTGTGATGGGCTTGAAGTTGAAAGATCATCGAATATGCTTGATTTGAGATTCATTCCTGACTCAATGGAGTTTAAGCATGCACCTCGTGATGTTGCAACAGAGGTATGTTCCTCAGTCGTAGTGGTGGCTAAAGACACTGACAATTAAATGGGAATCAGATTGAGTCATTGCTCTTCATCAACCAAGCTACAGAATTAGGAAGAAATTGATTGATCTTATTCTGACTGATGGTCATTCTTTTTCAACAATCAGAGGTACTAGTTAGGTGATAGCTTCTGACAGCCATGTCTTGAATTTTAAAATAACATGGTTCACTGTAGGCACCTGTAAACTATGAGGCTGTAGATTTCCAAACTCGAGCTCTGCAGCAAAGTAAAATCGATCTAACATGGGATGAAGATGAGCCTGATCGTGTGAAGACCCTGAAACGAAAGTTCAATGCTGATCAGGTATTTATGCCTTGTTATGTATCTTGTTGTGTAAGCAATAGGTCTTCTCCCTTTCGATATTATTTTGGCCTTTGATAGGCATTTCTGTGAATGGGCATGTTCTCTTTTCGTAGTTGGTGGTGAAGGGACGAATGCGTAGGCAGGATTCGCTGCCTGCTGCTATTTTCTTCTTACTTAGGTTATACATCGCGGAATAACATTCCTTTTTTCTTTATTTTTGTACTTCTAAGCTGAAGGATCTAGTAGATCTGTTTTTAACAGAAGAAGCTTTCTTTTCTCATCAAGCATCAGATCAGTACAGACAGTGCACAGAGGTCATCATTGTGAGATGTTCTCTTCTAATGTATGAATCTGACTGTGCATCCAACAGATATGCTTATAGTATATTCAATGTCAACTTAAGTCTACTCACGAACATACTGTGTCAGTTTATGGGTATCCATGCATCTTGGGAATGTTTAATTTGAAGCGCCATTGCAAGTTTGCATAAAAGTGATCTTACATGTACAGAGAGGCAACAATGGTTCTTGCCATTCGAGAAAAATCTACCTGTCTGTGCACTTATGGGGGTGTGCTTTTACTTTTATTGGTACTCCATATCCATTGTTCCTGCCTACGTAGTTTATGTGTAATCAGTGTCTACTTATAATGCCTTTGTGTATCCTTCTAATTGATAATTGGTGCATGTGAATGTAATGCTTGCATTTCCATTTTTTCTGTTTTATACAGCTAGCTGATCTTGAACTGAGAGAGTTTTTGGCTTCCGACGAGAGTGAATCTGATTACGATCGTGAGGAGGGTGTCTTGGATGATCAACCAGATAAGAAGGGGAGGAAACGTGATATGTACCGTGCTTTACTCGAGGGAGGTAATGGCTCTGATGGAGATGGGGAGGACGAGAACAGGGATATGGAAATAACTTTTAATACTGGCTTAGAAGATTTAAGCAAACGCTTATTAGAGAAGAAAGATAAGAAATCTGAAACAGTTTGGGACGCGCAGCTCAGAAAACAACGTGAGAAGAAGAATGCTAGGAAGAAGAAGGCTAAGAATTCATCAGATGATGAGAGCAGTGACACTGTTGAGGATGGAATTGAGCAAGAGGATGACTTTTTTGTGGAAGAGCCTTCAGTTAAGAGAAGTAAAAAGGGAACTCATCGGAAGAATAGTAAAGCAGAGAACAAGCACCAAGATGTAGATGGGGAAGGAGAAGCAAGCAGAGCTGAGCTTGAGTTGTTGCTTGCTGATGAGAATGGGGCTGATACTGGACCCAAGGGGTATAAAATCAAAGCTAAAAAGACCAAAGGGAAGAAGGGAGATCAAATGCCAGATGAAGACAAAATACCAACTGTTGATTATAGTGATTCCCGGTTTTCTGCTCTTTTCACTTCCCCACTCTTTGCTTTGGACCCCACCGATCCGCAATTCAAGAGGTATCTCCATCATAAAGCTAAGATTACATAAAACAGGATTCAGTTGTGTAGATGGCAAGGATAGGCTTGTTTTGAAGTCGGATCTTGCTAAAATATGCTGCCATTTTATTGTTGTACCTTGGGGATAGTGAATTCATGCATGCGGGACTATTCATGATTGACGTAGATATCTCAATATAATGTAGCTCTATGTTACATGTAGTCTTAGCAAGTTATAGTTGTTGAAAACAGATCTTCAACTGGTATGAGCGGCTTGATTAATTAACAGCTTCTATAGGTGTTCATAGTTTCTGTTTTGCTTGTTGCAGGAGCGCCGCTTATGCTCGGCAGGTAGCACAGAGACAGCATAAGGGCGATCATCCAGAGTCTGTGGAGAAGGATGCTAAGAAAAATGCAGCCAAGATTGACTTACCACCTGATGACCTGGAGAGTGGCAAAGGTGGGCTTCCGAAATCGGATGTGTTGCCCGCAAGGAAAGAGAAACATGAGTTGTCTTCATTAGTGAGATCACTCAAGATGAAATCCAAGCAAGTTCCGTTGCCTTCCAACCGCAAGTCCTCAAAGAAAGTAGACAAAGTTTGGTCTAGAAGACATGAAAGAAAAGGTGAACATTGAGGATCAACATTACTACAGTCAGCATAGAAGGAATGAGTTTCTGATGGAAATCAACATGGGGAGATGAGTTTTCCAAAGGACAGAGTCTGCGGCAACCGCTGCTACATAGAAACATGGTTCTACGCTGCACTTTTCGAGCTTCGGAGGAATTTCCGTTAATCTTGTGTGGTAAATGCGCAGAAAGATAGAATGGTTTGTGTTATTTCTGGTTTTCATGTCTGTCTCTGACCACCCTTTCTTGTATCATTCTCAGCGTCGTCGATGTACTCCTCTGGTCGATCCTACAGGGTCATCGTTGAAAGGAAGTCGTATCTTTTCCAAATTGTCTCTTCGGTTTCTTTTTTTTCTTTTTGTCTTTTTCTTTGACTGTCCCCTCTTAATTAATAAGAGAATCAGCATCCCCAGTTTTGATTTGATGGTAGGACATCTTCTCTGTGATATTACATTTAAGATTCATTTATTTGACAGTGAACTGTTTTCGGAATTATTTTTCGACTTTTCGATATTAGGACGATGGAAAATTAATCGATTCAAAGAAAAAGTTTTTCATAGATAGAAAATAATAAGCTTAGTTTTCTCTTTGCTAACTTGACAATCTTGTTGAAATAAAAATTAGAAACTAATTAAAGTGTACTTACTTTTCTGTAATAGAAACATGTGGAAGTCATCTTCCTCATTCAAACTTACGAATTCCTTATAAAGTAGCAACCACGTGATACTAGCATGTAATATTTTGGTGTGGGTAGAAACATTGTTAGAGGAACAATAACTTCGACTTGGTATTGGCAATTTCTTCACATGTTACTTGTATTAAGAAATTAAATATGCTAGTATAATACTTCATACGGCCTTGTTCCCTCTTTTTATCTTTTGGCGATCAAAGAATATTCGAGCTAGCTTTCGGGCATCCCTTAACAATTTTAAGGATGCATTTCCGTGATTGACCCGAGAAGCCGATACAATCAGAATTTTACTCATGTGAAGCTCTTGATAAGTGTTTTTAAACAAGAAATCTCGAATCGGCTGGTTCAAATGGTCGGCCGGAATCGAAGCACGGTCCTATCTGAGTTTTCTCCATAGCCTGGACTGCCCAAGAACTGGTCAAATTCGATGTTGACCCAGTTCAACTGGCCAAACCAATGAACCGGTCAATGGTTTTGCCGGATCTTCTACAAGGCCGTTGAATCTTTTTTTTTTTCCTTTGTTTGGTCTAATGCCATTGATCTTTTAAAAGGGAATTTTTGAAAATTGTCTTCGCTTTTTGCACGGATTGGTTGTCTAGAGAAAAATGCTTTAAAAGTTTATGAGCAGATGACTCTTTTCCTGGTCTAAATAAACGCTACGAAATTTTTCTGTATCATGCACTGTTCTTACTTGATTTTACATTCCTTTTTGGTGGAGAAAATAGTCTTGGATCGGATATATTTTGCCAAAACCAAATTTACGTAGCGAAAATTGACCAAAAAAGGGAAAAATTTATCTAAAAAATCCTAAACTTATCTCACTTTTATAAATTCAGTCCGAAATTTTTTGATTTTGCCAATTAAATCTTGAACTTTTTTTATATTTTGCCAATTGAGTTAATCCCGTCAATTTGGCCGAAATCAATCAGCGTAGGATGTCCTATATGATAAGTCCGCCGCCTACATGAATAATATTTAATAATTTCTTCAATATTTTTTTTAAAATTAGTATTAGTATTTATTTTATTTTTATTTTTTTCCTCTCTTTTTTTTCAGCTCAAAAGGCCGGGTGAGGCCGCCGGCCACTGGGCAGGACGTGCTTGACACACACTATAGCGTTATTTTTACTGAGGCTAGAAACATTCCGCATAGTAAAAATACATACTTTCAGTTCATTAGTAATTCTATCATGAGATTAGGTAATGAAAATGAATCTCTTCAAGCTGTTTTAAAGCCACAACAGCATAGGATGATGACCCAGAAAGCATGTCTCAGCAACATTTCTGAGTATCACACTGTTTAGATAACAAGTCATCTCACCCAAAACCTGAAGCAACAACAGCAATTCTCAATCACGATGCTGCGACAATCTCATCTTGCTCATAACTAATATATACAACAGCTCTGCTATAGGGTCCTAGAAGTGGAAGCCGATATAGTTTACTCAGATTTGCGGTTTCTACCTAAGGATGTATGCCTCTGAATAAGTATTGTCCGGGTAAGGCCTCAACAACGGAAAAGAATCAAAAAATGGCCAAAAATGGATATACGAGAGTGATTAGTACACATGTAAAAGGACGCAAACGCCAGGAGTAACTTGGCAGAGGCGGCGACACCCCTGAATCACGATTGTTGTTGCCACCGCTACTTGAAGTGGCTTCTGGATTGAAGGCAACAGGAGGAATTGCACTGGTGTTTTTCGGGTTGACAGGCAATGTGGATGTGTCGTTCACATCGTAGCCTGGAAAAAAAATTGTTAAAATTCCAAGTTGTCAACAAGATGTATGATTGAATGTTTTCGTAAGGTCAAGCGGAGTTACTCACAGTTGGAGAGCTTCCAACCAAGTACCATCCTTTCGCGATCAAAAACTACACGATAGCCTGTCATGAAATTTTCTGAAAAGTGAACAGAATTGTTAGTGCCAGAATAGCTCAATGTGGAACAACAATCTCATGATGCAGCTATTAAAAAGCATTGGAACAGTACATATCAAGTTAACCCGTCACTCCATAAACTTACGGTTACTACCAAAAAGGAAGACGCACAAAAGGTCATCTGTGTGCATGCACATTGGCTGCTTGCTTGCTTATTCATCCAGGAAATATATGAGCAAAAACTTTCACTAATGTTGCCATCCAAATGCACGTGGTCCATCGTGCAGAAGAGTCAAAGTAGATATTTTACCATCACACCCTTGCTTTCCCACAACCTTACGTTCCATTGGGATTAAATTCTAACATGGTCAAAGTTCCAACTAAATGGGAAAAATAAACAACTGAGGTTCATGGTACTACAGTATGTAACGAACGGATGGAGCCAAAAACTGCCTTGACTTCACTGTACTCATCAAGTCCTAAGTCTCAAAAGCAAGAGTAGATTTCTGAGAGAGTGATTAAATCAGTGATTGGTATAATGTTGTCTTCATGTATGTTTCAAGATGACCGTCATATTGCCTATGTCGACTACCAGAAGAGTGGCCTACTTAGTAAACAAAAGTCGGAAGTACCAACTTTTCTATCATGCATGGAGAATTTTCCTTTTATGGCATTGAATTTCAAGAACTCTAGGTCCTTAATAACTGGCGAACAATATAGCTGAAAGGAAATGCTAATAAAATGTCAGTAAATGCAGCTTCCCTAAACAGCAGTATCAGTATTATTTTTGTCACGAATACTCACGTCCAATTATATTTAGACTGCCGCTTTTCACCACAGCCAGGCAATAGAAATATCCACCCTGTAAAAGAAAGGAAGTAATTAGCACCATGCTGCCGGCAAACAGGCAATGATAAAAAAGCCTTACCAGCACGGGGATCAACTCTACTGGTTGAATAACACCAAAGCTATCTCCACCTTTCATGGTCAGGTTCAACACAGAAATATGAGAGAGGCTTCGATTTGTGCTGTATACAAATAAATATCAAGAATCAGCACATACAAGAGATGTAATTGGAGAGAACCATAATCTAATGGAGCATGTAGAGGTCTCCTGCCTTGATGTTTCTGTGAAAAAAGTTTGCTGTTTATCAGAAAAGAACAGGAAAAATTCAACTTCAAGCTCCTGGAGAGGATAACCTTATGTCATAACAATATTCAAAAGGAATACTGGGATCTGAAGAATGCCTTTTCTCTTGGACACTGGAGTCAAACTGCAGATAAACTCGAGCATTAAAGCAAAGAATTTAGATGTTCGAATTAAACATCAGATATATCTCCGTTAACTTACAGTCTTGGAAATGAGAGTGTAAGCTGGGTCATTCAAGTATGTAAACGAGGTCCCGGAGTCAAAAATAGCACTAAATTCAAGATCATGAATTTCTTCTCCCATGATGACTTGTGTGACAGTAATATTGTAAGCTGGACTGGTAAAAGCAAAAGCAAAGTATTTAGGGTCACAGTCGAGAAACCAGAATATAGAAACTCCCCCTGCAAAATGTAGCAATTGTGCCACTAGCTTTATGCAGTGAAAAGTATGATTCTTACTGTAACTGACTAACAATAAATGGTGTTTCCCCTTCGTTTGAGCTGCCTTTGTCTCCAAAACTAATTCTACCATAGCCGTCACGCCCAAAGCACATAGAAAATGAATTTGCTGCAAGCCCATCTTTAGCTAAAATGCTAGGAACTGATATGTTGTTCATGCCAAGACCAAATAGACCATTGGGTGCACCACCTTCCAAAAAGGAACCAGTTTGAATTCGACCGCATCTGCAAGGGACAGCATTACTTGATCAGCGACATTTTATAGAATATAACCAGCCGAAGAACTTCAGGTATACATATGCATAAATTAATTCAAATTAGTAGTGCATTCAGAAACTGTATTAGCGCTTGGAAACCAGCAAATACTCATCTTCTCATCTCTTGTTTTTGTTAAAAGGTCAAGCTACCTTATTTATTTTGAAAAGTTTAAGTAGCACAAAAAGTTGGGAACTGATAGTCTTAAGACTTCTCTCTTAACCTTCAAATCTGGATATTGCGTGGTTAAGCTCTAGAATACAACTATGTTATACCAAAGATCTAGCAAATACCTACCCAAACGTTATCTGAGCAGTAACTACTTTCGATTGATTGTCGTCTGTGGTCATATGCAACACATCTTCAACCAAAATCCCCATAGATGAAGTACCATTAGAGACATAAACAACTTGATAAGGACATTGGTCGTGAGTGGCAGAGCATCTGAATTGTTGCCTGCAAAGCCCGCCACTACAGGGAACTACGGTACTTGATGATGATGCATCAGGGCTGTAGATATTGAAATCTATCACCTGCATGACAAAAAATATTTTTTGTAAGCAAGTCTTGCTCGAATCAATGTATCAGTGCCTTCTGAAAGTTCTACTTCATTTAGCATTCGAGCACCTCCTATGGCATGATTTTCAGCCAGGAAAGTTTAGCACACATAATTGCTTGAAATCAAGAATGACAATCTTTTGAAGGGCTATGTATAGAACAAATTGATGCAAACAGCAAAATGATAGCAAACTTGAAAAATAAATTGCATCAAGAACGGGATCCGAGGGATCAAAAACTGCTAATTCAAAAGTAACATTGTAAGCCAAAAATAGTATCCTAGAAGACATCAAGATTCAGAAAAGGAAAGTAAAAGAAACCTCCAACAGAAATTTGTAGCGCCAAAATGAACAGGACATAACAGCAGATACCTGTCCATTCGACAACTTCAATCCCTGCACGCAACTGATACAATCACAGGGTATCCAGAACAGATCACTCCCAGTGTCGAGTGCCACCAAAAATGACAAACTTGGGGTCCCAACAGAGACATTTGCGTAGTGCAAACTGAAAATGCAGTAAAGCACCGTAAGTAACAATTCGCAGCTAACAACCAAAACTCAAAAGACTTTAAATATCAGCATCCCCTCCTAGGCTGGTAGTTATAAGAACAGAAGGAGGAAAACCTTCTCCCAGTGAAATCGGGAGAATCCCACTTTAGATAAATCAAGAACGAAGGCACGTACAAGCCGAACGGTTTGAGCCGGTACGTCTCGTTCCCGCCGGCGAAAGTGATGGCCGCCCGATCGCCCGCCGCAGCGAGGCGACGACCCTGGACTAGCCGGTCGCGGTGGGCCATGGCGGCGTAGTACTCCGGGCTCCCCCTCTCGGGCAGCTCGTCCTCACCGGCGACGGCCAGCATGGCCTTGACCGGATCGGAGGACCGGTGCTGGATGTCGAAGCCGAAAGTCCCGGCCCCGCCGCAGCTGTGTACGCACAGACAGGCCACGGTCAGGCAACAGAAGACCAAGTCGGCCAAGAAGAAGACGCGGCCGCGGGCGGCACAAGCCATGGATTCAGAGCCGCAAAGCCGCGACGCAGAGAGAGAGAGAGAGAGGGCGGGGCTTTGTTTTGGGGTGGGGGCAGAGATTCTGCGGAATTTGTCAGTCGGAGGAGAGATGGAGAAGAGAGAGTCGAAGGGTGAAGTGAACGCTCGAGAGTGTTGGCGAAATGATGCGTTTTCATTTCACAGAGAGAAGAGAGAGAGAGATTATGACGTGGTCGACGAGCGTTTTCGGACACGACAGTTTCCGGTTAGAGAGAGAGAGACAGAGAGGTTAAAGTCAATTTGAGCAGGGGGTTTGCTGTCTGTCGTTTTCTCATTTGCGAGAAACGAGAGCAGGTGGGAAAGGGTTTTGCCCCATAAACGACGACGTGCCGAGCAATGGGCCCACGTCACAACTGATACCGAGTGACGTGGTGGTACGTGCTTGATTTCTTTTCTTTTTTTTTGGTGCTATTTTTTAAGTTTCGTAGCTCACTCGTGTTCGTGCCCATTACACTCTCATGAGAAACGGTCGAGCCCTAGCTTAAGGTTACCCGTTTTGAAAATCCGATATCTCCGCTCTCTGTAAACGGCACGAAATCATCCACTTTGATTTCGAATCGCCCGTATTCTCATTATTTTTAAAGCTAATTTAAAAGCTTCATCAAATATCTCGTAACATAAAATTAGAGACACATTTAAAAGTCTAACGATTTTTCGGACACGCTATATAAAATTGTGGCCACGCATGTTTTTTTTTTTTTTTTGGGGGGGTCAAAAGCCACGCATGCATACTTTGGTCACGCTGAGAATTGGACATTAATTTTCCTCCTCCAACTAATCCGAGGAGAAGCCCATGAATGATTGACCAATTTGCTATGGCGCAATTCCCGGAAGAAACATGGAAAAGGCCTCCCAATTTTTAATGCTCGATCGAACATTTAAAGTCAAAAAGGGAGAGAAAAGTTAAAAAGCAGACGGGGGATTCACTTTCTCAAAATTAAAAGAGCATGCTTTAAGGAAGGGGAAAAAACAAAAAAAAAAATAAAAATAACACTCGCTCCACCTCGAATTATTCGAAAAAAAAAAATTTATTACCAAACCCGGCGTCGTTTAGTGAGATTTTCTCGGTAAAATCGTAATACGTGTGGCATTACTCAAATCACGTGGTAATTAGACATTCAAAAAGAAATCTATCATGCCGATGTATATGCATGGTTTATTTTTACTCGATAATTTTAATTTTTCGATGGGCATCTCAAAAGACGGTATTTGTCCAAGGATGCCAAGCGGCGGAGGTTAATTAGAGTTTTCGAGATTTATCATGATAGCGTTTGTGAAATACCCCCGCTTTAGGTTCTCGTGGTAAGTTCGTTCGTCAATTGGGAAGATTGAAGAAGACTCGAGTCAAGCCAACATGGCAAATTTCCCGCCCAACGCAACGTGCGGGTTAAGTCACCAAATTCTTAGAACGAGACCTTAGTCATGAATTACACGAAATTGACTACGTCGGATGCTCACCATTCAAAGAGGCGAAGAGCGTGACGCCGGTCAAAAATGGGCTTCAATCCTCGGTCGTTAAATCAAAATCATGGGGACTTAGTGAGTAGACCCTTCTAATTAACCTGATTCAACTACTGCGCGAGTCGTGTTTGAACGGCACGATGGGATCCTACGTACCGAAATCGATGGGAAAAAAAATTGGTTTGCATGACGAATTTTGGGCGTATGCTTTTGCTGCAGTATTGTGCTAGTAGGATCTTTTTGTACTTAGGGCGCGTTTGGGAACCATTTTGCAAAGGGGTTTTGGATCTCTAAAATTTCTTAGGAAATGATGGGGGTGTTTGGGGAAAAAAAAATATTGTGACCATCTTGGGGACCGCCTTGGATTTTCGACATTTTCAAAAGGGCACTTCCCAGGGTTAATCATTTTTTTTCCCAAAACTAACCTCACCTATATTTCCATTTTCTGATTTTTCCCTAATAAGAATTATTCATCTTCTCCGAGTCATAGACGTGGTTTGCCGGAGAAGCTCCGTCGAATGGTCTACAAGATGGGCGCCGGTTAGGGGTGTCAAGGGGTCGGGTCTCGGCCCGGCCCGAGCCCGGCCCGAAATTGAACAATACCGAGCTTGACCCGGCTCGACTCGGGTTAGGTCGGGCCGGATATTTTTTTTTTTTTTTTTTTTGGAACTAAAATCAATTAACAAACCCATCAAATAAAAGAATATGCAAAAAACAAAAATAAATTAAATTAAAAAGAAAATATGGGTGTTAAAAAAAAGTCGACGGCGGCCTTGGCTCGACCCTAGTACCAAACCTAACCCGAAAATTAAGTAAATTTTCTGGCCCAATCAAATCGGGCCAAGCCGACCCGCCTTGTGCAGGCTTTTTTCACGCCCCAGCGTCGGTTGTTGCAGAGTCACCCCCTAATTGGAAATCCCAGAATTCCTACGAATGATATGTGAGGCCATGGAAGCACTGCAAGTCACACTGAGGTGGGAGAGAGAGAGAGAGAGCAAAAGTCCTTTCACAATCATGATTTTTCCAAACACTATTTAAACCAAAGTTGCTTCCACGTGCATTCTTTAATTACGCTTCACTAAATATTTACATTTCGAGAAATCCCTTTTAACCTAAAATTCTTTGCATTTCACCCAAAAACTTTTTGTAAAAGCCCAACCAAAGGCAGTCTTAATTTTGGTTTTTTTTTTTCTACAATATATTTTCGCCACTCGTATACATGTCTATCTGCCATTGTTTTACCAGAATAATAAACCAAGTCGATTTTATTGTCTGGATTGGTGGAACTAATCGTGTGGGTATGTGTTATATGTCTTTTTAAGGTGTGGTTGCCAAACTCACTTTTTTAAGGAAAAAATTTTCAAATAAAAGTGCGGATTTGTTTCAAATAGCGTCTAAGCCCTCTTTTTAAGATGGCTAAGGGTTTTTTGACATTTACATTTTCTGATTTCCTTTTTTTTTTTTTTTTTTTTTTTATTATTTTTTTTTCTTTTGGTGGCCAGCTGGTCGGCCCCGGGTCTAGGGGCCGCCTCGCCAATGCGCGAGCACCTTGCCTGCCGGGTGCTTGGGGAACTCTATTGAATCGGAACGGATGACCTCCACGCTTGGATGCCATGCGTGCCCCATAACTGGAGTTGGACATGAACTTTAATGGAAATCAATAAAGCGTGTTAGGGGAAGTAAAAGCCTAGACACGATTGGGACGTTTATTATAATAAAAAACAGTCTAAAATTAGAAAACCTACTCTAATTTGGATTTGAGTTTCAAACTTAGTCAAAATCCAACCCTAATGAGTTGGACATAAACTTCTTAATCTGGATTTGAATTTCAAACTTAGGCCCACAAGGCCCCCAAATTGGGATTATTCCCTCTTTCACATTTGATGGGTTTGAAGTATTAACGTTTTGTTTTTCAGGCAAAGCAAAAATTTTCCTTTCCCCTTTTTTGTTTGTGTGTGTGTGTGGTTGTTTTGGTCTTTTTCCCAAATAATTGTTAGTGAAATCCATAAGCAGATTCTGACCCAAAAAAAAAAAAACTCCATAAACAGATCAATTTTTATTTTTTCCTTTTATTATTTTTTTTCTGATTTTTTCCCTAGCTCAATAATCCAACATGAAATTTTCCGTAAAGCAACTTTACAAGGCCATGATCTCACAATTTCCGGTTTCATGTAAATGTATGTCCCATAAAAATTGTCCAGCTGACATGTATCTCCAAATATTTACAAAAGAAAAAAAAGCCGAAAAACGAAAAAAAAAAAAGAAAAGAAAAATCTCATGAGTTGTCCAAAGAGATAATTATAAATAAATAAAAAAATGAAAATGGGGCTACAGGCTACAGCCATGGTTGGTAGCTACGTTGGAGTCTCAAGCCGGAGAGGCCGAGGGAAAATTGAATTTGTCGGAGAGCTTGGTCGGTGGGAATGGCGAGAGAAGCTCCATCTGGCGGATGAAGCGGACGTCGTGAACCAGCGGATTATCAGTTCTTGTGGGCGGCGACCCCACGCCACACGGCGGCGAACACCCGGCGCCCGGGCTTTCATCCTCGTCGCCCGTCTGGATAACGAGGCCAACCTTGTCTCCAACCAGGCTCCCCGTCGCATTTCTTGCGTCGCCATTCTGCTGGCTGCAGGCGGAAAGACAAGAATCGTAACAGGAAAGAATTGGAAGTGGGCGGGTTGAATCAACCCCCTTTTGAAGTTTTCACAGCCTAGAGAAAAATGCAAGGGTGCCGAACCAGTGTTTGCTGCATCTAAGGGAGTTGAGGAGGTCCGGCGTCGCCGACCGGAGCCGTCGGGGCTTTGGACAGATCGGCCGCTTCATGTTCTCGAGCTCGCGAGTTATCCTCTCCACAGTGGGATCGACCAGACCAACCTCCAACGCTAAATGGTGCATCGTTGTCTCAAAATCGAATCCAGAACCGAATTTGTGTTAGGACTTGTGGGTGTGGGGGTGATTAGAACTTCGCTCCTATTTATTGATATCAATCACATGTTACAAATACCTGGGGAGGGGGGGAGAGAGAGAGAGAGAGAGAGAGATTATGGTGAAGCCACATTAGACGTTAGACCCAGTTCAAGTGAAGAAGATAGCCAGTCTGCTTGGCTACGAGTTAACATAGGGATTGGTCTTTTTCACTTTTGACCCAATTGAAACATGAGATCCTATGAATTCTCCCCGCCTCGTGTTTGCCTACTTTCAATTTGGTCCTAGCAAATTCTCATGCTCATAAGGTGACACGAGAGTAAATTTGAAGGAAGTTCAGGTGAACAAAAACGTGCTCAGTCTTTTCCGCACTTGAAAGAGAGGAAAAAAAAAGTTGAACTTTCCACATAGAAGAAACGTAATCTAAAGGAGACCATTTTGAAAGCAGAAGAATGTTCAATTCTCGTAACTAGAGAAAGTGTTTATGGTCATCTTCGGGAGAAACTTTAGAGCTGGACCTCTTCTATTTAAGAAGATACATCTTCTTCTTCGCCGCAGGTTGATGAGAGCTGTCACGACTCGAAACCTTTTTGTGGCGCAAAAATTGCAAATTCATTGGCGATCTTATTTCATCACCATCCATACCTATACTTCTCATATTGCGAGATAAGAACAGTCCGTGACGTGCAAATTGTAGGGCGTCTGTATATCATTACCATTCATAGTAAACCATTCATCATTTATCTCAATCATTGAAGGAAAGTAAAACCATGAATTGCTTGTCTCCTTTCATGAAGACAAATGGTCCATTCCAGACAAACTAGTCTTGGATCAAACATCTAGAGGTGGTTTACCTTGAGAACTAGAAGTCGCAAAAAA
Source organism: Rhodamnia rubescens (assembly GCA_021437795.1). Classification (NCBI taxonomy): domain Eukaryota; kingdom Viridiplantae; phylum Streptophyta; class Magnoliopsida; order Myrtales; family Myrtaceae; genus Rhodamnia; species Rhodamnia rubescens. The sequence continues at coordinate 108,791 of JAILYA010000046.1, forward strand.
TTGTACCACCATGCAGGTAAGTACATACTAGTCCTGCCCATTACTTGCCACAGAAGACCCACTCCAAAGGATAAAAGAACCAGACAGACAGATCACTCCCACCAAATCATAACGGGCATTACAGACAATTCGGTAAACCAGATGAGTCACAACATATGCACCTTTATACCAGCGTGGAACAAACCAACATGAGATCAACAAGATATATATGGACAGAAATAAAATCTGGGACCAAGCAATGCAGCATAAACGGCGAGTTAGAAATTGCGAAAAGGGAGTGCGAAAATAAGTTAATGAGTAAATGAACAGCATTGGAGAATGGCATTATCTATAATAAGTATCCCAATCAAATTTGGGACGTGAGAACACCTCATAATCGATAGGCCCATCTATGACACTGTCAATAGATTGTATGCCTTCCAACAGGGCTGGCTGAAAATTATCGCCATCGGACGGCAACAACTTATACACTACTAACATTCCAAGCGTAAATATGGCTTGCAGCTTTGTGGAGTCTCCTTGGACTGAAAAGTACAAGAGCATTGAAAGGAGAAAGAGATCGACACAAAGACGCATGATGCTCAACACGGAGTCCATTAACCTCCCGTCATTGCCAGCAGGAAACCCCCCGAACTCTATAAACAAATAGAAAGTTGTACTTGTCAACGACATATCTGTACCCGAAATAGATCGCACCGACGGGGACCACGAGAGGAGCGAATGAGGAATATATCATGGTCAGGGCAAATATCGTCAAATTAAATGCATAATACTGAGCAAAGTCGAACGTCTGCTTTGGCACGGGTGAGGCTCCATTGGTCGGATATTCAGTAAGATCCTGGCCAGGTAGGTTGACAGCACTGAATCTAGGGGTGTCATAAACAGTGTCAGAGATGAGGGGTCTCCGAAGACTATTTGTTTCCTGCTGTTCGAGGGGACGGTCCTCACTTTGCTCAGGAACCAGCTGAAGCATGTCATTCTTCCGAAGCTTCTGAATCTTCTTCTTTATCCAAGGGATAGGAGCCAATAAATCGTAAGATATTCCCAAGAACGCGCTGGTTATAAGAAATGCTAGAGAGGATAGGCACGATCTTGATAAAAAGATGCGCTAAGGTACTGCTCAATCCTCTTACAGTCTTCTCCGTCCAGATAGCACCTGCCCATGCGAAGGAGAGCACTTTCTAGTGACGATTCCACCAGACCCCTCAAGAGGATGAGATTAACAAGGAAGAAGCACACCATCTTCAGAAGGGCTGCTTTCTGCTCTCCAGACATGGTGAGATGCCTCTCAAACTTGGAGAGATGAGAAAGCACAGATGGTATAATTATGTACATACTCACAAAGATGATGACGTTCGGCAAGAACTGAAAAACAACTGAAGCAAGCCAGCTTGAGCTCTGCACCCAGGCCAACCATGACTGAGCATTATCCATGGCTTCCGCATTGATGATTCGCCCAGCACTGTTTATGGCACTGATGACAGCTAGAGGGGAACTGAAGAACACTAACGTCAAGAGCAAGCACGTATTCACAAGTACCCTCCGCAGACTCAGAGAGAACTTTGTCAACCCCAAGTGATTCCAATATATGTCTGTAGCCAACGGTGCTCGCTCAACTTTCCACTGGTTCCTCTGAAGGCGCAACTCCATGACTGAAAAGAACTTCCCAATTCTCCTCTTCTTCTCGCTTCTGAAATCCTGAACAGCCTTATTTGCTGTGTACACATCCTTAAACATCACAAATGCAACGCCAGCACCGGGTGCACGCCCTTCTTTATAAGCTGCAAGTTCAGTCTCCAGTTCAGCTCTCAATTCCTGCAACCTTCTCAACTTATCCTCGTCCGTGTAACCTAATCTATCAGCCACCTGATCCCAAACATGCTTTACGTGCTTCCACATACGAACAATCCTAACCCTCACTCCCTCCCAGAAATCGCCCCCATTTTCCAAATCTTCACCATCTCCAGGTAAAAGCCTCGAGTCCATCCTCGCAACCAACCAAGAAATCTCATCCCTTACTCTAACCAGTTCCAAGGCCAAATCATCCAATGCAGACAAATCCATAGGTAATATTAACTTATAAAGCTTCCCCGGATACTTGTGCTGAAAATATTCCTGCAATTCTTGGCTATCAACCCCCAGGGTCTTCGGCAAACCTTGCACCATAACGGTAAATATAGCAGTCGAACTCGTGCCCGGATAACTCGGGTTCCCATTTCCATCCCTAAATCTAGTAACCCTCAATCTTCCCTCAATTGCATTAATACCGAAATGCACCAAAACGACAACAATGACCACAAATAAGAAGTGCACCCAAAGCAATCCCGAACCTTTCGTGATGTGGCTGATCGTCATCTTTGAGAACTGATCATTCAACACCGCGTCTCCGCAGTAGAGATTAATCGGCAAAAGTACAAAGACCGACAGGACAGCGATTAACAGCAGAAGGCTGCAGCTCCCGCCTTCGATGATCAGGAACTGCGCGGCGTCAGCCCCGCAGTGCCGCGCAATCTCGCGGCCCGTGGCTTGCCACACCGCGAGGAGCTTCGTGGCGAGCGCGGCGGGGCCGGGCATGCGGCGGTGGTCGCTGCGGAGCTTGAGGAAGAGGAAGATGAACACGCAGCAGAAGGCGCCGATGGCGGAGATATTGAGCAGGTACTGGATGTTGCCGTACCACGCGTCCGCCCCCTCGCCGTCGCCGGAGGCGGATGGAGACGGCGGGAGGGGCCAGCATATCGGCCGCGGACGGCATCGGGGGGTCGCCGATGGGAGGAGAGGTGGGCCCACCGAGTCTTGGGCGAATTAGGGCTTGGAGGAGAAGGCGAGTCTGGCAAGTCCAGGGCTTTCGCGGTAAGAACAGAGATGGTGAAGCCCTCGATTCATGTGATGGGTTGCGACAGCTGGATATTGAGGAATTTTAGGGCTTTTGGAGTGGAAATTGAAGGAGGAGATGGAGATGCTGAGAAGTGAATTGGAGGAGAGCTCCTCTGTTGGTGTTGGCCCGTGCGACAAAGAAGACGACCGAGAAGAAGGAACCCGTCGGGAAGATTCGCATAATTACGTGCTCGCCACGGAGTTCAAATAGAACTTTTCATTTACGGCCCCCGGCCTCGGCGCATCATTTGTTGCTATCGTCTCGCGGGAAGGTTCGCATAATTACGCTTTGGAGACGGAGTTTAAGGAAAATTTTCATTTACACCCCTGGCCTCGACGCGTTCCCCTCCTCCTCCTCCTCCTCCCGTCTCGTCTCGGGCATAAATATAATCGGGGCTAATTCCTTATAAAATGACCAATTTTAGAGTTCAATAATGATTTTAATTTAAAATTTTTTTATCTCGTAAAAAATTTATCAATTATAACTCGAGTATCAAATCCGCTCCACTTAATTTGGAACTTTTTAATTGTCTAATTTGGCAATTCCACGTCATCAATAAATTTATGTAGCTTGCTAATATGGAGTTAAGGCACTATTCACTATCTTTTCTAACACATAATCCAAAATTGTTCATCCGCTTCATTTTGATCATAGCTTGAAGGACGATGGTTAAGTTGTTCATCGTCTCCTTCACTTCACCATTTCCTTTGGAATCCAAAGATGTGTATTACCATCCATGGAGAGATGCCATAGGAGCATAGTCAAACCTGCTTTTTTTTTTTACGAGCCCAACCTCCCCCTGAAGCTTCGAAACAGTTGTCCTTCAATGAGTTGAAGCGGATGAATAACCCGGATTCCATACTAAGAAAATAATGAATATTATCTTAAATTCACGTTAGCAAGTTATGTGGATTTATTGATGACGTAGAATTATCATATTGGATAACTAATGGTTTCGACGGAGGTGACTCAAGTTAAAGTTAGATGATTTTTTGTGGCACCAAAAAAAGTTCGGGCCAAAATAATCATTGGGCTTTTTTAAGGAATCACCCCCCTCCCGCGGACGTTTCTTCTTCTTTGGGCCATAACAAACAATCTAAAAGCCCAAACCACAGCTTGGAGGAATTCGTTGAGGTTCCAATTTTATCCAGTATCAACAGTAGCATATTTCGACCCCAAAAAAAAAAAAACGGTAGCGTATGGACCACGGTACATGTACTTTATAACCATTGGAAGCATTTGTCGGAAAGAGTCGGTAATTCCATAAAATTTCATCGGCAATGTTATTGCCGTGTCACAATAAAGCAATTTCATGTGAATTTTCCGATCTCAATGTGTGTGATTAGCTTAACGATCCAAGAGACACACTGCTATTGTAGCTAGACATTTCCAATTTTGTCAATCGCGGCTCAAAGCCTCGCTAAAGAGGCCGAACAGGGGCTCGGCCTACCAAGGAATAGACTCCAAGAGAGACTGCGGCCTCTAAAAGGCTCGATCAACCGACCGGCGGGATCGATCCTTGGGACCTAAAACACACACGGACCAAAATCTTTTGAAATTCCTGTGTTTTCTGAGGTTATCGACTCGTTGTTGACCATCTCCAATGGGGTCTAGACCACGAAAGTGATGCACAAAACTTTGTGGTTAAGCAAAAGTCAAATACCCAATCTCCTTCGGCTCAAATATTTTTTTCCCATTTTTCTGTAATGAACTTGCTCTGCTTTTTGGTCCCCCATGACTCTCTTTTGCTTGCCCTCTAAGCAAACACCAATGCGCAATAAACTTTTGCGGAGATGATGATTTAAATATGGAGCGAATTGACAGAATACTAGTGCCCACTTTGAGCCTGGGAGATTAAGATAGGTAGGTGACCACTCGGGGCTCGTTCTTTTTCCCCCATGGCAACGTCTACATGATGTCGTAGTTCGTAATAATCACATTTTCATTGCGGCCGCAGAACGTCCAGTTCGCGTCATATCCGTTACTCGTGAAATTCGAGTCATATCCATTACTCGTGGAATCTCCACTCCGAGTCGACAATTCGGGAAAGGCAAGCTCGTTGTCGGCATTCTCGATATGTGTCCCGACGTGAACGGGGCTCCCTATGTGTCGAGTTTGACCATTAGTTGATCATTTGAGAACAGTTACGTGGCAGACAAGGAAAGAGAGCCCAAAAATCACGCGTGCATACATTTTTAGAAGAGTCGACGTGTTTTGACTTTTTAGTTTCTATCTTTTGTATTTACACATATTTTTATATATATCTATAATTTCGGCATTTTATTTTAAATTTTAGCATTTCTTGTGCTTTCTTTTTTGGGTTTGAAAACTTTCTTTATTAAGCATGTTGTTGACCAGGGCAAAAAAAACAAGGAAGAGATCGAAGTTACAGATCGCCGGAAAAGCTCCAGTCCCATCTTATTCTTAAAGAGTCAAATTCATTTGGCTATGCCGAATTTTTGGAAAAAAACCATTTCATAATTAAAAAAAATATATGCATATGACTCGGACATTCGACCCCGTGCCAAATACGGTGGAAGAAAAATGCCTTCAATAAACCAAAAAAAAAAAAAAATTGAAAACATTTCAGACAATGTCATGTCGCCATTACACGACATGGACATCAAATGCGGGGCTTCGACAATTCAACACGCAAGCGCAAAAAGAAATCCGAGATATTCTTTTTATTATAAAAAAAATTGGAAGGAAAAATCGTGGACAGATATGCATATTTGACCTTCCCGAAGAGGCTACCGATCGGCGATATGTACACAATGCTCGACATTCGAAAGACATATATTAATTCGGCAAAAAAAAAAACATATATTAAGAAAATAAAACAAAAGAAAATAAAATTAGGGGAAGGTTTTTCAAAATGGGTCTTCTGACGGGTTTCGCACGTAAGCCAATCAAGTCAATACAAGATTGACACGAGAAGTCGTGGCGGTAGCGAACGTGCGAGGGATCTTCCCCAGCTGGTCGGCCCAGGAAATTTTACAAAACAAGACCGGCCACCCTCTTTTAGTCTTAAATGCGGATCCCGAAGCGATGGGATTCTTTTGACTTAAAACCCAAACCTAAATGCAATTTAATTATTTAGCTATTTTATAATTTTGAAAAATTGAAGAATTCTTCTTCTTTTTTTAGTGATTTTTTTTTCTATCTGTCCTATATCTAATTCTAATTTTTTGCGACTTTTACTCTATCGATTTACAGAGCGTGGGAGTCGAATCCCACACTTATGATATTAACGTCTTCACTCCCAATTCCTTTACCCACCGCATGTCTATCAGCCTTTTTTTTTTTTTTTCGTGTGTGTGGAATTTGGAGAGCGTGATTTTTGCCCCTCTCTCTTTTTTTTCCCCATAAAGAATTAGTGGGTATTTTCTAAAATGGTTCTTTTTGTGGCCATCTTATTCATTCGGCATCTCGGTTACCAAGTTTGAAACTTTTTCTTTCCACGTGTTTGGGGTTTGCTCTGCTATTTCTTATATACCAAACGCCATCGAATTGTGCAGATATAAGCCCCTCGCAAATTGGCATGTTGAAGAAACAAAGTCAAATTCCAATTGCGAGGCTGATTTCCGAATCTCCAAAAAAAGGATAAATACAAAACAAAAGATTATTATTCGGAACACGCCAAGCGAAATCGAACTCGTGATACCGTTTTCTATCTAGCTGGATCTCGATCAAGTGCGAACGAAGGCGACATGTCTAGACCGATGGTAATCGCCGCGATCATGCTCGACGTGTTTAAATTTTTAATCTTTACTTTTTATCCCTTAGGCAATGTTATAATCTACCAATAGAAGTGGATGAAACGAGGGCTTTCGGAAAATATGAATAAGGACGTGAAAAACGAAAATTTTTTTTTTGGGGGGGGGGTCAAATTAAGGCCTTAATTATTTTTTCTCTTTTGTGACATGTTGTATAATTTCCTTCCTTTAAAATTTTTATATTATTTTTTTTCCTGGGGCAAGAGGATGACCATCCTACGAATTGCTTTCACACGTGGGCCTTGAAATTTTTGTAGTATTTGAACCGACAAGCACCGGATCCACAAACTTGTCGCCACTTGCATAAAGGAATGAGCAGACACGTGTCCAATTTGGGGCTACGGAATTGACACCTACGTGCGACATTAAATGATCTCTCGCCACCTCCTCCGTGTTCAAAAATAGGTGGTGCCCATAAATACCTCAATTAGCACGCAATCCCTCTAAATCGTCTTGTACCACAATTTTTTTTTTTTATCGATTGTTTAAAATTATTTTCGAGTTGGATGGAGCAAAACTTCTCTTGAATTGGAAATTACCATCACTACATAACATGCAAAACATATGATCAATCTTAAGTATATTACATAGAAACTCGATATCTTTCGCCTAGGAAGATCGCGAAGAGAGGCTCGAGTCCGAAGATGCCAATATATTCGAGTTGGATCCGTATTTACTCAAAAGTTTAAATTAATGAGATACGGATCAATCAAGATATATCAACTACTTTGCATCACGCTAAATTTTAGATGTGAGATTTTTCTAACACAAACCCACACGCGCACGATGATAATGCCAAACAGACGAATAATTTGAAGTGCATCACCGTACGTAGGGACGAGACATTTTTCTCTAAATCTTATTAAGGGCATAAAATATGCTTAGGAGATTTTGGAATTTTATAGTGTGTTTTGGTTGATCAGTGTTGGGAATACTCGTTAATATGATCCATTCCCCGTTCAAGACGGGAAAGGAGAATTTATTTACACGTGCTGTTTACGTTTGAAGTTGAGCCCACACGCAAATTATCTTCATAGGCAAACTAAAAATGGTTCAAATTATTATTTTTTTTTCTAAAATGTAATTAAATCCGTCTTTTTTTCTGAAAAATAATGGTCACGTCACCTTTTTTTTTTGGGTCTTTTTTAAATTGACTCTGAAGTTTCTATTCCGAACCAAACTAGAAACAATGCGAGAGCACCGTCCACTTGAACGAGAATTGAGAATGACATCCCATGAGCAAAAGAAACATCAATTAAGGTATCCGCAACATCGATTGTGCACGCAACTCGTGGTCATAGGGGCAATTGACCTAAGTAGTGGCGGCATCTTTTTGCCTTTAGCTAACTGTGGCACAAACATAAAATTGAAGTTTGACACGCCTTAAGCTTGGCTACTCTAAATTGAATTGCTCGTTCATGCGAGAGAGAGAGAGCAGGGGCATTAAGTGTACAAGTTGTTAGCTAGGGATTGACGATCCCCACTTCTCTTTCCACCTTATTAAGGAAAATGCTACGTTTTACTAAGATCGGGATATAAGATAAATTAATTCGGGCGGCGCGTCTCGTGACTATTGATAATTGAATGTGACCCGCTTGTTTACAGGGCGGTCGACCCCTCATCGAGCAAAGACAATCGTATGTACTAGAGGAGCTAACAATAATTTGGGGCGAACATGTGCGACGATGGAAAAGGCCAGCTCGGAGCCCTTTGAATCTTCTCGTATCGAAATTAAGCGTGAAACATTTAAATGGGATGAAAAGAATCTATCCGTTATTTGCGCATTCTACTTGCACCGTCATACGAAAGTGCAACTTACGAGAGGGCCAAGTACATTACGTCGCAAATCATCGGACCGCGGAATAAGTAATCGGGTTAAAAATAAGAATCCGCAAACGTAATATGAAATTCCGTGTACCATGAAAACAAGAGAGATGCTTGTCTACTAACTAATAGATAAAGAACTCTAAACTATGTTATTATGCCAATATGTTAGATATTTCCTTATACATGAATGTGTTATAATTAAATAGCAAAATAGCAAAAGGATATGAAAACCTTGATAAAAATTGGTTCATTTCTCTTTCTGAGACTGTTTATGGGAAAGATCCTCCATTAATTATGGGATTCTGTATGCACTGTAGTGGAGGGTCACCTTAACGTGAACCACTCTTCTTTTTTCAGCAACTAATTTAGGGAAACAAACGATGAACTTTGCAAGAAGCCCGCTTCGTTCAAATGACGACATTGTCTCTAAGACCATGATTAAGTTGAGACAAGGTATCGTATTATGTTGTTTTATCATAGCGATGGAAAACTCGATATTTCTTATCGCTTTTCCTCTAGATCGGGGGTGATCGGATTCGAGAATGAATTGAGATTTCACCTTAAACCTAGAACCTACATCGTCGAAATCGATCTTTTAATTTTTGGAATTTGGAATCTAATTTGCATAATAAGGAACATAGAACTTGTCATGTCAATCGATTTCGGGGTCTACCTGGGAATCGAACAAATTCTTTTTTGCATTTCACTTTTTTTTTGTTCTTTTTCATTTCGTTTTTAGTTACGCATGATTATAGTGAACACAACAACAAAACCCCCCTTTGTCAATCGCAACAATCCATAAAAAGATGGACATGTAAACTAAATAATAAAAAGTTCAAAACACGTAGTTGGTGTTCATCGTTTCCCGATTCCGGTTCAATTCTTGGGTTCCCAATTCCATTGTTACTCGGGAACGGGGACCGAACTGCACAATACCGGTTTCTCTATTTTCGGATCCAAAAATTGGATCGGCAACCGTGGGAACTAGAACCTGGAACCTTAGCCGATTCAATCCGATTTCCGGTTCTATCCCGAACTTGTACTCACTCCCAGTCGAGGCATACCAATATAAGAAACCATGGCTAACATGGACAAGACATATTCTCTCGAAAATTAATATATCAACATTCAATAGAATTCATAAATTACCATCGTGTGCCCCTAATGATTTCTTCGTTTCCTACAATGACCGCAGGCATTCCATAAAAAATACCGGTATTTTCGCGTGAAAATGTTCCGCATCGCTTGTCTACTGGACTTATATACGCTCTTTGTATTCCCGTGACTTAAATTTTAGATCGGACGTTCTGCCCCTTTTCTATGGAAAAAACCACCAAGAAGGAAGCCGTCAACGACTCAACGGGCATGAAACAAAATAGAGAAAATGGGTCCCAATATTACAGTTGTAAAATTGTCATTATCATATATTTCTCCGCCACATCCGTCCAAGGCACTTTCCCTTTTTAATTTTTAATTTTTTTTTCTTTTGGAGGGTTTTTTTTATACGTGGGCCCCACCGCTGCCCGTATGCATCGCTGTCTTTCGGGCCGTCGCTTTGCTCGTTTTCTTTTATAGCGCAAGATTAAAGAAGGCCTTGTCTGCTCGGACACACCTTCGAGTCGACCCCCTAGAGAGAGAAAGTAGAGAGAGAGAGAGAGAGACCTTCGTCAGCTGGTTCAATCACACTGCTTGAGAGACCCATCCTCCGCCCCCCAAAAAACAAGGGCTCTCTTCGTTTTCTTCTGTAACTTCTTCTTCTTCTTCTTTCGCCAGGGGCCGCCACCGCCGCCGCCGCCGCCGCCGCCCTCCCCGCCGTCCGCGAAAATAGAAGGAACGGCGGACAGAAAGAGTAAATTTTCGGAAAAAAGGAGCGATCGAATTCGCTTGCGGAAAGCGATTGCGCTTTGATTTGGTGGATCTACGGATCTAACGCTCTCGAGCAGTCGCCCACATGCTCTGTCTCTGTTCCTCTTTTTAGATCTCCATCGCTTTCGTCCGGTGTCGATTCAGCCGCAAACCTAAATTTGTACTGTGAGTTGCTCCTTCCTTCTTTCTTTCCCCTTTTCGTTTTTCGCTTGGTCTCGTTTCGTCGCAATTTGAGCGATCGGTGTTCTGGGAGCGGTCACATCGGGTCTTTATCTAGCTGCTGATTTTTTCTGGTGGTCTAGTTACTGAATTTTCCGGTGGACTGCCAAATTGCTGTGCTCGAGGATTAGAATGGGAACGGTTGGATTTGACCGACTAGTTGTGGATGTGTTTCGGTTGTGTGTTTCGTTATCTTTTATGATGTCAGTCTCTGTTTCATGGGGCTCTTGGTGGGTTCTCTCTGTTTGAGCTGCACAAGTCATTGGTCTTGGACGGTGGACCTAAAACTGTCCTATATATAGGAGTATTGCTTGCTAGTTGTATATAGTGTAGACATCCTTTGCCACTAGACTACTGTCAACAAAACTGCAGGGTGAATAATCCAATGTTTTTGGGATTTCATTTTGAGTCTGTGAAGCAGTGGATGTGACTTGTAAATAATTATGCAGTTTGCAGGTGAGTGGCGGTTATCAGTTTTGGGTTTGGAGTTGGTGGTGCATCCGAATTGGATGTGGAGCCAGACTTGGAGGCTCACTTAGGTGAGATGAGGGATGTTATCGAGGTTGATAAATTTTCTGAGGGCTTGCTGGGGGCCGTCCTCGGACCGTTATGTGCACACGGGTTCGGATTTAGGGGGCCGGCAAGATGGACTTCTTTGGTACAAAGACACTGGGCAGCACTTGAATGGGGACTTCTCAATGGCGGTTGTTCAGGCCAATAATTTGCTCGAAGATCAGAGCCAGATCGAGTCGGGCTCCTTGAGTTTTCTCGACTCAGGTCCTCATGGCACCTTCATTGGAGTGTATGATGGCCACGGTGGACCTGAGACATCCCGTTTCATTAATGATCACCTCTTCCAGAATCTGAAGAGTAAGATAATAAACAAATTTTTTCTATTCAGTCTAAGAAGCATCTTCCAATGAGGCCTAGTCTGTTCTATATTATCTTGATTGGTACTTTTTGTTATTGGTGATCGTTATGTTCTTTGGTGCTCAATTCCGACATTGTTCTTTGTCCATCATTAATCAGCTGCGTTGTCTATGATTTGCAGTGTTTGCAACTGAGCAAGAATCTATGTCCGTAGATGTTATTAGAAAGGCTTACCAAGCGACTGAAGAGGGATTCTTCTCTCTTGTTACTAAACAATGGCCCATGAAACCCCAGATTGCTGCTGTTGGATCGTGCTGCCTGGTCGGTGTTATTTCTGGTGGGACGCTCTACATTGCCAACTTGGGCGATTCTCGGGCTGTTCTGGGTAGGGCTGTGAAGGCGACTGGCGAGGTCCTCGCCATCCAGCTTTCATCGGAGCATAATGTGTGTATAGAGTCTGTTCGGCAGGAGATGCATTCTTTGCATCCAGATGACTCTCAAATCGTGGTATTAAAGCATAATGTATGGCGTGTAAAGGGCCTCATACAGGTAAGTCTATTGACTGTAAAGTGGTGAAAAACATTTGTCTTCATTTTTGCCTTTCCCATTTCTGGATTTGGTATTTCCGGATAAGGTGCTGTATGGGGTTGCAAAGTCATTAGGTTAGTGCATTTGGGATCCAGCGATGGTCAACAGGAAAGTTCAATTAGGGATGAACAGTCATCTAAGCTCTGTGGGATGGGGGAAATGGCTTCAGTTTAAATGTTACATCTATACTGTCCAATTGGTGGGCTGCTTGATGTGACTGATATTGAGTAATAGTTAAAGTGAATAGTTACTGATTCATGATGATACATCTGAATATTTTGTCCTTCAATGACTCTAATTATTTATTTTTTTGCCATACTTCAATAACTGTAATTAGCTTTCTCACTTATTGTGAAGATTGGCGTGGAATGAAATGTGCGTTTGTGTGACATTCCTCTCTTTGGAGGGGACATAAAAGCTCATAGCCCCAAATGGAGCTTTTAAACAGAGACTGTAAATTTTCTGTCAAAGTGTTTACATCCTTAGTGCTACCTTTGAAATGGGAACCAGGAAAATAGTGTATCAGTGGTGTTTGGAGCATGAAACATGAATGATAATTGTTTTATCTGTACTCTGTTGTCAACTCTAGAGTTGTTCGAGGAGATTTGTCATTTCGTTTTTCTTCCTATTCTCCTAGTCAACGCTGAGTGAAAGAAAAGATGTGGATAAGCTCTTGATTTAAGATTGCAATTGTTCATGTGATGGGTATGCTAGGTGGTACAGTAATGGGACCTTCTATCTGTGCCTTGGATCTATTTCAATTTTGTGATTTTTCTCCTTGAATGGTGAAAAAAATTATTTGTTTTGCTTTCAAGATGATTTGTTTAAGTGGTAGAAGTTCCACTGCATCAAAATTCACTGTAAAAAATTAAATTGTTCTGGTCATTTTTTTCTTTTTTCCTTGAAAGATGTAGTCTTGATTTTAGGTTGATAAACTGATTTCTGCAGGTTTCTAGATCCATTGGTGATGTGTATCTGAAGAAGGCCGAGTTCAACAGGGAGCCTTTATATACCAAGTTTCGCCTCCGTGAACCCTTTAGAAGGCCAATTTTAAGTTCTGATCCATCTATATCAGTGCATGATCTCCAACCTCTTGATCAGTTTGTGATATTCGCGTCTGATGGACTGTGGGAGCACCTTAACAACCAAGAAGCAGTTGATATAGTTCAAAATCATCCCCGTAATGTAAGATTTTCCTGCAGAGACTCTTCTCTTTTTAAGTGAGCTCCCCAGTTCTGCTCATTCCCTGTCTCTCTTTCATTTTCAGTAACTAGTAAGAGTTTCATGCCTTTTCCTATCTGCTTGACATGATCTATTTCTGTGGGAATCGAGATCATTGAAATGCTAAGTGTGAAGCTTCCGTTTTCATAGTGCATGCAATTTTTGGTGTCGCTAATTTCCATGCCCATGCATCTTCTCGATGTTTTAACTTTGAGACTGATAGGTGTGGTGGGATCGTGGGTGGAAAACACCTATTTGATGTCTTGGAAAATATACACTACTTTGGATACCTGAATGCTGCTTGATTTTACCTGTAGGACTTGCTCCAACATTGAAATGCTATAGATCTAATGTGACAGTTATCCACTTGCTTCCATCCAGGGAATTGCTCGGAGGCTTGTGAAAGCTGCCTTGCAGGAAGCGGCGAAGAAAAGAGAGATGAGGTACTCCGACTTGAAGAAAATTGACCGTGGTGTCCGCAGACATTTCCACGACGACATCACAGTCATTGTTGTATTTCTCGACTCGAATTTAGTCAGCAGAGCCAGCTCAACCAAAGGACCCACCATGTCCTTGAGAGGGGGAGGTATTACCCTACCTGCAAAAACTCTGGCCCCCTGTGCAACACCAGTGGAAGTTTAGTGTTGCCTAATGAAGCTGCTAAACCGATGCTACTAGGATTTACTGTAACAATCAACTCGTTGAATCTGAGAGATTGGGAAGGTGCGGCTCATTATTAATTCTTTACTGTAGAATGTAACATTTTACCCGGGACTTGTATTTTATGTCAGCTCACTTGATCACAATGATGGGAAGAATCATGGGGGAAAGCTTCAAAAGTGACAGCAAAGATTTTTGTGGGCAACTCTTTTGACTTGCATTTGTTCTCCCCTCTAGTGATCTAATTTTTGCATTCTGTAAATCACTTTAAGGTTACCCTTAATCCAAGTTCTTTTGGAGTAGTTTACAGTGGCGAACGGCATAAAGGTCGGTATAAAAATTCGATCCTGAAATGAAGTTATGCTTACCAGGGTGCAAAAGAAAAGGCATCTCCAACTATTATGTTTATTGTGAATCTTCTGTCGAGTAGTTGAACTCTGCAGTGCGGATGCTAGGAGTTATATTGGGATGTAAAAGTACGAATTCTGCTGAGGTTTCAATGCTTTCCTGTGAATTTTTTGTCTCGTGAGCAGGGTCGATGTATTTGGACTAACATAGTCATTGAATGGCATTAGTCCAGCGGGCGGGATCCATCACAATCGGACCATTATGTTCATCCGGTCGTGACGGATCGGGTCAATGCAGGATCTCACTTACATGGCCTCTGATGCAAACTGCTAGCCTTTGTTGGCATGCCTAATTTTCCAGCTTGCTCATTGGCCTGGTCCTAGCACTTTTGAAGTTGATGGTGATATAAGGGTGGATAAAAGGGGTCCAGTTTGGCAACATTGCCTTGAAGCTGATGGTTCCATAGACACGTTGACAGCGGTTACCTTGGGGAGGAAATTACCAGTCTGCTTGTCTAAGTAATGTTGTTCGAGTGAAGGTTGAAAGTTTGAAAGGGGTGTTGTGAACAATGAATGAATTTCCAAGGCGGCATCTATTTCACACTTGGTGCCACCTACATTAGATCTGTTACGTAAGTAAAATTTGGTAATTTCGAACTCGAGAGGCCAGAGGTCCTCGAGATTGTGCAACCGTTAACTACTTCTCCTATTCTATTCCTCTTAAAGTGCATTTGTCGAAGTCGATGCTGAGGTTGTCGGCATCCAAACACCTCAAGCTCGTGGACTGGAACGAGAGGCTGTCCATTTCCACGTGGAATATCTGATACCCAACCCCATCGATGCTGAAGCTCTGAGAAGTCTCGCGGTCCATCGATCTGCGAGGCCCACTGTGGGCTGTCGGTTTAAGAGGGTTGCAGTTGGCCACGCGAAGCGCTTCTTCTAGTTCTTGCCACACTTGGGTCATCGTAGGGCGCTGTTTCGGCGATTTCACTACGCACCTCAAAGCAAGCTGACCCATCTTCAACATCACCCCCATGTTGCACGGTTGTGAGAGGAGATTGGCATCCAATAGTCCTGTCACGTCTCCTCTTTCTAAGCTTGGTCTGGCCTGCACTCAAATGACGACATGGTGTTAAACTCCCTAAGAGACAATGTATTCAGTTAGCTAGCGTAGGTCGCGCCGTGTGAATCTCCGGTAATCCCTTCAAGCCGTGTCGAAGTTGTCCTACTGATCGGTCAGTGTATTCAGGGGCAAGAATCGCACACATCCAAAAGACTAACTGAATCGCGACGGAAGCATGATAGCTGAATGGCCGATCTAGCTACACAGATGTGCATAGACACATTCTGGCTATTTAATGTCTGAAAGTCGATTCTTATGCGCGAGAACTGTAAATCTTGCTTGACTTGTAGGCGACCAACACGCAGACTATGCGAGCGACTTCATCTGTGCGTGTACCGAATGACAGGATCGCTGAATCGGACACCTTAATGTTAGACATATTATGACAATACAGTATGAAGAGACTAATTTCCTTACCCATTCTATAATATGATACCTAGAGTTGTTCCTTCCAGTGTCAACGGCAGGCCGGGCAGCGACCAGTTGCAGAAGTATCACGCCGAAACTGTAGACGTCGCTGAACGGAGTCAAATGGAAGCTGGAACAATATGCAGGGTCGAGGTATCCTGGTGTCCCTTTGATCTGACTACTGACGTGCGACTGATCCTCGATCGGCCCTGACTTGACAAGCCCGAAATCCGAAACTTTGGCTTCAAACCCTTCTCCTATGAGGATGTTGCTCGGTTTCAGATCGCGGTGGATGATGCTCGGCTTGACCTCTTCGTGCAAATGAGCAATGCCTGCAAAATTTGGAGCGCATCAGCAACAGAACATGCCTTATTTATCCATGTGAAAAATGAGTTGAGTGGAAGCTACCTTTAGCTGCTCCAATGGCTAGGTTGACTCTCTGCCTCCATGTCAAGACCCTCCCTCTTCTCCCTATTTATGGCCAAAGATGGAAGGAAAGATTCTCAGTTTTCTCCCTTTTCATTTATTATATAAGGAAATGTTTCACACAATCTTGTCGGGGCAGTGCAATCTCAATCGAGATTCACACACCATCATCACGTATTTTGCATAAAGCATTCATTGATCGGGAGATTGTGCGATTAGAAATAACCGACATTCTTGTTAAACTGTCAGCAGTTTCCTATTATATATGTCAAGTTATGGAGGAAGAGAAGAATGTTAGAACAACAGTTCAAACTTACCCATGATGTACTCAAGCAATGAACCGTTGGGCACGTACTCATAAACCAGCATCTTAGCACCTCTTGCTCCTGTACAACCACATGTTCTATCAGATTTTTTTTTTTTTCACTTCTGAGGCTTATGCCCATCGAAACAGCGAAATTTAACATAAAGAGTATGTAAACTCCATTATCGAGCGACGTGGGATATTTCAATTTTCTTTTTCGAAATTCGAAAATATCAAATTGACGGCGTGTTTTTACCTGGTTCTTCACAAAAACCTACCAAGGTGACAAGGTTCCTGTGCCTAACTTTAGAAAGTAGTCTCACTTCTGTTCAAGAAAAAACTGCAGAATAATCAGCCACCTGAAGATATAATCCTCAAATTGGACCTCAAGAACAAAAACACATATAATTCTTCTGTATTATATACTCGGCACAATACGTCGAGAGGCTAAATTACCATTCCTAAATTCTTCGACGTTCTGGTAGGAGTCGGCATGAGGTTTCTTGATGGCTAGCGTTCCTTCGTCGTGGAACGTCCCTCTGTAGACATTCCCGAAAGCTCCGGATCCGACCAAGCACTCCTTGCTGAAGTTGTTGGTCGCCCTCGTGAGCTCCTCGAGCTGGAACCTTCTCAGCAATATTTTCTCGTCTTCCAAGTTACTTCCAGCTGCAATGTATTGTCATTCGAAGCTCAAACCCTGTTACTACTGAGAGGATACTACGAGCAACAAAGAAGTACCCTGAAGCAAAATGATTTCTCACATCGATGAACTTGGTTGAGTTTCAGCTTTACGAATCATGAATCGGAATTACAATATGATTGTTCATGTTAAGGTTTCGTCTCTACAGACTACACTTCTTGCTTTAGGATTCATGTAATCTCAGTGTCACAACACTGAGAATTTCAAACTGTTCTCCGGTTTACTTTTCTGGCTTGAAGCATGCATGCGTTGGGAATAGACTTCCAAATGAACATGGTAAGACAAATATGAATGCATGTTTTGCTTTGTGTTGGAGCAAGACATGGCACGACACGACACGGAATGACAGGCTTCAAGCCTTCAAGCATCATGCTTAGAGGTGTCACTAAATCAGAGTTCCAATTCATTTCTCACTGCCCTTCATCGTCTTTCTTCATCTTTTTCCGTTCTCCTTATCGGGAATGTTTCCGACTTGCGACATGGAATCACTGACCTTTGCTCGTCGTCCGTCGACGGCGGCGCCGCATGATGGCAGGGAGCAGCTTCCTCCTGAAGAAGAAATAAAAGGTGACGCCCGTCAGCAGAACGGACATGGCTATGATCATCACTCCAAGCACATTCGTCCGGTGGCTCAGCCCAGGTTCGTCCTGAGCCCGCATTGGGGGCCGCGCAGAACCCGGTGATCCACCCATCCAACCCCAGTGGCGCTGTCGGCTTCGTTCCTTCCTCGGATTCTAATTATACATCCTCGAAACCAAAACCGAGAGCTCGTAGTTTGGCTTGAGGGTGTGATCTTAAATGGATTGCCGACAGAGAGACACAACAGCATAGTCAAAACGGGACTGTATGTGTCTAACGTTGTTAATAGTCTTTGATGTCTCGTTTTTCCATCATGTCATTATCAGCACAAGCGTGTGCAAGACCTGGTCTTCGTCTTCGGACGGCAAACTGGCCAAAGGAAGAAGTCCTATTATGAATGAATTTTGAAACTCGGAACCTTTCCTAAATGAAAACCACTTCCGACGTTGGGAGACATTGTTCACGTCTCGATAAGGATCTGCAATGCTCAGTGGATTTCAATAGTATATGATAATGCAATGATTATCCAAAAGTCCTAAATTTATTTTATGGGGGCCAATTTAGTCCCAAATTTTTTAATTATGGCAATTTAGTCCTAAATATTTTGGCACCTTTCCAATTTAATCCTCAACCTTTCAACCGTGTCAATTTAGTCCTAAACCGTTTGAAGTTTTGCTTATTTAGTAAATGGAGGACTGCATTTACAAATTGTCAAAATGTTTAGAACTAAACTGAAAAATTATAAAAAAGTTTAGGATTAAATTGGTAAATCATCAAAATATTTAGGATTAAGGATGGATTTGGTTCAGCATTCTCAAGGGACTTTCGGTCCCCAAAGCCCATTGAGAAAATCTTGAAACATTTGGTTCGACTTTAAGCCAAGATTTGACCAAATCTTTGGTCTTGAAAAAGTTGAAAGTCCAATCTTTGGTAAGGACCAAGATTGAGCTTTCAAAGATTTGACCAAATGCTAAGAGATTTTTTTCCTTCCAAAACTAACCTCATCGATTTCTTTTATTTTCGATTTTGCCTCCTTTTTAATCTGTTTATCTTCTTCGCCGGTCGGCAATGTTTAATTTTTTAATCACAAATTAAAAAATTGCATTCAAAGCCCCTTTTGAAATGTTGTTTTTACCAAACACCATTCGACCCAAATCCCATTTTCAAATAAGGTTTTACCAAATGCAATTAGCATTTTCCTAAAACCCTTTACGTTCAAGGCATTTGCATTTCCTCAAAGCTCATTTCAAATGCTTTGAACTAAACCCGCCCTAAATTGATAAGACTTTTTAGACAATTTTTTTTATATTATAATATATACGTTGACTAGGTACACATGCCCCGACAATTCTCCTTATGATTTTTCAAATGAGCATACAATTTGTACGTCGTTTGCATCATCATAAGCTCCTTGGACCGTCTTGATTGATATAAAAGAAAAGGTAGAAAAAAAGGAAATAAAGAATGAATTTGAGGAGTAGCCATCTGCAACTTAATTGTTTTTTAGGATTTGGGTTCAGACTGTTCTGTCGTGTTTTTGGACGTTTCGTGAGGGTTGTCTTTTGCTTGGAAGATTCTTCGAAATACCGGGGGACAAGACATGGAGGAATTAACCCACCGGCTGGTGGCCTAGTTGGTAAGAACATGAGACCTGTTTGGTCACATGTTTGAACCGTGGCTTTCGCGCCAGAGTTAGGTGGCGTTCGCGCCAACACCGGTGTTTTACCCGGAGCGCCGTGGTGGTGGGGTCCTGCGGCCTCCTTGAAGACTAGTCGTCTTCACATTTGGTTTGAGCGTAAGTTCGCCGGCCGAGCGGAACCTCGGTCATAAAAAAAAAAAAAAGACATGGAGGAATAAGTTTAATTTTCATGAATTTTGCAGTCGAAGTATAAAAAGATGGTTATAATAAGACAGCTTGGTCCCAACAAAAGCTAACCAATAACTTCAAATAAAATAGAATTCGGCTTTGTCAAATGACATAAATAAAAGTTTTGATTTCAATGTAACTCGGATGATGCATAATGCTAAATAAGACTCTAATAAGGAAACAAGGCAAACCTGTTGAATTCGCGAATTTTGATAAAAATACTTTCGAGCGAATTTAACTGGATTAGGAAATCGTCCAAATTTATCGAAAGCCAGCGTCGGATCGATACTAAGGGCTTCACGAGAAATAATTTCGTGATGGCTTTCACCGTTAGGGTCCGTATTTAAATACTAGACGGCCTTCCACTAACATCTCAACATTTCAAGTCGATTGATAGTGGTCATACAAAACACGATGTCGAAGCCGAGTTTTGCCCCGATTTATTTCATGTGTGAGGCGTGTCGTTGCTAATCCAATTTGCACATGATAGGAGTATTAGAATGTCTTAAATTACTTCTCTACAGGTCTCTCTATATATATTTGTGTGTGTGTGTTTGTTGTAGGGGGGAGGGCGGGTGTGTTTAATCTTCTCCACCTATTTAGGATAAGCTTTTAAAATAATTAATAAATGATCCCACGACATTTTTCATAGTATAAGAATGGGAGGTCCTAATTCGATATAAATTGCCACGCTTAGTTTTAAGCCCTATGGTCTATCTGTGAGGGTAAGTGTTAAATTATTCAAATAAGCTATTAGCCCACAAAATTGTATAGTGGTGCGCGTCGAATGTGAGATTAAGGTTCCATTTATTTCGCGAAAAATGAATAATTTAGAAAAATTTTCGTAACCACGGAAATATTTAGACATGAATCGTTCTTGATAATAAAAATACTTTTCATTGGCTAAAAAGTTTAAGCGATACGGATGATTATTTTCAGAAAAATATTTTGAAATTATTCATTTCTTGCGTGAGAAGCTAAGCCTAAATGCTTTTTTGGAAGTTCCCATCATTATTCTTTTTCCAAAAATAAGGCCGAATTGAATTTTCGAAAAGGAGAACGATACTTGTTCACCGGAGTCATGCTGCTGCTTCTTCTTCTTGGGCACGCAGTCAACAGTCGGCAAAAAAAAGAACAAGTCTGGACAAGTTGAAGAAACTGGGGATTCATTCGGATGTCAAATTCTCTACGGCTCCCCCTGAATCTCTCTGGCTGTCTAATTTCTTTGGGGATTGCAGATAGCTAACCAGGGGCTCCTCTCCATCCTTGATGAAGGTTAACAGAGTCACCTCACCAGAGAAGGGAGATTTCTCTCCTGCATATGCCTCCGCGGCCTGTCCGTTTGTTATACGATGACGGCGGGCTCTACGGATACGTTCTTTATTTTGACGTGTCGGTGCTCGCACGTCCTACACCTTTAATTGCCAAACAAATGTTTTTCTTCCATGTAAGGCACAGAGTACCGCGAAATTTTACGTCTAAGAGTTCAGACGAAGTAGTTTTAACACTTGCTTAGGTCCTCTCTTTGGCTGTCTAATTTCTTTGGGAACTCCAGATAATTATAAAAGAGAAAAAAATGGGTGAAAATGGTTTTCCGTTTTGAGATTTTTTTTTCTTTTGAAATTTTCAAATGAACTTGCTAATCGTTTTGGAGTAGCTGGTAGGGGTGATCAGTTTTAGGATGGATGATTCTCACATGAAATTGGGAATCGCCCACTAAGGACTGGTTCCAAAAAATTGAAATTGGTCCAGGTTGTCGGGTAGGTCCATGGAACCGGTCCCATCAAGCTTCACGCGATCAATGACTTGTGTTGAAGTTATTTGAAAAAAAAAAATTGCCTTTGCTTCATCCCACATAGGATGGAAGGGAAAGTGTGAAATGCTTTATTAGTTAGAAGGCTATTATGGTATTTCAAAATAGAGAAATGGGCAAGTGGGTTAGAACTCATTATACCGCGTGCGGGTGCCTAATTATCGAAATTGGCACTCGTGAATCAATTATTATTATATTAAAATAACTATTTAGCCCTAGCGAAACAGTACTATTCACATAGAGTTGAAGTTAGTTTATTATTATTATTTTTAATTTCGAATTTTATATGAATTTCTTACTATCAATTTGAAAGGTTTGTGTCTGTTTGGACATAACTACTAAGGGCATGTATGGTAACACTCCTGGAAAGTGTTTCTATTCTAAAAGTATTCCTAACACTTTCGGAACGTAAACGCGTATGGTTGAAAAATGTTCCAAAAGTGCTTTGGCGAACACTTTTGAAAAAAAAACACTTTTGAAGCAAAAAAAGAAACAAAAAAACTTTTGTCCGGGTTTTGGAACACTTTTTAGAAACAACTCGAGGGTAAGCTCGTGCAAGCCACCATTGCCCACCATCGTCGGCGAGGAGTTCAAGCGGCCGCCGCCGCCGCAACCCTGCCGCGGTTGTCGGTCGCCGGCCGCCGCCTCCTTTGCGGTCGCCGGCCGCCGCCTCCTTTTGCGGTCGTTGGCGCGATTGCGCTTGCGCCGCCTCCTTCGCCGATCGTCGGGCTGCGACCGATTGCCGCTTGATCACGGGTCGCCGATTGTAGCCGCCGGTCACCGGCTGACGGGCCAGAATCCGGCAATCGCCGGTTGCATATCCTTCCTTTTGGAGAAAAAAGTATTTTTTTTTGTTGACCAAACGTGTTTCTGTTCTCGAAAATTGTACCTAGGAACATAAACACAAAAAAATGTTTCTGTTCCAAATATGTTCATAGGAACGGAAACGTTACCATACGTAGTTTAAATCGATAACATAACTACTAAATCGACAATCTTGTAATCTTTGGAGTATTTGTGTCTGTTCGGACATAACTACCGGTTCAAATATGAATAGGTGTGTCCCAATTGAATATGAAGAGTTGTGTTCGAATGTAGTTATTGTCGGAATAAAGAGTTGTCTTTTCTTAGAATAGTTATACATATTACTATACTGTTCATAATCGGAACTTTCATTTTAGAATGAAACACAACCTTCTTATTTAATTGTTTTTCTTGAGAAATCCTGAAGAAATATTAGAATTGCTATTTATTATTCTCACGATACTTTGTTGTATCATGGAGGATATTTGCCGGAAATCATTAATTACGTTGTGGGGTAAAGAAATTCATAAAGAGAGTGTTATCACACCTCGAAGTTTGATTCTATTTCATCCCATTTTCGACGGTATTTTTCCAACCGCTTGTTTTCCAACAAGCCATGAACTAATTGCACCAAGTTTCTTTTTATTTTTTCCACCAACAAAAAAACGCCTCCCTGTTTCGGGCTGCACATGATATCATATGTAGGAGTTACATGCAAATATATCAGCATTTCATGAGGGAAGTTACATATTGGCCGTCAACTTTTGAGGATCTTGCAAATTGCCCCTCAATGTTTGAGCTTTTCACATTTGCCCCCCTGAATTACACATATATTACCGGTCCGTTTTGGGTGGACGGTTCCACACCTAGAACCTTGACCGGCATCCATCAGATCCAGGAACCGAATTGGTTCCTTTGTGACCCACTGATTCGGGGCCAGTCTGATCCGGTTCTAGACAGTCTGGGTAGTTCTCGATTTCTTTGCACGCCCCTAATAGCTGGACATGCGATTTTTAGCAAAGGAAATTCAATGCAGTTTCTAACATTGGAAAAAATGTGGGTCTGGCATTTAGATATTCTGCCTCCTTCCCTTTTTTCTTTCTTTCTTTTTTTATCCTTTTAAACTTTGTGAGTGTAATTTTAGCGGCAGAAAGGTATGATATGAGAAAGAGTTCTGCCGTAGCAAATTGCAGATTTTGGTGTCATAAGAGCAGCGACGGATGAGAATATTTATTGAGAGAGCTAGATTGGCAGGCCAGGAGTATTCATCACTCCATGTTGGAGCAGCAGGAGTCCCCATTTTACCCCTCAGTTTTGGCATTAATTGCATTCCACACCCCTCTCCCCCAACAAAGTACAGTTTGGTTCTGGGACTTCTGTCCCCAGAACCATATTCAAACTTGTGTTGTCATCAATGCCTGAAGTCCATCGACCCAGTTTGGTCCAGACCCGTAATGCTGTTGTTTGGAGACAATCGGGTACGAGTTCTTCGCAGTCTCGCTATGATTAAGAATTATTCTGTCGGGGCAAACGCATGGATATTTCCTTTTGAGGGCCGAGGATGGATCGAACAGGGTCGGGGCGTTTCCCTTTCCATTCGAAGCCGTGTCCTCTGCTTCTCGCAGTTGTTGATTCAAGAGATGGCATTGCATCTGGTGCAAACGAAGCGAGTGCCATGGCAATTACATTGGCAAAATGCCAGTCGGAAGCACTCGCTGGGATGATTAAACATAATTTTCAAGAAGAGAGATCCGCATCGGACTTTAAACTAGAATAGTCCGAGTCACGCACCAACTCTGCATCATCGGTCTCTGTTAGCGAACTCTGCTTAAGATGGAAACTTAAGTTTTGATCTTTTGCCAAACCCCATAACCACCAAACTTCCTACTTCCCACCTATCCAATCTTCTCCTGCTCCTTGTCTCTCTTCTTAATGGTTTTAAATTCAAGGTATTTTCCCTTCTCTTGCCAAACTCCTTGGAGATATTTTCCACCCTCCGAATGAACTGCAGAGAGCTTGCACGTGCACATTCATCACAGGTTCAATGTGGAAACCCGTTTTGTTCCTAACAATAAATAGGTAGGATTCAGTAAATTCAGCTGGTCAGCTACTCCAGATATTGGGGTCATGCAATGTACGAACCCACAAGTGAGGTGAAACACCATTACCGTACGGCCCATAGTCAAGATTTCAAGACTCGAACAGCATAATATCCCAGACCACGCTTACTTGATCTGCCCTGGAGACTCTGAAAAGACCCGGAAAAACGAAACGAAGAACGGTTCAATCGCCTTGGCTTTTTTTTTCCATTTCCTAAGTGGGAATTCATTAGCAAGAGATTGATGGAGTGAGAGTTTAGACAGGAAAGATAAAAGAAGACGCGGTGTAGAGAGAGAAATGGCTAACTCTTTCTTCACTCAAAACTTTTGTACATACACTGATCCATCTCAGGGAACAGGGGCTTTTACTAAGAACTACAGAAAGAAAATGTATCAAAAGTCTACAGCAAATCCTGCATAAGAGAAGAGCCTCCCGAAAAGTGACCACCTCTGTAAACATTAAAAGAAGAAACATATATATATATTTTTCCCACTGTGATCTGTTTTGTAAAAGGATTACAGATCCCTTCTGCATAACGGGCAAGATGCGTGCTGGAAGAGCCACTTATCGATGCATGGGAGATGGAACATGTGATTGCAGTGAGGCAAGCTCCGCACCGTCTCTCCCAGCTGGAAGTCCTGAATGCACAGAACGGAAGGTGTTTTGACTTAGTTTCCTACTGATACCAGAGATTGATGACCACAGATCGATGACATCCATGAAAGGCGAGTTGAGGGGACAAAGGAAGCGACCGACAACTGTACCTGAAGGCACACTGAACAAGAGACTCTTTCTCCAGAAGCATCCATATCATTGCTAGTGATGGTTATCTTTGGGATCTTTTCAACCGAATCTCCAGGCAAGCCCTTGGCGCAGCCCGTATCAAAGATGTTGTGAACCTCCTCAAAGCTTGTCTCAACAGCACCCATCTAATAAAATGCATCAACGACGTAAGCAACTAACTGATCACGAGCAATGCCAATCATAATGCATTTAGGGGCAACGTGTTGAATTCTAATCAGAGGGACAGTACCTGACTTTGCACAGCACTTAGCATTGCTGGCCCGATCCGTTCACGAACAAGTCTCCCACTTAAGAGGCTGACAATGACATCAATCTGCAATTTTTGGGGGAAATGGTCAATTGGGAAAACCATTGATTAGCATCACACTTCTTGGCTGAAGAGCTTAGGATCAGATCCACGACAAAACCATGATCTACTTTGCTAGAAACAGATGCGACAAAAACATTCCAGCCCCACTGATCATCAATTAAAGGTGGGTTAAAGTTTTGAATTGTGCGCTAACTCACCAAGTAAAGGAGACACCCGATCCCCGATTCATCCGAATGCCAGAGAACGAGAGATGACTCGAAGACTTCGATCGAGAAGACCGCCCCTGAAATTGCTCCGACAGCAGCCCCTCGCACGAACCCGCTCTCGGTCTCTTGGCCTATCAGAGCCCCAGTCATGGCTCCTAACAGAGTACCAACTGCAAAACCAAAAGATGCCAGAAATTACACACTTTTAGCACAAGCACAGAGGATTCGTTCTCAATAAGAAAGCCCCAAAATTTCATCTTGCGAAAAGATCACGCCATTCAGGCATGTGCCTGAACAGCTGTGGGAACATCGAGAAATCAAGATCATGAGCAAAATTTGCAGAACCCTAACACGTCACCCGTCATTCCCCAAGAAATTCCCCATCACCGTGCACCAACGCGGAATTAGAAGCGGCATTGAGGATCCAAATCAAAACCAAACCAAAACCCGAGCAAATCACCGACCAACAACATCCCCCGAGGAACCCCACGAAACGCACTCAATCACAAGCAAGAGAGGGAGAAAGGAAACAAACCCAGAGCGAAGAAGAAGGTGAAGATGGCAGAGAAGACGTTGCCCACGACGGCGGAGACGGCGGCGCCGCACATTCGGCTGACCCTTTCGAGGGAGTCGCCGATCACGGAAGCGAGAGGTGGGCGAAACCCAGAAGGACACGCGTAGAACTCCATCGCTCGCCTTCGTCACCAAATTATTACTATATCTTCTTAGAGAGAAGACAGACGAGAGAGAGAGAGAGAGAGAGAGAGAGATTGCAAAGCCTGAATTAAATTAGGGAATTATTGAAGACCCCATGAACATATATATCACATCACACATGTATATATGATGAGAGGAAGGCGAAGGCTCATGCTTAGTACTTAAGAGACAACGAAAAGCGACCGCATCGACCTACTCGCATTTAAGACCTTTTCCCTTCTTCCCTTTCCTTTCCTCATGCAACTTCTCTCTCTCTTCCTGTTTTCTTCGAAGGGAGGTCTTCTTGTCTTCGTTTTCGGGTTTCAAAATTCGCATAATGTTCGTCGTCAAAGGCTCGAGACAGAGAGAGAGATAAGAAGCTTCGGTTTGACAGCCTCCGACGTGGAGTTCCGACCAATGCGCTCTCTCTGTCTCTCTAGGGGTTTGCCACGAAAATATCTTCCGCCGAGCTGCTCGGTGAGGGGGCCCCACTGACCCGAACCAAAGTGAAACGTAGTTATGATGAGATATTCCAAAAATAGATAGACAAATAAATAAATAAATGCGAAATAGGAAAAATCACAAAATAGATAAAAATAAATAAATGTCAAATAGGAAAAATCAGAATATATATATATTTTGGGGGAGGGTGAATTTATGTCCTCCTGTGGTTGGACCCATACTTCTGAGAATTGGTTGCAATGATTCAATGGATATTACCCCGAGAAGCATACAATTTATTGCTATTTCCAGTCTCGGGTCAGGTGGGGAGTAGACGAGACGTGCCTCTAACATGTGATTGGATACATTTTCAAAATAAATTTAAAAAAAAATGAAGAAGAAATTTCGTTCTTGAGATTCCCGGGTCCCCGAGAAAAATAACTTTTGGGATTAGGAGAAAAGTGCACGGGTAATTATCGCGTAGTGTTAGAGTCGACAAAGAGGAGGAGGGGACGGGATTCGAACTCTCGATGCGTTAGGGACGGAACGATGGAAACACGGAGTGTGAATCTTCTTTGAGCCGCCCTCGAGATTTGTGAAAATGTCTTTTTGGTTGAAAATTAACTTATTTTCTAAAATGTTGGAAATTTCTTTTAGAAAAAATACGTGGAAACTTTTGTTGCATGATGGTTTCCCTCGTGCCTTTGCAAGATAGTAAAGTAGAGGGTTTTCTCAAAATTTGATCTGAAAATTGGCACGTTTCATGTCCATCGCTTTTCCCTTTTGATTGTGCTGCACACGGGGATTTACTATATGTGATGGTTTCGTTGCAAAAAGATGTTTCCTCGGAATTTCTCCCAACACAAAATATCTATTATCAAAATTAGCTTTTCGGCTTTTAAATGTAGAAAAAGATTGTGTGGCGATTCCAGGCAGAGGAGAGATCTAGATGGTAAGAAAACCAACACGTAGATTATGCAAAGATTTCAATCAAATTACAGTAACGTGAAAGAAGCCGGAGTTTAACTCAATGGAAAGGCTCGATAATACAATTCTAAAGAACCGATGCACAGAAAACTAGGAGAAAGTACACAAACGTAAACCAAACCGGAGCTTGACTCTACGGTGCGGCTTAAAAAGTACAATTCCTACCAAAAGGACGACCATACTCAAACCTTGCCGGAGTTTGACTCAACGGCAAAGTATCTAAAACAAAGATAAATGTAGGAGTTTGACTCGATCATGATAATCTGAAAGCTAAGGCCGAAGAAAATGAAGTGCATTGCAGAAAATAAAGATAAAGGTAATTTGTAGATTTGTTCGTGGGGGCTTCCTTGATGGGTACCAGATGGTACTTCTAATGGTTTAATTAGTAACTGCCTTCTGATGGTTGTAGTTTCCAGCGCATCCCTATCGATAACCTCCACGTTCATTATTCTGCACGAGCTCTTTTGACTAGGCTTCGACTCGTGTGATGTGCTCTGTAATTGTCGATGGTCTTCAAACTACTCGTAGTGGTTTGCTTCTTTTCTCTTTCTGCCCCTATCAATCGTGCTCACGGTCTTTGCTTCAAACCGAGTCTTCAGGAGGTTGTCTTAGAGCTTGTGTAACTATCTATAACCGTTCTTCTACCGGATGTTCGAATAGTGAGCTTTCGTCTATTCTGGTGCACTTTCCGCATGATACTTCGAAATCTTGGCGGCATCTCTTATTATCGGCGCCAATATTCATGGTTATTTCACTTCCTTCTTTATGTGTAGCTGGCTAGGGCACAAGGCATTGATCTGTGTTAGTATCGATAGGCTTCCTAATATTCTCCAACTGATTGATGACTCTAGAGTCCTCAGGTGCCGGGCGCGTGGCCTTCTCATATCTTGGCATTACGCTTCAATACCTTTCCCTCAAGTTTCAGTTGGACAGGCAGATTATTTTGGATGGCAACACCTCTATATTGAATCTATCGATTTGGAAATCCCATTTTTTCCCTCTATTTTGCATATATAATATGTATGTATGTATGTATGTATGTATGATGCTATTAAATCAGATTAGAATATCCGCATTTTGTTTCGAATTTTGGAACTTCAAATGAGCAGGGGGTTAGTGGGGCACCATCAACTAAGTGAAATATTCAGGAAAAATAGTCAAGTCGAACGTGTATTTTGTCAATGTGCATGTTGCGTCCAAGCAAGGCAACATATTCACAATTCAACATGTTTATTTAATGCCATAATGCATGTTTATTTAGTGCCATAATACATGCAAAAAAACACATTCATTAACTCATTAATCATAAGTTCGCGAGTCGCTGTGGTTGGAGACTTCGAGCAATCCTATGACTCCATCTAAGTCGCACTTTGCCTTCAATGAATGATGAAGATAATGAAGGGAAAATTGATGAAACCCGCGTCAATTAGTTTTGCATCTTTCTTTACCACTTTTCTGCCTCTAATTTTAAAAACCACCACTTTGCATCTTACAAAAAAACATAAACACGCACAAACAAACAAAAAAAAAGAAAAAAAGAAACGACAAAGATCAAATTGCCCTTCCTTTCAAAAGTTCCACAGAACGTTTGTTAACTCTCTAATCACACGGAAACCCTAAGACCCAAAACAATAATCGCAGCGGCGATGACGATTATTATCCGTCGGTCTAGGGCCGGCCATCAATATTATATTTTTTTCCTTCCCTTGTTTTTGGGAAAAGTGTCATAAAATTTTTAAATTTATTTCATTTGTGCCAATTTAATTCTAAATATTTTAATTGTATTAATTTAGTCTTAAACTTTTTGACCTAAAGCTAATTTAGTCATTGTCGGCTAATTTTGGCCGGATATGATGACGTGGACGCCGGCGGCCTACGTGGCATGGCGGGCGCTAGCGTGGACATTTTTTATATGATATTTTAATAATTTTAGTTTTATTTTTTATTTCTTTTTTTGTCTTTTTTCTCCTCCTCTAGTGGTCGGAACAACCATGGCCGACAAGGTCCATCGTCTCCTGTGGTAGTGAGAGACATCCTCGCCAACGATGGCCGTCTTGGCCACCAGAGGAAAATTGAAAAAGAAAAAAAAAGAAGAAGAAAAAAAAAAAAATAAAAAAATATAAAGTATTATTTAAAAAAATCCAAAAGTTTAGGACTAAATTGGCACAATTAAAAGGTTTATAATTAAATTGGCACAAATACAATAAATTTAGGGCTTCTTTGACACTTTTCATCTCATTTTTTCGAGAATCGGAAAGATCCCAAATGAGCCATTGTAACAAATCGGTAGATTTAGTGTACTCCATCATTTGAATATGAGATTGATATGGCTCTAATGTGAATAGTCTCAGTCCGGCTAATAAATTTATGTTTTTTAGGGGACTTTAAACATCGTATCAGGATCAAATTTCACACCCATCTTGATGTTGCGTTGTTTATATCGTTTCAGTCCAATTTACATGTAAGAAGAGATGTTAAAAGTGTCATTTCGCATTCCCTTTGAATGCAGGATTTCGACGCAAATAGCGAATTTTGTTCCACCGAATGGCTATTTCATAAAACCCTCCGAACGAGTGCTTTCTACTTTAGTTTTCCCCTTATAAGGGGCAATGTCTCCTGCGACCAAATCGAAGCAAGAACTGGCTGAGTAGATATCTCTAATTGCAACATGGAAGATACAAAATTTCTTGACAATTGAGACTAGAAGTTTCTCTCCAAAGTGCTAGAAGCAAAGACAAATCTCTTGCTATACCAATCAAAAAGATTTGCTTTGATCTCCAGCCCAATCGCCTCCTTCTTTCTGGCTAATTCTTGGTCTATCGGGGAACTCTAAATTGTGGCATTTCACTTGATTTTTTGCTCCCACTGTTCGGTGGGGGTAAGCTAATGTACATGAACCGGAAGAGCCCTTCAAGTTCGAGATGTGGACAATATCAATCGGTCAGTAATTCGACCGAAACACATTTGTTAGCTCGATGATTATAAGTTCGCAAGTCGCGGTATCACGTCGCATAAGTCGCACGTTGCCTTTAATGATGATTTAAGATAATTAAGGAGGAAATTTGACGATACCCGCCTTCATTAGTTTTGCATCTTTCACGGGTTTCTCTCCACTAATTTCAAAACTATCGCTTTGCATCTCACGAAACATAAACAAAAAGATCACATTCCCCTTCCTTTCGAAAGCTCCACACACCAACACGAAACCCTAATCCCTAAAACACAGCCGCCGATAATCGTAACCTCTCTCTCTCTCTCTCTCTCTCTCTCTCTATACATGTTTGTGCGCGCGCATATTTTGCGCAATACTTCACACTTAAAGTGTGACTCGCGTTACGTCGTGCTCATGTGCACTGTTCAACGATCGGTGTCGTGACGGAAGGCAACCTCTAGGCCGGGTGCGGGCGGAGGGAGGGGCAGTACGAAAGAATCAGTTAATGTAATTTTGGTGCTTGATAACGAACAAAAGTGAGGAGGGTGTTCTTGATATCCCTAATAATTAAGAACAACCACGACGACGATTATCACTCCCCATTGATAAATCTACTATTCGAATTCTTGCAAAGTTCATTTTTTTTCTCTTTTGGTATTCCTCTTTTTTTTTTCTTCTACTCATTCTATGAGAATCAGAAAGATCCCAGTCGAGCCATCCTAGCAAACCTGTGTACTTCGTGGAATGCCCACCGTGAATATAGAGATTTCCATGGATCTAAACTGTATAGCCTTAATCCGCCTAATACATAGTTTATATGTTTTTTTTTATGAGACTCTCGATATCGTATCAAAGTCAAATTTCCACATCCTTCACGGCATTGCATTATTCATACTAGTTTCAGTCGAAATTGAACGCAAGTCGGGTGGTGTTAAAGCATCATTTCACATTCTATTGAATACAAGATGTTAACGCACACGGTTAATTCTCTTGCACCTAAGGGCTATTTTATAACTTTTCGGTACCGATGTTTGATGCTTTAATTTTCCCTTTGAAAGAGGTAATGTCTCCTATCACCAAACCAAAACCAAGGGCACATTTTCAATTGCAACATGCGATATACTAATTTGCCCGAGGGTGGAGGGAACTAAAGGTTCGATGATTACGTATGGCCTTGTCTTCTCTCCAGAGTGCTAGAAGCGAAGACAAATCTCTTGCCATAACAACCAAAAGATTTGCTCTAAACCTCCGGTCTAGTCGAATCCCTTCTTTGTGGCTGGTCATTGGCCTTTGGGACGGTCCAAAAATCATGGCATTGACTCGATCTTTTGTCCCATTTTTCTGGTGGGTAAGCTAATATCAATGACATTAAAAGAGTCAATCAAGTTGAAGATGTGGATGATGTCCTGGTTCTATAAGTCAACCAAATTGCGGAAGTCTCGAGAAAATCGTGGAGTGAACAAGAAATAACCAAACTTTGGATTTGGACCGCCTTCATAATAATTCAATTCATCTGAGGGGCAAACAGTAACTGATGCACGAAAAGGTCACATGCAAAAAGAAGAAGACGTTCGTGCCTGCAACCAATCATGCACCATTTTCTGAATATACATGAGATCAAATGGCATTGGGGATCAAAGAGTTGCCAAAGCAAAAGCAAAAGAATCTACCT
Organism: Rhodamnia rubescens; assembly: GCA_021437795.1. Lineage (NCBI taxonomy): Eukaryota > Viridiplantae > Streptophyta > Magnoliopsida > Myrtales > Myrtaceae > Rhodamnia > Rhodamnia rubescens. Next base: position 141,212 of record JAILYA010000046.1, read on the forward strand.
AGACTCAAATGGCCGGCGACGGTACAGTCGTCGCCCGGGCTTGTCCCGACAAGGATCCTCTATCGCTCTTGATTTTGCTATCTCGACGGATCTCGATTAATACTGCGTAATAGTAATAGTTTGTGACTACCTTCTACCGCATGATTAGTGGTTCGAAATTTAAATTTTGGGCCAACGATACTATGGGCAGTAATATTTTGTCAAAATCTTCTACAATAGAAACATGATTGCATAGGATTTTACAATGATTCGTCGTAATTAAATTTGAAATGCTATGAAAGGCGATTTTTCGTTTGATTTCACGACATTTGGTTGTGACCAAGTGCGGAGAGTCGGTCTACCTACGTTAGACCGTTAGTGATTGCTTGTTTTATGGCTAACGTATCACGACTTTGAGAGTTGAATCGAGAATAGCAAGAGAGACACGGTTCCACATACCGTACATGAGAGCCGGTTAAGTAGAATTTAGTTGGATCGGACGGCCCATGTGCTTACTAGACTGTCAAAATGGGTCATAAACCCCTTTATTAATCATATTTGATGGGTTGATTGTTATTTATGTTAGTTATGTTCAGTAAATGCGTCGTAAATGAGTTTAAAATGATAAAACCCAAAATAATATGGTTGTTAAATGGGTTCAAAACTTACTTAGACTCAACCCACCTCTATGGCTGTCTCTTGCCCTCATTTCTTGTGCTCACACACTTTTTTTTTATCTCAATTTGGGTATAGATTTTTCTAAATTTGGTTAACTGTAGAAATTTTTTGACAATACAAATCGGGTTGGGCATGAGTCACTAGATTTGTATTACATTGAAATGAGTTAATCTAGGTCCGAACCTAATCTACCCGATCCGACCCCTTCATTTGATGGATCTAGTGCTTACCAAATCATTGTTGCCGGCCAACATTGGAAGGATGGAGCCGCGTCCATTCTAACGTTTTTGGACCTCAACCCAAACCAAACGATGAAACAAGCCGAAGCCCTTTTTGGACAATTGACAACATCAAACCCAGGCCTAGGATTGTGCCGTGGCAACTAGATTTCGTGATTCCTTTCAATTTTCCGTAAATTAATTTTTTGTACTTTTACGTGTTTGGTTTGCCAAAGTATAATTAGCTAATGAAAAACTCTTTGCGGTAAAAAAAAAATAATGCATACTTTAAAGTTAGGAAGATGAATTTCCTAACTTGAAAAGCGGAAAACATTTTTTTTTCTGAAAAATAAATGTTTGAAAAGCATTTTTCTTTATCATGAAGTTTTTCCCATACCAAATACACCCTAATCTTAGTGGGTTTCCCTTTCAGCTCCCATGGGATGTATTAATAATATATGGGACAAAAGTTATGAGATTCGAGATATGGACAAATATATAAATCGTCATTTTCCTTAAAGGTAAGTTTGGAATTACTCTACTAGGATCATAAAAATGATGTCGATGTGATTTCGCATCAAATTTATTAGGAGATTCTATCGTTCATCCTTTTACTTTCGCGTTTTAGCCGATCGAGTCTCTCTGTATTTTTAATTTGTCTAATCAAGTATTTCCACCTTCACTAATTTTCTAATCAAGTCCTTCCGACACCAAGTCCGGCAAAATCCAACACAACCTCGAATAAAAGATAAATTCTTTTTTTTTCCTTTGTCACGTACTGAAAGACCAATTCTAAATTAGTACTTCTTTCTTTTATTACGTGCAGGAGGGTCAAAGCGATTGATTGCTTGACAAGTCTAAAAGAGCATCTTAGGTCCACATCTATTTTTGCGTAATTAATTTATTTTCAATTTGTGATTTTTTTTTTGGTCTTATCTCTAACCCTTTTCTTTCTAAAACTTTTTGCTCTGCCGCGCTGCAGAAGCGGAGAATCGAATCCCGCACCTATGATACTAAGACCCTAACCCCACGATCCATTTACCAAGCAGTTCCGCATGCCTATTGAGTTTTGATATGTGATTTCACGGGAGCCTATTTGACATACATGTCATAATTTTTGTGTTCTTTTGTTGTCGTCGTGTGGTGTGGGGGGGGAGCTTTTGAATTGAGTTTTCCATTTATCCCCATTAAAGGGGTTTCTTTTCGTGTTAAACCTTTGACTGCTCTATCATTTTTCGGCTGATACAAACGTACGATTGACAAAAATGGACAAAAAGCTAGATAGTCCCCGTTAGTACATAAAGACCCTTCATTTAGATTCTTATACGATCAAGGTTTTAGATTGATTTTTACTGCCAAAGAAGCTTTTAGGCAAATTAATTGTTTTCTCCATTCCCTGGCTCTCCGTTCTTTACTACCGCAGGCAGACAATAAAATTGCACCGGCTGGCTATTCTTATGCTTGACCCTATTTCATATTCTCCGGTCATGTTATTTGCCCACAAGTCTTCCTAATCATCTTCTCCCAGGCACGGTAGCATTTCTGAGAAGCGTATCTCTTGAAGCTTCTGCGAAGTAGAGCAAATGCGCATGTCAGGTTTGTCAGATGGAATCAGCCTAAGGATGCTTAGCGGGGAACAAGGCATGTTTATATTTATTTGATGATTTGTGGTTGACTTTTCTTGAACTTCTGGTTCAGCTTGTGCAGGACTTACGTGAGTCGCTCACTTGAATTGTTCATTCATATCCGGCTAACGGTGAGGGTTCATGGCGTGTCGTGATGAGCCCATGGTCATGCCATTCTTCTAGACGAGAATCTACATTGGCAAACTCCATAAATACTTTGAACCTGAACATCAAGCTCAGACCGAGATGGTATTCAAACGCTACTTATCAAATACCAGCGCGTCGCATCACGTTCACGCTGGCTTGGATGGAATTCTGGGACCTTTCTTTTACCATCCTAATGTTTTTTGATCTAGAGATTGTAATCTGAGATGATAATCTATGGGATTAAGTGATTAGCTGGTCAAGTCATTCCCAAAAGGTTGGTAGTTGGGTTCTAGAATCAGGAAAGTTTACACTAAATCGGTCTGCTAATGTACCTTTGCTTAAAATACATAGATTTTGGATATAGATGCTCCGGAAACGACCTATGACGCGTTGTCTATGGTGTTAGCCTAAGGTCGTAAGGATCAGAATCCTACTTAAGATTGATGTGGGGGTGTCTGAAGGATCTGATCGTACCATTGGATCGAGGATCATAAAATCTTCAAAATACAACAATATAAGAATCTTGATAGCAGTGCAAAATTTACTAATTGTGGAAATTGTGCGACGCAAAGATGTCTTTTTTCGGGTCTGTGGACGCTAGAACTTCAAGAGGCGTGACTTCTCATGTCATCTCTAAACTAGATTTACGAGAAAGTCAATATTTCTATGGCCTGAACATCTAGTTAGGCAGATCGCAAAGTTAGAATTCGTGAAAATTAGATTGGTAAGATCTATCAGATCATAGCAGTCGATAATTTTCGTTTGCTTAGGATCAAAACCGTATAAAGATACCAATAAATGAAGGTCCTGCTTAAGACCCAGATTGGTTCTTAAACGAACTTTTTGCATCCTTCAATTAGGACCCCGAAGTATTTATGCCTTCACAAAGATGCTAGATGTTACATGTAAATACCAGAAGGAAACCATTTTGAACGCACTGTAGGTTGTCTGTGATGACAGTAAAGTACCGAACAAGAGTTGCAGTTTCGTTCTGCTAATAACCCAATATTTCCCTGCATGATCTTTAGGTCGTCTAACTAAATTACATATATTTCATTCTATTTTGCATGGAATTGATTATGTTTCCTGTTTCACTCGACCTTGACCAAATTCGGTAATAGAAAATTTCGAAATGTTCCTCATCATTCCTTTATTGCTTTTCAGTATTCCGTTTCTGGCTTCCATTATTAATGTCAAGACTGATGCCTCTCATGTCATGACTGATCTGTCTTCTTTATTGTCCTCTTTCAGAACGGACATGCACAGCACCACAAAGAAGTTTTTAAGGAACTACATAAAAGTTTTTAAGGACAACCGAGATTTTGTTCGGCCATTCTGCACTGTGTCAGTGTTTACATTGTTTCTGGATCAAAGCTAAAGGTTATTGCTGCTGGTGAGTTTGCTGGGTCTTTTGCAGTTCCTCTTCCATATGATGAGGATGTGGTTTTGGGGCCACAGATTTGTAGAATCCTACCAGGTGCATGTTGCAAAAGGAGGCAAAAAGTAGCGTCCACTGTGAAACCTCCAGTGGCAACGCATGCCCTTTCAATAGATGTAAGTGACTTTAGCTTAGAAATTGTAAAGGAAGTAGTTTGTCTAATGAATGGGGCAAGTTGTTTTGCTCATAACTGGAAAATGCGGTCTTCCGTAATCAGTTAAATTGGTTTGTCCAATCTCAGATTCGACAAAAATTGTAATGCTGCAGTCTCCTCGCAATGACAGACATGATGTGCAGTATCGAGGTAGAGGCGATTGCCATCATTCAGTGCAAGCGAATTAGCTTTTAGCAACTATTCTCAAATGGCGCTCAACTGTTCATAAGCATTCTGACAAATGCAGCAGTTATATAAAGACCATATATCACTCGGCATGGTGTCATCAACCCCGCTTCTATGCCAAATGCAGCAGGCACTGTTAAAACACTTTGCATTTATTTTCTGTTCAATTATAGATTAGAGGAGCGTCCTAAGTTGCAGCGAGTAGAGGACGACCCTCAAGATCTTTAGGGAAATGCACAGGGGAACATGGAGGGTCGATACCAGCAGAACCAGAGATGAATGCCGAAGACAGGCCATGATGCCGGTAAACGACAATGGGTTTTATTTAAGGCGGTAACCGAATTAGACCCCTGACTTACCATACGTTTGAGGGACAGACAACGGCGGATAAAATATCATGGACGCTCAAAGGTATCTGGTGAAAACCAAAGTCCTTTTTCACCGCACCAATTTGTTATCGTATAGCCGCCAAAAAAAAAAAAACAAAAGCCCCTTTAACTACAGCATTCTCTTCAACATCACTTCCTTTCTCAGATGATGCTAGGATAGACATTGCATTACAGATTAACTAGTCAAAAACTAGAGAAGGAAAAAGTTGTCAGGGATATGGAAATACAACTTATCATCTAGACAAGTACTGTCAAGAATTTTTAGAGAAAAGGCAGCAAGAAAATGGCCTTCCATGTCAAGCCAATGGACGAAAACATTCCATCTCCCTTGCGCCCTTCAGTGATGCCCTCGCCTGAGCACAAACTGGAATCCTCTCCATCATCTCCAAGCTGTTCATGTCATGATTTAAACTTGAGATTTTGCGTAATCGGAGATGCAGCTCTCAAGGATCACAAGAAGCCAAGGCCACAGTTATGGCGAAGAACATGACAAGCGTCATAATACCTGAAAACTATTCCGGCGAACTCTAGTTAATTGCAGAGACATGGCAAGAGATTGTAGAATTCCTATGTTGTCAGTTAGGGAATCAGGGACGCAAGCACAGAAGGCGATCTTGAAAATAATATGACTTAAGGCCCCCTTGAATCACACAAAAACCAATGGAAATCAAAGTAACGTCCAATTGCTAGCACGGTAATCAACTTAAGTGGAAACGATATCCACTTAATTTTTCTTACATAGCACCAAAATGATAAACATTCGCAGGATTTCCTTCCACAGGTCTCCAACTCTTTTGGGGTCTTCTCCATCTTCACGGTTTCTTTGTGCAGTTTGCACCGAAGCATGTCTGACTTTCACCCAGGTCCAAATTGTCCACTAGGTTCGATTGTATATCATTATTGTTGTATGCTAAAAAGATCGATTCTCTGGCATTTGTGCTCTTCCTTCGCAGGATGGTCGCTTGGAAATACCTTCTTCAAGGGGCATCCGAACATATTCGAGCTTGAACGGCACGCGCGCGTGTCTCGTCGACGCGTATCCTGTGGTATGATTTTCTGAGCAATTTTCTGCATTGATGATATGGAAGAGGACCCTAAAATGTGTTTCCATAACAGTTTCTTTGCAAAACTCAGCATTATCTTCTGGATTATATATGGCTTTGTGGAAAAGGAAAATCTACTAGAAATTCGATAGTTGTTGTTCCCATCCTCACACCAATTAAGTGACAGCACACTAAAGCATCTTACTATCATCTGAAAAAGCTCTCATGTGAATATTTTGGATAGTGGATGCACGGCAAGGTTTCCCGTTACGACCACAATTCTAAACTTACAAACTCGCATTTCTTCGTATTTGAAAGTAAATCTAAAAGCAAGACATGAAAAAACAATTCATAATGGTGCGAGGATGGGAACAAGGCAACTCAATTCGACATTTTTGGTGGATTTTCCATCTCCACAAAGCCATATATTATAATCCAGAATTAATGGAAACATACACTTCCATATTATCAACACTAGTGCAGAAATTTGCTCAGAAAATCATTCCACAAGTGTGGTATCGAGTTCTAATATGTATAATGGATCCCCACGAAAAAGGTAGATGACCTTTAGAAGATCGTGCAGCAGAAGAAAAGACCAGCGTCTGAGTGATGGACGAAAATCGAGATTAGATGACAAGATAATCGAATTCAAACGAGAAGGCAAATCACGCAAGAACTCTAGGGTTTGTCCCCTGAAATATGGTGGTGGCTAGAGGTGGGGACGATCTCAAAAGGGTCACGATCCCATGTTATCTCCCAAGAAGAGATGTCAAGGGCTTGTGCACTCATTTGACCGGACCACGTAGGTGGAGGCGGGTGTAACAGTGCAAAGGAAAATCGAACCTAACCATCTGCATTCGACGAAAATCACTGTATTTTGACAGATCCAAATCAGGATACTCTTCAGTGTTTATGGAGAAGCAGCTGAACAACTGTGGAAAGAGAACATGTGAAGGAGTTGAATGGAGAAAGAGGGCATCGACTTCATTCCGAGGAGACACAGCAGGTGCTGGAAATTAAACCAAATTCATGGATGCTAGACTATTGATCGACTTCCAACGTATCGACTTAATGTCGATTCGGTGAATGTGGTGTCGGTTGTCAATGAATGGTGGACTTCCAAGATGCATGCAAGAACCAAGACTTGTTTTTTGAGAGTTATTATTAGTTGAGTCTTTCAAGAGTCTGTTCTTATTCCGATGTATAGTAAATGCTATGTACGTACATGCGTCTGTTCATGTAACTAGAGTATATCAAGACTCATGTTTCAAACCCAAAAATAAGTGTCTTGTAACCATTTCAGCATGGGTGAATCGATTGTGAATACATAATATTGAAAAGTTATCTTCGGTCTCCTCCTCCTTCGTGAGTAAAGTTGAGTTGTGAGTGTTTGTTGAGAGCCCACATTCGATTATCCCATCAAATTAATATCGAGCTTACGGTTCATGATCATGGCATCAACAAGCAATCGGTTTCCTTTTCAATATCCAAGTCTCACCAAAGAAAACTATGGTAACTGGGCTTCTAGAATGAAAGCCATACTCGGTGCCCATGGTGTATGGGATCTTGTCAATACCGGCTATGATTAGCCGGATAAAGAAGTCGTGTTGAATCAAACTCAAAGGAATACTTTGGAGAAGACTTGAACGAAAGATCAACTCGCGTTATCGATCATCTATCAAGCCTTAGATGATTCTATGTTCGAGAAAGTCTCGAATGCTACTACGTCTAAGGAGGCATGGGAGATCCTTCAAACCACGAACCAAGGTGTAGAGAGAGTGAAGAAGATTCGCCTCCAAACTTTGAGAGGTGAGTTCGAGGTAATCCTACGAAAGAATCGAGTCAATTTCTGATTATTTCACAAGAACTTTAGTGATTGTGAATTAGATGAAAAGGAATGGCAAAGACGTTCCCGATGTTCGTGTTGTTGAAAATTTTTACGGTCTTTGGATAAGAAATTTGACCATATTATTGTTGCTATCGAGGAGTCTAAAGATCTCGATACCATGATGATGGATGAACTTCGGGATCTTTGCAAGCTCATGAAGAGAGACTCAAAAGAAATAAATCCGAGCCGGTGGAGGAAGTACTCCAAACTCGAGTTGACTATATGAGATGACAAAGGCCAAGGAAGAGACCCTAGGCAAACTCGATGGGTCAATCAAGATCGTGATCGAGGTTGCGGTTGAGGCCATTTCCAAGGAAGAGGCCGTGGATGAAGCGGAGGAGATGTCACCCGAAGCAATGGGTGTTACCGGAATCAAAGAAGTGCTTGTGGAAAAGGAAGGAACAGAAATGGCCGGTCGATAAATCAAAAATTCGATGTTATAATTGTACTAAAGTTGGCCATTATGCTTCGAGTGTTGGCGAGTAAAGAAAGTCTGATGCGGATGAAAAGGCAAACTTAGTGAATGATGCGGATCAAGTTCTTTTATTGGCATTTAAAGAAAATGCAGATGAGAAGATTGATACGTGGTGCTTGGACACTTGGAGCAAGCAACCACATATACGGCCGAAAGAAATGTTTCCGAATTAAATGAGACAGTCAAAGGAAAAGTCTCATTCGGTGATAATTCCCATATTCTTGTCGAAGGGAAAGGTGCGATTTTGATTCGTCTGAAGGACGGCGGGCACGTCGTTTATTCCCTAACGTGTATAATGTACCGAAAATGTCAAGAAATATTTTGAACCCAGGACGAGCTTTTAGAGAAAGGCTATATTGTTCACATGAAAAATCTTAGCCTTGTTTTAAGAGATTGCAATAATAAATTGATTGCGAATGTGAATATGTTGAAGAACGGGATGTTCACTCTCAACATAAAAAATGAAATGTCTAGATGCCTTCAAGCATTTGTAGATGATCCTTCATGGTTGTGACACTTGAGGTTCCGACATCTCAACTTCGGTGGTCTCAAGTTGTTATCTCACAAGAAGATGGTGTATAGTTTATCGAATATTGATCATCTCGATCAATTATGTGAAGGGTGTGTAATCGGTTAGCGAGTCTCAAACAAGCTTTCCGAAGGAATCAACTTACCGAGCAAAGAAGCCACCGGAGTTGATACATTCCGATGTATGTGGCTTGATTACTCCTCGCTCTTATAGTAATCATTAATGCTTTGCTACTTTTATTGATGATTTTACTCGAAAGACTTGGGTATATTTTTTAAAAGAAAAGTCATAAGTGTTTGTTACTTTTAAGCACTTCAAGAAAATGATTAAAAAGGAGAGTGGTCGTTTTATCAAGTTCTTGAAAACTCGATTGTGGAGGAGAATTCACTTGGAGAATTCAACAAATTCTGTGATTATCATAACATTCGGCATTTCTTGACGGGTGTACTCCCCACAACAAAATGGCATGGCTGAACGAAAAAATAGAACTATTCTTGACATGGTTCGCAATATCTTTGAAAACCAAAAAATCGTCGAAGGAGCCTTGGGGCGAAGTTGTCATGTGTGCAATTTATCTACAAAATCGGTGTCCCACGCAAGGACTCGATGGCATGATTCTGCAAGAAGCATGGAGCAGGAAAAAACCTATTGTTTCTCACTTGAGGATTTTTGGGAGCATTGCATATGCTCACACACCCGACCGTAAAAGACCAAACCAGGGAGATAAGAGCAAAAAGCTCATTTTTATCGGGTATGATACCTCATCAAAAGCTTACAAATTGTTTGATCCTAACTTTTTGAAAGTGTATGTAAGGAGCGATGTGAAATTCGATGAAGAAAGATTGGCTTGACACTCGCTCGACGCTTACCGAAGGCCTTCACTCGACGCGCATTAGATGCTTTTATGGTTAAGTGCTCATATGTCTCGCCTGAAATCCCCATGGTTCCAGTTATTCTTAGCGATTTTGTTAAATTTCTGGCTGGATTTGTTCATTATTGTGCTGAATTTGTTCTTGGCTATAGAAATTTTTCACTGCATTGCCTTGCTCTTCTTTTTTAAGTTTGATAGTCGACCACATTTTGATTTGTGGGTGCATAGGTTCTTGCCTATAATGTTTCGAGAAAATTATCATTGCTTTGCCTTGCACTTATTTTTCAATTAAGAATCATTGCAAATCAAGATCTTGGAAAAAAAGAATTATCATTACTTTGCATTACTCTTCTTTTTAACATGTTTTCGATTGTTCATTCTTGAACAAGGCAAGACACAACAACAATTTGATTTACAATGCTGGATTTGCTTTGTGTTTTTCATTATTGTGCTATATTCCTTCCGAGAATCACAAGCAGAGGCGGCAAATAATTGCTTTCTCATAGTTGGTCTAATTTCTTATTATTGAATTTCTTTCTTTACTTGTAGGTAGGTCATCCATTATAAGGGTAATGCCTTTTGGTTGTTGTGTACATTTCCTTCAACTATATATTATGATGATCTGGTGAATATACTACATCTTTACATTTAGACAGCATTAGGAATGCTCCAATTGGTGTTGATTCCGAAAGCATAAATAATTGTCCCACTACAACCATCAAAATTGATGAAAAAATCAGCGAATTCTTCACAATGGGTGACATTGGTCACTTGTAATCAACAATGATACATGTGTTTTGCTATTGTAGCCTTGAAATGTCCTCTACAAATAGTAAAGACGAAAGAGAAACAAGGGAGAAGATATCATTGCTGCCCGAAATACAAGATCGAGAAATACAAGATCAAGCCGGAAGATATCACTAGAGAAATGTTGGAAAAAAGTCTCGAGCCATAATGAGGATGATGGAAATTCAATGGACGATGGAGTTAAAGCTCTCAAGGCATAACTAAACACAATGCACCAAAGCTAAAGAAAAAAGTCCAACATTGAAGACAATGTTGCTTGTGTCATGGGTGTTTATAGTAATTTCGAGGAACATGTTATTTGGGAAGTGAATGAATGATGTAATGAGCTTGTCGTAAGGTGTAACAAGACCAATTGTGTTATACTAGCTGTTTTAGTATATGTCTATATTTGTCCACCATGAATGAAGTGCAAGTTGTATTTATCTTGAAGGGTTTAGCTTTGGGCCAATTTTGGCAAATAAATATTGCAAGTAAAATGTTCCGATTGCTAACATGAGTCCATCTAGCAATGAAATTGATGGAGTCTCGGGAAAGACAGGCAAAGATAGTGGATAATACCGATCGACTAACTATTTTGAAGGCAAGAATGCAAAAAAATTGTAAAAGATGATCAAAGCTTTGTTTAACTAAGATCAACTCCAACAAATATGAACATCAAGATTTGTAGGGAAAACTTTTGCATGTATTGCGGAACAATCATAAATAGCACATAGATTTTACATTGTTTATCGAATAAGACTCATCCCAAAAAAAAAAAAAACTTCTTGATCCTCACTTATTTCACACAACCACAAGACAACACTCCAGTCAAACTAAATGAATGATAAAGTCGAATGGAAAGAAAATAAAAAGATCTCTAGTAAATCAAACATAACTTGCATTAAAAAGGACATGATCATAGTTCTATGGAAGCTTGTCAATTAGCTATGTTTCAATGTTCCCCCTAAAGTTTTTTCTCTAGACAACAGCAAAATTTGATTGATCCCATCAAAAATATATATCCACAACCTACTTCTTTGATCCCATCATCGATAAAAAGAACATATCGATCAACATCACTTTAGTTATCACAAAAAAATACGGCCCTACATCGTGTCACTTTTGCCTCTTCGAACAACTTCTAACACTTGTAATCCCAACTATGAGCAAGATGATTCATATTGGTAGGGCCACCACCATCGCCACTTGCACCATTGCTTGCATGTCTCGAACTTGCAAATGGTATATTCATTTAAAGTTTTATTGATGAAGCAAGCATGACATAATTTAAATAGGACAACTAATTGAATTTTTTTCCTTGAAGGTCGTGCTTGCGAATATATAGACCCGAGTCTTCTTAAGTGGACATGTCGAGTTGTTGTGTCCTATCTTCGAGCAAGTTTCGACATGTCATCTTCATTCCTATCCTCGACATTCTAGTTCCACTTGCCACCTCATCTTTCTCCCTTGATCTTTTTTGTTTACGTCTACCGGGCTTCACCCTAGTTGGAAGTGGGTGGTTCCCTATTAGTCTTTTTCCAAAATTTCTCTCCTCGAATTGGCATTATCATGTACTCATATGTAGATAAAAACTTAGCCTTCTTATAACACTCATAAACATAATCATATGCATCTTCTTGCCTAAAATTAATAGCAAAAACGGCATGGAAACAAAGGATTTCGAAGAAGTTGCCATCTTCTACAAAAGCAATCTCTCTTAAATGTATCCACTACATTCTTCACACTCTTATCCATTCATCATATCCATTATCACCATTCCACACCACACGGCAACACGCCGCGCAACTCTATTTTCTTCTAACTTTCTTACGATTCTTGGACCACAATTCCTTCTCTACTTAGCACATGCATCCCTCTGTGTATGCATTCTCGTCATTACTATTATTCGCATTTCTTCCAACATACTATAAATGGACTTATACCTAGCATGTATAATTCTTCCATTAAATGCCTCGCATAAGTTATTGTCAACAATGTCACATTTCACATTAGTGGTGAAGAAAGCCCTAGCCCAAGATTTTGGCTCTGTTTACACCAAGTCATAATATGCGCGGGACTAATTTTCTTCAATGCTTGAGAGTGTTCGTCATAGTTCGCTATAGTATTGCTCTTAGTACACTCGCCAAAATAGTCTTTGCATTTGTATCATCTTATACTTCTTGCCCCGGTTGGCATAAATGTGTCTAGCACACATCTTATGCTCAACTGCAGAAGTAACTCGATCATGCGCCTATAAGGCCTTGCAAAAGAGGATTGCGGTGTAAAGCATATGTTACAAGTGTATCTATCTAAGAGGCATAACATATAAAAACTAAATAAGGAACGTACATTTTGTTTGTCACTAATTATGACCTAACCTCGTCTATATGTGTGTAAAATGTTGAGATCATACATCAAATTTCTTATGAACCGTGTCCAGGTGTTGTCATTCTCAATTTTAACAGCCGCCCAAGCAATTAGGAATATTTGATCATTTGCATCCCTTCCAACAATACACAAGGTCTAAACTTGACAAATTCTCGTCAAGAAGCAACCATCTAACCCCACAACTTTTCTGCATACACCAAGGCACCCTTTCTTACAAGCACCAAAATAGATGTACATTCTCTCATTAATGCCTTAGGTGGCATGTCATCTTTTTCAACCTTCAATGTAATTATATCTCGGATTTCTCTCCTTAAGCTCCTCCATAATCTCTAGCTTTGCTATTCCTTCTTATAATTCCCATCAATTATGAATATTTGATCTTTGATCCTTCCACAGAACAAGGTCCGAACTTGACAAATTATATTAAGAGCAACCATCTAACCCTTTTGCATCCACTAAGGAACCCTTTCTTACAAGCACCAAAATAGATGTACATTCTCTCAAATAATGCCTTAGGTGGCATGTCATCTTTTTCAACCTTTAATGTAATTATACTCTCGGGATTTCTCTTCCTAAGCTCCTATGCATAATCTCACAGCTTTGCATATTCCTTCTTGTAATTCCCCATCAACACTTTATAAGCAAACAACTTAACCTTCATACGTTGAGCTATACTTACATCTAAACCCAATTGTTCCTTAATGAGGTCCTTGAAAGCAATTTCTTTAATAGTTGGCATTGCTTTTATTGTAGGAAGATAATGATTTGCCAACCAAGAACTTGTCACCCTCCTATTTTTGAAGCTAATGCTACAAGTGTGCTTTGAATGATAGGTTTTCACGTGAAATGATCCACTACAAACATCAAAGGATCCAAAAATCTTCCAAGGACAAATTTCATTTACACAATTTGCTCTTACAAACTTCTTATCATTCTTCATAAATTTTATCTCTCTATGCTCAACCACTAAGTACTTTTTTGAGCATCTTTGAATTGCCTACTACTATCAAATGTCATAGCCATAGTAAACATAGGTACAACACAATTAAGATCATATTTTGAAAACGGACTTCTCATTCTACTAAAATCATCATATTCTTCCTCTACATCGGATCCCAAACTCTCATATGCATATGTTTCATAGTACTCTGTCTCATAACCAATTTCACATCACTTACGGGGTCCACATCCAACGGTTAGGATGATACTAAAGGCTGCGGATGGGTCCCCTATAATCGATCCTTTATGGCCATCTCTCAAAACTTTGTTATATTCTTCCTTGTTGCTACAAGCTCCTCATTATCAAGATCATCATCATCAATCGAAAATCTTATATCCCCGATAAAATTTGTATCATCACTATCATCTTCTTCATCCAAAATATTACCCGCTATGCCAATATAATTACCTTCATCAATCAAGTCATCGGGATTTAAACCACCTTTATGCTCAACGGCCGTCCCATTAGCTAAACCAACATCATCATGAGCATCCTCACCGACTCCTTGACCAACACCCTCGCTCAAACTAGCACCCTCACCCTCACACACACCCTCACCAACCCCCGATGAATACCTTCACTCGGAGGATCACCCTTACCCACACCCCACCTGTACCCCGATCATCACCCTCAACTATCTCATAGTCTACAAAATTTTCTCCATATATCTCTATTAGCCCATGATGCAAATAACTAAAAACTAAATTGACAACATTGCTCTCATTCCATATGCACCTCAACTTCTCTTCTAGAGACTTTCCAGGAAACTTGAAATAAAGCTTTTCAAATTTACTATTTACCCCATTCTCGATATCTATGATAAAGCTTTTATAGCTTCTTGAATTGATATCGACCTTTACTAAATCAATCTTTTCCCCAACATATTTAAGCATTGGGTGACAAGTAAAAATTTCCACCATGAAAAAGTCATACCCCTGCAAACTTATCGCTCATGGCCCTACACTAAAAATACAATAGGTAAAAATGCGTTACTAATAATAAGGTTAATGAGAAACCAAAATTTTTTCCTCATCCTCTGCTTCCCACCAATAATACCGACTTCTCTCTGTACTCATAGCCATTAGCGAAACCAGTTTTCTAATATGTTTTGCATTTGATTCAAATAGCATGAATAAGCCGGTGTTGAGATGTATACTATCTTAGAAAGTATTTTGTGCTCTGTAAATGTCAAATTGAAGGATAATATGAAGACGACTTAAAAATGAGTAACTCCATGATAAGCGGCGATATCTTGGGGAAGGGGAAGATGTTGGGTAGTAAAAAATTATCCCACGTTATCTACTTTTGAGTGTGAAACTACACATCATTTTGCTTGGCACAAGCCAAGAAACGAGATAAATAGATTATATAAAATAACGCTCGGTTTGGGACCACTACCATGTACCTTTTAACTATTCTTCATTGACTTGAGGACCTTGTCATGTTCCCTCAACACTTGTCGACAACATAATCAAACCGGGACCACTTCACTTGCTCATGTTTGCTATGGATTGCAAAGGAGGAATCGGTTTTGGTTTTGGGCAAATCAACTCTTCACAATTTGGGCATATTGAATCTAGTAGACATGGACAAAGGTTGCATCGTCGAGCATTGGGGAATATCTAGTGATATCAATTTAGGGTTTGCATTATCTATTTGCGAAGACGTCGGACGAAGGCATCATTGATCCGGATTAGGATGAAGGCGGCGAGCATCGGACGAAAGCGTCGTTGGTCTAGCGTGGATGAAGGCGGTGGGAGTTGGATGAATGTGTCGTCGAGCGATGGCAAGATCCGGGAAAATTTTTTAGGAATTTTTCAATTTAGGGTATCTATTATCAATTTGAAAAAGACACGTTAGGGAAATCTCTCTCTATTTTTTTTTTTTTTAGAAACTTGATCGCTATGTCGGCGCCGGCGACGTTCGCCAACGTTGACTAGGATTCCACATCAGATTTTTCCCACCATCAATGATCGGATGGACTGAATTGACATAATTATAAAAGATTTATGACTAAATCGAAAAAATAAGTTTAGGTGAATCGACACAATTACAATAGGTTTAGGACTGTTTTGGTAATTTTTCCGGATTATTGGTGCAACCTTTCCTTGTGGATATTGTGATCGTCCAACAACCGATGGTGTGGGAATGCGAATACCAAAGGAAGCATAATAGCTACAATAACATTGGATGGGATGGCCATTGCGATCTTTGGTGTAAAGAGAAATATCACAAGCAACGAAACTATAATGGGATGGACTCGTACTGCAATCAAGATGTAGTGTCGAAATAAGCCAACATTCCACATCAAACTCAACGAGTGATGACAACCGACAGACATTTTTAAAGAGCTTCTCGTCGATTTTCCTCTTATCATTATCCCTTATATTTCGTATATTCGGAGCGATGGCTTCTTTAAAGAAAGAGCCGAGGGTACCCGCAATCTCAAGCAAATCCAACATTCGTTTATCACTTACTCCAGCCCTATTTTCTTCTTGAAGACTCGAAATTCATTTCGCATTCTCTATGATGATGATGGCGACAAGTTATGTTTTCACTTGTACCCTTTGTTGCTTCGCTACGAAAAGTTGTATCCACCTTCATCCAACCCTTCACGTGGGATTCAAAATCCATACATATATTATTTTTATCATATCGAATCATATCCTGTCTTGAAACAATAATTAAACACCAAGACGGATTTAGGAGATCCCAATTACCTTTTGCATTTTTTTTTTGAAAAATGGCACCACCAAAAACCCCAAACCGTGCTCACTATGACACAAATACCTCCAACTTTTGTATGTGTTAAGAAAAACTCGAGACTAGCTCTTTGTGACATAAATCCCTTCAACTTTTTTTTGTCTCAACAAAGCCCAAACTCATATATGTGTGACATATATACCGTCTAGTACTGAGTTTCATCTAAGATATATTTGACACATTAGTATAAGTTCGAGGTTTTTTATGATATAAAAAAACAATTGGGCATTCGTATCAAAATGGGCAAGTTTAATAATTTTTTGTGGCACCAAAAGAATGGGTATGCATGGTAACACTTACGAAAATGAATTTCTACTCTAGAAATGTTTCTAGAGCGAAATACGCTTAGTAATGCAATTCGAAATAGAAATCTGTTTGGTTACACAACATTGTATTTCTACTTTTGAAGCAAATTTTTACTTCCATATTTATTTTTGAGCCAATTCCATAAGTTAAAAAATGTTACTTTTATTTCGAAGTAAAAAATTCTCAATATCAACATCTCTCGATTTCGGCATCTTTTTATTTTCATCTCTCTCCCAACCACGCCTCCTCTGTCGCCGCCCACCACTACCAACCTTCCCCGTCGTCCACCACCGCCCACGCCGCCCCCTCCGATCGCCCCGACCATCGCCGGCCGCCGCCCACCGCCGCTCATCGTTGCCCGCCGCCGATCGCCCAGTCGGGTCACCGTCTCTAGTTCTTTGGAGTAAAAAATAAAATAATTATTATTTAATTTTTAAAAATTAATTTTATTTTTTAAATAAATTTAAAAAAAAATTTTGAAGTAGCAATTTTTTCGGCAATCGATAACAATTTTTTGTGAAATATTTGTATTAATAATATTTTAGAAATAGAAATTTTCAACCGCTATTAAATAAATTTCTGTTTCAAAAGAAAAAATAACATTTTTTTTATTTGCAATCAACTTATGGAGTAAGAGTAAAAAAAAATGAATTTCTAGTAAGAAATTGATTCATAAAGGAGCAGTGTTGACAACTTGACATGCGTGCCCTTAGTGTCACGGCCGACATGATTTGGGTAAACCGTTTGGGCAAGGGAAAGAATACGTGGAAAACACAAAAAAAAAAAAGGAAAAAAGAAAAATTCAAACTTGGCATTGGGAAAACCTTCAAAGACGTGACCTCAACCTCAGCTCTGGTGTCGTCACCATTTTCTCGAATGATACAGACAAAAAGAGTTCATCTTCCCAATGTCCAACAACTAACCCCACACACACCTCTCTCTCTCTCATCCTCGGATATCTCCGCATATTTATTAGTAAAACCCTACTCTCTCCTCTCTCTCTCTCTCTCTCTCTCTCATTTAGATCGTCTAATCTCGTACCTGTCTCTCGCCATCAGCTGAGCAGTCCTCTTGTCCGATCTTCGCCATGGGTAAGCCGTTTCTGTTTCGATTCATGCGTCCTACGTTTTTGAAACCGGGGGTCTAGGAGTCGAATCGAACTTCCCTCTAATCTGATCGTCCCGGCATCAGCTTGCGAGAATCCTTTCAAGAGCATTCTGAAGGCGCTCGAGAAACCGGGTGGTGGCGAATTCGGCAAATACTTCTCTCTTCCGGCCCTCGGCGATTCCCGGATTGGTCAGTGTTCTTTTCCTTCCTTGTCACTGTGTATTTGCTTGGTGTTTTGCGTGACTGCGTCCTTCATTTTCAGTTAGCTTCTGAGCTTTTCTGAGTACGCACGGGGTCGATGGTCCTCTGTTGCGGATAGGAGTGGCGAGTGCCACGCTCTGTTAGGATTCTAGCAGAAACTACACGTTCAATGCAATCACGATTGTTTGTGCTTCAGATAGGTTGCCGTACTCCATTAGAATTCTTCTGGAGTCGGCCATTCGGAACTGCGACGAGTTCCAGGTCAAAAGCAAGGATGTCGAGAAGATCATCGACTGGGAAAACACTTCTCCTAGACAAGTTGAGATCCCATTTAAGCCAGCTAGGGTGCTGCTACAGGTATATAGAGTGGTGCATCGCATCTCATTGATGCAAGTTGAGGTTTTCAAGAGTTGCGATGTTTGAATTTTGATAGTGCCTTGTCGTTTGTATCAGGATTTTACTGGGGTGCCTGCTGTTGTTGATCTTGCTTGCATGCGTGATGCAATGAATAGCCTTGGGGGAGATCCAAATAAAATCAACCCACTGGTGAGCTTTATGTGCCTGCATGTCATTCGTTCTAGCTTGACCTTTTTAACTCTTTAGCTCATTTAGCTACTCATTGGTGCTGAAGGAAGTTTATTTTCACGTATGCTAGTAGTTAAACCATTGTTTGTGAACATGTGAATCATCATGCAGGTTCCAGTGGATCTTGTTATCGACCACTCAGTTCAGGTTGATGTGGCAAGGTCAGAAAATGCTGTCCAGGCAAATATGGAACTTGAGTTTCATCGGAACAAGGAAAGATTTGGCTTTCTCAAGTGGGGTTCAACTGCATTTCATAACATGCTCGTTGTCCCTCCTGGGTCAGGGATTGTCCACCAGGTAGTACAAGTGCATAGTGGAGGATAGTCAAATTTTACTGATCACATGTATGACTTTAACACAAGAAGTGGAGAAAACTGTTTATACCCCTGGTGGAACTATTACATACTCTGCTCTATAAGAATGTGCAATTTTCTTCCTTTATCGGAATTTTCACCTGCGTCAATGAGTCAACAAACTGAGCTGGAATCTATTGCAGGTTAATCTAGAATATCTTGGCAGAGTGGTCTTCAACACAAACGGCATGCTTTATCCTGATAGTGTTGTAGGTACTGATTCGCATACAACTATGATAGACGGATTGGGAGTTGCTGGTTGGGGAGTTGGAGGAATAGAAGCAGAAGCTGCAATGCTTGGCCAGGTAAGAGAACTCAATAACTGAATTTTTTCTACTGCGGATGGCTGATAAAGTAGTGTCATTTGACACTGATGTGTCCTTTTCAGGGTGTTTCTGAAGTATGAACAGACATCCATTAGTTTTTGCAGTCATGTCTTAGCATTTTAGTTTTTGGCTCTTATTTTGATGTAGCCGATGAGCATGGTCCTTCCTGGTGTTGTTGGGTTTAAATTAACTGGGAAGCTGAGAGATGGGGTAACAGCAACCGATCTGGTCTTGACGGTAACACAAATGCTGAGGAAGCATGGTGTTGTGGGCAAATTTGTGGAGTTTTATGGTACATCTTCTCATTCCTGTGCATTGTCACTCCTTTCCATTTAAGATACCCATAGCCACTGAATCCTTCTTGTTACTGTTGTTTAAAATGTTTTGTTGCTTATGCAGGGGAAGGAATGAGCGAACTGTCATTGGCCGATCGTGCCACCATCGCTAACATGTCACCCGAATACGGTGCCACTATGGGCTTTTTCCCTGTTGATCATGTCACTCTGCAGTATCTCAGATTGACAGGCAGAAGTGCTGAAACTGTAAGTAATTACGGAGATAATCATGATAAGTTGTACTGACTACTGAGTACTTACTCGTATTAACTTAAGCAACTTCATAGGTTTCCATGATAGAATCTTACTTGCGGGCGAATAAGATGTTTGTGGATTACAATGAGGTGAGTTTTATGAATGTTTTTGACTCTTAAGAGTACATCAGTATTTCTTGCTAAGGATCTTTTTGTTGGAAGCAGCCCCAAGTAGAGAGAACATACTCCTCGTATCTGGAACTGGATCTTAAGGATGTGGAACCATGTATTTCGGGTCCCAAAAGGTAATCCATTGTGGACACAATTTATCAACATGAAGTAGGTTTAGTTTTTCCCCCTCACCCTTCTATTGGCTAAGGATCAGTGCTTTCCAGGCCACACGATCGAGTTCCACTGAAAGAAATGAAAGCTGATTGGCGTGCATGCTTGGATAATAAGGTTGGATTTAAGGTGAGGCTTCATGTAATCTTGTATACTCTTTATAAGTGATCATGGTGTGTATGGTCATAGGCCTCTTTGTTGGTTCCAAAATTTAGGGCGTGAATTACTCTCCTTTTGCAGTGCTTGTACTCTGGTAAATATTTTAGGACAGAATAGGTAACTAACTGTGTCTATTTTGATTTTTTCTTACTAATGACATCGCTTCTATCACACTTTTTCTTTTTCTTTTGTTTTGCGTTGTGCTGCTTTAACTGTACAGAAGTTGAATGACGAGCACCTTTTTTTGTTAAAATCTTTATGCAGGCTTGTCTTACTTACTTCTTATTTCTGAACTACGGTGTCAAAGAGTTTTGGGAGCCTTTAAATGGGGAAAAATGGCATGTTTGATGGAATATTATTGACATGGATTTTTTTTTTTCTGCGTCTTACTTTGGATTTTGACCAACATACTTACATGGCTTTGCAGGGCTTTTCTGTACCTAAGGAATCACAGGGAAAGGTTGCAGAGTTCACATTTCATGGGACTCCAGCTCAGCTTCGGCATGGGGATGTTGTTATAGCAGCTATCACTAGCTGCACAAATACTTCAAATCCCAGTGTAATGCTTGGTGCTGCTTTGGTAGCAAAGAAGGCTTGTGAAGTAGGATTGGAGGTTGGCGGACAAAACTCTAATTCTGAAAAAGTAGAATATATTAGGCAATCAAACAATACGCTGGATGTTCATATGGATTTGCTACACCTATTACCTGATAGTATTGGCTCATGTGAATCTTCATGCACCCTTGCAAAAGTTTGCTCTTTCTATTGTCCACTGAATTGATTCTTTGCTCATGTATGGTATCTCTGAGCATTAGACAGTTGCATCTGGAAGCCATGCATCATATTTCAAATTTTTAACAGTTGCTACATTTGGTTGTGGATGAGGTAGCTATTTTAATTGAACAAAGTAAATCTCGTGTCAGGTAAAGCCATGGATTAAGACGAGTCTTGCTCCAGGCTCTGGGGTTGTCACCAAATATTTGCAGAAAAGGTGCCTTTAATAGACCCAGATATTCCTTCAATGTTCGTGGATCTTCTTGCTAAGCTAAAGGTGTTGTTTTTGCAGTGGCTTGCAGACATATTTGAACCAGTTAGGATTCCATATTGTTGGCTATGGATGCACTACATGCATTGGGAACTCTGGTGATATCGATGAATCAGTTGCATCAGCTATTACTGAAAATGGTAGAGATTAATTCATAATCCTGCATAATGTCGTCAAGAAAATGTTATAAGCTCACTGAACTGTCGAATGCGTACACAATATCAGATCTTGTAGCTGCAGCTGTATTGTCTGGAAACAGAAATTTTGAAGGTCGTGTTCACCCCCTAACAAGGGCTAACTATCTGGCTTCTCCTCCTCTCGTGGTTGCCTATGCTCTCACTGGCACAGTATGTAACATCCTGTTATTTTTGCAGTTATTAGTTCTTTTTTAGCGAACTACTCCAAACTTATAATTGTCCTCGGAGTTTGCTTTTCTTTGTCATTCCAAATCTAATTTTTGGCATATTCCTCGTGGGAGACAACTTTTGCAGGTAGATATTGATTTCGAAACCGAGCCCATTGGGGAAGGAAAAGATGGAAGAAAAGTATTCTTGAGAGACATTTGGCCATCGAATGAAGAAGTGGCAACTGTAAGCCAATAAATTTGCTAGGAGCTCATATAAATCTTCTCTTTGACCAATAATTAGATAGATCATAATTGGTGATTGTGTGTTTTTCTTTTGTATAACCTGTCTTCAGGTTGTCCAATCAAACGTGCTTCCAGATATGTTCATGGCTACATATGAAGCTATCACTAAAGGAAATCCTATGTGGAATCAGTTATCTACACCTTCTAGCACTCTCTATGCTTGGGACCCAACATCAACTTACATTCATGACCCACCATATTTCAAGAGCATGACGATGTCTCCTCCTGGCCCACATGGCGTGAAGGATGCGTACTGCTTACTGAACTTTGGGGACAGCATTACGACTGACCATATTTCTCCAGCTGGTAGCATTCACAAGGATAGCCCTGCTGCAAGATATCTAATGGAACGTGGGGTTGATAGAAGAGACTTCAACTCTTACGGAAGTCGCCGAGGGAATGACGAGATTATGGCGAGAGGAACTTTTGCTAACATTCGCCTTGTCAACAAGTTGCTGAAAGGAGAAGTTGGACCTAAAACAATCCACATCCCCAGTGGGGAGAAACTATCTATTTATGATGCTGCCATGGTAATTTTCTTCACTCTGCAGACCCAATACAGACACCTCATCACAAACAATTGTGTCGTCTCCTCATCATTAATAGTTGTTGGTTGGATAAGTCATTCTATTTCGATTGCCCCTGAGAATTATGCAACTTATCATGCCTTTTACTAGTTTTTGTTTGCAAATTCTTGGCAAGTCTGAAAGAATCTCATTTTTTGTCCAGTCCATTAATGCCAACTAGACCAGCCTCCCTCCCAGCAACATCCTTCAGGGCCATCCCACTGTTAGTTTAGATTCATTTGACAGGTCAACGTGATATCATCTTAATTGGGAGAACTTTTTAAAGAAAATCAGCTGATTGTAACTGTCTGCCTGCTGGTTAATATTCCATTAGCTAAGTAGGGGCTTCATCGGTGACTCATTTATCTGTTTACTGGTGCCATTGTGGCTCATACTAGTTTGTACCACTTGTATGGCAGAGGTACAAGAGTGAGGGGCACGCCACCATAATTTTGGCTGGTGCAGAGTATGGAAGTGGAAGTTCTCGCGATTGGGCTGCCAAGGGTCCGATGCTGTTGGTGAGAATTTTGATGCTTTCCAATTCAATTTTCCATCCAGTTTTTTACCTTCAGTTCCACCCTAAGCTGTAATTCGTATCAGGGCGTGAAAGCTGTCATAGCAAAGAGCTTTGAGCGGATTCACAGAAGTAATCTGGTGGGAATGGGTATTGTTCCTCTATGTTTCAAGCCTGGGGAGGATGCAGAAACGCTCGGACTGACCGGCCATGAATGCTACACCATTAATCTTCCGAATAGTGTGAGCGAAATAAGGCCTGGCCAGGACATCACGGTGGTGACAGACAATGGCAAGTCATTTGTGTGCACACTACGGTTTGACACAGAGGTAACATTGATGTCACTTTTCTATATCCTTGGAAGATTCGTTATCTTTTCATATACTTGCTGAGTCTCAGTTGCTTCCATATGTTAGGTTGAGCTGGCTTATTTCGATCACGGGGGCATCCTGCAGTACGTGATCAGGAACTTGATCGGAGCTAGACATTGAGGGACCAGCCAACTTCCACCAGCCGAGTCTTCTCAGGGTTCCCAGCATTTGCCATCCCATCGCGGTCAACATGGCTCGACTAATATCTAGCGTGGAGGCTTCTGCTCCGCCTGTAATAGGAATAAATCGGGGGAATAAATGGGACGATTTCTGCCTTATTGGATGTGGGTGGCAGATAAATTAACATTACGAGGTCAATGTTGGTGATCACGATATGTCGACAAATTGTTGGCCACCTCTCATTTTGTTCCAAAATCTTTCAGTTTGGTTTTCATCGGGCAAATGATTTGGATTTTAGAAACCAACAAGAGTTTTCCAACCGTGTCCTGAAATGTGATTTGACCGAGCAGAGTTTGCTGTCTCCTGGTTGTGCCACCTTGTGGTGTAAGATACTAATGGTGTAAAATCCATGTCTAAGAGACGTTTTCTTTCAAAGCAGTAAATACAAACTAATTAAGAGAGAGAGAGAGAGAGAGAGAGCATGAAATTCATTACTGGGGTGGTGGAGATCCCATATCCACATGTACTAGGAGTCACGTGTCCGGTGTCCATGTGGAAGTTCCGAATTGCATTTTACCACGTGACCACTCTTCCTGATAATAGCTAAGAACGAAAAGGAGATCCAGGGACCTTTTGGTCTTTTGATTGGTTTGGGTAACAACAAAGGCCAAATCCCCGCAGTGACGTTCCGGTACATTATGAGACACTTTTTGCAGAGACATTTTCCCATATTGCAAATTGGAAGGGCTCTGTGGATGCTTGCCGATTCCGGCTCGTGCAACAATTGAGATCCCATCTTGGCTAGAAGGGCAAATGACTATTCATAACTTATGTGATGAAATTTATACTCGTACATAACGGGCGGGCAAGGTAAAATGCGCCACCCATTGCTTCCAGAAGTTCACAATTATAGCACTCAGCAGCATCCTCATGTTCTAATCTGATTCCAGAAAAGAGAGAAGGAAGAGAGAGAGAGAGACAGACAGACAGACAGACGAGGACTGCGGTACAAGCTAATTGTTCAGCACTACACTAGGACTATGAAGACAACACAAAATTGCCTGTCCCCGCATGCTGGTTGCTAACGCGTAAGAAGGACGTGAGACCCAAAAGATGGGGCTTTTGCCCGAGAATGCACACGTTTCAACAGTAGGGAGTTCACAAACTTTTAGACCTGCAAACGAAGCACCTATTAGCGGGTGCAAGATGGAGTAGTTACAGGCAATAATCAGTACTTATTTTTTAAAATCTAGGTAATTTCTGGAAGGAACACCAAAAGGGCGATAATTTAGTTTTAATCAGGGAGATACATGCACGTCAGTGAAAGCAGTATCTAATAAGCAGGCAAACTTCCTTATCTGTAGCATGACCGAGACACTAGGTGAATGAACCTATCCAGCCAACGCTTTCCTAAATCCTTTCTAAACATTCCAAAATGTATATGAACAGCCTCAGCAGACTACACCTTTCAGACAGTAAACATATTCGGATTCATTCAACCTAGAACTGAACATAACATCTGCTACAAATTCACGTAACCTGAATCTGTCTGCATTTAATAAACTTATGAGTGCATAAAATAGCGCAAAAGATAAGACCAGAAATATTTCATCCATCATGCAATGAACAGATGGTTAGAAGTCAGATTAATGAAATTTCTATTACGTTACTAACATGCATACACTTAGCAGCAGATATCATTGTATCATATATTGATGACAATCGCTACTGCAAGGAAACACGATCATGAACCACTTTATGTGCAAAATGATACTTGTACTAAAACACAGAGCATTTGTATCCTAATCATCTGCTCCCAGTGGAAAAAAAATTTACCTTCTGCTCAGGATCTCAAATTTTGTACTCATGCACACGCAGCCACTTAGTTGCTGACCATTTGTTCCCCTTTATAACAGGGCAACCACCTGACATGAATCAGAAGGGCTAAGTGAATGGAGAACAAATTGGATAACTCATTTACAAGATCAGCATACATATTTTAGTAAATATGTACAGACTTCGACATGCTATTTTATTACGAAATCTAGGAATGACCAAGAACACATGACTGCCAAATAGAGAGCACAACTAACCATGCAAACTGGATTCATCCAGAGCACCATCAGGTTTCATACTCCAAAAAAGAAGTGCATCACCCATTTTTGGTTTAACGGAAAGTCCTTCTTTACCGCAATCAGAAAGCTCGTTCCACCAAGGTACTGCACTAAAGTTACCCTTGGCTGCAGGGAAAACTGTCTCACCTCCCTCCTCAACATCAGAGCTGTAATTATATGCAGATGGAGAAGTCACAAAAGGAACATAAAGGGACAACACGGTATGTACTAATACAACCATATGCAAAAGCTAAAAGGCCATTGTACTCACAGATACATGAGAATAGTAGCTATTCGTTGACCACCATTCTTAGTGTTGTATTCATCGAGGAAGTAGTCATAGTGAGGTTTGTACTTCTGCCCAACTTCATAGTGGAGAATTTGAAGTCCCTCTCCATGCTCTACAATTTGCTAAGTTTGTTAAATACATGAAAATCGAATCAGCGTTGCTACAAGAATGTCGTTGATGCTTGGGCAAAAAGATCTATCCTGTAAAAATAGCTGTGTATCCACGAATTGGCAGACATTCCATCAAGATTTAGACAATAGTTTCAAGATATTAATTTGATAGCTGCAATTGAAGTATTTCAATCCTAATCATCAATACTTTTTATTTGATGTGTAGGTTATGATGGTGGTTAAGGAAATTCCATTGCATACCTGGGGGTATGAAGGTAAAATCTGCTATCCTTTTCTCAATATCCCTAATTATCTTATCACGCCCTCTCTTCAGAAACGTCCCTGAGCTTGTCCGTACCCTGCATATGATGAGATTATAAAGGAATACATTATTGAGCAAATATCTAATGAAGAGGGATGAAACTGAGGTGTGTTAAAAGCTCAATGTTTGTAGATTGTAATTGAACCTGCTATCTTTACTCTTTCCGGTAGCACTATCTACAACAGTTGACTTATGCATATGGGGCACAGCAATTTCGATTAGGTATTTGCACTCGTCTTCAGACTGCACATAAAAGGCTTGGCAGTGTTAAAGGCTATAAAATCCAAGAGCAGGACTATAACAAATGTGCTAATGTAAATGTTAACTCATATAACCCTACTCCTCCAACTCATCATATGTTAGGCTAATGGATGAGGATTTTAGTCAGGAAATTGCAGTCAAGCCTGATTGAGCATTGTTAAATTATGGGCAGCCCTAATCCATGAGGTTAGTGAGGTGTTTCATGGACCGGGTTTTACCTACTTAGGCGGGTTTACAAGAAAATTATGGTGTAGCAAACATTAAGGTCCTTGTCCAATGGATAAAAAGCCTCAAGGATGACTCATTCGATCTATGACTGAGTTGGAATTCAACTTATTCGATTGATTCCATCTTAATGGATTCTGAAAATGTATCAGCTAGAGGACATGACCCTGCACCATTTAAATTGCCACCTTGACAGGATTTTCAATCAAATCCAAAACTAACAACCTGCGTACTTTTAGCATTTGACTTTCTTTCGGTACATGATTCCTATGATGTCCATATAGTCGTTGAAACTATAGAATCTACTGGTGAGGCAGTATTGTACTAGATGATGGAGACCCATTCAAAGATCAGTGAAAATAGATGTAAGGCTCTGTTCAGTGAAAATAGAAGTAGCATGAACGGAAAATTACATCCCAATGTGCCGATTTTTTAAATCGGCACATGAAATGCACATCAGAAGCGACGCAGATTAAAACACAAAATAACTTATTAAAATCAAAATCCAACAACTGGGAAATAGCATTACCAATATATGAAATGACATGCAGTAAAACTCTCGCAATTCTAACCTGCTTACCAAAAAATTGTGATATACAAACGCTCTAGGTTCCCATGAGATCAACTCAACCCATTGCTCGCCTCTGTCTCCATCTCTTCCAAGCCCACTCCTGCATCGCCATACAAGAAAACCAATTTTCTCCTCAAATAATTGTCGCATAGCAAATCCAGCAGCAACATTCAGATTGGATAGTATGCAGCAAGTCCAATTTCACATCATTATGACCTACCTCAACTTTGCATCTAAATTAAATCCACATTCTCAGTCAACTTAGACAGTACGCACTTTGCATTTCCATCTAAACCACATTAAAAGTCGCTCAATTACCTCCTCCATCTATAAGCGAGTCAAGCAAATTCTCAGTCAAACTTGACCAGGAAAAAGTGAATTCCCCTTCAGATGCGAAATTGAAGCAACGTTTTCAAACATAGCGGCCAAACTACCAGCTAACTCGCAACTCCAGCAATCCGAGGCCACATTACCTACCTCTCTGCGCTCTTCCTCAAAATCGAGCTCAGATCGTTCGCCTTAGAGGAGCCACCGGAGCTGCTGGGGAACGAGAACACGCCGAGCAGGAGGAGGATCAGCACGACGAAGCCGAAAAAGAGGAGCACGGCGCGGAGCAGCTGCGAGGACGGCGGCTTCCGCTGCGGGAAGCGCGAGTGCCTCGGTTTCGCCATACGTGGACGATCCGAGGCCGGTCAGGCGATCGGAGACCTGACGGCGTGAGCGAGATCGAGAAGGACGAGGAGAAGAGCGAGCTCCGTAATGGCGAGAGAATTGCCGTGTGCTTCTCTTCGTCGCTGTGTGAGATTCACTGAAGAGAGAGAGAGAGAGAGACAGGAGAAGTGATGGTCGCAACGCATGCCCGTTCGTCATTTGATACCAGCAGTGGCTGCTGAGGATTATTTTATCAATAAAGACGTACTAATTACAGATTAGTCCTAATATTTGCTTCTAATTGACTGACAAATTGAGATTATCAAAAGGGCGTGATATAAAGGGCCCGCGTAACTCTTTTGATTTCTCGTTTTTCTATTCTTTTATTCTTTGAAACAGAAAAAGAACATAAATTTATTTAAAATATAAATTGATTTTTTGTTTTCGAAAATAAATTTCTATTCCCGAAGATAAAAATAAGAATTAAAAAAAGTTACTTTTTTATTTTCCAAAATAAAAAGAACAATAATATCATTTTAGAAAAATAAGTTCAGTGTAACTTAATATTCATCTTAACAACCACAAGTCCAATGCCCTCGCCATCGATTGTTGGTGCGCCGCCAAGGTCGCCACCGTCGATCATTGATCATCTCTACCGCAGCCTCACGGTCCTTACCGTCTCCATTGAGATTTTTGTAATTAAAAAAAATCGAGAATAAAACTTTTTAGGCTCGTATCAAATGCATTTCTATTCATTTTCTATTTTGAAAATAGAAATTTTATGTAATTATAAAATGTGTTTTCCTACTCAAAAACTATTCCCGAAAATAGAATTAGAAATGAAAAATACATCCAAAAACTCTAAATTATACCCATTGTGATACATTTACTTTGAACTTTTTATTATGACGTCAAAAATCCCAAACTATACACACCGTGATATATTTACCTTAAACTTTTTATTGTAACATTAAAAATCCTGAACTTGTACCATTGAGATTTGCGACACATTTACCTTCTAATTAGAAGTAGCTATTAAAAATATAATGTGAATTCAAGGTGACGCTGATATGGCACGCGCACAGGTGCCACGTCAGAAAAATATTTAAAAAAGAAAAATCTAAAGTCATTATTCATTGTCTTTCAACCTCATGAGTTCCTCGGCATTGCCGTGATTGTGCTGACTGGTAAAGCGCGTCGTCCAAGAGACTTTGGCGCCTTCGTCCACATGCTCCAGCTCTTTCCTCCTCCGCGGCCCACTCCTCCCAAAGCTCCTCACCCTCTCACCAGCCTCACCTTCGCCGTCTCCGACGTGTATAAACACCTCTCTCTCTCTCTCTATCATCTTCTTTTGTTGTTGTTTCCGAGCTTTTACGGAGGGATTCTGCTTCGTTGATTGCCGATGATCGTTCTAATTTTGTTCCCTGAGCGTTTTTGTTGGAGCAAACTGACAAGCCAGTTTTTTTTTAGTTGCTGCGAAACGAATCGCATAGTGATGTCACTGGCGTTTCATGGGTTTGGGACCTTGAATCGCGAGCTTTTATCTGGATGGTTTCAATTCCTTTATTCCATCATATTGAATGTCTATAAATATAAAAAGGCAAATAACGAGAAACATAGGGCAAATTTGTGGGTAAATATTCTACGATTAATTTATGGCATGTAATATATTAATTACTTCTTTATTTGGAGGAACATTTCAAAATTTAATGCCCCAATTAAGATGGGGGTTTTATACTAGTCCTAAGCAAGACTTCTGGGATGTAAAATTTCGAGATATTTCTTGGGATAAAGGAAAGAAAAAATATTTTTTCTCAATTTAGGGGATGTGGAGATAGGGAATGTAGACTCCACGTCAGCTTCAACTAGCTACCACGTCGGATAGGGTCGTATAAGAAAGTCTCCGCGTTTGGGATGAGTCATCGGAATTTCGGCTCTTTGCTACACCGATCTATCTTACGCATAGTGTCTTTCAATCGACTTGTCGTTAACGTATCCCTAATTGAAAAGACACTGTGTAAGGGTTTTATATGGTGTTTCTACAGTGGACTAGCAGTTTGTACCAACACATTCTAAACAATGCCACGTGTCTTATCCTTTTCCTCCGATTAACGCGGTTTCCCTTCCATGCGGCCTTTTGCCTCTTTGTTCTATTTATTGTTAGTGTTAATATCACGAAAAAAATCAACTTGATACACATGTGACAAATTTATCTCAAATTAATTTTCGACTACAAAAAATCTCAACCTATAATAAATTTACTCAAAACTAATTTTTTTGACCGCATAAAATCCCATACCGGTACACTTCATGACAAATTTACCATCCATTATTGTTAGTTCGCGTTAAATTTGGTTAATACCATAAAAATCTCTAAACTGATACACTTATCAAAATCCTAAATTGATACATCGATCAACCGTCACGTGTTATCCAACTTAGTAATTTGATGGTAAGATCCAACAAAAATTATTGAAGGGTGAATTTGTCGCAGTGTATCAGTTTGAGATAACTTGCGATAAATTTATCAGATATGTACCGGTTTAGCTTCCTTGTGACATTAATTGTTATTTTTATTAGATCTAATGTCGATGAGAGAGATATTGTACGTATTGACCGTTAGGTTCGGCAAACAAGCTGGCCTTAATTTTGATTAATGTAATTCATTTTAAATTAGACAGCGACCGGTTATTTGTGTAAATTACCTCGCCTAATAGTCAGACGATGTCACACCATCGAAGCCCCCGTTCCTATTGGGTCAAAATCGAGACGCTGTCCGTCTCCATTAGACAATATCGCCCCATTAGGCTTTGAAGTTCACTGATCTGCCCTGTTTATTTGCTTAACTCCGACCAAAACAAAAAAAATCTGCTCAACACTGGCACTCAGGTCACGATTCCGATTCATGGATGAACCGGTGTTCAGCTTAACTTTCTTGCCTCAATCACAGCTTGAGCGGATGAAATTAGTCGGAGACCTGGAGGAGCGTCGGCACGGTTGGAATCGTGCCGGAGCTCCTCCCGATCTTGCAAATCACCAAGAGGGAAAACTCTTTGACACTGACAAGTGAATGTGTACTCAAATTGAGGATAAGTTACAGATGCCTGAGCTAGTCAACGCAATGCAAATCTGGATAATTTGCAGAATCTGGAGCTAATCAAACGAGATGCAAATCTGCAGGCGCCCGACCGGAAGTCGAAGCAGCACGTGACTCGAATGAATTTTGCAAGCGATGAAACGGACCGAACCAAATGACGACAATGGGTGCTAAAACACTCCTAGAGAAGTCGGATACAGTGGAACAGGCTTGTACGAGAAACAGTTTGGAGTGTAAGAGGAAGTTCTTCTCGGGCGATCCATAGACTCGAGGGCCGGTTGGTTCAAGTACGCGTACTTGCTCTTCGTCCACCTGCGGATGGAACACGCACGACACGCATCAATAGCATCTCGTGCCATTTAGATCCGTCGATCCACTCGATTATGTGGACGAGACCATCTTTGGCGATCTTCTATTATCCAGCATTCAGGAAGGAGCAAAAGCCTAGTCCTAGTATTCTGAAGCAAAACATGCATATAGGAAGAACCCAAGCAAAACCTCACCAGTCTTTTATTCCGATGCACACTTCTTTCTCCTCTTTGGTGTGGCTCCGCATCATGTCGGAAGCGGCCGCGTTGTTCTCCTTGGCGTTGCCGTTTACATCATCTAAGGACTCCACGAAACGCTTGTAGTCGTCCTCCTGAAGGCAACAATTTCTTAATGAGCCCTGGATGTGAGGGGGGAGAAAAAAACTGCAGATGTTCGAAGTTCATCTGTTAACATAGAGCCAGCTGTTTTAAGGGTGCCCGTAAAATCGAGGAAGCGGCAGCGCAACCTATGCCACTTCACCGCAACTCTTCAGTGCTCTCCAAAGGTCATAGAATTTATGGCTTCATTGATCTGCTCCGTGGCCGCCTCAAAATATTGTGCATAAGATGTAAAATTTCGTACGTAGAATGTTAGCTTTTGCGCATCTGTTTGATCGAACAATCTTGACGAAATTGGTATGGATGGGTTTAAACTTCATCCTAAACTGTTTAAGGTGTACCGGCGAATGGTTATAACTTATATAGAACTTCTATTGCTTGACATGCCGCCTTTCGAGACGTTTCGAAGTAAAACTCACTATAACCTATAGGGATGGAGCTACATTCACTCTATGTGAACGTTGATCATGTTTGCAGTCCATATGATTTTGATCTCACCAAGAGCTTCCGCGCCCTGACACGTGCCGAGGCCTTGATCGCCGCCAAGAGGTGATCTTCCTCCTCGATGCGCTTCTGCCTCCAGAACCTGGCAATCTCCCTGTTCGTCACGCTGGTCTCGGCGACCACTCTCCTGGCTCGGAAATTGGGGAGCGGCGGCGGCAGCGGAGGAGGAGGCGGTGCCACCGCCTCCCCCTTTGGCGTGCTTCATCGTCTGAGAGAGAACAAAAGAACCTTTGCCAGTTGTCTGCAAGCCTTGCTTTATCACATGAGAACAATGCAGCAAATTTGAGATCATTGAGGAAGGCAAGAGAAGGGTCACAGCTGCTGCTGTACCAACTCTTGTCCATGGCTACCAATCCAACCTAACTTTCAGCACTGACATGAATTCATTTCCCACTGTCAAACCAGGAACTCCGTGTTCCCTTTTTCCCTGGTTTTGCTTCGGTGAAATCTTGAGTGGTGTTTGCGGGAGTCAACTCTGGAGAAATTGAACGTCTTGGCTTGTGGACTCTTTGCCATGAGAGAGGCAGCAGAGAGTACAGAAAGGTTTGACCGGTAGATGACAACTTCCAAGTTAGATGCACCACAACTATCAAGCGAATGATCCAAAGTCAGAGATTCCAGGGACTTCCTATGTAGAGAACGACAGTTGAAGAGCTGACCCATGTAGAGATGGTAAAATGGTCTAAAACCCGTACATTAACCCATGTTTAGTAATGTGGGTCGGAAAAGGGTTGCATTTAGTTTTAAGAATAAGCTTGAGTTATAAATGGGTCACTTAACAACTTAATATGTTTTAAATGGGTTATAAATGGATTAACCGACTGTCTTAAGTGAGTCATAAACAAGTTTTCCGAATTTTTATTTTTCTGAATTTTTGCAATTTTTATTTTATTTTATTTCTTCCTTTTCTTTTTTCTTCTATGAAATCTGGCGAGGGTCGCCGCCCACAAGACAAGGGCCGCAATTTCTTTAGTTGTTGAGAAAATCGATTTTTTAATCATTTTAATCATTTTATTTTATTCTATCTTACTCTTTCTGCTTTCTTTCGTTTCCTTTTTCCTTATTCATCTACCGCGAACAGACGACAAGCAACCACAGGCGAGCTCGAGCCATAGTGAACCGACCCTTATTAATCTATTTAATCCGTTTTGACCAATCTTCATGCAATACAAATCTAGCCTCAAGCTCGTCGGAGTCTCGCTGTGTCGTGATGTCTGATCGTCGGACGTCGGTTGTTGGCCAGCGGAGGAAGAAGAAAATCCGGCGATTTTGTAGAAAAAGGAAAAAAAATAGAAAAATAGAAATTTATAAAAAAATACTTTTTTAAAAAATTGGATTAAATATAGAAAGAAGGGTTTTAGCTATATGGGTCGGACATAGGTCATTTAGATTTATATTGCATTGAAAATTGATCAAAACGGATGAATAGATCAATATGGATCGGACTATTTCTTACTCGATCCAAATCCAAACCGACCCAACCGTTTCGGCTTTTTCTATGCAATCCATGAACTTATCCTTACTTTTGATATACGGTGGTGGTCTGTTGGACCCATGAAGAGACCACAAATTTACTATGATGCGTAAATGTTGACTCGACATTTAAAAACAATGCGACTCCGAGAAAATAAGAAGTCCGTCGGAGCAGACTTTGTCCATTTTTTCCTATCATGGACATGCGACCCGAGCAAAGCTCGGTGTACTAAGGTTAGCTTACGAAACAACGAGATCAAGTGCAAGCGATCATCTAAACAAGTGAACCATATAATCACCCAGCAAGAGCTGGTCGTGCCGAACCAATTTGGCGGTCTGGTACACTGGTCTTTAAAACGTGCTAGTGTTCGTTCGTCGCCGTTGTATCATCGGTGGCGATTGCTCAAATGATGATGGGCCAACCATGACTTTGTTCGTAATTTACGCCCATTTAAGCGGACCAAGTTTTTCGAACCTAAAACACAAAAAAAGGGACCAAGTTTCACAAAAGCGTTCATGACTTGGCGTGATCAGACCCGGCCGGTCGCATTGGGATTGCCCGGATCGGACCTATTATTCGGAGTGCCATATTAAGAGTTTATTCTATAAGCATTTATTTTCTTTTTTTTTTTTTGTTCCGATCGCCGCAATTAGTGATGGGACGAAATAACTTTTCACTTGATCAATTAAATGAAGGCGCAACCTATGTTCACGTACAAATAATTAGGGCGCTGCATTGGCAAACCCTAAAATATGAGAAAAACTACCAAAGACAATACTTACGACAAGTACTATCCAGCTATTCTAAATTACGTACTTCTACAAGTAAAAGTTTCTAAAAGACAAAATTTGCAAGTAAAAGTGATAGGAATTTCTTTGTTGTTCCAGGCGCAAAATCTTATGATCGGTTTCTTTTCTTATTCAGTGCACCAAGTGTCACGGGCCGACACTTGATATCATGATCGTGCGACACTTAAGGCATGTATGATAACACTTCTTAAGAAGAATTTATGCTTCAAAAGTGCTTTCGGAAGCATAAATCTATTTGGTTACGCCACTTAATTTTTTTACTCCTGGAGTATATTTTTTTCTTCCGAAGTGGTTTTAGAGCCACTTGAAGAAGTAAAAAAAATTACTTCTATCTAAAAGTTAAAATCTGAAAGAGACAATCTATTCTTTGGTGACACTGTTCGCCACCACCTGTAGATAAATAAATAAAATAAAAAAAAATAAAAAATACAATTTTAAAATAAAAAATATTACAAACGGAATAAATTTTCACTTAATATGTATTATATGAAAGTATTTTAGCAATATTTTTTAAAGTACTATAAAAAAATAAATGTTTCATGATTTGGTTAAATGACTTCCCACAAAGGCGCAATCATGGCAAACTAGGCCGAGCAATTGACCGTCGTCATCGCTGGTTTCCTCCAGTGACACATAAAAAAAAAATATATTTATTTTAAACAAATAAAAAATATTGACTTAATTATTATAATTTTTCACTAAATTTGCATGAAAGTGTTTTGGTAAAATAAATAAATATTTCATGATTTGGTTAAATGGCCTCTACAAAGACACAATCATGGCAAAATGGACTGAGCAATTGACCTAACTATTTGTAAGCTTGATAGTAGACGAGATTAAAATGGGAAATCGAACCACCTATGTCACGACCCGAACCCTACGAGCCGTCGACATCCCACCCGGCCAACACTATATACGGTTCTCCGAGGATCCAAAGGCCAACAAATATAACACTTGCGGAAGCGAAAACAATTCCCCGTACGGAAATTAATTAACATCACGATGACTTGGGACGGTAAAACAACTTATGTACATATACACAATTGTTACAACCTTCAAACCTAGGGCTTCAGAGGCCATCGTACAAGCCTCGTGACCACCTATAACAAAAATTACGTGGTCGAAGCCCTCTATGCTTCCAAAAGAAAATACTCTACAAAAGCTCAAGAGGCCAACTACACTAGGCATCGTCCTCGCTATCCGGCACGATATCGACTCTCGCCTCCAACTCATCCTCGTCAAGCTCGGGTGTGACTGTTCCGCATCCGATCGCTCTACAACCTCCCCATCTTCTCTTGGTACCATGACCTTGGGGAATATCGAATCTCCCTGGGCGGATTATTTATTGCTGATGCGGAGTGTCCGAAAAACAACGAACCCACGACGGGGTGAGATAAAATCTCGATAAGCTAGCCCCTAACCCTAGGCTAGGGCTCTAGTACCTCCAGACAAGTTTTAAAACAACAAAGCTCGACATATCCTTCTTCACCTCAATAATTCAACCAATAAATCCCTGAATATTCCATTTTCGTTCCGAAAATTTCCACACCTTCTCAAATATTCTCCGTTACCCTCATATTGATATTTCACGTCTTGCTTGGAATAACAATAACCCACGTTGCTCTAAAGCCCGCGTTTCACGCCTCGGGCTATCGTCTAAAATTTCACGTTACTCCGAATATTCTACGTTATTCCAAAAATATTCCACGTGACTCCTCGACATCGTACGAGTCCATAACATTGAGCCTCGGACCTTTATAGAACACGGCTCCATAAACATACATATATATATATATATATCGTGGTCTCGGACATATAGGAATATGACCCGTAAATCTCGGTCTCGGACACATAGGAACACGACCGGATTAAGTTTGCATACAATTAGTCGAACACGACTCACTTTGGTCTCGGACGACTTAATTGAACACGACTTTCATACTTTCTCGATCTCGGACAATCGGATGAATATGGCTCACTTTGGCCTCGCACGACTAGATTGAATACGACCATCATACTTCCTCGGTCTCGCACAATCGTCGAATACAACTCACTTTGACCTCGGACGACTTGATTGAATACGACCATTATACTTTCTTAGAATAGATAGAGATCACGTGATTCACTCACGTTAGTGTATTAATAAATCGGACTACCCGACTAATTCACGCTATCACAATTCCAATCCACACCATACGTCCATAATACACTAACGTAGCAATGAATAATTAACGTACAATTAATATTGTACTAACGTAGGAATTTATCAAGGCCAAACAAATATTAATTTCTAATGTACAAATAAATTCACAACTATAGTATTAAACTATAGTAATACCACGTCTAATTAAATACCGTGGCATAACAACATTTAGTCACATCTAAACATACACCGTGGCATAACGAAATAATGTCACATAAAAAGTAATCAGTAGTTAACATATAACCTAACCATAGTTTAAAAGTAACTAGAGTTAATCAATAACCTAACCATGGTTAAAATATTAGCCAAAAAGTAACTATGGTCAAACTTTGACCACATACTCTCTCTCTTGACTTTACTATTCATGCAAGAACACCTTTCTCTCTCCTCCAACATCTCATTTTCGGCCAAAGCATGAACATGGGCTAAAACAACCAATTTTTCACCCAAAACTACTAAATCTCAAGTCTATTAGCACCCTAGATACCTAATCTAAGGTTAGGAACCAACTTACCACAATTCTAGCAACTTTTCCGGCAAGAAAACGGAAAAATCTCGATTCCAAATCCGACGGTTCCGGCGGTCCTTGCTTGGCCGGTTTTGATCCACAAAATCCGGCGATTTCGGTGGCCCACGGTAGCTCACGACCTTAGCGCTTCAAAACGGAGTTGTCGACGGCTCAACAAAACTTCCCACGACGGCGGCGGCAAAGATGGGTGTTCGGCCAAGGTGAGGGGAGGGAGAGATAGAGAGAGAAAGTTATCACAAATTGGTAGAAATGAGGAAGACAATGAATAGTCCAAGAAATAATTGGTTTTGAATGCAAGAGGGGTAAAATGGTAATTTGCCTTACTTGGACTAGTCAATCTCGGCCAAAGGGAAAAATGACCAAAATACCCTTCGTTCCAAGTGAAAAATGGGATATTTTTCGAGGGCAAATGGGTCCTTTCCTATATCCAACCCAAATCTACTTTTCCCCGAACCTCTTTGGGGCGAACCGCGAAGGATTCGGACATTTGGATGAGGAAACGTCCAAAAATTTTATTTATTAGAAACCCCGAAGGTCCGACGTCAAATTCGGAAGCTCGGTTCACGATCAATCTCGATCGATAGAATTCTTAGCGTATCTCAAACTAACGGGCGGCTTTTAGGAGTTACGCGTATCGACCCGTGATAAAATCACGTTTAAGAATTACTCGAGCCATGGCGACTTTGGTTGTCATTCAATTGCGAGGGTCAATCACTAGTCCCGATGGACACGATCGTTAGAAATAATTTCGGGGACGTTCGGAACCCATACGAGGTCAAACGGAATCACCCGTGATCCAAGCGTAGGGTATTATCCAAATCATTCCTTAATCATTCTAGGATCGGCCTATATTGGTCCAAAATATTCCTCGACAATTTTCATGGCCAAAGAGTCACCCAGGGTTCAAGTTCTTAGGTCAACGTCTTTGAATTTCCTAGCTAGCCATTCCCATTTGGTTAGTCCGCTCGAGAGGGATCCACTCCGAGTGAAGTTCGCCTAAAATACATCGATGAGGCTTTTTATTTATTTAAGGCTTCAAAACGAGTCGGATTACAGGATGTCACAACCTATACCTACATCAAAGTAGGGTGGAATAACATTCGACGCGGATTCAATAAATAGGCGGGAGCAAAAATTTGCATTTAATTTTTTTCAATAATGTGCATTTTAAGTTAGGATTAATAATTTTTCGTAGAAGATTATGTTTCAAAAGTAGAAATTTTCAATTGTTACCAAACGCAATTTCTGTTTCAAAAGTAGAAATTTTGTTCGTTTATCAAACATATTTCTTTGATAAAAAATATACTTTTGAGTAGAAGCAAAAAAATTAACTTTTTATAAGAAATACAATTAATCTTTTTTAAGAAAAAATTTCTTAAATTATTCAGTTTTCGTAAAACAAACCTAGTAAGCGTTGGCTGATCCGGACCTTGAAGAGAGCCTCTGGAGAGAGGAGTCCAAGCAGTCAGCAGACTCGATCTCCGATTGCGTAAACCCAAGTGCCAACCAGACTCGATCTGGGGTTGCGCAAGGTCAGCATTCCACCAGGACAGGGATTGGCTAGACCCAAGTGCCAAACAGACGGCTAGGCGGTTGCGTCGTAGCCCAGTGCGCATCCTCCTCTATAAATACCGCCTCAGCCCCGTGGACTCTCCTTTCTCCTCGAAGTATCTCTGCTGCTCGAGAGTCGAGGGAGATTCGAGCAGCTGCAGCCTCTTCTTCCTCCAGCTGCAACCGCCAAAATTTGAAAACAAAGAAAAACAAACGATCAACCAAGAACGAATTAAGTGGAACTCGAATTGCATTGGCCCCTCAATTTTTCAGTTCAAAAGTTTCAGGACCACCGTAAAACCCTAGGCGATCGTGTGGCGGAGTCGGATCGGCCATGGATATTCGGTTCCCTTTCTCTCCGGCGGAGGTCGCCAAGGTCCGGATGGTCCAGTTCAGCATCCTCAGCCCCGACGAAATCGTAATTTCCCTCTCCCTCCAACTTTCTCTGCGATTTTCGTTGCGTTTGTTTTCCGCTGGGGTTAAGGAGTGTTAACTCGGAAAAAAAGCGCTGTTAGTGACTGAGTAATGATCGAGCCAGTGGTTTTGAGGTTGTGGTTTTTTCCTCTCGCTGTTGAGTTCGGAACATGGAGTAGGGACTGCGGTTCTATGTGCTTCAACCGCGTTTTGAGTGCTTGTGTGCTGATTGAGCTGCTGTTGCTTTTTGTTTAGAATTGAAATCGCTCGGGAATGATGTGGTTTTGGCCTGTTTTGAGGTTCTGATATCCACGGTTGTGGTTTTGGGGTTTCTGTGCGTGTTCTGATTGTGCTGTTGGTTCTGTTTGGTTGTGCAGAGGCAAATGTCTGTGGTGCAGATTGAGCACGGCGAGACGACAGAGAGGGGCAAGCTGAAGATTGGTGGGCTGAGCGATCCTCGTCTTGGCACGATTGATAGGAAATTGAAGTGCGAGACTTGCACGGCAAACATGGCCGAGTGCCCTGGGCACTTTGGGCACCTGGAGCTGGCAAAGCCGATGTTTCATATTGGGTTCCTGAAGACCGTGTTGAGTATCATGCGCTGTGTTTGCTTCAATTGCTCCAAAATACTTGTAGATGAGGTACCTGTGCGCACTCTTTATAACAAACATCTGTGGTTCCAATCACAATTCTTGGAGTACTAGGCAATCCAAAACTTACTCTTATTTTCTTGAGATTTGTCGATATAAGACTTGCAAGGGGAAAAGTTAAAGTTCCCAAAGTTTCAATGCTGAAATTCCAATTGCAATTTGTTCTTTTTTGCCCAATTGATCTACAGTTGGGGTGGGGGCGGATGTACCGATGTCGATAACTCTATGTGTATGTAAGAATTAGCTGAGGAGCTTTATTGTCTTCTGAACCTTTGAACAGGACCGAGCTTTGTTGATGGAGAACTCTCAGTTTGGTTCTATTGCTGATACTGCGTAATTTTATTTGAAGGTGTGATTGGACATAGGTGACTCTGACATCGCAAAGATGAGGCTGCAATACATTATTCCTTTTGAGTGTTAAAATTTGATTCCTTCCAGATATGATCTGGTGCAAAATCGATTGTTGTGAATGTTGAAGCTGTAGTATTGTGGATTCTAATGGGATAGTTTTGAACAAACGAGGGTTGAATGGAGTGATATTTATAGATAACTGTTGCTTTCACACCACTCCTGATGCCAATTATAATGTTGTCTCAAACATATGAACCCATAGAAAAATACAAGCTTATGTCATGGTAATAGGTACTTACCTTTTGGACTTCTTGCAGGAAGACCACAAGTTCAAACAGGCCCTTCGAATAAGAAATCCTAAAAATAGGCTTAAGAAGATACTAGATGCGTGTAAAAACAAATCAAAATGTGAAGGTGGAGATGAGATTGATGTACAAGGTCAAGGCTCAGAAGAGCCGGTGAAGAAGAGTCGTGGGGGCTGTGGCGCCCAGCAGCCAAAGCTTACCATTGAAGGGATGAAAATGATAGCAGAATATAAGGCCCAGCGGAAGAAAAACGATGATCAGGATCAGCTTCCTGAACCTGTGGAAAGGAAACAGACACTTTCTGCTGAAAGGGTAATTTTTTCATAAGCACGAACAGAACTAATTTTTCCTCTTACTTTGACAAGCTTTACAGACTGTTAATGTGAAAATTAGGTACTTAGCGTTCTCAAGAGAATAAGTGATGAAGACTGCCAGCTATTAGGCTTGAACCCAAACTATGCTCGTCCAGATTGGATGATTTTACAAGTTCTACCTATTCCTCCACCTCCAGTGAGGCCCTCTGTGATGATGGACACTTCTTCCAGGAGTGAGGCAAGCATTTCTTCGTCTTTCTGGCGTTTGTATATGGACACTTGTTTGTTAGAATTAACTTGATGAGTTAACTCTTATGCAAATGAGAGGATATACTTACATCTTGCCTGTTTTCGTATACAGGATGATCTGACGCATCAATTGGCAATGATTATAAGACATAATGAGAATCTAAGGCAACAGGAGAGGAATGGTGCACCAGCACATATCATATCGGAGTTTGCACAGTTGTTGCAATTCCACATCGCTACATACTTTGACAATGAGTTGCCCGGACAGCCAAGGGTCTGCTGACTCTTTTATGCCATTTGTAGAATTTGAAGATGGAAATAGTTTTTGTCTGTCTTTATCCTGTATCATGCCTCAGGTGTCTAAGGTACTGATGCATGCATTTCTTCTATTACTTCTCAGGCTACCCAGCGGTCTGGGAGACCTATCAAGTCTATCTGCAGCAGGCTTAAGGCAAAGGAAGGCCGGATTAGAGGGAATCTCATGGGAAAAAGAGTCGACTTTTCTGCTCGAACAGTCATTACACCTGATCCAACAATTAATATTGATGAACTAGGCGTCCCTTGGAGTATTGCCTTGAATCTTACATATCCAGAAACCGTGACTCCTTATAACATTGAGAGGTTCATAAACTTAGCTGTTCTTCTTCTTCTTTTTCCTCTTCGTCTTCTTCTATATTGACTTTTTATCTTAAAACAGGTTAAAGGAGCTTGTTGAATATGGGCCTCATCCACCCCCTGGCAAAACTGGGGCTAAATATATTATAAGGGATGACGGACAGAGACTTGATCTCCGCTATTTGAAAAAAAGTAGCGATCATCATTTGGAACTAGGCTACAAGGCATTCTCCCTTATCCTTGTTCTTCTTCTTCGTTTTTGGGTTTTTGATGAGAAAGAAGGATCCTTTGAAACTGCTTATTTAACTTGAAATGCTCTTTTGCAGGTGGAGCGACACTTGAATGATGGAGACTTTGTGCTGTTCAATCGCCAGCCCAGTCTTCATAAAATGTCTATAATGGGTCACAGAATTAAGATCATGCCATACTCGACTTTTCGTCTAAATTTATCTGTAACTTCACCGTACAATGCTGATTTTGATGGAGATGAAATGAACATGCACGTGCCTCAGTCTTTTGAAACCCGAGCAGAAGTTTTGGAGCTAATGATGGTTCCCAAGTGTATTGTTTCGCCTCAATCCAATAGACCAGTGATGGGAATTGTCCAGGATACACTCCTAGGTTGTCGTAAAATCACAAAGAGGGATACTTTTATCGAGAAGGTGATTCCACAGAATGCCTCGTGATAGTTTTGCAAATTTATCAGTATTTATTTTTTCTGTTTGAGTTTTGACGTCGGAAGTCCATGGTTTCCTTTTTTTCCCTCACAGGATGTTTTCATGAACGTCTTGATGTGGTGGGAGGATTTTGATGGGAAAATTCCCACTCCTGCTATTTTGAAGCCCAGGCCTCTTTGGACGGGAAAGCAAGTG
This sequence comes from Rhodamnia rubescens, assembly GCA_021437795.1. Taxonomy (NCBI): domain Eukaryota; kingdom Viridiplantae; phylum Streptophyta; class Magnoliopsida; order Myrtales; family Myrtaceae; genus Rhodamnia; species Rhodamnia rubescens. The sequence goes on from JAILYA010000046.1 coordinate 184,069, forward strand.
TTCAATCTCATCATTCCCAAGCAGATCAATCTCCTGAGAAATTCCGCATGGCACGCAGAGTCTGAAACAGGATTTATAACTCCAGGAGATACCCAAGTTCGAATTGAGAAGGGGGAGTTACTTTCAGGTACTCTTTGCAAGAAGACACTTGGGACATCTACAGGAAGTCTCATACATGTCATCTGGTACAAACTCTCAATTTTTGTTTCAGCTGGATGATTTAATGGCAGATGAATTCTCTTAGGAAATATCTACCCGCGTGAGAACTTTTGGAACTTGGATTTGCTATAACATTTGTGTTCAGGATACTGAAATTCCTTCTTCTTGTCCACGGTAGAGCTTCTTCGAAGACTTGGCTGGCTACTTCTTTAGTATTGATTGCAATATTTGTCTGTGCAGGGAAGAGGTTGGCCCAGATGCAGCCCGGAAATTCTTGGGACATACCCAGTGGCTTGTCAACTATTGGCTTTTGCAGAATGGTTTCAGCATTGGTATTGGAGACACCATCGCTGATGCAGCAACAATGGAAAAAATTAATGAGACCATTTCTTCGGCTAAAGATGAAGTGAAAAGGCTTATAAAAGATGCTCAGGAGAAAAAGTTAGAGCCTGAACCTGGACGAACAATGATGGAATCCTTTGAAAACAAAGTGAATCAGGTCTGTGTATTTTCCCCCACCCATATTCTTCTCATCTTAGGCTCTATAAGTCAAACAATTACGTACTTGTGATCTTTCAGGTGTTGAACAAGGCTCGTGATGATGCTGGAAGTAGTGCCCAAAAGAGTTTATCTGAGAGTAACAATCTCAAAGCAATGGTTACTGCTGGATCTAAGGGAAGTTTCATCAATATTTCTCAGATGACTGCTTGTGTTGGTCAGCAGAATGTTGAGGGTAAGCGGATCCCATTTGGATTCATAGATCGAACTCTGCCTCATTTCACAAAAGATGATTATGGGCCAGAAAGTCGTGGATTTGTCGAGAACTCGTATCTTCGTGGGTTGACTCCCCAGGAGTTCTTTTTCCATGCTATGGGTGGTAGGGAAGGTCTAATTGATACTGCTGTCAAGACTTCTGAGACGGGATATATCCAGAGGCGATTAGTGAAGGCTATGGAGGATATTATGGTCAAATATGATGGAACAGTTAGGAACTCGTTGGGAGATGTTATACAGTTTTTGTATGGTGAAGATGGTATGGATTCCGTCTGGATTGAATCTCAGAAACTGGATTCTTTGAAAATGAAGAAGTCAGAATTTGATAGAATTTTCAGATATGAGATAGATGATGAGAACTGGAACCCTGATTACATGTTGCCTGAAAATGCTGAGGATCTGAGATCGATCGGAGAATTGAAAGATGTCTTTGATGCTGAAGTTCAAAAACTTGAAGCTGATAGATACCAGCTTGGAACAGAGATTGCAACTACAGGTGATAATACTTGGCCATTACCTGTCAACCTCAAGAGGCTTATTTGGAATGCCCAGAAGACTTTTAAAATCGACTTAAGGAGGCCTTCGGATATTCACCCCGTGGAGGTTGTGGAGGCTATTGATAAGCTTCAAGAGAGGCTTAAGGTTGTTCCTGGTGGGGATCCTTTGAGTGTTGAAGCTCAAAAGAATGCAACTCTCTTTTTCAATATCTTACTTCGCAGCACATTTGCTAGCAAGAGAGTGTTGAAGGAGTATAGGCTTACTCGTGAAGCTTTTGACTGGGTGATTGGTGAGATTGAAGCGCGTTTCTTGCAATCATTAGTGGCTCCAGGGGAAATGATTGGTTGTGTTGCTGCACAATCTATTGGTGAGCCTGCCACCCAGATGACTCTCAATACCTTTCACTACGCTGGTGTGAGTGCGAAGAATGTCACTCTTGGTGTTCCTAGGTTGAGAGAAATCATTAACGTTGCCAAAAAAATTAAGACGCCCTCCCTCTCTGTCTACCTGAAACCTGAGGTGAACAAGACAAAGGAAAGTGCTAAGAGTGTTCAATGTGCCTTGGAGTACACTACTCTCCGCAGTGTAACTCAAGCCACTGAAGTATGGTATGATCCAGACCCTACGACCACAATAATTGAAGAGGATGTTGATTTCGTCAAATCTTACTATGAAATGCCGGATGAAGAGATCGCCCCTGAAAAGATTTCTCCTTGGTTGCTTCGCATAGAGTTGAATCGGGAAATGATGGTGGATAAGAAGCTTAGCATGGCCGATATTGCAGGGAAGATCAATCTGGAATTTGATGATGATTTGAACTGCATATTCAACGATGACAATGCCGATAAGCTCATTCTTCGCATTCGTATCATGAATGATGAAGCTCCGAAAGGGGAGCTTACTGATGAATCTGCAGAAGATGATGTCTTCCTAAAGAAGATTGAGAGCAACATGCTCACAGAAATGGCTCTTCGAGGGATCCCAGATATTAACAAGGTGTTTATCAAGAATGGCAAAGTAAACAAATTCAATGAGAATGATGGCTTCAAGCCAGAAACTGAGTGGATGTTAGATACTGAAGGTGTGAACCTATTAGCTGTCATGTGTCATGAAGGAGTTGATGCCACAAGGACAACGAGCAATCATCTAATAGAAATCATTGAAGTTCTTGGTATTGAGGCAGTTCGTCGCTCCTTACTGGATGAACTGCGTGTTGTCATATCATTTGATGGATCTTATGTGAACTATCGGCATTTGGCTATATTGTGTGATACCATGACATACCGAGGCCACTTGATGGCCATTACACGTCATGGCATCAATCGAAATGATACTGGGCCACTGATGAGATGCTCATTTGAAGAAACTGTGGACATTCTTCTTGATGCTGCTGTCTATGCCGAATCAGATTATCTGAGGGGTGTTACGGAGAACATTATGTTGGGTCAGCTTGCACCCATTGGCACAGGAGACTGTGCATTGTACCTCAATGATGAGATGTTGAAGCATGCCATCGAACTTCAGCTGCCTAGTTATATGGATGGTCCTGAGTTTGGCCTGACACCTGCACGTTCACCAATCTCTGGAACTCCTTACCATGAGGGGATGATGTCTCCAAGTTATTTGCTGAGCCCAAACCTCCGACTCTCTCCAACTACAGATGCTCAGTTTTCTCCCTACGTTGGTGGTATGGCCTTCTCACCTGCTTCATCTCCGGGGTATAGCCCTTCTTCTCCTGGATACAGTCCCTCATCACCAGGATACAGCCCGACTTCACCTGGTTACAGCCCCACATCACCTGGGTACAGCCCCTCGTCTCCAACCTACAGTCCCAGCTCTCCTGGTTATAGCCCAACACGTCCTGCATATTCTCCTACAAGCCCTTCATATTCACCAACTTCTCCCAGCTACAGCCCCACTTCCCCATCTTATAGCCCTACATCTCCATCTTATAGCCCTAGTTCTCCCAGCTACAACCCCACTTCGCCAAGTTACAGCCCTACGTCACCTAGTTATAGTCCAACCTCTCCTGTTTATAGCCCCACATCACCTGTGTATAGCCCCACCTCCCCTGGATACAGCCCCACCTCACCATCTTATAGCCCATCATCTCCTTCATACAGCCCAACATCGCCATCCTACAACCCAACTTCACCTTCTTACAGTCCTACATCTCCTTCCTACAGCCCAACTTCGCCAGCTTATAGCCCCACATCTCCTGGTTACAGCCCGACATCACCAAGTTACAGCCCAACTTCACCAAGCTACAGCCCTACTTCTCCAAGTTACAACCCTCAGTCGGCCAAATACAGCCCATCATCGGTGTACTCGCCAAGCAGTCCAAGATTGTCACCATCCAGTCCTTACAGTCCTACATCTCCAAACTACAGGTAAACTGTGTTGGCACGCATGGCGGAGAAGCTTTCCTCTGATTTTATTAATTTTTGCATGTTTTCCACATATTATTGTTATGCCTTTACTGTTGTTGTATTGGTCAAGCTATTCTTTGTTAAGGCAGCATTTAGATTTAGTATGATTGAAGATGTCTGTCTTCTTGCAGCCCCACTTCGCCGTCATACTCACCAACATCTCCGTCATATTCTCCATCAAGCCCAACTTACAGTCCTGGCAGGTAATGGTTTATCATTTCAATCTTCAGTCCATGGGACATCATCAAGCAGTAATATCTGGACGTGTGTCTGCTTTCAATGTGAAAGTCAAATTGTCTGATATTGTGTACCCCCGCGGAAAATTAAAGGTCAATTAGTCCAATTCACATGTCTGCCGTGCTTTTATGATGCTACTGTCGAGTATTCTTTCCCAAAAGAGTGATGTTAAGTCGGCACATGCATAGCTCATGCACAATTGTCTAATCTACTATGTCAACTAATTGGTATTTTTTCTTCAGCCCATCCAATTCAGGTGTTAACCCAGATTACAGCCCAAGTTCTCCTCAGTACAGGTGAGTTAGCAGCCTTGGGTGTTGCAAAATGTGGATAGCACATGGTTCCTAACTAGATTAATCTTTGACTAATCTGCATCCCCAGTGCTGCATATTCTCCAAGTGCACCTGGATACTCGCCTTCTTCTACCAGCCAGTACACTCCGAGCAACAAGGATGACGGGAGCAAGAAGGATGACGGGAGCAGTCGGTGATGCAAACTAGTGCTAGGAAGCTCAAAATAGGTGATGTTTATTTCCTCAGTACAACTGATGTTTGCAAGGATTTTACATGGATGACAATTGTCAAGTGCGGCGGCTATTAGTTTCCTTTCTTCTTTATTTTGTTTCTAACGACATACTTTTGGAAGTTAATACAGTGGCATATCCATTTGCAAGTCAAAAAGAGTTTTAAAAAAAAACACAGAATTTCCGACTTTTCTGTAGGTATATGTCCCCAGAGGTGATATTCTCTCTGTTATTCAATCGATTTGCAGGTGGTCTGAACCTTCGCTGGAGGAAGTAGTTGCGAATTTGACAGAGTGGATATTGTTCACAGTGAAACCTTTTTGTTAACCACATGTTGTGGTGTTATTATTTAGTTGTTTTGTCAGGGAATGGGCGTTTGTCGAAATGGACAAATATTTTCGCCTTGTTGGCTCTTTACCGTGGTTTGTATTTCAGAACGACTAGTGTCTTCCCTTATTTGGTCGTTGTGGTGAATGACAGAATGTCTCCTTTCAATCTTGATTGCGCCAAGCGATCATTGGATCAACCCGGGTCAACGATGAGGTTTTCTGTTTGTTGCCATAGATGACAAAGAACAACGAGGCTTCGGTTTAGTGACGTTTCAATTTGATGCCATCTGCCAATTGTATATTCTGTTTTTGAGCCTTAGAACCTGATGAACAACGGGAAATTGTGCCTTCTGGCATTGCTATTCGGTTTTAGAAAGTGGCAGCTTGCTTATAGCAGAGACATGGAAGAGACCATTGGTCAATTTAGCTGCCTCAAGGAGTGAAACTTTGGGAAAAAATTCAAAAGAACTCATGAAACGGGATAATTTTTCCAAAATAGCTTTAGAGCAGTGTTTGTTTTAAAGTAGTCCCGGTGTCACGGACTAATACTTTAGATCGCGGATTGTGCGACATGTATATCTTGATTCGCCTTACTTGATCTCGTTCTTACTCTCGCATTCTTGGAACCGAATTCAAGAGGAAGCGTTGAGCACGCAGTAATATTTTGTCACTCAAATACTTGGATGAAATAAATGAGGAGGATGGTATCCCAAATTATGCATGAATCGCTCTATGCACAACTGTTGATTCCCTTTCGATCCAATGGTGTAGATTGATGTAAGATCTCTGGAATACGAGTGCATAATTTTCCATCTATCGATTTTCCCTATTAGAGTCTCTCCCTCAAAAAAAAAAAAAAAAAACTAGATGGAAGAAGATTCTGCAAGACAGGATCAATGGGCTAGTTCGGCCCACGTACTCAGTCTAATGGGCTTGAATAAATGGGCTAGTTTGGCCCACTTCCTCAGTCTGGTGGGCTTGATGTTCTGTTTTGTCCATGACGTCTGAAGTTGGTGACTTCATCTCTGGCACGTGCCACTGTTCTCGCTCATGGGTGGGGGGCGTTTTCGTCTATAACTGCCTGAACTCAATTTTCAAATTTCCCACAGTACACCCTAATTCCGAAACTCTCCGCGCCACGCCGGATTTTCTGCATTTCACTTTTCACTCTCATTTGCTCCGAGATCCACATCCACAAAACAAGCATCTAACCGAGGACAGTTCAGGACGACGAATCCCCTTCGCTTTCGTTTTGTCCAAACAGGGCGGGGGTCGGTGAAAAGGGAGAAGAATCAAGGAGGACTACTCTTTGCATGCACGCCAGGTGTTTGATATTTCGTCTTTTCGTTCCGGTTCTTTTCACGGCCAGTGCGTCGTCGCACGAAATATTAGATCGCGTTTCTCAATTTACAGTTTAAACTTTTGGTCCTGTAGAATGTCACAATTATCAAAAAAGCTCCCGGGTTATGACGGGCTTCCCTTCACACCTGAACGCGGTACGTGTCGAGTCTTGAGCTTTCTTCTTAGGCTTCATCTGTTTCCGAAAATAATCAAAAATATTTTTCTCGTATGTGAAAATATTTAGATACAAATAATTATCAGTAATGAAAATATTGTTTTATTAATTAATTATTTTAAATTTTTTTGTGGTCAAATATTTTTTTTCTTCGATATTTCTATTTGGTCAAAATCACGAAAAGGTCAGAGAGAGAGAGAGACAGAGAACGCGCGGCTGTCCTACCACTGAGACGACCTTGGGTGGTGGCAAGATTATTTTGTACCATTTTTGACTTCGACTAAATCACACGTCATAAGATGGTCAGAGCAATAATGAAATTTGGTGGCGCGGATAATGACACGTGAACTTGTAATTGGTCGTTTCAAAGATCACTTTGGAACGAACACCCGCTGTTGGGTACTTTGGGAGGAAAGCCTCGCTCCAAGGGGGCTTTTTTTTTCTTTTTCTTTTTTTTTTCTCCTTTTTTTTCTTTTTGAAATTATGCATTAGAAGTTTTAAATCTTATCACGAAATTATAATTAAGTCCTAAAATTTTTAAAAAGTACAATTGAGTACTAAAATTTATCAAGAAAGTGCAATCAAATCCCAAAGGCGTGCTTGATAGACACTTCCGGAACGTAAACTTATTTAGTTACGTAACTTCATTTTTCTATTTCGGGTTATTTATTTTTCTCCACAAGTAATTTTGGAGCATTTGAAAGAGTTTAAAAAAAAAAACACTCTCTTCGAAAGTTAAAATCTAAAAGAGATAATCAACGCCTAATCTTTCGACGTCAATCTCTCTCCCTCAAAACCTCTCACTCAATCTACCTTTGCTAAAAAATCAACTTTTAGAGCAGAATTTGATTTTTAGAGCAAAAGTGTTGCCATGCCATCTAAAACTTTCAAAAAGTGCAATCAAGTCCTTAAAACACGTCAAATTGATGAAATCGCGTTTTTAGGTGATTGCATTTTTTGAAAACTTTAAAACTCGATTGCATTTTATTGACAAGTTTTACGACTTAATTGTAATTTTTGAAAGTTTTAATAATCAATTGCATTTTCATGATAAGTTTTAAGACTTGATTACATTTTTTGAAAGTTTTAGGATTCGATTATACTTTTATGATAAGTTTTAGGACTTTCGGTATACTTATCCAATATTTTTCTTCAAAATTTCCTCGAGACTTGGCAATCATGAGGACGCCACCTCAAGTCCCCTAGAAGCTTTTTTTTTTTTTGACGCTATCCATAGTTTCCATCCCTAAATGATCACCATCTCGTTAGGTATTTCGAATACTCCTTTTAAAAATCCCAACTTCAAGTGAAACTAGTCAAAACGTTAGAGCTTGCTTGGTAAAGATTCGATCCAAACAATTAATTCGATTAGAATCATATTTTTCGATTCCGTTCCCTAGATGATTTTTAGAGAACCGGAATGCGTTTGGTAGTTACACAAATTTTTTAATTTTTCATCATTTTTTTCAATTTTTTTAAATTTCCCACATATATATTTTAATTTTTTTTAATTTTTTTTCATTTTTTGAATGTTTTTAATCCTCCCTTTTTAAAAATTTGAACTCTTTTTTTAATTTTAAAACTTATTTTTGAATTTTAATTTTAAAAAATATATTTAAAAAATCAGTTGTTTGTGAATTTTTATTTTTTTATAAGTCTACGTGGAAGCCCATGTGGATTTAATTTTTTAAAAGAAATGAAACTTTATTCTTTTTTGTGATGTTAAGAAGTAATTCTTTTTTAGAATCAACTTTATTTTTATTCTTAATTTTGCTCCAAAACCTGTTTGAAGAATAGAATCAAAATCGAATCGTTCTCAAATGGACTACTCTTGAAAGGATTCCCGCACAACGTCGAGCTTCGAGGCTTTTAGAGTAGACATGGCCACGGCCCTGTTTGGGCTCGAATCGGCCAAGGTCAAACCCATAACCGAACCGTTGACTAACCCCGCCGGTTTCAAATCGGAAACTAGCTCGTGCCATAGGGGCCGGTTATGGTTTCCCATTTCATTAAACCAAAGCAAACTAGCCGATACACAAAAAATTTAAAATAAAAAAGGGGAAAGAGCCAAACGAATCTTTCCCCAAATTGTGACCGTTGCCTTGCAACGGTCATGCTTGCCCCCCCCTTTTTTTTCTTTATTAATTAAAAAATCTATCCTAATCATTATAAATATCCCTTTTATCTCTCATTTTTTTCTTATAATTTCTCTCAAATACTTTCAATTCGCTCAATCTTCTCAATTTTCTCAATTCTGTCAAAAATGACAAATGGAAGTCGAAGTCTCGACAAATGCAAGTACCCGATAAAGGAATCCGATTATCCTCATGATTATGCAAATTGGGAATTCGATGTTGATGATATCAACATTATTCCCAATGTGAAGCACGTCCCAATGCAAGAAAATCTTCATCTTCCAACCGGTATGGAAGAAATGTCAACAATAAATGAGCCGTAACGGGAGGTTACATCCGACATATAAGACCACTTAATGAAGAATGAAAGATTTGATATTGGTCCAAAAAGATATGATGTGGTTTGTAAACATTGTGGGGGTAATATACAAATATACAAGTAGAGTCGGAGATGGAACATTTAAACGGCATCTTAGGGCATTCAACTCAAGCGCGATTGACACCGGGCAACAACAAATTTTCGGGTACGCCAATCATATCACTTCTCCTTTATTTTGTTACAATGAAAAACACGTATAAAGAAGAATTAGCTAAATGTATTTCCGTTGAATATTTATCGTTTAATTTTGGTGAAAATTTTGATTTTAATAGTTTTATACAAACTGCATGTGCTTCACAAGCAAAACCTATTTTGAAAAATACACTTAAACGCTAAGTTTTTGATATTTATAATAGAGGAAAAAAATATTTGCGAAATTGTTTAATGAATTTTAATGGACATGTGCATATAGGTAGCGATATTTGAAGTGATCATTGACAAATTCATTCTTATATAAATATAACATATCATTGGATAGATGATGATTGGAATATTAAAAAAGAGTTATTACATTTAGAGTTTTTGATAATAGGCATACGGCAAATAATATTTATAGAACAATAGGCAAATTTTAGAAGAATATTATTTGCTTAATAAAATATTTTCAGTTGGTTTTGATAATGCAGTGGCAAATACCGCTTCAATTGCCGATTTAGAAAAAATTTGTAAACTCACTTTTGGTGGATAATTTTTTCATGTTAGATGTGCTTGTCACGTTTTAAATTTATGTGTACAATATGGTTTAAAAACTCCTCATGTTTTTTCTCAACCCAATAAAAAAAAAAATTCAACTTTTATGGAAACATCTCCAAATTATAAAAGAATGGTGCAAATTTGTTAAGCAAATAGAAAAAGATCAACAAGATTTTCAAGAGATGTTCCAAATTGTTGGAATTCCACTTACGAGTTACTTAACGAAACTTTTGCATATAAAGATTTATTATGTACATTTATTTCGGATAATATTATTTCGATTAATTTATTCCCACAAGACTCGGGATATTTGCAAATTTTTTTTAGATATTCTAAAAGTTTTTAATGATACGACTTATTCTTTATCCCGATATTTATTATCCCACTACGCATTTATTTTTAATAGAGTGTATTAATATTGTTGGAGTTTTAGAAGAAAATGAAAATGATGATAAATTACGTGACACTATTATGGCAATGCAAACAAAATGGCTATATCATTATAGCGAAATTCCTATTATTTATTTAGTTGATTGTGTTTTTGATCCACATATCAAATTACATGGTTTAGATGGTTATTTGGGTACGTATTATGAATGTTTACATTTATATGAAACGGTAAATGTTAGAGCTATACAAATAATGGTTAAAAACGTAATAGTATAATCATATAATGAATTTTATAGTAAATATAATCTAGATAATAATGGATCTTCTTAACCTAATGACATACAAAACGGTGATACGGGTAAAATTAGTAGATGGTACAAACTTCGATGAATATGCCAAAAAAAGCAAAATGGAGCAATAGGAAATATTTCGAACTAGAGAGCTATCTAACCATTTCTTTTGAGTTTCTTGAATTCGAAAGAAGATGATTTCATCATTTTAGATTGGTGGAAGAGGCATTCAACCAAATTCTCAATTCTCGCTCTCATTGCAAAAAAAGTTTTAGCAATCCCTTATCAACGATTGCGGTTGAACAAGCATTTAGCGCTTGAGTCAATATTTTGACGATTGCGGTTGAACAAACATTTATCGTTGGATGCAATATTTTGAACAAACAACGTTCAAGATTAGCTCCGAATTCGGTGGAGGGTCAAGTTTGTATCTATGAATAGACAAAAGGCTCAATATCGACAACAAGCGATATATCACAATCGTGAAGCCGAATTTTTTGATGATAGAGATACCATCGCCGCAGTACCGGCATCGAACGAGGAACGACGATTGACGATGAGGTAAGAATGGAGTTATTAAAGGTAAAAGAACTATATATGTTTTGATTCTTCTATCCCCAATAAGATATGTATCGCGCTTAATGATAATTCATTAAGTTCAAACCCCTTTCCTCCTTTTTTTTCTCCCCAAATTTGATTAGAATTTGTATTTGATAATATTTCATAATTTATTATTTTTTTATTTTATAATTTATTATTTAAAAATTAAATTAAAAAACCGTAATCGGAATTGGAACCGGCGATTTCATTTTCCATTTTGAACATGAACAGGGCTTCAAATCTGCTCGAAACTACCTGTTCAAAATCGGAATTGAAATCGCCCTTTAAGGGTCCTGTTTCGATTCTCCCACGATCACGAACTGGAGCTGCCGGTTTATGAATTGGAATTGATCAGTTCCGGCCCGTGGCTATGCCTACTTTAGAGGAAAGATGAACGGCACGCGAGCCCGTGGGATTCCACTCTTTTACCTATCGGAAGGTGTCCCCGATCTTTTCGTTCCACAGCACGATTCAAACCTGGCATCATCGGGAAATTGAAAGCGACGTCACAACCGCCCCTCGTCGCGGGCCCCTACGCAGCCCCTCCCCACCCCCACTGCCCTTTTCGCCTTATCCACTCCCAAAAAGAGAGGGCAACTTTGCTCTCGTTGTTCTACCGCCCAAAAAAAAAAAATGAAAGTAGTTTACAGGTACTCGTTAATGTCGCCGGAAGCTTGGTATCTAAGTTTCGGACACCCCGGGGAGGGGAAGTGATCATCCGATTCATCCCATCCCAGGACCAAAAAGCCTAAGATCGGACGCGAGGTCTGGACGCCGGACTTAACTGACCCGAACGCGAGAACCCCGTATCGGGAAAAAATTGCCGAGAGAACGTATTCCGCGGCGGGCGCATTTCATTCCTGCTCACGCCTCCGTACCAATGTGGACAACCTAGTACTGCATGGAGCCGCGGCGCCGGCGAGGCGAGACGACGGCGTGATTTAATCGCCTAATCATCAACGTTCGCGCGATGAATTTTTCGTTTATCTTTTTTGATCAAAAGCGGTTATGAACCGGTTCATTGTAAAAATTTCAGACGCCGAATCAACTGCCCCACCACATCTACACGCCAGGCCACCGCCACCTTCTATCTATCTCTGGGGTTAATGCTGTAGGATTCCCGCATCGGCGAGTCGCCGTCACGCGCGTCTTCCTCCTCGTGCCGCTCTGTCGCCATCGCCAATACCTTCCTCTCCCCTCTCAGTCTCCCCACACTGGCAATCACGCCCGCTCTCTCTTCTTCCTCAAGTAACGCACTTACTCTCCCTCCTATATAAACCCACCCACTAATCTCTCTCTCTCTCTCTCTCTCTCCTCGCACCTACTGCACCATCTCCACTGCATCCTCTTCCAATCTCTCCCTCATGGCGGGCTCGCCTCCTGATCAGGTCGTCTACCTCCACGGCGACCTCGACCTCCACATCATCTCCGCCTCCAACCTCCCCAACATGGACCTCGTCTCCGAGCGCCTCCGCCTCTGTTTCTCCGTCTGCGCCAGGCCTCCCGCCACCTCCGCCGACCCTCCCCGCCCCCGCCGAGACTCCGGCGGAGGCGGCGGCTCCGACCCCGACGCCCACCGCCACGGGAGGATCATCACCTCCGACCCCTATGTCACCGTCCGCGTCCCCCAGGCCACCATCGCCCGCACTCGCGTCATCCGCAACTCGCAGAACCCTAAGTGGGACCAGCAGTTCCGCGTCTCCCTGGCTCACCCCGTCGTCGACTTGGAGTTCTGCGTCAAGGACGACGACATCTTCGGCGCCCAGCTGATCGGCATTGTTAAGATTTCCGCGCGGGAAATCACGGACCGCGAGGTCATCTCCGGTTCCTTCCCGCTGATTGGACCTTCTGGGGAGTCGCCGAAGCCGAATGCCACCCTCCAGCTCGAGCTGAAGTTCACGCCCGTGGAGAAGAACCCGGTGTACCGGTTCGGCGTTGCTGGAGATTCGACGGATCAGGGAGTGAGGGACACTTACTTCCCCTTGAGAAAAGGGGGTGGCGTCACGCTGTATCAGGACGCTCATGTGGTCGATGGGTTGTTGCCCGATATTAAGTTGGATAGCGATGCTGGAGGGGTTTATAGGCAGGGGAAGTGTTGGGAGGATATTTGTCACGCCATATGTGAGGCTCACCATTTGATATACATTGTTGGTTGGTCGGTTTATCATAAAATTAAGCTCATTAGAGAGCCTACCAGGCCAGTGCCGCGAGGCGGGGACTTGACGCTCGGTGAATTGCTCAAGTATAAGTCAGAAGAGGGAGTGCGCGTTTTGTTGTTGATTTGGGATGATAAGACTTCGCACAAGAAGTATTTTATTAACACGGTGAGAAGTTGTTTTATTTTAGTAGGATTGCCCTTGATCACATGCTTCCATCTGCTTATTTTAGTAAATTAAGGTGGCATTACCGAATACTCTATTGTTGTTGTTTCTGTTGCCCAGACGCTTATAGTGGTGAGTATCTTAGTCGTGGGGACCTCTTTGTCTAGTGAGGAACTAGATGATAGTGTCTCTCGCTTTGCTCACAATATTTGTCTGTACCAATGACTAAAGGTGCGCGAGTGGCATTTCTTGCAGGCAGGGGTGATGCAGACACATGATGAAGACACTCGAAAGTTTTTTAAGCATTCATCGGTGAACTGCGTGCTGGCCCCGCGTTATGCTAGCAGTAAGCTTGGCTATATAAAACAGCAGGTATGCTTTTCCTTGAATTCTTGCTGTTTCGCTGCATGGACCTTTTATCAGAATCTAGAGATTAGCACTAGCATTGGATCTCTTTGTCATTCACCGTATTGTCACAACATCTTTCGCATTTATGAGCTACACGGCGTTACGACATATCATTCATGCCTCATGTCTAGGCAATTTGCTGCTTAGCATATTTGTAGTTGGAGATGCGTGTTCTTGTAGAATGTCCTATGACATTGTTAGGGTGATTTGGCATTCGAGATGAGTGTTCTCTATAAAGTTACTAATGGACTCTTTCCAGCTCTTTCACTTAGCCCGTTCTTAAAGCTAATGTTCCTTTTCATATATGTAAAGTCGAACTCTTGTTTAGGTAGTTTCTCTGCATTTTTGACTTATCATGAAGGTTATCTACTTTCTTAGGAAGATTCTTTGCGGCACATAATCCTCATTCCTTAACCTGGGATGGTTATCTTAAGGGACAAGGTTTGCTTTGTATTCTACATACATTTTAGTCAAGCATGGCTGCATGATTCTGGTGGATAATCTGGGATAAGGTCCATCGCTTCTCTTTTTGCTTGCTTGAGCTCCTTATGTGATGTCGTGGTAGTTATGATATTCTAAAATATTCTTACAATGATGAATGACATTTTTCTCCAGGTTGTTGGAACCATGTTCACACACCATCAAAAATGCGTCCTGGTGGACACACAGGCGTCGGGCAATTACCGAAAAATAACTGCATTTGTAGGTGGACTTGATCTCTGTGATGGTCGATATGATACACCTGAGCATCGGCTATTTCGTGATCTTGACACTTTTTTTAAGGATGACTTTCACAATCCTACATTTCCTGTGAGTTATTTGTCTATATTTGATATGTTTTAGCTTTTTGGCCTAGTAGTTCTTTGCTAGTTAAGTTCTCTTGCATTTACTGTCCTATAATATAGGTCAAATTTTGAAGTTTGTAGTGAAAGAAGCCTTTTGTACTTTCCTGCTTGAAGAGTGGTGTGATAACAGAGATCAATTCCTCCTATAAATGTGCCTTGTTTCTTTCACTCTTGAGAACTGATATGCCATCTTTGTAGTAGCAGTCCTCCTATTTCGTGTTAAATACATGAGATGACTTACGATTGTAACTGTGATGGTAGCATTCTAGAAAATTCTAAGATTTGAAAGGACTCATACTGTTTTGTTTGGGAATTCATGAAGAGCTGGTCCGGTTGATTAGCGAGATGCAACAAGGATGAATTGATAAAATCGCAATCTGCAAACTTGAAGGGGGTGATTTCCTTGTTTCAAAATTTACGGCCACAGTCGCATGTTGGAAGTGGATTGGATGTTATGATCGAGGAATAATTCATGCCTATATTTAATGACTTGCATTAAATTTTGGATTATTGAAGTGGCTGCATATTCTAGTCTGATTCTCGTATTTGTCATGATACAAGTGAGTTCTTTTATCATTTCATTCTTAATTTGGTGCATGGAGAAGAATAAAATGACCCCTATATATTCGGCTTAAGTACGGTTTTGTTGTGTTGGGCCAAGTTTGCTTATTTGAGGTTCTGAAGGTCCATCTATGTTCTGTTGGTATACCAAAATTTTGTGAATTCAGTTGATAAAACCTGAAAAAGGGGTGAATGCAACAATTCCCGTGTGCTATTTTCTTTCAGTTTTAAGTCTCTTGACATGTAGAATCTTGGACTTTGGTACAGTCTGGAATGAAAGCTCCAAGACAACCATGGCATGACTTGCACTGCCGGATCGAAGGTCCTGCTGCATATGATGTACTGATAAACTTTGAGCAACGTTGGAGGAAAGCAACAAAATGGAAAGAATTCAGTCTCTTTGTCAAAGGAAAAAGCCAATGGCATGACGATTCCTTAATCAAGATAGGCCGTATCTCTTGGATACTGAGTCCTACATCGATTGAGTCACATGTTAGCACCTCATCTCTTTCAAAGGATGACCCGGATGAGGATATTATGGATGTGCCTGAGGACAACCCTGATCTCTATGTCTCTAAAAAAGATGATCCTAATACCTGGCATGTTCAGGTTGGAAATGCAAGTTACACGTCACAATTGCATGTTCAGGTTACCTTACTTTATTTTGCCATTTTACTTTGTGTTTGCTTGTGCAGATTTTCCGGTCTATTGACTCTGGATCAGTCAAAGGATTTCCCACAAAAAGAAAAGATATTGCTGAAAAGCAGGTCTACATGAGATCTATATCTTTCTTCCCTTCTTATGCCTACTTTTCTTCCCTTTGTGCTTTTGTTTAGTTGAATGAAAAGCGGAAAAGGAGAAAAAAATAATCATATTAGTGGACTTGGGCTGGAGTAGGTTTCTCTATCTATTAAAACATAAACTAGTATCTACCTTTCTAATCGACATCATTTTATGGGATTTTTTTTTTAATTTGTATGTGCGTCCTCTTAATTATTGGCACTTTTTGCTGCAGAATCTTATAATTACAAAAGATGTAATAGTGGACAGAAGCATTCAGACAGCTTACATTCAGGCAATCAGATCTGCTCAACATTTTGTGTATATTGAAAATCAGTATTTTCTGGGATCATCGTATGCGTGGCCATCATATAATGATGCAGGTGAATATCATGATTTCTTTTAGGTTGCAAGTAGGTGATTCCTATCTATACTCAAGGTATTCCATTGGTGGACTAAGTATGCCTCGTTTAATCACAATCATGTTGAATTTGACTTACAGAGTGAATCGAACTACCGAAAAAATAAAATAAAATTGAGGATGGCTCATTTCACTCCAAAGTATTGGTGCAATCTTTTGTTTGTGTGTCAGTTGACCATTTTTGTCACTTTTTTGTATGTTTAGGATCTAACTCTTTAACTAGTAACCCATCCACGCATGGCCGAGTTGGTTGAGAGCATGCTATTCCTAGTAAGGTCACCTGGTTCGACGCTCCTAACTCGACTTCGTGACTTAAGTGGGGGGCCATGGCTGGTGGGTCGCTGTGTTAGCTCCCCCGAGGTACCGACGCAGTGTTGACGCCGGCGCAAGCCGTTGCGTAAACCTGCGGATCCTCGGTTAAAAAAAAAAAAAAACTCTTTAACTAGTACTGTTTGCCACATTATGGTAAGCAGTAGACTTTGTGTAGTTAATTTTTTTTTCCACAAACCACTCTCAGCTGTTTGTAACATGGTCTAAGCAGGAGCTGATAACCTTATTCCAATGGAATTGGCCTTGAAGATTGCTAGCAAAATTAGAGCCAATGAGAGATTTGCTGTATATATTGTCATACCGATGTGGCCCGAAGGTGATCCCAAGTCAGCTACAGTTCAAGAGATTCTCTTTTGGCAGGTAGGTTAGTACATGAATATGTTTCTGCAGATGTGTCTAGACTTTGGTGCTTTTCTTTCATAGGTTAGACGGCGGGAGGAAGATATGGAGTACCATGGGCAAGGACGGTCTTTACATTACGATCAACAGAAATTACTACAGACTATATAGTACCAAATATTGAGGAATTGATTCCATTTAGGTGTCCAGCCAATTAGAGAATACACTGTCTCACTTGTTCCCGATGTCTGTCTAATGCCGTGCAAAGTATTCTCTTATACCATCTCTTACTCCTCACAAATCACATTAGCCATAAAATAGTAAATTGATGTTGATTTTTTAGGATAAGATTTCATGTGTACTAATTTTTTCCGGAGTGCAGTGTCACATAATCTGATTCGTTTACACTCTTTGCCTTATTTTCTTCCCAGAACCAGACCATGCAAATGATGTATCAAGTTGTTGCTCGTGAATTGAAGCAAATGCAGCTCAAAGATTCTCATCCTCAGGAGTACCTCAATTTTTACTGCCTTGGTAAAAGGGAAGAGAATTCTGGCCAGCCTCCTCCAGACAATGCGGTAATGCATTTTGCAGTATGGCTTTGACTAGTTTTCAGATCCTTGAAGCATATTAACGGTCTATTTCACTAGTCGTTAAATTTGCAAGCTCAAGAACCCGTTCGGTGGTGCTTGAATGCATTGACAAGCAAGCGTGGTTCATAGGGTTGTAACGAGCCAAGTCGACACATTGCAAAGCTTGAGCTTGATTACCTGCATACTTGGAGCTCGAAACTCAGCTTGAGCTTGATCGTGTATAAAATATATGGGCTTGAGCTTGACTCAATTATAATAAAACTATTTATGAACTCAGAGCTTGAGTTTAATAAGTTCAAACAGTTCCCCTGCCTATGAGTATGAGGGTCATATATGTAATTTTAAGACTTTTATTTATTTATTTATTTTTGGGTAAGTAAATTTTAAGGCTTTTATGTCTTTTATTTTTTGTAATAAAAAATATTTTTGAAAAGAATAATAGAAGCACAATGAGACTTGGGAGCTTGTCGAGCTGAGTATTGATGAGCTCGGGTTCGACTTGACGAGATACTTTAGTAGCTTGAGCTTTAGATCGACTAGAAATGAGGTGAATTGACCTCCAGTAACCAACGAGCAGAGACTAAGTTAAAATTGGCGCATGGTCAATCAGATTTTCTCATTACAATTTTTTATGAACCTTGGATCTGATGTTTTCTGACATGTTATGGCAGGTCTCAGAAGCGTACAAGTCCCAGCGATTTATGATATATGTTCATGCTAAAGGAATGGTCGTGGATGATGAGTACGTTTTATTGGGATCGGCAAATATTAACCAAAGATCATTGGCTGGTACCAAAGACACTGAGATTGCCATGGGTGCATATCAGCCCCATCACACTTGGGCACTAAAGAACAGGCATCCACGTGGTCAGGTTGTTGTCTTGTGGCTTCTTTGCATAAGCCTAATTTCTTATTTTTCTGCGCCGGGTTTCTCAAGCAAATGTGCACTAAATCTTTGGAATACAAATTAGTTGACATTTGTTGAACTGGTAGTAACAAAGCCAAGAACACCAATTTCCAGCCAGATATGTTAGGAAGTCATTAGAATTCGTGATTTTTTCCGCGACAACTTAGTATAAAAAAAGAATTTGAAACAGCTTTCGACTCTGTTATTTGTTTTGACATGGTGAATGCAGTCGCATCTGAAACAGGTCGCCGTAACTTGTGAATGGAGTAATGGGTTCTCAGCGATATAAGCAGTTTTGGGTATGATTCTTTCCACTTTTGCCCATCTGTGCAGGTATATGGATACAGAATGTCCCTGTGGGCTGAGCATCTTGGGGAAGTGGAAAGATGCTTTAATGAGCCTGGCAGTTTAGAATGTGTGAAGAAGGTGAACGAAATAGCTGAAAATAACTGGAACAACTTCAAAGCTAAAGGCTCATTGCAGGGCCACCTTCTCCTGTATCCCGTACAGGTTGACCAAGAGGGGAAGGTTGGGCCATTGCCAGGATCCGAGGAGTTTCCTGATGTTGGCGGTAAAGTCGTCGGCGCTCATTCCAACACACTCCCCGATGTTCTAACAACTTAGGTTCTGTCCTACTCCATGTCCATCCAGTCCCAGGAGCTGCAAAGATGTCTCCCCGGCTGTCGCTTCATCCTCGATGTGTACAAGTTGTATAATCTGTCTGACTGTTTTTGGGCCGTGCTGTAGTTCGGATTATTCTTTCATTGTTTTGTTTTTTCCTTGGCTATCTGAATCTTTCCCGGCGGCCATGGTGTGGACGTCGGGTTTTGAACAGTTCGGTGTCTCTCCCACTTTGGCTTGAAGGTTTCTGTTGTTACAATCTTGGGAGCTTCTATGTGTTTTAGCGGGTAGAGATGTAATTTGGAAATTGTACAAATGTAGTTGAAAGCAGCTTGACTACTTTGTAAAGTAAATGACGCCTTCAGATTGAAATGAATAAATCTCATAGATGCAATAATCACTTCTTGACAAATTCTTGCAAATTTCACGGCAATAGTTTCTATACCTATCGTAGTTATCTAAGTTGACTTTTGGCAAATTTTAAGTCATTTAAAATTGACTTTTAAAGCAATCGTTAAAAGTATTAAAATTTATCATGAAAGTCCGATTAAATTTCAAAAGCTTAAAAAAGTACCGTCAAATCCTTTTATAAATTCTTTTCAATTTAATTCAAAAAAAATATTGACATGAATTTTTTTTTATTTTTTTTAACGTGGAGTTGACGCTAATTACATAATTAAAACGAAGTTATTTTGTTTTTGTTTTTTGAATTCTCTTCTCCCCTCAAAATATCGAATATCGGGGGTTTTTTTCTAATTTGATTTTTTTAAAAAATATTTACGAATTTATTTTTTTTAAAAAACTATTTCCCGATTGGGTCTCGCTCGGCACTACTAGTGCCGAGCGGATGGGGTGGGGCCCACCTCCCTCGGTCGCTCCACGAGTCGAGCGGGCCGGGAGGTGGCCCCTCCCCCCTCTCGGATCGCCGAGCGAGGCTTGCTCCCGCTCAACGATGTTGAGCGGGGAGCATAACCTCCCTTCTCCTTCGCTCCCTCCCCGCGTTCTTTCGTGTAACCCCCTTCTCCTTCCGCTCCGCGTTTTGTTCCGCTCCTTCCCCTTCTTCCGCTTCGCTCCGTTTTCTCCTTTCGCCCCCTTCTCCTTCCGCTCCGCATTCCGCGTTTCGTTTGCCTGTTCCATTTTTGTTTCGCTTCGTCGCTCTTCTTTCGCTTCGCTCGACATTTCTTTCGCTTACGTGCGAGCAAGTTTCTTTCTCTATTACTCCCACGCAAGTAAGTTCTTTTCTATATCGCTGATCCTACGCAATCAAGTTTTATGTTAATGTTTTCGTAATATTGAAATTAATTTGATACTTTCTCTTGACAGGTTCGGCTCCTCATTCGATCCGCACGCATTTTCGATAATTTGAGGTAAATTTCGTTGTAACTATTCTTTCCGAGTTTCGTAAATATAGATTTATTTATATGGTTATTATTTATATATGAATCATGTATATTACTTATCGGTTGTTAGAAATTTATGTTATATTTTTGCGAATGTTTGAATAATGGTTATAATGTTTACGAAGTTATATATTATTTAAAAATATTTATCGCTTTATCTCATTGTCTTGTCGGATCTACTTGTAGATTTTGTTGTTTTTGGAGTTTTTATGCACGGATCTACGAATCTTTTATTGCAATCTTTATATAAGCCGAATACCCACGGATCGCGGAAGGCTCCGCCTCCTACTTGTGGCGTTTATGGTTTTGTCTTCTATATTCTGCATGTTATTTACGTACTCCATATTGCATATCTTTTAAAGAATATTCAAAGCATAGTCGGATCTCGAGTATTGTGCATAGACAAGTGTAGAGTCCGTCGGGGCCCCTCTCCACCGCTTGATTAATTTCGCGGTGATTGTCTTTGTCACACAATACCGTGATTTTAACTTACTTTGTATATCTTTTAAAAGAAGTATAAATCCCTGAATTGGAAAGGCCGTGCTCCTCCTATCGGTGGTCTCTGCGTATAATGTTTTCGAATTTAGATATTGTTTAAAAAAAACATACTCGCTTTATTTTGGGAAAAAAAATTATCAAATGGCATGGCGCGAAAGAAGACGAGAATCAAATAATATTATTTTGCAATTATGTCCGTATTAATTTCTAGGTACTCGGATGGCGCGAGAATCACGTAACGAATTTGACCTGGCCTGAAAAATATTATTTTGAAATAATTTCAAAATTCAAATAATAAAAAAATAGAAAATTCATTAAAAATATTTTAAAATTATATAAATTTAGAAAAAAATCGAAAAAATAGTAAATGGCGACAATCAACTGGCCATGGACTATTGTGGGTAAAATGGCCCTCGAATTTTTCAAAAAAATTTACCATTTTCAAAAAATTTCGAAATATAGGAAATAACCACAATCAATCGGCCAAATTCTAATTATGGTAATTTGACTTTCGAAAATGATGATTTTTCCCCTTCTCGACAAATTAGCTTCAAATTTTTTTTCGATTTGCCCATGCACTTTAATCATACATTATCCAAGATCTTAGGCTATACCATACATTTTCATGATATATTGATTGTTATAATATTAATTAGTTAATAAATAGATAATGTTTACTAAATAATTTGTAATTTTTTTTTTTGCGAATGTCATCTACATTGTTTGCGGTTGTATACTTGGGGAGGTAGAATAGTGCAAAAAGAATATGGACATGATTACGAAGGCGGACAATCTATCATGTTCGAGTTTGGAAACATATCGACATTTGATGAGTTACGTGGTACGATAGAGCGCGCGTTAAATATAGCATCCAACCAAGTATATTGATAAGGCGATATATAGATTCCCGATTTTAACACCGGATTGTGTAATGTATGACATTACGGAGGTGCATGATGATGGTACCGTGAGGATGATTAAGCAATTTGCACTTTGAGGACCGGTGCTACGGGATTTTTACAGTTTTATGCAACCATAGCCGAGCACCAAGTGATACGGGATTTAGTGGGGAAGGTTCTAATATTGGTGAAGATGATGTTGATGTGCATAATCAGCACGTGGATCCCTATCATAATGATGATCATGATGGAGATGATAGCGATGAAGAAGACGATGATTGGATAAACACCGATGAATGTGATGATGAAGATGTCGGAGGTGATAATACGGAGGCTTATTACAACACCCATTGCAGCAATCCCATCTTACCATTGGTACATCCGCCGCCTTATTCGGAGATCGACTTTGATATGATGCAAGTCGATACAAGAGCCAAGCCCGGGCGTATGTTATTTGATACATCAAAAGAATTTGATGTTGGCATGTTGTTTCCATCACGGGACGCGTTACGGTTGGCTGCAAAAGAGTACTCTCTAATAAGAAATCGTCACTTTCGCAGGCGATGTCACAAATAAGTCACAATATGTGATAAAGTGTGGTAATCGGAATGGACCCTGTGATTGGAGGCTCCGCGTGTCTAATAAAGCGGGTACCCTATTTTGGAAAATAATTAAGTACAATGGGCCACATACATGTAGCAATCCTCAAATGTCACGGGATCATCGACAACTTGATCGAGATATATATGCAGCCATATAAAAGCAACGGTGACCGCCCAACCAGATATTAGAATCAAGGCACCGATGGTAGAGATTCAAGAGAAGCTCGCACTTCGAACCTACTTACCGTAAAACCTAGGGCTGCTAAACAAATGGCAATTGCCGAAGCTTTTGGAGGATGGGATGAGTCATACGGTATGTTACGAAAGTTCATGAACGAAATGACGGTAAGGAATCCAGGTTCTCATTTTGTGATCGATGATCACATGAACGTAGATCGAATCGCACCGTTTTCAACCGGATGTTTTGGACTTTCAAGCGGACGATTGAAGGTTTCGCAAGTTGTCGACCTGTGATATTTGTTGATGGTACCCATTTGTACGGGAAACACCGAGGAACGCTCCTTATAGCGGCTTCACTTGATGGCGACAATCATATATTCCCGTTGGCATTTTTGTGATCGATCGTGAAGATATTGATAATTGGACTTGGTTTATGACTCATTGCGGAGATATGTCACTAGTAGGGACAATATTTGCGTAATATCGACATGCATATTGGGATTAAAAGAGCAATGGAGACAAAGGGTGGCGTCCTCCATATGGCCACCATAGATATTGCGTTCGGCATCTTGTAAGCAACTACAATAAACATTTCAAAAATGCCGAAGGCAAAAATCTTATTGAGGCGGCAGGTAAATTTTGAAATTTTAAAATTTCAGAAAAATATATTTTCATAAATTTGATAACAAAGTACTAATTATTTTTGTAATGTACGACTTACGCTAATCAACAGCGAAAGTTTGATCACATCATGAACGAAATTAGGGGTATGGATGCACGCACACTGCA
This sequence comes from Rhodamnia rubescens, assembly GCA_021437795.1. NCBI lineage: Eukaryota > Viridiplantae > Streptophyta > Magnoliopsida > Myrtales > Myrtaceae > Rhodamnia > Rhodamnia rubescens. Next base: position 207,515 of record JAILYA010000046.1, read on the forward strand.
TGGTCGACGAGATTCCAAGGGATAAATGGACGAAGGCCTATGATGGAGGGAGGAGATATGGATCGATGACAACAAATTTAGTTGAATCGGTCAATGGCATGCTTGAAGGGTTACCGTGGTCCGCCTATAACGGCTATGGTGGAGAAGATATTCTATCGGTTGGTCCACTATTTTGACACGAGAAGAACGATGTACGGGATGCAAAAGGACCAAGGACATGCATTTACACATTTTGCGGGTCGGACGCTCGGGAGAAACGATCAACGTGCAAATAGGCACGAAGTGACGTGTTTCGACTACGATAGAGGGATATTCGAAGTTAAAATGGACACGAAAGATCCAGGAGGATCGGGGGCCAAAAACAAATAGTGCGCCTAGACCGCGAACGTGCACATGTGGAAAATTCGATGAGATTAAATTCCATGTTCCCACGTAATTGCAGCATGTCAAACATATGGAATTGATTACGAGACGTACGTAGATGAGTGGTACACGCTGGATAAAACCCTTCAATGCTATCAATATATGTTTTATCCGTTGGGACATATTGAGTCTCGGTTCGAACCCGACGCGCCGCCATTAGTGCCAAATTCGAGCCGCATTAGGACGAAAGGAAGGCCTCGTGCATCACGGATACGTAATGAGATGGACTGGAGGACGCGGCAAGAAGCACTTCTAGTATCCATTGCGCTATATGTGGAAAATCGTGGCACAACGAGAGTACTTGTGCACACAGATCGACCCAAGAATAGATCACATATCGGCAAACTTGTATGAATTATGTAAATTAGATGTAATATTTTGTTTTATGAATAATGCAAAATTGTTCGATATTTATTAAGTTCCTCCGAGTAATGTATACCTTTTTTTTATATATTACTTTGTTGTGATGTTATAATATCATAGTTGCAATATATTTATTCCGTTTATCCTGTTCCATATCTACATTCGATATGTCAATTTAATGATGGAGATAATATCACAATCGTAGATATGGCACATCGGACTCATATTCAGCCGGGACCTCGGGATGATTCACTACTTACGCAGCAGGCCCGACATAGATCGGAGACCGTATGGAATGCTCGGGTAATTGAGAAATTTAGCGGTTTATATATCATTCGTAACAACAATATCAAAATTGCTACTAACGGTTCATATAATATTTAGCTACTCGATCAAAATGCACTCCTTAGATGCCGGCGATCGATGGTGCACGTAGATGAGCTTGATCCGCGTATACTTCCGTATCTTCAAGCTTCGTGGATTTTACGGAATTTATATGATGGGATTTTTTCAGCTAGATTGGCACTTGATTCTTGCTGCCGGGTCGAGCGATGGAGACACGAGACCCACACATTCCATATGCCGGAAGGTGAATGCACGATCACGCTTCAGGATATAGCAAGTGCTCACGGGGCTTCCTATCGATGGCCGCAGTGCGATTCTTGGGCGCACCGATTTCAATTGGAGCACTCTTTGCGATGATTTACTTGGTGCTCACCCACCCAATTTGCGTGGCACGCAAATAAATTTAGGCTGGCTGAGAGAACATTTTGACGATCTTCCTCCGGATGCCGATGATGTCACTATAATACAAGATGCTAGAGCATTCATTCTCCGTCCGATTGGAGGAAGTATTTTTGCGGATAAATCGGGAGCACGGGTTAGTTTGCTATTTCTTCCATTCTTTGGCGAACCTCAACAACCCTACACAATACGGTTGGGGTTCGCGGCGGCCATGCGTGGTTGTATAGGGAGTTATGCGGTGCGACCAATCCATCAAAGCATCAAATCGGGGTGCCTTGCATGTATTATGATTTGGGCATATGAGCGCTTCGAGATGTATCTCCCCATCCCTAGCAGACCGTGATCCTTTAGAAGATGCACCCCTCGGTACTCGGTATGTGATCTATTGCTTTTTTAGTTCGTAAGTCATTGATTCTTTGAAGTGCGTATAATATATGAAAATCATTTTTTTTATGCAGTGGAGTTTAGGTCTACTAACAATAGAGGTCCCTACACATACGTTGCCCCATTTACGTTACCAACTCGATAGAATGGGATCGGAAGACGTAAGTAATGATAGCAACCAACGAGTTTAATATAATGTTAGCTTATAATTTAATTCTTGAAGGTATTTGATATGTTTTATTATGATACCGGATTATTTGGGAGCCATATCTCGATGACATTCTAGAGGCTCTACCATATTACTCGCCGACAGGGACAAGATAGTTGGAGGGCTCGTGTCCCACTCGCCTGTTATTGGATAGTTGAGTGGCATTATCCAGCACCGAGTACTTCGTCGGTTTGGTCTGCAGCTGCCCATACCTACCGTCGTCCGCGTGATCATACGGCCTTGCATGATATTGAATTAAGGCCGGTTGGGAAGGATTGGGTAGGTAAGCACGGACGGTGGATTGATATGTGGGACCGTCGTATCGATTATACGATCAATGGTGATCCCGCAACGGAGATACTTCATTATCATTCGGGATATATGGAGTGGTATCGTAAACATACCCGGAGGTGGATTTCTATTCGGGGGCCGCAATGGGTGTAACGGTTAGTGCAAACACTTTCAATTTAATTCATTCATTATTTTTTAGTAACATAACTTATTGTCATTTTATAACTTTTTTTGATTTTCATATCATTACCAGGGTGATGGGGTCGAGCAGATTTTGCATATCATAGATAACTTCAATCCATCTCGTCGGTCCCGGGCGGTTGTGGGGAATATAGCTAGGGCAATGCTATACGCTCGGAATGAGGAGAGAAGGTTAACAATGATGCCACCGCCCCAACCAAGCAGCCTAAAGATATGCCGTTGGGCCGCAGGATGATGACCCACCGGAGATTGTTCGGCCGACCGGGAGGGCTACTCGAGCTCATCCAGGATGGTGATGTCGTTCCCTACCCTTTAGAGTATCATACGACGATTTCATTCGGGGTTTTCTACGGGGTTTGACCAAGGGATTTCACACGTTTGCCGGCCCATCTCACGGGGATCCGCTTTTGAATTTCCCGATAATCCATTATTTCATACTCCCGATCGGTTCTACTCATACATATGGATCGGATTTCTCTTCTTTCTTTCAATATCCTCCTAATGTAGCGTCTGGACACGGGATATTTTCACAAGATATGCCTTCGTCATATACAGATCCTACTCATTCGGATCCTCGTCCTCCCTCGTCGTTACAATACTAGACATGCCAAGAACGGAGACAACCTGGATGCGGAACAGGGAGGTCATATAGGAGGAAGACATCATTAGTAGATGTAATTGTAGTTGCCAAATGTTATATATTATGACAATTTCTTTTTTTCATATATGTTATCAATTTTATTTTATGAATATTTTTAATTAATTACATTATCATAATATTCTTTATTATTTATAGCTCTTACTATGTTTTTACATTAATTTTTGCTAATTATGTTATAAAGATATATGTTTCACAAAAAAAATATATAAATAAAATAAGTATTGTATTAATAATTAAGAAAACGAAATTAAAAAAAATTAAAAATTCGACCCGCTCGGCAGAATAGAAGCCAGGGCAGATCGCTGAGCGGCGGCGGCTCAGCCATTCTTCCATTGAGCGAGACCCAAATCGAGAAATAGTTTTTTTAAAAAAATAAATTCGTAAATATTTTTTTAAAAAAAACCAAATTAGAAAAAAACCCGAATATCAGAGCGAATCTTCTTGCAGATATACTTTAGTTATTAATAATATTGATCAGGCTGATCTCTCTCATCCTGAAGTAACTAGCCCAGTTCAAATCACCCTTTGGAAAATTTAATTCATCGGCGTCGTCTGTTTCCCGAACGACGACGACGAAACGGTCGCGAGAAAATAACCACGCGATCTCACCGTCGGCGACACGCAAACGACCTTGCTTCCCATTTCTATGAAGTTTTCTGAGGCAGAAGAAGAAGAAGAAGAAGAAGAGTAGACAGGTGGGGCCAATCATCGTCGACGTGACTAAATTAGTGAATCGTACGGTGGTGGTGCTGCTCCGACAGCTAGGCCGCCACCACCACCACCTTCCCACGCTCTCTCACTCTCTCTCCGCATCTATACCTTGCTCTCTCTTCTTCCTCAAGTAAAGGCAATTCTCCACACACTCTCTCTCCCCCTCCTGTGTAATACACCATGTCTTTCTCTCTCTACGACGTCTGCGTCCTCTTCCGATTTCTCCCATGGCGGATTTGCCTCCAGATCAGGTGCTCTGCCTCCACGGCGACCTCGACCTCCGCATCATCTCCGCCTCCAACCTCCCCAACACCTCCGTCCCCGGGCGCCTCCGCTGGTGCTTCTCCGCCTGCGCCAGGCCTCCCCACTCCCCTCCCCGCGACCGCCGAGGCCCCGAGGACGGTCTCGGCTCCTCCGACCGCCACGGGGAGATCGTCGGCCCCGACCCCTACGTCACCGTCCGCGTCCCCCAGGCCACCATCGCCCGCACTCGCGTCGTCCACAACGCGCAGAGCCCTAGGTGGAACCAGCGGTTCCTCATCGCCCTGGCTCACCCCGTCGTCGACTTGGAGTTCCGCGTCAAGGACGACGACATCTTTGGCGGGCAGCTGATCGGCATCGTTAAGATCCCGGCGCGGGAAATCGCAGACCACGAGGTCATCTCCGATTCCTTCCCGCTGGTTGGACCCTCAGCGAAGCCGAATTCCGCTCTCCAGCTCGAGCTGCAGTTCACTCCCGTGGAGAAGACCCCGGAGCACCGGTTCGGGCTTGCCGGAGATCCGACGCATCAGGGAGTGAGGCACACTTATTTCCCCTTGAGAAAAGGGGGTCGCGTTACGCTGTATCAGGACGCTCATGTGGTCGATCGGTTGCTGCCCGCTATTGAGTTGGATAGCGATGCTGGAGGCGTTTATAGGCGTGAGAAGTGTTGGGAGGATATTTGTCATGCCATATCTGAGGCTCACCATTTGATATACATTGTTGGTTGGTCTGTTTTTTATAAAATTAAGCTCATTAGAGAGCCTACCCGGCCATTGCCGCGAGGTGGGGACTTGACGCTCGGTGACTTGCTCAAGTATAAGTCAGAAGAGGGGGTGCGCGTGTTGTTGTTGATTTGGGATGATAGGACTTCGAACGACAAGTATCTTATTAACACGGTGAGAAGTTGTTTCATTTTAGTAGGATTGCCCTTGATCACATGCTTCCATCTGCTTGCTTTAATAAATAAAGATGGCATATGGCGCTATATGATTGTTGGTTCTGTTGCCCAGAGTGTTATAATGGCTAGTGTATTTGCTACGAGGACCATTTGTCTAGTGAAGAATTAGGTGATAGTGTCTCTCTTTGCTCCCAATATTGTCCTTAAAATGAATAAGGGTGCACAGGCTTCATTCCTTGCAGGGAGGGGTGATGCAGACACATGATGAAGAAACTAGAAAGTTTTTCAAGCATTCGTCAGTGAATTGCGTGCTGGCCCCGCGTTATGCTAGCAGTAAGCTTGGCTATATTAAACAGCAGGTATGCTTTTCCTCTTAGGTAGATATTGATGGTATTCGTGAACCTGTTTCTGGATGTCTACTCCATGGAAACAATATTATCTTTAGTGCCATCACTCCTACTTCTGCAGCTATAGGTTTGCATTTTCACCCAATATGGGAAGCGGCATCTGTAGATGAATGGTTATACAACGGCAGTCCTTATGAGCTAATTGTTCTACGCTTCTTACTTGGTGTAGCTTTTTACATTGGGCGTGAGTGAGTACTTAGTTTCCATCTGGGTATGCGCCCTTGGAGTACTGTTGCATATGCAGCTCCTGTTGCAGCTGCTATTGCTGTTTTCTTGATCTACCCAATTGGTCAAGGAGGTTTTGAATTCTTGCAGTCTCACCACATGAATCTTTTATCAAAATCTAGAGATTAGCTTAGCATTGGACAGCCAGGCTCTCTTGTCATTTTCCATTGCCATAACCTCTTTCACATTTATGAGCTACATGGCTTTGTGATGTTTCGTTCCTGCTTCATGTCTGGGCAATTAGCTGCCTAGCATATTTGTAGTAGGAGATGTGTTTTGTTGTAGAACGTCCTATTAAGTTGCTGTGGTGATTTGGCATTGGAGATGAATGTTCTTTATAAAGTGACTGATGGTCTCTTTTGGACTCTTTCAGATAGCCTATTCATAGAGCTAATGTGCTTTTCATACTTTTAAAGTTCAGCTTTTGTTTGTGAAGTTTCCTTTCATTTGCGAGTATTAAAAGGTACTCTACTTTCTAAGAAAGATTCCGTGCTATACATAATCCTCCTTCGTTAATTGGAATGATAATCTTAAGGGATAAGGTTTGCATTGTAATGTACATTCATTTTACTTAAGCATGGCTGCATAAATCTTGTGAGAATGGACGGACTTCCTCTTCTTGCTTGCTTGACTTCCTTATGTGATGTTTTGGTAATTCTGTTAACCTAAATAACTCTCACTAGCTTGGCTCGTATTATATTTTTCTTCAGGTTGTTGGAACCATGTTCACACACCATCAAAAATGCGTCCTGGTGGACACCCAGGCGTCAGGCAATTACCGAAAAATAACTGCATTTATAGGAGGAATTGATCTTTGTCATGGTCGATATGATACACCTGAGCATCGGCTATTTCACGATCTTGACACTCATGTCTTTGAGGATGACTTTTACAATCCTACATTTTCTGTGAGTTGTTTGTCTATAATCAATATATATTATTGCTTTTTGCCTAGCAGTTCTTCTTTTCTCTTAAATACTCTTGTGTATACTGTGTTATAATCTAGGTCGAATTTTGGACTCTGGCATGATACTTGCATTCGAGAACTGAGTTTCCATCTCCATAATAACAGTCTTCCTATTTCTGATTAAATTTGCTTTGTCGCATCAGATGAATTACCATCATAAGTGTTGTGGTAGCATTAAAATTTCAAGACTTAAAAGGACTTTTTGCTGTTTTGTATGGGAATCCATGAAGAAATAGTCAGGTGGATAAGCATGATGCAATGAGGATGATTTGATAAAATCAAAATCTGCTATTTTCTTTCAGGTTTGAGTCTTGTGACCGGTAAGATCTTGGACTTTGGTACCTGTTACCATGCAATGGTAGTTGCTGCACCACTTGGTATTCTTTTTTAATTTTCTTCCAGTGAGTGTCTTTACTTCGTATCTGTCAGGCTGGAATGAAAGCTCCAAGACAACCATGGCATGACTTGCACTGCCAGATTGAAGGGCCTGCTGCATATGATGTACTGAGAAACTTCGAGCAACGTTGGAGGAAAGCAACAAGATGGAAAGAATTCAGTCTCTTTGTCAAAGGAAAAAAACGTTGGCATGATGATTCGTTGATTAAGATAGGCCGTATCTCTTGGATACAGAGTCCTATATCGACTGAGTCATCTGATCACACCACATCTCTTTCAGTGCCTGAGGACAACCCTGATCTCCATGTATCTAAAGAAGATGATCCTAATAACTGGCATGCTCAGGTTGGAAATGCAAGTTACGCGTCGTTATTGCATGTTCAGGGTACCTTCTTTTATTTAACCCATTTGCTATGTGTTTGCTTGTGCAGATTTTCCGGTCTATCGACTCTGGATCCGTCAAAGGATTTCCCACGAAAAAGAAAGATGTTGCTGAAAAGCAGGTCTACATGAGATCTATGTTTCTTTCTTCATTTATTATCCCTACTTTTCATCCCTTTTTGCTTTTGTTTAGTTTAATGAAAAGCGGAAGAGGAGAAAAAAATCATATTAATGGACTTGAGCTCCAGTAGAAATCTGTCTCGTTAAAACATGAACTAGTTTCTACCTTTCTAATTGACATCATTGTCCGGAAAGTTTTTTTGATGTGTATCTGCATCCTTTTAATTATTGGCATTGTTTGGTGCAGAATCTTATAGTTACAAAAGATGTAGTAGTGGACAGAAGCATTCAGGCAGCTTACATTCAGGCAATCAGATCTGCTCAACATTTCGTATATATTGAAAATCAGTATTTTCTGGGATCATCATATGCATGGCCGTCGTATAACAATGCAGGTGAATATCGTGATTTCTTTTATCTTGCAAGTATGTGTTTCCTTATCTATACTCATAGATGTTGCATTGGTGGACTAAGTATGCCTCATGTGATTACAATCATGTGCTCATATACATTTTTGACTTACGGAGTGAATCGACATAACCGAAAAAAGAATTGGGTATGCCTCATTTCACTCCAAAGTATTGGTGAAATCGTGTGCCAATTGACCATTTTCATCACTTTTTTGTATGTTTAGGAGCTAAGTCTTTAATTAGTACTGTTGCCCCATTAATGAAGTCTTAGGCTCCGTTTGTTTCACGGAAAACATTTTCCTCTTTTTCCGGCGGTTAGGTCACTTAGGAAAATGAGTCAACGAAAAAGGCTTTGCTACCAAAGCCTAAGGCTCAGTTTGTTTCGCAAAAGATGTGACATTTTTGAAAAATGTTTTCTGGGAAATGGCAATATTTTCTGGTGGTTGACTGAGACCCGTGTCATTTGGTAAGAAAAATCTCATTTGATTTTCTGCGTTGCCAGTTGGTTGGAAATTGCTTATGCTGACTTGGCCGTTTTACATGGCATAGCCTGTGCTAATGTTGACAATTTTTGTAATTTGAAAAGCAAAATTGAGTTTTTTAGTATTTTTTTTTTTGTTATTTTTTTTTTTAGTCTATATATAATTTTTTTTGCTTTTCCTTCTTCCTCTGGCAGACGCCGGGCCTCGTTGGCTGGCGATAAGACACGGGTGAGGGCTAACCTCGCTGACCTCGGGCGAGGCTCGAGCTCGTTTGGATCGGGTGGGGCTTGAGTTCCTGGTGGTGCCCGTGTCGGGTTCCTTGGGTACTCGTGCGCAAGTCATTAGCGACCAAATAGTGTAGTCTATTTAGGGAAAATCAATTCTCTACCAAACGACGGGAATTATTTACGAGTTCATTTTTTAGTCTTAGCTAAACACTGGAAAATATCATCATTTTCAGGAAATGTCGCATTTCCTGCGAAACAAACGGAGCCTTAGTAAGCAGTAGACTTCTCGTAATTAGTTTTTTGTGGACAAACCACTCAGCTGTTTGTAGCATGGCATGAGCAGGAGCTGATAACCTCATTCCAATGGAATTGGCCTTGAAGATTGGTAGCAAAATTAGAGCCAGCGAGAGATTTGCTGTATATATTGTCATACCGATGTGGCCTGAAGGTGATCCCAAGTCAGCTACAGTTCAAGAGATTCTCTTTTGGCAGGTAGCTTGGTACATGAATAGGTTCCCGCAGATTTGTGTAGACTTTGGTGCTTTTGTTTTGTAGGTAAGATGGCGAGAGGGAAGATATAGAGTGCCATGGACCAGGATGCTCTTTACATGACGAGCGACAGAAAATTACTAAAGACTATATAATACTAAGGATTTGTTTCCATTTAGGTGTCCAGCCAATTAGAGAATATGCTTTCTCACTTGTTTTCAATGTCAATATTTATTGCTGCGCAAAGTATTCTCTCATAGTTTGGTTAAGTTGTTGATGTTGATGTTGAAAGTATTCTCTCATACCATCTCCTACTCCTCACACACACAACTTCCGTAAAATAGTACATTGAATACTATGATTATCTTTTAGGCCAAGATTTCATGTGACCTAATTCTTTGCAGGCTACAATCTTACATAATCAGGTTCTTTCACAATTTTTGCTTTATTTTCTTCCCAGAACCAGACCATGCAAATGATGTATCAAGTTGTTGCACGTGAATTGAAGAAAATGCAGCTCAAAGATTCTCATCCTCAGGAATACCTTAATTTTTACTGCCTTGGTAAAAGGGAAGAGAATTCTGGCCAGCCTCCTCTAGACAGTGCGGTAATGCTTTTTGCAGTATGGCTTTGACTGGTTTTCAGGTCCTTGAAACATATTAACGGTCTATGTCACTAGTCTTTAAATTTGCAAGCTCAAGAACCCGTTTGGTGGTGCTTGAATGCATTGACAAGCAAGCATGGTTCATAGGGCTGTAATCGAGCCATGTTGAGTCCATACAGTGCAAAGCTCAAGCTTGACTCGACCCACATACTCGGGGCTCAAAACTCAGCTTGAGCTTGATCCCATAACAAAATATTTAGGCTTGAGCTTGACTTGAGCTCGACTTGATTACAATAAAGTTATTTATGAACTCGAGCTTGAGTATAATAAGGGCAGACAGTTGCCCTGCATATATGTGTATGAGGGTCATATCTATAATTGTAATGACTTCTGTGTCTTTTTTTTTTAATTAAGAAATATTTTTGAAAAGAGTAATAGAAGCTCGATGAGACTTGGGAGCTTATCAAGCTGAGTATTAATGAGCTCAAACTTGACTCGATGAGATACTTGAGTAGCTCGAGCTCAAGCTCGACCAGAATTAAGTTGAGTTTATCTCGAGTAATCATCGAGTGGGGCCTGACTTAAAATGGGTACACGGTCAATCAGCTTTTCTCATCATAATTTGATGAACCTTGGATCTGATGTTTTCTGACATGTTATGGCAGGTCTCAGAAGCGTACAAGTCCCAGCGATTTATGATATACGTTCATGCTAAAGGAATGGTCGTGGATGATGAGTACGTTTTATTGGGATCAGCAAATATTAACCAAAGATCATTGGCTGGTACCAAAGATACTGAGATTGCCATGGGTGCATATCAGCCCCATCACACTTGGGCACTAAAGATGGGGCATCCGCGTGGTCAGGTTGTTGTCTTGTGGTTTCTTTGCATAAGCCTAATTTCTGATTTTAGGATGTTTGCGCCGGGTTTCTCAAGCAAATATGCACTGAATCTTTGGAATACAAATCAGTTCACATTTGTTGAACTGGTTGTAACAAAGCTAAGAACACCAATTTCCAGTCAGATATGTAAGGAAGTCATTAGGTTCCTGATTTATTTTTTTCGACGACCTAATGTAAAGTAAAGAATTGGAAACAGTTTCGACTCTGGTATTTGTTTTGATGCGGTGAATGTAGTCGCATCTAAAATAGGTCGCTGTGACTTGGGAATGGAGTAATGGGCTCACAGAGATATATGCAATTTGCATTGAGACACATATTGCCCGGTATGATTGTTGTGTGTTTGCACTTTTGCCCATCTGTGCAGGTATATGGATACAGAATGTCCCTGTGGGCAGAACATCTTGGGGAAGTGGAAGGATGCTTTAATGAGCCTGGCAGTTTAGAATGTGTGAAGAAGGTGAATGAGATAGCTGGAAATAACTGGAGCAACTACAAGGCTAAAGGCTCATTACAGGGCCACCTTCTCCTGTATCCCATACAGGTGGACCAAGAGGGGAAGGTTGGGCCATTGCCAGGATCCGAGGAGTTTCCTGATGTTGGCGGTAAAGTCGTTGGTGCTCATTCCAATGCACTCCCTGATGTTCTAACAACTTAGGTTCTGTCCTACTCCATCTCGATCCAGTCCCAGGAGCGGCAAAGATGTTTCCTGGGCTGTCTCCTCATTCTGGATGTCTACGAGTTTTACGATTCTTTCCTATTGCTTTTGGGAGGTGCCGTTGTTCAGATTATTTTTTTGTTGTTTCGTTTCTTCTGTGGCTATCTGGATCCTTCCTTGGACCCCCTGCTCAACGAGGATCCTCGTCGGTGATTTGCGGCCATGGTGTGAATGTCGTGTTTGAACAGTTTGGTATCTCTTCGGACTTCGGTTTGAAGGTTTCTGCAATTACAATCGGGGAGCATCTGGGCTTGTGTTTTAGAGGATAAAGATGGAATTTGGAAATTGTAGTACAAAATGTTGTGGATGTGGTTGAAAACAGGCTTGGCCCTTTTACGAGGTAATTGATGCTTTCAGTTTGAAATCGAGTAATTCACAGAGATGCAAGAATAATTTCGCGAGGGAAGTTCTTGCACAGATCGATTCCATCCTGGCAAATTTCACGGCTCTCAAATTTAACTTTTATCTTGCGCAAAATACTCGAAACCTGTCAAAATATACATATGTTTCGTCAACTAAGAGCTTGAATTGTACTTTATTTAAAATAAGAGCTGAAAGTGATCATATCATTCTCTAATAAAGACTTTAAGTGGTGATGTCAAATTTAAACAAGGGCTTGACGTCGGCCATCTAAATATTTCGATAGGTCAAGATTATTTTCATCCAAAGATATTTTTAATTTTTTTTTTTATGTTTTATCTTTTTTTTTCTCAATTTTTTCTTTGCTAATGTTGGCGAGACTGCGACGACTAGATGAGGGCGACCCTCGCCTATGTGACTACAGTGAGGCCGTCCCTTGCCTAGCCTTTTCTGAGCATGCGAAATGAAAAGAAAAGATTAGAAAAAGGAAAAAAAGAAAGAAAAAAAAAGGAAAAGAAAAAATTAAATTGACATACTCATTTCAAGTTCTTATTTAAAATAAGATTCACTTCAAACTCTTATTTAATTTGAACAAAAAAAAATTATTATTTGAGAAAATAATGGTACTTTAGACTTTTATTTAAATAAATTTTATTTTTTGTCATTTTTTAAAGAAAATAAAAACATTTCGTGCCATTATTTGAAATTTTTTCCATTATTTTCCGTCGAAATATAAATTTGCAAGCTCATCAAATTTGTGGAACTCCATTATTTTAGTCACACTTGATAAGCCAAAACATTTGGGCCGTTAGATTTGATCATATTTCACGCGGGACCCGTAACTGTCCGACGGTCCCGATTTTTTTGATTTCTGCTTTTCTTCCCATCTTGGCACGACCTTCGTCTCTATCGCGAGTGCCTGAATATCTCCTCAGTTGTGCCGCTCTATCTCTCTCTCGCTCTCTGTGCGTGTGAATAGCCTCTGCTATCGGAGCCACGACTCTCGACCTCCTCTCTCGCTCTTCAGATACAAGCTCGAACGGTACTCTCTCTTTTCTCTCTCTCTCTCTCTCAACTTTGGCGAGGGTCGCGATATGGAACTACTTATCTGCTTGTATGTGCCCTGGACATGCTTGCGAAAATGTCAAAACTAACCCTCGACCAAAAAAGATCCCTCCCAGCTCTCCGGAATGTATGTCGGCTCTCGCTGCGCGGCTGCTGAGTCCTCCAAATTCCGCGGTCGGTTTGGAGCTACTTGTTGGCTTTGGAATATCCCCCTTCGAGCGCAGTGGAAGTCATTGCGAAACTTGCCGCGTCCCACGCAGTGTTCAATTCTGGGAGAGAGCGGTTGGTAGGACCGTGTTGGTAATGGAACCGTCCACTGTGCAATCAGATGTTCTATTCTAAATGCACAAAAATAATACAATTTCCTCCACACGGACGTAACAAATCACCGACATGATGTGCATTATTAAGGCAAGGTCGTGGATAGCGCTTTATATAAAGATTGGATCAGGATCCATGAGGCCAACTTTTACGCGAATTTACGGGGTCTATTAGTCTTTAGCGTATAAGTTCTTTGAAGAATGACGCCCGACCATAAAATTACCAGAAATGCGAAATTAAATTCATGTAGTGTTTTGGTCAGCATTCAGGCTTCAAATGAACAGTTCTAATGGCACAGAACGATTGAAGCATGTATGCCCATTTTAACGGTTCTGAAGATTTCAAAATTTATTGTGCTGAAAGTTGATATCATGCGATGGGGATGTTAACGGTTCTTTTTTTGAAATCATGTTGTCGTTTTACCAGTGTGATATGTTCATATCTTGAGAACGATTGAAGCATGTATGCCCATTTTAAACTTCTAATAGTTTTGGAAAGCAAATAACGTAACTAATTTTTCCAATGTTATGGTTTCAATTTTGTAATATATTCTACTTTCTATTATGTCCCTAGCTATAATCTCCCATAATTTGATAAAGTCATGACTTCAAGCAGAGGGACGTGGAAGATCTGTTGCTTGAAATTGCCTCCTATTTTGTGATCTTGTTTTCTAATTTTTACACTTGCGGTTGCATGTTATTACTTTTTAACTCGCGTTCTATTTTTGACATAGTGTTTAGTTTTATTTTTTAAGTTACATCTGCTTTTTAGTGTATGAGACAAATGGATGCATTTCGATTGGGGATCTCGGACCTATGAATGGGGGTATTCCCGAGACTCGCCCCCGGATGATTCTACCATAGAGGCCAACGATCTTCGTTAGTTGGGGGAAGAATCCGCCTGAGTTCTATGATGCCTAATCTAGTTTTTGTTTGTGTAATGGTTTATATTTCGTTATGATTTCATTTTATTGGAATTGTTTCTTCAGTTTCATGATGGATGTGTTATCATCATGTAGGTAAATGGTGATCTAGCCCTGTGACTACAGTATGAGTTGATTAGGATGCCATTGATTCGGAAACAAAATCAGAGCTAGCCATGTCAGTTACATATCCGCAGAAGCCCCAGTTTCCGAGACCCTTCTCTTCATTTCCTACCTGTCCTTTATCTTTGACAACCAACTTCCAGTTGCCATTCTCTCGAAGTATACGATTCCCGAAAAAGCTGAATTGTCTTTCACCTTCTTCTCGATCCTCATTAGCATGGGAAAACGACATCATTGAGGAAGAACATGTAATTGGTGACTGTGTTGTATTTGAAGATGGCATTTTTGAAGACCCATACCTCCAAGGTGAAACCAACCATGACAACTTTATTCCACCTAAACGCAAAGGCAAAAAGAGGTTAAATGAAGTTGAAACTGAAAACTTAGTGCCAGAAAATTGGAGAGAGGTGCAAGCAGAGATTAACATTACAAAGAAAGATAGGCGCAAGATTGCACAGGAATTAGAGTTTGGTCGCAGAGTGGAGAAGAGAAAACAAGGTTATGTTCCTTTAAGGAACGTGAATTTAGAAGAATATAAAGCTTACAAAGAGGCAAAGATGGCACAGTTGAAACCAGTGGCACTTGACAGTCCTTCTAGTTTTCCAGTGAAAGAAGAGGATAAGGAGGCTAATGCGGGCGCAGAGAAAGAGTTGCTAAGTGAAAGAGCGGCGCCACGGAATCCAAGATGGGAAGTTTATGGGAGGGGCTTGGAGGATGTTACTGAATTTTTCAACAGTGAAAACTATGAACCTGGTAAAAAACCTGAAGGTAAACCTGCTATTTATGCATCACATAAGTCTTAAGTGTGGCTTTGGTTGACTTGAATTAATTGAAAGCCTCAAACTAGCTGGAATTTTCTATATATTAGTGTGAAAGACATTGATACAATATTGCTTCAGATGATGTATCTGATCCATACTTTCCCTCCTCTGCATATATCTAATCCTTTTAGTTCTAGTTTCTAGTGTTTAGGATGCAGTTGACTGTGATTTTATTCTGGTCTTCCAGATGGTAGAAATGCATAACACAAATGATTAGTTCAGAATTTGGTTGTTTAAATTACAAAGAGAGGATAGTAACTTCAAAGCCTGAAAATAGGTCCCCGCAAGCTATTTACTAAGGAAGAAAAGGTTCTGCTGAACAAACGGATACCTAACCTGGCTGCTGCGACATCTGTAAGTTCTCTGTGTTCTAGTTCAGCATCTTGTTACATATTTTATGCAAGTACTTTTCTTGATATATTTTAAGTGAATACTAACCTGTCTCTTTGGCTCAAAGTTTCTAAATTGGAGATTAACGGACTTATAGGTGTCTAATTATCCTGTGGGATGAGAATAAGATCAGAAGCAAGGACTTGGCTACTCCTTTTTATGCCATTTTCTTTTTAGCAACGGAAGTTGAGGATTTGGTCTTTTTGGCTCATGATGAAAGTTGCTGCAGGACAAATGGCTACCCCTGCACACATTGGCTGCATCGGGAGAGTTTTACCTTATGAATGCTTTGCTGAAACACAATGTTGATATCAATGCTGTAGATAAGGTACGATAGCCTGATTATTATACGATTAAACATTGAGAAAATTTCTCAGTATTGAACACTCAAGTTGTGAACTTGTGATGTTTATTTTGGCTTATGTGTTCTTTCTAGGATGGTTTGAGCGCACTCCACAAAGCAATTATAGGCAAGAAGCAAGCAATTATGAACTATCTTTTGAGAGAATCTGCTAATCCATTTTTTCGCGATAAGGTATGGATACACAGATGCTGCATGATTAGTGCTCATGTTCTGTTAGGTTAGTGGCTATTATGGCTACAGAGTAATTTTCTTCACTATCTTGTTTTGGCTTGACTTTGGTCTGTATGGGTCTTGGAGAATAACTGTTTATATAAGTCATGGAAAACTCGGCTTCTGTTGTGGTTTTCTTATCTGAGTCATATTAATCTGGATCTGTGTTGTCACATTTGCGTGTTCTATATAGGAAGGAGCTACATTGCTGCACTATGCTGTCCAAACAGCATCGAGTCAGGCGATAAAGATTCTTCTATTGTATAACATTGACATAAACCTCCAGGATAAAGTGAGGACCCTAAATGTTGATGGGCACTCTTGTATTTTTTTTGTCTCAGGCCCATAGCTTTATATCTGAGGATTTTGTCTGTATTCTTCAGGATGGATGGACACCATTGCATCTTGCTGTCCAATCTCGACGCACTGATGTGGTGAGACTTTTATTAATCAAGGGAGCCGACAAGACAATAAAAAACGAGGTAGACCTATTTGGATGTGTTATATTGCACAGAATTTTTAGGGAATTTATTTGCTTCCAGTTTTCTTGATATTGCAATTTGCTACCCAATTGTTTCTTAATCTGGAGGCTGTTCTTAGGCAGGTGCCATTCACTATTGAGCTCTGGTAAAAATTAAATGTTTCGCACTGTTCCCCGAGTAGAATGTTTGTGGTAGTATCCCGCTTCCTTATAAACCATGTAATTACTGGAGGGGACATTTCCGTATTCCTAGAGTGTCCTCAAGAGAATGCACTAATGTGCTATGATAGGTCTCTGCTCCATTCATTGGACACACACTGAGCACACAGACCTGAGCTCCTAAGGATGGCCTCGGGAATTGCAAGTGGTGATTTGCCCTTAAAAATCTAGTGAGGAAGATGGATATGCTCACTGATTGAGAAGATCATTGGGTTAATGGTTACGGACATGCTTATCTTTAATAGATAGTTGAACAACTAGCAGCTGAAATGACATCTTACTATTTACGTACCCAAAATATCATCCTCTTTCCCAGTATTCATGCCCTTAGTTTGCTTGGTCCATGCTTTCTTTTGATTCGCTGCTTATTCCTTACTTGTATGAGCTTCAAACTTGAAAATCTCTTCCTCTTCCCTGATGAACCATTGCCAGAGTGATTTTTTTTTTTTTTTGGTCCAGCCGGAGTGAATTGAGCATGTAAGATTAAGTCTTTTTTTTGTGGTAGCCTGAAGCATGTAGTAAATAGGTTGATGTGCTCTTAATTCCAATTCTCTGTGATGTGTGCAATTATCCTCTTTCATTCAGCCAAAAATAGAAGCATTTCCTTTTTCAGGATGGTATGACTCCGCTCGACCTTTGTCTACATTCTGGTCGAGACTTGAGGACTTACGAGCTTATCAAGTTACTGAAGCGGCTTCCCAAGTCAAAGCTAATTATGCCGTGAAGGTGATGAAGCTCTCGGTCTCGAGGGCAGTCCTTGAAGATGTCTTCCTCAGGAAAGAGTAGAAAGTAGAAAATGCACACACATAGCAGGAAAAGAGTTCAGGACCAGCACGAGGCAAACGCAGCTTGCTCTTCTAAAGCAAAGCGAAGCATCGCACGACTAATTTCAGCCGATAACAGTCGGGCAAATGTTCTCAGGAAACCTTTGTGCTTGCGCAGGAGCAGGACGGCAGCAACTGTCGCTCCACATCAACAGACAAGTCGAAGAAAAACTATTCTACTTGATACTTAGTGAGAAGCTGCCGAGACGTAATCGCACGTATCCTGTTCCGTAAGTCTCGTCGGCCTTCCACTCAAGATGGACTGGACTCATCCAATATAATTTGTTCTTAGTATTTGAGCACCAATGTGCATGTCGGGCAATCATGAGAGTGGTTATAAACTAATCCGACATGTCGGATGAGGAAGAGTTGTCTATGTCTATCTTATCCACTCTATAATCGAACAGTAGTTCATCGTGTGCTGTCGTTCGTTTCCGTCGTTTTCAAAGTCGCCTTGTTGGCTCGTCCAGGAATAAAATAAGTACATTGCCAGATGATCTTCCGGTTTATAAATTCGACGGGGAGATTTCATTCCTCGTGATCTCGACAGTAAGCATTGTCACCTTCAATTTCGCAATTTCTTCCTACATCATTAACAAGGAGTTAGCGCGGTAAGCTCCGCCAAGGGCCGTGACCCGTTTCGTTACTATCGTAGCAGTCCCTGTAGGGAAAATTTATTAATTTGATCGAGGGATAAGTGATTCGACTATGTAAAATTCTTTGGTAGAATCGATGAGCCAAGGGGCAGGTAGGAACGAGAAATTAACTTGAGTCGAATAAGGGCAAAAGTGACTAAAAATTTTAAATATACCAATGATGACGCATTTATTATAATTTTTTTTTCGAGATAGAAAAATTCCCAAACTTATATCTACATGACACGGTTACCTTTTGTTAAGGTTCCATCGACAAGTACCGTTAAATATCTGTCTATATGGACGTTGGAAAATAAACGGAAGCAAATTGTGTTGACATGGAGCAAAAATGACGTTTTTTCGGAAAAATTATCCGACGGAGCGTTGATGAAAAGTAAATATATTACAATAATTATAAGTTCGTGATTTTTTATCCAGCAAGAAAAAATTAGAGTTAATAATATGTCATAACTTTTTTTATTATGTAAAACAAGGTTTACGGTAAAAATGCCGCAGTCAACATAGTTCAAGATGTTTGATGATTTATTGTCGGTCTGTATAATTAAGAGTTGTGCGCGTTATTATGATCTTTAATTTCACCCAACGGACGGATAAAATTTGTATATTTTCCTTAAGGAAATTTAAAATGAAAAATGGATTTTGTTTTTTGGTCGAATTGAAAAAGGGAAAATTAGGACGACAAAGAAAACGTGAATAACAGTGTTGCGATATGCGTGTCTCCATCTCCAAACCCCGAGTCCCGTTCTTGTTTCCCCCATCAGGGATCACCTGCCTTCATCACTCTCTCTCTCTCTCTCTACAATGCTCGCAGCTCATCTGTGCGTCCGCGCGATCTCCGGCTACGGCGCGGCCGAGCAATCGCATGCCAGCCGGTTGGTCGCGACTCCATGCACTTCCTCTTCCTTGTCGGTCCGTCTGTGTAGAGGGAGGCGGCGGTATCGCGGCGTCAAACCCCTTGTCATTTCGTACAAGTCGCCCGGCGGGGGCCTCGGCGGTGGATCGAGCGGCGCCGACGACCGAGACGGCCATGACGACTACCTCCAAGCCTCTCTCCTCCTCGATGGTATCGTCTCTCTGCTTCTGTGATGGCGTTTGCGCCTTGCATGGGGATTCGGCGTGGCTCGTTGATTTTGAATTACGTGCATTTATGTAGATAGCAGTGTCCTTGATTGGAAATAGACGCGTATTTCGTGATAAGAATTGGCAAATGCCTTGATCGTGCCGACTATCGTTGGCTGCGAGTCTTAATCATTTGTTGAACGCGAGTGTCGTCTCCGATTGAGCTCAATTCGACCTGGTCATTTTTCCCGGAGTCTGATTGGGAACAGTCCGTGATTGGGGTGGGGAGTGTTAAGACGATGTCACGACATTGGTTGCACAAGAGATACCTGTGTGTCAAAGGCTCAAGGATTATACTTTTCTACACACTTCAGATTCACTTAAAACACTTCCAATAACTTGTAACAACGTGGTTATCATTCTCTTTGTACTTCTTTTAATGATGTAAATTATCATAAAACACAAGTTATCCCTGTATTGAAAAAAGTAAACTTTGGACTAGCTGCTTTTGGAATTTGAATAACCTTTTTCCTGGTGCTTTTTGCACAAGTTACATGTGCATGGGTTGATGCTGAATACTATTGGGGCAGAAACCGTTTCTCACTACCGTATGCGGAGGAGAGGATATCAAGTAGATGCGAAGAGTCAGTTATCAAGCCAATTGCATCCATTTGCAATTAGAGCAAGGGGTCCTAGTGTAGATCAAGGATTCCTTCATCGGTTTCACAGTCCTACAATTTTTCTTAAGATTGTTTGTGATGGAGCTTTCCTGCTACCCATTGTCGTAGGTATACAAACAGTTTCCTGCACACTTTTCTCCTGTCCTTTCCCTTGTTTTCCAGAGCTTCTGGACTAATGTACTGGTAATTTCTTTTGCCTCGTTAGGAGAGTATGCCATTGAAAAACTAATTGATGCCCTTCACAGCGGTGAAAATGGGGTAACTAACTATTTGTGGCTTTCAGTGAATGTTATATTTCTTTTTTTTTTTTAATCTGAATGTTAGATATGATGGTCTGATGCAGGGTTGTACAGATCAATTTGATTTGGTGAAGGATCTTACAGACAAAGTTGGTTTTGATGTACGTATATAAGTTTCACTTTTAGGAACTGGTTGAAGCTTAGTTGTGTTCTGCTAGCTTTATGTAAGCACTGCGACAGGCTAAGCAAGCATTTGGGTGTTTTAAGATTTTTGATGGGTTACGCAGAATGATACATTGAGATTTACCAAAAACCTGATACACTTTACTCCACTGTTTCATTTAACTCCATTTTATATCATCGACTGGAACACAGCGATTTACTATAATATATTTATGATAATAGAATCCATCAAGTGGCCTTTTGTCTCAAGCATATCCTCTTTTTAATCTTATTAGCACAGGCTGCCTGCTTTGACATGTCAAATTAAGGGACTGTGAAGAACTAAGCCTTAAAGATATTAACGTATACCCTCAAATAGTCCCATCGCTTCTGTGCTGCGTATGGCATTGGCTTGACCTTGTTGCTGTTATTGGGGCATAATGTATTATTCATTTATTCAGTTGTTTGAGTTGTTAATCTAGTGCCACGGTCTATACCATCAATTGCAAAGCGTGTTGTTCGGAAGATTGATTCTGAAACGAAAGTGTGATTTGGTCTCTGTGGAATTAAGGCATAGGAAACATTGATTCAAGTTTGGGTAAGTGAAGTGTTTAAAGAATTCACTAGAGCAACGGAAGAAATCTTGATTAGAAACTTTGAATTAGCTTTAGAAATATAAGTGAACAGTAAATATATTGCTAAAACCTTTCTGTTGCTCCTCTCTCATCTGCATTTCTGGTGTTGGCTTTCTGTTGGAAGTTGACTTGTTCAACGCTACTCATCCAGAGATGTAGGTAATAGTTATAATAAGATGAATCTCATTTCCCTTCTTTGCAGATAAAGATGGTAAGGATCACACAGAGAGTGGCGAATACTTACTTTGCCAGATTGTATTTCAGTAAGGTAACTAAAAGCTTGTTGCCTGTAGAACATGCTTCATCAGCCTTGTGGTTCTTTATTTGATGGTACAACAAAATGATTCCTTTTCTGCAGTCAGGGAAAGATGATTTACTAAGTGTAGACCTTCGTCCATCGGATGCAATAAATGTGGCTTATAGGTGCAAGGTTTGTACTATGTGTCTCTCCTGCTTGCACGTGTCTATTTGTTCTGCAAATATTGGATAAGAGAAACCCCCTCAAACCTGACATCTGAAGTTTTGTGGATACATGCTTGTACCAATAAGTCTGGTTAGACTCAAGTTCCTTCTAAGTGTAAACTGAATGAGCAAATGCAAAAGGGGAAATTGCTCAATGGATTGATCTCATATAGATTTGTGGTGTTGATGTGATTCACTAGTCTAGTTCTGGAATAATCAGCTGAGCTTTCTTTATTTATAATTTTGTTTTTGTTTTTGCTATCATTCAAAAAAACCTTTCGCTTTAGGTTTCTTGTTGATTATGTTTTCCAAATTGTTGGTGGATATCCATCATCACCTACCAGATTTTGCCTCTTTTAGGTTCAGACCATGTCTACCTTTATCTGAATTGAAATAAATAGACGTGGCATTGGTGGAGGTGCCTGGTGTAGCAATTGTGTCTCTTTTGTCTGGTGGGTCTGGCAACTTCGTTTTTTCCTGATAGGAAGCTGTGTTCTGTAGGTGCCAATATATGTAAATAAGCAAATTATCCTCAGAGATGCTATCAGATTTGGTTATGGAACAGAGACTACGCGTGACAGAAAATCGGTCTACGATGTCTTACTTGACAGGTAACTGGACTTTCGAGCATAAGTTTTGTATTGTGATGTAGAAAACTCAAAGTATTTAAATATACACGGACTTCACCTAAGCATGACTTACATCTTATCCAGTGCTTCAGACAGCCCAGATGTGCTGGCTGAAGAACTTGATTTAGTCAGAAACATGAATCTAGCTATCAAAGAGGAACGATACAATGATGCAGGTACATTTGTGGCAGTTTATTTTTGTCCTTGTTTCTCATGAAGTTTTTCTTCATCAAGCATGAGTTTCCTGGTTTTATTGTAATTTATGATCAAGTTCATGAATAGTTCTGTCTGGGTTTCTTGTTCTTGACTTTTAGCTTTTGCAGCCTTGTGGAGAGATAAACTAATGAAGCTTCGTAAATCAAAGACGTAAGGATTGGCCAGATACAATACAAAGGTACTTACTCTTTCGATGAATTTTAATCTACTTCTTGTGACAATCGAGGAACGAAAAGTTTTTTTGGATTATCTGACTCCTCATATCATATGCGCATTTTTAGAATCTAAGGGGGTATTTGGGATGGTTTTTATTTTTAGAATTTTTTTTCTAGCCTTTGACTTTTATTTGATACTCAAGACGTCAGAAACATGCACAATATTGACATTTTGTTACATTTTCATTTTCCCATAATCTGTTAAAATACTAAATAAAATGGCAAACAAAAAATGTGATTGTTTGACCAGCTCATACGCACAAAATTTTTCACTTTTGATTTTCCAATTCAACTTTGTTGGAGACTCAAATAGTACGAACCCGTGAAATCTATAATATAATTACGTCATCGTGTCTAATCATCTATGCACTTCAAAATAAGAGGACTTTTAAAGAGACTAGGGACATTTATTAATTTAAATTTTTTAAGTCTGACTTTTTCTTTAAACTACTCTTACTAATGAAAAGTCTCTTAGACAGAACAAAACATGAAGCGACTTCTTATAATTCAGCTAAATCGAAAGAAATAACTGAAGGATGAAAGAACAATTAAGGCACAAATAAAAAATAGGTCGATTCAAACTCAAATCTAAGCTATTTCTTTTTATAGGGTTAATACCACAAAGAACCCTAAACTAGTACACATGTGATAAATATACCCCAAATCAATTTTTAAGTCACTAAAAATCCCAAATTGGTACACGCGTGGCACATTTACCTTTTGTTAGCTTCCATTAGATTTTACTATGAAATTGTTGAGCTTGATGACAAATCACAATAACTCATTGACCTAGCAAGTTGAAGGGTAATTCTATTTGTTTACCTGTAATTTTGACGAATGAAGGGTAACAGTCTTCTGACTCCACCACCATTA
The DNA here is from genome assembly GCA_021437795.1 of Rhodamnia rubescens. Taxonomy (NCBI): domain Eukaryota; kingdom Viridiplantae; phylum Streptophyta; class Magnoliopsida; order Myrtales; family Myrtaceae; genus Rhodamnia; species Rhodamnia rubescens. The sequence goes on from JAILYA010000046.1 coordinate 230,912, forward strand.
AAAGATCTGCTTATATATGTTAGGAAATCTATCTCTTCATCTCTTGGATTTCCACGTGGACTTGTCGGATCAACTCAATTATTTCCATGTGTCATTTAACTTAGCAGTTTCACTGTAAAATTGACGGAAGCTAACGGAGGGTAAATGTATCATGCACCCAAAAATCAGGTTGGGTAAATTGTCACGGATATATTAGTTTGGGATTTTTGGTGACCCAAAAAATAATTGGGGATAAATTTGTCACATGTGTACTAATTTGGGGTTTTTCGTGGTATTAACCCTTTTTTAATATAAAAACTAGACCAGATGGAAAATGTAAACAAAAGCATATGAAAAATAGAAAGTTAACCCTCACTCATGAATTTCTAAAACTAATCTCTTACTTAAAATATGTATGCATACCTTGTTTTGCAAGCCCTTGTATAACATGCATGGCAATGCGATTGGTGAATTTATACAGCATGAATACACGTGACCTTCTTGTTCTCCACTTTTTACCAAACAGACATATTTCAAATGCTTCTAGTCAAAAGAAAAAGTAATCCACAATGTGGGATGATAGTTTTGCCACAATATAAGCTATTTTTGCGTTACCTTTATATGGTGATTCTGAGATCGGAGCATATATGATATAACTGGTATAAGTCTGTATATAGCAATATTTCCATAATACAATATCAAGTGTCAGTGGCTTTCTTCTTTTTCATTGTCATGAAATCACCATTTTTTCGCTCATGCGGAGGAAATCCATGCCCTCATTGGCCTGCGGGTCTTTAAAATCTCTTCGGGGTTACGCCATCCCCAATCCCCATGCACCTTGGTGACAGTAAAGGTTGAAAAAGTGTAGGGGCGAGAAGTCAAAACATGCCAATCTTAATTGTCAAGTTAAGCCCTTGGTGCTGCGGCATCACCCTGGGTGTTGTGGCATTAAATCACTTTACATCACTCAAAACATGTTAGTTTGCAACACATTCAATTTTATTACTTGTTCATAAGTTTAGTCTCCTTTGCCTGACCTTGAAAATTGGACATGATTCTTGATTTTAAAGTAATATATTGATTCTCAACTAGTATCTCAATTTGGGGTAATTGTTATCAGTGATCACTTTACTTTGGTACATTTTCAATTTGATAATTGAATTGTGACTTTTATCCTTGTTATACATACAATTGATGTAGTACGCGTGGATTTCTATAGATAAAATGTTAATGTAGTGTTTTTGGGGTGTACATGTGGTAGCAGTGACCAAGAATGAGATCTAACCTCAATACCATAACAATGGCACACGAATGCATTGCAGTTTTTTTTTTTTATAAATAAAATAGTCTGTGAGAAACTAATGGATAGATCTGTAGGTTAGTGGCTTACTGCGGGCTTTGCTGTCAGAGACATCCTTCCTTATGCTTTTATCTTTTTTGTTCTTGTACTGAGGTACAATTTGTGGTATTTGACATTATTCTCCTTGTTAATTTTCCTTTTAGGATTCTCTTGTACAAAAGAAAGTGATGGTGGAATGTTTCCAGACTTTGCTCGCGTGACTAAAGTTGTAAGGGATCAAATGCAGGTCAAGGGCGGTTAAAAGTTAGTTTCTGAGTTCTAGAAAATCGAGGCAAACTCCGAAATGTACAGCTTTGAGTTAGATGGGTGCTGCCTCTAACTTGACTCAGCAATCATGTATGCCTGCCTTCCTTTACATTACAGAGCGCCATTATTACTCAAAAGTCCCGATTGTACTCAACTGCAATAGTTGAATATGTATCGTTGCAAAATATGACCGATAGGTTATACGGCATATCAGTTGAATGCTGGTGTCTATATCAATATATATACACGTGCTCTCATTATTTAGCAAAGGGTTGGATAAGTTAAGGAAGTGTGGCTTTCGAAGTTTGATGTTTTGGAATTCAAATTTGTTTGTTTCGGCCTGTTTCTAGCCCGGCTTTTGTTCCTCTCTTCTCGAAGAGAGGTCTTAACTGGTCAGTCTTCCATTAGTTTTTGTCTGTTGCTATCTCCTGACAAGCCTAAACGTGCATCCCTGAAACTGAAATTTCGCGGCTGACCAACTGAAACTGTGGTGCAGTTCCGTCATGCTTGATCCTGATCCTGTTCAACTTCGTAACTGTTACCAGGAACCCTCAGGCCCCCGTCAGCGATGGCTGATCTGCCTTCTCTACCAGCCTTCTCTACCAATTGACCATCGACAATCTCGATAGTTCTAACAAGAAAGCCCATGTTTGACAGATGTGTTTAAAGAATTTTGGCTAGCTTTTGTTATTCAAATTAGAACTTTGGAGTAATACTAAATACAATATGATTCTACTAAATTCTTACTCTGAGTTACGTGGCAGTGTGCTTTAATGGGCTCACTAACAGAAATAATCACTCTGGGAGTGTCACATTACTTAATTAATAAATTGTTTTTAAGCTATTTCGTGAGAAATAAATGATTTAGAGAACATGTTTTTGAAAACGACTAGAATACGAAAATATTTAGACATAAATCGTTGCCGTTAATAGAAATATTTTTCATTGACTAATTGAACGTTTTTAGGAAAATATTTTCCGAATCATTCGTTTTTCACGAAACTAACAAAGTTTAGTGTACCTATATTTGCTCAAAACGATGGCACTGAACGCAATGTTGGGGAAGCACTCAATTTCCCATGGAAAATAGTTGGCATGGACTTCCTAGCTAATTCATTTTCTTTTGGCATAGATCAGGGCTGGCCGTCAGAGATGGCACACAGATTCCGCTCAGCTCATGTAATTTTCTGCACTTGTGAATGCTACTTTCCCTGTTATGCAACAATTTGTACAGAATCGTCAGGATTGTCTGTACAGTCGTTGACTGATGTATTTAATGGAGCCAGAATTCACAAAAGAACACTTCCAAACCGGAGAAAATGCTGGAGTAACGAGCATTACTGCCATAATACAAGCTAATATCTCAAGAGAAATTTCAACTCGAGCATCACCCGGTAGTGATGATCATCGACCTCGGGTCGGGAAGGGAAAAAAAAAAAATCAAAGTGGGTGCCGACAGATGGAGGGGATTCTCGGCTGCATTCGGAGCCGCAGAGGACGCGGCATTTTCTCCCCGTCTCCCCAGAGCGCGTATGCCTCCTCCCCGTGCGCGGCGCTGTCACCTACTTCCAGATCGTCTTCCGCCATTCTCAGGTTGACAATTCTGGCTATGAGAAGGCAGATGAAACTCGTGGCGACCACATTCCATACCGTGATGAAAGCTGCTCCGGCGAGCTGGTACGCCATCTGCTGGAGTCCTTGGCTGGCCTTCCCGTCGATGATGCCATATAACAAGCCTGTGTGATTACCTGACGGATAAAACATGCTCAGGAGATCCGGTTTCGCGAACAGCCCCGAGAGGATGCCCCCAAAGCTCCGGCCACCGCGTGTGTGGAACACGGCCAACGTGTCGTCCACTTTCTGGAAGAAAGCCGATCTTCTGTGGAGTACCATCATGGTGTACCATGGTACCGCACCGGACACTGTTCCCATCAAAGCTGCTGCCCACGAGTCCACGACTCCTGCAGTCGGCGACCGGTTTAAATTATGCAGTGGTGCATCTAGTTTAATCAGTAGAAACTGCACCTTGCGGCTTGATCGCTTTAAGTGAGCGATCGGTCGAGTTTAGTGAATGGAATGTGGCTGTAAATTACATTAATAGTGCGAGCGAGCAAGCGGATAATAAGATTGGTGACCGAGTAGTTAGCTCGGTGAATGATGTCGACTCTAGGCTGGGTGTCCAATGCTTGAAAAACTGTACTCAGTTGGCAAACATTTCAAATTTTTGTGGCAGATTGCATAGTGTTTTCACATTTTGAAAATGAAAACTAGGAGATCCATGAACTGAAAACCGCTTTCCGATGTGAAATCGGGCTCGGTTCCGAACTCGGAAGAGGGTCAAACCTGCCCCGGGTGTGATGCAGACAAGGCCAGTGATCATCCCCTGCACAGCACCAATGACAGAGCTCTTCTTGTAGAAGATCATGTCCAGCGAAACCCACACGATGAGGCTTGTGGAGGTGCAGAGATGGGTGTTGAGGATGGCCAGGGACGCGATACTATTGACTGCGAATGGCGAACCGCCGTTGAACCCAGTCCAACCCATCCACAAGAACCCTGCACCTCCCAGCACGTGTATTATGTTGTTCGGCGGGAAGTTTTGCCTGTCGTGCGAATGCCTCGGTCCGACCTACGACACATGGAAAATCGCCCACCAAAAATGAGATGTAATGGAACAGAACGTAAGATGCGCGCGCAGACGAGCACTAATGCATTCGTTGGAAAGATTGTACGAAGAACAAGAATGAGAGAGATTCCTAGGAAAATTGCCAGCAGTAATCAAAGGTAATTCCCAGATGCACAATCGTGTCTCTGAGATAGTTGAATTGAAATGCATTCTATCTTGGCCACAAAGAGGAAGCATATTCATATGAAACTTCGCACACTAATTCGATGAGTCGGCCTTCATATCTCTAGAATTGTCCGAACGCTAACTGGGTTGCCCATTCGAGCATCTGGCGAACGAGGGACGATTGAAAAGACACAGTTTCGAGCAATCGGCTTTGCTCTTCGTGATCACCCGGAACTTACTGTCCATGATCTAACAGTTTTGAGCAGAAGTGATTATGCGAAGAATACTACATGAATCAAGTCTATCTAAGAATCACTAATGATTTAAGTATCTTAAGTTTAATCTTGTTATTGATGTAGTGTTCATTACCCAGTAAGCAGCAGTGAAGCCGGCCACACCAGAAGAGAGATGGATCACGAAACCACCCGCATAATCAATGATCTTTTCATACAAAAAACCTCCTCCCCATATGCTGAAGGCGCCCACCGTGTAGCTGAACGTCAGCCACAGCGGCACGAACATCATCCAGGCGTAGAAGTTCATCCTCCCGAGCAGCGACCCGGCCAGCAAGATCACCGTGATTGCTGCGAATGCGAACTGGAAGTAGACGTAGTCGGCCATCGGCATCCACCCCGACTTCAACTTGCGCAGGAGGAAGCTCTGGGAGAGCACCGGGTGGGGTTTCCCCACCAGCGGGCAGAGGGGGTCCTCGAACGCCATGGAGTGGGCCCAGAGGACCCAGCAGACGAGGACGGCGGCAAAGGCGTAGAGGGCCATGAAGGCCGAGTTCACCGCCCACTTCTTCTTGACCATGCTCCCGTACAGGATCACGAGGCCCGGGACGCTCTGCATGCCCACCAGCGTCGCCGCCGTCAGCTGCCACGCGTTGTCGCCCTTGTTGTTCCACCCCGGGGACGCGTCGTTCGGCGCCAGGTTCTTCGGCAAGTCTACCGGGCCGCCGCCGGCATAACTCATCATCACGCGAGAGGGTTGTGATGGAGATGGAATCGAAATTTCGGGATCAGAGTAAGAATGAGAATGATAAAGAAGAGGGAGTTTTGGAGGTATGCCTGGGGGGAACCACATAGTTATAATCTAAGGGTTTGGCTGGTATCAGGATCATCTAACATTCTTGGCTGTCTATAGCTCCAAGATTCCACTTCGATTGTTCTTAACAATCGTCAACATTAACTTTGCATATTCTCTTTTCGGCCAAGTAATAATACATAACATGTTTTTTTTTTTTTTTGCCAACGGTTGTCTCGAGTCATATCTGTACACTTCTCATTGGAACGGGTTTTAAAAGAAGGAATAATTATTTTCTAAACATAAGGTGTATCATTTTATTGATAACATAACAAAGTTTTCGTGTCGTTGATTCGATAGAAACTAAAAAGGATCACGGTGTTTGTGCAAATATTAAAATCTAACTTGTGCCAATCTTTCCCAATCGAAACTCAAAAGCAACCCAACAAGAAAACGGAAGGGAAGACAACACATAAGGTCCATCAACTTTTGGCTAACTGTGCAATGACCGTAACTCATATCTGGGCACACGAAGAACTTGAAGTATTCACATTAACAAAGCAAAAGTGTCGGTCATCGATATCGTGGAAAATGGAAGTTCGGACTAGTGGTTTCGGATTATATGCTCATCGTCGCACGCTATAGAATATCGCAGGATTGCGTGAAGACATAAAATAAGAAAAACACAAAGACTTGTTTGAAGTTCCACCTCTTGGAACCTAGAACCTACCCGTCGGAAATTCCCAATTTCCATGATCTGGAATTTACCTTGTATACTATGAAATCTTGAACTTACCGTATTTCCACCGGTTCGGTTCTATGGTTCATTGTTCTACCATGAAACCATGTTCGGTCCTATTGTGCAACGTCTCTCTACGAACTTCAACCCGATATGCAATATCGTCCCTAAATTTTAAGTTGTTTAATGTGATCTCCGAACTTTTAGTATATGATCATTTAAGTCCTCGATTTGTACAAAAATAGAAAATAAAGCCATTCCATTAATTCACCTTAACGGATATTTTTATCAGAAATTGTTGAATGAGAAGTGCTCTTTTACTTGATTGCGCGGGGGATGAATAGAAGCGAGTGGGGGCGGAATGAATCTGAATGATCGACTCCAAATCCCATCAATAATTTGGTTTTGAACTTTGGCAACTCATACACAAATAAAACTTGCCATGGCTGATACATGTTTTGACCATATACAAAGATTTACTCCAAGACAAAAACATCACACGAAATGAGACCTGAAAAGGATGAATATTTAGGTAGCAAAAAATAAAAAAAACCATTCCGTTACCCAATTACGGACATTCTTAAGTGGTGAATGAGAAGCTTTTACTTTTGGGGGTGTAGAAGCGGTTGGGACGGAATGAATCTGAATGATCGTCCCAAATCCCATCTTTGATAAGTTTTGAAGGTTTGGCTACTTACACAAATAAAACTTGCCATGGCTGATACATGTTTTGACCATATACAAAGATTTACTCCAAGACAAAAACAACACTCTAAATTAGACCTCAAAAGAATGAAGATTTAGGGAGCAAGAGTAACAAAAATTACATTACCCCTAGGGGAACAGGTACTTGGGGTCCACCATGGGGAAAGAATGAAGAAAAAATTTAAAAAGTTTTTACATTCATAATAAAAAAAAAAAAAAAAAAAAAACATATCCCCGGGTCCACCATGAAGCTCTCTCATCCTTTCACTGGGTTGAGGCTTAGTGGAAGGATATTGGACAGAGTAATAATCTCAATCTGTGCATTTTGCTCTTCCCTTCCATTTTAAATAGAGCGACTCTGGCTATTGCCAAAAAAATTAATAGGTTTGGAGTGAACGTACGCCGTCAAGCCGCCTGGGTTCATTTGCTAATCCGGATGGATTGTGTACAAATTGTCTAGGTTCTTTTGGGGGGGGGGCAGCCTTAGCTCTCATAGTCCAAGGCGCACGCGTCGCATGATGTCGAAAAGGAAAGAGTATTCGACCCCAAAAAAAAAAAAACAAATTGAAAGAGTAAGAAATCGGAACGAAAGATGAGTTGTAGGCGGACGTTCCAATGTGCTATTTGCTTTGGTTCCCATGATGTCCTCGTTCCGCTATGGCTACGACATGGGAAAATTGTCCAAAAAGTTGTAAGCCTATTATGCGGTTTTGTCAATTCGATTGTAAATCTTTCGAGTTATGTCGATTTAGTCCTAAATATTTTTTGAGGAACTGCCAATTCAATCATTTCTGCTGATTTTGGCCGAGATATACCGGCGTGGACAAATTTTTAAATTTTTTTTAATTTCCTGATTTTTTTTCCTTTTTCCCTCTTTTTCCCATCATCGGTGAGGGCCTTGATGCCCTCACTAGCCTTCGCCCTCGCCCTCGCAAGCGGCCTCGCTAGATCCAATAAGGCCCAGCAATGTTCGCGGGAGGGAAAAATGAAAAAAAAAAAAGAAAAAAGAAAAGGAAAAGAATTGAAAAAAATAATAAAAAAATGATTATCCATGTCGGCGTCGATCGTGCCATGTAGGACGGGCGACGTTGACTAGATTGCTCCTTTAGCAATTTCCAGCTAATATTTGCCCGAACGACTAAATTGGCAAATCATCAAAATTTTTAGGACAAAATTGGCACAATTGATTTTTTTTTTACAAAATTGATAATCTGTCGAAAGGTTAATTAGCGATACAATTGAAAGGTTTAGAACCGAATTGCTCAATGTACAATAGGTTTAGGACTTGTTTGATAATTTAGTCAAAAACTTGTGTCAATTTAGTCATAGATAGACCTATGAATTTAGCCAAATTTAGTCCTAAACTTTATGACAATTTGTCAATTTAGTTTCAAACCTTTCAATTATGTTAATTTAGTCATTTCGACCTAAATTAGGTTACTTCGCTTCTCTATATTTTGTTGAGTGCTAAGATTTTCGTATTTCATAAGTTCACGTGTAATGTGATTGATTGGACAAATTGTTAAAGAAGTTCTAAACATATTGCACTTTTGCCAATTCGAGTCATGAACCTTTTGTATTTGTGCAAACTCAATCTATCCAGCCAACTTTAATGCGTCGGCACCGATGTGGATGCCGGCTGGTATCGACGGTGAAATATTTAATAATATTTCAATATTTTTTCCAATTTTTTTTATTTTGTTCATCTTCTTCCTTTAGCCCGCAAGTCTCGACCTTACTAGCCACTAGAGTCATTGTCGTTGGGCGAGCTCGACCTTGCCCGGCTTTGGCGTGCCTAGATCCGGGCGATGCCATGGCCGGGCGAGCGACGGTGGCGGCTCTAGTGGCCGGCGAGGCCGCAACCTCGCCGGGTGGAGGAAGAAGATGAACAAAAAAATTAAAAAAATAAAAGTTGAAAAAAATATTAAAATTTTATTAAATATTGCCCGTCAACGTTGTCCGGAGTCAATGTCGCCGATCGGATAGACTGTATTGGCACAAATGCAAAATTTTTAGGACTAAATCTGTATAAAAAAAAGTTTAGGATTGAATAGGCACAAATACATAAGGTTTATGATCGAATTGAAAAAATTAAAAGGTTTATGATTGAATTGGCAAAAGTGTAATAGGTTTAAGAATTTTTTGACAATTTTTCCTAATTGACTCGATGATATTACGTTTCTATGACACGATGTTTAACGAAGGCAAAGGATACTTTCTTGGCTTAGAGAGTTGAGGTAGGTCTAGTTTTTGGGAAAATTACCAAAAAAGTCCTAAACCTATTGCAATTGTGCCAAATTAGTCTTAAACTCTATTTTTTTATCAATTCAGTTCTAAACCTTTTATATTATGCCAATTCAATTTGGCCAACTTTGGCTAGCCCGATCTTGTCATGGTCATTTTTAATAATATTTTAATTTTTTTGAAATTGTTTATTTATGTATTTGTTTTTTTCTTTTCTTTTTTTTACCTTCTTCCTCTAGTCGATTCTTTGGAGGCGAGGGAAACCTTGCTATCGGTGGGCGGGCTTAGCCCCTCTAGCCCTCACCTCGGCTCCGATGCCACTGAGGAAGAAGGAGAATTTAAAAAAAATAAAAAAAGAAAAGAAAAAAGAAATAATTTTTTTAATAAATATTAAATTATTACTAAAAACAATTCCACATTAGCGCGGACCAGCCAAGTTGGTCGGATGGACAGAATTGATACAAATACAAAATGTTTAGAATTGAAATGGTAAAAAAAAAAAATTTAAACTGAATCGGCACAATTACAATAAATTTGTGACTTTTTTGATAATTTCCCCCTCTGTTACACATGAGTGCTACCTTCATTTTGAATTGTTCCATGTTCACCAAACGTCACCTCATATTCTTTCCCTACTTCATGCTAATTATTTTGCTCCAATCTAGACATGGATGACACCGGCCCACTGCCAAAATAAGAAAGAAGAAGAAGACGGCCGATTTTGCCAGTATTATCCAACATGTCTCCAATATATCAAATGCCTTGTACTTATTCTAATTGTGTACTCGAACCATATTGATGTTAACTACGCGGTCGGCACAAGCTAGCACGTTCGATCATGCGGGTCTCATTAAGCTAATTAACTTCTTGGGCTGTGCTCAATCCTATCATGCACTCGACCACGTTGGATGCCCGGTTTGTATTCACCCAAATGTATTCGGATCGCTTCATATGGTAAGGCCCATGTGCTTTACATGTCGGATTCGTTATATGTTACAGCTCGGGTTAGCTACTGGGCGTGTGCGAATGATCCACCTCACAGTTTCTCGCACTTGATTGCGTTTCAATTAACTTCGATAGTTTTATTCATTATTGTTAACAAGAAAGATAGATTTGTGAAAGTTGGTAAAAGATGAGAAAAGTTAATAATTCAAAGAAAAAAGACTTCGTAAATTATTTTAAATGAGAGTTGGTAACCTTAAAATCAGTGATCCCATAGATTTGAAATCGTATAATGTGATTCGAGAATGTACAGCGGTAATTAAATACATCATGACCCAAGAGTGATTCTGCTCCAAGTGAAGCTGAGTGGGGCATATGGGATGTGCTGTGATCAGCCAACAAGTTCATTGCCTGATCTATTGGAACTACTTTTCCAAGATGCTTTTCTGCTCGGATGGAGGTAGACGTATGTGCAATTGCTGCCTCAATTGCAAACAAGATGAATAGAAATTATTTGGTTATGGTTGTCCTCTTGGCATTGATACTGAATTTATGTGCTTAAACATAAACTACATTATCTCTTAACTGGGGACCAGTGTTTAATTCGAGTCGACAAAACCTACAAGTTAGCAAACGAGGATGATGCGTATCGTTTTTCCTGAATCTTTATTAGGGTCTTATCAGTGTCGAAATATTGTGCGAAAACACTAATGACCCATTTAGGAAGTTTTCATTGTACCTTAATACATATGCACTATTCGATCGGCGATGCCCGTAGACCAATCAAATCAAGGACGTTAATGGATCTTTTTAATCTTATATAGCAGTGAGATGTAATTTTCAAACAGAGGTTTTGTTGTAGGAATTGTTCGTTCGTGTAAGTTCGTATAAACAGAAAATAAGATTGGAAGACGAACCTTTAGCCAAATGGAAAAAACGAGTATGCAGAAGATTGATCCGAGCCCAACGTTATTTCGTTGTGTCCTTAAGACAAATTTGCCCCCTCGATCGGTATCCAAGGACGTTGGACAATTGTCTCCCAGGATAGAACGGATCGCGTTCCTCTGAAGCGGTACTTCTCCAAAGGACTCCGACGAACGCAACTTTGCGAAATAATCGCAGAGAAAAATATGAGGGGATGCAAGTTCGAAGAGAATTTTCAATGGGAAAACGCGTCGAAATAACTCTTTCGAAGACTTTTATATTGAAAACAACTTGGAAGAAACGAAGAGTCACGAAGCTTGACTTTGGACGAAGGTTCACGAATCACCGAACGACTTCCCGTGAACAGTTGCATTTATTCGTTAATTGCTTTTACGAACAAACGCATCTGTTCGTTATTCTTTATTGAACAAACATAATTGTTCAAGGAATTTTCTGAACAAACGCATACGTTCGTTATTATTTATTGAACAAACATAATTGTTCAAAGAATTGTTTCGAACCAATGCGTCCGTTCGTTCGGCAAAAAATAAACAACCGATGGGAAAAAATAAAAAATGGAACACAAGAAGCCCAAGCCCAAGCCCGAGCCCGACCCGAGCCGGCCGGACGGACGGACGCGGCGGCGGGGCCGCGCGCGTGGGCCGAAATTCATTTGCGTAGGTCCTCCCTCCTCCTCCACAAAGTGGGGTGCCCCTTGGGGCCCAAACCCATTTGTGAGATTCCACTTAATAAACCCATCTCCCATCTACTTCTCATCCTATGTGGGACTCCCACATTTCCTTCTCATTCACTCTAGAGGGATAAATTCCCCAACAATCCCCCACATGAATGAGATATTCGGACATCACGACTCTTCGTATATGCATGAAATGCAATGTGCGATTATTCCTTGAGAGATAGTTACATCGGGATAAGTAGTCGAAACTTTGAACTTTCCCTAGTGAAATCTATCGGACTTACTCGGTCAATCAAGTAGACTTGATGTCTTTGAACCTGTCGACCTTTGGTGTAAGCCTAGACAATAAAAATCACATAACTTTCTCTCGAACAAAGTTAGTTCTCCTTGTTGTGTTCGTTTTGGCCATGAACACCGCCCCGGTCTCATGAGTGTTTTAGAGAATTCGGCCTTTTCAATTCTCACGAAGCGGCCCTCACTTCACACTCACATAGGTGATTTCGAACATATAGTATATCACATACTCAATTCATAATCATTAAAAGCTTTTTTCGCTTAACCTTCACATATTAGATCTTGTTTTCATCTAGGAATGAGTAATAAATTACAAGTACTCTACATAGTCTTCATAACTTGGTTGTCCCTTTGAACCTAGATCTTGGGATCTCCCAAATCAACAAGGTAGGGTATCCGCTATGAGGACTTATTTATAGGCCTTAAACCCATTCCTTTCGATGTTTTCACAACTATCTCTCTAGTTAGGCCTTTTGTTAGTGGATCCGCAATATTATCTTTTGACTTCACATAATCAATTATGATAATTCCACTAGAAAGAAGTTGTCTTACAGATATTATGTCTTCGACGTATGTGTCGAGACTTACCGTTATACATGACATTCCTTGCCCTTCCTATTGCCGCTTGATCGTCACAATGTATGCATACAGCAAGCACTTGGTTTAGGCCAATTAGGAATATCTTCCAAGAAGTTTCGAAGCCACTCGCTTCTTCACCGGCTTTATCCAAAGCTATAAATTCTGATTCCATAGTGGATCTAGCAATACAAGTTTGTTTGGATGATTTCCATGACACTCTTGCCCCACCAAGTGTGAATACATATCCACTTGTCGATTTTGTGTCTTTAGTGCCGGTTATCCAATTTGCATCACAAGTATCCCTCCGAATCCGCTGGATACTCAGTATAATGCAAAGCATAATCTTGAGTATGCTTCAAGTAGCCCAATACACGCTTCATAGCTTTCCAATGATTTTCATTTGGACTGATTGTAAATCGGCTTAGCTTGCTTACCGCACAAGCGATATCCGGTCTAGTGCAGTTCATGACATACATTAAACCGCCTAGTATACTAGCATACTCATTTTGAGCCTTACTTACACTAGTATTCTTTGAAAGATGTAAATTAACATCTATTGGTGTACTTATGGTGATATGCCTAGATTCTTGTCTTTTTCAAGAATCTTCTCAATGTAATGGGATTGAGATAGAGATAGTCCTTGGGATGTTTTACGGATTTTAATTCCTAAAATGACATCTGCGATCCCCATATCTTTCATATCAAATTTACTTGCGAGCAAGCATTTGATCTTCTTGACAATCTCACTATCACTTCGCCCATTATAAGCGGTGTCGTCTACATATAGACATAAGATGGCAAAGCTATTATGAGTGTTCTTAACGTATACACATTTATCACACTCATTAATTTTGAAACCATTCGACAACATAACTTGATCGAATTTAGCATGCCATTGTTTTGGTGCTTGCTTCAAGCCATATAGTGACTTGATAAGCCGACATACTTTATTCTCTTGTCCCGGAACAGTGAACCCTTCAAGGTTGCTGTAAATATATTTCTTCTTCCGGATCCCCATTTAGAAAAGCTGTTTTGACATCCATTTGATGAATTTCAAGTCTATACAAGGCTGCTATAGCAATTAACATCCGTATAGATGTAATTCTCGTGACAGGTGAATAAGTGTCAAAATAATCCGGACCTTCACGTTGTCTCGTAACCTTTTACGATAAGCCTAGCCTTATACTTATCAATAGTACCATCTCGCTTTCATTTTCCTCTTAAATATCCACTTACATTGTAATGGCTTATTGCCAGGAGGAAGGTCAACCAATTCCCAAGTATGGTTTGACAAGATGGATTCAACTTCACTATTGATAGCTTCTTTCCGAGCGAAGCTTCGGAGATGTCATGACTTCCTTATATGTCCGAGGTTCATTCTCTAACAAATATGTCGAAACTCAGGTCCAAAAGACGTAAAAGTCCTTTGCCTTTTACTACGTCTAGGTTCATCCTCCATTGGATCACTTCTAGATGTAGTATCTCGAGACCTCTTATTATTTTCAATTGGCTCATATACTATGTTATACGGAAATATATTTTCAAAGAACGAAACGTCCCTTGATTCAATGATCGTATTAACATGTATATCGGGATCTTTGATTTGTGAACAAGAAAACGATATGCATTGCTATTCGAGCATATCCGATAAAGATACAATCAACGGTCTTCGGTCCTATTTTAACCTTTTTAGGCTTAGGAACCGCAACCTTAGCCAAACACCCCCACACTTTGAGATAATTCAAGTTAGGCATTCTACCTTTCCACTTCTCATAGGGAGTTTGTTGTATCCTTTTGTGGGGTACTCTATTTAAAATAAAATTTCTTTGTCAAAACAGCTTCCCCTCACAAATTCTGCGGTAAACCGTAACTATTCAACAATGCATTCATTGTTTCTTTTAGAGATCGATTTTTCCTTTCCGCCACACCATTTGATTGCGGTGTATAAGGAACGGTAGTTTGGTGAATGATACCGAACTCGGTACAAATTTCCTCAAAAGGAAATTCATATTCACCTCCTCTATCACTTCTTATCACTTTTATTTTCTTATTCAACCGATTTTCAACTTCGGATTTATAAGTTCTAAAAGCATTCACGGCTTCATCCTTACTACTAAGTAGATAGATATAACAATATCTCGAACAATCATCTATGAACGTGATAAAGTATTTCTTACCACCTCTAGAAGGTATTGCTTTCATATCACAAATATCACGTGTGTATTAGATCTAAAGGTTACGTGACTCTATTATCTACGGAATGGAAAGGAGGCTTAGAAAACTTAGATTCAACACACACTTGGCACTTTTCACTTGGACAATCAAACTTCGGCAATAGTCCCATACTAATTAATTTCTTTATCGACTTATAGTTAACGTGTCCTAGTCTAGCATGCCAAATATTAGGAGACTCAAGCACATAAGTAGAAGCAGCTTTATTCATATCAATTTTGGTTACAACGGTCATTACATTCAACTTGAACAAACCATCACTCGGATAACCCTTTCCTACATACATCTCATTTTTTGGAGAGTACAAACTTATCGGATACAAAAACCAACTTGAAGCCATTCTTGCTAAGGAGAGATCCAGACACTAAATTCTTGCGAACATCCGGCACATGCAGAACATTATTTAGTGTCACAATCTTTTCGAGATGTCATCTTTGAGCAATCTTTCCGACACCTTCAACCTTAGAGGTTGATGAATTACCCATATAGAGTTTTTCATCAGCCCCCACGGTTGTGTAGGACGAGAACATCGATCTGTTCGCACGGATATGACGAGTTGCTCCAAGTATCAATCCACCACTCCTTGGGGTTTCCCACCATATTACACTCGGATATCATAGCGGTCGATTGATATCGTCAACACCATTGGAAATCTCTTCCACCACATTTGCCTCGAGTTTTTTTGTCTTTTCTTGGCTCTGAAATCTTTGGCTCGATGTCCAGATTTTCCACGCTTAAAGCATTTGCCAACAAACTTTTTCAGACCTTGGGTGAATCCCTCTCCCGGACTTGCTAGGCATTTTCCTTTTCTTGTTGAGATTCGATCTTTCTTCAACAACATTGGCCCTTGAGACCTCCAGATTTTTTCCAACTTTCTTCTCGGAAGATCTATTATCTTCCTCTATCCTCAACCGAACAATCAAGTCTTCAAGTGACAACTCCTTTCTCTTATGTTTGAGATAATTTTTGAAATCTCTCCGGGACGGTGGCGTTTTTCTATGAAGGCAGCCACTTGAAATGATTCGCTTAGAGTCATTCCTTCAAAGCATGAATATCATGCATAATCACTTGAAGCTCTTGAACCCGACTTAAGACGGTCTTTGAATCAACTATCTTGAAGTCCAGAAATTTACCGACAATGAATTTCTTGATCCGGCATCTTGAGTTTTATATTTCTTGTCCGGACTATCCCATAACTCCTTAGCCGATTTTAGTGGACTATAGACGTTATAGAGAGTATTATCCAGGACCGTTGAGGACATAATTGCGACACAGGAAATCGGAATGCTTCCATGCGTCTACTGCAGCAAACATTTCCTTGTCTACCTCTCCTTCATCCAACTTAGGAGCATCCTCATTGAGGAACCTTGCCAAGTTCAATGTCGTAAGATAAAACAACATTTTTTGTTGCCATCTCTTGAAATCTATACCATTGAACTTTTCTGGCTTTTCTCCGTGATTCGGAATAGGGTTGACCGGAGTCGATGTCGAAGCCATATCTATTATACGGTGACAATGGACTATTAAATATACGAGAACAGAGATACACCGGAACAAAGATCAATCTAATAAGGAAGCATACGTTGAAGACAGAATGAAAAACAAATAGATTGATATTGAACTATGCAATAGAAGATCATACAACAAGCATGTATACGATATAGTAACAGGTTGAACGGAATACTTTCAATAAAATATTATACGAACTAAGCACAATGATCATGAATGAACGAACACACAAAATTTGTCTTAAGATTGTTGTAGGAATTGTTCGTTCGTGTAAGTTCGTATAAACAGAAAATAAGATTGGAAGACGAACCTTTAGCCAAATGGAAAAACGAGTATGCAGAAGATTGATCCGAGCCCAACGTTATTTCGTTGTGTCCTTAAGACAAATTTGCCCCCTCGATCAGTACCCAAGGACGTTGGACAATTGTCTCCCAAGATAGAACGGATCGCGTTCCTATGAAGCGGTACTTCTCCAAAGGACTCCGGCGAACGCAACTTTGCGAAATAATCGCAGAGAAAAGTATGAGGGGATGCAAGTTCGAAGAGAATTTTCAATGGGAAAAAACGCGTCGAAATAACTCTTTCGAAGACTTTTATATTGAAAACAACTTGGAAGAAACGAAGAGTCACGAAGCTTGACTTTGGACGAAGGTTCACGAATCACCGAACGACTTCCCTGTGAGCAGTTGCATTTATTCGTTAATTGCTTTTACGAACAAACGCATCTGTTCGTTATTCTTTATTGAACAAACATAATTGTTCAAGGAATTTTATGAACAAACGCATACGTTCGTTATTATTTATTGAACAAACATAATTGTTCAAAGAATTGTTTCGAACCAATGCGCCTGTTCGTTCGGCAAAAAATAAACAACCGATGGGAAAAAAAAATAAAAATGGAACACAAGAAGCCCAAGCCCGACCCGAACCGAGCCGGACGGCGGCGGCGCGCGTGGGCCGAAATCCATTTGCGTAGGTCCTCCCTCCTCCACAAAAGTGGGGTGCCCCTTGGGGCCCAAACCCATTTGTGAGATTCCACTTAATAAACTCATTTCCCATCTACCTCTCATCCTATGTGGGACTCCCACATTTCCTTCTCATTCACTCTAAAGGGATAAATTCCCCAACAGGTTTGTCGCATGAATATGATATGCAATCATACACGAACCATTCATGAAATGGGAGGAAGATGCATGATCATATGCCATTCTAATTCAGATTGATTATCTCAAAAAAGAGTCGATAAAATTAAGGCACTGTGGAGAAAGACAAATAAAAACTCGTAGTTTGTAAGTAACTCAAATTAGAGTCGTTAACAACACAACGTGGTAATTCTTTTTGGTCAACACAGTATGACAATCTAATTGGAGAAAAGTTCGTACGTAGTGCTAATTTAGGTTGGTAATCTCTAAAAGAAAAGGATAGAAATATTAAGGGTTTATTACCATCCATGGCAAATAAAACGTGAGAACTAAATTGTAAAATTTGGAAAATTAAAGATAAAAATAGACGTTTGTAAATAACTTGAATGAGAGTCAGTAACCAAAAACTATTTGGAAGCTCAACGGAAGAAAAGTTTGTACGCACGTTGATTAAGATTGGATGTTCTTATAGAAGTTAGTAATTTTAAGTTGTTAGCAAGTTCATTTGGTAAGTCAGGCAGTCACTTGGTCAGCTGTGAAATACAAAATCGAGTTGGCAATATAATAAAAGTACCCGTAAACCAACAAGCTAGCTGAAAAGAAAAAAAAAGTTGCCAGTCACTTTTTTATCGACTTGTTTTTTTACACTTACCAACACCTAGTAAAGGAGAAAATTACCAAAAAAGTCCTAAAACATGTTATAATTGTGTTAATTCAGTCTTAATATTTTTTGTCAATTCAATTATAAATTTTTTGTATTTATGTCAATTCGGTCAAACCATTAACTTTGGCCGATCGATCTCGACCTGGATCTTTGTCGTTGATGTGGATAATTTGTATTACTATTGTAATTATTTATCTATTTCTTTTTCTTTTTCTTCTTTCTCGACCGATTACCGTCACCTCACCGGCCCTCTCCTCTCCGGTTGGTCGCTGAACGGCGACCGGCTAGACGAAGAAGTAGAAGAAAAAAAAAAGGAAATAAAAGGAAAAAGAAGATTTAAAATAAAAATTTTAAAGAGGTATTATTAAAAGCTACCGCGTAAGCACCGACAATGCCACATCAAGCACCGTCCGGCATTCACGTCGGCGTTATTGGACCGAATTGGCACAATAGGATTAAATTGGTACAAATACAAAAGGTTTATGGCTGAATTTACAAAAAAAGTTTAGGACCGAATTGACATAATTATAATATGATTTGGACTTTTTTGATAATTTTTCCCCTAGTAAAGTTACTAGCATAGAATAAGAGATTCGTATCTGCGAATTCTTAGCAGTAGAATTGTGCTATAATGTGTGCACACTAAAAACCACAAAATTTGAAAGAAGGACCGAAAGAGAATGAAGAACACTTACATTAATGTTCTAGGTCACTTGCATTTAAGATAAGATTTTAGCAATACAACACCTACCGAAAAGAGTGAGAATTTAAATCGCTACACATCTTATCTTGATTCAAAATAAATTCTTTTATACGATCAAAATCATTCAACACACGCATGTTTTTTTTTGTCTAAATCATTTCTTATGATAGGTAATATGGGTGCGCATAATTTCGGGGTAGAATTTGGAACTTGAAACCAAACTTGTGGGAACCAGTCCAGTTCTAAGTTTTAAGGTATGCGGGGATAAGTTTCAAATTTCAAAAATAGGGAGAACTGTTCGACTGATAGGTTCCAGGGTAGGTGGAATCTGGACCTTAGAACCTGTGACTGAAACAAGTTTTTGTTTTCTTGATTTATGTCTTTGCGCAATCATGCAGATTCTATGGTATTCGATGATGAGTGTGTAACGTGAAATCACTAACCTTCCATTTCCAATGATATTTATGAGCGGGACTTTTATTTTGTTAATGTTTCATATTTATTCGTGTGTATAAATATAAGTTATGGGCAGTGAAATATACCAAGCAAATTGTGGTTATTAAATGTGACTGATTCAATCATTCAATTAAAAATATATGTGAAACTTGGTAGAAGACCATGGAAACAATCCTGGACCCTGTGACGAGGTATGTTCCGGATTTCAAAACATGCGGGATAAATTCCAGGGTTTCAAAAATGAGGAATCTGTTCTCTGGATAGATTGGAGATTCCAAGTGAAACGTCTACGGATTTTGGAGCCTCTCACCCATAACAGATAAGCCCTACTTCTGGCGAATGACCCATCAATATCTCAACTACACAATCATAACCAATTCATCCATTTGTACATATACCATCGTTTTAGCACTTGGGAATCAAATTCTGAAACCCAGTAGCAATTAATTTGACCTGGAATCCACTTTTATTCGACCTCTAGAGAGAGAGAGTGTGTGTGTGTTCAGAATCCATATGATGAACATTTCTGGGGGACGACTCTAACAGGGATCCACCAGTACGGGTGGATACATTGCCGTAAATTACAAGAATAAGTGAAACAGGGAGATCTGGAGAAGAAGCAAGAATTGAAATGAATGAGTTTTTTAATTTAACACTTGCCGTATTTGTGCCAACAAAGCAGCATCACGACGCATCTCCTGGCAATGTAGAACCTGCATCTCTGTTCCCTCACCATGGCCCAACACCCGTCCCTTCCAGGACCGCCTGACGAGCCGCTGCTGCCCCCGCTGTGCCGCCACCGATTGCCGTCTCTCGATACCGGCCGGGAACTGCGTCGACCCATTTAAATTCGCTTGCGAACGAGGCTCATCACCGCCGTTCGTCTGTCCGCCCGCCCGTGTGAGAGAACAAAAAACAGAGCAAGGAATCACACACGCATGCACTTATATACACATATATAGAAGAGGAATCCAAACTTCTGTGATTCAACCAAACGCCGCAGATGATAAGGACACAACCCTAGAAATCCGAGATTAATCTTCTACGTCACCGATTCTTCTCTCTCTCTCTCTCTCTCTCTCTCTCTCTCTCTTTCTCTATATTTGTACGTGTGAATTGATCCGCTCATTTCCCAGAAGCAAAGCCTAACCAGCTTTCATCCCTTGGAGATGAAGGGTGGGGAGGGGTGGGGTCCATCAACGTACGGCTGAGATTCGATCGAGACAGTTCACCGTCTTCTTCAGGCCCACGTCGCCTTTAATTAATTTAGCTAAGTTAATTTATTTATTTGTTTTTTTTTTTCGGTAGCTGTGTCATTGCGTATTTATGCTCATGTATGAAGAAAGCAGTTACGGGCGGAAGGAGGACGACAACGATGTTTTTCCACGCATGTGAACATAACCTCGGACTGTACAGCTGGAGCTAATGATTTCCTTTTTTGTTTTTGGTTTTTTATAACCTCTATTTTGAGTTGGAAGGATAATGTCAGGATAAAATTGTGTCGGTTGTGAGATTGAATTCATTTGAAGATGACTGTTTTGTTTGAGATACGCTATTCAAAATGCAGAAAATTTTAACTCGGGAATCAGGCTGAAACCGACAGGTTTAAAGCCAATTTTAAGAAGAATTGATTATAGAAAGATAGATCTGGCCACAGGCCGGTTTGGGCCCGGAACCGGCCTAAAACCTGCCCGTGGACTAATCGGAACCGGCCCGTGGACCGAGATAATCGGTTCCAAACAGGAACCGGTCCGGCCCCTCACGGGCCGCTTACGGTTTTATAAAAAGTCGGAATCGACTAGGACCGGCCGTTCCGAATCGCCCAAAAAAAAAGGGGTAAAGAGCCAACGCCCCAAAATTGGGCCGTAGCATGCAATGGCCGAAACACCCCTCCCCTTTTTTTTATTCCTAAATTCTTTATAAATACCATTCCCTCCTTTAATTTTTTTTTATAATTTCTCTTAAATTCTCTCAATTTTTCTCAATTCTCTCAATCCTGGCTTGATTTTCTCAATTTTCTAAATTGGCTTTCCGCTCAATTCTCCACAAAAATGACAAGTGAAAGCGAAGATGATGACAGGGAAAAGAGCCCGATGTCGATGGGGATGGGGAATCCGATTATCTTCAACCTCATGATCAATATGTTACTCGTGAGTTCACATCTTTGGGTAGATTCGATGATAATATTAATTACGGGGCGCATGGTAACACTTCTAATCCTCAATTTCTGCAAGCCAATATGGCAAAAAATCCATTTGGTAAAAACACTTTCAAATAGAAATCGTTTGATAAAAACTTTACTTCGATAGGGTTTTTATTTAAGTGAAAATCACTAAGCCCTTTTACCGAATTTGAGAAGTGAAAAATCTCGCTTCTTTACTACTTCGCCTCATTCTATCATTACGCTTCACTCTTCTTCCGGACCACGCCCAAACTCTCATCGTCGGAGCTCCAATGCGATGTCACTCCCAATCACGACATCGCCTCTCGATTTGCACGTTCGACGTCCTCAACAAGCCGTTGATTCCGATTCGCCCTTCCGAGCCGGTGATCCTCTTCTCTAACCGTCGCCGGAGACCCATCGGCCGCGGATCCCGATTAGCTCTTCCAGCCACATCCTCTTCCGTTGTCGCCTTGTGGAAACCCACACTCCAATTGTCTTTACGTCCGAGGAACTCATTTGCGAGGTTAGGGTTTTCTCCGTCAAACTTCTTCTCTGTTGTTTGTTACCATAGTTTGATCTTTTGGTTCGATTCATCTTTTGTGTGTTCTTCGTTGGGCTTGAATCATCACTCGTGAGTCGAGCCTAGAATGTCATGACTTATCTAATGGGTGTCGATTTGTCTTTTGTGTCGATAGATCAATGCTCCTTAAATCATAAAGATAGGAACGCACAACTCGACATCTTAGGTGAAGACGAGTTAGGATAAATTTGAAAGAATAAATTGCGATAGCACTTTCATGTCTAATTTGTGGAAATTCGAGAGGAGTCCACTGGTTCGCTTGTTTCTGTTAGAACCATTGATTTTCCGTTACATTTAGGCTTCTATCCTCCAACTCTGAATGCATTTAGCAATTGCTACAAGAGAAAACACAAGGAAAATTATAGACACTTGAACCGCAAATAAGTAGACATAGTTTATCCATGGTTTTGTGATTGATGTTGGCAACCGGAATACTGCTTCAATCGATACCTTTCTAACTCGCATGACCATTCTCCTATATCAATTCTACGTTCATCGACAAAATGGCATCCTTTTGACAAGAAAATGAGAGAATTACAATGCATATCAGAAAAAAGATTGATAGGTAAAAATGTAAAAAGTAAAACTCATAATATATTTGATGAGATACCAACTAATAAGATTGTTATATGTTGGACGAGCACAATTTCTGGATATGTGAATTGTTGTTAGCTTTGAGAACAAAAAAAAAAAAAAAACAAAGGGATGCGGTAAGCTTGATGAAGCTAGGTAGTTATTGTACCGATACTCTACTTTGACATTGTCAATTTCTAGTCTTTATACTATTATTTTAGTTTTATGCTAAAAGTGTTCTATTCCTTATGAGAACTTTCTCCGGTTGATCCAGACACTTTCTTGCTAAATTTATCATTGTTTGATCTTTTCCTTCTCAAGTTTATACTAGAACAACGTATCAATCTTCTCTGTTTTTTTTCGCTAGTTTGTTTGAAACTTTATCTTGCATGTAACTTGCCCCAATGTGTAATCATTACTTATCACATAAATATTCAATTTAATGTTTTGGCTCATGTTATACTCAATCGTTTAGATTAAATGGCATCCCAAAAGACACGGTCATTGCTAGGTGGTGAGCCATTGACGTAATTGTTTGTAAGCTTGATGGTAGACGAGGTTAAAAGGGAAATCGAACCACCTTTACCTTCAACAAAGCAGGATGGAATATCATAAAGAGGGAATTCAATAAACATGGATGTCAATATTCTCTAGATAAGTTCAAAAACAGGACATTAAGCAACGAGTATGGGGTTTTAAGAAGCTTCTTAACCAAACGGGATTTGGTTGGGACAATGTAAACAACGGGGTTGTCGTGGAGAATGAAACTATCAAGGTACAACTGTACTTAGATCGTTTGGTTCTAGCTTTCTACGTATGTTTTAATAATGTTGCTAATGTATTTCATTCTTTTGAAAATGGTGCGGGAAAATACCGAATGGGTCAAATTCGGGAATGAAGGGTTTTTTTGTATCCTACTTTGTATGGTGTTTGGGGATACATATGCTATCGGGAGTATGCAACGGAAATGTGCGGAGTTAGATTCAATTGAGGACGATGACGATGGTGCTTCGTGAATCTTTGGTGGTATTGCATTAGGTACACCGGAGGAATTGAGGGTGCGAACCACGGGTTGAAGACGGGTTGGGTAATGAACACCAAATGGACACGGGTTGGATAATGAACATTGTCTACCCCAATTCCTAAGAAGCATAGGTTGGATAGGACTCCAAATTCCAAGAGGAGGAGAAAGAGCACTTCATATGATTTTGCGCACTTGCAAAGCCATTCAAGAATCTCTCAAAATTAAAATGAGTCAATCATCACACACCTTAAACCTCCCTTGCTCTACAATCTGCGGATCCCTACTCCATGGGAGCCATGATTGCCATCCTGAAAGGCATGCCCGACATGGAGAGTCTTTACACCAAAGCCGTGAACTATGGTTCCCGAATGCTGCTTGGAGAGAGGGTTTCATCCTAATGGAACTCGGATGGAGACGTGCACTTCTTGATTTGTTTAAATAGATGTTGGAATATGCTATGGATTTCTATGTGGTTTTATTTCATTAAAAGACATATGTATTTGAGGCACTTTGGCTTTGGTTTTATTATGCGATTATGGTTATATTATGACTTATGTTGATTGATATTGATTGCATAGTTATGCGTTCACTATTATTTAGATTGCTTTGCTTATTAATAGATAAAGTATTTAATTCCTCGCCTTTTTTTTCCTTCCACTTACGTGTGGTGTATTGTGATGATGCCTTTCATTTTTTAGGTAATATGGAAGAGGTTAGTGATCGGTAGCTTCAGTTAGAGGAACTATATCAAGCCATGGGACTTTGATGATGATTATTATCGTATATTAAGGCATGGTTGTGCCTTGGTAGTTGTATGGGCATGCACTAGAGAACCTATTAGAGACAGCGTATTGTCGCTCGAAATGGGTAAGTGAGATTCTTAATGGACATTCGGATAGAGTATACGAAGCTTTTAGAATGGAAAGGCATGTCTTTCTTAATCTATGTGGTTTGTTGAGGGCAAGAGGTTGGTTATGCTCGATATCTTAAAGTAGATGAACATGTTGGGATTTTCTTATTTATGATATGTCATGGGTTCTAATAGAGATTTGTGTGAGATATTCCAGCATTCGGATACTATTAGTTGGTACTTTAAGTTAGTCTTAAGCATTCGAAACTTGCAAGGGAGGTTATTGTACCACCTTCCTTTGATGTTGTCCCACAAGATATTCTTATGAATCCTAAGCATAAACCTTACTTCAAGGTATGAATTTCATTTTTTTGCACCATTGGTTTAATTTTGTTGATAATCTTGTATAACGCTAGTTTTTGATAACTATATAGGGTGCGTAGCGTATTGATGGCACCCGTATTGATGCTTTTGTGCAAACCAATTTAGAGGTAGAAAGGGAATTACCATTAACGTGTTGTGTGTGTGTTCGTTTGTAATGAGATTTACATTTGTGTACTGGTTGGGAAGGATCGCTAACGATTGTCGGGTGCTCTCAGACTCGAGACTCATGCACTACAATTTCCTCTCCCACCCCTAGGTAATTGTTTGTTCTAAGATGACTAATTGCTTTTATGATTTTGTTTGTCGATATCATGATAAATGTATGAACATTTTTTAGGCAAATACTACGTGGTAGATTCTGTTATGCATCAACTCCGGTTTTTAACACCTTTTAAAGGTGAACGGTATCATATAAATGATTTCGACGAAATGCGACACCAAAAATAGCAGAGATATTCAACTATAGGCATTTTTGCTTAGGAATGTCATTGAGAGATCCTTTGCTTTGAAAATCGCTTTTTAGTTTTGAGAGACATGCCTCCATTTTGTTAGAAAGCAAGCACATATTGTAGTAGCATGTTGGGCTATTCATAATTACATCCGTGACCAAGACGAGAGATAGAAATTTTTCCGAATATGGAGATCCAGTATGTGTATGAACCCAGATGATGAGGTTTCGGATGAAATGTCGACCAGGATGGAATCGAGATGAACATGCTTAGGAAACGTATCGCTAATAAAATGGCAAATGATAATGATATGGAGGAGATTCCATGATATTATGTTTTTAACATTTGTATTGTATGTCTTAATAGTATTCGGCATTTCCTATATTTGCTCTTATAATGTGATTATATTTGCGATTGAGTACGGCTTTTTGAGCTTGGACGGTGAAATTTGTATTGTGAATTTGGGAGAAAACTTTTGTTGTTGTTTGAGTTGCATATATGATTGAATGGTAAAACTATAGTTAAATATGTATTATTATTTTTCCTTTTTGCTAAATGTGTTGTTAATGGCAATAGTCGCGTTAACGCTTAACCCTCGAAGATGTGTGATTTTCTCTTGGGTGAATTTTATTTCTTCCCTTGATTTAGTTCGTGACATGTTGTTGCCTTGCTAACTTGGCCTTCAATGGTTGGTTAGAATGGGTTATGGATTTACGATGGGTGGTGAATCTTTTATGGTTGATTTTGCTTCAATGAACTCTCGGAAATGTGTAGGAGTTCATAGGGATTGCCATTCATTTTTATTGGTGTTTGCTTTGTCACAAGTTGTGGGGATGGTGGTGAACCTTTGATGGTTCGAACCGGATTGAGAACAGCATTGCTTTTGAAGCCATAGAGCGCATGTGAAGGTCTTATTTGGGGATTTTAGGGTGTTGGATTCATGTTCTTCAAGTGATACTTTTGTGTTTCTTGAAGTTTTAGGAAATGAATGTATAGAGTTCTAGATTTTATTTTGCTTATGGGCATTTGAAGTGCACTTCCTATAAATTTAGCCAAATCAAGGTCAATGTCTTGCCCCAATTGAATGTCTTTTTATAGTTTTAAAGAATGATATTTGTCACAAGTAAAGTATAAACACATTTGATTGTAAATCGTTCGGAGTGAAGAGCGAGGTCAATCCCACCATTGCACTTTGCATGAACTCCGCCTCGACCTCCGTGTTTTGAATTGCTTCTCAAACTGGTCCATTGTCTTGACATCTTCGCAAATTACCTGGACTAGGAAAACATCCAATAAGATTGACATTAGGACAAAAAAACCCACTTTCCACTCTTGGACATTAACGCACTTCAAACATATGGGAGATTCAAACCACCACGTGATGGTAGAATTACGTGATGAGATTTGCAAGTATAAAACTAATGGATGGAGTAAATTGCACTGAGCGCTCTTGTATGCAACTTAAAGTAGGACAAAGACGTTTGTGAACATTCGAGCGTGAACTTTACCTTCATATGAAATAAATTAAACAAAGATGATACGTGCCTAAACAACTAATGCAACGCATGGAGTTTCACTTTCATCTCACCCACATTGGCAACACAAGAAACCATAAAATGTTGTCAAGACTTAATTCAATTTTCCCCATAAAATTGGTTTTTATTTGCATAAAATAATTAAATGAAAAATTACACGTAATTTAATCATCATTTGCATTTCATTTTCCTCAAATAACATGCATTTTAGGTTAGAATCGGTAATTTTTTATACAAGATTTTTGTGTTAATAATGTTTCAAAAGTATAAATTTTTAACCGTTACCAAACAAATTTCTGTTTAAGCGAAATTTTGTCGTTATCAAATGCTTTTCTCTAACTTGGAAATTGAAAAAATCAACGGTCAAAGCGGTGGTTGAAAAATGAACTTCTTGCTGAAGTACTTTTCAAGTAGAAGTGTTATCATGCACGCCCTTAATTACATTCCCAACGTCGAGTACGTCCCAACGTAAGAAAGTCTTCATCCTCCTTCTGGCGTCAAAGAAACGTCGATAGCAAAAGAGCCGGAACGGCAAGCCCGGAAGAAGTACATCCAACTTATGGTAATACTTCGACAATATACATGTAGGCGGAGACAAGTATAAGATAAACTATAAATATTATACGAAATCATACAATTTTAATAAAGGAGACGGCTATGTAACATACCGTCGGTATCCGACGCAAAAACATGCAACGCAAGTGGGAATCAACACCAGGCAACAATAAATTTTCGAGTACGCCAATCCTAACACTTATCTTTTATTTTATTCGGTGATGAAGTTTATAAAGAAACATTAGCTCAATATGTTGCCATTGAACATTTATCGTTTACTACTGGTGAAAAATTTAATTTGAATTTTTTTATTAAAAAAATAAATGCATGTATTCCCCAAGTAAAACCTATGCTAAGAACTACTCTTAAACGTGAACTTTTTAGGGTTTATAAAAAATAAAAAAAAGGCTTTGCAAAACTTTTTTACTGATTTCAATGGACGCGTGCTTATAGGTAGTGACATTTGGAGAGATCCTTGATAAATTCATTCTTATATGGGTATCACATGTCATGGGATAGGTGACGATTGGAGTATTCAAAAAAGAGTACTTGCATTTTCAGTATTTGATGAAAGGCATACGACCAATAATATTTATAGAATAATTATGCAAGTTTTAGAAGAATATAATTTGATTAATAAAATTTTTTCAATTGGTTTTGATAATGCCGCGTCAAATACCACTTCCATTCCCGATTTAGAAAATATTTGTAAACCTTCTTTTGGCTGATAATTTTTTCACATTAGATGTGCTTGCTATGTTTTAAATTTATGTGTACAAGATAATTTTCGAACTATTGAGG
This sequence comes from Rhodamnia rubescens, assembly GCA_021437795.1. Lineage (NCBI taxonomy): Eukaryota > Viridiplantae > Streptophyta > Magnoliopsida > Myrtales > Myrtaceae > Rhodamnia > Rhodamnia rubescens. The sequence goes on from JAILYA010000046.1 coordinate 259,059, forward strand.
TTTTTCTCATCCCAATAAAGAGAGTAATTAAATTTTTATGGATTCGTCCCCAAGTTATGAAAGAATGGGGCAAATTTTGTAAATCACATGGACAAAAATTAAAAATATTTCCAAAAGATGTTCCGACTTATTGGAATTCTACTTACGAATTGTTTCATCAATCTTTTTCTTATAAAGATTTATTATGTGCATTTATTTCGAATAATCTTTCCGAAATTAGTTTACTCCCACAAGATTGGGTTGTTTGAAAAAAAAAATAGATTTTTTGAAAGTTTTTAATGATGTAACATATACTTTATCGATGTTTATTATCCTACTACTCATTTATTTTTAATAGAGTGTGTTAACATTGCTGTGTGTTTTTTGCGAATATGAAAAAGATGCTCAATTAGTTCCAACTATTATAGCAATGAAAACAAAATGACTACATTATTATAGCTGCATTCCTCTTGTTTATTTGGTTGCTATTGTTTTCGATCCACGTACTAAATTAGATTGTTTGTATGATTATATAAAGGATTAGTATTATGATTGTTTATATTTGAATGAATCAAGTAGATATTAAAACTATACAAGGAGATGTTAAAGACTATATAGTAGCATTATATAATGAATTTTGTAATAGATATAGTTTAGGTGATAGTGGACCTTCTCAACCTAGTGCCTCACAAAGGGAGGCGAGTGATAAACTTTGTACATGGTACAATATGCTTATTAGTAGGCAAAAAAGATAAAAGGGAGTAACACGTGATATTTTTGAATTAGAAAACTATTTAATCATTGTTTTTGAGTTCCGTGATTCTGAACACATCACATATTTCAAAATTTTGGAGTTGTAGGAGACTCATTCACTCCAATTCTTAGTCTTCATTCTCATCGCAAAATAGATATTAGCAACACATTTTTCAACAATTGCGGTTGAACAAACATTTAGCTCGGAGGATTAATTTTGGACGACCCTGTTCAAGATTAAATCCGAATGCTTGTAGAGGCTCAAGCTTGTGTCAATGATTAGACAAAAGCTAAATTTCGACAACAAGAGCTGGATTGAAACGACGAATTCTTCAATGATGATAGTGGAGATACCACCGCCATGGGTACCACAACGGGTAGCGACGATTAACGATAAGGTTAGTTGGGATTATCAAAGGTAAAAGAATTATATGGGTTTTGATTTTTTTATCCCCAAGAAGATATGTAGGCGTTTAATGATAATTCATTAAGTTCAAGCTCCTTCCCTCTCCTTTTTTTCTTCCCAAATTTGATTACAATGTACAATTTGATTACAATTTATAATAGATAATTTATTATTTTTTTATTTCATAATTTTTTATTTAAAATTAAATTTAAAATTCGGAACCGGAATCGGACCGCCTCTTCAAGGGCCGGTTCCGGTTCAAGCTTCGACCACGAACCGGAATCTTGTTCATGAATAGAAATGGCGGTTCACGGCCCGTGGCCATGTCTATAGAAGGGATAATAATACAAATAGTTCCTGAACTTTGATCAAATATGCGATGTAATTCTTAAAATTTTAATTTTACCAATATGGTCCATGAACTTTAATCCAATGTCTAATGTGGTCCCTAAGAAGAATCAATTATAGAAGAGATAATGATACAAATAGTTTTTGAACTTTGGCTCATATGCAATATAGTCCTTGAACTTTTAATTTGATCAATATGGTCCATGAACTTTAATCTAATGTATAATGTGGTCTCTAAATTTTTAATTTGGTTAATACCATCCATAAATTTTTCAAACATGTTCAACTTAGTCCATGATCCTAGACTAGACACCAACCACCCGTATTTTTCAGCCTTGCTTTGCCCCGAAAGGTGTTGCCCCATCCTTGCCTTACATGACGATGCAGAGCTCACTCTCTTCGACGCCATTGCCCCCTACAAAACTTTTTCATCATTATGACCCTAAATGTTACTAATCTAACATCACCTTCAAAGACCCTTTTTTTCATTTTATTTCAACTCTTAAATTGTAAGAACCACACGAAATGTTGTATGAACCAAATATTATAAAAAGTTTGAAAATATGATTTTCAATAGAGGCAAATCAGGGATATCTATTATTTATAGGAAGGGTTAAACAACATCAATGGAAAGGAGAAGAAAGAAAGATATAACCTTGGTGAGGCAAGGCCTAGATGTCCATTAGACCGGGCAGAGAGACACAGAGAGTCTCGCATGGATCGTGGCAAAATTCGCGTCCCTTTTTTGGGCGTGGAGATCCGGCGAACTTAAGAGACAAAAGGATAAGATTTTTTGGCCAATGACGATAACTCTAATCCAAAGCTTTTTAGGGGCAGTTGGTGGGATTTCAGCGAGTGACCTTCAAATCTTGAGTCAGAAATTTCCCAACGCTCCAATCGATTGTGTGAATCTCGTATCGGCACAACATTTGTAATAGAGAAACCTTGCAATATATGGAAACTTAGGGATGGGCATAGTTCCAGAGTAGAACCGGGAATAAAAGAGCCAAAATGGTGGAAACATCATAGGTTTCGGGAACCAGGGTTCTAGGATATGTGGGTTAGGCTCTAGATTCCAAAATTGGAGAACCGCTTGTGACGGGTAGAATCTAGGTTTCAAGAAGTGGAACTTATAACAAGTTTTTGTGTTCTTCTTACTCTATGCCTTCGTGCAACCCTGCGGTATTCCATGGCGTCGATGATAAGTGTATAATTTGGAACTATTAGTCCGAGTTTTCATTTTCGGCGATATCCATGATCGAGTATTTTGCATTGTTAATATTTCATATTCTTCATGTGTATAAATACGATTTATGTGGATTGCAACAGCAAATGGTAGTCATTAGAGATGATAATTTATTGCAATCATTCAATTAAGAATACCACTTGAAACTTGGGTAGATCCTAGAATCGACCTTATAACTTTGTGACGGAGTACGTTCTAGGGTGAAGAGAACGCATTCCCATATACATACGCAATGTGTTACACGAAAGCTAGAGATCATCTTAAATCACCGATCGTAAACAAATGCATCACACTTTGAGCCGTACCCTAATTTCCGTAGATTAAGTATCCCCGATGCAACCCTCGAGAGAGTTCTCATCTTGGATCTCATGTTCGACAAAGGAGCAAGAGTTTGTTGTCGTTCTTCTATTATCTTTCTCTCTATTTCGTGTTCTCTCTTTAAGGAACGTTAGAGAAACGACTAAAGAAACTTTATTCTTTTATCACGTCAAGAGAAGTAATTGCCTTTGGTAGTTATTTCAACTCTTGTGGGTTATGGGTTGGGTTAGCCCATTTTGGGCCGCCCACGACCTAGCCATAAAACCCAACACAGGGTATTCAAGTTTCCAAAAAAATGGGGCATCGATTTTGATAGGTAAGTTTCACGTTCTAAGTGAAACCCGAAACCGCTAAAAAAAAACTTGTTTGTCGTATTCTCTGATATGGATCAACATTGTACTTAGGCAAACCTCTTGTTACAATCCGTGAATAATGTTTGGATATGAAAATTGTAACATGATAGACTTTCGGATTACTGTAATACGACACGACCCGGTCATTCGAATTTTCACTTACCGATTGCCAAATCTTTTCGTAAAGTAAACTCATGCTAGTCTCTGTGTTCCTCACATTTCTCTTTATCTTTGAAGTCGACAGGGAAGTTTCCTACACCCCATTGACTGGTTTGACGAGATGCATTAATCGGTCATGTGAGACTTGCTATTGATGCTAGCATCGGACAAAGTCGCGCGTACATCACGTGTCGAAGCAATGGGGGGACACAAAGTTTGAGATTTAGGAGAGAAGGTAAACAGTTTGCTAAATCTTAACCTTGGAAGTTCTAGAGGGCGGACAGACTGTACAAGAATTTGAGAGGGGGGTAACGTTGGATCTACTTTTCTTTCACTCACCAAACATTGCGAACTTTTTTTCAGCACACCACGTGCGAAGGTAATGGGTCTCCTGTTTTGGCTTCTAGAGGAAATATGAACTTAGTCCGCCCATGATTTCATAAAATACTACATATTTTGATGTAAATGACCGGGTCGGGTTTTCAGGTAGTCAGGTCTCCGTTCACATGACCTTCGGATAAAATAAAAAGAGAAGAAATGAGGCGGACGGAGACTTGCCCCAAGCAGGTCTAAGCGGGAAGGCGCCCCAAGGGCAAGGAGGAAATCACTTGTCCAAGTCCGTCAAATTTGTGCTATGGGCCTAGTGCCGGTGTCTTCATTAGTATTAACCCATATGACCAAAGGTCACACTCGATAAGTGTCACGGTCCGCGCCGTTGGCTCGCTTCAAAGGACCGTGTGGCATGTACAATCCTCGGTCATGAATAGCACATCGGTCGGCTTAAGAGCGTAACACCCATTGCTAAGGCACATGTTGTACAGCCCTTATATCATTGTCGAAAAGATGATGACTTTGTCGATGAGAATCACTCATCTTTACATACGGGGAAAATGCAAAGAGAGCATAAACACAAAACTTCTTTGACTGTGTTCTGGAGGGAGATCAAACCGGGCCAGTCATCGTTACTACATCACACTCATGTCGGAAGGATTAAAAAGTCAATTTATACAAGTTTTCTTTTAAAGCGTCTGATTCTCACATCAAAATGAACTGAAGCAAGAACCGTGAATAACAGAGTTCCTCCGAGTTGATGGTCGCATTGAAGTCGGGATTCGAGAATAATGATATAAAATGACGAAATTCATTGATTAATTCATTCTTTAAAATAAGCATGGTACGTACGACGGGGGCTATTTTTTGTTTCTTCTCTCAAATACTACATACCTCTATTAAGATTAAGGGAAAATGACATAAATGATCTTTGAACTTTGGCCCAATATGCAATGTGATCCCTAAATTTTTAATTTGGCCAATATGGTCAATAAACTTTAGTCGATGTGCAATGTGATCCTTGAGTTTTTAAGTTATTCAATGTGGTATCTGAAATTTTGGAATATATTCAACTTAGTCTCCGAACTATAAGAAAATGTTCAAAGTAGTCCTTAAACTTGAATTATTGGAAATATTACATTGAACATTTTTCTATAATTCAAGAACTAAGTTGAACATGTTTCAAAAGTTTATGGATCATATTGGTCAAATAAAAGTTCATGGATAACATTGCACATTGGGTCAAAGCTCAAGGGCCATATAGGTCAAATTAAAAGTTCGTGGATCACATCTGACGTTGGATCAAAGTTCGGGAACTATTTGTATCATTATTCCTAAGATCTTTAAGTTATTTGCGAGTGTTCCGTTTTGACTTTGGAAGCCTATGACCCACGAAACGAACCGGCAAGGAAATTATCCTGCGATTTACATGTGATGAACGCATGAGATTCCCCCTATAAGGCATGCGTTATAAGGTCAGAACATTATCATAGGCTACTTGCTCCCAAAGTACATAAAGTGATCTTTTATTATGTTGAAGTAAAACCGACCTGCGATTTAGGCTTTGTTTTGTTTCGTGAAAAATAGATAATTTGAAAGACATTTTCCTAAAAAGATCCATTGTATTGCTTGAAATAATTATTCAATAATTTTTTTTAATTTCTTGATAAAAATTTATGCCTAAATATTTCTGTTGCCCATGATCAAGAAAGGGGAAGCATAAGTCAAATTACTAATTCGGTTCGGAAGGACGGTAGCTCATACCTACATAGTGAATAATCTGTCTATATATGAAAGCACCTTGCACGATGAGATTTCAACAAGATTTTACTTATTGATCATCCAAATGTTATGGTGGTAAATTAAGACAGTATATGCGAGATAGATAGGGTCACGCATATTCCGTACATCAAACCATACCTAATCAAACGGGTCGGATTCAAACAAGTGCATTGCTTTTTATCGGAAGATTTCGGTCGAGCAACGTAAGACCTGAGTATTTAAAAAAAAAATGAAATATCCGACGTGGCCACACTTGAAGGAAGCTAACTACGCTAGTCTTTTCCCGAGACGGCTACTTATAATTGAACAGTATTTAGCTGAGAAACCTCACTAGATTCTCTTAACCTAACTTTGGTTCATTTGACCAAATCCAAACTCCATATTTTCACGAGAGAGCATCTTATGCATCGATTGCGCCATCGAATATAACAGAACACATACGTGCGATTTTGAGCGGATTGCATGAACCCTGAAAATCTGGCCTCGACTTCATCAAAGTTACATCACGATCTGGGTGAGGATCAAGAACGAATTCGAAGACACAATACACAATAAATTTCAAGGCCGTTCGGTCAAATGTAACGTACCAAGTAGATGTGATTTCGAAATTGAAATGCTCTCTCTCTCTCTCTCTCTCTCTCTCTCTCTTCTCTCTCTCTACCGTGTTCTCTCTCTCTCTCTCATAATAAATTCGAGGGTTTTGATGCTGCTTTTGCTTTAAGGGGAAGACCAGTACTAGTGTACCGAACATATCCGCATGTGGTGGGATGCAAAGTAGCTTTTACTGGACACCGCCATAACTTTGCATGGTTCAGTAAAAAAAACTAAGAAACAAAAGGAGGAAAAAAAAAAACCTATTCACACGGAGCGTCAAGAAAAAGAAAGAAAGAAAAATCTCCGGAAAACCCTAATCTTGACGACGAGAAACCCATTTTAGGTTAAGCTAGAGACGACGAGAATTCTCGTATCCTCATCAAGAAACGACCTAAAGTTTGGCGGGATCTTTCTTCTTAGGGATCTAATAATGCATCTCTGTAACGTCAAAGACGTCACTTACTGCATTTTTATGAAGTCAACCGCCGCTCTTTCACTTCCTGAATAAGCCAAGCAGCTTTGCATAATCAAGCGTTTACGTTGTTGATGACGATGAAGGTCAACTGTGTTCTTTTTCCGTTCGTCCCTCCGCTCGGGAGGAGAAGAGTCCAAAAGAGGAGCCGATACGGTTAAATTAGGGTTTCATAAAGAGAGATCTGCAAAAGAGGGACATGGGTCATGGGCGCCTTGCTCATTAATTGTCTTCTCTTTATTTATTTTCTCTTTCTTTTTTTCCCCTCTTGCAGGGACTGTGCTGCGTTGCAGAGAGAGATTCTTTCTCATTTAAAGCGGGGGTGGTTCTTCTTCCTCCTCCTCCTCCTCCTTCTCTCTGGTTCGGTACTACTGTAAGTATCCCCATCATTGTTCATGTGGTTGATCCGCTTCGTCGGGTATCTCGGGTTTCTCTGTTTTTAGGTTTTTTTTTCCTTTGTTTCTTACTTTCTTTCTAACCCTCTCCTCTGTTTTCGAACCTTCTTGCAAACCCCATGAATCAAGAACTTATTTGCGAACGAAAGGACCAAATCCCTCATGTGAATTTCGTCATTTCAACCTTGGGCGCAACTTGTCGATGTCGCCGATCCTTTACAAACTATTCTTTTTATACCGTGATTTACTACAGTGAAATAGAGTCAGTTGACAGAAACGGCAAACCAAGTGTTTTTGCCCGAGATATTGATGGAATTCTCCATGTTATGCTATAAAAAAGATGGACTTTCACCGCTTTCTCTTGACATGCTCTAGCAAATTTAAAAGTCTCGAATGTGGTCAATGATGTGTATGATAGACAATAATTTGCTATTCTTGCATAACCAAGGGTGCCTTTTTTTGTTAGCAAACCCTGGTGACCTAAGTGCGAGATGCCTAAATTTCTACGGAGTCGGATCGCTATTCGCTAATATCTTCGATATAACAAGTTTGGAAAAGAGTTTTTTTTTTTTTACTCTAGCAGTTTGTTAATAAGTATCACCTCAAAAATCACGGCTCCCCAGAATCGACTTTTGGAAAACATGGCTTGATTTCAGGAAGGCTCTAAATATGATGGAAGTCCTGGTCTATATATGATCCGAAAAAGATAATTCAATAATTCACAAGACATTATCTAACTCTTATGCTATAATAACTATATAATCCACAATTATTTTTTTTTTTACAATGGAGGGTCGCTGTGTACTCTCTTAACATGGCTTATGAGATTGATGTGGCATGCAACAGAACTAGGGTTTTAAGAATCCCCCAAGGGGGCGTGAATAAATGGGGAGCCTAGAGGGGAAAAAACAAGTGGAGAAAATAATTTAGAGACAGAGAGAGAGAATAACACAAACATACACAGGGGAGGTTTAAATGCAGTGGCCCAAATTTCTGCTTTGGTAGTCGCGGGTTTTAAATGCTTCCCACCCCTCTTTGCGTCTTCTTAAATCCCCCCACTCCCTCAGACATTCTTACCGCTCCTCCTCCTCCTCTCCCCCTTCATTCCTCTCCCTCTCTCTCTCTCTGTGTGAGCTAGAGAGAGAGAGAGAGAGAGAGAGAGAGAGCAAACACACAGAGAGAAGAGAGAGCTCACCGAGAGAGAGAGAGTCTCTTCGTGATCTCTTTCATATCCTCGTCCATGCAATAACAGAGAACACTCCCTCTCTCTCTCTCTCTCTCTCTCTCTCTCTCTACTGTGATGGTGTACATGGAACAGCTCACTTGGATATTGGCCTGGTTCACTCAGACGCCCCCTAAAGATGTCATTTTTGGCAGCAAAGAGACTCCGACGAGAGAGCGGTTTGCTCTCTCCGTTTCATTGGTCTTTGATTGAGCCGTGCCAATATCTCAGTGCTCTTCCAATTTCTCCGCCCTTCCTCTTCCATGGCGAGGGCTCGCCGAAGCCCTAAGATTTTCAGACTTCCTCTCAGAGCACGATCCAAAGCGGCACCGATGGTAAGTTTATTACTAGGTTTTGCCAGCAACAAAGGCGACAGATTTTGTCTGTTCCTTCTTCCTGGTCTCATGGTTTAATGCTTGGTTCTTGCGGAATCGTCAAGAAACCGATGGACCCGGTTCATACTTCATATATGGTATGTGTTTGTCTGCGTGTAAGGCTTCCGGAGGATTATCGACAGGTTGTGGTCCCTATTAAGGAAGAGAAAGAGTTTCAGAACATAGTCACACAATGATTTGCTTTGCTGTGTAACCATTGATGTTGATGCCTTAAATTAGACTAATCGCTCGTTCGGAGATTCTAATTACACGGGTTGTCAGATGGAGAAACATTTATTACTAAGCTCGGACTTGGGTACTTTAGATGTAAAGTTTTCTATAATCACAAACGCAATAAATGCGGAAAATAAGCGAGGGAAAAAAAAAGACAATTTCTCCGGACGTGGTTAGAGGGATATATGTGTAAACTTCAGTGATTACGGGCCTCAATATGTACTTGATTCGAAAAATATTTTTCAAGAAATGATCGTTTTTGGCTAGCATTGGCTAGCAAATCATTTTTATACTGAGGACCGCGGGTTCACGGCACAATCCCACCGGTTTTTTCTGCTTACAGTCTAGGAATTTGGAAGAAAATCCCGGCGAGCGTCCCTTCGATTAAGTATTTATCTTCCTCAATTCGTTTTGCACGAAGCGAAACGGTCTAAAATCATGAGAAAGTATCTAACACAACAACGGATGCATTGCGAGTCATCGATCAGAATTTTGAGAATGCGAAAACGACGAATGTTTTGAATATCTGGTGTTGTGGAAAGCCAGTTTTGTTGAACAAGTGATTGGCTTTGCTTGTTATGATGTTGTGCAATTGCTGTACCAAATGGAAATTTAAAACAAGAAAAGTACCGCGTACCACACATACTTTAAAAAATTTATTATTTCCGTAATTGCTTTTTCATTTTTTTTTTTTGCAGGGATAAGCCACTAGCCCAAGAAAAATCATTTTTTTCGATTTTTTTTTGTCTGTCTTATCTCTAACACTCCTCTATCTCACTTTTGCCTCTTTGCAGAGCCGAGAGTTGAACTTTGCCCTCATGTCTGTTGGTGATTTTTCCGAGTTTATGACAGAAGAAGTGGCGAGTGCTTTTTGTCAAAAGATTTTCATTTATCAAGCATTCTTGAGTTTATCGATTGTAAATCTGACTGGACCGCAAAAGACTTAATGGTGCAAATTGATTTGAAAATATGCAATAACTTCTAGCTTTTTTTTTTTTTTTTGTTCATCTAGATTTTGTTAATACGTGCCCATCGGGCATCTCAAATAACGAAATTTGCATTTTCAATGCATGGTTTTTCTCACGTAATGTAGTATCGGCGCTTTGAAAAATTGCACCGTTCCACATCTATTGATAAGTTTTCCGGAATACTCGCTAACACAACCTTTTTAAATGCATATATTGATGTTTGAAAGAAAAATGCATATACTGATGGAAAAATAACACAAATGGTTTTAAAACTTTAGTCCAATGTACCATGTGATCCCTAAAATTTTAATTTGACCAATATGGTCCTTATACATTAGCTTAATGTGTAATGTTGTCTCGGGACTTTTAATTTGTTCAATATGGTCTCCGAACTTTTGGAACATGTTCAACTTAGTCCATGAATTATAACAAAACGTCTAATATCGTTCCTCAACTTGAATTAATGGAATGACTATATTAAACATCTTTCTATAATTCAGGGACAATGTTGAACATGTTCAAAAAATTCACGAGACCATATTGGTTAAATTAAAAATTTATGGAGCACATTTCACATTGAGCTAATGTTCAAGGACCATATTGGTCAAATTAAAGTTCATGGATCACATTGCATATTAAGTCAAAATTTAAGGAACATTTATGTCATTATCCCTATATTGATCATTAGATCATAATCTCTCTAAATTCGAATCTTTGACATCATTTGCCTCAAAGAATTCAACATCAATTGGCACCCTACAAACCCACTTCAAGTGCCAATCTAAACGTCTAAATTGCTTTTGTCCAATGAGATAAAATCGAGATGTACATAATTAGATTAAGTAAATTGGTGGTTATGCTCGACAAGTTAGGGAATGGGGCAAAAAAGTAGTTCATGATATCACGTTGACCAAACAAAAGGGAAAATTACTAAAAAAGTTCCAAAGATGTTGCAATTATGCCAATTCGGTCGTAAACTTTTTTATGCTAATTGTGCCCTCGACTTTTTGTATTTATGTCAATTCGGTTTATCGATCAATTTTGGCATTTGGCGCTAACGTGATAATTTTTTAATAATAGTTCAATATTTTTTTAAAAAATTATTATTCATTTTTTTTTTTTCTCGCAGGGCGTCATTTAGTGTACAACTTCTCCTCACGCAAAGTTTGCATGACAAATCTCAAGTGTTGCTTATGTTCCTCCAAATTCCTCGAATACACCAAGATATTATCAATGAAGACCACGATAAATTTGTCAAGATATTACCCGAATACTATATTCGTCAAATCCATGAAAGCAGCATGCGCATTTGTCAATCCAAAAGGCATGACGGGAAACTCATAATGCACATACCTTGTTTTAAAAGCTGTCTTTGGCACATCATTTGCTTTTATCTTCAAGTGATGATACCCGGAATGAAAGTCGATCTTAGAAAATACTTGAGCTCCCTAAAATTGATTAAACAAATCATCAATCAAAGGCAAAGGATATTTAAGGAAGAAGGAGAAGGAAAAAAGAAAAGCTAAAATAAATAAAACAATTTGTGAAAATATTATTAAAAATTATCACGTTAGCATCGTTCAACCAAAGTTAACTTGATGGATTGAAATGACACAAAGTGCAAAAGGTTTAGCACTCAATGTGCAAACAAAAAGAAGTTTAAGACTAAACCTGGCACAACTACAATATGTTTAGGACTATATATATACTCTTCTCCCTTATGGTATCGAGCCAAGGGAGAAGAGTAATTAGTGCTTCTTTTGAGTGAAATTTTATATAAATTTTGTGGAAAGGTCACTTGAAAAGGGTAACCTCGGTATATCGCTATGGTCCCGGCAGAGGTGCGTAAGACCGTTGGTCGGCAGGATTTTGAGGAACCGATCAAGTGATTTGGAAACATTATTTATATAAGATGAATCTTTTAAGACGTACTAATTCTTCTTCTTCGGGTTCAAGATCCGAGGTTTCTCGGATCGAAAGGCCTCTTCATAGAGAAGAAATTACTATTGAAGATTTTAATAAATCAATTAGGAATTGGAAAATTCCAAAGGTCCGTTATGACCGGATTTATGAGCAATATTCTTTCGGAAAGATTTTTAAATCTTCCGATTATGTTATCACTCTTGAGGAACATGACATTCCTCTTAATTCTTCTTATTCTTTGATTCCACTTTTGAATAAGGATTTCGTCAAGAAACACGCCCGGAAGTATAATTACCTTCATTTTGGTATGGTTCAAATTGGAATTAAACCACTTTTAAAAGAAGGATTGAATACTTCTATTCTAATTGTTCTGCGTGATTCTAGACTTTTACGTTATGAGGATTCTATTTTGGCCACGATTGAAACTTCTTTGTGTAATGGTCCTATCCATTTTGATTGTTATCCGAATTTCTCTGTATCCTTAAGAGATAAAAATATTTTGAAATCCTTAGTTTTGCAGATTAAGACCCATAATTATGCAATAGATGACGGTTCAATCCCGCTTTCTCTTATCTATAAAATTCATTATAAAGCAATGAGTTACGCTTTTGACGTTCACTCTTTAAATTCGGCTCCTAAAGGAGAAACCCTTCTTTTGACAACGGACATTAAAAAATCAAATTGTATAGTCCCTAAGGCGATAAATTGGAATGACGTTATTTTGCCGTAACAATGGGAAATCGAAAATCCTGTTCCTCGTCCCATAGTTCAAAACGTTTGTCCAACCAATATCGTCCAACATCCCGAAGGTAAAGTAACTATCCAATTCCTCGTCGATCTTTTGAAGTTTCTTCTCATATTTCTTCAAGACACGCCTTTTCCGCTTCTTCTTCTAGAAGATCTCGTAGATTTACGACCAAACTTGCCTTACGTTATAACTATTCCAGTTATTAACCAAGGTAATCCCGATTCTCAAGCACAAGGACAACCAACTCCTAGTGCTCCCCCTTTAAATTCTGATTTAAATCTCGGTGGTCTCGATACGAGCTCGGGAATATCCGGCACTGTTTATCGCCAACGGGATCCGAGGATCTCATGAACCCACTCCTTCACGGGATGGAGCATGACGAAGACCCCGAAGTCCTCGTTTTAGAAAAACATTTTGTACCCGATCGCATTCTTTTAAATAAAGAATTTAATTCGACTATAATATCGAGATCGGAGAATGGTTTTTTAAAAATTTTAAAGGGCAAACCAAGCAAATCAAAGACCTATACTATGAGTTCCTAGGGCAATTGGGACAAAGCATATGTATTTCTTTGAGTGGTTTGAGAACCATTTTCTACAACAAAGAGAAATTTTTAACTTAAATAAAATTTTTAAATGGAAATTGGATGATGGTCAAGAGATTGAATCTAATCATCCACCTTTGAGAAAAATTAATATTGATTTTAGAACTCAATCAATTCTCTGCAACACCTTTTAAAAAACCTTATGAAGAAGACAAGGATTTTAGGATAGAAAAGGAATTCAAAAAGGTTATTGAACAAAATAATTTTGCTAATCAACATATTTTTACGATAGGTGAACAGGTTAAACGGGATCGAAACGCATCTCGACCCAACAACGAATTCGTATCCTATTCCAATCAAAACAACTTCTACTTCGTCCTCTTCTGTTTTAAAACAACCACTTTTTAAGAATTTTGAAATGCCCAAGAAATTCAGCAAAGAACTCTATGAGGCACTCCAAGAAAAAAGAAATTTCTTTTTAAGAGAAAAGGAAAGAAAACAAAAGGCTGTGGACTCTCCTTCTCAAAAACCTGTTTTAAACACACCCAAGGTTGAAAAACCTTTAACGATTTTTGATACACCAAGACTTGCAGTTTTAGATTATGATCGAATTCTGAAATTTCGAAACACCAAAAATTTCTATTTTGGACTATGAAGATACTCCTCGGATCAACAGGATATCTTGGAAAGAGCCCCAAAAACTTTACTATTCTCGTGCCACTCCTCCGGATCTCGTCAAGGAAGAATCTTTTGTTAAGATTCAAAACAAATACTCCTCGACGCGATTTATGAATGGAATATCGATGGCGTTTTGAAGCTAACTTAATCCAAATTTTGAATCAAATGGTTATGTTAGCAACGACTTACAAAACCACTCCCGAAACTACCGATCGGCAAGTTGCGTTTTTAATCATTGCCGGTTTTTCCTGGTTCTTTGAAAGGTTGGTGGGATAATTATCTCACGAGAAAACCAAAGAAACGACATTTTAAATGCGGTTAAAACCGATGAAAACGGTCGATTGTTTTTTATGGTGAAGGACGAGAGAATCCAAGATGTTGTTTCCACTCTAATCTATTCAATTTCTCAACACTTCATTGGTGATCCTTCGTCAGTACGAGATCTTAACCAAGATCTTCTTTCTAATTTAAAATGCAAATCCCTTGGAGATTTCGGACAATATAAAGACGAATTCTTTCAACGTGTTTTGCTCGCACAGATTGCAACCAACCATTACGGAAAGAGAAATTTCTTGCGGGTCTTCCCATTATCATTGGGAATCAAGTTCGTACATAAAAATACGCGAACATTTTGGTGAAGAAATTCCTTTTAACAATCTTTCTTATGGCGAACTTGTGTCTTATGTTTTTAAACTGGATCTCGAGATGTGCAATAGTATTAAGTTGCAAAAACAACTTAAGAAAGAGAAATCTCTTAGAAATAAGGGATTGGGAGATTTTTGCCGTCAATATGACCCTTCTTATTCTTTCTCTTCTACTTCCAAAAAGACCTCAAAGTGCAAAGGAACTTGCCCGCCCGTAAAACCGAAAAGAAGAAAAAGAAAAACTTTTCTAAAAAATTTAATAAGTTTTCTAAAAATAAATCTTCCGATTCCAAACATTTTGTGAAAAAGACTTTTCCAAATTTGTTTGTTACAACTGTGGGAAAAAAGGCCATACCCGCAGATTTTGCAAAATGGCTAAAAAGATTAATGAGTTGGATTTAGACGAGGAAATCCTTGACCAATTATACCAACTTATGCTTGATTCTGAAAATGAGACATCCGATTTTTCTAAACAAGAAAAAGAGGAAGATGGACTCCAAATCAATGATTTAGAAGATCTTCTTAATTCTTCACACGAAACCGAGGACTCGAAAAAGAGCCCAAGGAAGTTTGTGTCTTGACAAAAGATGAAGAAGAAATTCTTGACCAAATTGATAATCTTTCCGATTCGGAATTTGTTATGAGTCGATTTCAAAAAATTAACATTTCTACTTCAAAACCTTTTGATAAACCGTATAACTTAACCGAAATTTTGAATAAAGGCAAGAAACAACTTTCGAGACCAACAAATTCGATGATCTGCGTTTTGAGATTAATGAATTAAAAAAGGAAATCCGTTTTCTCAAAATAAATCAAATTGAACAGCATCAAGAATTCTTAGAATTCAAGAAACAAATTTTGACAAAAAGAGAACCGTAAACCGATGACGATGATCAAACTAATGATCAATCTAACTCGTCATCCTTTCTTCATTTACTTTTCGAGATTACATCCAGGAAATGGATCATTAATATTTCTATTCGGATTAATGAATTTTTCTTGAATACAATTGCTCTTTTTGACACCGGTGCAGATTTAAATTGTATTCGCGAAGGATTGATTCCTACAAAATATTTTGATAAGACAACTCAAGCATTGAAAAGCGCTTGGGTAGTCGTTTAAATATTCGTTACAAATTACCCGAGGTTTCGGTTGTTAAAAACAATATTTCTTTAAAGACATCTTTCCTACTTGCTAAAGATTTAAAACAGAATGTTATTCTCGGAACCCCTTTCATTACCCCGATTCAACCGTTTATGGTCACTCAGGAAGGAATCGAGACAAACATTTTGGGAAACAAAATTGTGTTCCATTTTATTTCTAAACCTCAGACGAGAAATTTGAATATTTTGCAAGAACAGTCTATCAAAGAGATTAATTGTCTCATACGAGATAAAGAGTCTCACCTTTTATTTTTAAAAGAAGAACTAGAGTATAAAAGGATTGAACAGAGGATAGTTCATCCCGATATACAAAAGAAAATTCTTCTTTTAGAAAATAAATTGAAAAAAGAAGTCTGTTCTACACTTCCTAATGCCTTTTGGAAAAGGAAGAAACATATTGTTGATTTACCTTATGAACCAGAATTTTCTCGAGAAAAATATTCCTACTAAGGCTAGACCCACTCGGATGAATTCGAACTTTTAAATTTATGCAAAAAAGAAATTGATGACCTTTTAAAGAAAAATTTAATTCGCAAAAGTAAATCTCCATGGAGTTGCTCTCGCTTTTTACGTCAATAAAAATGCGGAACTAGAACGTGGAGTTCCCGGACTTGTGGTAAATTATAAACCTTTAAATTTCGCTTTAAAATGGATTCGTTATCCGATCCCAAATAAAAAGGATCTTTTGAAGCAGTTGTGCCGTTCCAAGGTTTTTTCTAAATTTGATATGAAATCTGGATTTTGGCAAATCCAAATTGATGAGAAAGATCGTTATAAAACGGCATTCATTGTACCTTTTGATCAATTTGAGTGGAACGTTATGCCTTTTGGTTTGAAAAATGCCCCTTCCGAATTTCGGAAAATTATGAATGATATTTTCAATCCTTATTCGATTATATCATTGTTTATATTGACGATATTTTAGTTTTCTCTTCGATATTGATTCCCATTTTAAGCATGTTAATCAACTTTTGAAGATTACAAAATTAAATGGATTAGCTTTGTCTTCGACAAAGATTTTGATGTTCCAAACCAAGATAAGATTTCTTGGTCATTATATTGAACATGGTACCATTGTACCAATTGAGCGATCTATTCAATTTGCGGAAAAATTTCCGATGAATTGAAAGATAAAACTCAATTACAAAGATTTCTTGGATCTTTAAATTACTTTATTGATTTCATCCCCAATATTAATATCATTTGCAAACCTTTGCATCAAAGGTTAAAAAAGAATCCTGTTCGTGGACTTCTTTGCATTCGAGATACGGTTCGCAAAATCAAAATTCTTGTAAAAGAAATTCCTTGTTTACATCTTGCGAACCCTTCGCTTTTAAAATTGTGGAAACGGACGCCTCCGACATCGGGTATGGAGGTATTTTGAAACAAAAGAATGACCTTGGCAAAGAACAAGTAGTCCAATTTATTTCTAAACATTGGAATGATGATACAGAAAAATTATTCCACTCGTGAAAAAGAAATTCTTGCCATAGTTCTCTCCATTTCTAAATTTCAAAGTGACCTTCTGAATCAAAAATTTCTTTTAAGAATTGATTGCAAATCTGAAAAGACATTTTACAAAAGGATATTTTGAATATTGCTTCAAAACAAATTTTTGCACGATGGCGAGGCAATTTTGTCTTTTTGACTTTGATATTGAATTTATACACGGCAATTCAAATTCTCTACCCGATTTTCTTACGAGAGAATTTTTACAGGGGAAGACTCCGGCATCATGCCACCCGTAAAAGACAAAGGAAAGAGCAAAGAGGCTCGTTCCGAAGCCTCCATGATTCGGGGAAACTCACCCCAATCCGGAGTTGGCTTGAGGCCACCAAGTCGCCGGAACCTAAATTGACGCCTCAACCCAAACTTTTGACCCTACCTAGCCGGACAAATCCCGGCCAGGCATCCTCCCCCCACAATACCTTTAAATCGCTTAGCTACCATTTTGCCGCCGAAGTTTTGAGACAAGTTCAGCCAATCCTTGACACGGGATGCTTCTACTTTTGAAGAGGTAACTTCTCCTCCCCTTTTGAAATCAAAAGAACATTTTAACAAACCTTCTTATTTTCGGAAGAAGGACAAATCGAAATTTATTTTAAGAAAGTATGAAAATATTTTGACAAGTAGAAAAAGGATTTTTTTCATAAAGATCCTTATGTTCTTGTAAAAAATATGTTTGGAGAAAACCAGTTTTATACTCCTTATGATGTTTTAAAACCAATTGAATTTTATGAGAACATTTTAATTCAAACGGGTTCCATAAAATTTAAACATTTTCCCGACAAGAATAACCCGAAAACCGTGAATTACTCAATCGCAAAGTTGCTCGGGGTCATTCACCCTTCCGAATGGAGTCCTACTCCTTTTTCTATAGTCAAACGGGAAGCCCGTTTCGTGAAACCCTCAATTATAGGACTTCTTTCACATATTTTGATTACCAACAAGCCTGGTGGAATACTTTCTTCGTGCAAAATCCTAACCGAACACATACTTGGCTTTTCTACTTTGACGATAATTTTGACATAATCTCCTTACCCTACTGGTTTGTGAGATGGTGGGATTTACTAGGACCAATTCCCGATATACTTCCCCCTACAATTTCGAGCCTTATAAAACCTTTTGTTCTCGCCTTCCAACCCACGAGGAAGAATGTAAATACCCTCGATTTTTGGTTTTTTGCACCACCTTCAATATTTCTTGGGTACTTGGGTGGGAATTTGAATACAATCCATATCCCCTCAATTCGACATCCTCATACTTGTAAGAAGATACAAGGTAAAATGGTGGGATGGTTTCAACTTTTATGACAAAGTTTCTACCACTGCGGTACTCAATGGCTCCAGAGCGGGAATAAAGCTTTGGTTCCCGCAATGGTGGGAAAAGCATTTTTGAGTGAAAGAGCCATGGCGGTTTCCAAACTAGCCGGGCCACTTCGAAGAAGATTTCTACGCCTTAATGAAAAAGGTCATATCGATTATGAAGAATCCCGGGGATTGTCTCATCACAACGGCAATACCAACGAAGATTATCGCTACGGGATCAACCTAGCAGGCGATGAAGAAGAAGAAGGATCAAACTAAAGATCTCCTCTCTCTTTTTCTTCATTTTTTTATGTACATCGTATAATCGTCGCGGCTTTTTAATTTGCACTATTCACCGTAGCAAAAAGTGAATTTTTCTATTTTAAATACCTGTCGTCTCTAACGATCGGGAGGAGAACTTTCAAGTGAACTTGAACGTCGGAGATCCTCTCGAGCGAGAACCCGGACACACGCTCTCTCTCTCTCTCTCTCTCTCTCTCTTTCTCGAAAGCTTCTCTTCTCCTGGACCCTTCCCTCTCGACCGAGCGAAGCCAAGCGAGAACCTTTCTACCTTCTAAAAACCCGGATCTCCTTTTGAAGATACCTTTCTATTTCTTCCCAAATCTCATCCGGTAAGAACATATATCCGGATCTTCCCGGATCTTTTTACTTCCTTCTACTTCTTCTCGGATCTACTCCGCATCTTTCCGTTTTTGGAGTTTTTGTGCATGATCCACGGATCTTTTGTTGTAATCATTTTATTTTATGAATAAAATTGTGAATTTTTACCTCATATAAGTTCGTATACCCACAGTTGCGGAAGGCTCCGCCTCCTACTTGTGGCGTTTAAAGCTTTGTCCCTTATATTTCGTATTTATATTCTAGTAATGCATTTTGCATATATCTTTTAAGACTATCCAAAATATAGCAAGTAGATCTGCGTATTGTGCATAGCCAAGTGCGAGTCAGTCGGGGCCCCTCTCCATTGCTTGATTAATTTCATGATGATTGTCTCATGTAAAACACAATACCGTGATTATCGCTTATTTTGTATATTCTTTAAAAAGAATTCAAACCCCGAGAATCGGTAAGGCCGTGCCTCCTATCGGTGGTCTCGCATACCGCATTTTATGATTCTCTCGCACTTTATATCTTTTTAATTCCGTTTATTTTTACTATCTCGCTCTACATACATTCATCATTCTTCTTTTGATACATTGTATACAACTCTGGATAAAATTTATTTGTGACTTTGGTGAATATTTTGCTCTGGATACGCCTGTTCAAGTTCTTTATGATTTACATTTCCATCCTTACGATTAATTTTAATCATCAACATTAATTTCATTTTATATGTTTTGGCTTATCGATCTTAAATATATATATATAATTTCCCTCTTTTTTTTTTTTTGGTCGACAAGGCTACGACATTTAAGGAGACCCTTTTCTTGGCATTTTCCATGTTTGTAATTATCGACATGCTCGAATTTTAATTGACATAGCTAAACTCGATTAATTTTTTTTTATGGGTGATTGGGATGCAAGGTCAAAGTGAAACTAATTGAGAAGTAAAACACGTAAATGACCCCAAAATTTATTCACCTAAGACAAAACGTCTAGACGTCAAAAGAAGCACAGAAGCAAGAACACTTCTATCTAAGGTTCCTACAGTAAATAAGTGCTCGTTCGTGTTTAAAATACATAACCCATATGTATGTTGATCGATCAGCTGGTTAAACTCGCTGCGAGCCAACAAAACGGTACTAACGCCAAGCGGTAGGCCACTCGAGAATAGCTCGACCCATTTTCGGTACATCAAACTTTAAAAGATACCCCATGAGTTTTTGATAAAAAAAAAAAAAGTGAAGTGTCCATAGTTCTAAAGTGCGAATAGCATTAGCCATACGACATTCACATAAAGCATTAATGTAACGTAGACCGGAATCGCTCCACGTTGAAGCCCACCTAACTATTTGGGGGAGTTGACATTTAATCTCTGGACGTGACCATTCAGAAACCCCATACCCAAAAAAAAAAACACACACACACATAAATATATATAATTTTATTAAATTTTTGCAGTAGAATGTCATCTCCTTCATGTGATACTTTTCAACCACACGGGATCCTCCGAACTTTAATGGCTTTGCTTCGTCTGCTGCTCTACCCTGTCCTATCAAGCTTGCCTAGTGCGCATGTTTCTTTCAGAAAATTAATGTACTGGTCAAATCACTGAACTTCGAAGGTTTAGAATGACCTCTATGCTCTGTAGTATACTTCAAGTTATGTGCAAATCTCTATCACTCCGCTTACTTTGGCGTGGAAAAGTAAATTGTTGGGACAAAGAACATATAATAATCACCAGCCCGTATCTATTTCTTCCATGAATTACAAGACAAGAGTTCTGGCCGTTTAATATGCTCAAGGTCTTACACATTGCCAAATGATACTTCCTAAAGGTGCGCAAATCGGACTCGACCGGACCGAGATCGCCCGCATTGGACCGGGACCAATGGTCCGGTTTTCGATTCTAGAGGGCGGCAATCCGATTCACGATTCTCAAAATTGGAATTAGTAGCCGGGCGGTCCGGTTCCTAGTTCCAGGGGCAAAAATTGGACCAGACTGGTTGAATTTCTTTCTTTTTTATTTTATTTTTAAAAGTAACCCTAAATTTGTTTAGTGTTATTTCTTTCTTTCGCACTTGCAATCCCCCTGCACCTCTCTCACGTCTCTCTAAAGTTTCACGCATGTCCAGGGCTTGAACGCAAGTGTTGTCAAGTGCAAATGTCTGATTACAATCAGCAATGGATTCCGCAATCCTTCCAGCCGAGCGATAAGCAGAGGCACGGTACATGTAGCATTGAGCAAGGAATCTCTGAGGAGCCCCATATTTTCCATCGACGATCTTGGTGAAGTGTCTTATGGCTTCGGAGTAGAGGCTAGCATCGAGAGTGGCAAGAGCAGCTGCATGGCTGCGAAGGACAGAATCTCACACGGCTCAGGAGTTGGTTGATGGAGTCTAATGCCGATTCAATTGGACGTGGGTTGGCCTTTTTTGCGATGATTGTTTCACTAAAGCTTGGCAAATCAGGAAAAGAGTTGTGGTCGTCGAACCGACACGCGCTCTCACGTCAGAATGCATCAGTAGCCAAGCGTTTTCCTGTTTGCAGAAGAACTAGAGAGTTCTCCATCAGGCCCAAATGGCAGCGCACTTCACCCAAAACCAAGTACCTGCTAATAAGATGAGTGGATAAACTCTAAGCCACCAGAGACAAAGCGCCATCAAACATCACAGCAGGCATGCATAAATTTGTCATATTACTGGTTCCTTGTGACCATTTAGAGAGGAGTCTTACTTATAAATCGGCGTGTGAAGCTAAAATTATCATTAAGGGCTTTTGTGCCTTTTATCTTCTTTTTACTTTAGGTTAAAAGTTATACCTCTTATATTAGAAATGTAGAGGTAGTAGCTGTCAAGAGCAAACAAAACAAAAAAAAAAGAAACGCAAAGTTGCGAATAGAGAGAAAGAAAAAGAAGCCGTGTGACGACATTCTTGAGCATTCTCAATCTCTTTGTACCATGATCTAGTAAGAAGATCATCAATCGTATTAAGTAGATCATCAATCGTATATCTACTTTTCTCGAAAATTAATGAATTCACAGAATGCCTCTCTCCGAAGACATAGCTCCAGTTTATGTGAATTTTGACAATAAATTATCCTGATGTGTTTTTTTAATTTTATTCTTTTATTATTATATTCTGCTAGCGTGAATAATTTGCTTGAATTATTTTTTGAAATCGATGCGCGATTCCTAATAGAGTCAACATGGACCTCTCCCATCAAAAGTGGGACTTGAAATGCCGTGCTTCGAGAGCGAGGCCTCTTGGGAACTGTCCTACGCTCACCGTTTATTCGTGGTGGCCCCTTTTATCTACAAACCCGCGTGACGAGCACGTGTTTCAAATTCGAAGACGGGGGTTTGTCTCTTGAGTCATCTCCCTTGGTACGAGGCATTTGATGGCGGCCCATTTACGGTCCAAACAGTGGCCTCCCGGTCTAGCCACGGGGCCGGTTCTTCCTTAGCCCGGGCTCGGACCCAAACCCAAGACATAAGTTGAGCCTATGAGGGAGTGTGCATGTCGACCACTAAAGAAGCAGCGGATGAAAAAGCGGCTATCCTATCAATTTTAAGTGAGGGAGAATCATGCGACTTCGTCGAGATCGCAGCACAGCAGACATCAAAAGCGCCGCAAAAATTTGCAAGTTTCCTACGATGGAAATGACAAGAAGTACCAAATTTTGGAAAAGTCTTTGGGCTCCTCTAGCGGAACTCAAAACACTTGATCCTCACGATCCCGCGCAACCTCAAGCTAGCCGTGTGGTCGTGGATAAACATGAGGCGAGCCCGAGTGGGATTTTCGCTTACCGAACAGATTCGTGTATCTGAATCAGATGGGCACGACACGACGGAGTTTGATCTGTACACCATCGCATTTGAAAATTCAACAGCGAGGGGATCACTCGCCCATCTTCTAATCTCTTTTCGTTTACTTTATTGTCTAGGAATGTAGAGAGAGAGGAGACAGAGAGAGGCAAAATTGAAGTATCTATCTTTAATCTGTCTGTGATTCGGATAAGGATATGGATATGATTAAACAAACGATTAGGGTAGCGATTACAGCTTGCCGTATATGGGAACAGCGTTGTCCATGGTCAGCTCCGTCTCTTTACAGCTTTCAAAGGTTGTCTTGACTTGTTTGGCCGGTCGGGGACTTCGGATGTGGGTCACCCGAGGAAGGTCTCATCACTGATTATTAAGGTATGGAGAGACAGAAGGCATTCTTCGTGCGTGGCTCTTGCGATGGCTACTAAAATAATAAGGAAATAAAGACACCACAAATAACAAAATTTTCGTACGACGTTCAATTGAGGATCATAACCTTTTTTGCGACCTCGTTTAGATGTCATAACCTTCTATTAATCACTTGAGTGTCGTAATTTTTTAAAGAAAGGCCATGAGAAAATACCGTTTGTGATCCATGGATCTATGATTGGGAAACAATATCCAAGCTCCGTGGCTGGTTTGTGCTTTTTGGACTTTTCAAACTTAGATAGCATTCACCCAAGTGCCTAAAATTTGACGTGACATGGCACTTGTGGTGGACTTTTTACGAATTTATACCATTCACGTGATTAAAAAAAAATGTTACGGCACTCAAGAGATTTAAAAAAAAAAAAATATATGACATTCAAGTAAGTATTGTACGAAGGTCATAACATTTGTGATATCCTTTTCCCGAGAATTAGACTCTTTATATTGGTGGAGAATGACGAGAAAATAGGTTAAAAATGCATTGATTTTTCACTTTGATCGTGCCATTGATAATGCCACTAGAAAAATGTATGAACAGAAGATGGTAATGCTTTCATGGTATTAAGATATATGTTGGGATTATTCCACAACGGTTGTGGAAGAGGTTGGTGATCAAATTAGAAGTATGAGGAAAAGTCTCTTCCTTTAAGTTAGCTTTTAGGAATGAGAGAGGTTCAAAATCACCCAATATGACCAATAAGTCCGGAGAGATATACGGGTTGTTGCTTTATTCGACTCGGGACACGATGTGCTACATCATATCGGTTGTGGAAAGGGCTGATGATCCGTTTATAAATACGATTTAACTTTTGAGATGAGAAAGATTCAAAATCAGTGATTCATTTAAATCAATGATACACCAATATGGCACTCTCGTTTGAAAACTTCCATGACCTTGCTCTAATCTTTTCTAAGCAAGATTTGTGCCTCGACCAATTTATCGACAATATGGCCCCTCAGGTCTTGCAACTTTCTCGGCCTAATGGGCCGAATCAATTCGCAGCAATTAATAAGAAGAAATTCAATTTTTTTTTTAATGTTGGGTAACGGTTTACTAAAGTCAAGCAATGTGTAGGAGTGATGTTGTACATACCCGCATTATTAGTTTTCATTACTTAATTGATTATCCTCTTGCTATCTTCATCACTTAAGGAAAGAGCTGGGCAAACTTTATTGAAAATACATTGGGAATATCGTACAAAGAATCTTAAAACAATTGCATTTTTCCCAATTTAGTACTAAATCTTTTCATTTTTTGTCAATTGAGTCCTATTTGTCGAAAATCTCCGACATGAACGCCTTACAACTTAAGATTTAGTAACCTGGCTTTTCAAACCGATGCTTCCATCATGGAATTAATCATAGATGAATCTAGCTTCCACCTTTAAATAGTAACCTGACTTAAGATTTATCGGTAGTTCTCGAAGATGAAATAAGACATTTCAAAATTAAGATCACGGTCGTCAATCAGAAGGTGATTCAAATTAAGATTACAATAATCTCGATATAACCGCCAAAACGACATTTTGAGTGATGAAATGATTGAGCTCGCGCCTTTCCATCTCGATGTTCAATTTCTACTTGGGAGTGACCACTCGATGCTTGGCCGTAGACAGAGATAATTCCTCACAAATTTCTTAGTCTGGATGTGAATGACTTGATTTTGACCGATCGTGAGAGATAAGGTTCGTTTGTTTCGCGAAAGCTAGCATGAGGTACAACACGATTGCTACACAAAAAAAAAAAAAAAGAAGAAGAAAAGATGTGTAAACTCGAGCATAACTTCTTCTAATCATGTTTGGTGTGAGAAAAGGACCGAAGATTCTAGTACAAACATTGCTCTAAGGAAATTGAGAAGCGCCTCGATTTAATGAGAAAGTGTGCAGAATGAACTCGATTAAAATCATTGTTGAGCGGGTATGATGGCTCCAATGTTTTTCCCGATTCTTATCGATGTAATTTAGCATGAACATCTTATCTCACAGTACGGACAATGGCGTTCTTCGATTCGCGATCTCGTAGTTATCAAGACGGTGTGATTTTCGAGTCAAAAGGAAATCATTTTTGCCGAGACCCGAATCTGGAAACACATGCCCCGATCGAAACATGTTCATATCGATCCCATTGCTACACAAAAAAAAGAAAAGAAAAAGATGTGCAAACTCGAGCATCACTTCTCCTAATCATGTTTGGTTGAGAAAAGGACCGAAGATTCTAGTACATACATTGCTCTATGGAAATTGAGAAGCCCTCTTTAATGAAAGTGCGACTAAATCTATTATATTAATAAACATTTTGGGGGTATGATGGCTCCAATTTTTTCCCAAATCTTATTGATGTAATTTAGCATGAACATTATTCAGGTACCTAAAACGGCGTTCTTAGAATTGATCTTGTGGTTATCAAGACGGTTGATTCTCGAGTGAAAAGGAAATCATTTTTTAGACCGATTTGAACACATGCCCGATCGAAACATGTTCATATCGATCCCTTCGCGATCTCTCCGCTCATCGAAAAAATCGAGCTCGGAGCGTATCAATTTCGTGGAAATTTCTAGATAAAGGCCTAAATCTTTATATTAATAAACCTTTTTATTTGATGTTTTTCTTAAATCTTTTGATAATTTTTTAATTTAGCCTAAACCTTTCCTCAATTTAATCTTAATCTCTAGCGATTTATCAATTTGGCCGTTTGCCAATTCAACGTAAAAAAGCCGCATGATGATCGAGGCCGCCATTGCCTTTTTGTTTCCTTTTTCCTTCTTTTTTTTATTGCCCGGGCCCTCAATCGATGACCGGTCTCCGCTTGAGGCCGACCACAGGCGAGGAGCTAAGGCGAAAAAAAGAAAAAAAAATAAAAACAGAAATGATATTTTTTTTTAATCGACTTTCTTCTTTGAAATAAGGAAAATTCCAAAAAATGGCCCAAAGTCTTTTTTTTTTTTTTTGGAATAAAGGCTTCAAGTGAATCATATTTCAAATAAAAGGCGTCTGTCTTTTCAAACAATGATTTGAAGTGAATATTATTTCAAATAAAGGCATAAAGTGACAATAAAATCTCAAGAAATGGCTCGATTTCAAGGGCATTTTCGTCTTTTTACTTATTTGATTTTTTTATTAAACTTTTTTTTATCTGTTTTCTAAAAAATTAACAAATTTTTCTTAAAAGAGAAAAAGACTACATACACAGATGAGAGGGTTGTGGCTGCCGCCCCCACCCCCATCACGGCGGGTCGGCGGCCGCAGGTGGGAGGGGCAACTCTCCCACCCGTGTGGCTTTTTGCCCTTTATTATTATTATTATTATTAAAAATAAAATATAAAGAAAAAAAAAATGAAAAAAATCAAAATGAAAAATGATGAAAATGTTTTTAAGCCATACCCTTTTTTAAAACATTATAACCACTTTAGGCCCTTATTTAAAACATATTACGCTATTTCGAGCCCTTAGTTGAAGTAAATTTCACTGAGGCCCTTATTTGGAAAAACTAGATGAGTTCGGGTCTTTATTTAAAATTTTCTCTTAAAATAATAAAATCACTTTAAATCTTTATTTAGAATAAATTTCATTTTATTATTTAAAAAATTGGCCATACTTTCAAACTATTATTTGAAATTTTCTCGGCCAATCCTTATCCTGGGAAACTTCGACGACCATTTTGGGCCCCACCCGCATACGTCAAATTTGCCAATTTAAGAAAGTCAGAACTCTAGGCAGTTGGGGGCCCCAATGCTGACGTGGCGATCGCTTATCCTGCTCCCACGACGCCATAACAGAACCAGAGTCTGTCCACACCGGAAAAAATGTTCATACAGAGCGGCAACGCACAGCCGAAAACCCAAAAGGGCATCTTCTCTCTCTCTCTCTCTCTCTCTCTCTTTCTGCCACTTTCCTCTGCAACTGTTGAAACCCCGCTCTTCTTCTTCTTCTCTCCCTCTCGGTTTCTTTGATTCCTCCGTATTTTAATCCGCCAGCGAAGTAGCTCAATCCGGCTGAATTACGCTTTCTCTCTGGCGCTCCTCTGCGATCGTTCATCTCTCTTCTGCCTGTCTCGGTTGGGCTTGGATTTCGCGTCCGTTTCTCCGTTTTTCGGACCTCCGATGGCCGAGGAAGACGACGTCGAGAGCTGCTCGAGCAGGCCGGGGGACACGTCGGCGCAGACGCAGCCCCGGGATCAAAGGCAGAAGCTCGAGGCCTACAACGAAGTGCTCCGTCGCCTGCAGGCGTCGGATTGCGAGGAGGCTCATGTCGCCGGGTTCGACGATCAGCTCTGGCTCCACTTCAATCGCTTGCCCGCGCGGTACTGATGACCTTGATCCTGCACATTTTTGTCGTTTATTGTGTGTGTGTGTTTTTTTTTTTGGTGTGGTCATTCTGTGATTGTGTGTTGAGTTGTCGTTCCGTTCGTGCTGAGAGGGAGTGGTGGAATTGCGGAATACTGTTCTCGGTCGGGGTTATCGAGTTGATTTTCTTGAAGGTTTGACCGCCAGCAATAGGAAACCGATCGAAAGTCAAACATACAGAGAAAAAGTCGTGGTTGACCCTTTCCGCTCCTCTGTTTCTTAACCTTCTTGTTCAGCAGCGGGAAAAAAAGTGATGGATTAAAGTCAAGCAGGTTACTAAGTACAGATGGAAAGATTGATTTCCTTGCGTTTTTCTTAAATACCCTCTGTAATTAGACATTCAAAGGGCCTACACTTGTTTCGTGACAGATTGAATTTGACGGGTTCGTCCTGTTTGCTAGTAGCTACTTCTTTCAATTTACTCCCCGGACTCTAGTTCCATACTCTCTCTCTGTCTCTGTGTCTCTGTGTCTCTGTGTCTCTGTCTCTCTCTCTCTCATGTGCATGCGCAGGGATGCACGGACACCCCGTTTTGTGTAATGATCTTTCTGTTGCTTGGAAGATATGCACTGGATGTGAATGTGGAGAGAGCAGACGATGTGCTCACGCATAAGAGACTACTCAAATTGGCTGAAGATCCTGCTAATCGGCCGGTGTTTGATATTCGACCTGTCCAAGTAAATATTGACTTGATCTTAATACTACTCTTCTTCTCTAGCATTCGTTTAATTTCCATTGGGTTGGGTATTGGTAGTCTTAGTGTCCTGACACCAGGTAATTGTAGGTCCATACTTGTTGTCCCCAGAGAAAGCATTAATTTGAAACCAAACCTTGAGGAAAGGAAACACTTTTACCCCTCGGGTAATCCCTAGGTTGATCAGAATGCTGCTCTATCCATGGCTATGATGGACTTTTTCACTGCTTGCGTATATTTTGTAAATACATGAGTGGTCAGGACTGGAGATAAACCACACGTAAATCAGGTGGATATACAGCACATGATTAGATTGTTATGGATCATATTATTCGGTTTTCTTGTGTGTATATTTAGGAAACTGAGATTTGATTTATAAATATTCCAAATTCTGATTTTGCAATGCTGGATGAATGCTTTGGAGCTACTCTCAAGCAAACAATGGAAAAAGCACTAATTCGTTAACGCCACGTTCCTCGGAAAGAAAATGCAACGTCAGTAATTCTACTACTTTTTATGTCATCAGCAAATTCTTCACGAGTTTCAATTTTGAAGAAATGGTCTTCACTTGATTTGACTCAACTGGGTTTTCTATACCTTTATGTTGTTGAAGATGCATTCATGATATTGACAAGTATCTGTGCTTTATGTTTGTACTTCCCTGTTTATGGCACTATTAATGGCTTTAGATGTTCCTAAAGTAAGGGGTGCTATAAAAAATTTGAGGTGAGGAGCTAAATATGATAAGTACACTCCAAAAAATTCTGCATTTATAGATCCATCTTGAGCAATTTCTCTTGCAATTTAGGTTTATCCCAATGTCAATGGGAACCACAATGAATCTGTTGATTCAGATTCTGCCATGGCTGATGATGCTCAAAGTAGTCTAAATCATTCTGGTAGAGCGGGGTATGTTTGGCCACATTAATCGTGGAGTTCTTCATCGTACCTTGTGGATTTTCACCTCTAAACTGTCTGATCAGATGTCTCTTTTAACTCTTTCTTCTCTGTGTACTCCTGTTTAGAATTCATCTACCACCTACATTTGGTTCATCGAGTAATCTCGAAGGACTCAACTTGCAAGCAAATAGATACAACATTGAGGATGGAGACAGTGTAGTGAAGTCAGATGCACAAGTTTCTAGGTAACCTGGACAACACTTCCATTATTGGTTTATTTGTCTTGTCTTACTTTGTGAATTTTTTCTATTACCAAATATAACTCTGCTTCTAAAAGAACTGGGATGTTTTCCTTTTGAGTGTTTCTCATATAAGGAATTAGATTTAATAACTTAAAGGGTTGTTGGAATACCCTCCTTCACATGATGTGTCCACTGTCAAGTCCCTTCTTATCTTGACTGGTTGCTATTGAGACATAGCTGTGAGATATACCTTTCTGTGTTTAGTTGTCAATGATCTGATTTGATGTGTATGCCAAATTCTTCCATTACACCTGATGCTGCATCTATTACTCTATTATGGGCTCAATTTGAGCGTCCTACATTTTAGCATGCTAGAAAGCACACATCAATTGTTCTAGAAAATCAAATACCGAAGGTGATTTGACTATGTTTGTCATATCCACATGAGTTGGCTTGTCTATGCATGCTTGGTTTTTCCTCAAAATGCATACATGAGAGGATTGACCTACCCTCCCTCTACTCTGCTATCATGGTTGCTCTCCATGCGCAATTTACTACTCCAGGTCATACAACAGGTGTTTTATGGTCTAGTTCATTTTTGTTCTGTCAGATTGAGATAATGTCAATGTTGTTGTTGTTATGCAGCTTGTTGAATAGTCAGTTAGGTGAGCAATTCTCATCTCTCTCATTTTGTGTGAATGTGTGTCTTGTAGGCCTATGCATGAAATTACTTTCTCAGCTCTTGACAAGCGAAAGCTATTAAGTGAGGTAATTGACCAATGATTCTACCTTTGTGGGTGTTGCATAGATATGTTCTTTCTTGTTGATCAATTTACATTTTTGTTAGTGCAAGAAATACAACTGAGGGTCTGCTCCACTCCATAATTGCTATTTGAAGGAACTAGACTTAAGCGGTTGAACTCAAAATAAATAACAAGAAAATGAAACTGGAGAAAGCAGTGTATATGATGTGAGTACATGATTCAGTAGCATTATCGTCTTTCTATTACTTTTATGCCACCATATTTATTAAAATGGAATCAAGACTCGAAAGTGCTTTGTGAGGTGATAGCTAGCCACTGCCGATTGGGATATACCTTTTTTATCTGCACGGGAAAATGATTTTTTGGGCTAATAACAATGTTAGTGTGAAATGATAACATATTTCCTGTGAAGAGTCTTTATGTCTAGTAACATGTTCCTGCAATATCCTCTTTATAGGTACAATGGAAATCGAGTTAAAATTTTCGATGTTAGGAAGATGATCTTGATCTGACCAAATGGGAGTGCTTATCACTATGGACAAAGTGATAATTGATTGTCTTGACAGAAGAGACTTTATCTTTTAGCATATTTCCTTTGAGCTGCAAATTGAATGAATTGCATGCGTAGGTATACACCGAATCTTTCTAGTTTCCAGTATCCTTCTGTAGTTTTTAGTTTTATTTGGGTCTCTTTGCCGAGTACACTTACTTCTCTGCTTCATAAGAAACAAGCAATGTGTTTTAAGGGAAGATTTGTTTTGTTTGTCATAATATGGAAACTTGGAGAAAGGTTAACTAACAGGTAAACTTAGAAACAAAATTAAATAGTTACCTGTACGTGTTTCCATGTGTACATCATGAAGGTGACTGCTGTAGTTCTTTGTGTCTGGCTTTCTAAGGAGAGAAAATATAGTATAGACTTTCCGTTTCTCTTGTTTTCATCTTTCGCTTGTCAATTAGATGGTGAAATAGGGTTTAAAGATACGGTTGTTGAAGCTTAGCGTGTTCGATGAACATGCAGAGTTCCTTCTCCATACATTGGAAACAAATGATTCTTTTCTTTCCTGCCGAGGGGTAGGTACAACATAAAGAGGCAGAACTTAAAATCAAATTTGCTTCAATATGTCTCTTTTAAGCAGATGCATTGATTATGGTGTGATGCATAAAAATTAGATTTTCTATTGCATTAAGTAATTTAACATTTGAAAACAATGCGATACATGTACAGATCCTCATGTTGGATCTCTCTCTCTCTCTCTCTCTCTCTCTGTATGTGTGCGCGTGCGCATGTGCGTATGTACGCTTGTATCAAAATGATTAGTTTTAATTGGATCCAGCTCACTGCCTTGCTTGCTGAGATTGGACTTAACATCCAAGAAGCTCACGCCTTTTCAACTGCTGATGGGTTCTCTCTCGATGTCTTTGTAGTTGATGGTTGGCACTCTGAGGTGTGTATTTATCATTATATGTAATTATATTTATCAATTGAACTTCAAGTTTTAGTTTGATATATGATGCTGGATCTCTCAAATTGTGCAAGAAGTTACTTGAAAGCATTCTCTCATGACTTCCACAGACTGCATATTACGTCTTATCAACACGTAATTAGCATCCATTGACGCCAAAGTCATCATTTTTTTGGCATCTGTTGGAATTTCAGTCAGTCTCTATTCCTCTGCTGTTGTGCGGCTGTCTCATAGAAGATGTTTTTGTTGCGTTTGATGGAGTGGTCTGTAGCTTGCCTACTTGATTATCTAAAAACTGACCAATTATGCTCTTAATTGTCAGTTGCATTATTTTCTTTGCACTTCCATTACTATTTTTTTTCAGTAATCGTCTGTTGTCTTTGTCAATTAGGCTGAGGATTTAATTGTTTTTTCCTCCGCTCATAGGCAGGATAGCTTGTTCTGTAGAATAATATGCTTTTCTTTCTGGATGCCAATACCTGTCGGTCTTTCTGAGTACAAATTTTATTGGCATATCCTTTGCACCTTTCGCTGACCGGTGTATATTAAATCAAGAACTTACATCATATTTCTGGGTCAGAAAATTTCCTGTCTTTATTTAGTAGGTTTTAATCATTTTCACGACTAAAAAAACCTGTTTATTGTTTTATTGCACTTCTCGCCATCTGGTGTAATATTACTTCTATCGTTCGTGTCACATATATATGTTGTTGTCATTTATTTTTGAGAAACTTCAGGAAGAGGAACTTAGGAAAGAAGTGGAGAAAGGAATTCTAAAATTGAAGGTAATTATCTTTCTCTTGACTTGAGCGTTTTCATTTCTTTTTGGGATGTGTAGAGGTGGTTTTATGTGTTAAGTAGTTCATGTGATTCAATTACTGGGATTCGTCCATCCCTATAGGTTCAATTAGTAAGCACTTGATGAGAACTGTAGAGCCACTAATTAATCATACTTATGCCTGGCAGCTTTTTATTGTTATTTTATTTTCTTTAAGTTGGTTGTGATTCCACTATTTCTATTTAGCATCAGAGCAAGATGTCCAGCGTTTGAATCTCTCAGGCCCCTCATTTCCTCTCCGTTTAAAATAAATTTCCACAAATTTCTCTCCGGCTTAATCTTGGCCTATATGTGAGGAGGATTGTCAGAGCATTTAAATATCTACATCTAATGGGTTAAGCTTTTAGATAAGTTGATAGTGGTTGCGCAGTTTATAGAAGAGCCAAGTGTATAGAATATACAGAAGGTTCTAGAAAGCCTTTCTTAAAATGAAAAGGAGAAAATGGGCGATTCTAATGGACTTGAGCTTGCAATGATATTATGGAGTCTGATTGCTGACAACGATGGTCACAAGATTTTAACAAACCTCAAATCTTATTCTAATTAGATCTAGGCTCTAGCTACTTCGTGAAAACTGTTGCACATACACTAACTTATGGGCTCCCCATTTTTTGAGAGGAAACTGAAAGTTTGCAAGTTCTTGTTATTTGTTGTTGCTTGGTTTTAATCTAAAGATGCCAACACTTCAGTCTTAGCAGAAGTTGTCCCTTTCTGGTCATTAGTCCATGACCCATTCCAATCTCCATCTCCATTTCTTTTGTTTGAGTTGCATATTATAATACTATTTGTGTGGTGCTGATTGGATTGTACTTCTTTAACTCATTAACTTGATCAATACAGATAAACCATTTAACCTTCTCAGCAGGAGCAGGTTTGGCCAAAACATTTTTCTATGCCAGCCCCAGGCGAGCACAACCAAAATGGAACTGAATGTTTTCCAGAATGTGTTGAAATTCCTACAGATGGAACTGATGTATGGGAAATAGATCTGAGGCAGCTAGATACTGGAGTTAAAGTTGCTTCTGGATCATTTGGTGATTTGTAAGTTCTTTCCCCTTGGAGGCTTGTTTGAAATATGCTTGGGATGCAATTCTTTATGCCGTTTCACTTCTTCAGGTATAGAGGTACATATTGCGGTCAGGAAGTGGCTATCAAGATCCTAAAGCCTGGACGTGTCAACACTGCCATACTGAGAGACTTTGCTCAGGAAATTTATATAATGAGGTTTGTGTTGATATATTTCTTGTTACACTAGTGTTGTTTTTTGTGTTGATCAACATACTTCTGAGGTTAGCCGGCCGCTTGAGACAGAGCATTTTGAGTTGACTTTCATCAACAAGTTACCTAGCTCTGAGGAATAGCATGCCCATTATGTTACTTTCTGGAGAAATATTTGTAATTTGCCTGCTTGTTCATACCTTTTTAAGTTCATCTAGGATGCAGCCCATTGCCTATATGGTGAAGTTTGGATTTCATGAGAGTCACAAAGCCTTTCCTCAAACAGCAAGTAGACAATATTCACTCCGTGGTCCTAAAAGGAAAGCTAGAAAGACATCTGGAAAGTCATCTCTCAGTCGCATGCTTTGAAAAATATATTAGTCTCACCTGTACTGTCAAACTAACAAGGAAAAAAGTTGTTAAGAGGTCCTTATTTTAACTTTACACTTTCTTACAGAAAGTACAGTGCCTATACTTTCCACTCTAGGATCATGTTGGATTTAGCACAAATTCCAGCAGCTTTCGGTTACCTGTCCTTAGCCAGGAATCTTGTGTGAATTTATTAAAGGGTTCTGCATTATAAGGATCCCCTCTGCGGCTTTCTTTTTAAGAATGCATGAATGCTTCCATTATTTTGGAAATAGTCACTTTGTTTTAAACCACCACTTTCATATTCGGACTAGTCCGAGCCAACATATTCCTGAAGTTCTTGTGTTTCAATGTTTTCCAGGAAAATCCGACACAAGAATGTTGTGCAATTTATAGGTGCATGTACCCACCCACCAAACCTATGCATTGTGACGGGTTAGTCTTCTGAGTGTTTTCTAAGTGAGTAGCTGTGATGTTGTTGATATTAGGATAGAATTTTGATCTGTATCAGACTCTAGGTATATGTAATGTTGCATGATAGGGTAAAATTGTCACAAAGACTAACTCTAGATTCGAATGAGATAGTATTGAGGATATTTTCCTGGTTTATAAGGTTATTTAACGTTCTTGTAGAAGTTCATAAACAGAAAGGTACATATGTGATGTGCATTTATTTATTTTTTTGAAGTTTATTGCAATTTGTACTGGAAGATGGAGTTTTAGTCCTTTTAATTTAGGTGACATTTTTTTTCCTCAAATTTTTGGTTGTGCATTGCTTTATCAGAATTCATGTCCAAAGGAAGCATATATGACTTTCTCCATAAGCAAAATGGTGCGTTTAAGCTTCCTTCTCTACTTAAAGTGGCTATTGATGTCTCCAAGGGGATGAACTATTTGCACCAGAACAATATAATTCACCGGGATTTGAAGACTGCAAATCTTCTGATGGACGAAAAACGAGGTAATTATCTGCTGAGAAATTTATACTCCACTGCTCATCATGAGTGACCAATCAGAACAGGGAAACAAGATTTTGACGCTTTTGAAGAACTAAATTTAAAATTTCCTTCTCTGATGCATAATGTTTATCATTCAATTGTAATTATTGAATCGGCAAGGAGAAGCTGTAACCGTTTCATCATGTTATTAGTTTTCCCGTTGCTGTGGGTTCCTCGAAATATGAAAGAAAGAAACAAAAAGTTGTACTGCTGGTTCAAGTGTGGATCCTTCAACAATAGGCAGGAATTAGATATAGCAATTTTCAGATGAAATACAAGTTAAATAAGGGGCCGTAGAATGTAAGAGAAGGTGGAGCAAGTACTACTGTCTAAGTAGCTAATCAGGTTCAGGAGAACAAGGAAACAGAGCACTTCCTTTGGGTTAAGATACCAATGCACAAAGTTCATGTATTGCTAAGAATTAGTAGTCTGGAATTAAGATGATACAACTATGTTGTGATGATCTACTTCCCAAAGAGATTTGAGATATTAAAACTTGCTGCTTTATGGTTTCTCTCCTATTTCTGACAGGTGGTTAAAGTGGCCGATTTTGGAGTTGCCAGGGTGCAGGCTGAAACTGGAGTAATGACGGCTGAAACGGGAACATACCGCTGGATGGCCCCAGAGGTGCGTCTCTGTCTGAAGATCAATGCCAATATTATTATCTGTAAGGCTGTGCTGATCAGGGATAATATTACGTTACATGTACCTGCTGTGATCTTCTGCATTGCCTTGTCTGACCATGTTGGTGCATCGTAGATGCAAGTAATGAGAGCATTTGTTGTTTCTGAATATCTAGCCTTTTTACTACGGATGCTGTAGCTGCTCTATCTTTTGAAGCTCTCCAAAGTACCAATTGTTGTATTCGGTCTCTCCTATGCTGCTCAACTCACTCTTATGGTCTATTCGAGTTGGTTATCATGGAGCTTCTAGTTGATTGTGGGCTTATATGTGCTTAACATATTGGGGGATTTTCCTTTTTCCCTTTTTTGGGGGTTCTGGGTTTCAGTTTTTGCTTCAGCTAGTACTGTCTGTCACGAAATATTGCCCGACAAATCCATATATGATAGTTAAGATATCTTCTGAGTCCTTTTCTTTAATCAGTTGCGCCAGTTGCAATTCATCGCAATTTTTCTATTGGTTAACTGATACTCATTTTTTTCGACCACAAAAAAAAAAAAGTAATACTCATTTTTCGTTTGACAAAAAAAAAAAAAAAGTACTACTCATTTTTCCGTGATTACTGTAAACGGCCACTACTGATGTTGGCTTTGCTAAACGTAGGTAATTGAACACAGACAGTATGACCACAAAGCAGATATTTTTAGCTTTGGCATAGTATTGTGGGAGCTTCTGACTGGAGAAGTAAGTCCCTCTTCCTCCTCCTCCTCCTTCTTCACGTTGTCTTCCTTCTATTTAATGAATGCCATCAAAGTTGATTTTTTTATGCAACTGAAATGCCAGCTTCCTTACACCTACTTGACCCCTCTTCAAGCAGCTATTGGAGTAGTACAAAAGGTGGGAATCGTCACTTTTGGTTTCTTATGCTTCATAATTCAGCTGTTCGGTTTATTTTTAGAAGTGACAATTTGTCTTGAATGGACATATTTCTAGGGTCTCCGTCCTTCCATTCCGAAGGGCACTATCCCAGAGCTTGCAGAACTACTTCAAAGATGCTGGCAGCAAGACCCCAAGAGAAGGCCCAACTTCTCTGAAATCTTGGAGATCCTTCAGCAGATAGCAAAGGAGGTAACCCATTGCTTGTAAGTAATTCTTCGTTCCTAGCAAGTAGATTAACGATATGCATCATTTGATTCAGCTTGGAGAGGAAGGGGAAGATAAGCGCAAGGACAAATCGTCGGGCGGATTCTTTTCGGCATTCAAAAGGAGCCATCATTGAGGTTGAAACTCAAGAGTCTGTATACATTCTACCATCCAATGGTATAGCACGATGCTGATGACAAGAGGGTAGCTGTATTTTGTACAGAATTTGCCTGCGTGATTAACCAAAGTCGTTACGATTGTTTGCCTCTTCTATTGGGAGCTTAAGTAATTGCCATATTCTTTTACACCCCCAAAAAACAAGAGGAAGGAAATGGGAAATAGCTCCTTTTGTCCTCAAAATTTACCTCGTCTTGTGCTTCATCCTCAGAAGTAGAATCTGTTCGGACGTATTTCGGTCCTCCAGTCTCATTTTAGGCGACTATTGGGCATGTTTCTTGCTTCTGATACATACCAGCTGTGTAGTTAGCAAATTTAGGGGAACTTCCTCGCACTTTTTCAGTCGAGGAAGTTTGCTAACGTGGCCCATATTTGTCCAACATGGGGCTTCGAGGACAAATTTAAATCCATCGAAATCTTCAGGGACTGTTGAGCGAAAGAAGAGCTCCCTTCTACATTTAGAATGTGGAGCTTTAAGCTTTTAGGAGCTAAAGTGCAAAAACATGTGAGTTTAACTGGTTAGGGATTCTATTGCTATTTTGCTTCCAGAAGAAGAAAAAGAGGTACAATATCCATTTGCTTACGTGTTCTCGTTCTGCCGTTTGTATTCCTCTCCTGATTCCTCTGCTGTCGTTTGTCAATTTCCTGATGTATGATTGAACTACGTTGTTCTGATTATAAATGTTGTTAACCTGTTTATCTCAATCTGAATCTTATTCGAAGGTTGCCTTTAGTGTTTGAGTGTTCACGTATATTTGGTATTAAACATCTAATCTCTTCGAAATTATGTAACTTTTCTAGTCAGTCATCAAGAATTTGAAGTAATTTTTTTGGTGCAAACCTATTTTCCCTATTTCAAGTTCGCCTAATTTGTGCTTGATTTGAGTCACATGCGAACAATGGTCTTCGAATATGAAGAGTATGCATTCAAGACTTCGTCCAGTTTAAACATGATAAGCAAGGCCTGATCAAGCTCAATCTCTATCGAGCTGGCTTGAGTCAAGTGTCATTTGTCAAGTTACTAACCGATTGAAAGCTATTAGCCAAATTTGAAGTTACGAAGTTGAGTTGACCCGACTCTGCTATCATACTTTCCTACTGGCATGTCTAGGCCGAATCTGCAGAATTCGGATGACTTTTAGCACATGCTGATGAGCATGCTTAGTCTCCTGTTAACAAGTTATCCATCCTCGGGAAAATGTGGGTCAGGGAGTCAGAATTACTGCAAATGAGCATCAACACGATCAAACAACCATTCAGAAAAAAGAAGTCTTCTTCTGTGAACAAGCTATCCATCCTTTGGAAAAAAATGTTGGTCAGGAATCAGAATTACGGAAGATGAACATCAACATGATCAAACAACTATTCAGCAAAATAAGTTGCTGAGTGTCGTGCCTTTCGAAACAAATGCAAAAATGGACATCAGGATTTCGGTTAGTATCAGGGCTGGCCGACTAAACGCTAATGCCGAAACCTCTGCATTATTCGCAATGTCAGACAGCACCTTAGCATGATCCTCTGTTACAGCAATTGTCCCATATCCTGAGTAATCGCCATATTGTTCATTCATCGGTACAGATTCCGAGAAGCTGCCGCGTGCGAACCCGGACCTGCAACCGCACGAGCGCATGCATGCACCGCAGAGCTATTTGCGCCTGGTTCCTCACGTACGTGCCCCGAGCCAACGCTTGCAGCTTCACGAGGCTCCTCAGCGCTCTGGACGCCCGTCTCGCCTATTGTTCCACGACCAGTTGATTCCCAAGTCAATACCATCATATAGCAATAGACGAGAACAAAGCTAAGGAAGAATAATTCAAATTGAAGAACGAGCAGACATAATTAGAGTCACACATACAAGATGGCCCCGGAAGTAAGATTGGATCTTGATGGCCGCGAGCTCCTCTTCCGTGAAATGTCGCCGCGGCCGTACTGGCATTGATGCAACGGGTTCATATAGTAGGATGGCTTGTTGGTCCAGCAAGTCGTAGCTGACCCGATCCGCTATTAACGCCTCTTCTATAGGACCGTGGTCGCTATTGCTGTGGGTGAGGACATTCCCATGAGATGATCTGCGGAACTTCTTGCGGATTAGCTTGAACCACTTCTGCGATAATCCCATCTCTCTCTCTATCTCGATCAGTCTCTCTGTGTTCAACCTTGGACCTCTGTTTATGTTCTTCGAGTACAAATAACGGAAGAGGAAAAAGAAAAGGCAGTGACAAAGGAGGAGGTTGGTGTTAAGAGAGGGCATGATAGATGTGCGCATCATGTTTTGCTTTAGTGGCAAGTCTGAAGATGGTTGGTGCAGTCAGTAGTTGCCAAACAACAACTCCCTCTTCAAGCGCGACAACGTGGCCGGATGATTTCCTATGTCGCATGTGATGTGGGTTTGAAGCAACATCAAGAAAAGGGTCTTCCAACCCAGATCCCAAAATTTTCTTTATTGTTTTCCGCAAGATTTTATTGAATATACTTTGACTTATGATTGTCGAGAAGAGAATAGTAAACTGCACTTCATTGTTGAATTTGGAAGAATTCATGAAGGGACACATACATGAACTTCCACAGAAATAAAAAGGTTACGACAACTCGCGATTCTCCGGCATGTTTCCCGGTTAAAGTCATATGAGCTCGCCCATAATTCTAGCTTAAACTCTTGCCTTAATTACTCTGAAATCTACCTGCCCATACAGAGAGAGAGAGAGATGATACTAACACTGTAAAGGGCTCTCTGTTGAAGACTAGCACAGCAACCATTTATACGAGTCTCTTGTGATCCAAGAGTTATTTCTTATATAATCCGAACTGAAGTTTACATTATTCATTGCACATGGTTATGAGTGTGCTTCGATGTAGGAATCACCGATATCTCTAGCACATAGAA
Source organism: Rhodamnia rubescens (assembly GCA_021437795.1). Taxonomy (NCBI): domain Eukaryota; kingdom Viridiplantae; phylum Streptophyta; class Magnoliopsida; order Myrtales; family Myrtaceae; genus Rhodamnia; species Rhodamnia rubescens. Next base: position 299,032 of record JAILYA010000046.1, read on the forward strand.
GACATGCGTCATGTCTTCTGCCGTGGATGAGATATTAGCTGGCGCAGAGCCTACTCTGCTTCTTGGCCGGCGAAATCCAATTGCGCTCGTGCCTCATCCCCGAGAAGAGTGCCGGCGCATTCACAGGTTTGTGGGGAGTCCATTTTTTGTCCAGGCGGTGTAGCCACCGGCTATGTCCGTAATGGCGCTAAAACCCTGCAAAACACAGACGAATCAACTAATACGCGTATTGCTCGGCAGCTAATTAGAATCAAATAATTTGCCTGCGGTTTTCTCAATTCATTGAAGTATCTATTGAGTGATCCGGCTAATGCTAGGAATCGCCGACATGGCGGAACATTCACTGGTTGCTCATGTGAACCTAGTCATGGCAATAGCAGAATTCGTCTGAACCATCACTCCAGGCGTACTAAAACATTTCGAGAGAGACGTTTTGCTTACTGCAGTAAGTAGATCTTTCGCAGCCATCATTGATCGCTTCCCACTCTGGCATCCCTGTAAAGAATCACAAATTGAATCTCTCAAACAGGGCCCAGAAAATAAAATAGCACAGCTCGAAGAGGAAAAAAAAGAGGATTGCAATCCCGAGAGTCATCAGGAATGACTGCAAATTACAATCAAGTCCGGTGACGTACAATGATAATTTCGTCATCCTTTCTAAAATGCTTCGAGACTTGCTCGATAAAGCTCGCGTTCTTTGTCATCCCTGCAAGATTAAGCAGAAACCATGATAAACCTGAGTTAGGAATCCCCAAATTCAGGAATAAGAAGATCCATGGTCAGTAATTCTGCCCAAACTGCTGAAAAAATTCAAGTAGTCTGCGTGATCAACTAGTAATAGCCGGTCACGAAAGCGTCTCGAACGCAGCTCAGCTTCTTATAAGCAAATAAAATTGGGAACCTGATCCGACTCTGTACATGTAAGGGATGTTAATGGCTCCAGATGCATGACCGGCGCTGAATTCTTCAAGAGTCCTAAAGTACGCAGTGACAACTCCGGAATAAGCAAAAACCCTTTTATGATTAACTTGTTTAACCAAACTTTACATAAAATTTGTAGGTTTGTACGGTGAATGAAAGCTAAATTTGACTAAAGAAGATTTTACTCATGCGGGCACACACCTGACATCTAAATAGCGGTGTCCAGCCTGAAGGAGCTCGTGCGCTACCCGCACCGGCACCGAAGCTGGAATCCCATCTCCTTCCAAGTCGCTTCTCAAGGTTGCCTTGCGACTGAATCGATGAAATTCAACAAGATGGTTAACTATATAACCGATTCACATGCGCAAACATAATCAATCAATCTTTATCTGAAAGGCACACTTTAACGAATGTGAAAGGATTCATTAACCAAATAAATAGATCGAGATGAATAGCCACTGTAATAATTTGCATCCGCACGGGTGTGGACCGATAGAATGACGAAAACCCGAGAACCGGAAACTATCACGCCAGGCACAAGAATGCATAAACATCACATAGAAAAACTCTAGCTAGGAATAGAGTCAGCTCAAGAGAGCAGGATGCACTCAAAACCCCATAAAAAGTTCTGATGAGAAGCGCAAGTGGTATCGAAACCGATCCCATTCTCGTGGCGGCGTACCTAGCGGTGTTTGAACTCGGTGGATTGAAGCCATCCATTCGACTCCGCCGATTCCTGGCCGAAACCGACACCGAGGGACATCTGCAAGCAAAGCAGAATAAACCAGGGCAGCATAATCATACACACGAGGGCGCGAAGAAAAGCTGGTAAGGGGATCGATAGGACGAAAACGGAGATACCTTGCGCCCAGTTTTTCCAGGAAAACGAACGGAGGGAACGAGGTGGTGGTAGTGAAGCCGGAAGGCAGGGAAGGAGCAAACGAGGTCGCTTTCATGTCTTGTGTTTCTTGGACTATATTTCCAGCTTTATCCTTTCTCTTTGGGTCTTGTGGGGTTTGCATCGGCAACGTTTTGTAGTTGAACGAGTACTACGTAATTTGCTCGTGATCCGATGGTTGTACGCGGTTCTTGTGGTTATGGATAGACATGGCGTCATGGTGGCATGGGCAGCCAAATCTTTTTGTTCTTTTCTCACGAACGACAACGCAATTACAGACAGTGCCATGTGTAAGATATTCCCTCTCCTAACCCCTAAAGTTCACCCTCCCCCGAGGGTCTTAACTCGACTTACATGTTCGATGCTCGAAACTCGACTCATGGCTCGATCGAGTAGCGACGTTTCTGCTCGAGCTTGGGCCAAACAGGAAATTTGGGTACTAGAGTTTGTTTTCATCTTAATATTGGGGTGTGATTCATACTTCTTATCAACGGGAAGACATTGAGATCCGGCTCCCAGGTTACTGCGGGGTCAGGGACTGTCTCGAGGCTGCAAGAAAGCTTTAGTTTGGATTTGTAAGTTTGAGTTTAGGCTCGGGAATAGTTAGTGAGTGGCATGTATAAAATCACTTTCGCTTATAATTGAAGGTTGTAATGAGACGTTGAGAGGCGTTAATTATAGTAGAATCATTTCTTTGGCCTTTTTAAAGGGTGAAATTAGGATAACCTTGTATCTCGATTTCTCTTTCCCGTCTTTACCCTTTATTTTGTTTGCGTTTTGTTTACCTAATCCCGACACTCAATTTAAATGAAGAACACATAAGCTTAATAAAGCTAAGGATATCTTTCTTGCATTTTCTTGAGTGTGGACGTATTAGTGTAATATGACTAGCAATCAAATATTTTCATGGGTAAAAGGGAAAAAAGAAGTTCTATTGGGCCTGATTAGCTGGCACGCCTATCGCGCCGAGCACTCGCGAGCTCGAGCTCGACTCAACAAGATATTCCGAGTGACTCGAGTTTGATTCAAATCAGGCGGGTCGATTGTGAATAATTATCGAGCCCAAATAAGAATTATTTTAGCATGTTAATGGGAAATGAATCAAATGATTGATGAAGCACCTTTTCTAAACCACGTGCAATGGATAAGTTTCAACTGAAGGTTTGCCACCGCCACGGCTGTCCTGAGTCAGATAGAGAGTCGGGGCTTAGCGCGTTTCTCCCTGTGGATGTGGAAACCAGACATTGGTTCTGCATAATCTAATCCCTGATCAGAGGTTTGTCACTCTTGTTTTCGCCATGGGATCGGCGAGATTAGCCGCTAAAAATTATCAAAGATCATCTCGAAAGAGTGGACCATGAATCTTATTTGTGTTCAAACGGGGCTTAAGAGGGTGTTTTTATCATTGCCACCCCAAGGAAAAAAATGCAAGGGAAATGTTAATTTGTTTCGGAAACAAAGAGAGGAGATGAGAGCGCAATGTGGCGCGGTCGATCCTCAGGTGCCGGCCCGGGCCAACTGGCTGAAGTTCATCGGTGCCACGAAGGTCGGGCCCCCAGTGAACAAGGTGATGGCAGCTTTCTGGGCCACGTACTCGGTCGGGTGGAACATGTCCCAGAACAAGTGATCGCTGCAGTTCGGGCACAGGTTGGGGCTGTCGTTGGCAAAGCACGGCTTCTCCGCATTCAGCGTCCCGCGCCCGCAGCACGCTTCTTCTATGTTGTCAATGCCTAATCGCACATAAGATTGAGGATCAATCACATCAGAAAAAACTGGTTAATCAAAACACAAAAAGAAGAAGAAGAAAGAATGAGAAGAATTTGGTTAAAAATTGGATAGTCATTACCAACGGCAATAGGATCGTCCATGAGGGTAGAGGTCATGGTATATGCGTCTCCAAGCGAGTATACCATGCCTTGGAGCTGTGAGCTCAGAGTCTGCAACAAAGCCGAGATCATCGAATGGAAGGACCGTGCATAATCGTTCAGCTCCGGTGAAACAGCCCGGCCCGTTTGCCTTCAAGTTCTGGAGCCGCGCATAGGGGCAGCACCCGATCAGAGGGACGCTCACGATCCCGAATTTCCGAGCTCCCAAGTCGTACAAAGCCTAGCGTTCCCATTCCGTGAAATATGCAAAAGCCATCAGAGAGAAATTAAGACCACTTTGACATAAGCAGTTGAGCAAAAATTAAATGACTGTCTCCTGCTTCATAACCCCTAAACTTTTTCCAAACATCTCTCAAATTAAGTTTCAAGATTCGCAGGAGGTCGGTCTAAGCTTTTCTCGGACAAGGAGAAATTGACCTCAACAGTAGCAGTATCGAGTGGACGTCTACCGTCAGTTGGGCTGTGTAGTTAGACTGAAGTGCAGCCATCAGCTCTGGCTGGGACACGGTGGTCTCGTTGTAAAGGTGGTGATCGAAGATGTCGTTGCTTCCGACGCTGATGAAGAAGAGCGACTTGGCAAAGAACTCAGCACTCGTATTTTGACCCAGTTGCAGTGTGATAATGGCCTGAACCACTTCAAATAGTACCACTTGTTGCTCCATCGGCACCACGTAACCCTGTACGTTAGGAAGATCCATAGTTTAATTCTCTGACCACTCGGAACTTAGGATTTATCTAAGTACGAGAAAGCTCCCCGTTGATGCTTGACTCAGGCTCGGCTCACTCGAGTATGATGATTGAGTAACATGAATCTGTGATCTAGCTACTCGAGCTCAGCTTTAATTGATCGAAACTAAGGTTTTGGATAGCGGAGCACACATTACACACAGCTTCGAGTACGTGGACTGCTTTATCTAGTCCTGCTCCAGCTATAAAGCTTCAAGTTTGATCCTGCTTCTAGGGGAGAGATGAATGTTGAATTTTTCAGACAAGTCAAGCTCTCCGGTATTGAGCTATCCGGTTCGACTCGGCTCGATTATGCTGCTTACATGGGGAAGAAATTAAAGGACATGGAAGAGCTCAGAAGATGGAGTAAAAGAAATTAACATGACTTTACATAGGCTTGAAATCCAGTTGTATTGAGAATTCCGGCGCCGCCCGAGGCAAAGTTAACACCTTGAAGTAGATTGGCTTGGAAGGTTGAACTGTCTTGGAGAAGAGCCAGAAAAGGTGTTGGACTTTGCTGGTAACCCAACAGCTTCACTAGCAACATGAACTCACAATTACGAATTCAGGACGATTGTCTTTCCCGCAATATGATGCAATATTTTATAGTGATCAAGAGATTTGCAATATTTTATGTTACCGCAATCAATCGCAGTGAAATTCTAACCATCGGATTTGTACAATATGATGCAATATTTTATCTTTCGAGAAAAACATAAATAACACTGCAAAATAAAAAGAAGACAAGAAGATCGATACACCAGAAGTTTTTAAGCGGAAAATCCGATGGGGAAAAATCACGGGACGCTAGTCCAAGCCATCTGCTCCACTATAATCAAAGAATTACAATAAACACTCTAATGGTGTCTTTTTCCGCAATAAATTCTCACAATTGTTACAAAACACACCATCATTTGATGAGCTCTCAAGATCTCTCGTGTTTACACATTGTTGAGAATTCTTGTGATCTCTCTAGAGTAATTATCTCGTGAACAAAAAATCTTTCGATCAATCGCTCTATTTATAGTGGTATATCTTCATCCAAATTAAAATCTTCCCTAACTAATTTCGCAATTGCCTCTTGGTTGGAAATCTCCTTGGTTGATTGGAATTCCTCTAATTTGGATAAACATCAGAATTGATTCTATCATGGTATTCTTCCTTTTCATCGTCCTACCATAATAGGACTCCTTCCTACTAGATATTCTTGATGAGCAATTATCAGGAAATCAAATCCCGAATATATTGGGCTGTTGCTCCCAACAGAGCATAGATCCTGCACATACTTTTATGACCGTGCTTTGACATTGGAACAAGCGGTATCTCTGGCACATCGACGACGCGGGTGGCCTCTTCCGCCGTTCGTGAGATCTAGGCTGATGATGCAGAGCCTTATTCTGCTTCTTCCGTGGCAAAGTTCAATCGCCATCACGCCTCATCTCTAAGAAGATGCGATCCCATTCACAGGTCTGTGGGGAGTCCTTTTTGTCCAAGCGGCGTAGCCACTGCCCACCGGCTACGTCGGCAATGGCGCTAAAACCCTGCAAAAAACACGGATGAGCTTGGGGTAAACTCTGGCATATGTCGCAGCTAATTTGGAATCCACAAATTTCCTGCTGACTATCATCAATTCATTGAAGTTCTCTATTGATTGATAGGGCTAATGCTGAGAGTCGCCCACATTGAGCGCCAGTTACTTCCTTGTATCGCTGGACATTCGTTCGTTTCTCATGTGACCCTTGTTACGGTAATGGCAGAATCCGTCTGAACCATCTGTCACACCCCAACTCTTACAAGTATAAGAGCAAGAATATGGCAATCCTTTTACCTGAAAAACGCAGCATCAAACACAAACATGATAAAAATGGGAGTTGATTACAGAATCAGAGTTCTAAAATTCATCCAAGAAAATATATATGCATATTTACATACACACATATATATCTATGTATATGTATATATTCAAACTCGACTAAATCCAACAAATATCATTGGACATTTTAAACTATTTCAGCTCAACTAATATCTAAAATGCAACTACCAAGAGCTCCCTACCGATAGAGCTCTCACTAGCTGAAGAACCTGAAAGGATTGGGAAAGAATGATATGAACAACCATAGCCCAATGAAATAGTTTTTATCTTCTAAGTAAATTGAACATTCATAGCGCATCTTTATAAAATGATATATATATATATACAAACGTATGTATGTAAGATATAGGAAATGGGCTATATATTTTCAACAAAACTTTTCATATTAAACCAATAAACAATGTCAAATCAACAATAACAAATCAATCACCAATGGTTCATTTTATTAATTAATCTATATCGAATCAAACGTTGATGATCTGTTCCATCAACCAATTTGACACGTAGTATATAATTGTGGTCACGCTTAACACTCGTAATAAGGTGACCAAGTTTCGTCTTGGGTAAGTCTCCACCTATATCATCCGGTGGTTCAGTCTTAGAAGGACGTCTTGATAACATATGCATACTTATCCCTCAATGAGTTCTAATCATAGCAAGTAAGAATAATCCACACCGATAGCAAGTGAGAATTCATTTAAACTTTCACGATTCAAGTCATTAAACATAGAATCATTTATAGACCATATTCAAAGTCAAGAACTTTTCGTAATTCTTTCATAACAAGGTTTCGCAAATCATTAACTAATAATTAGTTTAAACTATAATCAATAGATGCTTTCCCATTTAAATAGACAAAAAAAGGTAGTAAATGCTCGATCTAGATTTTATGCAATAAAAATGCCATTTCAGAATTCATAATATATCTCATTCATATCGCTTTCAAAATACAAGTTTACAAACTCGAAGAAAAGAAAACATCACTCACTTGGAAATTTGAAAACTAACCTACGAAGGTTACTCGAGCCGACACACTCATATTCCTATTAATTAATCGAAAAATGAGTATTACACAAATGGACTGTCGGCTAAACTACACTTATTTGTTGACCAATCAACTCTTGCACCCTAAGGAAGAAGAAACTCATTTGTAGTGACCATTCTTCTTTGTCCGTTAAGCGTGACTTCAAAAATCCGTGTCGATGAAACCATAAGTTAGAATAGATAGTAGTCAAACCCTATGGCCCCACAACGTTCTAAACTGTCATTTCCACAAAAATCACAGCTTCATAACTTCTCAATCGAACCTCGCAATTCAAATTTTTACACAACTTTGAACTATGACCTAACTACGATAGCTACTCCGATTAGATGAACAACGAGTTCGATTACTTCACAGATGCCGCAGAACAAAGCTAATTCAATTTGGCGAGATCCCCGTTGCGTGTACGCGAGTCTTTTTCGCTCCTCTCTTTTTCTTAGTTTTTCTTTTCCCTTATATGGTTTCGACACTGGACTCGTCTTCTTTTCTTTTTGGGCTTCAATGCTTCATCCATTGAAGAGGAAAGGGAATGGGTTTGGAGCCATCGCTGATCGTTTTAATCTCTGACATCCCTGTGAAAAGTTACACGTTCAATCACCCAAGCTAAAGAATAGAAAGATCCATGATAAGTAATTCTGCAGAAACTACTGAAGAGTTTTCTAGCGGTCTGCGCGAATCAACTAATAGTAGCAGGTTGGCGAAAACATCTCAAAAATGAAATAAGCTCGGTTTCTTTTAAGCAAATAAAATCGAAACCCTGATCCAACCCTGCACATTTAAGGGATGTTAATAGCTCCGGATGCATGACCAGCACTGAATTCTTCGAGAGTCCTACCAGGAATAAACTAAAAGCCGTTCATGACATGAACATAGTCTTCCAAACCGCACACAAGTTTCCTAGGTGTCTACAGTAAATTAGAGATGCATATGATTTAAGAAGATTGTAGTCATACGCACAAACCTAATGTCTAAATAGCGATATCCGGCTTGAAGGATCTCGTGCGCTACCATCACCATCACCGAAGCGGGAATTACATCTGTTTTCAAGTCATTTCCTAACGTTGCCTTGGGACTCAATCAACGAAATCGGACCATGTGAATTAGAATGCAAGCAGAATGTATAGCCAATCAATCTTAACCTAAAAGGCTCACCGTGAGGAATGCGGAATGATACATCAACCAAAAAAATAGTCCAATAATAGTAACAATGATACTGACTTTGCCAAGGCATCACACGCGTGAGCACCGACAGAATGACGAAAGCCCGAGAACCAATAAAATATGGAAATTCATTGAAATTTAGGAACTTACTCAAATTAGGAAATCTACTTAAAACGAGTAAACCTACTCTAAGTTGAAAACATCGAATTAGGAATGTAAATCTACTTAAATTGAGAATGCACCACCTACATAGAGGTGAGTTAAGAAAACTTTAGCTAGGAAAACCCTCAAAATAGGAAAAATACTCAAACTTGAAAACCTAAAATTGTGTATGTTAAATTAGAAAATCTGAACCTACTTAATTGCAAAATCTAGTTGTACTAGAAAACCTACTCAACTTTTGAAACCTACGGAAACTATGGGTGATTGGTTCGGATGGATGGTTTTTATCCTAGAACCGCGATGGTGAAATGTGCGTAAACCATCGCTGTTTATGGCCAAACCGCCGTTTGGTTCGTTCGGTTCTACCGGCACCAACATCATTAAAAAAAAAAAAGGAACCAACTCTGCGATTGAAGAAGGAAAATTTCATAATGCAAGATACAATGGGACACGATTTAGTACCATTTCCACATGAAAAATTTCAATATGCAGATAAAAGTATTGTAATATTTGAAAAGTTATCTCAAAGGATATATATTTGTATTATATAAAGAACTGGTTCGGTTGGTTTCGCGATTCCATAAAATTGGACAATCCGACCGTACCATCAAAATTGGTTTCGTTGAGATTTTTCTAACGAAACTACTCATGTTAGGGAACTTATCTAAATTAGGAAAACTATTTAGACTAGGAAAGGACCCTCCAGCTTTGGGGAAAATTATCCAAAAAAGTCCTAAACTTATTGTACTTTTTTCAATTTAGTCATAAACCTTTTAATTTTGTCAATTGAATTTAAACATTTACAAGTTTTTTCAATTGAATACATTTGACCAATTTTGGCTGAAAATCGCTAACATGATGGGGCCGTCCTACGTGGATAATTGTTAGTAATATTGAAATTTTTAATTTTTTAATTTTTTAAATTTTTTTACATCTCGGCGAGGTAAGGGCCGGGGACCCCTCCTGCTAGGCAAGGACCTCCGCACCCTCATAAACCAACAAAGCGACGGGGTCGGCCTCGCTTGGATCTAGCGAGGGTGATGACTCTCTCCTCTAAACTAGGCGAGGATCACGCGGCCGGACATGTAAAAAAAGAAAATAAAAGAAAATAAAAAATGAAAAATAAAAGAAAATATAAAAAAAATGAATATAGTAAATGTTATTAAAAATTATTTACGTCGGCACTTGCCGTGCCACATAGTATGATTGGAGTACACGTCGCAATTTCCAATCAAAATTAACTTGATGGACACGGTTGGCAAAACCGAAAGGATTAGAACTCAATTGGCAAAATTAAAAGATTTAAGAGTAAATTGGAAAAAGTGCAATAATTTAAGATTTTTTGGGTCATTTTTGCTCCAGCTTTGATCTGGCCGAATCAGCCTTTGTTTTCCAACCTCTAGAAATGCCATCTTGGACACCTTTTCCTCATTGAGCCCATTGGATCATGTTATAGCCGAAATCTCCATTTGCTTGCAAAAATATCAGATGTGCTTGGATGATTGATAAGGTCTGAAGTGGGCTTGTGAGTTGGTTATCATCAATGGAATTTGATCTTCCGGCATCACATCTGCAACCAAAACAAAAACCAAAACTAGAACAATGTAAGCGTATATATCAAGGTGTAAGGGAATTGATGGGACGAGAAAATGAAGGACCTTCGGGCCAGATTTTTCCGGGAAAACCGACAGAGGGAACGAGGTAGTGGTAGTGAAACAAGAAAAACGAGAAAGAGCAAGTGAGGTCGCTTTCATGTTTGCGTCTCCTGGACAATGTTTCCAACTTTAACCTTTCTTTGGGTCTTTGTAGGGTTTGTAATCTGATGATTCGAGGCATTTTTGTGGTTACAGATAGACGTGGCGACATAGGCGGCAACGGAAGCCAAAATTCAGCCATGTCTGAGGTTAACTTGCCTCGTATATTCGGTGCTCAAAGCTCGACTCAAGCTTGATTGAGTAATGACATTTCTGCTTGAGCATGAGCTGAACAGAAAAAAGTGAGGTCTTCTAGCTCATCTCAACTCAGTTCAGATGAAGAAGATTTCAAGTTTAATAAGCCCATATATTTTGCTTGCAAATTATAGATTATGTGGACATGCTATGTAGCATTTACATCCCTAATGAGAGGTTTCTCATTCTCGTTTCCATAGGAATTGGCGAGATTAGTCCCTAAAATATCAACACCGTCTAGAAATCAACATTGAAGAGGGAAAATGAGAAATTTATTTTGGCAATTCACAGTGTGCAGCTCATCCGATCCCGGGATTTCATTCCTGGAAATAGGCTGACGAGGGTGTTCATTATTGGCAGCCGAAACAACAATGCACAGAAAGAGTTCATCGTATTGGAACGAAGAGGGAAGATGAGAGCATTGGGGTATGGTCGGTCTCATCCGTTGGCCCGGGCCAGCTGGTTGAAGTTCATTGGCGCAACGAAATGCAGGTCTCCGGTGAACAGAGTGACGGCGGCTAGGTGGGCCGCATGCTGCGTCGGGTGATACAAGTCCCAGAACAAGTATTTACCGGGCTTTGGGCACAGGTTCGGGCTGTACGCGACGTAGCATGGCTTCTCTGCGTTCAATTTCCCACTTCCGCAGCATGCTTCTTCAATGTTATGAATGCCTAATTGCACGAAAGATTAAAGATGAAATCACGAGAAATTAGCTAATCAAAAACACACAAAAAAAAAAACAGAATAAAGAACGAAGAAAGAATTAAGAGGAATTGGTTAAAAAGGATAGTTATTACAGGCTCACCAACGACACTGGGATCGCTCATGAGGGTAGAGGTCATGGTATATGCATCTCCCAGCGAGTATATCATGCCTTCGAGCTGGGAGCTCAGATTTTGTAATAAACCCGAGGCCATCGAGTGGAAGGTCTGGGCGTAATCGTTCAGCTCCGTGAAACAGGCCGACCCGTTCGCCGTCAAGTTCTGGAGCCGTGCGAACGGGCAGCACCCGATCGGAGGGACGCTCACAATCCCGAACTTCCGAGCTCCCAAGTTGTACAAAGCCTGGCATTCCCGGTCCATAAATATGCGAAGTCGTTAACATTTTGCAGATGAACAGATTAAATGACTAGCTCCTGCTTAATATCTCTATAAATTATTCTGAACATCATTCCTAGGAAACTCGGAGCTATTCTCTATATGAATGTTACGAAATTTAAGTCTCAAGATTCGAGAGAGCTTGGTGTAGGCTTTTCTTAGACGAGGAGAAATTATCTCCAACAGTAACAGTATAGAGTCGATATCTACCGTCAGATGGTCTGTGTAGTTAGACGCAAGGGCGACCATCAGCTCTAGCTGGGACATGGTGGTCTCGTTGTAACGGTAGTGATCGAAGATGTCGTTGCTTCCGACGCTGATGAAGAAGAGCGAGTTGGCAAAGAACTCAGCACTTTTGTTACCCAGTAGCTGTGTGATATTGCCCTGAACCGTCGCAAATTGTTGCACTTGTTGCCCCATGGTTATCACGTCACCCTGTACATTAGGAAGATCCAGAGTTTAATTCTCCGACTACTTGAACTTGGATATATTTGAGTAGGAGATCTCCCAGTTGATGCTTGACTCGGGCTCAGGCTTGCTTGAGCTCTCCAGTAGCTATCGAGCTTGGCTTTAATTGATCAAAACTAATATTTCGAATAGTCGAGCATACGATACACGCAGCCTCGCGGACCGCTTTGTTTAGTCAATATCAATCTCCAGCTATAAAAGCTCTAAGTTTGGTCGAGCTTTTAGGAGGAAATGACTGAACTTTTCATACATGTCGAAATTAACTTGACTTTACATAGGTTTGGAAACGCACCCATGTTTGATTTCCAGTTGCATCAAGAATTCCAGCCCCGCCTGAGGCAAAGTTAACACCTTGAAGTATTTTGGCTTGGAAGGTTGAACTGTCCTGGAGAAGAGCCAGAAAAGGTGGTGGACTTTGCTGGTAACCCAACAGCTTCACTAGCAATATGAATTTACTATAATCAATTGTGGACCATCCAAGGGTTAGATTTCAAATGAAAAAAAGATTCCTAGTTGAATTTGATTGCGCGGACCAATGAAATGGATTACAGCGTAATCAGGGAAACGCTGTCTACCTATCTCGTCGGCGCTGTTATATCCGTCGCTGAATCTCCCCGTTGCTTGGGAGTAGGGGTAATCGATCCCGTTGTAAGGGAAGTTGGCTCTGGCCTTGGTAGGTATGTAATTGTTGGTCCCCACGTCGGCTGTCGAATCTCCAAATATGAAGACGGGAGGCACGTCGTCCACCAAAGCCGAGACGAGCATCATGCCGACAGCCCAAGAAAGAAGCCAGGCCCTACTATAGTGAGAAGACAACAAAGAGGAAAACATTGCATCCATGTTTCTAGGAATTTGACTCTTTCAGCGAGTTAAGTGACGATTATATGTGTTGTTTCATGATTCCCTGCGTAGCAATCGATGAGGGTTTAGGAAGTGAACAAGCAAGATTCACACAAAATTACACATATGCAACTATTATTCCGGCGGAGAGCCCTAGTTTCTCTACTTTGGAACAAAAAATGAACTTTGGAAGGATGTGGCATATGCCCTTTCTTCGGTTTTTACCGAGAGAAATGATAACCGGCCCCAAAATTTAATATGTTCTTTGACTTTCGTGGATGGATTTTTAGGATGGAATCCTTGTACTTTTCATAGGACTGAAAATCTAATAATATGGATGAAATCGACGGGATATTTCAAGAAAATGATTCTTTATTGACACCTAAATTTTGACTGTTCTTTTTAATTATTAATAAAAAAAATTAAGTACTAACTTAGTCCCTAGCAAAAAATTTACATCATTTTTTTTTTATATAGGATAGTTTATTTTATGCATTCATGCATTTGCATTTGCATTTCTCGGACCGGCCACATGAAATTAGAGCAAAAATTGACAGGGCGGAAGGTAGTTGGGACTACTCCTGGTACTCGCCACTCTCGATCTCGAAAACACCTTCGAAGGGAGGAGGAAGCAAAGCACCTTAGCAGAGCAGTTTCTCGCACATGGCGCTTTCTTGGCTTCGGATCTTGGTGATCTCACGTGCGCTTCTTCTCGTCATAGCTCATTCACTCTCCTCGTCCTCCGCCACCGCCTTTGCCACGTCTTCTTGATGCGGCTCCCGCTCTTGCAATAGGAGGGACTCTTTTGTGATAAATGAAGCAACATTAAGGCCTTCTTCTTTCTCCGCCACTGGTGTTCATGATACTTATTTGAAGTATCGGCTGCGAGTTGGCATGTGCGATGCTTCTCATCCGCAGATGTTCCTCCATATACTGTTTTTGGGATGCCAGCATTTTCTCCCACAATGAACTAGGGAAACATTGCTAAGTGAAAAAAAAAAAAGGGGGAGAGACGAGAAAACAGAGGAGAAGGCATAAAAAATTCTCGAAGATAGAGAATCTAGAGAATAGATAGTTCTCTTGTCACATCCCAATTCCTATAAGAATATGGCAATGACACGGCCATCTTTTTCATTCAAAGGATGCAACATCAAAATGTAATACTACTCAACCCGATATCAATATATATACATTTACATATATACGATAAAAAAGATCTGCATGGTTACATAAGAATGTGAGCTTTCTATAACCTTCAAACAGATCTATACATACATCCATCAAAAGAGCTATCTCCAAAGCTCAACACACCTATATACACTTCGTAGCAAAAATTCTTTTACCCAAAATCCTTCAACTAACGTTATTCTTACGTCCTACCGGCGACTCGCTAAACCTAAAAGACAAAGAAGATGAAAGGAATGAGCTAACACGGCTCCGTGAATAATACATTTCTTCTAAGGCGATCGAACAATCACTATGCATATTTAATATTCAAAATATAAGATATTTACATCATGTTCGAAACATATCAAACCTTTATGATAAAAACAAATTATATATCGTCTTAACATAATATATTCATAGCAAAAGTATTCGTATCAAATGATAACATCAAAGCATACATCAATGGTCTAATCCACTCGATCAATCTCGTCAAAACACATATCAATGGTCTATCTATTGATTAATCTCATCAAATCACATGCCAATGGTCTATCCATTGGCCAATCTCATGCTCAAGATTTTAACTATAGTCACGTATAACGCCCGTGACAAAAGACGATCAAAATTCCCTCCTTGGCAAATTCTCCACCGACAATGCCGGTGGCTCGGCTCACAAAGATATCATAAATATTATGTGCATATCCACAAACCCCTCAACCGGGTTGACTGCTATTTTGAGCACCACATAACCAACAACAACATCTTCCTTATAACCAGAATATGAATCACAATCAACTCAAAACCAAAGCAGCGCATATTGATTACAAATCATATCAAATAGACAAAAGCAAAGAGTAAATGTTCGATCCTGTTTTTATGCAACAAGCATATAGTACTATCTCTTTCAAAATATGCATTTTGAAAACACAAAGAAGAAATAGTATCTCGTCACACCCCGACTCTCGAGCCCGCGACATCCCTACCAAATCGCCACGAGGTCACGAAGGATAACGTCCCAAGCGCGCTATCGACCTTTCGATTATATACGCATGCGGAAACGGTTTACTCCCGGACAACATATAAACAAATAGGGATAGCATAGCAGAAATACATACCAAGGAAAATAGTCAAAAGTAACATCCACGTTACGAGGATAGTAGATGAGTCTTAACCCTATTGGGCTACGAAATACATACAACCCCACACTTCGGGCAGCTCACTAAGACCTCAAAAGGTTACTAGTTCGGATAAGATTTACTTCTCATCTACTCCAAAAGACTACCCTCATAACTCTGGCCTTGGTATCCATAAAGCTCCATCACTTGGGGCCCGAAAAATGGTTCCCACAACGGGGTGAGATATAAATCTCAGTGAATCAAGCCTAAGCTCGGTTAGGATATTGATTCGCCCAAAACATCCTAACCACGAGCATTATAAAAAAATCACGATATAACCATATATCCAACAATCATATCACATGGAAATAATCACCCACACGCATACTTACCGGCCTTCGCCACACATAATGCAATGCTTGACTCCACTCAACAGCCACATCGGACAACCAACCGAACACGCATCACACTCACAAGCATGCACTCTGGACACCATACAAGTCCATTTATTAACGATGATCGCGCTCTTGGCGCCACGGTGACGAGGATCCACGCTACCGGCGTGATCGACTCTCACAATTAATGCGATCCCGCATTCTTCCGGCAGGACCGGGCTACGTTCCTTTTCCCTCTCGACAACGGCTACTACAAGCGGTGTATCCGATCAGGCAACCTGCACGGCACGGCAAGTAGGCATCCCTATACGGGGCTTCGGTCCATCACAAGCTGCGACCGGCATCCGATAATCCCTTAAAACCGTACGTACCATACGGGGCATGAATTATCGTGCTTCGGCAAGTCGTGTGGTCCCATATAAAAATGGTACAATGTGTACTCCGTGTACAAAACGCACTTGCTAGGAAAACCCATCATCGTTCCTTCATATGACCATGCAAAGACACCCGACACATCAATCAATTTATTCTCTTTGATTTAGGCCGGATGCTCACACAACGTGCTCAACGACTCGGCCCAAGGCCATTTTAATGCCAAATTATATCTTTGATGCTGCACACGGTCATATGAATGCAAACTACCAAATAGATATTGCAAGATCACACGGGACAATTAATCCCCAAACAACACCAATCCACTCAACGAGCATTTCAATGAGGCGAACCGCCCCAAAACACAATCATCAATTCCATACGAATAAGCCATTTCAATTCCCGCCCATAAGGCTCAATTTCGTGCCAAATTCATTAATTAGCCAATTTGATTTAAAATTGCCAATCGATCGCTCGTTATTAACCTATCGCTCGCTCGCGATCAAATCACAACATACAATCAAATTCGTTTAACAACAATTAGCCACAAACAATTCTAACTTAATCGATTATGGTCATTTAGCCTAAACCGGGTTTCTAACTAATCCGACCATAATCAAATCTACATAAATTCCCTACCGACTAGCTAACTAATTCTAGGCGCAATTAGCGCCCTAACCAAGGATTAGGGTCAACTCACCAATTCAATAGCTCGGGCGGTCTCAACTCGAGCGACGGCGATACGAACTCGGCCCGGCCCAACGACGATCGGAGAATCTTGAAAATTCTTCGGCACGAACTTTGAGACCAGGTGTCGAAAATTATTGTTCGAGGCACGTTCACCCGAACAATGTTCACCCGCATTGTTCACGGCGAAACCAACGGAATTTCGTGTGCTTTCATGGGGTCGAAAATTCTAGGCGCGCATCTAGTGGGCGCCCACACCAAGGATGGGCTAGCTAGGGTGGTCTCGGGTCGCGCGTCGCGAGGATGGTCGGCAACGGAAGGCCAAAGTGAGGTGGCGAGGTCTCGGGCTTGAGCAAGCTTGGGCGGCACGAGGTCGGCGGTCTCGGCAACGGAGGAAGCTCGAACTTCAGGGAGGCAGGGCGATGTCGCAACGATCGAGAAGAGAAGAATAAGAAGAAGAAGAAGAAGAAGGAGAGAAGAAAGAGGAGTCAAGTGGGGGGGCAAGCGCGGACAAAAAAAAAAAAAGGGGAAAGAGAGAGAGTGAGTGGAGATAAAGAAAGGAAGGGATAATCATGTGGGGGAGTGGAGGGAATAAAAAGAGAGAGAGAGTGTGTGTGTGAGTGGCGGAAATCACGTGGGGGAAGAAAGGAGGAGAGAGAGTGGTGGGTGTCACAATATCACTCACCCGGAGAAGTTGAAAACCATTCTACGGTGGTTACTCAAATTGACGCACACGTATTCCTATCAAATATATGAAAAATGGTATCAAAAACTGAGTAATATGCTACCCCAAAGTATGACTCGAATGAAAAAGGCTTAATTGTCACTAAGGTACGCTTAACAAAACCATTGCTCATAGCGGACACGCATGTTGTTCGCTACGCACAGCCTTGCGCAACAAACTTAAACGAACCGTAACTCCCTCACCCGAGCTCCGATTTAAACGAACTTATAGTCTAAAGAAAGATCTTTTAATGTACTACAAAACCCCCAACACGGCTTGACTAGAATGAATTTGAAAATTGGCAAGAACGGGCGCAAAATGTTATGGTTGCGCACCGTTCACTCGCGCGTGTCTAAATCTCTCGGGCCATATCTTTCTCCATCGATCTCCGTTTTAAGTGATCTTATAGCCCACACGAAGCTTATTCAATGTACTATAAGATCCCTAATATGGTCGACCCAACCGAAGATCGAAATGAAAGAAATCAGCCTTTAAAATCTATTGTTCGCACTGCATCTGTAGCACACCGATTTGAAAAACTTGTTCCGGACAAACCGTAAGTCCAAATTGAGTTACGTAAAATCCCACAACTCCACAATGCCCTAAACTATCATTCCCCCAAAGAATCTCGAATTAATGACTCCAAAATCTGACTTCGTGGCTCAATTTTTTTATCAATTCGAATTTGAGCCCTAGTTAAGAAAATCATTCCAATTAGGTAAACGAGGAGTGCAAGCATTTATCTAACATTGCGGTACGTAGTGAAACGAGCTCAACGTGGCGTCCATGATCGGTGGTGCGCACGCGTGATCCTTTCTTCTATTTTTCCCTATCTCCCTTCTCCTTCTTTCTTTCCATTCTCCTTTTGTTTAACCGATTGTGTGTTTTTCCCCCTCCTTTCACCTCATTTATCCGATGAAGAACTTGGTTCTTGGGTTTTGGGCAACATTGGCTTTTTTCTTTTGCCCATTTATTACATTCTACTCTCCTAAAAGAAATTTCATCCTTGAAATTCGAATAATTGAACTTACCTCAACTTTCGAACAAATGAGGGTATTTGCGTCTCGCCTTCTCTTCGAGTTCCTAAGTAGCCTCTCTTTCTATGTGGTTTTGCCATTGAATCTTGACATAGGGAATAGTTCGCCGTCGTAACACTTGATCTATCCTATCAACGATCCGGATAGGCTGGTCCTCATATGTCAAGTTTTCCCTTAATCTCAAAAGAGTGAAATCCAAGTACATGTTCGGAATTCGGCACATATTTTCGTAATAAGGATCATGGAACACATTATGCACTCCAAATAATGTGGTGGCAAAGCAAATTTATAAGCCACTTCGCCAATCTTCTCTAATATAAAAAATGGTCCCACATATCTTGAATTTAACTTTTCACGAGTGCTAAATCTCATAATACTCTTCATAGGTGACACATTTAGGAATACATGATCTCCCACATTAAACTCTATCTTGTGCCTTTTGAGATATGCATAACTTTTTCTGTCGACTTTGAGCAGTTTTCAAATGCTCTTAGATCAATCTAACTTTCTCCTCTCGATCGTTGAATGAACTCACGGTCGATTGGTCTTTTCTCGCCAACATCGTCCCAATAAATAGTACTTTTGCATTTTCGACCATATAAAGCTTCAAAAGGAGCTATTTTATACTAGAGTGGTAAATTGTTATTATAAGAAAACTCCGCTAGATGTATATGTTCATCCCACGAGCCATCAAAGTCAATAACGCATGATTTCAACATATCCTCTAGCATCTGGATCGTTCTTTCGATTGCACATCTATTTGCGGATGAAAAACCGTACTAAAGTTAAGCTTGGTACCCAACGCCTCTTGTAAACTCTTCCAAAAGTTAGATACAAATCGGGGATCTCTATAAAAAACAATGCTCATTGGAACCCCATGCAGCTTGACTATCTCATTCACGTACCGCTTTGCCATGTCTTCTACCGAAAGGCCAAATTAATAGGACGAGAAGTATGCCGACTTAGTCAATCGATCGACAATCACTCATATAGCATTCTTACTACTAGGCGTCCTTGGTATGCGAGACAATGAAGTCCATGGTAATATGTTCCCATTTTCATTTAAGTATCTCAAGTGGATATAGTGGTCCATTCTGGTTTCGATGCTTAAGCTTTACTTGTTAACAAACCAGGACATTGATTGACAAACTTCACAATATCCTTCTTCATGTTGATCCACCGGAAATTTCTTCTCAAATCCATGTACATCTTAGTGTTTCTTGGATGAATCGAGTATCCAGTGGTGTGAGCCTCCTGCAATATCTCCTTTTTCAATCCCGCATAATCGGGAACACATAGCCGACCACGGAACCTCAATGATCTATCAACATGGATACTGAAATTTGGTTGCCCCCCAGGTTCTACGCCTTCTCGATCTTCCCCAATTGAGGATCCTCATTTTGTTTAGCCTTGATCTTATCAATCAACGTTGGTCGCACTTGAAGATTAGCTAATCGAGCACCAAGCTGATGCACCAATATCTCTAATTCTAGCTTCCTTATATCCTCAAGAATAGATCGTTGAGAAGTGAGCAATACCGCCATGTTCCCGAAGATTTACGACCCAGGGCATCCGCCACTACATTTGCATTTCTTGGATAATAATTGATAGATAAGTCATAATCTTTCAAGAGTTCTAGCCATCTCCTCTCGTCTTACGTTCAATTCTTTCGAGTAAAGATGTACTTCAAAATTTTATGATTAGTAAAAACTTCACAATTCTCACCATACAAGTAGTGTCGCCATATTTTAAAACAAAGATAACTGCTTGCTAACTCCAGGTCAAAAGTAGGATAATTCTTCTCGTGTGCTTTTAACTCTCTTGAGGCATAACCCATAACTTTACCATCCTACATAAGAACACAGCCTAGACCTTCCTTAGACGTGTCACAATAGATAATGAAACCACAAATTCCTGAAGGCAAGGTTAATATGGGAGCTGTCACCAACCGCCTCTTCAATTCTTGACAACTATTCTTACACTAATCCGACCACACGAACTTGATGTCCTTCGAGTTAGGTGAGTAAGTGGATTAGCAATTTTGGAGAACCCCTCCACAAATCTTCCGCAATAACCCCGCTAACCCAAGAAAACTTCTTACTTCGGTAACATTTGTAGGACGATTCCACCGAACAACCGCTTCAACTTTCTTCGAGTTGGTAGAAATACCATCCTTTGAGATAGCATGGCCCAAGAACTCAATATGATCAAGCCAAAAATCGCACTTACTAAACTTAGCATATAACTTTTTCTCACACAAAGTTTGCAAAACATCATCTACTTTTATCTTCAACTTGGTGATAACCAGAGTAGAGGTCCTTGGAGTTGATCAAATAAGTCATCGATCCGGGGTAAAGGGTATTTATTCTTGATCCTCACCTTGTTAAGTTCTATATAGTCTATGCAAAGCCGCATACCACCATCCTTCTTCTTCACAAAAAGAACAAGAGCTCCTCAAGGTGAAAACACTGGATCTAATGAAACCCTTATCTAAAAGTTCCCGTAGCTGCATTTTTAACTTTTTCAATTCAGAGAGGTGCTACTCGATAAGGTGCTTTAAAGATAAGTGTTGTCCCAAGCAACAGCTCAATGCAAAATTCAATCTCTCTATTATGAAGTAAACTAGTTAAGTCATCGGGAAACACATTCGGAAATTCTCTAACAATCAGAATATTTTCTAGCTTTACAACTCCTTTATCGGTGTCTTTTACGCAAGCCGGATAACCACATCAACATTTCCTCAAAAGTTTCCTTGCTTGCATAGCTGAAATTAGTCTTCGAAAAGTGCTTTTACAACTTCTCGAAAAAATAAAACTCGGGCTGATTCGGAAGTCGAAAAACAACTTTCTTCGAATAACAATCAACATTAGCATGATATGTCGATAGCCAATCCATCCCAAAGATAACGTCGAAATCCCGTATATCTAACAACACCAAATCTCCAGGCATTTTCACATCATCAATTCGAAGGTTACACCTCTTGAACACACAATCGGCAATCAAAAAATCACCCGCGGGAGTATCAACATATAATTCATAATCAAGAGGGTCGGGTAGCACATCAAGTTTCTTTGCAAATTCCATAAAAATAAAGAAATGAGTAGCATCGGAGTCAAATAATGCATAAGCACACCGTGAGGCAAGTGAGATAATACCTACAACGACGGTATTAGAAGTCGTTGCATCATCTTTTGTCATAACAAAAACTTTCCTTGTCATCTTCTCGCCTTTGTTGACTTTCTTGAGGCCTACCAACCGAAAAGCCCGTCTTCCTCATAGAACAAGTACTTGCTACGTGTCTAGGCTGCCCACAAACAAAACATACCCTACTATCCGCGGTGTACTCTTATGAGTAGGACATTCACGTGCCATGTGCCCTATTTTTTTACAATTAAAACATGCTCCTATCTTGCAGTGACAAAGATCACCATGATGTTTCTCACATATAGCGCAAGGGCCTTGAATAACTTGGCTCTTCTCTTTTCCACAATTGCTAATGCTTCTTTGTCCGACGCCACCACTTGCTTGATTTTCCCGAAAATGTGTAAAATTTCGGCCTCTTATACAAAGGAGCATCCTAAGTACCACTTGCTAGAAATCTCTTGTTCAATCTTGATTGCTCGTTTCAGCACGTCCTTGTAAGTTGGTAATGAAAGAGACACAAGTGTAAAACGAATCTCGGGCCGGAATCTTCTCACGAAGTGTTCAGCCTTCTCTCCTTTATCGACCACCGGACATCCCCCAAATCTACTCATCGATTGAAGCGGCCTGCGTACTATATAATAGTAGAGTCACATTGTGATATATATAGAAAATCATTTTTCATCTATGTCCTGGAACGACCGAGGGAAGAATTGGGAGTTAAAAGTCTTTTTAAAGTCTTTCGAAGGGATAGCAATATCTTCATCTCCAAAGAAAGACCTCATTCCCTCCCACCATGCATTTGGCTTCACTTTCTAAATATTATGTAGCAAAGTTGACATTTTTCTCCTCGGGGACCTCTTCAACTCTAAAGATCCCCTCTATCTTTCTAATCCAACGTTCCGCTACAAGAGGATTAGTTTTTCCATCATAAATGGGTGGTTTCGCCTTTCTAAACCGGACAAAAGTGTAGCCTCCATCGTCCTTAGGCTCTTTAGCTCTAGCTACATTATCTTGGGCCCGTTCTTCTTTGGCTCTCCTCTCTTGATTCTAGAAATTCAGCTCTTGTATCATCTTGTCGTCTTGTCAAAGGTCCTCTCTAAAATCTCGAGATACATCTCTAGAATCGAAGTCCATAGCTCTCTTGCCCCTATTTCTAAGAGAGACAAGTGGTGGATCCGAGTCGGAACTCATAATTATCGATCCAAGAGCAATAGTACATCTTAGTATCCGATAACCTAACGGATTAAAATCTATAACGCTATCTCACAACGTCCCACATATATCCATAGAGATCAAAACCTGGCTCGATACCAATAAATATCACACCCCAATTCCTACAAGAATATAGCAATGACATGGCCCATCCTTTCACTCAAAGGATGCGGTCTCAAAATGTAACACTACTCCCGTTAATATATATGATATATATATATATATATATGATAAAAAGGTTATGCGGTTACAATAATCGAGCTTTCTATAACCTTCAAACAGATATATATATACATCCATCAAAAGAGCTATCTCCAAAGCTCAACACACCTTCGTACACTTCGTAGCAAAAATTTCCCTACCCAAAAATCCTTCAGCCTAACGTTATTCTCGGGTCCTACTCGGCAACTCGCTGAACTTGAAAGACAAAGAACATGAAAGGAGTGAGCTAACACGGCTCGAGTGAGTAATATATTTCTTCTAAGTGGATTGAACAATCACTATGCACATTTAATATTCAAAATATAAGATACTTACATCAAGCTCGAAACATATCAAACTTTCATGATAAAAACGAGGTATATATCATCTTAACATAATAAATTCATAGCAAAAGTATCCATATCAAATGATAACATCAAAGCATACATCAATGGTCTAATTTACTAATCAACCTCGTCAAAACACATATCAATGATCTATCCATTGACTAATCTCAAATCACATGTCAATGGTCTATTCATTAGCCAATTTTATACTCAAGATTCAAATCATAGTCACGTATAACGCCCATGACAAAAGATGATCAAGATTCACCCCTTGGCAAGGTCTCCACCTACAACGCTGGTGGCTCGGCCTACAAGAATATCTTAAGTAGTATGCGCATACCCATAAACCCCTCAACCGGGTTTACAACTATCTTGAGCAGCACATAACCAACAACAACATCCCTTTTATAACCAGAATATGAATCACAATCAACTCAAAACCAACCGCACATATTGATCACAAATCATATCAAATAGAAAAAAACAACGATAAATGCTCGATCTTATTTTTATGCAACAAAATATCATTTTCTCAAGTCATAACACATATAGTACTATCTCTTTCTAAATATGCATTTTGAAAACACAAACAAGAAATAGTATCACTCACTTGGAGAAGTTGAAAACCATTCTACGATGGTTGCTCAAATTGACGCACACGTATTCATATGAAATATATGAAAAATAATATTAAAAACTGAGTAATATGCTACCCAAAAGCATGAATCGAATGAACAAGACCTATTTGTCACTAAGGCGACAACCACGCATCAACAAAATAATCGCCCATAGCGGACACGCATATTGTCCGCTACGGGCAGCATGTGCGACAAATTTAAACGGACCGTAACTTCCACACCCGAGCTCGATTTAAACGAACTTGTAGTTTAAAGAAAGATCTTTTATTGTACTACAAAAATCCCACACAGCTTCACTAGTATCTATTTGAAAATTGGCAAGAACGGGCGCAACATATTCCGGTCGAGCACTTGTTCACCGCGCGCGTCGAAATCTCTCAAGCCATATCTTCCTCCACCGAGCTCCGTTTTAAGTGATCTTATAGTCCACACGAAACTTATTCTATGTCCTACAAGATCCTTAATATGGCCAACCCAACTGAATATCAAAAACTAAAGAAATTAGCCTTCAAAATCTACTTGTTCGCTCTATACTTGTAGCGCACTGATTTGAAAA
The DNA here is from genome assembly GCA_021437795.1 of Rhodamnia rubescens. Classification (NCBI taxonomy): domain Eukaryota; kingdom Viridiplantae; phylum Streptophyta; class Magnoliopsida; order Myrtales; family Myrtaceae; genus Rhodamnia; species Rhodamnia rubescens. The sequence goes on from JAILYA010000046.1 coordinate 323,650, forward strand.
ACTTGTTCTAGGCAAACCGTATGTCCAAATTGAGTTCCGTAAAGTCCCACAGCTCCGGAACACCCTAAATTATCATTCCCCCAAAGAATCTTAACTTAACGACTCCAAAATCTGACTTCGCGGCTCAATTTTTTCATCAATTAGAATTTGAGCCCTAGTTATGAAAACTATTCCGATTAGGTAAACGAGGAGTGCAAACACTTACCTAACGTTGCGACACGTAGTGAAACAAGCTCGACATGGCGTCCGTGGCGGGTAGGTAGCGTACACGCACGATCCTTTCTTTTATTTTTCCTCCTCTCTCCTTCCCTTCTCCTTTTGTTTCATCGATCATGTGTTTTTTTTTCTTCTCCTCCTTTAACCTCATTTATCTATTGAAGAAGAAAGAGTTAGGCTTGGTTCTTGGGCTTTAACCAACACGGGCTTTTTTTTTTTGCCCATTTTTTACATTTCTCATGCTCGAGACCTCCATCATAGCTCCTACCGATCTTGAATGTGACTCCTCGGTTGAAGTTATGGGTTTGAGAAGTTTCCAATGCTTGACTTGCCATTGCTACGTGTCTTCGTCCAAAACTCACCGCTGTTTAAGGACTAATGATCTTGCTTGTGTAGGCGAGACCAAGCTCTTTGTTTGAGTGAAATCGAGTACCATCCGGGTGTACTTTCGAGCCACCATTCGGGGAGCGAAGTTTGGGAACGTTGTTCGATTGAATGTTCTAGCTGCTACCTAGTTATTTTTCTACTACTATGTGCTTGATGTCCTCCACTGTTCGTCTTGCTTGTCCAAGGAGATGCCGTGGCTATTGGAGCCCAAAAACAACTCATGTTGTAAATTTGATAGTGCGCGAAAGCATAGTTTTGAGATGGATGATAGTTCGGGGTTAGTGATACATTTGGTAGAGAATGAATAATGGACAATTTAGATAGTTCAAGGATTTATAGGTCATAAGCTAAAGAAAAGATAATTTGATTAGTAAAACAAAATAGTCTTACAAATATAATTGATGGATAAATTTTGGCATGGGTTGAGAGGTATAAGGTTTTGGACTTAATTCTTTACTCTTCATCACACACACTTACATGAGTGATACAATCCTATTTATAGGCAATAACCATCGACTTTCTTTTGCTTAAGAGATAAACTTCATTGACCATTATACAGCTCTATACAATTCTACGCCTATGGATTATCATCATTAGATTATTTTTTTTACTTTTCTAGCCACAAATCCATTCTCTCCATTTTTCTATAAAATGAACTCTTCTAGAAAATGGATCATAAATTTCAATAGTTCCATATTGCCGTCTTTTCTTTTTTTAACTTTATTTTAATGCGTAGTCTTGCTTGTGATTTGAGGTCAATTCTTTATTGTTTTATCGTGATCTTGCTACTTGTCCGGCGATGTTTGAGTTCGAGCTTGTTGTTGCGGATTGAATTCGTTGAAGTCTCTCGATTGTGCGAGCCGACTACCAACCCGAATCGCAAGTCCTATCTCATGATTGGTCCATCGACGATTTTTTTTAAAAATTTTGGCAATAAAATTTTGTCAAATTAGGTAAAGAATCCTCATCCTCGGAATATTTTAAATTTCGTTACTTAATTTGGTTGAGTTGTAATATTGTGACACCTTGAAAATTCGACTACGTAAAATGTTTGAATTCAATAAAAAGGATGAGTATTGAATTTCGTTGGTATAATATTTTGGATCGTAAGAAATTAATGGACAAATTTTGGACGATTCTTGAAACGTCGGTCGGTTAGTTTAGGCCTCGTAAATCTTAGTCGTCGCGAATTAGGATCGAAATCCTTACGCTTGAGCCTAACCCTATTTGAGCCCGACCTGTGAAAAGACCAAATGCCCTTCGCCCAATACGCCAAAAATCCGTTCTGTCCTAAAATGCCAAATTACCTTTTTACCCCTCTCTCTCATTCATAAAAAGGCAAGATATTTAAATATCTTGTGGGTCTCACCTCATGTTAATCAAAACCTCATCAATCCATCAAGTCTTTCTCCCATCCTCTCTCTCTCTCTCTCACTCACACCGATCTGCTCTCTCTCTCTCCTGTTCACCGCACAACGCCCCATGCCAAACACTCTTCCTCCTCTTTCCGCCTGTTTTTATGCAACCACCACCTCCAGCCTCCTCCGTCCGCCATTGCTTGCCACTCCACCTCCGTCCGACTGCTGCGCGCCGCCTCGAAAACCGTCGGACAACTCTTGGAAGATCCCGATGCCAGCCTACTGTTTTGCGTTACTTGGCCCCCGTGACTGCTGCAGCTTGCTCCGACCTCGCTCGAGCCACTTCCGACCATCACCCTCCACCACCCGTCATCCCTCCGTCGGCCCTCGGACCTCCGCACCGCCCGTTCGACAGCCCGAAGAAGAGAAAGAGCCCTGTAAGTCCCGATCCCCTGTTTCGAAGTCCCAAAGCTTTACTATCACCTTTGGCCAGCTCCACCGCTCACAGGCCACCCCCAACAACCATCCTCGACGTCTCGTTGTCCCCCAACGTTGTTGGAGACCGATCGACGTCGGAGGAGCCCAAAACAGCCTCGATCGGACTTCCTGCATTCCGAATCCCGCGCGTATCTTGTTTGCGCCTCGGTCCTGTCCTGCTCATTCCGTCGCCTCGCGCCGCCTCCAAACGCCCCGTTAAGACCTCAAGCCATCCCCGGTCGAGCACTACCACCCCAAGTCTCCCTAGAGCCGTAACCTCCACCGTCAACCCCGGGAAACCCCCCCAAACCTCACGACCTTGCTCTGTTTTTCCCTGTTCAGCCACTTTTCCTAACCCGTTCAGCCTCTGTTCGTGGCTATTTCGGCCACCGGGAGACCACCAGCAGCCACCCTCAAACCTTGTGCCACTATCCCGGAGTGTTGCTACCTCCCACGGACCATTCTTAACCAAGCTTGGAGCCAAGGAACCCAGGTTTGGCCGTGAGTTACCGAGGAGTCGCCGAGCCATTCCGTCATCGCCATAGTTGTCCGAAATTGTTTAACTTGTGAGTTACATTCCTAAACCCTGGTTAGGGCGCTAATTGCCCTTAGGGTTAGTTAATTAGCTAGTTAGGGTGTTTAGGTAGTTTAATTATGGTCGGATTAGTTAGAAATATGGTTTAGGCCAAATGACCGTAATTAGTTAAGTTAATTTGGATTAGCTAGGTCGTCGTGGCTAATTGGAAATTAGAATTGATTGGTTGTGATTATTTGATCGCGAGTGAGCGATAGGTTAGAGACGAGGGTACGATCGACTATCGATCGAAATTGAAATTGATATCGAAATCGACTAGTTTCAATTGATTGATAGTATGTTGGATCATTTGATTTGAATGAGTTGATCGACTACCGATTGTTACAAGTGTTGATTGGGGGTTAATCGCCTTAAGTTGCTTGAAAAGTCGGTCAATAGAATTGTGCATTCATGTGATCACGTGTGAGATCAAATTGCATGTTTTAGCACGAAAAATGGCCTCGGGCTAAGTCTTAGGGCATGTGTGCATGAGCATTTGACTAAATTCAAGAAAATGAATGGCATCGAAGTGCTTAAGTGGTCATATAATTGGAAATCCCCACAATCATTGTCCTCGATTGGTCGGTCTTGATAATCATTATTTTTCGATTGCTAGATGCGCGTCGATCATTGTCTTACGGCTGTTCATTTGCCGATTGCAGCTTGTAAAGGATCGAAGCCTTTATAAGGATTATTGTTAGCTCCGTGCCGTATCCACAATCATTATTTTCTGGTTGGTCAAACGGAGTCACATGGACTATCGAAGTTATCGTTGGAAGTAAGGGACGATGCTTGGTTTTGCCAGGATAGCACCAACCGACTAGTGTGTTAGATTTACGAATCGTATTTGTTAATAAATGGACTACATGTGGTGTTCGCACATGCAAGTGATGTGATGCTTTGCCAATGGATTGGTTGGTTTGACCGTTATGTCGCGTCTACATTACATTATGTGTGGCTTCTGGAGGGTAAGCTTGCATATGATTGAGATATGTCCTGTGATGTTGTGATTGTCTATTAGGACATTTTGAGAGAATCAACACCCTAGTTGGGCTTAGGTGTTGACTCACCGAGATTATTCTCACCCCATTATTTAACCTTTCGGGTCCCAAATGATATAGCGTCTGTCCGGTTCGGCTTCCCTACCGACCAGCGTTTCTATATTATCCATCATGAGGAAGTACCCTCGAGGCGGGTCCGGGAGCAACATGTCATTGAGATCCGGATCGAAGAAAGGTTGTCGCACCAAGTGCTGCACATCTTCGATGCTTGGCCTTTGAATGACCATGGTGTACTCCATGGCCCCCCTCACGGGAATTTGAGGGACCGCCTAACCCGCACTCTTACGTCCGCTCTTGGGATCCCATGGACTTGGATATGCCGGATGGGGAGGTAGTGGACCCCGAGTTTGACATGGAGGCAGAGCCCTCTTCTTCGATTGGGGTTCCGGGGCTAAGTCGTGACAGCCCCCTTTTTGGAGCCTTGTTGATGCCAAGGCATGGTTGTTGGAGTAGTCTTTTGGAAGTAGATGAGAGATTAACCTTACCCCTAATCGGTTATCTTTTTAAGGTCTTAGAAAGCTGCCCCGAAGAATGGGGTTGTATATGTCTTTTATAGCTCTATATAGTTAAAATTCATATGCTTTTGTTTCTCGAATAAAATTATCTTTTGTGGAATGACTGTTGTGGTTTCTTACCGTACTATCCCCGCTAATCTTGTTGTTTGGGAGTGTTGCACGTTCCGCATACGTAACATGTACGTAGGTGATAGCGTGCCTGGGACGCTATCATTCATGACCCGATGGTGACTTGGTAGGGATGTTGCGAGCTCGAGACTTGGGGTGTGACAAATATCCTCGTTGAATATTCTCGCATATCTCTAGATTTTATGGATAAGTTTTTGCCTCGATTGAATATATGTTTCTAAATTTGGTGATTATCTAAAATATTTTCAAAATATCATAAGATAATTGTCCAATTTTAAGAGCATGAATCCAGATGGATACGGCAAGATTGCCCCTATGATTTTTTTGAAATTAATGTGGTCTCGATAATTGATTTTTTTTTAGCATGTTTATTTTTGCACATTGTTTGCTATTATATGTTCCATTTATTTTTATAAGGTTTGAATATTAGTAAAAAATATTGCCCATAACACATGCTCTCTATTTGTGCCTTGTCCTTCGGAAAATGTACATTAAAGGCAATATCCGACTTCAATTTGAAAGTACGATTGTGCCCATACGTGTGAATTATACATCAAATGAGGAGCAGATTGATAATTCTTAAATAGAATTTCAAAGTTTGCCTATGTATATAAGGACGACGGTAATTGTATAATATATTCACTTGCTAACCCTAATTTCGGGGAATGCTAAGAATAAAAATAAGAATTTCAGATTCAAAAGTGTTTTATGGGCAATATTGTTTACTTTTGTTCAAAATTTCTTGCTTTTCATGGTTTAAATAAATTCCTGAAAAATCTAAAAAAAAGATGTCACTCTTTCTTAATTTAAATCACGTTTTCTCATACCTTTTGCATGTAAAATAACCCCTAGTAAAGTATAGGACTTTGAGAAATCAACTCCTTGAATAAAATTGAGGGTTATTTGACTTTAGGATAGCATTTTATCCCAATATTTCATAAATCCGAATATGCACAAAAATACCAAAAATGTTATTTGCATTGCATATTTTGACATGTCATATTATGCCATGTCATCCATATTTTGCCACGTCATAATTGCCATGTCATGCATATTTGCCATTTTAATATACACGTCATTCATGCATTTTTCATATCATAATTGCATGTTAGTTTTCACATCTAGCATAGTTTTGCCATGTCATGTCATATAGTTAGATTGCATTTTCATTATATTTAAGAAGACAAAATTCCAAAAAAGAATTAATTCAAATCACCAAACTAAGGATTTTTAATGAAAATTTGATACCGAAAGGGCATTAATTGAAAAATTAATGTAATCGAGTCTCCGAATCTATTTAATCTCTAGTTCGCATGAAATAAATTATTTTCTCCTGAATAGTTTATTTAGGTTTCTAATCTAACTACCACAAAAGATTAGTGACGGCTCCGAAATCGAAACATCTTTGCATAATTAATCATGAACCTTAAGTCATGAATTGGTAGAGCTTGGGAAAGTTCAAACTACGTTAGTTAATTCAATTTAATTAATCTGTTAATCCATTAATCGAGAATCTTGAAGATTTTTAACTCGCGACATTGTTTATTTTGAAAAAAAAAGTAAATGGATGAAAAGTAAAAGAATTGAAAATAGGAGGATCGATATTAAAGATTGTAGTCACAAGCGTTCATCGGTCCATCATCTTTGAACTTCAATGCTTAGAAAAGTTTGCAATAGCTGGCTGTCGATGACCGTCGTCGACCAATGAAGTCCCTCATCAATAACGTCCATAGTGTTTGTTGTCTATGACTTTGTTGATGTTTTATCTATTCCCTTTAAGTTGGGGACGGATTTGTTCATTGATGACTTCTATTTTAATCAAACTATGATCTAATCAACCAAGCTTACCCCTAATCGATAATAAACAAATGTTTAGTCACATTTTTTTTTGTGTCAACAATAAGTTTTAGACATTAAGAAAAACTTAATATCAATTATTTTCGCCGGTCGTTTGCTGATTGTTTATTGATACAGTCGCTAGTTATGTATAGATCATATCAAGTCCACTAAAATCTCGTTAATATGAACTCGATATTTCTATTTACATGACAAAGGGTAATAGCTTAGCATTTATGAAGGTATAGAGATGACTAATGTAAGTTACACAATCACGAGCAGATATATTTATATAGTCTTGGGGATATGGGATGTATATTCACGTTTGTGCGTACAATCGACATATTCTCTCTCGATTTCTTTTGTCATTTAAGTTTGATGAGATAGTCTGATCATATGTTTAATTTAATTATATGTTACTCAAGACATTACATTGTACTATGAGCACTACGGCAGTCGGGGACTTAGATGGAAATTAAGTTGAGATAATTCTGATTAATGTATCATATTTTCCTTTTCAATCCATGCGTGGTTTTTGAGATAATTGACTTACGAGAAATAATATTTACTTAAGTTGACCATTGGTTAGTCCACCTTTGTGCTTCACTTGCTCCCCTCCTAACAACGTAGGACTCGCACAAACTCTTGGAGGTTTCCCATTGTCGCTTTCATGGGAATCGGCGAGATTAGCTGCTAAAAATTATCGAGATCGTCTAGAAAATCAACATTGAAGAGGGAAAGCGAATTTATTTGTCAGTCCACAAGAACAAAGCTTCTGCAATCGCAGCCCCCACAGCTCAACCGATCCCGGGACTCAGCAAGGTTTGTTCCCAGAAATGGGCTGAATCATTATTGGCAGCCGAAATAACAATCTGCGGAAAGCGTCAAATGTCTCGGAAGGAAGAGAGGAAAGCTGAGAGAAACGCATATGTCGGCCTCACGCGCTGGCCCCGGCCAACTGGGTGAAGTTCATCGGCGCAACGAACTTCAGATCCCCGGTGAACAGGGTGATGACGGCTTTCTCGGCCACGAACTGGGTCGGGTGGAACAAGTCCCAGAACAAGTATTCATCGCGGTTCGGACACAGGTTGGGGCTTTGCGTGATGTTGCACGGCTTCTCGGCATTCAGTGTCCCATTCCCGCAGCATGCTGCTTCTATGTTCTCGATTCCTAATTGCGCATACGATGAAAGACCAGATCGGAGGAAATTGGCGAATCAAAGATAAAGAAAGAGAGAGAAACAACAAAAAGAATTGGTTTAAAAAAACAAAATTGGAGTCATTGGATGCTCACCAACGACACCAGGATCTTCCATAAGGATAGAGACAATGGCATATGCATCACCAAGCGAGTATGTCATGCCTTGGAGCTGGGAGGTCAGATTTTGTAATAAATCCGAGACCATCGAGTGGAAGACCTGAGCATTATCATTCAGCTCCGTCAAGCAGCCTGACGAGTTATGGAGCCGCGCGTACGGGCAGCATCCGATGGGAGGGACGCTCACGATCCCGAATTTCCGAGCTCCCAAGTTGTACAAAGCCTGGCGTTCCCATTCAATTCAATATGCAACATTAACATATGCAGGTGAACCAGATTGAACGAATAGCTATTGCTTAATAACTCACTAAATTCTTCTCAACATTCGTTTTCCAGGCAACTCGGAGTTATGGTATGTGCGAATGCCCCGTAAATTTTTAAGTTTCAAGATTTGCTGGAGGTCAGTCTAGGGTTTTCTCAAACAAGGAGAGACATTGTCCCCCAACAGTTGCAATATCGAGTTGGTATCTACCGTAAGTTGGGCTGTGTAGTTAGACCGAAGCGTGGCCATCAGATCTGGCTCAGCCATGGTGGTCTTGTTGGAAAGGAGGTGATCGAAGATGTCGTTGCTTCCGATGCTGATGACGAAGAGCGAGCTGGCAAAGAACTCGGCACTTTTGATTTGACCCAGTATCCCTGTGATATTGCCCTGAACCATCGCAAATTGCTGCACTTGTTGCGCCAACGATATCACGTCACCCTGCACATTAGCAAGATCCAGAATTTAGTTCTCTAAACACTTTGAAATATAATTTACCTGAGTATGTGGTAGCGATAACTAAAGGTCCCTGTTAATGCTTGACTCGGGCTTGGCTAGCCAAGCGCTCCAGCAGCCACCCAAGCCCGACTTTAATTGACCGAAACTAATATTTTGAATAGTGTAGCACACGATACCGGCAGTTTCGAATTCGCAGACCGCTTTATTTAGTCAAGCTTCAGCTATAAAACGTCAAGTTTGATCAGAGTTTTTATGGGGAAATGGCTGAACTTATACAGACAAGTCAAGCTCTCCGGTAGTGAACTATGCGACTTAACTCGGCTTGATTTTGTTCCTTACCCTGGGGAAGAAATTAAGAGGGATGGAAGAGCTCAAAAAATGGTGTTACAGAATTTAACATGACTTCACATAAGTTTGAAAATGCACCCATGTTTGATTTCCAGTTGCATCGAGAATTCCAGCGCCGCCTGAGGCAAAGTTAACACCTTGAAGTACAATGCTTTGGAAGGTTGAATTGTCTTGGAGAAGAGCCAGAAAAGGTGGTGGACTTTGCTTGTAACCCAACTGCTTCACTAGCAACATGAATTTCACAGGGTTAAATTCAAATGAAAACGATTTCTAGTTTACTTAATGGAACGACCAGATGATTAAGACGGGGTTAGGAAGACGTAATTTACCTATGAAGTCGGCACTGTTGTATCCGTTACTGAATCTTCCCGTCGGCTGGGAGTGAGGGAAGTCGATCCCGTAATAGTAGAAGTTGGCTTTTGCCCCGGTAGGTATGTAATTGTTAGTCCCCACGTCAACTGTCGAGTCCCCAAATATGAAGACGATGGGGGACCCGCCGTCCGCCAGGGCTGAGACGAGGATCATGCCGATAGCGCAAAGAAGAAGCAAGTTACTATTGTTGTGAGAAGACAACAATGGGGAAGAAGCTTCGGCCATCTTCCTAGATTTTCTCGACTCTGGGGAGATCGAGTGATGATGGGTTTTGCCTTATGGTTCCCCGCAGTGTCTTATATAAGTAGGGTTAGGAAGTAAACAAGCAAACAAAGTTCCGAATACCACTCAAAAAGACAACAAAAGCAAAAACAAAAGAACAAGACAACTATTAATTCGGCGGACAGCCCTAGTCTCAAAATGAACAAAACACACTTAGGAACCCAAAACGGTCTCTCCAATGATCTAGAATATGCCCTTTTCTTTGTAGAATGAATCCACATGCGAAAATTGCATTGGAAGATAGATGCACCAAGACGTAATCCCTCGTCATGTTATTGACCTTCAGGATCGTACAAATTTTTCCTTTTCGTTGTCTCGTATCTTTCAATGACTATGTTCTTTTGTCCGTGGTTCCGACATTTTGGTTTTTCCCGAGAGGGATGACAACTGGCCACAAAAATATAACAAATACCTTATGAACAGCCAAATGAAAATGACATAGATTAAATGATTATAAGCCGCAGAGATCAGTCGCGTTTTAATAATGATCAGGCACACTTATTGTAGATTCCAAGCTCTAAATTTGTTGTTTTCTACTTTCGTGGATGGAGTTTATGAGGACAGATTCTTAGTACCTTCATCGGAATTAGATGTGCATATTTTCGTGGAAAATATCCAACAGCACAAACACCCAAGCGTTTTCCTTTTCCTTGGAAGAGACTTTGACGGCAAACCAACTAGGGTTTCTCGCATGGGTATTTTAATCCAGTTTTATCAATTTCTCATGCAAGGCTTCATGCTTGTGACACGGGCCAGGTGTTCGGTGTCCCAGGTAGGCAAGTCCTCCTGTACTCGGATCCTCTTATGAGTGGAGCTTGTGATATCATCATGGAGAGTGAGCGTTGTAGAAGGGAAGAGACAATTGGGTCTCTAAGAGTGGTGTCGGGACATGTTTGTACTAAAGAGTTATAGGTTGAATAGAATATACCCTTAGGATCTCGAAGCGGGGCTGGCCTCCCATGTATAAATTAGTTCCGGAGCCGATCTTGCTTCCTTGATGAGGCCATGGCAGGCCGAAACCCGGTTATAGTTCATAATGTAGTCTACTATCGCTCGATACAAAGGATACTCGAGCTAAGTTGAGTGTGGTATGATCCAATACGGAAAAGCTATTCGCCTAAGTGTTCTATGAAACAACTATAAAGGGGAAGGCTGGCTTATCGTGGCTTGCTAGGAGCCACATGGGCTAATTCGGCGATCGAGATCTATCGGCCCGTGACAAATGATATCGAGTAGGATCTCTCCAATAGGTGGGTGACTTGGGGAAATCATGTGGTCTTCCCGGTCCTTTGAGGGCGGGGAGTGATCGTCGAGGTCAAGAGGGGCTCGGACAATGTGCGGCTCTCGTCTAGCCTTTCGGGATGTCAATGGGGGCATAGGAAGGAATTGAATTGTTCATTGAAATGGGATAACGTTCCTAGATTAATTCGGCGAATCTCAAGATGGGTTCGCTACCACGTTTAATCAAGGGATAACCTCTATTGGTCCGCTAAGGTCGGGAGAAGCCTAGTAGGAGAAATAAGGTCTGCCGAGGGTGTGCGGTTGGCGAGTGGTACCGCACTTTTCAAGAGGATACAAGTGATTGGAGATTCGCAAACAGCTTTGATCATGGGAAGTTGCTAATAGAGTGTTGTTATTCTATTAGGCGAGCATTTGCCATTCTTGCAAGTCCCGTGGGAGGGCGGTGATGGTTGAAGGGCGCAGGGAAGCAATAGAACGGCTCGCAACGAGGGCGTTTATAGATTGAATGGGGGGAGAATGACACGAGCCGGGTGTTCGGTGTCCTAGGTGGGCAAGTTCTCCCGTACTGGAGTCCCCTTATGAGTGGAGTTTGTGGTATCATCACGAGGAGTGAGCGTTGTAGAGGGGAAGAGGCAATTGCCCTGGGAGTGGTGTCGGGACGGGTTTGTCCTAAGAGTCCTAGGTTGAATAGAAAATACCCTTAGAAACTCGAAAGCGGGGTTGATCTCCTGTATATAAATTGATCGGGAGGCGATCTTCGCTCTCCCGATGAAGCCATGGCGGTCGAAACCGTTGTAATGCCTAATGTAGTCTACGATCGTTCAATACAAATGATACCCGAGCAAAACTAGGTGTAGTATGATCCAATAGTGAAAAGTTATTTGCCTAAGTGTTTTATAAAACAACTATATGGAGGAAAAGCGGCTTGGTGTGGCTTGCCCGGAGCCCCATGGGCACATTCCGCGAGATCTATCGGCCCTCGACACTTGTCTCAAGGTTGCTTGCAAACCCTAGATTTGCTCTTGCCATGGGTACAATCGAAGCGAAGTTGGTTAGTTCTCGGACTTGAAATTACTGTAAGTCATGTTTGATGTGATATTTTGACAGTCTGTTTAACTTAATTACGTGTAAATCAAGACATTATATCGTGTAATTAGCTATTCGACAGTCAAGGGAAAGATGAAAATTAAGTTGACATAATTTTCGTCTATTAAAATTTTCATTTTCAGTCCATTCATCGTCTTTTTCTCTCTCGTATAACGTACCTTAGTTGAGCAATTTTTGGTTTATTATTTTCGGACTACTTTTAAAACCTGGCAAAAATACAACGAGACAAAAAGATTAGCCACGGATTTTGATTTCATGGGACTCAAGTGGTTTCTCTGTCATTTTCATGTGAAGGCTTTCGGTTTACTTGGATAGGGCTTTACGAATCGGCGAGATTAGTCGCAAGAATATCAAGATCGTCTAGAAATCGACATTGAAGAGGGAACAGACTATGATGAACATCAGAGGAAATTTATTGGTGTGCCCACAAGGACAACGCTTTTGCAACAGCAGTCATAGCTCATCCAATCCCGGGATCCGCCGAGGTTCGTTCCCGCAAACAGGCTAAAAAGGGCGTTCATCACTAGAAGTCGAAATGACGATGCACGGAAAACATGAAGTAAATTGTTTCAGAACGGAGAGAGGAGACGAGAGCATCGCAGATGTCGACCTCATGCGCTGGCCTGGACCAACTGGCTGAAGTTTATCGGAGCTACCAAACTTGGGTCCCCGGTGAACAAAGTGATGGCGGCTAGGTGTGCCGCGTACTGAATTGGGCGGTACAAGTCCCAGAACAAGTATTTACTACGATTCGGGCACAGGTTGGGGCAGTCCGCAATGTAGCATGGCTTCTCTGCATTCAAGAGTCCGCTTCCGCAGCATGCTTCTTCTATGTTCTCGATGCCTGATTGCAACATAAGATCAAAGATGAATTCAGAACAAATTGTTTAATAAAAACATAAACGAAAGGAAGAAAAAAAGGAGAATATTATACAAAGATGGATATTAATCTTATGCTCACCAAAGGCCAAAGGTTCCTTCAAAACGATAAGAGGTCATGGTATATGTATCTCCAAGCGAGTATATCATGCCTTGGAGCTGTGAGTTCAGACTTTGTAACAAAGCCGATATCGTTGAATGGTAAGGCCTGAGCATAGTCATTCAGCTCCATCAAACAGCCCGACCCTGTCACTAAGTTCCAGAGCCACGCACGGGGTAGCACGCGATCGGAGGGACGCTCACGATCCCGAATTTCCAAGCTCCCAAGTTGTACAAAGCCTGGGATTCCCCTTCCGTTAGTATGCAAAGCCCGTTAACACATGCAGTTGAACAAATCAAATGACTAGCTCCTGCTTAATAGCTCAGGGTTATTCTCTATGTGAATGTTACAAAATTTCAAGTTTCACGATTCGCTGGAGGTCGGTCTAGGGTTTTCACAGACCGGGAGAAATAGTCCCCGACAGCAACCGTATGGAGTCGATACCTACCGTCAGTTGGGCTGTGTAGTTAGATTGAATGGCGGCCATTAGCTCTGGCTGGGACACGGTAAACTCATTTAAAGTGTAGCGATCGAAGATGTCATTGCTTCCGATGCTGACGACAAAAGGGTCTTGGCGACGAACTCGGCGCTTTTATTTTGACCCAGGAGCTGTGTGATGCTGCATTGAACCGTTGCAAACTGTTGCACTGGTTGTCTACCAAACCAATTACGTTTACCTAAGAGTGCATCCATTTGTTTCTTGTGATCCACATCATCGAGAAGGAGGTGGACTTTTTTAGTAGACAACCTGTCTCTAATTGTCTGAGTTCCTTCATCTATGTTTTTTATACCTATCAATTTCGACTTTAGGATGTCAGAGACGGGTTGATGCTGCAACCATTCAATGCCCTTGCTTTCTGACATTTCACGGATGTTGGATAGAAAGCAACAATCCTTGAAATTGTTTGAAAGTTAGTTGTGGATGATTTTGGCAATAGTCGACTTTCCAACACCACCCGTTCCATTGATTCCTATAATTCGTGTTTCACTTGTATGAGCACCTATCATTTGCATGATTTCATCCGCAAGGTGATCGACGCTGACTAAGTAGTCTGATACCTCCAGATAAGCTTTTTTCAAGTTATTGAAAACCTCCTGGGTTACTGTTTTGGCGAACTCACTTCTCGCCTAGTGTTGGAGATCAAAAGGCAACCAGTTAGAAAACTTTGCTGAACCAAATTGTACTCTGACGAGACCAAATTGAAACTAGAGACATATTCGTAATGCGTTCTTCAAGGATTTATTCCATTGTAGATGTATTAGCGTTGGTACAGTTGGTTAATGAAGGACCTAAACAGAAAAAAAAATGTTGTTTGGATTGAAATGGGACAAAATAGGGAGTGCGTCATTATTTAACGGGATTCTGCAGGACAACTTCAATAGCATAAAACTCAATTTGATTTCTGGCACCTTATTAAGCAGAAAACAGATTCAAAAAATTAAGAGAATTAAGTTGAAATTGAAAGAATTTGAGAAAAATCGTGAAAAAAAAATAAAAGATGGAAAGGGGTATTTATAAAGATTTAGGATAGTTTTACTAAAATAAAAAATAAATAAAAGGAGGGGGAACCACTGCTCTTTCCTAAATTTTACTTTATTTTAGCCATTGAGCTTGGGCAGCACCGCAGCCCAATGGCTACTGGACCGATTTTAGATTTTTAGGAACCATAACCAGCCCATCTAGGTCGGGCCGGTTTCGATTTGGAACCGGCGGGCCCCGATTAACGGGCCGGTTATGGTTGGTCAACGGGGCCAATTCCGGGCCCAAACCGGCTCATGGCCACTACTACCCTCGGCTAGATTTGGTGGTTGTTCACGGCGACGGTCGACAACGGCACTTGTGTTAGTGATTGGCGGCTCTTGAGGGTTGTTCGATGATGAGAGTTCTCGCCTGGAAATCCCTGCAAGGACAGAAGAGACCGAGAAACAATTGTCGTTGTGGTGCCATATGCGGATCGTGGTACGACAAAGGCATTTAGGGTCACGGGCAAGACTACGGGACTCAACGTAGCTCGTTCGGATCATCCGACTCACGGGATCGACGGCGTGTGATTCGGATGGTTGCTAATTTCTCTTCCCCAAAGATTGGTCGCCAACACCCACCGAATGAATTCGAGAGCTGGATCGATCGCGGAGAACACAAGCAAGGTCGAATCGAAGAACATGGGGATGGGGATTGGGGACAAGGCGATGGCTCGAGGACCAATTGGCCCTCACCATTAGTTAGCAAGGGTCGTCGGCCCATGGTCGGGGCTTGGCGACCCTCCCCGACCACTTCCCCACCATCGCCGACCTTTCCCGGGCGGTAATGAGGCGCGGCGAGGGCTGCAAAGCCCTCATCACTTTTCTGCCGCCGCCTTTTTTGGGGTTAATTTATCTTATTTTTTTAAAATCAGGTTTAATAAAATTATATTAAAACTCATATTTAAATCAAAATCAGGTCATACTAGTCATAGAAGATATAAGAGAAAATATTAAAAAAATCACGTTAATATTTTTCATCAGTTAAATTGGACGGAATTAACGGAAAGATCCTATTGCATTAATTTAATAAATTACTTGATGGTATTTTTGTAAGTTATAGGGTGTTATTGTTTTGTGACAAAAATTTTTAAAATTTCTAGTGATCCCAATAACAAACATGAAAAAGCAGAAGAAGAAATGGCGAAGACACGAGCTGTCATCTTCCACCTCCAGCTCCATCGTCGTTTCAGTTTCTCGCTCGAATCATTATTCACCGTCTGTCTCTCGCTCCTCTGTCACTCCTCTCCCTCCATCGATTCTTGTCGAACAGCTGTTGTTTCTGCTCCGTGAACTCGCGATTCTCTCGACTCGATCGCACGCGGGATTTTCGTAGGAAAGGAGGAACGGCTTTGTTTCCTTGGGAAAAGAAGGAAGACGAACAGCTTCCGCAGAGCCGCGACCTACCCTGATCGACCCTCGAATGTGAATTTGCGCTGGCTTTTTGAATGTCGACCGACGAAGCATGCGCGCCCATCAGGGAATTGGGCGGTCGAGCGTTGGACCGATGCTCCCGCTGCTTCCCCTGCCTCGCCGATCCCGGTGAGCTCTTCTTCTCTTTTCTTCGCGAGTTCGTGGGGTTACTTTCTCTGCAGTTCAATTTGATGAGGTTCGAGGCTTTCCTAACGTTTGGCATTTGTGCCGGTTTGATTGACTGTCGTGTTCGGCTTGTGATTGTGTAATTTGGCAGCATGGAGATCTTCATTGGCGTTGAAGGTGTCTTTAGTGGCGCTGCATCTTGTATATGTGGGCTTTCTACTTTTGTTTGACCAAGACTTGATCGAGAAGACGAGAAGGAAACCGTGGTACGTTAATTACCTCTCCTTTGTTGTTACCATCATGTTGGATAAAGGTCATAATTGAGGTTTTGGAGTGGGATTTGTGGATGTCGCACTTCTGAGTTAACACGGGATTTGTTGAGCGGAGGAAACACTAGTGGGAAGAAGGATAGAACTTTAGAGCTCTAATTTTGGCACTGAAATAATATTCGAGCTTTGAATGGATTGTTTTTTGTCAGATGATACTCTTTGGACTGTCTTTAATTTAGCCACTGTAGCATTCTGGTCTAATTCGTCTGGGTAAAGGTCGCTTTTACCTGTTAGGGAGTCACTGAGGGGACGTAAGATTCAGTTTTTTCGGGGATTGAGAGCTTGTCTGGCAACTCATTTTAATGTTTCAAAAAGTTTAATCACTTGATACACTAAGTTTGGTTGAGTTGTAAATATTTAAGTGTTAAAGGCTACGTGACACATGTCTGTCAAACAACCATAGTCAAATCATTACTCAAGTGAAAAGACCATAGTCAAAAGCCACAAACCTGCAACCACCCCAAACATTCCTCGATGCATTGGTATATTTTTTTAGTCCAAATTGGAAAATTATAATGAAGTAATAAAATCTCATGGAGTTGGCTTAGTAGTTAAGGAGCAGGTTATATGCATGGATTACGCGCACAGAACATTATGGTCCCCATACGGCCAAAAGAGTGAACAATTTCATGTTTAGGCCATCTACTAGGATTTTAGCTTGCACATATGGGCCATGAAATTATGTTGTTATCATGAACTTGACGTTACCTACATAAGGTGGGTTTCTTGTCATAAAATATGAGTGCAGATTTCACGCATACTTCAAATTGTATTGGATGAGAAAGTTCCCAATGAAGCTTGAAATTCATAACCATAGTTGCTGTGACCAATTCTGCTCAAGCAATAAGATGGTCTTTTTTTCTTTTCCACTTGCGATATCTGGAAGGTGTCTACCCATTCACTGTCCTAAAAGTGCATTGGTTATTGCTTGACAATGAGCGCTGAGTCCATTGATGTCTATTTCATCTGTGAATAACTCGACTTAGAAAATCAGTTACTTCACTTTGGTACTTTTTGTTTCTTATATTGTCAGGTACATTGCCTTGTATTTGCTGCTTTTTGTTGCTGCATTAATCCAGTACTTCGTCACAGCTGGATCTTCTCCAGGGTAGACGTCAAAACTGAGATACTATGTGTCAAACGTCTTGGAGTAAATGATCTACCTAGGTCTCTTTATACCTGATGTACTTTCTTCTTTTATGCGTTTAGATATGTCTTTGATGCAATGAAAACTTTCAATGAAGCAAACTCACTGTTTAAGACGAATCCAACAGCTTCAAAGTAAGAACTTAATTCTTCTTCTGGATTTTGTTATTTAACACAAATTTCATGATTATTCATTTCGTCTCATTTTGCTGCTTGGATGTCTTTACAATGTTTAAGTGAAGACATCCTGCTTCGAGCAAAAATGGTAGCTTGATTGGGACTGTGGATAATAGTCAGTCTGGAAGAAACTCTTTTGGAAGTAGTTCTTGGGCAAAGATGGTGATGGAATTTTATCCCCCCAGAACTTCCATGAGGTAGGAAGTCATTTATGGCAAAGAAATTTTTACACTTATGGAAGCAGTATACTGGGACTTTTCATGTCGAGCTCTTCCAGTGAAGTATTATGATTTGTATACTATTGTTGAATTCCTCTCAGTTGTTCTAAAATTAGCTTTTATTAAGAGGATCTCTTTTCCCTTTAAACAAAATTTTTTTCTTTCTAACTACTCTGTAATGATTATGCAGAACTTTGACATGCTCGTACTGTAATATTGAGCAGGTAACTGTCTCTCCAAACTATGATTTAGGCTACCATACATCTGCATATAATCCAGGCATGCTTCCATTATTGCCCTTTGACATATGCAACAGAATAGGAGCTCCTGTGTTTGTCATAAAAGTTTATAGCATGAACTAACTTCCATTCCTTGAGATACTCAAGTGGGCAATGTCTTACTAGCAAGAAAGGGGCAATGTTTGCTTCTTTGGTATGGGTATACAAAACCCTACCACTGCAAACTCGTATTTCTCTGGACATCCTTTACTTAGGTAAATTGGCTGAGTTGATTTATCAACTACTGACTTTTAGATGACTATTTGGTCTGTCAACCACTGCAGTGAGCGTCTCTGCTCCCTATGATTTATGAGCAAACCAGAAACCAAAATTCAAAACTTAAACATCATCACTACATGTTCAAATACTCTGCTCAGCATGTTGTAGATAAGATTCTTGACGGACTCTGGCTGCATGCATTTGCAACAGCAACCTAGCTGTAGTTGGAGAAGCTCAGAGACTTTGTTGAGCTTTCCTGCTCCTATATCCAATTTTTACCTTGATATGATTATTATCTTTTGTTCTTATGAGTCAAAACTGTGACAATTTGATATCTTCTGATTACTTGGTACTTTTATCTCTTCTAATTTGGCACTAGATTTTGCTGTTCTTTAGATAAGTAATCCTTGGTTTAACTTCACTGAATCCAAATTGCAGCCTCCAAGAGCAAAGCATTGTCATGATTGTGATAAATGTGTTCTTCAATTTGATCACCACTGTGTATGGCTTGGAACATGCGTTGGCCAGGGTAATCACTGTCGATTTTGGTGAGTTTATATCTCTTACCCCCCAGTAGCTAGCCCTGTAAATAGACATTTCCTTAGCTAGCACATTATTCTTCGTGGAACATTTATCTTGGAACATTCACCAAGGCAGTGGGAGGATCTGGAAATGGTTCCTTAATATCTTCTGAATTGTGATTAGAGCATAATGAATCATGGCATAAAAAAAACTGAGAGCCTAGCAATGGTACGGAGGTAGTGCCCCCTCTGCAGAATTCATCTCCATCCACATGGTGGACCATTGAATTTGGAGTCCTCCCTTTTTTTTTTTAGTTCTTAACACTGGCCTTTCAATTGTTTATGTTCTTTAAAGAATTTCTGAAGCACGCTAAGTAACAAACTTTTCTTATTGCAAAATTCACACATAAAGCACTAGCACGATGAGATACAAGCAACACTCTAACTGAACCATCACCTCAAGTAACAAATGATGAATAATAAACTTTTTAGGATATATTATCTTCTTAATGACAGATCTTTTCTCCTGAGCAGTTGTGCTTTTATCTTCCCAGGTGGTATATATTTGAAGAGACTGCACTGTGCTTGTGGACTGGCATCTTGTACATTACATACCTGAAGACTAGCATATCTGGGGCTTGGTATGCATTTTTCTCTTAAAGATATTTTACTTCATATAAAATGCTAGAAAAAATACGTAATTGAATTGGTACCAAGGGAGCACCGCCCTACATAGAATCATTTGTAAGAGGGAGAATCTGAGCTCCAATATGGAAATATTGTAAAGGCTAGAGATTTTCCCTTAAGCAAAAAGTGTATGAACAGTAACCACCTATTCCTTACAACTAAGATTCCTGGTTTCCAAAAGATGTGAATATTCGAAAGCTCAAAGTGCTCGGTATCCTTTCTTTGCTTAC
The DNA here is from genome assembly GCA_021437795.1 of Rhodamnia rubescens. Taxonomy (NCBI): domain Eukaryota; kingdom Viridiplantae; phylum Streptophyta; class Magnoliopsida; order Myrtales; family Myrtaceae; genus Rhodamnia; species Rhodamnia rubescens. The sequence continues at coordinate 343,433 of JAILYA010000046.1, forward strand.
CCTGCATTAGTCATTAGGCATGTTAAATAGCTGATAGCAGTACCTCTATAATGGGAGCACTTTTTTATTGCTTATTACTGTACAGTCCCTCAGAAGGAGAGGGAATTGGTTTGTGACAATGGTTATTTGATCCTGTGTGAGTTGTGTTTTCTATAATTATATGTTATCTGTTAGTGTCTGAGGTCCTTGTTGATAATTTTTTGACAGGTGGAAGGATCTGATAATGATACTACTATTGATATCTCTGGTGATTTTATTCATCTTTCTTCTCCTGCTACTGCTTTTTCATAGGTATGTGCAGATTTTCCTATCATTCATCTTTTCAAAAGAATTTGCTTATCCAAGTTTCGATTTCTCCCTTTATTATTGGCAAAAGAACACCGGAAGTGCCAAACTTTATGTATGGCGCTCACTTTGGTGCCAAATTTTTTCAATGGCTCTCTTAAGTGCGAAATCGGAGAAAAAACAATCACTTAAGTGCCATTTATTATTAAATTTTTAATATTACGTGGCAAAATTAAAAAAAAAATTCAGTCCGTGTGGAGTCCATGTGCCAAATTTTTTTTAAAGAATTTAGTCCACGTGACTTCTAAACTTAAAATAAGAAAATTAAATTAAATTTAGAAAATAAGCTAAAAAAATGCAAAAAAAGTTTAAAAAGAAATAATTACGGCTTGTAGCGGCGAGGTTGGGGGGATGGCTTGCGGGGTTGGCCGAGCCCCAGCCAGTGGTCGGCGGGAGGCTTTGGTGGCGAGCCCTCGCCGCTGCCAAGCCCTTTCCTTTCCTTCTTTTTTTTTTTAACTTTTTGTTTTAGTTTTTTAGTTTATTTTTCAATTTTTATTTTTTAATATATTTTTTTAACTTTTAGCTTTTATTATTGCTGAGTGGATCCTCCGGCAAGCAAATGGGTGAAGAGTTCCAACCAAGTAGATCGGAGTTGGTACTTAAGTGGTCGTTTTTCAAAAAGGTTGGCACTTAAGTGTTCCAGAAAAAAACTTAAGAACTAAAGTGAGCACCATACACAAATTTTGGCTCTGCTAGTGTCCTTTTCCCCTTTATTGTCATTAGTCTGTCTCGGCTTATTTCCTGTGAATGGTCATTTGTCCAGATTTTGATTGTCGGCTGTCATGTTATTTGAGTTGATGACTTGGATGCATAGATATTATCCGTCATTGGAGTGTTTACAATAGAATCCTTCTAACCCTCTTATTGTATGGTCTTATCATAGCAAATTCTTTCTCCTGGTTGCATGCTTCGGGCAACTGACTTGTTTGATGAGCTGGATAAACTTCACTCATGTTTCGATCCGTCGTATTCTGTTGTTATTTTGTGTCTGACTGGTTCTGGAAGTTTGTGAATTCACATTCCATATAAGCAACTGGATGACCTGAATGTTTTGTGAGAGATGTTCTCCATATATTATGAGGATTCATACCTGTTAATCCTTGGATCACCTTCTCTGCAGCTACCTCGTGCTGACGAATCAAACCACATATGAGCTTGTCAGACGTAGACGCATCCCATACCTCAGGTAAGTTATTCACTGCTGCAGTGTTTTGGCGTGTTTACTAAATGTCCATCCAGTGGTTTAGAGTTATTGGCTAAGATAGGCTTGTTTACAATTTAGTTCACTAGGCAACACCTATCTTTTACACTTGATCAATATGTTGTTTTATCTTTTAATCTTCTCTCCTTCAGTTACATTCTAAACGAAGATGCTTGACATAAGGATTCTCTGGTAAAGATAATGGTATAAGGACACTAAAAGTGCCAAAAGTTTCCTATGACGCTTATTTTAGTGCTAAAAGTTTTTTTCCGGCTCGCTTAAGCGTCAAATCAGAGAACAAACGGTCATTTAAGTGCTTTTGGAGACTAATTCCAGCCAAAATTTTTACGTGGCTTTTTCATAAAAACGGAAAAAAAGAAAGTCCATGTGGACTATGAGGTGGCCTTTAATCTCAAATGATGCCGCACTAAAGCGGGTTAACTCTCTCTCTCTCTCTCATATTCAAGCCCTCATGGCAATCGAACCTTCCTTTGCGGAGGTGCTATGACCGCCGAATCTTGCAAATCTCATAGTTCAAGACCCCCGTTTCAAAACGAAATTCGTCCTCCAGGTTGGACGATGCGACCACAGTGAGGTGGAGCAGGGTTTGACTGGGCTGGAGGGATAGAGACTCCTCGGCCCTGGGCATTCGTCCCAGCTTGGTGGAGATGAAGAGCGAGAGGATGGAGAATCGCACTAGGGTTTACGAGTTCCTTCGCGGGATTGTGATTGTCCCCAACAAGCTCGACAGGCTGGGCTTCCGGTCACGATCGAGGTCATGAAGGAGCAAATTGATTTTCTTCCAAAATTGGGATTCACAATTGAGGACATCAATAACTATCCTCTGGTCCTGAGTTGCAGCACGAAAAAGAACATGATTCTGGAGTTCGATTGCCTCAGCAAGTTAGGCATTCCACAATTTCGAAGCAAAGAATTAGGGTTTATATTTGGAATTAAGAATTTGACAAATCTCCTTGGAGATTTGGAATCCACTTTTGCCTGCAATTCTTTTGAGAATTAGGGTTTATATTTGGGAAATTTGGGAAAATGTTAGATAGTCTGATTTAGGGTTTTGAATTGGGGCAAAACATGTAGACGTTTAGGGGTATATATGCTAACTGGGCATGCCGGCGAGCCACATCAGCCGGAGAAATTAAAGTGAGCATTGCACAAAACTTTTGACACTTCTAGTTGTTTTATTCCGAAGATAATGTATAATCTAAGATTCATGTGAAGAAAATTTTCAAGGGCATGTATGTTAGCCAATCTATGTTCTTCATTTAAGTGTTGAACAAAACAGGAAATGACAGCATTTGCTTGCCTCCATATAAGTTGCTGAAAATTCTCTTTGACAAACCCATCATAGAGATTATGCTTAGAGTAGCTAATCATAATTGCCCAAATTTGTAAGGTGCACTAATCATGAATTTAGAGCTCTCACCTAGTTCCTCTTGTGAATTTGCAGAGGAATTCCTGAAGGACTGTTTCCATTTAGTAAAGGTGTATGCAGAAACTTGTACAGATTCTGTTGTGCTCAAATCAGCATTTACGATATGGAAAGGCTGCCCACAGCTCTCGAACTTGAAGAGAAGTTGAGACCATACGCTTGCTTGGATGTTCTAACATGCCGTTGCTGCTAAGGTTTCGACGTATTTACAACACAACTCAGCTATTTTTCTCTGTGCATATTGTACAGTTCAGATGCTGGCATGCACACTGTCAAATTGCTTATAAGAGCTTGTTTGTTGATCTTTTGGTGGTACATAGAAAATACTTTGCAGGTGGGTGTTTGGTTTTTCTTTCATTTGGCCCTGTAAAATTTTCGTAATAGTGTCACACCAAAGGTCGCCAAGAGAATTGGGGATTGGGGAAGATCGTTCATTACAACTTTCTTATCTTGAAAATCAATCCATTCACATATCAGTCCTAAAGAAACATAATACAACCACTGTTGTGGTTTTCCCTCCAAACGTGGCTTCTTCAACGAAAGGCAGCGAACCTCTACCTGCACACTTCAAAGTAGCTAATATCGTAGCACTCTCGAGGCTTTCTAGTGAGGCTTGAAGAAGCTCACTTCAATGCCCGTGTCTATCACGACATAGAGCCCGGCCGCAATCAGCAAGACGCTCAGCAGCATCCCCAGGGTCCCCAAGGCCCAGTTGAGCCACCACATTGAACTGTATTTCTTTGGTTTCTTCATCTTCAGCCACATAAAGCACGGATATGCCAGAGTAACAGGCAGCGCGACCCCTCCAATCAACCCAGCCATGCTCCCCAGGAACGGGATCGCCACTGCCATGAAGAAGCAACCGAACCCGAACATGGCCCGGAAGATTGACCGAAGCCACCATGGGCATGGCTGCTTCTTCCTGCTGGTGTACTTTGACTCCATGTCGTCGAACATGGGCATGCCGTAGATTTGGAAAGAGCTCAAAGCATTGATTATCACGAACAAGCTCGTCATTCCCAACACGAATCGAGAGACGTTGTGGTGGAACTGGTAAAGGGCCGTGAGCATCCCACCGTTTACAGGTATCTGTTTAAAGAACACACTTTTTTAACTCATATTTAACTGGGAATTGATTCGGTAGAATCGAAGTGGAGTCATTCTGCAGCTGAAAAACCTAAAGTTTGAGCCTCACCAAGTTGCCATAAGCCCAGTAACCACCAATTGCTAGTGGGAACAAGCACATTGCGATGAGTGTATATGAAACCCTCACTCCTTTCCACATCGGCACATGTGCAGGAAGCTTCTCACTTGACGGCATAGTCGACTGCACAACAGAGAGATTTCACGCTTTAAGGTGAGAATTAGAACACCCCCTGCTTTCTTTGATCGAAAGGAATGGAAGGGACAAATCAGTCTTCAAAGGCCTAACAGCTAGTTTGAGAATCAATCAATGGATCTTTAAGTCAAGCAAAGCTTTCCAGGAAGTCTAGTACATGGATTACAGTGAAACAGCCGCTGACCTGAATTTCAAGTATGAGGTTGTGGCCTCGGAAGGCAAAAGAAATAATCCCAAGTGCATTAAGCACACTGTTCACTTGCTGAAAACGAGTCCCGGTTTTGACTGGTTTGTAAGACACTCCCGGGAGCCTGCCCTCTGCTACGGACACCGCCCATATAGACGTACAGTACCCGATGGCCGTTATCGCTCCAATCAGGGAGACTCCGGCAATCGAGTTCAAGTTGGGCAGCTGCGAAAGCACCACCGCCCCACAAGTGAAGACCAGGTACCACTCCACCGTCGTCAGCGGCGTCTTCGCGGCGCACGCAGCAGTCCCGCAGACGATCTGGTAGAAGAGCTTGGACGTGGATCCACCGATGATGATCAGCGCCACACAAGTGCCGCCTGCGGTTAGGCCATGACATATGCACAATAGTTCCGGTCAGTACATGCCTAGTTGATGTCCAAGACCACGTCTCTGAGGACGCGATCGATCACTACGCATTGTGACATATCGGAACGGCGAGATAGACGAATATAATTTTTCCGACCAATCACTAAACGGTTACCTGATAAGTACATGATTGGAAATAAGCCAAGCCATTTCCCAAGCCTCTCACCTGCGACGGCGAAAACACAAGCATAGAACAAGATCCTTAAGTAAAACAGAGCGAGTTATTCGGATCGAGGCGATTAAGAAGAGTCTGAAATGAAAAGCATGGAAGCACGAACCGAAAGCAGCAGTGCAGAGCTGGATGTATCGGTTGTACCGCATCCCAGTTTCCGGGAATTCATGAAGCTGGACTAACAACCACAGTGTGTAGAGCTGCCATACAAATGCCAAAGTCAACCCTATTATTCCCCATGTCCTGAAAAAACGCAGATCATTCGTCAGGTCCACACGAACGGAAAAGCTTATCTGTGTAGATGAAAATCAACTAACCCTCATGAGGTTATGCTTGTAAGATCATATAAGGATTCAAGACTCGATTGGTGCTAACTTCATAGCAAGAAAGACTGGGTCAAGGTAATGATACGCGCTGATACCGCCATGACTATGCCTGAATGTATGAAGCGTAGTTTTTACAGTGTAGGCTTGTGAGCTGCACGACTCGAGCACGACGGCGTGATCGAGCTCAACTTGGACACGACACATGCGGTCAATAACCATGGAGCCACTCACAACGGTAAACAAAACTAGCAGCTTGAGTTCATACTCAACATTGATCTCGCTTCAAGATGTCCTAGTTTTGGTGCGTGTGTATAATTCTTACCATCCTAGTATAGTGAAGGCCACTGGGAGAACCAGAGCTTGGATGCCAATCCCAGAGCACAGAGTGTGAAAAGCAGCATAGTATTTGTTGCCATTCCTTGACTCTGTTATGGGCAGCCAAGCGTCTTGCGGGTCGAGCTTCGTGAGGCGAAGCGCCTTCCTCATGGGGCTTCCCAGAGGAGTCAGGAACCGCGGCGTCAGAGACAGTCTCGGCGTTCTCGGCGTTCTCGGTGTTTTGGGGGTCTTGGTGGAGGTTACTGCCTCTGCGTTAGGATTGGGGTGGACAGTGGTTGGGTTGAACTGGGAGGGCGGGCAAGAGATCGGCGGTGGAGGGGCCGGCCTGGTCGACGGCGCCCGCGGCACGGTGGCCGGAGGAGCTGGATTGATTTCACTGGCATCGGTCATCCTGTAATTTGGGCCTTTTGGGTGACAATGAGACACTTTCTTGCTGGAGCAATATGGTCATGGGACTTCGATTGCTTTTATACTTGATCTTTGTCGCATGCAGGAACTAATCCTTGGCCGTGAAAGTGGGTGTTTCCAAGAAAGTGCAAGTTGGGGGTGATAGTGGGGAGAGTAAAGCCAAGCACACCAACTAAAGTGAGAATTCTTAATATCAATGTGGGAAAATTCCAATTGAAGGCTGAAATGCCATCGTACTCTAAGTTGAGATTGTTTCCAAATAAAAATTTGAAGTATCTTTATTTTTTTCAAATAAAGGCTTAAAATATGATTTACTTTAAATAAGAGTCGAAGTAATCATGTGATCTCAAATAATGATTGAACCTTACAGTTGATCTAAGGTATTTTTGTCCTTTACGTTTTTTTTTTTCTTTTTTTTTTTTTTTTTTTCCTTTTTTTCTAGCGAGTGCCACCCTTGCGGATCTGCCACGGGCGAGGCGGCCCTTGAAGCCCTCGATAGATCGGGGGCCGCCTCACCTAGACGTGGCCGATGAGGGCCTAGGCGAGGTTGCCGGGGCCACGCGGCGTGCCACAACAAAAAAAAAAAGAAAATGAGAAATAAGAAAAGGAAAAAAAATATTGTCTTTAGACCAAAATGTTGTTGAACGGCTAGAATATTTAGCTGGCCGACAAAATCGACCTTTATTTGAAACCGACATAACCACTTCAAGTCCTTATTTAAAATTTTTCCTATCAATGTTGGTAATATATTATAACCATATGAATTTGTCACATCATTTAATAAATTAATTTTATAAAATAATCATAGTACATTTAGGACGTGTTTGTTTTAGGGAAAGTGTTTTCCAAAAATTTTTTTTCCGAAACTTTCGGTCGTTTGGTTTGCCGAAAATGACTTAGTTAGCGGAAAATTTATGTATTTGGGAAAGTGGATTTCTAAATCTAAAGAGATGAAAACAGTTTTTGGAACTGCTCATCAAGAATTCTTTAATTTTTTTCTTTTTATATTTTTACATTATATGTTTTAAATTTTATAACTTTTAAACTGTTGTGTTTTTATTTTTTATTTTTTTATTTTGCTTCTTCCTCGGTTGGTGGCCGATGACCAGCCTATCGGCCACAGGCAAGGCCAAGCCTCGTGGCCATTGCGAGCTCGTCCCTTGCCTGTGGCAGGTCGCTAGCCGAGAAAGAAGGAAGAAAAAAAGGAAAAGAGAAATAAAATAGAAATAACAATTTAAAATTTTTATTTTTATTTTGCCTCAAACAAAGTCATGATATTGAAATCACTTTTCGAGTGAGATCCGAACACCGAAAGACGTATTTGGCCACATATTACCAAATGTAGGGCAATTAATTATTTTCCCTTATCATGGACTTTTCCCCCAACCAAACGCACTCTTAATATTTCTTTAAATGAGAAAGTCTCTTATGTACACATTGCGCCGTCGATGCTAAGAAGCAAGTCAATCACTGATTTTGTTTATTGGATTTCATACCATCCGTCGATGAGGACACGTGCTATAGGCATATAGGATATTTTTAGGCACGTAAGATATTTTTCTTTAGAAAAAGGCCAAAAAAAAAAAAAAGAGAGAGAAAATGCCAGTGTGGCAGCTCTAGAAATAATGAGAGGGTTGGGCATGGCAGGCTGTTGGAATTTATTAAGGCGGACTCTCAACTTTGGCTGCTATTTCCTGTCATGTTCATCTCATTTAATAAGCGACCACATGCATAAAATTGACATATGACAAGTCCTTCGTGCCCTTTTTTAGGAAGGGTAGGGCTACCAAAAATCATAAATCATGTCCACCGTGATATATTTATTTTAATTTTTTTTATGATAATAAAAATTTTTAAATTTATATTCGTGTGATATATTTATCTTAAATTTATACCTTGTTATACGAAAATTGGCATAAATGACCACAATTTATAGTTTTTGGTGGCTTTTTTTTTTTTTTTCTGACAGCAAAATGGTCTGAACATTACAGACACGAGTTCTGCCGGATGAAACGACAAAGCGTTTTTCCATGCAATGATTGAGAACTAGCTACGTACGGACGACGTGGGAGCGAAGGAGGGTTCCGTTAATCCAAGTTGTTCACGTGCCGAAGACTTTTGCATCCCGAAGCTTTTTCCTCGTGAAAGCGACGTAGATCATATCTGCCAGGTCGGGGACGCTAGGAAAGATCTAAACTTTCCACTCCATGTTGACATGTTTTTTCTTGGGTTGGGTTTGGTGGGCGCTTTTGGATAAAGAGTTGACGCCAAATTAGTCTTTTTTGTTGATATTGTTTTCTGATTTAACGCAAGGGGCTAGTCCCTTGATCCCGATGAGCTCTCTTTTTATCTGGGTTTAACAGTAAGGTAATGATGGGGTCGGCTTTCGCTCGCCTCAAATCGGTCGTGTTACTCTCGACAAAAGGGTTGAACCAATGCCGAAAAGATCTAACTCCCTTGGTATCCGAGCCAACATCTTGTTGGTTCATAAAATATCCTAACGGGTCCATCCTACAACAATTCTCTATCTCTCTGGCTTTCTTCTTCACAAAATCAGGTGCAGCCGACGATATGCAGCCAAGGATGTAAGAGGAGCAATCAAGAATTGACCAAAGTCCGCTAATGGGGTCGCTCTTGCCACTGTCCCGACCACTGCAAAATTTAATGCAAGCAGTTATGCGTAGCTTTCGTTCTTATCGTCCGGTTCTCACACGGAATGTCAATTCGTCGTGCCTGTATGATTCCAGTCCGTTCCATTCGATTGAAATCTAAGGTGGGATTGGATCCCCAATTATGAGGCTGAAGCTAATTTTGTTAAATCACATTCTTACGATTCATGTCGAACGAATCAGGACAGCCATCGATAATCTTTTCTTTGTTGTTGTTTTTGTTGTTGGTTGTCTTGCTGTTTAGGATCATCAATACATCCAACACGAACCAGTGAACAAACGAACGTATAGTATGGATTACGAACAAACCTGTACCGATTTACATATGTTTAGTGTTCTCGTAATAGATTTGTTGCATAGACAAGACAGGAAATTGTAATCGACAAAAGTGGCATGCAAACGGAGCAATCGACTGTATTCAGATTCATCACTTCACTTCCGATACTTGAGCGCTTCGAAGCGAGCTGCGAGGTTGTCGTAGTCTGGCAATTTTGGATGAACATGAGGGACCGAGTCCCGTGTAACAGACGATGGTGCTAGTGGTGGTGGAGCCCGAGCCGGCGGTGGGTGGGCTTCGCTGGAGGGATTTTCCATCTCTTCATCTTCCTCATAGTCTGATTCGTTGAACTTTATGCCTGATGGAGGGGAGGGAGCATTGTAGCTGTGCCTACGATACATCCTTCCGGTGCCAACATGGGTAGAGAGCAAGTCATCATCTCCGGAAAAACGGAACTTTTCGACACTTACTCCGTTGTCAAACTTTGATTCTGGATGAGCGAAACCGACACTGTTGTAGCTGTGCCTTCTATGAGCTCCTCCAGTCTCCATATGTGGGGAATACCTTCTCTCCTCATTATTCGCATGATTTTCGTAATTCAGATGTCCAAATGATGCCTCCTGATTGTGAGAAAAGCTCAAAAAATCATTTCGCACGAATGAAGCGGGGGATCGGTGAACTTGAGTCGCTTGATTTGGTTCTTTGTTTGCCAGATAGGCAGCAGCTTGCGCGGCGGCAACTGCTTTCCGGGCAGATTCTGCAGCGGCTTCGGCAGCGGATGCGGAATCCTCATATGGCGAAGTTTCCTTGTTGCCGCCTTTTGATCTAAGGGGAAAGCAGCAAAAGAGCAATTATAAGAACGATTCGCCTAATGAAAATGATCAAGGAGAAACAAAAATGGGATCCATTTACCTTGCACTATGTTCATTTGGATCGACAGACTTTGCATCCACGGGCTTCACTGGGAAGCTGGTTGCACTAACAAACTTCTGTGGTCCTTCCTAATCAAGAAAAAAACAGAAGGAACATAAACAGGTTTTCGACTGAACAGTAAAGAATGAATTTGAGAGAGAGAGAGCCCACTATTTTCTCTTCTGGAGGCCTCAGAAGCTCCTGTTCAGACTCTGTAGTATCCCATTCAATCTGGTACTCCTTTGCTATTTCCTTCAACACTTTCAATTTTGTTTCACCAGATGGGGTTCTAACGGAGAGCTTGTCAATTAGCTAAAAGGAAATTATATAAGTTAGTATTTTAGGACATGTATCGTTGCTGCAATCAAAGGAATATCAATGCATTTACAGGAAACAATAACTTCTTTAACTCAAAAAGAGAACATGCAAGTAAAGATCCAGTCTATTCAAAGTTTTACCATCCTGTTAACACCACAGTTTGGTCTCAACTCGATCGCTGCAGACACAAAATCTTTGCCATACTTCTTCTCGAAAAGTTTTCTAATTGCAGCCAATTCTGGAATCTCTGAGCACCTCGGCGAGGCAAATATTAGACTTGAAATGCCTTCCTTCAGATCTGCTGGGCATTCCCTGTGTATAAGATGCCCGTCAGGATTCAGTAATCATGGAGCAACAGTAAACACGCAAACTTCCTTAGTTTTCTGACGATCAGGCATTTCTTTTACCTCTGCTTTGAAATGATTTGAAGTCTAGCAACAATTAACTCGCAGAAGAGCTCGATGAACTCATTTGCAGCCAAAATATTTTGTTCTCTTAGCACATGCTCAACCTGCAAAGCCAACACATGCAAACGGATTACACTAATTTACAGTGGAAAATGATGCAGCCTACAACTAGATGATTGTGTCCCTTCACCAATTTTCATCATTTGGAGACTTAATCGTGTACAATAATGTGAGACACGTCCACACAATCAAGAAAGGCCTTCAACAACTATGACTGGGAAATGGTCCTTCAGTCCACCAATTTCCGAGAAAACTAAGCAGTTAGGTACTTTATGTGATTTACTTAAGTCGGTCCAAGATACGGTATTTCAAAAGGTTATCCCGGAACTCCCACATCCTGTCTTTCTTGGTAATACTAACCCAACTAGTGGTTGTCAGTAGCGTCTTTTTGAGAAAGCACGGAATTGGAAAATCTCATAAGCTCCATCTGTTGTGCTTCCAATGCTCATCATTGCAGTTTCATGCAGAAAGAGATAGCTAATATCATCTTCCTCAATGTCCTCTATTACTCTCTTCAATTGATTGTTGGACAAAAGAAGTGATGCTAAGGACAATTCTACTATAACACATGCTCAATTGCTCATATCCACTATGAGACACAGAACGACTACGTTAACACCATTGACCTAACATGAAAAATAACTGAAACTCTTCCAACCTAAGACGCATGCCCAAAACCGAATTAAAAAACTCTAAACCTAGCTGAACTAGGCCTAAAATACTTTTCTGTTTAACCTTTGTTCATTTCACTTCCGACAGATTTGACTTCAGCTCAGACAGCTCACTACGGACCTGTTGAGAGCCAATCTGCATACTTTAGCCAGGGAATAATGATATTTCCAAACTCCATCACTGATTAACAAGCCATGAAGCTATGATCCTTACTGCATTTGCTAATGCCTAAACACTTTAAATATCTTCCGACGGAAGAAAGACCGAAAAATTGCAGACGTAGCTAGCCAGACCAAAAAAGTGCACTTGGGAAAATTCATCACAAGATACCAACTATAGCTTCAAAAGCTAATGATACACAAAAACCAATATGACTATTTCAAGTTCATCACTTTGAAAGAATTAGACAGTGAAAAAAACCACCAGAAAATTGAGAGTGACCCTTTCCTAAGACCAATTTCCCAACACAGACACGACTCCCGTCCAACACAAGCAAAACAATGCATTAACCAAAGCACAGCGCGGAAAAACTAGATGTACCCGGACACGAGCAGTGGCATCCTGACCAGACTGGAGAAGCAACGCAATATCCCGCCTCATCTGCTTCACCACAGCCTGTCTCTTGTTCCTCAGCAGCTTTATCCTCGCCACCGTCATCTTCGCCGCCGTTTTGCTGTTCATTCCCCCAAAACAAGTAACGAAAACTCTCCATAAATGTCATCAGAAACCCCTCCCTCACCACTGATTTGCTATTACCGCAACAAGAAAAAGAAAGCCACTAGAAAACCACTTTCGGTATCGGAATCGCTTGCCATTTCCTCACATGCTCATGACGGTCAAACATGACATTTTCGGGATTAAATAGAAGTCGACATTTTTCGAAGCTGAAATCGCAATCGATCTCTTCCACATTTGCGCTGCGAGCAACGCCGATCGCGACTCGCCGCGTTCGTTTTCTACGTGAAGTGGATCGAGTGGGTTTGCGAGGAGTTACCATTTCGAAGAGTTGAAGCGTCGTCCGAAGAGCGAGATGGTGAGCCTCATGAGCTTCTTCGCCTGCGAAGCGGCCACACTCGCGACCGCCATTGCTCCTCGCTCTCGCTCCTAAGTCTTAACAGAGAGAGAGAGATGGGGGGGGGGAGGGGACAAGGCGTGCGAGCTGTGAAGCACTCTCTGCTTTTGCTGTGGGGAGGAGTGCGGGAGCGCCGTGCGTAACGGTCCGCTTGATCGGCCAGGGTCGTCGATCGGACGGTGGAGGAGGGCCCGCGCCGACCTGATCAGTTGAGAATTGACGGTGGTGATGGGGGGTGTTCCTTTGGCCGAATGCGGTAGCGCTGTAAGTTTTTGGGATTCGGGAAAAGTAGCCGTTGGGGGAGCCCAAGGGCGTGCTTCGTTGCGGCATCCAACGACAGCGGGGGGAGCCTCTGAGGAGCCGCCACAACCTCCATTGTCCGTGGGACACGTGTCGCATAGATGTCGGGTCGAATTCTTGCTCGGACCCGGGCCTACATGGATCCGATCGATCGGTGTTCTCAACACCATCATTTGATCTCAGTATTTCCTATGCTTCTTTTGCCCCCATCGAGGGAATGATGTCGCTGCGATTTGAGGAAGCAGGATTTTTCTTTGAGTTAATATTACGAAAAATTTTAAATTAATATACTTATAATAAATTTATTTCAAATTATTTTTTAATTATAAAAAACTCAAACCGATACACTTATAATAATTTTATACTCTGTTTGTTATATGTCTATCGGTTTAAAATGTTTCGTAGTATTAACCCAATTTAACGGAGAGTAAATTTAACATAGGTATACTAGTTTGAAATTTTTTCGTGATCAAAAAAATTAATTTAGGATAAATCTATCACATATGTGCCAGTTTAGGATTTTTGGTGATCGAAAAAATAGTTTGAGTGAAATTTATCACAATCGTGTCAATTTGAAATTTTTCGTGATCAAGAAAATAATTTATGATAAATTTATTATAAATATATCAATTTGAAATTTTTCATGATATTAACTCTTTCTCATTTTAACTACGCTGTCTTTTTAACTTACTCTTAACCGTGCCTAAAGTGGTTTTGATTGTTCGACCGAAAAAAAAGTGGTTCTGATTGATTAACAGGATAAAGTGAACCGACAGAAATCAATTAGTCAAATTTCTCGAAGCAATAAAATAACATAGTGGAGGTTTTTATTTTTATTTTTATTTTTATTTTTATTTTTATCTTGTCCTTTCGAAGGTTCTTTGTCCAAAAAAAAAAAAAAGGGAAGACATCATGACAGATCTCTAGAAGAAGCAAGCAAAATCATGAAGCTTCTTTGTGAACTGATGTGTCTTTTAGAGTCTTTAGACAACACCATGCTTTCAAAAATAACCCAACAAAAATTATTATTGATAATGAAATCATGTCTCATTAAATCGTTATTTCAAGTAATATAAATAATCATTTTTAGAAAAATGTTTTTCAAGTCATTCATTTTTCGTTAAACAAACGCACTCTTATATTGAACATTTTGTTCTTGAAAGAGGAAATATCACGCATGCATATTCATATGCATAAATCAATCATTCATCTCTATACGTATTAACATTCTTGATTTACATGACCGGACTATACATGAACAAGAACCTTAGGAATACAAATTGGTAAGACTTCTTAACCGGAAAATAAATTCAGGAGACGCGCTCTTGTGTGGATTAAGCGCCTGAACAAGCGCTCTAATCCTCTGTCAAGGCCTTCAATGGAATCACTAAAAGCCTGTAATTTCAACTTTGCCGACTCCATCCTCTCGCTCTCAATGTGCTTGCTTGATGTGGACTCCAGCAATTTGGCAAGTTCTATGTCCACGGTCTCTAGCTCGTTCGGTTCCGTGCCCTCCCGACGATTGTCGTTGCGAATGATCACCCGTTTGAGCACCAACCTCGACACCGACGGCCATCTACTTGGCTTCGGTTTCGAAACTGATGGGGATAGGAATAGCAGGAGCGTGCAGAAGACGGAGTTGGTGCCCGCATTTGCCTCTCTCTGCACAGTCATCACGGCACAAAGGTTGCCATCTAGCAGTAAGTGAGTGGATGCCTCAAACATGTCATCTTCTTGTTGCTTAAGCATTGCTCGAGATCTCGCGATTTCCTTCTTCATCCCTTTCCTCAAGGAAACGAAAGCATCGACATTGTTCTCCATGTCGAGAACTCTGACTCTGCTTCTTCTGAGGATGGATTGAACCTCTTGAACACTTCCTTTCAGCGACGAGATCGCATCCTGGATCCTGCCGCACACGTCTAGGTAGTTTACGGAGCTTCGGAGCAACCCGTCGAGCCACATCTCGTGCTGGCTTTGTCCTAGAGCTCTCCTGGTGGATGGAAAATTGAGGAAATCTGTGATGCACGTGTACAGCCTGCCAAGGCCATGTAGGCCTCGGAGTAATTCCTCCCCTTTATTGGGGCATGAAAGTGCCGCGTCCTGCCAAGACCTAAGCTTGTCGAGCTCTTCCTCGATTTTTCGGGTGCTCGAATTCTGCCGAGCAGGCAAGCTTATGGAACGATTCTTGTACCGGCACTTGGCTGTGGGCGAGAAAGCGGCCATTCCTGATTCTTTCATGATGCACTCGAAATTGTCAGCTCAAGTTGGATTAATCAAATGCCACCATCCACCAAAATGATGTATTTATATCCAACAGGGGATTGTTGAATTATGTTCAATCTGAATCCTTAATCGACAAAAGATGAGCATGTGAAGACAGTGTGGGTTTTCTCATGGTATGAGCTTTGTTGTCATTTCTTCCACCAGCAAGGCATTGAATCTATGTAATGTAACCAGAGCATATCTTCAAGTTTCTTTCCGGGTACATTGTATCTTGATTCGTGTACTTTGTACAAAATCACTTGATTCATATATCGAATTCGGCAATATCTCACCTTTTCCTCTTCGCCCCACAGGCGGCCCCATCACCAACTGCATGGGCTTATCTGTGGGAGTTGGCAGGAGCATTAAAATAGTGTGCATTCATCATCTCAAGACAAAAGAAGAGTCTTGAGAGACTAGAAACTGGAGATCTTCAGAGATCAAGAGTCATTGTTCTTTGTTAAATGATGCACCAATTATTGCAGAAGTAGGCGGTGGATGATGATGAGATAAACAAATGAAGCAGATATTACTAGTATAGTCGCCGCACGAGTGGCATAATTAATTGGTGTCTCCTTTCAGGACAGCAACCTGCCAATCCAGGATCCTTCAGTTGGGTACGCAGATCACATACACGTATAGTCCTCGGATATGTCATGTCTGCGAGAAATCTTTAAGAATCCACCAATCCCTTTTGCGAGCCGACTAGTTCTGGCTCTCGATTGATCGGCTATGACCAAGTTCATGGTTCTTTAGATATCTGATGCATGGAAAGTAGAAATCCTAGCCGGTTTCAATTGCTCTTCACTCTCGCTTTCTAGTGTTTTTCCCAAATTGTCCTGGTGACGAGAGGCTAACTATTTCTCTTACCTGATATACTCACCTCGACGAGTTGAAACTGTTCTCTACCTTATGAGAAGCGACTCATCTGTTGTCACGAGTATTGCGGATAATCTTCCATACTGAAATGTTGCTAGAATAAGTAGAGCTAGTCCCTTGCCCAGAGATCTCATAGATGGCAGATTCCGTGATCAATAACAAAGACAACTTCTATCGATCAAAGAAGCACGGACAGAGAAGCAAATCTTGGCTCTGATTAATGTCTTCCAATCAGATCTGATTTTTTTGAAGTTCAGGCGAATTAAACAAGCGGAAACTTCACTCTAACTATAACAAAACAAGTGCCATTAACTAAAACCTGGATGCTCGTCTCATGGTTATTCATCCATGTAAAACTTTTTCTGAATAAGAGGTTAAATAGAGCATCATCTCCCAAGCAATCCTTTTCAAATGAATGACTGCAACTGTGTTTATACATAGTAAGTTAAGACCTCGAAAATCGACAGCCTTCTAAAGATGCCAAGGCAAATAGCAAGAATATTGCTAAAAAAATTTCGCCATCTCCTGTTAGATTCTTATCCATAATATCAACTTTAACTTTAACGAAGTGTCGAAAGCACAAATGGAAAAGCAGGTTCTCCCTTCTGCCGTTGTCCTCCTTTCGAGTAAGAGGTCGCTAGAACATAAATTCTAACAGTGAAATGTATGTGTGCGGCATGCGCGTTTGCGCAGGGGCAACTTTCTTGGGCATTCTGCAAAGAGGAAAAAAAGAAGGGATGTGCAGTAAGACACCAAGGTTTTTGTGAATTCTTATGTTTCATTAATGTACAAGTATGGATTTTGATACGTATCCAATATAAGAACTGCAAATCCCTATACAGATCCACTAAAATTTTGGATTCTTTTCAGGATTCAAAGACGAAAAACAAAGGGCCGACCGGGGTCTCCCGCTATTGGGAGATTATGTTCAAAAGTGAGGCCCTTGATCTAATCAGTTGCCTGAAAATGCTTTCGAGTCCTTCGTCGAGGCTTCCGAGGCTCTTCTCCAGATCCTTCAATTGCTTCTGCACAATCCGTACATTTTCGGCCCCAGGTTCATCCCCAGAAACGTTCTTTAATGGAATGCTTAAGGCATCATCGACGTATTGTAACTTGTTCTCGCTTTCTTGCCTCTCTTCGCATGTCATCACCCCCTTGTGGATCAATCTTGAGATCAGCGGCCATCTCGTCTCTTTAGGACTTGAGACGGGTCCTGAGAATGGACCCAGGATGGACTGGAATATGGAAATGCTGAACTCCCCTGCTTCTCTCAGAACTCTCATCACAGCCAAGAAATGGTCATCTTGATTGACGAGAGGAGCAAACCGGCTTTCCATTTGTTTCAGAGCACCACTCAATCTTTTGGCGTCCTTCTTTGCCTTCTTCCTGAAGTTTGTATAGTCCAAGAGACACATTTTGATGCTCAAATCTCCCTTCCTTCTTCGGAGCAAGGATTGGAGTGTTTGAATGTGTTCCTTGACTTGCAAGACCAGGTCCCTGGCAATGCCACAGACATCTAATTGCTGAACCGAGGAATCCAACAGTTCATTGATGAACTTCTCTTGCTTGTTCTGAGAAAGGACTTGTCGGGTGGATGACATGTTGAGAAGCTCATCCAAGCACCCATATGCCTCCTCAAGGCCTAAGAGACCCGCGCCGATCGACTTGAATGACAGAGTCGACGTGGCCTCCCACAACTTGAGCTTGTTGAGCTCCTCTTCAATTTTAAGGGTGGTCGGGTGGGATCTGGAAGGCAAGCTCATCGATCGAACATGGTACTTGCGGTTGAACATGTACAAAGGACTAGCCATCTCTAATGGTTACTCTTCTTGTAGTGTTTGAAGCTTGGAGTTTTTGGATGGTGGATCCAATTCCATCACACTATTTATACAGAGGCAATCCGAGACAGCACCTGTTCATTCCAATGTGTCACCATGTGGTCCAAAATGGCCTCTTCTACGAATTCGTCGGAGCTGTCACATCTCTCACCAACATGGTTCTTAATAATTCAGCTGTTAATTAATACGGAAATGAGTTGTCACTGCAAATCTGTCGTTCGTTCGTTCGTGCATGCGTTTGTTGCTGAAATAAGTAAAGAGTCTCTCCATTCCTTGCCTCCTGTGCTGCCACATTACCCTGCCATTGAAGCTACAATACTTGGAACATGGCAAAGTTTAAATATTGGGTTTTTGCAGGACCGTCGTGAACTTCAACAACATTGGGTACCCCAAAACCTTCAAACAAATCAAGATCTAGATCTGATTAGGAGTTGAAGATATAGAGTATCTGATAAACTAAGGGTTGGTTAACTTTCCTGGACGACATTTAAGACACGATTCCCACAGGTTGCTCAATAGATTAGTACGTGCACGAGTGGCTTGTTCCCCGATTGCTTCCGCTCCCGTTGATTTCTCCTCAAGCTATGTTATTGCTTTCTTTCCCTTGTTCAGCTCATTGATTAATCATTTCTGGGTCTGGGAGTAGAGAAAATGCGCACGTATTCAATAGGAAGAAATGAAAGTCATTATTGCCAAATTGTCTTTCATCATGCATTCAGACTGAACCATTCACTGATTAATCGTAGATCAAGTCTTGCATATCAAGCAGTAACCGATGAACCAAATTGCAGAAAGTCGTTGAAAAAATAATGTCTTGGCCACCACAGGAGAGTATGTCAAATATAGGGACCAACTAATCTTCATGGGACCGGGGTTCAGCTTGTGAGATTGCTAGGCAAAGTGGAAAAGCGGCGCTATGGCTTCGTTTATGTTGATGCATCAAGGCTGCACGATCTATTTTTGTTGAGTGTTTGTTAGAGTCCTATTTTGTAGGGTTGTTTAGTTGCATGTTATCTATTTGTTAGTTTGTTGAGATTTATTTTGTTAGTTTGTTGCAGATTTTTATGGATCAAGCAATCTGTTGTTAGTGGGTAACGTGTGTTTAGTGGGCAAAACAAGTTTTAGTTGTACTTAAGTATTTTTTTTTTGAATAAAAAAGGCGTTTTTCCTTTCCATACGTTCGCTTGTGCAAATACATAGTTTTTGTAATTCTCCTTTTTGTTCTTTGAGAAAACAACATTGGTATCGAGCCTTCTTGATCTTAAGGGGGTTGTTTTTGTTCTTGAGCGGCTGGTGTGTTTTTCAATGACTCCACCGGTGTTTGATGGAAATTTCAGCCGGGCGGTGAGAATGAGCCTTCTGAGGTTGTGATTTTGGGAGCTTAGAACAAGATTATGAAGTTGCTCCCTTCGCATCCACCATCATCGATGCTTCCAGGAGGGCGAAGGGGCAGGCAGTCTTGTTTTATCTCTTGTATTTTATTTGGCTTGTGATAAGCTATCTGGACTTCCTAGTGTATCAGGAGATGAGGATCGCATGAGGGGCTAAATCGATCCATGAGCTGCGGTAAGGAGGCTGAGACAATTAAGGAGTATTCGATAAGTTGTAAGCATTGCAATCGGGCAGAGTTCTAGGATGCTCTCGATAATAGGCTATGCGAAAATTCTTGTCTCTTTGAAGGTTTGAGGCAACCATTGCCTCTTTGGAGAATACCAGGATTTGTCTCGATCGTTGCGATTGTTTAGTGCCTTGCAGCACAGAGCAGGAGGTTAATGGTGGAAGGAAGTCAGGAGCTTTGCGGCCAAAGAACAACGGAATGTAGGAGGGAAAGACAGAAGTGGAAAGGGAAGAAATGGAATAGCGGTGGTGGTTGAAGCTGCTGCAAGGATGGTAACTCCAGAACAATTGGGAAGGTATTCCTTGTCTTTGGAAAACAAAATCATCCGCACTTTGGTGTTGGAGAGGCCGATGTAAAGTGCGAAAATGTCATAAACTTGGACACATTGAGAAGTTCGCAGAGAAGGAGATCAACGGAGGTGAGGCCATGCCGCAACCCAACAAGAGGTAGATCAATTGTTTGTTGCTTCTTGTTTCTCTTCTAGTACTCCATGTGAAGTTGGCTTGTTGTAGTGGTTGCACAAACCACATGACAAGTGATGAAAAGTTATTTATAGATCTTGACAGTCATTGAAGTCAGAGTGAGGTTGGGAATGGGGAATACTTAGAAGTGAAAGGTAAAGGGCTGTAGAATAGAGAGTTGTCTGGAACTAAATTGGTTTCGATGTGATGTATGTGCGAGATTGATCAATTTGCTAAGTGTGGGACTTGGTGAAAGGGATTTAGGTGATATTTGAAGAGGGAAGTGTTTAATCTTTGACTCCGTGGTCGAGCTGTTCAAGATAAAGATGCACGAAGAGTTTTTCTTTGAATCCTCTCGAGAAAGAGCAGTGGCATTAGTGCCGGCTGATTGAGATATGGCCAGAGTGGGGCACTTTCATCATAAAGGCGTTTGTTCATGCAAAGGAATGAAATGGCAACCGGGTTACCAAGCCTGGAGGAGCAAATCACAAAGTGCAAGGCTTGTTTGGTGGGAAACGACAGACTTCCTTCAAGGAATCCACTTGGAGAGCTAGTCGTGATTCATCGGTCTCGTGGTCCCAAGTGACTCCTTCACTAAATGGCGGGTATTTCATTATTTTCATTGATGATTATACCAAATGTCTGGATTTACTTCATGAAGCAAAAGTCGAGTTCTTGAGATATTTCGAGTTTAAAAGATGGGTTGAGAACCAAGTGGTTGTAAGATTCGGGTCATGATCGATAATGGAGCAGAATACACCTCGCAGGTTTAATTCTTTCGTGAAGAGGCTGGAATTGAGCATGCTACGCTCCTTACTCTCCAAGAAAATGGAGTAAGTGAGAGGAAGAATAGAACCATTATGGAGATGACTAGGTGTCTCTGCATGAGAAGAATCGCCAAAGAATTTTGGGCGAAGCAACCGTTTGAATAGGTTCTCAGGGTATTGGGAGAAAACTCCCTTTGAAGCTTGGTTTGTTGTCAAGCCATTCTAAGATTTGAAGGTGTTTGGTTGTCTATGTTTTTTCTATTCCCAGTTGGGGGAGAAAGTGACCTGGAATCTTTGTTGGCTAGTTTAGTGTCAAGCCTACGGGATCTTTCACCACAAACGGGGAAGGTGATCACTAGTAGGGATGTTGGTTCCTGAAGATGAGCAATGGGCCGGCGGATGAGTTACAAGGGAAGCCATGAGGTCTCCTGCGACCGGTGTAGATGATGTTCGGTTAGAGGTACTAGATCTGCGTATATATCGAGGTGTGTGTGGTTGTTTTGGAACTTGTTATGGAAGCTAAAGTGATCGGTGGTGATGCAATGAAGGAGGTTGACAATGATAGAAAGAACCGGCTGGGAGCTAGTGGAGCAAGGGAGGTAATTGGAGTAAAATGGGTTTTGGGACCAAACTCATCTATGGCTTAGTGAATAAGCATAGGCCGGGTTGGTGGTGAAGGGATATGCGGTTTGGGGTTGATTTCTAAACCTTTGCTCTTTGAGATTGTATTAGAATGACTCTTGTTTGGGTCACAGGATGGAAGGTGTATGTTAGATGTGAAATTGCTTTTTGAATGGAGTATTGGGAGGAGATTTATGTTGGGAGGTTTTGTCCGGCCGGGAGGGAAAGTTTATTTTTGAAAAGGCTCTCTTGGCTTGGGCAGCTCCCGAGCATGGTATAGTAAGATGGTGAGACTTGTGGTCTAGGTTTCAGAAAGTCTTAGTGAATCCATCTATATGTCAGAGGTTAGTATCGACTTAGTGGTGGTGTCTCTTTTGTAGATGATATCTTGGTGCGGGAAATAATAGTGCTATTATTGCTTTAGCAGAGATGATGAGTGTTTGAAATTGATCTTGGTGAGATGTCTATTTTGGGGATGGAGATTAGGCAAACTGAATGAAATTTTTTGAGAAGTACTTGAAGGAGATCTGAGGATTCACATGAAGGAGTGCAGAGTGTGAGTACTCCAATGGGTCGAAGGAAAGTTTCAAAGAAGATGACCGGATGAAGAGTTTATAGAGTTTGATCTGTCTAATGTATCTCCCACTAGGCCGACATCATGTTTTTTAAGTGTCTTGTCTGATTTCTTAACTTAGTGTTGCTATGGTAGCTGCAAGAGGGTGTTGAGGTACTTGAAGGTCTCTTTCTATGGATTAAGTTCGAAATTGGGAGTTTAAGTTGCGGGTATTCGTAGTGTGGGCGGGATCGGTGGATGATATGAGGGCACTTGTTATTGCTTTCATTTGGTCGGCATGCTTTTCTGTGTTCAAGAGCAAGAAATAGTGCATCACTGGAGTGTTTATTGTTCTTGAATCAGCTTATGGTTGGGCGTGGGTGATCGCATTTGGGCGAAGAAGGCATGAAGTATTTGTGGACAATCAGCTACTCGGCCATTTCCGATCCGATTTCATGGAAAACAAGCATTTTAGGTGTATTTTTCTTGGAGAGTGCAAAGTGGGAGGTGAACCTGTGTCTTTCGAAAATCAAATTGTTATTCACTAAGTCGTTTCTGTTGGTTTCAACTTCTCGGGCAAGTTGGGTGTGGCTTGTCCGGAGGTGTTGATGCATCAGGCTCCTCTATTTTTTTGAGTCTTTGTTAGGTCCTTTTTGTGGGTTGTTTAGTTGCATGTTATCTTTTTTGTTTTTGATTTATTTTGTTAGTTTGTTGGATTTTTATGGATCAGCATTTTGCTTAGTGGGTAACGTGTGTTTAGTGGGCAAAACAAAGTTTTGTTGACTTAGTATTTTTTTTCTGAATAAAAAAGGCGTTTTTCCTTTCCATACTTCCTTGCTAATACTGTTTGCTGTCATTCTCTTTTTTTTTGGAAAACAACAGTTTAGATATGCGGTGTACAAGGCCTTTCTATTACTGACGCCGTAATCAAGCATTTCCAGTTGCATATTTTTAGCTCACACTTGAGATTTGTAGCCATAGTATAAAATACTTCGAGTATTGGTTTGTCTACTTCTAGCTCCATTCTCACCTGATTGCGTCTATCTTTGCTTTAACCTGCATTCTTTCATCTTGAATTCTTCCCTCGCATCCGTTCCCATCCATTTGGGACTCACTCATATTGCGATTCATTGGGAAAGGCAAATGTGGTTTTGGGTGCAAGCAAAGGTTCAGAAGGGAAATGTTGTACAGAGACAATGTATCGCATTTATCAAGAGAATCTCTGTACGGACTAAATCGTTTTCCTTGTTAATGTGCGTGGTTTATCTTCAAGACTAAGTCTCGTGGAAACCTGTAATCTGCAGGGATTCTCTGCTTGAAGATTCCTCTTTCCAGCACTATTCCCGACGGCGAATTGGAAGTCCCTGCATCGACTTGACATGGACACGAGAAATCATTTGCAATACTGATATAGGACTTCCTAACCTGACTGATGGATAGATAACCCATTGATATGAATGCGAATTTCATCATTCCGACTATGAAACTCCTCGAAATTCAGGAGCTAATGAATAAACAGGAAGAAACTGAAGGTATGTCGCGACCAAGAACATAGGAGCCCATACCCTTCACATTAACAAAGTAACCACGCGCCAGTACTACTTAGGCATCGCCGTAGCGTGAAGAGGGTATCGATGTTTTCACATAACTATCAGCTAGAACTTTACAGAATGAGAGCCACAAGACCAACCGGAACAATAGGTGAAACGTTGCAAAGGCGCGCGTTGCAGGGTTCTAACCATTTTCTCGTCTTTTTGTGTAGTCCGATAATATTGTGAGCTGGCTTAAGAAACCAACATATGTAGGACATTTCATGCAGAGCGCAGCTCCAAGGCGAGGAGAAAAATGATGGTTCGGTGGTTCCAGGATTTTCAGGTGGAGTTAAGAAAATTCCTGATGGTATGAGTAACTCGGAAGTACCTCGGCATTTGTCTGAAGATTGTAAGTAGGTTTGAGGTGTATTCTTGTCGTACACGGACAGCATTGATAATTCGAAGAAATCAAACTAGATTAAAAATGAAACAGAAATAAGAGAGATTGTCTGGAACTTTTTTGCATATCATTTCAAGTGTTTTGTACATGGATGTGATACTTCTTCTGTACATCGGCACTCAATTGCCCTTAGCCGATCCGCAGAAAAAACTGGATGACTCAAGGACCAAAATTGGCCAGCAAGAGAAACAATCTCTTCCTAAGAGATGATGTTCAAAAGAGAGGCCCTAGTCTTAATCAAGTGCCTAAACAAGCACTCCAAGTTATCCTCAAGGCTTCCAATGCAGACCTCTAGAATCTCCAGCTGCTTGTTTGTGATCTGCAATCGCTCAGTACCAGCTCCTCCACGGGAGAGACATTTACCGAGGTTGTTCAATGCGACATCGACGTATTCAAACTCGTTCCCTTCTTCTTGGTTTCCGTCACA
Organism: Rhodamnia rubescens; assembly: GCA_021437795.1. Lineage (NCBI taxonomy): Eukaryota > Viridiplantae > Streptophyta > Magnoliopsida > Myrtales > Myrtaceae > Rhodamnia > Rhodamnia rubescens. The sequence goes on from JAILYA010000046.1 coordinate 367,728, forward strand.
GGTGATTGTGCCCTTGTGCATCAGTTTCTTGATCAGCGGCCAAAGAATCTGCTTTGGCTTTGAGGTTGGTGGGGCTAGGAACGACATGAGAGATTGAAATGCCGAAATGCTTGATGAATTTACTTCCCTGAGGACCCTTGCAACGGCCAACCAATGCTGATCATCGGGATTCTGGACCGAGAGCGATGAGGCTCCGAAGTTTGCTTCCATTTTCTTCAGCGAAGAAACCAATCTTTTCACATCCTTCTTCATTTTCTTTCTCAAGTTGTTGTAACCGACGATCTTGGCTTTGATGCTTGAGTCGCCCTTTCTCCGCCGGATTGCAGATCGGAGCGCTCTAACATCTTCCTTAATGTACACCAAAATCTCCCTGGCAGAGCCACAAATATCAATTAGCTGCACAGATCGCTCCAGCAGTTCATCAGTAAACCTCTCGTCCTGATTGCAAGAGAGGACTTGCCAGGTTGAGGCCATGTTGAGAAGCTCATCCACGGAAATGTACAACTCCTCCAAGACCGAGATGCCGGCCCGGATCGACCCGAAAGACGAAGCCGAGCTAGCTTCCCACGACTTGAGCTTGTTGAGCTCGCCATGCACTTTGGCAGTGGTGGGGTGGGATCTGGAAGGCAAGCTAATGGATCTAACAGAGTACTTGGCATTGCTCTTAGTTGAAAAGGTAGCCATTTCTTTTCTTGTTTTTAGTTCGTGCCTCAGAAAGCTCGAAGGTTTGAGATGTCACAACCAATTCAAGATCCCAATATATATTCATACGAGAAGACGTAAGAGAGACAAGACTGTCCATGGCAAGGATGCAACCACGTGTAGCCCCGAATTGGCTCTCGTTTTTCATATTTTAGCCATGAACATTAAATAAATCGATCTGAGTTGTCTATGGCTAATCTGTCCGTAGCGTGTTCGTTGCAGAGATGAGGGAAGAGTCCGCTCCATTCTTGCCCCTCAAGGCTCGCCACGTTACCCACCATCGAAATATAATAAAGGGAAGGTGGCGGATGGGCTCGGCCATGGCTTGTCTCATAGTTTTGCAGAACCTCGAGGCATCAATAATGGCGGAGACCCATTAAACAATAGCTCGAAAGAAACCAAAGTTTCAGATCTGCCGGAGAGATTTGTTCGGTGTGAGATTCTTTTATTTGGAGGGTAATTAAGGTTTAAACAGATCATGGTGGAGTCCAGTCTACATTTGTGGGACAACATTGCCTGTCCTGTGCACGAGCGGGTCGCTCCTCTAGTATTTCCAGACTAGTCCACTCGTTGCGAGACAATTATAGGTCGCAGAGCAATTCTGCCGCCTGCATTTCACTCGATTATTGGAGGATTCACGGACTCGACTCGATGCCTTAACATGCTGACAATTTATGAATTACCGAAACGAAGAATCAGGGAATCCGCCATCTGATTTTAGGTACTGTTCCATTCCTAAAAACCGCATCTTTTGCCGTGCCTGTAAGACTTCCAATGGAGTTGGTAAGTGTCAAAAAAGCGCGAAGATGCCTTCTTTGGCGTGTGGCTACTCTTGTCCATTGAGCTAAACTGAAGTCAGGAGCTTTTTTAGCTTTCGATACATGCTTTTCTAATTTTAAGCTATTGTCCGGGAGATGAAAGCAGAGTTTTCGCAGAGCATGTGCTTCGATTCGCAGTTTCCCACCAAGTTGTCACCGGCACCATACCCTGCCACCAGGAACACTGCCCGAACACCGCACAAACCTCATCAATTCTCACATTCTTGCTGGTCCTCTGTCTCCGGGAGAAACCAAAGTGACACCGGATCAAAGAATCTGAACATGTTTGGTTTGCCTAAGAGCAAAGCCCCAACGTGGAAAGAGAATTCCAGGCCATGAATCTAGTCTTCTATGGAGGGAATTCTTCTGATTTCATGCCAATTCGACTATCTCTCGTGTATCCAAAATCGGCTATGACGGGTGATGTGGTTGTGGGGACAGTACTGTTGGTGTCCTCGGTATACAAGGAGACAGTGGATTTGACAAATGAGAATTTGTGACTACTAAATTGTGAGGAGCTTACAGTTAGGACAAGAAAATTTCCATCACCAGAGAACAGAAATGGCCTAAGATTCATAGGTCCATGTGGGAATTATTCCACTTGCTGCCCTGTTCACCAGCATCCTTTCTAAATTTAAATGGGAAAGAGCTAACTTCAATTGATATCTAAAATTAGACATTTGTTTCCTGCATTAAAACAGAAAAAGTCGATGGATGTATTAGTAACAGACTTCATAACTGAACATAGAGACCTCAGTAATTCTAACCTCGGCGACGGGTGAGCAGGGCTGATCTTCGACTTTATTGGTCGGGATATAAGCAAAAGAAATACTGGTAGTAAGGGAAACTCATGTAAACAGGCCGCACCTCCCCGCGATCAACAGACATAAGATCAGCAACATGAGAAGCTTTCAAACTGTCACTTGCTCTATTTAGTAGTAGCAATATGGCTCATTGCAATTAAGCATCGGGTCCGCATGAAGAGACTAAATAGTCTAGATCTCCGTATATTTGTTTCATCGATGTGAAAATGTCGTGATTCATAACTTCTGCGTGGCTTTGTTCCGAAACGGGATTCAGTATAATGATGCGAATCAACTGAGCATGCTTCGCTAGCGCTCGTACAGGAAAGTGAGACGGCGTTCTTCCAAATATCTAGTGACTTATAAAAGGTTGATGATCATATGTAAGGACTGAGTGCTTGCCGTCGGCATTCAATCCACACGATATTCTCTCTGATCATGGATCACGGGGAAAAATTCCTAGAACATTGTCCACAAAATAAAGCCGAACCTCATCTCAGTGAGCGATTTGCGATCTTTGGTAATTCACCTGAAACTTAGTCTTAAAATCATTGGTTCTTCAAATTACCAACATGCAGTCTCTCTTTTGGCGTCTGTTAACGTATATATCGCTGGGCTGTGGATCGGCTATGCACTAGGCATGCATCTGCTATATTTGTCGTATAAATCAAACGTAGATATGTTTGTATTCATCGTATAGTTGGGTGTAGTTTCTTCTCAATAAATCTTACAAAACTATCGATACATCTCAAAATTAGGGGTTTATGAATTTATAAGACGTTGGGTGTGTTTCTCAAAAATTTACAAATATCGGGAAATCTAAAATTGGGGTTTATGAATAGAGAAGATTTTTCATGGGAGGCCCTTGTTCTGATCAGTCTCCTTTAAAGTCCCTCCAAGGCATTCTCAATGCCACCAATGCTCATCTCCAAAGCCCCTAACTGGTGCAGTGTGCTCTGCAACTTCTCGCTATCGACCCCGTCGTTCTCGCCGTGTTTGCACAGAGCGAAGAGCAAGGCATCCATGCATTCGGATTCCTTTGTATCGGCGCCGGCATTGCCAAGAACAAGACAATGGACCGGAAGAACGAGGTGCTCACCGCATTGACTTCACTCAGCACTCTCACTAATGATGAGAGGTGGGGGTCGTCAATAAGAAGTGTGGAAGCTCCAAGCGAGCTCATCCCCATAATCTGCATCAACCTTTTGGCATCCTTCCTCATTCTCTTCCTGAAGTCCGTGTAACCAGAGACCACCGCTTCCACACTCCAATCGCCTTTTCTCCGCCGGAGCACGGATTGGAGCGCGTGGACATGCCCTCTAATCTGCATCAGCATTTCCCTCATGGACCCGCAAGCATCCAGAAGCCGGACCGATCCTTCCAATAGTCCATCAGTGCTGCTTCGTCCTTGGTCGCAGGAGAGGGCTTGCTGGGTTGACGGCACGTTCAGCAGGTCATCAAGGGAAATGTACAGCTCCCCAAGGCCCGATAGCGCGGCCCGGACAGACCCGCAAGACGGCGTCCGGTGCTCTGGCTCCAACGATTTGAGCTTGTTGAGCTCGATATCGATTCTGCGCGTGGTTGGATGAGATCTTGAAGGCAAGCTAGTCGATCAAGCATTGTACTTGCGGTTGCTCTTGGCTGAGAAGCTAGCCGTTGGCATTTTTTGCTGCTTCTTCTTCTTCTAACTGTTGCTTTCAATTGAGACCTGTCACAAGCTCACGACCAATACCACGACCCTATAAGTAAAGACTTAGGGTCTGCATGGTAATCATTTTCATTCTTTGATTCCGATTCTAGAAAAAAAATGGATGAGAATCACGTTTGATAAAAACGAATTATGTTCCCTGAATCAATTTTAGAGCAAAATTCGAACAAAAAAAAAAGTTAGTTTTGAAAAAAAGAATCACTTTTGAAAATCACAAAATAAAATAAAGCCTCACATCTCTTACTTTTCTCTTTTAAGTTTTTTGTCACTTTTCCCTCAACTTAATAAAAATAAATAAAATAAAAATAAAAAAATTCAAAAAAAATAGAAATTTTTTAAAAAATCACAAAAAATTTAGAAAATCCCTAAAAATAGAATAAGCTTATATTAAGCTATTTTGGCCTCAATTTCATAAATTTGGGCCTAAATTTCCTAGATTTCATAGATTTCACTCTTTTGCAAAAAAATGTCATAGAAGATGATGTCATCCGACTTATGGATGATAACATATATATCGTAGTCATGCGTCACAAAATGTAAACATCTGCAAATGAAGCTAAACACCCACTTGGATTTAGGAATAGAAGTTGCAAAATGATAGTGAAGAACTTGTACTTCTTATCAAGGAGGATAATTGTTGACATCTAAATTTTGATCTTGTTTATTTTATCATAAACTACATAAATTGGAGGCTAACTTCAACAAAAATAATTTTTGTATTTACTTTGCATGCATATACACTTCATTTGAGTGGATCGACAACTTGGATTAAGTCATATTATTCTATATGGTCAAAATAAGTTTCGCAAAAATTTGTAGGGTGCGGATTAAAGGGATTCAAAGAAATCAAAAAGAGTTTCGTTAAAGATATTCTGGTCAATAATGGGACGAAAGAGATTTGGCTTGATTTGGTGGTTTGAAAGTGGGTAAATAACAGAATGGATTTACAGGATATATTCTTCCACCGTTTAGATAAAAGACAGATTCTACTTGAATGGGGGTTTTAGAGTGTTATAGTGCAGAAAAAAGGAATCAGGAGGGCTTCGTTGAAAAAAGGGGTTTGAAAGGGCGTCATCAGTGGTCTGGCTTGGTTGTATGTAGTGCAAAGTGAGAACGGGGGAGAAAAAGTTTCGGGAGGGAAGAGGGAGGATGTCCACGGAAAGTCGAAAGAAAGTGATCGATTTCTGACATCTCTACCACGCCCTTAAGTCCCCCGTGGAGAGTTCTCTTCGTGAATTTTCCAACGCTGCCCCGTATCGTGCCATTGTCTTTCCTTGCATCTCCGCCACCCCCGTTTACGATGACAACACAAGCCCGACACCAACTGATTCCACCTGTGACATTGGTTGCATTGGTTTTTTGGCAATTCACCTTTGATTTGGGTCTCTATCTAGTCTCTTGGTTGACCACGGAAGTTCACTTCCAGAGCCACCAAAAGCGCCTACACTTGTATTTTCGTGATCTATCACTATCATGAGTTGGCTCTCACCTTTGGTGTCTATCCTTGCCTTGAGTCCAACACTCTTTGATGAGTACCTGCAATTTGACGAACCAAAGGACATGTGTTGGCCAGAGAAGTAATTGAAGTCCGGTTGCAATCCACTTGCATCCTCCTCCGATTCGGAACAAATTTTGAATAAGAAATTGCATCTCATTTTTGTAATTTCTTATTTTGGGACTCGATATTTGAATTGCTTATTTTACATGATTTAGTATATTGCATATTCTGAAAATTCTTTTGTTAATTTAGTGTTGTGATATTTGATCGTAATTAAAATCGATGTCTAAATAAAGTATCTTGAATATATTGCATAGTGGATATTATTTTTAAAACGGTTGATTAGGATCTTTTATCTTCCTGAGCAGGATTTGGTTCATCGTTAATCGTAGGATTACATTAAAGATTGACTCAAATTGAATATTTTAAAAATCGGTTGAGATATCTATTTTCTTGATTGATTTGATTGGCATAATGAATATTCTCTTGGTGATATTTAAAATTCTAAAGATATTACATTGCATTTTGGATAAAGTTGCATTTTGATTAGATCATGTGATATTTGCACGTTCATTTAATTTTAGAATAGTTTAATTTAGATTTGCTTCTAGGATGAATCTGCATATTTGAGTTGATTTTCTGTCTAAATAATTCATCTTTAATATGTTAGGATTTAGGCTAATTTAAACCTTAAAATATGTGATATTATCTTTGGGCATAGTTTTTTTAGGATCATTTATTAATCCGAAAATACAAAAAAATCAAAACAATCTTGTCATGTCATTTGCTGATAGGTTTGATCATATGAATCTGCATGTTTAGGTCTTTAATTCATACATACGTAGCTATTTATTAGATTATATGCATGTCCTGATTGTCTGTGTTTATTAATTCTGCATTCTTAGGGTGTTGTTTACTTATGTCATTGCATTTGAATGATTTCATGCATTGCATTTAGTTCATTAAAGGCGAAATCAAGCGGAACAATTTGTCTTGCGCATGCTTATTACTTTTGATTTGATGTTCATTATTGATGTGAAGCATGATCACCTTTGTTGTGGTTAGGTTAAATCAATTAATTTGCGACAATCCTTTTCATTAAATGAAATGATGAAGGGCGTTGTTGCGTATCTTGATCTTTGAAGTATTTTTGTATTTACTTGGGTTTCTATCCCACTAAAATGATTAGTGGCGACCATTCAAACTCTTGCTGTTAGTTGTTTGGTATGCTTGGTTCGGGTTGTTAATTCGTTTAATTAATCTAATAATCCATTACCCAAATTTTTTTTAGGTACAATAATTTGGCTTTTTTTTTCAGTGAATTTTGGATAACACAACATTTAAAGAAAAAAATGAGTTATTAATATGGAAACTGTCTCATGTTTCAATCGAATTTCAAACGTAATGTATTAAAATTTGTGTTTCATTTATGACATGCAAAAAAAATAATATATTTTAAATTATTTTAGTATGCATTAGAAATTACTCTTCAATTTAAGATGAAATTTTATAAAGTAACTACATAGTTATTTGACTTAAATGAAAAAAATTAGGAAGAGAAACAGTTTTTTGAAACAGAAATTTTGTTATAATTTTTTTCCGAAAAAATTTTGGGCGAGTTATCAAATGCGTTTTTGATTCTCTAAAACTCATTTAATAACAAAATCAAAAAAAGTCATTTTAATCGGAATTAATTTTCCGAAACAGAATAGTTACCATGCGTAATTTTAGTCTCCGAAGAACCTTGAGACTCAACATTGTCACCTGGTAATAATTTGGCAATGTCGATACCCACGTGGATCAAGAATGGGGCTATCATCAATATCTTTTAAAACGCTTCCTTCGGAGCCAAATTGAATATTTCATGCAAAGGCTCCGAAGGTGTCCGGACATGGCTGTCGTTGAATCTGCAGAACCTCGTGGCATCAATCATGGCAAAATCCCATTTGAAAAAACAAAAAACCTTGCAAGAAATCAAAAGATTAATGATAAAATGGTGATTAAGAGGTTGAGGAGGCCATGATTAAGCATCCATTAGTACTAAATCCATCTTGCTAATGTGCACGACTGGGTTGTCGTTAATCTACCCGTCTTCGAGCTAATCACGCAGGTCTTGGCCGGAAACATCATGTCCCTCCATCCGTTACACCCTCAATAATTTCGAAAGACGTAAGGGGAGACAGGACAGCGGATGCCCTCGACACGTGTACGGATGGCCATGCTCTTCGTGTTGCGCGGACACGTGGCGATCGAGAATGGGTTGACGTGGCAAGGTGCGTGATAATCGAGCCGGAAAAAGCTAGAGGCGGTAGATCTAAGTTGGTGAACGCACATGCCATTTGCCCATTATAATAAATCGTTGACAGAATCTAAATCATTAAGAAACATCGACGCTCTTTGAAAATTTTTGTATTGAATCAGACACTCCTTTGACACTTTTCGATATGTAATCCATACGTCTTGAGAGTATTTAGTGTCTCGATATACTATTTCGATAAATATAGGATTAATTTTAAATGTTTTCAATAAATTAGAGGTCAAAATATAAATCTATTAAAAATATATATATTTAAGTCATATATCCAACTATCTAAAAATTTAACAAAATAAGAAGAAGAAAAAACTCACCGAAAATAATATGTTTTAACGTATCGAATTTTTTTATTTTTTTATAAATGATATGTCAAAATATCGCGCCGTTTCGCGTGTCATAAGTTGACGTCGGTACTACTTGAGTTAGGACACTTCTTCTTTCCATCTTGAGCTGACGTGACGGCCCCAGCAAACTGACACGTGTTCTCCATTTGAGCACGACTAGATGATGGAACCAAAACCACAGGAAGTTGCGGGATATTCTTTGTTCGGTGAAGAATCATAAAGAGTAAAATTCGTCGTGACGTTCCCGAGATGGACCGACCAAAACCACAGCAAGCTTCTTGCTTGCTGCGAATTGCGACTCGTGCTATCCAATGTTTACACCGCGTCAAAGTTGAACTTGGAGTTCCCGTAGAATTGACCTAATGGGGTGCACGTGGAAGTGAATAATGGGAATTTGTATGGAGGGTTTTTATGGAAGCTTGTCCATTAATCTTCAACAATCTCATATGGCAAACAAACCTGAAGGTGACCAAAATTTCAAGGTAGAACTGGATCGGTTCTCATCGGTCCGGCTCTAGATTATTGGCATTCAAAATAATCCGCCCATTGGTACATATATTGCGCACGTGAAAAACCGGCACACGCGCTAAACACGTGAGGAATAAGCGTCTCGACAGCATCAAGACACAAGGAAGCCATGTACAAGACACATAAGGATCCTCACAAGTATCGATTAGTAGAGAAACATTAAACAAGCCACCAAGGCCGACAAAGGATAATGCCACGTCTCCCAAAGTAGCAGAATATATCAAGGATGGAAAAGGGAGGCTTCACTTATTGGTTCCAATGGAAGGAATCCAGCCGAAAGATCCAAATTCTTTCAAAAGGAGTGCCAGAAAAGATTGAATATTTATTCTTAAATTACTTGACGGGAGAACAGTTATCGACAAGCAAACAGCTTCTTGGAAATGCGAATCGGGAGTCCTTAAAGCACACAAGACGTGAGTACATGGACAAAAAACAAGGAGCTAAGTCAAAACAAGAAATCTAGAGTCTATAAACAGTTATTGAGAACTCAGTTTGAAAGATATGAAGGTGTAGAACATGGGCACAACAGGGGTAAAATTGATGCAAAGGTTTAAAGTTATTAACGATGCTAGGCCCGCAGCCAATAATTGCTTTAGGAACTGATCAAGAGAGTTCGTGGGGAAACAATAAATGTGGTAGCTATTGATGTGCGAAAAGCTACAACCATCGAGGAGCAGTTATTTTTCTTACCATTATAGATACCATCAAGCACCCACAAAAAAAACCCCCAAATAAATCAATAAAATTTATATTATCTTTACTTATCGTATTGCACTTTACTTTTTTTAGTTATAATTTTCAAATTCTCGCCGTCAAGTCAAACTCCGGCGTTTATCTTTATCTTAAATCTTGCACCATCAAGTCAAACTTTAGTGTCTTGTCGGAAGTTATTCAAGCTCTATTGTTGAGTCAAACTCCAAGATAATTTTGGGTGCATTTGATTCGTTATCTTTTCAAAGGAGCTGTGCTCACCAAGCCATCTCGTCAAGTCAAACTCCGGTACGGTCTCCATTTGTGTGGTTTCTTTAAGTCCACTTGTATTGATTTTCTTTGAATTGTACTTATCAAATCTCTTCATCGAGTTAAACTCTAGTTGAGATCCCACTTGTGTAATTCAATCGGAATCTTTGCAAATTTTACGTATTGATTTTCGACTATCTAGATCTTTTCTGTTCAAGATCTCCAAGGACCTTGATCATATTTAAAAATTGAAGAACGAATTTCAGCAAAAGATATTTTATCATGGAAAAATTCGGGCAAAACACTAGTATGTAGGATAGGTTTCAAGTTCCAAAACCGGGAAACCGATTTCGACAAGTATGATCCAAGAGCTTGAAACCTATCTTTGTGTTTTTCTTATTCGTCTTCGCGAGATCTTGAGATATTCCACGGCGTCCGATAATGGTAATCTGGAACCACTAATATGAGTTTTCATTTCCAGAGATATCCATGACTGAAACTTTTACTTTGCTAACGGCTCGTATTCTTCTTATTTCTAATTATGAGTTGTAGTCGGCGTATTGTAGTTACAAATGGTAATCATTACAATTGATAATTCACTGCAGTCATTCAAATAAGAATACGGGTAAAACCTGAGTAAATCTTAGAACCAGCCTTGAAACCTACAACAAGATAGGTTCCAATTATGCATGGCGGGTTCTAGGTTCCAAAAATTGAAAAACTAGTTCGATAGATTGGTTTAAGGTTCCATAAATATAGAACCACTCATCCCTAAACAAACCTTCACAAGTTAAAGCTATAGTTTTGAAGTCTTGCAGTTTGATCCAAACCTAAGTTCCTTATAGGCAAAAAATCCCTCTAGATCACACATTGACATAGTAATTGTCCAATGTCCATGGGCATGAGCTGTCTACAGAAATATTCATGACATAGATTCAATCCCCTTCCTCTGTCTTTTTCTTTGGTTTGTCGATGGAGTAATGTCATGGACTTGGTAGTAGTTAATTATTAGGTATAATGACACAAATCGTCCATGAACTTTAATCCAATATATAATGTGGTTTTGAACTTTTAATTTGATCAATATGATCCCCGAATTTTAGCCTAATGTGCAATGTGATTCCTGAATTTTTAATTTAATCAATATGGTCCATGAACTTTTGGAACATATTCAACTTAGTCCCGAAATTATATTAAAATATTTAATGCAATCTTTTCATTAATTCAAGTTTGGGGACGACTTTAAATATTTTCTTATAGTTTAGGGATTAAGTTAAACATGTTCCAAAATTCGATGACCACATTAAACAAATTGAAAATTCATGGACCACATTGCATATTGGGCTAAAATTCATGAACCAATATTGATCAAATTAAACGTTCATGAATCACATTGCACGTTGGATCAAAGTTCATGGATCATTTGTGTTATTTTGTTTTTATATTTATCGATATTGAAATGTCATTTCGGAAGCATGAGGTGTCTATTGAAAGTGTCACTTTCTTTTCTTCTTCTTCTTTTTTACTGTATGATGTGCATCTCAATACATATCAAGGAACAAAGTTGGGCAACTGAAAGAGTTTCCCCTACCGTGACATAATGTTCAAAAGAGAGGCCCTGGTTCTAATCAAGCACCTGTACAATCCGTCTGAGGCATCTTCAGTCCTTCCAATCCCAATCTCCAAATCCTCCAATTTACTCTGCATGACTTGCAACTTCTCCCCATCAACCCCTTCCCATGAATTGTGCTTGCACATTGTAGTGAGTGCACAATCCACACATTCCAACTCATTCACATCCTCTTGCTTATCTTCTTGATCACATGATACCGCCCCCTTTGGATTCACCAATTTGGAGATTATGGACCACCTTCTAGTTTGCCTGTTGGGCCTTGACACTAGCATTGCCAAGAATGACAACAGAGATTGGAAAATTAAAGTGCTCAACAGATTAGCATCTCCCAGCACTCCCATCACTGATGAGAGGTGGTGATCTTCATTCTTCAGTTCACAATCTTCAAATTTGATTACCATCTTCCTCAATGCAGCCATCAATCTTTTGGCATCCTCCTTCATTCCCTTCCTGAAGTTGGCGTATTCCGCCACACCCGTCTCAATGCCCAGTTCACCCTTTCTCTGCTAGAGAGCAGATCGCAGCAACCACACATTTTCCTTAAGTCGCGGTAAGGTTTGCCTAGCGTAGTCAGAAACATCTAGTAGCTGGATGGATTCATCCAATAGCTCATCGAGGAATCCCTCCCGTTGGCTGCAACGGAGGACTCATTGGGTTGATCTCATGTTGAGGAGATCATCCAAGAAAGCGTAGACTCCCACGACGCCTGAGAGCCCGGCGCAGACCGACCCAGATGACGAAGCCAAGGCCGCGTCCCATGACGATCGGAGCTTGTTGATCAGATCAACAATCCTGAGAGTGGTGGGATCGGAACTTGAAGGCAAGCTGATTGTCCTAACATGCAATTGCTTTTGCATTTGGATGGAGATATGGCCATGTTTGCAACCTTTCTTTCTTTGCTTTTGCGGTATCAAAAGTTGAAGTTCAGCATACCTATAGGAACACCTAAAGAGAGACATGGGTGTCCATATGTGGCCAACATGGTCCAAATTGGCTTGATGTTCATTTCAAAGTCAGATTTAAATATTGGGAATGAGTTGTCTTTGCTGATTTGGTCATATTCTCTGTGTTTCATAAGTGGCTGACTCGCCCCCATTCCTTGCCTCCTATGTTGCCACATCAACCGCATCATTGGAATGTTAAAGTTAGAGCTATTAATGAAAATGAATCTCCCATAGCTGTCTCAATTTCTAGGGGACACGTGTAGCTTTCTTGTTCAAGTTAGTGACAACTTAAAACGAAATGAAATTGTAACTGATGACCCTTTCTCGCCTAATGACATTCAATGGTCATATTAAAAGCTGGCTAGTGGGGCGGAGGAAGGAAGTGACGTGACGGATTACCCAAATAACTTTGAATTTGATCATGAATTAACTTCTCATTTGAAAAGGATGTTGAATTCTAGTGCAAAGGATAGTAGAGACAAGTCCAAATACGAGCTTCTTTCCATTTCTTGAAAGAAAGAAAAAAAAAGGTCTTGAAGGTGCATAAGTCATCGCCCCGGGCTGGCTAAAGAGTTCGGACCTCATATTCAAATACAAGAAATACCGATGAGCAATATAGATTAACATTCACGATGACTTCATTTCCTTTGTGACATCTCGAGCTTTACAGTGATTGTGAGATGCCCTCATGAGTAATTTATAAATCAACACATATCTCTAAATGTTCGTCGCTTTGTGTAGTTACATATAAAACTGTGTGTTCGGAGGTGAATCTATACCTAATTAGTTCACCTAGGTTTATCGGATGAAATCCCAAGACATTTCCAACCATAATTTTCCGTTTTCTCTCTCCTCTCTCCTCTCCATTCTCTCTCTTCGTTGAACTTGCGCGGGTGACCACGGCCCCTAGAGCCACACCCTCTGTTGACCCATCAATATCATGGCCTTTGGCGTGAAGTGGCCTTGTCACTAGGATTAATTGATTTTCAGGCGGGGCGGGTAGTTTCCCGATCCAGAACCGACCCGCGACTTTTGGTTCCAAATTTTTGGATTTGGAAGCGAATCGATCGATTCGAGAGACACCAATTCCGGTTCAGTTATTGTTTATGGTTTCCAGGTAGAATTTAAAACCGGCCCACTTGTTGTTATGTGTGAAAATCAAATTCTTCTGATAAAATAATAAAAAGTTGAATCATTTCTCTACAAGGACATATGTTGATCAAGTGGTTATGTTGTTACTTGATCATATAAAGACTTTGATTCCCAATGAATGCAAAATTATTATTTTTTGTTAAAAGAGGTTTTAAATTCAGTTGAGAATCGGTTCCCAAAGAGAATTGGCAATTCCGGCTTTAGAATCGAGAACCGAACGAGTTCTCCTAAGAATCGGCCTTAAATTGGTCCTCGGTTTGCGAGAACCAAATCGGTTCTCCCCAAGATTGGTCGAATTCATATCAATTCGATCCTGTTCCGGAGTTGTACCGAACTTTTAGTGCTCACCCCTACTTGTTATTCCTAAGTTTGCGGGAACCAAATCGATCACTTGGTGTCATAATTTTCAAAAATCGATCACTTAAGTATCATCGTTGATGTGGCAACCGAAAAAGGCGACGTAGCACCGACGAAATATTTTTTTTTTTGAATATTTTAATGTACACATGAAATTTTCATAATTTTTTATTTATTTTGCAAATTTTTTTCCTTGTTTCTTTGCTGTTTTTGTGCCTTTGGCGACCCTCGTCGACCAACACCGAGTGGCCCAGGGGCCGAGGCCGGCTCGCCTTGGATTGGAGAGGCGGCGACGGCTGCGGGCGACGGCTGTTGCGACCTCGCTCGTAACCACCGAGGTCTCGACGGCCATCGCGAGGTCAAGTGAGGGCCCCCTCGCCCATGGCCGGCGGGGTTGCGGAGCTCCTCACCTAGATCCGGCGAGGGCTTCGCACCCTCTCACGCGGCCGCCGAGGCCTCGACGGCGGTCGCCCCTCCCCGGCCCGGGGCAAGCCGGCCCCTAGGCCGGTGGTGGCCGGCGAGGGTCTCCGATGACCCTCATCGGCCTAGGGTAAAAAGGCCTCAAAAATAAAAAAAAGCGAAAATATGATAATAAATAAAAAATAAGAAAAAATTCCAGAAAATATTTAAATTTTTAAAAAAATCCGTGTGTCATTAAAAAATGAATAATAATAATAACAATAATAAAGTCCACCTAAGACAATTTGTCGGAAGTGGCACTCAAGTAAACGATTTTCGCACAGTGACACTCGAGTGATCGATTTTTAAAAGTTATGGCACTCAAATGCAAGGGAAAAAAAAAAAATATGGCATTCAAGTGAGCGCCGCATACAAAAGTTATGTTACTTATAGTGTACTTACTCCCTCCAACCCTTGGCACCCTGATCTTCCCAAATCCGTCACATGTCGTCATCCAAGTACTAAAAGTGTTCTCTCCGTCACTCTATCCCAATATAATCAACATACCTGCATCTACTATGTACAAAACTTGTGAATTGTTATTATGTATCCACGCAAAAAAATCGTTGAAATTTGGCAACTTGAGATAAAGGTACAGGGATGAAATGCGCATTAGGGCACTATAAAACAAGGAAGCACTCCACATGTTTGTAGTAATTCCACTCAACAATATTATACAGAGACAACACACTAAATGATTCCTTTTCATTATCCAATCATCACATATCTTCTATACCTTGTATCCGTCCTTTAAAACATGTCCGTACGAGATGATGACAATAATAACATAACTTCAGAAAATCTCATATGTCTCGTCGACCGACCGACACAATTATTATATAAATTTTAGCTAACGTAAATATCTAACTTCACTATCGAATTGATCTGCGTCTCATAAAAAAAGATTAACAATCTTTTTTTGGCATATCATTGGAGGAGGGCTTAATCATTGAATCTTTGTTTAATACGGTACTTGCTTCTGTCCCCTGGGGACAAGAAGCCAACAAGGCGAATTCATTTGAATATTTTGGATATCTTTGAAAAACTATATGCAGATGAACAGGACAAAATGGCTCTCATTCCATTAATTGTGAGCACCGTCACAAAAACCGGATTCACAGTCGACCACGAGGATTTGATTCTCCTTGTCTCTCAAGAATATTCACGAAGAGCGTGTTAGGGGTGAGCATGATTTCAAAGTAGAACCGATCATCGAATAATCGAATCGGAGGAAACATGTTACTTTTTAAGTTCGTGGACAAGTTTTAGGTTCCAAAAATTGAGGAACCGATTTCGACAAACAAGTTAACAAGTCTTAGTGTTTTCCTTGTTCTATGTTTTGCGCGATCATGCTTGTATCCCATGGCGTCCAATGATAAGTTTGAACCTAGAACCATTAGTCCGAACTTTTATTTCGACAATATCTATGATTAAAACTTTTACTTTGTTAACATTTCATATTCTTCGTGTGTCTAAATATAATTTATGGTCAGTAAAATGTAGCAGTAATTGTAGTCATTAAAGGTGATAATTCACTACAATCGACGAGGTGGAACCTGGATAGATCCCTGAAACTTGTGATAAGGTAGGTTCCAAATTTCAAGGTACGTAAAGTAGGTTTCAAATTCCAAAAAATGAGGAGCTGGTTCCGATGATTAGGTTCCAGGTTCCAAGTAGAACCCGAAAGGAATCTAAAACCGCCTACTCCTAAAGCTCGTAACATACATTAAAATGGGAGACATCGTCCATTCTACAATTCGAGCACTTAGTAGAAACTAATTATTGGTAACACCAAGGTTAATTTCCTAAGCCCATATGCACTTAATTAACGCAATATAAACTCCAGTTATTACCTTCGATGTTGAGGATTGATTTCTTACGGTAAAATTGAACCGGTTACATCTCAATTTCGCTAATGTACATTGTAGAATTCTATTGTGAATAAACATTTCTGTAACCTCAAAGGAATGCCCGAGTTGATAAGACGACTAAGAACTTGTGCCTTAAAAGGGATAAAGTGTCTTAAGTTCATGTTCCTCTCATACCTTTCATTTCGAGATAAATGATCATGATTGATTATTAAAGTGAACTTAATTTTACATATTAAACTACCCGGAAATACACCACTCGGCACGATCCATTATGCTCATGTTATTATTGTTGTATATGTATTTATTCTACTCAATCGATTTGATTGATGCGTGTTCAACAAATTAACAGTCGTAATTATTTTGGATCTCATGGAAAGCACAAAAAGTTTATGCAAACTTTTGTATATGCAATTGATTCGAGAAAATTACCAAAAAAAGTCTTAAACCTATTGTAATTATACCAATTGAGTCCTGATTTTTTTTTAGGCTAATTTAGTTCTAAACCCTTTACAATTGTGTCAATTCAGTCCATTTAGCTTACCGGCACCGACGTGGTAAATTTCTAATAAAATTTTATTATGTTCGAATTTTGTAATTAATATTTTCATTTTTTAATAACTTTTTTATGTTTTTTTTTTAGGGTCGGGAAGGCGAAGGTTGCTGACCGAGGGCCGCAAGCCCTCGTTCGCCGCGACTTGGCAAGAACTTGTGACCCTTGCCCGGGGGCCAACCGAGGTCACCAAAACCTTAAAAGTAAGACAGAAAAAAAAAATAATTTAACAAAATAATTAAAAATTCATAAATATTAAAATATTATTAAATTTTGTCACGTCAATGCCGGCCGGATAAATGGATTGAATTGATACAATTATACAAGGTTTAGAACTGAATTAACACAATTACTCTAGGCTTAAGACTTTTCGCGTAATTCTCCCCGTTGGAAGCTTTTTAGTAAATCCTTAATAAACCGAGTACACTTTTTTTTTTTTTTGTAAAATGCCATTATACCTCGGTTGCTGGACCATGTCCTAACACAAGATTTTCTCAAGGTCTATGTAGTGTCGAGAAACTACAGGACTGCAAAGACTGACCTCATTTCAGAGAAGACTGCTCGACACCCTACTATCAAATACGATTCACAAGATTAATTCATAAAATGATATGACATATAGTATTATCATTACCAAATTTGACATGTTTGTATGAATTTACACACTCATAATTTCTTTTTCTCGTTGATCGATTTTATGGACCGGTCTCGGGCACGTCTGAGATTAAATCAGTCGGCGTTTCCCAAGGATTTTACAGAAGTTTGTTTGTGATTATTCGCGCACCACTTGGCTTTAATATCAATGCTATGATGTGTTACCTTGTTTGATAAGAAATTAAGTACGAATTATAAATGAACAGTTTATATACAAAACTGCAGGACCCAAATTAGGTTCTAGACAGCCCTTTAAAATTTGGATGCCGTGAAGATTAGGAAAAATAAAGCTTCACATCCTCAAGGTGCAGTCGATGCATTGAGAATAGACACCCGGTTTCGAATCAAGCATTTGTAGAGTCGATCGAGCCCATCTTCGAACCCTTCCACACAACGATCGAGCGTCTCGAGTCGCTCTCGCGCTGCCTCCAGAGCGTCGAACCGACCATCGGCTTTCCGAGTCGCTTGTCCGTGGATGGAGCTCATGGCACGGTCCACGCTCTCCACTTCATTGAAGACTTTCTTCCCGTCTTTGTCGCTTGAGTGCAGCATCAACCTCGAAACCAATGGCCAGCCGCCGGTCCTCGTGTTGGTCTTCGTCGGAGAGGCGAAGATCAAGAGGGACTTCAAGATTGAAATGGTGGTGAGGTTCAATTCTTTCAAGACTTCGATCGCCATGACTAGGTGGTCATCCAAATTTAGAAACTTCGATGAGCTATTAGGGTTTTTGGTTTCCAGGGTCTTAAACAGACCTAGATATTTGGCTATATCCTTCTTGGTTTTCTTTCTGAAGCTCATGAAACTCTGAGCATGTATTTCGATGCTCGAATTTATCCCGCCCTTCCTCCGAATCGCGGACCGTAGATCTTGGATTTCATCTTTCGTCCTCGCCATCAAGTCTCTCGCGAGCCCGCAAGCGTCCAACGACGTGATCGACTCGTCGAGTGCCTCCTGCATCGCTCTACTGTTTCGGTCTCGAAGAATAGCTTGTTGGGTGAGGGGAGCGGCGATGAGCTCCTCAAATCCGACATACAGCTCGGCGAGCCTCGCCATGTTCGCTCGGATGGCTTCGGCTCTAAGGGAAGACGGAGAGCAATCCGAGGATTTGAACTTGGACAATCCAGCTACGATTTTGAGAGAGCTTGAAGGTAACCTTGAGGGCAAGCTAATCGACCTAAGAGGAAGATGCGCATCATCTTCCATGAAGGATGAGTTTGCCATTTTTTCTCTTTTCGTGGGCTTCTTGATCTGTGAAACTACACTCAAAAATCTTGGAAATGAGGTTTGAAGTGGACTGTGACTCTCCCCTCTCCTTCATATATAGGAGAAGAGAATTTTTTTTCAGAATTTGCATGGGGTGGGACTGTGGGTCACCCCTAACTATTTTAATACTTATGCCATTGTTTTGGCCAGCAGAAGGTGAACACATCAAGACCCTATCCTTAGAAAATTTCTTTTAAATCAGTCCTATGGTCATTCAACATGCAACGTACAGCGGTTTCACATAATCCTTCTTTTAAAAATTGGGAGATAGCTGTCCTAGGAGAGATGGAAGAAACAGTAAGTATTGGGTCATGGGTTGCTGGATGCTCTCCCCTGCCTCCCCAATCATTGATTGTGGTTTGGTGCTATCTTTGGATCAACATCACCCTCGATCGCCATGCGCATTCATCAATCTTCTGACCAGAATCTAAATCTGGTCAGAGATTAATTTGAGAGGTGGTTTGTGGACAATCAATGGCTGGCACTGAAGGGTTTGTCTGCTTTTCGAAGAGCCGTAGGAATGGGGTTCAAAGCAAATTTTGACTACGTGAGGAGAAGGGAGATTGAGGAACCAATGAAGTATATTTTCTATGAAAAGAACAAACGTAAGGAAAATTTAGTTGGGGAACAAGAATAGTGTGTGGAGGGAGACAAAAACAAATGGGCAAGAATCTAGCTAGCTAGGCTTGCGGTTGGGAGAGCAAAATGGGAAGGCCATTGTTGATAGGAATGTGAATTTGGCTAATATCTGATATTTCTTTTAAAATCTGGCTAGGTTGTGTGTAATCCAAGATTACCACTCAATTACGTGAAAATAACAAAGTGATTAATGATTGGAATGTGAATTTGTGCCCGGAAGTCTTATGACCACAACATTATGGTTTCATAACTTTTAAGTTCTTAACTCTAGGCATTCAAATGATTGTAAGACGGAATGTGTACATGTGATATGACCATGACACCGTGGTTTCACAATTTAAAAGTTTGCGTATCTTTTGGGCAACTCGAAATTGCAAGGCAAAAGATTTGCTAGCAAAACCCAAGGACAAAGCCGGACCTCAATGGTAAGTGATGGCCGTCGCCATTGGTCACAATCTCAAAACCAGTTGAAATATGGCTTGTGGAACGATTTATATGCTCCCTTAATTACTTATGTCGCCACCCTAATCAAAATCCTGTATCCATCATTGGCAGAATCGATACCATCACAATCCGCCAGTCTAGGCCTCTTATGCTTGAACATTTGAATTTGTGCAATAATAACACGAAAAGGTAAGTTTTAGCATGATGTATTCATAACATCTAAGAATTCTTGAATAAGGGCTGCATGTTCATCATGAATCTCTAGCATCGAAGACAATGAAACCCATTGGACGGGTAAAGATAATGTCCGATAGCTCTATAAAATGTCCACAGGTCAAGTTCTCAGACTTCAAAATTTTGATTACAAGGACCTCGCGATGGTGTTCCGTAGCTCCTGTTGAGTAGCTAAT
The DNA here is from genome assembly GCA_021437795.1 of Rhodamnia rubescens. NCBI lineage: Eukaryota > Viridiplantae > Streptophyta > Magnoliopsida > Myrtales > Myrtaceae > Rhodamnia > Rhodamnia rubescens. The sequence goes on from JAILYA010000046.1 coordinate 387,779, forward strand.
TAAGAAAATCTTATGGTTTTCGATGCATTAAATTCCTCAAAACTGTAGTGCTCCTATCTTTCAAAGTCAAAAATAGGTTATTATAGCCTACGTTTCATGTGAGAGTTGAGACAAGGCGACATTGGATCATCATCCTATGTTCTGAATATTCAAGCGAGCCTGAAGTAGTAATGACACTGGCAAGCACAAGCAGAGTGCCGAGATGGAAAGGTTTGTCTGCTCTTGCTGGTTGCTACACTGATTCCATGACCAAAATACTCGGAAAGCACATTGCAGGGAGTAACAAAAATAGGGGTGAAAAAACATCATCTTCGCTTACTACTACCATAAAATACAACTGCGAACAGATTCTGAGGCTTCATCACCGGATCGGATCCGGTCAAATTAATGTCGCATGACTGGACCATTTCCTTAAAAGCCCCCAGAATTCCAGCCCATAAAAGTTCTTGAATAGACATCATAAACATAATTTCATGTAGAGACTCACCAAATAAGAGAGTAAAGGCAGACAATTTGATACCATCATGCCAGTCAAAATTTGATAAAAGATAAGAAGACATTGCAGCATTGCTGGCCCCAAAACCCAATTGTTGGGCGCAGACAAGTGATGATTTTCTTCCTCTCCCATGGCGACATTCGGTGGTCGAAATGCAAAAGGGATGGTTCGCATTGATCTCCTCCACACACACACCCAATTCTTGCTCTTCTTCAAAGTAGTTCAGTTTATTTGGTACTCTTAGGCAAAGATAATTAGAAACCTGTCAGAGACATGGAGGGTCACGGCAATTGTGTGTGTCCAAAAGCATCCATAGTAGAGATTCCATCACAAGCATCGTTTGGCTTGGGAGATACTTCCAATGGTTAAATAATGCGCCAAAGTTACGAGTACAGCCCATTCGATGTTACTGTGATGAGCGCCAAATCTGAGAGAGCCAATTGCATCGTTGTTATGGAGAAGCTGGAATGACATACCAAGAGAGAAAAGATCAACTTAAAGAGCCCAATTATCACACAGTAACACACAGCGTAAACACATTGTCGGTTCCACCTATATTAGAGTAGAAAATCATTAAAGCAGATGGACTCCAGTGCGTAGCAGCGATACAACTTATGTGCATGTTATCCCGCCCATCCCCGATTTAGGGGTGGATGAAATGAGTGCAGAATGGAAAAAAGCCTGTCAAGGCCAAATGTTTAAATGATCCTAACTGTGTCATAAAGAGTACTATCAAAGGCAAATTTGTTATCTCATACTCAGCACCACCGAAAGCATCAATAACCAGCTACCATATCCAACATTTGATGACTCGACTAAATGGCTATATGATAAAACATCTCTCATGGAACAGAGCAGAAAAAATAGTTACTTTTGAATTCTCATTTCTCATGAATAAATTAGGCACCAAAGCATTTTTCGTCCAACCAAAACCAAAATCTCAAGTTTACTGTAATCTTCAGCAGCAACTAGTTTGTGTGATTGTGAAATTCAGGGTAGTAGTACTTTCATAAGATAATGTTCCCCTTATTAGAAAATATTGGTATACTTTGGGAGAAGAAAGAAAGCTAGGCGCTTTATTGACAGCAAGCGACATGCTCTGGTTACAATCTAACAGACCAATTAAGTCGCGCAGTTACACACATTTCTGTCCATCAAGTAAACAAGATACAAATAAATAGTGTATATTCAAATACTAGCAACCAAGACAAGTTCGCCAGATTAGAGAAAACTAACGTACCAGTTAGACAGCAAGGCCTTGTTCTCTGGCCTTCCTCAACCACTTGAGAGTACTCTCAAGAGTAGTGTAAGCAGCAACATCGGTCAAGCTCTTGCTCTCAACAGCATAATCGAAAACCTCATAAGCCTCAGCCACCCTACCTTCTCTACAGAGTGATCTCACAAAGGTTGCATAAGCAGCTGTCTCGAGCTTCATATCACTGGATTTCATCATTTGATATAAATCGATGCCTTTTTCCAATAACCTCGACTTACACAACCCGTGAAGCAACGTACTGTATGTGCAAGAATTTGGAATACACCCCTTAGCCTCCATCTCCTCCAACAATCTTAATGCTCCAATCGTATCGCCCTCTCTGCACATTCCGTTCATCAACGACGTATATGTTACTGCATCAGGAAAATGGCCCGCCTCCACCATTATGTCCAAGTATTTCCTAGCATCCTTTACCCTCCCCGATTTCGACAAACCAAAAATCAAAGTATTGTAGGTTACAAGATCAGGCTCCACACCTTCATCTTTCATCCTCTTATAAACCCCAACCACCTCGCTCCCTCTGCTCAACATACAATACCCCTTCATTATCGTATTATAAACAAAACAATCGGGCTTAAACCCTTCCTCACTCAATATGCTGACCAACCGCATTGCCTCTCTTAGATTCTTAGTATTGCAGACATTATCAATCAGTATAGTGTACGTGACCAAATCAGGCTTCACACCCAAAGAATCACGCATCTCGTCAATGAAATTGTACACAGCAGCCAAAGCCCTGGTCTTACATAAATGCTTGACAACGAAATTGTACGTGTAACTGTCTGGAGGCGAATGCTTCGAAGACAGTTCTCGGATCAATTCGATGACGTCATCCTCACGGCCAGAAGAACAGAGGGAACGGATAGCGACATCGACAGTCGCCTGGTTAGGGTTGACCCCCTTATTGACCATCAAATTGAGGACTTGGTGGACATGGGAGAGCAAAGTATCGGGCGCTTTGCAGGACTGGGACAGCAAGACATGGTAGGTCGACCGGTCAGGCGAGAAAGAAGGGGAGGCCTTGATCATGTGGTTGAGGAGAGAGATCGAGTCCTGGACGGTGGCAATCGCGGCATAGGACTGGAGGAGGGCATTGTGGAGGCGGACGTCAAGCTGCGATTTTGAGGCGGAGATGACAGAACTGAAGAGCTTTTTGGCGTCCGACAAGTTCGGGGAATTAAAGAGAGATCGCAATTGGGGAGGGACGGACAATGATTCGGGGGAATTGGGGTTTTGGTTCTTATGGGAAACCTTGGCAGATTTTTTGGGAAAATGGTGGGGCTTTGGAGGTATAGATGGGGAATTGAGGGTGGCGAGGGAGGAAGGGTTCCTCGCCATTGAAGTGGAGATGGCTGACCTGAAAGATGGTGGGAATTTCCCCATTGTCGCTCTGCTTTCGTCCTCGAGCTGAGGTTTATTCTTCTAGGATTTGAGCTAGGGCTTTTAGGCTGCGTTTCATTCAGCTTTTCCAAGAGGCTTTGGGCAGATGCAACATAGTTTAGTCTAAAGGGCTATGGGAAAATGCAAAGACTGCTTAGTAAACTATGGTTTGGGAAGCAGCTTTGAGAGAAATGTTGTTTGGCATAAACACATTTGAAATGGACACGGTTGAATACTTCTTTGTAACCTGTAGGTGCAAGACCTCGTCGAAACTCACGCAAATGATAGCTAACTTCTTTGTATGGCCCCAAATAACCCGTGAAATTTGAATATCCAGCATCTACGAAACAGTATTTTACCTACACAAAAATAATGTTAAATTAATCGAAACAATTTGCTCAAAAACGCCTGTCAATTCTTCTAAAGTCTGGAAACAGAAAACTAAAGATAAGAGTGGCAACTCAAACAATTCACACTAGACAAATTCATCTATATCCTGCAAGAGCATCACCAAGTTTGAGATCCTCATTGGATTCAGAAATACAAACACGATCAGCATACATTGGGCTCAATTTCAGCATGTTTTCAACAAAATTCAGTAACGTTCCAGCATATTTTGACAAAATTCAGGTTGTTTCAACAAGACTCTAGTATGTTCTAGTGAGTTTCAACAATTCCGAACAAATTCCAGCAACTTCGAGTAAACTTTAGTGAATGCTAGCAATCTACGATAAACTCCCAGCATATATAACAAGAGAACTCATCCAAAGGAGATATGCATAAAAATAGAAGATAAGCGGATAAAAAGTAGTCCAAACTTGTTAACAGGGAGTATTTTCCTCAGCCTAGGCTAGAAGAAAACCATCTTTACTTTCTAGTACAGCTTTATCGGAAAATAATACTGCGATCAATTCCTGACAGAAAAGTCTCAAGATATCTCTGCCTTTCCTCTCTTTTTTGCCAGAGAAATCTAAAGATAAGTTCTTCAGATTGATTTAAGGCTTATCCCATTTTAATGCTTGTTCAAATTAAAAGCAAAGATGGAAGCAAAACAGGACTTGGCAGAAAATTTTTTTTTTTGAAAAGAACAAATCGCCTTTTCCAACAATCTGACAGTTCATACATAAGTCTAGAACTACGCTACTTGTGCTCTGTTCACAAGACGCACAACAACAATCATGATCTGATTAAAAAAGACATCTTTGCTCAAAGGGGAACCAGTCAAGTCAATGGAAAAAGCCACACGGATCAATCTGCTGCTGCAAACATGGTAATATCTCCATCTAACTGATTGCAATTCCCAAGGCACGAGATCAAAGCCATCATTTCCATTGAGCAAGGATCGAAATAATTCCAGAAGAGGGAAAAACAGAAAGAACAAGTTAAAGAAACCCTAGCCCTCCTTAGCACGCAGCAGCAAAATCAAAAACCGATTCTACGGTATCAAAGCTGAAACATAACAAGTGAGAGGAAGAATCAATCAAACCTCGAGAGAAATCGCAGGGACAAAGTTTCAGAGAAGGCTGCAAAGTGGGCAGATTGATAGGGTTAGTCGAAAATGTGGTGCGAAGCTGAGCGAAACGCAAGTAGCGAAACTGAAGGTAGTGAGAAGTGTAGGGTTTTTATCTTTTAAAAGTGGCAAAGTTGGAATTTTAATAAGTTTTGAGGGCAAAAAAAGTCACTGACCAAATTTCATTAATTCATGTTAAGGCCCTTGGGGAATGGCTGTCAAACACCCCAGATTTTCTCCAAGGCGCGCAGGTTTTGAGCTGAGGTGGACATGAAGGTGGAACGGAATTGAGTAATTGAATGAATATTCTAGAATTACATCTAGCCCCTCAAGTTTTTGTAGCTGTGGCAATTCACCCCTTAAAAATATCAAATTTTGCGATAATGTTCAATAAATTCAAGGAAGTTACATTTTATTCTTAAGTTTTTTACAGAATTTTATTGATTATCTCCTGACGTTGCAATTTTTCTTTTTCTGAAATTCGACCCAAACTTTTGAAATTCGTGGCAATGCTCCTTTTTTAGCAATGATAAAATCGAAAGATTGAAGGAGAAATGAAATGAAACTAGAGTGGCATGATTCAGGAAAGAGCAAATGTTTTAGTCAAAAAGATATGAGGTCGTCCATGAGACGAGGTCAATTAACAATGCAAAAGAGATCGATCATCATAGACACCTATAGAGGAATTCAACAATAACAGAACAATTAACAAGCAAATTGACGTGGTTGAGGCATATAGACAAACTCGCTGGAGACACTCGGTTGAGAAATCAAATGCAAAGATACTGACCAGATTCTTAGCCAAATCAAAGCAAAAGTATTGCAGCTGAATTAAAATCATTAATACAGCCTCGGTCACGAACGATTTTCAAATCAGTGGTAACAAGAATTCTCAGTCTCTACTTCATATATAGCAACAGGAAACAGAGTATCGACGATACCTTGAAGAAGATAGGCGACTGACCGCGAATGACGGTCGGATAGGAAGGGGAGGTGGTCGGAGACTAATAACTCTGTGGACTGGAACCAACCGACCATGTAAGAGAATACGGAGCCTCTTCTGTGGCGGAAGAACCGGCGAGGGCGGAGATTGGTGGCGGCTCAGAATCGACGGGCGACGGATGGCGAAAGACCACAATCAAACTCTCGTCCCTCTCTCGGTTTTTCTTCGTAACTGCTCTCCTCTGTAGCTCTCTCTTCTGTGCGTACGAATCTATGGTGGCCGACGATGGAGGATCGGCCGTGGCAACCGGCGGACTGGAGGCACGACAGAGAAAATCTTTAGAGGAATAGAGAGAAAATCTTTAGAGGAATCGCAGATGATCGGAGAGAGAAAGCGTCGTCCCAGTGTGTCCAAAACCCTAAACCCTCGTTCTAATTTGTTTTTTTTTTTTTTTGGTCGAAAACCTAAACCCTCGTACAGAAATGAACGTCCGCGAGAGAGAGAGAGAGAGAGAGAGAGAGAGACCGTGTGTTCAGGATTCATGGACTGGGCTTGCGGGTCTGGATCTGATGGGTTTTATTGGGCTAGATCAAATCAGCTTTATTGGCCAGTTGGGCCGAGATTAATGAGTTAGAACTTGATGGGCTCAATGGGCCTAACGGACTGGACCGGAGCGAGGTGGTCGGACCAGGCTGGAGAGTGAAGAGGCCGAACTTAATGGATAGGCTGAAGTAGTTATTATTATTTTTTATTATTATTATTAATCATATAATTAATTTAGATGATTAAAAAGCTCTAAACATCAATTCTCTCCCTAATGAAAATTTTTTTAATCTCCTACTCTAATCGATTGATAATTTCTCAACATTTAAACTCTTATCGATATTGTCATACGAATTTCTAGTTAGGGTAGAACTGGATAGAATACGATAAGAAATCTTAAAATTTTGTCACATCATATCTTTTATTTGGTAAACTGTGGATTTAAAGTCGGATATTGTTATATCCCATTATATCAATTGTTTGGTAGAAAATGGATATCGATATGAACGAGATATAATGCCCCTACATAGTGCACAAGAAATACAATTTGGCCTTATCAGCATAAAAACATTATTTTGTGATTTAGCATGATTTAGCATTATTACAAACTATTCTTGCTGAGCTTTACGTAGTGCATTTCCTTTTGTCAATATGTTAACGAGAGTAGTAAATTTTTTCGTTTTCCAAACTCGTATTAGAAATTAATTGAAGAGCAAATGCTAATGAATCGGACACCTAAGAAAGGATATGAAATATAAATTTTGTTGATGGTGGTGGTGGCGGCTGCCGCCGTGGTCGACCTTGTTTAAGTACGGTGGCCTTAGTGTCCGCGCCGTTGCCGCCGCCCACTCCTTTTCACCTCTCACTCATCTAGTCCCCCCAACGCTTTCAAAAACTACTAATAATTAAAGAAAAACAAAGCGGTGTTTCACGCTATGTTAATCCATTAGTGTGTGTATATGTATTCCGGCTTTATTTGTCTCACGAAAAATGTGATAGTTTCTGAAAAATCATTTTTTAGGGAAATGACAAATTTTTTCAGTATTTGGTTGAGACTTGAATATGAAATGAAAAATATTTTCCATCATTTGGTAAGAAAAATCTTATTTCCTCAATAGATGTACATTGTTCGGACAAAAACAAATTACCAAAAGAGCCATAAATACTTGTGCCAATTCAATCTTAAATTTTTTAATGAAGGCATTGAGTCATAAACCTTTTAACAATTTATAAATTTAGTCCTTCCGACTAATTTTGATCGAAATTGCTCGATAGGCATTCTAGATGGACTTGTGTCTCGGGCATTCAAGATGGACTTGGGTCCGCCTCACCCAAGGGACTCGGGCTCTATTGCCAAGGGCCCGAGAACCAATGTTGGTTTCCAGGATAGAGTTTTTGGTCCAAACGTTGATACCTAGTCATATTTTGAAAAAATAATTTTGGATTTTTTCAAAATATAAATCATTTTTTTCTAAATGGACACTCTGGTAGGATAACATTTCCCCTTGACTAGTGAAAGAAGGGGAGTTCGCAACAATATTTTGTACTGCTAGATCTCGTCTAATACCTTTTAACATAGAATCAGCGTTATTGCTAGAGAGCTGATCCAAGACCATGAAGCACCGAAAGGAAAGACAAGATTCCAACGTGACCATTTTATTTACTTATTTCACTGGGGATACAAGGCAACATGGCAAACTGATTATTCTCATGCCATACTTTATTTTCCGACACACATCATCGTCCGCGCCTAAGCATAAGGCTTCTGGTTGTAGCAGTCGAGGTTGTTGCCGTACCCGACCTTCAGTAGGTCGCTGTACCTCTTGTAGAACCCGATCCGGTCTTCGACCGCGGGGTTGGGTCCCTTCCCGCACTCCTCCCTGCCGTTGATTATGTTGGTGATGAGGCCGTAGCCCGGGGCCCTCCCTGCTGCTGAGTCCACAGGGGACGGCCTCCAGCGGCCGTTGATGACGTCGTGGCTCGAGGGCTTGGGCGGCTGTGGCGTCATCCAGAACCAAAGGGCCGTCCTGAAAGAGAGGACCGGGTCCTTGGCTACCGCATCTGGGTCGTTGATCAGGTCGGCGTGCAGGGCGCGTCCCGCTTGGCCATAGTTGTAGTTGCTACGAGCAATGAAGCCGCGGACAAAATTAGAACAGAAAATTTCCAAAGTAAAGTTAAAATGGGGTCAACTTCGAGGTAAATACATATGTACTGAAATTTTTCATTTTGCTTTAATAATTTGTGCTTTGGGATGAATTTCATTAGTTTGGTCCTTCAATTTCATGAGAATGAGACGGTCCAAAATCGTCCAGTCGGTCCACAGGTGGTCAAGCTTCCTCATCCAAGCCATGGAGGCCAATTATAATGATGCTTTGTCAAGTTAATATAACGTTTTAATTTCCATTCGATTATTATGTCCCAACTTCAATTTTTCAATTCCTCGTGCACGAACGCATGGACGGACGTGAAACAAGCATCGAAATGGAGGGACTTACTGCGAGATTTGAATTGGACCTCGACCGTAATATTTCCTGCCGGGAGCGCACGGCCATCCGGATTTGCGATCACAGTAGTCTCCCGACCTGTCCCCCTCCTCCACGTGGCAGTATCCCCAGGCGTAGGGCCCATCTGGTGCATTCCTGGATCCTCCTTGGAGAAGAGAAGCGGATTGACATCAATATCATGCAATGTTTTACGTGCATGCGTGGACCTTAGTAGTTAGCCAGTACGACGAACTCATTAGCTCCATACCTGTAGTTTCGTGGGAAGTCTGAGCCAAGAAAGCCACGACCTCCCTGAGCCTCGTGTCCCGGTCGCCAGTGGTCCCGAACTCCGGGAAGGACCTCGCGGCGGCGACGAACGCGTCGTAGGTGTAGAAGCCCCTGGCGGGGCAAGCGGGGTCGTTCCGGTGCTTGAGGAGCTGATCGAACTGGGCTCTGCTTATGAGAGAACTCACGTCGCCGCCTTGCTGCGCGCTGGCGCCGAGAACAGCGAGGCAGGAAGCCAAGAGAGCAATCGCCCAAAACGACCTCATCTTTCGCTGAGTGATTGGCTTTAGGATCGCGTGTGGTTTGGAGATGGGAGTAGCAAGGTGGCGGGTTTATATAGAGGCGAGCGAGCGAGAGACCGTCCGCGAGTCGTTTTCAGCCATGCGACGAGGAGATAAGGCTAAGCAAACACGGAGGCGACGTGGCTTTGTAAGGTTTCGAGATTTTTCACGTAACGCGGAGAAAAGAGACGACACCGATGGTGTCATCTCATGGCGTCCCAGAGTTGCTCTTGAAATTTCTTTGATGCGTGAGTGAAAATGACCGGGCTGATCCGACGACGGTGAATTTCCCTTGTGATAAACGTTGACGTCGGTTCAGTTTTTTTCCGATCATTATTGAAGTGGGACTATTCAAAAGCTCAATACGTGTAGGGTTAAGGTGGAATGATTTGAAGTGTCCGGAGGACAGAATGTTCTCTCCCTCGGAGAAACCGCATATTCTCTATCCCACCGTCTCTCCCCGTTTGAATCGTTGCATGCATGCCCAAGACTTAACTGAGCGAAAAGCAGTACGTAGGTCACGTACGTGTGCATAATGCCCGGGGGCTAACACCGACCCACGTGTGCCCCGAACACCGGTACAGGATAGCTCTTCTGTTATCCGGATGACCAAAGAATCCCCCAAGGCTTTTGAGTACGGGAGAAAAAGACTCGTTCATCAAAACTAGATGCTCGAAAAAATCCAACCGCATCTCATTCGAGTCACGGAAAGCCCATAGCTCACGAGATGCCGATCTAGAATTACTAGAGACATTCGTTGCTGACTTGGAGATCTAACCGTTGGTGTCTTATCTCGCGTTTTAACATTCACATCGATTCGTAATTCAATTGCTCAAATACCCAACCGGGAATCGGTGATATATTGACGATGGTATGTGTGCTCGAAGTTAGAACTAATAATCTAGCAAGGCTATTAGAAATTTATTTTTTGGGAGCTGCTTTATCCCGATGCCTAACAAGATTGTCATTATTTATAATCTCACGATTTTTCAATTAATGAGTATTTTATGCAAAATACGCGATGATAGTACGTGGATTTACGGTTCGAAATAACTATGACAAGAAGTATTTCCCTTATTCTTTTGGGGGAAGATATTTTGTTTCTGGTGGTAGCCCAATGAAAACTCTTTTTGAACTGACTTGACCCGTAGAGTTAGGCTATAATAGCAGTTGGGCCTTATCCCATAAGCCTGAGTTCATATTCTTTTCGGGCCCAAAAAAGTGAGTATTATCTCGTTATTCTGATAATTTGTCGATTTGATCTAATTACAACTTAATAGCGGGGATTCTTGGAAGAACGGACAAATCCTTCATGTGAGCTCAACCGCTAAAGTGAAGCCGTTAATCAAAGAGGTTTTGCTTGATGTCAATCAGGGGTGTGCATCAGTCCCGGGGTGGTCCCAGGAAAATCGGTCCGGTTCCCAATTCCACATAAACAACTAGGCCAACCAAGATTTCTTCTTTTTTTTTTAACCCTGAAGCAAACCATAATTAGTAGATTATTTTTTCCTTTTAATGTTCGGAGAAGAAACAGAGAGAGAGAGAGAAGAAACCATTAGTTCCGAGACCGACCTTGAAATCGGGCAAGGTGAACTCACCGTGGAGTAGATCACCCCTGATGTCAACCCATCTTAGATGATCTGTCGATATAATTGTTGATTTTGGTAATTTCTACTAGTAAATAAGGGACTCTCATTTCATGACCTCTTGGGTAAAAACTATGTTGCATCAACGGGTTGCCTTATATAATTTCTTTACATTATGAGAATTTTGACAAGATCCCTAATTTTGGAGGCATGGACTAGCCAATCTTTGAACACTACATTAGTTAATATAGGGGAAATAGAATCGATCTTAAACCTATTATACATATATAAAAAAATCGAGATCTTAAATTTTTTAATCTAACCAAGGTAGTCCTAAAGTTTTTGGGGAAAGTGCAATTAGGTCCTTTGTGGCAAGTCTCGCCTGATTTATCTAATGGGACAGTTCAGTCAACGTCAGATGTTCTACATGTAATGGTAAGGGAGTGATGTGAAAGGATTTTCAACAAACAATGTTGTTTTTATGTTAGCTAAAGTCGTTTCTTCGAAGAAAGACTAGTCAAAGAAATCCTAGCCGCTCCTCGAAGCCACAATCCTAGTGCAGACAAAGCTAATATGGACCGAGAACAAGTCTGGCTGTTACTGGGTCAAAAGCGGCTACAACAGAACCCAAAGCTCAAATTCGCAGCAGCACGGGCAACAAGCTTCAAGTTCATACCAGAATCCCAGGACACTGTAGGCCTATCTTATGGCAACTACGAACGTACCCTAAAGTTCGGTTCTTTATGTGGAGTCTCTGCAACAACTCCCTGCCCGCTAAGGAAAATTTATGCAAAAGAGGTATATTATCTGAACCATTATGTCCCTTTTGTTGCCTAGCTCCAGAGTCGCCGGGACACCTCTTCATATTGTGCGAGTGGACTAAGGATATCTACCTAGATGGAACCCGCGGAAGAGTCAAACAGTAAAAGGACAGAGTACGGTTTGGGCACAGTGGCTTCCTCCGCCGGTGAACACCCTCAAAATTAACGTTGACACCTCTTGGTGTTGTTCGTCCATGGAAGGATCGGTGGCCGGCATCTGGAGAGACGCTCGGGGCTGCGTGGTGGACGGTTTTGTAGAGCCGATCTATGCCCCCTCTGCTCTCATCGCCGAAGCTCTAGTCGTGAGGAAGACTTTGTCGAGGCTGTGGAAGACCCGAGCAGATCCAAGTACATCCAGACCTGCAATTGGGTTTGAAAGTGATCTACACGTGATATTACCTTCAGATGACAAATCTGTGGGGGACAGCATTCTGGGCCGCATGAATTGCTCATGGGGTATGAATTTAGTAGTTAAGGACTGCAAAAGCTTATTGGCCCAACTGGACAATGTTCAGATCATTTATGAGCCCAGAGAAACTAATTAAGCCGCGGACTGAATCACTAGAGCTCATAGACATGGTTCCCTTCCCCTAACTGGTTATCTAAACCTCCCGGCGCTTTGTGGTTGATTTTATGTCTTGATTGTTGTGCAGAAGAGCTCTCTAACTAGATGAGATGAAAAAAAAAAAAATAAGAATAATCAAGAACGCAGAGATTTACGTGGTTCGGCGAAAATCCACCTATGTCCATGGGAGAGAGAGAGAGGATTTCTTATTTTCTGAGCGTAAATAATAAAGATCATCAGATTTGTATCTCTAAAGATCTTATCAATTTAAGAAACTAACTAATAAATCTTTAGTGATTATCCCTTAAACCTTTTAAAATATCTTGACATATCTCTAAGCCTTCCTTGACTTTGTTTGAAATTCAAGACAACATTAACAAATCTCCACCTTGTGGCTTGAATAAACACAAGCCTCCACTCGAACCAAGGAAATGAATATATCTCAATCTCCACCGTACCTTCGCAAAGGTACGCCCACACCTCAATCGGTGCGGCCTCCATCAACTTCAATGATGGGTGAGAGAAATCAGGCCCCTACAGGACTTGAACTTCTTTGTAGTAACTGTTTTCGTGAACATATCCATGAGATTATCTTTAATATGGATTTTCTCCAAAGCAATGCTACCGTTCTCCACAAATTCTCGAATATTGTGATATCGAACTTTAATGTGTTTCGTTTTGGAATGAAACACTTGATTCTTCATGAGACATATTGCACTTTGGCTATCGCAATACAAAGTGTAACATTTTTCTACTTTAAACCCAACTATGTGACCAAGCCGATCAGCCATATTCCCTCCTTCGCAACCTCGATTCTTTGCCATGTACTCGCCTTCGGTTGTAGACAATGCTATAGTAGATTGAAGCATTACCCTCCACGAAATAGCTCCACCTCCAAGAGTAAAGATGTATCCTGTGATGGACCTTCACTTGTCCAAACCACCGGAGAAGTCCCGAATCGACATAACCCGCTAAATCGATCGATTCTCCCTTTGAACCGAACATCAAACCCATTTTTGTAGTTCCAGCCAAATAACGAAAGATCCACTTAATGACTTCCCAATGCTCCTTACTCGAATTGCTCATGTATCTACCGACAAGACTCACCGCATGAGCCAAATCCGATCTGCTACAAACCATAGCATACATGAGGCTCCCTATTGCACCGGCATAAGGTACTCAAGATATCTTTACAACCTCCTCATGTGAACTAGGGTATTATTTGTAGGATAATTTGAAATGATTTGCTAGAGGTGTACAAACCGATTTAGCTTTTCCCATGTTGAACCTCTCCAAGACCTTCTCAACATACTTCTTCCGATTTAACCAAAGTTTACTTGCATGTCTATCTCAAAAAATTTCCATGCCAAGGATCCTTTTTGCAGCACCAAGATCCTTCATTTCAAACTCGTTGCTTAACCGAGACTTTAGTGAAATAATATCTCTCATTTTTCTTGTAGCAATCAACATATCATCAACATAGAGCATCAATAGAATAAGCGACTTATCATCCAAAACTCGTAATAGACACAAAGATCATGCACACTCCCGATATAACCAATACAAAGCATAAAAGAATCAAACCTTTTATTCCATTGCTTCGGTAATTGCTTTAAACCGTAAAGTGATCTCTTAAGCAAACAAACGTGATTCTATTTCCCTTCCACCTTGAAACCTTTGAGTTGCTCCATGTAAATTTTCTCTTCCAAGTGACTATGAAGGAATGCCATCTTTACATCTAGCCGCTCGAGCTCCAAGTCATACATGGCCACCATAGCTAGTAAAACACGAATTGACGTGTGTTTCACAACCGAAGAAAATATTTCATCGTAGTCAATCCCCTCCTTCCGTGCATAGCCCTTAGCAACAAGTTGGGCCTTGTATCTCTCTTGCTCTTTATCGTTGCTGCTTCCTTTTTTTGAAGAACCCATTTGCAGCCAATGACTTTTCGATCCTTGGGCTTCTTCACAAGCCGCCACATCTCATTCTTTTGTAACGACTTCATCTCCTCTATCGAAGCGAGTCATCCACTTTTCTTTGTGATCACTTTTCAAAGCTTCATGATAGAAACTTGGATCGCCGGAGCCTACAAGTAAGAGCATAAGCAACCATGTCCTCAAAACCATACCTCTCCGGTGCTTTGCGAGTGCGCCTTCCTCGACCCATCGCAATAGTACGAGGAATTTCTACCTTTTCTTTAACTTCCGGAGCTTTATCGGATGACTCACCATTTTCTACTGATTCTCCGGCTTCAAGCTCCACCTTAATGATAGATTTATCACTCTCATCTTCAATAGCCGTGTGTGGCACACAGCTTAACTTCAACATTGCAGATTCATCAAACACAATGCCCCCGCTCGTCGAACTTTCTTCTCACTTGGATCCCATAATTTGTACCCTTTCACTCCTTTCTCGTAGCCGAGAAATATGCATTGTTTTGACTTTGGATCTAACTTCAAACGCTTGAAACTCGCACATGTACAAAAGCAAGACAATTGAATATTCTTAAATTAGAATAATCGACAGTTTTATCAGTTCATACCTCTTCGGGAATTTTGCATTCAATTGCAGTTGATGGAGACCGATTCACAAGATAACATGCCATGCAAATGGCTTCGCCCAAAATTCTTTGCTTAATTTCTCATGCAACCTCATGCTCCGAGCTCTCTCTAATAAGGTCCGGTTCATCCTTTCCGCTACGCCATTCTATTGAGATGTATCCGGAACGTGAAGTGACGTCTAATCCCTTCATTCTTGCAAAACTCCATGAACGATGTTGATTTGTACTCTTCTCCATTGTCGATCTCAAGCACTTAAGCTTTTTCCCAGTTGAAGTCTCAACTTCGGCTTTCCATTCTTTGAACTTGTCAAAGACCTCACTTTTGTGTCTCATGAAGTAGACCCAAACTTTTCGAGAGAAATCATCAATGAATGTCACGAAGTATTCCTTCCCACCTTTTGAATTTACCGATGAGGGACCCCATACATTTGTTTGTACATATTCGAGCACGCCCTTACTCGTATGATTTGCAACCTTGAACCGTACTCTGCATTGTTTTTCAAGAACACAAAATTTGCAGAAATCTAATTTGCATGTTTTCATACCTTGGAGTGCATTCTTCTTGTTAAGCTCCATCGGTCCTCTTTTCCCCATATGCCCAAGACGCATATGCCATAGATGGTGTTATCTGTCTCCATGCTAGCATCCATGGACACAAATACTCCACCTTGCACCGTGGTTCCTATAAGTCGATATAGGTTCCCGTGCCTCTATCC
The DNA here is from genome assembly GCA_021437795.1 of Rhodamnia rubescens. Taxonomy (NCBI): domain Eukaryota; kingdom Viridiplantae; phylum Streptophyta; class Magnoliopsida; order Myrtales; family Myrtaceae; genus Rhodamnia; species Rhodamnia rubescens. Next base: position 403,224 of record JAILYA010000046.1, read on the forward strand.
CTGTTAGAACAATCGAGCTCCCTTTATCACCTTCAAGACTCCACCTTGAGCCGAGTACTTGCATCTATTGGATTCAAGTGCTCCCAATGAAATCAGATTCTTCCTTAGACCCGGCACGTGACGCGCATCCGCCAAGATTCTAATCATGCCATCAAACATCATGATTTTCACGGTTCCAACTCCTATAGTCTTGCACAAAGTGTCATTCCCCATGAGAACTGAACCATCATCATATGTCTTGTACTCATTGAAAGTTTCTCGATGAGGACACATATGATAAGTACATCTCGGAGTCCAAAATCCACGAATTTTCGAAGGTGTCCTTTCCCAACAATATGGTCAAGACATCCCCATTATTGGTCTCAGTGCTATTCGCTACACTTGCTTCATCCGAGCTCTTCTTTTTTTCGTTCTTATTTGGACAAAATCTCTTGGTATGCCCTTCCTCATTACACCCGTAGCATCTTCCTTTAAACCTTCCCTTGGATTTTAATCGACCCATACGAATTGATCCTCAATCCGTTGATCGTCCCCTTCCTTGAGTGCTTTTCTCCTTCGGAAAGAGTCCTTCTCCCGAAGATTTTAAACTACTTGGCCTTTTCCGGGTGTCGTTAAAAATTAGGGCAGCAATCACCTCTCGATCTCCGGGGTTTCATTGCCATAAAGGAGCGTAGTCACAAAGTAATCAAACGAATCCGCCAACGATGCCAATAGTAGAAGCGCTATGTCTTCATCCTCGAACTTTACCTCCAAGCTTGTAAGTTCACTAATCATCCGATTGAACACGTTGAGGTATTCCAACAGATCTCCTCCTTCACTCATTTGAAGCGAATATAATCTCTTCATCAAGAGCAACTTGTTTGTAAGAGATTTTGTCATGTAGATGCTTTCAAGTTTGAGCCATACCTCCGGAGCGGAATCAATTTCCGCCACGTATTGAAGGGCCTCATCCGATAGGTTCAATCGGATCGCATTGCATGACCTCACCTCCATGTCGGCCCGGTCATCATCGGTTATGGTAGCCGGCTTGTTCGAACTTCCTAGAAGAACCTTTGATAAGCCCCGTTGAATTAACGGATCCTTCATCTTTCTCCGCTATAGTGTAAAATTATTCTTCCCGATGAATCATTCGATATCAAATCGAACGGAATAACCTTTTCTAGCCATCTAGTCAAAAGTCGCAATACGAGAACGAAGAACTTGGATTGCTCGATACCAATTATTGTGCGGAAGAGCTATTTAACTAGATGAGATGAAAAGAAAAATAATAATAATCAAGAACGCAGAGATTTACGTGATTCAACGAAAATCCACCTACGTCCACGGGAGAGAGAGACAGAGACGATTTCTTATTTTCCGAGTGTAAAGAGATACAAGGTACAATTGCTGAATAATAAAGATCACCAAATTGGTATCTCTAGAGATCTTATCGGTTTAAGAAACTAACTAATAAATCTTTAATGATTATCCTCCAAATCTTCTGAAATATCTTGACATATCTCCAAACCTTCCCTTGACTTCGTTTGAAATTCAAGACAACATCAACATTGATTTCGGTAAATCGTGTAACTCAAGTAATTTTTAGTAATGAAAGTTCCGATATTTCGAACAAAAAAAAAAACAAAAGTCGTTTCTTCGAATTGCACTATACGTAGAAATTACCTCCAAAATCCCCTAACCAATCCCTCATGCTCGAACCCTGAATCCCCTTATGGAAAAAGCTTAGAGACTAACGGTGTAGCCTAAGTATTATCCCGAGGTTTCCTCGGGAAATCAGTGGCTTTTTGCAAGTACCACCGCCTTGGATTTCGTTGAAAAGTTTTATTTAGGAATCAAAATTTGCTTTCTAAATTTACCACGTGGACTTGGAGTTGTTTCATATGAAATAGAATTCATATTAACATTAACTTATTAAGTTAAATAAAAATATAATTTCCCGACCATACGACGACGCCATCTCAACCTTAAACCCGCACATCGTCATCGCGTTTTGCATAAAGCACTCGTTGATTGTGAGCGTTCATTTTCGTCCTTTGATTTAAAGCGCGTGTTGCAAAATTATTGGCACATAACTTAAACTAAAACTTCAAGCCAAAAAAATAAAAAATAAAAAAGCTAAAATAAGACTAAACGGGCCAAAGTTGACCTTTCGGTTGCCCCTCTCTCTCGGTTGGGAATATGTGGATGGAAGGTCATCGTTATTCTCCGGAATCTCAGAGGCAAAATTTGGAGCGAGGATGAAGATGAAGATGAAGATGATCTCGAGATTCCGCAATGGAAACAATAAGGAGTGGCCGTGTTTGGTTTATATCGACGTCAACCATCTTCAATTTTTCGACAAAACTACATTAGTTCGATTGGGTTCCTCCCATGAATGTGTTTGTCTCTTCATAATCTATTTGTGCCGTTTGGTCGGGATGAACGATAAATCAGCATTGTTCCGCGTTTCTAGCTGTGGAAATTTTGTCATCATAAGATTGAAATATCTTGCCTCTCGATGTATGTTCCCGATCCTCCGGATGAAGACAATTACGAAGAATTTCTGCGAAACTGATTAATTTCTAATAATATTAGCAATTGCCCTCTTTGGAAATTTATGTTACGGTAATTGAAATAGAGGGTTGAACCAGAATGATAAACATAGTTTAACGCCACGGCCGTCTTGAGTCATCCTAAGTAAGTGTCCGTATGCTTTTACCATTTTTTTTTTTTGGGGTTGAAAAGCGATTCCATAACATAACTCAAAAGGTTCGAGTACAAAAGGTTGTCAGCTGATAAGGCCAAAAGGGTTGGAAAACCAGTCGGAAGGCAAGATTCTGTTTTTATGGGCTTTCGCAATCCAATCCGCCACCATATTTGTTTCAATAATAACCCTTTTTGTTTTTTCATCAAGTTTTACAATATTGTTCCGATTTCAAGTAATTTTATGTATCAATATTGGGAGAATACCAAGTCAGTCATACGGAAGTCAATTCGATCTTAAACTTTTCAATTTCGCCAATATAATTCTTAACATTTGCGCCATATTCCAATGGAGTCCTTCCAGTCAATTGCCTCCGAAAAGTACTAGCATGACGTCCAATCACCGTCGACCGTCCAACATGGCACACCGACATGCACAATTTTACTTGAAAACAACATCTTACATGGATCGCCCCATCGGGGATTCTTAATGGCAATTAATCGAAGGGCTATATTAGAATCTCGCAAATAAATTCGTAATCACATTGATCAAATTGAAAATTTTCGAACAAAAATGGCATATGTACAATAAGTTTAATATTGAATATTGAATCGGCTATAGTTTCAAATATTTCGGATAGAATATATCCGTCGCAAGTATAGAATTATACGCTAAAATAAATTTAAAAAAAAGAAAAAGTTAATTCAATCATGTTTCGACCAAAAACAAAAAAATTCAAACAGCAATTTATTATTGCAATCCGACAACTCATCCAACTAAACATTCTTTGTCTGGACGAGGGAAAAGGGGGAAAAGCATCGATACTTTCCCCTTAACTGCAAGATCCTCACTGCACATGTTGTGGAGTGGAAGCAGATGATGGAAGCAATAACATAAAATGCATTGAACCAAATGGAAACGACAGACCATATCGTAGTCGTCGCCTTTTTATAATTAATTAATTTTTCACTGAGTTTATGAGTTCGATTCACATTATCACTTATAAACTGAGAGACTTCTGAATGGGTCGCGATATCTCGTGTCGAAAGATTTCCTGACCGCTAGCAGTTTACAGGTTCACCAACCTCGAAACTTCGGGCCAAGGCCGGTGCGGAATTGTTATGGCTCAAACAAAATATTGCGTGACGGGTCGTCTTGGAATTTCTAGTACTGTCCAGAGGGAGTTGCTAGTGCCGGTCGCCATGTGATGTCTTCGTATTAATGAACGAGAAAAAAGAGACAGAGGGTTCTGCATAAGTCTTTTCGTAGACTTCCCATGGTTGAGTTTTTCCTCTTAAAATAGGCACTTCATTGGTAAAGTCGTTCACTTAAAATGAACATTTATTAGCACTATTAAAAAGATAATTATAATTCAAAACTCTAATTAAAAAAGACCCATTTTTTTTTTTTTTCGTTCTTCGCTTATACTAATAAAGAAACAGAAGCACGATCGGTCGTAGTGATGGGTTTGTCGTTATTCCTCTTACGACGTCACAATTATTTGACTTTGGCTTTCTAGTAAACCTCGAAGCAAGTTCCTCCATGCGTCGCATTGGTTCTCAAGTTCTCTCTCTCTCTCTCTCTTTCCATTTCACTAGTCTTCTTTCTATATTTGACTAAATCAGCCGATCGCCAATCGCTGTGCATCAAGCATTTGGGCTGCATTTACTATTGACAATTTATTGAAGTGCGGTTGATACTCCTTGTCCACAAAAAGATATAGGGGTCCCGCTTTGGCAAGGATTGCATGGTGCAGCAATTCCGAGAAATAGAAGACTTTTATAATTTGAGTCCGTATTTTATTTTTAATTTGGGCTTTGAATCCATGAATAACTATAGTGTTATATATAATCTCTTTCTCTTGTAATTGAGAGTTGTAACGGAAAGGTTCGAGGCGTTAATTATAGCGAAATCCTCTGCTTTGGATGTAATCTTAGTTTAAATGTGAATCACTATATGTCTTTTATCTCAATTTCACTTTCTCGCTTTTACTCTCTCTTCGTTCTGTTTGTGCGCCGAACCCCGACACTATTGCTTATACGGTTCGCATGAAGCTCCACTTTACTAGATGAGCTATTGCCGATGCGTCCTAGCGAAATAACTCTTTCTCATTCGCAAATTCACGCCGGTGAGTTTTCCCCAGTCTCGCGTTGTATCGCTTAACTGAATGGACGCGAAAACCCTGTTCAACCAAGCAACTCGTCGCAACGGGAATCTTAGTGCCTGCGAGGGCAGAGAAAAGATCTTCGGATGGTATATTGCTCTCGTCTTCTAATGATACGAATCAGCAATGACTTTTTTTTTTTTTGCATGTGATGTCATTGCACGCGATTCATTATATCTTGAGAAAGTAGGGCAAGATGTATAAAAAAAAAGTGTGACGGTGTTATTATAGTAGGACAATTATTAGTGTGATGAGTGAGATTGATTAAACAAACAGCAAAAGGGAATTTCGGAGTGCACGAAACATCCTGGCATGCACGAGAATAGGTAGGACATCACAAGTTATGGTGGTGAGTGGTGAGTCAGCTATCGCGTTGCCACGCTGGCATCTAGCGACTTTTGCAGAAGAGGTTAACAGGTGGCCCGTAACAAGGGAAATGATTACATCATTAACCTTAATCCATTGTGAAATTCATAATCTAGTTTGGACTAAAATAAATAAATAATCCATAATTAAAATTTATTATGGAGTCTATTCTTTCAATAATTTGGGTATTGTCTCGAAAATGCATAGAAAGCTTCAATTGTTAGACAAAAGAAGGCTGGGTCCATGCATACCCTATTGATTATGGCTCGAAATTCGTTCCGATTTGGTTTGGAATCAATGCAAAGGTTTAGAATTGAATTGACATCAATAAAAAGTTTAGGCCTGAATTGGCACTACTATAAAAGGTTTATAACTGAATTGGCACACATGTAATAGATTTATGACTTTTTTTACACTTTTCTCCTTAAATTATATGCCCAATTAGTCCAAAATTAGTATACCCAGTCAGCCAAAAAAAAAAAATCCTTATCGTCAATCCCTAACATAAGAAAGAAGAAGAAGAAGAAGAAGAAACTCAATACCGATTGATGCGTATATAAAAATATATAGTTAATATGCAACGTGTCGAAATTCTATATTTTATGAGAAATGATGTGTCGACATATCGTGTCGTGTCGCGTCACGTCGTGTCGCATGTCGATGTCGATGTCGATGTCAATGCTACTTAGGTGTTCTTATCAAACTTGTTTGGCCCGAGATGGAGCTTTGAGTCGAGATAATGTTGGTATGGAGGGATACACGGATTAAAGAGGACCGGGATTGACACAAAAAGCTCACACGTGAAGAGAGATTTGTTGAGGTTAACATGTGAGGGTGTTATGCGTAAGAAGTCTCAACTCATGATGCGGGGACAAATTAGAGCAATTAATATAATACAGTTGATCATAATCCACTGATTTTAAACTTTTGAGTTAAGGTGGAGATGAATATATTGATAGGCTCGGACTTATACTTTCCATTGGCGATTCCTGAAGCATGGTTACCCGGTTTCCGCCGCGCCTCTCAACATACCCGCAATATATATCTTCTAGAATGAATTGATTAGGATTGAAGCATTCCTCACAGAAATTTATTTTTGGAGGACCATGAGTTGGCCAAAGCACGTTGCCATTGGAACGAGTCAGAGCAGACCACACGTATTGGGATCGGGAGTAGGGATTAGGATCTCCTGTAAAATTCTGCAGCAGATGCACGCATTGGGTGCAAAGTCCGACTTCTGTACAAATTTCAAAGAGATCACGCGTTTCTAGAAAGATTCAGGGATGTCGGAGTTGATTGTAGAAGACTAGGAAATTCTCGAGTCACCTGTGTTTTTGGCCGGCTTTAGTTTCAAACAAGGAATTGAGCGACGAAGGAAAACTCGAAACAGATTTTTTATTGTGTCTTTTCTTATTGCATTAACACCGGTGACCGTTACCAATTCATATTCGAGAAGGGTCAGCTATTAAAAGTACGGCCGACACGTCGGCGCGGATAAACAGAACGATTCGATGGAGAAATGAATTCTAAAAGTAACATCTGAAAATAAGATTTGAGTGGTTCAGCGGCGTCCCCGATTCCAAAAAAAAATCAGCGACATGGTTCTAGTATAGACTGCAAAAGGAAGATTACAATCGTTCCAAACGCTTATGCTCGAGGATTTCCCTATCGTAAATACACCCTAGCACATAAGAATAAATCTACCCTAATGCTGCATTAGTACACTTAAACTCTTTGCCACACTTGAATACTTTTTTGTACCCCTAGTATTGAAAAGGCAATATTGGTCAAAGATCAACTCCTCTCACTTACACACCTAGGCATGGCGGGGCGGCCCAACTAGCTCACACGAGATTTGTTTTTGGCCTGAATCCAGGGTCTGAGCAGGAGCTCCGCCTTCGAGGGGTGGCACATTTGATTGGGGTATTGGGTAATTTTCTGAGTCAACAATTGGGAGTCAATTGTCTGAGTCCGATCAATTACATGCAGACTGCTTTGAGCGAGGGTCATCTGCATAAGCCCGAAGACCTGAGCTCAATCGATTCATGAAACTTGTGAAGTGCTTCACAGGCTTCGGGTAGTCTGGCCTCCAAGCCTGTATCCATGCATTACAAAATAAGCATCTCCCGTTTGTTAATATCATTTTCCCAGATGGACCCGATGCGACCCCGCATACTAAGTTTACTCACTTCTAGCTCGAAACAGGCCATCAATATCATTAACAGGATGATATATCAATAACAAAAATGATGTGCCTACCAGGCCCGACCCCGCCCGCTGAGTCTACTTATACAATTTGAGGTAGTTAAAATTGAACACCTCTATTGAACACCTCAATCTTAATTAACGAAAAAAAAAAAACATCATGAACGATTGACATTTAGTGTCGCGTGGAATTTTCTCTTTTTCCATTTTGACGGGAATGTAGAGGAGATTAGTTTTTTATGCTCAAGTCAAAAAGGAGCAAAAAAAAAACATGTGTAAATTGTTCATTGCCTAAACTATAGTCCGCATCACCATTCACAATTTCAATGGATGTTGATCAAAGTTCCGATGGAAACCTCGGAATGCTGCGGCCACAACGATGACCATTCTCCAAGAAGTTTTGTCTTTGCAAGAAGAAACCAAGCACAAATTTGCCGCAACCGCGTACAACTAGAAGCAACAGAGGTGACCAAATTTCCCTATCCTTTGTCCACCTTTGACTCTCCCCCAAGATGACCCGACCCGTCGACATTCGCATCGTGTCGACTTTTATTTTTAAGGACAATGCTTTTCTCGGTCTAATACCCAAAAAAACCTCAAACTTTAACATTTGTAAGAATTATATCTAAAACTTTTTTTTCATAAAAAACCCTCAACTTTTACTTTTGTCTCAATTCTATCGGTCTAATACCCAAAAAACCCATCAACTTTAGAATTTGTCCCAATTATATCCCAAAAAAAAAATTATCTCATAAAAAACCATCAACTTTTAATTTTATCCCAATTTTACCACTATTAGTCTTCCGTCCATAAACACGGTTAGTTAATCTTACATGGCTCGAGTTTTCTTGCCGAACTTATCAATGAATTTTCGAAATTTAGAAACAGTAGGTTTCAAAGACGACTAGATTTTAGATCGTTAGTCCAAATATCTCCATGTTTAGCCATTTTTTAGGCTGTTGAGTGCCGAAGAGAGTACGAAACATGTCATCTTAAGTGATTATATATCTCTCGGTAATATGTGGGAGTAGCAAACTATAGAAGAGAAGTTCATGAGTTTTTTTATGTCGACTTTCTTGAGATATAATTTATTAATAACGTGGAAATGCCACATAAGATTAATTAATGGTGATTATGGACGGAGGGTTAACGATGATAGAATTGGGACAAAAGTAACGATTGAAGGTTTTTTATGAGAAAAAAATGAGTTTTGGATATAATTGGGACATATGCTAAAGATGAGGGTTTGTTTGGTATTAGGCGAGTAGAATTGGGACGAAAGCAAAAGTTTAGGGTAAAATTGGGACAAATGTAAAAGTTGAAGGTTTTTTATGAGACAAAAAAATTTTTTTGGATAGAATTATCACAAATGCTAAAATTGGAGTTTTTTTTTTTTTTGTATTGGGTCTGTTTTTCTCTGCCCTTACTTAATTGGAGGGTGAAATAGGTATGGAAGAAGTCAAAGACACGTTGTCATCTTGCTCCATTTTAAGCAATAAGCGGAAAAATTACAAAATAATAATAATAATAATTCTTAAATCTATTGTATGAATGTCAAGTCAATCCTAAACATTTTAATTTGGCTAATTAAATTCTAAATCTTTTGATGACTTATCAATATAGTCTTTTCGGCTAATTTGGGCCGACAATTGCCTGACATGAGACACTGGCCGACCTACATCTACGTTGATGTGGACAATATTTTGAATTTTTCTTTTTTTTTTTTTTTTTTTTTCTTTCCTTGTTCCTGCACTAGCCATCGAGCCTCGGCGATGGTCGACAAGGGTTTTCCTGCCTTGGGACTCTCATCGGAAGAGAAAGAAGGAAAGGAAGAGAAAAAAAGAAAAGAAGAAAGAACGAAAAGTTTTAAAAATTTATTTTAAAAATAGAATAATTTAAAAAAAATTGTAGGTGTCAGTGATTGCCGGCCAAAACTGACTACAAAGGTAATTATCTCGCTAAGATCTCTACCCGCCTTCGTGCCATGTCCTTTATTTACCATTTACCGTCCTTTCAACCACCTGATAATGGTAAAACGCCAATAAGGGAGGACCATTGACTTGTCATGATCGCCTTTTAGTCTTCGCTTGATGTGATAGCTAGGTGGTGATCATACAAAAAAGGCACAGAGTTTCAGAATATTTTAACCGTGATTGGTCTTTCCGACCCAAAGAAACAAACTGTGATTTGGTCATGTCTATCAAAGATCTGGTCTGAGCTATTCTTATCGAAACTTTCGATCCATGATAATTCGTAACCCATCCATCTAGAACCCAACTACAACAAGGTGATGAAGTTCAATTGTGTTTCTTTTGCTCGTCACACGCCATGTTCCTCCACACTATTGCTGCTTCCTGGCTCCTTCTCTCTCTCTCTCTCTCTCTCTCTCTCTCTCTCTCTCTCTCTCTGTGACATAAATGCACATTTAGATAGAGGGACTAGCAGCTTATTTTATGCAGGATATTCTCGAGAGGCATCCAACACGCATCTCCTTTTAAAGGCGAAGGCATTCCATAGTGCATTATCTCTTCCTAGTCCCTCCATCGTTTTTGTTTTTTCCTTGCAGTGATTCACGCTTCTTTCTTTACCCTTCTTGTCTGTCCAGAAAATGGTCCAAGTCAGATACCATTTACTAGGTGCGGCGGTATCATTTCTCTACGTGAATTGCATATGATCATGCTCGCTTGTCTCGCAAGCTAGAGACCCCCCTCCCAAAAAACACGTAGTGTAAGAGAAAGATCATGGAAGGTTTGCTTCGGTGCTCTGCGAATTACGTGCCTTTGACTCCCACAAGCTTCTTGGAGAGAGCGGCTTCCATCTATGGCGACAAGACCTCCGTTATCTATGGCGATACGAGGTACACATGGAGACAGACCCACGAAAGGTGTCTGAAGCTCGCCTCCGCCCTAACGAGGCTGAAGATCTCGCGCGGCGATATTGTAAGTCTCTCTCTATCGTATATCCTTGGTCGCTTTCTTTCCTTCTTTGCTTCTGTTAGCTTTCAGTTTTCCTAGAGCTCGTGGCCCCCTATGGAGGGAACAAGGTGGTTGATCAGGGCCATGCTGTGAGTTAGCTATAAACCCTAAGAAAAGTGGGAGGGACAAAGATCTTTCTAGAGATCGATTGTCGACGGCGGTCGAGTTCATGCGCATTTTGTGCACATGAACCGTCGGATCAAGTGAACATCGCACCGGATGTACATGCACCGGGTGATATCTTGGGCTTCTTTCTCTTTCCTTTCTTAGATGTTATGTCAAGAGAAGGAGAAGCCATGGAACTGTTTCAAATCTGCCAAATTAGGTCAAAATGGAGGAGGTCAAGGGGTTGCCACGCCAACCCCGAGCTCCTCCATTGTTTTATTTAATTCCAAATAAAGTCCATGTGCTGTGTGGGACAAACCATTAAGGATTGTCAACTACAACCACCATGAATACAAAACTGTATTCCATGGACCAAAACTTAAAGAACTTCCTAACCTCGTTACCGGTTGAAAAGGAACGAAGTGAAAGGATTAGAAGAAGGTTGGTAAGGTCAACTATGTGCACATGGGCATGTTTTGCATTCGAAACCGAAGAATAAAGATCTTTCCCGCCAAAATTAGGGGTACTATTCAAATCTCAAAAACTCACGATCTGAAGTTTATGTGTAAATACTTGAATGTTTGGGAGTCTCGGGGGTCTCGGAATCGAAAAAAAGATAAAAGCGCAAGTCGCAAGATTTAGATTAAGCACACTGCAAGAAATATAAGTCAAGACAAACCCTAAATACGTAAATGATATTGATGAATTCATATATGCCTTCTCTCTTCCCTCGCTCGAATTCAAAGGGCAATATAACACAATCCCTTCAAATCATTTCTCTTCTTTTTTATAGTAATTACCTCACAATCCTCCTCCTCCTGCTTCTTCTTTTTTCATTTCTACTCACCCCCACCAAACAATGCAAACATAGTATCGAAGAGCTCAACAATCTCGAAATATAGGAACCTCTTTTTTTTTTTTTTTTGTTGGTCGTCAAAGAATGAAATTTCGTAAAAAGAATATAAATTGCTCCACTGACTCAAATTACTGTGATACCCTTTAGTTTTCTTACATGACTAACAATATAGTGACGTTTATCATTTGACTCTTTTATATTGATCCATTATGATCAACTATTTTCTCTACGCACTATAACAATTGTTGAATAAATCAGTTGAGTGCGTTGACCCAAAAGTGCACGTTCGATCTTGGCCCACACACGAAGAGCAGTCCCATACGTTTTTGAATTTAGGGTCTACAGCTAACTTCCTATTAAACCATTTCTGCTTCAGCTAAAAACGCATTAATCACCCCCATCAAGAAGGGTTTGCTTGATTAAAAAGTGCGTTCATTCTTTCGCTTAATTTCCGATTTTTTCAATCTTTTCTTTTGGGTCGAAGAGGGTCCTACTCAATCTCAAAATTTAAATTGATACGCTTGAGCGTTTTCTTGGGTCGTTTGTTCCGACAGTGCATTTACTCCGGCCGGACTTGACGAGCAAGAACCACAAGTTAGTGGTCCCTAACATGTTGCCTTAAGCTCATGTGCAACATGTTATGTCGTGAATCCCAGCATGTTTCCACCTCTAGAAAATTTGTAAGTAAACGAGGCGTATGAACCGGGGCCGATGGACCTCGCATGAAATTCTCCTTGGTTTGCACGGGGCACAACTTACAAGTTAGAAGAATTACACTAATCGTCCGTCACGTTATGTACTCCCCGTGATGGAATGGGGTATATAATGGGGGGCAGATGTCATCGCATTCCACTCATTCTCTTGGACTCGAAGAGTCAAACTGGAGGGTGGTTTTTTTTTGTTGGAGTTAACTTTTTCTTTCTCGAAAGGTTAATGGGGAGTCTTACAACTTATGCCGATCCGACATTTTAGTCTTAAATCTTCTTTTCATTGCAATAAATCTTAGAAATGATTTGGTGTGGATGATTAAAAGGTGAGCTCTAATCCTCCAAGTCAATCCTATCAATCGGTACCCACCGGATGATCTTGTGAAATCTGCATAAGATCATTGCCAATTGTTCTAAAAAAAATTAGACTATTAGATGAAAGCGTGGTGTATTATTTATATATTGTGTCACTTCTCTTCATACATAGGATGGTATTTCACCTAAGACCAATGGGTGAAAAAATAATAGGTAAAAAGATTTAAACTCGAGATATCCTACACTTTTACTATTATATAAACCCTATTGAGCCACTACTACGTAGAATTTAGTGCGCAATAGTTTACTCCAAAAGCTATGGGATATGGTGCACGTGTTAAAATATTTAAATACCAAATCATGCCTTTATGTAACAACTTAAACTTTTAGAACAGGTTGGATGTGGTCCCACAAAATCTCTACATAGTACCGTAGTAGGAGGTCCTAAGTTCACATATTCCAGGCCTCTAGTTGCCTCACCAATTAGACATTTCCAAGCTTTAAGCTTAGGCCAAAGTTCGTCTACGCATGATGGGGAGTGTTAAAATATTTAAATATTTAACCACACATTCATCCGACAACTTAAATTTTTAGAACAATTGACTATAGTGTCATAAAATCTCGACATATAATTTGTTTTTCTTTAAAACTCTCTCACACGCGAAGGTTGATTCAATGGTAAAGGCCTTAAGCATAGATCCCAACATGCGAGTCCCATGGGCAAAGGATTAGTGAAATGTGAGGCTTATAAAGAAGGGAACCTATAGATGTTCCCGCCTCACAAGCTAGAGTATAGTAACTAAGGGCGTGAATGATAACCATTCTGTTTCCGAAATTAATTTCGACTAGAAATAGAATTTTTCTATTTCTAGTTTCTAAACGAGTTTCGAGCAAATAAACACGTAGAAACTCGTTGAGAAACGACACAAAATTTATGATCCCAAAATAGAAATTCGTTTGATAGCGATATAAAATTTCTAGGGTGCCGGCAACTAACGGGCGGCCGGCAATCAAGGGACGGCGAACAGCGAACCGGCGATCGGCAAACCAATGGCCGGCAGACTCTCAACGGGTGATTGGAGTCCAACGAACGGGTGGCCGGCGGATCGGCGATTAGGATGCGTGACTGACGGAGTGAGCGATGAGAAGAATTCTTATTTTTCATTTCTCGTTCCCGAAACAAAGAAATTGAAAATTTTAACTTCTCACTTATGTTCCAAGCCTATTTTTGGAACAAATTTTTGTTTCATAAATAAAAAAATGAAATTGTGTTATCAAACGGTTTACATTTGCAAAACTGTTTCGAAACAAGTTTGGACATAAATAAATAAACATAGTGGTAATCCTATTGGCTTCTCACGGCCAATGCTGGTGTTCGACTGCCGACTGTATTCGTGCTCAATATCAGATCACATATGCTAGTCGACATACTGTTCACTCCTTCCTCGTTGACAGCCTACATGTTCTATAAAATAGGTCAATATTCACAGTCGCCCTTGACCTTGTTTAGTTCACTACGGTCCGGCTTAAGAAAGACTGATCTTCGTCTCGATGGATGCAACGTGCTTTCATCCGGTGAAAGCTGATGGTGAAAGCTGATGCGCGTGCACGCGTAAGCTGTAAGTGGGAGACTTGAGAAGCAATAGTCTTCATTGTACTTCGAGACGATAACAGTGAATGTACTTTCCTTAGGTTGTACTTCCCCGGGCTCTATAATTTCTTTCGAAGACTAAGATATACAGGGAGAAAAATCAATAGGATTTGAATAAAATTCATCCCGTTGTATCGCTACTCTCGTCTAGGGTTTTGGCTCTTTCTTCATTTACTAAACTAGTCTTGCATGCTCTTAACATTTCCAAGCAAAAAAAAACAAAAAATTAAAGAAAGGTGTGAATACAAATTGCTTAGGGAAATTACTCAATCTGTCCTTAAAAACTATTACACGAATGTCAATTGAATCTTAAAAACTTTTCAATTTAGTCGCAAATTTTCGCGTGAAATTTTGATATAATTTCGATTGTAATCGCTTATGTGGCGGTTTAGTCATCGTTGTATGTGGGGTAGGGTATTTAAAATACTCACCTTGGTGGGGGATGACGCACGAAATCAGTTGCGGTAGGTGCTGCGTAATCGAATAAGACATTGAATGAGGACTTATCTCTTCCTATTGGTGGGGGTAGGGATCGCGACGTATTCCTTCATCTCGTCATTTAGTATTCTCAGAAAGGGAAGCTTCAGCGAAATTACGACACAACCCTAAAGAATTTGAACACAAGGTCGTCATGATGTGGGTAGCGACCACGACAAATCTTGGTGCTCCCGTCATGGTCCATCGAGATCCGAATTTGAGCGATAGGGCTTGGTAGGTGTTGTTCCCCGTTAATTACGTACGTGTCCCTCCGGGACAGCCATGGTGCGTTCGATCGTGGGAGATACGTGCCTCTTCCATGTGGGGTTTGATCGGAAGTCAAAGGTTGACATCTGATCATGGCGATGACTCAGGAGGAAGTCGTCTGGGGCCACTCCCACCAGGGCTGGAGGTTGATTTGCTGCAACGATTTGTTCGCCTTGTGAAAGTTTGGGAGATAGGCATCTTAGCTGCCAAAATCTAACTCATCTTTGGAGAAAAGTTCTTCAAAAGGAAAGGATTACAGATCGACTATATACATATTTACCATCCAGGAAAATCGAATGGGCAGATTTGATAAGAGTTGCTTGGCTAGACCATAGAAATTTTAATATATTATCGATAATTCGGAGGTACCATCACGTATTACTCTCTCTCAAAGCATTTAAAAGAATTTTCTAATATGTGATTTGTGTTCGACTTTTTTGCATTTTCTATTACACAAATTCCTATGACCTAATCATCTAGTGATGTGGATGTGTAAATGTGTACGTTATGTACTTGCGCCATATAGTTTCCACGGTGCCTTGTGTTAGATAGTTTATGTTCCCGATTCATTGTCCTGTTCATGCAGGTTGCAGCCATGGCACCGAACGTCCCAGCACTGTATGAGCTCCACTTCGCGGTTCCGATGGCGGGGGCAACTCTTTCCGCGCTCAACGTAAGCCTTGACGAGCACGCCTTGACGATCATTCTCCACCGGTTACAACCCAAAATCATCTTCGTCGACTCCGAGTTCGCACACCTCGTCTCCAAAGTCATCAACGACAAGAACAGCACGCACCCCCAAGAAAACCACCACGATCACAAGCCACTCCTTGTCGCAATCCACGCCTGCTCGCCAGATCGCCAAACCCAATGTGATGTCGAGGTTCGAGAGTATGAACAAACTCTAGCTGCGGGAGAGAGCGATTTCCAAGCCGTGAGTCCGGCTGATGAGTGGGACCCCATCTCGGTCAACTTCACTTCGGGGTCGACGGGGACGCCCAAGGCAGTGGCGTACAGCCACCGGGCGGCGTACTTGAACTCTCTAGGTCTGATCCTCCGATACGAGATGGGGAAGTCGCCTGTGTTCCTGTGGACGGTGGACATGTTCAGGTGCAACGGGTGGTGCTTCGCGTGGGCAATGGCAGCGCTCGGCGGCGTCAATGTGTGTATTAGGAACATGTCGGCAAAGATCATCTTCGAGTCCATTCAGCTCCACAAGGTCACTCATCTCTGTGGTAATGGTCCATTTTTGTTTACTTTGATGCGGAGAGTCTGTTATATCATGAGTATCACATATAGAACCGAGTCAATTGAAGGATACGAATGCTTTTAACTGTTACTTATGAAGTCACACTATGCAATTCCCACTAAAAATTAGATGACTAGCGATGAGATATGTCGATAACGTGACATTACCTTAGTTTAGTAAATATAAGCAAGTAATGAGGAGGATGCCTAGGCTTTTTGAAACATGAAATATGAAAGTATGGGTAATGTTATGTTCATGCAAAATCACACCATTGAAAAAGTAGAATTTTGTTATTTTTTCCCTTTCAACAGGTAAACCCACTATCCTAAAAATGATCGCTGAATCCCCACCGGCCGACCAAAAGCCACTGCCTTCCGCGGTGGATGTAATCATCGCCGGCACGCTCCCGACGACCTGCGTCCTCAAGAGGATCCAAGAACTTGGGTTCAACGTTATCCACGGGTATGGCATGACGGAAGCCCTAGGACCCGCCCTCATCAGACCCTGGAGGTCATCACAACACCACCACCATGACCGCAACGATGCCGACGCCAACGACGATCATAACCTGAAATGTAGAGAAGGCCTCCATAACATCACACTGGAAGCTGCCGATGTCAAGGACCCGACCACCATGCGGAGCGTTCCAAGCGACGGGGAAACATTTGGAGAACTGATGCTCCGTGGGAACACCCTCATGGCGGGCTACTTGGGGGACCCGGAGGCGACGCATGAGGCCTTTTCTGGTGGGTGGTTCAGGACCGGGGATGTCGGGGTGCGGCACCCCGACGGTTGCATAGAGATGAAGGACCGAGCGAGGGACCTCATAGTCTTCGGGAAGGAGATGATCAGCACATTGGACATAGAAGCCGTCTTGTTGAGCCACCCGAAAGTTGCAGACGCCGCAGTTGTCGCTCAAAATGACGTCGTTGCGGGGCAAACTCCATGTGCATACGTGAAGTTGAAGGAAGGGAGGTGCTCCAACGCCGAGGAGATTGTAGAGTTCTGCACGGAACGGCTGCAGAAGGCGGCGATGGTTCCGAAAACGGTGTGTTTCGGGGACTTGCCAACGAATTCCACAGGGAAGGTGCAGAAGTCTGTGCTGAGAGAGAGAGCCAATGCAATGGGGAAGCTTTGTCCATAGAACGAGCACAGCTTCACAAGAACCCAAACATCAGGGGAATTGCTTGCAAAAGGTAAACATGGTCGAAAATTTATTATAAAAATTCTAAATGCAATTGTGCCAATTCCTGAAACTTTTTTTTTTGTCAATTCAATCCTAAATCTTTTACAATTGTGTCAATTCGATCCATCTAACCAACTTTGATGGACCTGGTCCGACGTAACAATTTTAAATTATATTTGATATTTTATCGAATTTTTTAATTATGTTTTATTTTTTACTTTCTTTTTCCTTTTTTTCCTTTTCTTTATCTTTCTTTTTTTTCCTATCTTCTTCCTCTAGCCCGTCGCCATCCTCGGGCAAAGCTCGTCCTCGCCGGATCCGGGCGAGGTCGGCCTAGTCCAAGAATGGCGACGCCGCCTTCGTCGATGGCCGGCGACTAGCTGGACGAAAAGATGTGGAAAAAAGAAAATAAAAATTAAATAAATAACTCAAAAAAAGTTAAAATATTATTTGAAATTGTCACGTCGGCACGGCAGAAGACCACTTCAACAATTTCCGGCCAAATGGACTAAATTGACACAAATACAAAAGGTTTAGGACTCAATTGATCAAAAAAAAAGTTTTACGATTGAATTGGCACAATTGCAATAAATTTCGAATTTTTTTTGGTAACTCTCTCCAAATTTGGTCATCAGAATTGAACTGCTTGTGTGTTTCTGTGTTATTTGCCCTGTAATTGCATAATCGGGATTGTCATTAATTTCCCTAACTTTGATATAAACATGCTTTTGGTAGCTTTCTTCCTTTTTTAAGTCAACCTTTCGAGCTAGAATTAAGTCATTTATTTGATGTTACTCTATGAAAGCAAAGGTTTCAGTCTTAAAGATATTGTTGAATCGGCCATCCCCCTACCCGAAGGACCGCGATCTGGTACGAAAAATCAACATTAACCTCTTAACATAATGTATAACTATCTATATATCTGATAAAATAACAAGCCGGTGACGGGATCGGAGTTCCAAAGTTTGCTGAAAAGAATTTATAATCTCGAGCAACTAACAAACTAAACCCTACAAATACCGTTTCAAACACATTTCCGACTATTTCAACTTGTACCAAATTCATAATCTCGACGTCACGCGCGCGCAGACTTTTCGTTTATTAGATAACTCTTCTCTCCAACTTTATGCATTCTGGTTTTGTAACTGAGTCGAGCTTATACTAATTTGATTCGATTTTTGTTTTTATCCCTTAATAACACTTCGAGTAAATTTTTTTTTTTTTTTTTGGGGACTTGAAATGTAAATGGGCCCGACAACATCTTCACGGGCCAATACTAACGGATTCGTAATAACAAATGGGCCCAAGCATTTTGTTGCGATGCAAATGAGACAGCTTTCGAGATGACCTTGTCTCTCATGGGCATGTCTTAGGTATCTACAATGCCTGTTGCGCCATTGGTGTAAAAGTCACCGGAAAAGACACTATGTATTACATAGTATGTAATTCAGCCCCATCTTGGAAGGTAGTTCATGAGCTTCGATCCCGTGACCAGGAGACTCGAGTGCTCGTCCCCGACGTCTGCTGCGCAAACGGGATCGCAGTTTCACCCGACCGAGATTTCAATCGATGTTCCGTGAGACAACCATGTAAGGACACACTGGTACCGCTGGATTGAATGATTCGTCAAGTCACCACGTCGGTGACTCTGATCTTAAAATGCTTTCCCGAAGATGTCGGAAGCATCAGAAACTATTATTGATGCGTCTTAGATGAATAGAATGCGAAGTTCGACCCGTTTGACAGGTCGATAATTGCAGGCACATGTGCAGAAGAAATTACCTACGTGGTGGCGAAGAGGAAGGGAAAGGCAAACAAATTCATCGATCGTCTACCCCGGGATGCCGGATGGAAATCCACTAGGACGGACAAGGCCGCTACCGGATGGCTATAGTGGCGGTAAGTTCATAAGCACAGACGTACGGTTCTTTGTTCAATATGATGCATCAACGAACGGGATTCATACTGAGGCAGCGTACATGATCTTACCACCTGCAGAGCTGGCGCCTTAATACCCTCCCATCCGAAACGTCATGGCGATGCTGGAGGAGTATTTGCAGCAACACCCGCCTCGAGGGAGTACTCATGTCATGGTGGATCGATCTGGAAGGGAATCCCGTACTCGATCATCACTAACCGGCAGAGTGAAGAGAGGACACTACTTGTATTGCGGCTCGGTTGCACATCCCTGCATCATCCGTCTAGATTCAAATCAGCACAGTGCACGAGCATCTGCACGAGCTAAAGATTACACGGCGAAACTGCCAAGGCAAAAAGATTAGTTTCCTCGTAGTTCGACGAAACGTAACAGAGATGGAATGCGGGTAAGCACGATGCCACATTTGTGTTGATGTATGCATGTAATGCTACCAGCAATTTGATATACCTACTCTTAGCTCCCATGAACTGTTTTCACCTTTCTCTGGGTCAAAATGATGAATAACGCAAATTGGTCACCTCCAGAAACTTTTTGTGAACCAAGAATGGTCACATAATTGTGGGGATGGCTTATGAAATGCTTGGTTCATGAGAGGCTGCCCATGGCCTTTGCTTTTTCCCTCAGAATGAACTTTTGGATCTTTCCGGTCGAAGTTCTAGGCAAATCCTCGAACACGACTGTACGAGGAGACATGTAATGAGGCAGATGATCTCGACAAAATATTATGATCTCCTGAGCATTGACGTCGCATCCCTCCTTTAACTTCACGAACGCGCAAGGCGTTTGGCCCCAATGATTATCGGGACGTGCGACCACCGCGGCCTCTAGAACCGCTGGATGGCTGTACAGAACCGTCTCTACCTCCACGGTGCTTATATTTTCTCCTCCCGAAATTATAACATCTTTCAAACGATCTTTCACTTCGATGTAGCTGTCGGGATGCTTCACGGCGAGGTCTCCACTGTGGAACCATCCACCCTCAAATGCCTTGTCCGTCGCTTCCTGATTCTTATAGTACCCGCTCATGATGGTGTTCCCTCGGAACATGATCTCTCCTAGAGATTTACCATCACTAGGAACGCTCTCCATTGTGACTGGATCTCTAACATCGACTTCCTCGAGGCCGAGATGTTGCACCCCTTGTCGAGCTTTGATGTTCAATCTTTGGGCAGAAGGCAGAGAGTCCCACTCGGGCTTCCACGCGCAGTACGTCCCTGGACCGTAAGTTTCTGTCAAGCCATATAAGTGCGACACGCTGAAACCGAGCTCTTCCATCTTGAATAGGATTTGTGGAGGCGGCGGCGAACCGCCTGTCATGACTTCCACCTTGTGAGGAAGAGGCCGTCGATCTTCTACCGCTGAGTTAATAATCATATTCAAGACAGTCGGCGCTCCTCCCATGTGAGTCACATTATGCATAGCAATACTATCAAATATTCCCTTCGGAGAGACTTTCCGGAGGCACACGTTGGTGCCGCCTTGTGCCGCTACTCCCCAAGTCAAGCACCATCCATTGCAATGAAACATAGGCACTGTCCACAGGTAAACCGGCATCGAGCCCATCCCATGAAGAAGAAATGTCGCAATTGAATTTAGATACGCACCTCTATGGCTATAGACAACTCCTTTGGGCTGCGATGTCGTCCCAGAAGTATAGTTTATGCTGATAGGATCCCATTCGCTGTGTGGTCGGCGCACCTCGAAATCTCCGGACCCCGAGGCCACGAGTCCTTCATACTCGCAAATACCTGAAGGATGCAGAGGAACAGAACCATCCGATTCAGAAATAAGGACTAGAGTCGGCGGTTCTGTTTCTGTCTTGTCGATCAAATCAATTGCGCAGCGAGCAACTTCGAGTAGCTGACAGTCCACGAAAACGATCTTGACTCTCGAATGTTTCAGAAGTACCGATACCATGGACGGGTCGTGCCGGGTATTGAGTGTGCAGAGGATCGCTCCAGCCATGGGGACAGCGAAATGCAGTTCGTATACTGCAGGGACGTTGGGAGCCAAGGTAGCTACCTGTTCAGAGATACAACACCCAAAGCTTAATCCTCTCTCATCTTTTATTCCAATCACTGCCATAACCTAGATGAATCATTATCACGCAACAACAGAGAAGATACTTCCAGCCATTACTTTCCAAACCCTTTGAAGGGGAAAGGTGTTAACTTGAGACACGTGAACCAAAACACAGTTTCTCACAAATCAAACCAGAACGGATCAAATTTTGCCTAGATGAAGAAACCGATACAGCAGCCAAAGGAAAGAGATACAACTCACTAATCAAACCAGAATGTATGTACCAGCGACCTTAATATGACGTATTCGGCGAGACCAATGCACAAATGTTTGCGTCTCAAACGACCAAATTTGCCTAACGATGCAGACAATGACGGGGTATTGAACTCAAAACCAACTCGGACTCCGACTCACCACATCACCCCGGGAAATTCCCAGCCGAGACAGAGCAGAGGCCACTCTACGACACCGCTCGTGAGTCTCACTCCAAGTATACTTCACGTCGCCGTGCACCACCGAGGTCGCGTCCCTGTAGACCTTGGCCGACCGCTCCAAGAAGCTGATGGGAGTAAGAGGGACGTGGTTGGCGGAGCAACGGACGAGACCCTCCATGGATCTCCACGACTCCGGCTCGGAATCGCCGCCATCGCCACCACCCCAGTGAGCGAAACCGCGAGGGCGGTTCCTGAATTTGGTGCCGAGCTGCTCGAGCCTGAGAGAGACATGGTGGGTCAGCGAGTTCTTGAAGAACCGGATCATGCTGACGGAGAAAGCGAGAAGATGGTGATGAAGCTCAACGAGGGTTCAAAGACAGAAGCTGAGAGACGATCAAGAAAATTTGAGGGCCTGAGCTTATCTTGAGTTTTTTGTCCTTGCGCAGAGAGCAAGAGAAAAATGGCAGGGGCCGAAAGGAAACAAACAGGAAAAAACAGAGTTTCAATGCTAATCATACGTTGGATAAATTGATGCTGGTGAGAGAATCCTCCAAATGCAGCCAACCCGGAACCGATCAATTTTTTTTTTCCGAACTTTTTTGCATATTCAAAGGTTAAATTTTTAGATTAATATCACGAAAAATCATAAAATGGTACGCATATAACAAATTTAATCTCTTTTGACCATAAAAAATCTCAAACCGATATATTTGTGGCAAATTTACTCCAAAGTGGTATACGTGTGATAGATTTATCCTCCGTTAATTTTCGTTAAATTTAAACATCAAATTACTAAATTAGATGGCGACGTGACAGTTCTATGAAGTGTATCATTTTATGGATTTTTATCATTTGTTTATCATAAATGTATCGATTTAGAGTTTTTTATGATATTAACCCAATTAAATTCAGACGAATCAAATGGTTTATCCTGAAAAGGTTGTAGAGGGTTCATGGCAGAGATACAAGGGATCTGGACTTGGTGCCTAAGAAAACTATCCAAAAGATTTGAGACTATGTATGACTAAGATGGGTGTAGATTTGGGTGAGGGTGGAGAAGGTGGAGGGGGTGCTGAAGGCAATACTTTCTTTTCCCTCGAGATTCTTTATCGTTGTCCCACTTTTCCAATCGTTCTCTGAGAGATAGGACATTAGATTTAGGAGGTGGAGCAACTGTACCGAGAACAGCTACGAATGAAGAAGATCCTATAGAGGATCCTGACCTTGGAGCTAGGGCAATAAAAAGAAATAGAAAGGATTCAGAAGGAGAAAGAGACTTTTGACTCTAAAGAATTTGGATTTGACGCCTGAGCTTTTCATTTTCAGGGATTTGATCTTCCAAATAATAACTAGAGGAATCTGTTTAATTTCAAGCGGATGAAGTCTCTTTTGAAAATCTTCTAATATCTTATTGGACACAACAATTGTCTGGTCTACTTGCTCAAGGCAAGTAGAAACTATACTTAAGGGCCACATTCGAGCAAGTGCATTTTACGTTTGCCAATTCAAGACAGTCTCGGAAGGAGTAGGTCCTTTGTGTCTTCCATGGATGTCCACGTAATTAGGAGCAGGTATCTTGGGTGCATAATAATAATTCTATTGTGGATCGGAGAATTTCTCTAATGGAGGAAATTTGATACTACCTGGGTTCGGGATTTGAGGGTCAAGTAGAGAGAAGTCTTCAAACTGAAACATACATATACTTGGGTTATAGTAGAAGTGGTTTGGGCTTGGGAGCACATGTGTATAGTTGGGAAAGTTCGATGGGGTAAGAGTTCTTCTTTACCCATTTCTAAATTGGATAATAGAATTTCATGCCTAATTGACTATTAGACATCTTACTAAGTACAAGCACTTATGAAGTACTCCTTGAATTCTCTAGTAGATTCACAGGAGCCTTAAAGGATTGGTGGAAAGTAGCTCCAAAGCAAGATCAAATAATGCTTTTAACAATAACTGTGGATGAGGCTATTGAACTTATTTATCTATTCTTCATTGGCCAACCTGACAGCACTATAGAGCTTAAGAGGAAAGATTTCTTTGTTTTCTCGAAGATAATTTCTAAAAAGCTCTTTTTTGAGACATAATTCTTTGAGTGCAATATGGATTTCTTGTTGGATTTCTCCAAGTGTGGTATCTGCTAGAGGCCTTTGTCTTGCTTGTAAAGTCTTTTCAGCAGCTTGGCTGACTTCTTTAGGAATAGAAGACATGAAGACTGGTTTAAGATTTACATATGCACAGAGTAGGTAAAAGAGCTTGACCATCTCTTTGCAATGTCTGTCAAGATCTTTTATGACTATAGAGCAACACTTTCGTTTAAAGAACTCTTTCCTCTTAATGTGTTACATGTATACCAATTTGAGATTTTTCGTGATCAAAAAATTAGTTTAAGATAAATTTGTCACAAATGTACCAGGTTTAGTTTATTGATAGAAGTGTCAAATGGGTAGATCGGGTAGGGTTTAGATTGGGTCAAATATGGTCCGACCCATATTCATCGGTCTAACTCGTTTTGACCCATATTTAATGACTCATACCCAACCCGACCCGCAATTGACACATACCCGACTCGACCTGTTTTGACCCATATTATCAAAACGCACTAATATTCTAGAAAAACTTATGCAACTCATTTAACCTACTTTAAACTTTTCATATGTATATGTTAGCTTGATAAAAACTTCACATCAAGTAAAAAAAAACAAATTAAACAGCAGCAAAAAAAAATTAATAAACTAAATAAAAAAATGTAAAAATCCATAAATTGAAATACTTATAAAAAAAAGGTCAACAAAATAGATTGTGACCCATATAATTTTTTTTATCGGTTGTGACCCATATCTAATGAGCCCAATTTCGTATGAGTAACTCATTTTTTGAAAGCACATACATATATGTTTGATGAATTTAATCGACCGTCAAGTATGTTCGACCCGAATTCCCTAACTCTCTTTCCGAATCTCAATTCCCTAATTCATGTCCCAGAGCAAAATCATGCATCAAGCCCTGCTCCATCTTTAGGAGTTGTTAAAAATCAATCCAATCTAGTCATTAAACCACAATTTGTGACAAGCAACAAGAACCCATTTGGCATCAAATGCCCAACAACACAAACGTCGAATTTATTTCACAAAAAAGAAAACGCAAGATTAAGACAAACACAACTCTGCTTGAATTGAATAGATCAGGTACTATCTTACCGAGACATAAATCAAAATTCCTCAAAGCAGAAACATCCTTTCTTTCAATTCTCTGTAGGCAAATATTTACTTAAAAACAACAGCTTTCTCGCCTTCTTCTTTCTCTGCACAATTTCTTTCCTCCCTTTCTTCAACTATAACAACAAAGACTACTATTACTGAACTTCTCCTCTAACAGAAAAGAGAGAAAAGTCCGAATGTATCTCTAACTCGCCAGATACCATTTGAGTTCTTCAGTCCTCTATAGTTGGCTTTGTTTCCCTTGTTGTATATATAACCGTTGAAATTCCAGTCCCTATTGCTGATGCGAATGGGATGTCAAGAAGATTGATTTCTTGGCTGCTACAAAGTGGAAAACAAAAGAGAGAATAAACTAGAGATGCTATAGAATTAGAAGCAAATCAATCAAAATGAACAAGTTTTAAATTTGAGATCTGCAATAGTGAAGTCATGTAGTAATTAAAAGAAGAATGCGACTTTCTACAGTGTAGTTTTTTTTTTTTTGGTTGTGTATTCAGCAGTGTAGTTATCCCAATATGCTTCAGCATGTCGGAGAATCATAGTAGATTTTTACCTTTCCTGCATTGGGTCCCAGGAAAAGCACCTAGGTTGCTAAGATCTCTAAATTATAGTTAGTTCTCTTCTGTCAGCAAAAGACTAACCAAGACCATACCATAATTTTCTACTACAGTCACGAAAGATTGACACATGACTTGCATATGAAATGGATCAAAAAGAAATGAGACTAGAGATACTTCATACGTATGATAGCCATCGTGGAGTGACTAGTAAGAATGCAACTCTACGTCTCTTGGATGGTTCTGTAGTTAAAACTCTTCTGGATCCTCGTTAGATCTTGACATGTCAACTAATTAGTTAGAGAAAATGTGAATTAGAACAGTTGTAAAAACTGAAAGTAAAGATAACCTCCACAGTTTTCATTCCCCTTTAATTTTCAGGAAAAAAAAAATTTACTTGGTTCAATCAGTACAAAGCATTGTCAAAGCAGTCAATATTTCCATCCTATAGCCAGAAAAATATGCAGCATTTTATAAGCCTATGCCCTTCATTGATGGTAGGAATCTTATGCAAAGCTGGAAATTAAACAGGTTCAAAATTTTCATGCAAAATTTGAATATGCAAATAGCAAGAATGCTTTGGACGCAACATTTTATCAAGAGGATGTCCTCATCATCTCTAATCTTGTGGACAGACAAAGTTGTAGGAAATTATGCAAGCACGCAACTCTTGACAAAAGACATTGAACTGAAACTTGAAAATCATAAGAATTGTACTACTCACAAGGCCTCTCGAATGGATTCAGTGGGTCAGACATCTCCAAATGCAACTCCTTCGAAACTTGCCTTCCCAACTGCGAACCCTAAATCGTACAGAAACTTCAATCTCTCTTGGCCCCTACCCACAAATAACCGTGAAAAGATTTCAAAAACTTTGTCAATTCATGGAATCCACAACTTTAACCGATCCTGTATCAAACAAAAAATGCTCATATATCTCAATCTATGGATAGACAACCTCACCCTAGACTTTCTCACTTCCTACAAACAAATAAACATTGATCGACTGATAGAAATCCTAAAACGGAATCACTAAAGATGTAAAATTAGGGCAAATGCGCACTCAACATCCCTTGCTTCCTAGAAACACAAGACAAATTCGAAAAATTTCCACCCTTTCATTGATGGATCGAAACCATGAAAGCTAGGTACCAAATCAATCTATCGATTTAAAACAGGACGACGGCAATCACGGTAATGACTTGGGCAAGAAAAGAGAGTGTACGGGAGGATTCCGGCCTGCTCCTGAAGGAGGCGAAACTCGTCGCGCTCCCGCTCCTCTCGGATTTGCTTGCAGAGCTCCTCCAACTTCTTCTGCTCGGCCTTCCACACGTTCTAGATGTTTCTCAAGTAGGCGACGACCGCTTACGACTTTACGAGCTGCCAGGTTGACGTGGCCAAATCAAATCGGAGGCCCGGAACCAGCTCGTTGACAGGGCTCACGGTTCCGACCAGTTTAAAAAAAAAAAAGGGGTGGGCTCTTTCCCCCAACGGCTCTTTGGGCCATTGCAAATTGCACGGCCAACAACGGCCAATGTGGCTGTTGCAAAAATATATATATAAAGTTAAGTAACCCTCCCTTTCTTTATAAATATCATCCTTTCATTTCCCTTTCATTTTTCTCAACAAATCATCTCTACCAATTCTCTCAAATTCTCTCAATCCCGCCTCAATTCTCTAAAAAATGGCAAGTGAAAGCAAAAATATTAGAAAGACCAATATGACGATGGGAGATTCCGAATATCCTATTCTTAGATATGATCCTCGTGAGTATATATATTGAGAAGATGAGAACGATAATATCAACGTTGTTCCCATTCCGAACGTCGGGCACGTCCCAACACAAGAAAATCTTCATCCTTCTATTGGTATCGAAGAAATGACACCGCACGACAAGCTCTTCATATTGTATCGAAGAATCGTCGAACAAATGGTCGAGAGAAGGCCGAGAGAGACATCCGACTTATACCGCACTTCGACAAGGTATATGATGAAAAGCGAAAGTAAATATAATATAAATTGTAAATATTGTTCGCAAACATACAAATTTACCAAAGGAGATGGCTACGAAACATTCCATCTAAGATCGACGAAAAAACATCCTATGCAAGCGAGGAATCGACACTAGGCAACAAATAAATTTTCAGCACGCCAATCCTAATACTCATCCTTTATTCCGTTACATTGATGCACTTTATAAACAAACATTAGTTAAATATGTTGCCATTGATTATGCTCCGTTAACTACTAATGAAAATTTTAATTTGAAATATTTGATAAATATTATGTTGGTTCCACAAGTACCAATTATTCAAAAAGTACTTCTTAAAAAACATCTTTTAAAAAACAAAAAATTTTGCAAATTTTTTATAAAGTTTATCGATTTGAAATTTTTCGTGTTATTAATCTTAAATTTTTTTTAGGGCCAATGGTCATGGTCTTATATGTTTAAGGAACGAACATGGGGTGAACGGAAATTCTTTGATTATTTTTATGTGGGCTTCACAGAAGGACGTGCGACAGAGTGGACAGTCGTGCCCCACTTCCATTGGTTACCTGCGTGATGTTCCTGTACCTACCTAGATGATCCGTTACGATACGAGGGTCCATCCCTCAGTGATCGGGCCATGTTGATCTCTGAGCAGTGAAATGAGATCCCAATTCACATTCGCCTGGCGACAAAGTAAAAACTAGTGGATCTGACTGAATATCGGGCCTAATTTAGTTATGGAAACCCGGTCCCCACCGTTCGCACTACACACTTCTCGAAAGTCCAAAACTGCTCCTAGAACTCATCCCCAAGCCCATCCCTGTCCATCCATCTCTCTTAGGCTAAGAGTTTTTGAAGGTCTCTTCAATCTTGACAAGGTAGACAGACTTATCATCAAATGGATCTTTAATTCCCCTGCTTCGAGCTCGCGGCCAATAGTAAGCAGTAACAACTCATCATGTTTGGGAGTGCTTTCGTAGCAGGCGAGCGATATCAATCAATACAGAGTGCTCCTGTTTCTCATGCCCCGTTCTGAATCAAAATCAGGAATCGGAAACCCATTTGGGGTTTTGCCTTATCAACAGCACTCGGAAAGAGGATTAAGGGGGCAATGTTGACTCTCAGTAGGCAACTAGCAAAACACATCAGAAATCGGTACAAGAAATCAAGCCCGTTGTGGGGGAATTGAGACAAACATTAAACGCATTCGACAAATGAAGACAGCAGGAAGCTTCGAATTTCCCCACGTCTAACTTGGTAAAGAAGGAGCGACGTCCTCAGATAACTTACGCCTAAATTCAGTTAAAAGAACTGCGCTGTCTCATCTAACCAGGACCTGCTGTAGTTTTCATGTTTGACTCATATTATTCATAAAACAAATAGGATTTAGGACCGTGAAGTCCCAAACAATAATGTGAAAAGAAGATTTTATCAAGAATGTGGGTAATATAGATTTCCACGCCAGGTCTACAAATTTCTCCAGAAGTTTAAAGGATGAAGATATCTTGTGGATTAGTCCAAAGCTTGTATGACTGCATTAGTGATCTCTTGTGTAGTGCTGTCTCCGCCTATATCCTTCGTCCGGTACTTTCCCTCTGATATTACTCGCTTCACGGCAGTTTCTAGCCGATCAGCGAACGATGGAAATTGGAGATGCCTCAGCATCATGGCCGATGATAGAAGCAGGGCTACGGGATTCGCCCTCTTTTGTTCGATTAGCTTTTCATAACCCACATTACCTGCTGAAGCGCCTTGCTCAAAAATGGCATGATCAGCCCCCACATTACCTACAAACAAATATATAATCTGTTTAGAACTTCATTTTTTTTAGATGGCAAGAGCTAGGGCACTTCTTGTCTGCTCCAAAGAACTAGGACACCAGTTAAATAGCACATAATGTTATTTTATGAACAAAGGCCAGATTTGACCACACACAAAAAAAAAAGAACAAAGGCCAGTAAGTTCTATTTAGTCCCACACAATTTGATTCTCCCTCTCTCTAATAGCTCCATGTCACATCCTAGTTCCTACAATTCATAAATGTACCACACGAGAAGCAATTTTCAGTCACGTTGAATGAAACATACAAAGCACACCAAAATGTGATGGAACATTAAGGTATACCTCCCGGCATGACTCCAGTTCCACCAGCTATGCCAGCTGCCGTATTTGCAACCAGATTCCCGTAAAGATTGGGGGTCACCTGCAAATTACAAACCACAGTTCAGTGGAGCTCATCACTTTAGATTAAGGTGCAGTATCACGTGAGTACAATACAGTATTTTTGAGAAGATGACCAGTAAAGTTAAGAATAGGTGACTGAGTAATTATTGTCAAAGCTAAAGCGGTAACGTTTTCCTCTTCATTCAGGTATCGTAACCATTCCAATGAACAAGTTTTTATTGTAGTTGTCCTAGAGGGCCTTCTATAACCAAGATGAACCATCATTGCTGCACATGCTTCCAGTAATAGCCAATTAGCAATCCTGACATTTATTGCTTATATCAATGACCAGGTGAACTTCAGGCTAGTCATATGCCATATCCTCAATTAGGGTTTGCCATCAAACTGTCAGACAAATGTGTTTGATTGACCTTTTCCACCATTCTAGGTGACTGTTATTGGAGAAATTTTTTTTCCTTCTTACATACTCTCAGCAACTTCAAGCCTAGAGAAGTCTGTGATACACTTGATTCTTAGCTATGGATGGAAAATTAACTGGAAAGATAGCATCTACAACGATACACAACTGATCTCTCTTCCATTGCAGCACTGTAGAAATAACATAGAACACACAGGAAGAATCAAAACGACCAGCAAAGGGAACTGTGTATGAATTTCTTCCCCGCATAATGTAAACTTAGTCTGTTTGCTTTCTTCGCTTCTAACCACAGAAATGAACAAAAAGAGAAAAAGAAACTTCATCAAAGACAACCTTTGCAGATATCTATTTGGTTAATTCTCAATTGGACATCAAGAGCAAAGAAGTGCTAAATCAATGCTTCTGTCATATTGCATCTAGTCCAAAACTAAAATACGGTGATATCCACCAAGAACAGGCTCTCTGGTTTCTAAACGGGTAGCTTATTCCAGTTAAAGACATCACGAAATCTTCGATAATATCACCCAAATCAATCCTCCTGGCCCTTCTCCGATGCATATTGTCTATGCATGGATACACATATACATAAAATAGCAAGAAAGAGACTCCAAAAAGTCATAAAGGACTTTTTTTCCATCATTATACTCCAACTTTTCCTTCCAATCAGTATCCTGCAACCTAGCGTGTCAACTTCCATCTGCAACCTATTTACAAGTCCCAACCTATAAATTCGCTAGATTCTCTATCAAGATGCTGAATATACAATCTTTTACATGAGATAAATGCCGAAAGAGCTGACAGAGTCTTTTAAAAACTCAAACCTATAAAATTACTTCGTGAATGAAAATGTAAACGTTGAGAAACCATACCATGACATCGAATTGTTCAGGCTTGGAAACGAGTTGCATGCAACAATTGTCCACGATGATCTCACTGTACTTAATCCCAGGGTACTTTTTGGCAACTTCTCGGCATGATTCCAGGAATAGACCATCTGCTAGCTTCATAATGTTTGCTTTGTGGACAGCACTCACTTTCTTTCTATTGTTCAAGTAAGCATACTCAAAAGCATATTGTGCGATACGCTCTGAACAGAACTTTGTCATCACCTAAAAGAAGGGTAGTATGAGATGCTTAAAAAGACCAAACTTTGCAATGCCGTCAAAATGAATAAACGGATCAAAGGGATTGAGCAGCCAACTTAATTTATAGTAAAATGTTTATGTCATAATGGCTAATAAGGTAGTTTTTTGACAGAGTTCATCAAAAGCAACGCTCCTGAACCAATTGAAGATCTGAGTTGAGTTAAAGATAATACATCATAGGGAGAACAGATCATGTATACCGGCATTAGCCTCGGATCTAGTTAAACAGGAGAAGCAACAGAGTAAATGATTGACAATAGATCAAATCACTGTAGTCAATGTTAGCCCAGCATGTTCACTACCCAAAGCAAAATGCTTAAGTCAGTCAAAACCAATGCCGAAACCCAGTAGTAAGCTCAACTACCCAAATATAGCAGCATATCAACCAAAACCATGCAATAGGAAACAAATTCAGTTGAAAGTGACGCCAATCATACAGCAACTAAAACACTGGAGACAAAATTAGCAGGGACATTGGATATCCATGATATTGTTGACAGGGCACAAAAGTCCCTGCTTTTTACATCCCACAAAGATAGCCCCTGTAATTTGCTCAGGTACCTCCTATGTTCGTTCGTAACATTGTCGTGACTTCTTTTGTAAGATGATGGACACACGCAGATAGCGCCAGTAATCTACTAAAAATGTGCAAACTTTGGGACAAACAAGAGGCATGCGAGCAGAATTTTAAATCCTCAGGAATGTCACTTGCTACATCACTTCAGCAAAGGGAATATGCCCATTTACTCCGGAATTCCACTGAAATATCATCGAACACAGCAACGACGCTTAAGACAACACTTCAAACCTTAGTTTAAAAGCACCACAAAGTCGTCCATCCAATCAAAACACCGCAGCAGCAACGCAAGACAAATTAAATGAAAACAAACCAGATGAAAGAAACAAAAACCTGCCCGAACCAATCCAACTGTATACCTTAAGAGACTCGACAACCCCAGGAACCACCTCGTGCTCGAGACCCGAGTACTCCCCCTCCGTGTTCTCCCGAACCACCACGATATCCACGTTCTCGTGCCTCGTTGGAAGCCCCGGCAGGTTGACGCAGTTGACGAGCGAGGCGTACAGATCGAGCTCCTTCCTCAGCTGGACGTTCAGCGAGCTCACCCCGCCGCCGACGGGCGTCTTGAGCCCGCCCTTCAGGCACACCTTGTTCTTCCTGATCGACTCGATCACCTCCTCGGGCACCCTCTTCATGTCGCCGTGGACGTCGTACTTCTCGAAGTAGACCGGGGCGTGCATCGCGGCCATGACCTCCTCGACGGAGGCGGTGACGAGGGGGCCGATCCCGTCGCCGGGGATGAGGGTGACGCCGCGGGGCGCCCCGTCGCCGGGTCGGGGCATGTAGGTGACGGATCGGGAGGGGACGAGGCGCGGAGGCGGGCTGGATCTGGAGAGGAGTCGCCTGAGGGACGACGCGATTGAAGTCCGAGCCATCGTTCCGGCGGAGACGGAGTGTTGCCCTCTTTTGGGATGGGTTGGAGCAGCGAAGGTCGACGTCAATGGCGGACCGTTACGCAATTTGAGAAGCCATTGAAGGGAGGAGGAGAATCGGAATTTCGCGACCGGAAAATGAATTTTGCTGCTTCTTTTCTGTGTCTCTTTTCAAGTTGAAAAGTAAGAGCGGACAAAATAGAAAATAAAAAAATATTGGAGAACATAGCGTGAGAAGAGGGACCAGACGAAGAGCAGTCAACGGGGCTAGCATAGGTGCCACGTGGAGGAACCGACGGCTGTCGTGGACGAGAGCATGATGGTAAAGAAAGAGTGCCCCGCAGGGAATCGAGCAATTTTGAGCGTGTCGGCCAGTCAACGGAGGAGGGTGAAACGCAAAGCGTTTACGCCGTTTACGGTCAACGAGAACTTTCGGGGGAATTGTTATTATTATTTTTATCTCGGGGGATAAGATAAGGACATTTTCGGGATTAATCACCCCCCCACTTTTGTGATACTTAACTCGTTTTTCTTTATGTGATCTATAAAGGGTCGAAAATAATGATTTCAGAATAAAAAAAATAAATGAGGAGTGAAAAATTTTCTAAAACTTTCTCGAACATTATCGCTTACATTCTTTTGTTTCTTTTTTTTTCTTTTTCTTTTTGTCCCTAAATCACCACCTAGGAAGTACGGACACTCTCTGCCTCCGGATCATCCGTGTTGTCCGACACGTATCCAACTCATCGGCGCTCCAAACAGCAAGCAACACGGAGTCCGGTATTCCGACACGTCATTCCAACACACACAGAGTCAATTTTAGATATTTTCAATAAATTAGGTTTCAAAATGAAAATATATCAAAGATGTATATAGTTAAGTCATATACTTAGCTATCCCTGAATTAATATATCCGAACATCCAAAAAAAAAAAACTAACCGTGAGTCTCTAACGAATAAGAAGAATAAACTCACCGCTAACATTTTTCTATATACGTGATAATTTATTTTGTATATATAGAAATATACATTTAAAATACAACATGTCTCAACTGTCAGAATTTTTTTTTTTTTTTAGAAATGACGTGTCGTGTCGCATCGCATATCGATGTCGATACTATTTAGACCATCACTTCGTACCTCTAAGCAAGATTGGTCTCTTGAAAAAGACCGAATTGCCCTTTCTTAAGAAATTCTCGGACCCCAAGCCTGTCAAAAACCTCAGCCTCCATCACTGGTCGCCAGACTCGCCACCTGGCCTGAGCAGTGAGCCACGCCGGGCAAGCGGGCCCAGGATTTTCCCCATGCTTCTAGGCCCGGCTTCTTGTTCAAACTGATTCTAGTTCAATTATTGAGAATAAGATAAAAAACAATTAGACGAAAATTAATGTAAAATACTCAATCAATTAAGCATGAGTGAAGTACCAAGCACATCCGCAAATAATTCTGAAAAAAATTTACGTGTATATGTACCTTAGCAACAATTACACAAAAATTACATCAAATACAAGGTCCGATAAATCCGGTGTTCTCGACACCGGGTCGTTCACCATGATTCTGATGATACATTATCCTCGTTGTCCTCTTTTATACGTTGGCATGTCCTGCCGAAGTCAATTCTCGCCCAAAAAATCGCCATGACCCACGACATCCATTTTTATTATTTTTGAACTTTGAGCAAACAAGCTAGACTTATTGTCTGTCATGATTTGTTTACTAGCATTGAACATGAACCCCAATGGTGCCTAACGACTCTCCTCGCCCTCCAATCTTTGTTGTGTCAACGGTACATCATATGAGTAGTGAAGCTGAGTTACCCCGGGTTTACCCGTGGTGTAAAGTCGCAGCCGGGTAGCTACTTTGAGCGCCCAGAAACAACAAAGAGGCGGATCCGAGAATAACTAGTCCCGCCCCGAGCGAAAAGTTTCAAGTCGAGATCAATCCGGCGGGAAAGAAGTTACAGAAAGTTCTTCGAGCAGCTTCTACTACTTAGGTTAGGGGAAGAAGACTTTACTGGGTCATATAGGTTTTCCATGATCGATTCACAGCACGAGGACTTCTCTTAAATCTCAAGGAATTAAGGGAGTGGAATTGCTTAGCTGTGCTGCTGCTGGATGGTCAGTACAGACAAATCTTCTCATTAGATTCGTTTAACCTCTGTTTCTCCAGAACGTAGCCTGGGATTGGATAAAAGCCAGTTGTACACAGGAAGAGAAAGCAAATCGCTTCGGTTGTTCATGTGATTCTAGTCCTTGTCATATTCATCCTGAAATACTAGATTCAAATTACCCCAACTGTCTTGATTCCTGGGAAACTTCCCTTCCAGTTCGAATCCGGCAATGTAACGTGAAGCTCAGAACACCTCCAACAAGGTGCCAGGATGAACTCGAAGTGAACATCTTTGTAAAATAAAAAGTAAAAAACTGTGGCTCCTACATAATTAGCCATGTACATTAGCCTATAATGTCCCTACCAAGTTCGTGATGTCTAATGGTTTGAGGGTTGGTATTTGTAGTTGTTGAATGAGTGAGTTGGTGAGTGATGCATAAGTTTCAGCTTCTGTCGAGAAATTCCTCCATAGATCTAGCAAAAAAGAGTTTTGACAACTCCCAAAACATCTTTCCAAAACAATGTCCATGCTTAATCCCGGTTCATGTCAACAAAAGCATACGAGACATCAGAAGATCAAACAGGGGAGCTCTGAAAAACTACGAAATATACTCTGTTATTCAAGAATGGTCATTCCAAAATGCAGAACCGCATTTTGTATCTGCCATGCTAGTAGAATCAAATCAAGATCTCCCACAATGCAGTCGCTTTCGGCCCGAAATTTTTCTCCAATCTGCATTTTATTTCTGCAAGTCTAGTGGAATCAAATCAAGATCGCCAACAATGTAATTGCTTTCAGCCAAAATTTCTGTCCAACCCTTTGTTTCTTGGCTTATATGAGAACCAAAACATCCAAAAACCAGGACAAAAACCCAACTCTTCTCACCTCCCACCTCCAATCCACAGTGAACAACAACATGACAACAGGAAAAATACAGGAAAAAAGGGGGAAAATACAAATAATTAAGCACTAGTTTACTCTATATGAATTGAGAAACTCAAATCCAGAGTCCATGGAATTGTGGATTCAAATCTAGGCATGCCTTGCCTGGAAGTCTCTCATGAAAGCAACCAGCTTCTCAACACCAGCCAAAGGCATGGCATTGTAGATTGAAGCCCTCATGCCTCCCACCGACCTGTGCCCCTTGAGCTGAACCATCTTCTCCTTCGCAGCCTCCTTGATGAACTCGGCCTCCAGCTCCGACTTCTCCAACGTGAAGGGCACGTTCATCAGCGACCTCACCGACGCCTCCACCGGGCATCTGTAAAACCCTTTGCTGTCGTCGATGGTCCGATACAGCAATTCGGCCTTGTTCTTGTTCTTCTTCTGCACCTCCTGCAGGCCTCCCTGCTCCAACAGGTCCTCGAACACGAGCCCGCACATGTAAATCCCGTAGCAGGGCGGCGTGTTGTACAGCGAGGCGTTGTCAGCGTGGATCTTGTAGTCGAGCATCACAGGGGTGATCCCCTGAGCGTTCCCGATCAGATCCTTCCTGATGATCACGATGGTCACCCCGGACGGGCCGACATTCTTCTGCGCCCCGGCATAGATCACCCCGAACTTGGACACGTCCACGGGCTTGGAGCAGAAATTCGAGGACATATCAGCCACCAAGAGCCCGCCTTTGTTCTTCGGAACAGGGTAGTTCTTGAATTCGACGCCGTGGATAGTCTCGTTGGCACAGATGTGCAAGAATTTAGCATCCGGGTCCTGCTCGACATCGCCAAAAGATGGGATCTTGGTGTACTTCTCGGCCTTCCCCGACCAAATCACCTTGGCCTTGCAGTACTTCTGGGCCTCCTTGAAGGCCTTGTCGCCCCAAGAGCCGGTGACGAGGTAGTCGACGGGGTCGTTGGGGTGGCAGAGGTTGAGGGGAACGGCGGCGAACTGGGTGGTGGCGCCGCCCTGGAGGAAGAGGACGGCGTACTCGGGGGGGATCTCGAGGAGGGACCGGAGATCCGACTCGGCCTTCTGGATGATGGAGGAGAACTCCTTGCCGCGGTGGCTCATCTCCATGACGCTCATGCCGGATCCGCGCCAGTTGTAAAGCTCCGACTGGGCCTTCAGGAGGACGTTCTCCGGCAGGACGGCGGGGCCGGCGGCGAAGTTGCAGACCCGTTCCTGGGCCGCGGCGGGGGGCGGCGGCGGCCTCGGATCTTGGATTTGGGTGGTGGCGGCGCATCTGATGGAGACAGGCTTGAGGGCAGCAGCGGTGGGGAGGCGGGTGGCGACGGGGAAAACGGCCTTGGGGGTGGCGGTGGAGGGGCTCTTGAGGAGGATGGAGTGAGGGGAGGCGGCGGTTGCCATGGCGAGGGCGGTGGCGGTCGGGGGCTGATTTTGGGGCTGGTGGAAGTAGGTTGGTGGAGGAGAAAGACGTGGGTGGGTCGTATTTATAGGGAGAGCCATAATGATCTTGGGATATTCTTCTTCTTCAGGGAAGGAAAGGGCCAACTACAGCCGAACTGTTTCCCATGATACTTCTCTTTGATTTGGAGTTTGCTAGCAATGTAGCGACACCAATCCAAAGGGGAGTTGGTGAAGATTGGAGTCTTTTTCAAACTTCTCTTTGCTCGGATATTCTCATCCATGAATAAATTCGAAGAAGAGTAGTAGTTGGTAAAATCAAAGCCGACATTCATAAATTTATTTTCTCAGACTTCGAATCAAAATAAATGATTTGATAAATATTTTCCTAAAAATGATCGTCGCATTCTTAGAACTAATTAGTCAATGTAAAATGTTTTTCATTATCGACGATGATTTATGTCTAGATATTTTCGCAGGCGATAAAAATATTTTTGTTCATTCATTTTCGTAAGCGATACAAACAATCGATTTTTAAAAAAGCGTTTTCTAAGGCATTCATTTTTCACAAAGCAAACACGCCCTGAGGCTCTAGACCGAGTAATGTGCTGTCGAATGTCACGCATGGTCTTAGGTTAGAATGGAGATAAATTCTCGATGAGCAAGAAATACTCTTCTCTGTCTTATGTTGATTTAAGTCGAAATATTCATTATTATCGTTTTCCAAGGGAGAGAATTGCACCAAGAATCCTAGAGTGCGCTTAACAACATTTTTGCACTAAAAATCTGCTTTTGATTATAAGTTAATTTTTATATTTCTAGAGAGAAATGATTTTTTTTTACTTCTTTAAGTAGCTTCAAAATTATTTTTGAAGCAAAAAAATGCTTCAAAAATAATAATAAAATAAAATTGCATGACAAAATGGATTTCTACTTCAAAAATTACGCTATCGAAAGAATTTCTATATTCTATTCCAAAAATGTTATCACGGGCCCTAAACATTTGGCTCCGATTTGTAATCTTATTTTAAATGTTCCCAAAAACATGCATTTAAGTCCCAAATGTTTGTTTTTTTTTTTTACTGCTATGTTGATTTTTTGGACATGACACCTCGAAATCTAACATAACATTTTCTGATATTTTTGTATTTAGATTGTCACGTCGCGCCACGTTAGAAAAAGTTGAACTTTTTTAAGAAAATGAAAGATCTGTCACAATTACAGAATTTTCAACAATAATATTCAACTGCTCCGGCTGCGCACATGCGACCCACAGGAAACCAGACAAAGGACCAATTTCTTTCAAGCATTTTCAGAACAGGTCCTCTCCCGCGCTTATTAAACAGACAATAATTAAGAAGAAACTAATCCCCGGCAAAAGAAAAGAGCACCCGTTAATAAGACGACTCTTCTTTAATGACAATATACAATGAATATTTATGATCCGTTTAACCAGGAATACTGGCCTGCTAGGCAAACAATATTGTGTGAAGTCCAGGCCTACCTAGCAAGAAGCTGAAGCTTCCCCTTTGTGTTCCCGGGAGGCTTCTATACCCGGGTTTACCAAGCAGTCGTCGGTCGAAGGCGACCCGATGCCATCTGGTCGGCGAGAGGCCCCTTTGTTCCCTCCAAATCTTTTTCTTCCCTAAAGAGACGGAATATGGAAAGAACTTACGGAGTTAAGTTATTTTTTTCACTATACCGAAGAGTTCATTGTACTGTTTCTCCTCGAGCCTTTTAAAGACCCGCTCAAGTCTAAAACAGACAATAATTAAGAAGAAACTGATCGGGGCAAAAGAAAAAAAAGCACTCAGTTAATAAGATGACTCTTTTTTAATGGCCATTAATAATGAATATTTCGAAACACCCATTTATAAAAGACAATTCTTTTTAATCTTAATGTAAATTTTAGACTGAGTGCACCCAGATTAAAACTAATGGCCATATCCGTATCGTTACACGGAATCCTTCTCCTTGTCGAGTTGCTGTTGGATGGTAATCGAAACGTGCTTTTTTTTCTCATGAATTAGTTATCAATGTCTAGCCGACCGCAACTTGACTCTTCGGCATTACTTTTCGGCATCACTTTTCGCTACGGAATTCAAATCAAATTTGACTCCCTCGATGGAAGCTGTCTTCTAACTATGCCTACTTTCCCTGCTTCCTGAGAAAAAAGGTGATAGAAAAGATGGGAAAGGGAAAAAAATATATTATGGAAAATGAAATTTTGGCCCAATGTGGAGCTAATTCCCTAAAAAAAACACGAGCTTTAGATTTAATGACAATTCCGGCCTGAACTTTTTTTTTTGTGTCTCATAAAAAAACACAAACTTCGGATCCAAAGACGAATGTGGACCAAATTTTTTTCATCCCATAAAAAACACCAACTTTAACTCGAGTCCTAAAATTGACTCCCGTTCCAAATTAGTTATCCAACGTGAGAATTACATGTTATCAATAAATTCACGTGACTTGCCGATGTAGATTTAAGGAACTATTCATCATGTTCTTAGCATGGAATTTGAAGTTGTTCATCTGCTTCATTTTTTGCACAACTTGAAGGATGACAGTTAACTTATTCATCGTCTCCTTCACTTCACTAGAATACGAAGCTATGTATTACCACGTATGGAGAGACGCTATACCCTCCCCGAAACCGATGAATAACTTCATATTCTGTTCCAAAAAGACGATAAATAGTATCTTAAATCCACGTCAACAAACATCGTGAAATTATTGATGACTTGAAATTGTTATGTTAGACAACTAAATTATTGGGGAGGCCGGATTTGAAACTCAAGTTAAAGTTTGTGCTTTTTCATAAGATAAAAAAAAATTCAGGCAAAAATCGTCATTAAACCTAAAATTGATGTTTTTTTATGAGATAAAAAATCTCGGGTCGAATCGTCATTAAACCTAAAGTTAGTACTTTTTTAGGAGATTAGCCCCCAATGTGTGACAAAACCTTTGAATTTTTAACTTGTTCAATTCGATTCCCGAATAACCGGCAAATATTCAACATAAACTTCATGTTTGTTCAAATGACAAATCAGCCATTACTCAATGATGACGACCACGACGAGCCAACATGTCCATTTTTTATCCATCTATTTTGGAAAAGAAAAGAAAAAAATAAAGCATTAACACATCCATCATTATATAATAACATCAATTATTATATCTCGAATTGAGACAAACATCTTACATGGCTAACCTACGAATAACTTCCTTTCTGTCCACTGTTGTAAAAATAACTTATTTGAAGCTATAATCCACAAATTCCATTTAATTTGAATCAACAAAAGGATGGTATTAAACATTTTCAAATAGTCTATAAACTGATTAAACATTTACCAGTACTTCAAAGACCACATTAAAAAAATTTAAAATCCACGGATGACAGCGGCCAAAGTTCAGTGACTTGCGAAATTATCATGTCTGTCAAGTTCCTGTTGCTTGATCTCACCAACGTGGCTATTCTCAACCCTTTTCTTGTCCGGATTATTTCAACCAAAACGAGCTTCGCCTTGATCCGCACAATCAAGTATGCACATGCTTGTCACAATCGGCTCTAAGGAAAGTAGAAACTGTAAAACAGCTTAACAGTCATTAACATATTTTCCTTACTTCTTGTTTCTCTTTCCGCCAAGCTGGCGAAAAACCTTACCAAGAATCAGTAAAAGATTTCGGCAACTTGTAGCAGACCACGATAGGACTTAGCGAACAGGTTGAATAATTCTAGAATGCCTCTTTCAGGATGACCAGAAACCACCAGCAGCAGCAAAGAACCGTGTCAAGACTAGCCCTTTTAACTTGTAAGAAACACCACAGGCTAATATATATAGCAATAAAGCGTCCTAAATTTGCATACTCTATTTGCTCTGTAGTTGATGTAATAAATACCAAAAGAATTGGAACTGGAAGTGTACAAAAAATTAGGATGCTGTTGAAGTGAATATAAACCCAGGGCCAGCACAATCCCGACAAAATGCTGATACACACCTGCAATCAAATAGGCATAAAGTATTATAAAAAGTATTATAAATGCAGAAAAGGAATCAAGGAATAAGACACATAAAGAGGAGCGGGAACTAACCAGTCAGTTATCCTGTTCCTGAGAGTAATCTACATCTACGAAAATTTCTCATCTGAAAAGACATCACAAAGCAGGAGCCTGGTTTTCCTTATAATTTCCATCGACAACATTCTCATTTGAAAATATCAGATAGCAGGGGCATACTACTTTCCTCCTCAACTAATACTTTCCTCTTTCTGTGCTTTGCCTCCTCCTTTAAACCTCTTTCGACGATCAACACATTTTCCTGCTTGTTTACGTCTTCGGAAATTGATTCATGCTTCTCAGTTAGGTCCAGCTGGTTTTCAGATGCTGAATTTTCTGAAGAACACCGCTTTACTGCCTTCACTCGCTGTTTAGTTTCGCCCTTCATATCCTTAAGAATTCCACTAACCCTCAACCTTTCACTCCTTTTCTTCACAACAACCTTTTGTTCAAAAGGACTGCATCTCTCCCCATCAAACTTTTGTTTTTCATCAACACCACCTTTGTGCAATTCAGAACTTGACACTGGTTGACTGCTCTTATTATCATCCTTGAACACCTCTTGAGCTATAAAATGGCTTAGAGATGACCCTTCATTCTGCTTACTGACAACGGTTTTTTGTTGATACCCAACAGCATCCATGAGCTTCTTACCCTCAACAGCCTCCTCTCCTTGCACTACTCCGCCACTCATAGTATTCAGAATGATTTTGCCAAGAACATGTCTTGTTTCACGAAGAAAACCCCTACCAAGTAACTCATAGTTGATTTCAAAACACTGTCTCCCATCATTGTAAGATACAACATCACTAACCAGCACTTGAAAAATTTCTCTAACATTATTCGCCACCTGCTCTTGGAGGAGCACCTAAACAATCGTGTGGTGTATATGAGTATATGAGCGAAGCATATGCAAATAAGCGATTGCAGCACGAAAATTTTTGACAAGTAATCCGATTGGGATTGGGACAGCACTGATTACTCAAGTCCTCACTATTCCTAATTGGATATTTGGCGTGTAAACTGCAGATAAGGATTCGACTAGTGAGATCTTCAATAGGACTCTCCTCTCTTTTTTTTTTTTTTTTTTTTTTTTGGGGGGGAGGGGGGGCGTCAAAATGTAACTTGTGTGCCAGTGCCTAACACAGAGATCTTTTTTATGCCAATAACTAACAAAATCATGAAAATTAATACACAAAGGAACTTTCTCTAAGCATAACTTAAATAATTGTTTATGCTATCTAACATCACAGATTTAGTATGCTTGATGAACATGTCTTACGAGGATATCTTTCGTCAAATAATATGGTGTCTACATCTGATATCCATTACAAAGAAGCAATTTAAGCATGTTTTCCTCATTATCATAAGCTTTCCGTCCCCTTGAAATCCGCTAAGGTTAATATGTGCTGGTCCACATTAGCAATTGGTATTTGAATATTACATATGGTGGACTATGTTAATTAGTTTATAATTGCATATTGTCAAATAGCAAAAAAAAATTGCATCGGAGATCAATGAGCTCTCTTCACGTGCATTGAAAATGTCAAATACATTAATTATTCATTTGAGGGAGAATGCTACATTACAATTGGCCACATAGATAGGACTTAGGAGTACTTGGTATAGACCCTAAAACATTAAAAGTTCACAGAGAATTTAAGAAAGTCCCACCACATTAATATATAGCTCTCAAGGACAAATTATGTCAAAAGTATGGCAAAATCCCTTACTGAACTTTCAAATGAAAAGAAGAATGTTAACTTAGTGCATTGGATTTTT
Organism: Rhodamnia rubescens; assembly: GCA_021437795.1. Taxonomy (NCBI): domain Eukaryota; kingdom Viridiplantae; phylum Streptophyta; class Magnoliopsida; order Myrtales; family Myrtaceae; genus Rhodamnia; species Rhodamnia rubescens. The sequence continues at coordinate 446,048 of JAILYA010000046.1, forward strand.
CAATGTCATGAATTAGGTTTAACCATATGTGTTTAAAACACACATTAAATGCTTCTGAAGTAATGTACATAAAATTCTGCATTTATGGACTCTATGCTCTCGAAAATATGCTGATTACATTTTCTTGCTTTATGCATTAATGAGGTGTTTGGTAATTTATTGACAGTAGGAATAGTTATTCTTTTGCACATAATTGTTTATCTTACTTAAGAGTTCAATGGAGTTTCTATTAATAATAGGTGAAGGAACCCCATTTTTACTCCATGTTCCACTTTATAAATGACTTATATGACTCCATTGTCATTAGTGTTCCCTAAAAGAATGAAATTTTAAGAAACCCACAATGGTGGAACCAATCAAATAGAAGTAATCAGGAAAAGTAGAGAAAAGGGATTGAAGATGAGCTAAATTAGAGATGTAATTAAAGAAAAAATGAAACTGATGAGCAGGAGAAAACAGTGGGAAGGGGGAGGCAGAATGGGGCCCACAAAGAGAGGACAAATAAGATCAGAAAAATGAGGTGGAACTGGAGTTATATCCTCCCTTGCTGCACAATTTACAAATTTTCAAAGAAGTAGTTGGGCTCTATTGCCATAACAGGGTGACAAAGGACAATAAAAAACAAAAGAGGGAGGGAAGAATATGGGATGGACGAAGACGTGCTCCAAGTGCCTGTTATAAAATGTTTTAGATATCATCAAAGCAAAGTAGAAAAACAGTGCATTACAAACTCAATGACCTCATTGTTAGCGCTAGTTGGGCAAAAATTTATGTTCAATTACATAACAAAGTGAGGGCCTATGTGGTGGTTTTGGATGGCCAAACTACCAGAGAGATAAATAGTGACGTACACATGTATATGTAAGAGAGAGAGAGAGAGACAGAGAGAGACAGAGAGAGAGAACAGAATGGGGTGGACTTGTTTTATTGTGTTCCCACAGAAAAGCAATGACTCAAGAAAGGTTAATATCACCCTATCAACATAACATTAAGCTCCTAGATTGAATCTTCCACAGCAGAGGACAGGAGTCTCACATTTAAAGCACAAGGTGGCATATTGAAAACAATAAGTGCACGTCTCATGTCAAGTAGATAAAACGAATAGCACACTTACCAAACCAGAACAAGTGGAATGTGGATATCTGCTCATCGATTCAATTAGTCTGTCCGTATCACTTAAGATAGAGACAGATTCTTGCACCAAAGATGCTAAATTCCTAACGCTTTCTGCAAGTGCTGATTCATAACTAGATGACCCTGAGATCTCAGGTACAAAATTTACTTCCAGTTTAGCATGTTTATTTGCAAATTGGGAAGCTCCTTTCCATTTCCCATAATATAGAGTTGATGCAAAAGCCCAAATTACTAAAGCATCTTGAGGGTTCTTCACTAATGCCGAGTGAAAGGCTAACAGTCCAATCCTGTCATATTGAAGAAGGGTCAGCTGCACCTTTTGTACACATAAGATAACAGAGTGATTAGAAGCAACTCAGTAGAATGTGAATGGCTACCCACCACAAAGTGCAGTCTGAAGGCTGATCGCACGAAACTACTTTGTCCAAATTGTACATTAATCTCTGACAAACGAGATATCAGTATTAGATGAAAGGATAGAAGATTTGAAATAATTTACATTCTAGGATACACAAAATAGACAACTTCCGAGAAACATTTGATATTTACAAGGAACAAATAAAGATGCTGTCTGGAACTGTACCAGAACTTTTTGGCTTTTCACAAAATGATTATGGCAGGAAAATTGAAATAAAAAAGACGATGAGGGAAGTAAGAGAGTTCCCTAATTTACTCAAACCTGAATCTATCAAGAGAAAACAACTATACTTCCAACATGACGTTTCCATAAGTTAAATCAATCTTGCATGATGTCTGTCCCCAAAATTAACCAGAAGGACAAGCTATGTTGATTGTAAAACCATAGCAGAAGAAACCTTACCATCAACATCAAGGAGCTTTGGGCAGAGTGCCCCCTATTCTGCTGATCAAGATACGCTGCCTGCAACATGGACTAATGTTAGAAATAACCTCATTATAACTTAGAAATAACTTACACTACGCAAAGAAAGCAACAAAAACAGCTGACATGAAATGGGAGAATAATCTCGAGTAGCCTAAGTCTCTGAAGCAGACAGAGAGAAGGTTCAGCAGCTCCATAGGATAGCATAGAATTCACCTCCAACATTAGCCTGTCCTGGAAAAGGATATGTAAGACAGACCATCAGCTAGAGGTAAAGAAAAGGTACTTCTAGCTAATGATTTCCCCACAATATAAAAGGAGAAAAGTGCATGCCAGCAATGAAGAACATAGATAAAATATTCCATCAGTGGTCCTAGCCCGATAAACAATTCCAAAACCATAGTTATCTTCTTGAAGACAATAATTCCACATCGATACCTTGTTTAAACGTGTAATGGATGACGAGAGACTACCAATGGCAATTTCAATATCCCTGGACAATGCCAAACCCAGACGAGCTGCAATTCTCACTCCGCGCAGGATTCTTGCTGCATGAATGACTTATATGTGATTGTCTATCTAGTTTTACTTTGCCATTTTGATAGGGATTGACCAATAATTTTGCTTAAAATTTTCGCTATAGAAAGAAAGACATACCACAATCCTCTTCAAAAGACAACTGGGCAGGGATTATAGTCCTAAGCTGGGTATCAAGCAAAAGATATGATGTGAACTTCAAGTAGTCAAATAGCAAAGAAACAGTAAAGATGAATACAAGCATTGATACCAAAGGAAGTAAAGAGTAACCTTCAAAGATCTCACATCTTCCATTGCATTGGTGTAGTCATAAATTTTGTTCTCTGATGGATCAAAGAATAAACTGCAAATGAAGTATGAAGGTACAGTTACCATGGTATCTATTGGAAGCAAAATGGGCTAGACAGTTCAGTACGAGCATCAGCAGCTGATAAAATAATTTATCTGGAAAACAAAGGTTATTTCACCAGGATGCGTATATCAAAAAAATATTCTTCATATTGATGAGCCCCTTTAAGACCATTGGATTTGATAGCAGTTAGAACCAGAGAATATGTTATGCTACCCATTAACCAGCCTCTCCCCACAAGGTAAACATCTAGAATATCTGAATGACATAGAGAGCATTATAGAAAATGTGCCTGAGCACCAGCTGAAAGTGCTCCTGGTTAGTTCAACCACTTTCAAGGACATTTTGGCTTTCACGCTTTTTTGTCATGACAGATCAGCCCACACCAATGCAATTCTGCTTATGCAGAAAGTCCAAAGCACTATTGAACTTGTTCAAATAAAAGAAAGAGTCAGTAAAGTCTCAGTTGAAACCCCTTGAGTATCTTCTTATAGCTCCCACATCTCAACCATAGATTGAACAAAGTAAGAAGCATTCACTCATGAAAGTAAGATTGGCCCTGAGGCATATGTCTAAGCTGCTGTATCCCTGTTATTTCCATGGTGCATCCTTGATGCTTCCAAAATTAGAGTTTTTACATCTACGTTCGTACACCTAGATGTATCTGATAAGTATTTGGCATATCGGGCTTGTATCTGTATCTGATTGGGGTACAAATCAAAGGACTTATCTGAGCTTCCACACAAAAAAAAAGGGGAGGGGGCGCTACAGGTGACACGAATAATTCATAATTTTGCCAAAACAGGAATAAAAATGAAGAAAAGAATATCCTACCTGTTTATTGTGAAGTCCCTATGCACCGAGTCCTTCCAAAGGATGAAGTCCTTTTCACTGCAGCCACTTGGCATGCAAGAAAAGATAACCTTCTCCTTTCCTTCTGCCCTCTTTGCCATGGTCTTAAAGCTGGACACCTTCTCCAAAACACATGCAGTAAAACATCAGCAAATGCTAAATGCAAAGTAACAGAGACAATTAAACAAGTCAAGTCTCAAGAAGTAAGCAAGAGAATATCAGCAAAGCTTTATCCACCAACTAACCTCTACAACAGAACCTTTAATCCGGACCCTACATATTGGGAATCGCCTTCCAACAATATCGCAACGATGAAATCTTTCCTTCACCTGATAGGAGACGTTGAAAAACTAATTCAATGTCTGAACTTTACTGGTTGGGTGTTTTCTCGCACCAACAAAAGTAGAGGAAAAAACAGAGCAACCTGCTGTAAATCAGCTGAGGTAATGACATCAAAATCTTTTGGAATTCTATTCAAAATTAGGTCTCTGACACATCCGCCAACTAGATAAGCATTAAATCCTGAGTATCATCACAAAATAGACAAATCACGTCATAACTAATAAGTTACCGCCAGCTGCATGTCATATGCAGAAATACAATGACGCCAATGTCTTTTATTCATGGCGACGTTCAATACAGGAAACGCAGTGATGAGTAATAGAGAAGACCTCCACTCTATCAAATATCATGATTCAAGTATGAACAATATGTCTCTCCCTCCGTGAGAATAGATAAATTTATCCAGCAAATTACCAAGCTATGAGCAGGCCATGGAATCAAGTCATTACCGCCACAAACCATGTGTCGACAACTCTAAAAGAGAAAAAAAGTAAAGACCGAGAGAAAAACAAGATAAAGCGCATTGGACCTGCATCGCGAAGCAACGCCAGGACGGTCCAAGGAGATTTCGGGATCAAATGACCTGTTGCTCCACAGGACCTCGCATCATACGTCTTCCACGTTGACATATCGATCTCAACTGAATCACCACCAAATTTGAACAACGCAAACTTAATCTCCCTATCGACCCAACGTCGAAAATGGTACGTGAATTCCCCAGAAAGCAGCGTGCTTGCATCAGTAAGTTACTGTACCCAGATGTCGGTCATCGTCGGAGCTCGCCTCCGCTTGCTCCTGAGCATGCAACTCCCCTCCAGCGAGCATGCGGTTCAATCTCTGAACAAAGAGGGAAAACAGAAATCGATGACGAAACCAGGTAGGCTCACCAACTGTTTGATGAATTGGCGCAACAAAGAAGAAAACACAGTGTGGGTGTGTGTGTGTGTGTGTGTGTGTGAGAGAGAGAGAGAGAGACCGGAAGTGGGCATAGCGCCTTGAGGCGAGAGAACACGCCGTTACCGGCTCTCAGGCACACCGCCATGACGATTCGAAGCAAGAATCACGGCATCGTCAAGAGAAGAGAGTGAGTTCAGGAGGTTGAGGGAAACATCCGCAGACGCTCGAGGTTTTCGTTTGCGAAGCGGGCCGACCTTCCCCCAATTTTAGGAGAAAGAATTTTTCACTTTCCCTTCCCTGAGAAAATTGCTAATTCATTTTCATCTGCACATTAAAACTTGATTCAGACAATCTCTATATCTATATAAATATATCATTGCTGACTAGATTAAGATCATACGTCATCAAAGTCAAACCCATATGTACCCCAATATATAGTGTCGAGGAATGTTTTTCCACAGGTTCTTGTTTTTTTTTTTCATACATATAAATAATATGTGACCAATTTGACTTTCATAAATAATCATGTGGAGACATGCGAGAAAAATTTGGCCGGAGGCAATGCTAGGGAGCATATGGCCACAAATTTCGAAAAGTCCAAGGGAATAATTGCAACATTTGAAATCCCGGGATATAAGTTATGAAGCAGTGACACTTTCGGGTGGCTTTTGTGTCGTGTTAGATACGTGTCGAATACCTGTCACTCTTCGACACTTGGTGTCGGGTGTTAGATATTCGACACGTGATCGGCGCTCGGGGACATGCCGGCGATACTCGAGTTCAAGATCTCAACACGGCACTTCGACACGCACGAGATCAATTTTAAGCATTTTTAATAAAATCATGATCAAAATGTAAATCTATCAAAAATATGTATACTTAAGTCATGTACCCCACCATCTCAAAATTAATATTTCAAGCCAACCCAAAGAACCTAATCATGAATCCCTAACGAAAAAGAAGAAGAAGCAGTGAGCAACTCACTATCGATATATATGTGTGTATAATACTTGCATCACGTATATACAAAAATATATATTTAATATACAATGCGTCCCAATACGTTAAAATTCTCTATTTTTTTTTATTAATAATGTGTTGGCGTGTCCTATTGCTTATCATGTGTTGATGTCAGTGCTACTTAGGATATAACTTATCATGATCCTGAAAAGTGGATTTTTTTTTTTAAAAGTGGATTTTTTTTTTTTTTGGTTGAAAGAAAAGTGGAGTTTGATAAATGACATTCTGTAACGGAAATAGCCCCTTCCTGTGCATTTATATTTATGTTATTTATTTTGCTGTAGCTTTTGGCATTGTTATTTCTCTATTTTTCCTATTAACAAAAAGGAAGCGATACAATAGACAATAAGAGATTTACATTTTTTTATACTGTATTGGGAAAAATCTCATTTTTTGTTTTTTTTTTGTTGCGTGTGGCAACAGGCTTTACTTTATAATGAACCATCGCAACCTTTCGTCCGCACTATTTGAGCATAACCGAACTGTAATTAATCACCACTTTTGGAAATTCGTTTTTCCAAATAACATAAGTAAAAATCAACATAATGAAATTTCCGCAAACATGTTGCGAAACCCTCTCGTCGAAACTCACTTTAACGTAAACGTAAATGTTTCAATCGTCTTTCTTGTTGATTAGCAACAACATGACAAGCTTGCTCTCGAGTTACGTTGTACAAATTGAAATGTCCGTGTACGTATAGTACATATTGACATCACGAATAAAAAGAAAGAAAAAAAGGATTTCACATAGTCTAACATCTAGACGACACATGTGTCTTTGCCTAATTACAGAAAAATATAGCTTAATGCACACGTCATTAATATTTTTGATTTATTTTTCCTGTACTTTTGGCATCTTTATTTCTATATTTTTCCTCTTAACAAAAGGCAATGATACTATAGAGAATAAGAGATTGATATTTATATGACGCATTGGCAAAATCTCATTTTTTTTTCTTGGCATTGACAATCGAAATATATAATTTATCAAGAGTTATAATAAGGTATAACTCCTTTGACAACAATAATCATTCATGTGAACATGGATCCTATATCTAATTTATCAAGAGTTATAATAAGGCATAACTCTTTTGACAACAACAATCGTTCATGTGAACATGGATCCTTCCCGGGAGACATAGCCAAATTACTTGCTAAACAAGCTTTGTAGAAATTTTAAGTATGTTCAGTTGTTCTCTCTAGAATTATTGCATGACTAGATGAATAAAAGAAATTGAGTTAATTTCATGAAAAATCTCAAACTAATACACATGTGATAAATTTATTCAAAACTAAAATTTTTTTTATCACAAAAAATTTCAAATTGATACACATGTGATAAATTTACACTAAACTAAATTTTTTATCATAAAAAAAAAATCTCAAACTAGTTTACTTGTGATAAATTTATCCTTCGTTAATTTTCGTTAAATTATATTAATACCACGAGAAACCTCAAAATGGTACACCAATGACAAAGGATGGGTAAAGAACCTAGATTTGTACACTCGTCAACCCTCACGTATTATCTAATTCGGCTATTTTATGGTAAAATTTTGACGGAAATTAATGGAGGGTAAATTTGTTATAAAGTGTACCGGTTTGGGGTTTTTGGTGATCAAAAGAATAGTTTGAGAAAAATTCGTTGCATATATACCAGCTTGGGATTTTTCGCGGAATTAACCCGAAGAAATTTGATAATTGAACTTCCTTTCCATTTTATCAAGCCCTAGAACTCACCCCAATCGCAATAAGTGGTAAATTTTTCTCACACAAGTGATTAATTTTAAGAACTCATAAGTGGCGATTAAATTCTTCTAAGTCCCAAAATATAAAATTTCGGATGCCTTTGGTCATATTTTAACTTTTCTCCGTTTCATACATTTTTTCATTTAGCTTAAGTTCACATTATAAAAAAAAATAGTTTTTTGGTTTTTGTTTCGAGGAGACTTCTTTTATCAGTACACTCAAAAAAATATCCGAATAATTCATTTCATCATTTTATTTATGTCTTTTTCTCTATTTTTTTTTTTTGAGAGTCTTTTTCTCCACCTTAAATTTGCAAAAAAAAAAGGGGGAAAATTGGTTGTGCTTTTTATTAACCTCATATAAATCTTTCATCATCCAATTTCGTGCAAAATCTGCAAATAATTGCCCGCCAAAGTAACACTTGGTGTTGGTGGAATGGCGGCAATAATACAAACCATCGCAACCTTTGGCGCACAAACCAATCCGTCATTAATCCCCATTTCCGAAAAACCTCCTCTTCCGACAGTATAAAATAAGCTCCGCACGATCGGATTTTCTCGGACACAACAACTGCGAAAACCCTCCTCTTGAAACTCCAGTCCGACGTATCCGCAGTGTGTCTCTCGATCATCTTCGTCGTTCATGAGCAACCCCATGACAAGTCGCACGGCCAGAAACACAGTGCAAACCCTCGAAATGGATCCTCCGGATTCGAAAACGGCATCGCCAATCCTCCCCACCATCCTCGCGCAAGACGAGTCGATGATGGTGACAAGGACAACAATGTTATTGTGGTTTCTCGGGGCAATGATATGGTGACTGAAGTGACCAGTTGGGGTTCGAAGGGTTCCGCCCTGCGTGGCGGACCGAGATTTTGGAGGCAACGTAGAGAGACCCACCGCCGGAGGTCGCGCAGGCGGCGTGGGTGCTGAGGCGGAGGACGAACCCCAAGATGCCCCAACTCCCAAGGTCGTGCAGCGTGTGCCCGTCAAAGCTCTATTGCTGGCGGGAGCTGTTCGCGCACTGAGCACACCCAGAGAAAGAGTCTCGGTGCAACATGCGCGAGATCTCCCCGCCACCGGGCTCCCCAGTGGAGGGGGAGGCTCGCAATCACGGCAGCAACAGTGTCAATGGCCGGGAGCTCGCCTCGACTTTACTCCATGCGTCGCCGAGGGCAGATAAGGACCCGGGGATCGAGGTGCTGCTTTCTCAATGGCAGGGAGTCCGGGGAAAGACATGGCAGTGGCGAGCCAAGGAGAGGGTGGAAGCAGTTCGGCTGGCCATGTGTCGCCTCCGAGGCGAGGATTGGGCTTCGATTTTGATCTGAACAAGCCACCTCCAGAGGAGGAGAACGACCACGGCAATAGTGGCGGTGGTTTGGACTTGGATTTGGAGAAGCTGCCTCGGGAAGCGGAGGAACGAGGAGGGCAGGAATGATATTTTATGCCAAGATGCATGCATGGGGCAGGCAAGATGAGAAAAGACGTTTGTTTATTTTGCTAAGATGAAGAAACATTTATGGTATTGCTATTCCATAAGCACAAAATTAAAACTTTTTTTTTTGTTATGTATTCTCTTTGGAGGGTCATTTGCTTTGATGAGGTTTTACTCTATAATTTCTTTGGAAGGTCATTTGTTTTTTTTTTTTTTATGATGATTTTTCATCTTTACGGATAATCAATATACCAATGAAAATGGCATGTCCATTGCACGTGAGTAGAGGAGTTTTTTGTTTTCAATTTCTTGTCGTGCAATCGGAGAATTACCGAGTCGAACAAAGTGAATGTGCATCTTAAATTTGTTGTTTGTCACTTAAAATTAAGTCTATTCAAATTTCATTATGATTTCATAATGCGTTTCTATGGAGGGGAAGAGAAATTCTACATTACTCAACAAACATATTGAAAAGAAAGCAAATGTCAACAACTTTGGACTTGACTTTGTAGGCTTCCTTTGAGATATCACTCGAATCGCGCGGCGAGCTAAGTCTTTTCTCTATAATTTTCTTGTTCATCAATGTTGTCGGGGTGTCGCTCAATCCTTCTTTGGATCGCGGGAGCGCCTAGAGAGAGGAGATGATCAAGAGGGAGAGGCTCGAGAAGGAATGCTTTGTATTACTCGATGGATGATCAAATGAGAATGAGCACTCCACTTTATATAGGAGGGGTCTCGGATTACAACCGTAGATCTAAATCTAATCTAACGGTATAGATTTTGTCTATCGACTCCCCAACCACTAACAATAAATAGGAAGGTTCTAGAACCTTGCCAAATTATCGATTCGCCCGTCCTTGGAAACCTTCTAAAATATATTAGAAAAACTTAGAAAAAACCTAGGGGACCAAGACACAACAAATCTTGGGACATCTCTTGGCCATTTGCATCACCGGTTTGGGGCATGAAAACCTCGACCCATGTCACATAGGTAGGCCTTCCAAAGTTAGAGGGTCTATTAACAAGCCTAAAAAAAAAAGATTTCAAAATAACTGCTAGGACAAAAAGAATAAATTTCTTGTCCTTAAATACAAAAATCTTTAATATATATCTAGTCTTAGAAAAAAAAAAAGGAACTTTAAACATAGATATGCAACAATGATAAATAGCAATAACAAAAAAAAAGGGAAAATAAAATATGTTTGCCAATATATATGTCTGCGCAAAACTACGAATTCTCTTAATTTATCTTTTTTTTTTTAACTAAGTGGGTTTCTTAATCTGGTATATTTTAATTCAATTATTTTGGTTGTGCTTGAATTGATTGTTTTGATTAGGTTTAACTTCGATAATTTTTTTTTGCATTTGAAGATGTTTAAAAATTAATTCAATCTATTATTAGCATTTGGAAATAACATAAAAAATGGTGGGATGACATGTAAATAATCCGTAAGATTGTTGGGCTACAGGAACTAGTGCCACTTGGCGAGTACACGAGTGAACTCCGACTCTGCTATATATATATATTTGAGAATCTTGCAATCTCAACCACAAAGTATTGTTAATAGCAAAAAAAATATATATCATAGTGATTTGACTCACCTTCGATCTTATAACTAATAATTCACGGTTATCTTGTTATACTAGCAAAGATCCATATATATATATACACGTATATAAATGTGCGGAAAATACTTTTATATACATTTGTTAAGCCAAATATTAGTAGTACTAAAAAAACCATTTCTTTTTTTTTGCCTTAAAAAAAAAAAAAAAGCCATTTCTATTAGACGGCAATTTAGAAAAGGCAAAAAAAAGGGAAATTGACAACTGCAGGCTACAGCTGCATCTACAAAGGAGTGGGTCAGCACTTCTACGGTGATTATCTGCCGCGGATCACTGAAAATCATTCGTTCAGGTCCGACAACAACGCCAATTTTCTTGCAAGATCGTTAATCTCTTTCAATTCTGCCCAAAATCTCCTCTTTGTTTTTTTTTTTTTTGTCATTTCATTCCCTATCAAAAGAATCCCGCAATTTCTTTTTCCTCTTTTTAGCTCCGTGCAAGCTTGGAAATCATGGGCGGACACCCCATGCACACGCTGTAACACCCCCAAATCTCTCAGAAAGTCCGAAACTTTTATGCTCCCCCGTCGACTACATAGGATCTCTCCAAGAAAGTTTGAAACTTTCACGCGTGATCTTTGCACAGGTAGGTCCGTTCCGGTCAAAGTTTGGAGCATGCAATTGGGACGTGCTGTGAATTCTGGTGGCTTTTTGTTCCGTTGATGGAATTTGAGTGATGGGTTTTGTGTTCATTTAGCTGTTTTTTCTCCCGCAAGTGAGCTCGATTCCCGAGAATGATGGAGAGGGCGGAGTCTGAGCAGAAGCTGTACACGCGTATGAGGCTCTGGGAATTCCCAGATCAGTATGTTGTTGAGCCCACTGATGGATCTTGTGGATCCTCTTTAGCGGTTAGTCGTGTGGATGGGACGATGAATCTGATAGGTGGGTTCACAATTTCAGTCTCTCTTTTTCTTCCTTGAAACTTTTGGAAAGGAAATTTCAGCTGGGTGATGCCTTTCTTTTTGTTCTTTTTCTAACTGTTTATGGTGTGGGTTTTTTTTTGCTCCAGATGAGCTTCCGGAATGTGATTCGGTGCGGGTTCCCAAAATCCGAACCATTTTTGGAGTGATTGGGATGTTGAAGCTTGTGGCAGGTGGGTGTCTGCTTGCAGTTCCTTTGGATCGTTAATTACTTCGAACCGCTTGATACGTAGGTTCATGTCCTAGAATGAGGCTAATGTTCCTTTACGTGTATATATGATCTTCATAAATTGAAAAAAGTGATCATAGTAGTCGCTATCGCGTCGTTAGGTGTACAATTGCAGATTTGTTCTTTTTCGATCATTCCTTACACTGTGTTACAGAATGATATTCATCTCGTGTGTGGAGGTAGAACTTTTTGTTCTGGACAAGGGATATAGTCAGATCCATTTTTGCCCGAGATTATCTTTTTGTTTCTCTTAAAAAAGAAAACCAACTGCAATATTAATGACGTTAACAGAGATGGGATTGGAAGTAATTATCGATGTGATGTCTGTAATTTCAATTTCCAAGCGTGTTGGGTCATTCTGGTGATCAGTACATGTCATGCTGGTATCAAGTGTTTGATGCTTATCTCCATCTAAACTCTCATGTTTCTCAAGGGTCCTATTTGGTTGTTATCACCGAACGAGAGGCTGTTGGCGCTTATTTTGGGCATCCTATCTTCAGAGTGTCATCCTTGAAGGTTTACCCTTGTGACCATTCTCTCAAACATACCCCCAATGAGCAGGTGCGCCTCTGTGCTTCTGTGCCTTTTCTTTTCCCTAGTCATGAGTGGTGCCAGTAACGATGTTCTTGTATGTTTGCAGAGGAGGTTGGAGACCGAATTCTGCGGGCTGCTCAACGTTGCAGAGAGGACTTCTGGTCTATATTTCTCTTATGACACCAACTTAACACTGAGGTGACAAACTACCCACTAACAACATATGTTAAAACTCCTGTTGCATATTACAAGTGAAAAACATAACTGTGAATATGGAATTGTGTGCACTTGCAATTTAAATCATTTGAACAAGACTGAGTTTTGTGGGCCTCTCGGCGTAGGAATGGCATGCACCTGGCTCAAGGAATTGGCAAGGTTATTAAATGTAGTATGTGGAATCAAGAAAACTGAGAATTAGCTCGATAGATACTTTTTTCTTGTGAGTGTCGATGCTAACACATAGTCCAAATGATATCGCTGTTGATAGGAGACAGAATGATATAACTGAGGTTATTAGAGATGAAAGAGCACCAATTGCATAATTCAATTGAAGATGCAGTCAAGTATAGATGTGGAAATACAAATTCACTCTTACGGTTTTTTTTTATACCTGCAAGAAGACCCTGTTTAGTTTTGGTCATGATGTTTGTCCTCTTTGGTTGATTTAGTCCATAAGTAAGGTATATGATGCTGAGGCATTGGGATACTTGACAAAGTGTGCCTTTGACGTGCCAAAACATAGTGACACTTTACTTTTTGAGTCCGTGGATGTTTCTAACCATGCATTAGTCTTTAATCCGACTCCCCAGATGAGGATAAAGCCAATTTTGAAGCAGAACAATTGAACATATCTGAAAAATTATTTTACAAGAAAGGGTTTTCAATCCTCCAATATTTGAAGAGCTAGCTAGCACTCATAAAATTGTAATAAACAAACGAGTAAGGTTCTTCAATGTGTATTCTATATTTTTAGATTTTCGAAGGAACTCCTGGAGCTCGTATAGGTAATTTTATACTTAAAAGCGTGACAGTTGAACTTCGTTCTTAAGCAGAATTGTGTGGGTTAGATTCCATTTAACCTGTTTGCTATATGGTTAGGAAATAGGAGTCTTTCTCTGCATTTTATTTCTAACATTCAAATTGAATAGCTTGACGTGGCACACCATTGATAGTAATTGCTCAATACGTCTTTTCGTTTTTCTTTCTAGCTTGGTAAAGTTGCTGGTTGGGGTTTTGAACCTCTAACCTTGCCCCTTTTACATCCCCTACTACTGAACCCAATGCTTGATGCTTCCGCATTTTCTCTTCCTTGGTCATATCTCCTGTTTGACCAAAAGGGCTTGGAAGCATGTTCCACAACAGAAGAAATGCCCTGTAATTAAACAGGAAGAGTTGTACTGACTACACCATAATAAATCTTAGTGGTACAAAAACCAGACTCCAGAATTGACACAACCATTTTACTGCTTTTAAAACGCTCTCGTTAGAATATGAACTTGCTGCTGACATTGATATATGTGGTAGTATGATTGGTAACCTAAGTGATTATTTTGGCCTTTGATGCTGCCTGGGTAAACTTCTATGCTGCAGTGCTCAACGGTTATATGAACTGGGAGATGAGTCCAAGTTGCTTCCTCTTTGGAGACAGGCAAGTCTTCATGTTTTAGTAACTGCGTTCCCTCTTATTACTACAGCATTGATATGTTGAACTCCACCATAGAGTACTGCTTGGTCTTTGACTTAACTCAAGATATCTTCTACAATTTTCCAGACTCTGCTTGAATTCGAATTCACTATTCGTTCGAATGCTAAGTCTGCAGAATTTTGTTCCATATCTTTTTGCACTATAAGTTTTGCTAACAACCCCAATTTTTTGCCACAGGCTGATCCTCGGTTTCTCTGGAATAATTATTTGCTGGAATCTCTCATAGATAAAAAGGTTGTAACTCAGATACAAATATGTGATCCAATTTTTTTTTCGGTACTCGTGTATTCTGCATTTTCATGGATCTTGATGCTGACCAATTGTGATTATGCTCTTTGCAGCTTGACCGATACTTGCTGCCTGTTATCCAAGGGAATATCCTTTCAGTTTTATTCGCTTGCTTTTGCATGAAATTGCACCAAGGCTTGACATACTTTCAAAGACATGACAAAATGCTGATTTGCCCCTCTTTACGTTTGAGCTCCTTAACTGAGTATCACGCTTTCAGCATTTTCAAGCAGCCATTGGGAAAGATATTGCTGATGTCACATTGATTGCTAGGAGGTGCACGAGGAGAAATGGTAATTGAAGTCCTTGATTTTGCTCGTCTTCAGCAATATATTTTTTTATTTAGACTGTCAAATTTGTAACCTTATTCATGATTGATATGTTTACCTATAGTATCGTGGTTGAGTGTGTAGCTAGATCCCATAAATTTGATCATGGATGTAGATGAGTAATCCTTTCCAAACCCAGTTGTCTGAACCTCAAGCAAATAATATGTATACATCACTTGTACTGGTGTATAAAGATGGTTTTGAGAGTGCTGGAGTGGGAACAAGGGAAGAGAATGCTGCTTTCTTTGGCTGGTGGTACATGAAGGGAATGCTTAAATGGGGTTGCAAGTTGGGAGAATGTTTCTATTTCAACTAGATGCAGATCATTACTAGCTAGTTTTTAGGTGCATGTTCTGCTAAAAACTATGCTAATACATCTATACTGGACCACCAGAAGTAATCACTTCCTTCTACGTGATTACTTTACTGTGTATACCTTTTGATATTGTGATTCTGTCTATCCCAACTCAATAAAATTTCCGTTAGTGGTGAAAATATGGTTATGTATGTGCTCAAGAGAGTGGTAATGATTGCCTTGGCCACCTGAGCCAGCTGATAAGTGCCAAAAGATGGCACAATCTAATTGTCAATTAAGGAGGAACTTTCATCAACTAGTGATTTTCTTTTCTTGGTCAGATCTCTCATTAGATGTAGCTTACTTTCCATGTAGCTAGCTTTATAATGCAATATATGAAAATGTCAACACACTGTTTACTACAAAAGCTAACCACACCTTAATGCTTTTAACCATCTTCCTCAAGGAACCCGAATGTGGAGAAGGGGAGCTGACTCTGATGGTTATGTTGCCAACTTTGTGGAAAGTGAGCAAATTATGCAGATGAATGGGTTCACAGCATCATTCATCCAAGTGAATCTCTCTCTCCCCCGTATTGTGTTGAAGAGTTCCTCAGCTTACTGTGAAAGGACAATCATTCATTTAATCTATGCTTGACCATACCTGATAATCACATAGCTTGATGGCTTAACCTTTAGGGTAAAACTGTTGACAATGTACGTTTATAGTGAATTAGACCTTCTCATAGTGGAATCATGGAATATCCTGTTTGCAAGCTTATAGGGTATTGTTTCTCTTATTTGGTTGGTGATTGGCAACAAAGGCATCGGTATGTGCAGTTTTTCCTGAAATGATTTTTTATGTCACTTTTCCAGATACGGGGTTCCATTCCATTCACTTGGGAGCAAATTGTTGATTTGACATATAAGCCTAAGTTCGAGATAGTGAAACCTCAGGAAGCTGTGAGTGTTCTGACCTGTTTTCTGTTTTTATTCATTGAACTGTGAAATTGAATGCACTTCTGTTTTTTAATTGATCATACGCAGCCTCGAGTTGTCGAGCGTCACTTTCTGGACTTGAGAAAAACATATCGAGCTGTTTTGGCTGTTGATCTTGTCAATAAGGTAACTTTCTTTCCTAGGACGCTAAAAGATCTACCATTAACTGTTGATTAATTAATTATCTGACTTTTTAGGCTGCTCTGAGAATTAAGAGGAATTTACAGTTTAAAGAGTTACTATTTCTAAGGGTCCGTTTGTTGTAGTCTTCCCCGGAGATTTTTTTTATGACTTTCCGGTGTTTGGATGATGGAAAACTAATTTAAGTGCGGTAAACATTTTGCATGGACCGAAAACAACTAGCATAGATTGTGGGAAAATGACTTCCCCTTCTAGTAAGAAAGAAATCACTTTCCCTAAACCACCAAACAAATGAAAACTAAACATTTTCCTTGAAAATGATTTCCATGGTAAATATTTTCCTTTATCATGGAGTTTTAAGTGGAAAAAAGGCACCCTAATTTGCATTTTATTTTATTAGCATGGAGGTGAGGGCCGCCTATCTGAAAAGTTCGCAAATTCAATGCAGCATATTGTTGGCGACGATGTGAGGTAGAATTTCCTTTTATATCTTTATCCGTCCTCTCATGTATGCTGAATATAGTTTTTTTTTTTGTCATCCCTGAATATATTTGAAAATTGTCTAATCTAACTTTTGATTTCATGTAAAATTGCAGATATGTGCAGTTCGATTTCCATCGGATTTGTGGGCATGTTCACTTTGAGCGTCTGTCCATTCTTTATGACCAAATTGCAGACTTCCTTGAAAAAAATGGGTATGGTTCATTTTCAGGTACTTGGAGTCGTAGTTTTGTTAAGGTCAGCGGTTTTAACTTGATCTGTTGTATGAGAAAAGGATATGATACTGATTTTGGCTATGGCTGTCTGATAGATACTTCTAATAGAGTGCAAAAGTTGGCAAAATTTATTGCTCTCTCTCTCAGAGAGTATAATTAGATGCATCTACATTTGTTTACATCGATGACCATATTAAAATTTTCTTTTCATCAGGATGTACAAGATGCATACTATATCACCGCTCAGCTATATCATTTTTCCTTTTTCTTCTTGTATGCAGCTACTTTTTATTGAACGAGAAGAGCGAGAAACTTAAGGAGCAACTTGGGGTTGTGAGGACAAATTGCATCGATTGCTTAGACCGTACAAATGTTACCCAGGTATTCCGATTTAATGTTATGGCTTTGCTTAAACAACATAAAAAGGTCATGTTGATGTAGGATGGTGAGTCCCAAAGTGATCTGATAGAGGACTAGATGAGAAAACGCTGCAAACAATAACTCAAAGCGAGTGAATTCCTTTGGGCTTCACACATAAAACTTCCTTATATACTTTAGGGTTTGTTAGGCATCACACCTAAGAGAAGAGTTGCTCACACATTCCAAGAGCAAGGACTTGCTAAAATTCAGTAATATTCATCAACTCCATTGGGTAGAAACAAATTCTAGCTTATATGTAGACTCTTATGAAGAAAGTTACTCCTAGTTGAAATAGGAAATCTCAATAAAAAGCTTAAATCCTGCCTAAACTTGGATTAATAAACACGATATTTTACTTCAATAGAAAGTAGGAACTCATTGACATTCTAACAAAATCGAGATATGTTCATCTCTAATTCAATTAGAGATGAACCCTGATCTTATAGGACTCTTAGTTGATCTATGAATTGATAAAATGGTCGCTCTTCACCTAAACTTGGTAAAAAATGTCATTTTTTGAACTAGTATCAACTTGTTTTATCTTGTGGGCTTCATCATGTGTTCTCTTATGGGATATAGGGGTGTGCTACAATTGTCAATCCATCTTCTGGTTAATTTTTTTGGTCAAAATCCTCTGCTTAATTAATGATGATGTGATCTTGGGCTTGTAACACGGACCCACTGAACTGATCATGATTATTGCTTGTCAGAAATGAACAGTGCTTCCTCTTCTCCCGATAGTGTTTCATAGGATTATTTTTCTTTGAATGTATTGAGTGTAGAGCCTGAATCAGTTGTCTCAGCCTAGGGACATTAGCAGCTGTTTCTGGCCCTTGTTCCCCCTCCCAAGGGTAGGTTATTATGGAATACTCACCCGTGTGCCATGGGGAACACTACTTCCTATCCTACTTGCATGTGTTAAGCATGCCGCCAGTGTTCATCCTGAGCCAGGATTGAACTCCCCATGAGATTTAGTGCTAAAATTATGCCACTATTGTCAGCATTTCTGCATTCCTTCTCAGGTTGACATTATTTAGAATATATTCTCTTCTTAATATACATTTAAAGTGAAGCATTTGCTTCTGCGGTGAAGGATTTTGCTTAATTGTTTCAGTAATTTTTGGGCCCCTCTTTTTTAATCTTGATGCTTGCATTATTCTGTTTTCTGATGATGGCATCTTGCAATTGCAGAGCATGATAGGTCGAAGAGTGTTAGAATGGCAGCTCAGGAGGATTGGTGTATTCGGTGCTGAAGAAACAATTGAGGCACATCCAAATTTTGATGAAAACTTTAAGATATGTGAGTGGCGGCACCTCATGTTGGGCTTGATTTGCAGCATGACCATATTCTGTCCTATTCTTTTACTATGCTAGTTCTACTAACGTGGTTTGTATATCAATTGACTGTCCGTACATATCGTCTAATAATCTTGCTTGCTCTCCGGTTATTGTAATTACTAGTGTGGGCTAATCATGGGGATGAAATAAGCATTCAATATTCTGGTACTCCAGCTCTGAAGGGTGACTTTGTCAGGTACTTTTGATTCAATTAAATATATTTTAAATATATTTTTATTTGTTTTTTTTATCAATTCAACTTTTCTGTGCTCATTTAAATCCTAATGCCTCGAAGGTATGGGCGGCGCACGATTCAGGGGATCCTTAATGATGGAAGGAATGCCCTGGTTCGCTACTATTTGAATAATTTCGTCGATGGAACGAAGCAGGTTTGATGCTCCATCGATTGCACTATATCTGTGCATGTGCACCTGCAAATGTGTCCACCAGTTTATCCGGATTGCTTCTTCGACCACCTTGAAACTCTTGTCACTGATTATGTTTTCTCCGAAGGAAGTAATGCATGAATGCTTGCAATTTGATTTTCTTCCTAACTCGGGACTTAATTTGTTCATTCAATGTTGACTGAAATCTTAATTTTCAGAGACAGCAAATTAATGAAGTACTTGTGATTATCCTCTTGTGAAGAGAGAGATTCATTATTATTATCAATTGCTTAATTTCCATGCTAACTGCACTTCTTCTGTAAAATGTTTAGGATGCAATCGATCTGCTTCAAGGGCATTATATTGTCTCGGTCAGTCGCGATTTAACCACCCCTTCCATTCCATCACAGAAGACGGGCCTTGAGGCAGTAGCTGTAAGTACACCTATTGCCTTTTGTAGGATTACAATGTTAGCACATGCCCTTTAAGTGATTTTGCCATCATTCTTTTTCAATAGCTATACCTTTTGTGTATAAAAGTCAGTGCTGCTCATGTTCACAAACTGGCAGTATTAAGATGATTTCTGGCTCATGTAGATCAGCATTATGCCTTTTTTCCTTACCCACGCATTGCTATGTGGATGTTCCTCTGTGAGACAATTAGGATTAACTTCTGTTGCACGAGTCACATGGTCAGGTTCTAAGGTTGCCAAAGATGATCATCACCCAAAGCCCTTAATGAGCTATGCACCAATATCCAGCCCAAACTAAGGAATCTAATTAACGGGGGTGGATAGATGATATTGAAATTCCTTTTCTTTCGCTACTTGATAAAGGGGATTGAAATTGTTGTTTAAAATGCATCTCGTGGATATTTGGTACCTCCTTGCATGGTACACGGAATCTGGCATATTGTTGTGAAGGTGAAACAATCTTATTTTTAAACCTTTGTGCTGACAGTTGTTAACAGTTGGTTGACCATATTGTCCTTGAAGCTCCTTAACTGTTCCAATAGTAATGAAGATATGCTGATGGACCATGAAATACCGTTAATCTATGTGCATCAGCACGTTCCATGCTTTCATCATCCTATCATGACTGTTCTGTCCGCTCTAAAAGCCTTAGTAGCCTGGTGGTCCTTTCCAGATGATCATTTTCTTCTGATGCCAGTTTAAAACTATCGTCTGTCTAAATTTTTCCAGTTGTTTGAGACCAGATTCAACTGTCTCCCTTTCGTTCATGAGAGAGACTATTGCTAAATATTCAAATTGCATGGTTACGTTGCCTCTATTATGGATGTCGCATGTTGTACTTCTGATGTCTGATTAATGCTTCTTTTCTCCATTTCAGTCATTTCCTCTGGCTTTGTCATTGGTTTTGGTTGGATTCTTTTTCGCAGTCATGTCTTTAAGACGAGGTGAGTTGCTCTTATTTGCATTGGCTCCATCGTCTTAAAATAAGCGCTTCATGGTGTCTTCCTCAAATTCTTTTGGATAGACTGGTCCAACAGATGCGGCAATGCAGCCTTAGTTTTTGCCTGACCGAGAACTCTATAACCTTGTTGTTCTATAGTTGTTGGCGTGGGAGAATTGCTATTAGCTCCTCATGCAACAAGTATCGCGAGTCGCCTCGTTTCTTTCAGTTCTCTCTTTCGACAACAATAAGGTTGTGATTGTAAATCCCCATTTTTTCCTCTTGCAGCTCCTCTTGGATTCCGGCACCTGTTCTTTTCTTTAGTTTGGGCGGGCATGTCTCTTGCAATAGCAGCATTTGTTAAGGCTAATGGCCGGATTTTCTGCAATCGGCCTCGTCTGCACAAGCCTCGTTGATTCTGTGGATGGGAAAACCTTGTGCCACTAAACTGCTGTTTTTCACTGTCATTTCTCATCTCGCTGCATGTTGTATTTATTCTTTAACTTCTATGTTGCCTAAAATCCAATTGCCATTAGATTTGCGGTTAACAGTTCTACGTCTGGAATTCATGGAAATTTTTGTATAATTAGATTTCTCTTGCTCGTATCACAATATGTTCATTCCAGGTCAATATAAAGGTTTGGAGGAGATTGATTTACTTAATACAGCTACAGATCTCATTTACTCCCTAGATCATACCATGACCTTATGAGAGGCGTCAGACAAAATTTTGCTAATGCACAACATGCTTTTTTTTCCTAATACCCTACTCCAATCCTAATTTATGCTTATAATCCAGATTGTCTCGACCGTCTTCGTATATGATAAGCCCCCTTCTTTTTATTTTCTTGAAGGCCAGAAGGCTGTACTACAGATAAAAAATTTTCTGTTGTCTCAACTGTTGCCTATCTACCAAAAAAAAAAAGTTGTCTTCTTAATTTGCAAATTGGTTTCGTTTACTTGATGACTTGTCTTAGATAATATGTCCAAACTACCGAATGATGGTTAAGAAAGGAAATTGACACAGGCAATCTCACGCTCAAAGAAAGTATAACAGCATCCATTGGATACAGGGTCACATCCATAACAAATTAAGGCACTTGTTATTACTTTTCGACTTCAGTGTCGTTACTACCTCGTGCCCTTACTACCTCGATAATGCTTATCGAGAAAGAAACCATGATTTTGAAGAAATAACTATCATATGGGTACCGAATAAGACGGATCCCAGATGGGTATCACAGGATAATGTTCCAGAAGTGAAATGCTAAATCAGAGTTAAGGAAGCATTTGGAAGATGAGAGGTTGGCTTCTTAAACACAATGGCTATGGAAAGGAAAGGCTCAACAAAGGAGAAATTCCTTGAAGCAAGAACAGGGGATTTCTTCTTCAATCAAGCCACATAAGTGCCCAATGGACACATACAGAACAAGGAGTAAATGCAGAAGCCCCAAGGAAAGTATTAGCCTGTGATTGTATTAACCAGTTTCAGACCCAACGAAACAAATGAGAATCTGAGCATCATTATTTTTGGAATTTAGCCATTCTATTTCTGCGACTGAGACATCCATATTTTCCCAAAAAAAAACAAAAATTGATTTTTCTTTCAGAGTATGCCGTTCATGTAAGTGACACCTCTTACCTAATATTAATAAAACATGATGTTACACGGATGTGCCTGTGAATAGCTGGGGGCTGTCCCAGCTTGCTCCATCAGTGGATCAGTCGATTGATGCTTGATCATCGACATGGTGAGTGAGGAGCTGATCAAGTATCAAGCAAGTCAACTGGTTTGAGAACAGAAACAAGAGCAACTGGACTGCTCCCTCCCCTCCGTCCACGAGTTGCAGTCCTATTATAAGTAAAACGCAAAAATCGCAGCTGAACCATTGAAGTTCATCAACGACCTATACCTGTGTATCAGGGCCTCAGAGAAAAGATCCAAAGCAAAGCAAATTGTCACCTACTTTCATGCAGTGCGAGAAATTTGATCTCATGACTGTTTCCTCTTCTTCTGCAGATACGAGTAATTTCGCTGGTAGTGCAAAACCACCCCCACCAAATGCCACAGCCCGATCTCCGGCCAGAGCGCAGCCGGAGAGTACAGGGGACTGTAGCCAGTCTGCCACAGCAGGAAGTTGCTCAGACGAGTCTCCCCAGAACTCCGGATCACAATGTCCGGATCAGGAGCCAGTGCCATGTACATGTGCTTCTCGATATCTACCAGATTTATGAGAGGTTTAATTTCTCGTACCATCTCACCATCGTCACTACTTTCAACAGTGCCTTTGGATAATTGGCTTTGCATGGATTCCTGAACTTCATTCCACTTTTCTCCATGAAATCCCGGAACACCACGCTTGATGACTCCATTCTTCTTTTCACTTGCCTCCAATATGCTGAACCCGTTACAGCATATCTCATTTTTCCCTAGTATTACAGTTCCATGCACACCATGTTTATGGCAATCTTGAATTTCAGGGGGATAAACACCATTCATCTTCTCACAACTTCCATTTTGATCGGGCGCTATTGCAACCTGCCTTGATAGTATTTTCTGCTTGAATGTTATTCATCTTCTCTTCACAGGATTCTTTAACAGCATGAACAATTTCATCGTATGAAGTATATGCCACACATATCAAAAGCACAGTACGGCTATTGTGGGCAGTGGCCTTCATTGCCTTCTCTGCAGCGGTCCTGACCTCCTCACTTAGAAGTTTCAGATTTCCTACGAAGTACAACCGCATCCCATACTGATTTACAATGCTTCCATCTTGAAGCAATTCATCGATTTTCTCTATCATCAGATCCATCAGATATTGGACTTCCTCAGGTTTTCTCTTAAAGTTTTCAATGCTAAAGGCATACACCGTAATGTATTTGACCCCAAGTTCGTAGCAGTACTTAAGGATAGATATGAGGGATTTATAACCAGCCCTATGGCCCTCGCCTTCAACCATGTTTTGTTTCTTAGCAAACCGCCGGTTTCCATCCATAATGAAAGCAATGTGAGTGGGAATGGCTCCACATGATAAAACACGAAACAAGTACTTCCTGAAAATATTGCTGAGAGTACTTAAACATTGACTGCCACTCCAACTGCTTTCATTCCCCATTGTTTGCTCAAGGACCAAATTTAGATTGCCAATGCCATAAAACCTGTTTGAAAATAATACTCTATCTTATGAAATGCATTCTTAAAGCATCTCTATCTACCAAATAGGAGCAACAAAGGCTGTACATGCCAAAAATGGTGACTTATTCAAACTGACAATTCAAATCTAAAGTGCCACCTATATTTGACCTTCAAAATGATTTCGATGACATCGCATGTCACAGAATAGCAAAAAATCCAGCAAAGCCTATCATAAGTTTAAGCACAAATGGGCACTCTAAAATGGGAAAAAGGATTTTCAATCCAAATCCTAAGGAGGTAGAGTTAAACAAAAACTGCACTCACAACCATAAGCTAGTAATGAGGACGAGTGTCATAAGAGCCGTCTTACCGACAAATGAAAAGTAAATAACACGAGGGAAGAAAAACCAATAAGTGAGAAATTGACTGACTTATAATCAGTAAAGCAACATGCAGAACCAGTTGGCAATAGTTCTGCAGTCGATTATTTTTCTCATTTTTTTTACATATGTATAAACATTCCAAGAATAGTGCATCATCAACCATATCATCCAGCTCCCACAAGTATTTTGCATGCTCGAAATTGAACATGAGAATATTTCACCAGAACCTGGAGCGACTGTGCAAAAATGTATTTCCCCTTTTGACGACAGTGATTACAGATAAAAACAAGCAGATAAGAAAAAAGTGCCCGCTCGTTGAAGTGTGGAAAGAATCTTACAGGTGTCAAAGGAGATAAAATGAGTTCCTTGGTCTTTCCCTTCTTCTCTTTCCAAACCCACGCCTCTGTGTTGCTTAATTCTGTTCAAACCAGAATAAAAAATTAGCCAACTATAAAGCTTTAAATTCTGGAAATCCCAGAGCCTGGTGAAAATAAAATTTCTATATTTTAATCCTAGAGTCTATCCAGAAAACACTCACAATCAAGCAGTAATACATGTACGACAAAGAAACAGGAAGATTAAACAAGGGAAAACACCAATGCCTCATACATTGGTGTATCTGATTAAACAGGGAACAACAAAATGCATAGCCTAACTCGGAACAAAAAATATGTGTCGATCTCTTCCCAATTCACTTTTTTCTATCGGGAAGTGCGGAAATTGTTAATTTTCTTCAAACTGGAGACAACTTTCTCCATCTGAGCAACACCCCTTTCAATAGGCAATTTCATCAGATAGAGTGCATGACTTTATTTGCATAACATATTCCCATCAAGAACAAAAGATTATCCAAACCACTTAAAGCTGCTGGACTTGCCCATATACCATCATCTTCTCTTGACTTTTAATTTCTGAAAGGAAGACAAGTAATAATCTACTGCAACAGTGTCTATCTAAATATGGACTTCAAGGAACTACAAGGCTGATTTTTGCTACACAATTACTCAACAAACAGCATCAAAGAGGCTCATCCGCGTGTTGAAAAGAAAGAAAGACTCAGCAATTTGCTAGAGTTTCCAGTAATTACATTCCAAAAAGACAAACTTCCAAGCCTGAATCTCCTGGCAAACACATACATAAATCTTGACAACTGGATTCACAAACATCCCAATTGATCCAAGGAAAAGTTCCATAAGTGCCAATACAGTAGAACTATCCAAGACTTAAAATCACTTCCCAGAGACAGAACCAGTATAATTTCTTTTCTTTTTTCCCCCAAAAAGACACTAAATTTTTTTAAGACTACAGTAATAAGAAGATCGATCGAAAACTCAGAAGCCATCAATGGCTTTACCTATTTCCAAGAAGCTCCTGCTTACAACTCCGCAAATATTAGCAATGACATGCGATTGCTGGAAACACACAATCTAGACGAACTGACGACAACCCACGATCGAGAACATAGCCAGCACCAGGCAAAACATTGAACTTCGAGAAGAGGACGTTAACATAGAAAAAGCGGACACTTTAGGCAATCAATAAAGAGCAAAAGTGCCCGACGAAAAGAGGATCTAGAAAAGAGAGCAAAGCAACTAAGGTAGGACGGAAAGAAAAAGAGACAAATCACCGTTCAGAGGGGAGAAGGGTACCCGTGGGCTTTCGTGGTTGAAAGAATCTTTAAACGTGGAGGCTTCCCCGATTAAAAAAATTCAGACAAACCTCTCCGCACCATCATCTGGGTCACGTAACCCGTTCAATTTTGGAGCTTTCTCTCTCTCGCGGTCGGCCTGGGAAAAGATCTAAAGCACACCCATTTGCATTCAGATTCCCCTGACCACTCATGGAACGCCTCTGCTGACAGTTTGTTGACGGTCCCACCTTCACTCCAGGAGAGAGAGGGAGATTTTAAAGCTCGTCTTCGCGTCCAAGATTCGTTTTTCAAATTGGAAAACGTCCGAAACCGCCTTTTCTTCTTAATGCGCAGGGCTGATTCCTCCTGCTGGCGATGGCCCCCTTCACCAGTAGCGACGGATTGAAGAGGCGTCGGTGGAGGGAGGGAGATTAGTTGAGGGATTAGGGAAAGTCAGAGGCAAATAATAACACAAATAATTGAAACGATGGGAGAAAGAGAGAGAGAAAAAATAAAGAAGAAACGTGGAACTTTCCACGTTGAATGGTCTTTTATATTGTTTTTCAAACCAACGCGTGCCAACAGACATAGACCGTCGAATGTTCTGAGGTGCTCCCGAACACAACAAAGACAAGAGTAATGCTGGCAATTTACGTTAAATCGGTTTTACAAAAAAATTTGGCACATCATGCCTTGCCGTTTCCGGCGGCCGAAGAGCGGAGACGATCAGGACAGCTCGCAACCCATCGAGCAAGGCTTAAAAAACCGGGCCGACCCATCGAATGCGAAAGGCAGTCCGCTGTTCGACTTCGAATATGGCTCGATGCCGCGCGGCCGAGTGTCCTAACATCTCATATGAAGGCCGTACCATGCGAACATTTGGTCCGTCAGAATAATGGCGACGGGTTAAGTCAATTATAAACGGTCGAATCACCAAGTAAATTAATTACGTGAATCGGTCGTGGCATATCAAGTATCGCTCGTAAGAGGAAGACGCATCCGCGCGTAATCTCATTCGACGATTTCAACGAAACGACGTGGATTAATAAAATAGCGATTCTTTTTCTAGTTTCTAGAAGCCACGCCGGTCCAACCCAGCCGGGCTAAGTAAAAGCTTCTCTAGCCAACTCGCACTGTTCGACGCGCGATGCTGACGTGACGGTCCCAATGGCAATGATCCCACGACGGGTCCACGAGACCGACCTCTGCGGTTCACGGCTCGCACGTGCGCGCCGGACGGATTCAAAGGGAGGCCCAAGAGGAGCAACGGTCCACAAATTTGACTTCTCTGTGGATCTTAGCCGCCAAAGGAAAGCCTTTTTCTGTTTTTACTATATTTGGAAAAGGAGCTTACCCTTCATATTTGTGCACCTTATCTTATTCTCACACATAAAAATATATATATATACTTATATCAGACGACAATATTGTCGATTGTTTTTTATGAAACATCATCACTTTTTACATAAGGATTCGTTAATTAAAAATCGTAGGGTCGAAAATAATGAAATCGGATTGTAGCATCCCAATAAAAATTCGCCTTATACCCAAAGGGGCATGAACTTTTTACCTTGGGTTGATTTTAGCCAAACTTCTTTCATGAGGTAATTTGGGCACAAACTTTAAATGTCTTAAGGAAAAACAAAATAATTTACATGCCTCTAGGATGGTTTTGACCTCGGTTACTTCGTTGTCGTAAGTGTGATTGTATCGATCTATCGATGAAGGGGAGTCGAGACGGTGGATAAGGCAATGTCATCTATGATTGTACTCTGCATTTGGGAAAATTATGAAATGATCCTAAACCTTTTATACGGATGATTATTCGGTTTGAAACCTTTTAATTTAGCTAATCCAGACTTAACTTTTTGAGATCTACACATGTAGACTTTGGCGATTTTGGTAGGAAATTGTTCTGGACACTTTTGATTTCTTAAATTTTTTGTTTTTTATTTTTATTTTTTCATTGAGTTGGTTGGCGGGCTCTTGCCATGGATGATTTCACATGTTATTTGAATTTTAAATTTTTATTAATTTTCTTTTTCCATTTTTGTTTTTGAAAAAGAAAATTGTAAAATCGCCATGTCATGGGTCGTGCTAGTAAAAATCTATGTCGATTTTTGTAAAATTGATTGGGGTTGTGAAATCGTCGAGGTTTAAGACTAAGATTGAAGGTTTGACAATGACATCCATATAATATATTTGGTCTTTTGTGGTATTTTCCTCATGCATTGTGTCCATCAAATGCAATAGCAAGTGGGTTGAATCTTGATTATTTCGAAAAATGAATGATTTGAAAAATATTATTAAAAAAATTTTGTATATGGTAAATATTTTCATTGTTGATAGTATTTATATTAAATATTTTTTGAAGGAAATATTGTTTTTTTATGTTTATAAATGATACGTTATTTTTATGAAATATTTTTAATATTTTTTTAAATAACATAATAGCACATTCCATTACACTTGAAATTTTAATGTACAAACCATCCAATAAAATTGACTTTTTTAGTTAGATACTTTGGTTTCAGAGCATCTTTGTTGTTTACGACACTCGTCCACTAAGGCTGATTCGAACCAACAATGGCATAATAAGGCCTTTTTTAGAAAAAAAAAAAAAATTTAAAAAAGCTTAATATAATAGTTATGGCATTTGTTTTCTTTTTTGTAAAAATAATTTTTTTGTTAATTTATTCTTTAAGATATAGTGATCATTTTATGTAATAATTTCTAAATTATTTTTCTTGGAAATAAACGGCCTGGTTGTGTCTTGTGAGACTGTTTGAAGTTTGTTGAGTGTTTTGTGAGGCGTTTGAAGCTGGGCGAAATTGACCTGACTTAAAAGTATGAGTGATATTTTTGTAAGTTTGGCTGTATAAATACATAGTTTTCAGTACTTTTAATTTTTAATGTAAAAATTCTATACGTGATTCCTTAAAAAATTTTAAAAAATTATTCCTTTTAGTCATAATTATAATTGATTACCAGAAAATATCGGGTGTACTTTTATATGTGATCTATTGGGTGAGAATGCGTTGTGTTTATTTTAGGTCATTATTTTACATGCAAGAATGCATCAGGGACAATAATTATAATCGATCTTATTTTATTTTTGTCTTCTTCTCCTAGCTGGGACCGAATAAGCCTGGTTAGATTCTTGTTCTTGTCTTGTTTTTCCTGTCTGCGGACAACCCTTTGTGGGGGGTGGTCCTCCTCTAATAATACATTTTAATCTCTATTATTTCTAATCAAAATAGAAGGACTTGATTATCTCTCGTGTATTTATATTAAGGCTGTCCCATCTTTATGCCGACAATTTATTTGGGCGGAAACACGTAAAAACGATCGCTTGTATTGCTCGTAAAATGATTGATGGTTTTTTGTCGTTATCAAAGCGTTTAGACATAAGTTGTTGTTGATAATGATGATTAGTGGAAAATAGTTTTAATTTCTTTTTGAAACAATGAGCCACTGTCTACAAATTCTTCCTGTGAACGAGTGTGCTTTTAGCCTTCCCCACACAGGATATGGTAATTCGTTTAGCTTGTCTAAGGAAACCAAGTGGTCTGCCAATGTAAGTTCCTTCAATATCAGAAGATGCATCGACATCTCCCTTACCAGAACCTGCGCATATACGCCCGACGAGTTGATACGGAAGAATCGGCCCTACTAGCAGTACCCAACGATGCATCATAGATGCCGGATCAGAATGGACACAGAATAGTCTATCAGAGCAGGCTAGCAAGTAGAAAAGTAGTACTACTAACTATGGATTCTCCGTCTGCGGTCCTCCGAGCTAGTAGCAAGTGAAGAGTTCGCTTTCAGATCATCCCAGAAAGCTTGTGCCAGGAACAAACAGGTTCTGGAACTCGCAAAGGCCTTTCAGTTTCTTCTGTTCTTCTAGAACTGCTTCCATCCAAGGTGTCCATGGAACTCGTCAAAACTTCAACAAGGTTGCGGGTTCCCTACTTGAATAAACAGGCATCTGTCCAATGTAACATCGCTTGGCCGTGATGCCCGATCCTACACCGAGAGACTCTGGGTGCCATGTGCTACAAGAAGTGTTGAGATTTCGACTGTCTATCTTTCAAGACATCGAGCCACAATTTGGTAATTCTGTTGAGCATATGCCAAACCCAATTTGATTGACAATATGAGACACTGGTCTTGGCATAGACGGGAAGCCTAGTCCACCTGCAAGCACACTTCACTCCGCACGGCTCATCCCAGGACTTCAAGGACAAGTAGCAGGACTCCGAGTACCTCGGATTGCCACCAAAATCTGGAAGCCGATTTAGTTACATTCGGATAAGACAAATTAGATTAGACATAGTATAACTAGGAAGCGCGAGTAAAGGCTAACCTTGTCACCGCGGCTCGCCAGCAAATGAAAGATTGCTTCTCTTTTCCACCAAGCAACTGTTGGAATGCAAGATGCGTGTTCTTTTTGGTTGGATGTTGGAAACAGAGTATTGCCGAGGCTTTTTGCATTCCTTTCACCCTCGTCCTGCTGACAGAAATCCACCAGCCGCAATACTGGAAACGAGATTTTCGCTACTTTCTTTTGCCACAGTCGAGTTTATTGCATTCAAATGTTCCAAGCAAAATAGAAGCGCTCCCCAAAAGGTAGCTCAATTCAACATGGTCATGCGCTCAATGAACACGAGCCTAGATTACTCTGTAGCCTTGTTGTGCAAAGAGAAACAGCAGACATTTTGCTTTTGCATTTTAAGCTTTCTACGGAGAACTGATGATTAGGAAGAGGCCATGACCTTGGAAAGACTTGCCAGGGTCAAAAAACTTTGTTATTTCTCCATTCACGGTCGACTACAAAAGAATAGGCCGTACATCATAATTTCCAATCACACCAAAGAAAAGAAGAAGAAAATGCTTGTAAATTCTAATCAATTCCACCCTTATTTGAAGGAAAATGCTGTGACTAAAAGAAAAGGTTGTAAACCTAAGGACAGCTTTAGAAAGAATTCGTCTATTGTACAAATAACCAAAAAATGTGGATGTTAACGTTGTTGAATCATCCATTGCTTTGTTCTTTCTATCTTGTGACAAGTTCCAATCTGACGGTACAGTGTCGTGGATGAAGAGGTGAACAACGACCCGTAGATTGATGAATTACAAACGATTAGCCGAGGAATGAGAACATATTGGGGGTTGCTTTCGTTTAACCTTGATCAATTCAATCCGTTCCAAAGTCTCCACCACCTCTGTCATGGAGGGTCGATGTCTTGGTTCAGTAGCTAGGCATTTTAGAGTGAGCTGAGCGGTTTGTAATGCTGCCTTAAAGGAATACTGGCCCTCCATCCGGGGATCTATAAGATTCTTCAGCTTTCCTCTTTGAG
Organism: Rhodamnia rubescens; assembly: GCA_021437795.1. Lineage (NCBI taxonomy): Eukaryota > Viridiplantae > Streptophyta > Magnoliopsida > Myrtales > Myrtaceae > Rhodamnia > Rhodamnia rubescens. The sequence goes on from JAILYA010000046.1 coordinate 477,051, forward strand.
ATAGAATTGGCTTGGTCCAATCCACCAAATTTTGCTGCTCACTAGGACGCTTCATGTCGAGTGCCCGCATGCCAGTCAGCAATTCTAGTAGGACCACACCGAAGCCGTACACATCGCTCTTCACGTACAAATGGCCTGTTGAACAACCTTTCATGTCAGCTGATATATGTCTTGAGAGCATTAACAAAAGAAAATCTGAAATGGCAGTTTGGGTGTTATATGGGTAAATAAATTGTTTTGGTTTCACTCTAGACCTTTAGATGTCTTTATGCGCATTTTCTTATCTTTGGCTGAAGAGAAGAAACTGAGAAAGCAAAATTTTGCAGAACTATAAGAAAGAAAAAGGTAATTTCTTGCGGCAAAAGGTACATCGAGCATCTTCTGGTGTTCTGTACGCCATTATGCCTCCTATTTCAAATCTAGATAGTGCCTACTAAAGATGAAGGGACATCTGTCTTTGAAGCTTTATTAAATTGCATTGCATGTAGAGTGAAGAATATCCAGTTACCTGTTGCTACGTACTCCGGAGCAGCATAACCATATGTGCCCATAATTCTGGTCGTCACATGCGACTCGCCTGCAGAAGGTCCTAACTTTGCCAAGCCAAAATCAGCTATTTTCGCATTATAGTGCTACAAAAGACAGGCAAAAAGAGGTTTATTGAACCAACTTATAAGCATAAGACCTAAAGTAAATACTTTGATTGAACTCCCTAAAATCACATCTGCCAATAAATTAACTGGAACGCTATATTTTCTTCTATATGATGATGAAATATGTTTGCAAATGCAAGTGTGCTAGCTACGAAATATTAATTATGTGAACTAACCTAAAAGTATGGCATCTACTACTCTTTACTTATTGGTACCAGAGAGAGCAAAAGATAGGATTGTTCATACATGTTCCTCTTCTGCTAGAAAAAGAAAAGAGCAGTTGTAGTATGCTGCTTGCTGTAAAGGTCTCAATTTATTCTTTTAAGCTTCATTAACAGGCTGACCTAATTAGTTATTTGTTGCAGCGGCACAGCAATCAATGCTCTAGCCTCTAAATGCACACTCATGCATATGATAACCACTTACCCAATCAAGCAGTATGTTCGAGGCCTTAAAATCCCTGTAAATGATTTTCTTCTCTGAAGTATGCAGGAAAGCCAAGCCACGAGCTGCTCCAATAGCTATTTTGAGTCGTCTATCCCAAGAAAGGGGTTCAATAGTAGGATTCCCTGTGCATCGGGAAAGAAGAATGAATTATAATGACTTCCAAGCAAAGGAGTTCTGACTTAAAAGTTTCACATTCTTCTTTCATTTTTGTCCTTCTTGAATTCTTACTTCTGAAGAGATGATTTTCCAAACTGCCTTTCTGAATAAATTCATAGACAAGGAGCAGCTCTTTCTCCTCCCAACAGTATCCCAATAATTTGACTAGATTGGGATGCGAAAGCCTTCCAAGGAAGTTCACCTCCGACTGCAGTGTACAAAGAAAAATGAAATAAAAACCAAAAGACGTTCGAGAACATACATTTTCAGAAAATGCAATCGTAAAGTCATATGGTTATGATGCCAATGTATGTCAGATTGACTTCTTAGACTCAAATCGCCAATGCAACAAAAACTTGGTGGGGAGCCATTTCACAGGAATTAAATGCGTGCGTGGTTTCTGTGTGATCACATGTTTGCAAGTCAAATGAGGTCAATAGTCTTACAAATTTGAAATGTTCCATAGATGTTACAATCATCGGTGCCTCGAAATTGAATCTCCCAAATCCCATCTGACTAAATCTGTGGTAGAGCTATTGACCTTATGAGAGAAATATCCATTGCTGAGAAGTCACAAGTGAGCAGCGCATTAGGCAAGCATGTTAAGTCTTTGACAGCTTTGACTTTGCAGACAAACATAGAAATCGGCATGTCTTGCGGCATTTTCAGGAACCTTCCGAGGGAATATTTAAGAGTGATTAATGTACCATCTAATGTCACATTTGTGCCATTAAAACGTCCCAAAGCTAAGTTTGTGTGAATCTAAACATAAACCGCTCTTAGAAATGTGTATTTACCATAAAAACAGCTAGATGAACTTTGATATATCCAAACACCCCACTGGCTCCCAAATAAACTAATTGTTTATATGCAGAGAAAGTCAAGACAGGACCTCCCCGCACTTGCACCTTCGTTAAGGGGTCCTATCACTGGCTCGGAGTTGAATTGCAACTTCGAAGGGAAGGTTCATATCAAATTCGAGTTAAAACGAGAGAGAGGCAGAGTTTGAGTAGGCCAACATTGTTCTTGGCTTCAACAGAACTTTGTCACCCTGTTGAAGTTGTGGATATCAGTTGGCCTTTATCACAAAAGAGGGACAACAATACTCCACCATGCATTCCTTATCAATTACAGGTAGGAAACTAGAGAGTGGCCATTTATTTCTTAACGAGGGACCCCAAGTGTGCATATGCTTGATAATGGAGATGGGGAGTTGGAGGTAAAAGACAGTCCACTAATCATGATTACAGCTAATTCCAGTGTTCGGAACTTTCTCGATTTCGTCTCTTTTCCCACCCCTATTTGCTGCAAAATCGCAAGTCAATCTTCAATTGAGCCAATAACAAAATGCTAAATGAGAGTTTTGAGTTTGAACTTACCTGCCACTCATCGAAACCTTGCACACTCCCTGAGTTCAGTTTCTTGATGGCAACAACCATTCCACTCCCCATCTTCGAAGGTGCGAGTGTCTTCTCATCCACCCAGCCCTTGAAGACCTTACCAAAACCACCCTCGCCCAATAAATTATCAGACTTGAAGTTCTTAGTAGCACTTTTCAAGTCAGAAAAGCTGTAGACCTTCAAGTGGGGCGTCTCCAGAATCTCCCCATTCAGATCTGCCCCGTCCTGGCTCGGGCTCGCGCTCGCCGCCTCTGAGAACTTGCCACTACCGACGCCGCTGCTTGTTGCAGAGAACCGTTTGTTGTTGCTGTGGTAATTTGATGTCCCCTCTACACACACAGCGGCAAATGTTGCATTAAGTGGTGGACATAGTGGATCTTTGTGGCAAAAGAAAGAAAAATCTCAAACTTCTTCAGCTGCAAATGAACTGAGACAGCAAGCAGAGAAATCTAACAAACTGTGAAAACCAAGCAACTCAAATCGAGAGTGAAATTTGAGCATAACCAGCTCCATGAGACGTTAAGACAACAAGAAGGGTAATCAAAGGTTGAAATTTTTCCAAGAGAATTTCAAGAAGACACACCCAAAAAGGTGAAGACCCAGAATTAGTAAAGACCCAAATCTGGAAAAAGAGAGAGAGAGTAGCGGCTTCTGTGATGCACCTGATGCGGAAGTCTGGGCGTTGCCAGAATGAATATACTCATTTGATGGAACACCCCAGCAAATTCCCATCCTGAACTCAGCTCAACACTTTCCCAAAATCACAAATTGCCCAAATAGAAGCAGCATACGACAATACTACTGCTTCTTCTTCTCCTCGCTTGGACGTGGCAGCTCCAAATGCTTTATAGGAGCCAAGAGAATTCTGGGAAACAGCGAAAAGGGCAAGAGGGAATGAGTGATAAAGTAGCTTCACATTATTGAGGACAAAGTGGACCTCACGTTAAAAACGAACTCTCTCTCTCTCTCTTCCCTTCTTGGTTTCGGATTTCTCTTTCCTCGTAGGGAGCCGCGACTTACGATGAAACCACTTAGCCGTGTCCCGGCGCTGCCTTTGTTCTTTACTACCATAGCCAAATCACTCGTGCGGCAATTTTTACGCGGGACGACGGACTCACCAACCGTTGGAATCAGCAAAATAAAGAACGTGATGAAACACCAAAGCCCGTTTGTTGATGTTTTCCATCAAAGCTCGAATCTTTTTGCATATTTCTAGGCGTTAAAAGAACGGCTGCTTCTGAAAAACTGAGATGTGTTTTAATTTTCAGTAAAATTATCGAAAAAGTCGTTAATCTATTATAATTATATCGATTTAATTTTAAATCTTTTTATCGATTCGATCTTAAATCTTTTGTATTTGTAGGTCATTTGATATTGTTGAGGTTGATGTCTTGTATTCGTTATCCAAAAGATTATGAGGCGGTTTCGAAAGCGCCCACCGACCACCGACAAAGACAAGAATCCGGCTCCCCGGTGAAACGGATCTCATTTCCCTGTGGACGTAGGTAAGCGGAACATCTCCTCGCCGAACCACGTAAATTCTTGTGCAGTGCGAATTTTCATTACTTTCTTGTATCGTTGATAGGATCGAATTTAGATATTTGACGGATATGTCGTGTTGACGTAGACTTTTTAAATAATATTTTAATAATTTTTTCGAATTTTTATGATTTTTTTTTTTAAGTTTTCCCTCCCCCACACTTAGAGCCGAGATGCCCTCGCCTAGCTAGATCCTGGCGAGGGCGTTGCGTCCCTTGCCTAGTATCGGCGAGGGCATCCTGACTCTCACCTGTGACTGGCGACCTTTGCCAATCTCGAGTGCTGGGAAAAGGTTAAATTAAAAAGAAACGAAGAAGGAAAAAAAACTAATAAAAAATTCAAGAACATGTAAAATATTATTTAAAAAAGTTCCAACTGATTTGGCAAAAAAAAAACATTAAGATCGAATTAGTATAATCGTAATAAATTTAGGATTTTTTTTTTATAATTATCCATTTTCACGTATTTGCCTCGAGACACGGGTGGTTTTGAAGCCGCCAAACAATTCCGAGCCATCTGATGTAAGGGATGATCTCAAGCGTAGGTACATGTAATGCCAAAGGGACAACAACGATATGGGATATTATAGAGGGCAATGAAGAATTGAGACGGGGACACCAATTTTTTCATTTTCAATTAGTATTCTTAATTTTAAGTTTTTATTGAGCATTAAATGACACGACGTTTTTCGAACTTTTACCAACGTGCAATATGATCCTGAATTTTGATTCACGTGCAACGTGGTGTCCACATATTTTAAATTTATTCGATGTGGTCCTTAAACTTTGACGCATATGTAATGTCGTCATGTGCTTTGAATTTGTTCAATATGGTCCATGGAAGTTTGGTACACATTCAATTTAGTCCTTAAACCGAACGAAAATATTTAATGCTATCTCCGAACTTGTAATAACGAGACGACATTATTAAATATATTTCTACCGTTGACCTACTAAACCGAACATGTATCAAAAGTCCATGGACTACATTGAATAAATAAAAGTTTATGGACGACATTGTATGTTGGGCCAAAGTTTATGGATTATTTTTGTCATTATCCTTGTACTACTAATAAAGTTTTCTTTTTCACCCTTTTTTCGGGTGATCAAGTCATTAGCTTATTGTTATGGTCGCCATTACAGCACCAATACTTTTGTAGAACTCTTATGTTATGGTACTTTTTTATCTATTAATTCATGAAATCAGAATTTCTCGCGCCATGTTATTGTCCTCCACTTCGAAATGCAAACCAAGACCCAACGTGGCCGCCGTTTGGTTCAACATTTGAGATGGAAGACGTTTTTAAAGTCCTGGCCAAATGCAAATTTTGCTATTTTTTTAAGTCACTTTGGGGAGATGCAATTGCATCTCAAATGTTTTCAAAATCCTTTAACCCAAAGTCCTCTAGAGTACTTTGGGTTAAAGGACTTTGCGAAATGCAATTAATTTTTTTTTTTTAATTTTGTCACATTCGCTTGCCGCCGCTAGTTGTCGGTCGCTGCCCGCCTCCTGGGTCGCTACTGCCGCGGTCGCCGCCCGCCCTCGGCCGCCCGCCGCCACCTTTTTTTCAAAAAGAAAAAATACTTTACCAAATTCATTTGTCACCAAACAATATTTACGTCAAAGTTACTTTTCAAATGTGTTTTTAAAATATACTTTACCAAACACTACTTGCATTTTGAAAAAAGGCATTTAGCCTAAAGGTATTTGAATTTTCTCAAAATTTATTGGCCAAATCTTTGAACCAAACAGGGCCGTAATATGAGAAAGCCTAATCGTTTTTGGGGGCCGTCAAATGAACAGCGTTTCGGCGCTGCTGTTGTCGTTTTGTGACCTCGTGTGGCAGGGAGAAGCTGGATTATACGCGGTCTTCCATCTTTTCGACCCGGTCTTTGCTGTTCATGTGGAGCGATTTGTTAGTTCTCTAAGTTTGACGTGCTCATGGAGGTTGTTGCCTGACGGCTGATGCGGACGCCACGGCCTTGCGACGATAATTTTCACTCGCCGAGGCACCGATGCACGGTGAGATATCTCGACCCATTCCTCTACACTAGATTGACTCCACGGTTTCTCCCGGGCTACAGAAATTTTCGAATCGCGAGACAAGATGAAGTCTTTGAGAAAATTTCTCCGTCGAGTTTGGCGGAACCGATACCGTCCTAATGCAATTCCACCGAAACTCTGATTCGTCTTTGACCAGCTTTCGGCCACAATGATTTGTATGCGAAGTCTTCCATTGGACTGAACGGCAAGGATTAAGAGATAATCTTCCTGTTGGGAATGCAACTAACCGCGTCGATTAAGAGAAGAGATAATCATCCCGTTGGGAGTGCAACTAATTATGCTCGCTCCCTGTTCAAACTGTTGGCGCAAAAAGCGAAAGCACGACGAAATGAATAGCTTATCTTAATCGAAGCTCCAATCAAGTGACCAAATTTATGCATTGTTCAACGCAAGCAAGTTGCAGATGACACGTTTCATGGTCTGTGGAAGACAGTCCGCCTTCGGACTTTTACTGAAAGAGGGCTACGGAGGAAGAGAGCCATTGACCCGCAACGCAACGCCCACTCATGACAAAAGTGACCATTTTTACAGAGGAGTGCTCTCTCCCTGTGCCAAGAATTTTGAGTGGCAATGGAGGCCTAATCAGCAACCAAAGTGGTATCATGGCCAATCATTAACCAAACGAAGAAGTTCCTCAGCTCGTGGGGACAGAGGAGTGATGTAATAGGCCATTGGGAGTCTCATGAGAGCAAATCGCGATACACATTTTGAATCAAAGTGCAAACATGGGTATTCATTAGATAATAAGTGAAGAAGGAATTTTCTGCCTTCTGAATTGGGGGAAATCAAAGAGACAATGGAGATAGAGACAGAGCATTATCGGCTATTATGTGGAGATCCGAAGCCCCACGATTGACTCGGACTGTGCAAAAAAGTCGGCAATTTTTTCCTGGGCGGTGGTTCTGTCAGATTCAAGTGGAACAAACAAAAGGAGGGGGTGGTCAACCAGTGATTCACATGATTCAAGCCCAAAAAAGTGTCTTAACAGCTTGGAAAAAGGGTCTTCTGTCTCTCTCTCTTTTGACACGCATTCTCAAAAGGCCACAAACGTATCATCTAAAGTCAACGGTTCGAACATGCCGGCTGCCGGGGCATGAAACAGACGTATGGTTCCTTCATGGAAAGATCAGAAGGTCAAATGTGTTAAAAAGCCCCTGACCATGGATGAAGCGATGGCCAGTGAACAGGAACTTGTGAGAATTCCACCTAATCCTGTATGCAATTTGGATCGAATAGGGAACCCCTTCCGACTCATATTGGTCGTAATATTTGCCCTCATCTTAAGGTGCGTTATCGTTATCATGCAAGGAGGAAAGAGAAAAAGACCCGAGGATCATGATCAAAATATACAAGGGAGGATTTTTATCAGGGGCCACAAGTGAACCATTATATGCCCTGCTTAAAAGATCTAACAAGTCAGAAAGGAAAATGAGCGACGAGAGAAAAAAGAAATGGATTGCATCTGAATTTATTTATTTTTTTGGAAAAATCTTCGGTAGTCTACAAAGTGGTCTAAGTAACTAACCAAGTGGTCTCTCTTTGGCAGAACTCAGCATGTCTGTAAAGCCACAGCACGACGACGAACTACAGCAACCAACTAGATGTTACAAGAACTTCTGACTAAGAAAAGGTGGTGTAAGAGTATCTTCAGAAGTAGAAAAAGAAAAGGTCATCCACAGCATGTTCCTACCTAGGGAGAAAATCTTAGGGGGATCAACTCCATGCATCATCTTGGACTCGCTGCAGCCTCATCTTAGGACACAAACCATTTTTCACACCTGAGGTTCAGGTCCTCATGCACCCAGCATAGCACAGAACCCGTTGATTCCCAGCTCATATGAAAGATAATATGATTTCTGACAAATTTCACTCACGTCTCAACGCTAAGTGCCCCATCATCCTCAGGATCCTCAGCTGGTGTCTCCGGAAAGAATTCTTCGTGAGGATAAATCGTCTGAAATAGCTGCCGGAAACAAAGATAGGCCAAAAATTATAGATAGAAACTGAGTATCATCTCTATTGAAAATGAGCTAAACAGATGATAGGCACATGAATCCATGCCTGGGCATGTGTGCCCACACATACACCCACAGATGTGTTCCGTATTCAGCATCTAGTTGTTCCAAAGTTGAATTGAATAAAGATCGCAAATTGACACATAAAATCTTTCATATTAAGCATTCAGACCACAGAAATTCAGAGATAGGGCAGTGGGCTTTATGTTGCCGTAACTTCTTCTTTTGGGCTACGTATTGCTATATGAACTTCAGTTCGAAGATAGCATTTACACTTCTTTTGAAAGATTTAAACCTAGAAATACAAAACTTCTACTAATTTTGTACAAAGTTTAATGTCAAGCCGGCTCAAAACATAAAGATAGGTAAAGCCGATTGAGTTATCTTTTTTACAATCATCCAGACATTAATATTCTCTCTTGATAGGTCTCATATGGATAAAAAGAATTGACTGTTAAGTATTAATAATCACTCCATACGCTAAAATCAAAAAGAGAACTTAGAAAAGGTGCTTACTATGGTAAGTTGGATAATCTCCCAAAATAAACATATTGACACCAAACTCTTGGTCCTATTAGACCACTGACACACTAAAAGGAAAAAAATTCTAGAGCAAACCCAACTAAAAGGAGGAAGAAGAAACCCCCAGAATATCAACTCTTGAGAGAATGAAAAACTGAGAACAGAACCTAGAATGTGGATCCTGAGGAGGTTAACTGTATGTGTACCTTAACAGTCGCATCCAGAGCATCATTGAAACCTAAACTTCCATCGGGCATAGGAGTGGAGCTGACAGATTCAACTTGCCCCTGAAATAAAGAAGATAATAATCAGAACAATAGACAGAGTATCGCCCCAGAAAACATGATCAGTATTGTATTTAGTCGACTAGTATCTTCTTCTTCAAGGTCTCTACAAGAATACCAATGTTTTAAAGGGCCACTTTGGACCAATCATTGGAACTGTGTATCAAACTTTAAGAGGTCACGTATTTCTGTGATTCTCTATCAGTTTAGATGGGACCCCCTACTTGAATTGTGACAATTATTTTCTCTCTCACAAGCAAGATATGTATATTGAGTTAGGAATTGACTCCATAGGAATCTTCCTCTGCCATTTTGGGATGCAAAGCACAAGCTTTTAGCTGAGATTGGTGCCTCTGGAGTTAGCCAGCCATAAACTTCTAAACAGACCGAGAGTCCATTACTCGAATAATTTCTTCCATGGAAAAAACTCAGTTTTTTTTTTCCATCGTCTAAAATTTTCAGATTTCATTTGCTCTCAATGCTTTTTTCCTAAGACACGTTCTTAAAACTTTTCATGCAGATACAACAGTATTTTCCGAAATTCGTAATTTAAAACTGTACAATCCCATACATGGCAATAAAATATGTTTCCCAAGCCCTGGGTGCTTGACCTTTTCTTGTTTCTCCCCCAAAATACTCATTTGAAGGGGGATTTGGGTTAGCAACCTATGAGAACACACACTTCATAACAGGCATAAATCAAAACTAAAACAGTAATAAGACATGAGTAGCTCCAAAGATGAAAGGTCAAGCACCAGACCGCTGTCAGTTCTTGGATATACAATGCCCTCCAAAGAAGAAGAGGATCGGCTCTAGCATCCTCTGTTTGTACTGTAGAAGGAAGAGTGCTTTCAGAAATCTCGGAATCATCATGATTGATTAAAGCATTTATGGCTCTATGCAGTATTTTCTTCCCCTGACTGGCCCCATCACACAAAGCTGAAAGGTAGAGCACGAACCTGGTTGGAGAGAAATATATATAAACTCAGTAAGATATTCCCGAAAAGGAGATATGTCTCTTTCTTGCAAACTTTAATCTGTTCCACTTTAATAGTAAAACATAAATCTCATTGTCTTCTGGAACAAAATATACGTTGTTAATATATTATTGTAGCCATATGAACTTAAAAGTTGTGAAATCTCCGTCCAAGCCAGGAGCAGGACATTCCTGACCAAGCAATATAAGGAGGACTTAGTTAAAAAGAGGTGCAGGAGCACTTGTTCAGTAATTAAATTGCGAACTGCAATTTTTAATGCGCTGTTCTTCTCGTACTATGTCACTACTTTCAAAATTGAACCTTTCCTGATCAAGCATGCCTAACAAGTCCATGAGTGGCCCGGGGCACTCGTTAACAAGACGCATATAGGAATCAACTGCAATTAGAAAACAAAAAAACAGAAAAAAAAAAATCTTTGTAGAACTTGAGAAAGATATAAATAGATACCTTCATTTACACCAATTTTTTTATATTCTTTAGATCAAGATAGCAACATCATGGAGGCACACTGTACATCCTATTCCAAGATAACCATGCAAAACACCTTCCTTTCCCACTTGAAATATGCATTATTTCTCAGTCCTTTTTTCCTTTTGTTATGCTATTATCTTCCAATTAAAAACTGAATGTTTCACTTTGGAGCGACTATGCAAAGTAAATTAAAACTTCAAATAAGAATAGACCTATCATCTATATCACTTGATATCCAGCAACTAAAATTCATTCCATTAGAGAAAGTAAATGAAATAATAAGTGCAAAACTTGTAAAGCACTAAAAAAGGAGTCTTGTCTATATATCAGCAAATTTTAGGCTACATTCTTAAAGCAGGTAGTGTTTCGAGGAATAAGGACAGACTTACATGCCAGAGGGACAAACGGCTAAATTACCACCAATCTGCAGAACTCGAACTGATGTGACTTGCTCCGGGTACAAAGCTAGAGGTCAAGTCAAAACCCAGAAAGCAATGAATAAACTAAGCTTATCCACCTTAAGGACATACAGAGGAAACTGATGAGCAGTCTTACATCTTGGAGGATACACAATCAAAAAGTTCGATACATCTGGTCTCAGAGAAGACGTCAGAATGCATATTCCCCTAGCCACCTTTGCTTTAACTTGTACGCGTTTTCCATAAGAGAATTCTGTGGTTGTGAGCCTATCGACGACTGAAATGTAAATGATGGTTCCAATACCAGCTTATGACTGAAAATGTCCTGACCAGAAGCTAATCTAACACCTCTGTACTGTCCACACTCCTGCAGAACTTCCGAGCAAAAGCACAAATGGGACTCTTATAAACAGACAAACAGATGCTGGAAAAGAATGTCATAACTAAGTACCTTATCCATATGCAAGCCAATCACTGGCATTCTCAAAACCTGTACAAATAAGTTTAAGACCAAGAAATGCAACAATTAGTAAAACAAAGTTTTCCTTTTTTATCAGCTAACGTTCAGCTTTAGACTCGGTTCTTCGCGTGTAGAGAATGAACATTGTCATCACATTCTATAGAAGACCAAGTACAATACACCATACAGTGTTTAGCGCCATTTTGAGCCAGTTACATGCATATGAGTTCCAATGTAACCGAGCATGAAAATGAATAATGTTCCAGACTTCAAAATCAATTTTGCAGGTAGGATGTTAAGGTTTGTAGTAGAACAGCAGCATAGGTGACTTTGCTCATACATGCATTATCTGGTCATTCTGCAGGACAAATGAGCCATTTGCCTGGTTTTTGCAGGTAAAAACAATCAAATGATTGTCACGACATGTTAACTTTATGTTGCAAATTACATTTGCATTTATATGCCTTATGGTAATTTAGCAAGTTAGGGTGACAGGCTGCATCTTGAAGGGGATAGATAGATGTTAACCATGATTGTTGACATTCTCCAGGTATCATCCTCAATTGTTAGATATCCTGATCATTTTTTATCTCTCCGTCATCCAGGTAAAGACGTAAATAACACATATTCATAAACACGCTTTATACATCACTCCAAGTAAATCATCCTCTAACACATATTACTTTCATCTGTGCTTTTCTTTGATTCCAAATATCTGATAGGAATGTTAAGGCCACGTATTACTTTCTTCTGTGCTTTTCTTTGATTCCAAATATCTGATAGGAATGTTAAGGCCTGATCTCCGGACCAAGATAAAGCAAAAATAACTAACAACATAAAACGGAGACTAAAGAGTGCGAAGCATGCAAGGTCAACAGCATCAATTAACCAGTGATGCCATAAAGCAAAAAGAAGATTCATGGACCTGTTACTGGACTTACATAGATGCAACCTTTGACAGCAGCACGTCGGCAAAACGCCTGTGCAAGCTCCCCTAGACCATAGATTGGGTAAATCAAAGCCCCAACAGCATTTGGAAATCTATAGTGAAGCCAGTAGAGCCATCAGAGTAGTGGCAACTAAAATCCCAATCATGATTTTAAGATCTTAACAATGCCACAATCTGTAAACTTAATAATTGACGTCTGACAGAGGTATGACATGTGTATTCACCACTACAAAACTGTGATGTCACAATCTTCCAGTTGTAGTTTCGAAAGAGCATTTACCATTTTTCACACATAAAAGCAGTCTATCCATCTTTTCATTACTTCCCAACAAAGCAAAAGTCTATACGAGTTCTGGCTGATTAATGGAACTTACTGTCAGTAGCACAATATACGTTCCTATCATATTCTGGTTCTCAGACAGCTCAACTTCACAGCTATACCTTTCCACTTTTCATTAAGCACTCTACCAGTCTGTCTAGTTTAAAAGGTCACCAATAAAAGCAGTCTGTCTATCTCTCAATCCTGGCTTAAGCTTTTGAAGAAAATCTATAATTGTTACCATGCATATGCAAGCCAGAGAAATCACTCAGCAAGTATTGCCATGCCGCTCAGTACAAACCAGTAATACAGAATGAGACAAGAGACGAGACAAAAATGAACCTGCCCACTGATGAGTGATAGAGCGCTAATCGCTCAATTCCTTCTTTTGTACTGATCACAACTTTACATGCCTCCTTATCTCCCTGATCATAGTCGGCCATAGATATCGCATAAAGAATAACCCTAAACACCAAGTGACAAGCTTTATCAATTCTAGCTAAACTGAATCATTACAAAAAATTTCCACCGCACGCATTGGACATTATCCAAATAAGCCATCAAATCTCATATAGCTGTAAATGAGGAAACTCGAAAGGCATGAGCTCACGATTTAATCTTCTCAGGCAACCGCATTTTCGCCAAAAATTCGAAGAAGGGACTAGCCAAGTCTTCCTCTGAAATCCTATCACTCTCACCATCTCCACTAAAATGCTGCTGAACAAGCTTGAAGAACCTCATCAACACATTCTTCTCCACCAAGCTCAAGCTCTTATCTTTAAAGATGGCAGCACGAGAATCGGGCACATTTACCAGATTTCCATCCTTATCGTAAAACAGGCTTGCATCGATCGACTTGAACTCCACATACTGATTAGCACCCGATCTCAATATAGCATCGATGGCCTTGTCCGCACAGAACAACACCCGAGGTCCCGCCAGGTCCAAGTTGAACTTCCTCGAGTGTTGCTCGAGCGTTTCGGGTGCAAAGGAGGAAATCTCCACGTCGGAGTAGAGCGATCGGAGGTTGATGTTCGCGGGGGCGAGACCGTCACCTTCGGATGCGGCGGCATAGTCCGGAGAGGAAGGATGGGGGTCGAGGAAACTGGAGAGGTCATCTGGAGGGAGAGAAGCGAAGTGAGAGCCGTAGAAGGGGTTGGGGTCGAGGTGGAGGACGGATTTGCCGATGGCGGAGGCAGCGGCCGCGAGTATCGACTCCGGAAGGCCGGTGCCGACGATTATGAGGTCGAAGTTAGACGGCTCGATCGGAGGATAGGGCGGGAGCTCGGTCATGGTGGTGGCGCGTGAAATTGAATCGCCGAGATAAGAGGGAGAGAGCGGGGGGCAATGACGAATGACGAGACGAACCGCAGCGAAGAAGCTATGAATCTCCGCTGACCGTTGACAGTCGAGTTCGTGGGCCATCGGGCAGGGCTTAGTAGTGGCCCATGGGCCCATGGAGTGGTCATTGTGGGCTTTTCTTCGTAGAGTGCACACAGAAGACAGAAACTGGAGAGAGAGAACCAGCAATGGCAGCTCCTGGGAAGTGCTTGCTGGTTACAGGTCCTCCGGTAAGCTCCTTCTCTCTCTCTCTCTCGCGAGGCCGTCTCTGATCTTTCTCTTAGTGCGTGTTTCCGTGAAGAGGCTTCATCTCACTCGCACTTCAATGGAAACTTTCTTCATCGCAGGGCGTGGGGAAGACGACTCTGGTAAGGAGAGTCTTCGAGTCTCTCAAGGCCTCGAATCCTCATTTGAAAATCCAGGGTTTCTGTACGCGTATGTACGCTCTCTCTATATCTCTCTCTTCCTTGTTCCAGTTACAGTGAAGATTTTGTATTGATTTGCTGGTTTACCGTGTGGGAGAGCTGATGTTGATGCAGGTGAGATAAGAGAAGGAGCAGACAGAGTTGGCTTCGAGGTGGTGACATTGGATGGCCGTACTGGTCCCCTCGCCTCTTCCACCATTTCCACGTACTCTCTCTCTCTCTCTGCCATGAAAATGAAGTGACGTAGAGTTATAGAATATTCAATTTCACGGCAGGGTGGATCGATCATAGTCAGGAATTTGGATGGATTGCTACGACATATGATCATTGAGTCAGTAATTTATCGAGTTCTTGCGTAGAATTAGATGCGGAACCTCGGTGAAATGGTGCTCAATTTCTGCGCATTTCTTTTGATGCATTGCTGTGATTCAAGGAGAACAGTGGTTGGTTAAATTCTGCAGCTTGAACCGATTGCATAACCAATCTCATCTGGTCCTTGATTGGAACGATTGTTTGAGTCTTCATGGTCACCAAAATGCGTGATCCTATAAGGCTATGCCCGTTGCATCCTGTGATCACTCGTGCAAAGCCCCCTCCTAGTAGTGACAGCACGAAGCCATTGTGAGAAGTGTTTGATTTGACAGATGCGTGTCGACTGTGAGAGAGAGAAACAGCATAGCAAATGGTAATTTAAAATGCATATGCTGTTTTCTATCATCAAGAAGCTGGTTATTTTAGTAAAAGCGTCGAATTGCTGAATGGTCCCTAGCCAAAAATTAAGTGCTTAGGTAGGTTGTTTACCTGTGCTTTGCTTGGCCTTTGGAGCATTCCACTCTCTATGTGCTAAACATCACCATTCATCTTAGCTTCCCTTGCTCCCTGTTGTGGCTTAGTTAGTGTTTCACTCTCTGCTAATGCATCTTTTGTGGTGGCAGCTCAGATTCTCTTAGATGGCCAACCGTTGGAAGGTACAAAGTAGATATAGCTTCGTTCGAGTCACTTGCTTTACCTGTGTTGCAGGTGGATATTTCATGCTCTAGTTCTATTGCCTCATGCTTTCTTGTGATTGCGATTTGAACATGTGTTTCCTGATCCTTGATGTTTCCTTGATATGGTTGACTTATATGTGTGCATTGAGCTTGTATCCTTGGCATCAAGGCAGAAAATTATTCTGAACATGTGAACTGATAAGAAGTTACAAATTCCATATTAGGCAATCTCTCCATCAATTAGGGTCCAAAACTTGTTGAGGCCTGTCAAGTATATTGTTGATTTTTTTTAGGTTATCTTCACACGTCGCGGTCCTCCTTGTTGTGTCCAAATTTAATATGCTGTTCATTAAGTAACAGCAATTGCCAGGCCTTTCTTGATTAGGACTGCCTGGTACTATTGATCCTCTAGAATCCTCAGTTTTGCAACATACTTCTGTTGCTCATGTTGCATAGCTATTGGTTAACATTCTCGAAGGGGGCTGTTGATTGAAGCTTGAATGACAAGTTCGCTTGCATCAGGTCAAGGAAGATACCGATCTCTTCATCATTGATGAAGTTGGTAAGATGGAGCTATACAGTTCATCATTTTTCCCAGCTGTCCTGAAGGTTCTACAGTCCAATGTCCCGCTTTTGGCATCCATTCCCATTCCAAGAAACGGTCGCGACATACCTGGAGGTATGTTTCCTATAGGCGGATGCTACTCCTAGGTCGCTTCATCAGCATTCAATTTTTATCCCATGGTAAGACTGTTGAGAAGAGTACCTTCATAGTGGTAGACTGGCAATTATGGCACCATAATGCGGGACAAAAACTATACAGACATATAATGTAAGGAATAAAGTTTTTTAGAGGAGATTGATGCCTGAAAATCTTAAGTAGAATGAAAATGACATGTTAAAGTTGAAATGTTACTCTTCGGGCTCTATTAGTTAACAACCCGTCTCTGCAGTTGCGCGGTTGAGGAATCATCCAGGAGCGGAAGTTTTCACCATGAGCGCAAGTAATAGAGATGCTGTTAGAGAAGAAATATATTCCAAGCTACTCGACTTACTCCCCAAGCAATAGGTTAAGCACGAGGTTGGGGTTTCAACCCTCATCGGGCATACCAACTTGCCTTGTGACATGCTGAAGAATGGTAATTGTCCTTTGGTCCGAGCTGGTTCAATTTTTATCTCATCTTGAAGAAGCGGATTTTTGTGCTGTATAAGGTAATTCTACAAGACAGATATCCTCAAGAAATCTGACGATCGGTTGAATTACTCTATGAATGTCGGGATTTTGTTTTATTCCCAGAACTTGCAGTATCTTAGCAGTTTCTTTGTTCGACCTCCATTCCTGATGGAAGTGCAAAATGATTTACGTGCACTGTAGTCACATGGAAAATTTTTAGATGTGTATATACCATAACATTATAAAAGTTAGCAGTCATTAATCTCTCATGCATTGTCTGGAAGGCAGGGAACCTTTTTCTTGATGGTATGTGGTCAGGAATCTCACTCGCATGAATTCATGCGTCTGACTAGAGAAATTGCTGCACCATACTCCATCCTATCGCATAATTATTGATGCTTCAAAAGGCATGGAGATCATACTCCAGAACTTGAGTTAGAAATTGAAGAAAGGATCGCAGTTGGGAGTAATTGTTGGAAACCCTTTGAGTTTTGAAATATTATGGTTAAATCGATTGTCAAGTTTTTGCATTTCAGTTCCTGATCTCGTCTCCAATCTTGTGTTGAAAAGGTAGTAGGATGGTAATTCTCAACATGGGTTAGTAACTCAGAAGTGATTGCAAAATACAGCTTCTCAAAGGATAGAAGCTTTAATCTCGTCCTATATTTACCCATTCTGTTCGGATTTGATTCGACTTGGATTGCTCGTGTTAACCAAGTGCAGGATGGATCTTTACGCGATATGCAAGGATTACGTCCCGGGAAGTGATAAATTGCTCTAATCCTTTGGGCAGTCAGGTTTCTTTTTCCAAATAAGCCTATTCATTTGGGACCCACAAATCCACTCTTTTTCCTATTCGAATATCAGCCCTTTGTCCCTGTGTTTCTACGTCGGGAATTCTTTGTAGACGAGAGATGTCAAAGGAGCTTCTTACTTCCCAACCACATCTCCCTTCATCTATATGTAGATGGAGAATTCGAAATCAAAGGGAGAACGAGAGAATGAACGGAGGTCATGCGAGGCAGTGGGAGTTCTCTACTTCCATGACTCGCTTGAAGACATTATCAATCTCAATGTGCAAATGGTTGAGTTGAGGTGGCAGTTTTGGTCTTATGGAGATTCAGTTGGATAAATTGTTATTAGCAGATGAAGAACACAGACGGATCTCTCAGCACCGACGGTCGAGAAAATCAAATTTGTGACCTTGTGAAAAACAGGTGACCTTCGACAACAAAAAAAAAAAAAAAACAGGTGACCCTTTCATCATTGGCCAATTACCTTGGTGGTGAATTTGAATGCTAATCTTGCCAATATGTGGTTTAGAGTAAATAAAAAACTTAGCTCCAATCCTTACGGAAAAACATTCTGTTAAGGATGATAACACATGCTTTTAAATTAGTCCATTAATATGGATATCTCATGTAGTTAATATTATAACGGACTTATTGAAAATTCAAATTATTTTGAATTAGCCCATTTTCATATAGCATAAACTCTATAAATACATATACTACCCTAGAGTTAAAGGATAAGCGAAATCCATACTCACTCTTAAGGTTTAATTATTACACATTCAAACTAGTTATTGTAAATATATAGGTTCGATGTCCGAGAGCCGAATCTTTCGATTCCCGCCTTTAGAGATCTTTTAAGAAGGCAAGTATCACACTCTTCCGCTCCTACCACAAGTGCTCGGATGCAGCCGGCAGACGATTTATCATCAAACACAATGCTTGAAGTGGGAAAAAAAAAAAACTGGCTGAATTCGCCGTATCGTGCTAAGCTAAGATGACTAGTCGACCAATTCAAAGCGAAAGCCTTCAGCATTCCCACCTGCCCGCTTCGAGCGAAAACAAGAAATCTTGAGGGTGACAGGAATCTCGTACCGGGTCCAAATGTCGTTGCTGGATTGGTTAAAGATTGACTATAAACGAAGATAAGACAAAGTTTGGTGTTAACTGTGTTGGTTAATATATATATATAAACCTGTTTAAATCTTCAAACATTATAATTATGTCACCAACTCAGAGGACTTAAAAGCATAGGACAGAATTTATTTTATTTTTATTTTTATTTTTTTCGGTGCGCCCCGTTCGGTCCATTTGTCCTATGTGATCCGACAACGACCAATTGATGGCTTGTGTCGTGGTGCGTTCTCAGTATCACAGTCCATGACCATTTGAATAAAGAGAATTATCCACTAAATTCACCGACATAAAATTATAAAGTCATTAAAATATTTAAATAATAAATTACGTTTTTATCTAATAACTTAACGTTTTAAAAACATTTGACAATTGCCTAATTGCATATTTTCATGTTTTAGGCTCGGGCCTAAGTAAGGAGAAAAGGGGACGCGTCATTAAAACGATTTGCGGTGATTCCGTAAAATCTCATAATAACTCTTTTAAATTAAATCCCATACTGCAATAACTTGTCGAAAACAATCTCTTTTGCGAAATAATGAAAATCCGAATACAAAGTATATATGAACCGGAGGCACGGTTGTGATTTTTTGGAACGAGTGGAGCTAAAGTTCTATGAAAGCACTATCGGGATTAATATCCGGAGCATGCTTATGCTCCAACCCCCTTTTTAAAAAAAACTGCCATTTTTTTGTGGCTCATAGACTAAAGATGCTTCTTAGGTCAAGGCTCTATTTATTTCGCAAAAAATAAATATATCGGAAGATATTTTCTAAAAAAAATCGTTTGTATTGCTTGAAATAATTTTTAAATAAAAAAGTATCCATTATTAACAACAATCTGTCTAAACATTTTTGTGCATGACGAGAATATTTTTTTCTTCCATTCTATTACTGTAAGCGACAAAACGATCATTCCTAAAAAGATATTTCCAAACATGGTCTAATTCTTATCATAAAAACTTCTTTCTTCTTCTTTTCAAAGTCAGTAGAGTGCTCAATTTACTTAAAAAAAAGGGGGGATGTGATTTCAGCTATAATAAGTAGTCTCAGCCTAACGCCAAACTATCCCAACTTCAAAACATCTTCCAAGCCAATGTTTCAAAGGTTCTGGTGGGAATGACAGAGGCCCACCAGCGGAAGAACCGCGCTTTGATTAGTCTTCGTGAGACCTTTTCCCCTTCGGTCCAATGAAGCAATTCTCCCTGACCGGAAAGGAAGGTTGGAGAGATGCATGTCAATGTCGGCATTGATTATGGCGTTAAGAGGCCAAACTTAATTCACTGTAGAACTTGGTAGCATCCAAGGAAAAAAAGGGGAACCCATCATGACTTCCACCTTACAAAAGGGTGTCCAAAAGACAAATTGATGGAGCCACCAAAACACGAGAGAGAGAGAGAGAGAGAGAGAGGGGGGGAGAGTGTGGAATTGATGCATCAATTCCACATCGATCGATGAAGCTACTTAGTGTTAAAGATGAAGACAGATTATAAGTGAAGGTGAAGATTGGTCATGCATGGAGTGATAGCTAAGTAATTTATCGTGGGGTCTATGGCTTTTTCCTAATTTGGTTAAGATGAGAATGACACGGAAGAGACAAATTGTAAAACTTCTATGTATTTTCGATATATGTGGATGTATCGACATGATGAGTGCGCCTACAACACATTGTAAAATATATGGAGAATCAGGAGAAATGTCTGACTATCTTAAACAGGCTAGGTCAAGCTTTTGAGAAGAAGGCTGCTCTTGCATTTCGGATTGCATGATGCGGCCCTCGGCTTAAAAGTCTCGTTCCTGTAGCCAACTACTCTAGTGTCTCCTCTGCTTGACTGCGGCTCTTTTCGCTCTTTGCCTATCTTCATTCTCCAAAATAATTCTCCGAAGTGCTATCATTTTCTTAATAAAAATTTGAAGGGGACTTTATTTCAAATAAGAGCATGAAATATATTTATTATCTCAAATAAAAATTTGAAGTGGACATTATTGTAAATAAGCACTCAAAAGTAATTATATCAATATTGAATAAAGGTTTGACCTAAGGGCATTTTAGTCTTTAATTTTTTTTCCTTTTTCCGTTTACTTTCTTTTTACTAGTGGCCGGCATTGCCCAAATAGGACTAGGCGAGGGCCGGTTGCATGCAACAGTTGCCTCACCCAAATCTAGTGAGGGCCAACCTCCCTTGTGGAGATGAGGGCCTAGGGGAAATGAACTTCGCCGTCGGTTAGCCCTCGTAAGGACACCGACAACCCCACCAAATTAAGTTAAAATTGTATTTTGACAAAAATATCATTGGTCGGCCGAAATATTTAGCCTATTGACGAAATTAGGCCTTATTTGAAACAATTATAATCACTTTAAGCGATTATTTGAAATCGTCGTGTCACTTTATATTCTTCAAAACGAGGCCTATTCTAAGCATTTGTTTGAAAAAAAAATTGAGATTTGAGATTTTATTTGAAAATTTTTCAAAAAAAAAAATAGCGACGGCGTGGAGAAAGTGCACATGGCGACAAAAAAAGGGAGGGTCCCACAATTCTGTCTCGTCGAGATTGAGATGAGGAGTACTAATAGGACAAATGACACGACCATGTTACCTTCGATTTTCCAGTCGTTTTGTTCTTTGAATATTAAAAAGACATCCACGGCGCGAATACCGCATCAATTAGCGGTGTTCCTCAATACTTATGTCGCCGGATTTTACATAATTCTTAACACGTTAAATTTTTAAAGATCAAAAAGAAAAATTAATTTAGGAAAGAGTAGATGAGGAATAAAATTTGTTTTATGCCGAGACGTTTTTGCTATAAAAAGACCGGCTTTAATTATGTTCATTTTTTTAAGGGGGTACAATTGGTCGAAATTTACAAAAAGAATACTTTTTTTTCAAAATCGGTGAATTTATAGGAAATAAAACAAGTGTGAGGAAGGACCTCGCATTTTGTTTACATGGAAGGGTGAAACGCTTTCGCGCCGAGGCAGGCGTCCCCGACTGAGGAAATCGAAGATGGAAAGCAAACATGCAGAAGATGCACGCGGCTCGGGTGGTCCTGCTGACATGCACACGTGGGTGCGCATCACATAATTCGCGGCACATTAAAGTTGGCCTCTTGATCATTTAGGAAAGAGCAAATGAGAAATGAAATTGTTTACATCGAGGTATTTTTGCTGATAAGAAAATTGGCATTAGTTATACTCATTTTCTTAAAAAGGTAGAGTAGGTCTAGGTTTATAAAAAGAATATTTTTTATTTTCAAAATCGATGAATTTATAAGGAAATAAAATGGGTGTGAGGAAGGATCTCGCATCTTCTTTATATGGAAGGGCGAAACGCTTTCTCGCAGAGGCACGTGTCCCCCGCTGAGAAAATCGACGATGGAAAGCAAAAACGTGCATGACACGCATGACTTACGTGATTCTATTAACATGCACACATGGGGTACGCACCACATAATTCTTAGCGCATTAAATTCGGCCTCTTCATCAATTAGTAAAGAGTGAACGATGAAGGATAAGAAGATTGGGTTTTAGTTAAAATCATTTTTTTAAAGAGCTAGAATAGGTTGAGATTTATAAAAATAATATTTTTTTCCCAATAATTGGTGAATTTATACGAAATAAAACCGGCGTGAGGAAGAATCTCAGATCATCGATGATAGATGTGCACCAATTGCGTGGTCCTACTAACATACACATACGAGGTGCGCATCACATAATTCTTAGCTCATTAAATTTGACCTCTTCATCAATTTGGAAAGAGTGGATAATGAAAAAATTTGTTTATATCGAGATATTCTTGCTGATAAGAAGATCGGCTTTAGCTGTACTCATTTTTTTTTTTTTTTGAACGGTTACAATTGGTCGAAATTTATGAAAAAAATTTTATTTTTTTAAATCGATGAATTTATAGAAAATAAAACAAGCTCGAGGAAGGATCTCGCACCTTCTTTATATAGAAGGTGAAACATTTTCCCACGGAGACACGTGTCGCTTGATGAGGAAATCGACTATGGGAAGCAAAATCGCACGAGACGTGCACGACTCTCGTGGTCCTACTAATGTGCACACACGGGATGCGCACCGCATAATTCTTAGCACATTAAATTCGGCCTCTTATTAATTAGAAAAGAGTAGATGAGGAATAAAGTTATTTATATCGAGATAGTCTTGCTGGAAACTGATAAGGAAAATCGATTTTCGTTATACTCATTTTTTAAAAGGGTATAATTGGTCGACATTTATAGAAAGAATATATTTGTTTAAAAAATCGGTGAATTTATAGGAAATTAAACGGGGCGTGAGGAAGGATCTCCCAGTCCCAGGTAAACATACTTTCCGCCGTGGCACGTGTCGCCCGCCGAGGAAATTGACGAAAAGCAGAAAAGGCGCACGACATGCGCGGTCCTGCTAACGTGCACACATGGGGTGCTCTGTGCGCAATAGGCCCCCAATCCCAACGAACGCTCTTTAGACTTTTGTTACACGCCTTTTCCTTTCTCTCTCTCTCTCTCTCTGCTTTCTTTTATCTTCTTCTTCTCCACTGATCACTGCGAATACGCTCCTCTGTAACCACCACACGCACAGGCGGCGCACGCTCGGCGCATTCCTCCCTCTTTCACAGCGACACACTGCGCGTGCCATGAGAAGAAGGCCGTGATGGAATGGGAGAAGCAGGAACAGCACCACCATCACCAGCACCACCAGCACCACGCACCACCATCACCAACAGCCGCAGCAAGCGAAGGAGGCTCAGCAGCAACAGCAACAGCAACAGCAACAGGGCGAGGGCATCGCCAACGGGACAGCGGGCGGGAACGGCGTGCTGTACGTGAAGGTGATGACGGACGAGCAGCTGGAGACTCTCCGGAAGCAGATCGCCGTCTACGCCTCCATCTGCGAGCAGCTCGTCGAGATGCACAAGAACCTCACCGCTCAGCAGGATCTCGCAGGTCTCCTATCTCTCTCTCTCTCTCTCTCTCTCTCTCTCTCTCTCTCTCTCTCTCGGTCGGTCGCTCGCTCGCAGTAATGGTTGCGGTCTCGCGCCGTTGTTGCTTCGGGATAGGACGATCGGGGGTTGCTGATCGCCTGTAGGTTGGTTCGTCGTTCACTCTTTAGGTTAAATTACAGGGACTTACGTCGTCTATTTATTTTCTGAGATCTGCATCGGCATTCCTGTCAATTGCACGCGCACTTCGTGACTCTGCTCGAATGGCTGGAGCTGCAATTCGCCGGACATTGATGGACGGGCGTGTCCGTACGGATTTTTTGTTAAGATAGGAAGGAGTTTGATATATGCTCTCCTGAATTGTCTTTCAACAAATTTGTCCTGTCTATACATATATTGTTGTTTTGTAGCGGAGTTTCTCCATTTTAGCAGAGAGTTTTGTGATATTGGAAGCAAGTATTGCTGATCAGCTAACTTTATCAGGCTTTTGGCTTTTGATGTTACTGAGGTGGTTTAGTGCGACGACTTCTTCATTCGAGAGTGTTTCTGATGTAATTACTCCCTCCTATTCACTCAATTGTCGTACCTTTTTTTTGTCAATTCTCGTGCTTCGATGTCTCATTTCTGTGCACTTTTGGTGGCTCATGTTAAATTCTCGTTCGGAGGTAACGTGCCTTCTTTTAAGAAATTGCTTGCTGTTAGAATGGAGAAGTGTCATTTTTTAGACCCGTTGTTCACTCGAATGTGAATCCTTGATTCGGTAGGAACATGCCCAGTAGCTGTTCCTTAACAACTTTTTGCTACTGACGAGGATCTCATTCTTTGTTGGCTTCTGACTTGGACAGTTGGTAGTAAGATTCGCCTTCTGTGCACTGAGTGTGATTTCCTTTTGATAGATGAGGATCGGGATGATTTCTATACCATCAGGCGTTGACTTTTCAATCCTGAAAATCTAACTAAATCTGGGATTACTCACAAGAAACAGAATATTTAGAGTCTCTCTCTCTCTCTCTCTCTCTCTGGGATTTTTGCTTTTGTCAGTGCAAATCATTCTGTGGGTTCATAACCATAATGATGTCCGGAAGCACCTCCATCCATAGGGTGTGAGAAATACTGATGCTTGTCTAAGTTTTAATCCATTCTTCTGCAAAAGCACATGCTATAGTACAATTGATGAATTCAAAAGCATGTGCTTAAATCTTCTGTGACTCTCTCTCTATGGGATTTTTGTTTTACTTGGTGTGGCTTCATAATTATGATGTCTGGGAGCCTTTTTATCCATAGAGAGGAGGTTTATGAGTAATATTAATTCCGCGAAAGCACATAATATATTATGTGTTGGTGAACACGAATTATACCATCATATTTCTGAAGGCTACACTTCTCTCTCTGCCTGCTGTCTGATATGTAATCTACTGTTTTCGCTGTGTAATTGCTGCCTAGATGACCCTAAAATTTTCTTTTTTATTGCATATTGGAGGCTCTAGCACTTCTGCACTTGATCTTTCTAACTTTCTTACATCACTGTAAAAACATCAGTTTTCCGAAGGTGAATGTAACTTTTAAGCTGACATTTTACTGGCTCCATCAGGAGTTAGGCTGGGAAATCTGTACTGTGACCCCCTGATGACAACTGCTGGTCACAAAATAACTGCCAGGCAGCGATGGACTCCAACAGCTATACAACTTCAGATTCTTGAGCGCATCTTCAATGAAGGAACTGGTACTCCAAGCAAACAGAAAATCAAAGAGATTACTACTGAACTGAGTCAGCATGGACAAATTTCAGAAACAAATGTCTATAACTGGTTCCAGAACCGGCGTGCACGATCAAAAAGGAAACTACAGAATGCAGCTGGAAACAATACTGAATCTGAAGCTGAAGCAGAAGTTGAGTCACCAAAGGAGATGAAGACAAAACCAGAGATCTTTCAATCTCAGCAGAATCCAGTATCAAGGAATGAAGATTTGTGCTTCCAAAGCCCTGAGATTAGCTCAGATCTTCATTTTGCTGATTCACAGACCAAAGTGGAGAGCATTTTTTCTTCGGATGGCAGTTTAAGATCCAGAAATAGGAACCTAGGCCAGCTATCTTTCTATGATGCCATGTTGTCCAATCCAGGTACATACTCAAATATAAATGATATTACTAAGGGGAATCATCTAGATTGGTAATGATGTTTTGATTTGATGACCTAGAGCCTATCATTTCCAGGCTTTCGGATGCTATCTACATGAAACACAACGGATTAGGAGATTTTAGCGATGATATCGGCGAAGTGTTTGTATATACATGCATTTGCTGATTATCCAATCGGAGAGATTCAGAAATTTGATATGGACAGTTATTGGGGAAGTTTTTGATCAACTAGATAGAGCAGAAGTGTTCAATTGACCCTCCCGAGCTTTTCCATTCTACGTTGATCCTTATTTTCATAAACATTTACTGTAAAATTTGGCTGTTCCCTGCTATATATGTAAAGGATATGTGTTTCCCATCTGAATTGCAAATGTAACTGGGCAGAAGCGAATTTTGCCTAAGCGCATGTGGAGTTGCTAATTTCTGATATGTTCCTAGTTGGTCTTGCAGGAAATGAGCATCTGGGTGGGAAGATGGAAGTACCAGGAGCCTACGGCCTGTATCATCATGCGGAAGACTTTGGCATGAGTGGATGATGCTGGTTGGTGCCGTGGATCTCTCTCTCCTACATATAGCATAACTTGCCTGCCATGCTAATGCTGATGTTTTATCTTTTGTGGATCGCGGCGTCATAGCTAGGTTGGAGCCTAATTCTCTGCATAGTTGGATGTTCGGTTTGCTTTTGTGAAGGAACTGATTTTACTGAAGATCATACGCTAGTTGGATTAGGTTGTTTGGATTTGATGGACTAGTGTCGTGCAGATTCGTTTACGGGAATGGGATGAGGTGCTGTATATTCTATCCGAATCGCTCTGGTTCTTGCAATTCGGGACGGGGGCATTTAGATAGACCCTCGAGCTAGGGCCCCTTTTTCTTCTTTCAGGTCTACCTACTTTTGAAGAAGAACCTGTGAAAGCTTGTGTTTCGTCTGGTTATTATACATATGCATGATGTCTTGCACCTGTTCAGTCAATTGTCTTGAGCGTGCAGAATTCATTACCTTGGTGATCGACTTTGATGGTTTCGTGGCGAGGAAGCAGTTCTCTCGTTTTCATGTTGGGCGTGCGTTTTGTCTGTAATGCAAACTATGAGGAATCTCACCTCCATGCCTTGTCGACTCGACAATGCAGAGCTTTCCTGTAACAAGTTCAAAAGTCAATAGAACCTTTTTAAGGGCAGCCAGGTCTGGTTTTAACTCACGGTGAAGTATTTATTACTTTCTCGTGGAGTTTATTAAAAATAAATAAAAAGTTCCGATGCTCTACGAGCCACAACATGTTTTGAATAATTGAGCGTTCGATAGTAATTAACGTCGAATTTTAAATTCGACCATGAGAGGAAAAAGACAATGTATGAAGCGAGCGTGACGTCATGTCTAAGGGCCTGAGTTCATCCAATTAAAAGATGTTCTTTGGCCTCACGAGAATGTTTTGTGTTGCACTTGTACACAGAAATTTAACCGAATGGGGTTCGTACCTTAGTTGTATTTGTCATGACCTATTTGCACTTGTAACTAGGGAGTTAACTTCATGTACAACAATTCGGACGCAGAGCTCGTAACGCTTGGTAATTTCGAGTAGCACACAGCAAAACACCTCAAATTGTCCGTTCGTGACGAGTTAGTAACGACTTTTCACATGTAGTGATTTATTTTATGGTCTCACATGGTTAAATATCCGAGCGTCCCAGACCTTTCACGAGAAGTAGTTAGAAACTTGGAATTATCATAAATTCGGTGATTGTCACATTTCTTCACGGTTCGTAAATTAAATTCTATCGACGAGTAATTGCCCTCTTATGCTGTAATTATATTTTTTTTTTTGGTCGAAAAAGCGAAACATTTCATTCATGAACCGATAAAAGGATAACATGAGCCATGGGTTTGTGAAACATAAAAGATCCCATAAAGGTAGAAGTGGTTTTACGAGCCAGTTTCACGGTAGAGCTTTCTTGCGGAGCGATTTGGCTATCCTGTCCGCCACTTGATTTGATTCATGGGCAGGAGATCAACCGAATAGATTTGGACCGGGCTAAGTTATCCTTGCATTCCTCCACCGTGGCCTGTAGCTGCCATGGGCCCGAAGTTTGGCCCGATAAGAATACTAACCATAGAGAAGCTATCAGAACACACGCCCACTTGCAGATCATTATACCTCCACGGATCAGTTCCCTCTTCTAAGTACGATAGGGCTGCACGCAGGGCAAGGGTTTCAACTTCCAGTGCCGAGGATTCTCCAACGGTGCAGAGTATTACATGAGGGGACCGATCCTGCGAATGGCTTGATTGAACCGTAGAATTACCTCGGGGTTGTAGCTGTTTCACCTGATCTGACAGCCCGAGCACCTTTCCAATACAGGCACGCACTCATTCAAGTCTGAAAATTGGTGACGCAGAAATCAAACGCGGGTTGTCTCCTCTCTCTCTCTCTCTCTCTCTCTCTCTCTCTCTCTCTCTCTCCGCATCTTCAAGAAATTTTTGGTTGATTTCGCGGACATTATCGCAGACCAATCCTCAAATTTCCAGTGCAAGGCAGCCCTTCGTCACCAGACACCCCCCGCCTGCACGTCATCATCTTCGCTGCATTTGTGATCTGTGAGGACTTCACCCGGTTGATGGGTTTCCATGGTTCTTGATTGTACATTATTTTGGTGGTTCCGGCTACGCACATCTCTCTGTTTGACGAAATGGCCCAGAGGCAGTCGGGATATGATCCTCTACTGTAGTTTCGTGGGACCTAGTTGAACCGCAACGTGCTTCCTTGTGGTGACGAATTAAAGTGACGGCTATGTGCTGAACGGGAAAGAATTGTTCAGCTTTGATGACCACCCGGGAGCTCTCGAGCGTATTTTAGTGAATTCTTTTTGTAGTTGATTGGGCGAAGAAGAGAACTTGATGGCAACCAAAAGATGTTTTGAGTTCCTGCCGCAATGCACTTGGCAATCTAAGTTCTGACACTGATCGGTGGGAAAATTCGTCAAGAAAGGTTTTGGGGGCTTATGCTGTTTTTTTGGTTAGGTTCTGACAAACACTTAAAGTTAATTTGATTAATGCAGCAGGATATGGGAAATCAGGTAGGAAAAACCCGGGGTTGGGAGGATTGTGCTAGATCTTTCGTACCAAATGTCAAGCTTTTCTAGTGGAAGCTCATAGGAGGAAAATTATGTTCCTGTCAGAACCACCACCTCTTATTCTAGAGAATTTGGATATCTCAAGTTTCCACTCATTCTTATATTCTGACATATCTATTTGGGCGATTGCTTTGGTCCTCATCTTCTTCGTCTTTGATTTCATGTGATTTACTTGGAAATACATAGAAAGCTCTACTTTGATAGCAGACCTAACAACTTGATGCTTTTCGTTATTTCATATAGCCAAACTGTTATAAGCTTTTGTTAACATGTTGTGGACCTCTAAGGTTACAGTGTTTTTTACTCCATGCAGGTAGAATGTGAAACCATTTGACTGGTCATGAACCCACATTAATGGGAGAAAATTCATCTGCCCACGGAAAATATACATATTTCCATGACCAGAAGTATCCCCATGAAGCAATCGACATCCATCACATTGAGGTCCGAAGTAATGGTGCAAAGGGTGTTTTTGGCTCTCTCCTTGCTGCCACCATCGTGGGGAATGCATTCTATCTTCTCCTCGTCAAGGTACATCAGTGTCTAGTCAGTGTTTAGTTTAATTGGTGAAATGAAGTGCCCTTGCTCTTAATGTATTGAACCCGAATGCCTTTTAATGCTGTAGTATTGGTTTTAAGTCTGTTTGATTTTTTTGTCTCAATCTTTGTCTTTTTTTGTTTTTTGAGACTCTTGGGTTTGAAATCAGGCTTTCATTTAATCTTAGGTACTTTAAATCTTTAAAACTGCAGGCATACTTGCACTTGAAGTCAACTTATCTGTTCCAATTCTCTTTTTAGTTTGGTGGGAAACTTTAAAGGAGTCCTTTGGTTTTGCTTAAAGCCGAACCCCGACACACCTATTGTAGATGACTGTCGTTTGCAACAAAGAGTTCTGCCATCGACAAATCAACCTATTATAGAAATAGTTCAAGTTTAGAATGACTATTAGTGTATCATAATTGTTCCAGTTCAGTCTAGTTGTTTTTATGTGGTATCATGCTGAATATGGATCAGTAGACTCATGATGGTTGTTCTATACTGTTATATTTATGCTTTTGTTCATGTGACAGGAGAAATCAGTTACTCTTCTTTTCTCAAGCATCCTTTTGTGGGCATTTCTAAGAAAATTGTTGCTCGGGAAACCTGCTAAGAAAGGTCAGAGGAACCTGGTCCTGTCTACTCTCATGTGCTCTTATCATATCGGTTTAGCATCTGACATCATTTTAATTGATAATTCAGAATCTGTGGTGATTATGCCAACTCTTGGAGTACAGCTTGAAACTGTCTATCTGAGGTACTTCTGTTTCCTGTGTACTAATATGCAATTTAATTGTGGGTTACACGAAGAATTCGTTTCTAGCTGATGACTTGAGATTTCTACCTTCTGGTGTTATATTGCATGGAAATAGTAGGTTCTAGATGCTTAACGTTTATGCTGGATCATATCAGGATTCGTGAAATTTATACGCTAGTTTAAGAGTACATGAAGTATGGTTCTAAAATGAGGAGGGTACATATGTTTGGTCGATTGTTGGAACTGAGATCAAGTGGTTACCTCTGCATTTTCTCTCCTGGAAGGCTGGAACGGCAAGTGGCAGCCAATTCTTTTCATTCGTCCTCTATCTGTGCGCACACTTATGAATCTAGGAATTGTGAAGAAGCATTGTCAGCTCTTTAAATGCGTTGTCTGGTCATTTTGTTAAAACAGGACATATGTACCATTTAAGTACAATGTTATGCCATGTACTTATAAATTCATGTTTCAAACAGTGGCCGAATCATGCGTCAGTTTGTTCCCGTCAGCAGAATTTTAAAACCTGTGCTACAAGAATGCGTCACACCAGTCACTTGTTATTGGAGCCTGTCTTTGTTTTTGCACGAGGAAGAAGAACTGACGCCCGTTTTCAAGGTATGATGGATCTCTTAATTGAAGTACGCAAAAAAGAGCTTGAATGAAATGGTGAATTTATTTGGGCTTGGAGATGCAATATTGATGGATGCGTTGGAAACATATTAGGACCTTGTCCTTGTCATTTTCAGGAACTACGTCCACCGTTGAAGATGCTAATCCCAGTATGGAAAGCACTTTGTGCTGCCACTGGTGAAGTTAGCTCACATTCATACACAGAGGACGGCGGAAATGCTGATGAAGGAGTTCGATCTGAGATAAACCCGTGATGTGATTGGGCCGTTTCTTTTGAAATACAGAAGCCACTCGATCCATCGCCTTCAAAGAAAGTCGCGCCACGGTGGCCCTGTCCAATTTGGCCGATTGAACCGTGACTTTCACTGCTTGAGATGTTCTTCGGCGCAACTGCCATCGAAGTGGGTGCTTCCATGTCTCATCGCACCCGCTTATATGTGTGTGGATATATTTGGCATATACTTGTGAAAAACCACGATCAAATCTCGTCGAAGTCTTGGTGGGTGATGCCATGGGAAACCAATCGGAAGCTGAAGCTGGAACTGACGAAAATTCGATTTGTTCCCCGTGCGTGGATTGAGAAGCTTGTGACTGATCAAACCCGAACTCTTGGTTCGGGCGGGCAAAGAGTAAAAGATCGCCAGGTTGAACTCATTCGAACTGGGTCCTTGATTCAACGATATGCGAGCATCAAGAACACGAGTCTACGTGCACATAGGTCCGGACTTACCTCCAGAACATTTTCACGGTGGCCGTTGGTATGTGATGCTGGCATTGTTAGAACAACCATGAACATTTGATATATACAGTGAACGGGGAGGGAGATGGGTTGCTTGGTCTAGGCTAATGTTAATCCGTGAAGTTTGCCTACTTGTACACGCAAATAGCGACGCACACGCGAACCACGGGGCCAGCGGCTCTTTCCTCTTGCAGTAGAGAAAAAAGAATTGGTAGAGTTTACAATTGTTCATAAAGGAACATATAACCTATTTTTGATTTTTTGTGGGTTTTCCTTTTCTCATTTTTTATTATTTGTTACCTACGACGACATTGGCAATAGAGAAAAAAACCTACAAAAAATTAAAAATAGGTTATATGTTCCTTTATGAATATTTGTGAACTTTACTAATCTCACACACACATATATATATATTTTATATTATATTTATATATATGTTGGTGACCCTCGTTAATGTAATCTATTTAATTAGAAAACCGATGGGTCCAATCGGGAATCGAGGAGAATGTAGCCTATCGGATTATGAACGGGGTACTGATGGTTAAGTGAAATGTACTATAGTGAGTAATGCTTAGTTACCTATAGTCGACGAAATAAAAAATTTAGCGCACGCAACGTGGGTTTGCGATGAAGAGAGAGCGATCATTTTCGTGCAAATTATTTAAAAATGCGGCTGCTGTTCTGCATAAATCTAAATTAATTTCCAATTGTTCCCAATTTTCTCACGTTGAGTTAATTATCCTGCTGGTCGCAGAAGCACCTAACCTTCTACTAACTTGTGGGTACGCCCATCTTTCCGATTTCGTCGGAGACCTTATTTTTTATTATTATTTTTTTTTTTTTTGTTCATAAGAATTTCAAAAGGAAGTTCCCCGACTGATGGAGACGGATTTTTTTTTTTTTTTGATGCGATATTGAACACGTGGAGAATTAAATGGTAATATATCTGGATTTTACATTCAATTCATGTGACCAATTTGTAGGCCAGGATATGTAAATCCCACGTTGGAAAAAAGTCAAAAAGGCCCCAAAAAAAAAAAGAAGTTTTTCGAAAATTTAAAAAATCGAAGCTCCTAAGATTGATGTAAGAGACGTAAGAAAATGTGGAGAGTAGCCACTCCGCCGCCTTTTGCATTCACGAAAGGAATTCCGAATCTCCACGGCGAACGAACAAGAAAACTTTGGAGGACAACGGTCTAGGGGGGTAACCCCGTAACGCCGGGAAAAAAAAATTATACCGTTGTCGTTACGAGCGTCTTAATTAACAAGCGTGTTCGAAATATTTGTTAGATTAATTTGTGTTGGCATAATTCGGATTGTGCATAACACGAGGACAATTTGTACATTAAAAACTCCGAAAATTTCGTTAATTTATTGCTTAACAAGTTTGATAAAATTCATTTTATAATGAACAAGGTAAGAGTGGAATGGCCCTTCCATGGGAATATGAATGGATTAACTATTTACTATTGTGGTTTGCATAACGGAATAGTTCCAATATTATGACTCTGTTTGTTTTTTTTATTAATAAATATGAATTCTTTGAAAAATATATTTTTAAAAACGACCGCATAAAATAATTAGCCGATGAAAAAATATTTTCATCATCTACAACAATATATATCTAAATATTTTTATGGACGATGAAAATATTTCTCACACATTCCTTTTTGTAAGTGATAAATTATTTTTTTGAAAAATATTTTTCAAATCATTTTTTTCGATAAACATATGGAGCCCGAGTCCTTGTTTGGTTTACCGGTATAGCACTAGAAATAATTTTTTTTTATTAGACACCGGAATTAAGTTGAGAATGAAAAGAATTCATATCTTTGATGAGATATAAACAAAGTGTGATTTCTTGTCTTATTACATTGTTGAAATTCATGTGGTACATTATTACAATATTTCTGATTTCTATATAACAATTGTGCTATTATAGTTGTATAATTAAGTTTTATTTCCCAAGATTGCATAAATTTTTCTAATAGTATTGGTTCCTTAATGTAGTTATAGAGGTAATTTTGAAATTTTACTTATGTCATTAATCTTTGTTATATTTAAAACTTAGTATTTTTGCTACTGAAATATTAATAATGATCTATTCAAGGAATTAGGGATCAGTCAGTTCATGTTGCTACTGGTTATGCTTAAACTATCTATAGTTAGAATCATCTCTGTAAAATAAGCTTTAATTACGAGCATATGCTATAATTAAATTAGACAATTAATTTAGTTGCTAGCTATAATTACTTATTATCATAAAAAAAATAGAAAATGATACTTTACTATTTGTATTTATGCATTAAAAATCACATATTTTGATAAACTACATTAAAAAATTTCATCATTCATTATAATAAAAGTAATTATGGCAAGGTTTACATTAACATATTATGACAATTTAAGAATAACTTTATATTATTGAATATTATATACTAAAATTATTTATAAGTTAGACTCATGACAATTAAAGACCACCCGTCATTGGTCTCCGTTCGCTCATCATTGTCCGAGGCCCCGCAGCCTAGCATCCGTAGAAATGTTATATGGTTATCAAAGAATTTTTTGAATACAAATTTTGTGTTGTTATCAAACGTGTGCCTCGCTTATAAATTTGTCTAATGAATAAAAATAGAAAAATCTATTTCTAACTAGAAATAGGGCTTGGGAAGAGAATGTTTGTCATTCATGTCTTTAGTAAATTGACGATGTTGTCAACACTCAACAATACCTACTATGGACTCTTATTCGTTGTGGGACTCTCTTTCAATTGCGAGTATGATCAACGAGCAAAGTCGCCATTAAGTATTCGGGCGATTATGAGCTCGGAAGTCAAGCGTACATTCATTGAACAGCCAAAATTGAGCGTTGTGAAGTGATGCACTTTAATTTGCGCAATTCAAGATTGGCTCCCACATAGTTCTATCAAGGTAATACGAGAAAGAGTGTCTACTTATTGATTCTTTGTTTCTTCATCACTTGTCAAATTCGGTGACGATGTGGATTATTAAGGTTCGGTTTAGACGATTGTCATGTCTTAAATCCGGTTCAATGGCTCCACATCCCTTATCTAGCGTAAGGTTTGGCTTACACAATGTTTGGTCATAGATTTTAGCGAAAAACCGCACGTCATGTGCAACATATGCAAGCTGGATACTCCAACTCGATGGGAGTGTTGAAATGTAGTTATGAATATTAGAGAATTTCTTATTGAAAAACATGTTTGGAGATATTATTCGATGTTTTGTTATTTTTCAAGATAGTTAATTTTGTTGTTACGTTAGTATTTTCTTCCTATGTATATCGTTCGAATACAAACGTCATTCCCTAATTAAGTGTAAAGTGACGTCAATTTAGTAAATATGTGGTTTTTGTTGATTCTCTCTCCCTCCCTCTTTAAGATCCTACAATATTTACGATATGTTATTCGCTTCTAATTAGCCCGTAATTAGAACAATTACTTTGTACGGCACATTCGCAAAAATTATTTTCCTTCTATTCCTTTTGTTGTCCAATTTTTTTTTTTTGGGTAAATTTCTAACAGTCACAAACTGAAATTAGGAAAATTGGAAAAAAAATGAAATACAGAAAATTCTTTTCCTTTTATTCTTTTTGTTGTCTTTTTTGTTTTATTATTTTGGTAATATTTCCAACAGTTACAAACTGAAATTAGGAAAAAGAAAAAAAAAGGAAAAATGAAATACATAAACCCAAGCAACGCAATCCATCCCCACAAAAATTGCATAACACAACAAAAACAAATGGGAAGATCTCCATCTCTCTCCACACGACCTGGATTTCTCCCACCACCTCCTCAGACAAACCCTAATTTCACCTCTCCTCCTGTAGTATTCCCTCTCTCTCTTCTCTCTTGAATCTCCGAAAGATGTAGAAATTCAGAATTGGGTACGTCAAAGTCCAAGGCTTTTCTGCTCTCCGCACTCATCTAGGTAACGGATGATTTTTTTTTTTTGGTTTTTTTTTCTCTTGTTTGTAGATTAGATTTGGAATTTTTTTTCTTGAATCGAGCTTCTGTTTTTTTTTATTTATAGGCATTGAATTTGATCGAATTACTTGTTTTTGATGCGGTGTATTCGTTGTTTCAGCAATTTGTCAACTTGACGTTATATGGAGCTTGTTATTTAATTTGTTTTGCTGCATGTTTGGTTTGGAACTGTGCTGGTGTCTGTGATGACGATCTTATTGATTAGAGGATGGTACGATGATGCTGGATGGGAATTGAGGTGTTGGGTTTTCCGTTTTGGCCCTTTAGTTTTTAATAAAGGAGTAAGAGAAGAGAGCACCAATTTGTGGAAATGCAACCCTGATCAATGCTTCAGTCGATCTGAACCGGTTTTCCGTTGAAAACTTTGGCCTATGTTCAGATATGAAAAATCAAATTTTTAGGTTCTGTTTCTTCCTGAGATAATGGACTTAAACATGGTCTTGTTTTTCCGTTTTCCAGAGTGAACATAGATGGATTTGCATGTTGTGCTGGTTGAAGAATGGTTCCCGTCGATGAGCTGAAGCATCTGATCCTAAGGGTATGATGGAGGCCAATCTATGCGATGTCAATCACTTGGATGCCGATGTGCTTTTGCCTCCGAGGAAGCGTCTGCTCGCGGGGCTGAAGAGACAGAATTGCGAGAGCGATTGCGCTTCTCATGCCTCCTGCTTTGCCTCGTCGTCGTCATCTTCAACGTCTAGTGTATTTGATGCTCACCTGAGTAATTTGTTGCGTGCTCATACCGGCGATTCTGACCTTTCGCCTGAACAAATTGTGGAGGCATCAAAATCAGCAGCTGCAGCTAAAGCTAAAGCTGCAAAGGCTGCGAGAGCTGCAGCGGAAGTGAAGGCCGCCATTGCAGCAAAGGCGGTGGCGGCTGCCAAAAGCGCATTGGATGTGGTTGCTTCTTTTCCAGAAGAAGTAGGCAATAAGGACAGGACTCTAAAAAGGAATAAGCTGCAGAAGCATGTTCCAGTTCACTCTTTGTACAGAAATCAGAATACTGTTGAAAGTTGTGGGGAAGACGAAGAACTCGCACGAAAGCTGCATCGAGCTATAAATAGCTCTCCTAGGATTTCAAAGAACTCATCGAGCTCTGACTCTAAGGGTCAGAGGAAGAGACCCAGAATCTTGCCTAATCTAGATGAGGCTGGGGTTCCAAATGCAGGTGTAGTACCGGGGGAGATTTCACCCAAGTGCAACGGACATGCTGTAATGGGCGAGATAGATTCTGAGGGATCTACATATGAGGTGAACGTAAATAAGGTGGATGAAAACTGGGAATTCAGTTGGTCAAAAGAGAGAGTTTGGGATGATGGGTGCAATAGCGGTAAAAAGAGGGGAAGAGTGAAGTTAAAGAAGTTGCCTTTGAGCATCTGTACCTCTAAAGATCAGGCAAACCCAAAGGATGAGTCGAACAGTAGACGCTCGCCATCGAGTGAACAGATTACGGGCAAGCCTGTTGCTGGCAATGTGCCTTTGTTTACTGTAGAACCTTCTAAAGACGGTGGGAGACCATTCGAGGCCACTCCAATTTGGAAGTGCCAGGAGTTTAAGGCTCCTGCCTGTGTCAAACAAAATAAGGTCGTGCAATCGTAATGTATGAATAAGGAAATTTTGTTTGTGATCGTTATGATAAGAGTTGATAGCTGAAATAGGGGTCCTGATTTTCATTTGAGAGAACGGCCTTTATTGGATTTTTTTGACCTTCTTTTTGCTGCTTTCCCTTTGTTTGTAATCCATTGAACACATGCATGTATATTACTATTTGTATGTTCTTTTGCTTGAACCCTGGCTCTGCATTGCATGTCTCCAGTGTTCTGCTTGAGGTTTGAAGAAGAGAAGGACGTAATGTAATGTCATTTTACGCAGAATATCTTGTCCTGCCAAGGGCTAAAGTTTGAGGTTGTCGTGGCTCGATCTCATTAATTTTTCCCGGCAAGTATCTCATCTGTGCGGCGTGGTTGCAGCTCATGCATACGGTCTCTGCCTCTGTGTCTGCCATGCATATTGCGTTCCTGGCACATGACATCGTTTCTGATGAAGACGCCTTCCTAGATTTTTCACATCTGGCAATCTGTGAATGGGACATGAAATGGCCATGAAGGTTTCTGTCAGCGTTCTTGGATGTTAGGAACGGCTGTGAGATGGGCTGCCCCAATCGTCGGCTTCCTTCAATTGACTGATGAGGATTGGTAATCTCCAAGTCCAAAGCGTTGCTTTACTTGCATGGCATTCAGAAACTTTTGCTGAATACATTAACCTGGATGATAATCCTTGGTTGGTTCACCTTCCCCTCTTTTTCTTCTCTCCCTTTATTTTAGGTTGGACCGACCCCTGTTTAAAAAGGTCATTAATGTTGGAAATGCACGCTTGCATTTTGAGCATGTCTTTGTAATTGATTTCACTCATCACAACATCTCTTTGCGCTTTTGGAGGGTCATCAAAGGCCATGCCAGAGATGTTCGCTTCTGATTTTGAACATGGTTTTCGCACAAGTGCTGGCGCGATCCTGCTAACCGACGACACCACTAAAAAGATCGCAGAAATATCTTTTCCGACTGTAACCGATCAGTCACATTGTTCGTGTGGTATATATCGTAATCCGACTTTGTGTTTTGAGTTTCCAAAACTTCACTCATTGTCCGACCGAACTCGTACCTATGATATTTGGTAACTCAGCTGAGCCTGCCTACCCTGCCGAATCTCCTTATCATTCCCTTCTTTAATTTTCTCGAAGTAATAATGCTTTACTTGAATTTGTGGTTAGTGCTCTCTGTTTTTTCTATTGGGGGTTCTTTGGCACATATGAAAAGCATACTACCCCAACTTTTCTTTTTCTACCCTCTTTCAAGTGACAATGCCCTAATTCTCAAAGCTAGTCTCGAGCGGTTGCTCGTTTAGCGGAATTCGAATTCGAATCACAGCACTTGGGGTATCCTCTCGAGCCTATCTTCGGGAGTATGAAACCGTCGTCGACAATTTCCCAATTGTTCAGTTCAAGTGAAGAGGTCCGTGGTATTTCGGTGAGGATCAGCTTGGGTTGCCAAAAACTCTTTTAACGGAAAAGAAAATGTGACTCCCATCTCAAACGCTCAATTTCACATACGGGCGGAAGCGAATTGAAGACTAAGCGTTGTGCGTCCATGTCTAGATTAGCTAACAAAAGATAAGATAGGCCCACTTGGGACCAAGCAAAAAGGAAAAGGGGAAGCTGGCCTCTATTGAATTACTCCAAGACAAATCGCACTCTCTCGGTAGATGATGACATAGCCCACCTAATACCCTCTGCTTCTGTCACTTTCTTCTGGCCTACAGCCATTTAAAAAGGAAAAAAAAAAAAGGAGTGAGCTTCAAGACTCGGGTTTTTCTAGGCAAAAATTAAAACTTTGACAAAGAGAGACTAGTATCACGGCCCCATAAAGTCCTAGTAGAAGGATGCCCCATTACATGACCGATTGGCCAGGCCATACTGCATGCCACGGATCAGACCATGGATCCGGGCATGATACAGGCCACAGACCAAGCCAGGAACCAAGGCGGCCGAGCGCGTGATCCAGATGAATCGGTGCACGATCTTGGGCAAGGCTTGGCTTAGCCGATCCATTGATCCCACAACCTTAAGTCGCCGCATGGGATTCGACCAAGCACCGGTCCGTGACACTAGGATATGATATTAATAATGACGTGTCCAAATTTAGAAGTTAAAATTTTTGATTTTTAATAACAGGCGGTGACCACTGGACCCACCCCATCCTGTTTGGAGTGCTCTTCTCCTGAAGGCCCCATTCGTAACTCAAGAATCGTCTTGAGAAATATAAAAATCCAAGAGTGCCTTGTTCTAGTGCTTCAGTTTTTTTTTCTTTTTCTCTATTTCTTTTCAAAGATAAACATGCGAGACAAATGGGGCCAATGTCATCAGACAAAAAATTCAACTCAACTATTAGACGGTTTCGGATAATTAAAACCTGATAGTTTAAATTGATTTACCGGATAACGAAACGCTTTATAAATGAACACACTATAAGAATCCATCACATCGCTTTGTAAATGAGATTTAGTAGTATTCGACGTTGTTCTTCTCCTTACATACTCAGATTCCTCGAGATATAGAATGTGGGAATCTTACTACCTCTTCAATGTCCTTGAAAATGTTTATTTAATAAAGTTTGGTAAACGGTGAATGTGTACTTTTTTCGCAGCAGTCCTCATCCGGGTCGTGTCGGGTTCTTTTTGCCGTATCTTGTTTTCTGGTCCTATCCGCCATGTTTTATGAAAGACCCGACACCTCTAGGCATCATGGGTTTGGTAAAATTAAGGTTGCTGCGCAAGTGGAAAGGAATCTCACTGGGGCATTCAATGAAGTTCAGTGTTCGAAGCCTTCCGATTCCCTCAAACTTTACCACAAGACCAAGTTGTCAAGTCAAATTTCCTTTTTCAACTGTCAATACAAAGCAATGAAAGTAACAACCGAGTAAAAGAACCGTGGAGCAGTAAATATATAAATACAAATTCCAGTGTCAAACAAAAACAAACAACTTCTGAAAGCCACAGCTAATATACAAGACATCAAAAAAGGCCTATCCGCTCCTTGTCATTTCCCACAAGGAATAAAAAATATTAACTTTACATCTGTTAGCAGAAAAAGAATCTCTTTCGAAGAAAACCCACCAAAATTAAATTTCCAAATAGAAAAGAGAAAACTCGTTCAAATGAGTTTTCAGGGGCTTCAAAAATGCTTTTGGAGTTGCAGCCAGAACTCCCACCCCTTTTCATTTGCCCACCTTTATCTGAAGGTTGCTCACGCCAGCTTCTAGCTTGTCGACTCTCGAATCATTCCTCGTGACGTTGTGGGTTGAGTCTCTCATAACGAGCCATGGATGTTGCAGGCATTGCTGAGCAGTAGGCCGCTTCTCTGGTGCAAAGTCGAGAAGGGGGCAAAGGAATTCAGAAAGCTCGAGAGCATCAGTCTCAGAAAACTTGTATTTTTCCACGAGCAACCGCTCTAACGGCCAGAATTTCAATCTCCTGATCCTTTTCAGATCGCCATATCTGTCAAAGAAATCCTTGGATCGAACTCCACTGGTGGCAATCTGCTCACAAGGGGAACAGAATATAGTACACCCTTAAAAACCGTGACCACGCATATATCGAAAGGAAGACTAAGATTAATACAGGCGAGCTTACCTTTTTGGGAATCTTCCCAAGAAGTTCCATCATCAGTGCTAGGTGATCCTAACCCAACAAATATAATTTCAATAAAACACGACTTTGATGCAGCTCAAGAAACTTCCACCTTTACCAAGTAACAATGACAAACTCTAGCCCGATGAATGGTCAACTTCATAAAAATTCAACCAAGCACATATAGACTAAAAAGGATGTAAGAGATTGCAAATATCATTCATAATGAAACATACATCAAAAGTTCTGAACAAGTCAATGGTTGACATAAATACTGAACATTACTTCAAAGCTCAACCACTAATAAAATCAAACTCCATAACAGCTAACAAATTATCATGTCAGCCAAAGTATTTCCTTGTTGACCATCTCAAGGTAATTTAGCAGGTGCCAACAACCAGAAAATATACCAAATAATCATACAACAAGCAAACTGACAAATGAAGTATCATGAGAAAACTCATAGCGGAAGTATGCTAACAGTGCCACTGCCACCGACCTGGAACCAGCAAAGTGCATTCACACAAGCACTCAAGCATGCAAGCATGCAGAGAGAGGGGGGGGAGGATTTTTTGTGCTTGAGATGGTTTCACTTTTAAGGTTGTCAAGAATAATCCAGAATCTTTACTCCAAACTGCAAAAATGTCAAGAGAAGCTTACATGGAACTAACAAGTCAACCTTTACAAACAATGTACACCCATTCCGGCCAATGTTGTTTAGTATCAAACATAAAATGATCAGATAGATGTTCAACTCATGCAATTATTAGACAATGGAAAAAAATGATAGGCAAAGTGATCCCACCTCATCCTCATTGAAGCCTTGACCACCTTTGGGAGCAAATAACATGTCACCGGTAGCAAGCTCGAAGGCAGTGCAGGCAAATGACCACATATCTACAGAAAAGGAATAACCAGACTGGAGTACTACTTCAGGAGCTCTATACTGCCTCGTTTGAATTTCATTTGTGAACGGCTTATCCACCCAACATGCATTCCCAAAATCCACAATCTTACACCTTAAATCAATCCCATCCAAGCTTCTCTCAGGCTTCGTAGATGCACCTCCCATTGATTCTCTTCTCGCTGAAATCTTAGCAGCAGCTCTCCTTGCTCTCCTTTTCAACTTTTTTTCGATGATGCTCATAGTCACACCACCATTGAGATTTCCCTCAGGCCTTTCAAGTATAGGAGAGATGCCAGACCTCACTGGGTCTTTTGCAGGATCAATAGTGGAACAAAGAAGAATATTTTCAGGCTTCAAATCAGTATGGAGCAAACCAACTTCTCTGTGCAAGTAATCCAGACCAATCAAGATGCATTTACAGATTTCTCTCACTTTGTTCAATTCGAGGCTTTTATATCGATTGTACTTGATTAGTCTAAGTAAGCTATCTCCAAGAAATTCAAGGACCATACAGAGATGCTGCCCATTTGGGCCAGTATGCTTAAAGTGGTCAACCAGTCGCACAATGCATTTTGAATTTGACGGGTCACCGCTGGCAATTGCCGATAACAGTTCGATCTCGTGTAAGGCAGCTTGAGCAAATTGCGCTGCACTTTTCTGGATTTTAAGAGCAACATATTTCTGCAAGTACACGGAAAAAATTCCAAGTTCAGGATGAGAGCATGGAGCATGAGATCCAAAATACTCAGAAGCAACAAGTAAAGAAGAGAGAGCACATCGTTGAACTAATAAACTACTTTGGCTTTATAGGTCCATCATAAACTCCTGACACTGAAGCAGTGGTGCACTGATCCTACTTACAGTATAATCAGGTGATTGCTTGAGACCATAATAGGAAATGATGACTGTCAAGATTCTGTGTCAAGAAGCTAAGTAAATAACAGGAGAATGATGCGAGCATTGTCTATATCTGATGTGGAGATTCATTAAACACTCAAATTATGAGGACATCAGGCTTATAGGAGACCACACTTGGAGACATTCAAGGGATGCTAATCTAAGATAAGCTCTTTCTTTAAGCCACTACAACTCAGAGCACATGACATCAGGATCCCTTGGCATAAGGGCGTCGTGAAATATGAGGCCACGTTAAAATCACTAGCCAGATGAGTCCAGGCACGTAACGCCCCTTTAAGGACTTCATTACAGTTAGACTTAGCACTCCGTGTAAACCACGGTTAAAACAAAACCTTAGAGAAGGAAGATTTAAGGAACACATGGCTTTAGAACAGGGACAAAACCATCAAAAGATCAATCAGAGAAAGGCCCTATCTTAAATCAAGACGAAACACTTTCTTTGTCATTCCCCCCAAAGCAGTGATGCTAGATCATAAACCACCACGATCAATAATAATCATCAACAACACACCATCTGAAAATACATGAAACGGCACCTACATCAGAAGCGCAACGAACTTCATGATCCAGAAAAAACAAAATAAAAAAAAATAGAAATATCTCTCATCACCGCCAACGATCAGAGCAAAATACATCTTCCTGAAACTCTTCCCAACATGATTTCAACCAATGAACAGCCATCATCTTTCCAAAAAAAGCGGAAATTTAGAAGACGAATCAGAGAAGCCATCAATCGTCAAAAATCAAATCAATAATAATAATTAAAAAAACCACCGTCCTCGCTCCTCAAAATTCGCGCAAAACCAACAATACCAGATCAAAAACCACCTTTCTAAAACAATATCCAAACAACAGCAACACGCGCGATCAACAAACACCAAAACTGCGTTTCAGGAGATCATCCAAGCCAAATCGCCGAAAGTCAAAATGAACCAAAACGAAACGATCTGAGAGAGAGAAAGAGGTATTACAGAGGATCGAGTGTCGTAAGCGAGCCAGACGGTGGAGAACTGACCCCACCCTAGCTTCCTCTGGGCGATGTACCTGCCACCGGCGAACTGATCGCCGACCCGCACCGCGTGGTACCCACCTTTCCGGTAGTTCTCCATCCCCTCGTCGTCATCCTCCGAGCCCGACGAAGACGAACACGACATGGCGATCTGACGATCCGCCGATTCGATCAATCCGGGGTTCGCGAAATAACACCGGAGGGTCCCCTCGATTGCCCGCGGCGACACGGTAATGGCGATGGCGGGTGATTTGATTGCCGCGACAAATGACGACGAAGCTTCTTATTGATGATCTTCGTGGTAATCTCGGAGAAGAGAGAGAGAGAGAGAGAGAGAGCAGTTGAGTTTTGGGGGATATGTGGCCTTCTCCACAAGGCTCTCTCTCCACTTTTCTCTCCGCCTCCCCCTGCGGTGGTGGGTCTCCCTCCCAATTCTTTGAACTAAAAAAAAAATAAAAAAAACCTTTCTTGAATTTATTTTCTTTTATTACTTTTTATGGAAAAGGAATTGCCAGATCAGGGAAAAATTCATAATATCGGTTGTGGTTAGGTTAAGGAGAGATATCGTCTGGTGAGCAAACCACTGAGCTGATTAATTAAAACCAATAATTTCGAAACATCGAGATCGCATGAAGGAAAATATGTTGTGTTGTTTTCGCTCCATGTTTCATGTTGCTGTCCCACATGAAGAAACAAAGAACAAAGCATCTGCCCCCCACCCCGTTTTGAGCAATTTCGACCCGGGGAGAGATGTCAAG
This sequence comes from Rhodamnia rubescens, assembly GCA_021437795.1. Classification (NCBI taxonomy): domain Eukaryota; kingdom Viridiplantae; phylum Streptophyta; class Magnoliopsida; order Myrtales; family Myrtaceae; genus Rhodamnia; species Rhodamnia rubescens. The sequence goes on from JAILYA010000046.1 coordinate 521,262, forward strand.
TTTGTGTTTTTCCGGTAAATCTTGAGGAACATCATTGCTTGCTCGGAGCAATCAGTGCAAAGGATTCACGCCAAATCTCAAAGACAATCAACCAACCCCACTCATCTGCCATGGGAGGGCCTCCTCCTCTAGGATCATAAAGAGCATAGTGTCATTTATGCATCAGGGTAGATCACATTATGTCCAAAGTTTTGAGCATGTAACATATGATTGGAGAGACTAATAAAGGCACTTGACCCAAATGCTCAAGTCTCGATAACCGACTGTAACATGTTTCCGCGCATATCGTCTTTCGTCGATGACGCCGCTTCTCTGCTGAAAGAAAGAAGCAACGCGTTCCACGTGGAACGATCGGGGGCGATTCCCATTTCCACCATCTGTAACAAGAGCTTGAAACCCATGTTGGGTTCTCCCTTCCCGCAAAAAGCATCGACCAGAGGTCTGTAGCTCTCTGCGTTTGGCCCACAACCTCTCTTGATCACGTCCTCCACGAGCTTCAAGGCGCTCCCTATCTTCCCGTGCCGGCAAAACCCGCTAATTAGGGCATTAAATGTCGAAGCGACCGGGAGATATCCCCGACCAATCATCTCGTTCATTAGCTCGAACGCGCTTCGCACATCCCCTACCCGATTTAATCCATGTATTAGGGAGTCGAAGACGAGAACATTTGGGAATCCACCTTCCCCAATCATTTGATCATAGACTATCTTCGCATCCCTGGATCTGCCCTCACGACAGAATCCTAATATCTTCAAGCAACTATCTACGGCCCTAGGAAATAATCTCTCCATCTTGATCAGGAGCCCCAATGCTTCGTTCATGCGGTTTTCCTTGTATAGACCATACAAAATGCTATTGTAAGGATTAATGCGACCACCGGAACCGTTTCTATTCTCCTCCATGAGTTCCAAGATCTTAAAACCATCATCCGTTCTCCCTCCAAAGCATAGACCTCGGATTAGCACATCAAATGTAGCAAAATTCCAACTAACCCCATCTGTTTTCATGTCATTGAATATATCAAGAGCTAAATCCATCATCCCAGAATCGCAGAAGCCGGAGATCAGCAAATTGTACGTGTCTGCATTTGGAAGGCACCCCTTTCTCTCCATCTCTTCGAGCAAGCGATGTCCTACTTTCACTTTCCCTATTCCACAAAAACCCTTCACCAACGTATTATAAGCCACAACATCCACAGGACCCCCCTTGTTCTCAACTCTCTCCAATACGTCAACAGCTTCCATCACGCGCCCCAGACTGCAAAGGAGTTGCAAAACTTTGGTCACCGTAACAACGTCGGGGACGAACCCCAAGCCGAGGCTTTTCTCAAGTAAGACAAGAGCTTGAACTAACTTCTCTTCATTACAGTACCCCGATATCAAGATATTAAATGTCACGTCATTTGGCTCCTCCATCTCATTCATCAAGCTCCTCGCCCGCCCAACCTTGCCATTCCTGCAAAGAGCATGGAGCAACGTGTTGTATATCACTGTATTAGGCTTGACGACACCAGACTTCATGACTTGCAAGAGCTTAAAAGCATCAGCGATCCTATTCGTCAAGCACAGACCCTTCATCAAAATCCCGAAAGTGTACTCATCCCCTTGAACGCCCCTCTCCATCATCTTCGCCCTATAGAACCCCCTGGCTAAATCAATATCTTCCTTCACAAGAACGTCGAGGATCGAGTTATATACCTTCAAGGACGGCTCCTCACCGAACTTGCGCACCAAGTCAAGAACTCTGATGGCCTCACGGATCCTCCGAGCACGGCCCAGGCCCCGGACGATCGTGAGGAAAATGCTTTCATCCGGGGGCGACCCGATTGAACTGGGCATTCCGTCGAGCAGCTGCTGGACGGTGTCGAAGCGGCGGAAAGCGCAGAGCTTGTGGACGAGGGAGCGGTAGGTGGATTGAGAGTGGCTGAAATTGGGGATCTTGGAGGCCCATTCGAAGGTTTCTAGCGCTAGGGATGGTGTTTTCTGGTCTAGGATCAAACGGGCAACCTGTTGGTCAGTTGGGACAGGACTGAAGGATCTTGTGGATGGATGTGGTGATGAGGAGGCTGATGATGAGATGGGTTTTGGATGCAAAGTGAGAAGGAATCTCTGTTTGGAAAGTGCAGAGAAGAAGATGGAGGCTTCAGGAGAGCTGAAGAATTTGGGCATGGACGAGGCGTTACATGAGCCGCTGCTGCTGCTGCAGCAGAGGGAGAGTTGACCGCCCCTGGGCCAAACCGCAACCGAAAAACTTAAACAGAGGTAAGAAAGGGTAATTTGTGACGCGGCAGGTTTTACTGGCTCATTTTGATCTTTCGTATTTCTTGTGAGTACTCGGATACGGTTCGACCATTACTCAATAGCCGCTGCTTGATTCGACTTTCGAGTGATCTCGAACTCGTCAATAGTTAACTGAAAAAAAAAAAAAAAGGTACTCATAAATTCTCTAGACTACGTGATACCCCCATTCAAGCCTTTTTAAGTTCGAGCTCGAGCTTGACTTCATTTACGACTTAATTGTTCTACTATCGACTTCGAGTATCGTGATTTTTCGTTGGCGTCAAGCTAAGAAGTTCTATGAAGCAATTGCTATAATAGGCGATTTCAATTTGTCTCAATCAACTCTTGTATTGAGAATGAACAAAAATTAACGCTTTGCATAAAATTGTAAAATTGTCCAGAAAGATGCTAGTATTAAGACAGAGATTCAATGTTCGATGTGGTCCACTTATTAAAGGTCCATTTACAATCTTCCACGCAAAACGTGAAAGAAACTAAAGAGGGGATGGATGGATTCACTCGAGCAGGATGCAGCTTGCAGAAATTGGCCATTCACCCCGAGTCCTATTTGAGTTCACGCCCATTAGAGGAACTGAACTGCTAATTCAAACCCGGATGGTAAAACGAGAGCGAAAATCAACAACTAATCCTCAACTTTACAAGACATACAAACATATATTTACTAGCTTTCGAAAAGGTGGCAGGACGGAGGTAACTCGGAAAAATCCCTGCCCCCAACAAAACTAAGTGATTCTAAATCTCACCTACACAAAGCAATGAGGCAGTTCTTCATATACCGTTCAGCACGCCCTTAAGAACGTCCAGCCCTTCAGCAGATATGCTCCTCCTCTTATGGGATTTGGGGATTTCGATCTTAGGGGGCGGATCCGGCGAGAAACAGATCACAACTACTGTCAAATTGTCGCATGTGTTGCGTTGGAGTGCCTCCTTGACGAGTGCTCTTGAGCATTTCTCGGGATTGTTGTGTTGCATGAGCTCTTTCCTAACCATGGTGACCGCACATTGGCTGCTCATCACATCCCAGAGCCCATCGCAACCGATTATGAGGAACTCGTCGTCTTCCGTCAAGGCAAGCTCCTCCAACTCTGGCTCTGAGCTCAGAGGGCACTTTGAACCCTTTGAACCCTTGATGTGCCAATCCCCGAGGGCACGCGCTACTGATAGTTGACCATTGAGGTAGCCGTCATATATGACACCGCCCAGTTTCTCGATTCTCAATCTTTCAGAGGTGCAGTTGGGTTTGTGATCCTTAGACAGCTCAATTGCTCTCCCTCGTTTGCCTAAGACAGCTCTGGAGTCTCCAACGTTGGCAATTAGCATATTACTGTGAAAGCAGACAATGCTTTGTCAAAAACCATTGCTGTGACATGAATGCCAGAGACATTGCAAATGCAACTGTAATCTCAATGTCATCAGGGCCAAAAAACTATAACCAACAAAAATTGTGAGGCGCAAGTGAAAAGTACCCTCACCTGCCTAATATAAGGGCGGTCAAAGCAGTAGTGCCTGAGGAACTATCTAAGGAGCTAGCTTCTGCAAATGCATTATCAGCTTTCGCAAAAGCACTCTTCACAGATTTTTTTAAGCCAGCCGGAAAGTTGGAGTCCTGAACTATGTACTTAAGTATGTTCTTTCTGGTGAAAGATGCTGCATCAGTTCCTCCATGCCCATCAAACACCTGTATCGGTTCAGTTCACCAAGAAGAGCAACAAATAAAATACTTAGCGTGTAGAGATAAAGGCCCAATTCTCACATGGCAGAGCAATGTCTGAAACATATGCAACTGGACCAGAGAAAGCAGCAAATACATGGTTTAGATTTAGATACACCAATGCCTGAAGCAGGGTGGACAATGCCCTCAGGTAAATAACTTCGACCGTTTCTAATAGTTAAGGAGTGTTGAGACAACTTATTGACATTTAAAGATATAGGCATTGTAGCTTGATGGTGAGTGAAGATTGACCATGCACAAGGAGTACATTCCCATGTCGTTATAGCATCACTCAGGGGTAAGGGGTAGTCGCATGGAAATTGGACCTTTAAAACGTCTAGACATTCACTGCGAGATGGTCCAAATCGAAAAATTTGAAACAGTAACAAATGAAAAAGATACTCACCCCATAAAATGCCCCAGGGGAGGGGACTTGCACAGCTGAATCGAAATGTTCATAAAGATTATCCACGCAAATATACTCATCCTCCATAAACTGTTTTGGTCCTTTCTCCGAGCAGCTTCCGGAGCGGAAAACAGGTAAGAAACCTGATTTCTCAAGCGTTGGTGACTTGAAACCAATAATTCCGAGGTCAGAGTCCTGCAGGAAGATCCACTAAATATTTAATGGAACTGATCCTCGCCCTAGGATCAGCCAATGTAGTGGCAGACAATCTATCAAGGCTAGTAGGCAACCCATGCATCACCTGGGTGGTGCAGAATAATAGAAACATTCCAATTAACTTGAGCCAAAATGTGGCCAAAGATCAGTAGCCCCAGAATTCCTCTACTTGAAAAAAAAAAAAAAACCAGTGTATTCTGAGGACATAATTCCATTAATATTCTGATCCACATCAGCATCACAAGTCCTGCTCCAAAAGACACATCTTTTCAAATTGCGGCAATTGCAATTCTTCCATAAGTTGCAGACCAGTGACCATAATTTTGGCCAATGCAAGCCCAAGGTCCTTATCTTAATGACACAAATGCCATCTTGTTCAACTCGAACAAAGCTAAGATTTTGATGCCAAAACAGCACATACACCATTGTAAGTAATCAAGTAACATAAGAGATCAAATAAGCGAACACTTAATTAACTTTATTTAACTAACAAATGGAGCAAAATAAAATGGGGGACGATTGTGATGATGATGATGATAAGAAATGCTCACCAATTCGGACAACCAAGCAGAGCTGTTACATTGGCGTATAACAGAGAGGTTCCTTGGAGGCTTCCCGGTATTGTTTGAGCTCAAGTTCTCCAACGTGTCATTGTCCTCCTCCTCCATGGACGACGTCCTTCCCTTGCATTGTTCGTGTTCAAGGGCCAACCGGGTCATCAGAGGCGCGACATCAGTAACTGGAGCCATTCCAACCCACCATATGCTCACTCCATTTCGAAAAAGCCAAGAATTCCAATGCACTCGCCAAGATCGGTTCTTTCCTCAGAGAACTTCCCACAAACACCTCATCCGCAGACACCCACCTCAAGAAATCCCACGAATTGCATTCGCCTTTGCTCCAGCTCCAAGATCAAGGTGCCAGCTCGGGATTGCAACGAAAAGAGACAAAAAAGAAAAAAGAAAAAGAAACGGGGTTCCTCGAATTCCTCCCGCGGCTCAACAAAACCAACACTTTCGCCAACCAGAGGTCGCAGGCTTCGCAGAGACAACGAGCATTGGAGATTGAAGCCACGGAAACAGTATTAGGGGAGGGAGGGCCATTAAGAGGAAACAGGAGGAGGCCATCTCTTTCCTTTTATCTGTTGAATCCTCTTGGGGTGTGAGCGAAGCAGGAATACGAAAGAGATGGCTGGGATTGCAGATTTTGCGGTCGACATTGTAGCCATTGCTTGGGTGACGACACCTGGGGACGGTTTCGGAGGAGTGACGAAATTGCAAACAAGCTTGTTTGACCAAGAATGGGTGGCTCTGTCCCTGTCCCCGTCCCGTTTGCCTGCGAGTGCACTTCGTCGTTCCTCCCCCATTGGGCTTAGCGCACCCCAAACGCCACGGCGGATGGAATTCATGCGACGGGCAAAGAATGTGATCGTTTTATTTTAACAGTCTGTTGAAAGAATTTCATGTTATGATAATGGAACTACTTAAATCACAAAATTTCATCAGAAAAATCATTGTACTATGTTTTATTTATCTGGATTTCGTTACCGATTCAGTTTCACGCTATCTAACGAAAAATGACAATAATGTATTATGCCTATGTACGTGAATGTGAAGTACGTTTTTGGTATATACATGGTTCTCGACATGAAAACGGGGTTTATAGTACGCTTACTTTTACCCGACTGTCACACGAATGTACGGAAGAGGCGACGATCAGCTGAAAAGGCGACACGATTAATGAACCGATGGCGTTGTTTCGCCTTGGTTATAACGTGAATCACTCGCTTTTAGAATGCTTATTGATGTGCTGACCATTTTGGTTCCATTCGTTGCCGATTACTTCGCTTTATTTGCTTCTCTGGCAAATGACTATTCTGATTTTCCTCTGATATAATTTGGCCCACTCCTCCATTACTTCCGAGGTTATGTTCTGGGCTTGATTCTCATGTGGCAGTGTCAAGCTTTCGCATAGAGCATTCTTGGAGTTGATACAGGGAAGCTAAAGTAAACAGAGAAGAATTATGGACTAACAGCAGTTGCCACGTTGAAAGAATAGAAGTACTCGAGAAAGATCACCCTCCAATTTTTTTTTTTTTCATGAAAAACAATGAAATCAAAGCAGTCTCGAGATCGAGATCGAGAGAGAGAGGAGACCCTTTTGAATGAAAAAGAGAGAGGGGCTGAAAATTGACACGCAATTTACTAATTTAGGGTTTGTTTCGAATAAGGGGAAAAATAATAAGTAATTTGGGCACATTGTGGGGGAACCGGAAACCCGACCAGTTATTTTTAATTGTAGAACCACTCAAAATTGGCCGGTTCTTGAGTTGAACCTGGGATCGACGCACGCTCCCTGTCGTAGTTATACATTGGTACATATAAGTTGAGTACTCGATATGTGAGTTTAGAGCATGTCATCGTCTCGATTCTCCACCAAAGAAAGAGTTGGTCGACCCTGGAGCCGATATTTTAATATTATCTAAAATTTCTAGGATTTTTTTGGACAATCATCTCAATTTTTTAGAATTCCAAAAGTATGAAAGAAGGGTGAAAAATTGGGGAATACCCACTTTCTGTAACGTCGATAAATTAGGGATTGTTGTGTAATTTGCAGTACAAGTTGCAGCAGACCCCACTAGTTGGTGCATGCCTAGGCGGGGCTCGCTCATGTCATGAGAGAATTGAGACTAGCAAGCAAAGCCATTTGGTGGAACTTAATGAAATGTCCCAGCGCTTTGTGGTCCCTCAATTGGCCATTACTGATATTGTCCCGCTATATTGTCGTACCGTGTCCGATCCCGCGAATGCACTCGGATCGCTACGCGAGACGCATCGCGTCGTTTTTGAGAAAGGTAAGATGCATATTTTGTTCGGGAACAACTTGGGCATTAGATTTGAGATGCTCTGGTTCGCGGGATACGAAACGGCCCCGCGGTTAGCGGATATGCCTCAAAATTCCCTTATCAAGCTACATGAAATGGATTTTTCGGAAGTCCAAAGAAAAATCTTTGCTAATTGTTCGAAGTGAGAAGCAAAAATCTAGAACTATATTCCTTTATTTTATAGCTAAGGAAAATTTCTAGAAAGAGCATAAAAAAGCATCTATACGTAAAATACTTCAAATTTGATCATCTTTTTCTCTTCTTTTGTTCATTTCATTTTAGGCTAAGTCTCATCTCGTTTAAATTCAAAATATGAATACGTCATGCGTGTATAAAAAGGTCCAATTAGTTGGTTAAGAGACCCAAGCGAAGGTCAAGTCTTTTCTCAAGAAGTATTAGCTATTCTGGATTTGCTTCCTCATTTTGCGGTGGTTGTTTCATATAATTGAGCCCGACTTCTTTCTTGTTTCGACAATCGGCTTATCTAAAAGTTATTTTGTTATAAATTGGCGTTTGGTTTGCAGTGTCTTCTTTCCCGATCTAGAGTTATATTTATATTTAAGTGCTCTTCTATTCCTATCTAAAATTAGATATAAGATTTACAAGGCGTGACTTGCACTTTTTCAACCTATTAGTATTATTGTTGTCGTCTTTATACGGTGATAGTCTTGAGAGACGTCGAACCCAAGCACGCATCGCTTTTTGGCAAAACCGTGGTTCTTGGAGAGTGAAATCTTAGAAATTTTGACGTGTGCTCATTAATGACGTTGATGCGAGATTCGGTGATCGAGGGCCGATTATGTTTTGATGCGTCTTTGTGAAATGAGCGAGCTTTTGCATGCCGTATCAAGTTTATTTATCTTTCAAATTCAATTATTTTATTTGTTTTACATCAAAATTATGTATTTTTTTAGAGTGAAATGAAAATTTTCTTTCGACGGAAAAATAAAAAAAGTGATCGGTTACGGTGTAATTGCAGAGGCAATCACAGCAGATCGGTCAACTGGGGGCTTTTTATTCCTGTGGGCCCCTGCAAATCGTACGTGGGCCCCGGTCATGGAGTGGGAGTTGAGATTTCTTTTTTTGGGTCGAATGGGAATTGAGATTAGCAGGCCAAGGTCTATCGTGGAATTCCAGCGAAATATCCTCAGAGCAGAGCCCCACCACTACCTAAGTTATCGCTCTTCTTGTAAAAGTTTGTGATTCGTCGTGACATGCCCGATTTTTCTAATTTTACTTCCGAGTAAAAGTTAATTTCTCTAGTTTTAAAGAAAAGTAATTTTTTTTTTACTTTTTCGAATAGCCCTGAAGATTATTTCTGGAAGCAAAAAATAAAAAAAACTCTAAAACTAAAAAGATGAAAAGTTAGATAATCATACGGATTGCTCCAAAAACTGCATTACTAAACAAATTTTTGCACTCGAAATATTGTCATGCACACTCTTGGATGTTGATTTGAGATACTTTAACGACGAGTTACTGCTTTCCAAGTGGGCAATCGAGGAAAGAAGTTTGATTCCGCGAGCAAACCAAGCATCGAAAAGGACGTCGGAGAAGGGCTCTTGGTTTGGGGAGGCGACATCTTCAAGGGGAAAAAAAAGGGCAGCTATCTTTGTTAGAATAAGCTCGGGCTTTGATTTTAGGACATACTTTGTTGGAAGTCGAAAGGCATGAATATATACCGAACTCGAGAAAAGTGTCTATATACGAGAAAGATGGTTACGACAGAAGGGGTATAATGTTATAAATAGGTAAATGCCAAGTAAAATTAGAGTTCATCTCCACCAAGCAAAGTATGGAATCCGAACATGAAAGAGTTGATTTGACGTAGTGGTTGGACAAATTAATGGACAATTCATCTTGTAATTTTCAACGTGAGATGTTGTCATGCACACCCTTAGATGTTGATTTGGGATACTCTAGTGACGGGTTACTGCTCTCCATGTGGGAAGTCGAGGAAAGATGTTTGATTCCGAGAGCGGATTGAGCATCGAAAAGGATGTCGGAGAAGGGCTCTTGGTTGGTGGAGGCGGCATCTTCATGGGAAAAAAAAGGGGAGCTATCTTTGTTCAAATAAGCTCGGGCTTTGATTTTAGGACATGCTTTGTCGAAAGTGGAAAGGCATGAATATATATCAAACTCGAGAAAAATTTCTATATACAAAAAAGATGGTTACGACAGAGGAGTATAATATTATAAATAGGTAAATGCCAAGTAAAATTAGAGTTCATCTCCACCCAGCAAAGTATGGAATCCGAATATGAAAGAGTTGATTTGATGCGGTGATTCGACAAATTAATGGACGAGTTCATCTTGTTATTTTCAACGTGAAAGGGGTGCTTTGGGAAAAATTCAGACAAAGAGCAATGAGAAATGTGAATTGTGTTTCCCCCGTTGTCAAAGTCATTGGTAGCTTCCAGGAGAATAATAATCAATACGAGGACCACCACAAACAGAGAGAGAGAAGAGAGAGAGAGACAGACAGACAGAGAAGCTATCTCCACTGTCCGCTGTAGGAGGGTTCTCCTTGTCTGCGTCTTCCTCGGGTCACCAAAAATGGCATCTCTCTCTCTCTCTCTGAAGCTCTCCATCATGAAGTCTTGTAAGTCTGATTAGAGTGGCCAGCGACAAATTATCTCACGACAACCAGCCAAAAGCAGAGCAGAGAAATGCTCTCTCACCACACACATACCCGCTTCATTACCCGTTCTGGTCTCGGGCGCTAGTTCACGCTCCTCCTAGGTATTGTATAGCCTGATTCTCAGACCGAAGCTCTACAGGAACAGGCGTGGTCTCCAAGAGGGTTTGTCGCTAACCTCCCAAAATAGCTCCTTTCTGCTGTTCATGTGACTTTGTCTTGCTTGATTAATTGCTGCAATAGTTGGGCCAGCTTGGTGCTCACTTTGGGAGTATGCAGGCAGGCGCCAGCATGATCTGGCTCGTGGTGCTTCTGGTTTTGCAAAGTGGGCTGTGCTCGTTTGGTGGGGCTGGCACGAATGCTTCCACAAGGCCGGAGTTTGTGAACATTGGGGGCGTCTTCTCCGTCAACACCCTGATAGGCAAAGTGGCCAAAGTGGCTATTCTTGCTGCGATTGAGGATGTGAACTCTGACCCGTCGGTGCTTGGTGGTGGAACCAAGCTCAAGCTTACGATACAGGACACCAACTACAGTGGCTTCCTGGGCATAGTTGAGGGTAAGACCGATGTTTTTCTTCTCGCGGATGCCTGTTTCTATGCTGGTGTGAAGTTGTGTGCGTCGTGAGATTCGGGGTTCGTAGCTTAATCGAATCCTTTCTTTCAGCTTTACAGTTCATGGAGAGCGACACGGTCGCCATAATTGGACCCCAGACTTCGGTCACTGCTCATGTGATATCGCACATTGCGAGTGAATTGCAAGTCCCGCTGCTCTCGTTTTCGGCCACGGACCCGACCCTGTCCGCACTCCAGTTTCCTTTTTTCATAAGGACCGCGCAGAACGATCTGTTTCAGATGGCCGCGGTAGCGGCGGTGGTGGACTTTTATGGGTGGAGGGAAGTGACAGCCATCTACGTCGATGATGACCACGGGCGGAACGGTATTGCCGCGTTGGCAGACAAGCTCTCGGAGCGCCGCTGCAAGATCTCTTACAAGGCACCGATGAGCTTGGAGGCGACTCCGGACGATATGACTGATGTGCTGGTAAAGGTGGCGTTAATGGAGTCGCGCATCATTGTTCTTCACACTTACTCCACTCCGGGACCTCACGTGCTTGAAGTGGCCAACAATCTTGGAATGATGGGTAATGGATACGTTTGGATCACAACTAACTGGCTTTCAACGATCTTAGAGACAAGCTCGCCGCTCCCTTCGGATGAGATGGAGAGGTATCAGGGAGTCCTCTCGCTGCGTCCGTACACGCCGGACACCGGACTCAGGAGGAAATTCGTTTCTCGGTGGAGCAACTTGACGAGCACATTTTCGACTAATGGGACGTTTGGACTGAGTACCTACGGCCTATATGCGTATGACACAGTTTGGATACTTGCTCGAGCGATTAACGCGTTCTTTGATCAGGGTGGAGTCGTTTCGTTTTCAAATGATTCGAAGTTGACCGGCCTAAGTGGGGGGAATCTGCACCTCGATGCTATGAGCATCTTCAATGGAGGGAAATTGCTGCGCGATTCCATTCTGCAGGTCGATACGACAGGCGTAACTGGCCCTATTCGATTCACTCCTGACAAAAACCTTATTCATCCAGCATATGAAATCATCAATGTGGTAGGCAGTGGATATAGGAAGATCGGCTATTGGTCTAATTACTCTGGCTTAACAGTTGTGCCTCCCGAGATGCTGTACGCGAGGCCACCAAATCATTCCAGCTCGAGCCAGCAACTGTACCCGGTCATTTGGCCTGGAGAAACAACACAGAAGCCTCGTGGCTGGGTTTTCCCAGACAATGGTATGCACTTGAAGATTGGAGTCCCGAAGAGAGTTAGCTACCGCGAATTTGTGTCGCAAGCAGAAGGCACGGCTGATATGTTCACTGGTTACTGCATCGATGTCTTCACAGCCGCTTTGAACTTGTTGCCTTATGCCGTGCCTTATAAGTTCATCCCGTTCGGGGATGGGCACAGCAACCCAAGTGACACGGAGCTTGTTCGGTTGATAACAACCGGGGTGAGCAGGAATAAAGAACTCTTGTGAGTTTTAATTTGTCACCAACTCTTTTCCTTGAGTGATCAGGTTTTTGCCCTCTCTACAGACTTTTGATGGTGCAGTAGGAGATATTGCGATCACCACCAACAGGACTAGGATGGCGGACTTTACACAGCCATATATCGAGTCTGGGCTAGTCGTGGTGGCCCCGGTCAGGAAATTGGACTCTAATGCGTGGGCTTTCTTCAGGCCGTTTACGTGGAAGCTATGGTGCGTGACGGCCTTATTCTTCCTCATTGTCGGAGCGGTAGTGTGGATTCTGGAGCACAGGTTGAACGATGACTTCCGCGGACCTCTTAGGAGACAAATTGTCACTATGCTCTGGTGAGTGACCAGTAATTTTTCATAGCTAGCATAAGAGGACTAAAGATTGGGTTCATTAAGCAGAATTTGCCAGAGTTCAATCACTTACATAGCGAGAGCGGATCTGTTTGATTAGCATTTCCATGGTGAACCCACTTGACTAGTGTTTCTACTTCAATCACTGCCTGCCCGGATCGATGGAAAACCTGGAGAAAAGTATGAATAGTCACAGCTTGAATTAATACAAATGCTACTCTAGTTGAGTATTGGCAAGCTCGAAGACGTAAGACAGATATGAACACTCCACGGTCATGATTAAGCCCTCGAGTCCTCATATGAGATTCTTGACTTTACTTGAAGTCAGCTCACCATTACCAGCTCCTACTTTTACTAGATTAAATGTACTAGGTAAGCGATATCTAGCAAAGAATGAGAATCATTCTGAGTTCGTGTAGCAACGTGACTTTGAGAAGCTGGTTGCAAGCATAACTCACTCAAACCAACCCCTTAGTGTCGTCTCGCCATTTCGGTTGGTTGTAATCCATGAGGACAAGTAACATACGTAACTTAAAAAAGCTAGACCAGGCCGATTGCGGGAGCTTAAGTGCTGCGGAGGTAGATGAGGTAACGTGTCCAAAACATTTGAACAGACAAGAACACTTGCAGTTGCAGATGTCCAGACTTTATCGTCCTAGAGAATGACATTTGTAGCTACAAATTCTCACTGCATCTGAAAAAATGAAGAACAGAAAATTGACATTTTGTGGTAAACGTATGACTGCATCCACCTGATGATTCCTAATTCACTTATCCTTTCTTTCTGCAGGTTTAGCTTTTCAACTTGGTTTTTTGCTCATAGTAAGTTAAACTCCCCTCTCTCCAAGACATGCGCGTGTGCACAATTGCCTAGAAAATGTTGCTCTCTTTAAAACTCATTATGCTATCTTGTTTGCAATTCCGCAGAAGAAAATACCGTGAGTATGCTCGGTCGCTTTGTGCTGATCATATGGCTGTTTGTGGTTCTTATCATTAACTCTAGTTACACGGCAAGTCTGACCTCGATCCTCACAGTCCAACAGCTTTCTTCTCCTATCAAAGGGATTGAAACATTAGTATTGAGTAATGATCCCATAGGATACCAGCAGGGATCTTTCGCCCGCAATTATTTGATAGAGGAACTCAGCATTCATGAATCCAGACTTGTTCCTCTCATCATGCCAGAAGATTATGCCAAGGCCTTGAAAGACGGTCCTCACAACGGCGGAGTTGCTGCGGTGATCGACGAGCGTACATATCTCGAGCTTTTTCTCTCAACTCAATGCGAATTCAGCATTGTGGGTCAAGAATTCACCAAAAACGGATGGGGATTTGTAAGTATCTATCTTTTTCTTCTTCTTTCGACGAAAGTAGTAGACAAAGAAATGTAATAAGTCCATGGAAAAAGGTTAAGCAAGCTTGACAGATGCATGATTTGCTGATCTTGTATCATTACAAGATATATTTGTCAATACTGTCAATGCGTGGGAGATGTTGTTCTGCAAATGGTGACTTTAACGTCGTTTGTAAATGAATTGCGATGACCAGGCATTTCCACGGGACTCGCCCTTGGCAGTTGATATATCGACGGCAATCCTGAAGCTCTCGGAAAATGGGGATCTCCAACGGATGCATGACAAATGGCTAATGAGCAGTGCATGCACATCACAGGGGACGAAGCTTGCACTTGACCGTCTTCACCTCAAAAGTTTCTGGGGCCTCTTCGTTCTGTGCGGGTCAGCTTGCTTCTTGGCCCTCTTCATATATTTCCTAATGATGGTCCGCCAGTTCAGCCGGCACTATTCCGAGGAACCCGAGAACTCCGCCTCGAGCTCCCGATCGAGCCGTCTACGGACGTTTCTCTCCTTCATCGACGAGAAGGAAGAGACAGTGAAAAGCCGGTCCAAGAGGAGGCAAATGGAGCGTGCCTCCAACAGGAGCACTGACGACGATGGATCGCTGAATGATTCCAAGAGAAGGCATATCGAATACTCTTCAAACAATAACTTTACTTCCGGTAACCAAGTTTAAGTAAATGTAAATCCTTCCCAGAACTCTCACCGTCAGTCACATGAAATCTTTCTGATACGTGAGTTCAAACCTTGTTATACTCCATAGCTGTGTTTATACTTGTCGACAATTGTAAATTGTTGCGACTCAGAAAAAAATCGAGTAAAGGGTAGGCTTTACAGGGAAATTTTCATCTGCAAGTATTTGGATCACATATTAAAATGCTCATTCTTATGCAGTGGGCCAAGTTCGCTATGTAGAAACATGTCGTGTTTGCTGGCATCAGAAGAATTGGTCATAGTCTAGTCTCTGTTAGAGTGGTGAGAACATGTCCGCACGCTGCATGCCGATGTTATCCATGAACATGTATCTGCAGATGGCAAACTGCATAGATCAGACTTCTGCTTCTTCTTCGAGCACAACGAGATGGTATCGTTACCAGTTGAAAGCAAAATCGTGCGGAGATATATATACACAAGTTACATGAATATTAAGGGCCAAAAACCCCCAAGTTTTTTGTTTTAATGAGTCATAACAAGTAGATGGTCTTGAGTTTGCTTTGCCATGAAATTTTCAGATCAATTAGTAATAAGTAATGAGCTATAACAATACAAGGTCTCCTGTCTCGACGCCTCGGATCTGCACCTTTTCCGACCCCTCTAAAAATTATAAAAAGTGGGAACAAGTAGATGGTCTTGAGTTTGCCTGCGGAAGGTTCTCATTTGTGTTGAGCTATAACAATACAAGGTTCCTGTGCTAGACGCCTCAGTGCTTTTCCTACAAGGATTTGGAGAGACTGGCTTTTTCTGTTTTCTGGGCTTGTTCTTCTTCTTTTCTTCTTTCACATTCTCTGTGCTCTTCGTGGATGAGGGATTTCGTAGCTTCTATCAGCCAAGGTCACTAGACTACACAAATGACAGTTCATGTGCTGACTACGCATGAACAGCACATGAACTGGTCGGCCCTGTGTGGTTGATCTACTCAATGAAAGGAGAAGAATTCCTTTTTTCTTACAGAGTGCACCGCCCATTTTGATGAAATTACATCTGAAGCAGAGATGGTATCCCCAAGAAACACAAAAAGGGTCATCAAATCATGTGCAGTTCTGTCTTCTGTTGAAGCTGAAGCAAGGATGGACAACAGATGGTCAATGCGGATTGTTGTTAGAAGTGTTCTTCCTCTGTTCGTACCAGATCTTTCTCTGATGTATAAACCTCTCTTACAAATCCTAAATTTATGCAAATACTGCTATCTTTTGACAACCTTAGCATATACTAGCTGTATTCTTATTCCTCCTATTGATGTTCATGCGGAAATAACCAAAAAAACTTCTATCTCCTCTGTTTAAATGCCAAATCGAAAACTTAAACTAATACTGTAAGCAACGGATAACTTGGTTTTGATATATGTTAGAATGTCTAACCCGAAAGTCTAAATTGTTAGGTGGAGGGAGATTAGACACATAAACCAGAGTTCATGTTATTTAAGATCAGCGCTTACAGCATCTGAATCTCTATACAACTTTTTTAATTTTCTGCCTCGGGAAATTGCAAACATCGTCACGAAGAATTTGCATAATTGGCGTGGCCAAAGGGAACACCAACAAGTACCTTCCCTCAACAAAGAATGTGGCAGAAAATAACCATACTATGAATGGCTTCACCCAAAACCTATGTTACAGTGAGGAGCAAACGATGATGAATTTAGCTACTGATTACAAGAAATAATTGGAACAAAGCCTACGCCATAAATAAAATGATCAACTATATTGACCCGGCCACACATTAATGCCTGCCCGAATAATCCACTACGCCGATCGGGTCGGCCCTGCTTGAGCTGAAGAATTCTCAGGACAAGATCCACATGTACACGGTCGACCAGAAAGTGAGCGCTAGGGCTGCAACCAAGTATGTCCACAGGAAGAGAACTGAACACTCCTCTTGACCCACATTAAACAGCTGAGTCATAGTCCCTGCATTGCCATTCCACATTTATTTCAACCTTTTAATCGTCTTCTGTTTCTTGGTGAGAAATGTACCAGTTCCATGAGATTATGGGGCTGCAGTGAAGAACATGGTTTACCGATATTCATGGCCGGTGGCAGCGTGAATTGGATCATTAGCACATAATGGTAGAGAGGGTCTGGCGGAAGGAAGCCGAGATGGTCAGCTGCTTTGACGACCCAGATGCCGATCGCTGGGAGTATCATGTACCGAACAGATACTACGCCAAGGATGACCCAGGGTCTGATTCTCGAAGAGCGCAGACCTGTATGAACGGGGATCCGAGCAATGTAAGTGCAGACGATTTTTGTTATTGTCTTTCGATTGGCTCTTCAAATGGCATTTGACAGTTTTGAAAGCTCTTTCTTACCTTGAGTGAGGTTGCCTCCAAGTATGAGGGTAATGCAAGGTATAGTTCCATCACTGCATGATTGACAGCCATTAGGAAACTCGAAAACACAAGGGAGAGTTCAAATTTGAGTCATAACTTGACCTTCCCTACTATTTATTGGAGTCATCCAGTCCTGGTTACTTCAAATCAATGATGGTGTATGCAAAAAAGAGATGCCAGTTACCCCAGTAATTTGATGGAATCTTGGATCACCCGGAGTGGGGCGCTGTTGCCTATAATGAGCTTCCTCAGCCACGGAGCGGCCCCGAAGATGAATCCCAAAATCTGAGAACATATGCAACAGATTAGTGCATTGCTCTCTTTTACTGGAAAGATGAATCATATCTGACCAATTAAAATGCACAGAGAGACTCACAGCAGCAAGTGTTGGAGGCGCAAGCAACTCCTCCAAGATTGTGTGAAGAACTCCTACCAATTTACCCCAGAGGGTCACCGATTCTTTGTTGGACTTGTCGCTTGATTCTTGAGATATATCCTGCGATGTGGCGTTTGAATGGGCGATTCATCGTCTCGTGAAAGATTAGCGCTGAAGAGGGTTCATGAGATTCGATACTATGGTTTTAGGTTCATGATAGGAAGACTTACAGCTTGGTCTTCCACATCTTCAACAGATTTTGTGGACTGCACACTTATTGCCACTGGCTCTCGATCTTCTCCTATGAGCAGGTGTGTGCTCCCATTAGAGTCCAAGTCCTTATTGGGCTGCTTTGCGAAATCGTCTGCTGCTTGAAGCTCTTTGTATTTCACCGATGAAGATCGTATCAATTGGTAAGTATAAGTCCAAATAAAGAAACCCCCAAGCTGCGTGGAATCAGAAACATAGGTAAGTGCTGAATTCAGAGAACAAGAAGCAGAGGGCATGCCATATTAATGCACCTAATAAAGCAACCATTCTATCCTGCTGATTTTGAAACAGGGTTTGGGAAACAGATCGTCGACGGCTTCATAGAACCAAATGTCAAATTTGGAGGAAATTTACAAGGTGATACTTTTTTATTCTTTTCCTTTGCATTTCATGAGTTGTTTCAAACTCAATCACATATCAGGTAATGGGACATGTGAGGCTTCATTACCGCCATGGAGAATGACGCGTAGGAGAGGCCGACGGAGCTGCAGGCACTCTTATCCCCGAAGGTACTGTTGTCTTCATTACAGATTGCCGGCACAATTATCAGCAGAAGATTTCCCAGGTTTCCTTTCAGGTGGCAGACAAAACTGTTATCGGACTTCAGAGCTCACATTTCTAGTCACAAAGAAGAGTTCTGGAAAATCAATTACCTGATGCACATGTAGCAATCACCAGGCCCTCTAGATATGGCTTGGGCTTGAGTAATTTCACGACTACCCATCCAAGCATCCCTCCGAACAAGAAGGTGATGGCAATGTTCACTGGCATGAACCACCTTCATATCCAAGGTCAAAGCCATCAGTATCTCAGGTGCAGATATAGAGTTTGCAATGCTCTGAGCAAAGGAGCTAAAAACCATCAACTTTTCAAGCATAATAGATTCAAACTAACTATGGCGGAGCTCGGCAAGTCTTTCAGCAGTGCAACTTAGAAAAACATGAAAGTCCATATCATCTGCTGACTGCTATATAATTATATCTTTCCACCTAATGCGAATGCAGACATCAAAATACCACCAGAAGGAAGCCAATAGCTGAAAAAAGTTTCCCTACCATGAGATAATGTCTTGGAAAGTGACGGTCCTCGCCAGACTGGCAAATATCAGAGATGGAGTGAACACCATGAACACTATCTGCACCAGATAAAATTCTCTCTTCACTGAGGTATGCATCACATAGAAGCTAAAGTGTTCAACTTTCCCCCTTTCAAGAGGCAAAACAACACTTCTTTTACTACTTTGAAACATACTTTACCTTGTTCAAGGACTTCCTTGCATCTGCAGTGAGAAGACTGCAATATTCAGTTGCCATGAAAGCTCCCAACACACTGATCAACAGAACTTGCACAATTGGCATCGATGCCACCTCAAACAGTGTCCAAAAACCCATCTTCTTCTTCTTCTTCTTCTTCTTCTTCAAGGCAAAAATGTACCCACAAGTACGTCTGTCCTTTTAGCTTTGTGTTTTGGCTCTAGGCTTGCTTGCTTAATGCCACAAAATCCTTGCCCTGGCCCTCCTGTATATGAGCTTGAGCCTCTTGTTCGTTCCCGTAGCTAAGCCAGTCTCTAATAAAACAGAAGGAAAATCCTGGGGAAAGAGCAACAAAAGAGAGAGTTGAGTGATTATCTCCTGAGACAAGATTCAAACACATCATCAAACAGTGAATTACCAGACCACATTAAGGAAAGACATAGTCCAAAGAAAGAAGACGATTGTGTGGAGCAAGAGTTACATCCAACGGTCATAACTTTGGGAGGAAGGAACCATGAAGGTACCCACTGTTTTGTCTGATTTTCGAGTACTGTTGTCAGATGTACAGAAGACAACCCTAGAGTTTCTAGTGCTACTCACATACAGATTTGCTCTAGGCATTTCAAATTCAGATCCATCTGCTTTTGTTTTCAGATAAAATTTTATGCAACGAAAATAAAATAAAATTAAAAAGGAAAAACTCAAAGCATATGAATGTGACACAATGGACCATCCAGTATCATCAAGTTGGTCTTTTGAGCTTATCACATCTCTTAAATCACATCGTTCAATTTGCATCTGATTAACCCCGGTCCACTACATAATCTGTCCTCTCCCGAGTTTTCTGAATCGTCGACGGAGGACGACTTGCACCCTAATCTAGCTCAGAAGAGATGAAGCAAGAGATACCAAACTACCAAACTTACTCGGATAAAGCCTTATTGAATAACAATTTACCGTCCTGACTTTCGAAACCCAGCTAACGTCCGATTCGACGAGATGCCCGTCAGCCATCGTATCAAAGCTAATCACCATTTTCGAAACCCTTGGATTAGGTTCATCTAACCATCGGTTTCATGGATGGTCATCGCCATGTTTACATCACTAATTATTCTGAATTTGGCATGGAGTGTTCATATCATATGATAATAAAGAGTGTGGTGGTCATATTTCTTGTGCGTTATGAATTTATTAAAGTTATCAGCGGACCCGATTCGCCGCCATCATGCCAGCTTCGAATCTCGTCGGCTTGGACTATGTTAATAATACTAGGTCGAGTAGGGGGTCACAAGTGGGACCCATCATGTGTTCGGGGAATATTCTCTTTTTAGAAGAGGGCTGAAGAGGCTTGGAATACGATCGATGTGATGCAAAATCAGGGCATGGAATTTTGCTAGCAAAAAATGTGCACCGAACTAACTTAGATCGCAAATCCGTACCTATACAACAAAAACCCATTCATTTTCATTTGGATGAGCGATCGGTCTAAAGCATCAAATCTCGAGATTAACACGATCCTGGTGGTTCAAGAACGCTCTCTCTTTAGAGGGTAATAGCGGATGCAGATCATTAAAATCCCGAGACGGGTTGGTAGCGGGGGCCGCTAGATGGTGTTCAAAATTTCGACGGACTACGAAAATTATCCCATCTAACTTTTCTCTCGCCTCCTTAACTATCTCGATCCCGCTCCACCATTGGTCGCGCCATAATGAAACGGTGGTTTGCAGATTACAGAGTCGGGAACACAAATGATCAAGTTGTAGGGTTGGCCTTAATCGATTCGAACTTTTGCGTACTGCTCTTAGAACCGGACCAGTTGACGACGAGCTCCAACTTGTCTCGGGCGTGCGCATCGAGCGCCCAACCAAAGTCGAAAGCGACCCAACAGAACAATTCTTACGTAGGACGACCTTCCACGCAATCCCAGAGAGTCGTGGACGCACACGACGACGACCGCCAAATCGAGAAGCTACAGTTACTAATTGATAAGAATAATCTTAGCAAGTGGCTGACGACAACGATCTTTAACGACGGAAACGACAAGATGGCATGGTGGTTCCGGAATCGACATCACGACGGCTGACAGAAAGAGGCAGATCTAATAGTTGAATATGAAGCAAGAACAGTTTTTCAAAATTATTGTCTTGCGTTCTTTATTGGAGGGGCTAGAACGAGACAGGAAGGGGCCCTAGAGTTGGACTCGCATCCTCGTCGGCGTCGTAATCGTATTGGAGACGGAGGACGAACGAAATGGATGTCTTTGAAACTCGAAAATGAAGACTGACTCAGAAAACGAGGAAGCGGTGGGGATGGCCCGGGCCGCCCTCGCCGAGCCCCCCCCACTCGGTCCGGTCTCCCGCACCTACGCAAACGGCCTAAGCGAGACGTACGCTGAATGGCTCCCCGGTCGGTTCGCTCGAGCCGAAGAAACGAAAGATCCCCATGCAAGAAACACGAACACGAACATGGAATATAGAGAGAGAGGAGGACGAACCTGGAATCGTATTTGAATTGGGTTTCGAAGATCATGGGCGAGCAAGAACAGGGGCGAGACGGATGGGAACTCCAGCAAGGAAACGAGAGATGGAGATGAGAAGCGTCCATGAGACACGGCGATTCACTTTGGAGCGAACGGTGCTCCTATTTATGAGGACACCCCTTTTTTTTCCCATGCATGTTGTCGTTTCCCCATGACCAATTTTTGCTGCGTATACTATAGAAGACAACTAGACCTTGTCCGCACTCGAATAATTGCTCATGAAATCGAAGAGAACGAAACCAAACTCAACTCTCGAGCGAAGAAGGAAGAAGTGATTTTGGGTTCCGCCTCCCCGAGAAGACGACACGCTCGTTAATCATGGATTTGGACAAACCGCGTGTCGGCATGAGAGGTCTAAAATCACAATTAGGGACGCCAACCTGTCGTTTTTTCGACGTAGCCGCGCTCGTTCTGAACGCTTAAGCTTTGCGAGGAAACGTTTGATCGCCCAAAAAAGGATTAGAACGACGAAAAGACCCGAAGTTGGTGAACTCTGGGGAAAGAAGATTGTATTTTTAGCATCGTGTAGGGGTGAAATCCGGAGATCTTATCGACGTTGGTGTGCCAAAGCACGGGAAGCGAACGGGATTAGACACCCAAGGTATAGTCCATGCCATGGACGACGCGATTCCACGTGGCCCATGCTTCTTCTCGAATTGTGTAATAAGACTCTTAAATCATCAACTTCACGTGTTTCACGACAATTTCGGGACTTTGTTCGTTTAGTGGAAAATGAACGATTTTGAAAAATATTTTCATAAAAACGATCGTTTGTATCGTTTGCAAAAATGAATAAACGAAAAATATTTTTATGTCCACGCGAAAATATTTAGACACGTATTGTCATTGATAAGGAAAATATCTTTCATTGACAAATTATTTTAAGTGATATTAATGATCATTTTTAACAAAAATAAATATTTTTTCAAATTATTCATTATCGATGAAATCAAACGGAGCCTTGGTACATTGGCTTATTCGATCACGACAAACAAACGTATGAAAGATCAATAGTTCAAGAGATTCGATTCCCTCGGGGGATCTTTACACTACCATTGCATTAGCAAACGACAATGGATGCAACATTTTTCTCATGGTTATCATTGAGATAATTATCTAATTACCTAATCAGTCCTAAAACTAATTTACGAATGTCAATTTAGTTCTAAATTTTTAATTTCGCTAATTTAATCCCACATCTACGTGCGGAATTCCGATGCAGTCCTCCCGATCGATTTTCGCCAAAGATCGCTAACTTAACGGTCTAGTCGTCGCGGCCGCTCTATGTGGCACACCGCCATGTTAGCGATTTCTAGCGAAAATCGATCGGAATGACCGTTGGCATTACGTGCAAAAGCTTAATATTAAATCGACAAAATTGAAATGATATCGGTAAAATAGTTTTACGACCACAATTTGGACAATCTCCTTGGGTAATGTACGAGGTTCACCCAATTTCTGAGTGGCAAACTCGTGGCGGCTTTATCTCGGTCCAGTCAGACATGGCAATTGGATACTTGGAGACCTAATCCGATCCATTAATTTTTGGCCCGAAAGAAAGAACTAAACCTAATCCTTTGTTTGTGCCACATAAGCTCGACTAAGTTTAGTCTAAATTCCAGTCCTAAAATTTTATTATCTGAGTTTCCCAATTTGTAATTACACGTGGTTGTCCAAATCCGAACCTATAGAGATAAATAACAATCTTATTACGTGGCCTTGAGCAAGCACATGTCGAATTCTTCCTTCCGTGCCCACATAACTTTGCCTAATACTACAGTAAATTTCAGGTCATCGACTTTCTATGATAACACGCTAATCCCTTAGCAATTAGTTATTTGTGTCGCAAGACGGCAATTCTTATCGTGACTTTAATAAATCCTCGCTACGTGAATCGAGAGAATACGATGTCGGCACGCTTATTCTCCTCCGGAGGTCGGCGAAATTTCTTTTAGCATAATTTAAAATTGGGAATAGAAATTAAAAGAGATAGAAGTTATCACGGCAGCATATTTTTTATTTTTATTTAATTTATGTCGGAATCGCCACGTCGGCAACCGACATGTGAACGAGGGGAATCGATTAGATCTGCCATTGCAATTGGGCATGTGGTAGATCCGCGAGGATGTCAATCACGCATGCGATGATCTTGATGTATGTCGATTCTCAATTAGTAAGTGATCATAATTCACAAACAGACAAATTGGGTCCACCAATTTAAAATAGCCCAATTATTTCGGAAGAAGAAGGCAACATGTGTCTTCCTTCTTTTTTTTCTTTTTTTTTCCTCCTTTGTGAATTATTTTTCTATAATGCTCTAGAACCTTACGAATCTCTCTGCGAATGCTACGAGAATTTGTGGATCACATCCGGCTGTTCCAAAAATTTAATTCATTAGATGAAAACGTGATTTAATATGGACATAAGTTATTACTCTCTCTCTCTCTCTCTAGAGTAGGCTGGATTTCGACCTAAGAATAGACATGGAAATATATAATAATTGAGACAAATATAGGGTATGGAAAGATTTGAACTCGGAGGCCTCCCGATTCGATATCCAACCTAAAAACTTCGGACCGCATGTTTATGAAGACAATACAAATCCCATAAGCAAGCGATTGCGGTGCTTTAACAAATGCGATGCATTTTTCTATTATTTTCATTTTCAACTCTATAGTTGGTTGGGAAAATTTCAAATAAGGCTTTGAAATACTTCTTATTTTCTTAAAAATAGATCTTATTTCAAATAAAAGCCTGAAGTGATCATATTAATCTCAAATAAGAGCCTCACCTCGTCAGTTGGCCAAATCTTTCGACTTGTCACGGGAATTTCCTTTCAAAAATGTGTTTTCTTTCTTCTTTCTTTCTTAGCTTCGCTGTTCATCTCCTTCCTCGTCGCGCTTCTCCGGCGAGCCCAGCTTCTGGTACGCAGTAGCCGAAGACAAGCCCGGGATGATGATGCTGATCTTTGCACCTGCGTTGTTGGGCTTGGGGCGGCGGGAGAAGGCTGGCGCTGACGATTCTCGACTCCTTCTGGTCAGTGGAAGCAGTTGCAAACGGGGGAAATGATTGAAGACATCATCATGCGGTCGCTTACGTTAATCCGATAATTGGCAAAATCGAGGGCAAAATCTGCTCAGGCGTCTGCAGCTGGCACGTGCCGGAAATAACCCTGAGCATGTCAATTGAGGCTGGCCAAGATTTGTCGACCAATAATTCAATTTGCAAGGTTGGCCCTCTCAATTCTGGTTCGATTTGCTAATAATTGCCCGTGATCTCGGGGCCACGCTGCTCGTGTTCGCCCGGCTGAATTTGTGTAATTTTACAAACCAGCCGGCTTCGGGCGTGTGTGTGGCGAGCTCCGGCAAATCGAGATCGAAATTCCCCGTGGTAGTCTGGCCCGTGTCCCGATCTGGCCTTTCGTAGAGGTTCAGATCCGATTGGTTACGGCCGCTCAGATGAGTTAGTACCACTCTGGCCTGGTCCAAAGTTCATTCTTACCAAGTTTTTTTTATTACATTTTATTTGTCTCAAGAACTTATCCGGCAAACCACCGAATATTAAGGTAGCCGTTACTTATTTATTTTGCTGGTCTTTTCCACATTAATTATCCTAACCCTTGCCTGATATTTCTTATGGTCAGCTTATCTCTCCGGCGAAGGATAAATTCCGGCTTGTTCTTCGTCACTCTACGTACTGAACTCAATGCATGAAACCCTCTCTTCTCTCACTCTCCTTAATGATTTTACATTTCTCGTTGTTCCCGCTTTGCCCAGATAACGGAGTACACCATAAAATTACCATTAAGGACAGTTCTCGCACGCCTCACACGATATTCATTTCACCGGCGGTTCTCGGAATTTCCCACAAGCAACCTACCTGTCAATTGGAGGCAGACTCGAAGGCGAGGTACCAAAGCTCAGAACACAAGCGAATTTCAAAATGACTAAAGGAGAGTTAAAGAATGACTCCGCTTGTTTCATGAAAAACTCGAAAGCTAAAAAATTATTTTTCGAAAACTGATAGCTTTGAATGTAAAGTTTTTTTTTTATCACCCACGAAAATAATTAGACATAAATTATCATTAATAATGACAATATATTCTGTTGGCTAATTTTTTTAAGCAATATAACCAATTTTTTTAAAAAATACTTTCAAACCTTGGATTTTTCATGAAACATACCCTCAATGTGAATTTCATTGATCCCATCTCCCCTCTCTCTCTCTCTCTCTCTCTCTCTCATTTCTTCTCAATACGTTTGAAAATGACATGATTTGAAACAGCGGTCCATCATATATCGCACAAGGGAAGTATGAAAACCTTGGGACACGTTGTTCATTGCATCTGGCAAATTTTAGTTCTTGGTCATATCTCATCTTCCTACACTTTCTTTCTTTGAACGTCAAAGCCATCTTCATACTTGATGTTATCATGGAAATGAAAGAGATGATTTGGTCCCCAATGCCAAAAATTCAGCCAGTGGACCACCCACAAAGATTGATCAGCTTCCTCCATCATATTAGAGGTTTAGACCCGGCCGGCGCCCTTCTCCGGCCAGACAAGACTGATGTTAATCACGTGACCGGCAGCTTTCCTCGGCCACACAAGACTGATTATAATCACGTTGAATTCACCAACTTGAAACCTGTGATGTAGTAGTCCGGGAGGATCATGGCCTAATCATGGGATGATAAGATTAATGACCTCCCAAAATAATTCAAGTTTCGGAGGACCGAACTAGTCCCTGGGAACTGCGGACGATAATGAGACACGGTAAAAAGAGTTGCATGCCCAAGAGAGCTCTCTGCATTCGGTTACGCTATATGATTTTCATCTACCACGTTAATAATCACATCAAGAGGAAATTTTACATTGGATCACGTAGAATGTGTGTCGAGATTTTGCTTCATGTAAAGCTTTCAAACAGGTGTGGCATCATATGGAAGCTTCAATTTCATCCGAACTTACTGCAGTTCCGTTGGGAGGATCGTCTGCTCGCAGCTGAGCAGAAACTTCATCTATGGCGGAATTCAGCTGCTCAATCTTCTCAGCCAATATCTTGCGAGTTCTCTGCCGCAAATCATGTAATAAAAAAGAAAAGCAATATATAAAGCAGAGTGCGGACAGAACAACTTATATTATGGCCAGAGGATTCACCCTGGGAAATGTCACTATGACATGTACAGTATGTTTGCGCACAAAAGTGAGTTCAGCACTCATCAGAAACCAAAAGAATGAAAAATGAATCAGGATGAGCATTCTTATCTCTCATTTTGACAAAGCAAACATCAAGGGAGTATAAAGATTAATGCTATGATTGGGAGAGTGGGGGAAGAAAATTTAGATTGAAAATACGCAAATGTTTAAATTTTTTCTTCCATTCCTTCTCACAAAAGTTCTAAATCTCCACCCAAACTTTTTTTTTTTTTGGGCAACTTCCACCAAACTTTGATCGTCCAATTTGACTGTGCAAATATCGGAATGAATTGAAAACCAAAGCGCTTTTTTGTTAGGACTTGAAGTTGCTACTTAAGTTGTAGCTTGTAGTTTGTGTCCTTCATTTTTCATTGGTTGTACCATAGAAAAAAGAAGAGTGAAAGCCAGTAGTAAATTCAAGCTCAATTCCCTATTTGTAAAGGTCAGCTACCACGAATACTACCCTATTTATAGAAGTCAACTACCAACCACAAAGGAAATCCAAACATGATGTCGTGCTGGGACAGATTTTTACCTCCAAAGCTTTCTCCTCATCATATATGAATTTTGGCAGTCTCCTCATTAGATCCTTTCTATCAGCACCTGCTAGGGCCTTACTTATCTGCAAGGTACGAGTCATACTTACAATTTAGTGCCTTCTTCAATTTGAAAAGCACGTGTCCATGAATGACAAGCTCGCATACCTAGCGCGCAGAGCGAGAGAGGGAGGGAGGGAGAGAGCCAAAAATAGGCATGAAGTGACTATCAAAGCAAAAAGCTTAGTGTTCCAAATGATACCTGTGGTGCATACACACAACCTAATGCTCCAACAATAAGTCCGCCCAACACAAATCCACCAACAAATATACCTGCACTGCTCGGTCTGCCATCATCCCGACTACAATTGAATAGAAACCAAAGAAAGGGCAAGTGATTATACTACAGTGCAGAGAATATTACAGTTTGCAAACTCATTCTGTCAAGAATTCAGTCACTAACTACAGAAGAAAGCCAAAGGGGAAAGACATTGTCCAATCAGTCAACCATCCAACATTATCCTTCCTGCATTTAGACTAGGTGATATCCCACAGAAATTACCCCCATTCCCACATCTGCAATCAGAAGAAGCTCAAGGACTGGGAGAAACACGAGGATGGATGTCAAGCCACTATTTGTCCATACTTAGCAATTTGATGCTTTGAGAGAGATGCCTAGTGCCAGATTAATTTCGTTTAAGTGCCAGGCTTGAACTGTCGTTTAATTATATATCATAGGATGCACACAACATACATCTTCCAACCAAAAAATTATTGTGGTGGTTTGATTCTATTTAAAGAAAGAAACTGTAAAAGAGAGCAATCATGCTGATGATGATGATTGAGGCACTTACGTTGCTCGAACAGTAAATGGATTTCTACGCATTGTAAGCTTTACTTTTCCGTGAAATCTGCTATTAAGAGAAACAGTGCCAGAGCTCAACTTCATAGGGCAGTGGTCCACTGACTTTAAACCTACACAGGACACCGCATAGCCCCACCCATGAGTAAATATTTCATAGCAGCTTCTAATCAATTGATACGAAAACTTGAAGAAAACGTCTGAAGTTTTCACGAAGTGGGGCAGTATAGATTCCCACGATGGCATAAGTTTCACAATGAATTAGTTTACCCAATCCAAGAAAGCAGATGCCCAATGAAGTAAACATGACAGGTTTAAGCTGACTGTATTAAAACAAAAATATAAGCCCTTCTACCTTAGCTTCATCAGGTCAGCAACATTTATGGAAAAAATGTCTTAAATGCTATTCGAGGCGAATATTGTTGCTCTCTATAATCACCCTGATAGGTTTCCTAATGATCCATTCGTAAACATGACAGACTTAAGCTATCACCAGATGCAATAAATCCCACGAAAGGCTCATCAACACACGTGATTTGACCGAAAGATACGACTAATTAGCACATACGTCAATCACTACAACATTAGATCTCAATAAAAGTAAAATGTGATGCTGTTCTCATCTGTCGTAAAAGCAAGACCTTTCCTCTTCATTCCTCACTCACACTCCGGGCAACAAAATCACCAAACAAAAAGACAAAAAAAAAAAACAATTATTGACAACCGTAACCCTCTTTCTCCGGACAAGCACATTCCACTTTTCCCCCATGGAAACAGGATAAAAATTGGACAAGGCAAAGCAAGCTCCAGCTCCAATTACGCAATTTCACCGAGAAACGAAGCTACGAGACGCTGAATTCACCAAATTTAATAGCACGTGACCGAGGCAACAACAACCATTTCATAGGTGACAAATGGATCGCAAAATGCCTTCTTTACCAGGAAGGAAGCTGCTGGGTGGATTCTTGGTCGAGCCCGAAACGAAAGAACTGGGAAGAGCGCTCATCTTTTCGACGCAGGAGGAGCGTGGCGACCCGAGGAAGCGAGATACGACTCTGCAGCGAGCTCAACTGAAGCCACGAGCGTGCGTTGGTTCTTGATTCCCTTGATCCTTCCACTGCTTCCATTTCGCGGAGGAAAACGAAAGCAAGAAAGAGTGGAGAAAATCAACTTGGCAATGTGGGCCGGGCTTCGTCAAAGCCCACCCATCCCTTCAGATCGTCTTTGTGGCATTGGCAGAGAAACCTCTGCCGGTGCCTTCGGTAACATTTTCCTTTTTTGGAGTAATTCCTGAGTTAAAACATTCTTTTTCTAATTCTATTCTCTGAACGAGTTTCTGAATAAAAAAAAATATTTAAGTAACTGCACAAAATTTCTATTCATGAAATAAAAAATTAATAAAAATGTATTTGTTATGATCCTAAAAATTTCCATTCACAATTTTTTCCATTTAATATAAAAATGTCAGTGAAGACTTAATAATTCATGTTTGAATAAAATTACTTGACTCATTAAGATATTCTAAAATGGTCTAAGAAAACCTAATATAATAGTTAGTAGGAGTGTCAAAAATACCCTAACTGGTCCTACCCGACCCGACTCAAAATTTTAAGGGCTTTTAGGTTGGGGCCGGGGCCGGGCCGAGTCGAGTTATGAGTAAAGGACTTCGGGTAGTTTAACGGTTTGGGTTAGTTTTTTTTTCTTCCCTTCTCACTTGCATTTTTAAGAATTCTAAAAAAGCGCTATAATTAATCAAAATATAATATATATAACTCTGCTCTCCTGGTCGACTCCCACACACCCACCTCCGATAAATAAAAAATAGGACCTAAAAAAAAATTCAAGTGTTAACATAATTCATATATGTAGATGCAAAGCATTAGAATACGAATTTAAATGTTCTTCCAATGTTGTCAATTCTTGCATGTTGCATATGAATTTTTCAATACATCTTCTGTAAAATGTATCCAAGGGTGCTGAAAGAAAAATCTTAACGCAGAGATTTACAAAATATTTAATCGATTATTTTGATTTTATTTTGATAATATGTATATTAAGGAAGCCAAAAGTATAAACGCTCTTTTGAAGGGGGTGGGGGGAGTTGAGCTTTAGGTGTGGGGTTTGACTCCTACGCCCCTGCAAAGAGATAAAGTAGAAGTCTATAAGAGATGAGAGTTAGTGAATGACATAAAATCATTTGGACAGGTGATATTGCCCATCGCTCTTAGAAATAATCGGTTCAGGGTGAGTTGGTTCCTACCCTAAAATCGGAAAGTGAACAAGAATGGTAGTTTCTCGGTTTATGAAATCGAGAATCGGCCCATCTGGTCCTAGACCCACCGAGAATTGTACTGATGGATTGAGTTTGGTTCCTGGGTAGGTCCAGACATTGGCTTTATCTTTTTTTTTTCCCTATTCCAAGAGCGGCATGAGTATAAATGAGACTGAAAGAAGTGAGAGGCGTCAAGCCACGAGGGAGGCGTGACCATTGCGTGATTGAGGTGGAGAGAAGTGAGAGTTAGATGTGTGAGCGATAATTGTGATTGAGTCTCGAGAGTGCAAACGAGAAAAGAATGAGAATTAGAGTTTCGTAAATTTTGAATATTAAGAACAAGAAAAAGATGAATTCGGGTGTGTAGGTCTACACCCGAAATAAGGAACTACACCGATTTTCACCGACTCCATATTTTTTTAACCGAGAACCGAATTGGTTGCCGTAGAAACCGCCTAGAACAGGTCGACCCTGTCTCGCTTCTTTTCCTCACCCTAGTCCCTCTCATTGAACTAAGTTGTCATCGGGAGTTTACGACACGTTAAGACCCACATCGGAGAGAGAATTTGTGATGCTTTTCATGAGTAAAGACCTAATCCAACTTTGAGGTTAACCCATATGAATCGGTGATCGAACCGTCGCAAATAGTAACCAAAAAGTTGCACGGGTGGAGCAAAGAGATTGGTTACGGATGCCGACGAGGATTGCACGTCATCACGAGACACGTCGCCTTTGACTGATTCATGAGTCCACGACTGCGAGGGCTCGAGTTTTACTCTTTTTCTCGGGATCATCCCAACAAATCAGAAAATGGAAACACGAAGAAGAAACATAAATTATTATTGAACAAATAAAGGAGCAAAAAAAAAAAAATAATTTTTAGCTGGGTCCTGCCCACCCAAAGACAGAAACTAGGTCAACACTTAGTTCCACCGAACCTTCGAATCGCTACGGACATACGAGTGCAAGCAGAAATGCAGAGCGCCACGTGGCACACACCCAGGAGTCCAGGACCGAAGACCCGGTCCTAAGATCCTCGGCAGAGCAAAGACCCCTGCAAGAAGAGGCTAAACAAAGAGTCTGTCCAGGAACATTTATTCAAACGGGGAAGGGGGCTCTCGACAAGAGCAATGCCGACAAGAAGCGGCTGAAACACGAGCTTCAATTCCTCCTGAGTTACCAATTCCACGTTGCCCGAGTGAAGCCAGAAGAGGAGCTTTCATTGCGTTAGACCCTTTTAACTTCGAAGACTGATTCATACTCCGGCTTCGCCAATTACGATATCGTGATCGCTGATCCAAACGCAATTGGCCTCCAGATTCTAGGATGAAATAGTATAATATTTCTGGTTTTGGCTCTAGTGATGGGATCTACGCGTCAGCATCAGTGCTTTGTGGTTTGCCTGATACAGGAACAGCGCACAAGCCGGCAACGTTTTTGTTTGTTTATTGGCGTGCTTTACATATATGAGTCACTCCAGGACCATGAACGCGCACTTCTTGCCCAAGTTTTTCGTGTGAAACTCGGAAAGCGGTTCTTGTTGCAGAGGTTTCTTGAAATTGGCAATTTCAGTCCTGGCTTTAGGAGTGCTGTTTTGATCAGCCATGGCTCCTAAAGCAGGAGATGAGAGGTCACTGAAGGAGACACCCACTTGGGCAGTCGCAGTTGTGTCTGCCGTGTTTATTATCATCTCGATTGTGATCGAGTATGGGATCCATTCTCTTGAAAAGGTGAGATCTTTCATCGACACGAGATGACTTGTATGATCGAGTCTTGACTCGTGCATTCTTGATGTTTCACACGTCCTGAAGTCCACTGCTAGATGTTGATAAGATAAAATTCATGGCTTAAGTACTCGCATTACGTGAAATCATTGGCCAGGTCGCTTTCTGATGTCGATTGTTTGCCTATGACAGTGGTTTTCGAAGCGCCATAAGAAGGCCATGATCGAGGCTCTAGAGAAAATCAAATCTGGTAACTAGTACATGCTGACTTCTCTATCTAAACTATGCTTCCAAGACATTTTTGAGCACTTGAGCCTGATTCTGACCCAACACTGATTGCTGTTTTATCATGTAGAGCTGATGCTACTGGGCTTCATATCTCTGCTCATCACTGTGGGTACGCAACCCATCTCTATGGTATGTATTGCTGAGAAATACGCGAAGATCATGCTTCCTTGTAAAGGGGCAGAAAAGGGGAAGCTTGACAAAGACAAGGATCCCGGTAATGGGAGAAAATTGCTGTGGGACGATAAGGATGTCTCGTGGCGACGATCTCTAGCTCCTGGAGACACCGGCGGCCATTGTTCCAAACATGTAAAAGGAATACATAAATTATCATAGCATCAAAAAGGGTTTTCCTTCACAATATGCGAATGATTCTCCTGACCTTGGTTAATGGATTGCTTTTTTCAGGGCAAGGTACCGCTGATTTCAACGTCAGGGGTGCACCAGTTGCATATTTTCATATTCGTGCTCGCCGTCTTTCATGTTCTCTACAGTGTCATCACCATTTGCCTCGCAAAAGCCAAAGTAGGACACTTCCATCCTGTTCTTAAATAAATTGAACTTTGAAATGTCTGTAGAATTATTTTATTTATTTTATCAATGATGAAGTACTGTTCGATTTAAATTTTGTGAGTAGATGAAGAAATGGAAGGCATGGGAAGAGGAGACAACTTCCCTGGAGTATCAGTTTAACAATGGTAATCATCTAGGGGCCCGCTTGCTTTTTTTTTTTTTCTACTTAGAAAGTACAAGACTTCTAAGTCCGGACTCTTCGACTGATGATCGTATTGTCGGTTATTCTTGTAGATCCTTCAAGATTCAGATTGACTCATCAAACATCTTTCGTTAGACGACATAGTGGCCTTTCGACAACTCCTGGTATCAGATGGATTGTAAGATTCTTTATTCTTAGACCTCTCAAATGATGTTCACGCAGCGTTGCTCATGAATTTGCCGGGCCCTCATTGGATAAACGATGCTTCCAGTCTAATTTCAAACATTGACGTCCAGTTCACCGGCTGATAGAGAACATCTGGGAATTTCGCAGGTGGCATTCTTCAGGCAGTTCTTTGGTTCAGTCTCAAAGGTTGACTATTTGACAATGAGGCATGGATTCATCAATGTAAGTTGTTTCCCATGTTTCTGTGATTACTAATGTGTTCAGTAAGAGACATCTAAAAAGACTATTGAGACAACTGCCATGCTTTTGGCAATTGATAATTATCAACATGTTCTGTTTCCTCGTGTAAGAACTAGGAACTCTTTTATACTAACAAGCTTGGCGGATCTTTTCAGGCTCATTTAGCTCCAAACAGCAAATTCGACTTTCACAAATACATTAAGAGGTCTATGGAAGATGACTTCAAAGTGGTTGTGGGTATCAGGTCAGATTTTTTACCTTGTCATGTCGCCTCATTTACATTTTGCGCACTTGAGCGTTCGAATGAGACTTAACCGTTCTTGTACGCTTTTCACAATGCATGTGTTCTTTCTCGCAGTATACCCTTATGGATTTGCTGTGTCCTCTTTGAGCTCTCCAATGTCTACGGTAGGACAGCTTTGTGCAAACCACCATCTCCCACAGGCATCCTCGCGATTAATATCGAGATTTGTACTAACAGGATGATTCCTCCCTTTTATTTCGCAGACTCCTTTGCCCTATCAATCATCTCTTTCCTACCTCTAGCTGTAAGACACATTTTTCATGTTCTTATGTTGAATCTTCCCATACCTAAAGCACGGGCTAATATGATATCAATTGATAGATCTTGGGAATAAGATAAGTTCCTTGACCTTTGTACATTTGACAGATACTTCTAATAGTTGGTACCAAGCTCGAACTCGTTATAATGGAGATGGCTCATCAAATTCAAGATAAAACCACTGTGGTGAAAGGAGCTCCGATCGTAGAGCCTAACAACAAGTACTTCTGGTTCAACCGGCCAGACTTCATATTGTTCTTGATACATTTAACTTTGTTCCAGGTAATGGAGATGTCTGATCAACAACCACGATATTTTCGTCTGTCCTAAATTCATAGATTGAGTTCCAGCAAATCTAATTATGCAGAAACACAACAACTTGCATATATGCACATAACTTAACCAAACGATCATGCGAATGAGATTCAGTTATTTCTTGAACGTCATTATAGAAAGAACGATCGTCATCCTTCGAAGAAGCTGAAATCTGGCCAAGTCCTATATCTGACTGCTTTCCTTTCTTCCTACACAGAATGCATTTCAGATGTCCAACTTTCTCTGGACATGGGTAATCTTTCTCTTCGATTTGCGTTCGCCTATTTTCCTCCTGCGAATTACATGCTTTCTATAACGTTAGTGACTTGTTTTGTGTCAATTCACCTCAACTGACCTCCAAAATGCAGTACGAGTTCGGCTTGAATTCATGCTTCCACAAGCGAGCGGTCGAGGTCTTCACACGGGTTTTTCTTGGCGTGGTCCTTCAATTTGTGTGCAGCTACATCACCTTCCCTCTCTATGCACTAGTAACTCAGGTGAGTACTCACTAGTTTTACCTAGTGCATGTAATAGCTTCAAATGAACAGAAAAAGACCCTAGGACAGTAAGTGTCGAATCGGCTCGTGGCATGACTATCGAGGACGGGAGCACAAGAACAACACGAGAGAGACTCGCTAACATGTTTCGGTGCAGATGGGATCGCACATGAAGAAGGCGATATTCGAGGAGCAGACGGCGAGGGCGCTGAAGAACTGGCAGAGAGCGGCAAGGGAGAGGAAGAAGCAGAGGCAGAAGGAAGGAGACCAATCGGCGTCGCAGCACTCGGGGTTCATGAGCCCGGACCAGACGCCGAGCCGCGGCTCGTCGCCCCTGCACTTGCTTCACAAGCAGAACTACAACTCCTCCACCAATGACTTGGAGAGCGTGCTCAACTCTCCTGGGAGCTACACCTCTGAGACTGAGCTCTCCGATTATGAAGGCCCTCCTCCCCCAACCCATTTCACTGACCAGCATCATCAACAAGTTTCAGATCAACAAGGAGGGCGACAGAACAACAACAATGGCCGCCACAAGGGCGGTGATACCCAGAACGATTTCTCATTCTCTCATGGTTAAGGAAGATCAGACTTTTTTCTGTCAAAGGTAGTTTAGTCATAGGTACAGCAAGCGTGTAAGGTAATTGGCTCAGTTCCGTTTGTCTAATTGATTCGAAGAGAGATTTTCTGTCAATTACTTTGCCTCATAGGGAACAGAAAAACGCTCTATGCTTTCCATCGAAATTGGAACTTTTCCTTGGGAAAAAAAATAATAATAAAGGGAAGAAGTTAAATCAGAAGAATTTATTTTCTCACATTACATTGTTCCGTCCTTTTATATCGACCACGACGACCGTAGGTGATCGTTTCGAGGGTGGGTAGGCTCCAAACAAAGAGCTTGGTACTACTCCGCCAGAGCCGGTTGCAAGGCGGTTCCAAGTTTACTCTAGGGCCGAGCCTAACTAAAATAAAATAGGAATTCTTGACGGTATCAAGCTAGAGCAACCTGTTCGGACAATTTGCGACACATTGGCTAAGGTAGTGATGGACTTCTTGGGCTTTTCAGATTCGAAATATTAACCGGGAGTGACACCCGATGTATGCCCCAAGGCGCAGACCCTCCGAGTCTATTCTACATCCTACATAAATACTACGACAACTTAGCGTTGAACATGTCACGTAAGGAAGAAATGGTTAATGCTTATTGTGATATTTTTCACATGTGATGAGTGACCTTTCATGATGTATATATACAGTTTTTTAATATTACGAAAGCGAGATTAACTTTTCCAGTGATGTAATACGTACAGGTCAAAGACCATGGTCTGTAAATTGGATTAGTTCACCCCCATATTTAAACTTTGCATTCTCTCCATCCTTATATCCTCCATGAAATAAGTAGAATTGCTGTACAATATTATCGAAATACGTCTGTAGGTGGCTTAACTATCCACTATAACACTAAATAGCTCTAATTATCACTACTAGACAAACTGCCTAAGGCGACAAAAGATTTTACTGACTGTTTCGCCGGAACTTGACTGGGCAACGAAAATATATTTCATCGAAAGTCATCTTTTCGATTTTTTAGAAGAGGAGACATGTTCTTGGCGATTTCGGACATGATATATCACCGGAGCACTAGGAAAACGGTTGATATGCTTCAACAAAAAATTTAGTCAAGTTCAAAATACACAACGCTTTGCCTAAAGTCGCCTATCGATTTACCTTTCGATAGATATCATTGCCTCTAGCATTAGGTGAACTTCATTATGACAATCATCAACCGGCAGCAATATCTCCTATCGATAACTGATCATCGATAAATATGACCTGCAAGAACACCGGTGAATAAGTATGGGCCCATCGAACAAGGACTCTCGTAGCCAGCGTCTCGCCAACAGCCACCTCGCTTGGTCTCGAGTCGATATGCTTACTCCGATAGATATCATGCCGATTATAGTGACATGGACGGAACTTTAGAGAGTCATATCCTAAACCGATGTTTAGTGATTTCATTAGAAGAAAATACACGATGACATATGCATGGCCCTACCTCCAATTCTCAACGCCATCTTTTGATAAAAAAAAATCCTGCAGCAACAGCTGAAAAGTCCAAGAGGCTCTCCGCCTTATTGGTGTTAAGGATAATCTCTGCGTGAACGTATGGAGATGAATGAAGAAGACAGGCATGGTGTGACTAGTCACGACAGCGAAAACGGCACTGCCTGCACGCCAGTCGGAAAATCCTCCTAGAGTTGGCGGAAAAAGACAGAATCGGAGGGGAAAAAGATCCAAAGATCATCCAAGAGTTTCTGTCATTGAGTTTGATTTCTTCCCTATCCAACTTGAGCGGGACGCCACCCGGAAAAGAAACCCTCAAGAAAGAAAGCAGCACACAATGGTAGATGACCTAAGTTGGGGACCATAGTGTACAACATAAGCAATTCAGGGACAGAGATCGACTTCGATGCGCGCTCCTCTTGTTCCGAACTCGACCGCGTCGGAATCATGCTCCCGCCGACAGGCTCGATTTAGCGGAACGTTATCTTGACGGTGATTACTCGGGTTGGATTTAGAACACTAATACATCATCAACTTGGGCTTGGATATTTCTAAGTTCCCATACTTGGTCTCCACATTCTCTTCTTTACTGTGCGGTTACGTGGGACAGAAGCCTGGACTTTTTGGGCACTGGCGGAGAAAAAACCAAAAAAACCGACATTTTCACCCATTAAAGGTAGACAGGACAACCCCAAGAAAGACGCAAATATCTCCTTTTCTGTTTCGAAACTCCCCTCCGTGCATGAATTGTACTGAGCTTTCACTTCTCTTCAAAGTCCTGAACACGGCACCCAGACAAGCTCGGTCTTCTTCCTGCAGTGATTGGAAGCTGACCAGACATTAATTCCTGAGGAACTTGAGGAAAAACATCTTCTGGGTCTTCCTCCGTTCTGGTTCTTAGAGAAGGGAAAACAAAGAAGAAGGCCATGGCAGGATCGGACAGCAGCGGTTCCCAGGCGAGAGAGCTGGATCAGACCCCAACATGGGCTGTGGCGATTGTTTGTGCTGCATTCATCGTCATCTCTCTCGTGTTGGAGAAGTTCCTGCACAAAGTTGGAACGGTAAGCTCAAACAATTGGAAAGATGTCCTATTTACGTTTTCGTGCGTTTCTTGATGTTGCTCGACTGGTCTTTCTTTTACGCCTCTCTGTTCTTGCCTCCTGAGCTTCTTTTATTGAGGGAAAATAAGTTCCCGTGACAGGAAAGAGGATCCATGACGATGGAAGATATTTCCATTTGAAACGAAACGAAATCGAATTCATACGATTCATCATAATGCGAATTTCCAGTTAAGAGTAAGCACAGGGCCACCGCCACGCCTAGTTGCTTACAGGCTACCGCCTTGTGTGTAGAGCCTCACTCGAATATGGACACGACCGGACAGTTTGCATACATGTCTGGAGATTACTCGAGTCAAAAGTTCGGATACCCGTGTCATCGAAAATGAAAAATACTCTAACAGTAGCTTGGCATGACAACAATCTGCTTATTCGATTGGACATCGATTGCGAAAATGTGTTCTTGTTACTCTAATGATGAACTGTTAAGCCGTTAAGCCAGTATCAGAGCTCTGTTCCTAACTTGGCTTGTAATTCAGTGGCTCACAGAGAGGCACAAGAGAGCTTTATATGAGGCTGTGGACAAGGTCAAATCGGGTAAGACGGCGGATATCGATCCCGCGCTTCTTGTTCCTAAAATCAGATATGCTTGGACTGAGGAGTTCGTCCCCTTTTTTGGTGTGCAGAGCTGATGATCCTGGGCTTCATTTCATTACTCCTCACTTTCGGTCAGAGTTATATATCTAGAATATGCATTCCCCAAAAGGTCGCAGACACTATGTTGCCGTGCCGCAAGGACAACAAAAATGACAAGTCCTTGAAAGGAGGACATCGGAAACTTCTGTGGTACGAGAGGAGATCCTTGGCTGCCGGTAGCTACGCTCCTAGTTGCAAGACGGTATTGCGTGATATGAGCTTCTTCCATGTTTGTTTTCTTATCAGATATGTCAAAATAATGCTTACTTGCGCAACAAGAGTTGCAATCAGACCTTCCATTCCTCTAGTACAGATTTACCGAACTCGTTCCTTAAATCATATCTTCACAAAAATTTTTGCTGTCGTCACACCCGTCTTCGTGTAGTAATCAGTCCTTTCCTTCCCCTTAAGATTGCATCGCTTTTGCAGGATTCCCTGAATTTACCTCAGCATTACTTTTTTGTGGTTACAGGGGCAAGAACCGCTTATATCAGTCGAAGGATTGCATCAGCTACACATCCTGATATTCTTCTTGGCAGTGTTTCACGTGCTGTACAGCGCAGTGACAATGATGCTCGGGCGACTGAAGGTTTGTAAAGATGTCTTGGCGCACAAGAGATTGAGCATCCTGCTAGTTGACGAGATGGATACGATTGGCGATCCTGTTTGACAGACATATGCAATCACAACTCTTAGAACGAAGATAGCGAGTTCAGCTTTAGATTAATTGTTTAAACACCATGCTTCAACTTTCGTTCGAGTCTTAAATCCGATATCTCAGTATGTGTGACACGAGCGGCCATCGATAGTATTTTTGCATTTGTGGATATTTGAAACGAGATGCTCCTGACTATCTGTACTTTTAACTTGCCACCGATGTGTATCATGGCCAGATTCGTGGCTGGAAGCAATGGGAGCAAGAAACCTCATCCCCCGACTACGAGTTCTCCAATGGTATCGTGTCTAATCTATCCACATGAAATGTCGACCCTTGTTCTTATTTTTGCTAATCTCATGTCTGACTTGTTCATGATGGCGCAGATCCATATCGATTCAGGCTCACTCACGAGACCTCCTTCGTCAGAGCGCACACCAGTTTCTGGACGAGGATTCCCATCTTCTTTTACATCGTAAGTTGAGGCAAACATCAGGGATTTTCACGATGAGATGCCGTTGTGGCATTACACGATTTGCATTTGATTTCGCCAATGCCACCTTCATTTGCAGGGGTGCTTCTTTAGGCAGTTTTTCAAGTCCGTCGGTAAGGCGGACTACTTGGCGCTGCGCAATGGTTTCATCACCGTAAGCCTTCTGCTCTGTTCAACTCCTAGGTCGTCCCAGTGCGCCGCTTCTTTCCATCGCACGTAAGAATCCCTGGTGCAATATATGCAGGTCCATTTAGCGCCGGGAAGTAAATTTGACTTCCAAAAGTACATCAAGAGGTCATTAGAAGACGATTTCAAGGTCATCGTGGGAGTCAGGTGACAAGCTATTGAGTT
This sequence comes from Rhodamnia rubescens, assembly GCA_021437795.1. NCBI lineage: Eukaryota > Viridiplantae > Streptophyta > Magnoliopsida > Myrtales > Myrtaceae > Rhodamnia > Rhodamnia rubescens. The sequence goes on from JAILYA010000046.1 coordinate 561,363, forward strand.
GTTTTGATTACTAGTTTGATTGTGGTAGCCCTGCGTCTGAAAATCGTGCTGACATCTCTTTCTGGAATCTTGCCAGCCCTGCGTTGTGGGCGTCATTCGTTATCTTCTTGCTTCTAAATGTCAGAGGTACGCTGTTCTTCTTGGAAGACTCTTTCTCATTATGAATTGAAGTTCCTGACCATCGGCGCTACCTTTCAGGATGGCAGGCACTGTTTTGGGCGTCGCTGATCCCTGTGGTTGTAAGACACCGCTTCCCTCTGCGTGGTTTTGATTAAGATTAGGAGATGAGGACGACGATGAACATCACCATACGAATGTATTGCAGATAATCTTGGCCGTCGGGACAAAGCTTCAAGCTATCTTGACGAAGATGGCCCTCGAAATAATCGATAGACATGCTGTGGTCCAAGGAATTCCTCTCGTGCAGGCTTCGGATAGATACTTTTGGTTCGGTCGCCCTCAGCTAGTTCTTCAACTGATCCACTTCGCTTTGTTTCAGGTACTTCTTTTTCAGTAGGTGAGCACTAGGATGATCTTCATTTTGAACTAATCTTCCTTTAAAGTTCGGGTCTGAAACTTAGTCCGACAATGGGACAGAACCTCATTAAACAACAGCTCGGTTCCGAAAGATCTCTGTCGATGGCAGTTTCGTTGTTCACTGTCTGATTATACAATGCCTTTTGACAGTCTTTTAACTCTGCTGGATGATGGCATGACTCGCTCTTTTGCTTTTGTTGGCGTTGTGATTTAGACTTGAGCTTTCTTTTTCCCTTCAACAGAATGCGTTCCAGATAACATACTTCCTGTGGATTTGGGTACGAAAGCTTTACCTCTATAGACCCCACTTTCTACGGCTTCATCGCTGTCATCGGCGTCGTCTGTGACCGACGAATTCTCTTTCCGTGCAGTACTCGTTCGGGTTGAGATCTTGCTTCCATGCCAACTTCACGCTTGCTGTCATCAAAGTGGGTTTAGGGTAAACTCTCTTTTCAGTCATTTTCTCTCTCTCTCTCTCCATGCCATGTAGATCATAGTCCCTTCGATAAATCCGATGGTCTTTATGCATTCCGGCGATTCCATGACATTCCGGCGTTCCGAAGCCGCCTTCATCGATCCTTCCGAGATTCAGTTGATGGATTGAAGCGCTTCTGTTTCTGGAAATTTTGCAGAGTGGGTGTGCTCTTTGTATGCAGCTACATCACTCTACCTCTCTATGCTCTTGTCACTCAGGTAAATTCTCACCGACATTCCATGGCCATTGTTCATCCCAAGAATTTGACAATTCGGTACTGATTATTACTAAATGCTAATTGATCATCTTACGATCATTAAATAAACAAAAAAACAAAAACAAAAAATCAATCAGATGGGGTCCTGCATGAAGAAATCAATCTTTGATGAGCAAACCTCAAGGGCGCTTAGGAAGTGGCACATGGCTGTGAAGAAGAAGAGGCTCGGCAAGGGCGGGAAGTCCTCCGCCGCCGCCGTGACCCTCGGCAGAAGCGCGAGCTCGAGCCCCTCGCTTGCCAACGCCTCCGGGCACGCCCTCCGCCGCTTCAGAACCACCGGGCACTCGACCCGCTCGCACTCGTACGACGACGACCACGGCGTGTCTGATTACGACGCCGACACCTTGTCGCCGACGTCGTCGACAGCAGCTAATCTGATCGCCAGGGCGGATCACGACGACGACGATGACCACCCTATCAAGATCGACGATTCCCATCGGGAGGAGGGAACCGGCAACGGGGACGACTTCTCGTTCGTCAAGCTGGCCCCGCAAAGAGAGCCGTGAGAACTGCGTCGGCGGCGGCCGGTTTTTCGTGCTATGGCATCGTATCGTGGTGAATCGATTCACAGTCGACCAACATGGTTAGCAATGTACATCTTCATCATGTGTAAATCAGAAGTTCTAGTTTAGAAAACACAAGCGTAAAGTCAGATTGACTGATATGTATCGCAGTCCGTTAAGCCGTGACAACAATCAGACCCTTCTATGAAAGAAACAAACGAGCGGCTCGATGCCTTCGACAATGGGTTTAAGGTTGTTTCTGGGTCAGTTAAAAAGTTACTTTTAATGGCCGATCCACGTCATTGTGACAGGTCATGCGCAACAGACTTTCTGATTTATATTACATCATTGATATTCCTTAAATTTCATTACAGTACAACGGCTGACTCGTCCTTCTGTCTCATTGGATTTTTGTGAATCGAGACAAATTCTTATTTCAAATAAAAACATAAAGTATTTTAAAACTATTCCAAACAAACTTTATTTCAAATAAAGTTTTGAAATGGTTTTTCAGATTGCGTATAGAAGCGTTTTTTTCGAAACAATTTTGGAACAAAACACTTTTTTTTGTTTGTTCCGCAACGATTTTTGGGAACAAAACGCGTTTTAATCGCAAAAAAATTCCGTCAGAAAAAAAGAATGAAACACGTTTGGTAAAATACATAAAGTTTCGTTCCTAGAATAATAATAATAAACAATAAATACGTTTGGTAACTACAAAAAATTGTTCCTAATTTTTTCATTTAATTAAGGGGTGTATATATATTAAAATTAAGATGTCTTTATCTTTTTAACTTTTTAAATCAAATTAAATCTTAGCTTTTCAATTTACTAAATCAAATTAAACCAATATATGTATAAGTAATTTATGCATGATTTATCAAATTACAATATGGAAGAGATCAACTAAAAAAAAATAATAACCTTTAAACGAGGACCTCTAGAAAAATATTAATTGCACTTTGAGTGAAATCAATGACTAACATGAAAAATATTTGTGCATTTAGGTCCTTTTAGTCCAATTGTGCAAATTTTCCAAACATGAGGACTAAAATGAGATGCTATCAAAGTCTCATGTTATTACTCTAAAAGTAAAAAAATTAGATAAAATGATTTAAAATGAAATTTTTAGCCAATTTAGAATTATGTTCAATGAAGAGGCATGTGGTCCCAGACTGAATTTTTAAAACTTTAAGAGGTAAAAATGAAAAGGGAATTAAAATAAAAATATGGACTATTGTTTCACATTTTTCTGACCACGAATACTATTTTTTCCTGATTTTCACCTATTTTTATAATTTAAATAAATCCGAAAAATGTCAAAAATTACGAAAATCATTTTTGTTCAAAATTGGTTTCTAAGGCTAGGCCAAAGATTCTGAGATTAATTTTTTAATTTTATGAATTATTTTGATATTTTTAATTAATTTACTAAAATAAAATAATTAAAAATCATGTATCAATATCAAGAACAAAAGAAAAGAGATTGTGTTCAAAAAAAATTGTTCTCAATTGTTTCTAAAAATGTTCCAAAGTATTTCTCAAAGTGTTCAAACACGAAACAGTTTTTTTATTTTTATTTTTTCAAAAGTGTTTTATTTCAAAATGTTCTCAAAACATTTTGGAAACTTTTTTTTATACGCGTTTCTTTTCCCAAAGTTCGGGAGCCTTTGGGAACATAAACACTTTTTTAGGCGTTACCATACGCACCCATAGTCTTAAAAACGTGCCTAATCTCAAGAGCATTTTCATGATTTGTTTTTTTTTTTTTTCCTTTTTCTGTTTTTTTTAAAAAATTTAACAGTAAAGTTTTTTAAAAAAAAACACACACAGTGCATGCACCCACCGTCCAGCTAGGTGATGGCCGGCGACCTCACCGTCACCCTCACTGGCGGTCGGTGGCAACCACGAGTGGGAAGGCTTTTTTTTTTTCTAATTAGGAAAAAAAAAAAAGGGGAAAAACAAATAAAAAGGAGAAAAAAAATCAAAATATTAGATGACGAAAATTCCTTTGATGTGAATCCCTTTTTTCACACTACATGGGTACTTCATGCATTTCTTTGAAATTGCTACGCCACTTCGCATCATTATTTAAAATAAGGTTCATTTCAAGCCTTTATTTTAAACTTTTCCGATAAAGTATTGCCAAGAATCTGGTAACATGTCCCCATGAATATTCGTGTTTTAACTTTAGCTGCGATATGTAGACATTGATTTGATAACTACGTGCAAAAGATTTGCAACTTGTACAAAAATGCCGTTCATATTCGTATGGAGAAGAAACACATCTACAATCCTGTAGGAAATAGAAAACTGGAAAGTAAAGAAATCACCGGCCGTTCTTGGATCCACCTAGAAAACGGATCGGACCGGCCCGATCCGTGACTAGGTGGGCCGGTTTCCGGTTCCACAAATTGGGAATCCGCCATATTGATCCGGTTTCATATTTTAGGATAGGAAGCGACTCACTTTCGAATCGATCACCCTTAACAAATGGATGACGGTTCAATCAATTGAAAAGCAGTCAATAATTATAATATCACTAAGATTGTGTGTCTCCCTATCAGTTTCCATCGTAGTGGACAATAAGAAAACAGAAAACGAAGCACAGTTAATAAGCACTCCACGTTGGAGTCATCAAAGATAGATCAGCTCGAGCATTGACGAGATATTTCGAAAGATCAAAACTGTACGGCTACCAAACTTAGGAAGTACGTAATTGTAGAACCTTCGCTTTTTTATCATTCGATGAATATGGGAGTGGAATTTACGCGAGACATTCTGCGGTCCAGACTCCCAAAAGCTAAGGACATCATCGTCCGTGGTCGCCAACCATCATCCTCGTCAATTAGTAATTAATCCTCCCTCATCTTCCTCCGTAATCTTCACTTACTTTCGCGCTCTAATACGTAATCCCCGTCTACTTTTAGCGGTTGCTCTTCCATAACACGAAGATTCAAAATCTGTCAGACTTCGTCGGCCTTAACGGACGAGCTCAGATCGCTCTGCGTCACGTGCACCATGCGAAGCGCTGGCCCGGGCCGGGACGCGGCATCCGGAGTGCCGCTTTAATTAATCGGGAGGAGGCACCGCGGCAAAAACGAAAAAAATAAATAAAAAGAAGAGATTAAAATCCCCGGATCATTGTTTCTTGAATAGCGCATGTGCATCGGTACCATCAAGTGCATGGAGAGATTAAAATCACATACGATTTTGGACATTAGTGAAGTCTTTAAACTGTTTCGCCTCGATTCAAACGTAAAATTTAAAGATATTTCCCGATATGAAGAAAAGAAAAATATTTTTCTCAATTTCATGGGATAATGGTGAAAAGATAGACTCAATATCATCACCGTCAAGATATGGGTCATATAATAGCGATTCGCGTCTAAATTGAATCATTGGAGCTTTGACTTTTGTATCATTGATTTATATTTCCTACAATATCTTTGACTCGACTTGTCGGTGACGACGTGTTCTTCTTTATTCTCGTCATGTTAAAGCCAAATGGAGTTTAGCAAAAGAGGAGAGGGAGAGAGAGAGAAAGTGTGGGGGGCCCACGGGCACATGGATGTTTGGCCGCCACTCCCGCTGCGCCCCCACTCCCCACTAGTACGGTCAAGTTGGGTGGGGGGGACTTGAGGGCAGGTTTACTTTTTAAGTTTGGCCAATCTCTGTTGACCATCGTTAACACGTGTCCCCAGGCTCTCGAGGTCACGTGCGAATTACAAAGTTTTAACAAAAGTGTGGAAACTGGTCCAGATAACCCCGTCGTGGCAGACAAAGGCTCTCCATTTGGGGTTTGAGTCAGGGCGCGCAAGCATGATCCGGATGGATAAGTTTCATATTTAAAACCTGAAACTTGTCCAGTAATAATCGGTACCTTGAAATTTACTTTTTTTTTTTAATCTCGAAACCTATTTTAGAACTTTACCCTATTTTTTTTTATCCGATTTCAAGGTCTATCCAAAAATATTTTTTATTTTATTTTTTTCAACAAAATAATATAAGTTTCAATGAAACAATTCAAAGTAAAAAACTGAATAATAAAACTCACTATCCGATAAAAAGAACAATCCTTAATATGAACAATAAAAATTACGATGCACCAAAGACAAAGGAGATGAGGCGAGCGAGATTATTATTATTATTATTTTTTTACAAAACAGTAGCTCAAAGTTGATTCTAAAATCGATCCGATTTCGGGACGGGTCTTCACTTGAAATCGGGATCTAGATCGTTTCAATTGGTTCCCAAAAATCGGAATCGTATTCATATCGATTTGAACATGAATCGATTTTCATACCTATTTTTTCGGGTGGTAGGTCCAGGTTCGATTCGGTTGCACACCTTTAATTTGAGTAGATTAATATCATTGTCATTATACCTCTAATCCTCTTTTTTTTTCCTGATTTTTGTCAGAGTGCAAGAGTCGAACTCCGCACACATCTTCTTAAGTTCTTTATCAACGGAATCAATCGCATAATTATTGACACTGAGTTGAAACTCACCTCTCTCGCTTCGTGCCCTTTAAAAAAAAACAAACAACTCGGAAAGGGACCCACCATGACATCTTTCGTTACCTAAAAGAAAAGAGCTGGCTCTTCGTCCTCTAATCCACTGCATACTCGGGTGCCTCCAATCCTAAATCCAACCCCCATTGGCGTTGGTTAGTGTTCTAGTCGCGTTGTCGCTTGTGTAATTTATAAGCCGATTCAAGAGTTTTTTGATTCATTTCGATGTACGCATCGTGTTCAAATTGGACCCCCAAAAAATTAAAAAATTTGTAGGGAGAGTGTAAATTTACGACGTTGCAATGTAAATCAAGGAGTTTTACGTTGAGACACATATTAATCATATTTAATAAAGAAGTTGTATGTTCATATATTGAACTATATTTTGTTTAAATAAATCTTATTTAAATATAGTGGTTCGTATTAAGATCATTTAGGACGGGTGAACTGGAAAACAAGGGACCATATGGACCAAGCGCAAGTAGTGGCATAAAATTGCGATTCGACATTTATTTGATAACATGTAAATATTTACCGGCGAACAGACGGATTGGTGAATCGGCGATCTCGGAGGATCAACCATTAGCAGGATGACCGCAAACCGAATCGGTCAGGACGAGCAACGTGGTTGGACTTGTGGTCTATCAAACCAATGATTGAGGCTGGGTCGAAAAACAAGGGACGGTGGACCCAAGTAGGGCCGCATTGGCTATCGTGAACGATGGATTGGTGAATCGGCGATCGAATGATCGACTGGCAATTTGGGACTTGTGGTCGGGAAGGCGGTCAACGATCGGCGACCAGGGCTCCTACTAGGGACGCGAGAGAGAGGAAGTGAGTGATGAGAAAGAACTCTTATTTCTCATTTTTGTTTTCTGTTTAAAAACATAGAAGTTGAAAATTTTAGCTTCTCATTTATATTCCAATTCTATTTTTAAAACAAAATTTTTTAAAAAATAAAAAATAAAATTGTGTTCATTAAACGGATTTTGCTCTAAATCAAAGTTTATGTTTGGAACAAAAATAGAGAAATAGAATAATTATCATTCACGTCTTTATTTGGAATAGAAATAGAAAAATAAAATGATTATCATTCGCGTCTTTATTAACGAAACTTAATAAGGGAATATTCCGATATCTAATAGGTTAGAGACGTACATAGTTCGAGAGTGAAAGAACATGTAGTAAATGATAATTATCCCTTGCTTAGATATTTATCAAGCAGCCGTAGGACGCAGGTTAACAACGACATTATTAAATTTGCCCCTTGCCATTTCCTTAGATATACTAATGGTGCTTTAGACTTTTAAAATTGGCCAACTTAGTTGATGATTTCGATTGAGGGCACTTTAAACTTTAAAATTAATAAATGTGTGTTTTAATCATGTTGGGAGTGGAAATAGACTAGAAAGCACGGATACTTTCCTAGGGCTTTTGTATAGTGTCCGGACACCGACACGCGTTTGACATTTTTTGACACCCGACCAACACGAGATCAACATGTATTACACATCCGACACGTGATTAGCGCTCCAAACACGCCAAAGAACACGTGAGCCCAATATTCCGATACACTTGGGATCAATTTTAAATATTTTAATAAATATTATTCATATATATATATATATATATATATATATACAACTACACACCAAAATTAATATATTCAGCTAATCCCAAACAAACATAATCGTAAATTCTTAATAAAAGAAGAAAAAAAAACTCACCGATAATATTGTTATATGCATTTAATATATGTGTCCCAACGTGCCTAAATTTTCTATATTTTGAAAAAGCGACGTGTTAACGTGTCGTCTTTATGTTCATGTCGATGATCATACTACTTAGAAAATAGATTGCCCTTCTAAAAAAAAAAATGAAGTAAATATCAAATTAAACTACTCCCTACAAAAGTGATTGAAATTACCATAATTTTAGCTTTTAACAGACCCTACAAGGCTAGACGTAGCATCCGAAGGCCAGTGGGCCTTGTCTCTCTTATCCGCTCTTATCCTCTCTCTCTCTCTCTCTCTCTCTCTCTCTCCTCCTCCTCCTCCTCCTTCACATTTTCGTCGTCCTCCTCTCACTACTTATAAAGTGCGACACCCCAACTCCTTGCAGGGAACTTTTCCGTCCTCTCATCAGTACATAATACCATCATGACCCGCTCTCCCTCACCTCCCACCGACCCCAACTCCGCCGCCGCCGCCGCCGCGCCACCACCGGAGGCCCTGGACATGGAGTCCGACTTCGTCGTCATCCTCGCCGTCCTCCTCTGCGCGCTCATCTGCGTGGTCGGCCTCATCGCCGTCGCCCGCTGCGCCTGGCTCCGACGCTACCCCGGCCGCGGCGGCGCTGGCGGGGGCCCCGCCGCCCAGCCGCGGCCCCCCGGCGGCCAACAGGGGCCTCAAGAGGAAGGCGCTGCAGTCGCTCCCCAAGATCGTGTACAGCCTCAGAGAAGCGGCCGCCGTCGGCGCCGCCAGGTTACCGGTGGAATGCGCCATCTGCCTCGGCGAGTTCTCGGAGGGGGACGAGGTGCGGCTCTTGCCTCAGTGCGGCCACGGGTTCCACGTGGGCTGCATTGACCCATGGCTGGGGTCCCACTCGTCGTGCCCGTCGTGCCGGCAGATCCTGGTCGTGGCGCGGTGCCAGAAGTGCGGCCAGTTCCCGGCCCTCCCCGGCGACGGGACGGAGGCTCAGCTCAAGGCGATAGAAGACGGCGGTAACAGCAACAGTTTCTTGCCTTGAAGAAAAATGGGTTCTTCTTCTTCCTCTTCTTCTGTAATTATGATTTTCTCCTCTTCTTTTTCGGGGATGCTGAGGATTGACCTCGGTCAATGAGTTTGTACATGTGATCAGAAAGTTAAGAACAGGATTGTAATAAGGGATTTTCATTAGGTGAGTACACACTCATTGACACGTGAAAAATACTACCGTGTTTCCATCGTTTTTTCCCCTTCCTCCTTGTTACATTGTCGATTGAGAGGACAAAAATCACTGCCATTCCTCGTTCGCTCGAGAGCTCTTTGGTTTGTACAAAATTAACAGGTGGACTCGTATAGCCCCCTTTGCTCACATGCTTGATTGGGATGCTCGAATCACTTTCAAAACTAGAACTTTAAACCTTCATCATTCCCCCACCGCCATTCCATATTCGATCAAGTTGATCATCACATTTGGACAATCAAGTGCTCAATCGATATCGTTACCAAATAAGGTAAACATGCACAATGTGCTTATGATTCTCGACGAATGGCGCTTTCGCCGTTAACCCGCGAACTTTTCCTATCCAGAGACGGAATCAAGTGATAAAAAAAAAGTAGCGATTTTGAACTGAAAGAGGCATCTTTCTATGAGGCCGAAAAGCGAAAAAAAATAAAATAAATCAAAAGCCATCTCACAAGTCACTACTTTCTCATAGTTGGACGTGGGACCGAACTACTATCCGAGGTTATCCTTCTAGAGAAAGGGTGCGAAAGACTATCCTTGCACTCAAGGTGACAATGACATTGTGCTCCTTATCTAAGAAGAAAAGGGAATGGCAGTATGTTGATTCTACTTAACTGGTAAGCATGATCGCGAAAAGCACTAAGAGGAGAAAGACAATACTTGTCGAGGTTGTCCAAGGACATGCATACGGAATTCCGAGGGACCCAAAAAAAAAAAAAAGAGGAGAAAAATCTGGCCGTCACTCTCTCTTCCGGAATAATGCCCTTTACGGATCACAATCATTGCGATACCTAAATTACACAACACGGCACGCCTAACTTTCTGGATGACTCAGCCATATCGAAAGAAGTCACATCCATTCGTGACTTCTGGCACCTGTACTAAGAGTCCTCTTGTGAGTACAGAAAGGCATTTAAGATTTGAGAGTGGGTATCGGCGACCTGCCTCTTAGGTTTGAATCATCATGTATCGATCCTGAGGCAAAATCCGCAGGAAAAGTAGTGTAACAATGGGCAAAACTCCGCATAATGCTCTTCTATTTGGATACATAGATAGAAAAATATGGACAGAACTCTCCATCAGTTTAACACAAGTAGATGAAGAGCTTCATGTGCAAATAGCCATTTGTCTCCAGCAGCAACAATAATTATGCCACAGTAAGTATTCAAAATTCCCAGCAGATCAACAGTATATATATATATATATATAGAGAGAGAGAGAGAGAGAGACTTACTTCATATCTTCGCGGGCACAAATTGACAACCATTTCATGGCACGAGCTAAGGCTTGAAGGTGAGAAATATCCCGATCTCGACCAATTGAAGCCATACAACTCAAACTGACATCTTTTCACCATAACCTGCATAGCTCCTGGAAAGATCGACTTCAAAATATTTGCTTTGCGGAATGCACTAGTATGTTACTCCTCGTCGTCACTGCTTCCACCAAACATGCTGGCCATTTTCATGGCAAGTTTCGCAGCCATTTCCCTCCTTTGATAGTCGGGCATGAACCGCAGGTTACTGCGAATATTCCCTATCTCGGACATCAAGTGTTCCAGATCCTCAAAGTCAATCTGATTATCTAGGTCTGGCTCTGTGAATTCCTCGGGGTCTTTTGTGATCGATGATGCCGCATCATTGTTTTTGTCCGCCGAGGCAGTCTCCGAGGTTGAGAGCTGCTCATCTTTCCTGTCATGACTTTCTGCATTTTCATGATCACTTTCTGCGACAGAAGTATTCCGAGCTACAGTTGATCCACCAGCATTTGAGGTTACTGTAGAACCACTAGCTGAGACCCATCCTTCATCTGTATCATTCCAGGGCTCTGCTGAACCTGCCGACAGAATTTCATATTCCAATTCATAATCCGATTCTTCTTCTGATGATTCTGTAGAAAGGTGACAAACATAACAATCAGGATTCCAAAACAAATCATAAAGAAATGGGGAAATTTTAATCTCCAAAAACGGCGCAAAGGAAACCTTGTCTTTCAGGCAATGATGGTTCCCTTATCTTTTCACCAGATTTCAGTATCATTCCAGGCCACATATGAGAAGAAAGTGCAACAGATAGACGTTCAACTCCTTGTGAATCGCCAGCAACTGATAAGCCTGTGAAACGTACAGTATTTTACTTCCATGAATTCGATAGGCAAGAAAGAAAATAAACAACTCAAAGATACTCAAAGATAATGCTGACGATAACCCCAAATATAAGATATAGAACAAAACAAACTTAATAACTCAATCTTGCACTACAAAGATGCAAAAGCCATACTTTATACCGATAGCCTAAAAAGTTTTACTACGCCTTTGAATATGCAAAAGACTACACAGTACAATACACGCGTAACAAGACATTCATGCCTTCAAAAGCAATGTATATGCAGAATAAGAAGTTCATGGATTTAGTAAAGACCTAGCTCCTTTAGTCCAATATTTAGCATTTCTTAATATCTTGATTAATTGGAAAATCAGAGTAGAGGACCAAATTTTCCTTCAACAGTTCACGAGAACACAACAACCATACTATTTCTAAATAAAAATGAATTGAGTGCAAAAACAAGAACAGACAACAATTATACATTAATGCATCACAGTGAAAAAGAGGATCATACATTTGTCAAGGTCAGCATTGGAAGCACAAGCTTCAATGTATTCAATATTGTGATCAATGCACCAGTCCAGACATGATTTTCCAATCTCTAAGGTAGATTCATCACTACCCAGTAAACTACTTCCCTCAGTCTCGGAGATTCCGCAGTCACTGAGTTCTGCATAATAATCGACAGAGTCGTCTTCAACATTTTGCAGCCTTCTTCTGTATTCGGCATGAACTGGATGACCAGGAACAAGGTCTACTTTATTCCCAACGCACAACAATATCTCAAAATTCCTAATATCATTCTTAGATACCCAGTCCTGTAGTGCAGCAAGGGACGGTGGCTGCAGATAAGGGCACAGAGGATGATAAGTTAATCTAAACCAATACAGAGGCTATCAGGGTAGCATAGCAGTTGTTTGAGAAGATCTCCCAGAGATGAAAAGTAAAAGATTTAGACTGAAGCAGACCATAAGTCAATCAGAGGCTGACCTTACTCAAGTCAAAAACCATCACCAAGGCATCCAACTTCTCGAGAATAGGCAGGGATTGTGCATCGAAATCATCACGGAGATGCGCCATCCATACAGAAACATCCGCACTGTAGTATTTTGTGTTTATAGTCCACCTGTTTTGCTGGAACCAATTAAGTACAATAAAGATGCACCAGAAATTGTCCAAATGACAATGAAAATAATCTCAACATGACAGAAAGAAAAAGTTCTGCAGAAATTTTCCGACTATAGAAAAGCTTGATGCATACATACCCCTGGACAACTATGTCCGACGATGGGTCAGGACCTTCCTCAATATCAATTGATAGCAACCCTAATATCAACAAATATTGTAAGCATTAAGTCAGCGGGACACTTCAATATGCAGAACACGAATGCAGCCGAATATTTACCTCACAGTAAGCAAAAGATAGAGAAACAACACAGATAAGCTAAAATAATGTACAGAACATCCATTGCAAACCAATATAGTAATCTTCATAAGCTTGGAAGCGACGAAGAATTTATCTTAAAACTTGCATTTCGCAACACTTCAGTCCTTTCTTCTAAGGTTTTGCATATTTTATGAGGGTTCAACTACCTAGATTATCATAAGAACAACTCCTACCACAATCCCCAAAACATGTGCAGATTAAATTCCAGCTCGAGCACGTCAAGATGCATCAACTCTTAAGTAAGCAAAGGAACAAAAAGCAACCCCCTAACAAAAAAAAAGGGCCTATATATTCACCTAATTGTTAAAATACCAATGGCAAAATCATTTGCAAGAAAAGGAACATCAAACTAGCACAACAGAAAGCAAGCACAAGTCAGGCAGCAAATCCAGTGACCTCGTCACAGATCGAGCTCGTCAACCCTTCTTTCCTTTTTTTTTTTTTTCCTTCAATTGAGCCATAATGAGAACGAAACCCAAGAATCCAATCACTTCAGTTGCAGCCTCCAACTACATAGGACACCACCCAATACCAATATCACCTACGGACAAAAAAGGACCTTCTTTTCACAAGGAAACACAGACCTGAGTCGATAGCTTAAGTTGAGAGCTGAACTTACGAGACAGAAGAGTCCGTTTGCCGACGCCGGATGGTCCGATCACGAAGATTCCGGGTCTGCTCTCGAGTGAATTATCATTCTTCCCGTCGACCTGCATCTTATTTGGATCCGAGAGATCGGTTCGTTAAAGGAAACCCTAGATTAGAGTGGAAGCAAGACGGGGATCTTCTTCTTTTTTTCTTCTTCGTCTTTGATTGTGATCGAATGCATCAAAACTTTCAGTCCCTCAATCGTTTCTTCGAAAATTGGGGAGAGCTGCATCAAATGAGGCTCAATCCTAACCTTAACACTGTGCGAGACACAAATAACATTATCGCCCCCAAGTTTTTCGGGTTCTTGCGAATTGCCCTACGATGCTTCATTTTCTCAATTTGCCCCTGAATTTAAGAAAGTGATTACAATGTGTCCTTTTGTTCTTGCGAATTGCCCTCCGATGCTTCAATTTTCTCAATTTGCCCCCTGAATTTAAGAAAGTGATTACAATGTGTCCTCTCATGTCGGCTCCGACTGAATTTTGCTTAGAGTTCCGACCACGCGACAGCATGCGAGAGCATGGGATTAAACTTTCCGCAAGAACATGACCGAAGTTAATTCCAATATACGATTTTGGAACATACATTTGAGTAGTCCATATGTAATTTTTCTTTTCATAACTAATCACATCTAATCACGTGGTTACATATGTGAGAAAAATTTGGCTGTATGTATATTATCACCGATTCAAAAAGTCAAGGACTAAATTAAAAAAAAATTGAAACGTTAGGTGTGATTTGCAAAACGAAAAAATTAGGGGACAAGATGTTTTTCTTCATCGTGAGGAAGAACTTTTTTCGTGGGCCAAGAAAATGACCGTGATGAAATAAAAGGTTGAAGAAAAGACTTTCTTTGATGTCACGGAAGGGTAGAGAGTGACCGCGAAGGAAATGTTTGGGTTTGCTTTTATTTAAGAAAAAAGACAAAGAATTAATATCACAAAAAAATTCAAATTAATATACATATGACGAATGGAGGGTATTGCATTTATCAACTCGTACGTGCCATCCAACTCGATAATTTGACAAGATATTTTCCTTTTCCGGTCTAAAATTTGATAGTAAAATTTAAGAGAAAGTTAATGGAGGGAAAATTTATCACAAGTGTATCAATCCAAGATTTTTTATAGTAAAAAAATTAGTTTGAAATAAATTTATCAAAGGTGTATCGGTTTATGATTTTTGATAGTATTGACAAAAAAAAAAGGCGAAGGAATGACATATTTATCCTTCAAATGACCATCACAATTTTTATGAAATTCATGATTTTGGGTCAAAGACAAGGATAAATACATCATTTACCTTCAATTCTCCACCTTCTATCAAATTTGGGGACAACACTAGAGAAATCAAGTGTGCCCTACTTCGCGAAAAAATGATTAAAAAATTAAAAGCTATTTTATTATTGATAATAATTAATGTTTGAAAATATTTCATCATTGATAATAATTTATGTTTGAACATTCTCGTGAGCGATTTTTTTTTTCCGTTCATTAATTTCGTAAGCAATACATGCAATTATTTTTTTAAAAAAATAATATTCCAATTATTTTTTTCTGCGAAACAAACGCATCTCAAATCTCCAATTATTTATGGACCAATTTTCCCTATGCTTTCTGCGGAACAAGAGAAATCCCAATTCTTTACCTTTTTCTGTTCTCCATATATTCTTTTCCTCCCACCTATTTTACCCTTCCCAAACGAGTGGTAATGAAGTCAATTACAAAGTTCCGAATCAAAAGGCGAAATTAGGGTTGGGTTGGGTTCCGACATAACAGTAACAAAGCCTAAAAGGACCAAACTCCATAAATTAGATTTTGTAGAATTTGGATCGTTAACATTGATTTTCTAATATGCGTGATATTACTCGATCATTATCTAAATGAAAATGGATGGTCGATTTGCACGTCATGTATTGAAAGGGGAAAAAATGTGGCGAATTTTTTTGGGATTTGAAAATTTTGAATCCCAACGTGGCAATTAGGGTCATTTTATTTGGCGGTGATTTGAATAATGTACGCATGTCACGAAAATTTTAATGTTAGCCTTGTTAGGCGATTTTAACAATTTCTCAATTCCATAGTAAACTTGATGTCCAAAAGAAAAGCATAAACTTTTACTAGCACCTTAAGCTACCGTTCATCTTTCGTTAAAAGCCAACGTGTCATTGCGTCACCGCCACCCACTTTGCTAACGCAAGGAGATGGCGTCGTTTTGCCAATTACATTGGAGCTTGAAGACAGAGAACCACCGGGGGTTGCCAACTTAGTCCTAAATCTTGAAGCAAAATTTCAACGGAAGTCTTTACGGTCAATTTTCATTGGAAATTGTTGATATGCTCGGCGTGCCGTGTAGGATAGTTGGTGATGCTAGTGGTTTTTCGGTGAAAATCGACTGAAATGACTATATTGAAATTTGGCACCAAGGTTTACGACTTAATTGTTAAAATTGAAAAGTTTAGGTCTGATTTGATATCCACGTAAAAGTTTCAGGATTTATTGTGCAATTTTTCTGTTACCGAAGGTCCAGGCTCCATTGAACCCTAATCTGAGCAACTACTATTTGCCATGCCCGGTCCAAGGTGCAGGCTCCAGTAAGTCACAGTTGCTAATTTCTTATGAAGGGCGTCGTGAAAGTCTCGATTAAGTTCTCGAAGGATGTGCACGATGAACGCAGCTGAAAAGGGTCTCGTCCCTGTGTAGTCACCGGGTCGAAACTCGATGCCTTGTTCCAGCGTGTCGTGATGGATGTGTGATTAATCATCTCACGACGCGAGAAAAATATTTCGTGAAACCTAAAGAAGATATCGGATGCTCCCGATGCATGTTAGCTCGGCTTATAGGCAGAGCTAGATATGCGGGAGCCGCCTGATTTAACGGTGCATGTGAATTGCCATCGCATGGGATGCACGGTCCTAAATTCTATCGCGGCGGCTCTCTAGTACATCCGCTGCAACCCTAGGCGGCTGCTTCGAACAGATGCTGAGGCATGGCCTGTAACGGCTTGGAAGGGCTAGGAACGAACTCTTCGGTTCTTCAGAACGACCTATTCTCAACTCAATCAACTGTCTCAGGACATGTGTTCTCAATCCATTTAAGTTGAATTGAGTGAAGCTTAAATCCCGGCCTTTTTTCAAAAAAATTTTGAAAAAAAAAAAGAAAAAAAAAAAAAAAAAAAGCATGTCGAAGCTTGCAAATCCTCTTGTAAAAAATGAAAGGCTGTCACTCGGTTTCTTCTGATCAATCCAATGCCGGATCAGTCTGTTATGGCTGATACACCAGACCAGACCAGACCGGACCGTCTAGGTCTCCCAGAAAACTAGTGTTTCCACATTACCCAGAGTGCCTCAGGAGTCACAAGAAAAGCTTATTTCTCGGTTCCAGGCGGTCTCTTCAAGCTATGCAGAGTGATTCTGCAAATAGATGAAGACAACATCACAACAATCTACATGACGCGTAGTGTTGCTACGATTATTCACGGCGGCTCCGGCCGCCATTTGAGGCCAAAAATGAGGCTTGTGCAGTACGTCCTTGAAGGGAAAACAGTAGGAACAAAACTGCTGTTAGGACAAACATGAGTCTACACATCGAAGATCTCTAGGACCACATAATTTTAACAAATGTTCGATTAGTCTAGTACAGAAATGGATGGGTGCTGGGCTATGTAATGCATGCGAAAATGGGCGAAAAAATAACACTGGTGTGCCCCCGGGAACTCAGTATGCTCAACATAAGTTTCTAGGACTTCCAAGTTCATAGCTTGTGGTAGATAGTGTGCAAGAAACTGGAACCTGGTGCCATAACAATCACCTTAGCTATCATTATCACCGGAAGCCTGCTTAGTGCCTGCGGCGAATAACTCGGAGATGACCTCTAGAGGCATGCCCTTGGTCTCGGGAACCCTCAAGAACACGAATATCCAAGACACAATGCACCCAAGAGCATATATTGAGAAAAGGCCGGCAAGGCCGATCGAGTTGAGCAATACGGGGAAGCGAGTAGGTTACAGTGATGTTCCCCGCCCAATACGTGAGAGCGCAGATGGTTATGCACAGCCCACGGACCTTGGTAGGGAAGATTTCAGAGCACATGATATTTGGTATCACTCCGTATGCCATGCAGAAGATGCTCTGATAAACCATTACGCCGATGGTCGATATTACTGCGGATGCGACGGAACTGAGATTGAAGATGCTGGTGACAACTAGGACGAGGAGCGACAGCACCAGGATAGGGATTGTGGAGAGCAAAAGAGACCTGAAAAAGGAAGGATGGACTTAAAATGGCATCGGTGAATTTTGTTTCTCGAGATGACCGGAAACTTCTGCAAGTTAAGACAGTTTGTATCGAAGGAGTTTATACCTTCTTCCCACCACATCCATTAGCTTCATCGAAACGGCTAGGCACGGTAGCATAGTGAATGTCATGATGCTGCTTATCAGAAAGGTTGCAGAATCAGTGCTAATGCCCATGCCTGACAGAAGAACATCAACACCTGCTTGCTTGAGGATTTGAGGAGCGTAGTAGAGGACTCCGTTTATGCCCGACAGCTGCGTAAACACCGAATCATTAACATGGTCGAAGGAAATCTTCTAACTGAACATTACATTGTTGCAAATATAGTCCAATTAATTGGGATTAACATTTCACAAGCATGTACCTGCTCAAGAACTTGAAGGCCAATTCCAACAACCAGCGCTCGACACACTCCTGGTTCGGAGAGGTCACGCCAGCTAGGCCCACTAGTAGCAGCTCTTGGTGGGTGAACCGTTGCTAGACCCTCTGGAGTCCGACCCATCATGTCCTGAGAGAAAAGAACAGACTGGCTAACCAAAGCAGCTGCGCGACTCAATTGGCCCTCTTCGTGATAACCAACACCCGAGATCGAAAGAGCTGAACCCTGCCGAGAACCATCAACGGTGCTGTCCTGATGCAAGTAGATCCTCTTAACTCCTTTCACGCCATCCTCTCCTTCTCTCCCTGACCATTTCCACGCTAGCTTCCAACCACTACCAATATCCGTGCTATTGATCGGTTCGCCCGCATCCTCCTGCATTAGCTTGCTTGCTAGTCGTGTGCTCAAATAGCTTCCATGAGATGCCTGATTGGCATGGTCCTTGCCTATGGCACTTGCCTCAGGAGAAAGAAGCGGTGTCTCCAAGCTCTCATCCTGGTCGCCGCTGTCATCTGAAGCATAGTCATCGCAATCTCCCTGTGTCTCCAAATCCAAGTGCAAATTCTTATCATTATTGTGGTCCACCGTGCTGAAGACGCTTCCAAAGTTCGGGAACACTGTGCTGAGCATGCTTCCTCTCTGCAAAGGTGAATCGCTGACGCTGCCAAACATTGTGACGATTGGATCCATAAGAGGCACGCTTTGGTTCTGTACACTTCCCCACCGGGACCCATTGTTGGGAATATTCTGCCCAGTCGGAGATTTGCCGATCCCTGGGTAGTCCATCTGGGTTTCGTATAACCTGATTTTATCTGTTTCTGCACCTTCTTGCTGGTATGGATTGATCTCTTTCACTGGGAGGACTATTACCTCTTTGATAGATGTTTCACCTCCAACGCTGAGACCTTCGACTAGCAGAGCCAACTCACCTGTAGAAAAAATCTGAATTTGCATCAGGATTTGAATCAAATTAGAGAGCCTATAGTGAAGTCCAAATTCTTTCAACAAAAAGCAGAAACCAAACCTGAAACATCTTCTCTCCCATATAGTCTCTGGAGAACCTGTCGGGCCTCGTTCATCCTTCCTTTACTCACGAGCCAACGGGGAGATTCGGGCAAGAAAAACACTGTCAACATGAAATATAACAGAGACGGCAGACTAAGGACTCCGAGCATCAATCTCCAGCTCGCTGACTCCATCAGTGACATCCCGAATACCAAGCAATAAGACAGAAACATCCCACCAGAATTGGCAAATTGTGGAATTGTGTTGAGTTGTCCTCTTATCTCAGATGGGGCGGTCTCAGATATGTAGATCGGTATAAGAGTGACGGCAATGCCAATACCAAAGCCGTCAAATAACCTTCCCAAGAGCAGCATATACACACTTGGAGCCCACAGCATTATTAGGCCGCTGATGAAGTATAGCACCGAGGAGATTATCATCATCGGACGTCGCCCAACGGAATCCGAAAGAGGTCCTGAGAAGGTTGTTATAGCCGTGCCTCCAATAAGTGACATAGCTACTATTAGTCCTTCTATTGTAGGTTGATCCTGCAGATCAAACTCTTCCTTGATGTAAAGAACAGTCCCTGCAGGAAAAAGAAAGGAAGCAACATTCTTTCAGCTCTAGGAGGTTCATGCTTCCTTTTGCCAGATACGAGGCGATATAGCCCTGTCCTGGCAACCTAAAATTCATGTCGACGAGCCATGACATGAATGCTTATATCCAAAATACAAAGGAACCAGTAATTGACCATTTGACATTTGATATAAGAGCAAGTTCCCAAACAGTTTAATTAGGGGCGGAGTGTTGGGAGTGTTTTTATTGACCGATCGAGAGGCTTGACTAGAAGGAATCGGGAGAAAGATGAGATCTGGTACGGGTGGCAGATGTTGGTCTGTTCATCAGATCAAGAACTGTGTGAAATATCGGAGACCAGAAACCAATTAAGACATGGATTGTTCTTCAATGAATCACTAGATTGTTTCTCACAATGACAAATTATAAAAGAGCACCAACATATTCCGATCTCGAAGAGACATCCGACGATACAGTGGCGACAAATACCTGCAATGGTGGAACTATCCCATCCTTGTAACATGCTGCCCATCGTTGCAGCAATCGCCACAAGCACCGCTCCCCTCATCGTTGCTCTTCCAAAAATCCGTCCTCCGACCCAAACCAAGAGCAACAGTTTGGTCTCCACTGCGGAGTTATCGAAATTCCCACCGGCCCTCTAATATGCCGCGCGAAACACTGCCCCGCTATATCAAAATCACCTGTCCGCGTAGCTTCATATGCATCTCATCTCAAAGGGTATTCCTCAGGAGCTGTCTTTCGCGATGATGCAACAAGGTCTGAGCCTATAAGAGTCCTAAATCTGGCGAACCCAGAAAAGAAACGAAGAAACCCAACAATGCATCAGATTTGCAGAAACGAATACACCATGACCCAAGAATGGTAACCCGGATCGAATACGGTCGATGACAAGATGGGAAGTGGGCAAGAACATTCTACCTGTGGAGAACCCAAAAACTGCAACTGTAACAGAAGAATCTCAGGTTGGGCCGAGTGCAAAGTGGGTGTCCTGAATTAACGCCCAGTTGCCAAATCTTAGGACAGACGTGGAAGTGGTAAGTCCACATCTGCTGATCTGGTTCCTGCCGTTCCATTCCAAAATCAGGAGTGCGGAAATAGTAAAACTTCCAAACAGGTGAAAGGACTTGAAGCAGGATAGCTTAATTGTAGGCTCATTCTATGCATGGAAGGTTTGACGGGTGAATGATCATGATCTTGTAAAGGCCGTCCCTTTCGAGAGATCTTAGCAAGTGTCTAAAGACCTTTTCTTTCGGAAGCGCGAAAACAATGTTCTTTCCAGCAATTTCCTCAATTTGATCATAATTTGTCGGGATAAGACACAATTAACGTTATACCTGTAATATGGAAATCTATTGAGCCTTTAAATGCTCAAGTTTTAACTAATATACAATGAAATCCTCCTGACCAAGTTTCATTTGAATTTACTGACGTAATAATCCGGTCATCGCGACGTAGATAGACGGTTTTAAACAAAGTTAAGTGTTTTTTGGTTTTGGTCGGAGATTTTAAACAAGGTTAAATGGCCTCGTCTTCTCTATCCTTTGTTTTTGTTTTTTTTTAATCCTTTTCTTCATTTTCTGTTCATCGTCTTTCTCCCCATGCCACTGCTCATCCGCGACCACCCACAACCTCTTGGCACCGCTTTGACCTTAGTCACTGCTCTGCCATTTCCGGCTAACGCTTCGTGGCCGCTGTCTGCTCCAGGAATCATCCCGGCGTGCTCCATCATCTTCAAACAACGAGTAGCCATTTAGCTGATCGTGATGCACGTCGGCCTACCCCGTGGATTCGAGCACTCATCCCGTGTCCCTTAGACGAGCGAACGTGGGCTGGAAACGCCTGACTCCGACCAGAGCTCGAGAGCCGCCTGCTCCCGGCATCCCCCATTTTCGGAGCTCAAGATGTCGTGTTTCTTGCCTTTTGGACGTGCTCAGGCTGAGCAAATCATTCAAACCTGCAATAAATCTCACGGACAGGTGATGCCTTTGGCTTCTTTCGAGTTTGTTGTGAAAGATTCGACCTTGCCACCGGGTCTTGATCAGCGGCAGGTCAACACCAGAAGATCGTCACGTGAGTCAGTGGGCACCACTGCGATCTCCATGGCTTCATCATCCCCGGCATCGCTGTGACAAGTCCCGGTTCGCCGCTGTCTCGTCAACCCTGCTAAGTCCAGAGGAGCGACCATTCAGCAGCAGGAGCTCATCTAGATTTGCACCGTTTGGGATTTGTTCTAAAACCCCTGCATATTATCCACGGATTTTTTTCTTTTTTTAGCAAAAGCTACTGATGAATATCAAGCTTACCAGATTTGGTGTCTTTCTTTTGACAGGCTTTTTATGAGCATTCACAATTTGTACACGGCAAAAGGAAAAGAGAGCTCTCTCGGTGCTTTTGATCCTCGATCCAGAAGCTGCAAGAAGAGGAAAAGTGGCCATAAAAGATAAAAGAAAGAGAAAGGCACGAGGTGGTCTTCACGTTCTGCACATCCAAAGAAGCCTGGAGGTCAATCCAAAAAGAGGTTTCCTGCTGAGCTATCATTGTTGCAGCGTTTTAGCAGCACCTCGGACAAGTCCAAAGCCGCCGTTGTGATCCGTAACCAAGCTCGCCGAAGAGCCCTAGGCGTGCGCAAGTCCCCTCACGGATCGGTCAAAACTCGGTCGATAGGTTTCGAAGTTCAAAAGGAAAGTGCAATCTTCAAAGGTTGCATTTTCCCTATCTTGAACTTTATTATATTCACTTGCCCTATTCGGTTATATTTTGCATGTCTTGAATATTCGCATCAAAGTGGATATCTTTTCAAAATACAAGTTGATTAGAAAATTTCTTTCCTAATCCACAACTTTCCATACAATCGAAAAAGTCCATCTTTAGGATTATTGATGGCATACTCGATTAGGTAATGATCTCGAGCTTAATAGTTAATCGTAAAATTATGAATTAAAAATTGACTCAAATATTCGCGAAATATTTCAAAACTTAATTGATATATCCATTTTCTTGATTTGAATTGGCATTTTACCTACTTTCCTTATTTGAATTTGTTGATTGTCAATCGTTATCTTTTTATTTTAAATTTCTAAAAAATATCGCATTCAAATATTTTCTGCATATAGACTAAATTGCATCTTTGAATTAAAATCATGTAGATATTTGTATGTTTGATTTAATTCTAGAATGATTTAACTTAGATTTGCATTCTAGGATAGAATATGCATATTTGAGTAGATTTTCATGTCTAAAAATAATTTATCTTTAATAGGTTAAGGTTTAGGCAAATTTAAACCTTAAAATAAGCGAGATAATTGTCGCTAGTTTTCTTTGGGGTCATTAATTATTCCGAAAATACAAAAAAAAAAAAAATCATTCATGTCATGTCATCATGCATTATATGCCACCTTTGCCATGCCATATAGATTGCATTTAAGTTAATATTGCATATAGAATTGCATGTTTAGGGTTTTAATTAATTCACATGTCGTGTAGTCGATTTAATTGAACCAAACCATCATTTGTACTATAGTTTAATTTAATTGCATGTCACCTATGTTAGTCGCACGGTTAATTAAATTAATTTCATATGCATGCTTAGGATTTCCTTGCATTTAATTTAATTCATTTGCATCATTGATTTAAATTCATGCATTGCATATAGGTTAGTCTTCATCCATCAAAAAGCAAAAATCCAAAAGTGAGAACAATTTACCTTGGCGCATGCTCTCTGCAATTACCTTGAGTTTTGATTGTTCAATTAATTAATTGTGCACCCGCATGATAACCTTTGTTAGTGACTAAAGTTAAAATCAATTAATGTTGCATTCTCAAATGATTTTTCATGTAATAAAGTGGTACCGAAAGGACGTTAGAGTAATCTATCATAACCAAGTCTCCGGACTCTTAATCTCTAGTTCATAGAAGTAATTTAGTTCTCATACTAATTTACTTAGGTTTCTAATCGACCTACCAAAAAAATAATTAGCGGCGACTCCAAATTTAAATTACATTGCATGTTAATATTTGAACTTTAAGTTGCGATTTGGTATGAACTTGAGAGAGTTCGAATTAGGTTAATTAAATAATTAACCTAATAATCCATTAGCCCGGAATCTCCCGAATTTTAGTTCGCGACAAGAAGCTAGATTGAAGGTGGGCATAATGGTGTAGCCACATCATCCTAATGGCTTCAGTCTAGTTGTTAGAATTAGCACATGCAACAAGTGAAGACTCTAATTGAGACATGTTGATACCAAAGATACCTAAATTAAACGTAGCGAACCTGGGCTAGAGTATGTTGCCATATTTGAAGCTATACGATGATGATTTGGGAGAATTTTTTTGAAGGGGATAGGCAAGGAGCATAAAGCAATGTTCTTTTCAATGACAATCAGATGAAGCAAATCGAGATAGTGACGGAGTTTGGGTGTAGGGTAGTAAAAGGGGCATGAAGGTGATGGTGAAAGTCCGGCCCGTGCCATTCATACATTGTGAATCGGGATCGGACTTTGATTTTGGTTAAATACAGAATGGAGATTGTAATGTATTGAGCTTTGAGCTTGACAAAAGCTCAACTTACATTTCTTTCGTGAAAAAAGAAGAAGCAAATTCATACTAATTTATCCTATTTGATCATTTTTCAAAATTGCACACCTCAATCGCCCAGCGAGCTATGAATTTGATACACAACGATACATCCGTTGAGCAATTATCAAATCATCAATTGTATTTTTTCATCGAAAGGACATACAACAACATGATTTAAAAATTTAAATTGTTAGCAAACGAGGGAATACATAAATCGTCTTCAAAGTAATAGTCCTGAGGCTAAAATGCTATGTAGAATGGGGAAAATGAACCCAAAAAGGGACTGAAATAAAATTATCAACATGCCTAGATGTTAATCAAACTCTATAGAAAAAATTCCACAACTAATGTACTCACACTCTTAATACCCATGGTAACAAAATGACTGTAATATAACACGTAGAGTACCCATTCATTTTTTTCAAATATCGAAAGGAAAGAAAGAACAGATATATATTCTGATTAGATCCTACTTTTACATTTATCTGTTCCATCATTCATCTCGTAATTTCACGACAACGAGCAAAAGAAGCCGGAAAGTTAACGGGCCGGTCGAAGCCGTGTCGTGCCGAGATAGCTATGCAAGGCTCATGCAAATCAAATGAGAAAATATTAGATCTGCTCTTCATCGACAAATTTGGGATTTACAATCCTAGGTAAGATCGGTTCAAGATCATGGGATCCTTTTCTATCATATACGCAGAGCCATTGCATAAAATGTAATTCTAAGTAATTGAACCAAACCATTGAGAGATCGCCCCAATGGCTACTCTTTCCATTTGGGAAGAGAGAAGGTAGGGGGTTTGAATCCCTACCTTTGGGTGAAGTGAGTTGGGGACGCGTGAGAGAGAGAGCAGGGTTTCGCAACCTGCACTCGGCATAGGATAAGATAGAACTAGATTGGAAAAAAAAAAGCAATTGACATGCTTTTCATGACGGAAAGAGCAATTCATGGACAAGCCATTCTTACAGTTGCTGTTATTGGTAGTTAGAGAGCAAAAAGGCTGATCAACTTGACCCGACATTCCTAGGAAAATCCTAAACATGTCAGCAACTCATCCTAATACGGGCAAAGAGTCGGTTTCTTTTCACAATTCCTCCGTTCTTACACCGGACGGACTTCCTCTTCGGTCGGCGATGTTTGCCATGACCATATGTTCTCATACTCTCTCACAAGCACTCTATTCATTTAATGGAGGCTCAATCTGATCACCCTCTCGCCGGAAACAACCATCGTATTACAGTTTTTCGCATCTCGCGTTGGAGAAGTCTTTGACAGAATCAAAATATTGATAACTTCACAAGCCAGAAAAAGCGCCAGCTCTTTAAATCTGCAAAAGGAAATTTCACTAATCTGTGGTCATAGCATCCTGCTTCGCACCCACGGCGAAGAACTCGGAGATGACTTCGAGCGGCATGCCCTTCGTTTCGGGAACCTTGAGGAATACGAAGAACCACGACGCGGTGCACACGACGGCGTAAATAGCAAACACGCCGACCAGGCCAATGGAGGAGAGCATAAGGGGGAGCGTGTATGTGACGATGATGTCGCCGGTCCAGAATGTGAGCGCGCAGATCGCGATGCAAATGCCACGCACCCGAGTAGGGAAGATCTCGGAGCACAGGATGTTGGGGATGGGCCCAAACCCCATGACAAAGCAGCAAAAGTAGACAATGACACTGGTAGTCGATATCGTGGCGTTCACGACGCTGCTAATGTTGATGACGCTGCCGAGAACTAGGATGAGCAGCGAGACTATCAGGACAGGGATCGTGGATAAAAGTAGCGACCTGCAAACAAGAAAGCGTTTCAGGTTATGTATACGAGAATCATCCGGTGACTGATTGGCGCCTTTCTGAGCAGATCATTCATGTGGTTCTTGTTTGAATTCTTGTTGTCTTAAGACCAACTTCATAAATCTAGACGCAAATTTGAGGCGATAGTTTACCTTCTGCCAGAGACATCCATTAGCCTCATAGCAACAACGATACACGGGAGCATCAACAATGTGGTGAGACCGCTTATGAGAAGAGATGCAGAAGCAGAACTAAGCCCCAAATTAGATAGGAGGACTCCGACACCGGCTTGCTCGAGAATCTGCGGTGTGTAGTAGAGAACCCCATTTATGCCAGAGAACTGCAGGAACAAAAGAATTTAGTGAGTGTCATACACAAATGTCTGCTCTAGATTAGGTAACCAAAGTTCAAAGAAAGAACTGTTCAAAAAAATCTGCTAATGCCCAGAGTTTTTAGTATGGAAAAATGCTGAATTTGTCGTGCAGTCCTCAACAAAACGACTGTGATTCTTGCGCATTAGCATATGCTTTTCATCGTTGTTGAGCTAGAATTTCCACCTGTTGAAGGATCTGAATTCCAATTCCAACAAACAGCGCGCGCTTCACTCCTGGTTCGAATAGGTCGTACCAGATTGGCCCTCTAGTGCCGGTTTCCTGATTCCTGTTCATGACTGCCTCAACTGGATTCTGACCCATGAATAGTCCCTCTGGACCAATGACAGACCGACTCACTAGAGCGGAAGCGTGAACCATGTCACCTCCTTCCGGCATCATACTACCAGTTACCGAGAGCATCGAACCAAGCCTCGAGGCTGCAGGGCCATCCTGATGCAGGTAAACTCTCTGAAGCCCTCCCTCCTTTTTCCCATTCCCGCCCCCCTTTTCTGACCACTTCCATGCTAACTGCCAACCTCCACCGATGTCGGTGCTGCTGCCGCCAAGTTGCTCGCCACCTTCCAGGACGATGCTACCTTGTCTCATGCTGAAACTGTGGCCACTTCCAGTGGCGCCCATGCCTTCCTTGTTGTCCGTGGTAGTCGCTTGGCGGGACAATAGAGGGCTCCGCAGGTTGTCATTGAAATCTGCTGCGTCATGGTCGGACGCACTGTCCGCGGCATCCCTTTGGCTTTCCACGTCGGAAAGGTCATTCTGGTTGGTGGGATGTTCCGCCAGTCCGAACATGCTCCCCATGGTGGGGAAGAGCATGCTTCCTGTCTCGGGGAGCTTTTCGTGGATGCTGCTAAACATAGGGACGAGCGGATCCATCAGAGGAATGCTTTGGTTGTTGACCAAGCTGGCGTGGCGGGACATGCTCAGGGTGCTCTGTCCAGTTACTGGTTTGGCGATCCATGATTGCTGATGCGGCGGCTTGTGCCCATTAATTTGAGACATTCCTAACTTATGCTTGTCGACTCCCTCGTCAGCAGGGCCGATAATGTATTCTTCTAAGGACGTGTTGGCTCCAACGCCTAGACCTTCGACTAGCAATGCCAACTCACCTGAAACAGTCAGCAGCAAAACATCATATGTTAATCCGGTGGCGAAGGGTAAGACCTTTATCGTGAATTGATCAGACAGTGAATCACATCGTCAGATGAGCTTTTTTCACTAAAGGCACATTAGGAGATTTGTTTATCATGACTATCTGGTGTAATCTCTGAGGTATGAAATATTTCGACATACCCGAGACATCTTCCTTCCCGCGCAACCTCTGGAGGACCCGATTGGCCTCGACCATCCTGCCTTTACTGACAAGCCACCGAGGAGATTCGGGCAAGAAAAATAATGCCAACCCGATATAGACTAGAGAGGGGATAGAGAGCACACCCAGCATTAGCCTCCAACTCGGCGAATCCATCAAGGACATTCCGAATACCATGCAATAAGAAAGGAACATTCCGCCGGAACCAGTGAACTGAGGTAGGGTATTCAAGAGCCCCCTGATCTCAGCCGGAGCAGTCTCGGATATGTACACCGGAACAAGAGTGACGGCGAGACCGATCCCGAATCCGTCCAGGAGCCTTCCCAGAAGCAAGACATAGACATTGGGAGCCCACAGCATCACCAAACCGCTGAGGAAGTAAAGAACCGAAGAGATGATCATCATGGGGCGCCGTCCGATCGAATCTGACACGGGCCCTGAAAACGTCGTGATTACAGTTGCCCCTATGAGCGACATAGCAACTATAAGCCCTTCAATCGTGGGTTGACTCTCCAAATCGAATTCCTTCTTGATGTAAAGAACCGCCCCTGCAAAATACCAACAATCCTAGAGTTCTCAGATTCATCAGATTACGGAAGATCATGCCTGAACAACTGACCCAATCGTCTAAGACGACCATTCCAAACGGCAAGAAGATGCCAGTCCCTATCGGTACCTGCGATGGTGGCATTGTCCCATCCCTGCAACAAATTACCGATTGCAGCAGCAACCGCCACGAGCACAGCTCCACTCATCTCTCTCTATATTTCCCGGGCTCAGAGAATCGAAATTGCCCGAACTTGGGATGGGAGAGACAATCCGTACAATGGCACGGGAGAAATGCTTTCAATCTAAGAACCCTTTTTTCGGAGTCATCACAATCGGCTCATCACCCGCCGCGATAGAAGCATCCCTCTAAATGAATACCCTCTTTGAGAAATTAAACGCATCGAGACAACCTGCCAAACCCAGGAAAGATAAAACAGGAGAAGAGAAAAGAAAAGAAAAAAAAAGCGTTCTTGAGATCTGAAAACGGCAATGTAACAGAACAGAGACAGATCAGAGATGCGAGAGAGAGAGAGTGTCTCTGGCAGAGCACACTTGGTGTGACACTGGACCGGGAAACTTTCTTCGGATTTATTGACGTGGGACACAAAATCGGGCAAGACATAAGAAATTGTTAACCGGAAAGAGCGGACAACGTTGTACAGTGTCCAATTTTGGAAGTTGGCGGGAATCTCTTGCCAAGCCTGCCTGTTGGAGTTCGTTTCCTGGACAGAGACCAAATCTGGAAGATCCGGGTTCCTAGGACGGTGATTCGCTGGCCTGTTCCTTGGTCATTTTGAACGGCTCGAAAATCACCATGGAAAAAAGAAAAATTCGACACAAAAAACAGACACGAAAAAAAAAAAAAAAAACAAGAAATTTGAGGATGGAAGAAGAACAGGAAGGCGAAAGAATTTTGCAATAGGCAAGAAGAAGGAAAACATCAATGGGGGCGAAGATTTTCGACCTGCGTTTTCGATGCTCGATCCAATGACGAAATCTTCATTTTGTTATAGGCGTTAAATAAGATTCTAAGAATGCGTCTATTCCGTGGAAAACTCCGTAATAAAGGAAAATGTAATTTGTGGAAATCTTTTTCGAAAGAAGACGTTTTACCTTTTCTTTTCAGATTATGGAATTCTTTGACCCCAAAAAAAAAAAAAGATAATGGAATTCATTTGCCTAACTTTTAAGCATACATAATTACTTTGACCATAAACGATTTTTCATCGGCTAGTAATTTTCAGCAAACCAAACGCGTAAAAGTCCCGGAAAATCTAATTCGCTAAAAGTTCTTTCGCTCGAATAAACTCAGCCTAAATTGGAATGTTAACGATGCGTTCATCTCCATGGGATTCTTATCTTGTATCGGACCAACTTACCAAAGAAGGGGGCACGCCAAATTAGGCATGCCCAGATGCGCATTTCTATCATGAAAATTACATTCGATTATTCCTGTCTACTTTAGATAAATTATAGAGTTTTGGCGTGGTGGGGTTGGAAGGGGCTCGTTGAGAAAGGCCAGACGTGATCTACCCACTGAAATCACTCAACACTGGCTGACCAAAAATTATTCTCGTAACACTTAAACGTCGACCAAAACCAGAACTAGACCATCAGTGCCAACCGATGGCCGAAAACCAAGCAAGCAATAGGGCATTGGAGAGGCTCAACCATCATCGGCTGAGGTTGAGCTTGCCCATTGATGGCAACACGACGCCATGGCTAGGTGAGGTCGGCCTTGCCTAGCTATGGGGTGGGTTGGCCTCACCCCGGCGGCTTAATGGCTGGCGAGACCTCGGTGTAGGAAGAAGATCCGAAGGAAGAAGATGAACTAGAAAATGAAAGAACAGGACAAAAGGGAAAAAAAAATAAAGAATTTGAAAAAATATTATTAAAAATAGCATCGTCGTAGTCGGCCGGCTCACTTCGGCGTCGATCGGTCAAAGTTGGCTAAATTGACTGAATTTGCACAAATATAAGAGGTTTAGAGATGAATTGGCACAAATGCAAAATGTTTACAATTGAATTGGCAAAATTAAAAGGTGTATGATTGAATTGGCAAAGATGTAATAAGTTTATGATTTTTTTGATAATTTTTTCCCTAACCCTGTATTCTCTTAGCACATGGTCAGACACCATCCATCGATTTAATACACATAGATCGCCATGTGGTATGATCCTATCAGCAGACATCTCTTTACCTCTCGCTATAAATATCACTAAATCATTCATTTAGGAAATCTCCTGGGAGCTAACATGTTCATCTATTCAATGTGTGCAGTTCGAAAAGCACATTATTAATTTGAAGTATCTAAAAAGGAATTGGAAATATCTAGTTCAATATTAAATCGGAATGTTCATGAGACATCGATCTCAATGGGATTCTTATAATATTTATGACATGGCAAAGTGGGAATGTTCTCGATTATACCTATTGCTTCATTCAATCTTGTATTCCATGGCCAACCTAGAGAAGGGTTTGCCATTTTTGTCCCAGCAATGAAAGTGTGAGGCAAATCGGTTCAGCACGAGCGGAAGCATGCGTGCATGGGTCATCCATCAAGAGCTCCTCCATGTCGGTCCCTTGGTCGCCGTACATCCTCGTGGTGCACCTAAGCTCTTCGGACGTCAGGCGACAGCCATTGCTGCGCCCGGCCGCTAGATGGGTGCCAATGTGGGACATCGCCAATCGAACAAGGCCGATCGTCACGTCCAAGTCACACATGTCGTCCTCACAGTCGAACAGCACGCGCTCGTGCGTGTTCTTGACCGGCACTAGGAAGGAGCTCCTCGGCTCTCCTTCATTTAATTCGGCTCCTTGTGGGTGTTCAGAACCGCGAGCTTGTCCCCCAACCCGCCTTCACCACCGCCGATCATAGCAGAGCCTTCCGATCGAAGTCCGGCGGACTCCGCAATCAAGTCATGATGATCCACAAAGATATCGCGCAGCTTCTCAAAAACCCACTCCTCGCCCTTATCCTTGCACAAACCGTGGGTCTCGTAGAACGCGGCGAACATGTCTTGGCAGCGTCGGAATCGGATCTTCACTTTGTTGCCAAAATTCGCAAGCCGACGGAGTTGACGCTCTCTTGTCCGTGCCTCGATGGTGGTGCGCTTCCTCTGACGAATCTGCACGGAGCTGCCCATTCTATTGCTTTCATTGGGATTCTTACAATATCCATTAATGAGCAGCGTACGAATGTTATGGTTGAGATAACGACACCACTTAAGTTTGGACAGCTCTAAATATGCATCAAAGCAGTAGTTGTGGATTGCCAAATTAAAGAGCTCAGCATTTGCTCTTCATGTTTTTCTCTTATAAAAAAATTGTGGGGTCCGATTTTAATTATGGTAATAGTTTGTGAGAGTGTCTGACCGTAGAGCGAGTCTGTGATTTGCAGGGGAAGTAGAAATTTGTGGAGGCATCTAAATGTTTTCAACTATAACAATGACGGATTCCGGCCTTCTTTTCATGCTGTTTACAACTATAACAATGACGGATTCCGGTTTTCTTTAGAGTTAATGTCATATGGCAAAATGGGTCTAAAATCCATATATTAACCCATATTTAGTAACGTAGGTCATAAATAGGTTGCATTTAATTTTAAAAATAAGTTTAAGTGAGTCATATATGTGACACTTAACTATTTTAAGTAAGTCGTAAACAAATATTCTGAATTTCTAATTTTTTGATTTTTTTATAAATATGACATTATTTTATTTTTTTTTTCTTTTTATTGTTTCTTCTAAGTCGCTGGCCGACCCTAGCCAGCCAAAAGGCAAGGGCCATGATTTTATTTTCAAATTTTTTATTTTTATTTTTCTTCTTTTTCTTTATTCCTATGTCGTGACCGGTCGGCGATGATCATAGGCGAGCTTGAGCCTCATTACGGGCCGGCCGATCACCGATCCTTGCCATTGATCGATCACCCGCCGCCACTGTCAATCACCGATCTCCAATCGGCAGCCCGCAAAGGAAGAAGGAAATCCTACCATTTCCTTAAAAAGAGAAAAAAAATAGAAAAATAGAAATTTATAAGAAACAAACTTTTTTATATTGGATTAATATAGAAGTGTTTTAGTAAGATGTGTCGGATCGGGTATGGGTCGGATTTGTTATTAATTGCTATATTTGTAATGTATGGAGATGGGTTACTATGAGTCTTTTTGCAAGAATTTTTCAAGGAGAAAGGGATCCTTTCTCTCGTATCAGTTGATCCATAGACCTCTTTTAGCATAAATTCTCCCATTTGTGCCTCATAGAAAGAACTCGCAGAGAAACCACTCGTTTGACAGGTATGGTTAGAGCTAAGAAAGTGGAGTAAGCTAAGTAGACTGATCAAGCCACTATACATTTGCTTTTATCTCTTCTATTTCGAGTTTAACTTTCTATAGATAAAACAAACTTGTTTCATATTGCTTTTCTTTCTTAAAAAAATCAATGATTTAAAAAGCATTTTTTATAGACAATTATCTGTATCCTTAGAAAAATTAGTTAACTTTATCATTGTCAATGATAAAATAAATCTGATGGTAAAATATTTTTCGTTAATTTATTTTCGCAAGTGGTGCAATTGGTCCTATTTATCAAAAGTGTTTTCCAAATTGTTAGAATTAAGGGGAACAAATACACCCTTCATTTATACTCGGTTTATACCTTGGTTAATTCTTTTTCACAATTTTTTAAAACTTTTCCATAGCAACCACCAATTAGTTGTTGTCTTCAGTCCATTTCAAGATTATATATTATTCCATTGCATTTTAATTTCTTTTCAGTTTCGGGCTAGAATCCAATTCAACAAGAGATTTCGAAATCTATATAATTTGAACAAATGATACATAATCAAGCAAGATAATTTTCCTCATTTTTATTGATTAAGCTTTCAAAAAAGAAGAAGAATATACATGTAAATCTCTATCAAATAGTTTAGAGATAATTGCACAAATAGTCCTTCAACTTTGACTCAATGTGCAGTCTTGCCCCTGAATTTTTAATTTGTTCGGTGTGATCATAAACTTTAGTCTAATGTGCAATATCTTCCCGAACTTTTAATTTGTTCAATATTGTCTCTGAACTTTTGATTCATGTGCTATCAATTTAGAGACCATTGGTGTCATTTTCTCAATTATTTATCACTCTTGATTGGACATTCTAATTTCTAATTGCCAAAGTCATAATTTCGATTTCGGTCAATTCTGTATTCATTTTGTCAAGTCCCTCAATGAAAGATAGATAATATGTTGAGATTTAACGAATTTCACTCAAATAATTTGAGTAAGTGAATAAAGAAAATTCTACCGAATGAGATTTTAAACATAAAGTTAAATGAACGATGTATGTCACTAACAAAAAATATTTATATCTCATAAAGGGACATATTTAAACTATTTAGTGCAAGAATTGATTACACTGATAAAGAACTCGGAAGCAATAGAATCAAAATAACAGCTATTTATAGTTTAATATGTGTGCACCCTGTAAGATTAACATATGAACAATAACTAGTTTTCGAAAATGTTATACTTAAGGCCGTTTCATTACATTTTTACATAGACAATTAATTTTCACATTTTTTAATGTAAATACTAATTTTTCTTGCGACAACACTATTTAGACGATTACGGATGAAATTGATTTAGAGAAAGCTTACATAATCCATTATTTTGAAAGCAAACTTAGTTTTCTTAACAAGAAAAGTGATTTTGATTATGTCGGATTTTTAGATTAATGGAAGAAAATTTTATTGCTTTAGAAATTTCGTCAAAGATGAAATTCTAAATTCAACTCAAGTCCATATTATTGCGATAAATAATTATCCTTCTTATATGATGAGATAATAGCAATCGGGGCCTTTGAAATTCGTTTCAATTTTTAACAATTGAGATTTTCCTTTTAATGTTTTGGAGAAGCAGATGTGTCGATTTTGTTTCTGGCTACTTATTATTTATTTTATCTGTACAATATACGTTTGAAAAATACAATCAAGAAGCTCAATATAAAAAGTACAATTTGCATGTAGACATGAGAAATGTTGTTTAGTGCAAAAGATATAAAATTTTTTACTTGGCATAACCAAATCTTCTAAATACTTCAACAAACTATATATAAAAAAAAAACAAGTTGAAGGATTTCATTGTTTAAAAAATGAAACAAAATATAAATGAATCCAAACGGCACCTTATTGTTACATTACTCTTTCTTTGAATTTATCTCAAACTTGCCGTAAATTCTAAAACTGAAGCTATGAATTCACTAATTTCAAAGGTGCCATGTCTAAAAATTATCTCATCCTTTTTAGCTCCACTCCTACTAAAATTGAAAGCAATTTCTCCTCGAAAATCCACTTAATTTGATGTTTGAATATATCTAAACTTAAGGAAAAAATTATAAAAAAATTCTAAACCTTTTGTAATTGTGTTAATTCAGTCATAAATATTTTTTTACCAATTGAGTCCTAAACCTTTTATATTTATACCACCAATTCAGTCTATCCGAATAATTTTAATTTGGAAATAACCGACGTGGCGCGCCAAGATTGACGTGATTTTTAATAATATTTCTCGAAGTTTTTTTTCTTTCCCACCTTCCTCCAACCACCTTGGCGGCCGGCCGGAGGCATGGCTGGTGATGGTGAGGTGAGGTTGCCCTCGCGTCTAGCCGATCGATGAGGTCGCCAACCGACCGTAGGAAGAAGGGAAAGAAAAAAAAAGAGAAAAAAAATGCACGTTTAGGAACTAGATTGAATATGTACTAAAAGTTCGGGAGGCCACATTAAAATAACATAAAAAATTGTCATGTTTGCATCGGCAACTCCACATCAATGTCGGCTAGTCAAGTTAGCCGGATAAACTGAATTGACGCCAACACAAAATGTTTAGGACTCAATTGACACAAAAAAAAAGTTTAGAACTGAATTGACATAATTGCAATAGATCTAGAACTTCTTCGGCAACTCCCCAATTTAAAACACGAGATGCGGAGCACAATCACACGCAAGCTACAAGACGTCAAGCGTTGTAAATCCTCCTGAGCAAGGGCGAAAAATTTCACTTCTTATTGCAATTCGCTGGAATTCTATCCATGGTAGGCGGAGGACTGGAACTGCAATTTTATAAAAATTAAGTGCGCAAAGCACAATCAAACCAAAGTTCAGGGTACAAACTATAATTTCCCCGAAAGATGAGTCCAAATCGAGTCAAAGATTCTGACTCCGACTAGGTCTCGAGAATCAGTTACACTTTTTGACTTCGGGCAGGACTTCGTCAGGTGCAAGTCAACGACTAATCAGGCAGAATTGAGCTACGCTTTGCATGTTTATCTCTTAATCACCCGCTAATCACATTTAAAAAAATTCAAATTAACGCGTTTCAGATGGGTAATGATCCTATTCTGAACAACCACCACACTTAATCATAATAAATAGACACGAGATCACCTCTTTCAAAATCCTCACGTTCCTCTACTAAAGCTTGAAGAAAGCTCCTGGTCATCCTATCAAAGATGTGGGACGTTCTTTCCTGCTTCTTTAGCCCTCTCTTGTGCCTGCTCATATGATTGATTCCTCGCAGAAGGCTATGGCGGCGATTCCCGAATCGGCCGATCGCCGAGAACCCAAGGGCCACTGCGAGAATGATTGTTGCGCCGGCATCTGGACTTTCCAAGAGAACAAGCGGTTCGAGAGCGCCTTGGCTACGTTATCCGGCCCGATCGACATCTCCTTGTTACGTGATTTCGTCGAGAAGATCACTCCCGAGTTCCCCGGGAAGTCGGCCGAGCAGGTAGGGAGGCATCTCGAGGCGCTGTGGCATGACGTGGACTCGATAGAGTGGAGTGAAGTCACGTTCCCGGGGCAATGGACGACGGACGAGGACGGCAGGCGTGGGCGTGAACGGAAGAGAGGGATGGCATGGACTAAAGAAGAACACGAGTATGATCTTCCTCCACAGTAACCATCCATGTTCTTTTTCCCGTTCCTTCATGGGAGTTCAGTAAATTATGTCGCATGTTGTGCAACGATTTGAAAAAAAAATTCTTTTAATCTTTGAAATAATTAGTCAGTGTAGTAGTATTGCGTTTTTCCGTGTGATGATTATGGTGCGACGGCTCAATTCGGGACGACGAACCCGGATCACATTTTCTGATCATCGACAAAATTCCAGGCGATTTCTAAGAGGATTGGAGATATACGGCAGAGGGGATTGGAAGAGCATCGCCAGGCACGTCGTGGTATCGAAGTCACCGACGCAAGTAGCTAGTCATGCGCAGAAGTACTTCAATCGCAAGGACCGCACGGAGAAAGAAAAGCTTCGCCGGAGCATCAACGATACTCACTGCATCAACGATACTCCCGGCATCAGCCACATCGGAGCGATGGCTTCCATGTCCTTGGGCTTGCCATCTGCCCGTCATGCTGATAGTTCCGAGCGCCTCGACTCCTGAGAGCAGATATCCCTGTGCAGCTTCTCTGCTTGATCGGTTGCGTCAGGCCATTGTTGCGATCTTTGAATCTTTCGAAAAGTTTCACGATTGGCTCTTTTTTATTTTATTTTTCCTCATTCACTTAGGAGACTCGTTCCTCTCAGACAAGGTCGGGAAGATCGCGGTCAAGTTTGGGGGACCTGTCGGTGGTGGAGTAGCTTCTGTTATTTTCATGGGATACGAATTACAATGAATGAGAGATCGACGGTCATACTGTAGGCTCGGAACGTGCACATATCAGTTACTTTTACAATCTAGGGCTCTTTGTTTTGAGAATTTTTTTTTTTTTTTTTGCGAAAACATTTTCCTTATTTAAAAATCTAGGCTCAAATTCGGAAAAATGAATTTCTATCTAAGAAATTGGAAATTATTTTTTAAAATATAACTAGATATCAGCTTTTTTTTATCGAAAGCTCTACGTTTAGGTCGGGCCTGAGTCCACAGCAGTTGAGTTGGGATACCAACGCCCATGGCCATGCCTAGGACTCCGATACCATTGCCAAAGCCTTGGCCCGGGTCCACAGAGCCTGGTGTTCCTGCTCGGATCCCTAACACTCTTTAGCTCACGTCTATTAAGACTGGGCTCAAGACCTCAATGTCCGTCGATGTCGGGACCGTGATCCCAATGCTCATGAACAGACTTGAGACTCCGGAGCCCATGCCGAAGTCCATCGAGGCCAAGCCCGTGGCCATTCATAAGCTCGGGTTGCCGACACCCAAGCCCAAGTCCATTGAGGTCAGGATCGGGACAACAATGCCAGTGCATCTATCCTCAATGCCCGGGTCAAGGCCCATTAAGGCCAAATCCGAGACCCTGGTGCTCATACTTGGTTCCCCGGCTGCCTATACGTAAGTTACTAGCGCTTGAATAATGTATCTCTATCTAAGAAAATCACGACAGAAAATACCTCCATTTTTCAATTTGTTTTCTGGATGTGCATATTGTTGGAGTTGGCGAATACTGGGGACCTTGTTTCTCACACCGGGTACGCCCACATGAGCTTAGGGAAACCGAAGTGTTACCCAACGACATATGACCCCCGCGCGGGATGCGGGGGTTCGGGCGGCGCCCGACACGGTGTCCGTTGCCCCGGTCGGTATGGTGGGGTTCGGGCGGCGCCTCCGACTGGGGGTTCATTTGCTCCCCGAAACCTCTACGGGTTTGGGCTTTTATTTAAGTTGGCCCGTATGGTTAGAATTAAGAGGTTTAGGTTTTTAGCCCGTTTTGGGGCATATATATTTTATTCGGTTTTGTCATTGTAATATACGAGAATTGGTCATGAACGAAAAATATAGTGAAATCTCTTTGCGGGACGTAGCCCTAATCTTGGGGTGAACCCGGGTAATCTCGTGCGTCTTTCAATTCTTCTTGATTCTATGTGTGATCGTTCGATTCGGTTTTCGATAAATCCCTTCAATTGGTATCGAGCCTTGTGTTCGAGAGATTAGGGTTTATCGGAGATGTCGGGAGGGTCACGGATTGAGATCGAAAAATTCGATGGGACGCGATTCGATCTGTGGAAGATGAAGATGGAGGATCTACTTTGCGATCGAGATCTTTGGTCGGCAATTGAAACGGAAAGGCCTGTTGTGCGAAGCCTGGTGTCGTGATAAAGGAATCGAGCAAGGAAGGGGGAAGGATGACGAGACGTCTTCCAAAAGGGCAGATCCAAAGGAGATTGAAGACGGGATCGGATTGATCGGAAAGCAAAGGGTTTGATTCGGCTTTGTCTCACGGACTCGATTCGACGAACGTGATGGGCGAACGTACGGCCAAGGATTTGTGGCGGTAAACTGGAGTCGTTGTATCAAAGTAAGTCGTTGGTTAATAAGCTATTTTTGAGAAAAAAGCTGTATAATCTTCGGATGCATGAGGGCGACTCGTTTTTCGCACATCTCGTATAGCTTTAATACCGTGATTAGTCAACTCGTATCAATCGGTGTTAAGTTTGAGGATGATGATAAGGCGATAACACTTTGCTTTGTTCACTGCCGGATTCATGGGATAACTTGATTGTGGTGATCGGTGGTGGGGATAAGGAATTATCATATGAAACTGTGTGTTCTCGCTTTGTTGTCGGAGGAGACACGAAGAAAGGGATCGGGAAATTCCAATAAAGAGGCATTAGCGGCTAGGGGAAGGCCAGCAGAGAAGACTACGAATTGGAAAGGGTCCAGTCCAAATCTCGTGGGCGATCGAAGAGTAGGGAGAGGAGGGTACGGTCTTTGGAGATGTGAAGAATGGGGCCATGTGAAGCGAGACCGTAAAAACAAGCCGAGTTTTTAAGAAAGAAGCTGAAACATCCTCGGGTAAAAAGGAGGTCGATGCGGGAGATATGTATGTGGCTGCTTGCATGTATGGCGCAATGGGACAAGGATATCCGGTTGATCGATACCGGTGCTTCATACCACATGACGCCTCATAGACACCGGTTTTGTGAATATGAGCAATATAATGGTGGGGATGTCATGCTAGGAGATGATACTCCAGTTCGATTGTCGGGCGTGGCGGGGTGAAGTCGAGGATGAGTAATGGCACCGTGAAGACTATTCCGGACGTGATGCACATACCCTTGATGAGTAGAAATCTGTTATCGGTCGGTACGATGGGCGATTCGGGGGTTACTTTTAGTTGTGATAAAGATTCGTGCAAGATGACTCGAGGTTCTATTGTGATTGCACGAGGAGTCCGTTACGGGACATTATACAAAGGTTGCTCGGGGAAACAAGTGAATATTGGTAGCGGATTTGTTTCGAAAAGGCCAAGGAAGATGGACATGATATGTCCATGTTGTGGCATCGGAGGTTAGGGCACATTGGTGAAAAAGGGGCTGTCTACCTTAGTTTCGAGTCGGATGGTAGAAGGAGTTCCAAAATGCTCTATGGGTTTTGGGTTACGTGAACACTGTCTTCATGGAAAACGTAACCGAGTTAGCTTCCAACACACCGGTACGAGAGCAGCCTGAGGTTCTCGAGCCGATTCACAGCGACGTTTTTGGACCTACTCCGACTCCATCTATTGGAGGATCCGGTACTATGTATCATTCATAGATGATTTTTCGAGATATAGTTGGATTTATTTTATTAAGAGTAAATCGATGTATTCGAGAAATTTCGTGAATTTAAGGCCCCGGTTGAAAATCAATTGGGCGGGAAGATCAAAGTCCTTCGTACGGATAACGGAGGTGAATTTTGTTCGGATAAGTTCGAGCAATTTTGTGTGGATAATGGTATTGCAAGGCGGAAGACGACTCCATATACGCCTTAACGTAATGGGGTGGCCGAAAGGTTAAATCGGTCACTCATAGAAAAAGCGAGATGCATCTTTGAGTTGGGCGGTGTCCGGAGCTAGAATTTTGGGCGGAAGGCGTAGCCACGGCTTGTTATTTGAAGAACCGGTCACCGGCCTCATCGGTGAAGGATCGTACACCATATGAGGCAGCGTTTGGGAAGAAGCCGAATCGTCACATGTTCGGGTGTTCGGGTGTGATGCATATGTTCATGTACCCAAGGAGAAACGGGGTAAGCTTGACAATAAGTCCGAGAAGAACATATTTGTCGGATACAAGGAAGGGGTCAAGGGCTATAAGTCGTGGAATCCAGAATCAAAGACCATTGTATAAAGCAGGGATGTCGTCTTTCGTGAATCACAATCCCAGGTTGGCACACGTAAAGGGGATGAGCCCAAGAAAGTGGTAGTGCTTGAAGAAAATCCTAAAACTAAAGCTATGGAGATGGTTCCACAAGATACGCCAAGTAGAATCCGATTTCGAATCGGAGCAAGGGGACTCGGTTAATGAAGTCGAGGATGTAGATTCGGATGAAGACTCGGATACGAGATAGCATGCCGGCTCTCGGGAGATCGACGCGAGAAAGAAAGGTACCACTTCGATACTCTCTTAGTGCTTTGAGTACGTTTCATGCTTTGAGCATTACTGGAGTTGATCCTAGTTACGTAAAAGAGGCGAGATCCATGGATGATGCGAATCGGTGGGAGCTCGCAATGATAGATGAGGTGCATCGCTTGATAAAAATGAAACATGGAGCTTGTGTAAATTGCCTAAGGATAGAAAGGCAATTGGGTGTAAATGGGTGTTCAAGCGAAAGCTGAAACCTAATGGGATCTGTAGAGAAGTACAAGGCTAGGCTTGTAGCCAAGGGGTACTCTCGGATCGAGGGTGTTGACTATGACGAGATTTTCTCTCCCGTGGCGAAGTTGACCTCGATACGATTTGTTCCGTCGTAGCAGTTGCATATGATCTTGAGGTAGAACGGATGGATGTCAAGACGGCTTTCCTTCATGGGGACTTGGAGGAGGAGATATATATGAAGCAAACGGAAGGCTTTGAAGTAAAAGGAAAAGAAAATCTGGTGTGCAAATTAAAAAAGTCCTTATATGGGTGAAGATCGCTCACCGAGGATGTGGTACCGTGAAGTTTGACACGTATATGCTCCAACTTGATTTTGTGCGTTCAAATTCGACCATTGTGTTTATGTGAAGAGGACGAGCAATCGGTTTGTCATTCTCACGCTATATGTTGATGATATGTTGTTGATCGGGAATAGCGTGAAGATGGTGAAGTCCGTGAAGAGTTTGTTGGCTAAAAAGTTCGAAATGAAAGACTTGGGGCCCGCAAATTTTATTTTGGGCATGCAGATTAGTAGGGACCGTGAGAAACGGAAGTGTGGCTAGGGCGGGGAGAAATACATTAAAGAAATTTTGAAGAAATTCAATATGATAGGCTCGCAAGCTGTTGGTATCCCTATACCTTTAGGGACCAAGTTATCTCGCGGAACACCGTCCCAAAACGGATGAGGAAGGCGAGGAGATGGCCCGAGTTCCATACGCGAGTGCAGTGGGTAGCTTGATGTATGCTATGGTGTGCACGCGTCCGGATATAGCCCAAGCAGTGGGAGTCTTGAGCCGATATATGTCTAACCCAGGTAGAGAACATTGGAATGCGATCAAAAGAGTTTTCGGGTATCTTCGTGGAACTTCGAATTTTTCTTTATGTTTTGAAGGTACAGGGAATGAAAACATGCTTGATATCATAGGCAATGTAGATTCAGATTGGGGTGGAGATATTGATAGTAGACGGTCCACTAGCGGGTTTGTTTTCACATTGTTTGGTCCGCATTGAGTTGGATGAGTAGAAGGCAAAGCGTGGTAGCGCTTTCTTTTACGTAGGCTGAGTATATGGCTCTTACTCATGCTTTGGAAAAGAGGCCGTATGGTTACGGCGGTTGTGCTCGGAGCTTGGTTTTGAGCAAGGTGCTATAGATGTAAGATGTGATAATCAAGGGGCTATTTATTTAGCCAAGAATCCGGCGTTTCACTCACGCACAAAGCACATTGATATTCAATATCATTTCATCGGAGAAAAAGTGGAGAAGAATGAGGTTCGACTTGTAAAGGTCGACACGGTAGAAAATAGTTCGGACTTCCTTACTAAAGTCGTCACGGTGCGAAGTTTGAATGGTGCTCGCTCTGCGATTGGATTGAAGAAGAATGATATTGGAAGGGCTCTTATTTGCGCGAAGTATCCACCAAGTGGGAGAATGTTGGAGTTGGCGAATACCGGGGACCCTTGTTTCTCACACCGGGTACGCCCACGTGAGCTTAGGAAACCGAAGTGTTACCCAACGACATATGACCCCCGCGCGGATGCGGGGGTTCGGGGGCAGCGCCCGACACGGGTGTCCCGTTGCCCGGGGCCGGGCGGGGGTTCGGGGCAGCGCCTCCCGACGGGGGTTCCGCTGGCCCGTATGGTTAGAATTAAGAGGTTTAGGTTTTTAGCCCGTTTTGGGGCATATATATTTTATTCGGTTTTGTCATTGTAATATACAGAATTGGCTGTAACCGAAAAACATAGTGAAATCTCTTTGCGGGACGTAGCCCTAATCTTGGGGTGAACCCTGGGTAATC
Organism: Rhodamnia rubescens; assembly: GCA_021437795.1. NCBI lineage: Eukaryota > Viridiplantae > Streptophyta > Magnoliopsida > Myrtales > Myrtaceae > Rhodamnia > Rhodamnia rubescens. The sequence goes on from JAILYA010000046.1 coordinate 604,127, forward strand.
TCGTGCGTCTTTCAATTCTTCTTGATTCTATGTGTGATCGTCTGATTCGGTTTTCGATAAATCCCTTCACATATATGCCTAAGTGATGCAAGAGGGTAGACGTGCGACTTTGCCTTCACGTTCACGGATTGCACGTAATGCAAAACCCTATTCGTGCTGGTAATCGATGCCGCTGTTTGGAAGGGATGGACTGAGAATGACAATACGTTATGTGAAACATTGGATCACCTACTTTGATTAGCTTGCTTAAGAAAGACTGAGGCGTTGTTTGATTCGTGCCGAATGAGTTACCAACCGCGGCTCATCGCTTCACAATCTCTCTCTCTCCCTCTCAAGTCTCAACCTTATCGAGCCCCATCCCGGCAGCCATGGAGGTCATCGAGACCACGGGATTGGGGTCTTGCGAGGCGAGCCCCAAGAAACATGGTGCCCCGAGACCCGCCAGGCTTGGTCCAGGACTTCGAGGGTTTAGTCTCGAGACGCTAACTCTGAGGCCAAGGACCTGAGCTCTTGAACTCGGAAACTCAGACTCCGAACACTGGAATCTCCCTCGAACCCCAAAGTTAAGACCTCCGTGCCAACTTTATCACCTACATTTGGACGGGTATTGCGGCAACGAAATGAGAGGTAACTTCTAATGTACGAAGAAACAGTAGAGGCAAACTTAAGATGTGCTGTCAAGAGGAATACACATTGGGTACTACAAATACTATGGAATATGTATATCTTGAGGGAAGATACTTGAACACGATGAAAATAAAGTGAGCACTATAATGCCCCTTTCGTTTCGCGAAAAATAACTCTTAGGAAAATATTTTCCGGATTTTTCGGTCTTCGGTTTACTGAAAATAAATGAGTTAAGAAAAATAATTTTCACCCATGAAAAAAAAAACACATTCAAAACTGGGAAAAATGATTTCCTCGGCAAGGTGAGGCTCGAGCTCGCTTGCGACCCGCCAAAGGAGAAGGGAAAAAAATTGTTCTTATCGAGTAAAATTATTAAGTAATGGCAAAAAAAATCATCATTGACGATCATCTATGTCCAAATATTATTGTCGGCATTGAAAATATTTTCGTTGGTTCATTTTTTTTAAGGGATACAAGCAATTTTTTTTGCGGAAAATACTTAATAGCATTTATTGTAAACTATTTCATTCAATCCTCTTGTGAAGGAAATCAAGTTTGGTAAGAAAAGGATTTATTCGGCATTAGTCATAAGGGATAATGACACAAATAGTCCTTGAATTTTGACTGAATATGTAACGTGGTCCCTAAACTTTTAATTTGCCCAATATGATCCCCGAACTCTAGCTCAATATGCAACGTGATCTTTGAATTTTTAATTTGTTCAATATAATTCATGAATTTATTCAACTTAATGCCCGAACTATAGGAAGATGTTTGACGTAGTCCTTCTATTAACTCAAGTTCAAGGACGACATTGGGCTTTTTTTTTATAATTCAGGGATTTAGTTAAATATGTTCCAAAAAGTTGAGGGACGACATTAGACTTTTTGTTATAATTCGATGACTTAATTGAACATGTTCCAAAAGTTCAAGGACTATATTGGACAAATTAAAAGTTCAAGAATCACATTGCGTGTTGAATTTAAAGTTCATGGATCATATTGAGCAAATTAAAAGTTCGGGACCACATTTTAAACAAAAAAAAAAAAACTAAAACATTTTTACCTTTTTTCCTTTTTATAATAAAAAACGAAGACGCCGCCTCCGGGTCACTATAAAAGAAAAAAAAAGTACGAAAAATCCATAAAACCAAGAATCGCGCGGGACTTCCCACTGGTGCATCAAGAAAACGCAGAGATACGGAAAGCAAAGCAAACATAGCCGCCGCCGTCGCCGCCAACCTTCCCTCTCTAATGGCGAAATTTCTACTGATGACCGTAGCTCTTGGTTTTGGCACCCACATGCGGGACCTTCTTTTCTGTTTAGTTTGGGCTTTGCCTTCGTGCTGATGATCTACTCGCCGTAAGGCTACGCGGAAGGCGGCCGCTCGTCCTCCTCTTTGCAGACCTACCTATCGTCAAGAATGTCGCTGCCGTGAGGAGCGTGATCGTCCGCACAAAGATCGCAGCGCCGCCGTTTGGACCTTCGAAGAGAACAAGCGGTTCGAGAACGCCTTGGCTATGCTCACCACCAATGAAGCCAATCCCTACGCCTCCTTCTTTGGTTTTGCCAAGAAAGTCGCTCCTGAGTTCCCCGGGAAATCGGTCGGGCAGATCCACAGCCATCTCGCGGCGCTGGTGCACGAGTTGGGGTTGATCGAGTCGGGTGAAATTCCTTTCCCGGAGCAATGGATGGCAGACGAGGAAGGCGAACAAGCGCGCGCAGGAGGAGACATTGATAACGATTCCTCCTCCTCCTCTTCTGGTGGATCGAAAGCTCGACGCCGGGGATGGATCATATGGACCGATGACGAACACGAGTATGATGACTTACCTTCCTCTACAGCTTCAAACCGCATCTTCTCTTTCCTTCCTGCAGATAGATTAGAGATGGTTAGGTTTGTGAGTCGAATCTTTTTAGGGTTGTTTAACTGTTACTCATCGTTAGGTAAATTGATTGCATTTTCACAGGAGCATCATCAACAACCGTTTAAGAAGATAGCTAATGAGCATTGTCTCGTCTTGATTGTTTCATGGACATAATCCAGGAGCTTTCTTAGAGGATTGGACATGTACGGATTTGGCCGTTGGAAGCTCATCTCTGCGAACGTCGTCTTCTCGAAGACCTGGAGGGAAGTAGCTCGTTATGCGCGGAGGCACTTCTACCGTGAGGACCACCCCGCCAGTTGAAAACGCCGTCAAATCATGTACCACGACGAGCCATAAACTCCCGGGATCTCAAGTTCACCGTCTAGCTCTCCGACTTCCCAATTTCCCTCGCAGCTTGTGGTCGACCGACCGCGCAATTTCATGTTGCCGTCTTTGAATTTCTTGCATGTCTTCCACAATTTGAATTTGTTTTCGCTAGGAGGGTCGTTCCTTTCCTCCTAGAGTGGTTCTTGAAAAATTGCAGCCAAGTTTTGAGTTTTGAGCAATGAAAGTGCTGAGTTTAGTCCTGTTATTTTCTTGAGCTTACAGTCGATTGAGATATTCGGAGGGCCATATTGCAGACTTTGAGCGGAAGGGATGCATGCTTGCACATGCTCATGCCCACGTCTGTCATTCTTTACGACCTGATTGCGCACGCTTTCGTAGGTGAATATGTCCACGTAATACAAGAGACTAAACATTGCCACTGATTAGGTCTTCCCGTTTGACGGAGGGTCGGGTCGGATCGGGTTGGGCCATACACGATCCAACTCAAATAGACCCAATTAAATCGTTTATGACTAATTTATTGCTATGCAAATCTAATAACCCACATTCGACCCGATAAATATTCATAGGACACTTCCATATATGATCCAATATTAGGAAACATCATACCAAAACTAAAGTGAGAGTGCAGAGTGAGCGAGTGCGAGATCGTGTGAGGGAGGAGAAAATGGTAAAAAAAGTTATAAACATTTTTTTATGCCTTTTGCCGATTTAGTCCTTAAACCTTTTCACCTTCGTCGATTCATTTCTATTGGTTGAAAATTGCCGACATTGAACGTCGGCCGTCCTACGTAGCACCTAAGGTGCCGACGTGGACAAATTTTAACAATATTTTAAATATTTTTCTGAATTTTTTTATCTTTTTATTTTGTTTTTCTTTTTTTTCCCTTTTCTCCTTTCTTTTTTCCTCACGCATCGGCCCTCACCTATGATATTTAAACCCATTTATTGAATTTAATAAACCCATATAATAAATCAATCCATCAAATATGGGTTAAGAAATGAATTTATGACCCATTTTGACAAGTAGAAAAGATTTTGGATCTCCTACTTTGATTTAGCTTTGCTTAAGAGAGAGATTGAGGCTTTCGTTTGATTACATGCGGAATGATTCGTGGAGTTAGATTCTTTCAAAAGGAAAAAAATATATATGTCGGATCGAATTACCTAGCAATACCTTGCATTGAGATCGCCGAATTCCACTTGGAGCTTCGAGGACCTCTTTTTTCTCTACGCTCAATTACAAGATACAAAGTTTGAAGGTGTGCTTTACAAGTGAATTGCGGAGTGAATAACACTACAAGATAAAAGAGGACTACGGGAGAGAATTCTCCAAAAAGTCCTCAATCTATTGCATTTTTTGCCAATTCGATCCTTAACATTTTCACACTTGGCCAATTGAGTCGATCCGGTCAGTTTGGGCTAAGACTTGATGACGTGGACGTTGGCCATCCCGATCGTGGCACGGCCGACTTGTCGTGGATAAATTTTAATTATATTTTAATATTGATTTAGTTTTGATAAATCATTACTAGATTAAAACTCATGTCGCACACATGGATATGACTAAGAGTTCACATTAAATCTTAGACCAGAATTTCAATGACTAACACATTGCATTCTACTAAACAAATTTGATAATGCATCACAAGTGGAAATTTTTTCCCGAATTAACATCGTCATAGGTACACCGGTTTAGATTTTTTCATGGAATTAATCCTTTTTCAGTGGCCGGTGTGCATTTGATTGAAAGTTTCAAACCGGTTGAAATTGAACAAAATTGAAAAAAAAAAATCGGAGATTACGTTAATAAATAAAAAAAAAAAAGATCGGTTTTACCATTCGTCCCAAACCCAAAGGAAAGACCACACCACTCTATTGGACATGGCCCAACAAGCCAACAACTGTTGGCCTAATGGGCTGAGTTGATGGAATAGATGATGTTGTTCTGAGAATACTGACTTGGCTGTAATCCCGCACAGTACCGACTCGTCGGGGTCTGCTCACCAAGAGGAGATCGACCGGTGGCACTCTCCACGGACGGACGCCGTAACGGGGCCTCCGGTCGAGGCCAACACCGGACAACAGCGAGGGCCGGCCCGATGTACGATGTATTTAAAAGGGTGTCGATATACGGCTACCCAGCATTCACAATGGAGATAACATGTTGCTAGATATCTATGAAGAGACGGCACGACGCGAACCATTCCTTTCCGACCTAAAACCACGTGTGACGTAGAAGCATACAAACAAATCCCCACCTTCCTTTGGGAATTTCTAAATCAATTGTTTTCCCGGCGGATGGTGTTGCTCAATGTCCAGACCAAAAGACTTTAGGGTTCCTCCGGAGATCCTTGGAATTATACTTCTGGTTCTTTGGCTTTCACCTAAACCAGCTTGAAGATGAACAAACGTCAGGAAACAAATTTTCATGCCCATCTCTATAATCTCTTCCAATTGATGATTACTTTTGTCATGCAATGATTTAGAAATCAAATTCTTTCTGGGAGAAAAATTAGAATCTGATGCGTTTCCAAATGTATATCTCGGCTCAGGCTCGAGTAGCATATATACACAGAAGCATATGTTTATAAAGAAAAAAAAAAGTATCTTAGAATTCTTATCAAAGGTTGCTAATTGTGCTTTGGAAACACAAATATTTTTATTTGAAATGGGTAGACTTTCTAAAAATATGTTGTCACCGACTGTTTTTAGTGATCTTAATAAAGGCTTTGGGGGAATGCGTCCTTAAAAGTTCGATAGCATTTCAAAAGAGGACGACATTTACCGAACAAAGTATCAATCAAATGATGCTGGACTAGCTCAACTTTAGCTTAGTGCAGTATTAAATTAATGTCAAAGTGAACAAACAAAATATAAAAGAAAAGGTCGTTTCAAGTAGACCCGAGTAACCTACGAATTTGTTGTCTACCGGCGCTAAGTTTTTTTTTTATCTTTATATATATATTCAAAAAATCTTAGACCTATTTTGTCAATTCAATGTATCCATGAAAATCGCCGACGTAAGACATCGACCGTCTTATGTGCCACCATCGAGAACAGCCCTTCGACGTTGATACGAAGCATGTCACATGGGACGGCCGACGCTGTACGTCAACGAATTTTCGATCAAAATCGACCGAATCGATCCAATGGGCGAAACGTGAAAAGATCGGAGACTCGATTGGCTCAATTTAAAAGCTTTACAATTGAACTAATAAAAGCATAATAAATTTTAAAAAAAAATTAGGTAATTTTTTCCGTCCACCGGCTTTTCGACAAACTATACTCTTTTGGGGCGCAATGGAACCCAACGTTTAAATCACCATCCAACATCACTAATCAGCATGTCAAGTCCCCCATTCTTGTCGACGAAGGACTAGAAGCAGTGGGAAGCAGTAACACGTATGTTAGTGCTGTTGGGAGAGATGGGGACTGAGATCAACCGCTAGTACACGTGAGCAGCCCATCTGAATCTTCTAATCTTAGGTTTCTGTCCATGTCCAAATATCTCGCCATCCACATGGAGCTTCCCCTCCCCAACCAAAAACGGAGGTGGGACTCTGATCGTGACCGAAATCAATCAAATTTCGTCACGGGACCTTGTAATAATTAATCGAAACCATCTACTTAATTACGGATTTTTTTTTAATTAAGCCCGCCGCCGCCGTCGTCCTCGCAAGGAAGCCCCGTGCGATGGCCGCCGGATCGGTAGGAATCGAGCGTGTAGCCACCTAGCCGCCCCGGCGCAAAGAGCAGAAATGTTGTTTGGCCGTTCCAAACCGTCCTGCTTAGGTGATTGCTGCGTGATTTTTTCCCCACTAATCAGACGACTTTTATGGCCTGTGATTAGCCACGCGGGCAAAACGCATACGGCGGGTCGAAACGGCCAGCCAACTGCCACCAACCACCTGAATCTTTTTCGAAAGGTGATCTTCACGTACCTTTCAAGCGTCCAGGTGAAACTTTCTGCATAATATCCACAAAGCTCAATTTTCCTTTTCCCCTTAAGAGAAAACAAAGGTGGCCACGGTAATTTTTAAGCAATTATATATCTGGATAAGTAATTATTTATAATTTCCAATACGTGATCAGTATTTTTTAAAAAAATCAAATTATCTTTTTGTATAAAATATGATTAATGGATGAGCTGTAAAGGAAGATTGCAAAGAAAGAAACGAGCTGCAGATAAGTCCGAAGGGCTGATGTGTATGAAAAGATGATCACGAGATGGTCCTGAGCAGCACCAAATGTGTACCTTCTTTTAGTTTTTTTTTTTTCACTATTGAATGTCTAAAGGAAGTTGTTGATTGCACCGGTGTGGGATGGTAGAAGATCACGAGATTCAAGCATACATAGCCACAATCGAGTTCGAAGATGGCGGTCAGCGATAGGTCTTCTACGATGAGCACGGTATGCAAGATAAGTCGGCATCCAGTTGCTGTTTCTTCTTCACTGCAAAACTCGAGATATACCGTGCCGAGGTAAGAAAGTCGCAGCTAATTTGATCGAGACAAGAACCACGGCGAATGGCTGGTTTTACAGAAGACCTCAGAGAGCTTCAAATCCTACCGAGAGTCATACGATCGAATATTCATTTCTTTCGATCAGTGCATGCGAGGCGCGGGCAAATATGGTGTCGCTCAATCTGTGCATAATAATTACTTAATCAGAAAGACCAAATCAAGATTCGTTTCTTCTTATCACTCCATGTGATGAGACGACGAGGCATGTTCATCCTCCGCATTCCCATGCCACCTGCTATACATTATTCAAAGAGAGAACAAAAGTACAAAAAAAACTCAAAAAGCAAAGATACAAGAAGCTGAGAGGAAAGTTGATCATTCAACTACGCAACCTCGCATCCCACAAGACTTTCAGGTAAGACGACCCCATCTTTCGACGAGAGCTCGCTCTGACCGAGAGGTCCTTCCTTCAAAAAGATACCCTCTTTTTCTCAATGGCCGCAGTATTGGAGGATTTTGGCATTGGGATCTCCAATTTCAGAGCCGCCACCACACAAGACAAAAAACCAAATCATCGGAGCGGTCCCACAACTTGAACTTTGTTCGGACATAGCAGTGCTGATAAATTCCAGCTTTCGGGTGATGTTGGAGCGATCTCGTTGGACGAGAGAGGGAGGGGTAAAGAGAGGGAGGTACCCGAGTGCTTGTATAGCAATGGAAGGAATACATCTACAGGATACAACAACGCGGTCGTCTTCCACTATGGCCGGCTGATTGTATACACACCTCACTCTGGCCGAGCCCAAGAACAGAGCATGAATACAGTTGATACACAACAGTTGGAAAAGCAGAAAATTTGCAAATCGTTTCAAGTCGAAGATGGGAGGAAAACTTTGGAGGGCCTGCGGATGAAATCTGCAATGTTTTAGAAGGGATCCATGCAAGCCACAGTTTAGAAGGGTTGCGCTGCATCAGGATATGGGAGGGTTCACTCTGCAAAAAGCGCTCCTCATACGTAAAAATGCCTCGGATACCTGGTCACATGAAGAAAATGAAAATGGTTTCAGGGAACATTAATGTATCTTTGTAAATATAGAATATACCGCAATTACTACCTAACACAAGCGTCTTCCCATCAAAGAAAGAGCTTCGATTATCATATTGAGCCAAATGCTTAAAATTGGCACAATGAATAACTGGGTAGTTCATCAATACGTTCCCAAAATGCAAAGTGAAATTCAACTAAAGCCTCACGCAAAGATGCAAATGTTAGCATCTAACAACATGCTAATTCCCAAAATCAACTACATATGATTCTAACATAGCAGAAGGGAACAAATTTCCGACTAGATATAGAAGGGAAAAGTCATGACTCATTTGGGGAGGAAGACCATTTCCGTTTTGTAGCTTGAGTTATTAATCTCTTATATAAGACAATAACAAAAGATCTATCATGTTGGTCAATGCTGACGGTATCATGTCAATAATAGATAAAGGCCATCTAGTGCGGTTTCAACAGAGTTGAAATGAGATACTACATACTAACCAATCATTTCATCCCAGTATCCTCGTCCAAAATCAGGTTTTCACATAATCAGCTCCCCCTCGCTTTCTTTTGTTAGACCTTGAAAAAAAGCATATCTGAGCCCAGCCTTTCTTCTGCTTCACAGGTTGTGGTTGGTTCCTTTTCTCAACAAGTTCCTCCATGTATTGAACAACAGCCTGAGGAGAACCAGTTTACATCAAATCGTGTCAAAATATAATCTTAAAGCATTCAAAATGCAGTAGCTGAAGAAGGAACACAAATATACCTGTGCACCCTTTTCAGCAATATATCTTGGTGGAACTTCTAAAGGATTTTCTTCCACACGCAGGACACGCAACCGTGTCAACATCCTAAATGAGCCTGGAAGGACCCGTATTTGGTTATTGCTGATATCTAATTCTTCGAGCATTTCAAGGTTCCCAATAGACCTCGGTAGGGATCTCAGATCAGCAAAATTGTTGCCTACATTCAACTTGACGAGCGTGGTAGCAAAACATAAACTCTCAGGCACAGACTCAAGTTCATTAAAGCTTACATTAAGCTCCTTCAAATTTGATAGGGATGACATTGTAGTAGGCAACTGTCTGATGTTATTATATCGCACTGACAACAGCTCCAAGGTACTAATCTTCCCTACTGCTTCAGGAAGGGCCTTCAGCCGGTTATAATCTGCAAGAAGCTCCCTAAGTGAAGAACAGTGGCCAATAGTATGTGGCAGCTCCTCAATATCGTTGGTCTCCACATTCAAGATCTTCAGGCTAACAAGAGATCCTATCGACTCAGGAAGTACAGACAGTCTATTTGAGCTCAAGTTAAGTTCCTGCAGACGCACCAGTCTGCCGAATGTGGCAGGCAGGGATGCCAGTTGGTTTGCACTCAGATCTAAACAGACTAAGTTGAGGAGATCACCAATGGATTCTGGGAGCTCGGCAATTCTGTTAGCATGCAAATCCAAATTTGCTAAAGACGAGAGGCCTCCAATAGTTGCTGGTAGGGCTAGTAATCGATTTTCTGATACATCTAAGCTGACCAAACTTGATAGCTTTCCAATTGAATCAGGTAGCCATTCTATTTGGTCCATCAACTTGTTCTGAAGATTGAGTTCTCGAGTCCCTTTCTTTGCAGAAACTTCAATCAAACTGGCAAGCTTTATCAAGCTTAATTTCTCACCATCCTGACCTGCGCACGGACAAACACGAACATTAGCAGATTTCAAAATGATGTTACACGCAAAGCTGCGGAAAAAGCTCCAAAGGAAAGGGAGACTGCAACTCTTCAGCATTGGACATGGCCATACATAGGCACAACCTATACAAACTACAAAGTTGCATCTATCATCTTGCGGTCGTGGAAGAGAAAGAATTTTCAAAGCCACAAGGCAAAATGCAAAGAGAAGAAAGACAAACGTACCTAAAGCACTTCCAGCCTTCAAAGTTGAATCCTGTATCTGTGGGGCCGATAAACCACCAGGGCCAATACCAACACCAACACCATCGGCATAGAATGAGGACTTTGCCTTCTTCACGTAACTATCATCTCTAGTGAACAGATCACCGCTCTTCGCGGGTTCCTTCTCCGGGTAATAGAAGCCTGCTGAAGTACCCGTGGATGACTTCTTCGGTACCGTGGAGACAGAAGCGGCACCGGCGACAGCGACACTCGGTCCGCTGCTCGAAACCTTAGGAGCAGAACCATTCGAGTAGCTCCTCTGGTAAGAATGCGACCCGGACGAAAGGCACTCGGAAGCTCTCTGGATGTACTCGTCGAACAGCGCGTGGACATTCTCAAGGTCGACCAATCTCCGGGCCTCCCTCCTCTGCTCTTTGCCCAGGTAATAAACCAGATTCTTCTGCATCTCCTGCAAAATCATGAACAACTCCTCGGGCACGTCGAGGCCTTTGGTTTGCTTCGCGATTGCATCCAATCTAGCCTGGTCTTCTTTCTCCACATTGCGGATCAGCGCTTTGGCAGCTTCCATCTCATCGATCGAAGGCCTGGTCGGCAGCAATCTATGTACTCTCATGATCTCCGCCACTACTTCATCTACTGATCCCAAGCTCAATGTCTCCATCTTCCCCCCACCCCACCCTCAAATCCCCCTGCAAAGTTCAATTCCGCAACTCCCGCAATTAGCAAAGGTCAAATCTATCTCCTTTCAAGCGGCGAACACGAAAATGAAACATGTAAAAAACCCAAATCCACATCAAAATAGAGACGAAGAACAGCAAACCAAGTCACGAGCGCGCGGACGTACGCTCTTTCCACGACTTTCTAGAGCAAGTTCCCAAGCAAAGCAGCAGCCGCAATCGACCAACAGTCACTGAAAGACCTCTCGCAACGCGACATTTTCCTTCTTTTCTTCCCTAAACACGAGAGGATCGGAACATCGTTCTCGAAAACCGAAACACGGGCGAAACGCCCACCCCGCACCACAAACCGCGAGAAAATCGGAAAGAGCGAAGAGCGGTTTCGCTCCGGACCTCGGACCTCCGAATGCCGAATCGGAGCCCCCGGACAGTTTCACGCGGTTCGAAGAGCCGGCAGCGACGCTCGGGCCGAGAACCGGAGCCCCATCTCCCGTCGCCGAAGAAATCCAGCCGTTCCCATGCCGAATCCTCCTTCGTCGCCTTCTTCTTGGATTTCTATATTTGCATATGAGAGAGAGAAGAAAGAGAGAGACCGTGAGCGATCTGTTGGTATATTTCTTTATCGGAGCGAATTCGTTTTTAAAATAAATAGATAAAATAGGCAATGAGAAATAAAAAAAATAAAAAAATAATTTCCGGTGATGGAATAACGTGAAAATAATTATGACGCATCGGTTATCAACGACGATCTGCAGATCCCGGATATGCCCCCGGCCGCCCCCCTCTAATCACGAGACTGCCACTTGCCCAGCTCCTGCCGAATTTTGGTTCCGCGGGCTGAAAGAAAAAAAATCAAAAAGACGGTGAAAAATAGCGGCAGCCGTGCGACGTCGCATCACAATCACGTCGCGTCATCATGCGTTCGAAAAAAGGGAAAATTGCCACGTGTCTTCGCAAAGTATCGTAATTATTTTTTAATTTTCCGCTCATCCATCAAATAAAAAGAAAAAGTTAAAATTGATTGGGAAAAAATTGCACTTGAGATAATGGTAAAACGCATACGACGGAAATATCTTATACGTATTTATTCCATTTAATGCGTTTCAGCATATTGGATATTTTTTTCTCCAACCATCCTAACTAATAAAACCCGCAAAGGAGCGCAAAACATTTACGGTCTGTATTTAACAATGGCTGATTCATTTGTAAGTCAAACACGATCAAGCGCGGTATCAATACACTTAATATATCGGTACAGATGTTTTAATATGTATTTTTCAGAAACGGTGGGCCCCAGTATAAATTCCTCAATGTCACCCATGTTTTTTTTTTTTGGCCCCTTTTTTGGCTCAAGACTTGTAGTTTAGTTTGACTATATATATATATTTTTATGGGACAAAAACCTGGTTTTCGAATTTCGAAATGCTTGTTGTCCAAATTTTGATGATATTAGCAGTCCATTTTAAATTATAGTTTCTGTAAAATTCGGTAATAAATTGGAAAAATCACCCGAGCGAATAACCCGACAAATGAGAAAGATTCCTCCAGTGTGGATGCGGTGGCGGGGGAATCAATTAACGAGTTGCTACTCTTATTAAATACACATATCAAGTGCATGTCATTAGGTACTTAAGACTCTTTATCTTTATACCGACCTAACAACACATCATGGTTGGCTCGAATAACGAGGAAAAGACGAGATGGAGGGCCCTACTAACACGGAAAACCTATAATTAAGGCCGCAAATCGGACTAGGAAGATGGGAAAATGACACGGATGGTTTATGAACTTTGTCCTAATGTATAATGTGATCCCCGATTTAGTCTAAGTATTTAGTATGGTCTATAAACTTTCAATTTGCTCAATGCGATCGCCGAATTTTTCGTAACATGTTCAATTTAATCCCCGAACTATAAGAAAACGTAGTCTCTCTCGCACGCACGATTCAGCTCGACCCTCGGCTCGAGGTGATCAAGCCTGGTTGAGATATGAAACCCGAGCTAGACGACAAAGCTGAGAGCAACGAGGTGGGGAGGTTCCATTCTTGTTTATCGAGCACTCAGGCATGCTCATGTCGATGCTCTTTGGACGTAATCGGAGATCGGAACGAGCTACGACGGCGACGATCTCGTGCGGCGGCGATGGCGAGGGATGAAGACACCCTAAGGAGAGTGACCGTTGGGGAGAGAGAGCAGGGGATGGAGATATTTTGTTTGAAGGCCCTTTTTTTTTTTTTTTTTATATGGATTATGGGCGATGAAAGTGGTAAGGGTAATTTTGGAAAGAAAATGGCAACAAGGTGACTCGCAGGTGTAACTAGAAGCTGTGATATTAAAAATTCATGGTGCGAATTGTCTATTTTGAAAGTGACATATGGCTGTCAAATTTAGGGATGGTTTTTTTTTTATTTATTTTCCCTATAATTGAAACCTAAAACTTTGTTAGTTTCAAATATTTCCCAGCACCCTTCTTGTTGCTATATCAACATCTCACCTTTAGTCCCCAATGCTCTTGACCATGATTTTTAAGTTCAATCACATCTTCACAGTCTTGCATCATCGCAGTGAAAATGTATCGGCAATGGAGTCGTCCCCAATTAGTAGTCTTTTTTGTGCAAATGTAGTTACGTATCATAGAATTTTTAACATTATAATGCATATGGATAAATGAATCGAGTAAATTCCGTCCATTATATATCGACGTGACTGCCGCAATTAACATAAGTAAAGGAACATCGTGATTCGAACATGGGATTCGCCGCATTCAAATGTCCGAGCTTAAGATTTTGTGTCCTTGTTAACTCTTGAAAAAAAAAAAAAAAGGAGGAGCGCCACCCTCATCCAACTTGGACAGGCAACGGGAATGGGGTGGGGTGGCGTGGGGCGCAGCAAATGCGACAGGTGTCGGGAGCTGGGACTGGCGGCGGGGGACACGTGTCGGTTGCTGGCGGCCCCTTCCAGCTCCAGCTCTTGCGAGCTGTCCCTGCCCCGCACCTCTCCTTTCCCGGCGGGGCCCACCGTTTGGCGAAAGGGGGGCACACTTGATACTGTGGAGACGCCCTCACGTGTTATGTTGCGACCTCGTGACCTGTCCAACCATTTCAGGGACGGCGACTCGACTGGAGGTGGGTGGGTGGGTGTGGGGCCCTCGTGTTGGCCTTTTGCTCGATCCCAATCTTGGGAGATCACATCGCGACTCGTCTTGATGGCACACTAACCTTTTTGTCGTGGGTTAGCAACGCGACGTCCACGTTAGCAATTTTCGTATAAAATATCGAATCGAATCGCATCGAATAACTCGAGAGTTCAAGGCTTCAGAATTAATATACCTAGCGAGTTCTAAAAAAAACTAAATAGTGAATTTCTAACATAAGAATAAAAAGAAGCAAAACGAAATCACAGCTGATATTTATATATCAACATAATAATTTATTGGGTATATATAATATGTCGAAGTTATCTTTTTATCGAGAAATGACGTATCGACATGTCTTGTCATATCCTTTCGCGTGTCGCGTGCCATGACTATTCGAATAACTCTCTCACCAGGAAAGTGGACTTTGTCAAAGACTTTGGAAATAAAAATCGAAAGCGTGTATAAATTGAATTTCACCTCCGAAAAGATGTGATTCGCAAAAACTTCCTAATTAATCGGCTTCGTTATACATTTGGAATACGTTTAAGGTGCGTTTGTTTGTGAGAAAACCTAAGATTGGAAAGGCATTTTTTTTAAATGATCGATCATATCATTTTTTTTTAAGTGATAGAAGTCACCATTGAATCTAACAAGTGTGTGATAGCGAAGTTCGCTTATTTGGAAGCTTAGAGCGCGCATAACAACACTTTCTACTTTGGAAATCAACTTCTAGCCAGGAAGTTGATTTTTTTACTTCGCTCTAAAGGTTAATTTCGATTAGAGAAAGGCGTTTATAATGTGACAGAATTTATGCTTCTAGAACAAAAATTCATTTATTAATGGTTGAAAATTTCTATTTTTGAAACATTATTAATACATCATCATCTACGAAATATTATTGATCCTAACCTAAAATGCATATTATTCAAGAAAAGTGAAATGTAAATACTAACGGATTTACGTATAATTTGTCATTTAATTATTTTGTGCAAATGGGGATCAATTTTACGGGAAAAATTCTATTAATGAATATGATGATTGAGTTGATATATCCATACTAAAAGCACGGGTAGTTTCGGTGCTTCCTTGCTTATGCATATAGCGTGGTTTATGTTGCAGTGTGCATAGTATAAAAACCTTCTTCGTGCCTAAATTTTCTCTTCTTCGGAGGTGCATCATGATACATTCGAAGAATCATATCATTGGACGAGTTGGTTTATGACAAGCAACAATGCTTTGCAACAATTTGGTCTGGTACTTGTTAAGAACTTAAGGAGAAATTTCAAGTGAGTGCATTTGAAAATGACATTTACAAATCTTGCATAGTGCTTTGAAGAGTGTGAAGAATATCGACAAACGAAACATATATGCATTTTGCCTTTTTAATATCACATTTTCTTGCTTTCAAGAGATTGAGAAGCAAGACAGATAACTCGACAAGTTCAAAGATGGCAATAACAAGAGTATAATTGTGTCTTTGTGAGATTGCTCGATCCACTTTAAAATATTTGTGGGATGCCATTTAAGCAACTCGGGTCAATTGCTCGATCCATTTTGCCATGATTGTGTCTTTACGGAATGCCATTTAACCAAATCATTAAACATTTATTTACTATAATTTGTTAAAAAAATGACATTGCTAATACACTTTCATGCAATACAAAATTTAGCAAAACATTATCATATTCTTTTTAATTTTTAAAACATATATTCTTCATTTTTTGAAAAAATATTTTTTTATTTAATGGCCGGATGAGATCGGCGAAGCGAGACGGCAATCACCGTAGCGGTGGACGACGATCCACCGATGGCGGATCGTCTCTTTCGATTTTAACTTTAGTAGAGAAGTTACTTTTTTTACTTTTGAAAGTTACTTAAAAATAACTTTTGAAGCAAAAAATTATTTGAAGTAAAAAAATGAAGTTGTGTTACTAAACGAATTTCGCTCCGAAAACATTTGTAAGTAAAAATTCGCTTCAAAAGTGTTATTATGCGCGTCCCTAGATACTCAAAGTCTTTGAGGTTACATATGAGAATCGATTTCAAGGCCGGCCGGAGAAACTCTTGCGTGTACACAATCCTTTGGGAAATTTGCGAAAAAACATCTTGAATTTGATCTCAAGCCTAGTGAGCTCGTGATAGAGTCGGGTCGCCCAAACCTCAACCTGGACTGGATTTGAGGCAGCGACTATTGCTAACCTCGAGTCCAGGATAAACGACACTCGGTTACAACGGGATGCCATTTAAGCAACTCGGGTCAATTGCTCGATCCACTTTGCCATGATTGTGTTTTTGCGGAATGCCATTTAACCAAATCATGGAACATTTATTTACTATAATCGTTAAAAAAAATGGCATTGCTAATACACTTTCATGCAATACAAAATTTTGGCGAAAAATTATCATAATTTTTTTAATTTTTAAAACATATATTCTTTATTTTTTTTAAAAAAAAATATTTTTTTATTTAATGGCCGGATGAGATCGCGCGGGCGAGATGGCGATCACCTGCAACGGTGGATGACGGTCACGGACGGCGGATCGTCTCTTTCTCGATTTTAACTTTAGTAGAGAAGTTACTTTTTTTTACTTTTGAAAGTTACTTAAAAATAACTTTTGAAGCAAAAAATTATTTCGAAGTAAAAAATGAAGTTGCATTACTAAACTAAGTTTTGCAAATTACTAAATAAAAATTAAAAAAACTCAATCTCTGAGTTACTATGAGAATCTGATTTCAAGGCTGGAGAAACTCTTGCGCGTACACAATCCTTTGGGAAATTTGCGAAAAAACATCCTGAACTTGATCTCAAGCCTAGTGAGCTCTGTGATAGAGTCGGGTCGCCCGAACCTCAACCTGGACTGGATTTGAGGCAGCTTGACTATTGCTAGCCTCGAGTCCAGGACAAACGACACTCGGTTACAACGGGAGGCTGGGCGTGGAGGCGGCGGCAGCGGTCGGCTAGTGATGGGTAGGAGCGAGATGGCAGATGAAAAAAAAATGTGTTGCAGGGTCCGTGTTTCTTTTTTATTTCTGGAAAGTGAAGTAGCAATTTCTTGCCTCCTAGATGGTTGCCTAGGTACTTCACGCCCTATTACAAAATGTTCGACTTTGCCACCGCTACCGCTGGCGGCTAGCATGGTGAAGCTATGATTCGACGTCACAAGGTGGCGGCAAGGGGATGTTGGTAAGAGGCGGCACCGCCGCTGGTCTCTGCATTATGCAGAGAGACTTCTCTCCCTTGCATGACAAATATAACTCCGCCAAGGTACGACCCAACTTTGGATTTCAGGGCTGCCCTATCACACGTTCATATTCCATCGAGCGAGGAAGTGAATAACCCCCTCGTTCTCGTCTCTCCAAACCCAAAGCTACCAAGAAAACCAGACAGAAATGGAGAGTTCAGGTTCATCTCGGGAACTCAGAAATATGTAACTGAAAACTCTTAGATGGTGGACAAATCCAGCAGCACAGAGAGAGTCGGGTTTCAGCATCTTGATCACCAGACTCGGTTCAAAGTCGATGCAATTTGAGCTCCGTTAAGACTGCTACTAGCGAAAAGCACAAAAAAACAATAAAATAAAAAAGAACTCCAGAAAGTCACGGTATAATGAAATGATTGTGCGCTCTACCATCATCAAACGAACTTAAAACAGAAATTCCCAACACAGCAAGTATGTCCTATTATCTCTCTCCTCACTTTACCTCTTCGTCCGGAGAACTACATGTGAAATTCTTAACATGAGTCTTCTAGCGCGACCTGCAAGGACAGCAGAACTGGAGAGTGCGCACTCTACATACTCTTAAGAACAGCTTTTATTAGATGGTGAAATGTTCTGTATCCGCATGATAGATGGAAAAAAGGGAGACCTCTCAGACGTCTAGAAAGAAAATCGGATGCACCCTTTGAGTATGACTGTTGTCGACAACCCGCCAGTCTATTTCCAGGGCACATTTCCTAGGCCTTGCGAATTGTTGCAGGCTCCAGTGCTATGGCTGAGAGGGCTTAGAGCAATGCCGGACGACCCGCTGACGGTTCCGCGCGATGGCGGGCTTTCGCCGGCTGATACTCCAGGCACATATCTTGACGGAGCAGACAAAGGATCGAGTAGATTGCCTGACGATCTAGACTCCTTCAAGCCCTCTGCAGTGAAACTAGCAACAACTACCTGAGAAAAGGACAAACATCACGCCAGCTCTGTTGTTGGAACCTCAGACAAAACAGAAAAAGAAGAAGGGAAAGTGAAAACATGAGAGGTAACTGATGGGGACTAGACAAATATCAGTAGATGCCATCCCCCCAATCTCGTAAAACAAAGCTAGAGTTTACCCAATGGCAATAACTCAAAAATGAGAAAGTTCATGAGATTTGGAGAGGCAAATGACCCTAGTTCAATAGGTGAGCAGGGCGTAAAAATTGTATATAATCAAAGGAAGCATTTTCAAACATCAGCAGAAGAAAATAATCCACTAAGGAGAGAGACCTGAACTGAGGATGCCGCAGTTAGGAGCCCTGCCACGCCACCGCCCAAAACACGGCCATCTGGACCAGCCAAAGACACACTCAAGCCCCCAGTTCTGCTGCGGTGACCACTGCTGTCTGATAGGAGGAAGGAACCCGAAAGAGAGAGAATTTCAAACCTTCCCTACATGACATTATGGGTAGAAAGTTCAATTCACGTATTCATTTTGCTAACATTTTGCATGAATAAGTTGTTGGAAAGAACAATTCCTGGCTTTTGGCACAATAAAGATTTCACGACGACTCGTACTACAAACTGATTCAAAATCATCAATTTGAACTGAGAAGTAGGACATTCTATTGAGACAGTATGGTGAAGCAACAATAAAATTACCGATCATCTCCTCGCTTACTCTAATAATATCCTTCCATAAATAAATAAATCTTTGGTGAAAAAGTGAGACCAATTGAAGTTTACATTACTGCGCTTTTCAATGTAATGTCTGAATATCCCCTTCTCATGCCCTCTCAAACTCAAGACAGACAGCCCGAGGCAAAGACTCATCCCTAGCTTTTTGACGTGAAACCCCGCAATTTAAAATATAACATGAAATGCAAAGAACAAAGGCAAAACAAACCTCGTAAGTTACAGTTCCACCAGAAGTTGCTGCTTGATACAATGTAACATTAGATATGGCTCCATTTGCAGACAAAATGCAGACAGATCTTGGGCCATTCTGAGAGAATGACATTATTTTCGCCGATACATCCTGAGAAGCAAAACACAATAAACACATTCAATTCCTTTCACGAGATAGAGGGCAATATCACGACGATATAAACTTCACAGGAGAGCACCACTAAGTTTCGAGCTCCTTGCATGAATGAAATGAAAAAGGATGGTTGGATCACTTCAGAAATCAAATAAAAGCGCAACACATATTTACTGAAGGCAGTTAACACAAATTTAGGAGCTAAGTCTGGCGGAATGATGATCATCAATGCTACAAGACCACTTAAAGGGCATTTTGTGTGGCTTTTAACCTATGGACTCACTTCTTGTTTCCAGCTTTTAATCCACCCAGCAGTTAGCCATCAAAGCCAGTAAAAAGCCAAGTGCATAGAAGTTGCTCCCTTGACATCCAAAACCTAATAGAAACTATTATTGAAGCCAAATATGAAAAGTTGCATGTAAATCCAAAAAGCCACAATATGATGAAACAAGCGTGCTGCTGCCACTCAACGTTTGCGTTGTAGCATTATACAGCATAACCACTCTTGCCAAGATCACTCAATCCACTCTCCTTCCGCACTACATATATTCGTTAGAGCATTGAGCACATTTAATCTGTTGCATCTCATCTTACAGCAGAAAATACTCCAATGTACCAGACCAGTCTCATCCTCAAACAAAATGCCACACTAGCATACAAAAAAATCACATCGAAGCAAATGAAAAACTGCTTTAATCTTTTTCTTGTCAAAGCCAATACGAGACACATAAAATCTTCATATATCTTGGCAGGATGGGATAAACAAATTTGCCTTCTCTCTTCTTTTTTTTCCCCTCTTTTCCCACCTCATGAAAAACTTTTGGAGAAGGAAAGCTCACACAAGACCATGCATTTTGAAAATGATTGCAATGAATGAAAGAATGTCTTCTACGGAAAATGCTAAAAAATATCAAGGAGGAGTCAAAAGAATACGAAGTATTTCAAGCTCACCTCTCCAGCTTTCACTGCAATGATGTGGGGTGCAAATCCAATGGCTGCTACTCCTGCAAGTCGGCAAGTTTCCTCATCAAAATGCCGCGGCAGAGAAAAGTTCAAAAACCAATGCTATTGAATTATACAAATAAAGACTCTTTTGAGAGAGAGAGGGGCTTATTACGTATCTTATTCTTGTAAACGAATCAATAAAAGAATTGAAAAAACTTTGTCTTTGCCTCTGTGTTCTGGTGTGGGGGGGCTTAGACAAAACGTTATCCTCTTCTTGGCAAGTCCAGAGACTATGCTACTGAAACATCGACCAACTAACGATGGCGCCATGGGCATAATATCATAAGCTTTTTGTTTTTTTCCAGCTAATTGACAACATGGTGGAGCATCCTGGAAGCAGTATTTCTAATAAAGAACACAGATATCAAGATGGAAGATCACAAGCAGATCGACTAATCTTAGAAAGGAATGATTTTTATTCTTAACAGTTAACATGGATTGTGGAGGCCACCTGTACATAAATATTATAAAAAAAAAAAGTTGTGGAGGAAAGAAAAAGTTGCCCATTGGCATCATAAACTTGTTATATTCAAACTGAAGGATCATTGATCAAAGAACACAATGCAATTCACATGGAGACAAAACATTTAGCCAAGATGAAATCATGAAAGAGATTATTTTTATTTACCAACTGCTGCCATTCGGTGCTTCCGGCCCGAACCCGGCGGCCGACCTCTGCCTTTCCTGCCCGCCGTGGGCGGGGCCATCCCCACAGCTGGTGGAGAAGCGAACCCGCTGCTATGAGGCGGCGGCGGCGGCACTTGTGACTGGGAAGGCGCCAAGCCCAGGGACGCGGGGCCGCCGCCATCAGGCGCATACTTCCTGGGCCGGCCCCGCTTCCTCTTGACGGGCTCACCCATGAGCCCCAGCCCGATTTCATCGCCGTGGACGCTGCCATTACCGGGCTGATGGTAAGTGGGCGAAACGGCGGTGGCAGCCACGGGCTTGTAGATGGCCGCGCCGTCGGCATTGTAATTCAAGCGGATGTCGCCGACCACTTGCTGTTGAGAAGCCGGGCTCGGGTTACTGGGCAAACCCGATCCATATGGCGGGTCAGCCCCCGACATTGTAGTTAACTGAGAATCTGAGGTGAAACAGTGATCCATTTGAGAAATTCTTCTTCGCAGAAAGAAACAAGCTGGGTTTTAAACCCTAAACCTCCCAGGTTTTATCTATTTTCCCCAGAAAAAAAAGAAAAAAAAACGAGATTGAACTCGATACTGAATTAGCAAATCGTAATGCAATACAGAGTAACGTAACTTCATAAATCAAAACCAACTCAATTACAAGGGGGTAACGAGGGATTGCCCAGTGAAGCTGACGAACCCTAATTTCATAAGAAAGAGACAAAAAATTTTGCCGCAAAAATCGGTCTTTTTCCTGCCCCCCCTTTTGCGTTTCAGCTTGAAATCTGACGAGAAACCAGGTGAAAATGAAAAATTCCAGGAATTTTCCGGGTGGACTTTGGGAAAATACATAAACGAATTCGGCATAAATCGAGGGGAAAATCAACGACGTTATGTTTACTGCAAAAAGAACCGTGAAGAGAAAAAAATATATATTGATGAAAAGGCGAGAGGGAAGGACCCACTCACCACGAAAGAATCAAGATCAACAGCTTCAAGCTTCACGCAAACAACACGAGATCAAGTGCAGATCCTAAGCCGGAGCTCGACTGCCGGGAGTGCCAGAATTTGCAGAATTTCCCCTAATTTTCCAATAAGTTTTTTCTTATATATTTCCTCGCCCTTTTTTTTGTTGACGTTTCCGCGTTTTAATATACCATTTTTGGGAGAAGAGCAGGTAAATAAAAGCAGCCCATGGAGCTTTCCCACGCGCGCTTTTTGGCCACGTGACGGGTACCCGAAGCCGTCGCCAAAAGGGCACGGCACACAGGACCAAATCACATGCCATCCCCAACTTAGCTCCTTTGCTAATCCGAAGATACTTCAGGTCAACTCATCACAAAAGTTTTATGTGATGATCATTTGACTAGGGCTTAGTGATCCTGTCTTTGCATCACTTTCAAAGGGTTGGGGGCACTCAATCAAAGAAACGCGACGTTTCGGCACGAAAAGAACTTCAAAAAATAAAAAAAATAAAAACAAGTGCAAAGGGAACTATCAAATTGCAGTTTTGAAGCATACGAGAATATTGAAATCCGCGGTCTCGCCCCCCTAAGGAAATCTAGCACAACCACGGCCCCATGAATTAGGACATCATAAGCATTTCAACCAAGAACATCAAAAGCCTCAACCAACGCGACCGAAAGAGACATCAATATCTACAGAGAAGACCGAAATATGTTGCCTGTGATTTTTAGTGTATCCTCTGGAGCTTAGCCGATTAACCACCTGGATGAAACACGAAACTCTGGAGTTTTAGTCTCGTCTCATCTGTCACCTCTTTAGAAACCTGTGGCATTTATCTGTGAATGCCTTGTGGTCTTTCTTCTTGATTCAAGTATCCTTGCACAATGAGAGAAGAGTTTTTCCTTCAGCATAACTAGAAAAAATCTATTTCTATATCAGGGGTCTTCCCAATCACCGATTGAGACCCATCGTCTAATCCTCCCCAACAAAACCCCCGGCATTTCCTGCCGGCTTTCTCGGAAGAATCGTCACACAACTTCTCACATCCTCTATATGGTTGCCGCTAAGAAAAATATTTGTCACCCGAAAAGATGGAAAACCCCAGCTCTTCGGCCCCCAAGGAATGAATCTAGCCACAAGCCAAGCTAACCAATCATCACGAGCATATTCCAGTTTAGCTAGTGCAGCCGACATACTTCCTCCACAACTTGTGGTGGAAATCATCGCCGCTTTACTTTGCTGCAACCGATTCAGTCCTACCCTCTCTCTGATCAGCCACCTTAAAGTGGGGCTTAGATGGATATACAAAGATGGTAGAAGCATTAACCGATGGTTGGTAACCTGCTGAATATCTTACTGAAGTCAGAGTAACTTTTGGCAGCTGCAGCGGCCCTGAAACCAGTGGCACTAACTTATAACTAAGGATGTGCTCAGACTTTGGAAGGATATAGGTTGTACCGTTGTGCGACCCAGATAAAACGAAGCTTTGGGAATCTGCCAGTGAGAACTTCACCTCTTGAAGGAGCTGTGTTTGGTTATGAATTTTGATAAAGTATGTGAATGGATCTCCGAGAATGCCATAAGGAGGACATTCCAAAGTTATAGTCAAGGGGGCTAACTCCACGTTCACATCGGGTAGCTTGTGTCTCGTCAGAACACTATCTTCTTGTATACAACTCACCTGCACTCCACTTCCTGGATGCCGCCTCCATCTAAAGCACGCAGTTCCTATCCCAAGTGTTGATGAGTTTACCTGAGGAATCACCATGAAAACCTTCCTAAACTCCTCTCCCGGCACCAGAAGGCCAGAATGTGCAAGATCCTCACTTCCAGGTTTTATTAAACATGAGGTAGCTGCACAATCTTCATCCACTTCAACAGACAATGATTCCACCTGCAAAGGAACCTCTGTACAATTCTTGGCACTTAAGATTAGTATACTTGTCTCATTAAGAGGTAAGGATGTGAACTGGTTATTTTCAGAAACCGCCTTCATCATTGAGAGTAACAGGGGATCACGCCTGAATGGCAGCAAAAACCGGTGGCTGATTAGAACAGGGTTCTGTCCTTCAATCTGTAAGCTCTTATGGACATGAAACTTTTGAGCATTTAATTCATTTCCATGGGGAGAATAGCCAAGTGATACATATAGCATGACGGGCTTTGGTCGGTACCATTTGATCTCTAATTTGCAGGACCACGTGTCTCCAATTTTGAGAAATGGGATGGAAACTAATCCAAAGGACTGTTGGATATTGTTAATTTTCTCAGCCTCTTTTTGAGATTCCTCTTCCCATTCTGCTCCAGCAACACTCAGGAGCTCAACATGATGACCGTCCATGGTAGATGGTTCTGTTTCCCTAGGACTAAACAAGCCACCTCCTTTTACATCAACCAAATTGATCTTCAACTCACCAGAATAGATATCATGGCCCCTAGCTGCTATATTAACAGGAACCATGAAGCTCTCTCCTACTAAAGCTGCTCCAGAATCACCTAAATTAAGATCAACAAGGGGCTCGGCCTCTTCAACTTGGATAACCTTCTGACCAGTGATTGCAAGAGCAGGATCCTTGGTAGGATAAGTCTCTACACGGTCTTCAAATTTCCAGAGGGGTAAACCATCCATGGACGCAGGACTTTCTGCTCTGCAAAATATGGTGAAGTGTGGTCCAAGTTTTGCAATTACTGATATGCATTCTAGCTTCCCACTTTGTTCTGGAAAAGACAAACATGTTATATCTTCCACAGTCCAAAAAGTAGTGATGAAGGTCCCAAGAAAAACACCATGGAACAGCTTTTAGCTCAAAAAAGTATGTGGAGGGAGTATCAAAGATCTACTTGACAAGCAATGACCTAGAACACAAAGACCAAGATTTCTGTCTTCACAAGAATCGAAGAAACAGAAGAGATAGGGAAGAGTAATTATATTAAAAACTAGATTCTGGTAACGTGTACAGTCAGATCAAACATAAGAGAGCTAAACCGTGCGCAACTGGTGTAAGCTAACTCAAGAGCAACAAAGAAACGAAGACCTACTGCCGCTACTAGAGCCAGGTCCCTGAACTGTTAATAGAAAGAGACAAACCTGATTTAATTTCATATGTCAGCCGGAGCCATTTGTTGGTCACAAGTGATAAAGATGCAGCAGTTTCTACCCGATGATTTTGCTGCCCACTGATGATTTTTGAAGTTGAATGAGGTCTTTCAGCATTTGTGATAGTAAAGTTATACTCTGACTGGTTGAATTGGACTTCTAACTGATCAATCTCAGTAGCGAGGGGCAATTGAGATAAAAGTGAGAGTGTCATCAATGTAGATGCACCAGGCTTCACTGTCTGTTCATGGAAAGCCACTGAAGCAAGAAGCACTGATCTAAGAGGACTCACAAGGTCAATCTCTAGGTGAAGGGGGTTTCCTTCTGTGACATTTAGGTCATAACTTTCTTCAACTGATCTAACTCCCGACTCTCCGCTGACCAGTTCCAAAACCTCCTTGTGAATACTTTCTCTCTCTGGAAGACTTGGAGGACCAGCTGGACCACATTCCTTGAATCCAAGAGACTGGATGTAATCAGAAGATACAGGTAGCGAAGCCATTTCTAGGGAGCTCTCTACAAAATTTTTCACCGCACCCATTTTCTTAGAGCACTCTCTTGAGTAACCTAAGGCCTCCCACAACAGTATGACCCAGCCCTCTTGTCTGTATAGATGGGCGAAATTATCAAAAAACTGCTTCGCAGTTGTGAAGTCACCAACCAAAAAATGTTCTTTAGCGATCTCCAATCCACAAGTGGATCCCATTCTCTGGACTTTGAGGTTACTGTATGATTCATAAGATCTCTCAAACAATGCAATAATTTCATAGGAATCCTGGAACCTTTTCCCTTCTGCAAGAGCATAATGAATGTACTCCTCATCGTCAATACTGCATGATCAGATGAAAATATCAACCAGACTGAAGAACTAACAGACCATATAATTTTAGAATTAGCCTTCTAATACTTACGGCTGGAAGGAAAGTGCTTCTCCTTGCTCTAGTAGTCGAGCGAATTGCCCCACAAATGTGAAAGGCGCCACAGATTCAGCACCACCATCAATTTCATTTGCATTGGCCAACATTGATAAGGCAATGTCTAGAGAAGACTGCTTCTTCTTCAAGTAGTGAGCTGCCAACTGAATTAGGAAGTGTAAACACAAGATCGGAACAAGGTCAAAGAAAAAGTAACCAATATCGAGGCCATCCTGACAGATAGCAAATAACTTTGCATCACAAGGCCATAGAAGACCTAGTAATCAACATATCCCAAAGTTGTCAGGAGAGGTTAGGTTTCCGGCACATAGTGCCAATGCCTAAGAGACAGATCTGCTTCAAACATGAATAGCACAATGCATGCCAAAATTTTCAAAAGAGGTTTTCAACGCACTGCAACAGTGGCCAAAAGAGTGTTGCTTCAATCATGAATAGTGCACAGAAGATAAAGCTGAAAGAAAAACATGTACCATAAATCATGCACATCATAATATAATAGCAAAGAAAAAGCCCTTAGCGGTCAAACAGTTATTGACTGATAAATATTCAAACTTCTGGTTCCTCATCTCTCGCCAAGTTTAAGTTACGACATTGGAGGATACAAGCATTGCAGATAACCAAGATCTGACGCATCTAAAGTAGGTATGAACTTTTTTTATCTTAAGTGACCTGAATTGCATATGGTGGTCCATTATGCAGATAAGGGAGTTCTTCAAAATGCAAGAAGAATCTCTACCTGAAAGTAATAAGCAGGACGAAATTCCCACTCTGTCAAGCCTCTATCAGGATTGTCTGCAGCGATAGACGAAATGGTTTGAGTACTTGCAGAACTTGTCTCAAGCAACTCAGCAAAAACCAAGAATTGTCTGCTCATCCATTCCCAGTGAAGATATATAGCTTCTGGTGCTCCTATAAGCCTTTTGTATGAAGCATTATGCTGGCGGAACCATGTGACTGCTTCTATAATCTTACCACCATGCAGCAACAAAGTTGATACCTTAAAGTGCAACTGTTCTGCAACATGTTTTATCTCAACTAACCGTTGGATTGGGGGCAATCTTGTCGAAGTCCCGATCATCTAAATGTAGAAACAAAATGCAAAATAAATAATAATAATAATAATAATAAATAAATAGATATAAATCAATCAGTGTCAAAGAACATGGGTGTAAATTAAGCCTTAATAGCAACTTCAAGACATAATATACAAAGATAAATAAAAATTCTCAATATGATATCAAATACAAGCAAGCCTAACTTCATCATATGCCCACATTTGTCTCCTTATGAATTAACCAAGAGGCCTTGACTTCTATAACATGGTCTCTCATTCAATTTCCAGATACTTGCAAATATGGGATTTGACAATATATCTACAGGGAAGTACTATTCCAAATTCAAAAATAAAATATCAAGAGGACTACAGCACTGAACTATACATATCAGAACTTGTAATTACTACCAAAGGCAGAAGGGTATACCTCTCGAAGTATGCGATAAGCCTCTTCATAAAACCTTAATGCTTCAACCCAATCCCTTCGGAACTCTGCATATACAGCAACCTGGCATTGCTCATTCATAAGGACTATAGTTGAAACACAAGAAGGTCAAACTAAGAACAACAAAGAGCAGATCGAGCTGACAAAGGGAAGGGTTTTTACGTATGTTGTCGTAATTATAAGAAATCTTTTGTTTTACTTCTTTCTGCCAAAACTCGGAAGTTATGCAAAGCATTGAAGTTGCATGGAGTATTAATTATTCATATTGGACACGCATCAAAGCTGAAGCAAAAAATTTTCTTCCAACAATGATCAGCTGTATTTGATGAATGAAGAAGCACAAAAGGAGCAAAGCAAAGGAACCAATTTTTTAGGTCCAGCATCTTGTAGCGGAAACAACTGCCATGCAATCTTCGTTATGGCCCTGCTGGTTGTAGCAGATAATTTCTACTTCATAAACTTAGAATCTGATCATACAGTTGAGCTGTAAAAAGATAAAATCACTCGTGATGTCTATTACTACAAACAGATTGTCAGGTAAGATATGATGTCACATGAGGAATTGCTGAGTCTTGTCAAAAGATAACAATAATAATGGTCCTTACTTTGAAGCAATAGCGTATATTTAATTCAATTGAGCTGAAGCTCTTCTTCTCGACCCGTGTTTTCATCCTTCGCCCTTCATCTCTATAATATGTATTGGCTAACTCAACAAATATATTGGCCAATCTGCACAAAGCAGTTCCGTCAAAACTTTGATCTTCAATATCACTCAAAGGACGAAGAAAGCAGAGTCAACATGATAGAGACATGCCTGTTGAGAGATTGTTTCAGTTCCGAAGCATCACTAGGAGTATAGATAACAAGGTACTTGGAATCAATGTCAGCACGCTTACGTAGTGCAATCATTCGATCTTCATTAATATCATCTGCACCGCATAACTCAGAACCATCACATATCAACTATTAAGAAGTTAACATACCAAATAATTTTAACCCGTGTCCCCTTAAAAACCTAATCAAGGACACGTATGGTCTTTACAAAGTTGGAGAAAGTATAAAACAACGTCCCAAAAAAATTCATTGGAAGATTCTCAAAAAGAAAGGAGTACATCTTGCCTTTATCTAAGTAATAACGGACATGTATGATGGTGATGATACTGAATTTAGAATGTATAGGGAGACAGAAGGCATTCATATAAGCACAGGGTTACACCAAAGCCATCTTGCCTTTATCTAAGTAATAACGGACATGTATGATGGTGATGATATTGAAGTTAGAATGCATAGGGAGACAGAAGGCATTCATATAAGCACAGGGTTCCACCAAAGCACAACTCTAAGTCTATTTTACCCTCCAATGGACAAGTTGACAAGAAATATCCAAGATGATAAACCACAGGGACAATTGGCTTTAGAAACCATTTTCAGTTTTCATTCTCATCAATTTTCATTATCATTTTCTATTTTCGTGAAAATTTATAAGGTAAGTGAAAATGAAAATGTCACAAAAAGAAAATCATGAAAATGCATTTGGCTACATCTTCTTTTCATTCTATCTTTTTAATTTCGATACAACAAAAAAGAATTAATAATTCACAATTATCATATAAAATTTAGAAAAATAATCTTGTAATTGTGTTCAAGTCTCCAATATTGCTTGTCTACAGGGTTTGACTAGGCCTTGTATGCATGTAGCCTTTATTCATCTAATAGCTTGACATTTTGGATTGACATAGCTTTAATATCGATATAACAAAAATGAAATTACTAATTCACAATTATCATATAAAATTTAGAAAAATAATTTTGTAATTGTGTTCAAGTCTCCAATATTGCTTGTCTACGGGGTTTGACTAGGCCTTGTATGCATGTAGTGTTTCTTCATCTAATAGATTGAGATTTTGGATTGAAATTCTAACATGATATTAAAGCCCTACTCCAGTTGTTCATGCCTTATCCAATGTCATAATTCATGAGTTATTCGTATGTCTTGCTCTCTATTTGTCAATTCCATAAGTGGTTCTTACTCCAATTTGCACTTAAGAAGTGGTGTTAAAGTATCATGCATTGCTTGTCTACGAAGTTTGACTAGGTCTTGCACACATGTAGTCTCTCTATTATTAACTTTAAGTTTTTGAGTTGCAAATTCTAACAATTCACATAACTACATCCTTGCTCCTCTTTTTCCTTTTCTTTAAATGGATTTTCAAGGAAGCTTCAAGAAAACTCAAAGAAGCTTAAAACAATTATCCCAAATTCAACAAAGCTTCACAATAACACAGAGGAGAAATGTTTTGCTGAAACATGCTATGCCTTTAGCCCCCAAAAGCTTATCAGCTGTTGAACAAGTGCCATCACAATGATAGAGTTCTCTTCAAACATATTGCTAAATTTTATGAGCTTAGTGAAGTATTGAGAGAGAGAGAGAGAGAGAGAGAGAGAGCGAACCACACAGCGAGTAGAAACCATGGTACGAACTAGGAAGCGCTTGCGCAAAGTAAGAAAAAGTAGTGAATAGACTGGAGAAAAAGGAGCTTTGTACTTTGGAAGAAGATTTCATGCATTTCCATTTGAAACGGAAGTTTTGAGAACCACAAAATGGTGCTTCCATTCTTGAAGCCGTAAAATTGGGAATATTAGCTCTCCCTTCTTTTGTTTGAAAACATTCCCGAGATGACCAAACTCATTTTTCTTGCTCTTTTTCTTCATTTTCGAATCAAAATGAAAACTAATTGATGAATTCTCTTAAAAAAGCGCCTCAGTATATGATTTTTGTGGATGATATCGCGCATTGATAGCTGAAACCCAAACAGGAGTGAGCAACAAACTAAACGTTTGGAGGGAAGTGGGCTTTAGTCGAAGTTGGTCAAAGGTAAAATATAGGACACGTAAGTTCAGGAAAAGTAAAAGTTTCAACAATTCTTTTGTGCAAATTGGAGACCAAGAAGTCTCATGGACTGAAAACTTCCAATATCTTGATTTTAATTAGCAAAAGGTGAGAGAAATTAATGGAGATCTCACCCATGGTGAACAAGCATGATACATGGAGAAGTGTGTCAAGACATACTCAATTTGTAGTGAGGAGATGTAATCAGGGGGTGGAGACTTGGGTCAACAAGGCAGGGAAGGCCGGAAATTACGTAGAAGGAGATGATAAGGATCAGAACACCTAGACCTTACCGAAAACTTGATACGTAATTGAGTGGAATAACGTAAGAGGATTCACATAGGCAAGTTGATATTGTCATTGTTGCTTCTATGGATTTTCCACAATTAATAGGGAAAGAACTTGCCATATGTTCATGAGTGCAGCGGTTGATGCCAACCATTCCAAAATACTAATTAAACGGTTCGCTAGTGAGAGAATGTCTTGACTTTCTTAGCTGAACCACATTAAAAGCACCTCTTCACATACCAAAGTAAACCAGACTTCAGAACTGAGGATTCTATTAATGAAAAAACCGAAACACTTGCACTCTCAACATAAACCAAGAGAGTGTCATACCCAACATTTAGTTTCTTGCAATACACTCGCTATGAATGGACGAGAAGTTGACCACAATTATTTTCTGAAACCTACAACTATAAATAGTTGTCCCTGAAAGCAAGCCCGGGAAAAAAATAAAAGGACATGGGCTACGTACCTGCAGAAGAAGATTGTACCACAATGACAACCAGTTTGATGTTCCGCGGCCGAGCTGCAGCTCTATAATCAGACAGGCATTAATGAATAGAGCTACTATTTGGTGAGTGCACCATTGTTAAAACTGAAAAATTAGTTGTACCATGGAGCGTGACCACCCATCACAGCATGTCTACGAATGTCATGGTGAGTGGCGTGAATGGAATATGTTCTCGTGATTGTGATTAAGTTATGAGGCAATCAACTCCTATTCGTGGTTCATCGTCCTATATAATTCTCACTTTTAACTACCTAAAAGAAGAATGATGAGTGAGTTATGAGGCAATCAACTCCTATTCGCGGCTACCTAAAAGAAGAATGATGAGTGAGTTATGAGGCAATCAACTCCTATTCGCGGTTCATCGTCCGATATAATTCGCTTTTTTAACTACCTAAAAAATTAGTTGTGACATGAAGTGTGACCACCCATCACAGCATGTCTACGAATGACGTGGTGAGTGGCGAGAATGGAATATGTTCTCGTGATTGTTATTAAGTTATGAGGCAATCAACTCCTATTTGCGGTCCATCGCCCAATATAATTCTCTTTTTAACTACCTAAAAGAAGAATGATAAGTGTTTCAATGTAGTTGAGCAAAAATGAAGTGAATTTCCAAATCCGGGAGGCAGACATGAACTTCATGAAAGAAAAATCATCTCAACACGATCGGCGTATATCTATTAGAACAACCTGCAGGAACTATCGATGTAGCGCTCTAATAAGGAACTAAATCCGAATAATCACCACTCCACGTTATTCACACCGCACGCAAATGAATCAGAACTCACGCGAAATCACAGCTCTTACTTGAGGTTCTCGAGCTCGGTGCACACCTGGAGCCACTGAGCGGGATCGCCGGACACGTGAGCGGAGCGGAACATGGCCGCGACCACAGCCGGAACCCTAGTCCGGTGCTTAAGCAGCCAATCACGCTTCAGGATCCCGCTCGGAGGGTCCCCGGCGCCAGGCTCCTTCGCCTTCTTCGTCAGGACGGCCTGGATCTTCGAGAAGTCGGGCAAGGCGAGCACGTTCATCGGGGGCTGCAGCGAGTGGAGGTGACCGGAGATGGCGGGGTGGTGGTCGGAGCACCCGACAAGCGAAATCAGCGCCACCGGCGGGGTGCGCAGCTCCTCTGGGTACTCTTCCATTGGAATCCGATCCGGAATGCGCCCAGATCCTTCTCCCTCTTCTTCTCCTTCTTCTTCCGCCGCTGCTTCTTCGTTTGCGCGTTGGACAGAAACGGCGAATGCGACGAGCGAAATCGGATCAAATCTGTATGTTCGATCGAGAGAGAGAGAGAGAGGAATTTGTTATGACTTGCGAGTGCGTCGAGTGTCAACTGCGAAATCAATATATCTTTTTACCCTTTTTAATTAACTTTATATTGCATTTTCTGGAAAGAAAAAACTTTATTTCGCATTTCTTTAAATTATTTTGATATCTATTTTACAAAGGCCCAATACCAAAAAAATTCAAGTCACGTGGAATTAATTAACTGTGATTATTGACGGAAGGCTGACGTGGTAGAATTGAGACAAAAGTAAAAATTCAATGTTTTTTATGAGACAAACAAATTAGATAAGCCGATAAAGGGTGTTGGACGAGTTGGTTGAGTTTATTAGGCGCTTAGATAGTTAAACCGATAAGGTCTTGGGTTTAACTCTCAACGACCATGTCTTGAGAACTTACCCACAAGCGAGATATCCCCACCACCCCAAAAAATAATTTATTGCACGTGAAATACATCGATTAGAAAAAAAAAACCAAATTAGATATAATTAAAATAGATGCTAAAATTAGAGTTTTTTTTTTTTAAAAAAAATAGGACGATCTTGAACTTCAAAGCATCATAATCACTCTCTCTCTCTCGCTCTCTCAATCTCGAATTATTTTGAATACAATATCATTTGAAAAGATGACACAAATGGTTCTTGAATTTTAACTTAAAGTGTAATGTGATTCTTGAAATTTTAATTTGTTTAATGTGATCCTTAAACTTTGGCGGAATGTGTGATGTCATCCCTAAACTTTAAATTTGTTCGGAGAGTACTGAACTTTTCAAACATGTTTAATTTAATCCTTAGGCTAAATAAAAACACTTAATATTGTCTTTCTATTAATTCAAGTTCAAAGGCGATATTGAATATTTTCATATAGTTCGAGGATTAAATTGAACATAAATCAAAAGGATAGAGACCACATTGAGTGAATTGAGCGTTTGGAGATGACATTGCACATTAAAATAAAATTTAGGAACCATATTGAGCAGTTAGAAATTCAAGAACCACATTGCGTTGAATAAAAGTTCAAAAATCATTTATGTCGCTACTCCATATCATTTCGTCCAATTATTGGAACTTTGAAATTTTTTGTTTTCGAGTAAACATCCTCACATAAAATAAGTTCAAAACTTGGATAAATTTATCTCCTTTTCATATAAATGTATGTGTAATAAAATATTGTGCAAGACCTATTTAATAGCAAAGCGTGTGCACTAGAGTCGCAGATGTCAATATTGATTTACAAAATTGATCAGCCTACCGAAAGTTCGATTTAGATCGGCAACCGGCGCTACCGCCGATCGCACCCTCGATCTCCTCTCATCTCCGACCTCTTGCTCTTTTCAGTCTTTTTTTCCTATAAAGTGATCATTTCCCAATTTCAATAACAAACTTGGCACCATAATAATTCCTTAAAAATAGCCTGAAAAGAAGAAAAGAAAGGCACAATCTCAATTTTTAAATAGAAAAGGAGAAAAAAATGCAAGGATCGCGTAATGGCCACCATAGATAGAAACTAATGATTAGCTTCTTTGGATGACATGTTTGATGATTGTTATCAGGGAGAAGAGTCCCCTTCATTGGATAAGCGATCCTAAACTCACGCTTGTTTAGAAAAAATGAACCATTCCAAAAAAATTCTGAAATTATTTTTATGTCACTTAAAATAATTAGCCAAATAAAAATAAATTCATTGTCAATAACAATTCATGTCTAAACACTTTCTGGGAACTTGTTCGGAGATGAATATATTTTTGCTCATTTTTTTTTAAAAAATATTTTCTAAATCATTCATTTTTTGTAAAACTAATGGAAGCATCGGTCACGTATTAGACTCATTCAATCAAAAGATTAAATCAACCCAGCCGGATGCATCCGATGCTATCTCCACATCCTTGTTTAAGAGCCCCTGGCTTTACCATTCGCCTTACGAGGCGTAAATGGAAGAAGAAACCCTGAGTCTTGAGCAATTAGATGCTTCTGCTGCTGCTGCATAATAAAAGCTCAATTGTCTCAATTATCAGAGCACGGAACAGAGTGGGAAAGAAAATGATGTACGCTAGGGAATTGTTTTACACATCATCCAATTGATAAGGCAAAACAAACAATCGAGGATCAATGCGAAACAGCACTTTCATCCAGACAGCGGAAACAATCGAGGGTTACGCTAGGAGTAGACCGCGGAACCGACCCGGGTACGAAATCCGTCCCGAAAGAATCAGACATTGATTCCTTAAGGTACAGGGAGGAGATGGTGTTTCACATGACCGCAGGAAAAACCCTGTTTCCTGCAAAACTGCGCCATCGGATCTTTCCATGGCAAATAGTCCGAGCGATGGCGTGAGAACACGTTCTACTGACGCGGTGGAAGAGCGCCCCTGGCTCTTCCATGCACCTGACTCCGGAGTTCGAAGTGACTCAACATCTTACAACTGACTCTCTGGTATCGTGATTCACAAAAAAGGATGACCTGCAGAACAATCGGATTCATCTTAAGAAAAGTCCGTCTCGACAGAAACACGGGAAATAACAAAACGGGGAAAAGACGATTGTAACGGTTGAATTCAAGATTTCTTTATATGCTGGAATCATCAATGGCGATACGTTCAAAGGCCAAACGATTTCATTCTCGCTCAAGGAGGACATGCTTCAAGTGGGGTATGATAAGATCCTAGATAGTTCCTATATCCAGCATAGAGTAAGGAATGCCCACAACAGGAAAAGAAATACACTTTAGAACTATTGGTGAATGTCATGAGATGTGATCAGACATAAGGGTAATTCACTGTTTCGCCAAAACTTCGGTCAATATCGTTATCACCACTACACTTTACGAAGCCATTCCATTATCATCAGTCTTCTACACAAATTTCAACAATCATTAATGTGCCAGTGCACGGGAACACTAAACCCAAGGCGGCATGCTATATGGCTACCAAACCCAATTGACAATTGACATGCCACATGGGCTACACAATCCACACTGCTGAGCAACAGCTCCACGTCACATGACAATGCACACCATGCGAAGCGTTTTATTTACCTAGCCACATTATCTACCACATAAAACAGATGTCAAATTGTTCTTAGTGAGACAATACCCTTTTCCATCAGCAACCTTTCCTGATTTACTAGGATCATAACACAGCTTATGCAAACAGAAATTCCATTAAAAGAGCTGCTTAATAAGAATATATTTGGTACAAAGTGAGCAATGTCCAAAAGTTCATTATAGCATAAGAAATTAGGCTCTATAGAATATTCATATTGACATGGCAAAGCTGATTTACACAAATGTAAGACAGTTGGGGTTCATAGGTTAATTTAGGTTGACATGATGACAGTGGTAAAACAAAAGGGAGCATCATCAGCTAGAGGTTGATCTGAAAATAAGCCATTTTAACATGGCCTAAATGGTGTAACGATATGTTCAATAATTTTTATCATGTGGTTATTGAATGTATTTGAGGAGGTCATAAGTACAAATTGTAAAAGGATGTGCTAAACATGCAAAAAAAAATTTCTTGCATTAGTAAAGCATAGAACTTCAGCTACTAAAATTCTGAGCAGCAGCATTAATTGCAGCTAAAGGTACTCCTCCATACCTCTAGATGCCAAGATGACAGCTTGCAAGGCTAGATATGAAGCCTGCCACGCAAGTAGCAGAACCGCTGCTCTAAGTCCTGTGGCAATCTAAGGATTACCTGCATACCACTGGGGAAATTATTAAACCTTTATCACCAACCTATTTTGGAAAATAGACAAGCAGACAAGGTGAAGAAGTTGTGCCTGTCGATGTGATTTCTGATCACCATTCAACCAGCTGTTTGATCAGAACCACTAGTGAACTGGGGGAATGGGCAGTAACTATAATCTGTGCTTGTCCAGGAGCTGGTGCAGCCATACCTGGGAAAATTAATGAACCGAATATCAAAAACTGATCTGAATACATTATCCTGATATCTTCACGGTGAAGCATAAAATCTGAAATACATTAAACTCATGACAGCAACACCGACGTGAGAGAAGTAGAGTCATCTGTCACGTGGCTGCATTTATGAAACAGACAACCTAGGAAGCATCAACACTCTCCGGGGCCTACATGTCGTGTCGGACGCATGTCGGACACTTCAACACTCTCCGACGTGCAACCAACACGTGGTCAGCGCTAAGCTAGCGACACGCGAGTCCAACATCTCAACACGGCATTACCGCTCAATTTTAAGCATTTTCAATAAATTATGGATCAAAATGTAAATCTATACCCAGCCGCCTCAAAATTAATATACCCAGCATGCCCAGAAAAACCTAATCGTGAATCCCTAACAGAAAAAGAAGATATTTTTTATATATACATTTAATATACAACGTATCCCAACGTGTCGGAATTCTCTATTTTTTGAGAAATGACGTGTCGTGTCATATCGTTAAGTGTCGCATGTCGGTGTCGGTGCTACTTAGCAGACAACACTGTTCATGTGAATATGAACAACACAAAAGTGCATGAACTAAGTGGAGAATCAACATGCTTAAGTTCAATACTCAACAAAAAAACAAGGCGTAGAGTAGGGTTAAATGCAGTGAGTCAGAAATATCCAGCAGTATAAAGCAAAGTTAGCACCCAGCAGTATATAAATGCAGTATCAGTTGGAAATAGGACATTGTTATACATTGCCACCCCAGCACCAGTCACTCAGTGTCAAGGGAAACTGAGTATTTTCACAGCTATGCAACATATTTCGTATTACACACCGCATCTCATCACATGGTAGTTGAGTAAGTGGGAAAATATATGGCATGGTGAACAAATTGTTAAAATCTGTTAAAAGTTCAGATTGTCTTTAATAGAAAATACGGACAGGTATGCGATCAGTTTTACACGGGTAAATGTATATAACATATATGCACGTGTTCAGACACAGTTGATCTCTTTAAGAACGAGCAAAAAGATTTAATAGATTTAGGAAGAGGAACTCTGCCTGCAGGATATGGTGCTTGGAGTGCAGGGATTGCAGCTGAAGCACCATTTACATTTGGTCCAGTAAATTGCACTACATGCTGATTTGGCATAGCATAACTTTGTGGGGAAGCATAGCCATAACTGCTCGAAGGTGGATGTCCCACTTGTCCGTACGAGTATAGACCTGCACTGGCCGTGCCAGGCACACCATATATCTGAACGTAATTCTGGGCCAGATAAGGGTTGTAAGCACTCTGAAAAGTGTTAATTGAAGCCCAGAGGAAGAGTCCAATTAGCATATTAACGACATAGAAATGTTAAAAAGTCCCTATCCCTAATTCAACATGATTCAAGTCACCGGTATTTGAAGTGCTTACCTGCGGGTAGACGTACTCAGGTGCATATGTTGTGTACCTGCCGTAATGAAAATAATGGATCTCTTAGAATATAGTTTTGGCTTATGCTGTTGACAGGCAAACTTCCCGTTACACACCGAAGGTAACATGCTCTCTTTTTTTTTTATTATGAGAAATGAAGGTAACATATGATTACCTTTTTCGACAGCAAATATCAACAATACTAGCAAATAACACAAGGCCAATTGACTTAGTTGTTTTTCATAATTTCTCCTGATTATACAATGATTACAAACTGAATCACTATATTTCTAATGTTGATTACGTATGACAGCATGAATCATAACTTGAGAATGGATACCGAAACTATTGTGGCAATGTGTACATCAACTCTCTATATCTATCCCAAGGTTGCAATAACTGAAAGACACACGAGAATCTCCAGAGGAGAGATATGCAGCAATCATCACGTAGCTAGTATTAATGCTCACCAATTACTTCTAGCACATTATTTTTTCCAAACAAGCAACCTCAA
The DNA here is from genome assembly GCA_021437795.1 of Rhodamnia rubescens. Classification (NCBI taxonomy): domain Eukaryota; kingdom Viridiplantae; phylum Streptophyta; class Magnoliopsida; order Myrtales; family Myrtaceae; genus Rhodamnia; species Rhodamnia rubescens. The sequence goes on from JAILYA010000046.1 coordinate 642,382, forward strand.
CAATTTTACTCAATATGGGATTAGTCAGTATTTAATAAACTAATGCTCCTGCAAAACTCAAAACCTGTAGTTCGGAAGTTTTCAGTTAGCTGCTATGATAATGACAATCACCACCAAGCCTTTTCCTAAATGGAGCTCAGAATGGATCTTTTTGTGCCACCACAACCCTATTCAGTATTAAATTCACTGAAGCATCCCAATTTCTTGAAGTTTCTACTTCTGCAACAAAATCATGTGAACCTAAGGAATTGAACCGTATTTAGTATCAACAAAGTGGGCAAAATTAGCGAATCATGACGTGTCTCCATTTTGATTTGACACATAAGGGCTGCACTTTAAAAAGGATCCATTTGGCCAAAGTAAACAATCTCAAATTAGAAAAGATAAGGGATCTCAAGGCATGAAGTTTTGCAACCAACCCATAGGGAGGATAGACAAATCCAGGTTGATAACCATAAGTGCTTGGTTGCTGGTAAGAAGGGCTTCCAACATATGTACTCCTTGGGGTCTGCACGCTCCCAATAAGAGGAACTACCGGTCTCATCCGCCCTAAAAACAGAAACAGAAAGAAGACGCATGTTAACGGACATTGACACTTACAAATTCCATGAGTATCAAAAACATTAGAGACATTATTATTCATCATGGAAGGGCCGGCATGAACATCATAGAACCAAAGTTCTAATAGGATCAGGCATCACTAGCATGATCTCAACCCTTTGTATTCAGCAATTGATCCATCATAAACAATACAGCTGCCACACGTATGCATAAACATTTGCAAAACTTATGGACGCACACGTTTGAATATAAAGCATGTTATTACAAATGTATCCACTTGTAATATGCCTCAGGCACCACTTGGCAAAAAAAGCAGTTTAGTCCACTCAAAAAGAATATGTCAATGAGAAGTCAGAAATAATTTCACACAAGTAGAATGTCAAACATTTATTCATGACCTCTACTAGTTACCTAGTTCATTTTCAAATGCAGATGGAGAAAATTAAGTACCAAAAGAAACAGGTGGACGTAGCCGTCCGAGAGCAGCCAAATTACAATTAGCTCTCCTGCCATCAATAACTGGACTGGGATTTTCGCAAGCCCTCCTCGCAGATTCGGGATCATGGAATGTCACCTATCCTCCATATAAATCCAATACAAGTATAACCACATCATAGCTGTAGCGTAGTCAACAGCAACATATTACCATGACAAAAACAAGAATAACCCAAAAAGCAAAAACTAAGTACTAATCCACCAATCAATCGAAAACCACATCTAATAACCACTAGGGACAGCCGAACACTTACAAAACCGTAGCCCTTGGATCGGCCGGTGTTCTTGTCGGTGATCACAACTGCCTCAAGAATGTCCCCAAACTGCTCAAAATAACGGCGCAAAGTGTCATTCTGAGTCTCCCAAGCCAACCCCCCACAAACACCTTCGTGTAGGTGGTATCCCCGACTCCAGCAAATGGAGAGCTCGCCACTGGTTGGTGATACGCCATGGAAAAATACTCAAAGAACCCACTGAGATCAAACCGAAAAAAGCTCGTAACTTTACTACAAAAACAACTCGATACGAAGAATCGGCGTGACACTGAGCTCGACACAGTAGACCCCGAGCAGCCTCCTCCACCCCCTCATGGAGACAACATGTTGAGTGAACGGAGAAAGACCTAGGATTCAAGAAAAGCAGAGAGATAGAAAGAGAGAGAGAGTTTCTAGAAACAGGGCAGGGGCGCAAAAGGGGAGATGTACATGAGGTGACGGTGATCAAAATAAAGAGAATGAACAAAGGACCGTAATAGAAAACCCTTGAACAGTGACAGGGTACAGAGACGGGGCATATGTCCAGATATAACTTGATTCCAGAGACCCCCAACAAAAAGAGAGAGAGAGAGAGACTTAAAATGGATCAAAAGAAGAGATGGGTATGGTCGAGTTAATTGGAATATGACCTGGGACCGTCGCCAAAGGCTGATCCAACGTGAGCTGGATTTTCAGAATCTTCAACAACACTATTCGGGCCAAATCCTCATCAGAACTTCAGAAATTGTTCCCTTCCCTTTCTTTTTTCCCTTTTCTTCTCTGAACCTTTCTTTGTCACGTAAGGTCGGACAAATTTCTCTTAGCCACGCACGTAAGTCGCGTTTGTAAAGTAATCTATGTCGTTCCCTTTTCCCCTTCCGACACTGAAGCTTGCGCCTTGCGAACCGATCCTTCAGTTTAGCCAGGAGGAGTGAGAGAAGCTAAGCAATGTCGCTTTACTACGAACCTCCAAGTCGCGACATAATACACAAGTTACCACGAGTCATCACCAGCCGCCACTTTGGAGTGGCGGCGAGGCGACGGTCTCCAGTTGGCCAGTGTCGTGATGCTTGTCGTTGCGCAGCTTCTTCGGATCATTCAGCCTATGTTGGAAATCTTCATGGAAGGCGGAAAAGGAAAATTTGAAGATGGGGAAAGAAATGTTTTTGCCTAAAGCAGGATGGGTCTAGAGACTTTTCAAATGGGTGCAAGTTTAATAAATCACCGGAATGTTCCAAGCAAATGAGATCTTCTAGAGATTGCACTCGTCTGCCGTGAATTTTGATTGTGGGCGAATTTGGAACGATTACTTCTATGATTAGGGTCTACATGACAACTACTCTGGTTTTTTTATTCTGTTTCCCAAACAAAAAAAAATAAGAATTTTGTTTGGTAATGTCTATTTAATTATATTCCCAAAATCGATTCTAGAATTCCCAAAATCAATTTTAGAGTAAAAAAAAGAACAAAAAAAGTTGATTTTCAAAAAAGAATCATTTTTTAGAATTATAAAACAGAATGGAGTCACTTTTTTCTCAATCTAAAATAGAACAATGAGGTCTTATTTTTTCAAAAAAAAAATCGAAAAAATTGAAAATTTTCTAAAAAATCACAAAAAATTTAGAAAATCCCTAAAAATAGAAGAAGCTTAGATTAGGCTAGTTTGACCTCATTTTCATAAATTTGGGCGTAAATTTCCTAGATTTCATAGATTTTGTTATTTTTTAGAAAAATCATAAGTACCTTTGAAATTAAACCCGAACCACATTTTTTAAGCCCTTAGGGATTCATTAGGGTTTTATGATGCGATTCATCCATGTCATGATTCCTTGATTGTGCACTTGATTTCATTGATTGTAATTTGCGAATGTTTTTGTATTTTAGACTTAGTCTAATTTTAGAAAATTCTAGAAAAAGACAAAATAACCAGGCGTGAACACTTAGCAAGCTCTTGTTCTTAAGTTTTGGATGAATTAAGACTAAGATTTGATTTTTTTTGAACCAAAAACGCACACCAATGCGGGATAGTGGAGTGCATTTTTTTTTGTAGAAACGAGGGTATCGCAAGTATTGGTTATTCGCACACTTAAAAGAGTTGGATGAAACCTCACAATAAATGGCGAAAATGACTTGTGATGATTCTTGATATTTATTTTTACATTTCAATAGGCAATGTATTATATAAGAGAATCAATATGAATTAATCTTTGATTAATTCGAAATGTATGATGAAATTTCACAAAGTAACTACGTAATTATTTGACTTAAATGACAAAAATTGGGAAAAACAATTGTTTCGGGAACATAAATTATGTGCATTTACTAAACATATTTTTGTTTCGGGATCCAAAATTTTATGCAATTACCAAATACGTTTTGATTCTCAAAAATTCATCCAGGAAAATAGAATCGGAAAAAGTCATTTTAATCGAAATCATTTTTCCTGGATCGGAATGATTGTCATATGCAGACCCTTACTTTTCGAGAAATCTGGTGGGGGCCAAATTGAGAATATTTTTTAAGATTTGTGGTATGTGTACATATTATCAAATCTTTACTGGGGGCAAATCCAGAGTAGGTCCGCCCCAAGAGTAAAGGGTAGACCAGAAAAAAATGACAAGAGTAAGATTTTCCTCTGGTGAGAGAGAGAGAGAGAGAATTTTAAACTACAAAATTATTGATTTCATCATTCTAAATTCGAAATTCAATAAATGGCTTCTATTGTAAACAAAGCTCCGTTTATTTTGCTGAAATGATTTAAAAAATATTTTTTCTAAAAAGAGATTTGAGAAACCGACAAGTATAATAATATAACGGTGCAATCTCAACCACGCGTATTATGAATGACAAAAACTATATAACAATTATAACGGGATCCATTTTCGATCTTATTACTAGCAATACACCATCATGCTAGCAAGACTTAAAAAAAAAACGAATGATGACATGACATGTGTCATTCATAGAAATAGACGGGATCTGATGAAATGTTTATAAAAGGCAAAAAGGTTGGATTAGAATAAATGACGGACGTACATTGTTGGGATCTCGAACGCTATCACGAGATTTGTATTAAAATGAAATATTCAACTCAATTCAAACCTTTGAAAAGAGCAAGGACTCTTCTTTAGAATGATGGCTTCACAAGCATCATGTCCCACATACACTTGCGAGAAATGCAAACAATAATTTAAAACTGCACTATACTTTTTTACATGTGGGATCCAAAAAAAAAAAAAAAGAAACTTTTATATGCTGCTAGAGTTAAATTCGACATTCTCAAAGAATATCTGCTAATCGATCGTCGAATTGAATCAAGTATGTCCATCCTCAACTTTTAAGTTGTATACATAGATTCGAAGATTCCATACAATTAAGTCCTTATACCGGATGGGGAAGAAGGGTATATTTGTTTTGATTAAGTACAATTCGACACCCTAAATCGAATGCGACTTGTGACTTGATCCGTGAGTGTGGCGTACTCTCGAACGATCACCATCTTGTGCGTTTGCTTACATGAGTACTTCTTTTGTGGACGGAAAATTGTCAAAAAAAGTCATAAACTTTCATAATTTTACCAATTCAGTCCTAAACCTTTTAATTTTGTCGATTCGGTCCTAAACCTTTTAATCTTTTGCCGATTCGGTCCTATTAGCCAGAAATCGCTGGCGTGACACTGCCGCGCCGACTTAGATAATTTTTTTTTATAATTTTTTAATAACTTTTTTATATTTTAAAATTTTTAATTCCCTTTTTTTTGTTTGAACCGGAGATCGGCGGGGCCAGGACCCCTACCAACCCTAATTCGACGAGGCTGCCGGCCTTGAAGCCAGGGAAGAAGAAAATATTTTTTTTTATAAAAGTATTAAAAAATTATTAAAAATTATCCACATCGGTCTTAGATGGTGTCACGTCGCGATTTTCGAAGAATAAGATTGAATCGGATAAATATTAATAGATTTATGATTGAATCGATAAACTTAAAAAATTTAGAATTGAATTGTTAAAAGCGCGAAAGGTTTATCACTTTTTTATTTTATTTTACTATTTTTTCACCTCGGAGAATTGGGCTCAACTGGAGTGGGGAGGGACATTGCAAGTCATATCAAAGCAGCTCTGCGGTAGGAAGCGAGAAAACCAATTGCCACGCAACACAAAGTGGTGGTAGTCGACAGAGACGCTTCTTGAACTTGTTTAGGGACAAAGAGCTACATGCATGGCGACAGCCCCCTTTTGAACTCTGTGGGGGCCACCTCTGGAGTCGCACTTGTCTGGGGCAGTCTCGAGACTTCTGGGCAGACGCTAACGAGGAGCGTGGGCGGCGGGGGACATGCGGTGACCGGGAACTGAACTCGTGGAGCAGGAAAGACCGCAGGAAACAGAAGAAGGGCACAAAGAGAAAGGAAGAAAAGGAGGCGGACGCATCTACGTCATTCCAGGAAGCAAATTGGAGATGTCAGTTTATAAATAAAAACTTCAGATTGCCAATTTTACTCTGCGAGTGACGTCTGGGGCCGTAATTCGGACCTCCTCTGCCCCCTCCGGGACTCGACCTATTCGTCGCTCGCGACCGCTTGGGCTCAAATGTGTTTGAGGGCTCGACTGAGCGATCTCGGTCTCAAAAGCTGGGCGCGAGCTCGCGGATGCTTGTGTCGATTCCCTAGATTCCTTTAGATAAACAAGGTTGTTCCTCACGCTCTTTTCCTTCGGTGATCCAAGGGCTCTACGACAAGAGGTTATGGTTGTGTTTCTCCTTCGGTCTAATGTTTATTATGCGACCGTTTGCATCCCAAGCCAACTTTGCGCTCAATTCGTCGGCCCAAGAGCTTGGACTCGCGTGGTGTCTTATCTTCCAATGCCCTCCAATCTTTACATGAATGGAGGCGACATTAAACCAGCCTTATGTTCGCGTCCTTAACGACACAAAGCCTCGTCAATTTTCGGACGGATCTTTGTCCGCCCGGAGAAACTATCGATGGGAATCGATTTCAACCACCCCTCTGCTTTCGATTCATGGTCGAAGCGTCGCGGCCGGAAGAATCCTCATCCTCTCTCAAAACGTTCTTTGTGTTAATCTCGATCCCGACTCTGCCGACGGTTGCGACCTCAAAATTGACATAACGAGATGAGCCGTCCTCTTTTATCGTCAACTGTGTCCTGTGAAATGGTACGGGTATGCCTTGTCCACGTATGTGCCGTCTCGTTAAAGCAAAAGGGCGAAAACAAATGAAACCGAATTTTCTCGAGAAGGGAGAGAAGATGCGGAAGCTGTTGTCCTGTCCGAGCGTGAGAAGTCAACCGTAAACATTGGTTCTGGCCCGGTGAAAATTATGCACAAGTACTAAACATGTTATGCCGCGGTCAGTTAAGTCGTAATATTTTTAATTATTTTAATTTAATTTTGAAATTTTTGTAGATTTGCCAATTTAATCATGAACTTTCAATTCTATCAATTTAATGCTAAACCTTTTTCGTAATTTGTCAATTTAGTCATAAATATTTTAATGATTTGTCGTTGTAATTCTTTCGATCAATTACCCAAATAATAAATTGATGAGCAAATTGGGAAAACTTCGAAAGGTTCGAGGACTAAATTGATATAATTCATAGGTTTAGGATAAAATTGAGAAACCGCCAAAAGGTTCATGACTAAAGTGGCTCTTGTACAATAAATTTAAAACTTTTTGAACAATTATCCCCTCTAACCCAATATCATGCATGGACATTGTTTGGCGACATCGTATGCGCGTGATGATTCAAATCTTGGAAGGTTCAATGGCTCATTTGCTGCCACATTGAGAACTACTACTATACTTCCCATCTCGAATTTGTTTGTAGATCATTGATTATAGCAAATCTCGCGACAGCTTCCACGAGATTATCGGATTTGACAGTCCAAATGTCTACCGAGAGTATACTCAATAATGTCTCTTGATATACTTAGGTATACTTGTAGGTATCAATTCCTGATGGGCTACTTCACCAGGACTTCCTGAATTAAGGTATGAGGAAATAGGGATGGGTAGATTTTGTTGAAAATACGGCTCTTACTAAGCAACTAATTGAAAGAAGATCGCATGTTTGAATGTGGATTGACTTGAGGAATTGCTAACGTGACCCAGTTAGTATTGGAATAAATAAATATTAAATCACGCATTCTTCTAATAGCTTAAGCTTTTAAAACAGGTTAATCGTGGTCCCACCAAATCTTTCACAAGGCTCGATACCATGAAGAAAACAAGAAATTGAGTCACTAAACTATATTTTTCATTAATACATTGTACATTATAAATAGGGGTATTGTCACCTATTACTATGGTGGAAATAAAAGATAATGATATGATTTACACAATAACAAATCAAAAAAAGATAACGACTTGATCTACATGATAAATAAATAGCAAATCGAAAAAAGATTTCCAAATGTTCAACTCGCGGATAATGCGCTTGATGTGCTATCTTCATGATTTATTAAAAATTCTGCATTGTGACCATTCGATTTTTTGCCTTTTGATTTATTACTTCAATAGTTAGGACAAAACCGAGAGTTTTGCTTCTCTCGCCTTTCTTCGATTCTAAAATGAGATTGATTGGGCTGTGGAGGTTCGTCGTGGGAACTGAAGAAATTTGGGCAGACATGAGATGGTGACGAGACAAAGACATTCGCCTCAATTTCCTCAAATGGATTCAACAGCATCACCTCCGATCTTTGCCCATCCTTGTAAACTAGGGATAGGAGTATGGGGTCATATATATACATACATATATATATATATATATATATATATGTATATGGTAGCCCGATTCTTGTAACTTGGGCAATCTGTCCTTTGATGTAACTTTTAAAATGTCGGGTCACCTAATGAGGTATGCAACTTGTGACACTTCTTATGTCCTAAACCCGGATCGGTTTGGTTCAATATAAATTATGCTAAAATGATCTCCAAATGGATCATGAAAGTACAAGTTTGGAAGAGCAAAGGAAAAAAATATGGAAATAAAATGATTATGTGATTGTAAGAAAAGAATCTTAACATTGGTGTGCTCCACCGTTTACGAGACGTAAAGCCATGCAATGAGTGGGCCAAACAATCAAAGAAAGTAAAAGAAGAACGATAAATTAATATGAAAATTATATCTTTTGATTTCCCATCTTCTCATGAGGCTTAAGGGTGGGGGCGCATGAGTGAAGGAGCGAGGATTTCATAACATGCACACAAAGCACATAACTCACGTAGTATGACTTGTAAAATAGAATAGGATTTCGATCAAACAAAAAGAAAAGAATAAGTTTGATTCTCTCCGGCGATCCTTTGACAACCCCGTTGCATTTGCAATAGGGCATCTGAGACGATAAAGGGCTCGAGGCTCTCATCAATAAAACTTCGCTAGAGGCGAGGCAACATCCTTAGTCATCAAAACACCAAGAACGAAAAGGAAAGCGGAAGAAAAAGAACAAACAAATAAAAAAAGTCAAGGGTAGTACAATTAGTGCACTACGAAAAGGAGTGTTTAAGCCAATCAAGGAGTAAAAAAAGCGCGATCCTAAACTTATATCAAAATGTGCAATTTAAGAATGACAGGAGGCAACTTTTAAGCGACACTTAGGGAAGTTGCCCTACAAATAACGACTAGTATTACGACTTACCTTACACGTATGGTCGCTAGGTGGTGAGCCCCGATCCTCACTAGAGAAATCGGTCGCAAAATTGTCCATAAATTGATCGCCAGTAATCGATCGCTGGGAAGTGGTCGCAACAAGTTGTTTCTAGGGACCAAAACATTTGTTTCACCGAAAAGTACCTAGAAGTTTGCTTTAGGAAACTCGTCAGAAGTCAGTTTGTAGTGACCAATTTTGCAAAATCCGATAGCTAGAAATTGGAGAAAAGTACCAAAAAAGTCATAAACTTGTTGATACTTCTGTCTTAAACTTTCAATGAAGGAGTATATTTTTGGTGATTTTTCGAGAATTTGAAAGCGAAAATTTCCAATGGATGACTAGCTATTATATAAGTGTTGACCTAAGCCCCTGTGTTGGGCTCGGATTTAAACTTGTCATCTACTTTCGGGAAATGTTCGGGCTCAAGGGAAATAGATGAATGGATAAGAACGATCCTAGAGGCCTATTCAAGAGTCTTTACCTGGAACAGGTTAAAAAAATATCAAATTTTCTTTATTCGGTCTTCACTATTGGTAAGGCAGTCATACTTCCTTGGTAGTCTTAAGAATGAATCGGATGGGAGGTTCTATTAAGAATAAAGAAGTCCGCCCCAACGTCTATATAAAGGATTACGCATGGGCAATATTGAAATTGTCCCTGAAAAATGGACAAATTCCTTTTCTTAGGAACATGTCCAATTTAGTTATAATCTTTTTCATGTTGGCACCAATTCAATCCATCTCGCCAAATTAGACCAAAAATCGCTAACTTGGACATCGATCGTTCTATGTGGCATAATCGGCGGTGACACGGATATTTTTTTGTAGTTTTTTTCCTTTTCTCCTTTCACTTTTCTTTTTGCGAAAAAGAAAAAAAAGAAACAAATTAATAAATATATTAAAATAATATTTAGGTAAGCACCGACCGTGTCATGTGAGGCGGTCAATGTCCATATTAGCATTCTTACGCCTAAATTGGCAGGTTAGAGTGAATTGGCACTAATGTAAAAATATTTAGGATTAAATTGGCCCTATTGAAAGGTTTGTGATTGAATTGGTACTAATGCAATAGGTTTATGGCTTTTTTTAGATATTTTTCTCTTGAAAATTGCCAGAATTTTATACATCTACTTTTGCGATTTTGATCTATATAATTGGACAATCTGCGGTGGCGAAATTCATACATAAACACATGTAAAGGTCCATACAAATGCATAAAATATACAGATTGACAATACTCATGAAGTCTGTCAATCTAGATTAGAACACAACACAAATAATTTCAAGTCCAAAACACCAACTAATTCCTAAGATACACATGATTTTGCTCTTCAACCTAAGCAAGTAGAGCTCCTCAGCTCGTTCCAAATACTAACAAAAGTCCCTTGGCGAAATGTCGTTTGTGCAAGTCCGAATAAGCATGCAGCCCTATTAGTAAAGGAATTGATGGCGAGGACACCGGTCATAAGTGAAGGTTCGACTCTCGCGATCCAAAAAAGACAGAATAAAAATTAAAGAAAGGATAGTTAGAGATAGTAATAAAAAAAAATATATTCCAATTGGCTTCCCTTTCCTGGACGATCTGTCACTTGGTGGCACTGCGCATGCCTACGCTAATGCCGGCTTTTCTGGAGAAGTTAGAGAGAGAAAAAATCTTCATGAACAAGCAAAACAGTGGAGTCTTAACTTGGAGAGTTGGCACATCGTGATCAAACTGCTAACCAACGAAAAGATACTCCATTCTGCAGGCGAATATGGAAAGAAGTAGCATGGCAAAATCTTGCAGTCTCGAAGGGGAGCAAAGCTCAGCGTGCCTCCATATGCATAGTCAGCGTCCCCAAGTAGAGCGGTTCTCAAATTATCTGTTCTTGAAGAAGACGGAGATAAGTACCTCGCAAGTGTCATAACTTTCGTACGATACTCATTTGAGTGCCATAATTTTTTAAAAAATTTCAAATAAGAGTATGAAGTACACTCATTTTCTCGAAAAGGGCATAAAGTAAATATTGATTCAAATAAGGGCTGAAGTGACCATCTTGTTTCAAATAAGCGCCTAACCTATCCGACAGGCTATATATTCGGTCGGCTAAGGCATTTTCATCCCAAGCCAATTTTAACCTAATATTTTGTTAAATTGCATAAAAAAAAATAGAAGTTAAAAAAATAACACCTAAGGTTTCTTCTTTTGTTTTGTGGATTTTTTTTAAAAAAATTAGCCTATTTTTTTTAATTGGTCTTGTCTCGTGGATTTTTTAACGTAATTTAATTATGATTTGTATAAAAAAATATTAGGACTCGAAATAAAATGACGTCGTTTGAGTGCTCTAATTAACCTTAGTGCCACATATGAGAGATAAAATATTAAAAAAAACACGTGAGCATTTTTCATTAGTCAAATTAAATGAAGTTAGCGGAAAATTGAGTGCCGAGCGAGGACGGCCGGCTTTGCCTCGTGGCCAACGAGGCTTGCCCTCGTCTATAACTTTTGAGGGAGGCGTCGCCCGGCCTTCTCTCGGCACCACTGTGGCCGGCCATCATCCGAGGTTGGCTACCACGAAAAGGAAAGAAAATAATAGAAAAAGGAAGAAAGAAAGAAAAAATAAAATACTAATAAAAAATAAAAGATGAAAATGCTTTTGACCAACAGGTGAGGTCAAGCCCTTTTTGGACACTAACATGGCCACTTCAGGCCTTTAGTTAAACATGATCTACTTTAAGCCTTTATTTGAGAAAATGATGGCACTTTCTCTTAGGAAAATTTCTTAATCCGCAACTTGCCACACGAGCAAGGGTTTGAGTTCAATCGTTAATTGTAGGATTATGATTTGAAAACTGACTCAAATATCCGCGAAATATTTTCAAAAATCGGTTGGTATATCTACTTTATTGATTGATTTGATTGGCATAATATCTTTAGAATGAATATTCCCTTGCATGATATTTAAAATTCTAAAAGATATGGCATTGCATTTTCGATAAAATCATGTAGATATTTGCACGTTTAATCTAATTTTAGAATGAGTTAATTTAGATTTGCATTCTAGGATAGAATCCGCATATTTGACTATATTTTCATGCCTAAAATAATTTATCTTTAATTGGTTAGGGATTAGGAAAACTTAAACCCTAAAATTTGTAAGATAATTATCTTTAGGGATAGTTTTATTTAGGGTCAATCATTATTCTAAAAATACAAAATTAAAATAAGCTTGCTATGTCATTTGCATTCTAGGTTTAGATCCTATAGAATTTGCATGTTTAGGTCTTCAATTAATTCGTAAGTCATGTAATCGATTTAATTAGACTATAATATCACTTGTTCATTAGTTCAATTTAATTCGCATGTCATCTAGCTTAGGCTTGCATTTGCATCATGACATTGCATCATTTAGCATAGAATTCATACATCATACGCGTTCGTAAAAAAAAAAGAAGAAGGAAATTAAAAGAACAGAAACAATGGATTACGTGGCGCATGCTTCCCGAGTTTATTTGATTTTTGAATGTTCATTTATTGATTGTGCAACCGCATGATAACCTTTTCTAGTGGCTTAGGTTAAAATCAATTAATGTTGCATGAAAAAAATTCTTTTTCATGAAACAAAACGGTATCAAGTCCCCCGAATGATTAGTAATTTAGTTATCCGGCTAATTTAATTAGGTTTCTAATCGACCTACCAAAAATAATTAGTGACGACTCCAATTCAAATATCTTTGCATAATAAGTTGTGATTTAGTATGGACTTGGGAAAGTTCGAGTTAGGTTAATTGAATAATTGACCTAATAATCCATTAGCTTGGAATTTTCGGATTTTAAGGCGTGATACTTGTTATGTCCTTTTCCATTAAAAACAATTCCAGGAGATCTTATCACAATCAATTAGCATCGGTCACTTTCCACGGCGGCAGTCGAATGTGATGGCCAACGGTGGCGAACGAATGGAAACTAGGATGGCTGAGGCATTTTCATTTTGGTTTGGGGTGGGGTTTGTAGAGGAGAAGTGAGCGTGGAAGGTATCGGCCAAACTATAAAATGTGGTCGGAAGAAATAATTTATGACGGCCAAATTGTATTTGGTCGGTGGAAGTATGTTTTATAGAGGAGCGGGAAGTGAGCGTGCAAGGCCGACCCTCGCTCAGAAAAAAGCCAGCCCTTACTGGCCACCAACAAACCAAAAAAGAAAAGAAAAAAAAAGAAAAATTTTAAAAAATGAGAAAAAATTATTAAAAATGCTAACGTCAGCAATTTCTGATCTAAATTGGCCATATAGATATAAATTAGTATCAAATGCAAAAAGATTTCAAATTAAATGGTTTAATTGAAAAGTTTAGGATTGAATTGGTATCAATGCAATAGATTTAGGACTTTTTCGATACTTCTTCCTCTTTTCGCCGCTGTCATTTTCTCGTAACATCACCATTCCTCCGTGTCTATGCGTGCGTGATGGTTGGGGCATCGGTGATTAGAGATGGCTACCACATCATCCTCCCACGAGCGGAGATCGCCACAAACCCTTGTTACCATCGGCCCGACGTAAGGAGTGTTGACAACTAAATTTTGATTTTATTTATTTTATCATAAACTTCATAAAATTGGAGGCTAACCTCAACAAAAATAATTAAATCATTTTTTGTATTTACTTTAGCATGCATATCCACTTCCATTTGAGTCGGACCGACAAACTTGGTTCACTTTGGATTAAGCCAATAATATTCTCCATATGGTCAAATATCGCGAAGGATATTAAAACAGAACGTGATTTTTGGGGTGTGGAATTTTTGATAAAAAGAAAAGTGGGCGTGAATCAAGAGAGAAGAGAAGTGGGTAGAGGCAGTTAGAAAAAGAGCAATCATATTTGTGGTTTGAAAAAGATCACGCTTGAAGGAAAGAAAAAGATTATGTGGAAACAGAACAATCTGAGGATGGATAAAAAAATATGGAATTAGTTACCTAAGAATAGACATGGCCACGGGCCGTGAACCAACGATTCCGGTTCGTGGCCATGCTTGAACCGGAATCAGCCTTTGAAGGGGCGGTTCTCGGTTCCGGTTCCGGGTTCTTGGGGGAAGAGCCACGACTCTTTCCTCTCTTTTTTATTTTGGAAGCTCTGAATCGCCGGTTCGGGACCGGTTCCGAAATTTTTAAAACCGTAACCAGCCCGTGAGGGGCCGGGCCGGTTTCGGTCGAAACCGCCGGTCCCTGGTCAACGGAGTTCCGGTTATTCCATGGGCCGATTCTGGGCCCAAACCGGCCCGTGGCCATGTCTACCTAAGAATATTTCGTGAAGGATAAATCTCGGGGGCTTTACAGTGTGATAGGGCAGAAAAGTCAGGAGGCCATTTTGGAATGGAAGCACACGGCTGAGTGAGAGGAGAGGGCATCCTTTGAAAAGAAAAGAGAGAGGCAATACAGAGAAGGCGATGGTTTTTCACAAAAAGTTCAAGAGGTAAGAGACAAATGGTTTTATACAGCTTGTTTATATGGAGCAAGAAAAATAATTGTTGTTGGAATGTTGGAATTGCTTTCCCTTGTTGTGTCTTAAAATTTTTACCAAGAAAGCCGTCCATGTTGAATTACATGAAAACTTTTATTGATGACTTAAGCTTTGATTGTAAATCAAGAGAAGTTGGTATTGGAGGCTTAACATGGAGGTTGTGATGATGTATTGATCTAAGCATTCAAACAAAGGACCTTTTTGTCTCAAGGAGACATGAGGGATAAATCATTAAATATTTTGAAAGCACAGATACTGTGAAGAGACGAAAATTATTCTATAATTTTTTGGATTTGTAGAAAATTGAAACTTACGTCTCGATACCTTGGAAAATATTTTGTAAAGCTAAACACCTCGATGTGTAGTTTACTTGGCAAGACTTTTGAGAGGCAATAATCCATCCGTAGAGGCAGACTTCATTGTAAAACTTTGGATTTGTCTCGAGCTTTGTCCTCCGTTAGTGAGGAGTTGATTGTTGGACTCGGCATTTGGTATTGATCATGAACACGACTTATTAGTGATATTTGTGCTTTAACAGATAGTTTGTTTGTGTGTGTGAAAATTGTAATGTTAAGACAGGGGTAGGGATACTTGGGGAGCCATGGTTAGGATATTTCTTCGAAATATGCTCGATACAAAGACAAAGTGTTTGATTCTTGATCTCAACTTGTAATTGTTGAGATGACTTTCACTTATAAGATATTACAAGTCTTATATAATAAACAATACAACAATGGAAGATAATCATATTAAAGTTGTATCACTTGATTCTGTAGATGTGATTGTGATTTTGATTGATATCTCGTTTTGTTTGAGTAACAAATCGGTGCTTTATCCCTCAAATTGAGAATGGAGAACCAATCATTTGACATAGTTTAAATGTGTTCTATAAAGGGGTTTTGTGAAAGATCGGAATTTGATGCGCGGAACATACTTAGTAGTGTTAGAGCCATTTTTGATAATGATAATCTAATTGATATGTTTAGTTCTTGGAAATTTGGATTAATCGACATATAAAGTTGATATTATCAAAATAGTATGTGGACTTGAGAGATGAATACCCAATCTCTCAAAGGAATGATATAAGTATTATGCATTGCTGGACGAGAATTGTTTTAGGCCCATATATATTGTACTAAGAAGTACAAAATCGTCGATTGTGGGACACATCTAATACAAAGCATACAGTAAGTGACTTGGATAGATATATTCTACTGCATGATAAAACAAATGTGCTATTTGAAATGACTGGGTTGGTTGATGCATGAATTCAATTGACACATATGATATTTGGCCATGTAATCGTGAGATATTGAAGAGCTACTTTGTGATATAATGTAGGATTAAATAATGTTGTTTTGAATGGAACTAAGGCCATAGCATAACCGCCTTTTGACGTTTAGGATTTAGATAACCACAGAATATCTTAACCTCCACACCTAGAAAATAGTGCGGTCCTATCTTTTGAATTTCTCACGTAGAGATGAACTATAGCATTCGATTATCGCATGTATAATATATTTCATATAAAGTGAGCTGATGATTTTTAATAAAAAAAAAAAAAAGATGTAAACTAAACCATTTTGTGCTTGTTGGTACAAAGCTCTTCAAACATAAAACGGATGATTTTGTCTCAAATCGGGCGGTTGTCCATATAAACAAGTGTGATAAAACCATTTACAAAAGTTCAAGGCTTAGTAGTACTAGTTTGAGGCAAAAGGGAAGTTTAGAGCCCCATTTGACAACTACTAGTAGTCGTTTATTTTGTTCAAGTACTTTCCTTACCTTTTTTAACCTTTTTTAAATTTTTTTAGTATATAGATCACCTTTACTTTTTTCAATTTAAAAATTTTTTTTTTTTTTTTGTCTTTTGCAAGAGGGACTCAAAATTTGAGGTCTTGTATTAAATTTTTTTTATTATGGGGGAAAAGAGATTTTTAATTGCCGGTATTAACTTCCTCACTTTTTTCATATTGTTAGTTATCTATATGATTTGAGCTTTTCGATCCTTTCGTAGTCAATTTGGAATTATTAACAGTTTAAAGTATTACAAAAGGCACATCTTCCCTTCTCTGAAGTAAACGGAAAAAGCTTCAACTATCCAGCCACCGCACCATAAAAACCGATCGCCATTGCTTTGGCTCCCTTGGGCCATGTTTTGAGCGGCGCCGACGCTCCCCAGGAGTTCTCTGTTTTGCAGGTTATCACCGAGTAACGATTAGATCAGATCCGTACTGAGGCAAAGATGAAGATCGCTGCTGCGGCGACACTCCCGACAGTCCGGACTGAGTAGCCAACTCCTGAGCCATATCATTGCCACGAGCCGTGTTTGCTCGCGACGTCCTCCTCACCCCGATAACAGTCAAACTTGTTGCACCGATACCGGCGATGCGGCTGCTCTTCGGATAGGCCACGAACCCGACGTTTGTTGTTAAGTTCAATCAATTGAAGGCGCGAGCTCAAACAGCCGTCCAGTGAAAGCAACCATTCTTCATGAGATCCAACAACACTTGGTGGAGTCCATGCATGGCATTTGGCGTGTCCTGTGGTCTCAACATCCATTGCATGCGGGAGATGCCCTTTTTGTTGTAACGGTGGTGAAAGCGCATTCTCTGGTCAAGCTTTCAGTGGAGGCTGACATATACTCTTGCGAAGAGACTGCGAACTACGGGTTGAAGCACCATCTGACTTGGTAGCTTACCAATGATCTCCAAGGGTAAACAGCCATCCTTACGGCATCAAGAGCACTATCGATCGTGAGCCCTGTGATCGTTCGAACCACAAAGCGAACTGCCGTAGGACGTAGCCAGAGGGCTGCAAGACACCACACGAGATGGTCCAATCCCGATTCAAAATGGGAAATGAGTCAACGGATATCCGAATTAGGTAATGCAATATTATCTAATTTGATTTGTTGATATTATTTCCAATTTTGAATCAATCATCATATCTTATGCATATTTTTACTTATTAGAAAACCGATTCAAATTAGGAGATATTTTCCAACCAACAACGTGTAGAATCGAACTAATCTCGACCCCGAGATTTGGTCTCGATAGAGCAAGAATCGAGATATCTAATCTTAACCACTAGATTTGATTTCTCGATTCAATTTGTTATCAAATTTGAATCGGAAAATGTATTTTCAAAATCATGCATATCTTCGATTGCATATTTGATTGATTGTTTCTTAATTTGAAAATTCAAAAGATTCAAAAAGGTAAGGTTTATTAGAAATCTTGTCTAATTCAATTGCTTCACATAAATAAGATTTCTTAAAAATCTTGTCTTGCAGAATAGACATGCATTTAGAAAAGATGTGCTTTATTAGATTAGGTACATTTTCAATATCCTCATATAGATTAGGATTGCATCTTCATTAAGATAGATAATTTCATCTTACAACATTTAGATTTAGGATCCAAGATTTCCGAGATAATTTTAGGATTTAATTCACATTATTTTTTAGACATTTAGGAAATCTTCATTTAGGATAGTTTTAATTTCATTAATAATTAATTTCGAAATTCATTCAAAAATATCAAAAATATATTGTGCATATGCATTCATATAATTTAGAATATTCCATGTCATGCTTCTAGATAATGTATTTTATTTTATTTGCACGTCATAGAGGTTAGAACCATAATCATCATGTCATATAATTTTCTATGTCTTTTGCCATGTCACCAATTGCATGCCACATCATTCGCATGTCACATAATTGCCATGTCATCCGCATGTACACCATGTCGTTTGCTACGTCATTTGGAATGCCATGTCATCATTCACATAGTTTGCGTGTCTAGATTCACGAATCTAGTTTACATGCTTAAGTCATTTAGCCTAATTGCATGTAACTTAGGTTAAACTCATAACATTTTCGCATGCCATTTAGACTAGGTTAATTTAGTCAATCTGCATTTAATTGGAATTGCATTGTCATTCTAATTAGCCTCATTTTCGCACGTCATTAGAATCGGGTCATTTAAATAAATGCCTCGCATCCCATTCTATGTCATTTAGCTTAAGATTGCATATACATTTTATTTCATTTGCATCCTCCATTTAAACAAGCAAAAATCGTCAAAAATATTACATTAAACTAAGTCTTACATTTAGGAGATAAGTGTTAGGATTTAGGTTGCATCATTCGAGTGCGTTCCCTTTTCCTTACTCTTGCAATTCATTTAACGCTTTGATTAATGGATGTTAAATAATGTTTGCACACCTACACGATCACCTCGCATGTTAGGACTTTAGATTAAAATTAATGCAAGACGTTCGCTTAAATGTTTTTCATTGAAATGAAAAGGTACCGAAAGGGCGCTAGTAGAAATATTAGTGTAACCAAGTTCCCGAACTCAATGAATCTCTAGTTTGTAGGAATAAAGTATTTCTCCCGATACTTTATTTAGATGTCCAATCAGACCTACCATAAAATGATTAGTGGCGACTCCAAGTATAAAATTTTTTACATGAAATTGAACCTTAAGTTACGATTTGATAGAGCTTGGGAGAGCTCGTACTAGGTTAATTGATCTAATTAACTTGGTAATCCATTAGCCTAGAATCTGGATTTTTAGATCGCAACAAGGAGCCAATGATGCAAAAGAAGAAGCAAGTGCCGAGACGATTGCACACAGCCGGAACATGTTCGGGGAACGAACAATGGGCTACAATGGTCTCCGTTGCCCTAAACAAGTACAATGCAACACGATTCGAGTCTCCGTACGTAGAATTTGGAGTGCGATTCGATTATGAGTAACATTAAGGTATGGAAATATACTTACTAGCTATTTCCTTCTTCTCTTACAAGTGCGTCCCTTAACGTAAACAAGTCTAAATTGATCCTACCACGTAAGGGTGAGCAAATCGGACCGTCCGAACGGGGACCGCCCGGATCGGCCGGGACCGTGGTCCGGTTCCTTCTAGGGGGGGTTCGAGGGTCCCCGGCGGACCGCCGGACCGACCGATCGAAATTTTTTATATTTTGATTAAGAAAACTCCATGGCTGGAGTTTTTCGATCTTACCTTTTAGTCCCCAAAGAAAATCCCCATCTCGATCTTGCTTTAGCTGGTTCCTAGGCCTTTTGACCCGAGGGAGATCGTTCGCTTGAATCCCATGTGCATTTTGGAACAATCTTGCAAAAAGTTTCTAGCTTTGCCTTGAAAGACCCGTTTCAAGAAATGAACTTCAATATTTTTTATGATCCTTCTATATTTGCTAGACCGGATCGTCCAAAATGGTGCATTTTTTTCACATATCCTATCAAATGGAACCGCCCGGGACCCCACCGATCCACGTTCCAAATAAAATATTTGATTTCATACAAGTTAAGTACATGTCATAATAGACATTAATGATGTTAGGATTAAGCGCATAAACACAAAGAAATTAAAAATAAAGGCAAGGAAGAGAAATCGAAACACAATATTTATCCCAACTCACATAAATTAGGAGGATTCCACTATAATTAGCATCTCTCACTTCATTGTTAGAACTCTCATTTACAATAAAATGTAATTATATATAACGGTAGCCATTGTTAGGGGTGAGCAAAATGGACCGGATCGGCTCGGACTAGACTAAGATAGGACCGGACCGGACCTGGCCGGGTTGGTCCGATCCTTGAGGGGGTCGGGCCTGTCCTCGGTCCCAATAAATGGGACCGATGATCGGGCGGTTCGGTCCCCGGTTCCATGGTGGATGGGACCGGACCAGCCTTCCCGGACCGATCGCCTAAAGTATATACAATTATAAGTGAGGTTTAAGTCTAACGAGAATAATATTCCACCACTAGCAATTCATATTTATATATATATACACACACATACATACATACACAATTAGAAAAAAAATTAGAAATTTTTGAAAAATTAGTTAACCTAATTTTTCTATCTTCTACTCGACTCTTCCTACTCTCTTCTTGCTTCGCCTTCGCAACGCAGCCTCCGCTCGGCGCTCGCTCTTCTCGTATCTTGCAGCCATTGGTGTTATCGACTCGTCACTTCCTCTCCTCGTCTCCATCTTCGCTCGATCGCTTCAATATCATGTGATATTTATACGATAGTCATGTCTATGTATTATTAGGTTGGATTGTTAAGATTGAAAGTTGTTAGTTTAGATCTAAAGGTTAAATTTTTATAAGTCTTTGGTAGACATGGCCACGGGCTGTTGCACCCCTCTTTTTTTTTTCCTTCTAAAATGTTCTATAAATATCATTCCCCCCTTTCATTTTTTCTCACAATTTCTCTCAATTCTCAAATTCTCTCAATCCGCTCAATCCCGGCTCAATTTTCTAAATCCGCATTCCGCTCAATTCTCTTACAAAAATGGCAAGTGGAAGCGGAGTCGGTGACAGGAGAAAGAGCCCGATGCAGATGGGGATGGAAGAATCCAATTATCCTCAACTTCATGATCAATATGATCCTCGTGAGTTTACATATTGGGTAAACGATAATGATAATATCAACTATGTTACCAACGTCGAGCACGTCCCAACGCAAGAAAATCTTTATCCTCCCTGCTAGTGTCGAAGAAACGTCAACAAAGAAAGGAGCAAGAACGGCAGCCCGGGAGAGTACATCCAACTTATGGCAACACTTCGATAAGGTATATGTAAGCGGAGATAACTACAAGATAAACTGTAAATATTGTACGAAATCATAGAGTTTTAATAAAGGAGACGGTTATGGAACATACCGTCGGCATCTCGACACAAAAGCATGCAAGGCAAACGAGGATGGACATTAGACAACAACAAATTTTCGGGTATGCCAATCCTAACACTTCTCCTTTATTTCATTACAATGATGAAATTTATAAAGAAACATTAGCTCAATATGTTGCCATTGAACATTTACCGTTTACTAGTGGTGAAAATTTTGGTTTGAATTTTTTTATAAAAATTGCATGTAATCCGCAAGCAAAATATATTACGAGAGCTACTCTTAAACGCGAACTTTTTAGGGTTTACAAAAAACAAAAAAAGGCTTTGCAAATTTTTTTTAAGGATTTAAATGGACGTGTGCATATGGGTAGCTACATTTGGAGCGATCCTTGGCAAATTCATTCTTATATGGTGTCATATGTCATTGGATGGATGACAATTGGAACATTCAAAAAGAGTACTTACATTTTCAGTGTTTAATGAAAAGCATACGGCCAATAATATTTATAAAATAATTATGCAAGTTTTAGAAGAATATAATTTGATTAATAAAATTTTTTCGGTTGGTTTTGATAATGCCACGTCAAATACCGCTTCCATTCCCGATTTAGAAAATAGTTGTAAACCCTCTTTTGGCGAACAATTTTTTTCACATTAGATGTGCTTACCATGTTTTAAATTTATGTGTAGAAGATGGTTTATGACCTCTTGAGGCTTTTCTCACCCCAATAAAGATAATAATTAAATTTTTATGGAGTTGTCCCCAAGTTATGAAAGAATGGGGCAAATTTTTTAAATCACATCGATAAAAACCAAATAGATTTCCAAAAGATGTTCCGACTCGTTGGAATTCTACTCACGAGTTGCTTCATCAATCTTTTGCTTATAAAGATTTATTATGTGGGTTTATTTCGATAATGTTTTCGAAATTAGTTTACTTCGCAAGATTGAGTTGTTTGCAAAAAAAAAAATTAGATTTTTTGAAATTTTTTAATGATGCAACTTATACTTTATCTGGTGTTTATTATCATACTACGTATTTATTTTTAATAGAGTGTGTTAACATTGCTTTGGTATTTTTTGTGAATATGAAAAAGATGCTCAATTAGTTTCGACTATTATAGCAATGAAAGCAAAATGGCTGCATTATTATGCATGCATTCCTCTTATTTATTTGGTTGCTATTATTTTCAATCCACGTACTAAATTAGGTGGTTTGTATGATTATCCGAACGATTATTATTATTATTATTTATATTTGAATGAAACAAGTAGATATTAAAACTATACAAGTAGATATTAAAGACGCTATAGTAGCGTTATATAATGAATTTTGTAGTAGATATGGTTTAGGCGATAGTGGATCTTCTCAAGCTAGTGCCTCACAAAGGGAGGAGAGTTGTAAACTTAGTAGAGGGTACAATCTGCTCATTAGTAGGCAAAAAAGATAAAATGGAGCAACATATAATTTTTTCGAATTAGAAAACTATTTAACTATTGCTTTTGAGTTTCGTGATTCCGAACACAAGGTCTGATTTCAAAATTCTAGAGTGGTGGAAGAATCATTCAACCCGATTCCCAATCCTCGCTCTCATCACGAAACAAATGTTAGCAACTCATTTTTCAACAAATTGCAGTTGAATAAGCATTTAGCGCTAGAGGATTAATTTTGGACGACCACCATTCAACAAGTAAATTCGGATCTTGTGGAGACTCAAGCTTGTGTCCATAATTGGACAAATGCTAAATTTCGACAACAAGAGCTGGATCGAGACGACGAATTCTTCAATAATAATAGTTAAGATATCACCGCCACGAGTATCATAGCGGGTAGCGACGATTGACGATGAGGTAAGTTGAGGTTATCAAAGGTAAAAAAATTACATGAGCTTTGATTCTTCTATCTCCAAAAAGATATGTAAGCGTTTAATGATAATTCATTAAGTTCAAACCTCTTCCCTTTCCCTTTTTCCTTCCAAAATTTGATTATAATGTACAATTTGATTATAATTTATAATTTTTTTTATTTCATAATTTATTATTTAAAAATAAAATTTAAATTCGGAACGAGAACCGGCCCTTGAACCGGCGGTTCCGAATCGAAATTGGGACCGCCCCTTCAAGGGCCTATTCCCGTTCCATCTATGCCATGAGCCGAAATCGCCGGTTTATGGCCCGTGGCCATGTCTAGCCGATGGTGTTAGCGGTTCTACTAGGATCGGACCAAGACCGGACCGAACCGCCGGTCCCGATCTAGTATGGTCCCGATCCAGAAAATTTGGAGATCGGAACTATCGATCCGGTCCTCGGTTTCATACCGGAATCGGACCGGTCCGAACCATGCACATCCCTAGCCATTTGTTAGGCCCAAGTCTCGATTACCAATAAAATATTGGCTCAAATTGTAAACAATAAATAGCGTTTGGAAGTATGAATCACACCCTAATAAATAAACGTGGCAACATATTTGGGTAACTACCGTAGGGTCTCATTCAAGAAGGTTGTTGAATGGGCCGAAGGACCTATTGGTTCGAGAGATGTTAGTTGGGAACTAGCTAAGCCAAACTTTTCGTGCTCCTAGATGATGCGTCACTTTCATTCGGATCGCATAAACATATAACAGAATTCGAGTAGAGTTTCTTTAGCATCGATTCTTTTTTCATTAACATAACCTCCATGGCGTAAAGTCGAGGAAAAGATTGTCAACGGAAATAGGAGTTCGTTGGAAGAACTGACGGAAAGTACGAAGTAATTAAGGTGGGGGCGATGAGATTATGATGTACTCAGAACTTCTTGTCTCGGAAGACTCTGCCAAACTGGAATAAATCAATTTCACTTGATAAATCACTCGATAACTTTGTTGTGATCATAATGACATCAAGCAAAATGCCTTTACTTGAGGGTTGCCGGCCCTCGCCGAGCCCCGCTCGACCGTTTCCGGAGACGATAGGGCGGTGGCCCCTTGCCTTGCCTCTATTTTCCCCCCTTTTGTGTTTTTTAAATACCTTTTTATTTTTATTTAATCTAGATTTTGGTATAAAAAAAATTAGGGTTTAGGTCGAAATGACGTCATCATATACTACATGTTTTAGCAAGGTAATGCCAAGTAAGAGAGAGAAAATATTAAAAAAAGCTACATCAGTATTTTTCGTTAGTCTAAATAAACGGAGTCAATAGAATGCCTCAATTGCACTAATTTGATAAGTTTTAGGACTTAATTAAATAAATTTTTTTCCTGAATTTTAAGACTCAATTGCACTTCTAGGACATTCAAATGTACTTATCCAGCTTCTTTAATGGGGTCAATTCAACCTAACCAAAATGGCAACATGCATGCATGGCAACTAAGGGCAAACATGGTAACCATTTTGATTCTCTAATTCTCATCCCAAGAATAGTAAAAGATGAAAATGATGTTTGGTAACGTAAATAATTCGATTCGATTCGATTCGTTTCCTAGAATCGGTTTCGAGAATTAGAATCAATATTAGAGCAAAATCCGAACAAAAAATAAGTTGATTCCGGAAAAAGAATCATTTTTTAAAATAACAAAACAGAATGAAGTCTCACATTTTTCATTTTTTTCCTTTAAATTTTCTCGTCACTTTTCCCTCTAACTAATAAAAATAAAATAAAATCAAAAAATAGAAAATTTTTAAAAAATTTAGAAAATCCCGAAAAAAAGAAAAAGCTTAGATTAGGCTAGTTTGACGTTATTTTCATAAATTTGGGCCTAAATTTCATAGATTTCACATATTGCACTCTCCTCCAAAAAATATTGCAGAAGATGAGGGCATCCAACACGCATACTAGTAGCTGTGCATCACAAGATGTTTCTATGTATTTAGACAACGCAACTTTTAAAGAAAAAATGAGTCATTAATATGGGAACTTGACCCATGCTTCATGGAACTTCAAACATCATATATTAAAAATTGTGTTTCATTTATGACATGCTAAAAAATAATGTATTTTAAATTATTTTAGTGTGCATTAGAAATTAATCTTCAATTTAAGATGAAATTTTACAAATTAACTACATAGTTATTTGACTTAAATGAAAAAATAGGAAAAGAAGCCGTTTTTTGAAACATAAATTTTATGCATTTTTCAAACACGTTCGATTCTCTAAAACTCATTCGAGAACAAAATAAAAAAAGTCATTTTAACTAGAATCAGTTTTTTAAATCCTAATGGTTACCATGCGCAATCTAAGCAATCGTTGTACATCAAATTAAATGCGGAGGTGGAAATCTTTGGTGAAAGGGGCTAATGAAAGTGACCCTCAAAAGGTGTAATCAGAGAAATAGAAAATTGTCTGACCTGGAAGATTGAAAGTACAGGAGGGCTAAGAAGCCGAAGACGAAGATCAGCAGTAATCAGAGAAAAGAAAACAACAAGGGGAAAAAGAAAATTAAGCAAAACGGCGTTGATTTGAGTTAATATGTCCACGTAAGATCACAGGTCGAGACACGTAGGGCAACTAGTAAATACTGAACCAGCGTGGAAATAATTTCAGACGAGAAATGGCCGGAAGAAATTGAAATTTCATGCAAACGTCTAGAACGACATTTGATCAATTGAAAGGCTTAAAACTACACTGACGATCGTACATCGGTTAAGGATTGAAATAGCTATTGGCCCTGTAACCATTTGATCCACGCGCCTCATTTACATACATCGATGGTTGAAAATTGGCTGGGATACTGACGAGAGTGCGGTGCGGGGGCAGGAGGATCTCCATCCATAGAAGCATGACATAGACTTTCTACCTCGTGGGGCAATCCCAATTGGCTTGTTTGTGTTGATTACCCCTTGGTAAAAACTTCACATGTCACAGTCAAATTAAAACAGATGGAGAGAATGATTTGTAAAAGTAGCACGTCTGAAGCAAATTGACTACAGCACCGACTTTTCCGGAGAAGTAGAGGAAAAATCACCATAGGTAAGTAAAACCGTGGTCCCTTAACTTGAAAGATGCTCACGAATACAAAAGGGAATCGATTCTGCAAGGGACTATGATAGAATTATTAGCACGGTGAATTTAGCACTCTTGAAAGGGGAACAAGCCTACATATGCTGAAACAAATGTCCCCAAGCAGAGCGGTTTCGTTCTCAATTTTCCGTTCTCCATGGAAGTCGAAAGGTTTGGGAGCTGGCAGCAGAAGCTCATACCTCCACCTGAAAAGTTCGTTAGGAGGGGAGCCTAAATTCGAGCCGGTCAACATATCCAGGTTAAACCTACCTTTACTCAAAAGTTTAAGATAATGAGTTATGGGCCAATTAGCATATATTAATTGCACTTTTCTGACATAACTTACACGTATATCCCAACGGAATTTGATGGTCGACAGTGGCGATCGATGGTAAAGGGGGATGGCCGAGGGGATTTGAGGTCGCGGTATTCATTAGCAGGTGGGGAGAGAGAGAGAGAGAGAGAGAGAGAGAGAGAGAGAGAGAGAGAGAGAGAGAGAGAGAGAGAGAGAGTATGTGGTTGCAAGAAGTGAATTTTCACGACATTCGATGGCGACCAATTTTGTCTCCGCTCACTTTTTCTTTATCGCAAAAGGTTCATTTTCTTGCAGTGCTGCCCTTGCTCTGTGTTGATGTGCATGTGAGGGTGGCCCGGGGCGTCGGTGATTAGAAATGGCGACGGCATTGCCCAACCGCCGACGAGGATTGCTAGGCCCTCGCTACCACTGCGGCAACATAGAGACCCAATTGGCGCAAATGGGTAAAGTTCACCCGATTCCGGTGTGTGAATTATTTTTTGGAGTAACATTAGGTATGGAAATATATAGTGTCGTTTACAAAATCGGTTCACGGACCAATGTGATAAATCACGAGTTGATTATGTCAAAAAGAAAAGGGAATAATGGCTAATTGGTCTTCAAACTGGCGCGCCTAACAAGAGTTCCTTCTCTACGCAACACCCCCATAAAGAATTTACTTCACCAATATTATAGACCGATCTCGATGTATACAACATGTAATGTTACCATCTTATAGAAAAAGTATATAAGACAATGATAAAAATACTAATGGGATAATTACCAGTCATATTCAGTTCAAAACATTTCAATTTGCTAATATAGTCCTTCCGCTTAATTTCGATCGAAATTACTAACGTGATCGTCGATCGTCTTATGTAGGCATAGATGCCACTAATGTGGACAATTTTTGTATTTCTTTTAAATCTTTTAAATTTTCAAGTAAGTTTTTTGAAATTTTTTTCTCTTTTTCCCTTTTCCTTGGTTAGTCACCTGAGCCTTGGTGATAGCTGGCGACATGCCATAAGGCAAGGGCTGGTGAGGGTCGAGCCTTTACCCTGGCGAGGTTTCAAGCCTCATCGGTGGTCGACAAGGCTCGACCCTCCTTGAACCTTGCAAGGGTGAGCTTTGCCTTAGGGTGGCAAGGTTGGACCTTCATAGTAGCTGGGAGAGGCCAACCCATGCCGTCGCCGGTGGTCGGCCAGTTCCCGAGGCCCCAATGATTGATAGGGGAAAAAGGAACAAGAAGAATGAAAAGAAAATTATAAAAAACAAAATTGGCCATGTAAATATGCGATTTCCAATTAAAATCGATCGGAAGAACGACATCGGCAAAGTGTCAAAATATTCACGACTAAACCGACTAAATTGAAGAATTTACGACTGAATTAACATATGTACGATAAATATCGACATCCGTATAATAAATTGAGGACTTTATTCGATAATATTTTTTCCCAAATATGAAAGCATGCATCGAACTCGTATGGAGGCCACACGTGTGGGCAAGGGTTCATTCAAAGCCTCTTCTCTCTCGCGCGCGCTCTATAAAAGAGAAGAGAGGAGACCGAGACCTAGCCTCCCACTGAAAGGGCCCCTAAACCTCCGCTACTCCTCTCAACGACCGCCCTCTTTTACTATTCTTGTCCCGCCTCTCTCTCCTTCCACACAATCTACTTCACCTCCTCTCCTCCTCCTCCTCCTCCTCCTTGTATTAAACCTTTCATTCTTCACATGGGCGCTCGCCGGCAACGTCGACCATCCTCGAAACCCCGTCCCTCCCCTGCTGCCGCCACCGCCGCCGCCGGCGAGCTCCTCCTCCTCCCCAAGGCCTCCGACGCCCTCCCGCTCCCTCTCTACCTTACCAACGCCGTCTTCCTCGCCCTCTTCTTCTCCGTCGCCCACTTCCTCCTCCACCGGTGGCGCGAGAAGATCCGAGACTCCACCCCTTTGCACGTCCTCAACCTCTCCGAGCTCGCCGCCCTCGTCTCCCTCCTCGCCTCCCTCGTTTACCTCCTCGGCTTCTTGGGCATCGGCCTCGTGCAGTCCTTCGTCTCCCGGGCCCCCACCCTGCACGACATCGGCGGCCACGTTAACGGCCCTTGGCAAGTCATGGAGCAAGAGGAGGACAAGTTCATCATCAAGGAGGAGGACAGCGAGGCCTGTGGCGACACCTGCACCCAGTGCACCACGGGGCCGCTTGCCGACGCCCTTTCCACGTCTGTTGCCGTGACTGAGGAAGACGAGGAGGTCATCGAGTCCGTCGTGGCAGGGACGACGCCGTCCTATTCCCTTGAGTCAAAGCTCGGGGACTGTAAGAGGGCGGCTGCGATCCGGCGAGAGGCAGTGCAGCGCACCACGGGGAGGTCCATGGAGGGGCTGGCATTCGAGGGGTTCGACTACGCCTCAATTCTAGGCCAGTGCTGTGAGATGCCGATCGGGTACGTGCAGGTCCCCGTGGGGGTTGCAGGGCCGCTGCTGCTCGACGGGATTGAGTACGTGGTCCCGATGGCGACGACGGAGGGTTGCTTGGTGGCAAGCACCAACAGGGGTTGTAAGGCGATAAACACATCAGGCGGCGCTATGAGCGTCGTGCTGAGGGACGGGATGACTCGGGCGCCGGTGGTGAGGTTCGGCTCCGCCAAGCGTGCCGCGGAGCTCAAGCTATTCCTGGAGGATCCCGGCAACTTAGATACCATATCGGTGGTGTTCAACAGGTTAGCGTTGACTAGCGTCATTGTGAAGGAAAATTTTACTTAACTAGTGCAGGAAAAAAGAAGTACGTAGATCTTATATTCATTCTCTTCTGTTGACGGCATTTCTACTAGTCTTTTTATCAATATTTTACTGCATAAGTGATCGAACTCCTTTCGCTTGATGATTGAAGCTTGCTTACATCCTTGGATTTTGCTAAAACTGTTCGTTTCTTTCTACGTTTCAAGCATTTTCGACAGTGATGTTTCCAGTTAAATTCGATTTCCGATTGTGAATTGCAGGTCGAGCAGGTTTGCCAGATTACAAGACATTAGGTGCGCGCTCGCGGGGAGAAATTTGTACATGAGATTCGTGTGCAGCACAGGCGATGCAATGGGGATGAACATGGTCTCCAAAGGTGTCCAAAATGTCCTTGATTTCCTCCGGACCGACTTCCCCGACATGGAAGTTATCGGCATTTCCGGTAAATAACCTGTCATTGTCACCGGCGTGCTCTGCCAATGCTTATGAGATCAAGCACTCTTTATAGCAAAATCCTTAGCAAACGGGTCCACTTCTGTTTCCCCATGTATCTTCCTGCCATGTAATCTACATCTCTTAAATCAGAGCCAAATTCATGGAAGCAATGTCAAGAAAATGCTCAATTGCAAGTTGGTTCAAAGTTCAAAAGTTCAGTTCTCTCTCTTTGATGAATCTCTAGGACTATGTAATTTGGGACACATGATGTGCACATTACGCAGGGAACTATTGCTCAGACAAGAAGCCCGCGGCGATCAACTGGATAGAGGGAAGGGGGAAGTCGGTGGTGTGCGAGGCAGTGATAAAAGAGGAGGTGGTGCAGAAGGTGCTGAAGACCACCGTGCCGGCGCTGGTGGAGCTCAACATGCTTAAGAACCTGGCTGGGTCGGCCATGGCCGGTGCGCTCGGCGGGTTCAATGCCCATGCCAGTAACATCGTGTCGGCCATCTACATTGCCACTGGCCAAGATCCGGCGCAGAATGTGGAGAGCTCTCACTGCATCACCATGATGGAGGCCATCAATGACGGCAAGGATCTTCACGTTTCCGTGTCCATGCCTTCCATTGAGGTGATCAATTCCTCTTCAATCCCAAATTTTGAATAGCCTTACATGCGAAACACAGGAGGTGGACATGAACCGCACATCAAACAGACAGTCCGTGGCAGCGAAAACAGACAGGATGACAAGAGTAACGAGCAAAGCTAATATAAGAGCGAGTGTTGAGATTCAAATTCACGACCTGCGCTTTGATACCATATTAGACAAATCGTTTTCTGAAAAGTTTAAGCAATTGGGCGAACAGTGTACGTACCGAATATTACCTAACAAAAAGTTGCTCGCGATGTTCGGGACCTGTTTTTGTGGAAGGACTTTAGAGGCAAACAATGGAAAGATGAAGAGGTTAGTTGATTAGCAGAGTACTCAAAAACTGCAAGTTTTCTCCTCCCTAACTTTCATGAATCTACTACAGAATCAATGCATCCACTCTTTTCCCAAAACTAAGGCCCCAGATATTTTACTTTTGTGGGTTTGTCTTATCCCCCTGAAGACAATTTGCTTTTCCATGACTCTTCGTAGATCTAGATGAGCCCATGAGTGATTCCTTGAGATTATCAGCCTAAGTCATGCAACGCAATAAATTATTACAACATGCTTTGTCCTATTTCAGTGGGGTTCCAGGCAAAGTTCTTTGCATCTGATCTGGTGTCCCCTGGAAGTTGAATACAAATAATTGGCAGAGAGTTATTTCCTTTTGAATCCTAGGAAGTCCTCGAAAATCTATTATGAAATTGCAAATCGTGCACTTTCTATTTTTTTTTTTGGGATGTTTATTCAGGTCGGTACAGTTGGAGGGGGCACCCAACTTGCATCACAATCCGCTTGTCTGAACCTACTCGGTGTAAAGGGTGCGAGCCAAGACTCTCCTGGCTCGAACTCGAGGCTTCTGGCCACCATCGTGGCTGGTTCTGTCTTGGCCGGGGAGCTTTCACTCATGTCTGCTTTGGCTGCTGGTCAACTCGTCAAGAGCCACATGAAGTACAACAGATCTTCCAAGGATGTCTCGAAAATGGCGTGCCAATAAGAGAACAACATGACCCCGCTTTGATTCGCGATATCATAGGCCTACAAACATTGGGAATGGGGAGAATAAAAGCTAAGAGAAGTTAGAAATAATCATCTGTGTAGGACATGGCAAAGAAAATTAGGAAGAGGGCAGGCATTAAGGATTTATACAAGGGCGTGTGGGTACAGAGAAAAAAGAAGGCAAAGAATTAGGAATTGGAACATTTAGCGAAAGCCTTATGAAAAATAAGATCTTTCTATGTCCCTGTGTACATTAGATCCTGTCTTCTAATGAACGGTCGGTTCTGTTTGTAACTCCTTTCAATCTGACGAAGGCTACAGCAGCAATCCGGTTTCTCTGTTGCCGGTGATATGTTGTTTCGCCTTGTCTCTCCGTAATCTCCATTGATCTGTATGTTGTTTCTTCGTTAGCATAATAGTCTTGTCTTTTCAGAAAAAAGATATGTCAAGAGGAAATTTTAGATATTTCTTTTGCTCTCTCTTTCTAGTGCCATCTATTTGTATGAATAAGCTGAAGGATGCCGTAGTTTCATGCGCAGTGGACTTCTAGTTCCTTTCCGGGCATCAGACAAAGGGCCTTTGCTAGCCGAGATAGTACAATTGCAATAGGAACCATGCAGACCTCGATACCTATACAGGTGAATCAAATTAAGAACAGGGTCACTTACTTATGACTTATGAGTTGATGAATTGGATACCAAGCATATCCTGGACACAGTACAGGAGCTAACTAGGGAAGGCATACTACTAACATGTCACTACTGTCTGTCCAGAGCATCGACAATTAGAAATTACAAAGCTGCCAGCCTCTGCCTAATCTGGATACAGGGCAAATTGGTTAAAAGTCCCATACCTAATGTTCTTGTCGGAAATTTTTATTTTCTGCATACATCCAAGTTCTGTGAGACATTTAAAATGCATCGATGCCAATTGAAACAGTGACTCCCTGTTGGTTCTCGGTATAACAGTGGATCAACTGACCTTAATCACAAATGAAATGTTTCCTAGGCCAGTTCTGGTGCAGCTCTTTTGGCATCTCCTACAGTCTTGCTTGTTTATTGGGGGTGGGATCAGCGATTCATGTTTATTTATTCTGCAACTTCTTTCTGGACATTCTCAGGCACCTAGACCAGAAAACAGGAAAGACCCAAGTGTTGCTTTGCTTCACAAGAAGTAGAAATCTGGCTTTGTGCATCACCATTTCACAAATTGTTTTTGAATCACTGACAGACTTGAAAATGATGCTCAAGCATGTGACCCACAAAGTAGAAGAACCTCCCTTATAGGCCAAAACATTTTCTCCCCTATACTACAAGACAAAAGCTAGCTCAGTATATTTCACCATGCGGCGTCTGAATTTTTGTTGTCTGTTCTATCTGGCTTTGCTGATGGACCAGGAGGGTTAGACAGAAAGATCATGGGAGAAGATGATGATTATTCATAGTGATAGTATGTTTCTGATTCAGGTTTTGCAGATGGACCAGGAGGGTAAGACAGAAAGAACTCATGCAGGCATAAGCAGCAAATCACTTTCTGTTTGAATTTCAAATGTCCCATCATCCATTGACACTAGCATCAGCCCGAGGAAAAAACCAGTATCCTTTTCTTGGAAAAGATTTACTGCTGAACTGAATTCGTGGGTTGAATTCAAGAACACTAACGACAGCAGTTCTGATATTCATCATCGTTCCAGTTTTTCATACCCTTTTTCAGAGTGTGGTGGCGTTCCAATTCATCATCATCTACTGCTACCTTCCTGATATCTAGAGCTCTTATCATTCAATTGAAGATTTCGAAAGGATATGGTATCCCAGAAGAGAATTATATTTGCAAATATTGACACGGTTGCAGTTTCGAATGAATCTCCGAGGCATTTGAAATGGTAGATGTTTGAAAGGCTGGCTCAAACAAAGAACTCGTGTGCGGTTTGGTCACCGGATCTTGAAAGTTTCTCCAGAGGAGACTAGTGTAGCCAAATTAGGAAGGCGTTGGATGCCACTTTCCTCCTCAAAATCCATCATTTGTCATGGGTTTAGGGGCTGCTTAAGGCCACTGTCTTGGCCCATTAGCCGTTTATTCAATCACTTTCTGAAAATTTAGTTTTCATTC
Organism: Rhodamnia rubescens; assembly: GCA_021437795.1. Classification (NCBI taxonomy): domain Eukaryota; kingdom Viridiplantae; phylum Streptophyta; class Magnoliopsida; order Myrtales; family Myrtaceae; genus Rhodamnia; species Rhodamnia rubescens. The sequence continues at coordinate 675,717 of JAILYA010000046.1, forward strand.
ATGTTAATAATTCTTAGTTTATCAATCATGTTTTGTTCGTTGGACAGCTTTGGCATCTGTTGCTAATTTATCAGAAGAGAGAGGCTTCGTGTGCTTTTTGCACTTCTTGCGTGCTTAGTAAGTTTGCTCGTGTTCATAACATTTCCAGCGAAAGATACGCTCGTCGAAACTCCATCCACAAGCAAATCTGAGAGATTTTGACATCAAATATGCCAAGGGTACCCGATAAAGGGTTCGCATGACCCCAATATATATATCGGTATCATAACATACAGAGATTGATAGCTCACAGGTTTTTCTATGATCGAGATTTATTAAAAAATAAAGTTCAAGGATCACACTGAGCGTCAAGCGAGAGCTCAAAAGTGGACTTTGTCTCATCACGAAAACCCGGCATGACTGTCAGCAAATCATGCAGATACACCAAATACAGATGAAGTAATTTGGGGAATAGCAATTGAATAAAAAGACCCGCATGTGCTTTTTGAGGCGAACGCACAAAGGTGCATCATACATGGACTTAAATGTAATGTTCAAAGTACTAAGCAGAGGACAATGAACCTAAGAACATGTGGGCTAAGTTTAATCCTTTGTTTGTTGTTCCATAACTCATAACATATTGTCTTATTGGTCTCTTCTTAGATGTCTTATCAAATATTTATCCCTACGATATGCGAAGAACGTATACCGGATAACTTATTGGGTGCGTGGCCTAGAATGAGGCCCGTGGGGGCGGCGCCGTAGATGTCCTGCTCCCTGAAGACAAAAGGTCCAAGCGCCTAACCGTTGCGAACCCATGTAGGATCGATTGGAGGAACACATTGCTCAGAGGGAGTGAGAGAGGTTGCTGTTAAGGTCGGGTGCAAAATTCTGAATCATCTGTGCAATGCTTCAGAGGTTGAGCTCATCTCTCCAGCTTACTTCACAAAGTAAGCCATTCCCATTTTCACTGGCTAGGGATAGTTCAGATGATCTCTCTAATCCGAATCGTTTCTCTCTCCAAGCTGAGAATGACTAACATAAACTAAAGTTTCAAGTATTTGGTTTGACCTGCCTTTTCCCCTTGATTTTGATAGTACTCCAAAAACTAATCTGCAAATTTGACACTTTGGCTATTTCCAACTAAGCTTCGCCCATCACTTAGCATAGTATGAAACGGATTAGCCGAAAAGTGGCTGTGATCATTATCTCAAACCATCTGATTGTCGATCCGAAGATATAAGAATTCAACAAAGGTAGGCCGCCTCCAGGAGACACAAACGAGTGCCTTGTGCAAAAGTTTGAAACAATGATTGGCCTTTTGATTCTCAGAATTCCAACTAGAACTTCCACTTTTCCATCCTTTTACATTAGCTTTTATGCTTCCACTTTAGTCAAGCGAGAGAAATGTGTGTTGTTAGATGATATTACGTTTGGAGTCTTAATAAGCTGCTAACTCTTGAGGAATTTGCCAGTTTGGCGCAAGAGATTTTAGATTTGCATGTTCTGGAGAAGGGTCTGATCTGGGATTCGATATTTGCTCGGTGTAATCTCACAGCCCACAGAAATAATTGACTGTACCAAGATATGCCGGTGGGCTTAATTTCGATGCGCGGAAGTAATAGACCTGACCGGCATCATTCTCAGTTCAGGAAGTTCAGCAATCCACATCACAGGGAATCGCCACAAGAAAGAAAACTTACGCATGATGTGAAACATGGCCTCTGTTATTCCGATGTCTCAATTTCAGGAAGTTCGGCAATCGGCATTACAGAGAATCATCGAAAGAAAGAGAACTTCTGCATGAAGTAACACAGGCTCTGTCGTTTCGACGCAAAAATTACGAATCTCAGTTCAGGAAGTACAGCAATCAACCTTTTTCTCATTTGAACAGGAGTTGTAACATTTCTAGTAACGGCACTCGCGTTTCTCATTAACTAAAACGCCACCAAAACATCCTAGTAATACAGAGTGAAACAAAGCGGCTGAATCCCTGATCAAGTTACTTAGAACTCTCAAGCAAGTTCTACGGCATGGCATTTGAAAAACCTTTGGACCATCATCGTACACCATATTGACAGCAGAAGAGAGCGCTCCCAAAATAGCTGCAAACGGAGCTAACCGGAATAGTCTAATGGCCCAAAACAAGAACATAAACCAAACAAAACAAAAGATGTTCTTATGCACAGTATAATTACTACCCTCCTTTTATGTGTGCGTGACTTAACAAGACTCTATCTTTGGCCGAACCCGGTATTCATCGACCGAAACCGAGGACCGCTTGATGAACTCCAAGCAATCTGCAATAGCTTCCGAGTAAACCGAATTGGACCGCGCAAAGGACCGCATCCTACAACTCTCCGACACGCCCGAGCCGTAGTGATAAGTACAACGAGATGCGTCGCCCTTCACCAAATTCCTCCTGCTACTGCTATTCCTCTTCAGAGAAGAGAAGAAGAAGAAGAAGAAGAAGAAGAAGAAGAAGAACAAGTACTGTCGGCACTGCATTCTCTGCAACAGATGCTTCTCTTGAAGGCTCTGAGAACTCGACCATATCTGCATCTCCACTTGCTCAACGCCCTGAACAGGCACGCGAACTTGGCGCGCAGTCTTTGTACCGAGAACCTCCTCGAGCTCACCTTGAAGCCTCTGGTGCTGGTGCTTCCATGGCCTCTCCGTCCAAAACTAGCGTAGCCCAGATCACCAACTCCCTCCATGACAACAAAAACCTCAACCGGAAAACACCCCCCACCCCACAAATTCAGGGGGCTATATGGGCTGCTAAATAATGCCTAAACAGGCCACGAGACGACGAAACGAGTCGACCGACCGGGCACAAACCGGGGCAATTAGTTGGGGAATATGTACAGGGGAGGGGACACGAGAGGCGGTGGTGAATGTCTGCAACTCTTTCTTGGTAGTTCGGGCCTTTGGTTTTGGGTGGTGGCCGGTCGCGAGCGGATTTATAAGAGATTGGCTCGTTTTTCTTGTTCTTTAAACACGGTGGGTGTGAATGGGAATGGGGACGCTGGCCAATGCAAAATTTATAATTTTGAGCAGAGAAGAATCAAAGAACAAGAATCGGACTATACACGCCGAACGAGGACATGGTGGGGCCTTGTTGGACAAGAAATGGTAGAAATTATCAGATGGTATCTCGCCTTTGTCATTTGTGCTCGACTAGAAAGGAAATATTGAACAGACCGGCGCAACAGTTGAAGATTTCAGTGTGTGGTGGTTACTGAAATACAGATTCGGTGGTCCACCATCGATTTCGATTCGAAGAAATCATAGATATACTCTTTGAGCATATTCTGTTCTCGTGATATTATCTTTTTATCTGGAACTTGTTTTGTTTGGAAATTATTTGGGATGTGTCTTGATTTACAGTAGGACGGTGTTGTTTCTCTCTTGTATTCAGAGATATTCTGTCTGTGGAAAAGAGTGGCGACTTTCATCTAATTGTGCTGTTGTTATTTCGTTTAACATGCGATGTGCGTATTCTTCTGAATGCAACCATTTCCCATGGAAAAGATACGGAAGAGAATCGCAGCTTTGTTCTCGTCTCTCAAGCTCCAATTGCGTCCTTTGAGATGCTCGGAGCCTTTCGGGTGCGTTGGAATGTCGAATCATCACTTCACCGGGCATCTAAGATGGCTTCGTCCTGCACGTAAGTCGACCTTTTATGCGTGGGAAACCGACATGGGTCATGACCGAATCGAACGAAACAGGCTGGACATTCGAATACGAAAATCAAGACGACAAGAAGTCTAGAATTCGAGATCGACACGTGACGTATCGCCATCAATTTCACGCTGATTCGCCCGACGTTATTGAAAGTTTTAGCCTCACGCTCTCGAGAGTGTTTTTGGAAGAAGGTGATGTAGGTCATCGACTTCAGCGACACCCCCGCAGGAACAAGAGGGGCTGAAAACCGAATCCAGGTGCAAATCCTTAGCGACTGTGTTCAATTTGTGGTTTTGGGAGTGAGTAGGTAGCCGGAATTGTAACGCGTCTGCCTAAAATCGTCGGCTGAGAAAAATTCGAGGGCAGGTCGTCACGTGGCAAGCAATAACACCATGCAAGTGTTTTTAAGCTTCTTCATTTTTTTCCATTCACCTCCAACGGAAGTACAGATTTCTTAGCTAAGCTAACCACCACCACCATCACCCTCCTCGACTTCGTGGAGATGTTTTCCGTTAGAAGTGTCTCTTTTGACTCTGGGAAATCGCCATTCTTGCCCGAGGCACGTGACAATTCCTAGAACATCACAAACCTAAACAACGCAAGGCAATCACATTAGACTACCATTTGCATGGACCAACGACGGCTTGCTAATCAAGCAACAAGCCTACCTTCCAATGTGCGCCGCGAAAAGTCCCGTATTTTCACCTGAATTGATGGACTTGTAGCGTGGCTCAGAGAAGGAGTTTTCCGGAATTGGGGATTCATGCCGGGACCGGCGACATCCGTCCGAGGCTCTCCAATTGGGTTGGTTTGGGCAAACTTTGATTAGATCGCATCTCGCAATAGAAGAGATCGGTGGTTGAAGGAACTCCATCCATTTTTGGGTAACGAGTAGATCTCATCAACCATTCTTGTGATGGAAGTTGCAGACGTGACAACGGAAGGGGAGGTCTAAATGGCACGCAGGAATCCAAGTACCTGTTCCAGAGTTTTGGCGATTCAGTGGGGCTTTCGAGGAGACCAAGACAAGACCCGAATTGTCAATTCTGTCGCGGGCGCATTAGGCTGTTTGGATGCCGGATGAGCTGTTCCTTCCAAACCGTGGAATCATTTGATTGGAGTCGGATAAAGAAACCACACCTTTGCCACCCGAGATGATTTGAATCTTCCGACTTGATCTATAAGTATGCAATATCAGTCTCTTTGACCTTTGGCAACCGCGTCAGGCGAGATACCTTTCCCCAGAACACCTTTAACCAGAGCCGAGAAATGTGCTCGTCAGTCGTCGCTTAGTGAAAGCAAAGGCGCACCTGACAACACACTTCTAGCACGACAATACTCCTAAAGTGAAAATCCATTTGATTACGCAACTTCAATTTTCTACTTTTAAAGTAATTTTTCTTTTAGAAATAATTTTGAAACCACTTAAAAAAATAAAAAAAATTACTGCTTTTCAAAAGTTAATTTCTAAAGCGAAAGTGTTGCCATGCGACGCCCCTAGATGCATGAAATAGCCCAAGGAGTCAAGAGCATCACTCTCACCAGTGCTTGCTTAGAACACACGGAGGACTCAGATCCAACAGAACATCAGTAAATCAGACAAGTGAGAAAGGACAGTCCACCACAGCATGAAAGACGTATTAGTCCACGCCATCAAGAAGCTGGAGATCTCGGGAACCTACAAGTTGCCTCTTCTGACCTTTCTTCCCCTCTTCTACAGAGATCAGATTCTAGACCCGAAATGATTGGATGAGCAGGCTCACAAAATAGTAATAGACAAGAACTGCATGCGAAATAACGACTAATAGGTAACATTAATCAGAGCTAAATCGAGTCCGCTACACAGGAGTACAAAGCAGAGTGAACTGAAATGGGACATGGTTTAGTGAGCTACAGAAGCTAACACCTAAAGTTAGTTCCAATCAACATGATGTGTGCATAAGCACGCCAAAGTTGCTATTCTGATTGCTCGAAAGGGACCCGAACAAATAACTGCCCATGCAGGGTGACCACTGCCGATGTCTGGTGTGGATCGATTCTTGAAGGTAAGTTGACGATCTGTACAAAAGAAAAAACATTCCTTCTACATCAAATGATTCCCAATCTTAAACTATAATACTGTCAGTGATTGAGAATGACAAGTCCCAGCAAGGTAGAGGAACATCTACCCAGTAAGGTAGTACACCACAAAGTAAACGATTGTGACCATATCAAGACAATCTACATCATGTAGGCATCTATAATAGCACTATGATCCATGAGCATTACCATGTCATCCAAATTTAATAGCTCCTCTAGCGAACAGCAATAAATAGCAGGCATTGTGAGACCATAGCCTTGTGTCAGGGGGTTGGCTACAGACATAGACTAGAAGAAGACTGATTGTTGGCTTCCAAGTACTAGCACTGATGAAAGCACAGTCAAGAACGAAATGGAGGCATTGCCGAAGCATCTGCCACTGTCTATTTTGCAAAAGTCGTTTTACAAGGATGGATCCTTCAAAGCCAAATCACTAGTTCAGAAGGTAATCACCTACTGAGAAAATAATATACCTTCTTAAAAGGAGTCACCCCCCAAGGATTATCGGGTTGCTCCGGCTCACCACTTATAACCAGTCTCCCAGCAGGATCAGACTGGACCCTGACCTGGATATTCCCAAAAAGCAAATGTGATGCAGAAAATACATGCAGCCAACCAAAAGCCCAACACACAAGAAAAACAGGAGAAAGAAAGAAATGAAAACTAAAGACAGAAACATCAGATATTTCTCTGTTTCGGTGAAGGCATCTTAGTTTTTCAAAAGATTGGGAGCAATTTCATGTGGAAGACCCACAGAAAATGTAGACAAATAGCAGGAGGTTGTTGGCTATTATAATTGCACTTCTCATGAGGGTATCTCAATATGTTTTATAGAGGCTTGCCCAATCATATACCAAGGATATGTGCATATGACATACTCAAGGAATAGTAGTAGTATGACACTGCCCCATCAAACCGTGTTTACTCACACAATTCTAAATTCACTCATAACCAGATTCACATGGACCACAAGAGATAGGATGTGGCCTCATAAGGCAAGGGACATGCCCATAGAACATGACGAAAATAGTAATGTCAGGAAAGTATCTATGGATGACTCTAAATTGGCTCCTATCGTACCACTACCCGCTTTCATAATCTAGCCTACTGTCTCTCTAAATTTCCAGTGAAATGACTAATTCAATTTGACAAGAAACTATCACCACCATCAATGGTAATAAATATCATACGACACCTTCAATATTATGGCATTTGAACCATTAAAGTTTGCTGTTTCATTTTCATAATTACTAATTAACTTCAGTATAAAAACCCATTGAATGAAAGAGTGATGTCGCTTTCGTAATTTTCAGTTGCGAAAACAGAAATGGCTATACAGAAACCTCAGTCCATAAAAAACTCAACATGAAAGAGCCGATAAAATGGGTTACTACCTTGGTCTCATTGTAAAAATTCATGAATCAATCTAATAACAATAATGAAAATATAATCCAGAGATGTTCTGACCTCCTCCCTTAGAAGCCCTGGGACTAAGGCATAGACTTCAAAGCAATCCTTCTGCACATATTGAAAATGAAATTCTAGCAAGACCTTGAATCTTGAAGAGGAGAATTATGCAAGTGAATAAATAAACTTACAGTTTTCTGTACGTTGATTTTTACCCAATCAGCTGGTGGTCCAATGTCAACTACTGGTATATCCAATCTGGCAAATGGTAACCATATTAGAATGGTTCGAAGAATTGAAAGATCCACATTATAACCAGTCTACTTTTAAATTAATAATCTAGACAAAGGTATACCAAAAATATGACTTACTGAAGGATTTTCAACACTCAGAACCACTCACAAAAGTAAAGTGATTAGTAGTTGATCTTCCATGATTTCGATGAATAGGGAGCCCAAATATTTTTTCTTTAAATTTGTTCATTATTTGTTAATTAATATAAACCAAGAATCAGTTATATAGACACCAATTAATGCAGTTTGAGAGAAATTACAGTAAAGACAAGACAGTGAAACATGTTGAGTCAAGAGCCCCTTTCGAGACGGCAGAAGAGTCATTCAACAGGGTAGTACTTCTATAGAGCCAAAACCTAAAATTTATAGAAGATACAAGCATATAGCAAACTTTCTTTACCAAAAAAAATAACAAACTTTTTTTTTTTTGGGTCAAACATATAACAAACTAATTTAATAGCAGTCACATTACAAAAACCATGGCAGAAAAGGACACAGACTGAAAGAGGGCCTTAACTGTGATTTAGAAGTTTTTGGTCGTGTAGCTTTAATAGAACTTTCCAAGTATGGTTGCTTCTTACGTTTCACTGGACCTGCAGTGACCACTCCACAATAAGAAACTAAATAGCTATAAAACAGTAGAGGCAGTAATGACACATCCAAAAGAAAAGAACAAAATTTGAAGGGATAAGATAAATTCCAATATGTAGCATACCAACGCTTTTAAGCTGCTTTTCACGTTTTTGCGTAGACATGGCATTTTTATCCTACAATTACAAGAATACTAAAGCTTAGAGCCTTAAGAAAAAGTAAGCACAAGGAAACTAAAACTAATCACAACATAAAAGCAAGGATCAAGTAAGACATGGTAAATACCTTTATAATAGGATCACTAACTTCACCATTACCAAGAAGGCGTTGCGAGTGCCAACCCTGCCTTGCACGAGCTGCAGCATCTCTGGGTGCCCTACCAGATCCAGATGCCTAATTAGAGCATAGAAAGATAAGTTAAATGCTGAAAATTACTCCTACTCTACACATTGTTAGGAAATAATTAGAAGAGAACAGAGGAAGTAGTTAAATCTATAAGATCAAACACACAAACAACAATTAAAGGGAAACCCCAGTGCATGCAGCTCCCCATTATGCGAGGATCAGGGGGCGGCCTCTAATGTGCGCAGTGTTTGCCTTGTTTCTTTTCTTATTACTGCTGCGAAAATATGGCTCCTGAACGTTTTTCTTTTTTAAATCTCCGTTGGTTGAGTACCATCATGAGTTACTTTCAACAGAATCCTTAATCACATTTCAGAGCGAAAGAGGACTCAAAATGGAATTACAAAAACTTAACTGAGGATGTCTAGTTCAAACTTTCCATGGTTCCAATTTTTCTGTATCGTTCTTAGTCCTTTTTAATACAATCACCACTCTTGTTCAAGATTTATGAAATTTACGACAAGGTTAGTCTTAGTCATCCTAAATACCAACCTCTCATGAAGCCAGATCAGAACGAAATGGTCAATCTTCAAATAATAACTACATTACCTGATTGTCACCAACCATAGGCTCTGTGGGAGAAGCAGCAATTATACTAAGCTCCCCACCACGCATATTGTGCCGTTCATAGTCAAGGAGTGCCTACAAAACGAGCAAAATATTTAAGAAATCATACATGCAGCTGTTTAACACAGATATGTAGAACCAGTTCAATACATCATAGATGACTAAAGAGCACAAAGTATCAAACTAAGACTTACCTTCTCATAGAAACCACGAAATGTCCAAGACACTGTAGTGCATGTCCTGTATGGAAGGACTGGACTGATTATCCACGTATCAAGTAGAGAATGCAATTACTTGTCCATAAGCAGGAAAGAATGAAACTTCAAATGAACATCCTTGGAATCTGTCTGTCAATGACTGGCCTAAATGCTTCAACGTACAAATTTTCAAAGTAGAGAGACAAACCACTATAACTACCGCAAAAGAGCAACAGGCAAATTAGATGGGCAAAAGAAGCCACAGAGCCTGAACATATAAACAATACAGATAAAAACCCGACAATGACAAGTTCATGATATACAGAGAAGAAATTACACAGGACAACAGTCATTTCTCATAAGCAGAATTAACAGCTCAAGCCTAGGCTTGATAATAGAAGCCATTCCTTACTTGGGGGGTCTGAAGGACTCTCCAACTTGCCGCCACAGCTTACATGATGTAACCTATACACCATAGAAAAGACTTCAATTGCTTGCTAAAAAGGCTCACTTCAAAACCCGTGAAGTGCAGCGCAACATAGGAGAGACAGAATGCACTGCAAAATATCTCTTCTCATGAATACGGTCGCAAAATGTTACAACTAGAGCAAATATTCTTATAGACTGGACAATCCTTAGAAAGTACATTATTTTGACCAATGATAGGTTGCCCAATGTATGAGAATGAACATCAAGAGCAAAATCCAGAAGGACATGTACCTTATCATAACCTCCAAGTCTAGTCACAGCTCGCCATAACCTTCATCACCATTTCAAGAATAAGAAGATAAGTTTTGACAGAGGCAATATCCAGGGACAATGCCTCCTAAATTTCGATATAAAAAATCACAGTCGACTTACTTGAGGCAATTTAGACCCTCCCCATAAAACTTAGGTGGTTTGAATTCCATACTCCTCTCCCTAAAGAAACTCTCCAGCTCCTTCATGAATAATGATTGGTCCTCTTCTGTCCCGGACTCACTACCTTCATCATTTTCGTCTAAAAGAAATAAATGTTTCAAACTAGAGTTGCCATTATCCTTAGCTACAGGGGTCTCAGTCTGATGCTCCTCAACCTTCATCGGTTCCACTTTCTCAATTTCAGCATTAGTGCCAATGGATGCCTCATTAGGTGCAACAATATGGTCTCTTCCTACTGAGGATAAATCATCACAAACAGCACCCATTTTACTTTCCACCATCTCAGTACCTTTAGCTTTGGCCTCCAATATCGGTTCGACAGGTTCTGGATGACCTGCTGACAGGGCAGTAGGATCAACTTTAGTATGCTGCAGAGGCAAGTCAGTGGCTTCCTTCTGAGCCAGGGTGATAGAATCAACATTGGTTTCCTGTAGAGGCAACTCGGTGGCTTCCTTCTGAGGTAGGGTGGTAGAATCAACCTTGGTTTCCTCTAGAGACAAATCAGAGGCTTCCTCCTTAGGCAAACAAGTGGCATGCTTCTGAAGCGAATCAGTGGCTTCCTTCTGTATCTCATCCTTGGCGGCAGCAACAGATTCAGCACTTCCATTGTCACACTCCGGCACATCTTGCTGATTTTCTGTGATAGCTATACTATCTGGGGCAGAGAGTGGAGTACTTGAGACAGGTTCTAATTTCTTATCATCAGTTGAAGCATCTTCCACAGGCAAAGTATGCCCATTCTCAATTGGCTTCAAAGTTTCCTCCACAGGCGCTGAATGAGGAGATTGTTCATGAGATGCTTCAACTTGCACTTCATTTGGTAGCCCCTCATCGTCAAGATTTGGAGCCAGCGGCACCTCCTTATCCATCTCCTCATTCTCCTTTGAACCGCTCATCTTGTGCTTCTAAAGACAGTCCTATCAAAACAAGGGCCTTAATGTTCACAGAGCTCACTTCCTTTTCAAACTTTAAAGAAGGCAAATGTAGAGCACTTCCCATTCAGGGAACTATTCCACCTTCTGTGGCCTCAACTATTCGGTGTTTTTAGCTTTGGACTTTCGTTTGGGCACTATCTTTTTTTTTTTTTTTTTGCTGGAAGCTTGGGCACTATTTTGAAAAAATACATAATTGATGAACATCAGCAGAACACAAAAGCCACTTGATGGGATTTCACTCTTTCTAATATTTCACAGGGAAACAGCTGAAATAACCATTAACGTTCTCCTAGTCACCAAAAAACCACAACAAGGCATGCCAGCAAAAACATTTCCGGAGCCAATTTCAGTCCCCAGAAAATTTCCCCAGCCAAACCCCGAAGCCACATCCCCTGTCAACTCCAGCGACCAAAAAAAAAAACAAAAGAAAAAAAAATCACAGGCTCTTATGTATGTGCGCACATGCACTTTCTGCCAATTTCCTCTTCAACTCCAAACTGAACTAGGTACTCTCTCACCAAGCCAGCTAAGGCGAATGCGAATACCCACCCCCTTTCCGAGCCCCCAAGCAACCAAACCAAGCGCTTTAGGGCTTCCAGCTAAAACCACAACTCAAAAAACCTAACCTATCCAAGGACAGGACAGCAATAAAAACCAACCGAAAGAACACACGGAAGAACAGGCAACAAACCACACCAGGACCACAAGCACGTGCCCTGCATGTCAAGAGAAAGAGAGAGAGAGAGAGAGACTGACCTGTTGCGCTGCGGAAAATGCAGCGGCAGAGATTCGCAGAGAGCTAGCGTCCAGGAGGAGGAAGATTTGCAAGAAGAAATGCCAACAAAAACCCTAGAGAGTATCCTTATCAGGAAGCCGAAGAAGAGGAAGGAAAAAAGGGATGGTGTTTCCGTTCTGAGAGATCTGCCAAATGAAAAACTTGCGCTTTTCGTGCCCGGGAGAGAGCAGTTACATATATTTTTTTTTCCTTCTCTCTCTCTTCGCCTTTCTCCGATCAAGAGAGCCAAGCAGGCGTTGAGAACGGAGGGAGAAGCTAAGACGGCGACGTTTTGCGGTTTCCGGGTTTTGTTGATAAGGCCGAGTCAGCAGTCGCTCACTCGGTGCCATTTGGGCCGGGCCTGACAAGATCCAGATCAATTGGGCTTGGAGGATCCGATATACCGCGACATCGCAGTTTGGGCTTCTGTTTTCTCCCTCTTCTGGGTAAAGTCTTAGCGTGAAAAGACCAATCTGGACACGTTTAACGTTAGAAGATGCCAACCGTAATTTTCTAAGCTTAGAATATTTATTAGAGATGCTTGATTGATACATTCAAACTTAAAGGTGATCGTTCAAAAAGTCATAGGCGTTCGGAGATTTTAAGGAGTTATATTGTCAGATTCTAGGACAAGAAGAATAAGATGCCCACGGATCACTTTTCTCGCTGCATTCACTCTCTCCAGTCAAACATAGTCGCTTTGTGGAAAAACGTCGTCATTAGTAATAAAGGTCCCTCAACCACACTGCCAAGAAAGGAACCGGCTACATGGCACGACCTTACTCCAACCGGAGCTACTGATCAAACTCGAGAGCTTCTCAGATCCACCAACGCGGTCAAGGGCATGCGACAGACGATCTTACGAGTTTAGGAGCAAGATCTTCTACTCGAGGAGGCGCATTCGCCATTGAGGCCGATGTATGTTGTCCCTTGGACCGCATGGACCCCATGTAGGACCCGTATGATCCGATAGATCACCTATACTCGGCCTATGACGTCGCGTGCGGCCAATGACTTCACCGGAGGCCATATCATGTGAAGAAGATGAAGGGGAAAGGGAAAGTACGAGAGGAGAGAGAGGGGCCGCAATGCTCAAGATCCGTGGTTTTGGATCTTACGCTATTGCGAACACTTCATCGATATGAGCGTTTTTTTATGGACAACACATGGAACACGTTGATTATAATCGTTTTGGTTAATTCCGTCCCAAATCGATAAGACATTTGAATGGTGATATTCAAACACACCTTGACTTATTTTTTTGTTTTTTAAATATCCTTAAATCTTAGGGATAATACCACGAAAAATCACAAACCGATACACATGTCACAAATTTAGCTATGTTAGTTTCAGTTGATTTTTTACTTTTAAATTATTAAATTGGAGACATATGGCAGTTGACGGGTGTATCAATTTTGGGTTTTTACATTCCGTTTGTCACATGTGTGCTAATTTAGAGTTTTTCTTAGTAATAAACCAATTTAACAAAAGTCAACGGATGATAAATTTATCACAATTGTGTAAGTAAGGATTGCTTATCATTAAAATAACTAAAGTGATGGACGTATAATAAATTCGAGACTTTTTCCAACAAGAAAGAAAAAGTAAGTCAATAAATCTCGATGAGGTCCCCATATAAGGTCCAGAGGATCTAGATTCCTCAAAAGAAGATGGGAATTTTCTTCTTTTGGTCGAAAGAAGATGGGAATTTAAAAAGTTGGATTGACACATAAAAAGGTCCGCATAGTAACGATTTTGATTCGAAAAGGTAATTCTCATCGGAATTAATTTTTTTCGATTATGTTCTTTGGACAAGTTTTAGAGAATCGTAACGCATTAGGTAATCGCACAAAATTTCTATTCTTGAAGCAGAAATACGATTAGTAACTACACATAATTTCCATTCTTAAGAATAATTTCTCTTCCCAATTTTATTTTATTCAAGTCAAATAATTACGTCTTATCACTACAAAATCAACCTATATAACATCGCTAATAAAATGAACATGGATGATGCATGATCCACAATTAGTCTATTTATTTCATGGAGCATAAAGATATATGTAAAATTCATAAGAAAGAAGATAAGCTCAATAGGCAATTTGCACTTGAATTTTTGCCACAAATTTGCACTTAAACACTTATGTATTTAACAAAACCAATACCCGATCTAACCCGTGTTACTTATACACTTCTATTTTTAACAAAATCAAGATATATTTATTTCTTATAATTTGTTAAGAATGCAATACAAATCTAGATAGTTTTTTTAAAATTTTTTAAATAGGTTTCTCATTGTTTTTGTTTTAGGGAATAGAATTAGAGAATCGAATTGTTATCATGCATGCCTTAATTATCCCAAGTAAAATTATGACCCCGACTTCACCCTTCTCGAGGGGTCGAGATTCAATGCTTTACAAAACCATTATTTGGTGCTCGAAGGCGGGAAAAGAAAGGTCGCGTGCTATTTTGATTTTTAATTTTTCTATTTGTTGACCCCATCAAGAAAATGCACGTATTCACTAAGGAATTCTGAGATTAGACTCGAAAAGGAAAGGGAGAAACAGCGTTGGACCAGCACTCAAAGGCAAAAATAATGGTAGCTACTTTAATCATATTCGACTAAGCTGGGCCACAAGTTCACAAATCACGCTACTGTGCTGTCCTTAGGTGACAAGACCCTTCCTGCAATTGTAGAGATCGGCAGGCCGGCCCCGCTGGATACCGGCCCGGGCGGGATGGATTTTCCTCATGAGAAATGGGTGGTAGGGATTCCGACACGGCGGGCCGGACATATACATAGTTGGAATTTCAGCCGCGGCGCGGCGGGGCAGGGCCCCATGTGAGCTTTCCTTCCCTGCCTCGCACATGGTGCAAGGTGGCGGTAGGGCAAATTTATATGCTTCCACACCACTATGCTTTCCGTAAAGCAGGAAATTTGCATCGAAATCATCGCATCAATTCTCTAAGGGCTTTTTTCGAGCCAATGTGTGACTCAATAATTTCCTCCTCGCGATTGGATTAAATGTCACTCAAGACCTTAAATCAATGTGTTACGAGTCAATTAGAATATAATAACTGTCACACACTACACTAATTCTCCGATATGAAAATTTGACACAACTCATGTGTGCAACTTAACAAAATCTGCATGCTTACCATACCATAAAATCAATAAAGTATTCAAACATTGCTTAACTCGATAAAACGGTTGGAAGCCTCAAAGGCCAAACATACGATGGTAGCTACTTATTTAATCATATTCGACTAAGTCTGGGCCTCAATAGAACGCTCGAATCACTATATTCTTCCTTAGGTACAAGGTTCATTGATATTCTTGATATGCAGTAGATGCCGGCCCGGCATGGTTTCCCATGTGAAATGGGTGGTAGGGATCCGAACGGCGGCCGGACATATACATAGTTGGAATTTCAGCCGTGGCGCGGCGGGGCAGGGCCCCATGTGAGCTTTCCTTCCTGCCTCAAAAATGGTGCAGGGTGGCGGCAGGGCAAATTTTTTACTTCCAGTGAATTTTCTTTTTGAAATTATTTTTTGCACAATTTGAGAAGTCAAAAAAAATTGCTTCTCAACTCAAGAAATACTTTTCACTTCACTCTCATTTTCATTAATGGCCTCCCTCACATTTTATGACCACATCCGCCTCCGCCGACCTTCGTCGCCCACTACACTAATCATCACCCATTTGAAAATCGCGCTAGCGACCATCGCAACTCGACAAAATCATCGCTTGCCACTACCATCGCTCAATAAAGTATTCAAACATTGCTTACCTCGATAAACGGTTGCTTAAAAGCATAGCCCTAACATACGATGGAGCTTTATCGTCAACGGCAATTCAAGGCCATTCGACAGAACGCTTGAACCACCACTTCTTTAGTGCGGGTTCATTGTTGCCCATATAGTCGATCATCGTGCCATCCAATAGAGTAAAAAATAAATAAAAGAATTTTATCTTTTGAAATTAAATAACATATTTTACAAATTAAAGTCATTTTTAAATAAATTTTAAAATTTTAAAAATAAAGTAAAAATTTTTCACTCCTATAATAAATTTTTATAGAAAATTTTATGTTAATAATGTTTTAGAAGAAAAAATTTTGAAACGTTAGCAAACAAATTTTTCTCGATTAGAAGTCAATTTCTAAAATAGAAGTAAATCAAAAATTTTAAAGCAAAAATGTTGTCATAAGCACGCGAGAATAGCTAGACCAGCAAGCGATGATGTGAACCTTTGGGCTATGGACTATGTTACACGGATACCCTCCGCCCAAGGCCTCCGTTGATCGCCTGCGGCCTCCGCGCCACGCCCATTCTCCAACAACCACCACCACCTACCATATGGTTCGACCACCCAAATACGCCGGTAACACCCAACCGTTGATCATCGCGCCAACCACTCGCGTAAAAAATAAATAAAATTTTAAATTAAATAACATATTTTAATAATTAAAATCATTTTTAAATAAAAAAATAAAAAAATAATAAATTTATCATTTATAATAAATTTTTATAGAAGATTTTGTGTTAATAATGTTTTTAAAATAGAAATTTTGAATCGTTAGCAAATGATTTTTTTTTTTAAGCAATTATCTAAGTTGAGTATATCAAAATTTTGAAAGCAAAATGTTGTCATAAGCGCGGAAAGCTGCGGCGAGCGACGATGTGAACCGTTGGGCTATGGGAACGTAGGCCATCAACCTGCCAAACGAAGGGAAAGTGCAGGAGCCGTTTGCGGAACAATAATGCCAACCCCCGTCTTTTACACGCGTCGGTCCCACAATTAATGGCGGGAGACACTGGGTACCGAAGTTGCTTTCGCATTCACGTAAAAAGAAGGCTCCGAGGTCATTGAGTTTGGACCCATTGGTTGTTGATCCATATGCCAAATGCAAAATAATGGCGCAACAGAGTGGGATCGGTCGTGGTCATAAAGTCATTGTGCGGGAGAACTAACATAGGTGTAGACAACACTAGATGTACGTACGCACGCAACCCTTGAAAGGTGCGCCCGAGCTTAGACATTCCGGAATCTAACTCGAGACGTCAATTGAGGGCGGGTCGGACCGAGCCGAGGCGTCGCCCGAGGTCGAACGTCACTTTATTGGCCAAGCACGTTGATTTGCCTGTGATTTGTAAATTTCAAAGTGTTAGCAAATGTATGAGCATGAGTCGAAAGAAGGGTTTTTGATGTAGAGCTTATCGAGATTCGGTTTTTCTTTTCAAGAGATTGCGCCTGATGTTAAAAACTTGAAATCAATGGAGATGACTTGTACATATCATAAGGCCGATAGTGGTGTGGTTTTCATCAAGCTAAAGTGTGTGGAAATGGAAAAGACATGTGCACATGTATGTTGCCTATGTTGGGGCAGGAACAAGCTCTTTGACCACCGCCGATCCTTGGTTGGGAAAGGTCGGCGGTGGTCACCGGTCCTCGGCGAGGAGCCGGTGAGGGTTGTTGAGCCCCTCTCGCCAACCATTCCCCCACCATTGCCTAGGCAGTAGCAAGGGCTTGCCCTTGCTCCTTGATTTCCAACTCTCCTTATTTTTAATTATTTATTTAATTTAAATAAAAAATTGCATAAAAAATCATATTTAGATCAAAACAACGTCGTTTGGATTTATGTTTTGTATTTTAGCTATGTCATTGCCATGTAGAATAGAGAAAATATTAAAAAAAATCACATCATCATTTTCTGTTAGTCAAGTTGGAAGGATTCACATGATTGCACAAAATTGACAAATTTTTGGACTTTATTGCATTTTTGTGACAAATTTAGTTTTTTACACTTCAATATTCTTATAATTCAAAAAGTCTCATGCATTCAACACTAAGGTTGCATTTGACCATCTGGATTTCTAGCCGAAATGAGATTGGATAGGATAGTATGTAAAATCTAGGGTTTTTACTATATCATAACCACTATTTAGTAAATTACAGCAAAAAAGGTAAATATTTTCATATTATGTATTGTTCATTGTTTGGTGTAAATGACATAACATTGTGGATGGACCTAAAAATGTACAAACCGAGATTGTAAGAATCTCTCGTGATTTACTGCAGAAGAAATAGAGATAACCTCCATCAATCAATTTTATAACTATTACATGATTTAAATTTTAAATAGCAAATGAGCTCATTGGAGCAATCCACATTCACAAGTACAACTATGACAAGACATGTAAATGGGCCATAACAATATTAACGAGGTGGATAAGCCTGCCAAATCTAGTAAGAAAGAATATATGATCATTCACCTTTGTGATCCTAAAAAGTATATTTCTTCGATTCTATTTCCTAAAACTTTAGTGTGAACCACATAACTAAGCAAGAAAAGGAATATTGACTCTCTTGCTACTTTTGTGGACTTTTAACGTGAATCATAAAGTTACGGAAGTGAAGGAGCTTCAACTCTTTCGCCATTATCGTGAAGTTTTTGAAGTGAACTAAAGAACTTTGAAGAAATCATGAAGCTTTAACGTGAATAAGAGACACGGAAGAATATGAGACGAAAGGGGTAGGTTTTTTTCAGAAATCTCATTGGCCCTCATTTTTCAAGAATCCAAAAAAATCATTTTAAAGTTTGATTTGTTCATTGTGAATTTGGGTTCTTCTACTTCATTTTTATTACTTATTTTTTGTTATTTTTTTTTATCTCTTTTTAATTTCTTTTTTATTGTCTTCCATCGTTCCTTACTAAAAAATTTATTAAATAATAAACTACACTTATATACCTAAATTATGCCATAAATATAAATTCTAACATATATATATATAATGAAATACATTACAGAGTAGAAATAAATTAAATATACAAATAAAAAATAGGAGTAAATAAAAGATGAAATTATCATATTTTTACTTTTACTTATTATAATTCAAATGTCATTTATATTTAAATATTATTTTAATTTTATTAACTTAAGAAATTTTTTATTCAAGAAAAATAACCTTTATACCATGAATATAAGAAATCATAGCCACCTCCACCTCCACATTCACCTCCATTATGAGATACTTTTATTCATGTTATATCATCTTATGTCCGACTTTATCCCAAACATTCCAAAAGATTATCTCTATAAAATATTCATAAAAAAACCCATTAATCATAATCCTTATCAAGTAATAATATTTCGGGTTAATACGATAAAAAATCCCGCAACTAGCACATCGATACTACATTTATCCTAAATTAATTTTCATGTCACAAAGAAATGATTGATCTTAATAGATTTTCGAGACTTGAGGGAGTTTTTAAGGATAAGATTAGCGGGCCTTAGCATATTATAGCTGTGTACCACAAAAATTCAACACAATTCCTGGCATATTTACCCAAATGATCTTGAAAACATAATATTGACAAAATTCAAAACACCCCCCCTAATGTTGCATTTCCTTTTCTTTCGGTCCTATAATTCGGGGCTTGATCATGATAGATCACGTGTCTGAAAAGGCAGACCCTCCCAAAAGTTTGGGGGTCCTAGGAGCAATTATAGGCTAGACACAGCATTTATAACGATGGTTTGCTAAAATTACAGGTGGGTCCTCGCTTCTCCAAGGGTTTTTCAGTTGCTTCTTGCTATCGCCAATGAGATGTGGACCTTACCTACGGGAGATGTGGACCCAGCAATAAAAAAAAAAAAAATCAAATTGGCACATGATGAAATACAATGGGACCTAATTAGTTTTTTTTTTTCTTTTTTTTAAGTAAATAAAGATCCTCACAAATGGGAGAAATATATAAGCGATTTGGCATTTTCGTAAAATATGAAAATATTGATCGTGTATTCATTTTTTTAAGTAATATAAACTATCATATTTGAAAAAAAAATCCAAACTATTCAAATTTCGTGAAACAAATGGAGCGTCAGAAATTTAGATTCCATCATTGTGCCGGTCCGCAGGGCGTGAATGCACTTGCTTCTAAACTAGCCAGCAAAATAATAAAGTTTTGCGATCTCCTACATATTGAGTTACTTGCATGGATGATTGTTGTGCACGTCACTAAAAGGGTCCAAATTGTACTAGAAGATATACAATGTTATGTGTACGAGTGATTGCCACGTCACAAGTCGATCCAAGGTTGTACTAATAGTAATAGACAGCTACTTAGCTCCCTGCTGCGTACAATTTGGAATTGCTAGCGAGCAAGGTTGATGAAAAGGAAGACTTAGACTTTGGCATCGAGGATGCATCTACTACCCCCGAAGCCATGCAAATTGGGATAAGATTCTCTTGTGTGTCTCGTTGTTGTCATACATCGCTCTCTTCGATTGATTGACCGAGTTATGACTCCCGAGTTGTTCCAATATCATACATTGTTTGAAGAAATAGATAAATAATTGTGATGCATTTTTATAGATGACGGGTTTCTTTGTCAAACCGGCAAGATATGAAGGTAAAGCACACAAAAATATGATAATTCTCGCTAATGAAAATTATTAATTTATTCGATCCGGGTCGGTTTCCCTTTTTAATTTTTCAGGACGGACCCATCCAGAAAAGTGTGGATTTCAATAAGGTCCTCGACATAAAGGTGTGACACGTGAGTATTATTAACCTTTGGTCCTTCTCTACTCATCGTACTCCTCCTTTTAAATTCATTTTGTCTTTCCACCAACGGCAATCACATCTTCTATTTCGATCTCCAAGTTGAACAGTGGGTATGTGGCTAGAGGCCGTCAGCTTTGTATCCATCACCTCATAATTTGTGCTTTTTCTTAATCCTATTTCTAACTCTTTTCTTTTTAATTTTTGCTCTGCTTTTTGTAAAGCGCGGAAATCGAGTCCTCGCACTTATAATGCTAGCGTACTCCATCCCTCAATCTCTTTATCAGCAGAGTGGCATGCCTATTGACAATTTATGCCCTATTCAAATGTTTTTTTTTCACTTGCTAATTTGATTCAATGCACGATAAGTTGTGTCGGAAGAGTCTCGTGTTGGGGATTCGGCGTGGTGTGGGCTGGGGCTGTGCAATTGAACTAATCCTACCCATGAATCAGACCGGACCACTCTAGAAACTAGTCCAATTCCAAGTAAAGAACCACCCAGAATAGGATTGATCGGATTGGATTTGGAACCCATTTCATAAAACCTAAAAATCTTAATTTTTCTCTTGTCATTTTTTTTCTCTATTCTTTGAAACCTCACTCAATCATTTCACGACCTCTTTCTCTCTCTCTCTCTCTCTCTCACACTTGCTACTCATCCTCTTCCTCGCTCGTTCGAGCCTCACAACCCTCGCTCATTCACGACTCACCTTCAATCGCTCGTTCATTTTTTATGTTGAACCATTTTGTTGCTCATATTATTTTGCCGTAAAAAACGCAACCTAAAAAAAGAACAAAAGAAAAATAAGTTCTTGGATAGACCTAGTAACCGGATTAAAAAAAAGCACGATAAATTCCGGGTTGATTCTAGAGTCGGTTGTGAGGAAGTTTCACTTTCACGTTTCAGATATGGAATTTACCCAGTTTAAAATCGATCGCCTCTGGCGAGGGCCCATAGTCATGCTGACGGCGAAAAGCACCTGTAGTATTTCAATGTCGCGGCAATAAATTCTGAAAGCTGACAAACATCGCCCTTCTCGCCATTGCCGAGCGCGGAACACGAGCCAGCCAGCCAGCCAGATGATTCGGCACTTTCTTTCTTTTTACTGTTTATTATTGTTCTGTTTTTATGGGGCCGCAGGTGTTTCGCGCTCTGAGCAGTGGACGATGGATGGTGGAGAAGAAATGAATGAGAAGAAGAAGAGTAGGTGAAGAAGAGAATCATGGCGACGAACATTTGCTCTCAAGCCTCGCATGCCCACTTAGCCCCACAAGGAGGGGACGGCGACAACTTTAGCATCGGCCTCGCTTGTGCTTCCGAGGACGGCATTCTACTCGACTCGCGTCGCGAACACGCACC
Organism: Rhodamnia rubescens; assembly: GCA_021437795.1. Lineage (NCBI taxonomy): Eukaryota > Viridiplantae > Streptophyta > Magnoliopsida > Myrtales > Myrtaceae > Rhodamnia > Rhodamnia rubescens. The sequence continues at coordinate 697,482 of JAILYA010000046.1, forward strand.
GATGATCGCGCGGTCGCTTTCCTCCGCGATGCCGACCGAGATTTGAACGGTTTCTAATCCTTAAGCGAACCGAACCATCCCGAGTCAAAACATTTAAAAAAAAAAGAAACGGGGAACTCGCGTGAGACTCGGCAAAATGGGAAGGTGAAGGCTTCCGGATTCAAAAGATGAAAATTGAGTTTTAAGTAGAGAGAATGGAAGTGTCGTCGTGCTGATGAAAAGCTTAAAGTGGCTCAGTGCTGGGCAGGTTCCACAGAACAGTTAGCTCTTGAAGGTGTGTTAACTGCTAATGGCTTCCGCTTTCGGTCGAATCCAAGAAGCGGGACCGTAACTGGGTTTTCCGCTTCCTCTTTCCCTCGATTTGCAGTTCTGCATTTTTCCCACCCGCGATGAAGTGACCATGCCTTTCTCTGCTTGTCTGTGATGGGCATGCAGGTGTTTGACCAAGCGCGAGGTCTTCAATCCCGTCGTTCGTCGTCGTCGTCGATGCAGGCTTATCTCCCTACCGTAGTGTTGTATCCATGACCGCTTAGACAACGGACCGGCATCTTTGCGGGTGTTGAGCGGGAGCGCATCACGTACTACATTGCTGTAGAGAGTTTCTACTAGGTAATGGACGACAGAGTTCTGCATTCGTGCCTCGCTGCTCACGTTGAAAGTAGCTTCGGTTGAGTGAAGTGGCCCGAAGAGTAAGCTCCGCTTGAATTGAGTTCCGAAAACTAAAAGTCCCATTGGTTTCAGTGTTGGGAGGCTAATGTTTCATAATTGTGCTTGACAAATATGATGAGCCGACCCCCGGTTTGCTCTTAGATTTTGGAGGAACGAGCTCCATCTAGTCATGCTCCAGTCTGTTCTTCCACATGATTTCGAGTTATATCCAGTTTTCTTCTTCTCTGCGCTCTTCGGATGATAAAAAACGACATGGCACTCCTAGATACGTTGGATATCAAAGAGAAAGCAAAGCATACGCATCGTTAGATGATTGCCTCTGCTTACTAATGTTTTGCATCATCTCCGGTGAATGTCTCTTCAGTTTACGAGCATGGTTGTGATGGAAAAATGCATGCCACGATGTGATTTTTATAGCCAGGAACTCGGTCCCTGTGTCATTACTCTAACTCTCGATCCTGTCTCTAAGCTGTTCTGCTATTTTTCCTGAAGAAACTTCAGCAATGGGATTTTGGGACCTCTTTGTCGTGGCGCTGATGCCTGTTTTGAAGGTGCTCATCATCACGGGAATCGGCCTAGTGCTCGCATTAGACTGCGTAAATCTCTTGGGACCAAATGCTCGGCGCTACCTTAATGAAGTAAGTAGTGTTTTCAGACATCTATAAGCCCCTGATTTTTTTCGAGCGGCCGGAAATTCTCAGGATCTTTCCGATGCTCTTTATTTTTCCTCTCCCTGAATTGGATATTATCCAGGGAGACTGTTGCTTTGGATGTTTTTGGTTTGCTTGCTTTCAGGTTAGGACTAACAGCAGCCAATCTTTATTTGGTAGCTCGTGTTCTATGTGTTCAGTCCTGCGCTTGTTTGCAGCTACTTGGCGGAGACAGTTACCCTGGAAAGCTTGGAGGAACTGTAAGTTAGGTTCGGATCATTCTTTCCATGGCACTGTCATTTTCGCGCGTTCTTCTCACTTTCCCGATATTTTCGTTCTGCTTCATAGGTGGTTCATGCCGGTGAACATCCTGCTCACGTTCGTCATCGGATCGTTTCTCGCTTGGCTAGTTAACATCATCGCCGGGACTCCTCAACACTTGCGGGGTCTCGTCATGGGGTGCTGCGCTGCAGGTACACGCCTCTTCTAAGATACTTCCTGAGAGTCGGTTTGGACTATGTAGTCATGCCTGCCGAAGCCGAAGTTATCGCCAACCAAACCTTTCCGGAAAGAAAGTTGGACTATGTTTGTCTTGGGTCGTCCCTGACATGATCGAGCGGATGAGCAAAATTGAGCCCCACAAAGATGATGTATTCCCGAGAAGACCATCCTGATGATTCTCTCTTGATCCCTCCATCTCTGCTGCTAGCTGATGAATGATCTGATTGTCTCCGCGCAGGAAATTTAGGAAACCTGCTTCTGATCATCATCCCAGCTGTCTGTGACGAGTCGGATAGTCCCTTTGGAGATTCGACCACGTGCACTACCAACGGAGACACTTACACTTCACTTTCCATGTCGGTATGTTCTGACTGATGTGTGTGCTAGTGGGTATGTTCTGCCATGATCTGCGTGAAAATTCGCTGGATAGTCTCGAAAGTGTCTTCCTTAAAAGTCTGACCTAGTGGCCATGGAGCTGCGAAGAATGCTAACGGTGCACTGCCCATGCACTTGAAATTTCTAAGCAAGTGCTTCCACTCGAGTCCCCGCCTTTCGACATTAATCATCTCGGTCTGCAACTTCTTTGCTGGTGCAGATAGGAGCGATCTATATATGGTCTTATGTCTATGTCATCATACGCATATCTGCAAATAAAGGCACGGGCACGAGTGATGAGGACGGGAGCAGCATAAAGTCTTCTGGTCAGACATCGGAAACCCGCGCCGAGAGTACTACTGAACCGCTTCTTCATTCCATAACCCTCGAAGAAGGTTCAGACCCAGTCGATTCTTCTATCGTGGAGCCCGAGGGAAAGGTAAAGAGCCTCTGAATGTCCTCATAAGGCCGCTCTGCCTCTGAGAACGCTGCTTGCTCAGTTCTTCGACTCAAGCATGAAGATAGTCATTGTATTGGATGAACTGCATTCGTCTGGTTCAAGTGGGATAGCGATTTACAGATCCTATCTGCCGTTTTGCAGGAGACTTTTCTCCAGAGAATTAGGAAGAAGGCTAAGATGCTCACCTGCGGAATCGATCTAAGGATGTTGCTCACTCCTATAACGATTGCAGCGGTAAATGCCCGCATCCCGGGTCCCCTCTTACTGCCCATTTGAATCTTTTCTCGAACTGTCGTAACAGTGCTCAAAAACGAAGAATACTAGAGGATGTACTTAATCTGGATTTGGGAAATATTTCCTTTGGACCCAACTGAAGTGACAGAATTGGATCGGCCTAAGTGTGAGGGAGCATCTAATAATGCGCTTTTACCTCTGTAGATCATCGGGTTCATCATTGGGATAGTGTCCCCAATCCGCGATGTTCTCATCGGCGACGATGCTCCTCTCCGCTTCATCGAGAGCTCCATATATTTACTGGGGTATAGTACAACACTGCTTCTGGCTTTCTTCTGATTGTCCACAGCTCTGTCTACGTCTATTCTAGCGACAATGCGTGGCTATGTGATCAGCTCAGATTTCAAATTGCTGTATCTTCAATTTGAAACTTGAGTTATGTCACGCTGCTTGCTGCAGTAAAGCATCTCTTCAATTTGGGTCGAACCATATGTGACCAAACTCGACTCACCCGTTTGACGGGCGTACATATCTTCGACCCAAATGTAGCTGTCAGACACTCATATATCGATCCCGACACTCACCGTCTGTTTCCTTCTCCGATCCGCAGGGAAGCTTTGGTCCCATCGCAGACTCTGATAGTTGGAGCGAACCTCCTCAGAGGTAACTAATTCCGTGCATCTACACATGCATGAAGGCCTTCTGTCAAAGCTCTTCTCCTCCTAAACAGTTCGTAGATTTTCTGCATTATCACCGTTGGATTGATTGCCATTACCCCCTCCCCCCCCTGTTCAGGACTGCGGAGATCGGAAGTCAGCATCTTCGTGATTCTAGGGATCGTGCTCGTGAAGTACATCGCCATGCCGATCATCGGCGTCGGGGTCGTCAAAGCCGCGTCCCATTTCGGGCTGGTGGGGTCCGACCCGCTGTTCCAGTTCGTTCTCATGCTTCAGTTCGCTCTGCCGCCCGCGATGAGCGTCGGTACGGAACTTCGGAGGAAGCTTTTTATGGTCTTTCAGATCCAGTTCTTCATGTCCTCGATTCGTACGTGATTCTCTTCTTGTATGTTGCAGGTACGATCACACAGTTGTTCGGGGCCGGCGAGGGTGAATGCTCGGTCGTGATGCTGTGGACTTATGCCGTGGCAGCTTTGTCGTTGACTCTTTGGTCAACCTTCTTCATGTGGCTCGTGGCCTGATTTTTCATTTTTATTTTCGCACGCAATTTATTTTTTAATATTTATTTTGACACCAGAGTGGCTTTCCGAATTTTGGGTTTGACTTAAACTTTTTTTTTGTTTTTCAATTCTTTTTTTTTTTTTCTAAAAAAATCACATATTATGGGGGCTCTAGGGATTGGAGACCACGTACAATACAAGCGACGGAAGCTCATCGGTTCACGGGCATTCTTATCAGTGCAAAAGATTAGTCGATGGTGATATTTTGTATGGTTCAATTCATGGGAATCATGTGAATTTTTCTTTAAATTCCAATATCTTGCCTACGGTCTATAATTTCTTCCCTTGAAATCTCCGAATTATAGAGTTGATTTTGCCTCTATCGAATTTCTCTCTCTTGAGCTGGCTCTCGAGCCAAACAAAAATGGCTAATCTAAACCTGCACGTGATGCGTGATCGAAATAAAGAATTGGCCTTTTTCTTATAAGTGATAATACACATAGAGAAGGACAAAATGTTGAAATAAGCTAAATGGAGAGAAGATCTCAGTGCGATTGGAGCTTTGTCATTTGACCATATAAGATAGTTGAAGTCGAACACCTCGCTTTGGAAGGTAGATGTTCAAACTTAAACCCACTTAAGTTTCATACTAAAAGGGACATTGGATAGCGGCCAATGCATAAGCTTGGATTACATATTGATTAGTACATTTTTGCGCTACCTGTAGCTCAAGAGAGGTAATATTTCGCAAGTGATGATATATAATCACAAGAAATGGCACAAGACGCCACACAACTAGGTTAGACAATAAGAAGCAACTACTTATGACTACCTATCTTGAGATTTATTGATCGTTGACATTGAGTCTTTGTACTATTATAAAATTATCATAGCATGCCGATTAATCAAGAGATATGAAATCCTATTTGAGTATTTAATTGAAGTTTTTTTAAGCGGCTGGAGTACCGATATGTTTTCCATCAATTCGACTTCATGGAATCTTTATTTATGTACTAGTACTCACTAGATTATGTAGTGAGCCAGGTGCATATCAGTACCATTTGTAGCTGCACATGGAGACTACTAATAATGCTCCAGTACAATTCAATGTGCTTGTCGTCGCCTGACCTTGAGATGTGAATCATCTAAGGCGTATTAACATGGTGCACTCATGGAGGAACCTTTTTACTTATTGCTTTAATTCCAATAGATTTTTTCATGCTTTTCTCGAAGGTCCGGAGAAAGCTGCAACAATGAATACATGGATTTAAACCCAAGTACCCGAGAAAAATCAGAATATTTGATGGAAGAATAGGAGACCCTAGAGTGATATTTTAAAGAAGTAATCACTATTTAAAAAGTAGCATGAAATAATAAATTTTCTTTTCTGCTAAAAAATATTGTATTCCTAATTTCGGGTCTTGTCAGAAAAGAACTTGATTAAACCCAACCAAGCCCGGCCCAGGAATGGCACTGCGATCCGACCCGCCTGCCGTAACTGACTCTGCCTTGCTTTTTGGCTCTGCAACATTTTCAGTTACGTGGTGGTGCCAACGTGCCACTCAGCCAACCCGTCCATGCGTCTCTTGTTCCGCTCATCTTCTTCGTCCCCGCCGATTTCTTCTTCTTCTTCTTCTTTCTTCTTCTTCTTCTGCTTGTCCTCTTCTCCATATGCGAACTCTCGAGGGCCTTCCTCGCATGCGTTTTTGCGGTACTCCTCCTGTCTGTAACTCGACCGCGGCCGTCTCAGTTTAGCGCTTCCGCTCTGTTTGGACTCCGTCAGAGCTCGAGTTCGGACGGCGTACATCGCTGCGGTAATCATCATCTCTTCCGTTCCACCTTCAAGCGTCGTGTCATTCGCTGTCGTTTGCTGCCTTTCTTTTTCTTTTATTTTTTTCCCCCTCTTTGCTACGTTTTCTGTCCCACGGCACTTTGGCTTTCGGCCGAATCCTCGAGAAGCTACTCGTTCGCACGGGCACGAGTGGCGCATGCAGGCGAAAACTGGATGACAGCGCACATGAATATATTAATGGGTTTTCTTCTCTTGAGTCTCGCCGAGATGTGGAAAAATGTGCGTGTGTTAGTCTGGAATCGTCCGTCGCTCGTGGTTAATGGTATGTAGGAAGTAGCGACTTCTTCGCTTTAGGAGTTACTTTCCTGTGTTTGTTGGCTGGTAGCTCGTCGCTTGGTAACTTGCAGTTCTAAACTTCAGATCATCTGCATATTTCTGCATATTACCTGGACTTCAATCTCTGTGTTGCATCTGCTTGACAGTGTGGATGGGGTTCAAATTGGTGCCCCGAGTAAATTTGCATCAAGTCGTTCGATCTAATATTGCCAGATTATGATTCCATTCCTAGTTTGGGCTCTTAGGTGGTCCAGCAACTACTCTCCCAACATTTATTTAACTGCTAGAGTGGAATCTTAGTACCATTGTACCAGTTTTCTCATGCAGTGGGGTCGAAGTTCTGTGCTTTGCTCTGGGATCCATGCCCACTTGTACACTTGACTGAGGATGAGTTTTTCTGATCGAACTTCTACTGATTTATCCGTGGAAGAATAAAACTGCCCAAGACTCGATACTGTGTTTTCTTTCCTGAGGAAGTACAGGAGGAGATTGAGACCTGGGAAATTCCTCCATGGCACTGCTGGATCTCTTCGTCGTTGCGCTAATGCCGGTTCTGAAGGTCCTTCTGATTACTGCTCTCGGTTCTCTCCTAGCAATTGCGCAAGTAGATATACTGGGGGAAGAAGCACGAAAGCATTTGAATAATGTAAGTTTCAGATTTTCCCTTTTTCCAACCTAATCGGGTACTGTTGATTGCATGTCCAAAGTAATTACTTGATTGGCTACAGCAATTTTTATGAACGTTACAATTTAAAAAAAAAGGTTAGCGACTTGACGCCTGTTATTAATGCTCCTTTATGAGTATACATTTACATGCGTGATGTGTGGAAATGAAGGCTACTGTCAATTTTTGGATAAAGAGATGTTCTCGTAATAACACAGGTTGTCTAGTACAAAAGGTAGAGTAAGCTTTTTGGCATGATTTAACAATTGAAGTGTCATTCCGAATCTTATGTACAGAATACTGAACAATTGTTTGCGCCATCCCTTTGGACTAAGCAACTAAATTCGTAATCAAGATTGACTCGAATGCTGTTTTCGTCTTACAGATCGTGTTTTTTGTCTTCAATCCCGCGCTTGTGTTCACCTACCTGGCCAAATCTATAACATACGAAAGCATGGCTTCATTGTAAGTTGCACACTACCAGTGTTCATCTTTCCAAATACATTTTCTTTTATGATGGTTTTCCAGGAGTAAATGTCTGCAAATCCATGTAGGTGGTTCATGCCATGCAACATTCTTCTTACCTTCATTCTTGGCTCAGCACTTGGATGGATGCTCATAAGATTCAGTAGGGCTCCTGATCATCTGCAAGGCCTTGTCTTGGGATGCTGTGCAGCAGGTAAGCTTTCGTCAGATTTATGACTCTTACACCAGAATGAACTTTTCTTTGGGCCAGTACGACGAAGAAGATTCGAAAAACATTATCATAACAATCGGTGAATAACTTGTGAAATAGCACCAACAGTGGAATTGGAAAGTGTTCACCAACTAAAAGACGACAACCTCTTGCTTCAGCAGTATCCATTGCTTTGCTTGTCTGGAGATGAGCGATTTTCAAACGAAAGTGAAACGTCTTTTCTCAAAAATTCAGACAGAAACCAAACAAAACTGAAGCAAAGTGAACGAAACTATATAATTTGGTGTATTATGGTTTAAAGTGTTTAGACCAAATTTAGAATATTTTGTTCTTAAAATCGAAAACAAGATTATATGTGAAGTGTAAAATCCAGTTTCAAAATGCTTAGTATGTAAGTAGAAAAGTCTAGTAAAATCCAGTTTTGAAATGCTTGATATGTAAGTAGAAACGTCTATTTTTACAAATGGTAATTAATGTTTTAACGGCGTTAGGTTTTACTCGTAGAAATAATAAGATCTATATGTCGTTATCTGAAACTTTTATTGAGAGAGGACAAAGAAAATAAAAGTGGTTGCCCTCGTTTTGAGCTTTGTTATTGCTGTAATGCTTGGATGTATATGTTAAGGTGTGGTATAAAACCATGATATCGATACAATTTACATACTGCATTATAAATGTTTCATTCTCTAGTAATTGATTCCAGTGGGACTCTCATTCAACTTATAGCATGCTCTGAACAGGCAATCTGGGGAACATGCTGCTGATTATCATTCCAGCAGTTTGCCGAGAAAAAAGCAGTCCATTTGGTGATCCTGAAAGCTGTAATACACATGGAATGGCCTATGCTTCTCTATCTATGGCCGTATGACTTATTAATCTTGTTCTACTTAATATCGCTAGCCTTAACAATAATAAGAGGGTTGTAGTTCCTTATTTTCACTGTGTTATATGAACTAGCATAAGGCACAGCAAATTATTTCTCATCAGACACACTACTTTATATTTTGATTTCAGATTGGAGCCATATACATGTGGTCATATGTATACAACATAATGCGCCTATTTTCAAGTAGGAACTGTCAGGGATCTGAACCTGATGTTTCCATGCCCTGCTTTCGCTCTGCTGGAGAAAACAGAAACCTATCGAAAATTCAAAGGTCGGAACTTCTTCCTCTACAACAGTTCTCGTCTGTGGAAGATCACGTTGAAGTTGATGTGTCAACATTTGAGCGAACGAGAAAGGTTCATTCACCTTCCGATTTGCCGCCTGTCTTTCTGCAATTGTTAAGTTGCCCCTGTCTGAAAAAGACTAGACATCCTCATTTGGTACTCTATCTAAGCACACGAGATAGTCGAGCTTCTTTGGTTATTAGGCCACAGTTAACTGCTAGTGGCTAAGTTCCGGTATTCTAATAATGAGAAAACGATTACAATGGAAAATGTTATGGCATAATCCTCCAGCATGTCCTCCAGGCTGCAGGCAGTTTTACTGGGTTTCACAAGACAATGTAAAGTGAAAAGCATTAACTGTTTTCACCTGCAAGCACTTCTTTTCAGAGAATGAGTAATACCGCCTAGAAATGACTTGACTGTGTTTTGAAGAAGTTGATAGCTGTTCGACTGCCTCTTTCTATTTCTTCCAGTATTGCATGGCAATAGCTAGCAGCAAAGCTTTGACTCTTTTAGGGTTCATAATCAGGTCCACGTTCCCGCCAAGGTAAAGAAATTTCTGAGAATGGTACGGACAAACATCAACCCAAGAACGCTATTTGCACCTTCAACTATTGGAGCGGTATGCTATTTGTCCGTAGTGTTGAAGTTTCCATATTTCGCAGATAGTAGATGATGAGAGGCATAAAATTGCATAAATCTAGAACCATATGCAAGTTAGGGTCAACTAATTAAATTCCAGACAACCTTGTGGAGACTATGCTAAAAGTTTCTTGCTATTACTGCACAATGAATATCCCTTGACTGGTATTACCTCCTAACAGTCGATAATCAATTTGATTTCCTAGAGAAATAACCGATAATTTTGGAGTCTGTGAAACATCGTGCATTCTATAACCATCTTAGGATTATACAGCGATTGAAACTCTAAGTTCTCATGCAGCTTATAATAGAGGCTTTAAGTGTGAGAGAAGCAAGGCGGCAAGAGGGAGAAAAAATATAAATCGTATTGCATGCCTATGGTGTTGATTAACAATAGGTTGTTATTTTGGATGCGATTTATTTTTCACGTTAGAGACTGCACCGTGCCATGCATTCTTGATTAACGGAGCTATTGTTGGATACTGTTGTTTTCCTTCTCCTTTCTCCAATAGAGAGTTTACTGTGTACTTCAGATTTAACACTAGAGACTTCTGTGCAGATTGTTGGTTTCATAATTGGCACTACGCCTCCACTCCGAAAAGCAATTATAGGTGATAGTGCTCCTCTTCATGTGGTTCAGGATTCGGCATCTCTTTTGGGGTGTGTATTATGTATCCTTTCCTGATGGATGTTTCCAATGCTTTTGGTGGAGTATGATCAGTCTGATGTCATCTATTTGAATGTTAGGAATTGCTTTATAGGAAACCATGAATTTAGCAACGAAAAAAATTAATGATCTGGGAATTTTTACGAGTGCTTTAAGTGATGATGTGCCAACACAGTACTGCCTAGTGGTTCCTCGCATCTGTTTTGCCCGTGTGCTGACTCTGCGGTAGTTCAATCCACGGGTCTGGAATCCCGATTTCATTTTTGTATTATTTACTTGCTTTACTGTGGTAAATTGAAGAACTGTTATTTCTGAGCCAAGAATCTCACATCACCTTTAATTGCTTATCCCCTCTGTATTGGGAAAAACCAAGGGGTTTGCTTTCCTTGAGCAGTCAAATTCTAGCAAATGCAGTTATCACCATGGGTGGTTTTCTCATATGTAGTCCTTGTATGCCTCCAGGGATGCAGCCATTCCAACTGTCACATTATTACTGGGAGCTAATCTTCTCAGAGGTAAACGCTTCTATGATCTGATTTGTGGTCACTTCTCTGCTATCTGGTTCTCTTCTCGTTTCTCGTATTTGGAAGTTAAAGTAGTAATATATCTGGTATCTAGGTCTCAAAGGGTCAAGTATACATCCGCCGGTCGTCGTTGGGATCTTAGCAGTTCGGTACATTGCCTTGCCATTGCTGGGCATGGTGATTGTTCGAGGGGCAGTTTATTTGGGTTTGGTGCAATCAGATCCCTTGTATCAGTTTGTTCTTCTACTTCAGTTTGCGCTGCCTCCAGCCATGAATATAGGTAAGGACGACAATTTACTGTTTAACGTTCACTTTATCATCCTTTTGTTGAACAAGAAAACATGCCTTTGTCCTTTTCAAACAAAGAGATGGGCGGAAAACAATGCTCCATCTGGCTCTGTGGATGTTTTCCTTCCTCAATAGTGATCATTTTTCGGTTATGCTCCTTCAATTTCAGCCTTGTTTTTTCATACTACAGATTTAGTTAAAACCATCTCATCTGAACAGACTCGTTATTCTCGATCCGCAGGAACAATGACCCAATTATTCGGAGCTGGTGAGGCGGAATGCTCTGTCATTCTGCTGTGGACTTATGTTTTGGCAGCAGTTTCATTGACACTTTGGTCGGCATTCTTCATGTGGCTTGTGTCGTAAGAACATTCTTTTCTTTGGCCTATATTTTTGTCATGTACAATGATGCCTTCCAAGTAAGAGAACAATGGTAAGAAGAAAGGTGACCTTACACAAGATCAAACCGGGAATTCCCTCGTTCTGCGGTAACCAAGGACCCTCAATTCTCAGTCGGACACAGCGTAAGTATTGTCATCCGAGGTCGTATTCTCTCTTGGTTTTTGCATGGTTTTGCTAGAATGAAGTCGATGAATTTCCAAGAACTGGTTTCCCATCTTGAGATTGACAATTCAAGAGACAGAGAAGTCATTTCGGACTTTTTTTTTTCCTTCTTCTTGGCGAGCGAGCGTAGCTGATACATTATACTTGATTCGAATCACAAAATCATCTCTCCCTTATCAGTAGCGTTGGGAAGGCGCCCTTTTTGGTTCGACTGTGTATCGCCTGACTGTGAACTTCTTTCGGCGGAACGTCGGGCCATGCTTCGTGTTTAGCTGCGGACGGTGCATTCATGCTGGACTTAAGACACTATGTAAGAGAGGCAACTATGGAAGATATCCATAGAACAGCTCTCCATTTCCAGTTTCCTGGAGGAGACTAGTGTTGGTAAATACGTTATGTAAGACATTGGCTAGTTCCGCCTCGGAATTGAAAGATTTGGAACCAAACAAACACCAAAAATTTACCCGTTATTTAGTCAATTACCAAATTCGTAAAATATCAATTTTTTTTTAAAATCATTTTCCAACGATATAAATTTATCAATCTTTAATGTGAACGCGTTACTAATTTGTTTAGCTTAAATTACCAACTGTGATTATATTACAGATTTTCATTTGAACCACGTTCATTTGGTTTTGATCCAATTTATCAACCTTCGTCATCATTTACCAACTTCTGTTTTTCTTATGAACATTTCAAATTTATCCAACCTAATGGAAATTCACAAACATTTATTTATGTGACTCGTCAGCTTTCTCTCATTGGGCTATCTAAAAGTTTTAATTTACCAACTTAAATTTAAGTTGCTTCCAAACCACTGTCACAGATTTATTCATGAGAAGAAAGCGAGGGACTGCCTTTGCTTCTCCCAAATGTGCAGTATTATCTTCTATTGTGATCGTCTTTGAAGGATCTTGTCGACTTTGGTAAATGTTCAGACTTACTACGGTGACTTGATAAGCATCCCCACAAAGTGCACTGCCGGTCGCGATCGGCTCAAAGAACTTTCAGCTGAAGATCAGGATACCCAAGTCGCGCTTTGTGCCTCTCGAAAAGATCTCTCATAGCTTCAACAAACAGACTCTGAACTTCCTTTACCTGAGATTAAGTGAGAGCACATAAGTGATGCATCGAACAATGTATACGAAAGCACCTCCAAAAACAGTGGAGACTCCGGCGAGTTGTAACAGAGAGAAGCCGGCCTTCAGGAAAACACAGCGAAACAAGGACTGATCTACTTGTCCTGGTAAGTGGCAAAACAGTAGCCAATCTTGCATAAACGGTCTCGAATTCTATCCTTCCTCTGGTTTTAAACATGCTCTCATTTGCCTTCCTAATAAAGAGATGAACATTAGGTAATCACAAAGCAAAGTGCGACTCTTATTCATACCTCTTCAACGGTGGGGTTCGGGTTCCTCTTGCACTCAATCGGTTTCCCTACCACCACGTGCATCGGCCGCTGAAAGGGTAAAGGAGTCCTGTATGCAAGCAGAGAACCATGTCAAAGACGATGAGGCGAACTGAGCGCGCGCAACATACACGCCTCCAATAAAACTAACCCAAGAATTCCCCAAAAGAAAATCGGGGTGAACTTGATAGCCCTGGACATTTGCAAGAAAATCCTCCCGCTGGGCTTCCACCACTTATAGACATGGGACTGCATGTTTGCCGAACAATTCCAATTCGGAAAGACAACCGGAAAGGAAGACAGAGGAAAGGAGCACAATGTGTAATCACCGGTTAGTCAATGCTTGCACATGGATTGGATGGGAGCACATAAGCATGAAATCATTCGAACAAATGGATGCAGAAGAGTAAGGAAAGCATGATCAAATCCCAAGATGCAAAACATGGGAAAAGAGAAGAAGTGAAGGGTAAAAGGAGAAGCATAAAGAATAGTACTTGTCCATAGCAGAAAACTGGAACCAGAGGTCGGCCCGTCTCCATTGCCATGCGGATGAATCCTCTTCTAGCTTTGAGGAATGCAATCTTTAAACAGTTGGAGGCAAAGTTAGTTCGAGTCCACAAAGTCGCATGAAAATCTGAACTGTTCATCATCCTTCAATGCTTGTGCACTAGGGGGTCGATGTATGCATGAATTTGCAGAAACTCCTTATGATTGGCGTACCAAATTACGCTAATTGGATGTTTTGTTCATGCTGTTTGCAGCATATATCTAGTCAGACAGTAGATAATCCAAGAACTAGAGGTAATGTGGTACTCTTGGAATGTGGAATGTCCTGCAATGTAATTACCTCCCTACTAAAAAAAAAAGTACTGCGCTATCAGTCATGAAAGGCGGTAAATTTCCAAGTGATTCTTTCAAGGGCATCTTTGTATGTTGATGCAAGGCACCAAACCTGCTTCAATATATGCTTCTACGACGACTCCACTCCACCAATTTTTCATTGAACAATTCTCTTTCTCTCTCTTTGTCGAGATTGTGTTCAATTTTTTCTGTCCCCCTTTGGAGGAAATAGCAGTAAAAAAAAAGGCTATGACAGAGGTGAAGAGAATCTGTTACAAGGCCTTTCAGGTCATGATCCACATTAGTTTTATCTGCTATCAGCTATTACTCCATAGGAAGTGAGGCACTTAGCAACATGAAACTTGCAGAATCATGTTGACTGCGGTATGGAAATTGGATTACCCAAAAAGAAAAGCTATTTCGAAGACTGAAACCTAAAACATGCATGTTAATTGCAGGCAAGAGAATTCTAAATAAGTAGGAAATCCAAGTATACAAGACAACGATCGGAACTAAAAAAGAGAGTCGAGGACTCGAACCTCACAGTCGTGCTCCATAAGAAATGTCTCCTTGAACACCACCGGGCACGATGATACAACTATAACCGGCTTCCAAAAGGGTAGCAAAATTTCTCCTCGTTGCTGGTGTGAGACCCAACCATGTCCAGATGTGCCTCACAATTGGCGTGTAGAAAACCTAATAAGAAATTAAGCAGATATTGAGAGGCATAGCGAAAGGTTTCGTAAGAACACAGTCTGCACACAATCGAGGATGAAATATTTACGGCAGTACTGGCGAGGACTTTAATCTTGTGGAGAGGCATGAACCCAGTAAGGTCAGCCAGCGCAACGACACCAATCGGCAGAACCGAATGAGGTTCGTAGCCGAATACTGCAAGGGTAAAAGCACTACGCCTTCAGTCACCCCATTGGATAAACAAGGAGAAACAGATTTAAATGGTCATCAGGCTACTCATAGGACTGTGGGATTCAGAAACAAAACCATACCCATTTTCAGAAGCGATGCGAACATCGACTCACAAACCCATTAAGTCTTCGAAAGCATGGGATTGTGGCACACGGAACAGATGAGCACACAATATATTACTTCGCAACAAGCAAGCGAAACACAAGACCTAATGCTCAAGAACGGTGAGAAGAGAAATGCGCACTGCTATATTCTACCAGACTCTCCATCAGTCACCTAGCATCTCATCAGGCAGCGGAGGTTCCCTAATTCTCTTTTCACAGAATTTAAGAAACACAAAAAGGCAAGAATTGACTGATTTTCAACCATAAAAAGAGGAAACTACGATATTAAGGACTGTACTGGAACTGACCATAAGCCTGATTAGGATCAAAGGCTGTCATATCCTCAACGTGCAGAGCCAGCGGGAAATAACGGCAAGCATGCTTACATATGTACCTGCAGAAAAGAAAAATTCCAAATCCGCCTTCAAAAACCAGAAAACTAACAATAGCAATGAGTCAACAATTCTGCATCATTACAAAGAAATCGAAACAGAGAGACCAACTGAGAAACCCACCTGGACAACTTCCGACCCACTTTGCTCTGATCGTCTATGGGAATCACCATAAAAGCCACGAGCAAGCCAACCACTCTGGTCCATCAAGAACCAGCAACAAGCAAACCCACGAGCAGAAAGCGAACAAATTTAAACCCCCAAAAGAAGAAGAACAAGAACAAGAACAAGAAGAAGAATAAGTAGAAGTAGAAGTAGAAGAAGAAGAGGCGGAGAGACAGAGAGAACTAACAGGAGGGCCTTGGAAAGAGGAAGGAAGAGGAGAGAGAAGAGCACGAGTATGGCGTCGAAGTGGATCGCGCCGAGCCATATCAGCAGCGCCGTGACCGTGTGTAGCACGTTCGACGACGGGAATTGCTCTCTCCCGTTAAAGACTCGAAATTTCTCGGTTTGCTGTCCATGACTCATCTCGCTCTCGTCACCCATCATCACTGCCAAAGGTAACCACAGAATTACAGTTCTTGCTCAAAAGACTGTTGGCTCCCCAGCGTGGTTTCCGAGAGGCGACGTTGTTGGGGTTGATTGATTCCATCTGGAGAACTAATATAGAAGGCGTCTCGGGCTTTCCAGACGAAACTTGGTCCTCCCACGTTTCTCCATGCATGGTCGCGTGATCATGGATAACGCTAATAATGTCGAGAAGAGACAAAAACTTATGAGAGGAGAAAAAGACGAGCACCGATTGTTTTTCTCTGTTGTCTCTGTTCATCTCGGGGTACCAAGTGGCCCCACACTCGACAGTGGAAAGCTTTGAGCCTCCTAGGCATTAGAATTCTTCGCAAAGTCCTAAATTGATTGCATCATTTGTCGATTTAGTATTAAATTTTTTAATTTTATTAATTACGTCCTAAAAATTTTCATATTTTTCCAATTAAGTTAATCCAATTAGTTTTGACTGGAAATCACCGACGTGGACGTCGACTTAGGACGTGAATAATTTTAATAACATTTTAATATTTTTCCAGTTTTAATGTGTTTCTTTTATTTTTTCCATTTTTTTTTCATATCTTTGTTTATTTCTAGGCCGATGAGAGTCGTAGGCGAGGGTCGAGACACCCTCGTCGGCCACTGCAAAAAATAAAAAATGAAAAATAAAAGAAAATCTAAAAAAAAGTTAAAATAGTATTAGAATCTACCCATGTCACCCATCTTCGACCAAAATCGACTTGGATGGACTCAATTGATGAATCGTAAATATGTTTCGTTTCTCACGTGTTCTCTATAGGTGCTCTTTAAGGTGGGGTAAGTCCATTGAAATACGTGTTAGATGTTTTTGTAAATGGGAGAAATAAGAGTAATATGTGTTGACTTTATTTTATGCAGGTTGGAGTTGGGAATGTGTGAAATATGGATATTTTAGAAGCGGTGTTTTGCATATCAACCGATGTGCTTGATTAGGTTTAGGATTGAATTGACAAAAGAGCAATAGGTTTAGGGCTTTTTTTATTATTATCAATTTTCTCTAATATAACATCAAGTCCTAGAATTAACCAAACATTCATAGTAGGTATGATGTGATAACAAAGAAAAGGGAAAATCACCAAAAAGGTTATAAACCTATTGCAATTGTGTCAATTTAATTATATTATCAAATTTACTCCTAAGTTTTTTTGCACTAGTACCAATTTAGTCCATTTGGTCGGTGTCACTCATGTGGCGTTGCGTTACAGCGATGTGGACTATTGTTTGTCCGAATCTTATATCAAATTTATTCTGAAAAATAAGGTAAAATTAGAGAGAGAAGAGAGAGAGAGAGAGAGAGAGGAGAGGGTGGCCGCCCTCACCTAGATCAAGCAAGGGTCGCCGGCCCTCACCTAGACTTGGCCGGAACCATCACTAGCAAGGGTCGGCCGCTAGCAGCAGACCTCGCCTACGATCGATGAGGGTCAACAGGCCCCACCCGCCGACCATCCCCCACACTTATTAACCTTTCTGGCGATGGTAGGAGGGCGGCAACGAGTGCTTGTAGCCATCACTGCTTGCTTCTCTCTGTTTTTGTTACCTTCGTTTTTAAATTTAGTTCGAATAAAATTGATATAAAAAATTAGATTTGGACAAAAAACAAATTCACGTTAGTACTAATAGCACCACATCGGCGCGTAGGGGCGATCGGTTCCCTATCCGGTCCGATCCCCAAAGGATCGGGGATCGGACCAGTGGCCCCAGTTTTCAGCTTTTGGAATCGGCGTTTGGGCCGAACCGACCGGTCTGGTCCGATTCTCTGGCAGTCCAGTGGATCGGTACCATATTTACTTGGCTTTTGCCCATATTTTCTCCCGGACCAAAAATGAGAAGCTGGCCCTTCGTTCTTTTGCTTCCCCTCGTTTGCTTCCAGCTTCACCCTCGCAACTGTCATATGGATCACCTTCCTGCAACAAATCACGCCATGATCCATTACTCCAAGAAAGATAAGAGTGGAGTCTCGGTTTAGAAACAAATCAGAAGACTCAAAAGGCAAATGCAGAAGAAGGTTTCCCTTAAAAACCGCAGTCTCTCCTGATGCACGCTCATCAAGACTCTTTGCCTTCCCTTGGATGCCTGAGCCTCAGGTGTTAGTTTCCTCAGAATCCTCCATGTCAAGCTTTGGCGTGGGAGAATTGGCAGCCATCAATATTGTGTGCCCCAAATTCCACTGCATCTTCACCCAAAAGAAAAGAAAAGAAAAGAAGATCAAGAACCCCAGAATTGTTAAGATTATGAAGATGCAGAAGCAGGAAAGAAGAGGTATGGATTGCGGGGAGGCAAATCGGTTATTTGTCGAGCAGAAACTCATGAACTTTGAGTCACACGGGGTGACTCGTGGTCTGGGAAGGAAAAAGATCGAAAGAGGAGAGCAATTTCACAGGTTAACATTTTTAAAAGTAAAAATAAATATCGGTCCGGTTGGTTCGATTCCCCATCAGAATCGAGAGCTAGACTGCCTAGGAACGGGAACCGGACCAAACCGGCCGGTTTGGTTTGGTCCGGGCAGTTCCCAATCGGTTCAGTTGGTTCATTTTGTTATCAATGCCGGCTAGCCAAATGGACTTAATTAACATAAATACAAAAAAAATTAGAACTAAATTCGGAAAAAAAAATTTAAGATTGAATTGATACAATTACAATAAATTTATGTTTTTTTTCATCATTCTTCTCAAAGAAATAATAGTAAACTCGCATGTATAACAGATTGAATTTATTGAATGATTTAATTGAATCCACGCGAAATCTAAGTGGACCCACTATTAGTACATATGTTACACTCATCTATTAGTTTCTAGCTCCCTAAAAAAAAAAAAATTGCAAAAATCCATTAAAAAAAAAACCAGCTCTAGGTACAATCTCAATTCTGTATTGGAACTTTTTCTTTTTTCAATAAAGAAAATCACCAATTTTCATTAAAGGGCCGTTGGTTCGGCTTTGAAGAAATGTCATTGGAAAAATGCAAATACCTTTGAGTTTAAGGGGATTTCATAAATGCGAATAGTATTTGGTAAAATGTATTTTAAAAATACCTTAGAAAGCAACTTTGACGTAAATGTTATTTGGTGAAAAAAATACCCTTTGTAAATAATTTGATTTTTTAATTATTTTTCATTTTTTAATAATTTTATTTTTTAATTACTTTCTTTAAATTTTTTTCTCTTTTTTCCTTCTTCCTTCTTCAATTTCTTCTCAATTGGTCACAAGGCCGGGCTCGCCCTCGCCCCAACCTCGCCGGATCTTGCGAGCCCGAGCTAGATCGAATGAGGTCAAGGCTCGCGTCGCGGAGGTCCGTACAGTAACAAGGACTCGTTCCAACAATTCCAGACCTCGAGGCCCATCTTGGTTCTCGAGACCAGTAGCTCCTACTCGGTCAAGACCAAACGGGGCCGTGCACCCGAAATCTAGTGTCGCCGAGGCTCGCATCGCCGAGGCTAGCGTCGTCGAGATCCAGTAGCTCCTCCTCGTGTTGCCAAGCTCACGGGCCCGCATGTCATGGCCGATCATCGGGCGTCGCACTGTGTCGAGATCCGCGGTCGGCGGAGGAAGAAGGAAGAAGGAGAAAAGAAAAAGGAAAAGAAAAATAAAAAAATAAAGAAGAAAATAAAAAACAAAAAATTATAGTTGTATTTCGGAAATGCAACTTTGCAAAGTACTTTTAGCTACTTTAGGCCAAAGGCCTTGAGGCCTTTGGAAATGCAATTGCATTTCTCCAAAGTTGAGCAAAAAACTAACCAAACACTATTTGCATTTGGCCAAAAGACTTTAGAACTCCAAAGCCCTTTCCAAATGCTTTGAACCAAATAGGCCCTTAGCCTCAAATTTTCCTCTATTAACCCGCCGTTCAAAAATCACAACTGGTTTCCAAAAAATAACAACATCATGGCGAGTCAAATATTCATTATTAGAGCATGCATATTGTGACATCGTGGATTTAACTCACCGTGGTATTGTCCGCTTTGGCCCATACCATATCAAGTCTCAAAATTTTATCTTTTGATGTACAAATGAGCACCTTTTTAGGAGGTTACCCGTGCTTGAGAGTGCTCTCACCTAAGCACGCTTAATTTTGTAGCTTCAAAGCTAAGCACTCGCCATTGCGTTAAAAGTCGCCTTTAATTCAAGTTTACACACTCACATTCCAAAATTGCTTTCTTCCTGTTCAGTACATGGTTCGGTTCATTCCTGTCATATTTGCTATTCCGTAAATCTTCTTGGAGCCGATCCATGTCCAAGCTATCTAGGCCTGGCGGCCACTTCTTGCCCCGGTGGACCGGGTCGTTACACATATTAATCACCATCCTCGGAGACAACGATTGCAATGATTTTGAAAAAACTCGAAGAAAATTTTCGGACAAAGGGTTAACATGGGCAAATCTAGAGCTAGTGGGCAAGTTGATGAATTTACTTTTGATTAAAAGCCACCAAAAACCTCAAACTATATCCACCATGACACCCTAAACTTTTTTTGTGACATCCAAAAGCTCGAGACTTGTATCCATGCGACATATTCACTCCAAACTTGTATTCATGTGACACATTTTCTCCAAAATAATTTTTTTCACAAAAAAATCCAGACTTATGTCCATGTGACATAATACCCCAAACTTATATTTATGACTCCAAAAATTCAAAACTTAGACCTCCGTTACATATTTATCGTCCATCAAGATTTCTTTTTCTTTTTTCTTTCTTCCTTCATTGGTTGCCGTCCTTACCATTGTCATCGCTGTAGTCCTCACTGTCGCCAAGCCAAGGAAGAAAACAAAGGGAGTTTAAAGAGCAAGGGAAAAAAACCGATACAAGAAAATCATACAATGAGTTGACATACTTTTGCCACATGATGCCACGTTAGTCCGTCATCCATATAGGCAGCAACATATAATTTTTAGCAATGTTTGTTAATAAAATTTTGATGAAGGGTACAAATTTGGGGTAAATGCTATGTTGCACCGATACGATAAGTTGACACGTAATTTCTAAAGAAATAAAGAATTTTGACACGTTAAGACACGTTATATATTTAATATATAAATTTACATTATAAATTATTATTTTTATGATTCCATCTGCTTTTCTTTTTTCTATTCTCCGAAAAAGAATAAAATAAAAATTAGAAAAATTACTAATACAGAAATGAAAACCCAGTTACAACAAAATAAATTCAGAAAAATATCACTAAAAATCAAAACCCTCTCTCTATAACTCCGAACCCTTTTCTCACTTTTTGTTTTAGTGGTCATAACATACTTTTATTCAGTTGGAAGAATTCCCAACCTAGGCCCTTCGGGCCTTTTCTCAATCGTGTTGCACGATTAGAGGGAGTCGTGGGAGCCTCCCTCTCAAAGTCCTCATCTGTAACCCTTCATTCTCCTTCTTCTTCCTCCAACGTCCTAGCCGCCATCGCAGCCGATAGAAGGAAACCCTAGTTCTCTATCACAATGGATCCTCAATCAATCCGGTTCCAGCAGGCGCAGCTCGCAATGGTCCTCGGCCCCGACCTCTCCCACTTTGAAACCCTAATCTCCCATGGCGAGGCCACGAGGCGAGGCAGAGCGGAGAGCAGAGATACAGAGAGGTAAGGAAGATGAAATTAGGTCAGCAATTTGAGGCTTTTAGGTTTTGGTTTCACTTAACTTAAATTTCCCAAATTACCCCGAGGACAGGCATGTCCGAGCGTGTCCCTTTCGTTGATTGCATGTCGAAGCACCGTGTGTCGAACACCGACACGTGTCCGACGCACAAAAAGGCCCTCACTCCCGAGTCCGTGCTACATGAGGTACATGTGTCACACGAATATAAGTTTAGAGTAAATATATCATACGGATACAAATTTAGAATAAAAAGTTGTCACATGCGTATAAATTTGGAATTTTGGGTATCACGGGAAAAGAAAAAAAATCTAGAATAAATGTGTCAAATGCAGTACAACTTTGAAATTTATGATGTCAAAGAAAAAATTGAGATACATCTGTCACCATGGCTTAGTTTGAATTTTTTTTTTTGTTGCTTTTCCCTTTATGTTTGGACAAAAGAAAGTTCTTGACATGATTTAGATTGGCCATAAATATTGGGTATTTTCTTTTAGAACTGAGCCTTAAAAAAAGGAAAACTTTCTTCTGGATCCACGTCACCAATGCCGCACGTCAAACGCTTTGGTGGAAGAATTGCTTGAATTTCGATTAAAAATGCATCAATTGTAAAGATAAAAAAAAGGATCGAAGGTTAAGAAAGTACATCTTTTTTTTTAAATTATTCTTAATTTGTAGAATATATTCTTAAATTTTAATGGAAAAGTAATAGGTAAAAACCCATTTATCGGTTGTGCTCAATCCAAAACAAACATGTCCTTTCCGACTAGGGGTGAGCGGTTCCAGGGTTAGGGTAGGTTCCACTGGAACATAGAACATACCCGTTAGTATAGGTTCCTCATTTTTTGAAATATAGAACCTACTTTCTATACCCTGGAACTCGAAACCTACCATGTTACAAGTTCTAGATCCGGTTAAAGATGCCATTCGGATTCTTTGCGGGAAGAGAAATCTTAACCAATACCTAATCAAATTGCTATAGGACCAATTGTCTTTCAACGGTTGTGAGTTTGCATTCATATCCCGATCAGCTCACAAAAAAGAAAAATGTAGACTATAATTTCGGAGGTGTGGTACCGAGAAGATGTAATTGACATTGAGAGAAGGGTCGTCGTCGACTCGTCGAAGGGTGGGGAGGGAGCCGAGCGCGAGCCCGGTAGACGGTGAGAGATGGCCTCTCGAGGGACAGTGGGGAAGGGTTGTCGTACAAGGAAGGTGCTAAGAGGCCGTCGGAGGTGTGGGTGGCGAGGAATGATGAGGCGGTGGACGGAGACACAAGGGTCGTCGACATCGACGACTTGAGGAAAGGCCCGGCAAGTGAGAGGAAGAAGTGAGAGAGAGGAGTGCGTCGTCTGGTCTCGTGTAATTCAAAGAAGAGAAGACTAGAAATTAAAAATAAGAAAATAAAAAGCTAAGGTTTACTTTTTGTACATTTAGGTTCCGGTTCCGGTTTCGATTCGATTCCGGGGTAGAACCGGGAACCGAAACCCGAACCGGAGGTTTCTAAAAAGGCAGAATCGGGAATCGGTCCCAGGCACGTCGAATCGGGAACTGGACCGGAACCGTCGGTTCGTTTCTTCGATTCTTGATTCTACCTTAGAACCATCTCACCCCTATTTCCGAC
Organism: Rhodamnia rubescens; assembly: GCA_021437795.1. Taxonomy (NCBI): domain Eukaryota; kingdom Viridiplantae; phylum Streptophyta; class Magnoliopsida; order Myrtales; family Myrtaceae; genus Rhodamnia; species Rhodamnia rubescens. Next base: position 720,360 of record JAILYA010000046.1, read on the forward strand.
CAACTAATTAACCGTGGGACACATATTGTTGATGCCTTATTATATCATATCATTGGACTTGATGGGCCAGGGAGAGGCCTTGAATCAAATTTAATTCACCCAAGATATATCGCGCAACAAAAAGCTTATTTAATATTATATATACAAATTTTTCTCTTTCATATAGTATATTACACTACGATATGAAATCTACAATTTCAAATCTATTAAGGAGTGATTCATACTCCCCATCAATATGAAGGTTAAAGGGTCGCCCTGGCAGTCTAAGGTAGCGCTTTTAAAAAGTCGAACACTTTTATAGTTTGATCCCCGTATTTTATTGGTAATTTGGGTTGGATCCATAAATAACTATTGTAGATTATAATCTCTTTATCTTATAATTAAGAGATGTGACAGAGAGGTGAAAGATGTTCATTACGGTAAAATTCACTTTTGAATGTAGTTTTAATTTAAGGACATTATGTCTCGATTTTCTCGTGCTCGCTTTTGGAAGAAGACAGAATATGAAAAGCAGCGGTGCATCTATGTGCATCATCTATTAACTATCAGAGTATCAATGAAGAAGACAGAGAATGGAAAGGAAGCAGTGTATTTATCATCAACAGAGATAATTTGACAACCCAGAATTGGCCACCATTGAAACTACTTATCATCATGGTCTCTGTCAAAAGGCTTGAGCAACCCGTAAGTAACTCCCATGGCAATCCACCCACCCACTAAAATCCTCACCGCGGAGACTTTCACTGGTGAACCACCGATATGAGCTCCGATGCCTCCGAACAGAGCAAGAGCTATGGATGCAACCGCCGCGACAATCACAACCCTGACAGTTTGTTGAACGACAAAGATGGCCGGCAACAGAGGAAACAACGACCCGCAAAGGAAAGCCAAGGCAGATGCAGCCGCGGCTTTGTAAGGGTTGGGTAAAGCTTCTTCTCCGTCGATTGCTTCCTGCTTTACTTTCGCAGCGTTTGCCGCGAGCACTTTAAGTGCAGGCGATGTGGGCGAGAATAGCATGATCGACTGAGGCTCCACCGCCATCGCCGGGGACCCCTTTTCTGGTATTTCGCATATCAGCATCCTGCATGGAGTGCTTCTGGATGAGGTCCGTCCAGTTGGCTCAGCCGAGCCGGTCTCGTCGGGCTTAGTAGCAGTGACGGTGATCTTGATCTCTTCTGGCTTTTCCGTCTCTGTCATGGAGTTGCGCTTCTTGAGGTTCGCCTGCTCGATATCCCTCTGCGTCGAGACCGAGACGAACTCGCCAACCGCCATGCTGAAAGCGCCTGCGAGAGCCCCCGCAATGCCCGAGAGAACCATGGACCGACGATCATCCTTCGCGGCCCCGACCCCGAGCATCAACGACGTCGTCGAGAGCAGCCCGTCAATAGCCCCAAGAACGGCTGCTCGGAGCCACTGAGCTCGCCGAAACAGTTTGGACCTCCGTGCATCGGTCTTGGCCTTCCCCTCCGCTACCGTCGGAAGCTTGCTCTGCCCGCCAGGCGTCCGCGACAAGTCCATGAGGAGCAACTTCGGTGCAGGATGGCAAAGTGTCGTTTTGAGTGGAGGAGGGAGAGTGTGGCCTGATTCTGGAATCCACACGCCGAGCGCGTGGTGGGCATATAAAGAAGACGACGTGGATTTGAGAAGATGAAAGAGACACAAGCTCTGCTTAGGTGGTGACGGCTTGACGTGAAAGCGAACAAAAATGGAGAATCGAGAACGATGAGCTCTAAGCGAAAAAAAAAAAACAGAAAACTCACGTTTCGTGTCCGAGCCAAAACCTAGGACGGCCTACCTGACATTTTCTTATCAGTAACGACTAACGAGGTAAGAAGTGGCCATATTCTTTTGCTATAGTCCAGAAACAGTGTGAACCACACAAGGCATTCTTGTTTTCAGTAGGCATTGTTGAATAATCATAGACAGAACATAGCAATGGTGGTGATAATTAGGGGTGTCAAAAAAGCCCGTGTCAGACGGGCCGGCCCAGCCCGACCCGACCCGACCCGAAAATTCACTTAATTTTTGGGTCTTTTTGCCCGGTCGGGCTGGCCCGCCGCCTAACTTTTTTTAACACCCATATTTTCTTTTTAATTTAATTTTATTTTTTATTTTTATATTCTTTCATTTGATGGGTTTGTTAATTGATTTGATTCCAAAAAAAGGAAAAAAATAAGAAAAAAAAAAGAATTAGGCCGAAATCGGCTCGACCCGGCCTGGCCCGCTTCAGGCCGGGTCAAGCTTGGTCTTGTTTTGTTTCGGGCCGGCCCGGCCCGTTGACACCCCTAGTGATAATAGTTATAGTGATGATGTGAGGCATACGAGTATGTTTGTGAAAAATATTCCCCCTTCCACCCGTGTTTTGAAAATCGTCTCGCGAAAAAGCCTTAATCTTGATGTAATTATGTCAATTCGGTTCTAAAGTTCTTTGTGTTTCCAATACGGTCATAAACCTAAATTTGTGTTTGGTCGTCCGGATAAAATTCAAGATAAGATATATTTTATCCTATCTTGTGTTTGGTAGTTGTCCAGGGATATGATAAAGATGATATAGAGGGGATAATGGATGATAAAATAATCCTAGGGGGAGGGGTGGGATAGAGTTAGATAGGATTTCTCTTCTCCATCGCTCAAGCCACCCCTCTCCGCCACGATCCATCCGCCTCTACGCCACGCCTAGCCTCCTTCTCCGGCGGCGGCGGGCCTCCTTACTGGTGGCAACCCACCTCTCTGCCGGCACTGAAAGAAAGGCGCGAGTCCCACAACAACGACTATGAATGACGAAGCTCCTTCCGCCGATGACGCTACTTTCTTTGGGCGAGCCCCTGAACAGCTGCGATGAGTGATGATAAATTGCTTTCTCTGTCCCAACGATGTCACTGCCCTGATGCGCAAAGTCCCACAACAACGACGACGAGCTGCTTCGATTCACTGATCTGCAATGAGCTGCAACCCAAGCTGATCCCCGACGAGCATCCACAAAACAGCTTAGTCCGGACTCCTAGGCAGGGGAGTTGACGCCGTCCTCGCGCTGCGAGACGTTCAGCCCGTTGAGGAGCTTGGTCACGTTGCTCGCACCAAAACACGCAAAAATCGAAATTTAACAAAACACTCTAATCAAGCTCATCGGACAGTCCATGTGTGAAAATTCCGTAGGAATCAGATGATGCAAATGCAAATGATAAGAACTCAATCCCAGAGAAATCTTGAAAGAAGGAAAAGAGACTAATTGAAACTTTGTCGGATCTTCCACCAAATCATGGCCATCACCGCAATCCATAAATTGAGGATGGCGTCAATGCGGCCGTCCCGGGGGTCCGGTGGCGGTTCCCAAAGTGCAACACCAACTCCGACACCTGATGAGCGGCCGGAGATCTACCACGTCGACTTCGGAGAAGAGCCTCCCAGACGATACGGTCAAGAATCATTATATCGATATCCAGCTAAACAATCGGTGGGAAGGGATATAAAGATATCCGGCTTCAAATCCTAGTTCACCAAACGGGAGATAGGATATTATGAAATCTCTGGATTTCTTATCCTATCCTATCCGATCTATCCCGACTAAAAATCCAGACGACCAAACGTTGACCTCCGAGTTTGTGCCAATTTGATTTATATAGCCAATTTTGGCCGGAAATCAATGATGTGGAAGCCGGTCGTTCTACATGGCAAGATCGATCTTGAAGTGGACGAATTTTAATAATATTTTTTATAATTTTTAATGATTTTTTTTTTTTTTTTTTTTTTGCCTTTTCTCTTTTTTTCCCCCTATAATTAGGGTTGGTGAGCGTCACCGCCCAAAAGCGAACGCTCTTGCCAAATCTAGCCAAGCGAGGGCGCTGCGGCCCTCATCGATCCTAAGATAAGGAGAAAAATAAAGTAAAGAAAAGAACATAAAAAGGAAAAAAATTATAAGAAAATTTAAAATGTTATCAAAATTTATCCATGTCAAGATCGATCGTACCACTTAGTATAGCCAATATCTACATCACGCTTCTTCGATTTTAGCCAAAATGACTTAATTAGCAAAATATAAAAATATTTAGAAAAAAATTAGTAAAAAAATATAGTTTATGATTGAATTGACACAATTTAAATTGATTAAGGAGTTTTTTGGTAATTTTCCCAAGAAGCACAAGAGTTGAAGTTGGGAAATTAATACATCATAATTGGACTATAACTCAATGGGTGAAGCTATTGAGTTGATGTGTATTCCATTGAGTACGTTGGAGGGCTTAGATCGGGCTCCATCTTAGCGATCTCCTCGGGTAAATGTATTAGATTTCAGCTACGTGCTTCCCCAACAGTAATTTGATACAAGCATACAAGAAGGATTGATACAATGGTAGACACAAAATTTCGAATTTTACGCGTTCTTTACATACATGTGATCTCCCTTCATCTATATATATAACATTTTGTGTTGAACATCCCAGCTTGTCGTTCCTAATCCGATTTTTAGAGGTATCGAAGCATCTCACGTTACTTATTTACAATTTTATATGATTTTGTTTATATGCATGTGGTTTTTCCGGCGATCTTACTTTTTCTCTCTTCTTCTTTTTCCCCCTTGATTTGGTTGAAAGTTCTATTGATCTCTCCCAATGTTTGGCAGCGTGTTTCCTAGCATGAAACACAGAGGAAAAGCATCCCTAAAACCTGTTCGACAATTTTTGCCATTGGATGCAACGGTTAGATCAAATACCTAGGAACCTACGACGTCTCACTAGACAAATCGAATTCTTATCTTCTTGTCTAGATGTCGCTATACGGGGAGAACGAACGTGACAGATCTAAACATGTACATATCTTTTTGTTTTGCTAAAAGATAGATCCAAACGTATACCATCATGAGTTTATTACCCATGCGGGTTTACTTGTGAAAAACTTAAATATTAGACTACGACCTATAAAGTAATAAGGATATTTTGAATGGAAAATTTACCAAAACCTCATAAAGTCCAAACAGTATTGAAGAGGCACATAAAGTCAATATTTTAATTTAGTCCTAAATCTTTTGACGAGTTGCCAATAATTTTGTTGATTAATTTTAGCTGAAAATTATTGACATAGGCGACGGCAATCAAATGTGGCACGGCAGCATTGACTTGGAAGATTTTCTCCCTTTCCTTTTTCCTTTTATTTATTTATTTTCTTCCTCCGATCGTTGAGGTCTCAATGATGGCCGGCGTCCGGGTGGCGAGGGTGACCCTCGCCTATGGCCGATCGCCAACCATTGCCGAGGGCCTACGACCAGCAAAAGGAAATAGGAAAAATAAAAGGGAAAAAAGAAGAAGAAAAGAAAAAAATTGCAAAAATTGTCCACATCTTAGCCATGCCACGTAAAAAGAATGGCGTAGACTTGATTTTCACATCGGTTATTTTCAACCAAAATTAGTTGACAGAACTACATTGGCAATGGTCAAAAGGTTTAGAACTAAATTGGTTAATTACTCCTTGTTGGTGAGGGATGGAGGAGGCTAGGTTATCCGAAAGATGATTGTCGATTCACACCGGACATGGACGGAATTGGTTAGGACAAAATCGACATATATGCAATAGGTTTATGCCTTTTTTGGTAATTATCTCTATTTTTTAGTACTAATTTATTTTTCTAGTGCGTGTAATTATGTAATAAGACTTGACGTAAGCTTCAGATTAGTTTTTAAATTCTGTCCTTCTTACGGTTCGACTCAAAGTCTTAAAGACGAAGACGTAATCACGGTCTTTGTTTTGTGGGCCGTGAAATTTCGTGGACATGTTTCGACCAAAAATACAAAAATTCTGTGTATATGAAGAATATTTTGGACCTAAGCAAGTCCTAAAATCACTTCGTATGTACTCTCTGGGACACAAAATTCGAGGGTATTCCCTCGAATATTTTTTTAAAAATTTTCTTTAATTTTTTTTGGATGAAGGCCGACAAGGGCATCGAGTGGCTACGCCATCGCAAGCCACTAGACGAGGGCGTGCGAGGCCCTCGCCGACATTCAGTAAAAAAGAAAATAAGAAGAAACACACAAAATTATATAAAATTTAAAAATCACCAAAATACTAAAAATTATTTAAAAATATCTACATCGGCGTCGATAATGCCACAACGGATGGCCGACATCCACATAAGCAATTCGACAAAAATAGATTTGATGGACCCAATTGATAAAACATGAAAATATTTAGAACTGAATTGACACTATTAAAAAGCTTAAGATTGAAATGGCATAAATATAATAGATTTAGGATTTTTTTGGTTGTCATGCCCGTCTTTAAAGTGAAAGGGTTGGTGAGTAGCCAATCTCTATATTCCTCTATTTTTTGGTCCGTCCACATTTCTCTATTAGCTCCGCATCGGTAAAATAAATTTTAGTCAGAATCAATTTGGGTAGAACTCCTGATGTGTTTGCTCCAATATGGTATTAAATATTGGGTTAATACCACGAAAAACTCTAAATTAATATATTTATGACAAATTTACCCCAAATTTTTTTTTTGACCACAAAAAATCTCAAATTGATATATTTGTGACAAATTTACCACAAACTATTTTTGACTACAAAAAATCATAAACTGATATACATGTGATGATTTACCCTAAACTAATTTTTTTGACAACAGAAAATCCCAAAAGGTATACTTGTGACAAATTTACCTTCCATTAAATTGGGTTAATATCATACAAAATTCTAAACTAATGCATATGTGACAAACATAGGGTAAAAATCTCAAACCGGTACATCCGTCAATTGCCACGTGTCATACAATTTAGCACTTTAACGGTTAGATTTAACAAAAAATAATGGAAGGTAAATTTGTCATAAATATATTTAGTTTAGTTTGGGTAAATTTGTCATGATATTAACCCATGAATTTTTTATAACTTGAAATAGCTCATTGTTTGAGTAATGTTTTGAAAGTCTGAAGACGTGGTCTGCTTTTTTTTTTTTCATGCATCCGGAACCAAATTGTTCCTAATCCCAGAACCTTGCTGGCCGCGCTATGTACCATTAGAACCCTGCCATCATCTACTTTTTTGTAAGTAGTAAATCATTTATCATAAATATCATAAGATAAGAACACCCTAATCGTCTATGGACACATGTACGGCGGCTTTCCCATCATCGATGCTCTCCTTGGCAACGTTTGTCCCACTGCTTGTGGCATCTTGCCTACACCTCTAATGACAATCTCTCCTCATGTGCCCCTTTTTGTGTTAATTCAAAGCACTCCACACGACCTTTAGATTTCTTACTACACAACTTTGACCTTCCTTTGCCTAAGTTGTTAACTGCCGTCCGTCTTATGTTCATTCCTATCGCTAATCACTAGTCCCTAGATTACATCATGATTCAGACTATAATTTCGCAACTTTCTCTACCATTCCTTAGAGAACGAGGCGGATATTATGTCTTTTCAAAGTAATTGTAATACGCCCCATCTAATAGTGAATTAGTAAAGTATGCCCCATCCTATGTTTGGTCATCGGTCATCACCGTGGCTATTCAAAAGGAGGAAATGATTTTCCCCACTTTTGAAGGTGTGTCCATTAGTGAAAGTTTCCTCAACTAATTTTTTTTTCCAGTGAACCAAACGACCAAAATTAGTGTTGACGCCTAAATTTTTACTTTTTTTTAGTCATTAATTTTTGCATAAAAAATTAGGAACTAATTTTAGTCCTTAGAAAAATATATTTAAATCATTTTTCATATAGAATAGTTTATTTTATACATCACGTTTCAATTCGGACCAACGGCGGATGGACTCGAGCATTTGAGCTTAATTAAATTCATATGACTAAGCATGACGAAAAGGAGTTTAAAACCAGCCCACTTCATAACCGAATCCTTAAGATAAGGGATTATCGGTTAACGAAGTTGAAAAGAAGACTTTGGTTTGATATTTAGATTGATTGCTTAGAGATCTTCATGCGTCCCTACCTGCAAGTGAAACAGAAAAGATTGCAATCTGATTTTTTTTTTACCTAACTCAGGTCTACTCGGCTATAAAAGGGACTCATGCTTCACAATTAAAAAAAGGGGAGGTTGACAGAGGGCAGAAAAGGAGATTGGGGGAGCGAAGATAGAAAAAGGTGAGGGATTTTGAGGTCAGTGAAGGGGGCCATTGGTTCGTGAAAAAAAACAAGTGAGAAAAAGAATGAGATCAGCCACAAGGATTCTTCTCTAGGCGTCTGATGATTGCTCCCTTTATTATCGTCCCCATTTCCTTTACGTGAGAGAGAGCACCCTCATCCACTCCATTATCATCAACATATAATCCTCATCCACTCCAGTCTCGGTCTTCATCAATGATTAAGCATGGGATCTCATTTTGATACTTGATTTGAGCGGATTCCAGCAACGTCAAGTGACCGTGATTCCCCATCGACGAGCAGCCACTTGCTTCCGCTCGTTTGCTTCGACAACGACAGCCTCGGCATTTCCACGCGTCGTCGCAATCCCTGATTGATGAGATGTTCACAGCCAGTCATCGCTTCAACCCGGTTGCGACGTGAACATAGCCCCGAGAACAGTGAGCACGACGAATCACCGAACACTATCTTGACGAAAGCCGAAGCCGACCTCTCTCCTATCCGTGTGGTCGGGTGTCCAAAGAGTCTCTCGAGCCGATCCGTGGAGCCTAAAGTTCGGTTGTCAATTTTGGCGCGAATTCGAACTTGAAAAGGCAATCTTTGGGTATATTTTCTTATCTTTAAAATTTATTTATTTAAATTTAAATTTTATTTTTTATTTTTTTTATTTTGAGATTGTTATGTATTTTGTCATATCTTGCATTGCATCAAAGCGGATTTTTAAAAAAAAGTTGATTAGAAAATCTTTTCGATCCGCAACTTGCCGTATGAGCAAGGATTTGAGTTCAATCGTTAATCGTAGGATTACGAATTAAAGATTGACTCAAATATTCGCGAAATATTTTCAAAAATCAGTTGAGATATCTATTTTCTTGATTGATTTGATTGGCATAATATCTTTAGAATGAATATTCTCTTGCATGATATTTAAAATTCTAAAGATATTGCATTGCATTTTAGATAAAAGTTGCATTCTTAAATTAAAATCATGTAGATATTTGCATGTTTAATTTAATTTTAGAATAAGTTAATTTAGATTTGCATTCTAGGATAGGATACACATATCTAAGTAGATTTTCATGTCCGAGATAAATTATCTTTAATAAATTAGGGTTTAGGCTAATTTAAACCTTAAAATATATAAGATAATTATCTTTAGGCATAATTTTATTTAGGATCATTTATTAATCCGAAAATACAAAAAAAAATCAAAACAATTTCACCATGTCATTTAAATGATAGGTTTTAGATCATATAGAATCGCATGTTTAGGTCTTTAATTCATACATCATGTAGTTAATTTAATTAGATTGTAATCGCATGTCCTCTAAGTTAGTCATGTAGTTTAATTAAATTAACATGCATTCTTAGGATAGTTTGAATCTCCGGTTCGTAGAAGTAATTAATGTTGCCTTCTCAAATGATTTTTTTTTCTCGTGAAATGGTGCTTGAAAGGGCGTTAGAGTAATCTAGCGTAATCAAGTCTCCGGACTTTGAATCTGTGGTTCGTAGAAGTAATTTAGTTCTCCCGCTAATTTACTTAGGTTTCTAATCAACCTACCAAAAATGATTAGTGGCGACTCCAATTCAAAACTCTTTGCATGTTAAGTTGCGATTTGATATGGACTTGGGAGAGTCCGAATTAGGTTAGTTAATTTATTTAATTAATCTAATAATCCATTAGCCTTGAATTTTTAATTTTAGGTCGCGACACTTGGCGACTCCGCTAGGAAGTGTTTTTTTTTCTTCGAAAATTTTTTGTTTAATTAATCACTTAAATTTTCGAAAGAATTAAAAGGAACCTTAGTGGACTTAGGCCGATAATTTCATGAAAAATCGCATTTTTGTTTGGCAATAATTTCATGAAAAATCGCATTTTTGTTTGGCAATTGGACTCCGGGTAAGTCCTTAACCTTGTGTTAGATGGTTTTGCAGACGGGAGATATAAAGGATGGAGTGTGTGGCTAACCCATTGTTTTGCATAATTGGAGTTTGGAATCTCTATGATTTATTTCCTGCAATTTTTGAAGCAGTGTTTGCATATTATTTGTTGTGCATGATTTATCGTTTTAACACTACACCACACCCGTCCCGTGGTCGGACCTGGGCCACTAGTTTTTAGGATGGTATTGAGATTGGTTCTAGCGTTCACCGTGGGATCATGGTTGAAAGTTAGTCCAAATTCAATCCCGAATCTTTTTCCAAAAATGAGTTTCAAAAATTAGAACTCATGCTTGGTAGGATTACCGAAGCAAGAGTTATAATTTTTAACTCGAGAAGTCGAAGTGAAATGACCTGGCTAATCCCTGGTTACATCGTAGGATTACGATTAATCTTGATTATGTGCGCGAGATTGTTGCCTTGCCGTAAGTCTTTCGCTTCAATTTGTCGACCTCTAGGATAGATAGAATAAGGCTAACTCACGAATCATGTGCATGTCCATGTAATTCTTTATTTTCCTATCCTACGATAAAGTATGCTCTTGAACTTTATCTTGTCTTATATTATTTTTTTTGGGTCGGTCCATGATGTTTAGGTTTGTGGCACGTGATTTATAGACAATGGGGCATTCGGATCTCCGTTTCGTATACATTCCAAAGGCCGAGTTGAAGCAGATGTGGGATAATTTGAACATTGGTGCACGACATTACGTCCTTAGCCGTATAGGTAATATGTTGCCACTTTTGGACATCGGATTACAGATCGGGGTTATGCAAGCACTTACACATTTTTGGTGCCTGGATACCGCTACCTTTATTCTAGGTAAGCACGAGCTCACTCCGACTTTGGAAGAATATAGCATTGCCATTGGAAAACCTTTAGACAATGATTTAATTCATCCTTGTGTGGGAATTGATCCGGTTCTCTTTCTTGCTGAATTTTTTAAAGTTAGCGAGAATGAAATGAGGAAAGTTTTGAAAGAAAAATGTCAAATGTGTCCTTTCTCATTGAGCGTTTCTATGAAAGCAATTCATACTTGCGAGGTAGGATTTTCATTCTAGCTTTCTTTGGGCTTGTAATTTTTCCACTCCAAAAGAATTTTATCAGTCTATCTATGGCTTGGATAGTTAGGCAAATGTGCAGTGGAATGAATTTCATTAATGCTATCCTAGCCGAAACTTTCATATCCTTGACTCATTTCATAAAAAAGACAGATAAGACATTCCATGCTTCGCCTAAATTTTTGCAAATGTGGTTTTTCTCTCATTACACTAAGTTTGGTTCTAAGATGATTATATCTCGGATAAGTGAAGATGAAAACCCAATTGTAAAATTTCAAGAGCTACAAAAAGACTTTAAAGGATTGTCTCATTCTCAATGGATTGATTTATTTAAAGATCCGAATCCTAAGATTTTTTTTGTGGCAAGCTATATGGTTCCGAGTCTCCGAGGCCCGTTTGTATCATGGTGAGCGGGAGCCCATACCCTTGTTGGGTATTACGGGTGTGACGAGATATCATCCTCTTCGCGTGGTACGACAATATGGAGTTTTGCGTAACATTCCACCACCACTTGGGCACGATGCTTTTCAAGTCCAATTCGTTGCAACCGAAAAATATGCAACCGAGCTCGGACATATCGATCAAGTTTGGCTCGAGTCCGAAACTCGCCAACTATTGTTACCCGAAGTGGAACTCGAAGGAAAGGAAAGGCTTTATCATGCTAAAGCCCGGTATATCCAGCGCCATTTCATACCAACCCATATGCTCCCGAAGTTTCCATTGATGCCCGTGAAGCCCGCTCGTCAAGCCGAGATCGAGGCCTATGAGGAGAACGCGCAGAAGGCTAAGAAGCAAATGGAGACCTTGGCCAAGGAGAATGCACGACTTCGAAAAGAATTGGAAGCCCGTTCGTCTATAGATCGTGTCCCCACAAAAAGAGAAAAACGACTTGATTGTCGTGTTTACGAGTCATTGTTTCGTGCTTAGTTAGTTTCATTTCAGTTGTAATTATATTTCATGATTTTGTGGGTTTTTCTTGTAATAAATGTTACCGTTCGTAATGACCTTCCTGGTCTTCCGTAAATTTTATTGACCTATTTCATCCTCAATTCGACTTTAATTTTGTAAATTTTAATTTTTTTTCGATCACTTTTGAATTGATATAAATTTTCTTGTGAGGATCGACGAAATTGAAAATTTCTTGATTCAATCCACTAGATGTGCTTTATTTTGTTTTGGGGTCTAGAAAATGTCATGGACCGACTCGCTATTATTGTTTGTTATATTCATTTCGATCATTTTTTTTCGGGTAATTTACTACGGATCCTCTACACCCTTATAACATTTGATCGGTGACGAAAAGAAGGATGACCAATCAAGCCGAGATTGCGGCCATGATTGACGAAAAGTTGAAAGAACACACGAATACAATGAATGAGCACATCACGGCCACCATGTCCAAGATGATGACCGATTTCATGGCCAAACAATAGCAGATCAATGTTGGCTCTCGGTTGGAGATTCCACCTCCGACTCATTAAGGCCTCCGCCCGACAAGACTCATGCGGTGGATACCGATCCAACCTTTCACCTGGATGATGTTATGTTGATCGACACTAGTATATCTCCGGCAGACTCATGCTCATCATCCACCCCAAATGATGAGAATGCCAAGTTATTAGCAAAGATCGACCGGAGGCTGCGAGAAGTTGAGGGAACTCAAAGTGTTCCGCCTATTGATCTATCTATCTTTTCCCGGGTTCAAGTGCCTGAAAAATTCAAGATGTCAACTTTTGAGAAATTTGATGGCACCTCGAACCCAATTCAACACATCGAGATGTACCAGGGGCACATGAGCGAGATATGTGTCTAATGGACCTCTAATGATCCAAACCTTCCAAGCAAGCTTGAAGGATGCCGCGATGAGGTGGTACACTAACCACCAAATTAATCGGAAGGATTTGTGGGAAGAGATGGCGAACCTTTTCGTCAAGCATTTTAAGTTCAATCTCGATGTCACCATTACATGGGAAGATCGGGGAGAGAGCTGAGTAGAAAAAAGGTGAAACTCTAAAGGAGTACGCTACTCATTTGGAGGAATATGGCAGGACAGATTATGCCCGAACCATCGAGCGAGATTTGATGAAGCTGTTTGTATCAACTCCGCCGCACGCATCCGTTCATGCATGCCGATTACGGTGCTCCGGACGTTTAGTGAGCTCATTTTCATGGGAGAGGAAATTGAGTCCGAACTCAAGAAGGGGTGGTACGGTGAGTCGGGTTCATCTAGCAAGAGATTTTCCAGCAAGAAAGAGAAGAAGTCCGTCCCCGAAGTCAACATGACTTATGTGCGAAGGAAGGCACCACCTCAGCCCTCGAAGTTGCAATTCGCCACCCAGCAGCCCAACCTCTTATGGGCAGCAAAGCCAGCAGAACCCACGTCGCCAACGCAAACCTCGCCGGTTTACTCCGCTTCCCGGAACATTATCTCAAGTGTTGGCGGTCATGAGGAAGAAGAACTTGCTGAGTTACGAGCCGCAAAGATCTAAGCGCCAACTATGCGAGGTACGATCCATCAAAGAAATGTGATTACCATAGAGGTGAGATAGGGCATTCACACGTGATGATTGTCAAGTGCGTAAACATCGAATACAAGATTTACACGAGATCGGAGTATTTACATTTCAGCCAACCGGTAAGCCTAATGTCCAGAATAATCCACTCCCCGATTTTTCGGGCAAGTGCAAATGTAATCCTTGGCAAGGGGCTGAAGCAAGTTCGAGGTTTTAGGGTTCCTTTTGATGATATTGTTGATGCTTTAGTTCGAGCTGGTTATTTTTCGATTTGGCGAGATAATATTACTTTGTAAAGTAGAAAAGAAGGTGGATAAACTAATTAGAGATGGGTTGATCGGAATGACCGATGAGTTCGGAGTCGTGGCTGCTATATCTCAAGTCATCATTGATCGGGACGAAGAATTGGCAATGATGACTAATGAACAAATTAAGTTGGACCCAAAGCTAGTTGACATGCCTCCCCTCGAAGATGCTTCGATGACGACCTTGGAATTGTTATAGCCGATGTTTCGGAGGAGTTGGTGCTGGCATCACCTCAACCTTACACTTACGAGAGCGATAAGATGGTTCCTTGGTCATATGACGTTGATTTGATAACAAGGTCGGGCGTGCTTACGCCGATAATCAACTCGGCCAAGTCGGTGGCCGAGAAAGAGGTGAAAGAATTCCTAGCCGTGATCAAGGCAAGTGAGTATAGTGTAGTCGATCAACCGAGGAAGTTGCTTGCGTAGGTTTCATTACTAAAACTTCTCCAAACATCCGAGAAACATCGAGGTGCCTTGATGAAGGTTTTGAGCGAAATTCATGTGCCCGAGACAGTCGAGGAAGATAAGTTGGAGGGCTTTGTCGTGGCAATCCTTCTCAAGGATCGGGTAGCCTTTTTCGATGAGGAGATTCCGATCGAGGGACGGGGTCACAACAAAGCATTTCACATTTCAGTGAAATACAAAGAAACTCACATGGCTAGGGCACTTGTAAATAATGGATCGACTCGAATATATGCCCGTTGGCTACTCTTAAACTGTTGGGAATTGATCCATCCACCATGCAAGCGGCCAAGACTTCGATGCGAGCTTTCGACGGGGTTAAAAAGGATGTGATGGGACAGATTAACCTAGAGTTACAAATCGGACCTTCGGTGTTCGATATTCTTTTTCGGGTGATGGATATCCCTTCGCTTTCAATTTCTTGTTAGGTCGGCTATGGATTCACAATGCAAGCGCAGCACCCTCCGATCCGCACCCGGAAAATCAAGTTTGTGGCTAAAGCAAAGTTGGTTATAGTTTATGGGGATGAGGATCACCGAATCTTCAATGCAACATCAGTCCCTTTATATAGAGCCCGATCATGTAGAGGAGGATAGCTATCATTCATTTGAGATAATTCATGTCGTTCAAAGCTTCTCCCGACATGCCTTTGCCTTTTCCCGAGGTTTCTAATGCGGCGATCATGGTGGCTAAAGTCATGGTAGGAAATGATTTTGAGCCGGACAAGGGTCTTGGGAAGGAAGGCCAAGGCATTCGCATGCCAATTGAGACGAAAGGACAATCCCACACACCGGGTTAGGATACCATGGGCCCGGAAGCCGTGGACGAGGCCGTAGTCATCGTAGAGGCCGAGGAGGAGCAGGTCAAAGTCCTTTACCACCTCCCAGCGATCATACCTTTCGCTCACTGGAGTAGTAGGAGGGTTCAAGTCTTTAGAGTCAAGTCCAATTGAAGATGACCTCGGACTCATCTTTCCCGAATGGCCCCGGGACATGACCTGTTCCACCTAAGAAGACGGGTAAAGCGATTCGGGTCGGTTTATCTAATAATTTCGATGATGATCAGCCATATGTTCGAAGAAGCTCTGAACCAAAGGTCGTGGGAGTGAACTTCGACGATGGTATATCCTACCTTACCCTGTTGTTTTGCTAGAACCTCTATCGGTGCAATTACGGAAGGACCACTAGAGGAAATGGGGCGGGCCCTTAAGAGTAATTTCGCATTTTCCCCGCGTGGAAATTTTTTTTGCTTTCTAGGATTTTCTTTTCCTATCCCACTTTAGGATCTTCAATTCAATAAGATGTAATTGATTAATTCATTATCAATAAAATTACAGAATTTTTGAAATCTTGTTGAGGCATACCAAACCAGCCCGATGACGATAACCAACGATCAAATAAAATTGTCATCCATAAGGCAAATTTGAGGAGGGAAACTCAGTGGATTCAAAAGCTTACGATCTAAATGAGTCCAGTCCAGGACTATGAGGAAATTCACCGGGATTTTGAAAGGCACGAGACACCTAAACCTCCGACTCGGGAAGAGACGGTCTCAATTAACCTTGGCAATGCGTAAAACCCAAGAGAAGTTAGGATTGGGGCAAACCTTCCAGATGATGTGGCCGAGCGTCCGACTAAACTTTTAAAGGATTACCGGGACATCTTCGCTTGGTCCTACGCAGATATGCCTGGTCTCGATCGATCGATCGTCGAACACTGTCTACCGACCGATCCTTCGGTCAAACCCGTGACGCAAAGGTCACGGAAGGCTAAGCCCGAGTTGGCATAGAAAATCAAAGAAGAGGTTATGAAACTTCTCGATGTAGGATTTATTGAGACTACCCAATACTTCGATTGGGTTGCTAATATAGTCACGGTGCTAAAGAAAGACGGTCGAGTTCGGGTTTGTATTGACTATCGAAACTTGAACAAAGCCGGTCCTAAGGACGATTTTCCACTCCCGCACATTGATGTACTTGTGGACAAAGACGCCGGATTCGAGCTATTTTCATTCATGGATGGTTTCTCGGGGGTATAACCAGATCCTTATGAACGTGAATGATAAATTGAAGACTACATTCACCACCCCATGGGGTTTATTCCATTATAAGGTGATCCCATTTGGCCTTAAAAATGCTGGTGCCACCTACCAACGGGCCATGGTAACGCTATTCCATGATATGATGCACAACCGGATCGAGGTTTATGTCGACGACATGATCGCTAAAACTAGACGTGGGGAAGATCACATCAAGACCTTGACAAAGTTGTTCGACGGACTCCGAAAGTTCGGGTTACGCCTCAACCCAACCAAGTGCATCTTTGGTGCCGGCTCGGGTAAATTGCTCCGGATTCATTGTCGGCAATAAAGGTATTGAGATTGACCCATCTAAAGTAAAAGCCATCCCGTGAGCTTAGGCCACCCACGACAGCTTAAAGAAGTTCGAAACCTCATAGGTAGGCTAAATTACATTGCACGATTCATTTCTCGGTTTTACGATACGGCTAAGCCTTTCTTCAAATTGCTAAAGAAGAATGCGCTAGTCGAGTGGAATGGCGAGTGCGAAGAAGCCTTTGAAAAGCTAAAACAACACCTCATGAATCCACTGTACTTGTTCCGCCGATGCCGGGGCAACCTTTGATCCTCCACCTTACGATCCACAATGAATCTCAAGGTGCCATGCTTGCTCAAAAAGTGAAGAGGACAAAAAAGAGCGTGCGATTTATTATTTGAATAAGAAGTTCACCGCCTCCGAGATGAACTATTTTGAAGCGAGAAAGAACGTGTGCAGCACTAGTGTGGGTACTTCACAGGCCAAGGCAATACACTCTGCATTACCGGATATTACACGTAACGGAATGTGATCCCATCAAGTACTTACTCAATCAACCCGCATTGGTTGAAAAATCGGCGAAATGGCAGATTCTCATCTCGAATTTGATGTTCAGTTCTTATCTCAAAAATCGGTTAAAGGACGAATAATTGCTGATGTTACGGCTGAAAATCTTGGGGCAAATGAAGATCTGGGATCGCCGGAGGACGTAATCATGTCAATTGATGAGTATGTATGGACCATGTATTTTGATGGTGTCATGAACTTGTCGGGATCGGGTATCGAGGCAATACTAATATCTCCAGGTGGACAAACATTATCCTATAGCCGCTAAGTTGATATTTCCATGTACAAACAATATCGCTGAATATGAGGGATGCATCCTTGGTTTACAAGCTGCAATCGAAATGGGAGTAGCTCGACTTAAGGTGTTCGGAGATTCGACCCTCATTATTCTTCGGACAGGTTGGTAAGTGGAAAACTAGAGATGCCAAGTTGCGGCCTTATCATGCCTATTTAGTGGAGTTGGTGGAAGAATTTGAAGACATTTCGTTTGAATACTTGCCAATGACTCAAAACCATTTTGCCGATGCTTCGCTACGTTATCGCAATGCTTCGGGTCATGAGTGGTTTAGAAGTTGAGCTCTTAAAGATTGAGGTCTTGCAGAAATCGGCTTATTGCATGGCCACGACCGAATATCCTGACGGCAAGCCATGGTATTATGATATCAAGGCATACCTTCGACACGGGAGTTTCTTGAGAAGAGTATCGCATCCGACCAAAAGTATATCAAGAAAATGGCGTCGAAGTTTTTCTTGAGTGGGGAATGTCTATATAAGCGGTCTTATGATTCAATTTTGTTAAGGTGTGTAGATTCAACCGAAGCCGTTCGTCTAATGCTAGAAGTACATGATGGAGCATGTGGTCCTTACATGATCGGCCATATGCTAGCAAGGAAGATAATGAGGATGGGTTATTTCGGTTCACGTTAGAGAGTGACTGCATTCAAGATGTCCGGAGTTGTCACAAGTGCGCGATCTATGGAGACAAAATCAATGTTCCTCCAAATGAATTGCATCGGATGTCCGAACCATGGTCATTTTCAATGTGGGGCATTGATGTAATTGGACCAATCAATCCTAAGGCATCGAATGGACATCGATTTATCCTGGTTGCTATCGATTATTTTACGAAATGGATTGAAGCTATGTCCTACACTGCAGTCACGGCACGGAATGTAGTGAAATTCATTCGTCGAGACATTATTGCTCGATATGGTGCACTCGAGACCATAATTATTGATAATGGGTCCAATCTGAACAATAAATTGATGGATGATTTGTTCAAGGAGTTCAAGATTAAGCATTTGAATTCATCTCCATATCGCCCATGAGATGAATGGAACGGTCGAAGCGACCAATAAGAATATCAAGAAAATTTTGGCTAAAACAACAGAGAATTATTGTGATTGGCATGAGAGATTACCCTTTGCACTTATGGCATATCGGACTTCTATCCGGACATCTACAGGGGCAACTCCATATTCTCTTGTGTACGGTATGGAAGCAGTTCTACCCGTTGAGGTTGAAATTCCTTCGTTACGTATTCTTTCGCATGTACAATTATCGAGGGCTGTGAGATTGGATCGGTTGAACATGATCGATGAGAAAAAGCTTAGAGCTCTATGTCATGGTCAGTGCTACCAAGAACGAGTTACTAAATCTTTCAACAAGAAAGTCGGGCCTCGACATTTTCGGGTAGGCGACCTTATCCTGCGGAAGTTGTTGCCAACAGTTCCTCTTCCTTACTATGGTGGCCCGTACATTGTGAAGAAAGTCCTTCCAAGAGGTGCTTTGATTTTGGCCAAGATTGATGGTTGTGTTTTCTCGACTCCCGTTAATTCGATTCCGTGAAAAAGTATTACACTTGATTTGTACTCATTCCGACTTTGTTCCTAAATAATCAAGTTTCAAATTGAATTTCATGAATCAATTGACTTTTTTGTTCTTGTTACTAAGTTTTGTTTGAGGAAGGCTTTTGATCAAGCAATTTGTTTCTATCCTAATGAAATGATCATATTATATGAAAGACATCGGAATGATGAAAGGCAAGCCATTTCCATACATGTCCCGAATATTAATCCCCAATGCAAGTTGAGTGAAAAGTTTTGTGCTAATAGGGTAAAAGATTATCTCGAGAAAAGTATGATGACCAAAGTGATGAGAGGCATTCACTTCCTCTATCTAAACACTACAAGTTATCCTTTGCCTAATCCTTTGAGCAAAGATTCATTTCTTATCCTTGTCGGAACAACCCCGCATTAGGGCAATATCTCGAAATTCAGAAATGGTTAGAATTTTTCTTGCTTTCACTTGCATTAATCTTCGAGCATATTTATTGCATATAAATTCTGTTTTAGCCTAAGTGCCTTAGATATGACAAAGAGTATTTCTTTCTATCTCCCTACACACTATACCCTTTGTATACCCATTTTGAGCGGTGGATTCATTTTAACCCAATTGGTGATCATTCCCATGGTGAACAAATGGAATTAGCTCAAAGCAAGTTCAAAATGATTTGGGGCAAGCGGAAGCTCGGAAGAAATCAAAGCAAGGTTGCAAAAGGACTCCATCAAGGAAAGATCTCTCTCAAAGAGGATCTCTCTCTAAAAAAAAAAAAAAGAAGAAGAAAGAAGAGAGAAGAGAAATCGAATTCTCTTGAAAGAAAGAAAAGAGAAAAAGTCAAAAAAATTCTCAAAAAGAGAAAATTCTTTCTAGGAAAAGAGAGCTCTCTAAAAAAAAAAGAAAAAGAAAAAGGGAGAGAAAATCTCTCTCGAAAAGAAAAATCAAGGAGAGAGACCTCGAAAATTTTGATGTGCAAAATTGATTCTTGAAAGGAAATCACTTGAAAGGATCCAAAAAGGAGTTCTCAAATTGTCAAAGCAAATATCTCGTGATGGAGGCCCGATAAATAATCATCAATCCCTAGTTTCCTCCAATGATACCCCTCTTGATGAAAATAGGCCATTCATTTCTAGCCTACCTAAACCCGCATTATGACCCTTATCAAGTCTCTTCATATTAAGGCACTTATTTTAACGTAGAATTTCATATGCTTATAAATGTTGCTCGAAGAAGTGCGAGCAAGATTTTTTCTATCTCATTTTGCAGGTTTCCGACTTGTAAACCCGAAGTAATTCATGATATTTGTAAACCCGAAGTAATGGATGATATCAATTCTTTCAAAGCCACAACTCTCATGAGTCCCTATTGTTAAACCCTTAACCAAATTTGCATCTCGTCCTTTAAAAGACCTCTCGGATTGGTCAGGTCATACCGATTTTAAGAATATCCGGACCCTCGTCAAGCACGATGAAGAGAGTTTGAATGATTTTTATACCCGCATCAAAGGCCAAGTCAAAAGCTTTTCATTGAGAGTAAGTGGAAAAGTCCTTTTCGATTGAAAGTCCCTCATAAATGTGATCAAATTGTCAAAAGAACGAAAGTGTTTTCCTTATTTTCCTCAATGGAGCTTAGTAACAAGACAGGTTTCATGAATTCTATTTTCTTTACCCATGCGCACATATTATTTTAACCTTGTCTCGGGTAAAATAAGTGCATTGCAATTAACTCTGTCATTTTTCATAACGGAAGAAGAGTTCATGTATGTTTCCTAATTATTCTTCATTGTTTCTCTTTATGTCTACCTAGTGGAATAGGTAGTGCATATCACTTATATGTTCACCTAGTGGAATAGGTGACATATTCTTTGTGTCTATCCAGTGGAACAGGTAGCGCAATCCATTTCATGTTCGCTCAGTGGAATAGGCGACATGATCTCTCTCATATGTTCACCTAATGGAATAGGTGACATAGTTTTTTGTGTCCGCCCAGTGGAATAGGTAGCATAATTCATTTCGTGTTCGCCCAAGTGAAATAGGTGAAGCGATCCCTCTTGTATGTTCACCCAAGTGGAATATGTGACATATCTTTGTGTCCGGCCAGTGGAATAGGCAACACGACCAACCTCATGTTCACCCAAGTAGACTAGGTGGCATAGTCCTTTTCGCGATTGGCCGGTGGTATAGGCAACACGTTTCTCATTTTTTCAAATGATTTTTTAAATCATATCATGCGTTGTTTCGCATCCGTAGGAAATTATAGGTAACAGACGGGCAATCCCGTACCTTGAGAACCTTACTTCAAATAGAATAGAAGTTCGAAGGTCAAGGGAGATTTAAGCATTATAAAGCTTCCCATCACTTGGGATTTTGTATGCGATCCGTATGTAAGGCTCTTTTACCACTATGCATGAAGTAAGAAACCTTAACATATGTTCCTTATTGTTTGCATTTTGCATATCATGCATCATTGCATTCGAAAATTGGGATTAACACCCCGCAAAAAATTCATTGATCATTTGCATTTTCAAAATTTAGGCTCAATTTTGTCTTTGAGCGAAACTTGAGTCTCCACTCAAGGGGGCATGACGCCTAAATTTTTACTTTTTTTTAGTCATTAATTTTTGCATAAAAAATTGGGAACTAATTTTAGTCCTTAGAAAAATATATTTAAATCATTTTTCATATAGGATAGTTTATTTTATACATCACGTTTCAATTCGGACCAACGGCGGATGGACTCGAGCATTTGAGCTTAATTAAATTCATATGACTAAGCATGACGAAAAGGAGTTTAAAATCAGCCCACTTCACAACCGAATCCTTAAGATAAGGGATTATCGGTTAACGAAGTTGAAAAGAAGACTTTGGTTTGATATTTAGATTGATTGCTTAGAGATCTTCATGCGTCCATACCTGCAAGTGAAACAGAAAAGATTGCAATCTGATTTTTTTTTACCTAACTCAGGTCTACTCGGCTATAAAAGGGACTCATGCTTCACAATTAAAAAAAAGGGGAGGTTGACAGAGGGCAGAAAAGGAGATTGGGGGAGCGAAGATAGAAAAAGGTGAGGGATTTTGAGGTCAGTGAAGGGGGCCATTGGTTCGTGAAAAAAAACAAGTGAGAAAAAGAATGAGATCAGCCACAAGGATTCTTCTCTAGGCGTCTGATGATTGCTCCCTTTATTATCGTCCCCATTTCCTTTACGTGAGAGAGAGCACCCTCATCCACTCCATTATCATCAACATATAATCCTCATCCACTCCAGTCTCGGTCTTCATCAATGATTAAGCATGGGATCTCATTTTGATACTTGATTTGAGCGGATTCCAGCAACGTCAAGTGACCGTGATTCCCCATCGACGAGCAGCCATTGCTTCCGCTCGTTTGCTTCGACAACGACAGCCTCGGCATTTCCACGCGTCGTCGCAATCCCGCAGATTGACAGATGTTCACAGCCAGTCATCGCTTCAACCCGGTTGTGACGTGAACATAGCCCCGAGAACAGTGAGCACGACGAATCACCGAACACTATCTTGACGAAAGCCAGAAGCCGACCTCTCTCCTATCCGTGTGGTCGGTGTCCAAAGAGTCTCTCGAGCCGATCCGTGGAGCCTAAAGTTCGGTTGTCAATTTTGGCGCGAATTCGAACTTGAAAAGGCAATCTTTGGGTATATTTTCTTATCTTTAAAATTTATTTATTTAAATTTAAATTTTATTTTTTATTTTTTTTATTTTGAGATTGTTATGTATTTTGTCATATCTTGCATTGCATCAAAGCGGATTTTAAAAAAAAAGTTGATTAGAAAATCTTTTCGATCCGCAACTTGCCGTATGAGCAAGGATTTGAGTTCAATCGTTAATCGTAGGATTACGAATTAAAGATTGACTCAAATATTCGCGAAATATTTTCAAAAATCAGTTGAGATATCTATTTTCTTGATTGATTTGATTGGCATAATATCTTTAGAATGAATATTCTCTTGCATGATATTTAAAATTCTAAAGATATTGCATTGCATTTTAGATAAAAGTTGCATTCTTAAATTAAAATCATGTAGATATTTGCATGTTTAATTTAATTTTAGATTAAGTTAATTTAGATTTGCATTCTAGGATAGGATACACATATCTAAGTAGATTTTCATGTCGAGATAAATTATCTTTAATAAATTAGGGTTTAGGCTAATTTAAACCTTAAAATATATAAGATAATTATCTTTAGGCATAATTTTATTTAGGATCATTTATTAATCCGAAAATACAAAAAAAAATCAAAACAATTTCGCCATGTCATTTATATGATAGGTTTTAGATCATATAGAATCTGCATGTTTAGGTCTTTAATTCATACATCATGTAGTTAATTTAATTAGATTGTAATCGCATGTCCTCTAAGTTAGTCATGTAGTTTAATTAAATTAACATGCATTCTTAGGATAGTTTGAATCTCCGGTTCGTAGAAGTAATTAATGTTGCCTTCTCAAATGATTTTTTTTTCTCGTGAAATGGTACTGAAAGGGCGTTAGAGTAATCTAGCGTAATCAAGTCTCCGGACTTTGAATCTCTGGTTCGTAGAAGTAATTTAGTTCTCCCGCTAATTTACTTAGGTTTCTAATCAACCTACCAAAAATGATTAGTGGCGACTCCAATTCAAAACTCTTTGCATGTTAAGTTGCGATTTGATATGGACTTGGGAGAGTCCGAATTAGGTTAGTTAATTTATTTAATTAATCTAATAATCCATTAGCCTTGAATTTTTAATTTTAGGTCGCGACAGCTTGGCGACTCCGCTAGGAAGTGTTTTTTTTCTTCGAAAATTTTTTGATTAATTAATCACTTAAATTTTCGAAAGAATTAAAAAGGAACCTTAGTGGACTTAGGCCGATAATTTCATGAAAAATCGCATTTTTGTTTGGCAATAATTTCATGAAAAATCGCATTTTTGTTTGGCAATTGGACTCCAGGTAAGTCCTTAACCTTGTGTTAGATGGTTTTGCGAGACGGGAGATATAAAGGATGGAGTGTGTGGCTAACCCATTGTTTTGCATAATTGGAGTTTGGAATCTCTATGATTTATTTCCTGCAATTTTTGAAGCAGTGTTTGCATATTATTTGTTGTGCATGATTTATCGTTTTAACACTACACCACACCCGTCCCGTGGTCGGACCTGGGCCACTAGTTTTTAGGATGGTATTGAGATTGGTTCTAGCGTTCACCGTGGGATCATGGTTGAAAGTTAGTCCAAATTCAATCCCGAATCTTTTTCCAAAATGAGTTTCAAAATTAGAACTCATGCTTGGTAGGATTACCGAAGCAAGAGTTATAATTTTTAACTCGAGAAGTCGAAGTGAAATGACCTGGCTAATCCTGGTTACATCGTAGGATTACGATTAATCTTGATTATGTGCGCGAGATTGTTGCCTTGCCGTAAGTCTTTCGCTTCAATTTGTCAACCTCTAGGATAGATAGAATAAGGCTAACTCACGAATCATGTGCATGTCCATGTAATTCTTTATTTTCCTATCCTACGATAAAGTATGCTCTTGAACTTTATCTTGTCTTATATTATTTTTTTTGGGTCGGTCCATGATGTTTAGGTTTGTGGCACGTGATTTATAGACAATGGGGCTATTCGGATCTCCGTTTCGTATACATTCCAAAGGCCGAGTTGAAGCAGATGTGGGATAATTTGAACATTGGTGCACGACATTACGTCCTTAGCCGTGTAGGTAATATGTTGCCACTTTTGGACATCGGATTACAGATGGGGTTATGCAAGCACTTACACATTTTTGGTGCCTGGATACCGCTACCTTTATTCTAGGTAAGCACGAGCTCACTCCGACTTTGTAAGAATATAGCATTGCCATTGGAAAACCTTTAGACAATGATTTAATTCATCCTTGTGTGGGAATTGATCCGGTTCTCTTTCTTGCTGAATTTTTTAAAGTTAGCGAGAATGAAATGAGGAAAGTTTTGAAAGAAAAATGTCAAATGTGTCCTTTCTCATTGAGCGTTTCTATGAAAGCAATTCATACTTGCGAGGTAGGATTTTCATTCTAGCTTTCTTTGGGCTTGTAATTTTTCCACTCCAAAAGAATTTTATCAGTCTATCTATGGCTTGGATAGTTAGGCAAATGTGCAGTGGAATGAATTTCATTAATGCTATCCTAGCCGAAACTTTCATATCCTTGACTCATTTCATAAAAAAGACAGATAAGACATTCCATGCTTCGCCTAAATTTTTGCAAATGTGGTTTTTCTCTCATTACACTAAGTTTGGTTCTAAGATGATTATATCTCGGATAAGTGAAGATGAAAAGGAGATTGGGGGAGCGAAGATAGAAAAAGGTGAGGGATTTTGAGGTCAGTGAAGGGGGCCAGTGGTTCGTGAAAAAAAACAAGTGAGAAAAAGAATGAGATCAGCCACAAGGATTCTTCTCTAGGCGTCTGATGATTGCTCCCTTTATTATCGTCCCCATTTCCTTTACGTGAGAGAGAGCACCCTCATCCACTCCATTATCATCAACATATAATCCTCATCCACTCCAGTCTCGGTCTTCATCAATGATTAAGCATGGGATCTCATTTTGATACTTGATTTGAGCGGATTCCAGCAACGTCAAGTGACCGTGATTCCCCATCGACGAGCAGCCACTGCTTCCGCTCGTTTGCTTCGACAACGACAGCCTCGGCATTTCCACGCGTCGTCGCAATCCCGCAGTTGATGAGATGTTCACAGCCAGTCATCGCTTCAACCCGGTTGTGACGTGAACATAGCCCCGAGAACAGTGAGCACGACGAATCACCGAACACTATCTTGCCGAAAGCCGAAACCGACCTCTCTCCTATCCGTGTGGTCGGGTGTCCAAAGAGTCTCTCGAGCCGATCCGTGGAGCCTAAAGTTCGGTTGTCAATTTTTGAAAAGGCAATCTTTGGGTATATTTTCTTATCTTTAAAATTTATTTATTTAAATTTAAATTTTAAATTTTATTTTTTTTATTTTGAGATTGTTATGTATTTTGTCATATCTTGCATTGCATCAAAGCGGATTTTTAAAAAAAGTTGATTAGAAAATCTTTTATGATCCGCAACTTGCCGTACGAGCAAGGATTTGAGTTCAATCGTTAATCGTAGGATTACGAATTAAAGATTGACTCAAATATTCGCGAAATATTTTCAAAAATCAGTTGAGATATCTATTTTCTTGATTGATTTGATTGGCATAATATCTTTAGAATGAATATTCTCTTGCATGATATTTAAAATTCTAAAGATATTGCATTGCATTTTAGATAAAAGTTGCATTCTTAAATTAAAATCATGTAGATATTTGCATGTTTAATTTAATTTTAGATTAAGTTAATTTAGATTTGCATTCTAGGATAGGATACACATATCTAAGTAGATTTTCATGTCCGAGATAAATTATCTTTAATAAATTAGGGTTTAGGCTAATTTAAACCTTAAAATATATAAGATAATTATCTTTAGGCATAATTTTATTTAGGATCATTTATTAATCCGAAAATACAAAAAAAAATCAAAACAATTTCGCCATGTCATTTATATGATAGGTTTTAGATCATATAGAATCTGCATGTTTAGGTCTTTAATTCATACATCATGTAGTTAATTTAATTAGATTGTAATCGCATGTCCTCTAAGTTAGTCATGTAGTTTAATTAAATTAACATGCATTCTTAGGATAGTTTGAATCTCGGTTCGTAGAAGTAATTAATGTTGCCTTCTCAAATGATTTTTTTTTCTCGTGAAATGGTAACTGAAAGGGCGTTAGAGTAATCTAGCGTAATCAAGTCTCCGGACTTTGAATCTCTCGGTTCGTAGAAGTAATTTAGTTCTCCCGCTAATTTACTTAGGTTTCTAATTAACCTACCAAAAATGATTAGTGGCGACTCCAATTCAAAACTCTTTGCATGTTAAGTTGCGATTTGATATGGACTTGAGAGAGTTCAAATTAGGTTAGTTAATTTATTTAATTAATCTAGTAATCCATTAGCCTTGAATTTTTAATTTTAGGTCGCGACAATTAGGGAAAGCGTTTTTCTTGAAAGTTGTTTTCCGTGAAACAAATGGAGCCTTAATGGATCTTGCAATTCACATCTAACTTTGATAAGAAGAAACAAGAGAAATCAACAAGAAACAATGAGGGATTTGGTTCAAGCGTGGGTAGCTACTTCACAGGAAGAGACAATTGCAAAGATTCCACTATCAATCGAGGAGTCACCAAATTGCCATCACTCAAGCTTGTCCCAAGCCCCAAGATTTCACAAAAAATTCTCAATTCTAACTCACAATCATCCCTCTCAGTATTCAAATTCACTGAGAGAATCTGTCCACTCCAATGAAATTTCTACACTGAGTTTATGTTAAAGTTTTTGTGATCTCATTAAATGTCTAATCAGAGAAAAAAACTATCACTGAAGTGCCACACGAATTAGGCAACGAATCCAACCATATATCTTCGGTGGTCAACTAATTTGAAGTCAGAAACTTGTTATAGACTAATCAAAGGACCCGAACCAAAAATTCTGCTTTCCTTTTCTTTCATTCCGAGATTGTCCTCATGACACAAGTCGGGTCAGATTTCGCAATCAGGAGTCCAAACTCTTGACATGATTTAGTACATCTTGATCGTTATTCTCGCATAAAAGGCCAGACAAGCTGCAGTTATTGAAAACCAAGACAAGATTTCTGCATCTGTACAGATCAGAGTTAGTTTGTCGATGCCCCCAACTCATGAACTAATACTAATGGTCCTTATCATTCTGTGCCAATTCTGGATCCTGGATGAGCACAAACCAATGAAGACAACAAAGATAATGTTTTTTTAACAACGTTGTCTTTAGAAATGTCCCTCCTCGAGGCCTTAAATTCGAGGCCGGCTTACTTGGGATTTCGCGATAGGTCCTAGATTTCAACGTGGCTACTGAATATGTGCGTGGATCTATGGAACTGAATCAAAGGTTGTTGCCGTGCAAGCGATGGTGGAGAAAAGAAAAGGACTGCTACCTCTCACTAGAAGAAGCAACTCCTTCAGAGCAATAAAAAATTGCAAAGACTCGACTTGATCTGGCTTAGGACAACGGCTTTCGTATAGTTCACATCAGAAGGTTCCAACAAGGTTAAATAAACGAGAAACTTCGTTTGTTTCGTGTTGTAGGTATCGAAAAATCTTGTGCTTGGCCAATGGTCAACCATTGGAATTGTAGAAATCTATAATCCGCGTTTACCTCAGCCCTGACATGGGCATCTTGAATCTTGATTTGCTCTTCGCAAAAAGGACAATCTTCCATTTGGTGTTAAAACAGTATGTACGTTCTTCTGGTGACTAGCGCTTGTCTGCTCCTCTGTAAACAGGCTCAAGAATTTACTCTGTCATTCTTTGTTTTCTTGGATTGTTTTTTTTTTTTTTTTTGGCAAGGATTCTTGGATTGGTTTTCATCTCTGCAGAATTGGTAAATTTGGGACTAAGCCAGAAAACCCGAGACGCCGTGACAACAAATTTTAAACCGAATCCTCATTTTTTCCGGCCGAAAAATGTGAGGATATTCCTTCCTTTGGGTCATCATGCTGTTCGGATTGGATGGACATTTTGCTAGGCTGATTTGAGGTGGATCTAGCAACGAAGGTTTAAAGCTTTTGGCTTTTGGTCAATGTCTTGATACCAGTTTGAATTCTTTCATTCCTCGCTATTGCGGCAACTCTGCAATATGAGGGAAGCTTCACATACTCTCTGAACTATGAAGCTTTGACTTTAATAAAGTCAGACTTGCTCACTGCAGATTTTACCGGTCCAAAACACCATCTGATCTTTATCCCCCGAAGCTTTGATAACGAAATAGCCTGTACAATTTCCTCAAGCTTCCTAGTTTAAGTGCATAAACTGACTGATAGTCCTCTAGGAACAGCATTTCTGTCTGATTATTAGGTTGATATGCGAGCATCAATCTTTTCATTTCATCATTAATGTGATGAAACTGTGTCCAACGACCAACTTCCGAAAGTAAACAAAAGAAGAGAAGCTTAAAGGTGCCACCTTTATAAAGTTGCTTAACAATAATTGTCTTTACTCGATAATCACAAACACAAAGCAGAACTGAGCCGACACCCACAAAGAAAAGCTAAACTTTTCTCGATCCGATCCCGTGATCGAAAGAGATCTAATTCTCAGGTGAATGATATCGCGACGTTTCTCAAGTGGGAACTCACTCACCCCTATATTAGTTTTTCCGCCTTTTTGTTACTTTATAGGGAGGGCACGTTATCTGTAAAGACAGAAGATAGTTGCATGAGCAAGAGCTTGGAGAGAATATTTGTTAACTATGGTTGGACTTCAATACTAAGCAGGAATTAGAGAGTAACCAGGCTAGGCTGGCAGCTTTCTTTAGTGTGTAAATTTGTGTCTTTATCAAGCCACATCATCTTCCACGATAAACCTGTTCACACCAGCAGAACCACGCATATCGCCCTAATTTTGTCATACTAAACGCTACTTGTCCGGGATTAACTCCGAACCTCGAGCGAATCGATGAACTGTGGATTGTCTGAACCGGTTGTCTCGGATACAATCTTGTCTTTTCTCTTCTTTATGTCAAAATAACGAAGCTCGAAAGAACCCTTTAACGGGCAAACTAGATGATGTCCTGGAAGGTTTCGCAGGCCTAAAATTGGTAATCATCAACATAGTTGCTAAAGAATGCCCCATGAAGCCATTCGACCTTGTTCCTGTCAATGGCCGAAGGTACGGAGTGAAACGGTCCCAACAGCTATAGGATTCACACTGGACTTAGTACATCTTCAAACCCAAACAGATGCAAGTGAAACATATGTCATTCTTAGATTATGCTTAACGATGATGCATTTATGATGTAATTAGAGGGGAAGAGAAGTACAAAGTACAGGTCACCTTGCCCCTCAAATGCATGGAAAGTTAAACGCTTAAAAAAATACAGAATTGTGACTGTTCATGAGGGGCTGAAGGGGAGATGAGATGACTTCTCGAGGAGCACGCGGGAGTTATAATAGAATTATCCTCCTAGACCTCGTCGAGGATGAGAATGATGGAGTCTCCTATGCCATCTCCCCTGCAGACAAAATGAGGAAGGATCAGTTGGTAATTTCAGCTTTTCCTTTTCATTTCGGGTTTGTGTGTTTGTCTCGTGCTCGATTGGACATGACGCCTCTAATAATTTTGGGAAAATTTCAATTAAGGGCTCAAAGTGCTTCTTATTTTCTTAAATAAAAACTTGAAGTGAATTTTATTTTAAATAAGAGCCTGAAGTAATATTATTATTTCAAATAAAGGTATGTAATGGTCATATTAGTCTCAAAAAGGGCATCCCACCAATTAATTAGGGGTATTTTTGTCATTTATTTTTTTAAATTTTTGAATTTCTTTCTTTGTTTATTCATCTTTTAGTTTTCTAAAATTAAAATTTAAAAAACAAAAACACACGGGCGGGGAGGGGCCGCCTCCCACCTGTGGATGCCGGCCCACCGGGTTGTTGTCGAGGTCGCCGACGCCTCGACGGAGGCCGGTGACCCCGCCAACCCGGTGGTGAGGGCCTCAGGGCCCTCGCCACTCTGCGAGATTGTCTCGATCGGGGGAGGGTCACGATCCTCTCCTAGATTTGGGCGAGGGCCGCTGCCCTCCCCGGACCAAGGCGACGATGGCCCCGACCTCGGCCCCGGAGCAATGACCCTCCCTCGAACCTAGGTGAGGGTTGGCAACCCTCTCGCATTCGCGATGAGAGCCTACTAGTCATTGCCGGTCTGGCGTGAGTCACCGGCCCCCATCGAGGCACCGCAACCCTAACGGCAATCCGCCGCCCCCCACGATAGGTGGGGCGGCAACCACAGGAGGGAGGGCTTGTGTTTCCCTTTTTTTTTTTTTTTGTATTTGAAATTTTAGTTTTATTTTTTAATTTAATTTAACTAAAAATTTAATTCAAATCGTATTTTGAATAAATGTCTTTGATTGGCCTAAATATTTAGTCGGCGCCCGCCGACATGGAGAGATCCTTATTTAAAATATGTATAATCACTTCAGCCTTTATTTAAAATAAAGAGGGCGCTTGCATTTATTTGAAATAAAGACTACTTGAGGCTCTTATTTGAGAAAAAGAAGGACTTTGGGCTCTTAATTAGAATTTTCCGTATAATTTTTGGATAGTTTATGCAGGCTGGAGGAGTATAATTTGCGATTTATATAAAGTTGAATTTGAATTACAGGTCTAAATATTATTGTGTCTAGCGAAAGCAATTTTTTTTTTTTTTTTTGGTCCCTGGCGTTTAACTCGTGGTGGGATTATTGTGATGGAAAGTTCCAAGCAATGAGCGAGGGAGGGGGAGGGAGGGAGGCAGGGAGAGTTTTGTGTATTTGTTTAAAGGAAAACGGGGCCGCCACATAATCCTCCCATCTTCTTCTTCTTCTTCTTCTGCAACATCTTCTTCTTCAACCCACCAAACCCCTCAGGCTTCCATGAAATGGGCCGACCTCTAGCGCCTCTCCCGGCGAACCTCACCGTCCTCTCTCTCCTCCTCCTCTTCCTCCCTCTCGCCGCCCGGCTGCGGCCCCTGGAAGCGCTAGATTTCAAGCTCGGCCCCTTTGATCCCTCCTCCGACTACAACACCTTGGCCGTCGTCTATCCGGCCACCATCGCCAACAAGGCCCTCCAGGTCACCCCCGACTCCGCAGGCAACTTCACCCTCCAGAACCAGTCCGGCAGGATCCTCTACAAGCAGGGCTTCAAGCTCTGGGATGGACCCTCCGCGGCCCCCGCCAAGCTCGCCTCCTTCAACACCTCCTTTGTCATCAACATCTTCAGGGTCAACGGCAGCACCCCCGGCGAGGGCCTGGCCTTCATCGTCGCGCCGGACCTGAACCTCCCGGCGGGAAGCTCCGGCGGCTATCTCGGGCTCACCAACGCTACCACCGACGGCCTCGACAGCAACCGCCTCCTGGCCGTCGAGTTCGACACCTTCAAGCAGGACTATGACCCGGACGCGAACCACATAGGCCTCGACATCAACTCGGTCCGGTCCAGCCAGAACGTCTCGCTGGCGGGCCTGGGCTTCCAGCTCGCTCCCAACGGTACCAAATTCTTCCACGTCTGGATCGACTACGATGGCGGCCGGAAGGTCCTGGACGTCTACATGACCGACGAGGACGAATCCACCCCGACGAAGCCCAAGCCGGCTTCTCCAATTATGAAGGCGAACCTCGACACGAGCAAGGTGGTGAGCCAGCACTCCTACTTCGGGTTCGCCGCGTCGACCGGGGAGAACGTGGAGCTCAACTGCGTTCTGAGTTGGAACCTGACGGTGGAGGACCTGCCGAAGGACGGGGACCTGCCGGCGGGGCTGGTGATCGGGCTGGCCGTCGGGATCCCGGCGGGGGCGGCAGTGCTGGTCGGGGCAGCCGTCTTGGGCTTCTGGGTGAGGCGGCGGAGGGCGGCGGCGAACGACCCGAACATACTGGGGACGCTGAAGAGCTTGCCGGGGACACCGAGGGAGTTCAAGTTCAGGGATCTGAAAAGGGCGACGGGGAACTTCGACGAGAGGAACAAGCTGGGGCAGGGAGGGTTCGGGGTGGTGTACAAGGGGGTGTTGGCGACGGAGAACCGGGAGGTGGCGGTGAAGAAGTTCTCGAGGGGCGACCTGAAGAGCAAGGACGACTTCTTGGCGGAGCTCACCATCATCAACCGCCTGCGCCACCGGCATCTCGTCCCCTTGCTCGGTGAGTTTTGAAAATTTTTGTTGAATTTCTCTTCTTTTTTTCCTTTCTTTTTCAAATTTCAGTGCGTGTTTTTTTTTCCCCTTGAAAGTCGACGGAGCGCAAGTTTCAAAAAAAGATGCTTTTTAATCAACGAAATATATGTTTTTCATTTTTATTTTTTTAGGGTTAGTGACATTTGGAGTGGCCGATGAGCTTTTCTTGACTGGTCAAACTAACTATGGTTGCCTTGGTAGAGACTAGATAGAATTAGATGTTCCACATGGCTTCTCGGAAAGTTCATTAACGTTGAATTTTGAAAAATTTGGAGGAAATTTGGTTTTAGGAAAAATTCTCAAAGACACGTGGCATTATCTCATTGTAAAAATCAGCAATTTTTTGAGTCATTATGAAGCAATATTATGACGTAAGAGCTTCCGATAGTTGACTCTTGAAATCCATCCTCGGTCCGCCCTCCCACCACCCTTTCTTATTTATTTTCTTTTAAAGCCAAATTGCACTCCAATTCGAGACTTTTGCGCCCTAGCATAAAAAGTCAAAACATTATCTTTCGAAAAATTGCATGATTCTCCTTTATGAAATAAGAGAAGACCCAATAAAATCGTTTAGTTCGGAAAAACTTGTCAAAACGAACGTGCATCTGTAGCTATCGGGTCGATTCGGCGTAGCGCGCACGCGCGATAACGAATCGACGTAAAAAAATATTATCTCGTTAACGTCAAGACGGCTAAATTAAATTCGAAACAAAGAAATGTGAGGGAAATTGTAGTCTAGTCTGCCAAATCCACATCGAGTTTTGGTGGGTGGTTTGGCAGAAATCTAATCCAAGAACGTGGTACGATAAAAAAAAAAAAAAAAAGGGCTTGACGGTCCAAGTGGGCACCATATCTTAATCCTAAAATAACGTCTTCTTCTTTGTCCTGAGCAAGGCTGGTTACGAATCTTAGCACGTGCACGGTCACGGTCACATTTGACGCCATACTCGAACGTGCAATGAAAAAAAATTGGGCGACCTGGTTTGTATTGTCGGAAATTCGTATTTTATCGTCGTATCCTCGTCGATTATTCGTTTTTGTCATGATGGGATGCGACATAGTTTTCAATAGACATTTGATGGAAAAAGTGCGCCGATCGACAGGATGGTGCCACAGGAACGGGATGCTGCTCTTGGTCTATGACTTCATGCCGAACGGGGGCCTCGACGGCCACATCTTCTGCGGCCCTGAGAAGCAGACTCTAGGGTGGAGCCACCGCTACAAGATCGTCTCTGGCGTCGCCTCCGCCCTCCACTACCTCCACGACGAGTACGACCAGAAGGTCCTCCACCGCGACCTCAAGGCCAGCAACGTCATGCTCGACTCCAACTTCAACGCCCGCCTCGGCGACTTCGGCCTCGCCCGCGCCATCGACAACGAGAAGACCTCCTACGCCGAGCTCGAGGGCGTCCCTGGGACGGTCGGCTACATCGCCCCCGAGTGCCTCCACACCGGCAAGGCCACCGGGGAGTCCGACGTCTTCGGCTTCGGCGCGGTCATCCTCGAGGTGGTGTGCGGCCAGCGCCCGTGGGCCAAGGCCGGGTACGGCGGGTTCCAGTTCTTGGTGGACTGGGTGTGGTCGCTCCACCGCGACGGGCGGATCCTCGAGGCGGTGGACGAGCGTCTGGGTGGGGACTACGCGGAGGAAGAGGCCCGGCGGTTGCTGCTCCTCGGGCTGGCTTGCTCCCACCCGACCGCGGCAGAGAGGCCCAAGACGCCGGCGATCGTGCAAATTCTCTCAGGGTCGGTGGACGTGCCGCGCGTCTCGCCGTTCAAGCCCGCCTTCGTTTGGCCCTCGGCAAGCCCGCTGATGGAAATCGGGGATACTACGGACGTGACGCCGATGACGTCGTCACGGTTCGGGTCGGGCTGGACACCGAGATACGTGAGTAAAGAAAGTGATGCCGGGTACAGTAACAGCTCTCCAGTGTAGAACTGCAAACAGTGCTGAGGGGAAAAGAAAAGGTTTTTTTTTTTTTTTGCTCCTTTTTAATTATTTCCTCTATATCATTTTCATTGGAGTGTAAATTTTATTTCCTTTTTGTTCGATTTACTAATTTAGTTGTTTTTATTTGAGCGTCGTCTAAATGTTTTTATCTATTTTTCTGTTAAATCACTTTTTGCTTCTTCAATTGGAAAGGAGGGGTGTACATGCAATCTCTAATGATAAATGGCGTCAGATTCTGATCTTCAACATCAAGCATTTTCTTCCCTCTAGTAATTCGTGCTACATGAGTCGCGAATGCGGCCCGCTTGTTAGCTTTTGTGCTTTGATGGGCCTTCGAGGTCCTTTCGACGACCTATGTTGTGTCGGCGGTAATATCTGCGGCTAATGAAATCGCCCGCGAGCATAGATATAATTAAAATTGGGCACACACGACCCCGAGAGCTTCGCCGGCCTGCAGGTTCTTGGAAATCCTCAGGTTTCTTTCTGAAATCTTCGTAGACCATGGGGCTGTAGAGTCGTGGGTGCCTAGGACCAACAAGCTCCTGGGGCGCTTCGGCGGCTCCCTGCTTCGGTCCTAATAGGAATGCTGCGATCGACACCTGAGACGTGGCCTCCATGCACAGCACGCGGTGCTTCACTTTGCGCCACCTCCCGTTGCTCCATATCTGCTGTTCAATAGTGAACATCAACAGACAAAATATCGGTCAAATCTTGTTGGGATGAAGAAAGATTGCGCTTTGATCTCCTTTGACAATTTTGTGTTCTTCAAAAGACTAAAGAGCTTGGACACTCTTGTCAGTGGCGGACTATTCAAAGTTGCCTTAAGAAACTACAACAACAGGACTGTGAGCAGGCTTTTGAAACAAACTACTGCCGAATTCGCCCTACAGTACCAAGGGTCGAGGGCCAGAAACGAGCCGGAGGAGTCCATCACATCGAGACCGCTCACATTGTCGTCGTCCTGGAGGATGGAGAGTAATCCTGAGTCTGTATGCACTTGGAGTCCTGAAGAGCCAAGAGCCTCAGGAGTGAAGCTGTACTCGTTCATCCTGAGTTGGCAAGTCCATTTCTTGAATGGCTCACCGCCTAATCCCACTGTGTGTGCTAGTTTTGCTGCTATGTCCAGGACTAGGTTTTGTAATGCTTGCGGCATAGCTCTCTATGGTAGTCTGTATGCACTTGGACTCCTGAAGAGCCAAGAGCCTCAGGACTGAAGCCGTACTTGTTCATCCTGAGTTGGCTAGTCCATTTCTTGAATGGCTCACCGCCTAATCCCACTGTGTGTGCTAGTTTTGCTGCTATGTCCAGGACTGGGTTTTGTAATGCTTGCGGCATAGCTCTCTATTGGGTCTCTGCAAGATTAGAGGAGCCATGTACATTGGCAGTCAATTTGATTAAAGGCAGAACATTACAAGTTACTGGTGGATCATGCAGAGATCTCGCTACTGCCTTCATCTCTGCCATCAGCTTCAATGGGACCTTGTGGTTTACAATCTCGGGTATTAGCTCTGAAGTTCCCATATGGCCACAAAACCCTGATGAAAGTATTTGAAGTTCAATTTCAAATAATTCATAGAGGAAAATTTTAGTTACCAAAAAGAGGAGTGGTCGTGCTACCGCGTCGTATCTGTCACCTCAAGACTCGGGGTTGGAATAACCGGCTATCGAGATGACACGATTATGGAACACAAGTCCTGACTCGGAGCTCCTTCAAATATCGAACAATTTGTAAAGCGCTTATGAGTAGTACGAGGAGAGCTCATAAATTGACTCACCACACTAACAAGCAAATGAAATATCGGACGGGTAATGGTAAGATAATTTAACTTGCCTACTAAGCGATAGATAGATTTTTTATTAATTAATATTTTTCAAAGACATTTTGTCGTGACTTTCCATGAAAAGATGGAGATAATTATAATGAAGTAAGAAAAATGACAATGATGAATAGTAGAAACTTAACTAGATCTAAAAACATTGTATCATATTTATTCCTTCCAGTAAATGTCAAATCGGCTAGTCAAGCCCACAAATTCACTTCACAAACTCACTCGATCACAATTCGTAAAATAACAAAAAACACATCATTCACTCAATCTACTGCGAATGAATATTCGTGATCCACGGAATCAAACATGGGAGTGAAAAATCACCAACAGATTTCTACGTTTCCCGTCTGCAACATTGGGAGTGCCTAAGATCACCGGTATGGCAGTGGGCGCGGCCGCCGGTCCGATGGTGTCGCGTTACTATCAATCGACAAATATGGTCATTTTGCCTTGATGGAACTTGTTTTTCTTCTCAAACATGAAATGAGATTGCCGGTGATTACTAACATCTTCGGGCTCTTAGTTAAAGATAAGTCGGGCTAAAATTTTGTCTAAACTCGTTCCACTGTCAACGTGACAGACACGGTTCGACGAAAGACATGTGAGATTGACGTTGTCTTAAACGGTTCTAGCGAACCACCTTTCAAAAATGTGATTGAACCAGTATATCTGATTTCGTTCTTGGAAGCAACAGAAACGAAGATGCAGCAGAAAGAGAGACAGCTAATCTATCTGAGAGCAAAGCAACTTGTCATTCTACTTTTCGAGTGGCATAATGTTACGTACGCAAGTAAAAGGCTACAAGCGAAGTTAAGATTGCCTTCAATTAGAAATGTTCCTCAAGAATGGTGAAGCTGATAGCATCCATTGACATGAACTCCTTCTTATCAGTGGGGATCTTTGCAATTTATTGACATGGCATGATTTCACCGTAAACTTTCAGCAGCTCCGGCACATCTGCTCAGGATAGAGCACGCACGAGCGCGAGAGCTTCACCTGCCTGAAGTTTCTTGGAGATCCTTAGTTTCCTGAAGTCTTCATAAGTAATAGGAGCAAAGAGACGTGGGTGCTCGGAGTCCACAAATTCTCGAGGTGCTTCAACAACTTCCTCCCTTGGTCCCAGAAGAAACGTAGCAATTGACACTCTGATCGTCGCTTCTTTGCACTGAACTCGGTGCCTTACGTTGCACCACCTTCCATTGCTCCATATCTAACAAC
Source organism: Rhodamnia rubescens (assembly GCA_021437795.1). NCBI lineage: Eukaryota > Viridiplantae > Streptophyta > Magnoliopsida > Myrtales > Myrtaceae > Rhodamnia > Rhodamnia rubescens. Next base: position 758,262 of record JAILYA010000046.1, read on the forward strand.
ACATGAACATCAAATGAAAAATCTGAGAAAATCTATCAAAGAAAATTGCACTTCAACCTCATTTTCTATGGTTGCATAATACGACATTACATCTCATATTGGAATAACCTGAATTTAAGTTCTAGTAATCGGTGCTTATGACTTCCCTTCGCAGGTTTATCTAAACATCTGATTATCAAGTTTCTGACACCTGTTATTAGCTCTAATTTAGACCTACATACAAAAAACCATAGAAATAGGGGATAAAGGGCTCTTTTATAAGGGAACATGATATTCTCGTTTCCTCCAATTTGGCCAGCGCAATGGGGAGACCGTCGAATTTTGCCAATTATTCTTTGTTTTTTATCTTGTTGAGACCTTCGATGGAATCATGAAAGAAATGATGAAGTGCTTACCGTTGCCATATCTCCTAGATTGACGAGGAATGTACCAGTCCAGGGATCAACTGGAATGAACGCACCGGATGAGTCCATCACTTCGAGACCACCGACGTTCTCATCATCTTGAAGAATGGTCAGGAATCCGGAGTCGGTGTGTATTTGGACCCCTGAAGACCCAACAGTTTCGGGAGTGAAATTGTATTTGTTGATCCTGAACTGGCAGGGCCATTCCATGAACAATTTACTGTCTAGTTCCATGATTCCAGCCAGTTTTGCCCCGATGTCCATGATGAGTTCATGTATTGCTTGGGCATACTTCTCTATTATTTCTCTAAAGAAGAAGGTTTTAAATAAAACTATAAGAAAGAAACCACTGTTCAGACAGATTGACATAAGCATACATCGATTTACCAGTTTCTGTAAATAAGCTGTAAAACCATCCAAATAGCACCATCACGGAGAATTGAGTTATTATGAATAGCAACCCACCCTACCAAATTACCAAAGAAAACGATATGATGTCTATGACTAGCCCATGACATCCTGCGTGTCAATGCCGATCTCGAAACATTATGTCACTCCAGATTAAGCCCTGGTGGCAACCAACTTGATGGGCATGGCAATAAAAACCATCCTCATCTACAATCAAGAAACTAATGAGAACTGTTATCCTGAGTCCTAGAGACCATCGACAATTGTCATGAGTCCTAGAGATCACCTGACACTTTAATGTCAAGATGAGCCAGCACAAGCAATTAGTTACACTACCAGAACCAGCAGCATATGCTGTCATCTCTACACAAGTTGAGCAAATGTGAAAGGCATTCAAGAAAAATACCAACTTTTCAGCCCACTTCGTCTATAGAGAGAGAGAGAGAGAGAGAGGGAGTCAATCAAACTTCTTACAACCGAAATGGGGGGTGGAGAGTACGAGGAAGGGCACCTCTGGTGAGGGGATGCATCCAATTGAGAACAAAACGCTTGGACAGCTTGAGGTGAGCCCATGTCATAGAGTCCCAGAGCCTCGTACAGAGGATTCTTCTTACTGGGTGCCATGTACCCACTTCCTGTTATCACGTCTGAGTTCCTCTTCTTGATATCGGAGGGAAGATCAAGCAAAGACCTCACTACTGCCTTCATCTCTGACATCAGCTCCAGTGGAATCTTGTGGTTTACTATCCTGAAGCAACCCCAAACCTCACATGCCTCTCTCAGCTTCTGATATTGCCCTGGAAAATCCTGAATGTCAATTGCAGGAACCCCTCCCTCCACCATTTTTCCCCCTCTCTCTCTCTGCTTTCTCTCACAACCAGAAGGGGTCTCCTTCCTTCCGCTGTGCAAGGCTTCTCTTTTCGAATCCTCATCATTTAAAGGGTTGGAATCCAGATGGGGTGATTGGGAAATTCGACACGGTTCTTGTTTGTCTGCCATTTCGGCTGATGTGGGTCCCACCGCCTGAATCTTGATTTGTTTTCATGCAGCCAGTAGGACCCTCTTGCTAGGGCTAAGAGGGACCGTGATTGAGACTCATTTACTATTTAAGGCATTCGGGGACAAGTTTCTGCGTTTCTTAAGGGAAATTGCATTGGTACAGGAGGCTAATTTCAGTCTCGCGACGCCCATATTGCCTAGACGACTTCATCGCGTTCGTCATCCAATAGGAAAGTTCGGCTCAAGACGCATTCTTGAGGACGCAAGTGGGCCTGGCGTGTGCGTTTCGTTCTCTCAGAAATGAAGGGCCAAAAGCCTGGCCGGTGATGTTTTGCCCATTTGTTTCTGTAATTTCAAGTTTCTTGCCACCACGCGTGATCTTTGACTTAAGAAAGCTTCTGAAGTGATTCGTAGGTTGCTTTTCTTTGAGTGTGTTGGAGCGGCAACATAATGCATGAACGACCGGCTCAAGGGTTCGTGCCTACTAAGAAACATTTCGGCCTACACCAGTTAGAACCGGTTACAGACAAGAAATAACGATAGCCAATCAAAACAAGAGCTGGTCTCATCAAGATAACAGATGCCAGCTTGTATGAGAGCACGAACCAAGATGAAAAATGCAATCCCTGTTCTAATACACAACACCATGGCAGAGAACCTGTTCAGAGGTCAGAGAATCTTATGAAAATGAATAGCATGATTGCCAAAGCATGCCACAAGAACATTTGATGCATTCATTAAATTCTACACTCGGAAACTTGCTGTGAGTACTAATAAATCGCTGTCTTACAGAACTGATCCTCGTAATGTGGATGAAGTATGTGTGACCATGCGTAGGCATGCTACGTATGCCCCCATCACGTCAATATAAGCTGATTAGCTTTCAGGAAATCAATAGGTTTTGACAATTTCACCATTGCATAAAAAACAGAAGCAATATTACAATCAACACCATTCTTTCTGACAATAAATACATTTGTGCTCTCACAATCCTGAAGTACAAAATTTTCACCAACTAAATTCTACAGACAAAAAGCTAGCTTCTAGATATCCAATTGGCAAATGTAATAAATATATACACCATATTCTTGACTATACAGATTATCTTTAGGCCAGTCAAAAGTCACCAGGGTTGGGGCCAGAATTGCTGAGAGATGCTTTGGCGAGAGGCAGTCAGTTTAACTGGTCACTGAGCGGGGCTGAAAGCCAACAAAGTAACTTTCCAATGGCTCATAATTAATATCTGACTTGCAGGATAGGTTGTTCCACATGCTATTCTTACAAATCCCGTCACAAAACACTACAAGGAATGACGACCATCAGTCCGTTCTCTCACAGGTCGTTCATCTTGAATCTCTTCAAGATCTTCAAAATCTCCTCTCTTCCCAGCTTGCTCCTTCCAGTAGGCAACCAGTTTTTTCAAACGGATGACCTCTTTTGACGAGACATTCTTGCTTGGATCATTCACAATTGACCGAACTCTAGATGCATACCTGAACATGCATATTTTAGAAACATTGTTAGACCTTTTTTCTTGTCAGGATTTTTTAGATAGTTTAAAAAGGGAAAACAACAAATCAAGAGCCACTAGAGAAGTAGACCCAACAAGTCTTTGGCCAACAAGTCTATATAGGTTGGAAACAATCCATTATTTCATAAGTAAGCAATTTTGGCTCAAGAATCTATGCTTAACAGTTGCATACACCCGGCTCTTACTAGAAAGGACAATCCAGTAAATGATTATTTCATAAGTAAGCAATCATCTAAAGAAAGCGAAAAAGCACATAGTGAAATATAAAGACTTACATCAAAGAATTGTAAGTCTCATCCAAATTTGACTCGGCAGGAGATACATTGACGAACATAAGCGTCTTTGCGTTACCCCGAGTGAGTCGCTCATTAACATTGTCAGCTTATGATTCCTATATGGTATGTGCTGACTAGAAGAAGATAAAGCACTGATAACATCCCCAAGAGCAGAAAGCGACTTATTGATGCTTTGAGCCTCCTTAAGTTGACTTCCCGAAGAGCCTGACTTCTTAATTCTTTCTGACCCAGCAAGGTCAACAAAGCTAAGCTGCAAGATTCGCAGCGTCACTTTATAATATTTACAATTATTAAAACCCAAACTCAGATCCAAAAGACAAAGGAGTAAAACTCCCAAGTTTCGCAAAAAGGACTTAACATTGGACAAGTAAACACCATACATACAAAGATGATAAATTATTGTGATACCTTTCCTCGTGCAACATATTGAGTTTGCAAGTTGGTACTTTCAATGACAATCGAAAGTATCAGATGAGATCTGGAACTCTCTTCATTCATTTGTGTCCCAGAAGTATGCCTCCGTTCAGATCCCCTCTGAATTATGCTCCTCAGTTCGTCAATTGTTGAGATTGATACAATTGTGACATTATCAACGGACACCATGCCCTGCAAATTAGAAGTACCAAAATTACCACTACCTCCATTAAAAGATAACCAATTAACCAGCCAAATCCAGTTATTTTTCACTTGCCTTCGAGTCTTTCTTTATGTCCAATTTCAAGTGCTTGGCATTCTTTGGAAGTAGAAGATCCACGAGCGTATCTTGATACAACTCTACCATGTAGGCCTATAAATTGGCATTGACATCACATAAAGTATTTGAGGACTAGGGCCACTAGTGAATCATCACTTGAACATATGATATATTCTTAAGATTCAACAAGTCACATGTTGCCACAATAAGCAAAATCAATAGAGCTCAGGTTTGACTGCTTGAGCAGCATTCCTAAATGTACCTTCAATGAAAACGAGAATTTGTTGCTATCACGCTTTAAGATTTTGAAAAGTTCTGTAGTAGCCCGAGGAGTGAGACCAGGATTGCTGTCAGATCCATAAATTGTGAAAGTCTTTCCTGAACCAGTTTGACCGTATGCAAATATGCATACATTGTACCCATCTACAGCAGATTGAACCAAATACTGCAACGTAGGAAATAGGTTAAGCATACATATATCTTACTAAACAGCATAGCTCCATACATACACATATTTCAACATCTACACTAGCATCAAGACTTACTTTTGTGTCCTCAAACACCTCTTCTTGCGACGCCATACCATCAAATACTCGATCATATATGTGTTGCTTTGCTTTATCATCTTTCCACGAATGTTCAACAGTGAACTCATCCACATTTGTGAGCACATCTTTTTCTTTTTCAATGATCTCTTTCTCATTTAGAGGTCTCAATCGACAATATACTCTGACCTTGCCTTTCATATCTGAGACATTCCAAAACCAATTATGCACACATGAATAATAAAGTTGCAAGACTTTCATTAATAACAAAACTATTTAATGACCTTCAAGCCAAACTGAGAAGGTTTAGTAGGCAAACAAACCTTCTATGGTGTTAAAATACCGCTTCCTCAACGTCTGTTCTTCTTTATAAAGGACCTCCAGCTCAGCTAATTGAGCCCCTTGCATTTTCAAGATGGCAGCTGTTTGCTCATTCTTTCTATCAATATCCTGGAAGATGGAGCGCCATTGTAAATAATCGATCTCTTTTTGACTCAATGACACGAGAAATAAGTTATATCAGAAAGAAACAGACATAAAAACTACCCAGGAAAAAATAGTACTCATGATAAACGGTTAAGTGCAGATTAATTACCTCTTTCATTTCTCTCAGTTCCTCGAGTTCCTTTAGATTATTCTGTAAGGCAGCTAGCTCTGTGTTTCTATTTGAAAGAGCTGCCTCATATGTAGACAAATCTCTTGCAGCCAATTCCAATTTCTTTTCAAGTTCGGACACTCTAAGCTTCAAGGACTTCCTTTCTTGTTCAAAGCTTCTCTTAAGAATTTCCGTCTGCATTTGCAGGAACTAGTCAAGACATCTTCCAAGGAAAAAGAATCAGAATGGTAGAGCTAAGATTCACTATAGAAGGTGTCACCTCATCAGTAATTTTTCTCTCCAGTCTAGATATTCTCTGCTCCAACAATTCCTTTTCATTTACCAGTCTCTTAATGTTTTCTTCTGCTTCACGTGCCTCCTCATCACGCGCTCTTAGCTCTTCTTGGAGTTTTTGCACCACCTATTTGTAGCATCCACCATTTTCCATAACAATTCATAAATGATAACTAGTGTTGGATCTCAGTTCATAACCAGAGTAATCCATTTCCATACCTGATTATTTGCTAAGAGCAAATCTTTCTTTTCAGTACCCTCTGACGCTTGACTGCTCAACTTGGTCAATTTTGCTTCCAAGCTCCTCTTCTCGGAGATTGCAGCCTGAAAGACAAAAGAACTTATTAAAAAGAAAAAGAGGAAAAAACACAATGATAATTAGGCAAGCGAATTGTACTTGAAGAGCAGTGTCTCTCTCGTGACAAAGAGCTTTTAGCCTATCACAGTCCAGCGTCATTTCAGTTAAATTTTGCTTCTCCAATCTCAAAGAATCTCTCAGAGCCTCCATTTCTTCCTGGAGGGTCACTTCTTGCTTTTGCTTTTCACGTAATTCTTCCAGCAACTAATAAGACAGCAAACCATATGAATTTTCGTGACAGTGAGAAAGAAAAAGATGAGAACACTACCAAGTACAAATAGCAAGACCAACATTTGCAAGTGCATTCCATGTTTCTTTGTTGGATTATGGGAAGTTTTTTGTAATGAATGATGCCATTCAGTTTGACCTTGCGGCGTTCCATAATTTTTACAAAATACTGTAGTTCGAAACAGAACTCAAGCTTGTCACAAAAAATGTTTGGAAGATCCCAATATATCTCGTGAAATTTTTTTGGATCAATCGGAGTCATTTTCCATTTATCAAGGAATTTAACAAGGAACTTGATAAGCCTGGATTCTGGGATTGTTCCCACACTGATTTTATTTCTCCATTTACCCCTAATTGGAGGGCTCTATTACAAAAAGTTAAAACAGGAAAGTTGTAGAATGGGGTTTCAATTAATAGAATGCATTTTTTTAGACACTAAATCTGAATTTTGATGGGTCAAACGGAACAATAATGAAAGGTGGACAAAATCACATGCAATAGACAAGCAGTCCATCATGCCAAACTAGCCACATATAGAGCCTTTAATGCCCTTAAGAATATCCCCAAGAATGCTATCAAATTACATAATTATTGGGGCTGCTAATTGACAAACTAGAATTTCACAAGGTACGGCTTTATCGTATTGGTCGAGAGAGAGGTTAAAAGCACACTTCCATCATCCCCATGGAAAAAAGAGACAGAGGAAGGAAAAGAACCCATAGAAAAAAGCCCTTAGCAAAACACAAAATATAACTCTTATAGTGACAATGAAAAAATTCACTAAATATAGCCCTTATAGTGAAAATGAAAAAATTGCTCCAATTATTGCGTTATAGAAAACATGAGTGGGTGATTAATTACTGTATGTAGGATGTTTAGTCGCTTACCTGATCAGCATTCTTTTGAGAATCTTCCAGAGCTTTAGATAAGTCTTGCATACGTTTTTCGTGAACTTCCACACTAGGTGGCTTTAAATTATTAGAAATATCCCCATTTACAGAACCGCTAGCTATGGACCGAGCCTTAGAATATCGTCGCAGCATGACATCATTTATATGTGTCTGAAGAGCAACACAAATTTCTTCACCCTGCATGAAAATGAAGTACAAAGATTTACAAGTCTATCTTTGGAACAACAGATTCCATAGGAACTCAAAAATATGCAATTCACCGAAAGAAAAAAAATGGAAGAAGTCACTAGAACCTGTTTTGTTTCAAATTGGAATATGTGGAGAACTCCTGCAACTCTCATTTTGAAAAAAACAGCAGTATTGCTGCTGCCAAACTGCATTATATCTCGTAATTCAGCAGAATGTAAGTATTCTTTTGGAACTGGACGAAAAAAAATGAACCTGTGTACAAGTCAAGGAAAATCAAGAGGACATTAGAACCAGAAAGATAAGTTGATTTTGAGCATCAACACAAAGGCAAGGTAGATACCCCACGCTTATTGATGCCCAGAACGATACGGCCCGGCAAGAGTCCAATTGGATCATCAATCTTGCGCACACTAAAGAAAACTGAATTTCCATAAGGAAGTGTCCGCAAGATCCGCAGGAATTGTTGCCTTGCGTCATCCTTTGTAAAATGCTCCTATACAACAGCCAATAGTCATGAACAATACGTAAGAAGTTAAAGTGCTGGTAAGACAGGAGTTTCCTGTATATTACACATGCGAGTTAAGTATTAAGCATGCCCAATAAATATAACTAAGCAATTGTATAGAAGCCGAAGAAGAGAAAAGGAAAGCGAGCCATTCAACTCAAGTAAGCAATCAAGCTTTTGAAGTGACAGAAGGCAAGGGATGGGACAGCAAGGGATTTCTAGTTGAAGAGCTTCATCTAGACCACTAACTCACCATTGACCGATATCGGGAGAGAATATCCATCTCCCATTCCCTCTTTGCTCTGGTAATTGCAATTTGTCGAGGAGAAAACGTTCCAAAAGGGAAGTCCAATCACTGAGAAAATTGAAGTTCCAAAGTGAAGACTCATCAAGTGGCTAAAAATTTAAGGCACGGAAAATCCATTTAAAGTTCCACTTAGCTTACTGATCCCAAAATACACAGATCAACTAGAAATGAAATGTAAGCAATACCGCGTATATTATGTGCAGTAGGGCTTTCACTTAGAAAGGATATGGAAAAATTATTACTCACGTGCATGATTCAGGGTTACCAACAAATCCAATCTCAGCCAAAATTTGCAATGCAGAAAGCTGTGCAGCATCATCCCTTCCAACAGGATAATTTCCCAAAATATAGTCATGCTGCAACTGTTATGAAGTAGCAAAGACTCATCAAAAAAAGAGATGCAACCTTACCATCGTCAAATAGAAACTAAAAGTAGCTCCAAAAGCTAAAAGATAATTTAATGGTTGGATACCATACTTGAACATAGGACAACTGCACAAACATGGGATCTGTTATGGCTTCATCAGACTCCCGAAAAAGCTTCTTTTTGAATGTCAATTTGCAGTGCAAAATTTCTCCTTTACTCCGATCCTTTGCTGCTTTAAATTCAGCTAGAAGGTCTCCAATGTATTTGTTATCATCTAACCCGATATATTCCTCTAAACAACCAAAAATAAACATCAGAAAACTACTTTGATTAATCGTGCTTATTAAGCAACAGCTGATCAGAGTATGCACCATTGCCTGGATCTGGAGATTTAGAACCAGTAACTACTTTGCGGCACTCAAAAAGACTGAAGCTAGAGTATGCTGACAGTTTGATAATCCCTGCAAGTTCCTGAAGCAGTAACAAAATTGGATCATTACCGTGCTTAGAAAGCTCAGAAGAGGAAAAGGATGAGTAAGTACAGAAAAGAAAAGGCACTCCCATCAATATCACCCAAGATTAACTTAAATTTACAATGAGGAAACGAGAATATGGCTAAAGATTGCAATCAAATCAACTGTGGCATCCATATCATAACAGTAATCTTCTAAGCTATTTGCAGAAATATAGACCAATCAGCTGAATTCTGACACTTTTGAGCTCAAAAATAAGTTTGGGAGGTTGATTTCTGTAGCGTCTATTTCCTGTTGATTTCCAAGTTAACCATGTGACTATCACCAGAACCATTCACTTCTCTCAATACTGATGGTTGTTTATACTTTGATGAATGAGCGGTGCTGTGCCGCCTAATATCTAACTTTGGAAAATGTTATTTAAGGCTCCCCAAAAAAGGAACTTGTCCTGCATAATAGGTAGCAATTATACAGCCATTTCTTTCTGTAGTAAACACAAGAATTACTTATAGACGCCAAGGCAATGCCAATAACAACCATGTTTCAGTTTCATATGTAAGAACACTAATAACGAGTTCAGTTCAATGATGTTTCCTCCTATTTGTCATCAAATTATCTCTTTATATTTCTGTACAACATTCAATTTACTTAGAAATTCATAAGCTCCAAAAGTACCTCTACTGCATCCGCCACTGTTGTTGCCATATCATATGTAATCTCTTCAAAAGTTTCATCCAAGAAGAATACAATGGTTGTTAGCTTTCGGCCTGTCAGAAGAGCTTCAATTTCCTCACGTCCTGGTATTGTATGCCTTGGGCCAGCCTTCACAGAACGCTTTAGAGCATTCAAAGTATTCAATGCAAGAATTTGGATTTCGGAATCAGTGCTGACACCATGTGCCACATTATGGACATACTCTGACAAAAAGCCACCAATGTCCTTGCTAGGAGGCATTGAAGATGCACATAAGTACATCAGCTCCCAAGCATTAATTAAATGTTGCCTGGAATAATTTAAACTTGGCAATTTAGCTGAAAGTGAACTTAATTAAGCAAAACAACATTTAAACTTTTATGGGAGATTAAAGTTTACACCTCTCAGGATTATTCCGCGTTTGTTTTGAAACTTGAGCAAAAAGCTCATCACGGAGCTCAGATCTCTTCAATGTGTGTTTATACAATTTCCCCACTAGCTCAATCCGCTCATCTAAGCTTGGTGGAGAGAGTCTATCTGATGAATCAATGCCCATGTACTTCAGGATTATCTGGAAAAGCTTCGTCGCTCGGCTCACTAGATCACCATTGATTTTAAGCAATGAAGTTGGTATAGGATCCTGCAAACTTTAATACTTAGCTCTCCATGGGTTCATATCACCTAAAAGTATGTACAATTACCAAAACCACACATGCTCACCTTCTGGAAACACAACATGTCCTCAAAGGTAAATTTTTCACGAACTTGTGGGCCCACAGACTTCTTTGAGAAAAACCCACGTTTTCCAGCAGATTGAATCTGTTTCTGCATCAACCTTAAGAACCCCTCCACCTAGAGAAAATGGCAATTATTTGCTTGATTATCAGAAGGCACAACTAATAGGGATAAATAATAAGAATCGGTTAAGCACCTGAAATCTATCAAACAAGGGTATAGCGCCAGCAAGCTCGGGTGGAATAGCCCTTGATAGAGTAGTTGGTGTGCTGCAGGGGAGAGAACATAGAATTACTAAGGAGAATGAGCGCGATTCATATTTATCTCCTAAAAATTCACAGGCCTTGTAAGAGCTAATGTAACCAGGTTAGTAAAGGAGAAAAAAAAACCGTCAAAAGAGTCTAGTCGAGCAAAAAAAATAAAGAAGAGAAAGAAAATACTATAATGCACTTGTTAAGAATGTTCACCGAAATCACGGTTACTTGATTCACGATGAAATATATACATATCAGTTTAAGCATCGGAGAGATAATTTAATATGAATTAAATGCCAACCTATAGCAAGCTGTCTAGACAGTGATATCAGGTATATCAACACTTTTTCTCTCAAAACACATGGATCGAATCATCATTTCTATATCGTAATAAATGTTGCATCAACAATCATCTCAACTTAAACAAAATCCCAGTCGTTTTGGCTGCAAAGGAAAGAATAGAAAATGAGAAAAGGATACTAATAGTGAATGGCCAAGAAGTCCACAAATGATTCTAGAGTTGCAGGATGAGGCAATATACATGTTCAGTAAGTGAGATGTTAACAAAAATGCATGTAACTCACGGGGGTGCAAAATTGGAGCCATCACTGTCATAGCCATCTCCAGTTGAGAAAGCTGAGTTGTGCAAAGGGGATCCTTCATTTCCAATAAGGGAGCTAAAAGAAGACCTGTTACTTCTGAAACTCTGTGCCATACTTGGCTTCGTATCAATTGTCATTTCACAGAACGCCTCCCATTCTCTTCTTCAAATGACCAAACAGTTCCTTGTTGCTTTTTGACACATTCAAGCTCCTGAATAGCCTAATAAAGACTGCAGATGTAAATATACAAGGATCAGAATTTGCACAATGAAAGGCTCCTCTGTCATCAAAACAGTTTTCTGTTCTCGTTTTCTACTCAAACAAGTCTAATAAGCGAACACTAGAAACATCCCTGGAACAACCATGATAATAAGCTCCGACATTATCAAATTATAGGAGAGGCTTTTGTTTTGGTACCCGAACAATTTGTATATCATTTGGACTGGAAACACTGGAACTGCCAAAAATGATTTTTTGCTTATCAATTCAAACTGCCTACCAGCCGCTTCCACTCTAAAGTGCAAATTAAACAGAAAACACAGAGGTTTAGATTATAACTACCGCAGCTAATAATCTCCAGAGCTTAAAAAAACCGTCTTTGACAGAAAAACCATCCGTATATGCAGCGAGGCAATATTTTCCATGAGGAAGACGCGAACAAAAAAAATTCCACACAGCACCGTAAAATCGAACTCAAATCCCACCGAAATGAAGAACCCATGAGAACGAACGAGGTCGATGCCAGCTAGTCATCGAAGATCCACGTATACGCAGATTCCGCGGACGCCATCCATTCGCATTACCGGCAAACAGACACGGAATGAGCTAAGGGAGAACAAGAAAGCGGAAAGACTCCCAAATCCAAAACGAGCAGAAAAAAAAAAAACACATTCACGTGGCGAGATTCGTCTGTTCGCAAGGAGGGACGAGAATCGCCGTGCAAAATGCAAGCATTGAAGCAGCTCCGAGATTGAAAAACGAAACAAAAAGCGACAAGAAGGGAGAAGAAGAATAGAAAGGAAACCACGGAAGGGGTACAACATAAGCAACCTTTCCGCGGAATGGGGAGAGAGATCTGAGCCTCTATCAGCTTCACCTCAAACAGCAACACAGGTAGAGAGAGAGAGAGAGAGTCACGAGTGTAATGGCGTCGTTAATGGCGTCCGTGTCCACGCAAGTTTCGGGCTTTTTGCCCTTTTCAGATCTTAAAACGAAACGAGATCGAAGAAGAAGAGGGGGGGAGAGGGCAGAGATGTCCCGTGGAAAGTAGTGATAACTGTGGCCGGAGGAGAAAACGTGAAAAACCCCGAAAATTTAAAAAATAAAAATAAAATAAAATCATTATTAACATTATTCAATCTGGGGCTGTCCGATTTGTTCTTCTCTCTTTTGCAGAAGAAAACAAAAACGGTCAGGAAATCTTTCTTATTAAAAAAAAAATGTCGAGAAAATGGCAACTTTTCGAACGCTCCCGAATCACCCTTGCCGCAGCGTTTAATTACGGGGACTGCCCCTGAATTGAAAATCTCACAAATTTATTTAAGTTCCTTAATTATATACGACGAGGGCAGAAAAAGTTTCAAAAAAAAAAAAAAAAGAGAGAGAGAGAGAGAGAGAGAGAGAAGGGACGTTAAGGCGGGAAAGCTCCAAAGATGCGACCTTTCTTGTGCTGCAGGCACCTACAAATGGCGTCGTCCGTATAGATTTGGACCCTTCAGCTTCATACATTTTTTGTGGGCCCCGTCACTTTTTTTTTTTTTTCTCTTTTTGCCCCTTTGGCTGATTGTAATTTTCATTTTGTTGGATCGATTGTACAACGTGGGAGAATGCGTATCGTGATTATTCTCCCAAAATAATTAACTCAAAATGCGGAGGAAATAGATCTTTTCGGGCTCGTCGCGGTACTTAATCGATCCGGCCGAGCCACTGAGGTCCCGGCCCGAGAGGGACGGTTATCGGCACCGGTGAGTGGCACCCGCGTCCCCCGTGCTTTCTCGAACTCGCGGGCTGATGTCGATTCGACCAACTGCTCTTGCATTTTCTTACTGCGGATTGAGGTCGATGCCCTTTTTAGGATTCCATGGCCTTGTCCCAAGTCTCGTGTGCTAAGTCAATGGCATGGAACCCTAGAACATTGGGAAGAGGGGATGCTTTTTCTTCTTCTTCTTCTTCTTTTTCTTTCCCTTTGTAGGCCCCCCATCCTGATCATTTTGTTTGTTCTTCCTCCTAGGGACCTGGCCACCCCAATTTGTGCTTCGCCAAATGTAGAGTGGCGGGAAGATCAAGGCTCTTTATTCCCGTGTGTTGGTAAATTTGGATACCCTTTAGGGTTAATTAGATAATTTGCCTAATGATGATCTTGGGTTTATTAAAAGAAGAAGGAAGACAAAGCGTCTGTCGCCGGAAGCACCACAGCAAGCAGAGCCCAACAGCCGGCCCTTGCCGGCTAGCTCCTGAAGGCAGAATTCTCCAATTGGTGGTTTGGGAGGGGAAGGGCAGGAGGAGGAGGAGTGGCTAAAAGAGTAATTAAATAGGGTTTTTGTATCTTGTTTTTATATTGCAATTTTTGGGTTTGGTTTGGCGGATGATGACGTGTGGCCTTGATTAAGCTCACGAGAAAAGACCAGATTGACTGTTCACCAGCCTTTATTGATGGACGCCAACTTAATACCAGCGTCAGCAGAGTTGTGAAGGGGCCAACCAAGAACCAGCTCCAAACAACAAATGAACGCAACCAGGTCGAACAATTGTGGCATTTAAGACACCCATGACCAAGTTTATAGTTTGTTGCCCTTTTTCTCCATCTCTCCCTCTCTCGAAGGAAAATTTCGGGGCAGCAATGGCAGCGAACCTGTACGTGCAGCCAACAACCATGTTTAGGGACAGGGATAAAGAAAAGGGTGATAGCAGATCAAATGATTTAGCTCATAAAGCAAAGCTGCTTCTCTTTCTCCAGCTTTTAGGCACCAACCTTGATGTGAAAACTTTCTGGGAAAATTTAGGTAGAGGTCAATGGGCAATGATTGAGGAAATTGAAACGCCGCCACAATGCTTCTTTAGGAAGAAAAACAAGGTTCACCTACCACTCATTCTTCTGAAAACTACAGTCTCTGTGTACACAACCTAATCATGTGGTGGTTCTGGCTCTCAGTTCTGGATTTTTCTTTGCCAGTAATTAAGCTTTTCAATGGTACTGCAACGTGAGAGGGTGAGGTAAAAGCTAATCCCATCAGTTCCCAATGCAAGAATGCCTCTCTCTTTTCGCTGCTCTGCAGGGAAGTCTCTAAAGCTGAAGTGATACGACACATGATTCTGAATCATCTGTTCTTTGAATTCAAGCATGCATTCACTCCGTTATGCTATGATAACCAAAGGGTTCTGTAACACGAAACCAAAGCTACCCAACAAACCGCATTTGCAAAAAGTCCCAAACAAGGGTCCCAAATCATGTGCCCGCACCTAAAAAGAAATCATGTGCTTGATCATTGCACTAACTATTGCGAGTGATCTAAAAGGAGAGGATTGTGGCTTTCTACTCTGCCACATGAATTTCATGAGTAAGCTTCCGAATGCATCCACGATAAGCATTAACCTTCCGTGCAGAAGAACAGTTAGAAGCATCTAACTTCAGCTGAGGGAAGAAGACATGAGTTCTGGCAAACTTTTGCTCAACAACAGGTATTCAGAAAACAAATTTCATCCACGTAGAATATCACGCACTGGACGAAACACATAGCTAGAAAAAGCAGTACAAGAGATTGATATGGAGAAGAATTTGAAATCTAAAATGAGCACGTATGAAGATAGAATTGTAGAACAAGATTTGTTGCCCGTTTCTTAAAGACATGCTTTGTCTATCCTTCAACATGGAGCTTTAGCCTGATGCACTCCATAATTTAGAAGGCATGACCAAAAAGAATCTGCCTCCTCTTGAGCCACAACTAAAGTACATGAATAAATTAGACAGACACAATGAACGGAAAAAATATTCTTATTCTATCATCAACTGCAAGGGAACACACCAGTGCCGTCAAAATTCTGGCGAATTGTTAAAACTCATTTGGCTGGGCTTAACTAAAAAGGGCAGCCCTTAATTTTATGGCGTTAAAATTTTTTTACCAAAAATGCGTAAGCTCTCCATAACAGCCTGAATTCGATCTGATATAGCATTATACAGAGATCTCTGTGCTGCCTCATCAAGTCCACATGGAGATGCACTAGGCCATCCCAAAGTAGGAAGCGAAAAATCACGAGAAGTAGTTATTGCCATTTCCCTCATTTTGGGAAGGTTGAACTCAATTGGCTCACCTACAACAATATTAATTCTTTTATTACATAGAGGGAGAAGAGGTCTTCTGCCATGGAAATAGTTTTCAGGCATAACCTGAAAAGAATTTGAAAATCAATGAGGAAATAATGTCCAAACCAAAAAACAAATCAACCATATCGAATCAAACAAAGGTTCTTTCTCATTAAGAGCAAAATTTTTTACACTTCAGCAAAACTTTTTGCTTTTCCCACCAAAGTACAAGTCAACATTTATATGTTGTGAAAGCTTCCAGGTAATTCGCATTGAAAGAACACAAAGTGAGTGTCACTGAAAGATTTAGATTAAGCAATATGTACAAATTAATCTAGACAAGCCCTAAGTTCACAACAGACATATCTGTTAATATCCTTGGGCAATTGCAGGGTGGGTGCAGCGCATATTGTTCGTATTTCTTGTCAGATGGTGCTTATCAGTCCACATTGATTTGATTGTTAAACATTTAGTTACCGTTGTTGCGCATATTGTTCGTATTTCTTGCAATTAGACAGGCCAAATTCGTCAAAGAAGGGACAGAGAGAGAAATATTGACAAAAACAGAAACATTCATTTAATCCTGATGTTGCAACACTAAATATGGCATATGAGGTCTGCTGCTCATCTAACAGCCGGGTAATCTCAAAAAATTAGAAAGTGAAGCTAATAGAAATTGATCTGTGATCAGTATGCTCTCACATGTACTGATAATGTTTCTCCCTTTATGTGTCTGGATCAGAAGCTGAAGTTGGATGCTACGCGAAAGTGATCCTTCAGTATTCCAAGAAATACAAGCCCCCAGCACAGGATATCACCATCTAGTATTTTGTTTGCATAACTCCTAAGTTTCGAAGATATTGCGCAACGACAGTAACTATAATGAACTCCTTACTGAACACCAAGTCAAGCATGTCCATGTCCTCACAACAGATTGACATACGAAATCATTATCAAGGACCGATATTCTATCAGTAGAAGAAGTGAATCAGGGACAAGAAGGTGTATGTGTCTCGTCACTGAAACTGAGAAGCATAGACAGACACCTAACAGGTGGACCAACAAGTTGACCTGATATATGATTAGTAAATTGGTGCATGCAATAGACTGGTATACAATCACTACTTCCACGCTAATCTCCAAATTACCTCTTGAAGTCCATGATGAACAATCGGCAAGACTATTGGAGTTACAGGGGCTCGATTAATTAGACAAGCAGTTCCCCACTTTAATCGTCGTATAGGTCCATCTTCTTGGGACACTTTTCCTTCTGGAAATGTATGCAACTGCAGATCAGCAATATATTTAGTAAAGCTACCAGCATAGATGCACGTAATTGGGGGGAGAGGGAGTTTAAAAATCGCAGAAATCAAAAATATATTCATCCACCATTATTGATAGTGCAGTGATATAGGCTATACAGAAAAGCTCCATAGAACATTTTTTCTCTCCTTAATGCCTGCACTATGCAGAAGATTGCCTTCTTAACTACAAGAGGTAACTAATTGCCTTTTGCATCTGTTAGTTAACACATAGAAAATTAATAATCAATAGAGCCTGATTTTCTTTCCTGGACATATAGGCAAACCTTAAGAGTTTGATCGTATGTATGCATACTCAGTCTAGTGAAAAACCTCAGCAATCACATATACCTTCTTAAAAAAGCATCATAACGAAAGTTGTCTTGGATACATTCACTGACCAGGTACACATAAAATTAAGCCCACAGATCAGCCATCTTACTTGACAGGGTATTAAATACTTGAAGGATAATTAAACTATAAATAACACTTGAGGGGGACATGAGAAATAAATACCCATTCTCCATCACTTAATCGCTCAAGAGCTTCGTTCATGTGTTCTTGATATATACCAGCACCCCTGGTGATAGGTATGCATTTCCCTGCATCATTGACTACTTAAGAAACGAGGCATGTGTAAAGAGTTTTCGCGATATTATCTACCATAAGCCAAAAAATAATATTTCAGCAAGACTAGCCACACATGTAGAATAGTTAAGTTTACAATCTGAATAAGACCTCTGTAAGACCACGGGAACAACAGCTTTGCCCAATTCTTGTATATCCCGAACAACCAAGCTAGAATTGAAGAATGCAGGAGAAATAAATTAAGATAGACAAATTCCCCCTTGACGTGGGTTTGATTGTAAGGAATCATGAACATGAGTTTTTGTTCTAGGACCAGCTTGGGTTCATTTGACATCTACTTTGAATAACCATTGTGCAGCAATTTTCATATGATACTGTCGTTGGTAAAAAAGAGAATAATTATTATTGAGATCAAAAGAAGTATTTATAGGCTTAACGATACAAATCTATGAAGTAACTGTCCATTGCACCAGAAAACCACCAGAGTGAATCAATAACCATCCGGCCACACCCTTGAAAATCCATGAGGCAAGGTTAAGGTATGTCGCATTATTTGCTCGTTCTTTGCATGACGTGGAGGAATGAACAGACGATCCCCTCAAACATAAGTTGAAAAAAAATCAATGAAAAAAGCTTGCCAAAGAAGTTTGAGGATAGGAAGAGAGAGAGAGAAACTTTTTTCGGGCAGAAAAAGACTTAATCAACAAATTACTGAGAGAGGAACTAAGTGTGTTCTCTAGTTCTCCAAATTTCTCTCTCGTGCCAATACTTATCCAGTTCCCATTGAAATTAACATCGCCAGCTTGAAAGATACAAAGGAAACAGATCTCAGAAGAGAAAGGTTGGCAACCTATGACTGAAATGAAGTTTCTTCGGGAAATGAAGCATCTTAGGCACATTCACAGGGCTGATATACTATATTCGAGTACAATGTAAGAGTCAGCTACTGTTATATCGTTGATCCAAGCAAGCACCCCGTGATTAGGAGTAAGAAACCGACAACGTCAACTTAAAAGTATAGGAAGGAAAATTTATTTCAAAGAGCATCAAAAGTAACAACATATTACCTACCAAGTCGAAAAATATATGAGAGCACTGCATTTTTAAAGCAAATGTCTTCAGCAGCTAGGACCCATCGGGCCATTCTTGCATCCATGGTGGGAAATCCCTTGAATCCCCACATCACAGGATCGTCCAACCTGATCCAATTAGATAAAAAGCTCAAGACAAATAGCCAGCTAATACAATGAACGAGTACATTCAGACAACAACTGAAATAAGCTTCGTGCCAACCACTAATTGGTGCTATCACATTTTGGCATCACACGTGAGGACGACATTGCTGTAACTATCACAGTAATCCCCCTAATTTACGACCTTAATTTGCCAAAACGTGTGCCAAATCATGGCCATCACCCTTGAGCTAAGCAACTTTCATTAGAGTCTCCCTATGAAATCGAACCAGTAGCATGTAAAACAACCATATAGGAATCAATAACAAGTAGTTAAACTAAAGCTCCGATAAAGTAAAACAGATCCACAGTTCAACTGAGCCAAGATTGCTCGTTTTATGCAATAGAATTCAAATGCAGCTCCTCAGTGGGGTCTAAATGCGAGCAACCTTCCATCTTCGGTTGTACATGAATTCACCGTGGCTCATTAGCTAACAACTTGAGAAATTGCCGACAGTCCCATGCAGGCTCTTCACCAATCGATCAAACAATCTACCGGGTGCCAAATTTAACTCACCACTCGTCAACAGGCCCCACATAGCAATCCAACAGACATTACCCCAACTTTACCAAAAACAAAGAAAGGGTGAAACGAAAAATGGAGAAGGGACTGAGTACTGACGTGGACATATGGTTGCTGACGGTGAGGAGAGGGACGCCGGGAGGGCGGTGGCGGACGAGGCGGAGGAGGGTGTCGGCGTTGTGGACGGTGGTGGTGTTGAGGAGGCTCGCCACCGCCTTGGCGAACGCTCCGACGGCCATGAACACCACCCTCCTGGGCATTCCTCGCAAGTGGGTCCCGCTGGCGGCCCACTCCATCTTCCTCTTCGCCATTTCGAACGAAAACTTTCTGATCACGAAAGGGATTCCCTTCTTCGCCTCTCTCTTTGTTGACGGAAAGCGGGTCGAAGATTTTAGTGGATGTCGGGTCTGAATACGGGCCTTGGACTTTCGAGGTTATGTTAGAAGATTGATTGGTCCATCATCAAATTCCGTACTAGGTCCCTCAAATTATTTTCCTCATTGAGTTTCATACGGGCAAATATACATAATAATAATATTTTAATGCTCCATCTGTTTTCCAAAGATAAATAATTTCAAATATATTTCGTTAAATATTTATATTGGTTAAAATAATTAGTCAATAAGAAATATTTTTATTTTTTATAATAATTTATATCTTAATATCTTCAATGAACATACTTATTGTTCATTTATTTTATAAACAGTACAAGCAATTGTTTCAAAAAAATAGTTTTCAAACTATTTATTTTCTTCAAAATAATGAAGCATTGAGTACAAAAATTAAGCATCCATATGTTGTCATATATTTCACCTTCTACACAAAATTTGGTGATAAGACTACCAAACAAGCGGAAATCGACGATGTCGTTATTGGGATTAGCACGTAGGGATGAATCGGACGATAAATCTAAGGAGGAGTAGCTTCCACGTCTAAGAAACAACCTAACCTATAGAGCTAATTCTGATTTTTGGAGCCGGGATCCGAACCAATCTCTTTAAGGAATTGGCTTGGAACCAAAATCAATCGACATCTGGCTAGTTCAAGGACCGACTCCTTATCGGGCCCACTTTAAGTCATATAATTATTCATTTGGAAAAGATACCATGTGAACAATATATGTCATAGTGATTTAAATGCATTAATAAATTCCCTAATCTTATGAGGTATCTTGAACATATTGATCATTTTTTTCAAGTAGAAAAAAGTTAAAAATCGATTCTCGATATAATATTGGAGATTCTTTTACTCAAGGTGTTTGAAAAAACAAATAGTGTCTAAATAATTGCCTTTTGGTACATTTTCGTAAAAAAAAATTAAAATTAAGTATTTTTTTAAATGAATAAAAGGGCAAAAAAAAAAGGAGAGGGTGGGTATTACCGAAGCTAGTGAGCGTCAATCACCGACCGCAAGGCCCCAGCTATGCTTTGTTGGGGTTGCGCAGCCCAAGCCAAGCCAAAGACCAAGGTCGTCGACCCAACACGAGGCGAAGCTTTCTCGAAATTTATAATTTTTTATTAAATTTTTATTTTTTCCGTCTTGTCTTTTTTTTTTTTTTTTTTTTCGAGCTCCGGGGCCTAGTGCCAAAAAAAATCTCTAACTTTAGCATTTGTGACCCAAAACTTTTTTTTATCTTATAAAAAACCTCAAACTTTTATTTGTGTCTCAATTCTACCGGTTTAATAAAAAAAAAACCCAACTTTAACATTTGTGTTAATTATATACACACCTTTTTTTGTTTCATAAAAAACATCAACTTTTACTTTTATCCCAATTCAACCACAGTCAACTTTCCGTCCATAATCACCATTAGCTAATCCTAAGTGAGTCGAGTTTTCTTGCGGAATTTACCAATGAATCTTCGAAATTTAAAAGTAGTATATTTCGGGGACGACGAGATTTTAGATCGTTAGTCCAAATATCTCAATGTATAGCCCTTTTTTGGCTGTTAAGTGCCAAAAAAAATACAAAACATGTCATCATGAATGACTCTGTATCTCCAAGTAATATGTAGATAAAGCAAATAACATAAGAGAAATTTATGGATTTTTTCATGTCAACTTTGTTGAGGTGTAATTCATTAATAACATGAAAATGCTTGCGCATGATTAACTAATGATGATTATGGATGGAATGCTACTTATGATAGAATTGGGGCAAAAGTGACAGTTGAAAGGCTTTTATAAGTCTTTGAATATAATTTGGACATATGCTAAAGTTAAGAGTTTTCTTGGTACTAGGCCAATAGAATTAGGACAAAAGTAAAAGTTTGGGGTAGAATTTGGATAAATGTAAAATTTGAAGGTTTTCATGAGACAAAAATATTTTTGCATATAATTATCACAAATGCTAAAAATTGAAGCTTTTTTTAGTATTGGACCGAGCTCCGATAGTTTTTCTATTGAGATCCGACAAGGGTCGCGCCTCATCTAGATGTGGGCGAGGCGACAATAGTTGCCATGGCCTCGCCAATCGCGAGTGAGGCCGCCTTCCCCATGTCTAGCTAGGCCATGGCGAGACTCGCGGGCCAAAATGAAATAAGAAAGCAAAAAATAAATAAAAGATTCAAAACAATATTTAAAGATTAAAGCAACGTCGGCAATTTCTAGCCTAAGCTAGTGGGATAGACCGAATTGATATCAATGTGAAAAGATTTGCCCAATTAATATCAATGCAACATTTATGACTTTTTTTTTGTACTTTTACCTTTAGTTCTCCGATAACTCGGACCAAGTTCGGAAGATCAAATGGAAGCAATCACAATGACTATGGGACTTTTTTTTTGCAATTGCGATGGCGAATATGAAATCAAATATTAAGGATTACGTTAGGATTTCACATAAAAATTTAGGATTAAATTAACAAAATTAAAAAGTTTTATAAATGAATTGATAGGCGTGCGACAAGTTTAGAACTAATCGGGCAACTTTCTCCGATGAAGAAAAATGAAGATTTCATGGAGTTGATATATTATCTGGGGCATTGGACTCTTTGTTGTATATTATATTCAAGTGATATCACATCGGGTCGGTCTTCACATCTTGATCCACGAAGCACCAATGTTTTCTTCCCGTAGTGGAAAGCTACATTATACTCTACAAAATTCCACCTCTATGTACAAGATAATATTAGTGACATAAAGACAGAGTATCTTATCTATATAAAAGTTCGATTAATTTATTGTACCTCATTATTGCATGAAAACCCTGTTCTACAAAAGCCCTCAATTTAAGTTTGAGATATGTTTAATATAACTATTGATAATGATAATGATAATACTAGTAATAGATGCATACACATGTACGTACGTATAAGAAAAATACTTCAAAGACAAAAACTTATTGCAAAACCTCCCACAAATGCACATATAATGATGATGATGCTGCTAAGAAAACACTTTCATGACAACCATTAGGGCGTGTTTTTCGAAAAATGATTTTTTTGGATTTCACTTGTTTGATTCCTAAAAAATGACTTAGTCAATAGAAAACACTTTCCGATTAACGAAAAATGAATTCCTAAACTTGAATAAGTGAATACACTTTTTCGAACTGCCCATCTCGATTTTTTTTTACTTCAATTTTATTTTTTGAATTTGTATATTATTTATGTTTTATGTTTCGCATTTCCTTTTTTATTTTTTCTTCTTTTCTATTTCTTCTTCCTCCGCCGATAACTGGGCCTCGCTCGTGGCCGCCGCCAATGCACCGAAGCTCACGTGTATACATGCATTATTCACTTAATATATAAGATTATAGATTGTAGAGCATATTATTCACTTAATTTGTCCATAGGTGGCGTTTAGGTAGCAGCTATTTTTGTGAAGAAAAAAAAAACCCAAACTTTCCTTGCAATAAGATGATAATAGAACCGTCAAATGGGTGGGTCGGTTCGGGTGGGTCGAAAATGGTCCAACTTATATTGATCAATTTAACCCGTCTTGACTCATTTTCATTTTATACAAATTAAGTGATCCATATTCAATCCAACCCACTTGTTGAAAAACTTCAATATTAAAATCCAGTTTAGAGAAAATTATTTCTTATACATTTTTAAAGATATATGTTTTGCTAAAATAAATTTTTACAGTTTTTTAAAAAGATTCGAACTCACTTAAAATAATTATCTTAGCCAATCTATTTATGACCCATTAGAATTCTAAGTAATCTATTTATGACCCACTTGGCTTGTTTTCAACAACTCATTTATGTCTCACTATCATTAAATACGAGTCAAAAATGGGTTATAGACTCATTTTGCCACCATTAAAAGAGAACAATTCTAGCAATTTACAATGTTAGCGGCAAGCTCGGAGGCAGTATTTTGAAAAAAAAAAAAATACTAAACTACCAGGGTGTTGGTTCCAAATGGATTTAGGTAAGATCTTTGTTAGATGATGGAATTCTTTCTTTCTTTCTTTTTGGCCATCCATTGCCAGTGGCCGCTCGCCCAGTAATAGCCACTCTGTTGCTATTGCTTGCAAAGCACGATGATGTCCCAATGTCCTTCCAGAATAAATCACATTGTCTTGTCATGGAAGTAATCTGGATATGACTCGAGGAGCCCATGTTCCATTGCAGCCTATGGGCCTACCCTCAACAGTTCTCTTCACGCCATTCACCAATTTTCCAAATCCCATCGATTTTGCTTGGAAGTGAGCAGGAGCACCGGATCTGATTCAACCCAAAATCCAGCCTAATTGATACGGTTCTAGGCCGATTTCGGAGAGAAACGGTTTGGTTCTCGATTTCAAAGCTCTAAGACCAGCTTGCTTGAGCAGGATCCTGATTCTAGGTATTGTGAATCATCGGCTTGCTCGAGCTGGATCCCGGTTCTAGGTATTGAGAATCGATGATTCGGGAACAAGCCGATTCGATTCCCCGTTCTCATTATTCATAATCGAGTCTTTCGAGTCCTAACTTTTAAGATGATTATTTTTAATTTTACTTTTCTAGATTGGCAATTTCCTTTTGTGAAAATTACCGGCTTGTTGGGATGATGGATGGGTTTACTTTTAGGGTTAATATCACGAAAAACTCTAAATTAGTATATCTATGACAAATTTATCCAAAATATTTTTTTACCATAAAAAACTTAAACCGATACACCTGTTATAAATTTATCTCAAACTATTTTTTTTTACCACCAAAAATCTCAAACGGTTCACCTATCATAAATTTAGCCCAAACCGACACATTTGTGACAAATTTACTCTTCATTAGTTTTTCATTATATTTTGCCTTCAAATTGTCGAGTTGGATGATACGTGATAGTTGACGGGTGTACAAGTTTTGAGTTTTTATCCTCTGTTTGTCACGAGATGTTTTAGTTTAGAATTTTTTGTGGTATTAAACCGGTTTAACGAGAACAAACGAAAGATAAATTTGTCACATGCATACTAGTTTGAGATTTTTGTTAGTCAAAAAGTTTAGTTTGTGATAAATCTATCACAAGTGTACCAGTTTGAGATTTTTAGTAATCAAAAAAATAGTTTTGGGTAAATTTATTACATATGTACTGTTTGGGGTATTTTTTGGATAAAAAATCGCTCGGAATAAATTTGACATAAGTGTATCAATTTGAAATTTTTTTATGGTAAAAAAAATAATTATAATAAATTTGTTATAAATGTACCAATTTGATAGTTTTTATGGTATTAACCATTACTTTTATATACACTCTTAGAAATAATAGTGTCAAAAAAAAAAAAAAAACAGAGTAGCTAACACCGTAGCAATCTGGTCGCGCGCTTTCTATTGAAAGGAGATGATGGTCAAGAATCGCGAGCAGACACCAATTTTGAGCAAGTCAAATGAGAAACACTTTACGCACGTCTAAGGCCGATGTTCATCTGGATCGATGATCAAACAAACGAGACACGGTCCATTGTTTTGACCCGTTTGCCTTTGGACCCGAAAGATTTTCATCGTTCTCGACTCAAATTTGCGCCCGATTTGCGCAATGACAAGCACTATCAATTAACACTCGACTTATCCATGACATGATAGGAACTCCCAACCTCCGATGCCAGGAGTACTTACGAAAAATTGTCCGAAAAACCAAAAGTAGACTTCAACTTCATTCTTGTAATTATTATTATTATCATTATCATCATCATTTTCATTTTATAGGGAGAATTTCATGTTCAGGTAATGTCGATTGAGTTTGGTGGACCGTGATCGCATGGAAAGGAAGCCAGCAACGGGTGTAGTGTAAATTCTAGATCTTTGAATCAAGTCACGGTCGAGTTTCTAGCGTGTTATATCAAATGATATGACTTTTTGCGGTTTCAAGCCATGGTCGTATGCCCCCATTTCGACTAACCGCGAAATGTAGAATGTAATTAAGCTCTTCTATTCTTTACAAAATAAAGAAATAATAAATCATCGTCATTGATTAATTGAGTGCAATTAAAGATCTCTCAACTTTGGGTGGTCATCCCCATCCCGTGTTCCCCTGATGAGTCTACCCCACAGTTTTTTTAAATGTCCTGAATTGCAAAAAGTCAAACCTCCAAATCAAGTGAAATCACCAAGTGAAATGACCCCTCGGATAACCCCACCACTTGCTTTTGTTTCCACGAACTTTTGTACTTCGGGTCTAGAACTTGCCATTTGTAATGAAAAAGAAAAAGAGGTCATTTGCTTCTCTCATTCATCGGAAGGAAATGGACAAGGAAAAAAAAAAACAAAGTATGTGTAGCAGAAGATTAACATTTTTCCTAAGTTTATTAACAGATGATTCAGATCATACTTGCAAATCACTCCGGACGATTTCGGTCGACTTCGATCTCGGACGAAAGAAAAACCCTACCTTACGAACGAGATCGCGATCCCGCGGACCAATTACATTTCGGTCAACCGGATCGAATAGCGACATTGGTGTGACTTGAGAGAGAAGTAGAGGGAGGGAGGGATCATCTCTCCATCTGGTTAACAACGTACTTTATTAATATATAATCAAGGGTGCAATGGTTATTCCCGACTAATTTAAACTTGCTTACACCCGAGTATTTCTAAAGCGACCGGATTTACATGCGAACGTATATTCTATTCGCGGGCGATCAGCCACTCGCCAGAGGCCCGACCCGAACAAAACAAACGCTTAGGCTCTACTGTTGACTTTACAATTTTTGTTTGACCAGCCACAACTCCCCCCAAAAAAAAAATTCCCAAGTGGGGCGTATATTATACGAAATCTTTTCCAATGTCAGAGAAGCAAAAGATAGCTCGGCCATGGCCATAAAACATCCTCAAAGTCCACAAACTTAGTTTAAGGTACACGTTTCACGCCCCGGATCGGTCCATGGAGAGAGCACTCAGAAAAGATGCACGATAAAGCAAAAAAAAAAAAAAAACAGAGCACTAAACAATCATATTGTTAGGTACTTGGAAAGAGGGGGTTGAGCAGAGACCACTTCAGCTCTTGCCCCCAACCACAATCTGATTGATCATCATCATCATCCCATAATCTTTCGACAAGTTGCTCAAAAACCCTCCCATTAAATAATCTTTCAAGGCAATGGGAATTTTTCACATATTCTCCAGGAAATTGGAGGAAAAATGAAAAGTTGGGTTATTCCAAAGCACCACTGGGGAAAGAAATGATTATGTTAGTTAATCGCATACTTAAAGAGAGATTTGGAAAAGATATGGTCTGTAGTGATCCAGCAGCCCCCTGGAATAAAGCTAGGCTCTACCACCAAATGCCAGGTGGTGGTTCTTTTATTTTTTTATTATGGGTTTACTTTTTTATGTGTCAAAGTTTCGAGGGAAAATTTCAAAAAAAAAAAGTGCTTCAAGTACCATCATTTTTTTAAATAAAGACATGAAGATGACTTTAATTCAAATAATGGCATGAAACGACTATATTAATCTTCAATAAGGGCTTGCGAGTGTCATCATTATCTTAAAAAGGGTATGAAGTGATTATGATTGTTTCAAATAAGGGCCGATATCCGACAAATCAATGGCACTTTGGTAAAAATATAAATTTAATCTAATTTTTTGTTAAATTAAATCACAACAAAAAACAGAAACAGAAAGTTCCAAAAAAAAAAAAAACACAAGAACGCGGGCGGGAGGACCGACCAAATTTCTAACGTGATTTTGAGTATATTTGAAAAGGGTAGTAATATCAAATGAAGTAAAGAGGTGGATTGAAGATATGAAATCTTGGTAGATGATGCGGGTGATTTTCTTGACGCTGACTAAAAGAGATTGTATTGCGCTCTTCATCGATTTGTCACTCATTGCCACCCGCGATGGGCACTCCCTTCATTTCTTAAAAATTGCCCCCAAGTGGCATTTCATTAGATTTCATTAGTGTAGACTTTATTTGATTATTCAAGCAATACAGCGTCCTCCTAGCATGTTGCTTGCCACGACGATCGTATCGCCTCCCACCAGCAAGGGCCGCGCGAATTTCGCTATCAAAGGCAACCGTCGTGCGATCCTGAGCACCGTCATCGCGAGGGTCTCGCATTGCCGCGACAAGGGTTGCGTGACCCTATCTGGGGGTAGTCACTTGCCATTGGTGAGGGCTAGGCAACCGTTGCCGGTGATCATAGGGCAGTCGAGATACCCCTACCTCGCCCACTACCTCTCTTCGTGTGAGGCTCAGGCTGTTTTGTTCACCCTCTCATCTCATTCTCTCCCGCCCTTTCTCGCTCGTTAAGTGCTCGTATTTTTGCCCGTGCGGTGCTTAATTCGGTGCCGCATTAGCGTCGTGTATCAATCTTCTCGGCTGGGCCGGCATTGCCGCTTCGCCAATCCAGCAATGCCGGCCGCTGCTGCTAAAGAAGGACTCTGCTCACCCGATAATAAACCGAGAAAAACCGTGGCAATAACCCGCTAAATTCAGAGGGCGAAAACCCGAGTTAAACGTGGGAACGCATCCGAAATCCCGCTTCTATTTGCTCCCGTCGGGGGTTTAGACATACGGGGACCAGAAGCAAACGGAGCACGGTAGATTTTGTGTTACAGTGATAGGTTGACGGACCCTCAAAATCTTAGGAACGGAGCTCTCTGCTGGAAATTTCCATGAGCGTAACGCACGGAACGGAAAGGAGAGAGATCCACAGTGTCTGCTCCGGGAAGGAAGACGACGAAAATGGCCACCGTGTAAAAAAAAAAAAAAAGGCGGCAGAAGGACAAAAAGAAAGGAGGAATTTTTACAGAGGGAAGACCCTGCAGGCTTCACACGCGCGCACGCATTCTCTCTCTCTCTCTCTCTCTCACACTAGCTTGTGGGGAGGGCCGGGGGGCCAATGTCATCCATCAATCATCATCTTCATCCTCTGGGAAAACAAGAAGAAAGTCCACCATCCCCACCCGCGCACCCGCCACTGTCAGCCGCCCCAGAAAGTAAACGCCTCACGAGAGACACCCCCGTCTCTTCGTCTCTTCCCCGATCTTATTATTAGATTTTTAATCCCGCTTTCCCTTTCGTTTTTTTTTTTCCGCCTTTTCAATTGATTAATTATCGCTGCTTGTTCGTATCAACGTCACGCTCTCTCTCTCTCTCTCTCTCTGCACACTGTTGTCTCTGTGGTCAATGGCTTTTCTCTGCGACTCCCGCATGTTGTACTTCCACACCACCCCCTACAACCACCATCACCACCCCCACCACCCCGTCCTCCAATCCATGACACCTCCCCCATGAGGCCAGACTCCCCCGGACCCACCACGCCTTGCTCCCGCAGAGCCATGCTCTGCCACCTCGCCCTCCTCCTCCTCTCCTGCCACGCGCTCTCCTCCTCCGCCGCCTGCGACCCCTCCGATCGGGACGCCCTCCGCTCCTTCCTCTCCGGCGTCTCCCCCTCCCCTCCGCCGACCCCCTCAATTGGGCCTCCGGCTCGGACTGCTGCGGCTGGGAGGGGGTCCTCTGCGACCCCACCACCGGGCGGGTCCTCAGCCTGTTGCTCCCCGGCCGCCTCCTCAACGGCACCGTCTCGCCATCGCTCGGGAATCTCAACTCCCTCACCCACCTCAACCTCTCGCGCAACCGGCTCTCTGGCGCCCTGCCCGCCGATTTCTTCGCTGCGCTCGGCGTGCTCCGGGTCCTCGACCTCAGCTTCAACGGGCTGTCCGGCGACATCCCTGACCTTCCCCGGGACAACGCCGTCCAGACCCTGGATTTGTCCAGCAACGCCTTCCGCGGCGCGATCCCGCCCTCGATCTTCCAGTTCGGTTGGAACCTGACCAGTTTTAACGCCAGCAATAACCACCTCGCCGGCGCAATCCCCTCGCCGATCTGTGACCCCACGATAGCCAACAGTCCGCGCCTCGTCCGCTCGCTCGACTTCTCGGGCAACAACCTCAGCGGCGAGATCCCGTCTGGGCTAGGGAGCTGCTCGGACCTGGCGGTCGTCCGCGCGGGCTTCAATTCGCTCACCGGCGAGGTCCCCGGCGACTTGTACGCCGCTACTTCCCTCGTGGAACTTTCTCTGCATTTGAACCGATTGAATGGGCCGATTGGCGATGGGATTGGGAATTTGAGCAATCTCCGGGTTCTTCTTCTGTACTCCAACAATTTCAGTGGCTCCATACCTGACAGTATAGGGAAGTTGGCCAAGCTTGAGCATTTGCTGCTTTATATCAACAATTTGACTGGATCGTTGCCTCCTTCGTTGAACAACTGTGTTAGCCTCAAGAAATTGATCCTGCGGGTCAACCACTTGGGAGGAGATATCTCGGCGTTTGACTTCTCTCGGCTGCGGCAGCTCACGACGCTCGACCTCGGCGACAACAATTTCACTGGTAAACTGCCCCCAAGCCTTTACTCTTGTAAATCACTCACTGCGCTTAGATTTGCCACTAATAGGCTCGAGGGGCAAATCCCGCCGGAGATACTCTCGCTGCAATCGCTGACTTTCTTATCGATTTCTAACAATTCCCTGTCAAACATCACCGGGGCGATCAGCATATTGATGAATCTGAAGAACCTTAGTGCTGTTATACTGTCCATGAATTTCGGGGTCGAAGCCATGCCTCAAGATGATAATATAATTCATTCAGACGGATTCCCGAGTCTTCGGATTTTGGCCCTAGGCGGTTGCCAATTAACAGGGGAAGTACCCATTTGGCTGAAGAGGCTTAAAAGTTTGCAAGTTTTGGACTTATCGCAGAACTTCATCAAAGGTACCATTCCAGGTTGGTTTGCTGGCTTGCCAAATTTGTTCTACTTGGACTTGTCAAGTAACCATCTGAGCGGCGGGTTCCCGGTTGAGTTAACACGTTTACCGGCTTTGACATCGGCGTATCCTACTGCTTTGCTGAACCAGACTTATCTCGAGCTGCCAGTCTTTGTCATGCCGAATAATGCGACCAATCAGCAGTATAATCAACTCTCAAATCTCCCACCTGCTATTTATTTGTTTAACAATAGCCTCACCGGTCCTATTCCGGTTGAGATCGGCCTGTTGACATCTCTGCATGTTCTGGACCTCCATCACAACAGTTTTTCGGGAAGCATCCCTAATGAAATATGTCTCCTCACCAACCTGGAAAAACTAGACCTTTCTTCTAACGAGCTAACCGGAGCAATTCCTTCATCCCTCAAAGGTCTTCATTTCTTGTCCTCGTTCAGCGTTGCCGACAATGATCTCCAAGGGCCGGTACCAACAGGGGGCCAATTTGACACCTTCCCTAACTCCAGCTTTATGGGAAATCCCGGATTATGCGGTGAAGTCGTACAGAATAAGACTTGTGATATTCAACCCAAGCTCCCTTCTATGCCGCGTAAACACCCAAATAAGAAGCTCATCGTTGGTCTGATTGTGGGGACATGTTTTATCGCGGGTCTCATGATCACTTTTGGCTTGTGGGTATTGGCCAAGAGAAGAATCAGTCCCCGAAGGGATACTGATAATACCGACTTGGACAACATTTCAATCAATTCTACTCTCGGGATTGCTCGGGAGCTCGACAAGGACACCAGCTTGGTGATAGTGTTCCAGGACAACATGAATGACTTCAAGGATCTTACGATATCCGAAATTTTGGCAGCCACTGACAACTTCAACCAGGCAAATATTATTGGTTGTGGGGCCTTTGGCTTGGTCTACAGAGCAATCTTGCCGAACGGGGAGAAGCTGGCTGTGAAAAAACTCTCAGGGGACATGGGCCTTATGGAGAAGGAATTCAAATCTGAGGTGGAAGTTCTTTCCAATGCTCGGCATGAGAATTTGGTTGCCCTTCAGGGTTACTGCATCCATGAAGGTTCTCGTCTACTTATATATACTTACATGGAGAACGGAAGTCTTGATTATTGGTTGCATGAGAAGAGCGACGGTCCGGCTCAACTGGACTGGCCCTCTAGGCTGAATATAGCCCAAGGCGCAAGTTGCGGGCTGGCTTACATGCACCAGATATGCGAGCCGCACATCGTACACCGAGACATCAAATCCAGCAACATTCTTCTTGATGAGAAATTTGAAGCACATGTAGCTGATTTTGGATTGTCCAGATTGATTCTTCCTTATCATACTCACGTTACCACGGAGCTCGTCGGTACCTTGGGCTATATTCCCCCTGAATATGCTCATGCTTGGATAGCCACGTTAAGAGGTGATGTGTACAGTTTTGGGGTGGTCATGCTGGAGTTGCTTACGGGGAAACGACCTGTAGATGTGTCGAAGCCAAAAGAGTCGAGAGAGTTGGTGAAGTGGGTGCATGAAATGGGGAAGCAGGGGAAACAGGAGCAAATTTTCGACTCTCTTCTCAGAGGAAAGGGATTCGAGGATCAGATGCTGCAAGTTCTCGATGTGGCAATGCTATGCGTGAATGACAACCCTTTCAAGAGGCCAACCATCAAGGAAGTGGTGGACTGGCTCAAGAATGTAGGCATCAACTCACTGACCCCAAATGGAAAGTGAATCTTATTAAATTGCAAGAACTTGGCGCCGAAGCAGCCCAAATATCATGGAATGCAGTTTCTGCAGATTTTTCAGTTCTTACACCTATAACTTGCTTGTGTAGACTAGAGAATGTATTTCCTGGGGACATGTACAGGGGAAAGGAGGTGTGATTCAGCAACTCAGTCACTAGCTCTAGGCAGTTGGAGAGTAAATAATGTCATTCGAGGACCATCACTCTTCCCTACTTCTCTACATGTTTTTACCAGAATGTATACACACTTCAAAGGATGGATGGCTTCGATGCAAATTTTTTGTGGTGCGAACTCAGCGTGGTTCAAGTTATGCAGATTTAAGGTTACATTGAAGGAAAAGGGGATGTCAGAGCTTGTAAGAGGTAAGGTCACGTTACACTTCCCTACACAGAAAGTTTGACATGTTTTCTGTAAAGTAATGAGCAAACTTTTATACAATTTGATTTTGTCCACCATGTGCTCTGTACCTCGATGCTCTGCTCTCTGCTCGCACACTGTATTATGTTAATAACGAAAGTGAAGGAGATGAGTTGAGAAGGAGTGTTTTTGACAATCCAAAACATTTCATTTGTTTGGGTGTATCTTCTCCTCTGTATTTGACAGTACATGACTCTGTTCTCGTGGAATGAACATGAACTCAACGAAACGACACGGGGAGTGTAGCAACAATATGTGACGGTCTTCCAGATTATACGTAACTTCTGTCAATCGATACCGGGAGCAGTAGATTAGATGAAACTGACTGTAATTGCTATGATGTTAAATTCTTTTGTTTGATGCATACTTGACGGAACAAGAATGTAAGTGGGAAGGCCTCAAGAGCTTCAAAAGCAGAAGACCAGTCCAGTATTACTAACCTGGAGAAGTGGTTCAACTGATGAAGAACAGAGCTCACCCTGGTTCTTTCCTTAGGATGTAAAGAAGCTACCTATCCATTAGAATTTTTCTAGCTTGTCGTTACGAAGCTCTTACAAGAAGCAGATGGGATCAAATCCAAATTCGCCGGTATCTGATTCAGTAAAAGCAGACGCATGACAGCGTGATGCAGATTGTTCAGTAAGGTAGTCGGAAATTTCCTTCGATCTATCAAGATCGAGCTGAAGTAGGCTTAAATTCATAGTTTCCAGATGAAATTTCTTTTGATTTTGTGCCGGGGACCTGAAACTTCAGGTTCATATGATCTCTTTAGATCACCAATGAGGAATTGATAGATCCCCTTCTTCCAAAACGCTTTTAAACATGGAGCATCACAAGGAGCGGCAAATCATTAGTGATGAGTGGTTGAATAGGAATTATATCGACCCCGAAAAGATCTGATGGGAGAGATGAATAGTATCAAATTGAACCGACCAAACTGCTACGATTAAGGGTGTAACCGATCGAGATAAGTTCGATATTTAGGCTCCAATATGCAACACTCATATACTTGATTTGAGCTCGATTAAGCTTGATCTTACAAACTCGAGCTCCTCTCCAAAGATTTTCTTACTTGGCAATGGAGAACCTATTATAGCAGTGATCTTTGCCTGCATAGAAAAAGGACCTTGGTCGAAGTGAAAACGGATCTTGCTCATATCCAAAACCATAAATTACGAATCCGGATAAGCGGAATAAAAAACCCTAAAATTTTTGGTTGGTGCAAATCAAGTGCCTCGGTTAGATTGTTGTCGACACGTAATTTTTTACGAGCTCATTTAGTTATTCAATAGCGCAAGAAAATTAGAGATCGATCAATTCATGCGTTTTTCCAGCCCAGCACCAGCAATCTCCAGCGACGGCAGCGAGCTCCGACGCCATCCCCTGAGCACTACTGTCCGCAACCGCAACCACCGGCATCCACATCACCGTCCTTCGTCTACAACACGAAACCTGACATGCACGACCACATCCATTCACTGCTCAATCATTTCCCCGTGCCTTACTCGAGTCTCACTTCCCCACATACTACGTACTCCATACGAGGCGAGAAGTCACGGCAAGTGGGAAGACCAAAAGAAGAAGAAAACTGCGGAGACTCGGTGATAGAGAAGGAGAGTGAAGAGATGATGACGGGTCTTCCTTGAAGACTTCAAAACGAGAGGCCAACGATCGGAGCATTACATGCGAACTTGCAGGAAAAAAACTGTGGACGTAACTTTTTTGGGTCATTGTCCACACCGGCGAGCGATCTGCCGAGCTGCCGCAATCCAATCCCCCGCAGCGTCTTGGCTCGCCCACAATCTTTGCCGGTCACTGGTAAGCTCGCCTAGCCGGCGGTCCTCCCCGCCTCGGTTCACTTTGGTCATGGCTAGTTGAAAACGTACCCTAAGGTAACGGCGAGGGTGGTAAATATTTCGCAGAACACTTGATGCAACGTATGATAATAAAGCTCCGCTATTGCTTTGCATAACTTACTGAGATTATTTTCTTTTTTCAAGGGATTATTTATTACTTTAATTTATTAGGCACCAACTAATTTGCTTACGCACCCGCATAATCACCATAACATACTAGTATTTTAATAATTAACATCGACTAAAACGGCTTGCAAAATACTATTGAAATAAAGAGAAAATATTCCAAAACGACATTGCATAAAATAGATAAATATTACAAATTTGATTTTATTTCACAAATTAAAAATTTACCATTTCTTGAGATTTCGATTGCATTTAGGCCGCAGCAAATCCCAAAGGGGGAAAGGAGGTCAAAGCTCAGACTCGAATTTCGTGATTGTTACCATCGAAGGAGGAAGGCAGAATGCCAGAAGCTACCGTTTCGAGCTTCGGGTTCCAAAAAGCAACGCACTAGAGAGAGAGAGAGAGAGAGAGAGAGAGAGACAGGAGAGACAGAGAGACAGAGAGAGAAGATGAAGCAGGCGGAGCTGACGGGCTTGCTGTGTGTGGCGTGGGCGATCAGTCTGCTCTACGGCGAGATGTTGGCTTATTGGGTCCCTTCTCTCGGGTCTTGTTCATGGCCTCATCTCAATTCGCCTTCCACGTCCACGGTGCCTCTTCTTCTTCTTCTTCTTCTTCTTCTTCTTCCATTTCCGTTCTTGATGCACGGCTTCGTATTGTATGTTTCACCAATCGTCGCGCACCCATTAGTTGCGTCGAGCTCGAGATGTCTCAATGACTTGGCTAGGCTGTTGGAATCGCCGAAAGTTTTCTCCTTCATTTACGGAGGGCAAGTTTAATTTCATTACAGACATCAAATTCAATGCTTTAGTGCCTCGTGCTGGAAGTTGAAAGTACTGCTGTATGAATCTATCCAATTTGTTACTCCAGCAACGAGGGTTGACTATTCGGAAAAAGTATTGACTGTGGGATGGACGTAAATCTGCAGTGTAATTGTATTAGATATTGCAGATGCTCAACATGTATGAATGCCCAGTTGATCGGAACATAGTCGGTTCAGCGAAATACTTGGGTTACCTTTAGGGATTAAGAACGCTCGAATACATAGTGAAAGATTGTCCTGTTTGTGCTAATCTCAGATGGGTAATGTCGGAGATCAGAATAGCTATGTCAAAGTTGCTGTTCTGGCTGATCCACAGGTATTCTTGCATAAGTTGTATCTCCATTTGTTGCCGCTGGTGTCGGTTCCTGTTCCCCTGCATCTCATACTGATTTTGTGTGTCGCCAGCTGATGGATAGAACGTCTCATGGCCTGACGCCTAAATCCTTTGCTTTGGAGATGGCGCAATTCTATGCGGATTTGTTTATGCGCAGAGCCTACTTGAGTTCCATTCTGCCTTTCAAACCCGACGTGGTTTTGTTTTTGGGTGATTATTTTGATGGAGGCCCATATTTGTCTGATGAAGAGTAATGCCTGTAGTTTTCTGTATTACTTTTGGAAAAGTTGTGTGAGCTAATCACCATTCTCTATGGAATGCTTGAATTTGTGCACCATTCCAGCACATTGTTTATTTGGCTTATTTCCTTGTCGTGTTTACTTAGACATCCTACCTTGAATTCTGTGGTAGAAGTATGAAGGTTTATGGAATATTAGAAAAAATCAATGGCTTCATGTATATATAACTCCGTAAATAATATACGACAGATTCACTTGCGAATATGAACATGCTATGTAGGCAAGGGACCTTATATAGAACTGATTCTGGCGATCCACACAGATCTTATCTGTTCATTCCCTTAACATTTAGAGCACAAGCTTGCTGCTGAAGTACATTCAGTTCTGTCCTTTTTTTCACCTTTGGAGTAAACTTAATAGAGCTTCCCACTGTGAAATTACAGAATTCTTTTGTGCGGCCTTGTTTTTATTGGATTAACATAATTTAATTTCCAATTCTGGACTTTTTCTTAAGAAAGGCCATTCATACGTTTTACCCTATTAGATGGGAGGATTCATTGAACCGCTTCAAGCATATCTTTGATCTCAAAACTCAGGATAAGCACACAGAATGTCCAGTCTACTACATTCCTGGAAACCATGATGTTGGTTATGCGAGCCTTCCCTCCCATAAGCCAGAGGTATCTCAATAACTCGCTCTTATTCATTTTTAGTAGTAGCAGTAATAGAGTTCTAAGTGACGTGCATCTCCATGTCTAGTCTGGACAAGAGGCACTTTAATTGGTGTCGTCAGGTTGTAACGGAAAATCAAGGCTATTTGTATTGCTTTATATTGGGTTTGTCTATGTATTGCTCCCCCACCACCCCAAAAAGGTTCGTGCTTTTACTCATTTTCCGTTTTCAGGTTCTCAGTCGGTATGAAAGAGAATTTGGGAAGAAAAATCACCGATTCACGGTTGGAAAAGTGGACTTTATTGCTGTAGATGCCCAAACATTAGATGGTACATGAAGATATTTTTTTTTATGGTTTTAATTTATATTATGCTTTCTTCCATATGATCGAAAGTTCAAAACTAGTGACCTGAATTAGCATAACTTGCTATAGACAAGTATGTTTCTTCCTTGCATAATCTCAGTTTATATACTTAAGAAATGTCTCTCTTAGACAATTTGTGAAATATGAACTACCTAGCCTCATCTGCATCATAATGCATGCCCTTTTTTTTTTTTTTTTTGTGCTTTGAAACGCAACTAAAGCATTCTGGAATGGGTCTATTCCTTTAGATTCATATTATGTTAAGGCAGTGGAGTATCTCATTTGCAGGGCGTCAACGAGAAGGGAAGGCTTCATCATCTTGGGATTTGGTTAAAAATGTCTCCTTGGGTATGTTATTTCCTTCGATGGTTAGTGAAATATTTGACAGTTCAAATCCATCTCTTTTTGGGAAGAGTTCTCAAGATTATTTGCACTTTCCTAGGTTCACACTCAAATCCGAGGGTTTTATTAACTCATATTCCTTTGTATCGGCGTGACTGGACTTATTGCGGACCCAATCGTAATTCTCCGGTCATCAATCAGGTAAGCATAGCTGATTCTTGTAGAGAGGAAATCAATCAAAGTATGTGCAGCATTGGTAGCATAAGTATCGCGTTGTCTCTTTCCATAAAACTTCTAGCTTGGACTGTTTAGCAGCATGGTCTTATAAGAGCAATGCCACATCAATGTGGGCATTTTATGGTCAGCCAATAAGCTTTTGATAACTGGGAAGTATGGTCCAGATTTAGTCTTGTGGGTCCATATTTAATGTTATCATGGTGATGGTTCTTGGCACTTGAACTAACATAAATCTCTTTAATTTCCAGAGGATCTGGCGAACTACTGGAAATCAAGAAATAGCGTAAGCCTCTCAGTTAGCTTCTTACAATGCTCAGAATATTCATCACTGAGGAATAATCAGTCTGACAGTTAGTGATACAGGTACCAGAACTACATCACTGAGGAATCATCTAACTACTTGCTGGATTTGGTCAAACCTGTAAGTTGGATTTTGTTTGCTATCTAAATCGGAGATGAGATAATCTATTGTAACTTGGCCTTCAAATAGTTTTGCTTAATGCATATCTGTGGTAGCACTGGCCAAATTGTGGATGGGACAATTACAAAGGCAAGTTCTAAAACTTGTCACGATAATGCACTTGACTTTTAAAATTTGCATTCATGCATTTAAGTTCTAAAATTTGCAATTCCGATGCACTTGAGTCTTCCCATTAACTCTGTCAGTTTTAAGTTCATGGAAAATGCCACGTGGCTTTCTTTATTATCTTGGCAATACTATGTGACCGTTAACTAAAAATGTCAAGTAGATTTTCTGTCACGAAAACGTAATGGGGCTAGCAAAAGGACTGAAGTGGACATTGTGACAAGTTTTAGGATCTAAATGCAGGGAATCAAAATTTAGGATTCAAGTGATTTTGGGTCTCAAGCTGTAATCGTCTGAATTGTGGATTTTTTGGTCTTGTACTTTAGTTCGAAATTGTAACACCTTAAGGTTAAAGTGTTTATCTTTTCAAATTGTCAGGTGTGTGTCTCACATGATCAGTGAAGGAGCTAGAATTCTATTTTCTTTTCTGGTGGATAGGGTTGGGGATGTTCAATGTACTTGACTAAAGAGTTTAATTGGTCTTTGTTTATATATATGCATGTAGCACGAACACCAAGTAATAAATCGTTATAGAAAGTAAAATAAATAGAAATGTTTTGTACTTTAGGTCCCAATTCTGCCACGAACCTTTTTGTCTAAAAAAATACCAACTTTCGCTCTAGTCCCATAAGTGCCCACGTGTCCAAAATTGCCACTGGTGTCTTCAAGATTATCAACATCAGGTTCATTATCGGAACCTGCATCTCCATCACCACCTTCACCTTATTAATGGAACAACAGCTGCCTCCGAATGTCGATAATATTGGAAAAACCAGTGGCGATTTTGGGACGCGTGGGCAGTTTTGGAACCAGAGTGAATGTTGAGGATATTTTTTAAGAAAAAATAAAATTCCGGGCAGAATTGGGATTGGACCTCAAGTTTGGGTATTAACCCCTGAAATAATTGTAGTTAGTGATGTATTTTAGTTTTTTTTGTGAAGTCTCGTCTGTTCAAAAGACGCCACAGTTAATTATTATACAATATTTCACTTAAAATGAAAGAAAGATATGTCAGAGGTTATCTTACTTCTGGAAATTATAAATGTACTTAGATACGTATTTCCTATTGAATCAGTGATACGATAAAGTAATCTTGTAAACATGCATATAAAAGAAAAAGGAAACAGTAAAGTAACTCAAGAAAAATGAAAAAGGAAATGACATGGACATTTAAGATAAAATTCAACGGCTTGAGCTTAGCGAGCAGTCTCGTGAGCCTTATGTTTTATTGGGGAGATGGTGAGTCCTACAGCCCAAACCCAAAAAAGCTTTAGTTAATTCGTTTCTTTGGCTTATTATGATGAGTTGTGCATGATCTCGGGGACTTACAGCAGTAATTCATTTAGGGTTTTTTATTCTTAGATGAAAGGTCATGTTAATATGTAGCCTATAACTTGTAAAATAGAGTGGAGCTATTTATACTTGGTAACAAACTAACATGTAGTATTTTTGTAGGTGCTTGTTTTATCAGGCCATGATCATGACCAATGCACGGTGGTACATCAAGCCAAGTTTGGGAATGTTGTGGAGGTAAGCCCATGGTATTTGGTTGGAACAACCCATTTGGCATCTAGCGTATAACATCTGATGGACAGCGGCATTCAGCACACTGTAGGAACTGTGAGTTGGCAGCAGGGGAACTTACATCCATCTTTCATGCTGTTGTCTGTTACTAATGTGGCAATGTCGACTGTGTCCGATCCACAAGCAGCAGTTTTAACTCAACTCTGCTTTCTTCCTATGCAGACTCACATTTACATCTGGTAATTATCTTATCTCACCATCACAATGTGATTTCCAGTTTTGCTTTCTAATTCTCATTCTGAGGGTTGCGGATGTTGTCAGGTACCTTTTGCTGTTTGTCTCAACTCTTCTTGCTCTCCTCCTCTGGCCAACTAGTAGCAAGAGCTTTTGGCATCAGATTTGTGGGACTATTGGCCATTGCGTACATCTCATAAGGTCTAATCTGTCTGGTGGAGCAGCGAAAGAGAAAAATGAAGATGAAAACTTTGTTTATGAAGAGATTTGGGATGCGGAAGGAACAATGCACCTTATCAAGAAAAGCTTGGATGGCCCTACTATGCGTTCAAGTGACAAAGGTCCTGTAGTAAGGTGATTAAGAACAAACATAATCATACTTCCATTCTTTCACGAGATCTTGTGCAAACTTTAACTTTTCACATTCACATAATTTCTCTTATTGTGCCAAGCTTTCCTTAATCTTTCCTTCTATAGATGCTGAGATAAGTTTAACTGGTTTTTGTGTTCACTGTGAAGCAGGGGTAGTGCTGTCATACGACCAACAGCAAAAATGCATAATCAGGACGTCGAGGTGTCTATGAATGTAGATACAAACAGCGATGTTGGCTCTAGTGCGAAGCTTGCGCTTAAAACAAGCAAATCTAGAACTAAGATCATTGTCCAGAGACTGGTCCGTGCGCTGTGGATGCTCTCCGTTATTGCGGCAGTAAATGTTCCTTTGTACATGATGTTACTCTTTAAGGATTGGAATGATATGTGATGTTCGGAAAATCGAAGAGTTGACTCTCCATGATGCCGCCGTTGCTACTGCCGCACAGGACTGGACTTTCCAGATAAAAGAAAATGAGCTTCCTCTTCCGTTCCATGGGATCATAGAATCTGACTCCATAAGATGTCTCTTTTTGCCTCGGGAAGTCTCTTGTATCGCCACTGGACTGCTCTGGAATTTGCATCCTTGTATACACGTTTGTATGTATTTTCACCAACTTATACATGCCCCTGGAGAGGACACGGCTGGTGCTATTTTGAGAATTGGTTTCGCCATTTTCGAGACCTACATAGGGTTGACTTTGCAAATTTGAGATGCTTCAGTAGTTGTTTGAATCACATGCTGGCTGATACGCAGATAAAAAAAAATGTGAATGAAATTACCTTCTGTTTACAAATTTGATGAACCCTTATAGATTAAGCAGGTCAGGCGAAAACCAGAGGAAAGATACCTGAAGTTGAATCTCCAATTAATGGCCAGGAAAATCTCCAATACCCTCTTGTAATATTTCTGTAAAGTTCTAATTATGAACAGAAAAATTCAATTGAAAATGGAATACGAAAATAAATTCTGTTGGGGAGTATAAAATTTGAATTACTCAGATTTATGTATCGAAAAACAACAACCCTGTTTACGGATTTTTTTTTTCTTCGCAAATTGTCGGAATTTCATTCCAATTAAACCAAAGCAGGAGAGGGTGGATGGGTTTGGTTTAGCATTTGAAATGAGTTTTGGGAAAATACAAATGCCTTTAACCTAAAGGGGTTTAGAAAAATACTAATTGCATTTGGTAAAATCTCATTTGAAAATGGGTTTAGAGTTGAATGGTGTTTAGTAAAAACAACATTCCAAAAGGACTTTGAATGCAATTTTTTAATTAAAAAATTAATTACCAAACGGCAAAGAAGATAAATACAAACATGGGGTAAAATAAAAAATATGGGGAATTGATGAGGTTAGTTTTGGATTAAAAAAAATCTCTTAGCATTTGGCCAAATCTTTGAAAGCCCAATGCTGGTAGCATTGGGTTTTCAGCTTTTCTAAAGTCAGCATTTGATCAAATGGTGGGCTTAAAGTTGAACCAAATGCTTTAGCATTCTCCCAATTAGGTTTGGAGGCTAAAAGTCCTTTTGAGAATGCTGAACTAAACCCACCCCTGCTACGTGCTCAAGAGCTTACCAAATTTTCAGGAAGATCCCATTTGCACCATATTGCTCTGTAACAATCCACATTTACTTTCTTTTCGACACCTACACTGCCAAGTAAGTCTTCCCTCTAGTATCTTTCTTTATCCTTTACACAATCTGAGCTGGCATTTACAGAGAAGGAAGAATCATGTAAGCATCGATTCCTAGCAACCAAATATTGTTGTAGTATGACACGATCGAGACTCTGAAGGATTTTGCTTGGCACCGTGGAGCTTCAAAGAGCAGCTTGCATCTCAACCAGATCAGTTGGCCTAGTTGGTGGCCAAAGTCTGCTGTGGCCTTTAATAACATCTGCAAATTCTTAGACTGAATAGACAAAGTAGGATCATACACCATTCTGCTAGTAAACCTTCTCAGCATACCTCCAAACACATGCCATTCATCGTGCAACAGATTAGCCGTTGCCCCCATCCCTAATAAGATGCTTGATGTGAGATTTCACAGCATCTCTAAGATTTGATAATTTCCTCGAAATAAAAGAGGTATTTGAATTGTCACGTGAATAGTCCAAAAGGACCTTGTAAAACTTAAGCCGAGCAAACCCAATTTGTGAAGTGATAACAAGAAAGTTAACAGGGTCCTTTCGCCCTAGCCCTACCTAACTATCCAATCCAATCAAGAAAATGCTAGCAAAATTGCATGGTGTAAACTTTTGTGCAACATGTGTAATTGACGTTTTCGAGTCGACATTTTCTTATTGTATTTGCTCAGCTAATAACTTTTGGATGCTCGTTAATGTGACCCACGTAACAATCTTGCCTCCGGCGTCTTACGGCATTCTTTTTTTTTAACGCCGATATGGAAATAAGCTATGGTTGGAAAAAGGAGAAATGTAACTACATTAGATGGATAATTACACGAAAAAAAAAATCCATGCAACGTGACTAAGTGAGTGAAAATGATGTTGGTCTATAGAGATCGCACAATGAATTTTCTCAAAAAAGGATAGTCCATTCACGTTCGTATCTTACTTGAACCTCGGACGTTACATTTATTACGAGTTACCTCCAATACACTATAAATCAGGTCAATGAAGATCCTTAATTTTTCTCTCAGGAAGAGAACAAAAACTGAAAAAGGGCTAAAAATCAGTTCCTCGAAAGACTTCTCACGTAACAACCCTTATTACATTAAGCCCTTATTGCAATAACATGCGACATCCACATACAGAAAGGTTACACATACATATCACTTCACATCAGCTCCATCAAATCTCCGGAATAACCGCCTCGGTCCGGCCGGTTCATGAAAAAGCTTGAGCGCGCCGTTAGTTAAATCTCTCCTTCGCACACGTGCCCAAAAACGCAACCCTAATGGATTTCCACCATTTCGAGTCGGAAAAAAGGGCGAAACAGGCACAACACGGCATAAGGAGAAAAGACATCTCTCGGGCACACCCATAAAGCCACCTGAACCGACCGGGACCGCTGCCAGCATCCTCAGACCGACGAAGCTCTCCGATGAGTATTAGAAGATCGAACACCGTTCTGATCTTTTTAAACACATGAGAAAGGAACCCGATGATGACGACGACGACGATGATCCGAAAGACATATATCATGAATGAATTAATTAGGTTAAAGAGCGGGGAAATTATATATAGAAGAGGGTTGGGTTGGGCTTGGACTAGTCGTCGCCCTGGATGTACCAACACAGGAGCATGGTGGCGCAGCGGCGGAGGATGTAGATGCGGGCTCGCTGTTGCCGGACCAACGACGCACACTTCCTCGTGAGGCCACCGTTGCCCTTCCTCTTGCTGTATGACTTGCACTGCTTAAGCTCGGCCATGGCTGACTATAGATTGTGTGTGTTATATTATGATTTGGCCACTAGACAAGACACTTTTCTCGGGGTTCTGAAGACAGGAAAAAAGCTCGACGCAGAGCTTGGAGTCATGTGGTGGGGCAAGGCGAAGTATTTATACAAGAATGGCCAGGTTCTTGAAGGGAGTGGGAGAGAGCGAGTGGCTTTCTTGAAAGTTAGCGTTCTTTCTTTCTCTCTTTTTCTTCTGCATGGGAATAATACAAAGCTTTGGCAGATATTTCTATGCAGGGGCAGTGAATGTGGCTTGATTGATGCTTAGGTGTGGTATCAAAGTAAGAGATTCATAAGTTTTCGTGCTTCGATTAATTTGAGTTATCAAGGATTAGCTGGGATGGGAGGGAGGATTAGAAAAGTGGCAAAGTGTGCGACTGTGGGAGCATGAAAAGAGGAGGGTTGCTTGATGAAGAAGAGGCAAAGAGGATTAGAATAAGCGAGAGGGGACATGGTCCCGGCAATGTGACCTCAGTCCCGAGTTTGAGAGATTGGATTTTGTTGGATCCGATGTGGTGTTCTGTGAATCATCGTCAAAAGCGGGAGTTTTCGATTCGATCTACGACAATGGAGTTTGTAAAGGCTTTTAAGGTCATGCCAAAAGCATTAGAATCTCATGATTGTATTCGAGAGCAGTGGTGGTCAAACGTGTAGTGCTACGGTATTGCGAGGGTCATATCAAATTCATTCGGACGCGATGTATTCATGTATATACTAGTTGGTGGGACATTCAGCGCGTAATTGTGCTGCAATAAGAAAGTAGAGCAATATTTTAATAGCGAGTACACAAGCCAG
This sequence comes from Rhodamnia rubescens, assembly GCA_021437795.1. Taxonomy (NCBI): domain Eukaryota; kingdom Viridiplantae; phylum Streptophyta; class Magnoliopsida; order Myrtales; family Myrtaceae; genus Rhodamnia; species Rhodamnia rubescens. The sequence continues at coordinate 802,826 of JAILYA010000046.1, forward strand.
ATTCACAAAAGTGACGCACATAATCTCGCCGGGTGCTTGAGTAGGAAGTTCACTTATTTGAGCACTCATACGCGTTTGCGATCTAATTCCATAAACCAATCATTCGATTCATTTATAGCGTCACTCTGTCTAGTTAGCAATATCAATTATTTCCGTTTTTGCAAATCAATCTCCAGATACATTTCGGTTAAAAAAAAGAATAATCTGGTGGTCTAGTTTCCGTAAGTGATACATGAGATACCAAACTAGGGCAACTGGTTGGCAACAAGAAGCGTCATTAAACTAGGGTTTTTACTGGATGTTTCACGTTTTCAAGGAGGCCATGCTTGGGACAGTTGGATAATGGAGATTCTGGGGCGAGGACAGGGACACTTAAGTTCGAACTGCACATGTCACAAACCGCTGGCGTATCGGATCAGAATCCAATCCTCCGCCATGACTGGCTGTTCCAGCTCCAGAATCTCCAGGGACGGGTCAATGTCTCGGACAAATCCATCCGCATAGATATGCATGTTCCATCCCAAGACCTACTTCAAGAACTCCTAACAGTCCACACATGGCAATCATCTTGTCATTAAATGTGAGGTTTTTCGCAAGTTGTCTCTATCATAATGTGGTCTCCAGCTACTTTTGGACGGCAACTTGGTGTATTTTTAGAGATTAAGTTAATTTCATGCTTTCATTCGTAAGGTACTTGAAAGTTTAAAGTTGTCCTCCTTTGCTTTTCAGTTGAGTCAATTTGATACTCATTTTTTTTTGGGGTCGGAATTTGATATTCCTTTACAAGTGTTCTTTTAGGTACGAGTTTTCTTTTCAGTGACCGCTTGTTGAGGATAAATTTCGCACACAAGCAGTCATAACTTTTGTCGATATGTTCTACTGTGCATCTTAATTGGAACATGAGCAAAATTAAGTATACAAGATGTCTTAAATATCCAGCTCATCTCCCATAGGTTTGCGAAAGAAAAAAAACCCGATATTAATTTTTTTTTTATGACCAAGGTTCGCGCGGCCGGCGAGCTCGATTAGTCCTCGAGGAGGCCGCGGGACCCCACCACCACCTTCGTTGCGGCCTCCACCATAGCGTTTCGGTTAAGACACCGGTGTTAGCGCGAACTCCACCTAGCTCCGGCGCGAACGCCACGATTCGAACATGTGACCGAGATAGGTCTCATGTTCTTACCAACTAGGCCACCAGTCGGTGGGTACTCGATATTAATTGTTCCTCTATGTTAAATTGAATTTTACAAAATAAAAGTAATTCAAAGGCTAATTTTAAGTAGAATAAAATTAGTTGTCTCTCGCTTCTCCGATGACTCTTCATAGACTTTAAAGCTTATTCCGGAAAAAAAGAATTCGCACTTTCGCAACAATGACACAATACTAATTGTCAAGCGGCGGGGAAAATTGTCAAAAAAGTTCTAAATCTATTGCATTTTTGCCAATTCTGTCCTAAACCTTTTTATTTGTGTTAATTCAAGATCTTGAAACTTTTTTTTTGTGCCGATTCAGTTCTAAACTTTTTGCATTTATGCCAATTTAGTCCATCCGACTAACTTTAATTGGGTTCACGTGGAAGTTGGCAACGCTAACATGGTAATTTTTAAAAATATTTTTCAAAATTTTATGTTGTCTTCTTTTTTGTTTTTTTTCTTTTTCTTTTTACTATTTATCTTTTTCCTCCTTCTTTCTCCGATTGAGGAAAACCTATAGAAAGGGCGCGACTCAATCACCGCCTTGTTGATGCCCGATAACCGTGATCTTGAACCTCGCGAGCCAAAACGAGCTTCTAGATTGCCATGGTTGGGCAATGGCGAGGCTTGGCCTCGCTAGATCCGGGCGATGCCGAGCTTGCCCGGCCGATAGTGCCAATCGGGTCCACATTAGCGCCGGCTAGATAAAATTGGTCGGATGGAGTGAATTGGCACAAATTCAAAAGGTTTTAGGACCGAATTGGCACAAAAAAAGTTTAGATTGAATTGGCACAATGCAAAAAATTTAGGACTGAATTGACAAAAATGCAATAGGTTTAGGACTTTTTTTTGATAATTTTCCATCAAGCGGAACTATACAAATATCTCGATTTTCTACTTACGCTTAACATCATAGCTTAATAATTACGAGGCTGCTTAATCAAACTATCTTAAGATGTGAGAGATTTTGTGGACCACTATTAACTGTTAGATGAATGCGTGGTTTAATATTTAAATGTTATATCACTTCCTTTCATGCTTAGTTTAATCTATCCGCCTGTTAAAAATGGTGATCACATTTAATTGGGGAGACAAATGGGGCCCGGAAAAGATTTTGAGTTGAGAAATGTTCTGGGATTTTTACGAATTATTCTACAAACTTGAGATGTTAAATAAACACGTGATTTAGTAGTTAAATATTCTATCAAGAGGAAGCAAGAAACCACGAAACGAGAATCCTGGCAGAGGAGAAAGACCTCCCGAGGAGCGCAGTGAAGATGGTGATGGAGAAGCTGAATATCTTTGGCATCGCCCACGACTCGGACATCAATCACTCTGAGGCGGACGCAAAGGTGCGCTGGTGATCGCTTGTAATTCCCTCGCCTAGACATGGCCATTTGGGCCCGGGGCCCCACCCCCCCCCCGTCCCCCGCCCCCCCTTTAAAAAAAGAAACCGGCCCCCCCCTTTCCCCCCCCTTTTTTATTAAATAAAAAAAAAAAAGAAAAGAAAAAAAGGCCGAAAAAACCAAACGAACCCCCCTTTCCCCTTTCTTAACCCTTTTCCCCCACCCCCCCCCCCCCCCCCCTCCTTCCCCCCTCTCGTGATCTCAGATCTACGGATCTACATGGCCATGCAGAGGCGAGATTGGTGGTCAAAGTCAGTGCCAGAAACCCTAGATCTACTCTTTTTCCTTTTCAATTTTTTTAATTCAATGATTTTTTTTTTTAAATTTTTTTAATATCCAATCTTATTAGGAAGTGTACCAGACCGTTCATAGGGTTAAGCATGTCCACATCTACTATCCATGGGATATTTTAATCACAATTTGTCATGTCGTATCTCAATTCTTATCTTGACGACTGGACATAACCCAATAATGTTATAAGCATATACTTAGCTTATCCGAATCTATCATATCCACAAGTGTCCCGTCACTTGGCGAAATCCCTACGCCCTAACCAATTACAAGTTGCATTGGCAAAAGGGGATGTATTTTCTTGACTTTGTTTTTCTCTTGGAGACATTGCTTGGGGAGTTCCCGGTAAGCGGCGGGCAGTGCAGGGGAAACCTCCAAGCGACCTCCGTTCCACTCCTCGTCCCTTGTGTTTTCCTTTGTTTCTTTCGAGAGTTCTCACGTGAGCCTGAAGCTATGCAAAGTCAATTTTCCCAAGTTGCAATTAATTAATTCCATTAATATAGGTTCAATGTTTGGTGTATATTGGGTCAATATCATAATACATGCATTTGGAAGTACACTAACCCCCGTTGATTTTCGTGCATCATACTGCCCAAAAAAAGGGCAAGGAAAAAAAGTTCAACATACTGATGTTGTTGTGTTTTCTATACGGTGGTGGTACTAAAGATGTCGAATCAAGGCGCACACCGCCTTTTGGCAAAGCCGTAGATACTAGAGAGAGATTTCTCGGTGTGTGCTTATTACGATGATGATGTGAGGTTCGGTGATTAGCCACCGTTTGTGGTTTATGAAATGAGCGAGTCTCTGCAGTATGTACAAGTTGATTCACTTTTCGGATTTACTTGTTTTGTAGAATTTGCATCTTTATGTTGAAGTTCTGTATTTCTTTTTTTTGACAAAAGAAAAAGTTTAATTGTTTGAGCTCCCGGAAAGATGGAAGAATGAAACGAATGTTGATTTCGGGGACTGCATTTCTTGCTTTTCTCGAGTCACTTCATCTCGAAATCTTAGTACCTCCGACTTTTATTTTGTTTCGTTTAGTACTTTTCGTGTGAATTATGTACAATGAATGTTGTTCGAAGGAGTGGATCGCAAGCTACGGACCATAAGCTTCCCAACCCGCAGAAACACGTACTAGGACGTGTGCGTGTGCACTTGATGTCTCTCCACGTGTGGGTTGTTATGTTAATCACATAGGTTTAGGTGCGTCTTAATGTGCTGCTTCTTCCAGGTTTATAATGTTGTTTGTGTTCTTTGTGTTATCCAGGGACGAAATTTCTTGATCCTACGTCTCCGAGATTTGAATCTCTTGTAGCAAAATTCGTGAGCGACGCGCATTGTCAAATCGGGATTATATCGGGTCAAGAAGATCGGATGGGAGAGCGGGAATCGTACCCAGTTGAACCGACCGGGCTGATTTAAGTAGGGGCGCAACCGATCGAGACCGTTCAATATTCGCGCTTTAAAACTGCTCGAACATTTAAGGGATGATACTCAACTTGAGCTCGACTAATTAAGCTTGATCATTCAAACCCGAGCTCATCTCATGCAAGTTTTCGATATGTTTGAGCTCGACGCTGTCTTTTTATTTTCGATCAATCGGCAAACGTACTTGAAATCGGATGACCGGTGGATCTGAAAATCAAGTAACCGAAACTTCTTTTTTACCAATATATTTTCTAACATTTGCCAACTCTTTCAGAAATCTTCCGACGCAAAAGAAATATTATTCGTCGTCGGGTGATAGAACAATAGAATCGTTCGCTAAATGAACGAGCAGTGGAGTTTTGGTCAAAGTAACATTTCATTCATATCCGGAAAAAAAAAAAAAAACCAAGTGAAACATCACAGTATGATTAAGAATGTCACCTCAACATACAAAGAAGACAACCCTCGTATTGGACACCAGGCCCAACTGGTATAAGGCTCTAAGCTGTTCTGGTCTACCAAAATGATGGACCAGAATAGATGCGGCCCGAAAATGACGGTTTTTGTGCACCGTACTTGTGTGAGATAAGTATATCGAAGTCACAAAACTTATCGCGAAAGTCTGATCGAATATTAAAACTTTCAAAAATGCGCAATCAAATCTAAAGAAAGAAGAAGAAAAAACCAAGCCCCTCCATTTAATTTGTCCAATTTGACAAACGGAGGATGCCGACGTGGCTTTCTACTTATTTTCTTAAAACACGTGGCGGCAATGTGGTTTCTACCAAGCGCAACACCTGAAAAAATAGACAATTTTAAAAATGAAAAAGTAAAAAAAAATTAAAAAAGGAAAAAGAGATACAAGAGAAAAGCATAAGAATGAAAAAAATTTAAACAAAAAAAAAAAGCTTAGATGAGTCACAGCAAAATTGGCTTTCATGATGGACAGATCGCGGAAATCATAAAACAAGTCCTAGAACTTATCCCTTTCTCGCGTTTAAATCTTAATATTCCTTTCACTTAAATCTCATAACTTGCAACCACGATGACATTCCGAGTGATTTACTAGATACCAAATTATAAGTCTTAGGATCCGAATGCACGGGATTAAAGTTTTAGAATCTATCTCGTGATTATATCATAATAAGTCAATAGTCAACAATGAGATGAATTGGAACGGAAGTTGGCATGCAATGTGTGGGGCGACTCTCTACTCATCATTGGCGAGAAAGGGCATAAAAAAGGGCTGCAAGTACTCATTAAATTATTCGACCAAAAAAAAAATTACTCATCAAAATCAAATCGAAATTTTTTTTAGTCAACTTACTATGATTGATTCTACTGTGTAAACACCAAAATAATTCCCTCTCATAAAGTTTGAGACTAGGAAGATAGAGTCGATCTTCTTCATAAGCTATTCTAAATACCACGCAGACTCTAAATATCCTCCTCTCATTTTCCAGTCGAGGCACGGGCTTTCCCATCTTAGATGTTTTCCAAATTAGGAAACGACGGCCGAGAAAATATTAAATGAGCAGTACACAAAGCATATGGCTGTAATAGATGTGCTTTGCAACAATTGACATTTACGGTGGTCGTAAGGGATGCATAAATGTATATGGATTCGCGTTCAAGTTGAATGTTTAGTAACGGAGATGAGATCCTTATGATAACATCTCGAGGGGTGACCATGCCAAGTCAAACGAGCATCTTTTTCCTCCAAAACAAGATCAAACGTAAGATCAAGGCAAAGCAGCTTTTGAGGTTGTGTATATGGGGAGGCTATTGGAAGGAATCAATACCAAAGTTTCAAACTCCCTTCTCCACCTGTCTGCTTCTATTGTATAGTTGGAACCAACTATGTAGATACGACGGGCTTGTGGTCCAAACGCCGTTGGCTTTTTCTTAATGGCCATGTTTTGTTGGAGAAGTTTGTCCATTCCCGCACGTTTTTTTATTTATTAATTCTCGTCCATTTGTTTCGACACGTTGAGCCTATCCTCCCAGGTGCAAATGTCAGGTTGACCATCCATAGAACGTTGCATAGGAAAATCGAGAAAAGCGAGCACGATGGAAAGGTTCGGTAGATGAAATATGGGCCGGACCATGTTGTTTTCCAAGTCCAACAAGATCTTGTGAATTACTGAGCCCAACGTGGAGGAACATAGTAGGTCTATTCTTCTTTCGAATTCTACAGTTGACAAAGGAACTTGGTCGGTTTCCAGATCCGGTAAGAATTGGCGAAGACCAGAAGCCACCGATTCGGTTCTCAGGTCCAGGTCACGGACCGATCCACTAGGAAACCAATCAACCTCGCTTGCCGGCAGGAACTGCGTTAATCAATCCATTTACGAATATAGTAATGATGCTTACGCTTTGAAATGAAGGGTTTGCCTTTTCTGAAAGGTACCCTTAAATCCTTCGTTTGGTCGAAGTTATGCAGATCAAATTTGATATTTAGTATATGAGTGTGAGATTTCTATAATAGTGCTAGAGATTGTCAAGTTGGTCATCACGATCCGATCTTTGGCCTAAAAAAAAAAAAAACAGAGAAGGGAAACGATAAAAAAACACTTTTATGGGAGGCTAGTACTTATTGAAGCAAACAAGGGAATCTTCTCTTTCGTGGTGAAGCATAACGCTACGTGAGGTAGAACAGCCGAACATGTAAGAAGAACAAGACGAAAAGAACTTAGAATTGCCAGCCAAGAGACTGTACATTTGGAGTTTTCATTTTGATGCTTGTGATAGGACTTGTAATATCCGAATGATCCAGTCACGCCGAATTGTCAAAACACTTTTGCATCCGTAAGTTCTTTCCAATACCCACCTGCGTAAATTGGGATTTAGACACACACGCAAAAAATAAACATCATTTTCAGCAAGTGATTAAGTTAAAATCCTCTTCTTTTTTTGTCGAAAAAGTTAAAAATTAAAATCCTCTTAAATGTTAGAAAATTGCAACTATATGCTGCAAAAGTTCCTGTGAGATACTTCCTGAAAATCAAAACCCTATTCTTCTATCAATTCTCAAAGTACATGTCCAAACACCATTTAATTATCAATGGAGATGTACAAACCCAAGGAGGGAAGTACGACCTTGGTGCACGTGGGTAACACACTTCGAAAATGAATTTCGTTCCAAAAGTGCTTTTGGAGTAAAAAATCTGTTTGGTAATATAACTTCGAAGTAGAAATCCGTTTGGTAAAAATTTTTACTACCGAAAGAAATTTCTTAATTCTAAAGTGAATTTTTACTTTTGAAGTTATTATTTTTTCCAATTTGAGAAGCTAAAAAAAAATTGCTTCTCAATTCAAGAAGTACTTCTCGCCTACCTTCTTTTCATTACGCCTTCATCCTATTTTCGACCATGCCCGCTTCCGCCGCCATCCACCATTGCCCCGCACCATCGCCACCCATCGCCCCTCGCCAATCGTTGACCACTTGTCGACCTTTGCCAACCACTTTCTCGGCCCCTCCCTTGCCACTCCAACCGCCAACCATCACCCGTCCCCCCATCGCGGATCTCCACCGATCGCCACTCGGGCACCGTCGCCATCCATTAACCTCCGTCGGCCGAGGCCCATCGTCGCCCGCAACCACCACCACTTGTCCCCAATTGGCGACCACCGCCGCCGCCGACCTCCGTCCATTGTGGCCTATAACCGTCGCCCTTTACCCTGTCAACCACCGCTTCGACCACCGTCATAGTCTATCGTGACCTCACCTGGTCGTCGCCGCCATTATCGCCAATTGTTGACCATTGCCGACCATTACCAATTGTTGACCATCACCGCCACTATCGCCAATTGCTTCCTACCGCCGAAGTAAAAAAATAAATTATATATTTTTTAAAAAGTAAATAATATTTTTAATAATAAAATATATATTTTAAAGAAATTCTAAAAAGTTTAAAAAAGAAGTAGAAATTTCTCCACCGTCGACAATAATTTTTTGTAGAAGATTTTGTGTTAATAACGTTTCGAAGTAGGAATTTTCAATTGTTACCAAATGAAATTCTTCGATTAGAAATAAACTTCTAGAGTATAAGTAAAAAAATCAACTTCGCTTCTAGCAAAAGTAAAAAAATCAATTTTTGGCCGGAAATTGATCTCTACATAATAAATGTTGCCATGTGCGCCCTTAAATGTCCATCCACAAGCCGAACAAGACAAGCACGACTTTTGTATTTAATAAGGCATGTGACCATATTCTATAAATCAGATAATCAGACGGCGCAATCACTTAAAATAATAAAATTAGATGTGAGTAGAGATCTCGACGATCCAAAGGAGGAGGATAACCATAGATTAAATAAGAGGGCACTCGAGATATTGACGTGTGTGGGATATTTTCGGATGTAATTAAGAATTCTAAGGTGGGAATTAACATAATTGGGCGAAAATGCACCATTCCTGATCTAGTCAAATAAAGAAAAATAGGACCCCGTAACGTGGGGGGAACACATGACAGGACATCTCTCACAGGTATCAACAGATGTGTGATCTTGGTTAGAAAGGTATTCATTATTGCATTATTGGATCAAGTTTGACCTTAACAAAGCATTCGGACCCAAAAAAATAAAATAAAATGACAATCCAAAGTTTAGAGGGACCCCATCTAACAAATCGACATGTTTTCAATTGGACGACGGAATATGTTCCTTCGTCGGACGGCCGACGTCAAGATTATTCATTTTATGACGGGCAATTGTCAAATTTCTAATAGGAAGCATATCATTTCTTTTCCTTTTGACGTCGCATTAGAAAGGCTAGTGAAATAATATTTAAGGTGTTTGGCAACAATTTTGATCTAAAAAATTAATTTTATTCGGAATTGGTTTTTCCCGATTTTGTCCCCTAAATGAGTTGTAGATAATCGTAACGCGTTTTGTAATCGTACGAAATTTTTATTTTTAGAATAGAAATTCATTTGATAATAGTGTAAAATTTTTGTTCCCGGAAACAATTTCTCTTCTTAATTTTTTTCATTTAAGTCAAAAAATTACGTGTTATTCTTGTAAAGTCAACCTATATAGCATCACTAACAAAATCAATACATATCATGCATAGCCCATAATTATTCTATTTATTTCGTGGAGCATGAAAACTCATACAAGATCCTTAAGAAAGAACATAAGCTCAATAGGCAATTTGCACTTATTTTTTTGCCACAAATTTGTACTTAAATTAGCTTATGGAAAAAGTTTAAATAACCGATGGATCGTAGAAACGGATTGAATATAAGCTCAAAGGTACTCCTCCACGAAGTTTGAACTTAAATTGCTTGTTATGATAAACGTAAATGTTGTAAAATATCTAATAATAAATATTATAAAAGTTGGAAATGCAAGGTCAAGGAATTGAATGACGAGTAAAGGTATCAAACATATGAATCGGACATACTAAACTCATTTTCATGTAATACAAATCTAACGATCCATACTCGATCCAACCGATACCCAACTTATACCCGACCCGATCCGCATTACTTAAACACTTCTATATTTATCCAAATCATGAAATATTTGTTTATTATAATTTGTTAAGAAAAATGATATTGCTAAAACACTTTCATGCAATACAAATCCAGTATTTATCTATTTTTTTTCTTAAAAAAATATATATTTCTTAAATATTTTATTTTTGTGTTTTCAACTTTTTATTTTAAAAAATATATTTTTTATTTTTTAAACAATATTTTTTATTTGAATTTTATTTTCTATTTTATTTTTCTTTTTCTTTGGCCGCCGAAGATGGTGACCGACGACGGAGATATGATGAAGGTAGGCGGCGGAATGCGGTCCGTGGGGTATTGCGGTAGTGTTGGTCGGCGGTGACAATTGGAAGTGTGTGGGGATGATGGAGCTGGTTGATCAAGCGACGGGAACGGCACACGAGCAAGGAGAGCCGGCAGGTTGAACGTTGTTTCTTGAGGCTTCGTTCATTTTTTGGGTCGAGGGAACAAAGTGAAGGCCTTCCCCGATCATTCTCATTTTGTTGGTCTTATCTCTCAAAAGTGATTTTGGAACAAATAATCAATCTTTTTTCTTTTTTTTATTCTTGTTTTTACTCCAAATCAGAGAATTTGAGACTCAAAGTCATTTACTTTAACAAACAGGTTTGTCATTTTTTTTATTTCGAGAAAGTAATCGGAAAATTAGAATCATCGTAAAACAGACCTTTAATATCCACCTTCAAGTTATCATCACGGGAGGTGATTTTCTTTGGCTAGACCTGCATTGATCGGATGCAATCATCACATAATGAATTAGAGCAAGGTCGTCTCTCCAGATCTGTTTGGTCTGGTGACGGATGAGCTCCTTAACTTATTGGACACGTGCAAAAAATAGCTAGTATGGACCAAAGACATCAAATAAAACTTGTCTTCTGATAGACTTGTCCTCCTGATAGGCTAAAAAAAAAAACAGTTGGACGATGGAGATTCCGAACATCCTATTCGTGAATATGATCCTCGTGAGTATACGTATTGGGAAGACGACGGCGATAATATCAGCGTTGTTCATTTGAACATCGAACACGTCCCACGCAGGAAAGTCTTTATCCTCTCCGGTGTCGAAGAAATGTCGGCGGAAATGAGCGAAAGAAAGGGTCGAGAGAATAATTTGTGTTTGACAGATATTTGATGAAGCGAGGTAGTACATATAAATTGTAAAATTTGTTCTCAATATATAAATTTACCAAAGGAGATGGTTACAACATTGTTGACATCGACGAAAACATCCAACGCAAGTGGGATCGCTGGAACAACAAATTTTCGCATCCTATCTCTCTTTTTGTTCATGACTTTATAAACAAACATTAGCTGATATGTGCTTTGTCATCTCCATTTACTACTTGTGAAAATTTTAATTTAAAATATTTGAAAAAAAATGTGGTGGTTTAAAAAAAAAAAAAAAAAAAAAAAAAAAAGGAACTTTTGTCTTTATAATAATTTAAAATCATAATAAATTTTAATTATTTTGAAAAGGGAAGAAACTTTGATAAATAAAATTTTTCATTGATTTTGAAAAATTTTAAAAATTTGCAAACCTCTTGGGATAATTTTTCACATTAGATGTGCTTGTATGTTTAAATTTATGTGTAAATGATTTAACTCTTGAGATTTTTCCATAAAGATTAAATTTTTAAAACATGGGAGAAAAAAAGGTTTAAAGATATTTTTTTTTGTTTAACTTTTGATTAAAAGTTTTTTATGTTTATTTGAAAATATTTTAAGGCGTTTAAAAAAAATTGATTTTTGAAGTTTTTAATGATGCTCTTTGTTTATTTTCTACATTTATTTTTAATAGAGTGTGTTAATGTTGGTAATGTTTTTAATGTATGAAAGATTTGATTAGTCGATTATTTTAGTAATGCGAGAAAATGGTTGATTATTATTTAAAATTCCTCTTTTTTTGTTGGTTTATTTTTTACGTATTATTAGTGATTTGTAGATTATCGAATGTGTATTATTATGATTGTTTAAATTTACAAGATGCAATAGATATTTATTATACAAGGAGAGGTTAAAGAATCTCTAATAGGATTATATGGAGAATTTTGTGGTAGATATGGTTTAATGATAGTGGATCTTTAATTTCGCGAATTTATTAGTAAAGATTAGTATGCTTAAGAGTAGACAAAAAAAAAAAAAAAAGGTAGTATTTTTGGATAAAATTTTAAATTAGTTTATTTTATCATTTGCATATTAGAATTTTTAATTTTAGCGGAGGATTATTTTATTTAAGATTTGTTTGCGATTGGCGAGCTAAAGTTTGTAAGAAACGATTCTTTAGATTAAAATTACGACGTTGGATGGGTAGTTGGGGTTTAAATAATTTTTTTTTAAATAATTGTTAATTTTTTTTTTTTTTTTTTTTTATTATAATTTATAATTTATAATTTTTTATTTTTTTTTTTTTTTTTTTTTTTTTAAAATTAAATTTAAAAAAAAAACATAAAAATGTTAAGCCAACCCCACCCCCCTTTTTTTTGAAACAAACCAAAGTGAAAACCCATCGGACCGAATACTGTTGCAATTGATCATCTGATTTTGGTTAGACACAGAGAGAGAGAGAGAGAGCCACGACACCGAGGAAAAAAATAGCCAGTCGACTGGTCATGATTCAGCTTATAGAGGTCGGGGTGGCTCCTTAACCGTCCGATGTGATGACCTAACCCGGTAGCCGCTTAGCTGTACACTGGCGGGAAAGTTAGGTTTGTACGTTGAAGGGCAAGTTTGAAAGGTTGTTGAGCAACGGCCTTCCACTTCAGCCTCCTCCTCCTGCTGCCGCGATTCGATCTCCGCCTCATTCACACAAGTCCAACCCTGAGCCGAAGAACCAGAACCCACAAAATTTGGTTTCAGCTAATTAAGCAGGAGGGTTTGAAAATGGAACAGATAAAATGGGTGATCCGGGAATCAGCTGCTCGTCCTGGGATCGCCAACCACCAGTCAGCCACCAGACCTTGAAGATATACCAATGGAATTTATATACAAATCTCACTTATACGATCAACCCAATCTCACTCTTCCTTTTCTCAGCCCTTCCTGTCTCCTCTCTCTATTCTCTTACTCGTACACGCACAAGTGAGACTGTACCCACCACTACCCACACTTCAAACAGTGTGTGTGTGTGGGGGGTGGTGGTGGAGGAGGAGGAGGAGGAGGCAGAGAGATTGTCATCGTCATCATCAACTTATCACCATAAGCCGCCACGTCGAAACGTCTCCTCTCGCCCTTGACCACACGCTGTGGGTTGAGATTTGCTTCCCGTGTTGGGGTCCAAGTAAGTGCTTCTGTGAATCTGAACTCTGAAGCCGTGACTCGCTCTCCTTATCTTTGCCGGATCGAAGCAGTCCGTTCGGTTCTTTCGCTAATAAGTAGTGTTCGTCTGTGTGAACCGCGTTTTATTGCGTGACTTGACTTTGGCTTCTGCTTAGCAGAGTTCCATGTGAAGTTAGTGGCTGTGATAGGTTCGTACCGACCCTTATCCAAGTAGTAAAGAAATTGTATCTGTTCTAGTCATCTTGTGCGGTTTCCCTGGTTTCCGTACCCTTGCTTTTGTTTTCAAGCACAGATCGGTGGCAAACTTTTTGCAACTCTGCGAAGTTATGGATCGCCTGATTTAAGATCAATATGGTACTGGGTGCATTTTGATTCCGCTTGAAACGAGACATGGATACAAATTATAAGGTGTTTGACTTGTCTGCTGCATCATAATTCACATCATGGTCAAGCTAGTATCTGGTTAGTTTTGCTAGCTCTAAGTAGCTGAGCTCAGTTGGCAACTTGAGAAGAGAAATGTATGCAATTCACACTAGTCAGTGGTGTAAGAACACTTACTTCTGTATCATCTGCATTGCCTTTTCCATGGACGAATAGTAGAGTTCCAGTGCAACATTGTTCAGCCATTAGGATTGGAAAGAGACTACGAGCAAAGATCACTCCTCAAATCTCAAGGACCATCCCTGGTAGAGTAATGTCGTGGTGCAACTTAATGCTGGGTAGAGCACAATGATCGTGGAAATTCATTCGTCACCAATGAGTACCATGAAGTAATCCACAAGAAATTTCACTAGAACTTGTAACATCTACCAAAGTTTCCGCATTTGTTTGCTGATAAAGTGTCCTCCCTGAAACCTCATTTTCAGTTTACTGATTATGATTACTTGCAGAATTGAAGGGTTAGTACTAAGAAACTCGATGAGCCAAGCGCTCTCTGTAATGGCAAGTTCAAATTGTCATGTAATGCTTGCTATTGATTGCTCGATCTCTATGATTATTTGCACCTCAGTTTAATTGTCTTGATCATAGTTGTGGCGGGAAAAGTACTGCTTGCAGCATAGATACTCAAAAGACCTTGCTATGCCCAAACTTGTAGGAACAAAACTTGAGCCATGGCAGAAGAGTTGGACAAACCATTGCTTCACCCGGACAACTTCAACAGAGATAATATCGATTTGGTAAGTAGCAGAACATTACTCTATCATTTAACACCCCGAAATTCAAATGTTATAGCAAAACAAATTTGCTGATCATGCATTGTTGAAACAGGAACGCCTACCCCTAGAAGAAGTTTTTGAGCAACTGAGGACATCACACCAAGGACTCTCTTCTGAGGATGCTGAAGCTCGGATGAAGATTTTTGGTCCAAACCAACTCGAAGAGAAGAAAGTAAGACATCTCAATCTCCAAATTACTGAGACTTGACTAGATTTGCCTATTGTATTTCAAGTCGGAAGTGCCAGTGACTGATTTGAGCACAATTTGCTTACCAGAAGATTTTCAAGAAAATTCGAATTGTAAATGAAAATTCAGATAAAATTTAGAAACCATGCCATTGACTGATGCAATGTTTACAGTCTGACAACAGAATGAAGGGCTCAAATTCATGAAATTTTTTAATCAACTTTGTTGCTTTTAGTTGTCGTAAACGGAATTTTTGGCTGTCTGTAGGATCAATCTCAGCTCTTTATTTACCAAATAGACAAAAATCAATTGTCTACGAATTTCTGATCTAAGAAAATACATACTACACTTCATTGACAAATTCCCACCATGTCTTTCTGCAGGAGAACAAGTTGTTAAAATTTTTGAGTTTTATGTGGAATCCACTGTCTTGGGTTATGGAAGCTGCAGCAATCATGGCCATTGTCCTGGCTAATGGTGGAGTAAGTTGACAAGACCTAAATCCTTTTCCTGCTCTTACTTGCAAATAGACTACTGACGTTGACTCTAGCTCCATTTGTTTCTGGTTTCAGGGCGAGGGTCCCGACTGGCAAGATTTTGTTGGTATCGTTTGCCTCTTGCTGATCAACTCGACTATCAGCTTTATAGAGGAAAACAATGCTGGTAATGCAGCACAAGCACTTATGGCCCATTTGGCTCCAAAAACTAAGGTATGTGTAGAAGGGGCTGCATGACCAAGAATATGGTCATCTCCCCTAATCAGAGGAGTGCCAAGATCTTATTCATCCACAAACAATGCATGTTTTCACCCCTCAGAATGAAAAAATTTCACTCTGAATTCTCTGCATGTAGGTTCTCAGAGATGGCCACTGGCAAGAGATGGATGCTTCTGTCCTAGTACCAGGAGACATAATCAGTATAAAACTCGGAGACATCATCCCTGCAGATGCACGGCTTCTTGAAGGAGACCCATTAAAGATCGACCAGGCAACCGCTACTTATATGTTACAATGATTATATAGTCTAAATTCTCTTGATCAACGTCAGTCATTTTACTCATAAGGCCTGTTCATGCGTGCAGTCTGCTCTCACGGGAGAATCTCTGGCAGTGACGAAAAGGACCGGAGATGAAGTTTACTCGGGATCAACATGTAAGCATGGAGAAATTGAAGCTGTAGTCATCGCAACTGGGGTTCACTCATTCTTTGGAAAAGCTGCACATTTAGTTGACTCCACTGAAGTTGTTGGACATTTCCAGCAGGTAATATCGAACCCCAGTTTATGCATATTGAGTTTCTCAGTCCTGAAACTTCCCTAGAAGGCCATGACTATCCATAAGATTTGCATGGGAGTCCTCCAATCATTGCTGAAACAAGTACAGCAAAAATTTCGGTTGGATGCTTTAGCACTCACGCAATTTTATTTACTTTTGTTTTCCAAGGCAGATCTTATTAGCTTTTGATTCAGTCAAGGGCTACTGTTATCTCGCGGTTTCATATCTGTCTTCATATGCTCATCATATGATGCAGAGGCTTTGATGAAGTCACTATGGATAAAGAAGACCGACTTAAGTCTACAAGCCTAATGAGACATCTAAATCGTGATATTTGCAGGTACTTACCGCCATTGGGAACTTCTGCATTTGCTCCATTGCTGTGGGAATGATTCTCGAAATCATAGTCATGTTCCCCATACAACAACGCTCATACAGAGACGGAATCAACAATCTTCTCGTTCTATTGATCGGAGGTATTCCCATTGCCATGCCGACGGTGTTGTCTGTCACTTTGGCAATTGGTTCTCACCGGCTCTCTCAACAGGTAAGACCTCTAAATGTAGCTTCTAGCATCCTACCGCACTACAAAGCTAGCTAGAAAGTTAGAATTTCGTCTCTGCATGGCTCATGTGATCACGAAGATTATTTACTACCTTTCATCTCAACATGGATTGTTGACTCTCTTCTTGTGTTCCTGTCTCCCAAAAGGGTGCCATTACGAAAAGGATGACAGCAATTGAGGAGATGGCGGGAATGGATGTCCTCTGCAGTGACAAAACCGGGACTCTCACTTTGAATCGCCTCACAGTTGATAGAAACCTCATTGAGGTACACAAATTTTGTGAGAATTTTTATTTACATGGATAACAGCGAGTAATCGAAGTTCAACAGATGTAGCTGTTTAATGTACACTTCCTCATTTGTAAATGTTCTTTTTTTCTCCTATCTGAAATGCGAGTCTTATTCGTCGGAGTAAGCTTGACACCCCATTCAACCACATCTTACAGGTTTTCAACAAAAATATGGATAAAGACTTTGTTGTCTTGCTAGCAGCCAGAGCATCCCGATTGGAAAATCAGGACGCCATCGATGCAGCCATTGTTAATATGCTCGCAGATCCAAAGGAGGTACGGACGCACGCGCAAAAAGCTGCATATTTCCAAGTTTTCCTCGTTTTTGGGTGAAGAATTTGTTACTTTCTTCTGCTCGTCTATGTGCTTCTGTATAAATGAGAGTTTACCTATTTTTAGGCTCGTGCAAACATCAAAGAAGTCCATTTTCTACCTTTCAATCCAGTGGACAAGCGCACCGCAATCACTTACATTGAGTCTGATGGCAATTGGTATCGTGCAAGCAAGGGCGCTCCTGAACAGGTATTGCAGCGGCCAAAAGGCCACTATAGTATATGATTAAGAGAGTACCAGTGCCAGTTCGCATCAAATCTCAAATGGAATTAGTTCAATTCAAGCTGGTTCGGAACATCTGTTCATACTAAGGTGAACAGAACAGGTCTATATGTGTCTATGTAGACATCTCAATAGCATCCCATGCCTTATGTCTATATCCTTCAGCTTGCAGCCTCACCCGGTATCTGTAATGCTATAGCCTACGTATTCAGAACCAGTATCTCCATCACTCACATGTCCAATACGTGTCAAGCTGTAGGTAAAATCTAATGGTATTCTTCCGGGTGTCAGCCCACAGACGGGAACAAGCAGTTTAAGCGTCCAATTTCTTCTTTCCAGATAAATCAGATGTCTCTATCATTCTAATTTGACTTTACAACATGACACTGAGCTTCTGCGCCAACTGTTTTCCTGGATCAGATTCTCAACATGTGCCAAGAGAGAGATGAAATTGCGGGAAAAGTACATACCATCATTGACAAGTTTGCTGAAAGGGGTTTGCGGTCTCTTGCAGTTGCTCTTCAGGTAATCAAGGATCGAGAAATTCCTCGCTCTATTCTTAAATGCAGCCTACCATGAGATGCATTAGAACAGCAGTTGATTCTCTCGCTCAAATGATAGATGATTCCCCATCTTGTATTAGTCCAACTTAACGTGGTTTGCAGGAATTAAATATCTTCATCCTTGCAGGAAGTTCCAGAGAAAACCAAGGAAAGTCCTGGAAGCCCGTGGACATTTTGCGGGTTGTTGCCCTTGTTTGATCCTCCGAGACATGACAGCGCTGAGACAATTCGGAGAGCTCTTAACCTTGGCGTTGGTGTCAAGATGATTACAGGTACGAACTCGACAAGTATCGAGAGCAGTTCTCAGATCTTAATTAACACAGCTTGGTTCTATAGTACTAGCTGAATTGGTTCGACACATCCTTGTCCATAGTGCCAAAGGTAACAACAATAAAGCGCAAGCAAATACTTATCGAGTTAATCATTCTGCAACTGCAGGTGACCAGTTAGCTATTGCAAAGGAGACGGGGAGAAGACTTGGGATGGGAACAAACATGTATCCTTCTTCAGCATTGTTGGGCCGTGACAAAGATGAAAATGAAGTTCTCCCAGTGGATGAGCTCATAGAGAAGGCTGATGGTTTTGCCGGTGTATTCCCTGGTATGTGAAAGGCTTTTCCTCTTGTCAAATTAGAGTAGTAATTCAAAACCTAATAGCTTACGTCAAACAGAAAGTTAGTCAACTTTCTAAACCAAATTTTGTCAGCATGTCTATATGTATATATATTGTCACCAGTTCAAATGAACCAATAGAAAAGTCGAGTTGTGTGAAAAGATGAATGGACATGATCTCATGTATGCTTGCAGACAATGGCATAGATGTACTACATCTACCTATCTTTTTCTACTCATCTCTTGGTCACTTTTGTGACCTGAATGTTACCTACAGAGCACAAGTACGAGATTGTGAAAATTTTACAAGAAAAGAAGCACGTGGTTGGAATGACTGGAGATGGTGTGAACGATGCGCCAGCTCTAAAGAAAGCAGATATCGGAATTGCTGTGGCTGATGCTACAGATGCCGCAAGGGGGCCGCTGATTTAGTCTTAACGGAGCCTGGTTTAAGTGTGATCGTTAGTGCAGTCTTAACTAGCCGAGCTATCTTTCAGAGAATGAAAAATTACACCGTAAGTAAACCTCTCATTGAACAGACTGGCAGACACCAAGATTGAACTTTTTCTTGATAGTAAAGTGCTTCCAGTTGAACCAGTTCTAGAGATCAGACAATCTAAGTAAATTTTCTTTAAGTGCTTACTAGGGGACTGATCAGTTTTAACGATGTGCAGATATATGCAGTCTCCATAACGATAAGGATTGTGGTAAGATGAGCTCATTTCTGATTTTAAATTCTCTCTTCATACTTGATGAATGTGCAACACCTCATAATTGTTCTTCCAAACTCTATTGCAGCTTGGTTTTGTGCTCCTAGCATTGATATGGGAATATGATTTCCCCCTTTCATGGTCCTTATAATTGCAATTCTGAATGACGGTAAGTTTTCCGACTCTGTAACTTTTTCTGTTGTGTCGAGTACAATATAAAGGATTTCACGCTCACTATTTTGTCTTCCTAAATTTAAAAGTTTGGTGTGACTAGCAAGTCCGATGTCTAATGAAATGACAATGTTTGTCAATTCTGTCATTAACTTTCTAAAACAATACTCTCTCTCTCCAGTAGAAGAAAACCGCTTAGAAGAGCTGCTCATGAGTATGTTATTCGTGTCCAGGTACAATCATGACAATCTCCCAAGATCGTGTAAAGCCATCTCCAAGGCCGGATAGTTGGAAGCTCAACGAGATATTTGCAACTGGAATTGTGATTGGAACATATCTTGCCTTAGTCACTGTCCTCTTCTACTGGATAGTGATTGACACTACATTCTTTGAGGTGAAGAATCTAAAGTCTTTTCCCTTCTTCCAAGTTGAATAAGAGAAGTTAGTGAGAAGTTGAATGCAAAGCTAACCTGAGAACTTCTCCAACAGGATATCTTTGGTGTGAGTTCACTGTCGAGCAGCGAGGAAGAAGTCTCTTCTGCTGTATATCTCCAAGTCAGTATCATCAGCCAGGCCCTTATATTCGTCACCCGCAGTCAGAGTTGGTCATATGTTGAGAGACCTGGAGTCCTCTTGATGTGCGCATTTGTGGTGGCTCAGCTGGTAAGCTTTGTCTTTGGAAGAGCTTTCTCATAAAGCTGTCACTCGCGCTTCTAATTGCATTTACCACTGTGCACCGATTCCAGCACTCACCATGATAAATGACCGCGATCTCTTCCTTCTGGAACTGAATAGATGAACTTCAATCTATAGTTGCTAAATAGAGGACCTTCCGGCGAATATATCATAAGAATGGGTAGAAAAATACAGCAGACTGAGAATGCAATTGCAAAATTTTCTGGCAAGAAACATATATGGTTTAGTCAGAACTTTTCCATTGGAAAAAAGACAATGGATGCACTTACAGATTTGGTTAAGCCATTGGAGATCGTTTTGATCTATCTCCCAGTGAAATTAACAAGGAACCTCATTTAGAGATATTTTGCCTAACAAGCTCAGCCACAAGTGCTTATTGTACAGTCCCAACAAAAAAGCATCAGCAAGTTCCGCCCTGGACTCTGAAACCATTCTAGTGTCCTAGATTGACTTGTTACACCCAATCTAACAACAAAGCCTAAAACTCTGAGTTGACATCCTGACCTCAACCCGATATGTTGGTGTTTAGGTGGCAACCTTGATCGCTGTCTATGCGGAAATAAGCTTTGCCTACATCAGTGGCATCGGATGGGGATGGGCTGGAGTTATCTGGCTGTACAGCTTGATCTTCTACATACCGCTGGATATAATCAAATTCGTAGTTCGTTATGCTTTGAGCGGCGAAGCATGGAATCTTGTGTTCGATAGAAAGGTCAGTCTAGACCAACTGTTAACAACTGTTTCTTGGGAAATCGATCAAGAGGTGATCACACCACTTAATCCTTCGCTTTCTTTTTGCAACAACAGACAGCTTTCACATCCAGGAAAGACTACGGGAAGGATGAAAGGGCTGCTCAGTGGGTACTTTCTCAAAGAAGTCTTCAGGGCTTGTCTGCTTCAGACTTGGAGTTTAATGGGCGGCGGTCTCGATCTTCTCTGATCGCTGAACAGGCCAGGCGGCGTGCAGAGATAGCAAGGTACTTGGAACTCTCCCCAACTCTTTTCACAAGGGAAGTTTCTCATAAACTTCCGAATGAGTTAGTTGTATACATGTTTCATACACAAGACAGCTTAGAGAACATGTATCATGGATAGTCATATGATATTTGACAAAAACATTGCAGGCTCGGTGAAATTCACACACTGAAAGGTCATGTGGAATCAGTTGTAAGACTTAAGAATCTGGATTTGAACGTGATCCAATCGGCTCATACAGTTTGAGGCGTCGACATGCATCACGGCGACGCTCCATTTTCTGCTGAAGGTGAAACGGGAAGCAGTCACCCCTTGGAACCAATGGTCAGCAAAATTCTGCAAGAATTTTCACCTACTCTTGCTCAGTGATTAGTGTGGCTCTACATATGATATTCCAAATTCCTGGGCTCCAAGATGAGGCATGTATCTCTAAGGGGTCTCTGCTAATAACCTGTGCCATTTTCTTCTTGCTGCAATTTCCCGTTTCTTAGCATGCATTTGCAATTTTTTGGGAGAGTACTTCAGTTTTGAGCTTGAGAAATGCCTCTTTCGGTTGGAGAGATTCATGCAATTTAGGTAACTTCAAAGGCAATAAAAGTGCTTGGCACAGGAGAAAGTTTCTCTTCATTGGTTGGTAATTAGGTTATTCAATAACAAATTGGAAAAATATTCAAATGAACGACCTGTAACTAGGTAACCTCAAGTATGACACAAGTAAGCTCTTAAGGCCATGGATCAACTGCACCGAAACACATCTTCAGGACAAACAACCTCACATTGACAAGGAGATACAAACTAACAAAGAATGTCTAAACTAGGTGGCCTCCCTGTGACAAGTCCACAACTTTCTAGTGTCGCGCTGTAGAATTTGAGCGACAGTCAAAATAATAAGGGATGTTCTGCCAAAACTAAATTCCGTGTATGATCATTCATAGACAACTTATCGTGGTTCAAGATGGAAACTGAACTGGGAGCACCGTGTAGATTTTTATTTTTGTTCTGAAACTAAGTTGCAGTCACACCCCAAACCGGAATTCGTACAACAAAAAGATAGCGAACAACTCCAAGGAGCTCATTCCAGCATAACTCTGCTCTCATCAATTTATTTTATAGGTGAACGTGCCAAAACGATTAACTGACCCCATAAATTGTTACCTGCAACCACTCATGCCACCACGAACTCGGGACTGGTATGAGAAGCTTCGTCTGGATGATTTAATTGAACATTGGCTCCTTCCCAAGCCTCACAGAGTTGACATAATCTGTTGGGGAATGTGCGGACAATCCCGGAAGCACCAATCCTACTATCCTAACCAATATGGAAAAACATCCTTCCTTGTACTCCGGTCCATGTGTGTAGCCCATTGTTAAACCTCTGATCAACTCCCAGACGGCATTCAAATATGCTGGAATTAGGTATCTAGGACCAAAGAAGTTTCTGTTTGGTTCCTCCTCCATTTTCTTGAGACAAAAATATCAACTGAGAAATTAGTACCGTGAACAAAGAATGAAAAACTGAAGGGAAATTGCAATGAATGAAAATATGCGTATGTACATGCATAACTCTGTTTTAAACAAATATTGAGAATACTGTTGAATAATCAAGTTAGCAATACGATTATAATAGCTAAGGTGGACTGTTATTGCAAGACCCTAAAGCTTCAAGCTATCTACAGATTCATGGAAAGAAGATTACGACAAAGGTAACAAATTACACATTCTTTAACAACTGAAGAATGCATGGCATCTATTTCCTCCCAAAACTCAACTACTCAGAAAGTAGCGGGCCAGGTATGATACTGGTAGAGAACAAAGCCATTAAAACACACAAGTACATACCTGCTCAGTGTACCAGCTATCATAGTATAGACATATACCGAAATGTTTATACAAGAAATTTCGATCATCATAAGGCAACCTTGGAACAATGTCATTACAGTACACAACTCTGAAGTATTTCGGGTAGGGATAGTCCAAATGCTTTTCCATGAACATCTGGAGCTGCCTGTCCCCAACTCTCGGTTGGCCAAATGTGTACACACCCAACAATCTCCGCATTACCTCCATCTCCTCATGCAGAACCAACACTGTTGGGAACAAAATGGCAAGGGCACCACCTAAACTGTGTCCTGTGATTACGAATTTCGCATTTTTGTGCTCCTCAAGTAGGCCCTTGAGCTTACTTCTCATGGCATAATATGCAGACATCTCTGCCATCTCTGGCCCAAACCCATTGTTGCTGGTGCTTGCTAATGCTTCTAAGTCAGAGGCATCAGCGCCATTGGCAAGAGCAAACTTCTTCTTGTCCAATTGGAGGTTCTCTCGGAAGGTGACGGTATTAGTTCTGTTGCCCAAACCTAAGGCTTCCAAGAATCCCAAGTGAACTTTACCCAATTTCGGGATCTCATACCAGGAATAATCGAAATCGGTACACCAATCGTCAGCATCAAAAGGTTCAGTACCCCTGAAGCTGATTAGTATGAGATTTGCATCTACAGGCTTGTCACATAATATGAACACCTGAGTCGACCTTTCCATTTGGTAATCTAAAAGAAAATTGTGCAGACAAATCAGCAATGAATGCATTGATCAATGGTAGCAGAAGATGAACAGAATTTGTGCAGATAGTGATTTCTCGGTCAACTAATAAGTCAAAGCTAATGAAGGGCATGCATGCTAGTTTAGATATATCCACTGAATCTGTCTTACCATTCCAACAGTTGTAGAAATCCACAAAATGCATCTGCATTTGCAAGAAGCGAATGTCATCACTAACAACAATAATAGACAGAAAAGTTAGATGCCAAGGGAAGTGAGTAAAGAGAGCGATTAGCATGCCTTCCAGTGCTGAACTACCACATTTCTCACAACTTTTTCATTCTCGTATGCTAGCTTCGATGCCATGATGCAGAGGTCCATCAAAGCGCGATTTCCCAATTCCACTTTCACAATGCTTTCTTCAAATGCAGAGTCACCATGTTGGTCTGGCACATTCAAGCCTTTGTAAAGGTCAATTCTCCCATCTAAATGCCCGATGGTGCTGATGAATGTATCTGAGTCTCTATGTGGGACTATCACATCTCCTGCTCACATGAGAACACATCGTAAACTACCAGCCCAAAGCACAAGACAATCAGAATGCAAATTGTTTCCTCACGCTACTACAAAGTCACATTTTCCATATAACTCAGAGAATGGAAGAAGCGGAAAAGACGCAGACAACCGAACGACAAGCCGCTCAGACTTCATGGGTTAGGCAAGTACATAATAAAATTTTCTCCCTGACAAAGAGTTATTACATTTTAAGGTTAGAATTCTATGGCCTTCCATCGAACTAACCGCCTATCAAACTGATTCTGGGGAAGCGAAAATAAACGCATGCTCTACACCACTGAACCCAGAGGAACTTTCTCCAGTCTTTCCTCAATTATCACTACCGTTACATTCTCTTTGGATGATACGAAGATTACAAGAACAGAAAACGGAATACCAAGAATGAAATTGCAAAGCAACCCAAGAAAGCCACCATTTTCGGAGAGGAGATTGAGGACGAAGTCCACCAAGAAACCAGTCCACTCCATGGGCTTCCCAAAGAAAGCGATGACCCTGCGCGCGATGATCGAAATGACTATGACCCATCTGTGATCGCTCGCGACCGCTCCCACAAATTCGCCCCTTTGCGAGCTCTCCAAGAACTTCACTCCACTCTTCGTGTCCCCCCACACGCCGTACTTCAACAAGTCATGGACCCCTCCACCGTGCGGGTTCACTACGAGGTACTGAAACGCGTCGCCGTCCGCGAAATCGCAGTGCCCGCCGGAGCAAGAATCGCCAAGGTCTCCACTTTTGCAGTCGGCGTCGGTCCGCCGTCCGTTTCTTGGAGATTCACCAGCCATGGCGGTGGAGCTTCCGTTTCTTTCTCGAGTTTGATGGTGATGATCGCGAGTGATTCTTGGTGGGGATGGGGACAACCTTTGCATCGATGTTTATCGGAGAAGATGGCGAAGTGGTTCAAATGTATATGCCATAAATAGAGACTGGAGAGAGAGAGAGAGAGAGAGGTGTAAGTAGCTGCTCCTCGGACGCCGCAAAATGAAAATGTCGTCTGCTAGGAATTTGGATGATGTGTTGGTTGCTGGAAATGACGTCATTTTCCTCTGTGAATTGACAAAGAAAAAGGTACACGTCGGCTTGTGATTTTATGACGTGGATATTCCACTCTGGATAAAGTAGTATAAACATCTCTATAACTTCGGTTTTTTTCCCGGTCAAACTATGACTTCGTTGACTTGGTGCAATTAAAGGATTGATGATTATTGATTGAGGGGCGTCTCTGGTAGTCCTGTGTTTTTGCTCGAACTTAAAATTAGCCCTATTACTTTTTTTTTTTTTGTTCTTTTTTATAATACCATCCCCGTATTTACTAAAATGTGCCGCCTGCTGTTTTTGAATCGTCCTAGTGATAAATTCTGCTAACGTGAACTCGATGTTGTAACGGTATTCGCTTATATGTACATCTCTCTCTCTCCTTTAGCTCGAGCCGCATCCATTGCCGCCACTGCTCAAGCTCACGGCCACAGTGTTAGATCCAAGCAAGACGGCGGCGAGCGGCATTGGTGACGTCCGCGGGGCAGTCCGAGGTAGTAGGACTAATGGCCGGTGTGGGAGGTTTGCATACTGGTGGTTTGGGTTATGGTTTTGTCAATTTTTCATATTTGCTGATTTGGCGCTTATGTGGCACCAGATAAAAATTTCGATCAAATCATAGAAAAAACATGTGTAGTCTGACGATTATGTCGGCAATTTGACGATCTGTATCATAAGAAGTCGATCGGACAAAAAAAATATGTATGGAGAAAGGACTAGTGTGGAATATTTTAAAAAGTGAAGAGATGCTTTTGAAAAAAAAAAGAATTTAATTTTTAAAGTAAAAATACGGGGATTACCGATGACATTTACATTTTAATGAATTGCTAAGAATTTATATCAAATTACTAACCTCTTTTGGATGACTTATCAACTTTTCTCCAATTAAGTTACTAATCAATTTGGGTTTTCAATTCTCATTTGAGTTGCTTATCAATGTTCATCGATTTTTGTTAATTCGCCGATTTATTGAGTTACCTTACCACTTCTAGTTATCTTATTTAGCAACACCTTTTGTGGGATTAAGTTTTAAACTAACTTTTATTGGAATATCTCACCAACATCTTAAACTTACTAATTCACAATAAAATACCGATATTTATTTGGAGACTTAGCAACTTCATTTCCCATTGAAGAACCCAATTGACAATGTTGGTAAATTAAAAATGCGAATACACGTTGGTAGCTGATTCAAATAAGAGCCAAGAAAATGGGAAAAAAAATTTAAAAAAAGGAAGAAATTCGTCGAGTAATATGAGAACAGAAGACAAAGAGAGAGTCCGACAAAGATGGCTTTTGGCATCACTTTTTGAAGCCTCCATCGCAAACTGTGGCCTCTCCCCGTTTCAGCTTCGTTCTGAGTTGTAGCCCGTCAAATGGAATCATCAGGCTGTGATGTAAACTTGTCTTGGGGGCTAAGATCAGTATCATCACCACCAACAAACCCGAATGCGTTGCGTGACGGCAGAGAGAAGGAAAAGCGTGGGAGGGCAGGAGGGAAATGGCTTTCGATCTCAAAGAAAGAGGACTCGTGTTTCTTCGCAGATTCAGGTAAAAAAGAAGGTTAAAACGAGATCAGCAAATTGGCGTATCGTTATGTTTTCATGCCTAACCGAGGAATGTGTCGGCCCCTTTTCCCCAGTCTTTTCTTCTTTTGTCCAATACAAGTCTCCAGGACCAGGTCGCTGAGACGAATCCCGACACGCGCCTGGATCGCAGGCGATTCCGACATTCTCGCGTGTCGCGACTAGTCATCGCATGTAACACCACTATTTGTGTACGGTCCGGTACATGTAGTAGGTAAGTCGAGATAAATGCCCGGGAGGGTTGTGTGTCCTTATCCGGCACGCACGATTCATGTTCCTTCGCCGCCCGTTCTCTCTCTTGCGGTTTCATTCCGTAAGGCAGGAGAAGTGTAATGATGTTTCATCTAACGCATTGCTTGAGGATTCTCCCAGGGACCAACTTATGAAGCTACTAAATATCACAGATTTATTCGGAGGACGAGTCATGATAGTATCACGGCTCGATAGCTTGTCCAACTAAGATGGACCGCGACATAATGCATGACATGATCCATGAATCAAACGGAATGATATTGGATGGCCCAAACCGGCCCGACCCGACCTGGCCAAGCATTATCCAAGAAGGCCGGGAATGTGAATAGACGCGACTCTTGAGCTGGAGTGTCCAGATTTATCCACGGGCGAGCGTGCAAGATGCGGGAAGCGTGCGTGCATCGTGCGGTGTAAAGACACAACACTAACAGATGACTAGAACAGGACAAATCCGAGCAGACCAAGAGTCACCAAATGAGCTGCCCCTTTGTGTGTAGAAATATTGACTCTCCCTTCACTTGCAAACCACCAGAGCATTAATACAAACTCAAATTCCCTCCACTCTCTCTTTGGTCGTGTGATATTGTGCGAGTGTGTTCGGTTTGGTTCGGATTACTCGGCTCTCGAAGTGTGAGTGTGTGTAGGCTGACTTGGGAATCACTTCCTAAGGCCGCACGGATCGTGGGAACACTATATAAACTCTTGGTTTGTGACATTTGATATTAGAGAGAAGGTTCGATCCTTGTGCCGATTCGTTCTTGAGTAAGATCGACCCTTGACGCGATGGCAAAAGATGTTGAGAAGGTGGCTGGTGCAATGGCTGTCCATGATGACCCGGTCCAACGATGAGCGGGATGGAAGGACCGTCGAACGGGCCACCGAACAGCAGACCACCACCAAGTTGGGGAGGAACGCGGGCGTTCGCGCGACATGTTGCGCGAGATGGAGATTTGAGTGGGCAAGCTAGAGT
Organism: Rhodamnia rubescens; assembly: GCA_021437795.1. Taxonomy (NCBI): domain Eukaryota; kingdom Viridiplantae; phylum Streptophyta; class Magnoliopsida; order Myrtales; family Myrtaceae; genus Rhodamnia; species Rhodamnia rubescens. The sequence goes on from JAILYA010000046.1 coordinate 830,701, forward strand.
AATCCATTGCGGAATCGCAAGACACGGTTGCGGAGTCTGTCCACCGAAGTCAAGGAGCTCGTAATTGGGAAGGAGGAGCCGCTCATCATGGTACGGGAGCTTTGGAGCGATACGGTAAACCGCATGGGCAAGTCGGGCGCTCTCAACTTGTTGGAGGATCTCCAAAAGAAGAATGAGACCTTTGTCGCGACCTAAAATTCGATTAAGATCTTAAGTTAATGGATTATCGAGCTAATTAAAGACTAACCTAATCCGGACTCTCTCAAGCCCTACCTAATCACAATTTTGATTAATTAGAATGATTTAGAATTCGGAGTTGCCGCTAACCATTTTGGGTGGGTTGATTAGAAACCTAAATAAAAATAGCGGGAGAACTATTTTTATTTCTACGAATCAAAGATTGTGAATTGGGGGACTTGATTACATTAACTAAATAAAGCTAATACCCTTTCGGTACCTTAATTCCATGAGATATCCTAGGTCGGCAACCCAAGCTTGATTGAATTCACTTTAGGTTCAAATGAAGTGTTTTTGTGTTTTCACTTTTTAGATGATTGCATGATATGAATGAATGTGACGAAATAACCCGAAGCTATCTAAATAACAAGATGATGTGCAAAACATGCAATTTCAAAGTTGAATTACGCTACATACAAAAGTTAACTAATCCAATTTAAAACATGCAAATGATATGATATTTACGTAATATGAAATAGCATGCAAGACGATGAATTCGAACCAACATGATATTCCAATGACACGAACATGCGACATAGTAAATTATGGTATGCAGTGTATGATTTTCGAAAAAATAGGATGAATGAATATGCAATTTTCAAAAAAAAAATGGCAAATGATGTACATGATATTCAAAATATGCAAATGAACAACATGTGATATAAAAGTATGACATGGGATATGCGAGATGTGATTTCCAAAAAAATATGATACGAGAAAGATATGCAAAGATGGCACAATTTATGCACAAGATATGCATGGAAACTACGAGATATGCAATGAGATATATTTTTCTTGTATTATTTTATGAATGAGATGAGATATGCATGAAATCACATAAGATGACATGAGATATGGCAAGATATGCAGAAAATATGACATGGGATATGCGAGATGTGATTTTTTTCGAAAAAAATATGGCAAGAATATGAGTGACATTCGAAAATCATGGATGCAGATGTGACATGAGATTTGCGAAGGATATGCCTTTTGTTAAAAATGGAGGGTAAGATAAGTGATACTCGAAAGATATGATATGATGCAAAGACATGCAAGCATGGATATGCAGAATATGACATTTGAGATATGCATGAAACAATGCAAGATATAAACAAAATTTTTTATTTGTGAATTTTTCAGCAATCTAAAGATATGCATGAATGATTTGATTATCTTGATTTTATTCCAAAAAAATCGGACAAGACGAGATTTCTAAGAAATCATATCTTCTTAAATTTTAATTAGATAAGGTTTTAAGAAATCATATCTTACTAAATTTTAGGTATCTTAAATATATGGAATTAAATCGAGACATATCAACCAAGAAAGCATATTGCAAGTAAAGAAAGATGGCATCTAAATCGACATGTATCCACATCTTGTATTTTTTTTGAAAATAATGATATTCATAAATCTAAATTCGGCTTTTTGAAGATAGCGAATCGAATCTAAACGGCGATAGATCGATTAACTAAATGTCCATCTTTACTAAGTTGGAGGTTCGTATCCGAATGGCGACGGATAAGTTTATCCAACTTAACATAGATGTTGCATATTAGGAAATAAAATTTTCTAATTTAGATTTAGAATTTTTTATTTTGAAAAATCATGTCCAATGCTTCCAATTGAAACCCAATTTTCGAAATTTGAAAAAAATTAGGGTTTTGATATTTAGACCATACAAAAATAATTGCTTCTCGAGTTTTCGAAACCTGCGTTTTTGCCTCAATGACAGCATCAAACAGCATCGAACACATGCAAAACAGCGACCAAAATAAGTCAAAGAATCACCTTTTTAGCTCCCTCCAAATTCTACATGAGTTAGTGGCGTGAATAACACAAAAACAGCTTGTTTCAGACAAAAAAAAAAGCATGTAAACAGTGCAGAAACAGCAGCAAAAATTAGCAAATAGAACACTCCCGAACATGCTTGAATTAACCCTAAAAGGGTAAGAGTGTTACCTTGAATTGAGCTCGAAAATCTGCACTTCGCAACTGTAAATTTTCCTGACCACAGGCTGGGCGATGGAACAAACCGACGTTGGAATGCAGTGTTTGGATGGGCTGAGCAGAGGAGTGTTCCAACCCGAACAGCGAGCAAAACAAAGCTGAACCGCAGCAATAATCGAAAAAACCGCAGGGAAAAGTGCCAAAACCGCAGCTATAGAGGAAAAACCGCAGCGAAAAGGGAAAAACTGCAGCGAAAAGCACTAAAACCACAGCTATAGATTAAAAGACTGCAGCAACAGAGGAGAAAAACCACAGCGAAAAGCACCAGAATCGCAACAATGGAGGACCCGAGTAGCAACCGAACCAAGCAAACTCTGCAAGGCTTCGCTAGGAGGAATTCTCGATATCAATGGAAGCTTAACTCTTTTTTTACGTGAATTCTGAATGTCCTCCCTGCAACCCTAGACATAGTGTTATATTTATAGAACTTAGGGTCTCCTAAACCTAATATGACTAGGACTCAATCTAGGTCGTTAGATTAAGAATCCTAATATGATCAACTCTTAGCCGTAGGATGTAAAAATTTTGATAATTAAGAGTCCTATCCCTTTAAAATTCTTAAAAATTTCAGCCAAAAGAAATAGAGCATGGGCTGGCCTAATTTTATTGACGTGCGGGTTCAATCGTGCTTGTTCGGGCTCAAATCGGGCTCTAATTAACTAAATAATTAATTAATAAAAAGCCTTAAAATTTTAATGAGAAAAAAATGGGTCGATTTAAAATTAAGAATAGGTCCAATCCTATGTAAAAATTTCGGCAAATGCATTCATGGATTGCAAAATGTTTGTCCGTCGATCTAAGTCCAAATTGCCTATTAAACCAAATCAATCTCACATTACCATGACAGATTGATGCTAATGCAATGCAAATGTATGAACATAAAAATGAGAAACATCAAATATGTTACATATGAAAATTATTTTTGGCGAGAACTAAAGTTAATTCTCAATTTTATGAAATATGACTGATTTAAAGAAAAGCAAAATTTAGGTGTCAACAACCTTGGAGGCCTTGGTGGCAGCTTTTCGTGTAGAGCTCAATGAGCTATGAGCTTTTCCCGTAGAGCGTAAGGACGGTGTGTCCAAAGTGGACAATATCTTGCAAGTGGTGTAGCGGAAGCGTGGTGGGCCTAGGCCATTACACTCGCAATGAGCTACGACGCCTTGAACAGAGAGGCACGGTTCGAGAGTACGTAAGGAAATTTTCAAAGCTGAAACTTCAAATCTCCTTAATGAATGACACGGAGGCCCACTACTAGTTCACTAGTGGCCTTTAGCCGTGGGCGAAAAATGACTTAAAGCTACGGAATGCGAGGGACCTCGCTTCAAGATTATCGGTAGTAGAATCCCTCGAGGAGTTCAAAGCCTCGGAAAAGAAGGATGTTCAGCCAAAGGGTGGTAAGGTTCCTGGTAGGGGAGATCGAAACAGGCATCACCGCCACAACGGCGAAAAACACCCAACAACCCACGCTAGAGATGAGGTGGGATCCAGCCATGATGGGCAAAAGGGAGGCGGACCCATATCTTACAAGTGCTACTTTTGCCGGGGGTCCTCACAAGTTTCGGGATTGTCCCAAAGCTAAAAAAATCGCAGCAGCTATCAAGGCCGATGAAGAACAAAAGGAAACGGCGAAGGTTGGATCGGTGAGGATCTTAAACGCCATTTAATCCAAAAAAGCAAGCAAGCCCAAGGGATGATGTTCGCGGATGTGACGATCACGGGTGCCACGATGAGTGCTCTCGTCGATACCGGCGCTTCTAATATGTTCATATCAAAAAGAAACTTGAGCTGCAGATTGCGAAAAGAGACACACGACTCAAAATGGTGAATCCGGAAAGAGTCCCTACCCTTGGCTTGGCTAGAGATGTGGAGCTTGTTGTGGGGTAATGAAGAGGCAAAGAACCCATCGACGTAATCCCCCTTGATGACTATAACTTTATCGTTGGGTTGGATTTCCTTGATCGAGTAAACGGCATGGTGGTGCCCTCCATGAATCGTCCGCGTATCTTGTATCCTGTGGACCGGTGCATGGTCCCGTTAGATCGTGAACCGGGGCGAGAATCGGAAGATGATCTCAACCATACAACCTGTCGCGCGGAACGCAGAAAGGGGAGTAGACGTACGTGGCTATTTTGAAAGCCGAAGATCTAGAGATTGTTGCGGTCAAGACTCCGACGAATGTGGTGCAAGTCCTCGATGCGTTTAAGGATGTCATGCCTCCCGAGTTGACAAAGAAGTTGCCATCGAAGAGGGAGGTGGATCATCAAATCGAGTTAATCCTCGATGCTCGACCACCCGCATGGCATCGTACCACTTGGCACCTCCGGAGTTGGAGGAAATTAGGAAGCGGATCAAAGATCCGCTCGATGCTAGGTATATACAACCTTCAAAGGTCCCATTCGGTGCACCGGTTTTGTTCCAAAAGAAGCACGATGGCTCCCTTCGTATGTGCATCGATTATCGGGCGTTGAATAAGTTGACTATCAAGAGAAAGTATTCTATTTCGTTCATTGCCGACTTGTTCGATCAGCTCGGGAGTGCTCGGTGGTTCACGATGTTCAATCTTCGGTAGGGGTATTACCAAGTTCGAATCACCGAAGGGGACGAACCAAAAACGGCTTTTGTGACTCGCTATGGCTCGTATGAATTTCTCGTTATGCCTTTTGGCCTAACCAACGCCCGGCCACATTCCGCACACTCATGAACAAGGTACTTCACACGTTCCTTGATCGGTTTATTGTAGTGTATTTGGATGATATGGTTATCTATAGTCGGACACTTGAGGAGCATATCGAGCACCTCAAACAATATTCTAAGTCCTAAGGGAGAATGAGTTGTACGTGAAGAAGGAAAAGTGGGCCTTCACATAGCTCGAGGTGCCATTTCCCGGCCACATCGTCGAGGTGGACAAGTGCGTATGGATCCGGCAAAGATCCAAGCCATTACAAAGTGGGAGCCTCCGACCAAACCGACGGAGCTAAGGTCATTTCTCAATTTAGCGAACTATTATCGATGGTTCGTCCGAGATTATTCAAATATCATAGCCTCCCTCACGGACTTGCTCAAGAAAGGGAGGCGTGGGCATGGACGGATCAAAGTCAAAAGGCGTTTGATCGCCCGGGGCGATTGATAACCGAGGAGCCGGTGCTCGTGCTGCCCGACTTCACCAAACCCCATGAGGTGGAGTCGACGCCTCAAATTTCGCCATAGGGGGAGTTCGATGCAAGACGGGCATCTCGTGGCTTTTGAGTCACGAAAGTTGAACGAAACGAAGCGACGGTATACCGTCCAAGAGAAGGAGATGACAGCGGTGGTGCATTGTCATCGTACGTAGAGGCATTATCTCTTGGGGTCTTGGTTTGTTGTAAGGACAAACAACATCGCCACAAGCTACTTCCAAACACATAAAAAGTTGAGTTCGAAACATGCTTGTTGGCAAGATTTCTTGGCTGAGTTCGACTTTGTGTTGGAACATAAGCGAGGAAAGACGAGTTCGTAGCCGACGCCCGAGTTGGAAGAGTGAGCTGGCTATGATGAGTCGGCCGGAGTGTCCGCTGACCGAAAGGATTAAATAAGGGCTGCAACATAACCCCGCGGCAAAGACGCTTCTAGACTATGTTCTTGAAGGCAAGACCCGAACTTTCTAGTGCAAGGACGATCTCCTCTACACAAAAGGGAGGAGACTTTACGTTCCGTCTTTCGGAAAGCTACGAAGGAGATCTTCCGCCGACCGAAAGGATTAAAGAAGGGCTGCAACATAACCCCGCGGCAAAGACACTTCTAGACTATGTTCTTGAAGGCAAGACCCGAACTTTCTAGTGCAAGGACGATCTCCTCTACACAAAAGGGAGGAGACTTTACGTTCCGTCTTTCGGAAAGCTACGAAGGGAGATCTTGCGAGAATGCCACGATTCAAAGTGCGGGCCACCCCGGGAGCCCGTCACCCCATGGCGCTCATAGAAGATCAATATTTTTGGCCACATCTATGTAACGATGTAGAAGCTTATGTGAGAACCTGTCTCGTGTGTCAACAAGATAAACTGGAGGAAAAATGTCCCACTTTGGACTAGTCTAACCGTTGCAGATCCCTGGAGAGACCATGGGAAAGTGTTTCAATGGACTTCATCGTTGTGTTGCCCAAGTCCAAAGGATGTCGAACTTTGATTGTTGTTGCCGGTCGATTCTCTAAGTATGCAACGTTTCGTACCGGCCTCGGATGATTGTTCGGCCGAGGGGGTGGCCCCGTTGTTCTTAAAGCATGTTGTAAAGCATTGGGGTGTGCCACGGATGATCGTGAGCGATCAAGATCCTCGATTCAAGGGTCGATTCGAGACCGAGCTTTTCAAGTTGCTCTGTACCAAGTTGAACTTTTCCACCAATCTCCACCCGCAAACCGATGGCTAGACCGAGTGAGTGAATGCGCTCTTGGAGGTATACTTACGACACTGCGTAAGTGCGATCCAAAGAGATTGGGCCAAGCCGATCGATGTGGTGCAATTCTCATACAACTTGTAGTGAAGCGAATCGATGGGGAAAAGTTTCTTTGAGATCGTGATGGGACAACGAGCCGCTTACTCCAAATGCGGTTGCAACGGGTTATCGTGACAGTAGTCCGGCAATACAACAATATGCCATCAAGTGGCAAGAAGAAGCCGACTTAGCTCGTACTTGTCTCCACAAGGCTTCGAAGAGGATGAAGAAGTGGACCGGTCGGAAACAATGACACATAGAATTCCAAATCGGAGATCAAGCTCTTTGTAAGCTGCTCCTACGGTGCAAGGGGGTATACAAAGCGCCGCTGCGTCGACACGAATGGCTGTTTCATGTGGTGCAGTGAATCGGAAAGGTGGCGTATAAGCTGGAACTCCCTATGAAATTGAAGATTCATCCAAGTGTTCCACGTGAGCATGCTTAAGCCACTTCACTTGGATGAGGAGGAGCCAAAAAAGGGGGGAATCACAGCAAGCCGCCTTGGGGGCGAAAACATCCTACGATTGGGACGTTGAATGCATTTTGGTCGATCGAGTCATAAGGAAACGTTACCGGGCGCCTAAGCATGAATACTTGATTCAATGGAAGGGTCTCCTAGAAAGCGAGGATAACCGGGAGCCGGAGGAAGCACCGTGGCGATTCCGGAAGAACATTGAAGCCTTCCATGTGGAGAGAGGCAAGCGTCGCCCGTTTAAGTGGGAGAGAATATCACGGCTCGATAGTTTGTCCAACAAAGATGGGCCATGACATGATGCATGACATGATCCATGAATCAAATGGAATGATGTTGGGCTGCCCAAACCGACCCGACCCGGCTGAGCATTATCCAAGAAGGTTGGGAATGCAAATAGACGTGACTCTTGAGCTAGAGTGTCCACATTCATCGACGGGCAACGTGCATGATGCAGGAAGCGTGCGTGCATGATGCGGGCATCATGTAGTGTAAAGACAACACATTAACATACGACTAAAACAAGACAAATTCAGGAAGACCAATAATCACCTGCGAGCTGTCCCTTTGTGTGTATAAATAGTGATTCTCCCCTCACTTGTAAACCACCTGAGCAATAATACAAACTCAGATTCCCTCCACTCTCTTTTTGATTGTGTGATCTTGTGCGAGTGTGTTCAAGTGTGTTCAGTTCAGTTCCAATTACCCGACCTTCGAGCATGAGTGTATGTAGGCTGACTTGGGAATCATTTCCTAAGGTCGCATGGATCGTGGGATCGCTAAATAAACTCTCGGTTCGTGACAATAGTCTATCACTATTCAAAAAGACTGCCAACTCATGCCAAGTCCCTCTCAAAAACACAAGATCCCTTTCAATCCGAATTGAGTTAGACCCACATGCAGCCTACAAGATCCAATAACTAAGGTAAACCATTGCACATACATCTGATTTTGCCCAAACGCTCCTCCTGTGCAACGGCGATCTACCACAGATCCACGCCACGGCAGCAAAAAGTTACAACCGACTCCAAGTCCCGATGGCCCAAAAGCAGCTCGTCCCCGAAGGTTTCAGATGGTAAAGAGCCCTGGTACAAGGGAAAGTACTACGGTCATTTTTCCTAGCCTGAGAGGGTCACCAAATAGCCTAAGCGCCTAAGATTAACAATGCTCATCCCGACCATCTAGGTTCAAACCCATGATCCAGGCTAACAGGGATTGGCATAGCCGTCACTGTCTACTAGGCCAGACTAGACTGTCTGCCTGCCTACGACTCGCTCAGGCTATCAACAGTTGAAGAAAGAAAGGAATTCGGTCATTACAAGCCCTCCAGTTGCAACTGTTACGCCGTGTTGGTAGCAAAGCTTATGATTAGCAACCCATTGCCTAGTTACCAGTGACTGCGCAATTACATGATTGCATCTCAAGCAAACTCTGGATACGCATAACCAATAAGAACATGAAAATCCTACCATCATTCAATATTGAAGAAAGAAAGCCACTTTTGCAGAGTTAAATTAGTCTAAGACTCAGGTTTTCACCTGCTTGTTCCATCAACTTCGGCTGAATATCAGTTTGACTTAAAAGAGAGATTATAGCACAAGATAACTTTCAAACAAGGGTTGGAAGAGCTGCAGGGGCTGAATGTTTTCAGCTTCGGGAGAAACAAAAGGAAACAGAAAGAGATGACAAAAAAGGAACACCCCTTTTAATTGTAGACCATGTACTTCGGCGTAGCACTAAACTTTTGGTAACCTTTGATGACTTTATTCACAGCATCAAGGAAGTCTTTCTCCGTCACGGTCTTCCGGCGGGCTCGGATTGCATACATTCCTGCTTCCGTGCACACACTCCTTATGTCAGCTCCTGCAATTACAATTTGATGTCAGAAATGAAAACAAAACAAGGCAGCACCACTCCTGGAGCATATGTTGAACATAAGAACTCCACCAATTAGTGCCTTAGTCAAAGAAATTGAAAAGAAAACTAAGTGTATGATCAGCAATTTGCTCAACAGCTACTGATCCTCACCAGTCGAGTTCGGACAAAGGCGAGCAAGGAGTTCAAATCGAATATCTCTCTCACAGTTCATAGTTCGCGTGTGAATCTTGAATATCTGTGTCCTGCTCTCTAAATCAGGAAGACCAAATTCAACCTTACGATCCAATCTTCCAGGACGTAACAGTGCAGGATCTAGAGTGTCTGGCCTGAAATATAAAACCCCAGTGAGCAGAATATGTAAGGTCATTAACATAACAAAGTTAAACCCAATCCTCTACTGTTATCTTTCACAAATCCTCGTAAAGGTACTCAAAAACCTATTCGATAATTTCAAGTTCTTCCACGGTGGATTTGAATACTGCATTCCAGGAACAATCAGAAACAAACAAAACCTCGCTTTAAACTACGTTAAGTGAATCAACAAAATAAGAGAAAAAGAAAAGCATCATCCTAAGCATACAAAGCCAGATGGGCAGATGCATTTTGAGGATTTTTTTTTTTTGTCAGAAAGCATTTTGAGATATTTCCCCGTTGTTACTTATTATTTGGAAAAAAAAAAAGGCCAATGATGTGAAGTTGTCAGGTGGCTAATTTGCAAGACAAAGGCGGTCATTTACAGCAAGAAATAACACAATACCTATTTGTTGCCATGAGAACTTTGATGTTACCGCGAGCATCAAAACCGTCAAGCTGGTTTACAATTTCAAGCATTGTTCGTTGAACTTCATTGTCTCCACCCACGCCATCATCAAAACGGGCACCCCCAATAGCATCAACTTCATCAAAAAACACAATGCAAGCCTTCTTGGATCGTGCCATCTGTAGGCAAATACGACGATAAGTTAAGAAATTTCAACATTCAAATCATCAAATAAGTGTAGATGATTCAATTACGAAATTCGAATCATTCACCTGAAATAGTTCTCGAACCATACGAGCTCCTTCACCAACATATTTTTGAACAAGCTCACTCCCGATGACACGAATAAAACAAGCATCGGTTCTGTTAGCAACAGCTCTCGCTAGAAGTGTTTTACCAGTTCCTGGTGGCCCATAACAGAGAACACCCTTAGGAGGATCGATTCCGAGCTTCACAAATTTCTCTGGATGAAGCATCGGCAACTCAACAACCTAGACACATTAGGAACTCAAAAGCATGAAACTAATGATCTTAATCTCCTCAATGCATTGACAAAATGTAGGCATGACATCATGTTCACAGACTAGAGAATGGAAAAGAGATTAAAAGCAAAATGAAAATGAGCCACAAACTATCTGGAAGTGCGCAAGACTTACTTCACGCATTTTCTCTATTTGTTCCTTACATCCACCAACATCATTATACGTCACATCTGGCTTCTCTTCCACCGTCATCATTGTCACACTTGGGTCAATTTTTGGAGGCAAGGGAATCTGAATCTGATATTTATTCCGATCGACACTGAAATGACAAGATTGGAGTCAAACATGAAGACGACTTTCTTAATCCACAATATCAAACGATATGCAAGTCCCAAGTGCCATGCAACTAAAGGAACTCATGACATATTCAGTGTGCTCAAAACTTTAGAAGAAAACCAAACAATTACAATCAAGTAATGGATAGAAGAAAATCAAAATCATGCAGATTCACCAAGCCTGACACATCCAGGGAAAAAATGTACCGAGGCACCACAGGACAGAACAAGCACCATACCATGATTTTTTGGAGCTTGTGATTCAAAAAGAAAAAGAACGATAAAAGGGATACAAAGTCTGACTGTCAATGATAAACCAGATGCTACTACAACAGTGATACCTAGATAATTCACAATTCACCTACCCCACACGCATGCCCTCTTCGATGTCGGTGGGTGAAACCTTGTCACCAAGCCCAACAACAAACTGCAAATCACAGTAACATCATATCAGACCATCTGAATGAGAGAAAAGGATGAGGAATACAAACATAATACAAGCGCAAAAAAGGCTCAAAATTCCTCCTAGATTTTGATGGAGTGCATCAACTTCATTTTCATATTTCAATAACACAAAAGTGCATGCTCAAATGACAAAGATCAGTTGAGCAAAAAAAATGACAAAGATCGATGCTTCATGAATTTATGGATGAGAAATAGTCAGCATACCTTTGCAATTTGCTTGACATTTATAACATACTTGGCATCCTCAGTATTTGGACTGATTATTTTGGTACATCTAGCCACCTAAGTCACAAAAGGGCCCAAGATTCCAATTATACAAAAACATTTACTGTCTAGAACAGGTTTCAAAAACATAGACAGAAATCCTACCTGAAGAGGCTGCTCCTCTTGCATCATCTGTTTGTCTGAAACAAGATCCCATTGGCTGGGTGCAGCCAAGCCAGTATCAGACTCCTTGATACCTAGGGCACAAGCAAATAATATACAAGAGAGCAGTCAAACTAGAAAGCCTACGATCTTGTAAAATCTTAAGCCACTCTAGCATTTCTACAGTCCATTCTGCTTTGGTCACACATATCATACTCCATTTTGATCAAGATCAACATAAAAGAAGCCTCCAATTTTAATTCTGGAATTCCACGTTTGCGCACAGGTGTACTGGTAGCAATTGTCACCGAAAGACAGAAATGAGTTTATGTATCAAAGTTACACATACCCAACCAAGCTTTCAGCTCATCATGTGAATGTGAAACATAAAGATACACAGTCCGGGTCTGCTCTTAATCAACGTCGAATATTAAATTCAGATTGATTTTTCATATGGAAAGAAGGATACGAAATTCTTCAACTCGATGCTATATCTCTACTGGCTTTTCACGTGGAATACAAATGACGCAATACATGCTACTAAAGAAACTATTAACCAGGATGTTTGGGGAAGACATACCACATAAGTCATTGACCTTCTTAGCCATCTCCTTGATCTCCTTTTCGGCTTTCTTTATACTTGTAGAATACGGTCCCAACCCCTGCATGATCCAACGAAAGAAAGGACGTCAACTCGCAAAACTCATGACCCAGAAGACCAAAATGGAAACAAGTATTGGTAGCCAGACTACTCGAAAGAAACATGAAATACAACGGCACTCCGAATCATCGTCTCAGCACTCGATGCCGCAAACTAGGAAAAAGAAACCCTTCAGTCTGAAGGACACGAAACAACTGCACAAAACTAGAGGACAGTATCATCTTCCTCCTAGCGTCGACAGAACAAACGGTTATCAGCAGACACCAGCATTCAAAATCAACAAATCTAAGCAATCACTGGACTCAGTTGCCCCAAATTCTTCCGCTACAGGCGCAGGAACAAGGTCAAGGAACGATTCGATTATTAGGGTTTTATTTTTTTGGGGGAGGAATTGGGAGGAACGTACGTAGGTCTTGAGGAGGGCGATGTCGTCTTCGTCGAGAGGGCGAGGGTTCTTCTCGTCCTTGATCTCATCTTCTGGTTCAGGCGCCATTTTTTCAGGCTCGATCGAGTCGCAGTCGCTCTCCTCCTCCCCTTCTCTGGTGGTCTCCGATGCTTACTTGCGTCTTGGGGAAGAGGAGTGCTCCGTTGGAGGATTTACTCCGGAAAGGGAAGGTCACATGATATGCAGGTGGGATTTGTTGTATCAATTATTCGACCCGGGTTCATTTTCTTGGGCCGCTCCAGCCCATACTCTAGTGGAGGATTTCTAGAGATCTTTGGCCCGGTTTATGGAAGATGTTCGCAAAAACATCGACACACCGAATAGAGTTAGCTTTTTTTTCTCTCTCTCTCTCAACAACGATTTAAATTTATCAACTTTAATAAGAATTTAGCTATCTTTATTTGAATGATATACCAACTTTATTTTCGATTAAATTTCCAACTTATTATAAGTTACCGGATCCCATTTGAGTTACTTATCGAGGATTATTTGGGTTTTTTTTTTTCGCATTGACTTATATGTGTTTACCAATCTTCATTTGTGTGTATCACTGGCTTTTCTTTCAACGGGTTACTAATTTGTTTTGATTTATCAAGTCTTATGTGAGATGCTTACCAACATTTCTTTGTTTTTCCTTTTTATTTTACCAACTTTTCGATGAACTTATCGATTTTTATATGCCTTACTTACAAACCCATTAAATCTATCAACTCTTTTTTAGAAATTAGCAATCTTAATTGGGTTAATCACCAAATTTTATTCGATGAAGTTATTAACAAATTTTGCGTTGCCGATTCTTAGTTAAGTTCAGTACAACATTCATTTTTTTTTATCAGCTACTCTTGTCTAACAAAAGAAATTATCTTATCATTTTAGGAACTTTTATTTACCATTCTTACCAACAACTTAAATTTATTAATTAGTATATAAAATCACCAGCATTTATAGAGTAACTTATTAATTTTCTACGGCAAACTTACCAAATAATAATAATTTTCTGCTCTATTTTCAACAACAAAAAAGTGGAAATCCGTTGGAGCGTAAGATAAAGTTAGAAAATGCCGGACCCTCCCACATAAACACAATGGAATATTCCAAATAAAAGTTTGAAGTGCCATTATTTTCTCAAATAAGAATCGAAGTGGACATTATTTCTAATAAAGGCTTGAAGTGCCCTAATTTTCTCAAATAAAGCGCACGAAAGGACATTGTTTCAAATAAGGGTATGAAGTGGTTATATCAATCTCAAAGAAAAGCTTGACTTCACCGGCCGAAGAACATTTTCATATTTACTTTTTTGAATTTTTCCTTCTTTTTTTCCTTTTTTTTTCTTCACCTTTTCTTTTTTTTCCCTCTTTCCCTCGACTCTTGCATGAGGCCAAAACCTCTACCAGCCATCGACGAGCTCCAACAACGGCCGGAGGAAAGAGAGAAAAAAAGAAAAGTAAAGTAAAAAATAATTATTTTTAAAAATATATTAAGATTTTTTTACTAAAATACCCCTTCCTCCAACCGCCAAACCGGTCACATGCTCATCGACCGGCCAAAAGTCTCTATTTGAGACTATTTGGTCACTTTAAGTCTATTATTTGAAATAAGATCCACATCATGCCCTTATTTGAGAAAATGAGAGCATGTCAAGCCTTTATTTGAAATTTTTCTTGAATACATGGGATGATATGTGGGGTTAAAAAATAAAAATTGGGTTTATTAAGCCGGCAATTTAGAGGGTAACACGCGTCTCTAGATCCATGTGAAACCATATGGGAAATCCCCAAGAGTTATGACCTTTAAATATGTAGTTTTAAAGTATTTTAGGTACTGCTCCTTAAAAATAACTTAATTGAACTTTTCAAAAAGGGTTAAGACCTAACAGGGTTAATGAAATATTTTAGAATTTGATTGCATTATGTACACAAATTTTAGGATTCCTTGAGCAATTTCCCTCGTACACGTCTTTGATGTATCAACATGTGTTCCAATCTCCAAAAATAGAATGACCAAGCACCATGAAGATGATAATCAAGTTCAGACAAGACTCGCATGGGTTCTGTGCTCATATCTTCCAACTTTTGAGGCAAACTTACACTACTCAACATGATTTCGAAGCCTGTTGAATTTTTAGGCCATCATCACCTTGTTTACCAAGAATAACGGACACAACCAAAAGACATCACCGAGTAGGTTAAGACCTTTCAAATCAACAACCACAATATTAGAACTTTACACCCCATCAAAGTCCTTTCATTTACAATATTATTAAGCTCGAATCGACAATGGAGGATTTCATTGTATCATTCCGGATGAAACGGATTTTTTCTCTTCTAATGGATTTCGAAAGAGTTAGGGCTCGCATGGCAACCATTCTTTCGAAAAAGTGATTCTAATTATAATGATTTTTTTTTATTTTGTTTTCCTGGATGAGTTTTAGAAAATCGGAATGTGTTTGACAACTATACGAAATTCTTGTTCCTAGAATAGTAACACGTTTGGTAACTATACAAAATTTTTGTTCCCAAGAACAATTTCTCTTCCCAATTTTTTTCATTTAAGTCAAATAATTATGTGGTTACTTTGTAAAATTTTATCCTAAATTAAAGGCTAATTTTCAATGCACACTAAAATAATTTAAGATGCACTATTTTTTTAAGCATATAAAAAATGAAACACAAATTTTAATCCTTGACTTTGGGAGGAGAGTGGCATTTTGAAATAAAAAGAGAGGAAAAAGGAAGAGGGAAGTCGTAAGACCATATATAAAGCCCATGTTCACGCAAGTGCAACGACACAGGATACAATGAAGATGTACTTAATACTTGACTTTGCTGCTTGTTACGTCCCTTTGCATAAGTATATGTCGATGTAATTGTGGACATGTTTTGCGTAAATGACATTCAATGAGCATTTTGCACATGTTACTAGCATGCATAAATGTCAACTTGTAAGTTCCTTTATGTCATACCAAATTGAGCCTAGGTTTTGGAAACTAGTGTAATGGAGCTTGGACTACGTGAAATAAATGAGTATTTTTCGACAACATATTGAGCACCGCACAACAAGTATGACTTCAAAAGTTTAGTGGTATGGAAAATTTGCTCAAACAATTTAGCAACAACACAATTAGCATGCGAAAGTAGAAGAAAGCGCAACAATGGTCATTAAAGAAATTCATGGCAAAAGAAAGACGCAATAGTGGTTGTTAAAGAAATTCCAATAGTAGATGAAAGGCATGAAAAAGAAATTAGTGTGCCGGAAAGCATAAAAATATATGTCATTGCAATAAGAGATAGATCACAAACAATGATCATGTTAGTTGCTAAAAGCAGCTAAACCTAGAATCCACAAAAAAAAAAAAGAAAAAACTACACTACTTTATTGGTCCCACAATCCAGTGACTATCAATCTAAAAAGCTGCTTGTCTTCTTGTCCTTTGTTGAAACATGTTGGGGAATGCCACTTTATTGGCCACAAGTTGAGTTCTTCGTTGAGGTATTGGTACGGCTTGCATGATCATCTCTCCGACCCTTTCCCTATTTGGCACTTATACTCTTAAACCGACATGACTGGATTTTACAATGAACCAAAAAAGCAAGTAAAAACTCAAGTCCAAACAAAACTCCCACTTACAGCCCCATCAACATGAGTTAATATACTTTCACTAGCAAATTGTACCTTAGATATATCATAACAAATATTTTGCTTACTATGATAAACATAAATCTTGCAAAGTACTTAAAAATAAGATTACAAAAGTAAAAAACACAAGGTCATGAAATTTCAGCCATATTGTTATCCCTTGCCATTTGATTTGCAATACTTTTGATGAGTATGTTTATCTCAGTAGCCTTCTTATGAGATATATCATCTACAACCTTTTCTTGTATAGGTTCACAGCGAATACTCCGGATCACCATATCGGGAAAATTTTTCGTCCATCATGTCTTGGTCACGAATGTAATTATGAAGAGCACAACATGCAATTACAATACATGCTTGCTTTCAAACCGTAAATTGAGATATATGTCTCAAAATGGAAAAGCAGTTTTTTAATACCCCAAATGAACTTTCAATGACATTCCTTAGTGAAAAGTGCTTATGGTTGAACATTTCTCTTGCTATTCTCGGGTCATCTTCCTCTACCCCTATAATCGTTCGGATGATACTTTTCACCTTTAAACGGAAGTTAAAAATCACGAAAGTGCAAAGCATATCCGGAATCTACCACGTTGTATTTACTTATAACAAGGAATATATACATTTGTTATGATATGTAGTTGCAATACAATCATAAAGGAAATACTTCTTATGGACAAAGTAAATACCTAGTGGTGGTCGAGGAAATTGCAACCGATGAGTTTCTAGTGTTGCCTGAGAGGACTCGACAATCGTTGGCAAATCCTTCCCACCTAGCATACACAAAAGTAAATTTCATATCAAATGAACAAACACGCAACACATACTTGGGTGGTAATCCCTTTCTTGCCTTTATACGATATTTGCTTCGACACAAGAACAGGAGCATTAATTTAAGTGTCACCAATAGCACTCTATGCAACCCTGCGATTTCATGAAAATCTAGTGTTATATAATATTATCAACTATATGTATTTGATGGTGTAACAATATTGTGAAAATCATACCTTGAAATAGTATTTATGGTTACGATTCCATAAGAATCTCCTCTAGGATATCATCAAAGGAAAGTGGTTCGATAATCTCTTTTGCTAGTTTGAGAAATGCTTTCAACACAATAATGAAATACGTGCCGATTGTTTATCCCGAACATTGGAATCTCTCACATAAATCTCTGTTAAGAGTTACCATGACCAACCAAAGATAAGAAAAACCCAACTTGTTCATCTACCCTAACATACCGACTATCTTCCGACCCAACCTCTTGTCGTCTTTAAATTACGTAGGTTCAAAAAAACATGTCTCTCCAATCTAAAGGCTTCATATATTCTATCTGAATGTCCATAAAGAATCTCTCTTACCCATTCGGCTCCCGACAATTGACAGTTCCTAATAGGTTCTTTCGTATGTGGGGACATGTCCATCATAACAATGCATAATCATATTATGTAAATATCATACTCATCCAAGGAATGATCAACTTGTGCTACTTGGCCATTAGACTCACTATTTTGTCCCCCTCCCATTGTACCTATGCCATCACACAAATACAAGAACATTAATAGAGATATCTCGGGAAAAGAAAAACCCAATACCAATCAATAACATAAGTCGTAGAGTGAAAGCAAACCAAATATAAAAATCACATGCAATCCATTGTGGGATGAAACCCAAATAACATCATAACATAAGTCATAGAGCAAAACAAAACCAAACATAAAAATCCTACGCAATCCATTGTGGGATGAAAGCCAAATACCATCATAACATAAGTCATAGAGTAAAATGAAACCAAATATAAAAATCCCACACAATCCTCGAGCACATTTTCCAACATCTACTAAAGATGTTGGAGAAGTTCATTTCTCATCTCGGTTGGAGTTTGGATGAAAGTCACCCTCCATGTGGCACTATCTATTGCTCGTTCCAATGCTTTGTGATAAAGATCCGAATCCATTTCAAACATGTTAAGTAGGAAATTAATCACAACAAATACAAAGAAGGGGTGTATGGGGAGTGATGTGACTAGTAAAGTGGCAGCAGAGTCACTCTGTTGAAATCTTCTCTTGTAATACTCTTTCTTCTCCTCCTTGTTATTTGGAGTCCTATCCAAGTTGTGTTGTCCACTTGTAAAGACTTCTTGATCAATGGGATGCTCACCAAAGTCTTAGGATCATCGTCTATATGACCACCATGATTGTCACCTTCCTCCGATACCATCAAATCTTCCACATTTCCTATTGTTTCCTCCCCAATAACATAGGTATCACTAAATATAATAGACAACTCAAAGTATTGAGGAAACTCATACCTCATTGAATTTTACACACTCAATATTATCCTACATGTTTCATAATAATGACATACTTCAACAACATAAGCAAACCTCTTAAAACACACATACATAATGGTCTCAAAATGACCAAAAGTTAAATGATACCTTGATGTGCTTTTCCGTGGATCATTAAAACTATTTTATTTACATAATCCCACCCAAATCCGAATTATGAAAGAAGCTTCTTAAAACTACCAAAACAATTTCATTTTGTTCTTCATCTATGATTGCTTATATTTGAGTCTCGCCAAGTATTGAATTGCCGTATGATTTTTCACTTTTGTTGAAAGTACAAGAGGTGCGACTTTCCTTTTTACCTCTTCTACAACAAACTTATAAGAGGTTGGTGAAAGGGTCGGTCCACTTTGCATTAAATTCATCTTTCGGGATGCCTTGCTACTTCATAACATAACATCGATTGCATATATATATAATTGCTTATGTTTGTCTTGCTCGAGTATTCAATTCAACCCACATGATTTTCCACCCCGCTTTGTTGAAAATACAAGAGGTGCGACTTCCCTTTTTTACCTCTTCTACCATCAAACTTATAAAGAGGTTAAAGTGAAAGGATCGGTTCACTTTGCATTAAATTCATTTTTTGGGATGCCTTGGCTATTACACGCAACCATAACATAATCATATGCATATCCACCACCACACAATTTTTCGGGAAGCAAACAAGAGGGAAATGCAATTGGATCTAGAATTGCTATGTTCGAAACCTATATTTATAGCAAAGCTAATAGAAATTGAAACTTGGTACACCGATATGACTATACAAATTTAGTCGAGTGCATCAAGAAATCTAGCAAAACAACAACAAATAGCTCCAAGTTACGGTTCGAAAAAAATTATAGCAAGGTGAGTACAAGTTGCGGTTCAAAAAAAGTTGCATATAATGATCTAGAATTGCTACGTTACGCTTCCATATGGGATTTGCTCCAAGTTTTAGTTAAAAAAAATTACAATAACTTGGACTTTTGATCGAGACAATGATTGATTCTCCGGATAGATCAAATCAAATGTGATTTGTAAATATTCTAGGATCTTAAGAGAGGGATAGAGAAAATACCCAAAGGTTATATCTGTTACTTAATAACTTAATTGAAAGAGTATGGGAGAGAAACTATTTGTAAAGCGAGAGAGACACCTAAAACTTACTTAAGACTCACCTACTTACTAATTTCTAATAATGCCGAGTATACTTCAACATGATTACAAAGTGAATCCTTAACCCAGGATAGTGCAATATCAAATTAACAAACCTACCTCTAATTCTTAGCGGTAGGAATTGACTTTAGCAAAACGAGGAATAGTAGATCTATATGCTAGCAATGACGAGCTGAATGAATATATCCTTTTACGAATGTAATATTCTATAGTAATGCAACCCCTCAATGGACAAAGAGTGACTAAAGAAGCCGGGATGCAAATAGCTCATCTCGTCGCTCGATTAGGGCGGCCCTATCCGAGATCGGCAAGCGCCGCCATACTCGTGCTTGGGCAACGAGACGGCGAGGGGTTGCCCTAATCGGGCTCAAGGCAAGAAGACAAGAAGGAACCGATTCTTGCGAAACTCACCGGAGTCGTTCAATGAGGACAACGAATGGCGGCGGTGGAGCCGGCAAGTCACGGGAGGGGCGGAGGACGGCATGAATTGAGCCATGGACAAGAGAGTCTCGTTGTCTTGTGTTTCGAAAGGTCGAGCGAAGTGATGAGAGAGAGAAAGTAAGGAAAGATAATGCTTTTGTGTTTCTCAAAAGTGGTTATTTTTCCAAAACCAACTTTTTTTGTACTTATTTTTGCTTCAAAATTGATTTCGTAAACGGAATTAGAATCGGAATTGTTTATGTTACTAAACATGATTCTCATTTTTTTAACAAAATCTCAAAATCAGAATGGTTGCCATATAAGCCCTAGATAACTTGTAACCAAACATGTTTGGTTTCATTTTACTCTATTACTTATGTTATGATGTTATTTGGCTTTCATCCCAAAATGGATTATGCGTGCGAGTTTTTTATTTGGTTTGCTTTCACTCTACAACTTTTGTTATTGGTCGTTATTGGGTTTTTTCCAAGATATCTATATTAATGTTCATGGATTTATATGATGGCATTGGTACTATGAAAGGGGGGACAAAATAGTGAGTCTAATTGCCAAGTAACACCAATTGATCATTACTATGAGTATGAAATTGATATAATAATAATATGGCTATGCATTGTTATGATGGACATGTCCATGCATACAAAGGAACCTATCGGGAACAGTTAATTGTCAAGAGCCGCATGGGTAAGGGAGATTCTTTGTAGACATTCGGATAGAGTATATGAACCATTTAGGTTGGAGAGACATGTTTTTCTAAACTTATGTAATTAAATGATGACAAAATTTTGGTTGGAAGATAGTCGGTATATTGGGGTAGATCAACAAATTGGTATCTTTTTATCTTTAGTTGGTTATGGTAAATCTAACAGAGATTTATGTAAGAGATTCGAACGTTCGGGATAAACAATTAGCATGTATTTCACTATTGTGTTGAAAGCATTTCTCAAACCGCAAAAGAGATTATCGGACCACCTTCCTTTGATGATATCCCGGAGAAGATTCTTATGGATCGTAACCATAAACCATAAATGCTACTTCAAGGTATGATTTTCATAGCATTGTTACATCGTCAAATACATTTAGTTGATAATATTGTATAACACTAGACTTTCATGAAATCGTAGGGCTCATAAGTGTCATTGATGGCACCCACATTAATGCTTTTGTCCCCTGTGTAGAAGCAAATCCCGGATAGATGTAGGAAAAGGACTACCACCCGGAATGTGATGCGTGTTTGTTCATTCGATATGAAATTTACTTTCGTGTATACTAGGTGGGAAGGATTTGCCAACGATTCTCAAGTCCTCTCGGCAACACTCGGAGACTCTTTCGTTGCCATTTCCTCAACCATCACTAGGTATTTGCTTTGTCCATAAGGAGTGATTTTATTTATGATTGTATTACAATTGCATGTCATAAAAAAATGTATATATACTTTATTGTAGGTAAATACTACATGGTAGATTTCTAATTATGCAGCACTTTTGGGATTTTTAACTCCATTTAAAGGTGAACGGTATCATCCGAACCATTATAGGAGTAGACGGAGACAACCCAAATAGCAAGAGAAATGTTCAACCATAGGCACTCTTCACTAAGAAATGTCATTGAGAGATCAATTGGGGCATTGAAAAATCGGTTTTCCATTTTGAGGTAAATGCCTCCATTTACGATTGGAAAGCAAGCATGTATTGTAATTGCATGTTGTGCTCTTCATAATTATATTCGTGACCAAGACAAGATGAAAACAAAAATTTTCCCGATATGATGGATCCAGAGTACCCATGTGGACCTATACAAGAAGAGGTTGCAGTTGATATATCTCATGAAGAGGCCACTGAGATAAACATGCTCAAGAAAAGTATTGCAAATCAAATGGCAAGGGATAGCAATATGGCTGAAATTATATGACTTTGTGTTTTCAATTTTTGTAATCTTATTATTTAAGTACTTTGCAAGAATTATGTTTATCGTAGCAAGTAAAACATTTATTATGATGCATTTAAGGTATAATTTGCTAGTGAAAGTATATTGCCTCATGTTGATAGGACCGTAAGTAGAGGTTTTGTTTGGACTTAACTTTTTACCGGCTTTTTTGGTTCATTGTGAAATCTAGTCATGTCGCTTAAGAGTACAAGTGCTAAATAGGGAAATGGTCGGAGATATGATGATCATGCAAGCCGCACCAACACCTCAATGAAGAACTTAGCTTGTGACCAACAGAGTGGCATTCCCCAACATGTTACAAGAAGGGACAAGAAGACAAGCAGCTTTTAGATTGATAGTCCCTTGATTGTGAGATCAATGAAGTAGTGTAGCTTTTTCTTGTTTTGTTTTGATGTGGATTCAGGGTTTAGCTATTTTAGCTACTAACATGATCATCTTTTGTGATCTCTGTCACTGCAATGAAATATTTTTTCTTCTTTCCGGAACACTAGTTTCTTTTTCATGCCTTTCATTTGCCATTGGAATTTCTTTAACAGCCACTATTACGTCTTTCTTTTGCCACCGGAATTTCTTTAACAACCACTATTGCATCTTTCTTTTGCTTTTCGGCACACTAATCATGTTTTTATCGAATTGTTTGAGCAAATTTTCTGCACCATCTAACTTTTGAAGCCATACTTGCTGTGCATTTCTCAATATGTTGTCCAAAAATACTCATTTATTTCACATAGTCC
Organism: Rhodamnia rubescens; assembly: GCA_021437795.1. Taxonomy (NCBI): domain Eukaryota; kingdom Viridiplantae; phylum Streptophyta; class Magnoliopsida; order Myrtales; family Myrtaceae; genus Rhodamnia; species Rhodamnia rubescens. The sequence continues at coordinate 853,545 of JAILYA010000046.1, forward strand.
AAGCTCCATTACACCAGTTTGCAAAACTTAGGCTCAATTTGGTATGACATAAAGGAACCCGCAAGTCCACATGTATGCATGTCTAGTAACATGTGCAAAACACTCATTGAATTTCATTTTCGCAAAATATGTCCACGATTACATCAACATATGCTTACGCAAAGGGATGTAACAAGCAGCAAAGTCAATTATTAACTACATCTTCATTGTATCCTCGTGTCGCTGCACTTGCGTGAACGTGGGCTTTATATATGGTCTTACGGCTTCCCTCTTCCTTTTTTCCTCCCTTTTTATTTCAAAACATCACTCTCCTCCCAAAGTCAAGTATTAAAATTTGTGTTTCATATCGATACGCTAAAAAAATAGTGTATTTTAAATTATTTTAGTGTACATTGAAAATTGATCTCCAATTTAGGATGAAATTTTACAAAGTAACTACATAATTATTTTACTTAAATGAAAAAAATTGGGAACGGAAATTTTGTGCGGTTGCCAAATGTGATTCCTGTTCCAAGAACAGAAATTGTATGCGATTATCAAACACGTTCGATCCTCGAAACTCATCTAGAAAACATAATAAGAAAAAATCATTTTAATTAGAATCATTTTTTCGGAACGGAATGGTTGCTAGGGATTAGCATAGTTCCAAGGTAGAACGGGAACCGAAGAACCGAAACCGATTCTCGGTCCGATTCCAGGTTCCAATGAGCTAGGGTCCATTTCCTGGTTCTATTTTTCTCGGGAACCGCCAATCCCGATTCTCGGTTCCCTGTGGAACCGAACCGGAACTGGAGAAAGTTTAGTGCTAGAAGCTTTATTGTCAAGTAGGGTCTTCGAAAGGAAATGAATAGAATGAAGCAGTTTTTTATGACATGCTTGAAGATGAATTGCAGAGGAATTTTTAGACCAGACTGATCGACTCAAGTAGAAAATGGGAGCTAAAAGGGCGAAATCACAATTGACCATCTGAGCACCATGGAAAGACTTTAAAGGAATAATACATTAATTTATAACCAACACAGAAATCTAGGTCATGCAAAACTGGGTTTCATTTCATGCGTTGTTAGGTCATACTTCGTATGAAATTTGCATCTGGAGTCAGCATCCTCATTTGCAGACAAGCCACACTTCTGTTTAAAGAATTACTTGGTCATTCGTTTTCTCTTTCACTAGGAAACATCCTTATCTACCTAACATAACAAACTGTAACAATGGCCATGCTATGTAGGATTGATCAATAGACACACTATGACACTCATCAGAAACAACAATATTTGGGATCGAAGGGAGAGGAAGAGTGGTACTCGTTATCGCACCCTTAGGGAAAAATACATCTCATCTAGGTTTTTTTCGGCTCTTACAAAACAGAACACTGATAAAAAGTCTTGAAGTCTTCATAAAGAGAGACAGAAATGGGAGAAGTCGGAACATACGCTTTCACAAACAAAGTAAATGAATAACTAGGACACCAGATTTAATCTCATTTTTGTTGTGGCTCTCACTCTCATTTTGTTTAATTAAGTATGAAAAAATAATGGAGAATAAATAGAAATTGACGGGTTCTCGTGAACCCTAAAATCGGACCCTGGAACCTGTGATAGGGTAGGTTTCAAGTTCCACGGTATGCGGGGGTAGGTTCAGGGTTCCACGATATGCGGGGTAGGTTCAGGTTCCACGGTATGCGGGGTAGGTTCCAAGTTCCAAAAAATAAAGAACTTGCTCTAGTAGACGGAACCTGGAACCGCTCACCTCTAATGGTTGCCATGCAAGCCCCTAATTTCCGAGTAACTTGATGGTAAGTTGTCAACAATTTTGTGAAAGCGCTAACTTGATTTTTTATGTACAATTTATCCTTACTTTTACTAAATTTATTTATTTATCTCTCTTCTTGATAGTGCCTTATATTTACCGGCGTTTATAAAAATTTACCAATTTTTTTTTAGTGACTTACCAACTTTTTTCCGATTCAATTTAGTTCTAATTTACCATTTCTCACTTGAGTTACTTGTCGCCATTTATTTGATTTTTTTTCATTTATTGACTCTTGCTATCGTTTAGCAGTATTTTATTTGTCTCCCTTACAAAAGCTTTCTACCTCTGCGTAGTTAATTAGATTTCAGATTCTTACTAATGTTTATTTTCTTTTTAGAATTTATCAACTTTTGAATTGAGGTGCCCATTTTTGTTTACCTTACTTACTAAACCGTTAAATCTATTAGCTCTTTCCAGTTTATTACCAACAAAATTGGGGTAATCATCAGCCACTGTTTGATGAAGTTTACAACACTTTTGCGTTACCAATTCTTAGTTTTTTTTTTTTTGGGGGGTCGAAACCAATTCTTAGTTGACTTAGCTACCGACGGTCATTTAGGTCTTTAATTTATCAGCTTCTAATCTTTGACAAAAAGGACTTATCTTATCATTTAAAAACTTTTATTTACCTTTACCAACTATCTTAAGTTTACCAAGCATTATGTACAAAAACCAACATTCATTTGAGTGGCATGTAAATTTCCTGCGATTATGTTACCAATAAAGGTTGGTTTACCAACACACAATGAGTTTCCCATTTTCAACGTTTTTTTTTTTTTTTTCGAAAGTTTGCTTTCTTGTGGTTTTTTTTATATCTGTTCCATCTCTAACTCCCTCTCTCCAACTTTTGCTCAGCCTATTTGGAGAGTGTGGAAGTCGAACCTCACCCCGCACCTATGACACTTTCTAATAGAGAACAATAACACCACCTCGTGTGAAACTTTTTTAAATAAAAACCATCTCCATACTAAGGTACACAATTCAGCCATAGCCAGAATAATGAACGGTGGGCACGCTACATATCCTTCCACTAAGCCTAAAGAGGTTAAAAAATAAAGAATGGGAAACTTGCGGGCATAAATTTAAGAAGCCTGGGACAAAACATTACGTGGATATCAAATCTCGGTCGATACGTCTGGCCGAGGCGATGGTCTCGACCAACACTCATGCCACCAATCGATACGTCTGGCCAAGGCGTGGTCTCGACCAACACTCATGCCACCAACGGAGGCAGGTCAAGCGGTTCACGCGATTGCATCTGAACTCTTTTCACTCATCATCTGCTATGAAATTCGGCTCTTCACCTTGGCATAGGTACTCGTCACAACGAGATGCCGAACCCCAGTCCTTCCTCAGACGCAGTATGTCCTCCGTGAAAGTAGATCCCGAGGCTCCGATGAATACTCTAGACATTGCGCATATTGTCTTGTCCAGCATAGCTTCCACCTTCAGGACGGAACATGAAATTAAGATGTGAGAGTCTCATAGACAATTCAAAACAGTGATGGAGAAAAAGTTCAGTAAAGAGGAGAGAGAACGATTAGAGGCCCCTTTTCAGAATGTATCCACTGGCAAAGTCAGATTCTGGAATAAGGTTATTGCTTCAGAGGCAACAAAAGAACCAAAGAGTCTATAGAGTACATGTTAAAGGAGACAAATTTTATGTGCTTTTGGAGTAGCAGTCCCAATTCAACCAAGCCAATTTGCTGCATGCCAAGCGTTTTGAATTTGCTTATTTCTTTCATAAAGATGACATACGATGATTGACTTGGGTGAACTAGATCAGTGTGATCCTGGAGCTCCTCTAAAGTCTATCATGTTTGAGTCCATGGAAAAGGAGTTTGCGACATTGTGAATTACCTGGGGGTCATCCTGCAAGCCGTGTCTGTAAAGCAAAGCATCCCATTTCTCAGCTGGACTGCGATCAGGCCTCTTCACCAGTGGTACAGGCTTCCTATTTGAAAAAATAAGAGTCTGCAGGAGGCCTGTTTCACTCTCTGCTGCATCTGTCGATAGATAAACTACAGGTGCATCAGCTCTTTCCACCACCCGCTTGATGCATTCAGCAGCTTGAGGGACAGGGTAAAAGCAACTGGGTTTCTTGGCATTGCTAGTAAAAGAAGAATATCCATCAGGCAGAGCAAATATTATGTCCGTGCCTATGGTGCAGAATAGTCATACAGACCCAAGTTCTAAAAGGGCATTTCTTATATGTCACTATTGAACAAGTATGAACTGTAAGATTGGCAAAACATCAAAATTCAAACTATAAAACAAAAGGAGCAAGCTTCAAATAATGTTTCTCAGCAAAAGAAAATTTCAAAATCCCAGACATACATAGAAATCATATATAAGTTGGACCTGTGAACCTAGGAAAATAGAGATGGAAATGCTGGAAACTCATTCCGCTGCCACCCTAAACTGCCATCAAACCAAGCATTTATAGTAAAAACATCGGATAATGGTAGCAAGACTCCAGATCATATGATCATGAGTCCAAATATAAAATCATGTATTCCCATTGCTTGAATCCTACTTGATAAGTTTCTCAAGTGCGGGTTTTTACTTTTCTGGCCGACGGCTATAAATGCAGTTTACAGTCAAATTAGATAAAGTAAGTTCATAATACAATGTTGGAAAGTATTTTCCATCTAAATTTGCAAATACAAAAGCTCTCTATCTTTCAGCATTAAGCCCAACAAAGGCATCACTGTTTGTAATGAGAAAGAATGCATGGCTGTGTAGGACATCTCAAGCCCACAAAGCATGGCACCCTGCCAACAGTCCGCTGTAGCAGAGTAAACTGAAAAAGCTTTTCTATGTTCTTAGTCAAGCCTAAACTGCAATCAAAGGTTACTGCTGACAAGCAAGAAAAGGTCCCTTAGATAGATAGGCTAAGAGGCCTTTAATAATACCATATAATAAGAGTTGGCCTAAAAATATCATTTAAAAAAATAATAATAATAATAATCATGAGAATGCAGATATGAGCTAAAAATACTAAGTTTACATCCTAGCGGACTTGGCCTAAAAATACCAAGTTTACACCCTAGCAGATATGAGCTCTTCTGCTGTCACCATGAGAATGCAGCAAAACTAGCATGAACCAAAATACAAAGGCTGCACATGGTACAAGAATCGCCCAAAGAATAATCAGCTAGAAACAGACAAATGTCTTAGCATGTCCTTCATTCATCAGGGATACATAATGAGAACAGGAGCGACATACCAGAATTTCAAAAAACCATGCCGCCGGAAATGAAGAGCAATGTAGTTCTTTCCCAGGAATGTCTGAATAAACCTCTGCGCAGTGAGCACTATAAGACGACTAGGTTCAATCAAAGTTTTGCATTTGTGAGCAAGCGGGCCACCAGGCTGCGTCACCCACTCTTGCTCCAAGTTGGCAAAGAAAACATCTCCAATAGCAATAACATCATCATCTACTCTGAACTTGGCTTCAACATCCTGAATAGTCCTCTTGTTCGGCTTCTGAATATCCTCAACCCAGGGAGACTCAAGCTTACCCATTGAAATCCCCAAGCCCTTCAACTTCTTGACATGTTCATCATCAACATAACAATGCTGCGGTGAGGAGAAATAACATATGAATCTATCAATATGCAAGTGGCTTTTCTTGACCTCGGAAAACTCCTCAAATGACATTACCACTTTCCTTCCCAAGCAGTCATTAATGTGGTTGACATCCAACACCTTATTGTATTCATAATCAACTTTTGAGCTGGGAACAATCAAAATCCTGCCAAGAATGGCGGCAAAGAACATGTGCTTCCCTAAACAAATCAAATGGTTCGACATTTGACCAGAAACACAAATGGCAAGCAAAAACTTATCTGGTTTCGGCTTCCACACAATGGTTTTTCTCCCCAAGAAACTTTGATCCACTGTCGGACACCAATCAAAATCAAAATCACCAAAACTCACATCGACCATATCCCCATCACCATTATGCACGGACACATTTCCTGACTGATGTGGCAACAGCAATACCTCTTCAATATTCTTATTCAGCTTAATCTGCCTCAGTACAGCGGACTTGAAATCCTCTAACAAAGCCAAGGAAGACACCAACAGATGATCATTATCGTGTTTTGACCCACTCGGATTCGAGCTACTCAAAGTAAAATTCGCAGTCCCATTACGAGCAATCACGGAATCCAGAAATGTATGATTCCACAAACCAAAAAGCCCCAACCTTTGCTGCTTCAACAAGCTCAGAGCTCGTAACTCGGACTCTCTCATGCGATCAGCGGTCGAATCGAGCTTAAACGCCGAGGCACCGCCGGAGAACAAGCCGCGAATGTCCGCGGAGAAAAACGCGACGAGGAACAGAACGGAAATCATAATCGTGAGGAGGTAGCCTTTGTCCAACCTGAAGCTGAAGCGGCCAGCGGTGCCGATGCGGGAATCCAAGTCTTCGACGTCGAAGGCGGAGTGCCGCCGGCTGGTGGAGGAGACGGGCTGGGTGTCGTTCTGGTGGATGAGGTGGTGGCTGTCGTCGTCTTCGTCGGACGAATCTCTCTCCATTTCGGCTTCAACGCATAACTCAAACGCTGCCTCAGAGAGGGGAGTATCGGAGACCCGGGTGTCGATCTCGTTGATGCGAACAATGCGATTCCTGAGCCCCGCCGAGCTGGGTTTGCGAGCGGCGGGCGGAGAGAGATGCACGAGCAGAGGGAGCGGTTGACGGTGGTGATTATAGGGAGAGATCTGAGGAAGAGAGAGTGAAGAGAGTTGGGAGAGAGGGAGTGGTAGTTAAGTTGGTTCAAGCAAAGCGTGACGATGGAGGAGGAGAACACGATCGGCGGATGGGTACGATGAGCGTTACATCTGACCGGCCCAGCTGATGATGGTGGCCTTGCTTTTGCTTGTCTTTCACTCTTTTCTGGGCCCGAACCAGAGCCAAGATGGTTGGGTTTGTTGGAAGCGATTCGACTCACGTTCCGAAAAATTTAAGCGGATGAGTTATACATTAATTAGTATACTCAATTCAAAAAAAAAATTTAGGATATACAAAGTGCTTCACTATAGATAAATTCTCCACTATGGGATTTATCTAACACAACTTACACAAACTACTCAACAAGACTGCGAACATATCTATATTGCGCGTCTTTGCACAAGGTCGCAAGTTCGATTCCTCCTGTTGTGAGCATTTCTGACCAATTCGCGCCTTGGACAATTTGTTAATTGGTAGATGATGTGAATCACGAATGCTTTCTTTACGACTTCTCAATTGAAGATTAAAGAGAGCGCCCCTTGAGGGGAAAATATGCGACCGTTGTATTCTGTGGACTGTTTTCAAACAATTAAAGCCTGGACTCAAAAATTGGAGCATGCACACAAAAGGGGAGGTGATGACTATATACATAAGCTGCAATGTGGTCAGAAATCCACGTAACAAAGCCTTATCAAAGATTGACAAAGTTCCTGATTCTAAACGGAGGGAAGGGAAAGAGCTCTTCCAAACGTCAGTGACCGAGGTATGAACCTCGTGTATTGGAGCGGCTGCAGTTGCTTCTTCACCAGGCACCTACTGTTGCCGAAGCAGCCAGAGTTGGGACTTGGAACTACTGCAAAACACACTGTAAAATCTACTCTTAGAAATCAACGAGGTTGGATGCCTTGTCAGCTGAAACTATGTCGACTACATCACTTCAACAAGCCTTCCTCGAACCCATTTCTTCGTAACCTTATGTGCTCTCAGTGCTATTTGCTTTTCCTCCTTAGCCTGACCTTCACGTTTCACATTCCCATTTGCTCCCATTTGATCACATTGCTGAGCTGAATGTGAACTCTTCATCAGAGACTTCCACTCGGGCTGACCAAAACTGGAACTTTCTGGACTAAGTATCTCTCCATCGTCTAGTGCATTCTGCCACGTGAAGTTGCTAAAATCAAAGTTATCATTGCTGCCAGATACAAGTTCATGGCTTCCATTAACCCATCTGTGATTTGGTATGTTTGTAGAACTTGGAATTGTTCCCTTCCCAATGTTGCCAACCATTTCAGCCGCAGCATCAGAAACAAATGTCCCTTCTCACCGGATAAACTTTGCCCAGTTTCTATGGATTTGATCAGTCTAACTGCTTCAGCTGTCATCCGTCTTGCTTCCAGGAGAGAATCTCGAGCCATGGAATTGGTCCTTGCAGCCACCTCGAGGGCTTTTGCAGCCTTCTGAGCTTGAGCAATCAATGCTCTGCCAGACACCAAAATATAAATGGTTTTGAAAGAGCAACCAGCATAAGTAACAATTGGGTCTTATACTTCAGATAATGTAGGATCAGAATATAATCAAATGGAAATGAACAAGGAAAATCCGACCTTGCTTGTTCAACAGCTTCAATTGCCTTGGTATCCATGGCTGCTCTTTCAGCTTGAATATTTTTAATCATTTCCAACTTTGAACTTACCAGAGGGTCCTTATACAGGGGCATCTTGCTTCTCCTCAATCTCAATTGCTGGAGATCAACTCTAGTGTCACTCCTAGAAGCATTTTCAGTAGCGTCTGGTCTCTTCTCTGCTGGATCCATCTTTCTGGACTCCAGAGTGTCGATTTTCCTTCTTCTTGACTTTCTCTGAGCTTTAACAGGTGTACCATAATGTTTTACCATGCCAGAATAAACCTTGTTACGGTAGTCCTAGAAGAAAAACCATTTTCAAGAGGAACGAAAATTCAATATCCTGAGCCTGAGTGATGTAATGAATATAAATAACCTGAAAGTGAGTTGGCAAGCGTTAAACAATATTCCTAGAGTCAGAAGATCCAGTGTGGCGTAATGAGAATTGAGATGAACCAAGCACTTCAAGAAAAATATTAATAAGCACTCACAGGATCTTCCCACTTTGCAGCAATTGCTTTGGCGATTTTCCTCCTTTGCTCGGGGGATTTTGGTACTCTCTTGCTACCTTTGGGCCTAGGCATTGATTTGCGTTCCTGAACACTCACCAACCACTCCTGCTCAAGCTGTTTGTCCAAAATATTATATGTATCCCATTGCAACTCCTCTACACCTATGAGGTGGCCTTTTCGAGAAGCTTCTGCAATTAGGTTCTCCCATTGACAGAAGCATGTTTCCTGCATCATTAAACTTCGACGGCGTCTTTGCCACCCTATTCTCACCTTGGCCCCAATTTTCATTCTTGTCTCTTCACTGTACAGTCCATAGATGGGGCAACCAATTTTAGCAGTCTTGGAAACAAACAAGATAAAGCAATCAAGCAAATTAAACTTTCACCCTGTGGTTTGGGATAAGACATGAATCAGAACTCACTAGAAGACAATCTAACCAAAGACCCAATAGCACATGAAGAGCAACTGGTAGCTTGAAAGAAGGCGAAAATGAAAATCCACAACTAGGTGACCCCAATACTAACCTCTGTGCATGCCCTGTGTTCTTTAACTTCATTTTCACCTGGAAAAAGGACAAATTTTTCATAAAACGTGATTGGTTTTTGTGGACCAATTGTGTAATTTGCACTCTTACATTCTCGAATCTGTGAAGACTTAAGCAATTACTTAGCCTAAAAAGTCATAGAATACAATCATCCATTCAATCCCTGATGGCTTAGAACCACCAAGGGCAGGAACAACCACTAAGAGATTTAACTCAGCATATCACTGCACTGTCGCTTCAGAAAAACATGAAATCATTCTTACACGACGTCACCTTTGGATTTTGCATTGCAAGCTTTGTCCTCTCTCGGATCCGCTGGATAGTTTCTGCATGGGGTTCAAAGCATCGTAAGAGGATCAATTTAAAAACAAAATTAACAATTCAGGCATATTCAACAAGCTAGAACTTACCAGCACTGTGTTTTTTGCCTTTATTCCATGGTGCTTTTCCTTTGTTGGACCTAGAAATCCTTGTGCGCCGTATGTTTTCTCTCTCAAACTCTTCCATTGACTCTTCAGCAGTCGCCTCAAGCTGAATAATGGCTGGACTAGAACTCTCCAGCTTTTCATTTAGTTCACCTTGCCAATCACCATCAATTAGAGCCAACCGCTCCGGCCATTCCGTAGAAACTGCTTTAACCACGAGTTTTGACCTCCTTGTACGAATGGCAATTACATCAAAACCTACCCTTTTTGGCAAGCCCAAGTACTTCCATGGTGAGTAGCTTCTCTCTTCAGATCCAGAGGAGAATGAATGAGAGAACGACCTGCTTTCAAGCTGGGTCTGAGCCCTCAGAGCATCTAGATGATTCAATAATAGGGTTAGGGTCTACGAAGTGATATAAAGTATGACCCCTAACGACGTGTAGGAAGCAGGAACCATTATGTCAAGAAAATTTAAAAGGACAGCAAGGGATGGAGCTCGGAAAGTGGAGGTTTGCGAAAGAAAATGGCAAAGCTCGGGACTTGGACATAGGATATAGGCTGGCCAGTGTCAAAATTCCTTCAGCTCAGTAAGAATTTGGCATGTGAAGTCATCCTCTCATATTGCAAGTACCTCAAGTCTCTCCACCAACTTTTATCCTCCTCCCTCCACCAACTATCTTATCCTCCTCCCTCCTTTCTCCTTGCCGTCTCTCACAAGCATTTCGACAAACACGTAGACCTGAAGCTTGTCTAAGTAGACTGGTCCATATTTCGGCTCTTTCATTCAGTTGGATATCATATTCAATCATAACAAAACGAAAGAAAATGACGGAGCAAGAACAGGAACCACAATCCGGCCAAACAAACAGAACGACGTGATTTAGAAGGAGCAAACGATTTCTAAACAGCACCCAGAAAAGAAAAACGACCCATGAAGAGAGAGACGACGCGGTACCTAGTGAATGCATTGATCGGCGCTCCTTCAGCCTGGAATAACGAAATCAAGCAGCTCCGGACCATCGAAGCAATGGCAAAACACGCAATCTCCGCAGACTTCACCTCAAAGAACTTCTTCCGAGTTGAGTTCGAGCATGTAACTATCGTTGTCGTGAGCCTCCAACACCAAAAACGCCGAAACAGCTAAATGAACAGTTGAAGATGGATCCGGAGAAGAAGAAGAAGAGAGATTCGTCAGGGACACGGGCGCCGCGAAGTGTTGGTGAAACGCGTGGGTGGACGACGAAACTACAATTCGCTCGGCCGCTCTCGAGATCCGCCCAAAGCTTTGAGCCCACTTCATGTAGATTCGTGGGCTTAATGAAAGTCTCAGAGCGTAAAGGCCGTAGCAAAACCCACAACAAACAGGCCCAACAAGAAAAATCCCCGAACAATGGACAAATATATTAGGGAAAAAGTCACAAAAAAAAACTCTAAACTATGCCCACTAAAAATACATTTATCCTAAAACAAATTTATACTTGTGTGACATATTTACCCTACACGACAACATCATTAGAAAGCACCATTAAAAATCCTATGCGGCGGCTCACATAGACGAGGAAGTGCAAACGATGCTAACATAGCGCCCATGTGGTTTAAGTAATGCGAAAGTTGCGTCATCTCTTCGCTGAGTTATCAACCAAATGATATTGTGCTCTTTGCCCCTCTACTTGTTCCACTAACGATTCAGGGTTTGTTGATAAGCTCTCACTTCCTGCTCGATTCGTTGGTGAACTCTCTCTAAGTTTAGGGTTCTTTCTTGATTTGTCCAAATCACAATGGCCCTGCAGGAAAGAGATCAATTCATGACCAAAGCACAAGTGTTCTCTCCTCTCTCGAGATTGCTCCACAAGAACTAGATCCATGGCTGAACTCTCACATCTTGCTCGACTCAGAAGCCCGATTCAGTTGTCCAAAGTCGTCACATTATTTGATCACTCAATTCACTAACAATTGATGAATATTCTCGACAGATCTTCTCTGGATTTTTACAAAATCTCAATTGATCCACATGAAGGAGCTCGATTCGTTGACGAGTTCTCGCTCCCTGCTCGATTCGTGGTTGAACTCTCTCTACGTCCAGGGTTCTTCCTTGATCTGTCCAAATCACGATTGCTCCACAGGAAAGAGCTCGATTCTTGACCGAAGCGCGCGAGTGCTCTCTGCCTCTCGGGAGATTGCTTCACAGGAACTTCGATCCGTGGCGGAACTCTCGGTTCACTTCCTGCTCGACTCGAAAGATCGATTTGATTGTTCAAAGTCATCGTATTCTTGGATCTCTCGATTCACCACACAATCCGTCGAGTATTCTCCACCGATCTTTGTTTCCGATGCTCGAGTAATTACTTACAGTTGAAAAGGTTGGTAAAGTCGTCACTACAGAGAAGCTTGGCATGGCTTTGTTTCCATCATACTGTCTGGTCTGGCCATAATTGCTTTTAACCCGGTTTAATCATTGGAAATTCGGCTTAAAGCCCGTAATTTCGGGTGATGTCAATGCGTGGGAATCGTAAATAAATAAACAAATGAAGGTTGCTTCCTTTTCATAGGCTGGGCGAGGCTAGAGAGTATTTGAGCGTGGACCAGCCTTAGGTCTTAATCCGGTGATGCAGAGGCTTGGCTTATGGATTCTTAAACACACGTATGAAGAAAATCATAGATATGTTGTTCCTTAAATAATCGATTTCATAGTATTTAAGCATATTGTATAAGCATGTGAGTCTGCATGGTGTTCGATTCTTCTCGCGCATGTTTCGCATTTTCTACTTATATAAGATACAAAAGCAAGCACATATCCGACTAATTTTTTTAAAAAAATATACATATATTTAGAGCTCACCTATTTAGACCTAATCATAAGCGGGAAACGGCCGAAATCTAAAGCGATGATCGGAACTCTGCAAAGTAGGGAAAAACTATATGCGTACCTGCTTATCGATATTTGCATATCGCATGTACTTCGGGTGTGTCGAATTATATAAACCAAAGGTAAAAAATGCATGGTCCGCCGGATTTAAATTAAGCAAGAGTCGATCTAAGAGTGCATGCTCGAAGTTTTTTTCGGACATTCATGTTACGCTCCTTCGGGCAGTGTTATGGTCACTTCTGGAGTTGTCACTTTCGTCTCAGAGTTCCAACCCGTTTCATGAAACTGGCCCGAAGTTTCGAGTGCGAGAAGCACGGTTTCACATGCTTGTTTGTTCATGTAGAGTTTGAGAGCGGCTTGACACCCCTTCATGCTGCAGGGTGTGCCGACCAGCATTTGACCTATTCCTATTTGTTCGAGATGCATTTTTAACCTTGATTCTACGATTGATAGTGGAATTTTTTTTTTTTTTGGCGACTGGCTCTCCCCGTGAATCTTGAGGTAGTTATCGATATTCGGACCCGACCATTGTAAATCTTTTCATATTCTTTATCATTTTTCATTTGATTTTGATTATAATTTCGTCCTCCTCCGTTTAATTTGAACTGCACGGTCCGTTAATAATTCATCGACATGATTATACGCGGCCCATGTGGGCATAAAAGTCAAAACCTAGAAAGGATAGCATGGAAGCCCTATGCATGCAATAATAGTGGTGAGCAAACTGAATCAGACCGGCCAAATTGGTCCGATCCTTGAGGGAGGTGGTTGGATCCTCGATTCCAATAAATTGGACTGGTGGATTGGGTGGTTCGCTCCCTGGTTCCATGGTGGATGGGATCGGACAAGCCGACTCGGACCGAACTACCTAAAATATATAAAATTATAAGTTATGTTTAAGTATGACGAGAATAATATTTTACAACTCGCAATTCATTAAATATATACACAATTATAAAAAAAAAAATTAGAAAGCTTTGAAAGAACTAGTTAGCCTGATTTTCTCATTTTACGTTCGACACTCACTCCTCTCCTCTCGCTAGGCGCTTGCGTCTCACTTTCGCAACGTAGCTCTGCTCGACTCTTGCTCCTCTCGCCTTCATCTCTCCGCTCATTCCTCTCACGGTCTCATCTCTTGCTTGTTAGCATTGTCGCTCTACTAGCATCTTGCATGCATTGACAAGACCTATCACGGCCATTGGCACCGTCGACTCGTCGCTTCCTCTCCTTGTCTCCATCCTCACTCGATTGTTTCGATCTCATGTGATAATTATATGATGATCATATATATGTATTATTAGGTTAGATGGATGAGATTGAAAGTTATTAGTTTAGATCCAAAGGTTAGATTTCTATTAGCTGATGGTGTTAAGCGGTCCCACCGGGACCGGACCATCGATCCTGGTCCGGTCCGATCCTCGAGTTCAAAAATTTGAGAATCAAGATTACAGGTCCTATCCTCGATTCCATATTGGGATCAGATCAGCCCAAACTAGGCACGCCTTTACCTAATAATTCTTACACCCATGGCCCAACATGACATCACTGCGTACGCCAAAAATCCTTACTTACCACGACAGGGGAGAAAATAATACTAAAAGGGAAGGAGCAAAACGGTTTTTTTGGTGCCCTAATTACAAAATATTCCACGTCATATCGGTTGACGTGATGGACTCTGACGTGGAATATTTTAAGGCTGCTAAGCTGAACTAGGTTGACCCCTGATCCGATCGTGATCGGCACAGCGATCGGCCTCGGGCCAAAATTAGGCATGAACTAGACCGTTATCGCAGCTATTAATCCCGGTCGGATACGGACCATAATATTCCCTTCCCACGGGTCAAAATGTTGAACTTCTGGAACAATTTTTTTAATCTTTTTTTTTTTTCAAATTAAGCCGTCCTTTTCATTTTGACCCTCGTGGTCGAACCCCTCCAGTATGTTCAGATTCAGGCCGTTTGGTAAAAATGCTTTTTAATCTTAGAAAATTACACGATAAAAAAATGTTCATTTACTATATATATATATATATATATATATATTAACATCATGGTACTTTTATTTTTGTGATGAATTCTCGATGATTATCCTCCGTTAACTAGAACTCGAATGGGATAACAGAAAAATCTTCGGGACTAAAGTACCGTTTGCTTCGCGAAGACTAAATGATTTGAAAAAATATTTTTTCGAAATGTTATCGCTTGTAGCAAAGAACGAAAGAGAAAAGGAAATTTCAAGCGAGACGTATGCATTGCAATTAAAAATTAAAATCCCAATCACAAAGAGAAGATAGTTATGTAATCCACGCTCTTCCGTCGCATGTCAATTAACTATGCGGTAATTATGCCTCCCTTACATCTGTGGCTAGCTTTCCTAGTCAAATTTTCTTGGTACTAATGATGTTATTAGGGACAGAATCAGTCCACTAATGTTTTGGGGTCTCAAGGAAGATAGCTGAGGATCTCTAGGCGACAAAAAGAAAAGGTTGGGGCAATTCAGATATTTTTTTATTCGTCTTTCTGGCCGAACTTTGGGGATGGGGGAAAATTCACAGCTATGTTTGGCCAGGAGGCAGTGCCTTAGCTCTTTCGAAAGTCAAATTCACATAAAGAAAAAAAATTACAGTGATGATGAGGGAAAAAAACTGAAAAGGATGAAATTGCAAATTATCCGTATACGTCGGTTTGTATACTGCGCCGGGAAGATTTGTGAAATTTCTCTCCAGCTATCTTCAGACAAGCCCGGAAGGTGAGAATATTCCGTGCGCCTATTGTGTGACGATGCGGTGTGACTGATCGATGACAATATCTCTATGCATCCAACCAACCCCACGATTGGATTTGGAGAATCTCGATTTTGATGGGCTGGTTTATTCTCGTGCATATACGGTGTAAAGCAAACTTATGTGAAAATTTCAAATCTCAAGTTTTTGCCCCATTCTGTCAAAGTCCGTGCATAATATTTACACGATGACAATGTATTTTGATATAAAAAAACCAAATTCTGATTTTTTTATTCTCGTGAACATTTAAAATTAAATTAGAATCTCCTAGCTTTTCTTGCTATAATCAATAAACTTCTAGCTTTTCTATGCTATAATCATATAAATCAATTTCCTATCTTGATCAGCTTTTGCAGATATTTTCCTTTCTTCATATATTTTGATTTTTAAAAAAATTTTTCACGGGAAATCTTTTTGCTTGGGTATAGAAAAGCTCCCTTTGTTTCATGGAAATTGAATGATCTTGATGACATTATTTTTAAAATGATCATTGTATTGCTCACAAAAACGAATGAAGGAATATTTTAATCATTTACAAAAAGGATTGGGTATAAATAATTTTTGATAGCAAAAAAAATTTTATTTATTAATTATTTCAAGGGATACAATCAATCATAAAAAATTTTTGTAATTATTTATTTTTTCCAAAATAAAAGGATCGGAAAAATTTAAATTATCAATCAAATCTACCACAAAGATTTATCGACTGATTGTTTATTCATGTTTTTTTTTTTGTTAACATCATAAAAAATCTCAAATAAAATTGGTATACATATGACAAATTTATCATAAACTAATTTTTTTACTATAAAAGAACTCCAAACTAGTACACATGTGATAAATTTACTCCAAATTAATTTTTTGACAATAAAAAATTTAAAAATGGTTCACCAATAACAAATTTACCTCCATTGATTTTTGTTAAGTTTTACCGTCAAATTACTGAATTTGGATGGTACGTGGCAGTTAACGATGGTATCGGTTTGATTTTATTTTTTAAGATCTTTGTGGACATCTTAAGCCGTCTATTAGGAAAAAAGGAAATTGATGTTTGGGGAGAAAGAAGAGTTTTTTCCGGCCATTTCAGGCGTCAAAGGGGGAAAAATCAGAAAGAGGGGACGCAACGGAAGGCAGCCAGGCCAGATTGTCGTCGTCTTCTTCTTCCTTCCCAATTTTGGCAGCATAAAAAGTCCAAGTCTTTGAAGTCAGTCAGTCCTAAGTGGAGGTGGAGTCTCCCCCTCAACCTCCCAACCCGTCTCTTCTTTGACCTTTCCTCTTCTCATTCTCTTTCTACTTTTCCAAATTCCTCCAAAAGAGCAATTCCAAGCTGTCTTTCCTTGTTACTTCTCTCCAACTTCTCTTCCTCCCATATTTGGCGCCGCCTCGGTTGATCCTTCATTGGGCACTGACCATTTTTCCCGTGAACTTCCAGAGGAGGGCTCGAGGGTCGTCTGAGCAAAGAGAACTTTTTCAGGCAATTGGCATACCCCACTCAGTTCTTAAAGAGAGTCCAGCGTCTTTTCTCATCTGGGTTTGCTTCAAATTTTCACCTTTTGGGTTTTTTAACGAGGTTTGAAATTCATCCCTCGCGGGTTCTTTTGTTTGAGATCGTTGTTGAGAGATCCTGATCATAGAGTGAGGAAGCAATGGGCGATTCTGAGGCCAGCGGGACGCTGGACAACTCTGCAGCCGTTGAAATTACCGGCAAGATCATGGTGATAGCAATTATAATCCTTTTCCTGGTCGTAGTCTTCGTTCTTTTCCTCCACTTGTATGCCAAGTGGTTCTGGTGGCGCGTGGAGGAGCCCCCTCCTCAGGGCCTCAACCGCCGCCGGCCGCGGCGTCGCTTTGTGTTCGTCCCTGGCCAAGAGATGGCGGCCGTGGGTGCGCGCCGGGGGCTGGATCCCTCGGTCCTGCGGTCTATTCCAGTCATCGCGTTTCGGCCTGAGGAGTTCAAGGATGGGCTTGAATGTGCCGTTTGTCTGTCCGAGCTTGTTGACGGAGAGAAAGCCAGGTTGCTGCCCAAATGCAATCACGGGTTCCATGTAGATTGCATTGACATGTGGTTTCAATCGCATTCGACTTGCCCGCTTTGTCGAAATTCCGTCCATGGAGCGCGTGAGAGTCACGTCAATGTTGGCCCGGAGGAAGACACTGTCGAATATGTTGATGAATCTGTTGAATTGAGTGTTGAAGATATTTCATCTGGTGGATATTCCGCGGAGTCCCTGAGGTTTCCAACTAATGTGTTGTTCTGGGGTGATGAGACTCAGGTTAGCTCTAGGACTGGTTCTCTGGAGGAAGGCCCTGTTCCTTCAGAGGAACCGGCGGCTCCATCGGCTTCGTCCTCAATTCAGCCAGATGGGGCTCTGGTGATCGACATACCGAGGCAGACGATGGAGAGCACATCGTCCTTTTCGCCATCCACGAGCGGGTGCGCACAAGATGAAGTGAAGTCACCGATGGCCACAAGATTGAGGACTTTGAAGAGGCTTTTGAGCAGGGAGAGAAGAGTGAATCCTTGCAGTCCGACTTCTGCTGATGCGGAGCAAGTTGGGAGAAGTCTGCCTTGTTAATACGAAATTATGTGTTGAAGATGCCAGCAGTCTTAATGCTGCGGCTGATTGATTAAGACACGATTTTTCGATTCTTTTAAAGTCAATGATTCATTTAAGATGTCAAGTTCAGGCATTTTGTGGATCAATTTGGATATCCTGCTCCGGAAATCCTCGAGAATTGCCGAATTTGCCGGGGAAAGGCAAGCTTCCCAGATTGAGGTGCTTGAACTTTTGTTTTCCTGTACAGAACGAGAAGTTTGATTGAATAGTATCAACAGAAGCCAGTCTCCGCTATTGAGTGTGGTGCCAGGACTTCCTTAGGATGAGTACATTTTACGCAAAGAAAACAGCTTCTATGTTCTAGACGATGGCAAATGAATATCCATCGTTTTCGACAGAAGATGTGGTCATGTAACAACATCTTTCATTTAAAGGATCGCATTCAGTTATGTATAGAAGTTTATATTCTTGTCTTTACTTTAGACTGTATCTGCACTGCCCTTGCATCTGGATGCAGCAACTTTACTCTTCTATGATCAATCATTCTCAAGATTTGGCATTGTGAACTTTTGCTTAGATTCGGATTTACTTACGATCTGATTGAAGTTTGGATTGTCTCGTTACTTCAGTTCTTCACGTCCGCCTCGGTGAATTTAGCTTCTGCAGAGTATGCGCCCCTTAATTATACTGATTGAGTATATGAGACCGACTGCAGTTAAATCACGATGGCTTGTGATCGCATTCGCTAAACAAAATTTCAAGCACCGGTTGATTCTTCTTTTGCCTTCACGTTAGCCTAGTTTCATGGATGTGGCTCAGGACTTGCCGGTTGTCCATCCCACGGATATATGAAAGCTCTGTCTTAAGTCGGTGCCATCAACTCTTTTCTTTCAGCTGTTGATCTCATCACTTGATCGTAGAAATGAAATAGAAAGAAGCTTTCAAGACTACATTACTTCTTAACTGAAAATAGAGAGACTGTCACTAGAATTTATTGCAAGATAATCACAAATGTAATGAACTTCCGCAATGTCTTAACAGATCAGTCGCAATCTCCTGTTTTATATCCTCGCCGTCCACGGACTGCTTCTGAGCTATCAAATGCAGCGAAGGGAAAAGCAAAACCAGTTAATTGAAAACAAAATGCACCAGACGTTCAATCAAGCTACCGAGTTCTTTTCCTTTAAGCATTCCGTTATACGCCTGATACAAGATCTTTTCGATGCTGATCACAACTGCGCAACCGTCCTCTCGCAGCTATGAGCTGCTAGGTAACAAAGTAGACAGGACCATACGGCTTTACAGAGCGGGGATCGATATCGTCAAGAGCTGCATAGGGTATCTCATTCTCCATCGCCCGGGAGGATCTGAAGAGGCCCGTCAGGGGGCCCGAGGATGAGCAATGGGGTCGCTCACCTGGCTTCCCCTCCCCGGTCCCGCTGCTCTTCGTGTATATTGGACCAGAAAAGTGATTCCTTATCGGGTTAGAGCTCTGAGAACCACTTGCAGGTTCGACTCTGGACTTGCTCTTCTTTTCGAATTTGTTGCGTGCTTTCGGCCACCAAGAGAGGAGAGAATTCTTCCACGATTTCTTCTTCTTCTTGACTTTGCTCCGTCTGTCGATATCTGCTACTGGTGATCGAGCTCTAGGACTTGCTTCCTCACATCTGTGTCGTCTTGCTTCATCTAGGAACTGAAGAAAACCGAAACTTGGTGGAATTAATCTTAAAGAGCAAGGTCCATAAGACCCCAAGAGATGACAGAGGAACACGTCTATCTCACAAGAGGGCTTCATTCTCACAGTAGAGAAAATTTTATCTTCTGCTTAAAAGAGAACAGTCGGCTCGAGCGAATTTGTTTCAAATCTCATCAGAATTATTACCTCAGAGAAGTCCAATGCCGGGTCGAATTCGAAGTCCTCGCCATATTTGCTCCCCTCAGATTCTCGGGCTACATGGGATTTGCTCATTTCTTGCCTTTTCAACTGGAATCATGAACTGGGGGATCCACGAACAAATTCAAAGGGGAAAATATTTCTGGAGAGACGACAATGGAAAGGGAAGGCACGAAGAGAATGTTGGCCTAGGGAGGTCATGCCAGCGGTGCGTTAGAAGAGGACACCAGCACAGCATCTCGAAGGGCAATGAAATAAGCAAGTGCCAGCTACCAAAATGAATACTCACAGAATCTGTGCATGCTATGACTCTGTACATACATCAGAGAATGTGGCAGTTACTACGGCTGGTTGAAATAGGCAAGTTAAGATTTTTTTTTCAGGCCTCTAATTATGGTAACTGCATTGAGGATACACTGGCACCATCCATGGAAAAGTGAATCGCATGGCAGTGATCGTGCAACGAGCGTTCAATTCACGGTTCGCATGGGCTCAAGCAGACCACGTTTCGATTGGAGCATGTGCTCCTAGCGGACAAGATTGTCTCGGAACCTGCTCATCTTAGGCGCAGCTGATAGGTATAGGCGGCGGCCCGTAAAGATTGGGCCTGTGAGTAGTGTGGATGCAGTTAAGGACAACTCGGTGTTTTTTTTTCTTGCAGTTAAAGGCCTAACTAGATGGGCTCTGCCCAAGGGCCCAGGCTCGGAGTTATACATGGATCTCCGAAGACATTTTCGAGTGCCAAAATCATCAACTTCCGCTCTTGCTAGCTGCTGCTAAGTCCACGATAACAAGCTTTCACTTTACTACAGAACGCAAGTAGAGCTGATCACGGCCCCCGGCGACTCCCTAGGCTCGCTCCAGGCTGGACGTCGAAAATGAATGGGCCTGAGCAAGCTGTCTTGTTCTTGAGGCCGGCCGGCCGGCTGGCTGGCCTTTAAGGTTTGGAAAAGCGATTCCTGCAACGCTCGCGAAGGCTGCCCTTAAAATACGAAGGGGAGAAAATGTTTGCAAAGAGGAGATCCTAACAATGCTGTGGAAAGTTTTGTGTACTTTTCTGTGAACTCAAATTTCTTAAGGAGGCTCATCCAACCATTTCTTGTTTTTTCTCGTCTTTTATGAATACATAATCAGGTTCATAAGCCCGTCAATTTGCTCTTTTTCCCAAATGTCGCGAACCTAACTATGGGATCCAATAAAAATATATATAAGTCGCATGATTTTCATCTACAGTTTCTTTTGATAATTCAGGGGCATGAACATAGAGACTGGCTTTCTAAAGACTCGTGATGGAAAACTTCATAAGCCTCATAAATCAATTGAGTTTATACGTTTGACATGTGCAAGTGGTCCCGACTTAAAGCATTTGGCATTTAACCATTGAATATTCGAACTGACGACTTCCAGCTCCTGAGTTGGAAATCATCAAATGCCGCAATTTTTTTGTTCCGCTTTAGTTAATCATTACATAATCACATACCAATATGTATTGTAGATGGCGCTTAAGCTCCACGATCTATTTTCATCCAATTTCTTCTTCCTCGTTGCCTAAAAGCGATGTTTCTCTTTGATTCGAACGTAGTTGCACGAAGTAAACAGGAAAAAGCTAATGCCAGTAGCAAGGAAGCCTCACTAGAGTTCTAGACTTTTCCTTTTCCACCTTTTTTTTCGTGGGGGGTTGACCACTGCAGGATTGCAACCGTGCAACCACTCATAGACGCCGCCGCCGCCGCACGACGCCGCCGCGTGGAGGGAGAAGGGTGGTTCTGAAACAGTGGGCAGGCAATTGGAGGGGCAGCGAGGATCCAGTCAATCACATCTTTTTGACGTGCGGGAGCAATCTCATCATCAGTGCTCTCTGAAATTAGGCAAATTGGTCAATGTATTAATGATGAAAAGAGACTTTACGATTGAACAGTGAACACTAATCAAATGCAGGTTTCTTCTCTTGGAGGGAGTGAATTCCCCTTTTTAACCCTTTTCCTAATTACTGAAGAATTTCCGATCACGATTTGGTTTGTTCTATTGTAGACTATACAAAGAAAGCAGCCTAACTTGGAATTCTTGATTAGTTCCATCATGCATTTTGCAACCATCTGTTTTACATTTAGAGTGGATTTGAAAATAAGTTTTGGGGATCTTTTCTTTTCTTTCTTTTATCTACTTTCCAGCTGAAATAGCACGCGAGCTCAAATGTGAAAAAAGCAAAAAAAATCGAAATTAATTCGAATGGGAGAAGAGGAAGCGAGATTCGTATCTTTTCGCGAAACAGATTCAAATTGTTGTAAGATGGGGAAGATCGATCGAGTACAACCCAAGAACAATATTATGAGGTACAATGATATGCAATCGTGGTGGTTGCAGTTTTGACTTCTCATTTTGTACGCCGTTCAATGATATATTGTTCTCGTTTGCAGTGCGGCAAGAACGTAGCTTTCATAAATCCATTCAGTGAAAGTTCGAGGTTAGAAAATCGCATCTCTCTCCATTTTTATTTTTATTTTGTTTTCAAATGTCGCAGAGCATTTGCGTATCGACTTGTCATTACGAAAAGTTCGTTTTCTTGGTGAGTAAAAATTTTCAAACCAGTGACATGTCAAAACACATTTTGCTAGACAAATAGGCTCCGTTTGTTATGTAAAAAAAGAAAATACTGCTGTAGAAAATATTTTCTTAAAAATAATTGCTCCTATCATTTAATAATAACTCAATGAAAAATGCTTTCTTAACCAGCAAAAATTTGTATTTAAACATTTTCATGTGCTATGAAATTTTTTTTTTGTTAATTTCATTTTTGTAAGCGATACAAATGGTCATTTTTAAGAAAATATTTTCCAACTCATTCATAAAATTGCAATGACAAAGCAACGACACTATTGAGCGTGGTTGCAGCTAGTGATCAACATCTCCTTCCTTTTTTTTGGGATACATGCATTGAAAATTCTAAAACTCAATTAAAAAATACAATTGAATCCTAAAACTTTCAAAATGTATAATTAAATCCTAAAACTTATTATGAAAGTGCGATTGAATCCCAAAATTTGTCACAATGCGCAATCGAGTATTAAAATTTTCAAAAAGTGCGATCAACGGAAGGATTTAATCGATCAATTTGACAAGTTTTTAAGATTTGATTGCACTTTTTGAAAAATTTTGGGATTAAATTACAATTTTATGATAAATTTTATAACTTGCAATATACTTATACCTTTTCTTTTTGCTCCCTCACGCTCCTTTTCGTTTGTTTTTAAAAAAAAAAAAATCTTGGACAGATGTGGAAATGGGGAAATTAGGGTCATTGTCTAGTAGGAAATCAAGCGCAATTGACGGGCTTTCAAGGTTTATCGACCGACCGCTAGGGAACCGCCGTTTTTGAGACATTCATTACAAAACGACAGAGAAAGAAACAGGCATACCGGAAGCGGTGCAGGCCCCACCCACGTTCTGATCGAAGAATGATTGGATCCAACATTCATGTCGTTGTCTGTGGCTGCTATCCCATAATGCTCTAGGCCTGCTTCGCATTCAGTTCCTGGATCACATGCAGATCTAAACGCAACCAGGATATACTTTATTAAATTTCCATTTTCGTGGGATAACATATTTGTTAAATTGATGCCCCATACGGATTAAGGATTGCTATCACCTTTATTAAATTTCCACTTTGGTGAGATGCTTCATCACCATCGATCCATAGCTCTTATCAAACTGGTTTCATCAATCCCCATATTGGGACCAAAATGCCCCCTTCTTCCGTCGTTTCGACAATACGCACTTCTTTTTTTTAACTAAGAATGATTATGTGATGGCTCCGTCGCCTTTGATGGAGCGATATGGCGGAGCCGTTTCCGCTGCTCATTTTTCCCTTCGGGCTGTGCTTGAAAGAAAGAAGAAAGAAAGTAAGTGGGGTTTTTCCGATTGCTCGCCCCCATGCAAAATAATGCGAGTGGTTCTCCTTGCACCGTTACTGTTATAGCATGAAAGCGACGGCACCGTCATTCTAGCGTCCTTCCTTTTTAATTATTCCGTCCGAAATACGAAATATACATTCTCTTTTCTTTTCTTTTTTTTTGTCGTGATTTTATGGGTTTTGGTGCGAGATACTTTCGCTTTTTAATGGCTATCGATGTTGCCAGAGCTTCTGTTAAACGTAATACAAAGGTCCTCAAAGAGAACGAATCCGCTCCTTTTTTTAGGGTTTGCTCTTAAGTAGCAGATTATTTACATCAATTATAAGGAAAAAGCATCTCACTTTTTCACTGGAGAATAATAATTCAGCTCGAATCTCTTTAATTTTGCTTCTTTCTGCGAGGGGAAAAAGAAGAAGAAAGAAACGCGCATGCCTTTGAATACATGCACAAAACGGGTTAGGTATGTGCTTAGCTGGGGCTTCTTCACTAGTCATCAATCATCATCATCATCGGCATGGAGAGTATAAAGCAATATTATTGTTAATTTATGAGTTGTAAAGCAAGGGGGTACGTAACCCTAATACGTGCTAGGGCTTATCCTTGAGAAAAATAATGGACCAAAATGGATGCAAAAAGTTAAAAAAAAAAAAAAAGAAGAAGAAGAAAGATGGTAGACATTCCGTCACCAACAGTGTTGTTTCACGAAAAATTGAAGATTTGAAAAATATTTTTCAAAAAATAATAATTTGTATCGATTGCAAAAATAAATGAGTGCAAGATATTTTCATCACTCACGAAAATAGTTAGGCATAAATTGTTATCGGTAACCATTCATTCTTTCCAATTTTTTTTAAATCTTGAATTTTTCGTGAAACAAACATATCATAAGTGTAGTGCATGCATATTTATATCGAAAGAGATTGGTCTGCTCATCAATCAAAATACACATGAAGTTAGATGGTCCGTGATGCTTAGTAATGCGAGTGGTTGAATTCAACTAGAGTCTGGGACCTAACAGTCGAGCAATATTTATTATGAATGGGCAGGCCATCCTCGCAATTAACACCACGTTCTCTTTTTTTATTTTATGTTCATTGTAAATTCCAAATGTGTACATTTTTTTTTTTTGGGGGTAAGTGTAAGTTCAAAATACAAGATCCAAAGAAAATAAATACAAACCTTTTTTTTTAAATAAAAATGCTTTCTCGACAATCTTTGTTAAAGACGGCGCAATCTCAATCGTAGATCCACGCATCATTACAGACATGTTTTCCATAAAGCGATCATTTATTGAGATATCGTGTTGTCGTAATTAATCGACAATCTTATCGACTGTCGACTATCGCTTTATTTGGTGAAAAAAAAAGGAAAAAATTTTTCCATGCATTGGGAGGGACACATCAAGAGATGGCCCCACAAAAAGATATATTCTTCCCTCCTTTTATTTTTTCCCTTTGAAAAAAAAATGGCGCGTCGTCTTTAAATTTTTTTTTGGTCGAAGCGTCGTCGTTAATTATTCCTCCACTTTTTTTAAAATTTTTCCCCATCACTTTAGTAGATCCTCTTTGACCTTACCAGCCGTTTCCTGTTTTATTGACACTAGTGTTGATGTTGCATGTGCAAATGAATATTCAGTAATTCAATTCTCAATAGGCCTTTATTTTTTATTATTATTATTATTATTATTATTATTATTATTATTAACGTTTGCGCAATCCCTCTCGGACAAATGATGCTTCGGTAGGGAGGGACAGAGCATGGGTAATTCAGGCATAATCAATTTGAAAAAATCAAAACGAATTTGGATATACGAGAATCGGCCTATCGAGAGATCATAGAAAAATTGAGCATAATCTATTAAAAATATCAAATGGTTAACCTGTTCGAAACGACTTTTTGAATTCACCTTAAATCACCGTTGACGTAATTATTTTGGTGATTTCAGACATACTCTTGCCTTTTATTTTTCATTTAATCTAAACTTTTGCGTTGGAAGTGTTTTCACTTTTCCCCGATCCAAAGCATTCGGAGTATTCTCAATACACGCATATTAACATGTCGATTTTCCACAACTTTGGAAATTTAGGCAATATTTTAAATTTGGACGAAAAGTGAAGAGCCAATTCGGATAATTTATATGACTTGGTCTCCGTTTGTTCCGCGACAGATGAAATGATCTGGAAATAAACGGAACCTCTATACTTAACTGACGAAAAGAAACGAAAGGGTGCAACCTTTCTGGTGGGGATTATCATCCACGCAACTCATAAAGTGTCCTAGCAAAAACAAGGAAAAATCCAAAGTGCGAGCTGGATGATGCCTCTTCGTTTGGCCAAGAAATTTCGTTGAAAGATCTCGGCTCCAAGTTGCGACGGGCAACGCGAGGGATCCAATGAAAATGGGTTTGGACACGTGATACATGATCACATGATGGAAAATGATGATAAAAGGGTTAAAGACACCACGCAAAAGCCAAAAGATTTTTCCTCGTTTGTCATAGAAAAATTCAAGTTGCAATCCGCGACGGTCCATGCCCAAAGTTTCAAATGTACAACAAAACGAAATTGCCAATTCACGTGGAATTTAAAAGCCAAATGGGCATATTTGAATGGAAAACATTAGCGAGAGTCTCGGAAATTTTAAGAAACACAAATGCTGATGTCCAACTCCATTTGGCACATTTTATGATTTTCTTCAAAAAGCAAAACATACTTATTGTTTTATGAAAGACACATTTTTTTTTTCGAGGCTTAAATTCGAATCAAACGCCTTTTAAAGAGGAAGAGCGAAAGCGAAAGCAACCCGATACACTCCCTAAACATTTAGTTATAACCCCGAGTAACCTCAAAGAGTCGGTTAAGTACGGACCCATTAGAGCCTTAATTACACTGTTAAACTTGAGTAGGTTTTATTTGAAATTGGTTATGTCAATCAAATCCCTTTCAAATTTACCCTTAAACGAAATGTCTCTTGCTCACACAATAATGACAAAAAAGTGAAATTCCACTTTTTGCGGAACACTTTCTCTCCAAACAATCCGGGCCCACACATTTTATGGTTCATAGAATCCTCTTCATCAACTTTGCAAATTATCTCCACCTCTTGTCGCCATTCTCTTATTTGTTTCTGAACAACGTACAGAAGAGCACGCCTGCCTTCCTAAAATTCAGGTAGAAGTATTCACAAATCATAAATAAGCATGCGAATAGCGTGACTCAAAAATAATTGTACACGAACATGCTCAAAGAAATTATTGCAAATATCTTTTGATAATTAAGGGCGCACATGACGATACTTATGGAGTAAAGTTTTCGCTCCGGAAGTGTTTCGAAGTAAATTAGTTTGAGAACACAATTTCTAAAAAAAAATCCGTTTGGTTACGTAATTTCATTTTTCTACTTCTCGAACATTTTTTTTTGCTTCAAAAGTAATTTTGGAGCCATTTGAAGAAACAAAAAAAAAATATTTCTCTAGAAGTAGAAAAATCAACTTCTACTAAAAATTTATTTTTAGAGCAGAAGTGTTGCCACGCGCGCCCTAAACTTTACAATACGAAAATCCTCGATGTGTATCGACTTATCAACTGCCTATAACGGTTTGAGCATTGAATACTGGACAAAGCAACTATGTATACCAGTCCCACGGGTCTACTAAGATTATTTTAACTTTAATTGATATTTTTGGAGCCCTTAATGCTACAAAATAGAAATAGCAAAAAAACTCTAGAAAAGAAAATCAGTGCTACAATTATCACTTCATCTCCCTAGTTTTTAGTTGTTTTTATATGGCACAAGGTTTGCGTAATTTTTTTCAACATAATCCATCATCATCATATTGATGAAATAGACGCCCTTTGAAAAATTGTTCAATCAATTATATCAATAATTATAGATATAAACTTATAAAGTAAGCACAAAATAAAATGGAATCATAATTTTTTCTCCTTCTTTTTATACCGCATGACATTTCACATCACACTCCCGTCGACCCACTGAGGCTCGCATCACCTCCTGTCTTTTTCACAATGGCCACCGTCAAGCAAGTCCTCGCCGGGATCTCAACTTCCGGCGAGAGAAACCGAAAGCTCCTTCTTTCCATCTCAGGCTCCCTCCTTCTCGTCGCCGCCGTGATCGGCATTGCCGCCGGCGTCAACTCTAGCCACCGCGGCCGGAACTCTGACGTTTCCACCATCACCCCAGCGACCCGCGCCGTCCTCAAGTCCTCATGCAGCTCCACGCGCTACCCGGACCTCTGCTACTCCGCCGTCGCCGCCGTCCCCGGAGCTGCCGCGGGCCTCGCCACCCAGAAGGATGTGATCGAGGCGTCGCTCAACATCACCACCGTTGCCGTGGAGCACAACTTCTTCGCCGTCGGGAAGCTCTTGAGAAAGAGAAGCAAGAGCCTGACGACGAGGGAGAAGAGGGCGCTCCACGACTGCCTCGAGACCATCGACGAGTCGCTGGACGAGCTCCGGGAGGCGGCGCGGGACCTGAGCTCGTACCCGAGCGAGGCGAAGTCTCTCACGCAGCACGCCGACGACCTGAAGACGCTGATGAGCGCGGCGATGACGAACCAGGAGACCTGCCTGGACGGGTTCTCGCACGAGGACGCCGACCGGCGTGTGCGGGAGTCGCTGGCGGAGGGGCAGGTCCACGTGGAGAAAATGTGCAGCAACGCGCTTGCGATGGTCAAGAACATGACCGACGCCGACATGGAGGTGGAGCGCATGGCCGCGGCGAACCGGAAGATGCTTAAGGAAGAGGATCGAGTTCAGGTGCGTGGTTATAGCCTTATTAGGTTAATGTTCTCGTCTTTACATGTTGAAGATTAAAAAAACAAAAAACTTTGCGCACCATCCCATCAACGGAGCAGTCTGCTTAAATTCTTTTGAACTAGGGTGATGAGAGTGGGTGGCCCGAGTGGCTGTCGGCCGGGGACAGGAGGCTGCTGCAGTCGACGGCAGTGACTCCGGACGTGGTGGTAGCGGCGGACGGGAGCGGGACCTACAAGACGATCTCGGCGGCGGTGGCGGCGGCGCCGGAGAAGAGCAGCAAGCGTTACGTGATAGGGATAAAGGCGGGGGTGTACAGGGAGAACGTGGAGGTGTCGAAGAAGAAGACGAACCTGATGTTCATCGGCGACGGGCGGACCAACACCATCGTCACCGGTAGCCGGAGCGTGAAAGGCGGTTACACCACCTTCGAGTCCGCCACCGTCGGTATGTTGTTTCTGATTGACCAACTAAAGTGCTTTTGTTTGTTAGAGTACACGTCACTCGATCATGCAGTAAATGCTCATTAAAAAAAAAAATTAATCAACTACCCGCATTCGTACGACTCGGAAGGCTAATGTGGTACGCATACACTCACCTACTTTTGTTGGCATTACCGCACACATATGTAATTGCTATAGGTACAACCTTATTTTGAGCTAAAGTTACAAGGGCAACAACACTAGCATTAATAATTGAATCAATAGAGACACAAAAGTCAACTTGTCAAAGCAGAATGAAAGCTGGCCGATATGACTAGACATCATTATTGGCGTGTTGCGTTTGGAAAGCTAGGGAAAAATCGAGAAAGAATGGTGAATTTATGTGGAAAATTGTCCAAACATATCAAATCTATTATATTTTAGCCTTTTTTTTTCTAAACTTTTCAATTTTGGCAATTGAATATTGAACTTTATGATACTTTGCCAATAAGTTTATCAAGTTAATTTGCACCGATAATCACTAACTTGTATGTCAATGGTGTCACGTAGGACGATTGACGTTGGTGTGGATAATTTTTACTTTTTTTTTTCTTTTTATTTTCTATTAGGTCAAACGGGGGTCGGTTGGCGAGGATTAGTCAGTGACCCTCGCCGAGCTTGGCAGACAAAAACGAAAAAGAAACAAAAAATTAAATTAAAAAAAACTCAAAAATTAGAAAATTTATCAATGCCAATGTCGGTCGTGCCACGTAGAACTTGCGGGTGCCCATGTCGCCAGTTCTCGGTTAAAATAGGCTGAACACTCAATTTGCAAAAATGAAAATTTGATGATTGAATTCATTAACTTTCAATAGATTTAGCACTTTTTGAATATTTTATTGAATTAATATCGAAAGGATTACGGAGAAAAAAAAAATTTAACTATCATTTAGATCGGACCCAAAGCTAAATTATTATAGACAAGGACCTAAGTTGGCAAGTGGTGGTGACTTGACCATGGCAGTCCATGGGGACAAAGGCGGCTTCGGCAGCCTTCCTAACACATACATAGGAGTAGAGGTAAGCATGGTCCAGGTCGATCCAATTTCCTTAAGAACCGTGGATCGGACCGGTGGTATCGGTTCTCAATTTCAAGAACCGTGAACCGGACCGAATGCTCTTGAAACCGTGGATCGACCGGACCACCTGTCCAGTCCAGGTCCCTGGTGGTTCTATTGGACCAAGTAAAATGAAAACAAAAATAAGAAACCCAGATTTGGACACCCCGTACGGTACATCAAATAAAATTGGCTTGGGAGATACTCCTTCTCCTTCATAAGGACAAAATAAAAAGTTTTTTTATGCATACAAATTCCCAAAGTTCTTTTTGCATACCAATTGCCTCCATAAATAAAGCCATAATTCTGGAGAGTAATATACATGTGTGCATATCAATTGCCCTGATGAGTCAGCCTGAGGTGGTGAAGGTTTCTGCTCAAGCTTTGCATCCAGAGCCCTCAACTTGTGGCTGTGACTTGTGGGAAGAGAACAAGCATGTGCTTCGTGGGGCCAAAAGGGGGACTAGAGATATATTTAGTTCAAATAGCATGTCAAATGTAAAAACTTGAATCTGCTAGGATGACATCGTATGTTTATATTAAGAAATAAATATAAAAGATCGTTGGTTTGGATGGGCGGTCCATCAGTCCGATATTCCTTTAGAATCAGGAATTAGACCTTCCGGACACCGGTTCCATCTTGAGAAACCGTGGACCTGACCGATAATTTCAAGAACCGAACCAAATCAGTCGATTCGGTCATGTTCGGACGGTTCTCGGTTTGAGTGATTCATTTTGCTCACCCTTACGTAGGAGACACAGATTGGCCCTCTTTACTCTTATGTGGTATTCGCACGGTCGTACTGTCACTCAGACTTGTCAAAAGTCAAATGGCGATTAGCAGATCAGTTTGCGCACTTTTTGGAGTGATAAAAGCATACTTAACGACATTAATAACATAGTCTTTTCATCCAACATGTACGGCGGCTCGCCGCAGATTTGGTGCCCGAACAAAAGTCAAAAGTCCTTTGAGAATTTTAAATAGCATTTTTTGCAAACTGAGCTCTGGGTTTTCATTGGCTTCTTTATCTACTTCTCTTTTTTTTTTTTGTCCCCTAAATGTTTTTAATGGTTAATGCTAAGAATTAAAAATGTACAAAAACAAATTCGTTTCTAATTGAGGTGATGGTGGGTTTTGTAACCCCCCTTGCCACGTGCCGCACTTTTGCCCAGATTCGGACACGACTCGTGGCACGTGGGGAATCTCTGTTCTGTCCTTCCTCCCTCCAATTGCGATTAGTGGATCACAGCCGAGCTGGGGCCGTGGGACAGATCTTGAATCTTCATTGGCGCGCCAATCTGTCGCACTGATTTAAAGTGAAAACGACAAGTCGTTCGTGGTCCCACTCCGACCTTTCTTGCTCTTTTGGAGCTTTTCTCTCTCTCCTCTCCTCCTTGATTTGAACGCACGATTCCTGGCTTCCCACGTTGCGGTACGGCGAGGCGACAAGGACGGGCTTCCCCTTGCCGGGATGCTTCCTTCGTCCCCTTCTTCTCCTTCCTCGTCTCAGCTAGATGTTAATTGTAATAAGTGTTTCATCGGAATGTGACATTTTTTGTCGTGCGCTGCAGCGGTGGTCGGGGAGCGATTCTTGGCCAGAGACATGACCTTCCAGAACACCGCCGGCGCTTCCAACCACCAGGCCGTCGCGCTCCGCGTCGGCGCCGATCTCTCCGCCTTCTAC
This sequence comes from Rhodamnia rubescens, assembly GCA_021437795.1. Taxonomy (NCBI): domain Eukaryota; kingdom Viridiplantae; phylum Streptophyta; class Magnoliopsida; order Myrtales; family Myrtaceae; genus Rhodamnia; species Rhodamnia rubescens. Next base: position 885,204 of record JAILYA010000046.1, read on the forward strand.
CAATGCGACATCCTCGCCTACCAGGACACCCTCTACGTCCACTCCAACCGCCAGTTTTTCGTCAAGTGCTTCGTCGCAGGCACGGTCGACTTCATCTTCGGTAACGCGGCCGCCGTCTTCCAGGACTGCGACATCCACGCTCGCAAGCCGAACTCTGGCCAAAAGAACATGGTTACCGCTCAAGGCCGAACCGACCCGAACCAAAACACGGGAATAGTGATCCAAAAGTGCAGGTGCATGCTCATAGGAATAGTAATTATTTCCCGAGTGATATGATTTGGTGTCCTTGCTAAAATAACTCAACAGCGGTGACCCGAATTTTTCGCCGATAATGCAGGATTGCCGCGACCAGCGACCTCCAACCGGTGAAGGGCAGCTTCCCGACATACCTCGGGCGTCCGTGGAAGCCGTACTCGAGGACGGTGATCATGCAGTCGTCGATCTCAGACGTGATCGACCCGGTGGGTTGGCACGAGTGGGACGGGACGTTCGCCCTCGACACGTTGTACTACGGAGAGTACCAGAACACGGGCGCGGGGGCCGGAACCTCGAAGAGGGTGAAGTGGAAGGGCTTTAAGGTGATAACGTCGGCGACGGAGGCGCAAGGGTTCACCGCCGCGAGCTTCATCGGCGGAGGCAGCTGGTTGAGCTCGACTGGGTTCCCATTTTCGCTCACCCTGTGAACAAAGATCGAACCGGTTTGTACCATGACCAATTGGTATTTCCGATTATGCATTAGGTTATTGTCCAGTGGCTATCACCATTGGGTTATTTAGTGCAGATAATGAGAGAAGATGACTCGAGCGTTTGGTGTTCTTGAGAAGTCGAAATAATTCAACTATGTCGTATGAAACAGTGGGACGGTTAAGGAAGGAGACGTGAGATTTACTCATGTGTATAAAATTATTAGTGGAACAGTTTAAAAAAAAAATCGTAAATCTATTGTACAGCCCCGGATCGTAAATCTTGGACCTACGTGATGAGATAAGGCGGGCAAAAGCGTCACAAAATCACTGACATGGACTTCTGAGCGTGGCCATCCGGCCAAAGATAACTTTGGCGGCCAACTCCGCCCGCTTCTGCGGCGTGAAACTCGCCATGTGAAACTCCATTGAGTTCACCAGCAATAGCCTACCCATCGTCACCAAAATCGTGAGCCTGTTGGCCACCTTCAACGTCCCCATTCACTGGCGGTTGCTAGGGGTTTGAAGCCAGGTCCAATTTCCCAAGCTGGGTCGGCCCGGATGACCGGAGACTACTCCAAGGGGGTGAACCTGAGGCCAAACCGGACGGTGAGGCAAGATGGGACGGCAAACTTCGAGATGATCGGAGATGGGGTGGAGGCCATACCTAAGAAAAGCTTGTCGAGGTTCGCGATCAACATGAAGGCTGGGGTTTATAAGAAGAATGTGCTTTTGGACAAGGCCAAGTGGAATGTGATGATGTATGGGGACAGAAAGACCCGTATCATCGTCGCCGGAAACCTAAATTGCATCGATGGAACTCTGACAATCGCGACGGCAATTTTCGTTAAGCATTGTTGATCTCTCTGATTAAAACAATGGCTCCTCTTCATATGTGAAATATGTCATCTCAATTATTAGCTCTAAACTTATGCTCGACAAATGCACTAACCAAAAAGGTTTTTTCAATACCAGCTTGTCGTAGGAAAAGGCTTCATTGCCAAGGAATGTTCGTGAACACCGCGAGCCCAGCGAAGCACCAGGCGGTGGCATTCCGGTTGCAGTCCGACCTCTCCTGCGACGTACCGGTGCTGGTTCGACGCATTCCAGGACACCCTCTATGCCCATGCGAACCGCCAGTTCTACCGACACTGCGACGTCATGGGCACAGTGGACGTCATCTTTGGGTAGGCGCCGCCGCCGGCCTCCAGAACTGCAAGTCCGACCCGAAGCAGAATGGCGGGATCTCGATCCACAAGTGCAGGATAACTCCGAACACGGCCAAAGGGCTGGACCGAGTGAATCACCAACATGCAGCCGCCGAAGACCATCTCTCATGGAGAGTGTACACGAACACCGGGCCGGGCTCGAACACTAGCGGGCGGGTCAAGTGGCCCGGGTACCATCCAGCCCTCACTATGGACCAGGCCGGGAAGTTCACGGTGGGCTCGTTCATACAAGGCAACGCTTGGTTGGCCCAAACTTCTTTCGCAAAAGTAGCCGTTTCCAAAAGTCAACATTTGCTTAATGTGTATGCATGTGTAAAAAGTCAAAGAGTCGTTTCATTTTTGTGTTTTCAAAACATGCTTCGAGATTTGGGAACGAAAGGGAAAAAAGCGGAAACCACTTTGAAATCTCTGAGAAAAAAGAGTGGAAATTTAAGGATGTGAAGAAAAATTAGCAAAGTTCATGTTGCAACATAACCGTTCAATTACAATTCGACAGTTTCTTTTACTATGAAAAATTAGGTTGATAAATGTGCGCGCATGACAGCCATTGGAAAATCTAATCACCAGCAGTACTTCCAAATTGGCTGTCAGTGAATCACTCTAATCAAAATCAACTGATTAACTTTGGCAAAAGTAAAAAAAAAAAAAAGAAGAGAGATTGGCTAATTATGCATAGATCTAAAGGAGAAGTCGATACTCGCCATTTAACCAGTCTCGGTTTCCTAAGTCGTTCAAGGTAACGTTAGGTCATCGGCGCACTGATGGTACCAAATTTTTATAGAAGTGTAAAGGATTTGTCAATAAAGAAAAGGCTTTTATTATTCATGGTAATCTATGCGTGGAAATTTACTTAAACAATAGAAAAAAAATTCATTTATTTTTTAAACGATTAAATTAATCATTTTGTGAAAATATTTTCTAAATTATTAATTTTTCGTGAAATAAAAAAACGTAAGAAACTCAATTAGAGTAGACAATATCGCATTGGCATCAAAATGAGGCTGCCTACAATCTTACCAGAATCAATTGGACAATATGTTTCAGATACTACATCGCTTAGTTATTGGTCATTGCCTTGGTAAATTAGTCTTGCACAACCTTAAACTAGTACAACGCGTTTTTCAAACAATGTGGGCACAAGTAACTGTTGGAAAAATATTAGATAATATAGAAAATAAGAATTATTACAAAGCTATTTACAAAAGACGAGAATGTAAGAATAATTATCTCGAGGCGTGTAATCGTTGTCCTTAAGAAAATTCTGCCTCTTAAAAGTACGAAACTAGGTATATAAAGCTTTTGGTGGCTATCCTCTCGAGATACAAGCAAGCTTTCTTCTATACTCCATACTAAATATTAGAAGAAATTAGAACAACGTTATGTGTATAACTTAGTAAGAAAAAGTAAGAGAAGGAAAGGAAATTCTTTTAGTAATTTGATAAATCATCAAGACTGACTCTTGAGGTTCAATTTACATTCAAACAAAATGGAGCCGTTGGTTATAAAGCTGTTGGAAAATAATAGATGCTTTATGAAGAAATAAATCACACATTACAAAATCATTATAATGTCATTATATAACCGGTTATATGACCGTTGCAAAATTGTTATAGAATCATTGTATATTAATGACAGACAAAAAAAATTACGAATTGATGACGGTAAAAAAAATCGTTACAATAAGATTAGCTTTTAATATTTCAAAACTTATTGAAATATCCAACGGTAACTTCCACCGATGAATGGCAATTTATAAACTCATTCTTATAGAGACAATTTACATAAATGTGTTAAAATGGCCACCTCCCAATCCGCCGCCCAAAAGACTAATCAGACAATTTGTTTTTTTCCTTTTTGACACGAGACTATTTATTTTTAGTGACCATTGCTCAATGTCCATGCTAGCTTTAAGCCGCTTTTACTAGTCCATCTCCTCGTATGATCTTCAAAAAAGTGTTCCCTAGCATCTGCCCCTACAGTGCTCCTAACAAGATTGGAACCCACATAAATGAACTTTTTAATCATGCCATCTAAATAAACACTTTATTGGTCATGCAAAATGGAATTAACTACATATAAATGCAATAGACATGTTATTGTGAGGATCATGGATGGCTATAACTGTGTAATGTTGTCCATTTTGTCCCTCTGTACTTACCGGGTCTGCGGTGGAGTCGGCTTTGATACCACCTATAAGGACCATAGAGGACTACCATTGTGTAATATTGTCCGTTTTGGGCCGGAGCCCTCACGGTTATAAAATACGTTACATAAAGTAAATCCCAAGCCTTATTAACTAGCCCAAGACTCCCCCCTAGGCGATGTGGGACGGAAGACATGTGCTTAGCCTTGCCTCTCGTACTACTAGGGCATTGTACTAGCCCATCCCTCCGTAGTTACCGGGTCCGGGTCGTCACGGTTATACTACCACATAGCCCCCAAGGGAAATTGTCCAAATAGTAAACATGTTTGTCCATCTTAAGGCTTGCGTTTTAATCACAACATATGCACATTCTCTTGGTGCCACCGCCTAGCACAAAACATATGTGTCCCAAGTAATTACACAGGGTGGACGTGTTGATACCTAAAGTTATCGAGGAGTCATGTGATAAGACATGTGAGGAAGTCGTGATCGACTACGAGTTGAGTGTATTGAAATCAAAGTCTAATTAACCATAAGGACACCACATGTCAAGGATGAATTTTGACAGCATTTCTCACGGAACAAAGGCAAAAGGACGCGCAAAAAAAGTCACGATCAAAACAGTTGCAAAAATAAGCCGTAATCCTCAAAAGTGGAGAGAGAATGCCGCGTAAAATAAGAAATTGTCGATGATAAATCGTCGAAGGATAGGAGAATATGTTGAAAATGGAGCAGAAAGTGGAAAGTCAACGGCAATAATCGGTCGACGGTTGCTAAAGCCCCTCCATAAATACCGTGAGTCGTCCAACAAGAGCAAAAATAAAAATAAAAAAAAATCAACACAACAAGTGTTTTATCTTTCATTAGCTTTTAGTATTTAGCCTAACTTAGTTGTAGTTCGATTCCCCTCATAGATTCAATTCCGGCAAGTTTCCTATCTCGGGTTGGTGTCGTTGATTAGATTCTCGCGTCTACCCACCGTTTAGTGTCCGATTAAATTTTGGATTTGTCCTTTGTAGTCGCATTAAATTCTAGCATTGTGTCCTACATTATCCAAGTGTCGTCGATTAAATTCTGGCGTTTGTGTCCTACATCTTGTCCAAAGCATCGTCGATTAAATTCCGGTGTTATGTCTTCAATATCGAGTATGTCATCGGCCGTCCATTGCATCGGCCATTGATTGGTTAAGAGTATGTAAAATGCTATTGATATCAATACATCTTTTACATTTGCCACTCTCTATCCAAAACTAACCCGGAACTCCTTATTGGAAAATGAACCGCTTACATTCCATAAATGATTTGCGTCGATAATCTTTTTTTGCTTGCCGGTGGGACCTAAAGGTGTCGGTTTAAGAGAGTGCTACGCCGCGTACAAGGGGACATAACAATTTAGAAGGCATTGGAGACGAACCCATGGAAGAGGTGCTGTGAACGAAGTCATCAACTGCTCACGGGTTACTAAATTAGGTCCAAGGTAACGATGATAACATTCCTTGACAACATGTTGAAGAGCTAAGGAGGAACACGAAAATGACGTCCATCATGTTATCATCGATAAGACGAACAATTGAGGAAACTTAGAATGAGTTTGCGAATCATATTGTTCCATGGATGACTGATGTTGTAAGATCGTTAATCATTAACACCTATTATGAGTGTGCCTTAGGTCAACATGGAGCTCGCCGGGGCCATCGTAGCCTTACGTTGTGAATGTTCCCATACTTGTCGAGTATACCCCTTTATCGCCTACCTTGTCAATGAATGTGGGTTCTGTTGAGTAGAACGTAACACCAATAGTACTTGTTAGGATTTTGGAACAAAGAGAAGCGCTACATTTCGCCCAAGTTGACGATTCGAACCCTTAAACAAATGCAGATACAAATGAAGCCCCTGGTTATCTCAATCGACAAGATATGCCTACCGCCCAATTTACTATTCTTGTTCACATTCAACCGAACCTCATCCCTATAAATGAGCCACCTGTATCCATGATTATCGAAAATCAAAGAGTCGTACCAGCTCCTAATAGGGGGCAAGTGTCGGGCCAAGGGGCAAGGCCAGTAACCCCATATTAGGGGACCAGATCGCCTTTTTAGTCAGGATATCATGTCCAACAACAATTTGCACAATTAGGGTTTCCGACCCAAGATATCAAGTTTTGCTAGCTACATGCCTCTCGGCAAATTTTGCTTTTCACCAATACTACACCCAACGTATCAAGGTCTACAATAGCTAGGGTATCATCTACCATACCAATCGGTTTATCGAGAATCGCCTAGTTGTCGACCTGGTGGTTAGGTATAACGATCCGGCGATGGGGTATAGAGTTGATGTTTATCGTAAGCCATACCATGATTGGATAGATACAGTCCCCTACCCAATGGGATTCAAGATACCGGAGTTTATATTATTTACTAGTGAGGATGATCAATCCACATACGAACACATCAATTATTTTCTACCTTTGTATGGGGACGCTACTCACGCCGATCATTGGAAATTAAGGATGTTCCCACTTTCTCTGTCGAAGACAGCCTTTACATGGTATACTACCTTACCACCAAATTTGGTACCGACATGAGAGCAAATGGAGTAACTATTTCATAGTTAGTTCTAACGAGCCGTGTCGAATTTGTCGATTGTTGGCTTATCAACAATGAAGCAAATGGCAAATGAAACTATCGACCATTTCATCACAAGGTTCAAGAGAGATAGGAAAAAAATGCTTGGTTCCTTTGCCGAGAAAACATTTACGGAGTTTGCCTTTAACGGATTCAAGTTTGAAATTAGGGATAGAATGGTTGGCTAGCCATGTGCAAACTTGTTTGAATTATCAATAATAGCCGTCAAGCAAGAAAGTCTACTTAGATAAAAGGACAAAAGACACACATGAAGTGAATTTTGTTGAACCATCCGACCTTGATGAAGAACCGATTGAGCCTGTTGAAGTATAGCCGTTGCCCAAATGGTCATTGACAAGCCATATACTTGCTAGGCGCTAAGGCCCGAGAAGTTTAAAGAAAGATCGACCATTATGGCCGAGCTAAGGAAGCTATATATTATTCTTTTGATGTAAATTGAATTGAGGAGATTTTTGACATCTTTGTTGGGTGATGGACGAGATCAAGCTAACAAAAGGGCAAAAAATATCGACTAAAGATGAATTAGTCGGAAAAAAATATTGTAAATGGCATCATTTATGGAGCTATAATACTTTGGATTGCCTAGTTTTCAAGAAAAATATCCAAGAAGCAATTTGATATGGGAAGATTAAGTTTATTGATCCAATGGATATAAACGCCGATCCTTTCCTATGTAATGACAGAAATGGCATATCTAAAGCGCTCAAGCAAGGGGTATAAGTTATCAAGTCTATGTGCGCGTTGTAGACGAAGGGTGAAGAGTATTGATCACCAAGAAGATGACTATTGAAAGGATGACCGAGCCGATAGGAAATCTCCTAATGCCAGGGTTTCCCGACAGAGTTAAAAGCAATCCCAAGTCAAGAATGCAGCATCGATGAGATCTAATGTTCATCAAAAGGCTCGTAAGACATTTAAGTAAAGGTATGAGAAGGGAGACCCTACTATTGGTACGCTAGGAGAGCCTAATGGTAAATTTGATTATTACGTAAGCTATGCTTCCTCGCCTACTTACCTTCGTAATCAAGTTCCTTCCGGATGGGGAGAGGAGTTCGATGACAACATCTATCGGGTTACTATGCTCCCGTAAGATACCAAATGATCCACCCGAGGGATTATGGTATGAGGCGACGGAGGCCCCAAAAGAGGCCATGTCCTACCTAGAAAGGAGAATAAAAGTAGCAAGATTGTTTGGTGGCGTAAACCAATGCGGGAAGCTCGATTTGTTCGAAAAGTCCATGCAGCCCGGTTCCCCAAGAGGCATCAAAGCCAAAATCACGGTTCGGATCTCCCATAAGCATGCCAAGATTCACTCTTGAGCTCATGTATGATCCAAGTTAAGCTACCTAATGAATTTCGACTAAAATTGCTCGCGTCTAGCAACGGTAGCGAGGCTACGTTTCAAGAAAAAGGAGGGAGCTCGCCTGGGTTCGACAACAAAGAGACAATGAAATTTGAGAGGCCCCCGGAGAATGTCTCCAATCATTTAAGGTCACTCAACATTAATGCCAAGATAAATGGGTGACCGGTAATGAAGATACTTGTAGATGGTGGATTAACGCTAAATCTCATCCCGTACGGGTTCTTTAAGAAATTGGGAAGGAGAGATGAGGAAATAATCCCATCGAATATCCAACTATCGATTTTCTTGGTGGAATCATTGAAGTAAAAGGCATTTATGTTGCGAATCGGTTGTAGGATCAAAGACATCAAGGATATTTTTCTATGTTGTCGATTATCGATGGATCATACAATCTACTCTTTGGAAGAGATTGTTTACATGAAAATCAAGTGTGTTCCATCAACATTACACCAAACGTTGGTATTTTGAAATGAAAATAAGGTAGAGTACGTGAAAGCTAATACTCGGTCATATGGCATCCGGGCCGGAATATTAGGCCGAGAGAAAATCGGCCAGTACATGCCAAATGATTGCCTGCGTGTTTGCAAACCCCTTGAGGTTGATCCAAGTGACATTGCGTTCTTCCATTTCGACAAGAGAAATCTTGAATGGGTCCCTAAGAAGGAACTAACGGATCGGCTCAATGGGGTTGTTAATGGAAGACCATATATTATCACAAGACTTCATTAGGAGGTATTCGGCTTATAGGGCCGAACAGCCGAGCAAGCCAATGAAGTTATTGACGGTATTTTAGACTTTGAGGAATCACCACTTAAAAAAGATGATAAGCTAGTTCAAGCCCAAGACCTATTGGAAGAAGTGAATCTTGGAGATGAAGCTTACCCGCAATCAACATACGAAAGCAAATTGATTGATCGGGAATACAAGACCCGGTTGGTAAGCTTGATGAAAAGATATAAAGATTGCTTCACTTGAAACTATCATGAGATGCCTGGTCTCGGAAGAGATGTGGTTTAGCACCACCATTCGATCAAAAGGGGTTTAGTCTGCATAAATAGGCTCCAAGGAGGTTCACCCCGGAGGTGATACTTAAGGTCAAGGAAGAAATCGAGCGATTGCTCTCTGCCGGCTTTATAAGAACATCAAGGTATGTCGAGTGGTTGTCGAATATCGTAATTATCAAGAAGAAGAACGGTAAACTCGGAGTGTGCATCGATTTTCGTGATCTCAATTCTACCACTCCGAAGGATGAATACCAAATGCCCATGGTTGATATGTTAATTGATTCGGCTTCCAACAACGAAATTATGTCTCTAGGCAATTGGGATATAATCGAGATATTCATAGCCGAAGAAGACATCCACAAAATAGCCTTCGGTGTCTCCTGGTGCCATTGGAACATTTGAGTGGGTTGTCATGCCTTTCGAATTAAAGAATGCTGGTGCCACATATCAAAGAACGATAAATTTCATCTTCCATGATATGATTGGTAACTTCTTGGAGGTTTATATCGATGATGTTATAGCCAAGACCGATCAAGTAAGTCATTTGAATCACTTAGAACAGGTTTTTGTTAGAATGCGAAAATTTAAATTGAAAATAAATCCATTGAAGTGTGCTTTTGATATAAAGGCTAGTAATTTCTTGAGCTTTCTAGTTCATCAAAGGGGAATATAGATAGATAAGAGCAAAACTAAGGCCATTCAAGAATTACGGCCTCCTCTTAACAAAAAGCAACTTCGGATGATCCTTGAAAAATTGAATTTCTTGCATCGTTTTATAGCTAACTTGTCGGGAAAAATTGAAATTTTCTCTCTTGTATTTAAATTGAAGAATGAGCAAGCATTTGTATGGGAAGAGAAGCATCAATCGACCTTCGATCGATTAAAAAAGTATCTAATTAAGCCGCCGATTTTAATGCCACTTAAAGCGGGTAGGCCATTGAAGTTGTACTTATCTCGTGGCCGATACCACAATTGAAAGAATGCTAGCACAAGAGAATGATAAGGGCAAGGAACATGGAGTATACTACTTGAGTAGGATGCTAAACGACGCCGAAACAAGATACACCCCCATAGAGAAATTATGTCTATCATTGTACTATACCTATACGAAATTACGATATTATTTATTGCCGACAACGGTACATGTAATTTGTAAGACGGATGTAATTAAGTACATGTTGTCCATGCCAATTATAAGAGGCCGGATTGCCAAATGGGCGTTTACTTTATTAGAGATCAATTTGATGTACGTGCCACTCAAAGCAATAAAAGGGCAAGCAATATCGACTTTATCACCAAATACCCATCGGGTTTAAAAATAGAAGATAGTGAAAATTATCTTCATATTGCACCTTGGATGTTGTATTTTGATTGATCGGTGGCATTTGGATCATGTAGTCATGGAATTATAATCATATTGCCATACCAACAAAAAACTAAGCTCATGTTTAAACTCAATGGAGAGTACCAATATCTCGATGACAATATCATACCACACCATAGTTTGGTAAAAGAACTATTGTCGAACTTCGTCGAATATGAATTGGTCAATGTCAAAACAAGTGAGAATTCGGAAGCCAACGAATTAGCCCTGGATGGCATCCAAATATAAAATATCAAAAGAGTTGGCGGATCATATAATTACCCAAATGAGAGTCTTGCCCTCGATAGATACTCGAGTAATGATAGCTCAAAGTGAGCTAGTTGAAAGTTAAGATGCCCAACCTAGTCGACCGGATTGGAGGACTCCCCTAGTAAGTTGCTTCAGGAGCCCAGATTTTTATAGCAAGGATTTCAAGAGGCAAACCATGAAGTACCTCTTAATCAATGATGAACCGTATCGTAGAATAATATATGGGCTATTGCTAAAGTGTTTGGGGCGGGAAGAAGCTATGCTTATAATGATAAAGGTCCATGAAGGAATTTGTGGGGCTTATCGGGCTAGTTTAAAGATGAAATGGCTATTACAACGACATGGATATTTCTCGCCAACAATCACCAAGGATTACATCGATTTTGCTAAGGAATGCCAAGCTTGCCGAAGCATGGGTTAGTCCAACATGTCCCCGCTACGTTGATGAACTTAATTATCAAGCCATGGCCTTTTCGAGGATGAGCGATGGATATAATAGAAAAAATATATCTCCCTTCGTCGAAGCAACATAGCTTTATCTTGGTAGCCATAGACTACTTCACTAAGTGGGTCGAGGTCGCCTCGTACAAGAGTGTAACACATAAAGTTGTGAGGGAATTCATTGAGGAGTGAATCATTTATCGATTCGGAATCCCAAAGACCACAACGACTAACCAAGGAACGGTCTTTACATGACAAGAAATACCGGGCATCAAGATGATTCATTCGACACCTTATTTTACCCAAGCTAAAAGCCGAGCTGAAGCCTCTAATAAGGTGGTTATTGGTTTGATAAAGAAATACCCGAAAGATAACCCAAGAGAATGTGATTCATTGTTGTCGACTGTGTTATGGGCTTATCGAACATCCAAAAGATCAAGCACCGGGGTCGCCCCTTATATGCCGACGTATGGATAAGAAACCATACTTCCATTTGAGATCACGGTGCAGTAATTAAGGGTGAAACTACAAGACAATATAAACAAGAGAATAGTACGATGAAATAATGCATCCAAATATCGTTGAATTAGGAGAAAGTCGGGCCGTAGCACTAGAAAAGTTAATAACCCAAAAATGGAGAGTTGCTAAGGCATACAATAAGCATATGAAGGTCAAGCGTTTCGACATTGGTGACTTGATCTGGAAGACCATTTTGCAACAAGTCTTGACAACAAAAAGTTTGGCAAATGGTCGTCGAAGTGGAAAGGACCATACCAAATCATTGATGTTCGCGCCGAAAACGCATATCGAATAAGGGAGATTGATGGAAAAAAACTACAACGTTCAATTAACGGAAAGTTTCTAAAGAAGTTCTACCCATTTATGTGGGAGATGCGAGAGCTCATAGAGGAACCAAGGGGCATGGAATAAGAAAAAGACAGTCCATTCACAAAGCAATACAAACAATACATCTTTCCTATTCTCTCTCTCTCTCTCTCTCTCTCTCTCTCTTCTTCTTCTTCTTCTTCTTCTTCTTCTCTTTCTTGCTTCTCTTAGCCTTCCTAAGCTCTTCACCATCTTCACTTCAACTTGAGGTACTCCCGGAACTTGACACCAAAGTGACGCAATCGACCCTCCAAGGAAGTATTCTCATTCTCGATACAGGTTTAGCCTCGGCCCAGATCGTCCAAATAAACCCGCAAGTCGTCTCGTTCCTCGCTCTAGCTATTGGAGGAGTGTCATTTGGGCCTCGACACTGTTCATCAATGTTGTCTAGTGTGGCTTTTAGAGCCTCGACATTGGCCTTAATAAAAGTTAAGGATCCGGATTTCACAACCCTTAGCTAGCTCGTGCTCCTATCTCTCAATGTCCCTTAGTAGCTTCCTCACATAGCGCCGACTAACTTCCAACCTTTCGGAGATAATGTTTGAAGCTTGAGGACGTTGGAGTGGGAAGCATAGAGGACGCCCCGGGCATTGGAGAGCTCTCAGTACACCACCTCTACATTCTTGACATCTTTGATCTTGCACCATAATTCATGTTCTATGAGGTCGTGTTGGAAATCGGCCGCCGGGTTTCATCGAAATTTGTCAATCCCATATTCGAAGGTGAACACTGAATTCATCGTAATCTTCCCGGAAGTGGTGACCAACGGGAAGGCCTTGTGGTACAAGCCACTTAACCGGAGAGTTAAACTTTTCAAGGATTTTGGGCTTCAATACCAACATGGCGTAGGTGGAGCCTAAGTAGGAGATCATCTCCTTCCGGAGGGCCACAAATTCACGATTGAAAGTGAGGAAGACGACAAAAGAGAACTTTTACCCAAAGATAAAAGGTGATTCGGATCAAAGACTAAGATGGCGTATCGGAATAAACAAAAGTGGGAAATTTGAAGCGATTGTGCTTTGGAAAAGGAAATCGAAGACATAAAGGTGTAATCATGAAGTCACAGACCGATTACGTTCAAATTGAGGGATATCTTTTAAAAGAGATAAATCTCCGATTTATATCTTTTAAAAAGGGGACATATGTTGACACCTAAAGTTACCCAAGAAGTCACGTGATAAGCACGTGAGGAAGTCATGATTGACTACAGTTGAGAGTACTTGGAATCGAGTCCGATTAAGCGTAAGGACACCACATGTCAAGGATAAATTTTGGCGGCATTTCTCACGAGCAAAGGAAAAAGGATATGCGAAAGAAGTCAAGATTAATGCGATTGCGAAATGGGCTATAATCCTAAAAAATGGAGAGAGAGTAGCGCGTAAAACAAGAAATTGTCGATGATAAAGCGTCAAAGATAGGAGAACATGCTAAAAGTGGAGCGAGAAAGTGAAAAAGCCGGGGCAATAATCGATCGGCAATTGCTAAAGCGCTTCCATAAATACCGTGAGTCGTCCAACAATAGCCTCTCGAAAAATCAACACAACAAGTGTTTTATCTTTCATTAGCTTTCAATATTTAGCCTAGCTTAGTCGTAGTTCGATTCCCCTTATAGATTCAATTCAGCGAGTTTCCTATCTCGAGTTGATGTCGTTGATTAGATTTCGGCATCCATCCGTTGTCGGTGTCGTCGATTAAATTTCGAGTATTGTGTCCTATGTTATCCAGTGTCGTTGATTAAATTCTGGCATTGTGTACTACATCCTATCCAACATCATCGATTAAATTTCGATATTGTGTTTTCGAGTATCAATACGTTATAGGCCATTGATTGCATTGGCCATTAATTGCTAAAGAGTCCGTATAGTGCTACCGATATCAATACATCTTTTGTATTTGACACTCTCTGTCCAAAACCGACCCGAAATTCCTTATTAGAAAACAAAGCGCTTACGTTCGATAAAAGATTTACGTCAACAATACGAAAGGCGAAAACTATCATACCAAGTAGGGAATTACTTGATTATTCAAACAGTCCCAAGGCAATCATTGATACAAAACGATTAGAAGTGTCATGCTTACATACTAACGCCAATATGTTACGATAGTCTTAAATCATTCAAATTTTAAAAAATGATTTAAGTGTGCACTCGCAAGATTCTAATAAAAAACATAAGAATGATTGAGCTTAATTCCCTAAAAAAATATCAAACTTTAGATCTAGTCTCAAATCTGCTCTAGACTTTTTTTTTTTAGCTAAAAAAATCCCAACATTTAGGTTCATTCTCAAATCTGCCCGAACTTTTTTTTGTCTAAAAAAAAGACCCAAACTTTAGGTTTAGTTCCAATTATGCCTCGATTTTTTTTTTGTCTCGCATAAAACTTTAAACTTTAGGTTCGGTCCCATTTCTCCATCGAATGTTATTTTTTTCTAAAAAAAATTACCAACTTTCAATATATTCTCAAATTTACCTCGTGATCCAATCTCAACTTAACGTGGCATTTTTTCGTTAATAACAAATCAACATCAACAAAGTAATGAGGCAATAGGTACGAACGACGTGGAATAACAAATTCACCTTAATAAAGAAAATTATTGAAATTCTTCAAAATAAGATCATTCTAGGATACAAAAATTAGGGACAATTAATGGTGATTTTTGGATAGAGAGTTAATGGGGCATATTTGAGATTAGAGTAAAAATTAGTAATTTTTACTATATTAAAAAATGTTCGGGATAGATTTGGGAGTTTTTACCTAAAGTTCAAAATTTTTTCGAAACAAAAGAAGTTCATATCAAATTTGAGACTGGACTCAAAGTTTGAAGTTTTTTTCTGTGAAAAAAAGTTTGGTGCTAATTTGGATTTAGACCCAAAGTTTGAAATTATTTTATGAAAAAAAAAAAAGTTCGAGGAAAATTTGAAAATGAAGTTAATTACCGAGACGCGCTTCCATATTTGACAAAAGGAGCTCAAAAGTCGAAGAAAGTCAATGGCTCATTGATCGAAACTCTTTGAATGCGAGAAGGCGCGTGACTTCTCGCCGTTCGGAGGAGATGACTTGCTGGTCAAGTTCATCATTCATGACTAGACGTCCAATATATATGTATATAATAAAGACAGAGATGGTTGCTGTTTTTTTCTTTCCTTTTCCATCTTTTTTCCCTTCCTGTTCTTGGGGTTTTTGCTGACGATGGTCTTCCGCTAATCGTGCCTCGCTTCGCACGCCTGCATTCATGCTGTTTCAGGAGGAAAAAAAAAGAAACCAAGGGAAAAGATAAGAACCGACTCCGGTAAGGATTCGAGCAGAACACCACGTAATGCCACGACGAGTAGTTATCGGCAAATTTGCTCAATAAAGCAATGAACTTTTAATTAATAAATCAGACACCCATCAGTTGGAAAAACTAATGAAAGACCGTCTAGTGAGGTGGGTCTGGCTATAATGTTTTAGTCTCCAGATCAAGAGCGAGCGCGGAGAGAGAGAGAGAGAGAGAGAGATCTGATGTTGGAAGCTGGCGTGATTTGACTGAAAACCGTGGGCGAATTGGGTTTGGAAGAATTGGACAAGCGGAAAAACGCTCGCTCGTAGAGAGAGAGAGAGAGAGAGAGGGGGGGGGGCGCACGCGCACACGGAGATTTCATCGTCACGTCACGTACCCATCTCTGCTTTGATTGTGGGTATAAAACGATGCGGAGATTCGCAGCAGAGAGAGCCCGAGACCTCCTTCGCTCTCATTCTCTGCAACGCCACAACCGCCGCCGCTTGCTCTCCCCCCTCACCTCTCAATCTCAATCTCGTTTCTTGTCCTCCACTTCACCTCCCGATTGGCCTCCTTCCATGGGTTCTCCACCCGTTACTCTCGATACTATCAATCCCAAGGTGCCATTTTTGTTCCCCTCTGTTTTTCTTTTCTGGAATTTCAGCTTCGCTTTGTTTTACCAACCTTTTTTTTTTTTGGTGAGGGTGAAACAACTTTGATTGGCCGCTTTCATGTTCTTTGCGACATGGGTTTTCTTTTGATTGGATGTTGCTCCATGCGGGTCATGTTGGGTTGGCTCTTGTTGTTGACAATTTTTTAGCCCTTCTTTTGCTGCCCTGTCGTTTTTAATTTTCTTCGGGTATTTTTGTTTCTGGGTGCTTGCATGATTAGGATTACCGGCTCTGTAGGGGAATCTGCTTTATTCCTGCTGGTTGTTTGTTCTCTTTATTTGTGTTTCCTGTTTGTTTCTTTTCTTTTTTACCCCTTGTTGATTGAGTTGAAAGCTTTTTGATGGTCTACAGGCTCTCGAGATTTGATTGTGTGTTTATGTACTGAGAATATTGGGCCACCAACTGAATATGTAGCTCAAATGTGTGGTCAGATGCATCTTGCATGTAGCTCAGCTAGGAATTATTGGAGTTCAAGTTCAAATCTTTGTGAAGCGCTTGACGTTTGCAACCATTATCCTTTTCAATTGATGTGAATGACGGGCGGATGATGCCCAACATTCTCTGTTTAAACTGATATATGGTCAGTAGTGGAGAAGTCACTGGTTCCATGGGGACTGTGATGTATTTTTGCTCCATGTCGTTGTAGTGCCGCAAAATCTGAACCATTCAAGTCAAATCAATGATCAGTGAAAGAATTTTTAGTCATTCTTGTGAAACATTGAACTTAGAATTGAAGGCAGAGTTGGGGTCAGTCCTTTTTCTTTTTGAGATTCCTCATCATGCATTTATAGCTCTTGGTTGAAGTCTGCAGAATTATCTTCTCCTAGTGTGGTCTTTCACCTTGTGTGGTTCCTCTTATCCAGGTTCTGAAATGTGAATATGCTGTTCGTGGTGAAATTGTCTCCATTGCCCAGGTGATGTGACAATCTGTGATCTGCAGCTCGTTTGTGATTACAGATAAATGCGCTTCAATAGGGGTGAAAACACTTGTGGAGATCCTACTTATGGGACCCTCAAATAATTGATAGACAGTGGCTGTCCTATGCTGCATGACTAAATGATGATAAACTCAATATCAAATTAAAATATGCAATTTTTTGGGTTATTGTTTGCAAGACTGATGCTTTCGAAACATTGTTCATAATGAACCAAAGAAAGATACTTGGCACAGAGGGAATATGTATTTCAGTTATCTTATGCAGGGCCTAGTATATTATATGTTTCCTGAGAGAACTTGCGGCATTTTTTTTGGTACAGCGTTTGCAGCAAGAGCTGAAAGAGAACCCAGGTTCTCATCCTTTTGATGAGGTACTTTTTCTGCCCTTCATGTGCTATTCTTCGTGGACAGTTCTCATGCTATTACTGGAATGGGTGTCTCACAATTAAGTTCAGCATTTGAATATACAGTCATATTGCATTATACCTGCTCATGTAGTTCAATCCTATCTATTGAAGCAAAGGATGTTCATGAACTTGTTCTTAACTTCTTAGAGTTCAATGAACTGGGAAATAACTCACAAGGTTTATTTTTCAGAAAAAACAAATCTAAGAGAAGTATCTTGCAAGGATTAACTTGTAGGGAACGAACAGGGGCTCTGTTGTGCAACTTGGAGTATTAAGTTCTGGAAGACTATGTACTGATTTTGAAATTTATTCTTTTCCTGAGAGATAACTTCTTTTCTTGGTGCAGATACTTTACTGTAACATTGGAAACCCTCAGTCTCTGGGCCAGCAGCCAATTACCTTTTTTAGAGAGGTATTATTTGGTGTAGTTCACCCTAGTCTGCACAACTCATTCTTTCCCCATGAATGCTCTAATTATGGTTGTCCGTTTTGTAGGTTATTGCATTATGTGATCATCCATCCATTTTGGACAAAAGTGAAACCCAGGGCTTGTTTAGGTACCGGCAAATAGCATCTTCTTTATTGCGTTTTGCTGTTAAAGAAGGGTCACTGTCTTAGATTTCCATAAATCTGTCAATTGGGGAGGGGATATGGATTAGATGGACGAGTTTGTGACTAAGTGCTATGAATAGCTCAAGCAATGATGTTGTCCACTCGTTTTGTTGAAGTTCACTGTTATCAGAAGTTCATAATAGAATTGCGTTTAAGTGTTGAACAGGAGTTTCTAACATTTGAACTGAGTGTTGAAACTTGATATGATTTAACATATATGCTACTGACTAGCTTTATGTTAAATCACTGTCTGTTTTGCCCATTCATAATAAGATTGTTGAGTGTGCTGTCTTGCTTTCATGCTTCCCATCGTACTAATATTGCCGGCTCATTGGCTCTGGCTGGGAATGTCTTGGATGAGGTGTATTTTTAATTATTCCAGAATCAGTTATTTTCCTTTGTGTAACTCTTTCTTGCATATTGCAGTGCTGATGCTATAGAGCGAGCTTGGCAGATTCTTGATCAAATTCCTGGGAGAGCAACTGGCGCATATAGTCACAGCCAGGTTTCGAATATGGAATATGCCTATCTCTATACATTTGTTCTTTTCCTGGTGCCCCATGATTTATGGTGTCATCTTACAAATGGCAGGGAATCAAAGGTTTGCGTGATGCTATTGCTGATGGTATTGAAGCCCGTGATGGTTTTCCTGCTGATCCAAATGATATTTTCTTGACAGATGGTGCTAGCCCTGCGGTACATCCGTATTCTTATCTTTTCTTTCTTCGGTGCTTGTTGTCTTTGGCATTAGGAACTTTCAGGTATCTCAGGGATTGATCTTTCATAATTATATGATGAATAAAGCTATAATTCCTTTACATGGTCTCAGGTTCATATGATGATGCAATTACTAATAAGATCAGAAAGTGATGGAATATTCTGCCCTATTCCTCAGTATCCTCTGTACTCTGCTTCAATCGCCCTCCATGGTGGAACCCTTGTAAGTTTATAACTTCTAGTTAAAATCGAGATCCATAAGATGGTACATTAATGGGATTGTTTCAAAATTTGTCAATTAGTGTATTTGGCGCTCTTAATGGCTTGCAGCGATAATCTCTTCGCATGTTTTACATCTTTGGTTGTGATGGTCCAGAGGTGTGTGGTAGGAATTGAGAGTGTGATGTATTTCTTCAGGTCCCTTACTATCTGGATGAGGAGACAGGATGGGGTTTGGAAGTGCCTGATCTTCAAAAGCAATTAGATAGTGCAAGATCCAAGGGTATAACTGTTAGGGCACTGGTGGTTATTAATCCTGGCAATCCAACCGGGCAAGTAAGAATTTGTGATTTGAGAACATTTTCCATTCTAATTCAAATGCCAGATGCTGTTTAGAAGCATGTGCGGATGTCTTAATTTTGAATGTTCCATGTTTACCTTTCTGATGATTTTGGAGTTTGTGTCTGCAGGTCCTGGCAGAAGAAAACCAGCAGCAAATAGTAGAATTTTGCAAGAAAGAAGGTCTTGTTCTTTTGGCCGATGAGGTTGGTCAATATCTCTGGCACAATATGCACAAGTAATTCTACAATCCCAATGCAAATTGAGGCTGGATGCCTGCTTCAAGCTAGCGAGTTGCATCAATAACTCATTGCATTTGGGTGGCCAGCGTTTTTATTTCTCGTATTGAGAACAAGGACAACATTGACTTGAGCGAACTTCATGCAGGTATACCAAGAAAATATTTATGTTCCGGATAAGCAGTTCCACTCATTCAAGAAGATTGCACGATCAATGGGTTATGGTGAGAACGACATCTCCCTAGTCTCTTTCCAATCAGTCTCAAAAGGTATGCTGGTCTCTCTCTCTCTCTCTCTCTCTCCTTGTTTGATACTTAAGTAAGACGTGGTAATCAAAATGACTGATAAGTCGAATATGTGGATTTTCCTTTTCTGTGGACAGGATACTATGGTGAGTGTGGTAAAAGAGGAGGTTACATGGAGGTGACAGGGTTTAGCACTGATGTGAGGGAACAGATTTACAAAGTTGCGTCTGTAAATCTTTGTTCCAATATCACTGGTCAGATTCTTGCAAGCCTTGTAATGAACCCACCCAAGGTTTGATCTTTATTCGCTTTAGCTTTTCGCCAACTATTTTCTGATTTAAGATCAATGATTGCTTGAGCGATGCCCGACTGTAATAATGCTGTTGTTTTGCAACATCCTTCTACCAGTACTTTTAAGTTGCAGTCTTACAGTTATTGGGATATATAACATGTACGCAGGTTGGAGATGAGTCATATGAGTCATATTGTGAAGAGAGAGATGGAATCCTCTCATCCCTAGCAAGACGAGCACAGGTCAGCTTTCTTTGCTAAAGAGCGAAGATTAGTTAATATGGACTGGAATAGTTCTTCTTTCGGAATAACATACATGTAGGGACACCATGGGGAGTTTTTACTGGCAAATGACAAATAGGATACTACTAAGTAAAACCTTGCTTCTATCAATTCTCATCAAGTTACACTCTTTGTCCTCCTTTGAGCAGACACTGGAACATGCTTTGAACAGCTTAGAGGGCATAACGTGCAATAGAGCAGAAGGAGCAATGTATCTCTTCCCTCGTATTCATCTTCCCGAGAAGGCAATTAAGGCAGCAGAAGCTGCAAAAACGGCACCAGATGCTTTCTACTGTCGCCGCCTCCTTGATGCTACAGGGATTGTTGTTGTTCCTGGTTCTGGCTTCGGACAGGTAATTTCATTAGTGCGCAGTGTTCTATACTTAAGAAGAAATTGCTGCTGTATAATATCCGTTTCAGAATATAAGCTTTCTTTTCATCCATATGATGAATGTTAAAGACGAAACACTGTTTCCGTAAGGAAGATTCTGATGAATGATCGTCCAACTTGATCCATAGCTCGAGCTATCTGTGGTCGAGTCCTCTAAATATTTTTATTGTGTTTTTGGTGCTATGTGGAAGGTCCCTGGGACTTGGCATTTCCGATGTACAATACTGCCCCAAGAGGATAAGATTCCGGCGGTTGTGTCCCTTCTAACTGAATTTCACAAAGGGTTCATGGATGAGTTCCGCGATTAATGAAGATTCTTGCTCCCGGCTGCTTCTCGTCAAGGTAATAAGTGGAAGCTGTTGCTAGCCATGTTCATGAATATCTTCAACGAGAGGAACATGTATTATTTGTTGTACTGGTCGTTTTTCTCTCTAGCTTGAACTGTCGAACTGAGTCAAGACACTGGCCCCTGAGGGGGATCGTGGGGTAATCACTTATCAAATAGAACACAGAGCTATCTCAAAGCCTACGGTGATGATTTGTTTCCTGCACAGTGTTCATCTTTAGCGCTGTTAGAATGTTTTGCTCATTTTGTCCTGGAACTTATTGTATGGTTCGAAACTGTAGATTGATCATGCCTTAAAAAGTTCTAAAATTTGCGCACATCAATAGAATGGTGACTACATTTTGGGCACATTTTTTGTGAAAATGCTACACTTTTCCTGCGAATGATGCTTTAAATTTGGAACTGAAACATGAAGGAGCAAGCAATACTTCAGCAAAAAGTGCCAGCTTCAACATAACAAGTGAAGGAACCGTTCCACTACCACGTCTCAGATGCTCATCTGTCAAAGCCTTTAAATGACCATGTGCCTGTACATGAGCCTCACCTCACCTATTCTGCGAAAGAATCCTCTTTTGAGTTCCTAGGTGTCGACTGCTGAGCTGTGGCTGTTCTGTCTTGTCAGTAAGCTCTTTTCAAGCATCTTGTCAAAAACAGAGATTATAGAATTGTGTTGGGAAAAAGGGAAATGGTTTTGTTGACTCAAGCTGGGATCGACCCAGAAGCCCCCAAGCATCGAAGAGGAAACGGAAAAACACGTTCTTGCGATCAGTGATGGCTAGTGCACGGGAAGCAACCACAGGAGACATAGCCTGAAAAGTGGGAATCTTGGTGGTGGAGGTGGTTGATGATCTTCTTGGCTGGTTCAGTGGCCTTCTGAATTTGGTCACTGTGCTGTTGCCTGGCCTGTGCTCGCCACTCCTCTGCTCTTCTGAGCACATTTGCCATTCTCCTCATCAGCTTCTCTTCTAGGTTTGATCTCATCTTTTGTATTTTAACCTGAAAAGGCACAGTCCAACCGGCAACCAACTCAGACGATGATGACAATTCGAGTGTAAAAGATAATTTCAAGATTTAAAATCTGGAATTCAGTATCACACTTTTGGCTCATGCTGAACCCCCTTGATCAAAGATCAAGAATGCATCCACTTTTGCAGAAAGACTGGAGCTGCAACTTCAGATGATTTTGGTTTGAGGATCCCATCTCAACCCAGAGAGAGAGCTCAATAAACTAATGACCAAGAACTAAAAACCATGCCCCGAGCCTAATTAAACAGTACCCAATTCCCCACGCTATCTTCTTATCCTCAAACTGGTGCGTCTGGGAGGGATCTTTCACATGGGCACACGACAAAGAAGCAACAAAAACCAATGAGGCTCTAAGTTTTTAAAATGTTTGCATGATGACTTTAGGGTGCTGGGCATGCGGATGCCCCCAATATTGAATTGAGGACAGACGCTCAAACAGAGGTGGACCGGTCAAGAAAGAATCTTAAAATAAAGGGCAAAAAGAATTAAGAAGGAAGAGCTTGTGTGATTAAAGAGAAGACTGTGGCAGTGCGTGCCGCTCGAGGAAGAAGAAGAAGATGAAGCCAAAACGTTGGACTTAAGCCGGACACAGCAGGATATTAACAAAGATAATGCAGCCACAAGGTGGGTATGAACAGACTTAAACCATTCTAAATTACAAAGGTTTTGTTCCGTGTCACTAGTAGTTCACAGAAACCAATGATCAAAAGCACTTTTGACGAACCACGTACTTTTTGTCCGGAACATCGAAGAACTAGCTAAAGTTGTCTGTAAACTCGACCGGAGTTTAGGTTCGAGGAGGTGGGAGTTCACACGAGGAGGCAGATATAGTCAAGTACTGGCCTTTAGGCTTTGGTTATACTTGTTGGTCCACTAGGAGTATAAATTGATCCTGTGTGACAGGTCGCAAAGCTTAATCAAAATGGGCTAAAAGTCTATTCAAGCATTTCTCGGATGTCTATCTATTACACTAAGACAAACACTACCAGCAAGAACCAAGTACTAACAGCAAAATTCTCAATTACCCGCAAAACAAATGTCCCAAGGTGCTGCAAAATGGGGTTCAGTTCAGAGAACAGGAGAGGGGCAAACGCCAGAACCTAATGTTGTTTTTATCTGTTTGCTTCTATTCCACATAGTTGAATTAACCACTCCAATTAAGTACACATTCATTAGCCACTGGAACAGTAATCTAACCGGAAAGAAGGAAAGTCAAGAAATGGCAGTACCTCAAGCTTTCTGGACTGAGCTTCAGCTTTTGCACTCTCAAGGTTCACCCAAGCTTGAATCTTTGCCTCTTCCCTCTGGTACCTGCACCCCCTCGAGAACAATCACAACCCGCCACAAAAGAGAAAGAAGATAATAGCTGGAAAAAGTAATTAGCGGGCGGCGACCATTTTAAGTCGAGACAGCTCATTAATTACCTGAGGCAGCACTTCATCTTCTCCTCCTCCTCCCATGATGCAGCGCCTGTTCTGGACTCTGGAACACCGGATTTCTGAAACCCATTGGCGTTGTTGGTCTCAAAATGCCTCAGGCTCTTCGAAACATCCTCCTCCTCCTCTTCCCTGGAGCTCCAGTTGGAGGCAATGGAGTCATACTGTGTCCCAAGCTGGAGCTTGGCCAGGTGGCACTCCTTGAGCTGATTCATGTCAATGGCGGTGATTCCCCCATTGTTGCTGTAGCAAGTGTCCAAGCCCAATGGGCCTGACCGATCGGCAGGTGTGTTGTGCCTCGGCGGGGACGAGAACTTGTACGGGGTGTGGCACCTGGAGTTGGGGGAGCTGCCCAGTGGAGTCATCTCTGTGCCTGCGTCTCTGTGGTGGACCTCTGTGCCTGCATCTTTCATTGTCTCACTGGCCGAGTTCCTGAACAAGAAGCCTTCTCTGGACGGGTCGGTGCATCTGAATTTTGGCAATATGGTGTCCACATCGTCCGTGAACTTATCTGCGGTGGGGAACAAAATCCTCAGGACATGTTAATCAAGAACCAAGACTGGCTTTTTGCAGTGGCAGCAGAGAGTGCATGGGAAGAAGAAATTGCTGGGTTCTGAATGATAATTGCATGATCATGAGAAAAAGTGGTACTTTTTGGCAGAATTAGAAAGAGCCCCTTGACATGAAAAACGAAGTTGCATTGTGGACATAGGGGAGGTAGAAAATGCAGAACTTCTGCTTGGATGTGCATGGAAACCAACTTCTCTTCTCAAAAGTAAGATCAGCAGGATTTGACAAATAGAACCAAAGGGTGCCTCTTTTCCTTTGTTTACATTCCTAGACTCAATTTTTGCATCTTAAAACCAAATTGCCTGCTTCCTTGAGCTTCAAAGTTTTGAAACTGTGAAGCACAAATGAAACAAAAGATAATAGAAGGGATCAGAAAGGTAAAAACATATGCAAGGCTCAGAAATGAAACAAGAAATGTGAAAACAAAAAGTCAGCGCAAATGGTGAATGAGAGTTAGGGAAGATGATGACCGTAGTGGAAAGATGTTAACAGTTTTAAGTAAAAGAACCAAAAAAGGGTCAAGGTCCCTCCATTGATTTTTTTTTTTCAAAGGAAGTAAATTATACCTTTTAGGAGCACGTCTGCAGAGGCAGGTGAGACCCCATTCAATGTTTTGGGAGGATTTTCATGGCCCAAAGACAGAGACTCCTGAAACTGAGAGACCACCGAGACTACTTCCTCGGTGACCCTTGACTTCTCCGCAAAGACCTCGATGTTGCTGATGCTGTGCCTGAACCCATCGCAGTGCCTGGACATTCTAGGTGGTTCGAGAGGCTTCAGGGCATGCGCGGGCGAGTTGTGACAAGAAGAGCTGCTCATGAGCCACTTCTCTGCGTCGTCCCACTTGGAAGGGAAGCTCCTTCTGGACAAGTTCTTGCCCACGCTGAAGCTGAACAAAGGCCTACCAGGGGTTGAAGGAGCCTGAAGCAGAGTCGCTGGGGTCTCTGTCCTCCTGCTCGTGACCGAGCTCACTCCATCTCTCCTCCTCTGTGCTGAAACCTCAAGAACGCCCCCACCCTCTGTTGGGTTGCTGGCGCCGTTGTTATAGGTCATGGTTCCCACGACAGGGAATGACTTGACGAACTCAGATGTCTCTCTGAGGTTGAGCTTGCAAAGAGGGTCGGGGAATGCGTCCGCGTCCACGAAGGGGTTGTTGCTTGAGCTCCTCCCGTAGTCCATGGGCGCGTCCTGAGTCACAATCACGAACAAGAACAACCCACACAAAGATATATCATCAGAAACAGAGAAAGAAACAACAAGAGCACAAGAAAAGGAAGGGACTTTCTCCTCTCTCTTTTTTTCAACTTCTTACCCGATGAGATGAATACTCTGATGGGTCTTGACGGTAATACCATTTGGGAGCCGTGAGATCCATCGTCTTGTTCAAAGGGTCCGCGGTGGGGAACGAATGAATCTTTCTGTCGCCTTGGGTTTGTTGTTTGTCTCCTTGCTTCTATATATGTTGGTTCATTTTTGGGGCACGAAGGAGTTGTGCCGCGAGCGACAGAGTAGGGGGGAGGGGATTGACTGCTGGGTTATGGTCAAAGAGGCTGTTCAACTACGACTCACATGCTGCTGATGAGTAGCGGCACCATACCAGGTCTGTTCTGTGACTTCTGTCCGTGGTGGTGTTTGAAATTTCCACTGTTACATCGTGTCGCTGTACTGTTTCGCGCAGGAAGCAGACGAGCGATGGAGACGACAGGGTACTTCGACGTGAAAAAGTAAGACTTTTAGAGAGAGAGAGAAAGAGGAGAGAGAGCGCTTTGGAAGGCGGAAAAAGGTTCGCAGAACCAGAGACAGCCTTCTCCCGAGTCTGAGAGAGCGAGGGAGAGAGAGGGGGGAATTGGGAAATCTATAAGTTGATTTGTGCCGTGGATTTTTCCAACCTATTTATTTGTGCTATTGGATACAAATTTTGTCCTCTACTTCCATTTTATATACTCTGATCCCAAAATTGACCATAAATTCCTTTCTTTCGTTTTTGAAAACTACAGGGCCAAGCATAATGCACCGATCAATTTGATCCGGTTCCTGCGGACTCTGATCCGATTTCCGGTTTCATAAAATTAGAACGAGACCCGGACCAAATGATATATTTATTTCCAAAAAAAAAAAAAAAAACCTAAACGTAAAACTAAACCAAAATCAAATATACTTATAATGCTTAGTATGACTTTCGGATTTAGCGACAACACGATGCAATCAACAAAAAGGTGGTCCAAGAAATACGTCATTAATGAGAAAAATTTAACAACAAACCAATCATAAAAAAATGCAAAGGGTTCAACGATTGGACCGCCCCGGAACTAGATACGTCGATCGGGTCCCAAGACCATTCAATCCAGTTCCCGATCCTCAAAATTGAAAATCGGTCCTCCCAATCGAGTTCCCGATTTTAGGGTGAGATTGGGAACTGATCACCCCTAACACAAACCCTCGAGTTTTGAGATGATTTATGTTTACCCTGAATTTTCGATTGCTAGCCAATATCTCTTAACTTTCACTTGCTATGTTTGATGACTCCGAGTTACTTTTCCATTGGCATATGCCATGCATTATGCATATGACTTTTGAAAGGTAAAAGTACATTTTTTTTATAAAGATAAAATATGTGGTAAAAGTACATTTTCATCTCACTTTTTGTAAACAATTTCTCTTTTACCTTGAATGGCCGTAAAAAATGAAAAAAAAAAGTTGAAAAAATGGGAGAAAAAATTAAATTTTATCAAATTACTAACATAAAAATTGTTAAAATTTGATAAATATAGCCACTTCAAAGGAACTAAATAAGATAAAGAATAAAAAAAATCAACAAAAAAAATGGTCGTCAAATGACAAAAAAGAGATCATCGTTGTGTATATGTAAATGGTTTAGTAATGTAAAGAATTGATGAACTCGACTCATAAAAAGGAAAGGCGGCCATCATTTGTAACATCGAGGTCCGACAAGGCTGAAGAGCGTTTGTGAAAACCTGAAAATCGATAAGAGAGAGTGCATTGAATCACACATTAAGAGAAAGGAAGCGTTGGGGTCGGCGTCGACACAATACACACACGAAAGCGACACGGGCCGCGAAAATTAAGTTTAGTAACAGCGTGCTCAAATAAGAGATCTATCACAATGGGCTACTCATACAACGCCTCTTATTAATTAGGCCAAGTCGTTTTTACATTGAAACCATCTCATAATGTTCAGCACAAGATCATAATGGATCGACAGATAGATTAGCTGTCGCCATTATCCAAAGAAGGCAGTGTTTTTTTTGTTTTGTTTTTGGAAACACATGTTATAGTTGAACCTCTCTCAGATCTCCCTCGGCTAGAAACCATAAGATCATGGTGGACCACAAAAAGGAAATCTAAATGGGTCAGAACTAATCTAGTTTAGACTGGTGTTCTCTTTATGCATGTGATGGATCTAGTCGCCCACGGACTTGCTCGAGTAAGTGGGCCTAGAGATCACTTTAGATGGGCTTGGGCAAGCTCTTGTGATTATAAAGTCCAGACCATCCTCATTGGGCCGGATTCAGGCCCGCCTGAATCAGAGAAGCTATACTTTTCATTGATGGGCAGTGATTGAGCCATGGTTTTTGTCGTCATTCATTGCATTTGTCTATAAAGATGCAATTGAGATATTTGAAAGAAGGGAAAATAGCACAAATGGGCCCCGAACTTTGATCCAATATGCCAAATTGTCCTTAAACTTTTAATTCGTGCAATGGTATCCCGAACTTTGGTCCAATTACAATGTCGTCCATAAACTTTTAATATTTGCAATACGCTCCTTGAACTAGCATTAAATGTCCGACGCAATCCCTAAAATATGCAATGGACACTCCAAACTAATAGCGATATGCAATCTAGACTCATCAATGAACATGCCATTAGGATCCAGAGAGCTATCCCCGACTTAATCGAGGGTAGGTTTCCTAGTCATTGAGAAGAGGGTAAGAACATTTATGAATGATGAATCTGATATAACGAGAGAGAAGAGGATTTTTTTTTCTTTCGTTAATACTTTAAGGGAGGGGTTAAGCTTTGTCGTGGCTTTCTAAGAAGTGAAAAAAATCCAATCTTCATAGACATGATAGCATGCCTCTTTTTCTTAGTAACTATCAATCTATTTATTATAGGAATCAATCTCTTAAGCAAGAAATTCAGCTTAAGCGCTATCTTTCATTTTTTAATGTGAAATTTCCTTCCGCCTCATAGATATTAACTTTAACTTAACCCCCTTTCCCTAGAGGCACTTTCTTATCGCTTTGCACCTTAGAAAGCAGTTTAACAAGCCAATATAAATGTTTAAAGACCATATTAGACATTGAATCAAAATTGAGAGATTACATTAAATAAATTGAAAGTGATGGGATTAAAGTTCAGGGATCACACTCAATAAATACGAAATTTAGACATGATATTACACGTTAGATCAAAATTCATGAAACATAAATACGAGCCAAGGCTCCGGGTTAGGAAGCTGGTGATGTCAAGGCCATTTGTCGCTTAGAGAAAAATTAGAAAATGCATCTCGCGACGAATTGTGGCGCCAGTGGTGACAGTGAGGCCTCCACAAAAGCGATCGTCCACGCCATGATCACTAATATAACAATATTATCTTGTTTTCAAGTGCCCAACAAGCAAGAGATCGCAAATCCAGCCTCTGCTTTAGTGAAGAGCTTGCAAATGTCAATGGCTAGAACAGATTTAGGCAAGGACCCGAGATCGAACTATCGGTAATCAGAAAACGATAGGAAGTAATATAAACGACTATGAGCACGAGAGCAACCCTTTCTTTTTTTCATTAAGGAACGACCCGTTGCTATAATTTGATGTACTTAAACGCATATTATCGTGATCTCTATACAAAGCGACAAATCATATTGACTAAGATATATTTGGGAGAGGAAAGTTTGCTGGGCTAAGAAAATTGCAAATCTTTTCCTCTCGTAAATTTTTTGGATCTTACTACATTTTCTCCATTTTCCAATGCCTTGCTCCTACTTTCATGGCCCTTCCCCTGCTTTCCAGGCAAGGCAAGAGAAAGATTACAGATGTTCTGGCAGTGGCAGAGTCTAGGAGCAGCCTGTGATATTTGGGTCTATTCACTTATTCCTCTATATGGATCTATAATTGGATGATCGAGGGCGTACCAGAGAAAGCATTTATTCCTTTCTGCCAATAATAGAGAGAACCCATTTGAGATCATATGAGAATAGCTTTTGGCTGATTGATGTCCAAGCTGAAAACCACTTAGGCAGAATTTGCACAATTCCTTGCACATCAGCCCACAACTCGCCCTTTCTGAAGGAATCATTCTTTGTACTTTCTCCTGTCAAACTTCTCATGATTCAGTGGTGGAGGGGCTTAGGGTGCGCACAGAATAAATATCTTTCACATCAATTTGTATACCAGCAGTAATGAACCACTTCTTGCAGAAGGTGATGAGTCTGTAATGTCAAATCCCACCCACCGAGCATGGAGATTCTCAAGAGCCCTTTTGCACCCATGATGAGACCGCAATGTCAAACCACATATCGGTCAGGCCTCCTAGGGAAATTCTGAATTTGATCCGCCAACAAATCAACCCAGACAAGAAAAAAAAAAATTGGCATAGAAGCTGACAATCAACAGGGACAGCCACTGGATAAGCAAAACAGGGCCCACTTCCTCCGCATAAAATAGCTGTATAATGCAGCCATGATTGGACATTCTCTGCCTTTTAATGCTAATCCGCAGCAACCTAAGAGAACTTACAAGCAAAAGCATTCTTTAAGTCCCACAAAGCATTAAAGCAAACAAGGTCGTCTTCTTCTTCTGGTTGCTCTTCCAACTCTATCTTCAAAGTCATCTTGCCATCATTAATGGTGCTTTCTCGACAATCCATGGCTTTATCAAACTTGAAGGCCCCTCGTATCTTGGCTCACAAATCTGGTCCGGTCGTCATGCCCCCGGACAGAGTCACGATGCTTGGGAATAGTCAGCTCCCACTCAGAAGAGCACCTGCTATGCGGATCAGATCTTGCTTAAACAACCAGGTAACCAAACGATTCTTACTAAGCTTGCCTACACGTTATGGAAGTCCGGTTCCTGGAAGCATTGATCTTATCATCCTCTGCCCTGTATCAAGTTTGATGCTTAGATATAGGCTTGAGAAAGAATTGAGAGGCCACGATGATGATCCTAACAGATGCAATATTCAGAGTCCACCTGTCAATGTTGTTTACCGCACGAGAGTGGAACTTATTTTGAGATATTGAGTGGTCTTAGCAGGTGTTTGAGGATCGGACCGAGGGTATAATCTGTTACAGAGACGAGAATGGGGAAATTGTCTGCGAAGGGTTCGACGAGGGCCCGAGATTCTGGCCGAAGATCGCGAGAACAGAATACTGTCCCAGGTAAATTAGTCTAGAGCTAAGTTGCATGTACTTTTGAGATAGACTATCTATGAAATAACACCAGGTAAGTCGAGTGATGCTGCCACGAACTCTGTTCATTCCAAACTTCGAATTTGCTCATGACCCCGCTTGATTAAACGACCTCCTTCTAAATTTGTGCATGTTTGTTTTGTTTTTTTTTTTTCTAACAACTTTTTCTGGGAATTCAGAGACGCCAAGATCATTGACCTTCTCCAACATAATTGGATTCAGCTAGTTAATGGAAGCCGAGTATACCAAGCTGACACCGGACTCACGGCGCTAGAGGACTTCAACTGGAACAGTTTCAACAGATTCCGCTGATCGGCCGCTCTAACGTTGCTTTCCAAGAATAAATGATAGCCAAAACTAGATATGCTCTAGAATGTTGAAACTCCCATTCCTGCAATGTGAATGCTCAACCTGTTTTGCCCAGAAGGTGAATTATTTTGTCTCTCAAGTCTTGATCCGAGAAATGTTCTCTCAATCAGGCTCGGCGCCACCCGATCAATGTGGTTATTGGATGAGGGCGGCATTGTTTGATCTCATCGGCAAGGTGACCGGTACAGTATGCGCCAATTCATGGTCAAATTGGTTATACATTTGATTTGCATCCACAAGCTCTTGAGCTTGTGGAAAAAGTGCAGGAATGGTAGATACAATGGACATGTCGCCTTTTTGACCTCTGATCACCTGTCTGATGATTCTATACGTTGCAGAAGCTTCGCCTTCATATGTAAAACGTAAAATCATCGGAGAAAAGGCCTGCGATCGCTCATCTTCGACAACCGAAGTGAAGCTTCGGCAGTTTTTTTCAGAGGAAAAAATATGATTCATTCTTCATAAGTTCTTTGGTAGATTCAATGTTGATCTAATTGTAGCTTGATTGCATCTGATTTAGTCAACAAATACGAGTTCAAGCTACGTTCTGGTTAAGAGAAACCACACAAACTTCTTTTTTTTTTTTTTTGGGTGAAAAAAAGATTCCATTTATTGATCGGTATAATATTTAAGAGGTATGTAGAATGATTTCAAGCTCTCAAATAACTACATAACAAAGCAAATTCGTAGCTAGAAGCACACTTTCATTCTTCAAGAATAGATCCGTCACCATAAAATTTCGTGGCCGATCACCGGATTCAATGATGAGCACACATCAAGAACTCCCACACCAATTGCAACGGCTTGCAGTGCGCATCTAAGTTCGACGTCCCCGTCACTATCGACAAGCGATAATACCAAGATCAATATGTTGAAATAGCGCAGATCAAATACCTGCAAGGAACTCTCGGATCTATATCTAAATGTAGTTTGAGAGAGTGAAATTCCTGGATCCGGATCGAAATCTAAACGGGGAGAGGAAAATGGCATAATCTCGAAGAGTTTATAGAGCGACATTACGAACATTCTCATCAATGGCTATCAACTGAATGAATAGCCGAATTGTTCTCCTCATTCACCCAAGATTAGCCACAGAAAAAAAAAAAAAACTCACACTCAGCAAACTCTCAAAATATAGTGGGAGAAGAAAAAGAAAAGATAAACCAAGCAAGATCAGCTGTAGAAAGATCGAAATGGTGGGGGGGGAGAGGGAGGGGGAGAGAGATTGCGTTTGAGATAACCTTTATGCACCATGTTAGAATTCCAATAAGGTCCAATAAGGTTTTGCTTGTTTGCTCACGAAGAGAAGGCTCTTAAATTTGACGCTTGGCCGGGCCGGCTATGGGGCCGGATACTTTTGCCAGGGCCTAGCCCAATGCCTGAGCCCGCATTCAATTTTGACCGTGCACTCGGCTCCACTCGGCAATGTCAAAAATTGGTACATTGACGCGCAGCCGATGCTCAACTCAGTTCCTCTACTTTGATACATGTCGAATTTGGCCCCATCATCCCTTCCGATTCACGTTAACTGATACGGCCTTTCAAGTCAGTGCAGGAACTCACATTTGCAAAAATGGCTATTGATGTGTACAACCACGTTATCTAGTTTTTGCTAGGATGAATGGCCCTTGTCACGCCATATCCATGTTAGCTCCGTTACGCCTGCCCTTATCCATGCAAGCCGCCGCAAAGGGATGGAATCGTAAAGGTAGGAATATCTGGGTCACCCGTACAAGTTTAGAGTAATTGATAGCATGAAAAAAAAAAAATTAGAGTATCGCTGCCACATCGGGGAAGTTTAGGATATTTTGCAGAATTTCTTGAGCCAAGGTAACTTCGTTTGTCAATCGTTGTCCCCACAAACGGGCACGTCCAAATGTTAATGACCGTCTTAGACTGAATTTTCACGAAGGTACTTTTGAGTCACCGATATAAGTTTGGGATTTTGATGACACAACCCATCGCCACTGCCAGCCCTTACCTTCATGCGTGGATCCACCAGCTAAAAAAGAAAAAGATAAAAAAAAAGCCACCCTTTATATAATAGATGACATCTTCTACTTTCAATTGCTTTATAGGCAATTCGCCGGTGTACCATAGCTAGGATTTGATTAAGTCATATTCTCCCACTCAACTAAACTAAATCCAGAAGGAGAAGAATTTAAGGTGTTATTGCAAAGTGGGCTCCATGCACGTAGTTAATTAAAATGGCATCGACCCATCTGGATGCCATTTCTTACAAGATTGCAAAGAAGAAATTATTTGCTTATTAATTATTGTTACTTTCAATCATAAACTTAAACCCTAAAACAGTTCCATTTTGATCGCAAGATGTTAATGAATGGGCTCCATTCCGATATATATTATGATTCCGATTCCTCGTTATTTATTCTCATCGTTTTTATTTCATCCCAAGCTTTTCATTCGGATAAACTGAAACGAGTCCTAAATTTTATGCCCATTTAAACATCGATAAAAGAGCATAATTACATTACCAAATTTGTAGGTATTCATAAGATTGAAAGGCCCTCTCGTGCCCCATATTAATAGTTTCACAACAGAGATTGTATGGTGTTGTATCATAAGGAAGGGATTATGGATCAGGTTAAAAGCCACAGTTATCCAAAGATCTTGTTCAAGGCTTGCCCTTCTTCTTGGCGAGGAGCTTCTCTCTCAGCTCTGCAACATCAACCTCATCGAAGTGAGACTCCGGTATCCAGTTCCCACTCTTGGGATCTCTCATCCAGAACACCTTCTTCTCTTCCTCCTCGTTCGCCGCCTTCCTGATTGCGCCCCCGCAGCTGCTGCCGCCCCCGCCGTCTTCTCCGCTAGCGCTCCGTACGACCGCCGGCTAAACCCACGCACATCCAAAGACATTCGCTACGACATGTTCACTTCATATGACCGGACGTGGCAAAGATGTCGAAAGAAATGGAGTCAGGATGATCGCCTACCTGAGAAGGAGAATGCCATTGACGGGAGCCTTGGCCATGATGATCTTCTTCAAGAAACCTGAAACTAGAGAGAGATGGATGGTCGGTTTGGTCACTAGGGCTCTTGAGCGAGGTGGGGTTTTATAGTGCTTAGACATATAGCGAGACTTATTACGTGAGGCCAAAGTTTCTAAGAATCTTTGTGATGAGTGGATTCGAAAGATGAAACAGGAAGCACGTGGGGGTATCCGAGAATTTCCATCTGCCATGGAAATCTAGAATCCTTAGGTTCTCCGAATTTGCTCTATTGCCCTTGAGGCTTGAGGGTTCAATTCGATTTTCTTTTTGGCTTTTTGGCCAAAAGGCATGGAAATTTTAATTCATGTAGATTTATTTACGTCCTTTAATTAATGCAGCAAGTGCAATCCATCCGCATGCACAATGGGCATATGTCGCGAGCCAGATGTGATAAGGGTTCTCGGTCTTTTGAGGATTCGGATTTATAATATTTATACTTCTTCACGAGTGTTGTTGTGCCAATATTATCTTAGGAAAAGTGCCAAAAAGTTCATAAATATATTGCATTTGTACAAATTCAATCTTAAACATTTCAATTGTGCCAATTTAATCCTAAACCGTTTGCATTCATGCCAATTAAGTCTACACGATCAATTTTGACTAGAAATCACCAAAGTGGACACGGTCCGTCCTAGGTGGCGTGACCGGCGCCGACGTGAATTTTTTAACTTTTTTCTTAAAAAAATAAGATTGCAATTATTTTCTTTTTCTAATTTTGTCCAGCGAGGGTCGCCGCCATTCCCCGATTTGGACAATGGGCGAGGCCGCCGCGGCCCCGCCGGCTTTGAGCGAGGCGGCACTCGCCAGCCAAAATGAAAGTAGAAAAATATTAAGAATGTCCACTTCGGTGTTGATCACGCCACGTAGGACGCATGGCGTCCACGTCGCGATTTCCGATCGAAATTGTCCGGATGGACTCAATTGACACAAATGCAAAAGGTTTGAGACTCAATTGACACAATTAAAAAGTTTTGGACCAAATTGGCACAAATGCAAAATAATTTAGAACTTTTTTGGTACTTTTCCCTATTATGTTAACACTGGTTGTGGTTGTGGGTGGATTTACTAGACTTGGAATTTAGTACACTTACTTATCTTACAGTCTGCATTTCGTAATTTTAAGTGTCATGAAAATCTACGACTCCATCTAATAAGATATGAAGTTCCATAAAATTTTGGCATAAAAATCTGAGAATAAAAGGAATCTTTGACAAAACTAGACCAATTAAGTTGAAAATGGTGTGCTAGTTCCCCTAAGTGGGACTAACCATATTTGACCCGATCATAGGCCGAATGGACCGGACCATAGGTCCGCCCGAGCCGATTAGGCTCGACAGGCAACGTTGGGTGTATTTAGATGAGGCCATTTAGTTAGAAAGTCCAACTTGGCCCAAATCAGGCCCAGTCAAACTCGATATGGCTCGATTTGGCTGAGTCAAGCTCACTCGATTGGAAGAATAGTACATAAAATTTAGAAAAATTTCAAATAGGGGCATAAAGTGCCCTTGTTGTATCAAATAATAGCACGAAGTAAACATGGTTTCAAATCAAGGCATAAAGTGTCCTCCTTGTTTCAAAAAGGGCTTGACCGATGGTATTTTCGTCATTTATATTTTTATATATATTTTTTCTTTTTTCTATCTTTTTTCCTTTGTTTTTTCCCTTCCTTTTCGCCGATGGCCGATCTCAAGCGATGGTCAACCATGGCGAGGGCTAGGTGAGGGATGGCCATAAGACAAGGCCGCCCTCAACAGCCGTGGAGGGACCCTAGGCGAGCCCTCACCTGGTCTCGCCCGAGCACAAGCGAGGCCGATTCTCACTTGATTTGGGTGAGGGTTGCCTCGCTGCAAGCGTCGAGGGCCTAGGCAAAGTGGACCCTCATGAGCAACCGATGAGGATTGTCGAGCCCTCGTTGGTTGCAACAAAGAAAAAAAATTGGGAAAAAAATAAAAGAGAACAGAAGAAAAGGAAAAAAAATGTAAATGACGACAATGCCTTTGGTCAAATCTTTCTTTGAAATAATAATAGTACTTTAGACTCTTATTTAAAATTTTCCCATAAAGTTCCAGATAAGCGGGCTTGGTTAAATTTTTTAGGCCCGATCTTATGCCCCAAACTCAATCATGCCCCGATGATCACCTATAAATCGGATAAAAATCCTAATCCAAGGATCGGGTTCACGATTTTATCAGTAACAAGTTAAAACAAGATATGTTTGTGATCTCTTTGTAACATGGGGTATCCAAATGTTTCGCCTCAATTAGAATGCATGCGAATTACCACGTCCCCATGCATAAGGTAAAACATCACCAAAGTTATAGGCATGTGTTGACGCAAATCTTTTATCGAACGTAAGCAATTCGTTTCAATAAGGAGTTTCGGGTCGGTTTTAGATAGAGAATGTCAAATGCGAAAGATGTATTGATATTAGTAGCACTATACAAACTCTTAACCAATCAATGGTGGATGCAATCGACGGCCTATGATGTACTAATACCGAAGACACAACACTGGAATTTCATTGATGATGTTGGACGATGTAGGACACAATGCTGGAATTTAATCAACGATATTAGACGATGTAGGACACAATGCCGAAATTTAATCAACGACACTAGACATTGTAAGACACAATGTCGGAATTTAATCGACCACATTGGATGGTGGCTAGATGCGGGAATCTAATCAACGACACCAACCGGGATAAGAAACTAGCCGAAATTGAATCTACGATGTGAATCGAACTACGGCTAAGCTAAGCTAAATACCGAAAGCTAATGAAAGATAAAACACTTGTTGTGTTGATTTTTTTTTTTTTGGGATCCTTGTTGGACGACTCACGGTATTTATAAAGGCACTTTAGCAACCGTCGACCGCCATCTTGCTCCCGGCTTTCCACTTTTTGCTTCACTTTCAACACGTTTTCCTATCCTTCGACGGTTTATCATTGGCGTTTCTTGTTTTACGTGCCACTCTCTCCACTTTTGAGGATTATCGCCCATTTCTACAATTGCTTTGATCGTGACTTCTTTCGCGCGTCCTTTTTCCTCCGCTTCCGTGAGAAATGCCGCCAAAATTCATCATTGCCACGTAGCGTCCTTATAGTTAATCGGACTCTATTTCTAGTACACTCAATCGTAGCTGATTACTACTTTCTCACGTGCCTATCATGTGACTCCTCGGGTAACTTTAAGTGTCAACATATGTCCTCTTTTTAAAAGAAATAAATTAGAGATTTATCTCTTTTGAAATACATCCCTCGATTTGAATGTAATCGGCTGCAACTTCATGATTACACCTTTCTGTCTTTTGATTTCCTTTCTCAAAGCACGGTAGCTTCAAATTTCCCATTTTTGTTTATTTCGATATGCCATCATCATTTATCTTTGGGTAAAATTCTCTGTTGTCGTCTTTCTTACCTTTAGATTTTCCTCAAATCCTAAACCCTTTCGAACTTGCTTCAATCTTTCACATGGGGACCAAACCTTCGAGCTCACTCCCAAGCAACTCGTTGATCGCTTCAACGAGTTAATCAATAGTGATGACGCCGATAGTTGTTTCCTCAAACTACCGAACACTACTAGGGAACACGCCGGGTTTATTTTCGGACCTAGTCTCCGAGATCATAATCGTGTCCCAAAGATCTCTTCGGTCTTGTTTCCCAACGAGGCGGATTGAGAAACTTACTTGTTCAAGTTTCTCCTCTAAGGGATATCCCGGACGTCTCCGTTACCTCGATTTAGAAGTTTTCCATCGTTCGACGACAGATTTTATGCTTTGTTTTAACGATCGCATAATGAACTTTCGATTGCCTCTTTCTCGGACAACGACGGACATAAGAACGACACTTGAGGTCGCCTTAATGTCTCATGACCTAAATAGAGGATCGCTGGGCTTTGTCGTAAGCTTTTGATCTTCGTCGATCAACTATTTCTTTTTCCATGGGGCCCTATATCGGTGACCCTTTTGGATGTATTTACTATTGCTGGTCTTACTCCTCATGGGACCCCTGCTGCCAATCTCGAAACTTTCGAGGATTGCTCTATCTCTAAGGATACTCTTGCTTACAGGAAGTTCTTGGACGTTTACTACAAAACCTTCGGCCCTGTCATACTTATCGAACGGATAAATTTCCTTCTTTTTTTGCTATCAAAATACATATTTTTCAGTCGACTCTCAAGATTTCCAAGGATTATGCTATTCTTGCCTCTAATTTAGCGAGAGGGAGAAACGTCGCTCTTGGTCCTCCGATTTTAGCGAGTTTTGTGCAAGAGCATTACTCATGCTTCTTTGTCGATGATGTCCAAGGATGAAGGCATGGTCACCTTCGATTATGGGATCAACAAATTTCGACGGAACCTAGTAGCGATTTCCAAACACGACCTTGTAGAACATGAACTATGATGCAAGATCTAAGAGGTCGAGAATGCAGAGGTGGTATACCGAGAGATCTCTAATACCCAGGATGTCCTCTATGCTTCCCACTCCAGCGTCCTCAAGTTTCGAAACATTATCTTTGAACAGGTTGGAAGTTAGCCAATGCCATCCGAGGAGGCCACTAAGGGACATTGAGAGACGGGAGCACGAGTTAGCCGAGGGTTATGAAATCCAGTCCTTAGCTTCGTTGAGGCCAATGTCGAGGCTCTAAAAGTCATGTTGGACAACATTGATGAACAAGTGCAAGTGACACTTCTCCAATAGTCGAATGGGAACGAGATGACTTGCGAGGTTTCTCTAGACAATTTGGGCCATGCCAAACACTCCATCGAGAATGAGAATACCACCCTGGAGGGTCGATCGTGTCACTTTAGTGTCGGGTTCCGAGAGTACTTCAAGTTGAAGTCAAGACGGTAGAGAGCTCGGGAAGGCCAGGAGAAACAAGAAGAAGAAAAAGAAGAAGAAGAAGAAGAAAACATAGAGAGAGAGAGAGAGAGAGAGAGAGAGAGAGAGAGAGAGAGTGGAAGAGAGAAAAAGAGAAAGAGAGAGTAAGAGAGAAAGAGAGGACGAAAATAGGAAAGATGTATTGTTGGTATTGCTTTGTGAATGAACCGTCTTTTCCTTATTCCATGCCCCCTAATTCCTCTATGACCTCTAACATCTCTCACATGGATGGATAGAACTTCTTTAGAAACTTTCTATTAATTGATCATTGTAACCCTTTTTCATAAATCTCCCTTATTTGATAAGCATTTTCGGCACGAATATCAATGATTTGGTATGGTCCTTCCCACTTCGACAACCATTTGCTAAATTTTTCGTTGTCAAGATTTGTGGGCAAAATGATCTTCCGGACCAAGTCACCAATGTCGAAACGCTTGACCTTCACATGCTTATTATAGGCCTTAACAACTCTCCATTTTTAAGCTATTAACTTTTCCCAGTGTTGCGGCTCAACTTTCTCCTAATTCATCGATATTTGCAAGCATTATTTCATCGTACTCTTCTCTTGTCATATTGTCTTGTAGTTTTACTCTTAATGATCGCATGTGATCTCGAATGGAAATACGGCTTCTTGTTTATACGTCAGCATATAAGGGATGATCCTAGTGATTGACCTTTTGGATGTTCGATAAGCCCATAGCACTATCGACAACAATGAATTCCATTCCCTTGGGTTATCTTCCAGGTGCTTTTTTATCAAACCAATAATCACCTTGTTAGAGGCTTTAACCTAGCAATTAGCTTAGGCATAATAAGGTGTCGAATGAGTCATCTTGATGCCCCTAGACTTGGTAAAGTCCGATATTTTTCGCTTTGTAAAGACTGTTCCGTGGTCAACCGTCATGGTTTCTAGGATTCCGAATCGATGAATAATTTGCTCCTCAATGAATTCCCTCGCAACGTTGTGTTACACTTTTGTACGAGGCTACCTCGACTCACTTAGTGAAGTAGTCCGTGGCTACCAAGATAAAACTATCTTGCTTCAACGAAGGGGACATATTTTTCCTATTTCATCGCCCATCTTCGAAAAGGCCGTGGCTTGATGATTGGGTTCATCAATGTAGCAGGGACATGTTGGACTAGCTCATGCTTCTCGGCAGGCTTAGCATCCCTTAGCTTAACCGATGCAATCCTTAGTGATTGTTGTCCAAAAGTATCCATGTCGTCGTAATAACCATTTCATGTTTAAACCGGCTGATGAACCCCACGATTCCTTTATGGACCTTTGTCATTATAAGCATAGCTTCTTCCTATCCCAAACACTTTAGCAAGGCTCATCTCTGTTTTACGATACAGCTCATCATCGATTAAGAGGTACTTCATGGCTTGCCTCTTGAAATCCTTGCTACAAAGATCTGGACTCCTTAAGCAACTCACCAAGGGAGTCCTCTAATCTGGTCGACTAAGCTGGGCATATTGACTTTCAATTAACTCACTTTGAGCCATCATTACCCAAGTGAATATCGAGGGTAAGATTCTCGTTTGGGTAATTATGTGATTTGCCAACTCTTTTGATATTTTATATTAGGATGCTATCTAGGCTAATTCATTGGCTTATGAATTCTACTTCTTTTAACGTGGACCAATTCATATTCGACGAAGTTCGACAATGTTCTTTTGCCAAACTATGGTGTAGTATGACATTTTCATTGAGACATTGGTACTCTCTATTGAGTTGTCTGTTCACCACCTGGGAATCACCTTTAATATTGATTGATTTGACTTTCATGTCAATCAAGATATTTAACCCCACAATCAAGGCTTCATATTCAGCTGATTGTTTGAACATTCAAAATCAAGCTTGAACATGAGCTTAGTTTTTGGTTGGTAAGACGATATGATCATAATGCCAGCACTGATGATCCGGATGCCACCGATCCATCAAAATACAACACCCAAGGTGCAATATGAAAATAATTTTCACTATATTCTATTTTTAAACCCGATGGGTATTCGGTGATAAAGTCGGACACCGCCTGCCCTTTTATTCCTTTAAGCGGCACGTACATTAAATTGATCTCTAACAAAGTAAACGCCCATTTTGCAATCCGACCTCTTATAATTGACTTGGATAACATGTACTTAATTATGTCCGTCTTACAAATCACATGTACCGTGGTTGGCAATATATTGTATCATAATTTTGTACGGGCATAGTACAATAATAGACATAATTTCTTCTTGGGGGTGTATTTTGTTTCGACGTCGTTCAGCATCCTACTCAAGTAGTATACTTGTCTATTCCTTGCCCTCATCATTCTCTTGTGCTAGCATACTTTCAATCATGGTATCGGCCGCAAATAAGTATAGTTTCAATGGCCTACCCGCTTTAGGTGGCATTAAAATCGGCGATTTAATTAGATACTCTTTTAGTTGATTGAAGGCTAGCTGATACTTCTCTTTCCATACAAATACTTGTTCATTCTTCAATTTAAGCGGGGAAAGAATACTTTAATTTTTTTCGACAAGTTAGCTATAAAACGATGCAAGAAATTCAATTTTTCAAGCATCATATGAAGTTGCTTTTTATTAACAAGTAAGCGGTAATTCTTGAATAGCCTTAACTTTGTTCTTATTTATCTTTATTCCCCTTTGATGAACCGGAAAGCCCAAGAAATTACCATCTTTATAACAAAAGCACACTTCAACGGATTCATTTCCAATTTAAATTTCCGCATTCTAACGAAAGCATGTTCTAGGTGATTATGACTTACTTGGTTGGTCTTGACTATAACATCGTCGATATAAACCTCCACAAAGTCACCAATCACATCATGAAAGATGAAATTCATCGCTCTTTGATATGTGGCACTGGCATTCTTCAATCCGAAAGGCATAACAACCCTCTCGAATATTCCAATGGCACCGGGACACTTCAAGGTCGTTTTGTGGATGTCTTCCTCGGCTATGAATATCTCGATTATATCCCAAATGCCCATCCATAAGAGACATAATTTCGTTGTTAGAAGCCGGATCGATTAACATATCGGCCATGGGCATTTGGTATTCATCCTTCGGAGTGGCGGAATTGAGATTACGAAAATCAATGCACACTACGAGTTTGTCGTTCTTCTTCTTGACAGTACAATATTCAACAATCACTCGACATACCTTCTTGTTCTTATAAAGCCAGCAGAGAGCATGCGCTCGATTTCCTCCTTGATCTTAAGTATAACCTCCGGGCGAACCTCCTTGGAGCCTGTTTATCGAACTAAACCCCTTTTTGATTGGTAATTGGTGCTCAACCACATCTCTTCCGAGATCAAGCATCTCGTGATAGTTTCAAAGTGACGGTCTTTATATCTTTTTAACCGACTTACCAACTGGGTCTTATATTTCTGATTAAGCAATTTGCTTATGTACGTTGGTTGCAGACAAGTTTCATCTCCAAGATTCACTTCTTCCAATAAGTCTTGGGCTTGAACCAACTTATCACCTTCTTTAAGTGATGATTTCTCGAAATCTAAAATACCGTCGATAATTTCATTAGCTTGCTAATGAGCCGAATATCTCCTAATGAGATCTTGTGACAATATATGGTCTTCCATTAACAACCTCATTGAGTTGATCCGCGGTTCCTTCTTAGGGACCCACTCAGTATTTCCCTTGTCGAAACGGCAGAACACAATATCGATTGGATCAACCTTAGGGGGTTTACAAACACACGAGCAATCATTTGGTATGCATCGACCAATTTTCTCTCGGCACGATATTCGGGCCCGGGTGATATAGGATCGAGTATTAGCTTTCTCACACTCTACCTTGTCTCCATTACAAAATGCCGCCTATGGTGTAGTGTTGATGAAGCACACTGATTTCTGTGTATCCAATCTTTTTCCAAGAGTAGATTGTATGACATTCGCATCGACGACACGTAAAGATGTCCTTGACTTCTTTGATCCTATAGTCGATTTGCAACATATATGCCTTTTATTTCAGTGATTTCACAAGTAAAATCGACATTTGGATATTCGATGGGATTATTTCCTCATCTCTCCTTCTCGGTTTCTTAAAGAACCCGTACGAGATTAGATTTAGCGTTGATCCATCATCTACAAGCACCTTCATTATCGGTCACCTATTTATCTTAGCATTAATGTCGAGTGACCTTAAATGATTGGAGATATTCTCTAGGGGTTTCTCAAATTCCATTGTCTCTTCGTTATCGGCGTAACCGAGCTCCCTCTTTTTCTTGAAACGCAGCCTCACTACCGTCTCCCGGACGCTGGTGATTCGGTTGAAACTCATTAAGGCGACTTAACTTGTATGATACATGAGCTCAATGGTGATCTCGACTGCTTATGAAAGAACCAAATTGTGACTTTGGCTTTGATGCATCTTGGGGAGCTAGCTGCATGTGATCATTTTCTCGAGTAAGTCGAGCTTCTTCATCATTTGGGTTACGCTTCCAAACCAAATTCTTGGTCCTTCGAAATCTGGGGCTAATAGTTACAACTAGCGCCGGCTTGGCTTGAGCGAAGTCAACTTGATTAGATCGTTGCTATAACCGATGAATTCTTCTTTTCCTTTGTATTCTCCATTTTTGGGTACGGGTCATGGTATCTTTTGGGGCCTCCATCGCCTCATACCACAATCCCTCGGGTAGATCATTTGATATCTTAAGGGTTCGCCGATGACAGGGTCATCTCGGAGCATAGTAACCCTAATAGATGTTGTCATCGAACTTCTCTTCCCATCCAGAAAGAACTTCATTACGAGGGTAAATAGACAAGGAAGCATAACTTACGTAATAATTGAATTTACCACTAGGCTCTCCTAGCGTGCCAATAGTGGGGTCTCCCTCTTCATACCTTTGCTTAAATGACTTATAAGGCTTTTGAAAAACATGAGATATCCTCGATGCTTGCATTCTTGACTTGGGATTGCTTTTGACTCTGTTTGAAAATCCCGGCATTAGGTGGCTTCCTGTCGGCTCGGTCATTCCTCCAATTGTCATCTTCTTGTCGATCTATACCCTTAAGCCTTCGTCCGCAACTTGCATATAAACTCGACAACTTATACCCCTTGCTTGAGCGCTTTAGAGATACCATTCCTGTCATTACAGAGAAAGGATCAATGTCTATATCCATTGGGGATTACCCTCATCGACAAAAAGGATCAATGCCTATATCTATTGGGGATTACCCTCATCGAAAAACTTGATTTTCTCTTGTCGAATTGCTTCTTGGATATTCTTCTTGAGAACTAGGCAATCCGAGGTGTTATGGCTCCATGAATGATCCATTTACGATACTTCTTTCCTATTAATTCATCTTTAGTCGGTATTTTTTGCTATTACGTCCGCTTGATCTATCCATCGATCAACATCATATAAAAAATCTCCTCGGTTCGACTTATATCGAAGGAATAATACATAACTTCATTAGCTTTAGCCATAACGGTCGATCTCTTTTTAACCTTCGCAGGCCTTAACGCCGGGCAAGTATATGGCTTGTCAATGACCATCCGGGCAATAGTTACTTTGACAAGGTGAGGTCTAACGGTTCGACGAGTTCATATCTCATCTTCGTGTATGTCTTTTGTCCTTTTCTTTGAGTAGACTTTCATGCTTGATAGCTATTGTGGATAGTTCGAACAAGTCTACACATGGCTAGCCGACCATTTTA
The DNA here is from genome assembly GCA_021437795.1 of Rhodamnia rubescens. NCBI lineage: Eukaryota > Viridiplantae > Streptophyta > Magnoliopsida > Myrtales > Myrtaceae > Rhodamnia > Rhodamnia rubescens. The sequence goes on from JAILYA010000046.1 coordinate 929,592, forward strand.
TCCCAATTTCAAACTTCAATCCATTAAAGGCAAACTCCGTAAATATTTTCTCGGTCAAAGGAACCAAGCATTTGTTTCTAGCTCTCTTGAACCTTGCGATGAATTGATTGGCGGTTTCATTTGCCATTTGCTTCATTGTTGATAAGTCCGCAATCGACAAATTCGGCACGATTCGTTGGAACCGGCTAAGAAATAGTCGCTCCATTTACTCATTTACTCCTATGTCGGTATCGAATGTGGTGGTAAGGCAGTATACCACGTAAAGGCTGTCTTCGATAGAGAAAGTGGAAAAAAAACCTTAATTTCCAATGATCGGCGTGACTAACATCTCCACACAATGCTAGAAAACGATTGGTGTGTTCGTATGTGGACTAATCATCCTCGCCAGTAAATAATGTAAACTCCGGTATCTTGAATCCCCTTGGGTAAGGGACTATATCCATCCAATCGGGGTATAGCTTACGATAGACATTACCTCTAAATCTATTGCTTCGGATCGTTATACCCGTCCATCGGGTGGACAAACTGGCTGATTTTGATACACCGGCTGGTATGGTATCGGTACCTTGGGTGGCTGCTGAGAGCTTGATATGCTTTGGCTGCAGTCTTTGGTTGAAAAGCCTCGCAATACTAGCCGAGGGGCTTGCGGCCGCAAAACTTGATACGCTCGCTGCAACCCCGGTTGTGTGAGTCTGCGCTAGACGTGATATCCTGGCTAGAAAGGCCGACTCCTGGTCCCCTAATTTGGGGCAACCGGTCCTGTCCCCCGGCCCGACACCGGCCCTAGTAGGAGCTGGTATGGCTCTTTGATTTTCGATAATCATGGGTATGAGTGGCTCATTTATAGGGACGAGGTTCGGTTGAATGCGAGGAGCAACAACAGGTTGGGCAACATGCATATCTTGTATATTGAGATAACCGGGCGACTCATTTGGATATGCATTTGCTTGAGGGTTCGAATCGTCAACTTGGGCGACATGTAGCATTTCTCCTCGTTGCAAATCCTAGCATGTACTATTTGTGGTACGTTCTACCCAACAGTAACCCACGTTCGTTGACGAGGTAGGCCGACAAAGAGGAGTACCGACAGGTATGGGAATATTCCCAACTTGAGGTCGTGATGGCTGCGCGAGCTCCATGTTGACCCGAGGCACACTCATGATAAGTGTTAATGATTAACGGTCTTATAACATCGGTCATCCGTTGAACAACATGATCTGTAAACTCATTTTGAGTTTCCTCAATTGTACATCTTATCGACAACAACATGACCGGCGTTATTTCTATGTTCCTCCTTAGCTCTTCGATATGTTGTCAAGGAATGTCGTCATCATTACTCTGGACCTAGTTTAGTAACCCATGAGCAACCGATGACTTCGTTCGTGGCACCTCTTCCATGGGTTTGTCTCCATCGCCGTCTAAGTTGTTACGTCCCCTTGTATGCGACACAACACTCTCTTGAACCGACACCTTCGGGTCCCGCCAGATCGTGCAAAAAAGATTGTTAACACAAATCTTTTATCGAACGTAAGCGGTTTGTTTTCCAATAAGGAGTTTCGAGTCGGTTTTGGACAAAGTGTGTCAAATGCAAAAGATGTATTGATATTAGTAGTACTATACGGACTCTTGACCAATCAATGACCGATGCAATCGACGGCCTATGACGTGCGATATTGAAGACAGAACACTGAAATTTAATCGACGATGTAGGACACAATGCCCGCATTTAATCAACGACATTGGACGATATAGGACACAATGCCGAAATTTAATCAACGACACTAGACGATGTAGGACACAATGTCGAATTTAATCGACGACATTGGACGGTGGGTAGACGCTCGAATCTAATCAATGATACCAACTCGGGATAAGAAACTCTGGAATTGAATCTACGATGGGAATCGAACTACGCCTAAGCTAGGCTAAATCTCGCAAGTTAATGAAAGATAAAACATCTGTTGTGTTGAATTTTTTGTTTTTGGCCCTTGTTGAACGACTCACGGTATTTATGGAGGCGCCTTAGCAACCGTCGACCAATTATTGCCCCTAGCTTTTCACTTTGTGCTCCACTTTCAGCACGTTCTCTTATCCTTCGACGGTTTATCATCAACAGTTTCTTATTTTATGTGCCACTCTCTCTCCACTTTTGAGGATTACCACCCATTTCTACAATTGCTTTGATCGTGACCTTTCGCATGTCCTTTTTCCTTTGCTCTATGAGAAATGAAGCCCTAATTCATTCTTGACACGTGGCAGTACATTCAATCTGTAGCCGATCACGACTTCCTCACGTGCCTATCACGTGACTCCTCGGGTAACTTTAGGTGTCGACAATAAGATTATATTATACTCCATTGATTCTGTTATAGTTCGGTTTACTTTTCAATATTTGGAAACTTAGGCTCCGTTCGATTCGCAAAAATGAAATGTTTTTGAAAAATATTTTCCAGAAAGATATTTTTCATATTTTCCAGGAAAATGACACTATTTTACGGTATTTTCTTTGAAACACGAAAATGAACTAAAAAATCTTTTCCATTATTCGATAAGGAAATTCAATTTCCTATGTACACTTCTTTAATAACTTTCTATTATTAGATTTTATCTTTTATTTTTAAAAAAATTTGATTTTTAAATTATTTTTCTTTTTTTATCTTTTCTTTTTAAGTTTTGTTTTCTTAGTTTATTTATTTTTATTTTCCTTCTTCTTCAGCCGATAGCCAAGCGTTACCGACCCCGCCTCACCTCACCTCGCCAGATCCGGTGACACTTGGCCTCGGGCAAGGCCAAGGCTCTCCTGTGACCGGCGACAGGCGGAGGAAGAAAAAAACAGAAAAAAAAACATAAAATAAAAAAGAAAAGTTATATAGAAGATAAAAAATTGAAAATGAAATGAAAGAAAAAAGGAAACATAAAAAAGGATTAAAAAGAAAAGGAATGCGAAGAAGTTGAGGGAGGATAAATGAGGGAAAATGTTTTCATCTTATCAAAAAGCGGAAATTATGTTCCCCACTTTTGAAGATGTTTTTTTTGTGGATGTAAATTTTTTACCTTAACTCATTAATTTTTTGTGAACCGAATGCCGAAAAATCCGGAAAATATTTTTCTTAAAGTATTTTTTTTCGCAAAATGAACGGAGCCGTAATTTGAATTTACTCATCAAAAAGATGGTAATAACAAGAAAATTAGATTGTCGGTGATCTAACAACATAAACATAGAATTGTTAGAGTATTTGAATGTTAAATAATAACTTTGATAATCTTGATATATAAAAACATACAAATAGGCTTTGTATATGAATTCTCGGGAAAATCGTCCAAACAGTCCCAAATCTATTGCACGGTGGTTAATTTAGTCTTAAAATTTTTAATTGTGTCAATTTAGTCTCCTAAACCTTTCAAATGTGCTAATTTAGTCAATGGTAATTGATCAACGCAGCTTCTTTCAGCCAATTATTCAAATAATAGGTTTATGACTAAATTGACAAAACTATAAAAGATTTATGGCCAAGTTCAAACAATTGAAAATTTTAGTACTAAATTGGCAAGTCATCAAAAGGTTCATGACTAAATCGACACAATAGGAAGCTTTAGGACTAAATCGGCCGCCTTACAACATGCTCATGACTAAATCGACCGCCGAACAATATATTGAAGACTTTTGGGACAATTATTCCTGAATTCTCGTGCGGTGCTGGAATGTGCGTGTAAAGTTTTTGACTTGGGACGGAAGCTGCCGAAAGGAATGGTAAGGTAATCTTTCTTTTTACTTGAGCACCTACTTGGCCAAGCGATGAACGGGGGAATTTCACCGGGGGATCCTCAGCATTATCCTCTCTTGATTACGGTGGATTTTTCCGTTCACTTGCTTTTTGGGACATAGACGAATTTATCACAGGCTGGTATTATTCCCCATCTCTCCAAATTCTTTTTCAGGGATATATTCTGATACCCCCGGGCACTGCTTGCAGTTCCAAATTTCCAATCGTTCGCTCCAGCAAAGATGGACACGCAGCAGCGCATATTGAAGAAAGCGACATTTGTATAAGCAACTGAGATTATGTGAGGAAGAACAGAAATGATTGAGATCCACTTAAAAAGAAGAGGTTCTCCTCGATTTATACAATTGTTAGGTTCTACAAGTTAGATGGTATAAAATGATTATGCTTAAGAAAAGGAAAACAAAAACCCCTAGATGATTATGCAGGAAACCGTTCCGATGCCCGGTGGACTAATTCCATCGGCAAATCGCGACTGTCTCTAATATATTTTCAAAGATGTGATGTCTTCTCACGTTTGATGTTAGTCGATCTTCAAACAGATTCGTGCGATAATCAACCCTTTTCATCTTGAAACCGTATCGAGCTGTCACGATATAGAATTCGACATTGCATAAGTAATGTACTTTATGAGCTAGAATTGCATGCGGGCAAGAGGACGACTCAAATCAACTCGTCATACCACAATGGAGATGAAGCCCTAAGTCAAATTGATCAGAACTATTGGAATCTGAAAAAATGTAATATTGTCATATCATTAATCAACCAGTCCTGTTAATTAAGAAACTTTTCGTTGTGATTAGGGAAAATTGGCTTACCTTTTTGCTAATCCCATGATGATGCCGACATAGTTGTGCGTGATCATGAAAAGGTTTGGGGTTAACTTCTTTAGGTTCTGTTTATTTCGCAAAAAAAGAATGGTTTTTAAAAAGTATTTTCCGTCATTTTAACTTGCATTTCTAGAAGCAATTAACCAAAAAAAATTTCATTATTGATAACAATTTGTGTCTGGACATTTTCGTGAATTATAAAAATATTTTTCTGGTTCATTTGTTTTCGCAAGCGATACTAGGAAAATGTGTTTCAAAACATTCATTTCTATAAGTGATTACAAACCATCATCACATCCCACTTTTTGAGTCCATGTGTCTAACTCGCGAGTGGTAAAACGAGCAAATAAAGAGACGGACTTCACCTCGTTTCTTCTTTGTTTTGAGGAAAATGGTGTCAGCTCCTGGGAAGGCATTTGACGGTCTATAGTTGATCTTTCTGCAAACGATTGTTGATTCCTTCAGCGGTTGACTTATGGCAGCAGAATGGAGAGTGCAAATACAACCTAGTTTGAAGCATTAGATGAATCAGATTTCGCAAATCGGAGGTTATTATGGAATTGAACCTCGCCAACCCTCGCCCTTGCGAGATCTAACGAGAATTTGAACCTCGCCGGCCCTCGCCACTCAGGCCATAGGAAAAGAAGGAAGAAAAGGGAAGAAACGGTGAATAAGACGAGTGCAGAAGAGAGAGACAAAGAGACTAATCAATGTGGCCCACCTAGACACGTGGCGAGTGTTGAATGGAATGTCTTATCGGTAAGACTGGCCTACTTAATATTTTTCGTGCGCCGGAGATTTTTATCGATTTGTCTTTCATTTATAAAATAAGTGATATATTAGGTGGTCATGTGATAAATTATTGATTTTTTATTATATTGGAAGGTATCCAATTATTCAAATATCTTCGCGTAATCCATCACGTCATGTCACTTAAAAGAATTAGTTTTAAAGATCAAACTATTGTATCCATGTAAAAGATTGATCTTTTTTAAAAACCTTCCGAACAGTAAAACACGTGAAGGAGGAGGGAGTTGGGCCGATTTGGTGCGGCTGAAGTAATTCTTTTAAAATGACACCGTCCAAAACATGGAATACTTTTGGGAATTAACCATAGTGACTCGACACCAAAAGTGCACCCACCATGAAGAATCGTTGCCTAAATCGACATTTGGTAAATCGAACAAAAGAAACGTGAGGTCGAAGCTAAAATTCTTCAAAAAATAAAAAGAACAAAAAAAAAAAAACTGCTAAGAACGTATTTCGGGAGGAAAATTGTCAAAGAAGTCCTCAATCTATTGAATTTATATCACTTCAGTCATAAAATTTTTAATTGTGCCAATTTAATCCTAAATCTGTTGATGATTTGTTAATTCGATCACTAAACATTTTAATGATTTGCCAATTTTGATTGGAAATCCTATCGCGACTGTGCCTGGTCGGCTTGGGTCATCCTGTATGGCAAGGTCCACATTCAAAATTGATTGAATGACTAAATTGGTAAATCGTCAAAAGGTTTATGACTAAATTATCATAGTTGAGAAGTTTATGACCGAATTAACAAACTGGCCAAAATATTTATGACTAAATTGCCACAATTCAAAGTTTAATGACCTGAATTGGCAAGGTTCATTACTAAATTACCACAATTAAGAGATTTAGGACTGAATTGGCAAATCGTCAAAAATTTTATGACTAAATTGATCAAATTAAGAGGTTTATAATTGAATTAACATAAATGTAATAGGTTTAGGATTTTTTTTTTTTTTTTTGTAATTTTTCCCATCTCTAGCATATGCATTCAATTAAAATATTAGAGGTCCCGTTGAAAGCAGAGTGTCAAGCTCTGAACTTTTACTATCTAGACTTTGATACAGCATTAGACAAGTAATTTTCTTAGTAAACCTTGAGCCCTCGCCGTGACCGGGGCGATGATGTCTACCTGACACGCTATTAAACAAATCGATCCTGTCCATTCGCGATGACTTTGCCACGTTGCGAACGTGGAATCAACCACACGCGTCATTTCACACGTGTGGGGACACCAAATGAAGAGGAAGGGGACCATGCAAAGAAATTCCCGATCGAATGGTGAATTTAATATTACATAAAGTGGATAAATCAATACCCCCATGAAACGCGGTAACATCAGCTTTCATGGAAGATCCAAAGGAGACACGCAATTTAAAGTGGGGCGCATGGTTCCGAGTAAAACCTGAAATCGGAGATCAGACGGATGAGGAGGGAAATTGATCCTGATTCAGGTTTCAAGATATGTAGAGTAGATTTTAGGTTAAAAAATTTGGAGAATAAGTTTCGACAGTTAGGTTTCAACTTTTAGATATGAGGAACTTGAAACCTAGAACCTGAATCGAACTTGGAATAAGTTTGTGTGCTTTTGTTGATATATGTCTTCCTGCGAATATAGCATCCAAAGACGTGTGTGTAATCCGAAACCACTAGTATGAGCTTCCATTTCCAATGATATTCATGATTAAAATTATTATTTTGTTAGTATTTCATATTTATTCGTATGTCTAAATATAAATTGTGATTAGTGAATTGTAACAACAAATGATAATCACTAAATGTTATGATTCACTCGAATTTATATGTATATATATAATTTAATTAGTTCTCGAAACACGTGATAAAGTAGGTTTTAGAGTATGCAGAGTAGTTTTAGATTTCTAAAAATTAAAAACTTATTCCGATAAGTAAATTCTAAATGGAATTTGTACTAAATTTGAAATCTCTCATCCCTAATATCATAATCTGTATGTGTGCGTGTGTTTTTGTGGCACGCGAAAAGGAATAGCAATGTCAAACAGTAGATTCCATATAATAATGCCCCTGCATGACTGGCATTCTCGGGCCTTTGGGTGACCCGGATTGCTTTAAAGGCTAGCCATCGCCCTCTCCCTTGTCAGCTCTCATCACACTCTACTCTCTCTCTTCTCTCTCTGCTCTCTCTCGATCGAAGAGGCCATTGATGAAGTGGGAAATGCCCAAGCAAAGAATCAAGGAGATTCGTGAGCGAAACAGCAAGAACAACAGACCATCATCAGCACCACCACCTTCGTCGTCATCAGCAGCTGTTGGGCTGAGGATCCTGACGACAGGTCTCCGAGACGACCAAGCCCCACATAGTCGTCCAGTCCCAAGTAACCGCAAGCCTCCGCCGCCACGTCAAGTCTCGCTCCCAAGCTCGATCCCAAAGTAGCTCTGATCTCGGGTACTCCTGCTTTCTCCAGACGTGCTCTCTGTGCCACAAGAAACTCAGCCCCGACCATGACATCTACATGTACAGGTATAAAGAAGTCGGAGCACAGTGCACTCAAATCCAAAATCATCTTCTATTGGCTGTTCTTTTTTGTGGTACTAACGAGGTTTTATGGGATCCGGAGGGTTCGAACGAAGTTGGGTTCATCTTCGATTGGCTGTTCCGTCTGATCGGTTCGGGTGACTAACCAGATGTCGTGATTGTTATGTGGATTCAGGGGTGATGAAGGATACTGCAGCGTGGAGTGCAGAGAGAGGAGGATCGTGATGGACGAAATGAAGGAACTGGAAGCTTCCGCGAAACGGATGGCGTCATCTCCCCGGCATTGTTACGCCGCTTCACTCCAGAGCGAGACCCGCCTTCTCCGGGAAGAGCTCCGGCGACGGCGGGGCCACCTCATCCCTCCTAAGACTGGGACCATGGTCCCAGCTATCTGGGGCTGATGGGAACTCGCTGGATATTTTGCTGAAAGCTTTTGTACGTTTCCCCGTTTGGACGAAGCAAACGTCATATGCTAGTTTGTCAGAAGGAAGGGCACGGTCGATGAAAATTGATTGAGATGGAGATATTTTCCTGCGGAATGGTAGATTTGCCAAAGAGGGTTTATCAAGTCTTTTTTTATGAGTGATGTGGTGAATGCTAAATGAGCTTGTACGAGTTAAGAATGGTTCAAATGACAATCGATCTGAAGCGAGAACTATAGTTCCTGCTTCGATTCGAGGAGGCTCGTTCTAGAAAAAACAGTTCCTACGCCAGATGACACCGTTTTAGTCGGTTCGATTTGGTACGAAAGAAAACGTGTGACCCAGATGAATAATCTTTGGTTTTTTCGTGCTTGAATCATAGTTAAAGTTATGATGATGAAACAATCGATGACCTTGCTAGTCGAGATATGAGCAGATTCTCTAGTACTTAATCTTACATGATGCTCTAGCTTTGAAAGGATGATTTTCTGCGAATATTGCAAGAATTAGCAAAAGGAGATTGCATTATCAAAACACGAAATTCTGGAGGGTATTGTAATTGATTTCCGATTATTTGTTATCACGAGGAAAAGATGAGATGGCTCCCATCCACTCGAAGAATTAGGAGTTCGTTTGAGTCGTGAAAAATATTTTCCTTATTTTTTTGGCATTTGGATAGCTTAGGAAAATGAATCAACGAAACAAGTCTTTTCTAGTCAACAGAAAATCAATGCTAAATTCAAGGAAAATGATTTTCTCTTTAAAAAATCAAGAATTATTTTTCAAGATATGACTAGATATTAGCGCTTGGAACAAAAACTCGAGAATCCCAATGCACGTTCTTGGGCCCTTGGCAGTAGGACCGGAACTAAAGGTCGCGACTGGTTCTATTGGGTTCCACTGAGGATTCCATCGAAGAAGAGCCTAGAACCCATGCTTATGCTAATCCCAAAGAGTGATTATTGACAGAAGGTCAAGTAAAACTCGCAAGGCCTTAATCCATTGTTAACGTTCTTACGATGTCGCATTAAGCGGTGATTAGAGTACTCGGTCGAGCCATTTTGTCAAAAGTGCTACTAGATGTAGTGAAAGTGTTAGTAAAGAGATCTTGCTAGATGATGTTTGCAGTTTCCACAACTATAGACAAAGAGGACGATGAAGGATTCTACGAAGAGGAAGACGATTTAGGTTATTTTTTGTACTATGAGAAGAGAGAGAACGAGCCCTATTTTTTTTCAAATTAGGGCTAATTGAACAAACAAGTAGGGTTTAGATATCACGTGGACTTGCAACGTCAACTAGTTATTGCCATGTGTCATAGTTAATGGAAGGTAAATGTGTCATCGTCATGTATACTAGTTTGGGATTTTTAAAAACTCCAAAATAAGTTTGTGGTAAATTTGTCACAAGTATATCGATTTATGGGCTTTTGTGGTATTAATCCTTTTGGATATCCACGTGAACTTGTGACGTCAATTGTCACGCGTAATCTAATTCGGCAATTTAACGGTAAAATGTGATAAAAGCTAACGAATGGTAAATGTTAAGGGTGAACATGGTTCTAGAGTAGAATCTAGAGCAGGATCGATGGGAAACTCGTATGGTTCCCGGGTTTCAAGGTACGTAGGATAGATTTCACATTCCAAAAATTGAAAAACTTGTTCGACGGGTAGGTGCCAGTTTCTAACTAGGTGGAACCTAAAACCTAGAATTTGCAACTTGCAATAAGTTTTTATATTTTTCTTGGTATATCTCTTCGCATGATCCTACAATATTTCACAAGATCAAATGATGAGTATGTAATCTGAAAACACTAATTTGTGATCCCATTTTCGGCTATATTTATTATTGAAACTTTTACTTTATTAACATTTTATATTTATTCATGTGCTAAAAATGAAGTGTGGTTAGTGGATTATAGCAAGAAATGGTGGACATTAAATGTATTCATTACAATAGTTAGATCAAGAATACACATGAAACTTGGATAAACCTTGGAACATGCTCCGAAACCTATGGTAGGATAGGTTCCATATTCCAAGATATGCGGAATATGTTTTAGGTTCCAAAAACAAAAAACCCGATTTGACGGGTACGTTCCAAAATCTAGGTGGAATTTGCACGAAACCCGAAAATCGCTCATCCCTAGTAAACGCGGCACGCGTGTACCAGGTTTGAAGTTTTTTATGACCTAAAGATTATACTAAAGTAAATTTATCATAAGTGTATTTAGTTTGGGATTTTTCGTCATATTAACCCGAGAAAATAATACATAGAGGAAAGCAATTACTTTAAAATTGTTAACTGCTCATTAATGTCACCTTATACCACAAATCAAATGCATAGACAAGGATGGTTCCCGCCTTATATTGACAAAACCACTCACTTCATCCGCATCCTTTAATAATTATAAGCATCATGTTAATAAAATTAAATGGGATTTTAAATAAGTGAATTTTCTTATTCAAATTTGGTTTTACATGTAAAATCCAGTCCGGATGATACACATGTAGTACAATCTCAAAAGGAAGAAACGATACCAAAGGCGGAGCTAGTCTTCCTCTTCCTTCAGCTCCTAGGGTTTCGATTCGGTCTCCCCGGCCCACTCTTCTTCCCTCTTGTTTCGACAAAATCGCTGGAGAATGCCACATCCGACGACTGCAGATCGCAGGCTGACGAGCGGATTTGGCGACAATGGGTTGGGCGGCGCTGGGTTACTGATTTGGACGTTGCTGCGGCCGTACAGTTTGGGGACTGGAAGTGGAAGGTGAAAGCTTCTCTCGCCGAGGCTATGATTTGGGAGGCCAAGAATCAGCTCGAGCAATTGGATCATCGTCTAGTCTCCGCGAGACCCGCGTGAAAAAAAGATGTCGCACGTCAGAGCTAGAGATGCATGCAGCTTCCTTGCAGTGACGACCGGCGGTAGAAGTTCGATGAATGCTTCCGAGGATCACCCGACGCGTTCGTTTCTGGAGCAAGCATCCTCGGGGTATCTGGAGGTGCGAAATCAGCTTTGCTTTACTGGTTTTTTTTTTTTTCTTTTTGGTGATTTGAGCCAGGATTTTGACATCTCCTCTTAGTGCAGGTCAATACCCTGCAAAGTCCGAGTAAAGATGAATTTCGTCGGGCTATGGAGTCGCGTCGGCCTGCTTTCGTGTACTTGCAAGGAGATCAGCTTAAGGATGATGTAGTGTCTCTAGCAACGAACTGCACTAATTGTGTCACTGCCGACTCTATAGTTGGGCTGTTGGGCGACACGTTGCCTGTCGCTGTATGTAACCGGGACTTCTATCTGCATAGTTTTCCGCACGAATCTGTTTGCATATTGTTCCTGTCTCTCCTTTTTGGACTGGTTAGACAGCTTGATTGTTGCACAATCTAGACCTCTATCGCCAAAGGCATGAACTGGTGAAATTAGATAGTGATGACAAATGGGCTCTCTTTAAGCGCATGGAGGAGTACGTTTTATAGTTATAATCTTCTAGTCATATTGCAGAGTTTTCTGATGATATGTCGGTTGTCAGTTTGTCGAATTATGTATGCGGTGCCTTAATAGACACTAAAGCCAATAATAATGAAGCTGCAAACCATCTAAAACTGGCCGGTATAGCCAATTGACCTTGATGTTGGGAAAACAGATGGAGGTGATTAACTTTGAGATTTTGAGGATGAGTACAGACATGATGTGCAATCTAGTTTCTGATCATTAGTAGTAGGACGAGGTTGGAGAAGTGGTGGGGTGGCCAATTTGTTGTCAATGGATGTCCTAAGGCATGGTAGAATTCTGAGGACACAGAACTGCTGGCATTCTTTTTTGTTCTGGGGAGGGTGATGTGTGAATGTCTAACACAGCTTTCTTCCTCCATTTTCCCATTCTTCTTTGCCGGTTCTGATGTGATTTTATTTCTTTTTTAGAGTTTAGCCATAGCTTTGCAATGGCTTACTTTTGTAATTCCTCTGCAGATTTACCTGGAAATTCCACATGGGAAAAAATTGGCTGAGGCACTTCATTCTAAGGTTAGGTTATTTGAGAAACCAATGGCATCGGATAGTTTATTGCAAGATTGTTGAGTGATCGAGCAATTTGTCATAAGTTTTCTGGCTTTAGTCTTTTGCATACAGACAGATATTTGTTAGAGCTGGTTCTCTCATCTTTGCAGGGGATACCTTATGTGATATACTGGAATTATTTGGTCCCTTGCTCTGCAGCTTCTCATTTCCTTCATGCTTTATTGTCAGTACTGAAGAGGTAGGTCTTTTGTACTTGCTACTTTGTTTAATGTGTAATTATATCAAGAGCGATACCAGCGCTTGCTTGGTCTGTGGTGGTAACATATATTTTCTTTGCATTATGAAGTGTTCGTTACTGTCCTCTTTCTTGAGTGATAGAATTGAATCTTTATCTATGTAGGTCTCTCTCTTTCTCTCTCAACAGCTGTACTTGACATTGCCATGAGTGTGGTAGCTCATGTTTAGTTGAAATAGATTATAAACCAGTTTCTGGTTATCAAGTATATAGGCGGAGATATAGTCAAAAGTGATAAGGTTGCTCTCTCATCAACTCTTGGGGATATAATGAAGTTTTAAGCTACATAAGTCATGAATCTCTTTGGTTATCTGGAAACATCTTTTGACTTGCCAATTAAGATCACATTAGATGAGTAGGTACGAAGCAACATGGAGTCGATTTTGCCTGTCAAACATGCATCATAGGGAAAAGGAGCGCTAATGGAGGAATGGCTAGGTGATAAAAGAGAATATGACGACAGCAATACACACATGCCAGCATACCACTTACCTTCACATACTTGTCCATGTATTGCAGTTCAAAGGCTCATGTATGGGATGCTTTCCAGCTTGCCCATGCTTCAACTAGTTTTTACTGTCTACGAAAGAGGAGTGTCTCTTCTAATGATAAGACCAAAGCCAGCACTGACCTAGGATTGGATCTTCTTGGGATCCCTCCTGAAATTGTTGTTTCGTACCCTGAGGAAGATATTGCGGAGGAAAGAGATGATTTGAGTTCTCTGCCTGCGGTTAAAATACATGATGAAGATGTGAGCTTGAGGTTTCTTATTTGTGGCGTTCGATCTAGTATGGTAAGCGGGAAGTCGGTCCGTACTTATGCTTCTATGAATGTTAACTTGTGCAACAAAGCGGGCTTACAACATTTAGTGCCACTGCTCTGTAGTTCTTAATATATGGCTAATCTGAAGCCTGGCTTCTTCTCAGGATGCAGAATTGTTGGGATTATTGGAGCATGGTCTCAGTGCCCTCTTGACTATTGAAGTAAGTTTAATGAATCTTTATTTGGATCGATTTGATTTTATTTATTTGGATCTCCTCATTGCTGTTGGCTCCTTGATGAAGCCATTCCAAGTTATAACACGTTATAATATCTGAAAGGACATCAAACATGCATTGCAAGCATTTGGTTTGGATACACAGGATTATCTTATCTTGAAATTCTCTTTTGTCACTGAAGAATTGAGCAATCACTAACAGTTTCGGCACTAGTCAAATTTGTTCTAGTATTTGTTTTGCAATTAGACTGACATTTCTCACTTGTGAAAGTTCTAATTTATAATTTCCATTTCTCTTGCTTTTCTTATGTGGTTTCAGATGCGAGGAAGCAAGCTCCTTGGAAAATTTAGGTATGTTCCCTTTTTGAGTGATTACTAGTGATGAAAAGCTAAAAAGGGGCCTACCAAAAAAAAAAAGCTAAGAAGTGGTAATCCATTTTAGAGTGAATTTGTCATATACAGACACAAGAAAAGGTTGTCTAAAAGAGAATACATGTTTGTCTCTCTATTATCACACATGATAAGTGGAATAATTTCTGGCCTATCTGAGAAGGATCGTGGATGGTGGACGATTGCTTTCATATGAGGACCAGCTTCTGTGGATTCAGCTCATGTTTTACCTACTTTTTTAGCCCAATGAGGAATGCAATTCTGACTATGCAAATTGCATACCACTCTTATAAGACATAAAATCTGTACATCATATATCGCTCTTATCCAAAGTCATTTTGATGTGTTCCTTTGTGTTACTGAAGTTAATTCTGTCCATTATTGATATATTAAGGATGATGCAGTGCGCCTCAGCCACTTTTTGACACAGAGACATTCTCTCGCGATGTCGTGACCATGCGCTGCGATCTATCCACCTCTAGTTATACTCACATCTCCCTGTTGCTGTCGGGTAATACTCAGACTTGCTTCACCGATCAGGTACAGATTGATACTATGATTGGTTTATGTAGGCATTCGGACTGTCATACTGATTCTTCTGTGGCATCTCCTTCTCCAGCTATTGGAAAACCACATTAAAAAGGAAATCATTGGGAGTCAACTTGTTCACACACCGCTTAATACAGAGGAGAACAAACTGCCGTTATCTGAACCTCGGTTATCTGCTTCAGTAGCTTGTGGGGCTGCAGTATATGAAGTTTCGATGGATGTTCCTTCTTGGGCTTCTCAGGTTGGTCGTTTGCCTTTATACTTTGTGGAATGAATTATATTATACTGTCCAGGTTACGTGTCAGAATAATATGGTTTTTCAAGTGCTATCAATTCTCGAGAGGATAATATGCTTGTGTTGTCCCCATAAAATGACCGCCTAATTTTGTTTTAGCTTTTATTTTTCCGATGTGTTAATCAATCACACACATGATTGTTGCTGCAATTCCAGGTCCTAAGGCAGTTAGCATTGGATGGTTCGCATCATTGTTTGGTTGCTCTTGGGATTGCCAGCATTCAAGGATTGGCAGTTGCTTCTTTTGACAAAGACGATGCTGAACGTCTATCTCTCTCCAATTCAGAGGAGTGTAAAGAAGTTTTCTCAAGTGACAACTTTGTTGGCGCTACTCCTGTTTGGTTAAGACCTCCTGCTCCTAGTAGAAAGAGGACTGAACTATGCCAAGATGCAAGTCCGGACTCTCACCCTGAGCAGACAGTTGCATACGCAGGTGCTACTTTGGACAAAAACGGAGAGTATAAAGACACTATAGATAGTAACTTGAGTGGGCTTCCAGCTCGAGGAAGACTTAAACTTGCAGCTTTGAGGCCTGTCCCTCATATTCATCAGCGCAAAATGCAATTCATATGTGAAACTTCTCAAAGAGACGGTTATGACGATGGGAAAGTTCAAGAAAATTCTGTCTTCCCCCTGTGAAGCAGAGGGTTGTCCGACCATCTTCAGTTTATAGGAAGTCATCTTCAAGAACCTTTCAGGCTAGGCAAATTATCTCCTTGAATCCCTTGCCTCTCAAAAAACATGGTTGTGGCAGAAGCTCTATCCAAGTTTGCTCTGAGGTGAGTGATATTTGGCCTAAGGGTGTTGGCCTTGTTGTACTTGCTCAATCTTCTATGTCAGGAATCTTACTTCTTACATAGTTTATATTAGAAAAGATGCTACTGTGATACGCCTGTTGAACTATAATCTAAGATTTTCATTCTATTGTTTTGTCCTTGTACATTCTAAAAACAGCCTCATCGCCCAGTCTACCATGCATTCAATTCAAGAACGAGGATGACGATTAAGCATTTGCATTTGTTTCCTAGTCCCTTGCAGACAAAATTCACATGTTATTTGCTGAAAAATTAGCAAAAGATGAAAGAGAAGTTCATGTCAGTTCCGTGCTATGTGGAAAAGAGTTAGTAAACCCTGAAATGTATGATGATTGACATAGTGGATTATTTGTGTTTTACACCCACTATACATTCCCGCATGTGAAGTCAAATCTGACGTGCTGCTTCTGTAGCCTACTTCTGGGACATTCACTATGTTTATCGGATGGATTCTTGACAGATTAGTTCAATTGTAAAGCTTCCTTTTTTCCTTTTTAGGAGGAATTCCTCAAGGATGTAATGCACTTTTTGACTGTTCGAGGACATGCTCGACTTATCCCTCCTGGTGGTCTTGCTGAGTTCCCAGAAGCCGTGCTCAATGCAAAGCGTCTTGACCTCTATAACTTGTATAAAGAGGTGATTGTCGTTACATGTCGGCCCTCATTCTGGCTTTCTGAAAGTTCACTGTAACTTGGTTCCAATTTAAACATTTCTGCACTTTTGATTGCATTTGTCATATTATTAGGTGGTTTCAAGGGGAGGCTTTCATGTTGGCAATGGCATCAACTGGAAAGGGCAAGTCTTCTCAAAGATGAGCAACTATACAATGACTCATAGGATGACTGTATGTGCTATTGCTTCATAAATTTGTGGATTCTGCACATTTATGCTTGTTCAGGGTACAAATTGACGTTTTGATTCCTGATGAATGAATTTCGGGCTTTGAGTTCTCCAGCAACCATGTACAATCAACTTTCGTTTAGTTTACCTGTTAGCTTAGCTCAATCTTTTCATGGCCTTTATATTGTGAGCTGACATAGCAAGACTTGCCTGACCGCGTAAAAAACGAGGCGCAATGATCTAACTGGTTTGATCATCATCCCAAATGTCACTTTTGGTGATCAACAGTCTGACGCGTTATTCTCACAGGGGGTTGGGAACACGCTCAAGAGACACTATGAGACATACCTCCTTGAGTACGAGTTGGCTCACGATGATGTTGATGGAGAGTGTTGCTTGCTGTGTCACAGGTATTTTCTCTCTTATCTCTCTTGCACTATTATTCTCAATCACTCATAACCGTTAAGAAATTTGTTCTCACACCTCTCTGGGCTTCACGACAACAGTGGCGCAGCTGGGGACTGGGTCAACTGCGGCACGTGCGGGGAGTGGGCCCACTTTGGCTGCGATAGAAGGCAAGGTCTCGGTGCTTTTAAGGTACTGTGCATGTACGATGTTGATCCCCTTTTGGTTGCAAAACCGGTCCTTTCTTTCTAAAATCCTGTTGTTCCCTTTTACACTTGGCTTGCGGCTTCGCCTTTTTGATCCTATTATAAGGCTCGCAGATTGCAGTCAATCCACGCTCGAAATACTCTCTTTATGCGAATTTGCAGGACTATGCCAAAACTGATGGGCTGGAATATGTATGCCCGCAGTGCAGCATCACAAGTATGAAGAAGAAACCACACAGGAGCAGTAATGACATCGCAAAGGCTTACTAATCATTACTTAGTACCACTTGCCAAACCTTTTTTTTTTTCCGTCACCACTCCTTGAAGATCAGCATGTAACATGTTTTCTTCTCTCTCAGATATAGGATTAGTACATATTTCTGTTATGCTTTCGTTTTATTTTTTTTTTTTTTAAATTGAGGTATTTATATATCCGGAGCGCCCCAATTTTTTATTAGCAGGGGTCATGCTCAAAGTCGATGTACTTGAGTACAAGATGCGTAATTGTTGGCCTGACCTTCTCATGTATCATTTTCTTCCCTTTGTTCTTTGGCGAAGCAATTAAGATTAATTCTTTCGTTTTAATGTGTATGCTTTACCTCGAGACTAGAGAAAGGCAGGGAGCGAAGTCGAGGAGACCCATGAAGATGCCGTTTGAGATTTATTGGTTTGAGCTTTAATTACATGGGAAACATGCAAACAATGAACTAGGATTCCATTAGATGTACTTGCGAAAATGGTTGGGGAAAAAAATCATATTTCTAAACCCTTCAAATTCCGGGATTGTTTGAGCTATAAATAACAGCCAATTGATCACTCCGATGAAATCACTAATCAATTGTCATTGCTAATCTGAAACCGATGAAAGATGGAGGACATTCGCCGTCTACACGTCGATGATTTCTACTTCTCTGCTCTATGTGACGAGGAAGAAATATTTCCAGTATCGGACGAAAAGTATGCACTAGAAATGCAGCTCCAAGAAGTCCTCGTGATCTCATCGAGTGTTTCATTGCGGAGCAATGCGACTACCCGGTTTCGTATCGCCGGAAACACCAGCTTTGGAAATTGGGAAGCCGGCGAATGTTCTCGGGTTTTCTGCCCTATCTGTATGGAAGAGAAATCTTCAAAGGAGATGTTCCGAGGCTTGTGTTGCACTCACTCGTTCTGCATGGAATGCATGGGTCAGTATGTAGCATCGAAGATTAAGGAGAACGAGCCAACCGTCACCTGTCCCGACATGAAATGCAAGAGTGTCCTCGAACCTCATGTTTGCCGCCCGATACTTCCCAAGGAAGTGCTTGATAGATGGGAAAACGTGCTGTGCGAGTCGCTGATCCTTGGTTCTCAGAAGTTCTATTGCCCTTTTAAGGATTGCTCCGTGATGCTGGTGGATGATGGAGGCGAAGTTGTGACAATGTCGGAGTGTCCGAGTTGCCGGAGGTTGTTCTGCGCACAGTGTAAGGTCGCGTGGCATGGAGGAATGGATTGTGAGGACTTTCAGATGATGAAGAGAGGAGCGAGAGAGAAAGATTTGGACAAGATGATGACAAAACTTGCTGAGAGCAATAGATGGAGGAGGTGTCCCAATTGCCAGTTCTATGTGGACAAGGTTGATGGCTGTCAGCACATCTCTTGCAGGTTCGTTTTCGTCTTTCAATTCTAATGAACTTCGGTAGATCTTTGGTACTTAAATTAAAGAGCTTTCTCGGCATGCCATTAAGAACGAACACGATGAGTTAATTAAGATAATGAACGCCTTTGAGTAGGATTGCAAGGATTCAACTCGTCCTCGTGATTAAGCACATCCGAACCCGCGTGATCGCGTTCTAGAAGTGGACGTCCTTGAATAATTAATGTGTAATTTTGATTTAAGTAGGTTAAGATGCATCTAATCTAGCTGCTTGACCTGTTATTCGTGAGGGAAAACAAGGGCACCCCATTTATTTGTCATATATGTTTGGTTTTACATGCCTTTTTTACAGATGCAGACATCAGTTTTGTTATGGCTGTGGAAGCAGCTGGAGAATAAGTCATTCCTGCCTTGGTTTGAGAAGAAGCCACGGCAACAGATGAATAACTCGGAGTGTCATCACTAAAAGATCGGATTTTGATTTGTCAAAGATTTATTTTTTTGAGCATGTCGTTATTTTAATAATTTATTTTGTCATCTGGATCTTGTTTTGTTTATCTTGTTTTATTGTGTAAACAAATGAAAAGCTACTACTTTGACCACACAATAATCACATATAATAAAAAAAATATTAACTTTTCTTTTTTTCACAAGTTAAGGGCATCGGGAAATGTAATTAAATCCCTTAATTAGCCATCATCATAAAATGTCAAGTACTTCAACCCTTAAAACAAACATTCCTTTCTATATATGTATTTCTCTATGCAACAACTATTTCTTTGGAAGATTCCTTAAAAAGTCAAATAATCTCGATCAAGTTTGAATGAGATCATTTAACCAAAGGATAAGTCCAACCTAGTTAGATTGTATCATCAAGTTTGGAATGACAAGCTTTCCGAAGAACCTTTGAATTAGGTAGAAATCGCTTCATCAAGTTTTGAGACAACTACCCTTTCAAATTAGTCAGAAACCATGAACATCGATGAAACACATAAATTGTGCTTATTCATTAGGCTAATAAAGGAAGATTCGATAATTCAAAACACACAATTAAAGTTATAATGATATACATTTCTTTCCTTTTGGATAATCGAGTCTTTTAGGCAATGAATCTCTTTTTGTGAGAAGCATCGGCCATGTTATCCTTTGATCTCACATCGATCAAGGTGATAACTCCTTGTTCTCGTAAATAATTCAACAATGCATGTCTTAATCTCACATGTCTCTCTTTGAATTAAAGAGAGATTCTTGCAGCCGTTGATTATCACAAGCTTAAAGAATTAATCTTTACCAGTCAAAGGAATATCCATAATCGATTCTTTATCCACTCGCCTCTTGGCTGAAGCTAAAGCAAAAGTTTCGATTCCATAGACGACAATGCAATACAAGTTCTTTTGGATTTCCAAGTAATAGCAGCTCCACCCAAAGTGAATATATATCCACCGGTGGACTTACTATTTCTAATTTCCGAGCACCACGAGGCATCGAATATCCATCCACGGTTGGAGGAAAACCGTGAGTAACATAGAACATAATTTTTGGTACCTTGAAGGTATCTCATCGTTCGAGGGCATCCCAATGCTCTTTACTAGGATTACTAGTGAAACGACTTAGCATGCTAACTGCAAAGGCGATGTCCGATCTAGTGCAACTCATAGCATACATGAGACTACCAATCGTTCGAGTACTTTAACCGATCCACGCGGTCCCTTCATTATGATTAGTCTTTTATTATAATCATATGGTGTCTCACACGTTTGCACTCACTATATCCCCGGTAGAAAGTAGTCTCAATATAATGAGTCTGCTGGGAGATAACTTGCCTTTCAAAGCTTACTTTCATACCAAGAATGGTATTAGCAATACCAAGATCTTTCATGTCAAACTCTTTAGCTAAAGTAGCTTTCACGTCACTCACTAGAATGATCGGAGCCAAGAATTAACATGTCATCAACATACAAGCAAATGATGACTATCTTATTTGATATAAAACGATGGTAAAGGCATTTATCTGAATAAATCGGATTGAAAGCCATAACTCTTTACCACTTTGTCAAATTTAAGATGCCACATCTTAGAGCTTGTTTAAGTTAGATTTGTTCAATTTACAAACCTTGTCCTCAAGACCTTTCATGACATACCCTTCCTTGTTCCATGTAGATCTCCTCATTTAACTCTCCATTTAGGAATGTTTTACATCCATTTGATACTACAAAGTGTTCAATAGATGCCAAAGCAAGAAGAATTCTTATAGTTGATAGATGACACACAGTGAATAGACATCAAAAAGTCTATTCCACTGTTGTTTATAGCCTTTAGCTACTAAACGTGCTTTGTATCTAGCTATTGATCCATCATTATTCGTTTCTTCTTCAATACCCACTTACTTTATACCTTAGCCCTTTTGCAAATTGACTAACGCCAATGTGGTTTTGTAATAGAGAACTCATTTCATCATCAATGGCTTTCGCCTACGTAGAGATTCCCTAGATCTCATTGCTTCCTGATAAGAAAATGGATCATTCTCTAGATGGTAAGTGACAAAGTCCTCACCAAAATTTTTGGAAACTCTTTCTCGTATAGATACTCTAACTTGGAACCGATTCAACAACCATCTCGTGTGGGATTAATGTCGAAGGATTCTACAGAGATTCTATAATTATATTCGTAGATCCAAACATTCAAGCACGATCTTGAGAAACTTATTCTCAAAAATTCTGCATCTCTAGATTCTATTATTTGTTAGTAGATAGATCCAAAACCTATCTCGCAGACTATCTTCGCACCGCCTAGATATACACAAGTAATGGTTCTAGGTCCCACCTTAGGTCTCTTAGGATCTTGTAGCCTTACATAAGCAATACAACCCCATGTCTTAAGAGTATCATATCTACAAGGACGCTTATGCCATATCTCGTAAGGTGTCAAAGATAACTTAGAGTGTGGCAACCTTTCGTAATGTGATTAGTTAGAATTGCTTCTCCAAGGAGGAAGGCATGCCACTGTAGTAACATGGAATTTAACATTTCGACCAACGTTCTATTCTTAGCTGGCAACACCATTTCTGGGTGAGTAAGGAGAGGTTTCAGTATTATGCCCTCGAAGCACAAAATTCCTTGAACTCGTCATTGTATATTCTCCTCCTCTATCACTCCTAAACTTCTTAATTTTCAAGTTGAGTTGATTTTCTACTCTAGACTTGAAAATCTTAAACTTTTCAAAAGCCTCATCTTTCGATTTCAACAAATAGACATGACAATATCTAGAAAAATCGTCTATGAATGTTATTAGATACTTCCGACCACCTTTTGTAACATAATTTCTAAAATCACAAAGGTCGAATGTATTAGCTTAAGAAGTTGTGTGTTTAGAAACCGACTTAAAAGGTTTTCTAGTGATTTTACGTGCACACACTTCACATTTGTCAAATCGAATAGAAGTGTCCAATGGAATATTGTGAGTCTTAGCTAGATGTTGCATTTTCCCGTAGTTCACATGTCCAAGTCTATTGTGTAACAACTTTGGATCAATGAGTAGAACTCACATGGTTTATGCTATCGCCTCTAAACTCAACCTATACATACCATTAACCATGAATGCACAACCGAAATAACATGAGTTAACGGATAAAGTTACTCTACCATTCATAGTTGAAAAGGACATACCACTTTATCAAGTAAACTCATAGATATCAAATTCTTTTAAGTAAAGGTACTACTCTAACATGTTTAGTTAGTAATTTACCCAAGAAAGCACGATTTTGCCCAAAATGAGTTACTTTTGCCTCACCACCATTGCAATTTTCCACGGTGTCTTTCACTTCGTAACCTCAATGAGTAAGTTCTTATCGTTTGTAGCATGAAGTAGCGCCACTATCCAACCACCACTAAGAAATATTGACTTTTCCATTCTTTATCATTCGATAAAGGCATGAGGCTCGATTTCTAATTAGCATATTAGCCTCATTATGTGTGTGTCATTCTTTGGTTCTTTGGTAGCTTACACTCGCTGCCTAGTGACCCCACTTTCGCCTCTAATCTGAAGAGGATTCACCTTTGGTGACTTGAACTTTTTCTCAGGTTTATAGGAATGTGAAACTAAGTTGACAACTGACTTTTGTTGTCCTACTTGTTCCAAATTCTTTCTAGAAAAATTTTGATCCTCAATGTGAATATACCTCTTTAATTCATCCAGTCCCATTTCTTTTTCCCGTGCATCTCCTTGAAAGAACTCCATTCAAGGTAGCTTACTCAACACAAGACCGACAAAGAGATTATCGGACATATCGATTTATCCTTTTAACTTGTTCTCATGTTCTCAAGTTCAACTAATCGAGAGGTAATGCTCAAATTCATATTGAATTTAAAATCAAAGAACTTTTCGCTAAGAGTTTTAGAGAGCCCTCTTGTTTTTGAACCGAGCGTTCAAGTGATCCCATATCTCTTTCGTCTTATACTCACTATAAGTCATCGCTAGACGAGGATTTAGAGAAGTCAACAAGTAATCTCTGTAAATCTTCATCTTTGTTCCATTGATATTTATCACATCCTCGTGGTAAATGCAAAATCACTCAATACAAGATAGAATATTTCACGTTCTTTCATGCCAAATTGAACGTGTAATTTCCAACCATGAAATTCAATAACATCAAAAGATTTCCTTTATAATATCATAGGAACTATGCGTCGCCATTTTAATTAGAGCATAAAAATAGAGAGAGTGCACCTTAGAGTCTTCTTGAGCTTCCAAAGTCGAATAAAGCCTCTAACCTTGGTCAAACTATTGTAGAAGTGAAATTTGCCAAAATAGACCCCAAAACGTGTCCGAGCGCCCAAAAACCTTAAGATAGGTTCGTTGCTGAAAATTCACCGGAAAAATTCGATGCTACACTGCATCCTCGGCCCGATATAGTACCCTGCTACTAATGCCCCGGTCCGATTTCGATTGCGACATCGAAGGCGATTCGCTGCGTCCACTGCCCACGCATCGTGAAATTTTGGAATTTTTCCGACGGCCGAACTCCGCCGTCCGACCTCCGATTGACGCGAGTGACCACTCAAAACATTCGTATTGACGAGTAGAACAAAACCCAAGTGGTTTTACCTTCTAAAAATAGCTATATTTCCCGATTTTCTGAATCAAAGATTTCATCCACCGAATCTTCAAACTCGATGTCCGCGTTGAAATTAAGTAAATTATACCTGTGAGTTCGCCTCGACGAGATCTTCAAGTAGACACCTTGTCCCTCAAATCCGATACACAAAGATAATACTTCAAGATTGTTGGAGGTTAGGGTTTTAGAGAGAAGAGATTGAAGTATCGAGTTTGGAACGTTCATTAATTACTCCCCAGTAGAACCCTAAAATTATATGAATATCGGCCCAACTATATGCCCATTAACTATCATTCACCTATTGCAGATAACATATTATTTATGATTATATTAACAATATATCCAAGGCCGTGTTTTCCTTCGGCCCGGGTTACAGATATAAACGTTACTAAGGTTTAATGTCGGCTACGTTCGCATGCGGGGTGATGTCCGCAACTTATTCCACCGATCGAAAGGAACTCCTTCCGGGGCTAGGAACGGAGAAAACAGTGTTATGAAGTTGGTCAGAGTAAAACCAACATCATTTTGAAAGGGGCAACACCAAGGGCAAAAGAGAGAAAGAGGTCCTAGTCCCCTTCCCGTGTTGATGTGGCCGCACTCTCGACGGATGATTGCACTTTAATTTGACTCTGCTTTGCAGTTCAATCACTCTGTTTTTTTCCTTCTTTTTTGGCTGGCCTAGGGTTTCTAAGAAAGCTAGGAAGCAAAAGGTTGATTGGGTGACAATAATTGAAGGAAGAGGATCACTACGAAGGACGAAAGAAGATGCAGGAACCTTCTTTTGCAATAAATTACGTTGCTTTTCCTCTAATGGGATGTTCAAGACTTCTATTCTTTCCACACGATGTTACCTTGTAAAGCTCTTTGGGATAAAGATCATAGGAGAAGAAAAAGGTGGTGATCTCGCCATAAGATAGAATTGATGAAGGAGTCTCCTCTTGATTTAAGCTCTTTGAGACTCGTAATAGGACTCTTAAGGCAATAATTGCATTCGAAAAGAAAAAAAAAAGAGCTTCTTGTTTCAAACTTTCATGGGGCCTCCTCCCTCTGCGCTTTCTTGCTAGGGTTTCCAATCCAATTTCAACATGCAATTCTTACTTTTCGGATATAGAATTCTTCTCGCTTTTGTTTTTTCGGGATCGCGGAACTCCTCTGCTTTAACTGATTGTTAACTCTATAAGTGTCTGGAAAATCGCTACGCATGTCGTGTTTACTTTAGGACGTCGGCAATCACCCTTTTTCGATTATTGAAATGTGTAAAAAGTAAACGAATAGTTGCGAAACGACCCATTTACCTGAAAGTAGGGACATGAGGACTTTTGACCTTAGTTAATGTCTAGTCCTCACTATTTCACGTTTGAATAAGAATGCCCCACGATCCGAACGTTTTGGAGATAGAAATAGTGACTTAATTTGCTCCCACTACTAGTCCAAAGCAATAGCAAATGAAACAACCCCGTCGTAATCGATCCTGTCCCTATTATGCGGATACCAATTTAGTATTGAGCTTTTCAATTTAACCAATTAAGTCATGAACTTTTACACGAAATATTAATATACTCATTCCGGCAAAAATTTCGCGGAAATAGGCTGGCGTGCGGTCTATTCATCGTTGGTCGTCCTAAGTAACACAATGCCACGTCAACGACTTCGCACATGAATTGGCCGACATGACTGCATCGAAAATTCGAGCAGAAGCTTAGGTTAAATTGGCAAAACTGAAGTTTCAAAAATTAAATAGACATCCGCGCAATTAGATTAGGACTGATTGCATAATTTCCCAAATGACCAAAGTACTTTGCCCTCTTCAGTGTCCCTACCCTTCCCTTGTTTGCTTCCTTTTCTTTCTTCTTTTTTTCTTCATGGGCCCCTACAATGTAATTCATGTGAAATTCAACATATGACCCACAAATATTTTCAGGTTGACATTATGACCCACAATTTCTTTCTTTCGTTTCTTTTCTCTCTCAAAGTGTCAAGAGCGGTGGTGATGATGATGACCATAGTCTATTGCATGCAAGTGGAGTTTTTCCTCCAC
This sequence comes from Rhodamnia rubescens, assembly GCA_021437795.1. NCBI lineage: Eukaryota > Viridiplantae > Streptophyta > Magnoliopsida > Myrtales > Myrtaceae > Rhodamnia > Rhodamnia rubescens. The sequence goes on from JAILYA010000046.1 coordinate 955,538, forward strand.
ATAGGGCAGAGGCAACGTGGGCCCACGCCTTCCAAAGCAAATTGCAAACCCGAATGATGAAACGAGATGATGGACAACTGTCCTGCCCATGCGCAATGACTTCCGCCAGATCCGACGAACTCTTCTCCCACGTTTGACGTCCGATTTACTGAAAGTTGCCCAGTAGAAAATATTACCGACCTCAACTTGGGTTTTTTCTTTTTTTTTTTTTTTAACCAGCTTCTTCTCCGATCAAGCCGTCGGCCGAGCTCTAAGTTACCGGCCGCCCGATTCGATTCACAGTCGCGAAGCATCTTGCGAACCCTAATAAACACAAGTTTGTTTCCCTTGACTATCGTTTCGCCAGCTCGGGCTGAAACCCTTGAAGGGTTGTGCACGAGATCATGGTCAGAAGCGCGCAAGCTGTCTCGAAAGTTTCGAGACTTTACCCCTTTGAAATTCAACGTGTGGTTCAAGGAAAAGAGTGGAAAAAGTCAAAATTGGGGCGGGTGAAATTCCAATCGAGTAAAAGTGGAAGAACAAAGAAGAAAGGAAAAAAGGGAATGTGATGGCCAATTTTATATGATTTGGTCTCTTCTTTTGGGAGTCTTCATGATTTGATTATTTGGAGTTTTGCCATATTTCGATTGGATCTGCGTAGGTACGTCATTTTTCTTTAGTGGATGTAATTCATTGAATACCCACGAGCGGGGAGTGGCCGCACCCTCGTTTACATAAGGAATTCGAAAGCATTGCATTTATCATTGCTCTCTTAGCCAAACATGACCAAAAAAAAAAAAAATTCAGTGATATATTTAGACAAAGAGCACCGGAAAATTGTGCAACGAGTCGTAAGTTTTTTTTATATATTTTTTTTTAATTGTTTAGATTTTTAATTGAATCGTAAAATTTTTCGAAACGTATTATTTACGCCACGTTGCAATCCAACCATTAAATCGTTTAGATTTTTTGAGTTGAAATCTCAAAAATTCGGGAATGATATTGCAAAAAGTTAACGGGTAGATATTGCAAATTGAGCGAAAGTTAACGGGTCGAGAGAGTTAGGACGCTCAAAAACAGCTCTAAACCCCGTAAAACGATAATCAATCTTTCCGATGGATCTCCCAAATAACTACACGAACGAGATCAGGGTCGCCACCTCCAAAATGTTCACGAACGACCAGACCCATGACGTCATTCTTCCGCAGGAAATGTCGGGAGTGAAAATTGCACTTCGTGTTTTACTTACACGGTGACAAATAATTGACATTATTGTAGCAAAACTCGCAACGCGCATCCGCACGTGCCAAGTGACCAAAAAAAAAAAATCTTCATGTTTCGGGTGCGTTGCATCGCCATACGGGGAATTAAGATTAATAAAAACGAAGCTCTATAATTGACAACATAAAGTATGTGTGATTTAAATAAAAAAAAGCTTCACACATTGGTAGGCTTCAGTTCAGTCCACTGACACTCCCAAAGGAATCATCGAATTAGCGCGAACATGACAATACTTCGCTCAAAAATCAATTTCTAATTGGAGGTTGATTTCTTTTACTTTTGTTTTCGAGAAAGAAGTAAAAAAAAAAAAAAATTTCCTTCTTTATGCGGCTTAAAATTTAGCGCGAGCATGTCAACACTTCGCTCCATAAAATAAATTTCTAATCGGAGATTGGTTTTTCTACTTTTGTTTCCGAGAGAGAAGTGAATTTTTTTTTTTTTTTACTTCTTCACCTAGCTTCAAAATTAATTCTGAAGCAAATTTTTTTTTCGGAAATAGAAAAATAAAGTTATATAATCGAACAATTTCGCTTAAAAAGACTTATGGAATAAAATTTTACTTGAAAGTATTGCCGTGCGCGTCCTTAATTATTGAAAAATTATGGGTCATTTTTTTTTTCTGTCACTGGACTAAAGTGCCTCTGCATAATTGCGTATTTAAATATGATATAATAGATTATCGTTTTTTATTTTATTTTATTTTATTTATGTTTTCCTAGCTCAGTAGGAGAGGGGGAGACCGTATTTGGACGGGAAGATGGGAAATGAGAATGGTGGGGGTCTCAAAAGGACAGGGCGCAGAGGCGACAGAGCAGAAATTGAATTCGCTTTTACACGTGGGGCCGAGTCAGAGTGTCTTCCTTCTTCCTCCTCACCCCCCACTGTCGTTTTGATGCTGGTGCCGCGTCCGACACTGCAATAAACGACAAAGTGATGGTTAACCACAAACCACCACTCCCCCCGGGCAGCATTAGCGGAATTAATGCTGTAATTATTAAGTCAATCGCACTGCAAGAGCACGGATTAGAAATGAAAGCAAAAAGAGGATGCTTGTGAATTGTGTAGTCTAAAACCTTTGGAGCCCTCTTCTTAGTTTGAACACGAGAGGGGATAGTCGATTCCATTAAACGAAGAAAAAACAGAGACGGTGTCGCAAGCGCGAGGAGAAAGAGATCGCTAAGAACATGATCACTGTCTTTATCGAGAGAAGCGGGAGCTTATTCGATTGCTCGACTGCTGTCCGTAGGTGTAGAGGGCATGGCCTATGACAAGGTCATTGTCGATTTCGTTGATACGTGAATTTTTTGTCCAAAGATCGTTTTTTCTTGTATGCCATGCCGGAAGGAAAAGAAGAATGTTTATGTTGCATTCTTGCAAATTTTTTTCTTTTTTGCTTTATCGTTGAATAATTTGGAGTTAGATCTCTTAAAGTTTACTCTCGAAACGAAGGAACGCTTGATTGAATCAACCTTATCATTTTGGTACCCACATCGTCTGTTCTCGACATCTCAACTTAATATAATGCCTCATGGGATTTCCACTATGAATTCGATATTTTGTTACCCAAAAAATGAGGTTTTTAAAATTCTCGAAAGCATCCATTTATCTTAAACAGAAGAGAAATCTTTTCTGGTGACGAAAGGTGAATGTCCGAGGGGGGGTCTTGCCAAGCAACTAGTTAAGTAAATCGCATAATTTTCGTGATTATAATTGTTGTACTAAGTATACTCGGTACCTTTTTCGGACGTCGGAAAATTTAGTTGCTGACCTGGTTAGCAGTAGCAGCAGCAGTAGCAGTAGCAAAACAAAAATCCCGTCTCTGAATCTTCCCGTCCATCCAGCACCACCATCTCTCTACTGCAACACTACTCACCCCCTCCGCCGCTGTACTCCTCTCTCTCTCTCTCTCTCCTCCACAGTGGTAGCCAACTTGGGCACCGCCACCGCACTCGCTCGTCCCGGGCAGGTCCCCCCCCCCCATCACCTATTTCGTTTTCGCCCCCAAAAATCTCTCCTTTTTATACTTTACATGTTTCAAATCTCACTCGCCCAACACCACCACCACCACCACCACCACCACCACCACCATCTCTAAGCTCTCTCCTCTCTCTCTCTCTCTAACATGGGTTTGTCTTCCCTCTTCTTCATCGTCCTCGCCGTACTCCCACTCTCTTCTTCTTCTTCTTCTTCCTCGGACCACAAGACCTTCATTGTCCAAGTCCAGTACGACGCCAAGCCTTCCATCTTCCCCACCCACGCCCACTGGTACGACTCCACTCTCTCCTCCCTCTCTTCTTCTGGCTCTCCCTCTCCCGGCCCGACCCGGATCATCCACACTTACTCCACTGTCTTCCATGGCTTCTCCGCCAAGCTCTCCCCTTCCGAGGCCCTGAGGATCCAGTCCCTCCCCACGTGCTTGCCCTCATCCCCGAGCAGGTCCGCCACCTGCACACCACGCGCTCCCCCAGTTCCTCGGCCTCAAGACCGGCGACAGCGCCGGCCTCCTCAAGGAGTCCGACTTCGGGTCGGATCTCGTCATCGGGGTCGTCGACACCGGCATCTGGCCCGAGCGGCAGAGCTTCAACGACCGCGACCTCGGCCCCGTCCCCTCCAAGTGGAAAGGCCAGTGCGTCGCAGGTAAGGCCTTCCCTTCCACTTCCTGCAATCGGAAACTGATAGGGGCTAGGTTCTTCAGCAATGGGTATGAGGCCACCAATGGGAAGATGAACGAGACGACGCAGTTCCGCTCGCCTCGGGATTCCGACGGCCACGGCACCCACACTGCGTCGATCGCGGCGGGCCGCTACGTGTTCCCCGCCTCGACGCTGGGTTATGCGCGGGGCGTGGCCGCCGGCATGGCACCCAAGGCCCGCCTCGCCGCCTACAAGGTGTGCTGGGACGCTGGCTGCTACGACTCCGACATACTGGCGGCCTTCGACGCCGCTGTGGCTGACCGGGTCGATGTCATTTCGCTCAGCGTTGGCGGTGTGGTGGTGCCGTATTATCTGGATGCCATCGCGATCGGCGCCTTCGGGGCAGAAGACGCAGGGGTCTTCGTGTCGGCCTCCGCAGGGAACGGGGGCCCTGGGGGGCTCACGGTCACGAATGTCGCGCCGTGGGTGACCACGGTAGGCGCCGGCACCATAGATAGGGCTTTCCCTGCGGATGTGAAATTGGGCAACGGGAAGATGATTCCAGGCGTGAGCATCTACGGCGGGCCGGGATTGACGCCAGGTCGGATGTATCCATTGATTTATGCTGGGACTGAGGGCGGAGATGGGTACTCCTCATCTCTGTGCATGGAGGGGTCCTTGGATCCGAGTCTTGTGAAGGGCAAGATTGTTTTGTGTGATAGGGGGATCAATTCGAGGGCTGCCAAAGGTGAGGTGGTAAAGAAAGCAGGCGGGGTCGGAATGATCTTGGCGAATGGGGTTTTCGACGGCGAAGGATTGGTGGCGGATTGCCACGTCCTGCCCGCGACGGCGGTTGGTGCATTGGGTGGCGATGAGATCAGGAAGTACATCGAGGTTGCGTCCAAGTCGAAGTCGCCGCCCACAGCCACGGTGATCTTCAAGGGGACTCGGCTGGGTGTCCGGCCTGCTCCTGTCGTGGCTTCTTTCTCTGCTCGAGGTCCCAATCCGGAGTCCCCCGAGATCTTGAAGCCCGACGTGATCGCTCCTGGATTGAACATACTCGCCGCTTGGCCCGATAACGTAGGGCCTTCTGGTGTCGCCTCGGATAAGCGCAAGACGGAATTTAACATACTGTCAGGTACCTCAATGGCTTGCCCTCATGTCTCGGGCCTAGCCGCGTTGTTGAAGGCTGCTCACCCCGAATGGAGTCCTGCAGCAATAAGATCTGCACTGATGACGACTGCTTACACCGTGGACAATCGGGGAGAGACGATGCTGGACGAGTCTTCGGGGAACACTTCAACGGTCATGGACTACGGGGCCGGTCACGTCCATCCCCAGAAGGCCATGGACCCCGGGTTGATTTACGACCTGACCCCGTACGACTACGTCGACTTTCTATGCAACTCGAACTACACGGTCAACAACATCCAAGTCGTCACTAGGAAGAAAGCCGATTGCCGCCGAGCCAAGAAGGCGGGCCACTCTGGGAACTTGAACTACCCATCCTTGTCGGTGGCGTTCCAGCAGTACGGTAAGCCTAAAATGTCGACCCACTTCATCCGCACGGTCACCAACGTCGGGGACCCTGAGTCGGTATACCGGGTGAGCGTGAGGCCCCCCCGCGGAGTTTCGGTCACGGTGCGGCCAGAGAAGCTCGCGTTCAGGAGGATCGGTCAGAAGCTGAACTTCCTGGTCAGGGTCGAAGTGAGGGCGGTGAAGCTCTCGCCGGGAGGGTCCAGCATGAGGAGCGGCTCGGTGGCATGGTCGGATGGGAAGCGCACGGTCACAAGTCCGTTGGTCGTGACATTGCAGCAACCTCTGTAGCTGCGTTTTGAAGTTGTAGGTTGTTTGTCTCTCCTGTAATTTTGCCATTTTGTTATATGGCATTAATACTCTCCTCTCTTCTCTTCCTTAAATCTCTATGAAATGTATAATGAGCAACGTCGGGTTGAGCTTTCTGGCTTAGAAAGCAGGCGGGAGTGGGTGGTGGTGTATCTTTGTTGTAAGATCAAGAATCAAGAATCTAGAATGTTTGCTGAATTGCTGTGTTGAGAAAAGTCAAAGTGGCCATGGATGATGGAAACATGTCTTTTTTTTTTTTGGGGGGTCTGTTTTTCTTTTCGTAAGTTGTAATGTGATGGATTCTGACTCGTCCAAGCATTGATTTGGAGGGATGTTAGGGAGGGAGAGCCTGTGCCTAGTGCATGTGAGGTTTGTCCTTTGGAGATTGGGATGTAACTTTCATGGCCATACACATCTTAATGTCAGAAATTCGGATTTGGGAGCGATCTACTTCAGGAAAGAGACGGCCCCATATGGACGAAAGGCCAGAAAAGGAACATCTTCAAACTAGGGCTTTTTAAATTGTCTCTTGAAAAATAATGTGGTTTTACATCTCGAATTTCAAATTGCATCAACTAAAAAACTTTCATTTCAAGAGTCACGAGATTTGAAGAAGGAAAAGGGCAGTTGTCAAAATTAGTCCTCGGTACTCCCTCCCTCTCGGTCAATATACAGTTTGATTCTCGAACTTTGATTTCGTCCATTTCGATCCTCTTTCTTAAAAGCAAACCGCCTTAGTAATATTCGGATCGAATCGAGGTACGACTTTTTGTGCGGTTGTCGCATTTTGTGAACAACTATAATGCTAATTGTTACACATCACGCATTTTTTAATAGAATCGATATATTTGTCCTTGAGGGTGTCCCCGCTCGTGAGCTCATGTCCTTAGTCATCCGGGGCTACATCTTTGCCAAAGCTTTAAGAGAAGGACATGCAATTACATGAGCAAGCCCATCATTGATGTTTTTTACTTTTTCCCATAGAGAAAGCCAAACCTCAATTGGAAGAAGCCAACTTACGTAAAGCCTTGAAAAGAACAGGTAATGATGTGGAGGATGCTTTCACAACTTTTTCCCGATCGTGTCATGATAGCGTGAGGTTCTAGCTTCATCTTACTATTCTTTTTCACTCCCATTCCTAACTATACTCCAAGAACAACGGATTCTCACTTTAAATCCCAATTTGATCTTTGTTTGGTAGGAGGGACTACGAGAGAATGAGCAAGGACTCTAAAAACGCGGCTCTTGCTCGAAAGGAGGGGTAAGGATTATGACGACTAACACGGTCGATTTCATATGGCAATTTAGATCCCTGTGGATCCATGCAAGCACATTTGTTATATCAATAAGCGAAGGCTTTCTTCTTTCCGACTTGTAACCTTATTTTGTTCCTATTTTCAATGCTTACAGTTTGTTGTAATGGCAGATGTACTAAGACAGGTGCACTCAATTGGTTTATAAAGCTACCTAACAAATCAAATATAGGTTTGGCCCTGAAGCCATCCTCGGACTCGAGGATGGCCTTTCGGATAATCTAGGGCCCGGCCCGAATGCACCATTTGGACCTATGCATTGAGGAAGGCCTGACCCGAGCTTGCTGGACCTGGGCCTTCTCTCGGCAACATGGATATTCACACGTTAGGCCTTCATTTTCTTTTTGGTCATTGATGCATTTTCAAAGGAACCCAACCACAATTGTGTGGTTGTGGTGGCTCACGTTGGAAAATCAGTCGCGCGTCTCTTAATCGGGCCGATCGTGTTTGTGTCTTGTCGACCTGGCGGCGTACTAGAAACAAACAAGATCGATCCAGACCCGATGGATTAATCGGGCCGATCCACAATACACAGACACGATCTGATTATTAAAATTGACGCGACACTGCCTGAGCAACGCCATCAGGTAATGGAAAGACGGATAAATCCAAATGCTCAACTCGCATGACCCAACATAGAAATGGCTACGGGCGAGCGTGGTTGAGGTAGAATCGGGAACCAAAGTATCGGATCAAGAACCTACTACGTTGTTCGGTTTCCGGCGGACGGGAACTGCTACAAAATCTTAAAATAGAAATTGACTCATGCACTTTGGCTTTCCCATTCTACAAACCCATAATCTTCCTCTCCTCGAGGGTGACTCCTTGGCTTTCTTCCTCTCCGAGAAAATTTTCTTCCACTCCTCAATTTTTGATTATTTTAGTTTAATTAACACTAATTTTAAAAATTATTATTAAGTGATTAACTATATTTGCTGTTTCTTTTGATTTCATATGGTTAGAATTTGGAGCAATTTTTCATGAATGATTGATGACTGAAGTTCTAGAATTTAGGTTTTACGCTACTTGATTTGAACTTTTTATGATTTATTTTATTTTACATGTTCATCTTTTATACATTGTTGCTATTAACAAATAGGAAATTTTAATTTATATTGGTGCGTTCGCTTTCATTTTACTCACATAAAAGTGGAACTAAAAAAAGGAATTTGGCCAATTTCCAAGTAGACCCTAAGATCGATCCTTGAAAATAGAGTAGATTCTAAGTTTCGGGGTATGCAGGCGTGGTTCCAAAAAATAGAATCGATTTTCACGGATAGGTTTTAGAAACCTGGAACATGGACAAACCTGAAATTGCTCACCCCTAAAAACGAGGTTCAATACAGTTTCTTGACCAGCCATGCCACGAATAAACCAGCCAACCCAGAGAACCTAATACGGAATTGTCTCAATACCTCATGCAAACACGTTTTGACCTGTAAATAATGCATCATTAAGCCAGGCAAACAACTCGTTTACGGCACTCAACCATAAAATTGGTCAGGAAATCAAGTCCATTATGTCCAGGACCACGTCCGATCCATATAATCAACCGATCAACAAATATGACTATTGAGATCACTTCATAAACTTCACACTTCACTGGAAGTATAGAGATATTGTTGGAAAACTTGTCCAAAAGGTCCTAAAACATATTGTATGGCGGTCAAAATCGTGCCAATTTAGTCCTAAAGATTTTGTAAATTTACCAATTTAATAGTAAAATTTCGAGTTTCAATGCCAATTTAGTTTTAAATTTTTTGATGATTTGTCAAGTATAGTCATTTTGGCCAATTACCCGAATAATAGGTTTATGATTAAATTGGCAAAACTTCAAAAGATTAAGGATCAAATTGACATAATTGAAAAATTTATGATTAAATTGACATAATTGAAAGGTTTATGACTGAATTAACTATTGCACAATAGGTTTATGACTTTTTAGATAATTATCCCAAATATTCTCTCTACCAAAATCCCAACAACACATACTATCAAATCTAAGCAGCAATTTCAGTTACATCCTCCGATGTCCCCAATGCTCTATAGGTCTCAACTAAGTCTGTTTACAACACGAAAGAACAACTTGGCATGATAGGACACATGCCATGCCATGCTCTCGAACCAACTACTGGTCTTCGCCTTGGTAAGCTATTGCCTCATCAGTGCCAAGTGCCAATTTGAGGTCACACCTGAGCATGGCATAGAACGAGAGTGTAACTTCTTTACCAAGTGCCAAAGTTGAGAGATACGTCAAGGACAATGTCAATTTTCCTTTTAGAGACATGGAGTTCATGGTCGTTCGGGTCGTCTTTTGATCGTAAGACCGGTTTCGTAGGTACGGGCTTCGTCGTCATCAATTGTAACCCCATAGCCGCGATGCCCGACCTCATCCGATTGCTGGCAGAGAAAGCGATCCTCCATTAACTTTGCACGTGCAATTTCAGGAAGGACTACAATTTGGTCATCTTCTTAGGCAAGCACTTTGGCCCCGTCTTGCTTCGTATGATGCGAATCGCTCCAACTTTGGTCCCAATCCAATGCAATACGATGTCGATAATCTCCATCCCTACCGGCTTCACTTATTAATTCCTCATCGTTTTCCACCCCCATGAAACCCCAACACCCCCCTCCCCCCAAAAAAAAAGAAGAGATGAAGTCGTCAAAAATCTCAAATAATACTTATGTGACACATTTACTTTAAACTTAATTATGTCTATTGTTATACATTTACCCATCATTAAGATTTCGATAGAAGATTTTTCAGCCAAAATAATGCCCTTTTTATTTCACTTAAATCACGTAGGCTCATGTCAACACCGTTTCTTTTTGGAATCCATATAGGTAGGAGGGTGTTCATCGACAAATTCTTGATGGAGGATAAATGAGTCATACGGGTATAAATTTGAAATTTTTTGTGTCACAAAAAATTTTGGATAAATGTGTCACAACTCGCATAGTTTTGAGATTTTAGTGGTTTTTGCAACAACAAAAAAATCGATTAACTTCTTTTTTTTATTACATAAATCACTTCCATCTCTTTTGGATATTGAGATGATTATTAATTTTTGCTTGATTTAAATGGGTAGAAGGACATCGAAGCGCCAAAATTTGTTTACTAGGCTCACTTTAACGCCAATTTTTTTTAAAAACTATTATTTGAGTGCCAATTCGGTGAGCTTTCTTTGGATATCTTACGTGGCATCTACACGGCTCGTCGAAAGATCTCAGCCAACAATAAAAAATTTCACAAAATATTAACAAAATAAAGATTAAGATAAAAAATTAAAAAAAAAATAAAAAAGAAAAATAAATAGAAGTTGCGGTATCAAGAAGGGCTTCCTGGCTGCAAAGATGCAATGGACAATGAGCTAAAAATAAATAAAATAAAAAAATAAAATAGAAAGGGGTTCCTGCAGTGAGGAGGGCTTGAACAGTCCTCGTTGCCATCGCCCCACTATCGCCAGCAATGGTCGGCGATGGGTGGGGGCTGCTCGCTGGCGGGGGCCAGCAATCCTTGCATAGACCTGGCAAGGGTTGTTGGCCCTCACCCATGCCTAGCCGAGGGCCACCACTGGCAAGGCCTCTTCTTTCCCCGGACGATGCTCAAGAGGGTGGCCACAACCTGCGAGTCCTCCTCGTGGTTACCGGGTCTTGAGAAGACTTTGTAGCAAAAGGGTCTCAATAGGACCCGAAGGCCGAGGCTGAAAAGGCGTTTTTGCAAGCGAGCAAACTTCATTTTAGCGCATTGATGGAACAAAGAGCGTGAGCCATTAACAAAGATGCACGAATGAGCTATTGGGATCTGCTCGTGTTTGCGCAGGTGGAGAAGAAGAAGAAAATCCACGATCGACTCACCGAAGGCGAAGTTGAAGCGAAATGAATTCGCGGGCTTGAAACTGAACCTGCTTTTTGGGTTTCTTGTGCGAGGTTCACCATGGCAGGGTCGGCCGCCGGTGGTAGAGAGTCACCTAGATTTGAGAGAGGGCTTGTTGGAAGGGGTGTCAAAAATACCCGCGCCAGACGTCGGGCCCGAAAATTCACTTAATTTTCGGGCCTTTTCGGGTCGGGTATGGTACTGTCGGTGGGTCCTCCGCCCGACTTTTTTAACACCCATATTTTCTTTTTAATTTAATTTAATTTAATTTTTTTTATATTCTTTTCATTTGATGGGTTTGTTAATTGATTTTGATTCCAAAAAAAAAAAGAAGAATTAGGCCAAAATCAGTCCGATGCCCTGGGTCAAGCTTGGTATATCTGTTTCGGGCCGGGCCAAAACCCGGCCCTTTGACACCCCTACTTGTTGGCCTTCCCGCAGTCGATCACTAACCTAAGCTCGGCGACCACCGGAGATCATCCCCCACCCATCGGGCCATTGCCTACAACGGAGGGGGCAGCTACGACTGGAGCTGTGCAAGCCCTCTCCGTTGCCGTTTTTTTATATTATTTTTATTTTTATTTTTTAGATTAATTTTAAGTTTAAGACTGAATTTAATAATAAAGTTTCCATGTGGACTTTTTTTCAAAAAAAAATTGCAGTGTGAAATCCATGTAGACTGATTTTTTTAAAAAAATTGCCACGTTAACTTATAAATGACGTGGCACTAAAATATGTTAAATATAAATGCCACATGTATTTTTTTTATTGGAATCTCTCGCCATGGGCACTTAAGTAATCTTTTTTTCTTCAATTTGGCACATAAGTGAGCCGGTGAAAAATTTTGACATCAAAGTAAGCGCCTTACACAAATTTTGGCACTTGAGGTGTCCTTCGCCGATTTAAATCTAACCACTCGCATACTATAGTTCCAACATTTAGAATATTGACCCGCAAATTCACATGTATGTTGTTTGAAATTTGAATAAAATTCTGAATTTGTCGGAAAGGAAAAAAGTTGGCTTTTGCTTTCGCTTGATCTTGAACAAACAAGGCCCTAGATTTTGTAAGAACTAACTAGCTAAAAGTAAAAAATGATAGAAGATAACTAGTACAGATAAAACAAAGATTACACGGCTTCTATCAAATATATTCTTTTGGGGTCAAGTGCCATCATCTACAAATCCTCGTGTACCAAAACAAATCTACTTATCTAGTCTAGTCAATAACGGACGTCCGATCGCATTAGGACGACTAGAAAATTTGCAAGTGGTAGAACATGATATTGCATTGCAAGTCATGTACATTTTATCAATCGGATCGGTGCGCAATTTCGTGTGACGGAAATAATTGATTTTTGTTCCTTGCGGAAGCTTGAATTCAAATTTCATGGGACCAAAATTGCGTGCACACCATTCGTTATGTGCATGCTGCCTACGTTTTCCCAGTTCCCTTCTCTTTAAGATTTTAAAGTAGCAGAACTTCTCTGTCCCAAAAAACAAAGGGCAAAACATCGATGTGGAATTTAGTTTAAGACAAAAGTCAAATGAGGAATTTAGTTTTTTCCTGGTATTTGAGTCGCTTTTGTTCGCCATGCTGTCGATGTGGTAAAATTGAACTTTACATCCCACAATTTACTACTTTCATTTAATTAGCTGAGCTGGGAAAACAGCCGCAAGTAGCGTCAAAACAAAGCAAAAAATCCCGGCAAAAAAGAAAGAGAAAACAACCATTTATGAATAACAATAGGTTAATTAAGTATGATTAATAATAGATAAATATGTACAGAGGATATTCACAAATTAATTTCAGTGTATACGAAAGAATTCAAAATCCCGCAACGAAATGAAACCAAGCGAAAATAGGGAAAAGTATCAAAAAAGTCTTAAACTTATTTTATTGATACCAATTCAATCCTAAACTTTTTAATTGAATCAATTTAGTCCTAAACCTTTTTGCTTTGATACTGCTTTAGTCTATCCGACCAATTTAAGGTGAAAATCTGGCGCGTGGATGCCGGTCGACCTACGTAGCAGATCGGCGCTAACGTGAAATTTTTGAATTTTTCTTATTTCTTTCCTTATTTTTGTTTCCCTGTTTTACTGCCATAGTCGGCGAGGTCCCCTCGCCGGTCGGTGAGGTCGACCCTCGCCCAGGCAAGCGCGGCCTCACCGGGCCTTACAGAAACTCGCCTGGGAGAGGGCGAGGCGGCGAGGCTCGCCCTGGCATCAGGAGTCATTTGACAAATGGTGGAATGAATGTCCGTAAAGGTGTCAAAGAGGAATAGATGTGTACTGGGTATCTGGCCGTGATGGGAATTAAAGCAAGATCATCATCGTATGTTAATGTTATAGATTACGTGTGATTTCATTCCGAAGTTGCTGGGGATGCTGTTAGGGGGAATGATTGAATTCGTCAGATTCTTGAAGCGAGGAGAGAAGTTAAAGAAGAAGACGAAGAGACGGGGCCTGGTCACGTGACTTCAGGGGTCGCTTCGCAGTCCTTCATTGGCAGGGTCTCTTCATACTCCATCAACAAGTTGCTTTGATCCTGCCTTCTCCTCCCCCTCTGGGGGTTTTTAAGATTCTGCAATTCCTACTGCTTCTTCACGCTCAGGTAACGCGACCCTAAAGCAAAGCGTCCCCATTATTTGTTGCCGGCGAGGTTCTCCCTGACCTGGGCGAGGTCCGGCGAGGGGGGCCTCGCCAACCCTCGCCGGCCACAAGCAGTAAAACAGTGAAAACAAAAAAAAGGGTAGAAAATAATAATAATAATAATAAATTGAAAAAAATATTAAAAGTATAATAAAATTACACGTCACCGCTGGTTGTCCTACGTGGCACCGCCAACATCCACGTCATCGATTTTAGGCCAAAATTGGCTGGATGAAATGAATTGTTATTAATGCAAAAAGATTTAAAACTAAATCGATCCAATTGAAAGGTTTAGGACTAAATTAATACCAATGCAATAGGTTTATGACTTTTTTGATACTTTGCCCGGTGAAAATACAATCCACAGTCATGATTCGAAATAATAAAAATAGTTACATGTCAAGTTGTCTATTCTTATCTTTTTTGGTACTCGACACCCCATGCAAATCAAACGCAAATTACCATCATGCTTCGAGTTCCTATTAACTTTTAAATCCTTTAATCTTTTTTTTTCCTACAATTTTTTTAATTAAAATATGATGCAAATTTATAGCTATTCCTAACTTATTCTTTTTCGATTTTTTTTATATATTCACTAGAAGTCTTAAAACTTATCACTAAAGTACAATTGAATCATAAAACTTTCGGAAATTACAATCCAATCATAAAACTTGACAAATTGGTACAATCGAGTCTTTCCATTAATTTCGTCCAATTATGCTATCGAAAAATGCTGATGTGTCATTTTTGTTACTTTCTCTCTTCTACTTTGCGTTGACGTGACTTAAACAAGAAAATACGTAGTTTTGGTCTAAATTTGAACTGGCGTGACTAAAATAAGAATAATACGTTGTTTTGGTCTAAATTTGATTTTTAGTATAAAATTTCCAGCCACGTCGGTGCCAAGTAAGAGAGAGAAAGTAATAAAAATTTCATGTCGTATTTTCCATTAATCAAAATAGACAGAGTTAACGAATGGATTCAATTGCACCAATTTGTCGGGTTTTAGGACTTGATTGTACTTTATAAAGTTTTAGAACTCAATTGCACTTTGATGACAAACTAAAATTTTCAGCCATGTCAACGCCAAATAGGAGACAGAAAATAATAAAAAATTCCACGTCGGTCGTTTCCGTTAGTCAAAATAGACGGAGTTAACGGAAGCACGCGATTGTATCAATTTGCCAAGATTTAAAACTTGATTGCACTTTCTAAAAATTTTAATACTCAATTGAACTTTGACGACAAGTTTTAGATTTTCTAATACACAAATCCTTTTTTTTTTTTTTTTTTGTGTTTTTACTCTTTTGAATATCGTGCTCCACTCCTCGTGAACAAAAGCAACGCAATCCGACACGGCGGGACTCAGTGGCGACCCCGCTTGCCCCTCTTGCCTGTAGGCAATGTCGTCCCCCGAATTATCTTCGCGCTTAAAATCATTTTAAGTGCAAAGGAGTTAAACCCTCGAATTAGTCAGAAATGTTCAAAGTTAATATACCAATTATTTATTCAATTTTTTTATTGAGATATTATCTCTTCTAAATCTCGAATTATTTTCAATAAAATAATATAATTGGATATCTAATCGATCATCTTCTGAGCCCAAAAAAATAAATAATAATTCCCTTCATTCCCTCAAGATAATACACAAGTTGATACGAAAAATGTGTCCTCCCCCATCACGCAAGAGCAAATTGAAGCTAATGATAATGCAGATATCATATTGTTTATAAAACATAAAATAAATGGAACTAGTGGCGATTCTGTCATCAATTATCGCTCGGACGATGCAACTTTGAAGGTCCCATGTACCCTTAATTTTTCGGTAACCCGTAATGAAAATGAGAGATAAGAGAATGTGAATTTGAATTTGGCTGAAACTACAAGAATATTTATCCAGGCCCAAGAAAATTAGGGACATCGGTACAAATGGTCCATGAACTTTAATTTTATTTAATATGATCTCCCAACTTTTGCTTAATAGTCAATGTGATCATTAAACTTTTAATTTGTTCAATGTCATCCCTAAAATTTTGATGCATGTTCAATTAATACATGAACTATATGAAAATGTTCAATATTGTCCTTCCATTAACGTAAGATTAGGGACAACATTGAATACAAACATGAAAAATTCGAGGAATACACTAAAAAGTTGAAAGTTCGGAGATCACATTGCGCGTATATTTGACTAAATTTCGGGGATCACATTGCATAAATTAAATATTCGGGGATCATATTGAACATCAAATTAAAGTTTGGAGATTACTCGCGTTATTTTCTCACATAATTAATATTTATGGCCAAACAAAGAAAGAGTGGGTCAACATAGTAATGATTTGTTGAGGCACCAGTAAGTGTACAAAATAAATATAATAACATCGTCAAGGATAAGAACAAGACCGATGTCGACGGACCAGATCATGAGGCATTAGAAACGTTCGACAACTTGGGCGTCGCATCTGCCCAGCAGCTCGGAGATCCGTGTAGAAGAATCACTGGCTACTGTTCAGTCGATAAGTATATTACGTTTTTCGAATTAATTCAGGATTTTATTGACAATCATGAGCGACACTTGGAGAAATTAGCTGCAGCCGATGGGAAGATTGCTAGCCGCAAACACCCTTGAAAATACGTGAAATGGCAAAGGAATCGATCATCTTGACAAGTTGGTTTAGTTTATTAAGCTTTAGACAAGCTGGTAATATTTGTCTTTAACGAAGAGGCAAACTTACCCGGCAAGCAAAATCCTTTAGGCATCTGCGACTCCAGATAGACGCTCTTGCCGGCAACGAAAGAAGAAAATATGTTAAGTTCATTTCCGTTTGATTGGAGCATAGGCTTCCCGCGAATTGAATTGATACTTTGTTATGGTCCAAACGACGTCGAAATCTCATGCCCCAAAGAAACTCGCTATAAACATGAGCAAAACGAACGCCTAAGTAACTCGTGGACATTTGAATTACTGGTAAACATTTGAATTACTGGTAAACATGCAATCGATCGAGTAGCTGTCCTAATCCAACTTGGGTGTAAATTAAGGAATGGAGATATGTCCGAGGGCGAGATCAAGATAGAGATGAAGTACAGCAGAAATGGGCATGTAAAACCTATTCCAAAAAACAAATGCAAAGGTGTCATCTCTCAAG
Source organism: Rhodamnia rubescens (assembly GCA_021437795.1). Taxonomy (NCBI): domain Eukaryota; kingdom Viridiplantae; phylum Streptophyta; class Magnoliopsida; order Myrtales; family Myrtaceae; genus Rhodamnia; species Rhodamnia rubescens. The sequence goes on from JAILYA010000046.1 coordinate 972,269, forward strand.
TCAAGCAACTTGGATTAGTCTGAGCATATGATTCTTGCATAGGGGAAAATTATGAAAAATTTTATTTCCTCCTCGGCTCATCTAGTTGTTGTGTGATTATTATTATGATAAATATTTTCAAGAACTGAGAGGCAATAAATAAATAAATTTTCTAACACTCCCATTTACGTGTGGGCTGAATTTTAACTTAAGGACAAGTGTGGAAAGTTATAATCATGAAGATAAATATGAGATCTAGAAATATTTGAATTCAATACTTCTTACTACGATATCATGTGAAATTTTGTAGGACCACCGTAACTTGATGGTGGCCTCACCAATTTTTATAAAACTGGGGGCTTAATTAGATGAGCAGTTTTTATTGTAATGACTCATTCGGACGAGAGGGTAAGTAGGGTGAGCATGGTTTCCGGGTAGAACCTCAAACCTGGACCCTGGCTTGCGAAGAACTTATCGATTTCGGTTTCTATGGTATGCATAATAGGTTCTAGATTCCGGGTTTGGGAACCTACTTCAACGGGAAGGTTTCGGGGTCAACCTATAACCTAGAACCTGTAACAAGTTTTTGTGTTTTTTCGGTATATATTTTGGTGCAATTCACGGTATTCAATGATGTCGATGATGAGTGTGTAATATGGAATCACTAATTTGAACTTCCATTTCCGATGATATTTATGACTGATACTTTTAATTTGTAAGGTTTCATATTATTTATTTGTCTAAATATGATTTGAGGTGAGTGGATTCTAGCAAGTAAATGATAGTCATTAAAGGTGATGATTCAATGTAATCATTCAATTAAGAATACATGTGGAATCTAGATAGATACTGAAACCGATCTTGAAACCCACAATAGGGTAGGTTCTAAGTTCTAAAGTATGCACGGTAAGTTTTAAGTTTCAAAAAATTAAGAACCTATTACGACGGGTAAGTTTCATGTAGAACCTATACGGAATTTGGAACCGCTCACCTCTAGAGGAAAGGGAGGGAAATGTCCGTCGAGCCATGAGGTTTAAATAAGGAGCGGCTCTTGACAAGTTAATAGGATAATGAATGGGGTATAAATAAATTGAATTATGCGCCGAACGCTGGAAAATGTTCTTGAGATACACACCCGATACTATATTTAAACTCGGGAGACTCACTTTTTGACGTAATGGGAAAGTGTCAATCTGTACACGAAAGAAACAAAATCGTGATGTTTGGTATGTTAAGGGTCAAATACGAAAAATGCAAAAAATGCCTCAAGCGTTTAATCTAGACGCGTCACATTTATAGCTCCATCATCACAAAAACTCCCAAACCGACATATTTATGATAAATTTACTCCAAACTAATTTTTTGACCACCAAAATTTTCAAACTGGTATACATGTAATAAATCTATCCTCCGTTAGTCTCCATTAAATTTGATTAATACTATGAAAAAGCCTAAATTGGTACACCAATAACAAACAGAGGGTAAAAGTCCTAAATTGTTACACCACCGTCACCGCCACATGTCATTTACGTGTCATTTGATGGTAAAATTTAATGAAAATTAACAAAAAATAAATTTATTTTAAATATATCAATTTGAAATTTCTCGTAATATTAATCTTTTTTTTTTACTCATTTGAATATCATGCTCCACCCTACGTGATCCCACCACCGTCGGATTGGCCAAAATGGATAACTATTGGTCAACAAAAGCAACGCGATCCGACACGACGGGACTCGGTGGCGACCCACGTTCCCTGCTTGTCCGCAGACAATGCTGTCCCCCAAATTATCTTCGGCGTTTAAAATTATTTTGAGTGGAAAGAAAGTAAGCACTCGATTAGTCAGAACTGTTCAAAGTTAATATACCAATTATTTATTCCATATTTTTAAATTGAAGTATTATCTATTTTAAATCCCGAGTCATTCTAATACATATAATTAAATTGGATTTCTAATCAATCATCTTCTGACCCAAAAAAAAAATAATAATAATAGTTTCCTTCGTCCCCTTAAGATAATGCACAAGTTGATACAAAAAGCGAGTCCTCCCCCATCACGCAAGAGCAAATTGAAGCTAATAATAATGTAAATGTCGTACAATCTAATGAATATTAATGTAAATGGAACTAGTGGTGATTCAGTCATCAATTATTGCCCGGACGATGCAATTTTGAGGGTCCCACTAATCCTTAATTTTTCGGTAATAACGTAACGAAAATGAGAGATCGGAGAGAGTGAATTTGAATTTGGCCGAAACTACAAGAATACTTATCCAGGCCTAAGGTAATTAGGGATAACAACATAAATGGTCAATGAACTCTAAATTTATTTAATGTGATCTCGAATTTTTGCCCAAGTGTTTAACACTTTTAATTTGTTCAATGTAGTTCCTGAACTTTTGGTGCATGTTCAATATGATGCCCGATCTATAAGAAAATATTTAATGTAGTGGTTCCGTTAATTTAAGATCGAGGGCAACATTAACTATGAACATGTACAAAAAGTTCAAGAATCATATTAAACAAATTAAAAGTTCGGGAATCACATTGCAACGTATATTTACTAAAGTTCATAAATCATATTGAATAAATTAAAAAAATTCATGGATTATATTACATAACGGGTCAAAGTTCGGAAATTATTTGTGTTATTTTCTCATATAATTAATATTTATGGCCAAATAAGAAAGAGTGGGTCAACATAGCAATGATTTGTCGAGGGCAATGTAATTATCAGCACCAGTAACTACCCAAGTAAACATAATAACATCGTTAAGGATAAGAACAAGATCGATGTCCAGGCATTAGAATAAACGTTCGACGACTTGGGTGTCGCATCTGCCTAGTAGCTCGTAGATGCATGTAGAAGAATCTCTAAGCTACTGTTCAGTCGATAAGTATATTACAATTTTTGAATTAATTTAGGGTTTTAGTGACAACCATGATTCTCTAGCGACACTTGGAGAAATTAGCTGCACCCAAGGAAAAGATTGCTAGTCGCAATCGCCCTTGAAAAATACGCGAAAGGGCAGAGGAATCGACCATCTTGACAAGTTGATTTTAGTCAATTAAGCTTTAGACAAGTTGGTAATCTTTGTCCTCAACAAACACGCAAACTTACCTGGCAAGCCCAATCCTTTAGGCATCTGCGACTCCGATTATATATTCTTGCCGCTAATGAAAGAGGAAAATATGTTAAGTTTATTTCCGTTAGATTGGAGCATAGGCGTCGCGCGAATTGAATTAGTACTTTGTTATGGTCCGAACTACGTCGAAATCTCATGCGCGGAAGAATCTCGCTGTGGACAAGGGTAAAACGAACACCTAAGTAGCTCTTGTACATGAAATCGCTCATAAATTGGCAATGTAATGAGGAGCTGTCCCAATCCAACTTGGGTATAAATTAAGGAATGGAGATATGTCCGAGGGCGAGATCAAGATAGAGATGAAGTACAGCAGAAATGGGCATCTTAAACAAAGGCATCATCTCTCAATTCAAACAACTTGGATTAGTTTAATCATATGATTCTTGCACAGGGGATAATTATGAAAATTTTTATTTCCTTCTCGGCTCATCTAGTTGTTGTGTGATTATTATTATGATAAATGCTTTCAAGAACTGAGGGAAAAAAATAAATAAAATTTCTAACACTCCCATCTACGTGCGGGCCGCACGTCAACTTAAGGGCAAGTGTGGAAATTTATGATAATGAAGATAAATATGAGATCCGGAAAGATTTGAACTCAATAATTCTTACTATGATACCATATGAATTTTGTAAGGCCACCGAAACTTGATGGTGACCTCACTAGATTTTATAAAACTTGGGGCTTAATTAGATGAGCAGCTTTTATTGTAACAACTCATTCGGAGGAGGGGGTAAGTAGGGATGAGCATGGTTCCAAGGTAGAAACCTAAAATATGAAACTGGGCCCACGAGAGAACTTGTCTTGTTTCGGGTTTCAAGATAAGTAGAGTAGGTTTTAGGTTCCAATAATTTGAAAACTTGTTCCAACGGGTAGGTTTTAGGTTCAACTTGAAACTTGTAACCCATAACAAGTTTTTGTGTTTTTCTCGGTATATATCTTGGCGCGTTTCTCACAAGTATTCTATAATGTCCGATGATGAGTGTGTTATCTGAAACTATTAGTTTGAACTTCTATTTCGGACTACATTTATGATTAGGACTTTTAATTTGTTAATGTTTCATATTTATTCATGTGTCTAAATATGATTTGTGGCAAGTGGATTCTTGTAGTAAATTGTGGTAATTAAATGTGATAATTCATCGCAATCGTTCAATTAAGAATACTTGTGAAACCTGAATAGACCTTGGAACCAATCTTGAAGCCTATGATAAGGTACGTTCTAAGTTCTAGAATATGCATGGTAAGTCTTAGGTTAAAAAAATAATAATGAAAAACATGTTCCGACGGGTAAGTTTTAAGTGAAACCTGTAAGAAATCTGGAGTCGCTCACTTTCAAGGGTAAGGGAGGGGAATGTTCGCCGAGTCATAAGGTTTGAACAATGAGCGATTTTTTATAGGCTTATAAGATAACGAGTGGGATATGAATAAATCGAATTAGAATTATGCGCTGAACGTTGAAAAATATTCTTGAGAAACGTATGCAATACTAGATTTAAACTCAGGAGACTTGCTTTTTGACATAATAGGAAAGTGTCAATACGTAGACCAATGAGACAAAATCATGATGTTTGGTATGTTAAGGGTCAAATGCGAAAAATACCCCGAGCGATTTAATTTAGAGACGTCATGTTTGTAGATCTATCACAAAAAATAAAATAAAAAAGAAAAGAGAGAGAGAGAAGAGACGTGTGGAGCCTAAAACTTGAAACTGGGCTCGCTAGAGAACCTGCCTGGTTTTAGGGTCCAAAGTATGTAGAGTAGGTTTTAGGTGCTCCAAAAATTTGGGAGCTTGTTTCAACCGATAAGTTTTAATTTCAACTTGGAACCTATAACCCATAATAAACTTTTGTGTTTTTCTCGATATATATCTTGGCGCGATTCTCAAAGTATTCTATGATGTCCAATGATGAGCGTGTTATCCGAAATCACTAGTTTGAATTTTTATTTCGACGACATTTATAACTAAGACTTTTAATTTGTTAATGTTTTATATTTTTTCATGTATCTAAATATGATTTGTGGCGAGTAGATTCTTGTAGTACACGGTGGTCGTTAAAAGCGATGATTCACCGCAATTGTTCAATTAAGAATATTTGTGGAACATGAGTAGATCTTGGAATCAATCTCGATGCCCGTGATAGGGTAGGTTCTAAGTTTCAAAATATCCATGGTAAGTCTTAAGTTAAAAAAAAATGAAAAATCTGTTTCGACCGATAAGTTTTAAGTTGAATCTGTAAGAAATATAGAGCTGTTCACCTTTAAGGGTAGGGAAGGAGAACGTTGGCCGAGTCATAAGGTTTGAATAAGGAGCTATTTTTGATAGACTTATAAGATAACGAATGAGGTATGAATAAATTGAATTATGCGCTGAACGTTGAAAGATATTCTTGAGACAAAATCATGATGTTTGGTATGTTAAGGGTCAAATGCGAAAAATACCTCGAGCAATTTATTCTGAAGACGTCACGTTTATAGGTTTATCATAAAATAAAATAAAATAAAAGGGAAGAGGAGAAGGGAGGCGTAGAAATCGAAAATTTGCTCTGATTTTGATGCCCGCGATTGACGAAGATACTGGCATCGTCATGTCATGTCATGTCCTCCCCAATTCGATTGGAGCCACCCTGACGATGCAGCTTTGCCTCCTGAAATCGATGAATTTCTTCGCTCTTTAGGGATACAATCGCAATTGAAAAAAATTAAGAAGGAGAAGAAGAAGTGAACGTAGAAAAAGCAGATAGGCGCGTGGGATTTGCAATTAAATCAAAACAAATCAGTACGAGGCGAGAGAGAGAGAGAGACATTGGGCCTCGGACCAGCTCGGCTCGAACCCAATAATTATTCACGTGTCGTCTTTTTGTCGTAACCCTCCCCTACCGGGCCCCACCCCCAGTCTGGGCGACCGGGGCCCCACACCATGTCCCATCTCTCCCGTCCCATCTTTCCAAGGGTTTCGTTTTGTCGTGTTCCTCCGTGCTCGAGGCCGATTCCCGGTGCGGTGCATGCACCTCTCCTCCCCCGCTCTCTCTCTCTCTCTACTTTAACCCCAAATTGCCAAAAAAAAAAAAAAAGGTCCAAATTGCAACAAAAAAAAAAAAAGGGTTCGTCGAGAAAAAGGTTTGACTCCCTCGGCTGACCTCCTGGGCCGCGCGGTATTACGGTTTTGCCACTGGCGAGCGGGACCCCGTTCCTCTTCCTGTTTTGGCGGCTTTCGTGGTCGTGATTTTAATTTTAATGATTTGCTGACACAAGTGGGTTGGTGCCTTCCCACCGAACCCCCCTCCCTTTCGACCCAAAAGAAAAAAAAACCCTCCCCATTTTCACATTTTATTTTTCATTTTTTTTTTGGGATTTCGGAAGGTTTTGATGGAAAATTTCGGAGAGTTTGACTCTCGACAGGACTTACCGATTCACTTTGTATCAACGGGAAGAGCACGAGAGGAAAATTAGGACTCTTTCTTCACCACATGCACCAGAGACGCTTGCTTGTTGCCACCACAATCTTCTCGTGTCCTCTCCTTTAGGTTTTTTTGCATTGCTTCTCGCTTATCATTAAGCAAGTATCTCGTGATTTCGCGTGACGGATCGGATAACGTATGATGGAAAACCGATTCTCATCGTGATCAAAGCGTTTATATGAATTAACTGCAGCACAATTATGATTCGTCTAATCGAGACTTGGAGAGTAAAGCATGGCGAGCGTTTTCAATAAGACGTCGATGTTTAAGCCGATGGGCACATCTTGTTTCTATCAAACTATGATGTACCTTTCTTTTAGGGCCCAATAAATTACATGCCTTGTTATTCTATATCGAGGATAGAGAAGAGCCAACCTCAAAAGCTAGCACCTTTCTAACTTTAAATCTCTTTTTCATGTTGTTGTTTTGATCGAAGATAGGCGTGAAAAATAATTATTTTAGAAATTTCAATCGTTCCATATATATTGCAGAGAAATCGAATATCACGCTCTATTATATATATAAAAAATGAACCGCCTTTCTGAGTACTTTCGATTGTAAACGTCTAGTGATAGGAAACTTTTTTGAATCTTCATCTTAATTTTTTCTCCCGAGCCTTCGAGTCGATGACAATGAAGTGCACGACTCGAGAAGCATTCAGAGTGGCGACGTGCTGACTTTCAAGAAAGCCATTTTCATTTTCTTGATGCACGTTGAATTTAGCCATGGAGGCTTGCGGTCGGGAAACTATTGATTGGACCTTTTACTAATCAGAGGATGTGAGGTGGACGCTAAGGAAATTGGTCCTCGGGTGCCATGAACGGAAATTCAAGAAAAGTTAGGCGATTCGGTCCGTACAATTGGGTTTGGTCGAATCGGGTGAAACTACTCCTCTAAAAAGATTCGGTAAGGTGAAGAGGTGGACCGGCCACGTGCGAAAAATTATTCGACCCGAATTAATCTCTTCCTCTCCCATCTCTCACATACTTCAGCAAAAAATACGCCACGTTTCGTATGTTAAATTTTCGATATTATAAGAAATTAATTGTGTTTCGATCGATCGAAATTGATCCTGTCACATGAAATTTAACATGATCAAATATGAATTAATCAGGAATTTAGCCTCCACATGATTCGAAATTGTGATTTCTGGAAGGGCAAAGGGATGGAGCTTGCAATCTACTGACAATACAACGTTACAAGAGTAGAAATCGAAATCCTCTTGCAATTACTTTGACTAGGCTTAATTACTTTAATGACCGCGAGTAAATTCACTGCCCAAGGAAGGGCATTTTAGTACTTACGAGGAACCGGCAGTAATGACCGACCTCACCCGAGGGCAAATCGGTAAAACCGCCCACTCCCATTTGCTGCAACACTTGCACTTAAAATAATACACGATTCCCCCACCACCAAACCAATGTTGGTTGAAATAAACCCTGAAGAACGAAAACCATCTCCATTTTCTCCGCAACATCAAACCCACTCGCTCTCTCTCTCTCTTCACAACTCGATCGATCTCTCACCGATTCGAAGCGAAAGCTCTGATCGTCGCCAGTTTCATCCGCTTCTCCTGATCCTTCGTCTGGTCCCGTTTCAGCAATGTGTGGAGGTGCCATTATCTCCGACTTCATCCCCAACCCGAAGTCTCGCAGACTGACCGCGGACTTCCTATGGCCCGATCTGAAGAGATCGTCGGGCAAGCAGTCGAGGAGCCCGGCCAGATCGGAAGTCGTCGACCTCGTGGACGATGATTTCGAGGCCGATTTCCAGGGTTTCAAGGACGATTCGACGTCGAGGAATTTCGACGATGAGGCCGGTGCTGATGTCAAGCCCTTCGCTTTCTCCGCTGCCGCTTCCAAGCCCCGAAGCTCTAATGGTAACGTAGTCGCCACGACTCCTTGTAGCTCTGAACCTGATCTTTCTTCTGAAAGAGTGCTTTCCTTTCCGTGTTTTTTGCGTTTTTTCTTCTGGGTCAAAAGTGTTTTTGCGCTGATTGTGCTCGTTTTTGTGAATACTGGCTTTAATTTGCTTGTTATCGACTTAGAAAACGGGTTGTAGTGTTCTTGTTTGATTTTTTTTTTTTTTGCGGGGGTTGATTTTGATCGTTCTAAACAAGAGGGTTTGTATCCGATGATCGTCTGTTGTATGGGTTATACCCTTTTGGCGAAGCACCATGCGCCAAGATGTTTCTCTTTTTTTTTTTTTGGGATTCTCTTTTACTCAAAGCATTCGCGTGTTCCGCGACGTTCTTTTTCCTGGAAGAATTTTTTGAACTTTTTTTTTTTGATGTTTGAAATCGTTTTTACCCTCAAAAGTTTTAAGCCTACTAGTAGTATGATCTTGCAGGGATCTTGGTTTGGTAATTGTAGATCGTCCTCGGTGATCGTTTACTCATTAACAGATACGCCATAGTTAGATTGGTCAATTTGCTTATTCTTAGAAGAAATTTCGTGGGTATTTAGTCTTCCCCCTTTCAACGTTAGTCCTACCATCACGGAGGAATAGATCTGTTTCGGTATTTTAAATCTTCTGTGAAGAACTCTCATTTTTCCCTTTGTGTTATCGGTCACGCTTTGGGTATTTATTAAAGAGATGATACATGCAAATTCGATGTCAGCTTCACGAAATCATCCTCCCCCTGCCATCTTGCCCCTAATCTGCACTTAAGATAGATCGGAGCCCTTTTTATCGCGAGGAATATGTCTACCCATTGGCTTTTGTCCAATTATATCGGGTTTGATTTTCGCTATACAATTAGGATGTTTTACGTTTTAGTCGTGGGTAACATGGTGAATAGGATATGTAGCGAGGTGTAGAGCTAATAAACTGCAGATGCTCGGTATAGAGTATCTCCACTAGAGGAGCTTTCTTTGTTGGATTAGCTCGTTAGTAGATATATAAGTTTGTAGTTTGGTGTATAATTCAGTCATTGGACCTGCAACTCCGTTGGTGTTAACTTTTGTGGTAAATTACTTTTGGCTTCATGTGCTGTCATCAGGTCTGAATTTGGCTCCCACTTGTGTAGTTTGTGGGAAACTTAGCATTGTAATTGGCCGAAAGGCATAACTGTCCACAGATAGTACTTCTCATCTCTTAAGACCTTCAGTTGAAAGATTATTCTGTCAAGTGTACATCTAATGATCTGATTCTGGCGACTTACTCACGGGTAATGTGGGAAAGTGATTGTTCTTTTGGTCGACGGTTCATGATAATATTTTGATCTGATTTGTAGTCCACCAGGATGTCTATGTGCCGGCATTTGCTACTATTTAGGGTTCTTTTGTTTTGAGAAATCTGGCATGTGCGTGTTTTTATATTGCTTTATTGTGACTTGAATGGTGTTGATCTTCTAATGCGAAAGACTTGTCGTTGTCAATTACATTTAAATGGAGTTGGATAATGCTGAACGGAGTACTAGTTATAGCTCAATCTCCCTGTTGGTTTGCTGTGGCTCTATTGTCCAGTGTGTTATAGCAGTGTCTTCTCTTTATCATTGTGTGTGATGTTTCTCTCTTCCGATTCTGAAGGCTCTTCAACCACCAAAACTGTGGAGTATAATGGGCAAGCTGAGAAATCTGCCAAGAGAAAGAGGAAGAACCAATATAGGGGAATCAGGCAGCGTCCATGGGGAAAATGGGCTGCTGAGATCCGTGACCCAAGGAAAGGGGTCCGAGTTTGGCTTGGGACATTCAACACTGCAGAAGAAGCTGCCCGTGCTTATGATGCTGAGGCACGGAGGATTCGTGGCAAGAAAGCTAAAGTGAACTTCCCTGATGATTCTTCCAACTCATCATCAAAACGCTCTGTAAAGTCATATGCTCAGAAACTTCCCAAGACAGCAACAAACAACTCCCAGCCAAATCTGAATCAAAATTTCAATTACGCGAACAGCTCTGATGAAGACATTTACAGTTCCATGGGTTTCGTTGAAGAAAAACCGCCTACTAACCAATTCGGATACATGGATGCTTCTAATGCCCAGGGGGTTTCTGCAATGAAATCTCTTGCCCCTGCTGACAATGCTCCCTTGTACTTCAATTCAGACCAGGGAAGCAACTCATTTGATTGTTCTGACTTCGGTTGGGGTGAAAATGGGCCAAAAACTCCAGATGTCTCATCTGTACTTTCTGCCACTCTGGAAGTTGATGAATCTCAGTTTGAGGATGCTAACCCAAGGAAGAAACTCAAGTCTGCTTCTGATGACATTGTTTCTGATGAGGAAAACACTTCTGCAAAGACTTTCTCAGAGGAGCTGTCTGCTTTTGATTCCCAGATGAAGTTCTTCCAGATGCCATTTTTGGATGGTGGCTGGGATCCGTCGATGGAAGCCTTTCTTGGTGGAGAGCCGACTCAGGATGGCGGAAATGCGGTGGATCTCTGGACCTTTGATGACCTCGCCCCGATGATGGGGGGAGTCTTCTGAAAGGAGCTTACCATTGGCTGGTGTTTTTATGTAAATAAGGCTACATGTTAGTAAGTCCTTGACTGTCTGCATGTCGTATTATATTGAGTTTTCCGATGTTGATTATCCTAGTCAATGATAAAGAGAGCTTGTTCCCTAATATGCAATGCTTTCAGGAATGATTGTCTGCTTTGAGGGAGGAGTACAAACGGTTGAATATGGTTAATCTTCGGATGAAGTGTGGTTTCCCAGGCAGATATGTGCTATATTGAAGTATGCTGCTGACTAGGCTTCGTTTCAATGCCCAGACCTTATTATTCGAATTTTGAACTTATGTCTGTAATTTGATGATCATGTATGGTAAATGCTGAAACTTTGATGACAGCAAAAGTTTGTTCTGTTGGCCAGTGTGCTTCCCTTAATAATTGCCAGGTCCTGTGCAAATTTTTGTGGCAGTGGATTGGATTGGATTGGCTTGGAATTTTTTCTCTTGTATGCTACCTAAATTCTTTAGGCAGTGCAACAGATCTCTAGTTCAGTCTTCAGTGGTGGATAAATCGGCGAAAAGGATCACGGGCTCAATGCTGCACACACTCTCTCTCTCTCTCTCTCTCTCTCTCTCTCTCATATTGTTGTGTATAGTCTTCACATCTGCGTCGGGTCAGTCACCCTTTGGTCTTTTGGGTTGAACACTTCTTGGGTCGTCCTCTTGGGTAAACTTCTTCTCATTTCTTTCCCTGATACGTTTTGGGTTCTGCAAGATGTAGGAGCTTGGCTTCCGGTTCTACTCTGCCCGGGAAAAAAAAGTTCTCTCATTTAAGTCGCTGGTAATAGTTGTAAATATTGAACTCAGGCCTGGATTACATCTCAGGATGTGTTTGCTAACTACATAATCCTTTTCGTTTGTGTAAACATTAAAGTTGTTACACCAACTTTTCTCGATGGCGAGTATGGGAAGCCAAAGAAAAGACGAAACTTCATTATTAGCAAGTGGGGTGGTCTGTGTCTTTTGGAATCGTAAGCAGAGGCTGCTTCTGGCGTCGACAATGCCGTGTGATGGTGATGGGCACTCAACCGTGGTGGGGGATGACCGAGTTCGAGTCATTGACGGGTCACTGATGAATGGTGGGTGAAATGGTGAAAAGGGGGTGGTGGTGTGAGTCGGACGTGGACGTTTCTTTTTCCCTTCCTGTTTTGAAGCTAAATTGCATTGGGAGGTGAACCTTCTGCTGCGACTGTGAATCTAATCTTTAGAGACAGAGGAAAGAGGAGAGAATCTTTCTTATGAGGAATTGAACGTGAATATTGACTATGGTCCAGGCAAGAGCGGCGATCATTACATACGTTGGGATTGAATTTGTAAAGTTAAGAGGTGAATGATAACCATTCTATTCTAAAAATAAATTTTTGGCTAAAAATAATTTTTTATTTTATTTTTATTTTTGGATGAGTTTTCGACGGTGGGCGTTTGATAACGATATAAAATTTCTATTTTCGGTTGATAAATGTTAAGAATTTCTACTTTTAGAAATCTGCATTTCCGAATGACGTTTGTTTCACAAATAAAAAATTGATAGGAGGCCGGGGAGGCGGACGGCGGGGTGAGGGTGGTGGTCGGCGACGGTGGATATTTGAGAAAAAGTGAGATTTCTATTTCTATTTATCGGAGAAGTAGAAAATTATTATTTCTCATTTTTTTTCAAATCTATTTCTGAAACAACTTTTTGTTTCACAAATATAAAAATTAAATTGCGTTCTTAAATGAGTTTTATTCCAAACCTATTTCAAAAATAGGTTTGGAACGCAAATTCTATTTCGAAACGTTATCATGCACTCCCTTAGTATATTAACCAACTTGCCTTTTACTAGGTATTAAGATGACTCGTTTGCGTAAGTATTCACTTATGTTTGCCGTATCATGTATCCTTTGATGTCAGTTTTGAGATCAATTTTGAGCCGACGTCTGGCGTTCGTACGTGCTCCGCCCATCATAATCAGCAGATCGTGTGAGTGCCCTCCGTTGCGATGCAGTGGATCTCGAATAAATTCGAGGGGTTCAGATGATATGACACAAATTTTATAGTGACTCCTCGTTTACACGTGCGCCAATGTTTTTCAGAGGAGTTCGGATCTCTTGCGGGAATGATTTTGAAGGTCCAAAACGAAAAATAAGAAAGTGCGACAAAGCACGATCAAGTCAATACGTGATAAATATTTTTTCTAACAAGTGACACTGCGCTCCTCTTTCTCTCTGCTAGGATTTGCCTCTTTCCCTTTCCCTTCAGCCGCCGCCTCTGTAGCAACATCCTGATGGAGAGAGTGGGACTTTTCTCTCTCCTCCCTCCCCCCCCTCTTCTTCTCCTTCTTCCTTTCTCTCTCTCTCCATCTCTCTATGTCCCTTTCCCCCTCTCTATCTCTCTGCATCCTTATCTTCACGGCTTCTTCGTTGATTTGCGAACAACGCCATCAACTTACTCCATAAAAGTTGAGAGTTTTGTCCCACGAGCTCAGAAGTTTGAAGCGCGAGCGACTCGGAAGGAATCTGCTCATCCGGATCTGCTTTGTCATTCCGGCTCCAGTGCTTGCTCCATATAATTGAGTGTTTCGCAAGTCTACGAAGCTCTTTTGCTATCACATTCAGCGTTCGATTTATGTGAAATTGATTTTGTGATCAACTTGTATCTCCTTTCCTAGTCTTTTCTTTCGATCTAGAGGTAAATTTAGATTTGGGTACTTTTTTATTCCAATCCGAAAATGGATTTGGAATTTATAAAGAGTTTTCTCGTATTTATTCAATATGTTTGTATTGTTGTTATCTCTCGTACGATGATTGTATTGGAGACGTCATACCTAAGTTTGTCTTGTCTTTTGCAAAACCGTAGCTATTGAAGAGGGAAATCTCGAAGTGTGTTCATCACGGATGTAGCTGCGAGATTCGAATCGGCCACTTGGTTGTGCTTTGGTGCTATACCGCACTGTCTTTGTGAAATGTGCGAGTCTCTATATGATGTATCGAGTTGATTTATCTTTCGATTTATTTACTTTGGTAAGAGTGTATTTTTATCTTGAAGTCATATACCTCTCCTTCATGTGAAATGAAAATTTTCTTTTTGACAAAAAAAAAAAACAATGACGTGATAAATAACTCTCTATAGAATTGCATTAACTCAACACTTGTTTGTCTATACTCAAAATTAAGTGAAATTCGATAAACATTCCCCCTTTTCATGCGCAATTGTAGATAGCCAATATTGGTCTCATTAGACAGAGAGGGACCCCTCCCTCCCTCCAACCCCGCCAACCCCCCCCACACACACACACACACACACACTTGTCTCACGGACTTTCCTTTTTGAAGCTTTTCTTTTGTGCGCATGAATAAATTTTTGCAATTGATTTTGGGTGAACGTAGAGTTTAGTTCAGCCATTCGTTCAGTCGACAGCCATCAAGGAGGATGTTCATGATGTGGCTCCATAATCTCTTCAAGATTAGGCTATTTTCTCTTTCCGATTTAGATTGAGGTCAAGATTTGAGGATTTTACTCTTCAAAATTAGATTTAGATATAGATTTGTGGGCAAACGTACACTTTTAGTGTCAAAAGTTGTGTACGGAGATAACTTTAGTGTTAAAAGTTTCAAACGAATCGCTTTAGTGCTAAGTCGGATCACTTTGGTGCCTTCGGCCAAAAGCGCCACGTTGCCTTTTTAAATGATTTTTTAATTTTAATTGGTATTTTCATTAAAAAAAAAGAATTCCATATTGGTTCCACTTGGACTTCAAAATTCAGAAAATAAAAATAAAAATAATAAAATAAGATTTCTCAAAAAGAAAAACTAATAGAAAATTGTTAAAAATAAAAAATTTATTTATAATCAATTAAAATAAGCTGAAAAATTAGAAAAAGATTAAAAAAAAGTCAAAGCGATAAGGATTACAACAACCCTCACCGCCGCAGCTCTACCATTGCCGGCGATGGCAGCGAGGGTGGGGCATGGCCATCGGGGGTCGCCGAGCCCAAGCTAGGGGTCGGCGACCCCCGCAAGCCTCGTGCAACATGACCCTTAGCCAAATCGGGCGAGGGTTGCCGCTAGTGGCGGCCCTCGGCCGGGGCCCGGGCTAGGGTCGGCGACCCTCGCTCGATCGGCTTAGGGACCGTGACCCTTGCCCGGATTTGGGCGAGGGTCCGTAGGCTCTCGCTTGAGGTCGGCGGGGGTTGCCCTCATCGGCCATTGCCGGCAATGGTGGTGGGGCGGTGGCGGCGAGGGTTACAACAACCCTCGTCGCCTACAATCTTTTTTTTTTTTGAATTTTTTTTTAAAAAAGTTGGCACTAAAGTGATCCGATTAAAACTTTTGACACTAAAGTGATTTTTGTACATAATTTTTGGCACTAAAAGTGTAATTTTCCTTATATTTGTGAGTTAGTTACATATATTTGATTTGTATTCTTTCAACATATTGATGTTGGTGTCTACTCACGGCGTTGGTGATAAGGACGTTCAAGATAGACGCACACCGCAAGTCATTGCAAATGGAGGGGAGATATCGAAGTGTGCTCATTGCGGTGATCGATTCTAAGTTTTACGTTGCAAATGGGGGATATCAGTGTCCTGATCGATTGCTGAAGTTTTACGGTGATATATTTGTTACGGACGGATGAGAGTGACTTAGGTGCGGTGTCTTTGTTATTTGCTTTTCGATTTTTATTTTATTCAGTAGTTACTTGAAATTTGCTAGACTTGGAACATGTGCATCTTGAGCATTGTTATGATATATGAATGACATGTTTCTCTTGACAAAAAATAAAATAAAATCGGTCTCCCTACAATCAAAAGAACAAATTTCCTGGAATTTGCTTGGTGATTCCGAGCAAATCAGTCGACCCGGCAGAAAGTTGCCCGGTATTGATACAAGAACAAAAGCTTCAGACAAAAACCATTCGACATTTCTCTTGGTCAATGCATAGAAAAAGACTGGGAAAAACAGGGTTATGAACGCCAGACTTCCAACCGGAAAGGGAGAGACACGAATCTTAAAACAGAGGAAACATGGAGGCATTGTCCGAACAAGATCACGATGTTGACTCCGGCTCTCAACGCAATTTTCTCAGCCACGCTTGCAAGCCTATTCATCGCGATTCGCTGCAACAATCCATCGCCAGGAAATGTTGCTCGGTTCGTATTCGGGGACTCCATCAACGACGCAGGAACCAACAACTACAACACCACCGTAAACTTCAGAGCCAACTCCTTTCCCTATGGAGAGACGTTCTTCCATTATCCCACCTGCAGATTCTCCAATGGCCATCTTATTGCCGATTTTATCGGTAAATTTTCTCTTTGAACTCATGTTCAAAGTAATCGCTTTCATTTAATTTCCTGGACGGTTGTTTATTTTGCTTTCCATTTTCATGATGCGGCTGAATAGGCAAAGCTGCCGCTGATTCCACCATATCTCCAAATGAAAGATGATGAATTCATGGGAGGGGCGAATTTCGCATCTGCTGGAGCTGGTGCTTTGATCGACACTTACGAAGGATTTGTACGTGATTATGTCATCTCTCTTTTATTTTCCGACACAAGTCCTTATTTAATGTTAACCTTTTCTTTTTTTTAAAGGTGGTAAGTTTCATGATGCAGCAGCTAAAGCAGTTTGAGAAGCCAGAGAAGAAGTTAAGAAAGAGATTAGGGAACGAGGATAGCTTTGGCAACAACGATTACTTGATGCCGATATATCGCGATCTCACTTTATTTCGGTCCTCCTCGACGGAAGAACGCGTTGGGATGGTGATTGGAAACATCACCGCCGCGCTCGAGGTTAATTTCTCGATCCAGTTAAGCAAATGCAAACTTTCCCTCCAATTTCGACTTAATTTCCAATGATTTAGCATCTGAATTCTTCTTCTTCTTTTTGTTTTTCAGGGAATTTATAAAGTTGGAGCAAGGAAATTTGGAATGATTGGGATTAGAAATATTGGGTGTCTCCCATCCTTGAGAAAATTAACCGGTAATGGTTCTTGTTTAAGGATTGCCAATGAGCTTGCAAAGCTTCACTACAGAGCTCTCGTTTCAATTCTCCCGAAGCTAGAGACTCACCCACGAGGATTCAAGTAATCCCTACTTTGACTTCTACACTTCAGCCCGGGATAGAATCCGAAACCCATCGAGGTATGGTCGGTCATGCGAGTCTTTCTAACCTCAATGTATGCTAACATCTTTCTGTAGGCGATGAAAGGTGAAGGGATCTTCTCTTCTAAGATTAATTCGGCTTCGAGGAGGCGAAAATGGCATGCTGTGGTTCGGGTCCATATAGGGCGAATCCGAGTTGCAGAGGCAAGAGAGGAGCGAGAGAATATTCGTTGTGCCGCCGTCCCGAGAAATTCTTGTTCTTCGATAACCATCCGACTGAGAGAGCCGATCAAGAGTTTGCCCAATTGATGTGGAACGGAAGCTCAAGCATAACCAGGCCATATAATGTAGAAGATTTGTTCAAAGTTGGGCGTACCTGAAGTTTGTCTTGGACCCTTGAGGAAATAAAAGGTGCTCGAGCGTCGATAGTTGAGCTAATTAGATCGATTTATCGCTTGATTCTATGCTTTTAGTTGCATTTGGGGCGACAAGACATAGGTATCACGTTTCTCATTGCATTTAACTTGTTAAGAAAAAAGACGGGAAAAATGCTAGAAAATTCCTAAGCCTATTATAATTGTTTCAAGTTAGGCCCTTTTTTTTTTTTGGCCGATTTACTCTTAAATATTTTGTAATCGTGTCAATTCGATCATACGGTCAATTTTGGCCATCCTGGAACTAACATGAATATCGGCCGTCTAATGACATAATATTTTAATATATTTTTTTTAAACTTTTTTTTCTTCGTCCCTCTTCTTCCTTAGGTCAACAAGACCGACCTCGCCCAACACGGGTGAGGCTCGCGACGTAATATTTTAATATCTTTTGATTTTTTTATTTTTATTTTTCCATTTTTTTCCTGTTTTTTTTCTTCCCTCTTCCTCCTTAGGCAGGCGAGGCTTGACCTCATCATGGGCGGGCAAGGTGAGTCTCGCCAAGAAGAGGGAAGAAAAGAAAATAAAAAAAGGAAAAAGTAAAAAAAATAAAAAAATTAAAATTTTACGTCATGCACGGCCAAAATTGACTGGTGGTTTGAATTGACTTAATTGTAAAAAATTTAGGATTGAATATGCAAAAAAAAAAAAAAAAATTGGACCGAATTGGCATAATTGTAATAGGTTGAGAACTTTTTTGGTAATTCTCCCAAAATGACTGAGGATGGAAAGTTATTGTAATGCTGATGGATTTGATTGTGCAGCCCATTAAATTATATGCGAGCTTGATCAACCGTCGGTCGTCAAGACGGATAGAGCCCGAGCCCAAATCGCCATGTCTTTGATTCCACGTTGTGGGTGCACGAGCTATTTCATCAATGAATAAATGTAACACTACCTCAAACTAGCACAAAGTGTCTTGAATCGGTAGGACGCTACTTAGTAGTCATCAAGAGCGTGCTTCATCGCGGCTGCAGAGGGATTCAAGTGTGAGCCTTTGACAATGGTATCGAGCCAAAGTGAGGGTGTTTATCGATTTTAGATATCCGACCTCACGATATACGTGTCTGACTGTGTTGTCTTGACGAGATGAGTCTCGCTTGACTTTTTATATGGACACGGTGCTATGCATAACGTTATGGCGCGAGTGAGCCATGATATGAGCAAGGTCTGGGTGAGGCTGGCCCGAGATTGTGCTAGGCTAACCCGTTTTGAATCGTACAAGCATGTGATTTAATAGAGTGGGCTTCTGGGTTGCTAAAGGTGATTACAAGTTGGTTAGGAAAGTGGTCTGCTTAAGGAAAGCCTTGCGCGCTCAAGTGACGCCGTCGTCGGCCACAGTGACATAAAAAGTTCATAAAAACACGTGTTGGACGGCGACTAGCTCAGACGTATCTCCCAAGTACTGACATCTTAAGACTCTTACATAACGCAAGTGGTCGTTTTCAAGACGCATCTGGGATTTGACTGTTTATGCCAATCACATCACGTGTCTTAAGACACGAACCCACGATCTCGATAAGCAGTTCCTTTTTTTTTTTTTTCGGTTCCTTTTCCTTTGGGTTGAGAACAAAATATTAAGGAGAAAAGTATAAAAAAAGTCTTAATTTTTTTGCATTTACATCGCTATCAATTCAATCCTAAACCTATTAATTAGATCAATTCATTCATAACATTTTTGTATTGATATCAATTTAATCAATTCGATTAATTTTGATTGAAAATTTCGAATGTGATCGTCGGCCTATCTTACTTGAGACATTTTTTTAACAATATTTTATTTTTTTATATAAATTTTTGGTTTTTTTTTTCTTGTTTCCTTTCTTTTCTATTCTTTATTTTTTTTTTTGGCCCGAAGGCCGGACGGCTATTACTTGAGCCATTGCAACTAAAATAGATCGAGATAGACTTAATCGGTACCAATGTAAAAAGCTTTAAGATTGAATAGATATCAATTCTATAGATGTAGAATTTTTCTAATACCTTTCTCGAATATAATGCTTGGCAAACAAAGCACGGCGCTGCATATTATAACTTCATGAGTCCTGGTAAATGCGTGGAGACAAGACTTGATGACAAATACTGTAATCACCACATTTTAGAGGACGAACATCATCCAAAACACACGGGAATCATCATATGGACTTCGACTCTCCACCCCATTTTCTTCACCATTCTCGCAAGCCTCCTCGTCTCTACTCGCTGTGGCGATCAATCTCGGAAAGATGTTGCTCTGTTCATCTTCGGCGACTTCCTCAATGATGCCGGGACCAATGCCTATCTAAACACCACTGTGGTTAATCGATCAAATTTTCCTCCTTTTGGTCAGACGTTCTTCCACCATCCCACCGGCAGATACTCCGACCGTCGTTTGATTGTTGATTTCATAGGTAACTTCCCTCTTTCTTTTTATATTTTTCCTCGGGTAACTTGTACGCAAATTCTATTTGTTGCCTCCGTCAGTTACCGCTTAGTCATTCATCGTTGTATTTGGTTTTCTGTTTCTTTTGGTTATGCAGCTGAACATGCAAAGCTGCCGCTATTCCGCCTCATCTCCAAATGAAAGATGGTGAATTCATGGGAGGGGCAAATTTCGCATCTGGTGGAGCCCTTTTTTTTGGCTCGAGGCTTTATTTAACAAGAAAATTTCCATTTTTTTAGACTGCAAGAAAAAGGGGACATGAACAAGTTCGTGTTTTTTCAATTTTATCAGGTGGTGGACTTGAAGACGCAGCTGAAGCAGCTTGAACAGCTGGAGAAGAAGCTGAGGAACGAGAAGGCGAAGAGGATAATTAAGAAGGGTGTCTACTTAATTAGCATCGGAACCAATGATTACGGGATGCCTCTCCTTTATAGTCCAGCTCTGTATGATTGCACTTGTGTTAAATAAAGGGTATGTTCAAATGAGCCATAATATTGTTAAAACGTAGCAAAGTCGAAAAAAATGAGATTGATTATGGCTTGATTCTATGGTTTTAAATGCATGTTGAGGCCCAAAAAACGTGAGCATTCTTAAGATGTGGTTAAACAGCTAATGAACTGATATAAGAAGAATTAAGAATGAAGAAACTCAGGAAAAAGGAAGAGGAAAGGTAGTCGATTGCATTAGGCAGCCTAAAGTCTTGCATTAGATATAGGATGATATGCTAGCAGGTAAGTCTTGTACGACCTTATAAACTAAATGGATCCTTATTACAACGTCAGGGTGCAAGTGATCCGCGATCAGAGCAAAGATTGAGGTGAGGCTATCTCCCCATTGTGTCAGCCACTAGTGTGCTCTAGTGCTCACATGAAGAACCCATTTTGAATCATCATAGCTAGATCCATTAACATGGGTTACAACTTACAAGTCCATTTTTTAATCCATATATGATAGAGTGAGTTGTTATATGAGTTAGTTATATTCAATAAATGAATTTAAACAAAATACGAGTGTTAAATGGGTCGTAAATAGGCCGTACGTGGATTTACAAGTACAATTTACTTAGATCCAACCCATCTCTATTACTCTCTCTTCATTCTCTTTCGCCCTCATTCCATGTCGCGTTCACTGCCTCAATGCGGTATGAGTTTTTCTAGATTAGATTAAATATAAAAGTACTTTAGGAATATAGATTGGGTCGGATTTTTTTTTTTTTTTGGTTGGTTATGAGTCATTAGATTGTTGCAATATATAAGTCATAAACAGATTAAATGGGTCTATTACTAGACCATAATCACCGGGTTGACGGGTTTATTCATAGCGTATGATATGTCAAAGTGGGCATCTGGACAGAACTAGAAGCGATCATAAATGGGTTTGGAAGGTGTCTCCTTGACGAAGGCCTTCTTGGGTTGTAATCCCGTAAGTGTTGAACTAGTCGGGCGAAGCAACGTAAGACCACCACGACTCGTTCAGACGTATCCCCCACGTTGGTCCAATGTATCTCCCGAGTTGCGCAAGTGATGGTTGGTGCGCGGGAAGAAGACTTTGGGACGACGACTCTGGTCACTCTCTTGTCCATATATATGATTGATATCTAGCGAAGACCTCCTCACACAAAGTTCCATCATGTGGACTCCGACCCTCCACACCATTCTATTCGTTAGTCTCGCAAGCCTCTTCGTCTACGCTCGCTGCGGTGATCAATCTAGGGAAGGTGCCGCTCTGTTCATCTTCGGTGACTCCCTCAACGACGCCGGGACCAACAACTACATAGACACTATCTTCAGAGCAAACTTTACTCCGTATGGCGAGACGTTCTTCCACCGTCCCACCGGCAGATTCACCGACGGTCGTTTGATCGTTGATTTCATTGGTAACTTCTTTGTTTCGTTCCTTCGGGTAACTCAACACGAGAATTCTATTCGTTTCCTTCATCAGTTATTGCTCAATTCACTTATGGTTCTACTCTGTTTTTCTTTTTCTTTTCGGGTATGCAGCTGAATATGCAAATCTGCCGCTGATTCCACCATATCTCCAAATGAAAGGCGATGAATTCATGGGAGGGGCGAATTTCGCATCCGCTGGAGCCGGTGCTTTGGTCGAAACTTACAGAGGATTTGTACGTCACTTATTTATCTATTCATTCTTTCGGCTCGAAGCTATAATTAACATGGATGTTTCCACTTTTTGAGACTGCAAGAAAGATGGGGAAATGAACAAGTTCGTGCTGTTGACTTACCAGGTGGTGGACATGGAGACGCAGCTGAAGCAGTTTGAACAGCTAGAGGAGAAGCTGAGGAAGAAGATGGGGAGTGAGAAGGCGAAGAGGATAATTAAGGAGGGCGTTTACTTCTTTAGCATCGGAAACAATGATTACTTCATGCCTCTCACTTTCAATCCAGCTCGGTTTCAGTCCATTTCCATGGAAGATTACGTGGGGATGGTGATGGGAAACATCACCACCGTGCTCGAGGTATAATAAATTCTATCCGACCTTGCAATTTTCAGGCACAAATCGACCCGATTCAAGTACAGAATCGCACAAATATCCGGGTGCCTTATCTAACAGTTAGGCGTTATCCGAGCGCATTCGATGAGCTCATCTCCCAGAGCGATCTTAAAGGCGCACTCCTGTTACTTGTTTTGGCATTTTTCAAAGGGATGATTTGGCTTTCTGATTTTTCTTTTTCAGGGAATATACAGAGTAGGAGGAAGAAAATTTGCAATGATGGGATTAGGGCCAATTGGGTGTGTGCCGGCCATGAGAGTATTGACCAAAAATGGTGCTTGCTTAGGCGAAGCCAACAAGCTCGCCAAGCTTCACAACATTGCTCTTACTTCAATTCTCACAAAACTGGAGACTCAACTGCCAGGATTTCAGTACTCCTACTTCGACTTCTACACCACAGGCAGTGACAGCATCCAATACCCTTCAAAACGTGGTAAGCTGTCTTGGCTCTTGTGGACTCATACTTGTTACATCGCCTCGTGTCCTAAATAGGAGTTCCTTACCTTTGAAATGCGAAAATCGATTTAGGTTTTAAGGAAGCGAAAACAGCGTGTTGCGGCTCGGGTCCTTTTAGGGCGTATCCGACCTGCGGAGGCGATAGAGAAGTGGGGGTTATTCATTATGCCGTCATCCCGAGAAGTACGTCTTCTTTGATGCCAATCATCCAACTGAGAGGGCTAACTGGCAAATCGCGCAGTTGATGTGGAATGGGAATCTCAGCGTAATCACGCCCCGCAACTTGAAAGCATTGTTCGAACATTAGGGTGTTTAAATTTTTTTTTTCCTAGAATTATAGGTAAATAATCACATCCCACTTGAATGTCAAATTATGAATGACGAGGCATGATGTTGGATTGGTTGTACGGTTGCACTTCTGTTAAAGAATAAGGATGTTTAAATGAATCCCAGTATTGTTCGAACGTGGACACACTTGATGCTTCAAAAGCTTCGGGAAAAGTGAGATTGATTATTGCTTGTTGATTCTATGGTTTTAAATGCATCTTAAGGGCCCTATTAAATTATGGGCTAGAGTGATTATCCATTCATTTCTCGGAGATGGACCTAGCCCAATCCTGCCAATGTGTTTTAAAAAGTTCATGAGCCCTCCGGAGAAACAGTATGTATTGAGATCGCCTGCAAAATTAATATACTGGCTCCGTCTGCTTCGCAAAAAATAAATGATTTAAAATAGATTTTTTAAAACATAATCCCTTATGTCTTTTATAAAAACGAATGAACGAGAAATATATTCATCGTTTCGCGAAAATGTTTGGACACAAATCATTGGCGATAGTGAAAATATTTTATATTCCCTAATTATTCTAAGTGATACAAGCAATTATTTTTTGAAAATTATTTATTTTTTGTGAAATAAACGGAGCCTAAATAATGAGACGAATTTTTATAGGGTGTCGAGTGTGCGACCTCTCTTTGATATATCGATCATGTAGACTAGTTTCGGCTTGCTTAGTGTTGCTCTTCCCAAAATGGTGGGCTTTTCGGCCCTTCTTCAAATTAGGACCTTTATCTCCTTCTTTTTTATGGGCCAGAAAATTAGAATCTTTATTTGATTTCTTATACTTTTGTAGCTTTTTTTTATATTTAATTATATTTAGTTTCCAGAATTTTATGCGGATATTATAGTTGCTGTTAATAAGAGCAAAATATGTCTTTAATCGTTTTTCTCATTGGTTGATTTTTGTCATATCTTGAAACTCTATTGGCCTTTCTGCTCCTTTTACTAATATTGGGCATGTTTGGTTCAAGATTTCCATGGGACTTTGGGGACTAAAGTCACTTGACCAAATACAAATAGTGTTTGGTTCGTTTTTTGCTCAACTTTTAAAAAATGAATTTGCATTTTCAAAGGCCCCTAAAAGCCTTTAACCCAAAGTAGCTTTGGAGATACTTTTGGAAAGTTGCATTCTCGAATACAACTAATTTTTTTTTCTTTTAACTTTGTCACCTCCACCTATTGCCACTTGTCACCGCCACCGCCGCCACTGTCGACCGCCGCCCACCGTCGCCTATCGACCGTCTACCGTTGCCCGTCGACTACCACTCGCCGCTCACCACCGTCGCCCATCGATCGCGCCGCCGCCGTTGCCATTCGACCGCCCTCGCCACTCACCACCGCCGCCCTCCGCTTACCGCCGTTGCCTGTCGCCGCCAATCGACCGTAGGCTATTGGCCGACGCAAGTAGTTTAAAAGTTTTTCTTTTTTTAAATAGTAAAAATTCTTTTTTTTAGTAAAAATACTTTACAAAGTATATTTTTCACCAAATGACATTTACGTCAAAAATTGTTTTCCAATGTGTTTTTAAAATACACTTTACCAATCACTACTTGTATTTTGAAAATCCCTTTTAGTCCAAAGATATTTGCATTTTCTCAAAGACTTTTTCCCAAAACTAAACCAAACAAGCCCATTGTCTTAGGCTTCGTTTCACGAAAAATAAAAAGATGTGGAAAAAAGAAATTAATGCATAAATCGTCCACCTCAACGCTAGTCAGTCACTAGAATAGGCAATGTTGACAATCAACATTGATGGAATTTACTTGGATGGTACAAATGAAAGCACTGTGGCTGAAGTTTCCCTATTCGGTGGAATGTTAAAAAGTGTCTAAGTCGGCGCCGGTCGTTCTACTTGGCCCGTTGGCATCCTTTTTAGCCATTTTCGGCTAAAATTGGCTAGATGGATGAATTGGTATCAATGAAAAAGGTTTATGGTTAAATTGATCAAATTGAAAGGTCTAAGATTAAATTGGTGCAAATACATTAGGTTTAGGGTTTTTTTGGTACTTTTCCCTAGGGGTGTCAAGAACCGAACCGAACTAAATCATTAGGGAATATGCTTGAATCGAACCAAAACTCTTCTAGAACCGAATCGTACCAAATTGAAAAACTCAATTCGGTTCGGTTCGGTTCGGTCAGTTTTTTCCTCCATATCTCACCATTCACAACTTATTTACTATTGAAATCCAAGTGAATAATCTAGAGTTATTAATTAATTACTGAGTATTAACATGCTTTTTATCTTATATGGCTAGCCTTTTCGGAAAATCCAACATAATTTTGCAAGAAATTTTTGAATCTTCCAGCAACTTGTTGAGACTAACATCCTAGATATTGGTGTGGCAACCTCAGTCCCGTCACCATCTTACTAACTAAGCGATTTGTTTTAATATATATATATATATACACACACACGCACGCATGCAAAAGCTTAATCTAAACATACAAGTCAGCTATACAGAATAGACAAGTACATCCTTTTCGCAACGTGCTTTGCGATAGCCCTTTTCATTTCATCCCATCCATAGTGCTGACGAATATTTTGGTACATCTTTGTATTCCCAGGATATATACTGTAACTATTTCGAAGTGCTTCTGCCATTATCTTTTCTCGTGATGCCTCATTCTTAGGTACGCATAATGGCCCTTGAAAATGCAGTTGAAAGTCTTGGCTTCTTCCCTTCTAGTATTCCTTCTCAAATTTTCGAGAGTTGGTGGTCCGATTGTTCTAGTTCCTTGATTTTTGGGACAACTTCGGGTTCGATTTTCAAACTAGCTAGGATGCTGGTCACATTGTCCATTTCAAGTTTAAACTCCAAGCGAAAGACTTCTTCTAATAAATTTCGTTCTCGAATCATCAAACTTGCCACCGTTGCGGCTTTTCGGCACATCTAAGACCAATCGGCGTGTCGTGCTCAAATCAGACAATCCGTACACAATCTAGTCGAAGAGTTGGGAGCCCACTTGTCTCGGGGTCCAAGCACGAGGAAACGGGACTCGAATTGGCGCTCGAATGGACTCAGCGCGCCCTTGATCCTTGCGGCACCGAGAGGAAAAAGGAAGAGCAGCGAGCGGCGACGGGACAGGCGAAGGACGAAAGCGTGAGCTCGAAGAACTTGGTGGCGAGCGAACGGCTCTGGGCGGCAAGGTGAGCTCCATAAGGCTTGATTGAAGAAGAAGATGACGAAGAAGAAGAGGGGGAGGGTTCTTTCTCGGATGTCCACCCACAAGAAGAAGAAAGAGCCAAGAAGAAAAAAGAAACAAAGAAGGAAATCATATGTTATGGGGGAGGTGGAAAGTGGTGCGTGAGAGGAGAGAAAGAGGGAGAGGTGTCCTTTTTTTTTTTTTTTTGGTTGAAGGGGAGAGGTGTCTTAATACATGGGAAAGTAGGGGGCAGGTAGGGAATAGGTGGAGGGTAGGTGGCGTGAGGCGAATTAAAAATTACTTCGCGCTCAAATGGCGAACCGAATTTCGCACGGGACCGATTTCGTGCAATTTTGCTCAATTAAAATTTCACTCACGGCTCCATAAACTTGCCATACCCAACCGTAGCATTAAGCTCAGTTAATCTTCCACGTCCAACTTAATGATCTCAAAGCTCGTTCATTTGACAGTAATCCGCTCCTAACTTACGCAGCTGGAAAATTTGGGTCGTTACGGTTAATTATGCCTCGAGTTTAAATCGTTTATGAATATATATATATCGATTTGGTGAATCGGTTTGGTGAAAAGAAAAGAAATCCTTATACGATGTGCGCTCAACAACTTCTTGTTTGGAATTGATATCGGCACTGCGGGACAAATAAAAGAGGCTCATGACTCAAGGACTTCTCTGTTTTCCTGTACTGGTACTATTGCTTTTGGCCGAATAAAGGAAGGACTCATATATATAATATTATATATATGTTTATTTGTGGGGCCCATGGAGAAAACCTTTTGAAAGAAGACAAAACATAGGGTTTTGGTTCACGCCTGCTGCAGCACTAAAAGAAAGGGTTTTTTTTTCTTCTCTGAGTAGAAGCCGCTCCACAAAGATAGAAGGAAAAAGGAGTTCCGTACAGTGATTTTCAAAAGGCTGAACAGAGAGCACTTCGGGACGATGGATTCTTGAACACGCAGAGATTTGTGCTTGTGAGTTCTATTATATCCAATAGATTTGTTTATTGTAAACACGAAGGGATTTAGGTATAATTTAGGTGCGTAAACACGAGCGTATTGGCGATAGATGCGATTCTCCAATTATAGTGGATTATTCCCATGGGTTCTCGTGGATATATTCGAATCTACTGAATCTCTGTGTCCTTTATCGTTTCTCATTATTTTTCTATGCTTTCGCATTGACTTATTTGCAAGATCCTAGTTAATTCCCGCGCGTTATATTCCAACAATTGGTATCGAAGCATAGGATCGGATATTCGGATTGTGATTTGGGGCTTTTGCTTGTTTGACTATTATCTGGATATCGTGTGATTGCAATTATGCCTAAGTGAAAGCTGAAATTGAGAAATTTAACGGGAGGAACAACTTCGGGTTATGGAGCCTCAAGATGGAGGCGTTATTGACAACTTAAGATTTAGCGGGTTGAGTTGTCCGAAACGATGACTGATTCAAAAGGATGTAGTAATGAGGAAAGCTAGAAGTCTATTTATGTTGAATTTATCGGATGAAGTGTTAATAGAGGTAGGTGAGGAGAAGGATACCGGATTGTGGGCAAAACTTGGCGCTCTATGTAATGAAAGGTTTGAACAATCGCTTATATATGTTGAAGAGGATGTTTTTCGGATATTAAGGTACGTTTATCGAACTCGCCTAGATGAATTTAATAAACTCATGATGGATTTGAAGAATGTCGGTAAGACACTTGATGATGAAGAGCAAGGCATGATGTTGTTGGCTTCTTTACCGTAGTCATGGGAGCACTTTCGATTCACATTGTGGGGCGTAGTACGATTATTTCGGATGAGGTAAAGGCCGCCTTATTTTCTAAAGAGTGGCGGAGAAAGTTGCGAGATGACGATCTAGCACGGGATGTAGCGCGGGGCTAGTGATTCGAGGTAGAGAGCGCAACGAGGGTTCAAGGCAGAGGTAAAAGCATATCTAAATCACGCCATAGAAAGTCTAAGCGACACGTGAAGTGCTTTGAATGTCACGAGGGGGCACTTTAGGAGAGATTGTCCTAAGTTGAGAAACGGAGGTGATAAGCGAACGTCACAACAGTGTGGCCAACATTCTTGAAGAGAGCACTAGTGATGCAGAGGTTGTCTTATGTGTGACTACGGGTTCGTCGGGAGATGAATGAGTGCTAAATTCGGGGTGTTATTATCATATGACACCTCATAGGAACGGTTTATTACTTACCGTCGGATGGTGGGAGAGTTCGTTGGGAAATAACGCACTGTAAGGTTGTGGGGATAGGGACAATTCGGATTCGGATGTATGATAGCGTGGTGCGCACATTGTGAGATGTGAGGCATGTCCGGAGCTCAAGAAGAACCTTATTTCTCTGGAGACGCTCGATGATATCGGGTGCGGGTGCAAGTACACGTGAAGGTGGAGTGCTGAAAATCTCTCGAGGTGCCATGACACTAATGAAAGGGAAGAAAGAGAGTTCTCTCTATCATCTATTGGGAGAGATCGTGACGGAGTGCGGTTTCATCGGTGAGTCGATTCTAATTTAACTCGTTTATGGCATATGCATTTAGGGAACATGAGTGAGGTGGGTATGACAATGCTTGAGTGATATGGGGTTGTTAAATGGTCAAAAGATAAGTAAGTTAGACTTATGTGAGCATTGCATCTTTGAGAAGTAGTGTATGATTAAGTTTACTCTTGGTATTCATTCGACTAAGCAACCGGTTGAATATATTTATTCGGATATCGGGGCGGAGACTTGAACTTTTCTCTCGAACCCTTGAGGAAATAAAGGTACTCGTGCGTTGTGGGTTAAATTAATTGGACCAATTTACTACTTGGTTCTATCCTTTTAGTTTTTTTTTTTTTTTGTCAAGTAGCATTTCATTAATATCCGCAATAGAATACAACTTCAAAGCAAAACAAGATCCGGATAACAAATAAATCATCGAACAATGATAAGAGTCACGTGCTCAAAAAGCAAATCTACGACTTTTTCAAATCAAAATCGGGGCCGATCACCGAATTCGTCTTGTAATAAGCCACACCGAGATCTTCATCTATTGTTACGGCTTTGTCTTTTGACGGTGTGCGTCTAGGTTCAATATCCCTAATACCATCTCCATGCGAATAGAAAGGTTGAATGAGCACGGATCGATAGTGAGAGCGAAACCTTTACGAAACTCCTTCGATCTCATTAACCGGACTTGTACGTTATCAAAGTCCGAGCAAAGTGAAAGCCCGAAAATATACACTAAAAAACTCTCCAAATCGAGAGAGAGAAACTTTCAGAGCTTCTTTCTCTATGGAGGGAAGGGGACGAAGAGATCTAGCTCAAACCCTCCCCTCCACAGAGAAAGAAGAAAGAACTTGTGCGGAGATGGGAGAGAGAGAGGAGAGGAGGTGGCTAAATAGGAATGATATCTCATTGCGATGAATACTTAAGAAAAAAAAGATAAGATGATTGTGCGGTATTGCAACTTCTTAATATGGGTCTATGACCCAATTTTGACATATATTGTTGTAAAATGGGTTATACGTGGGTTATTAATTTTTAGATGGTCCACTAAATATGGGTCCAAAAAGTTGAAGTTAAATTAAATGAGTCGAAAATAGGTTACACGTAAACCCATTTTCGATCCATTTTCGATTAGAGGTGGCCGGTTCTAGGAACCGCCGGTTCCGATCGGGAATCGGCGGTTCCGGTTCGGAAAAGGTGGAACCGGAACCGGTCCTTGAAGAGCCGGTTCCGGTTCGGGTTTCAGCCGAATTCCTGGCGCCTTTTCCTGCCTCTTACCTTTTTTTTTTAAAAAAAAACCGGGTTGAAACCGACCGAACCACCGGTTCCGGGCTAGTTCCAATTATTCCCGATCCGTGGACCCGGTCAACGGGCCGGTTTCGGGCGGTCCACGGGCCGGTTCCGGCCCACGGGCCCAAATGGCCATGTCTATTTTCTATCAACTTTCAACCCATCCAGAAAGTGAGGTAATGGGTCCCGCTGTCGCTCACACATGCAACTTCTGCTTTCCGCAAGCAGTCTTGCCCTCGCAACTTGCAAGCAATCGTCGTGTTGCGCCTCCGTCTCGCCGCCTCCGTCCCGCGCATCCGTCTCACCCGACTCCATCGTGCACCTCTATCGTGTCTCTCTTCACTCAAGTCTGATCTAAGTAAGCCATCTTCATCTATCTTCCTGTCCTTGAATTTCATTTTCTGGAGTCATATGTTTGAGGTCAGCTCCAATAATTTTCGGAATGTGCTACATGCGTTGCTCTCAGGCCTTCGGAATTTAGTGTTTTACTGGCTTTTCTGGTGATTAATGAGTAATCTCCATCAAGGGAGGCATCAGCTATAAGTTAAATTATTCTGGAGCAATGCTTTAGGCATTAACGGTGTTTCCATGGGGTGATTCTCCAAATTTGTTAGTATTGTGTTTATTTTACAAGGAAACAATGGAATATGCTAACCTGTTTGAAATATTACCATCATGAAGTGTGGCTTATAACTTATGGGAGCAGTAGGTTTTCATAGGTATCTTAAAAGCAGGGCAGTCTGTCAATTGGCCTTGCAGCTGACATAATCGAGATAGTTGTACTAAGTCCAAGAAGATCGTAGTTAAACTGTTATGCCTCACTAAATGGTCAAAGCTATCTAGGATTAATATGTGCATTTTGTGGGGTAGGCGATATTGTTGATTACCTTCTTCTCAAGGGGTGCAAATATGGGGGCAGGAGAGAGATTACAGTCTCTATTTTACCTTAATGATGTTTATTTCAGTGATTTTGGTTTACCCTCTGAAGATCCTATGTGAATTAGCATTATTCTTCCATATAACTTTTAAAGGAGAACGGAAATTGGGCATGTTATATTTTCTTTCAAATTTTACAACTCGTTCTAATTCACGTTTTCTCTAGTTGACATATTGCCTCTTTTGCAGCACAATTTCTCTGCAGTTTTTGTTCCGGCTGATGCTTGAGATCTACTCCTGAATCCTGATGAGTCCTTCTGAACTGGGTTTCAATTGAAGCTTGAATCTGTTGCTCTGGTGAGTTCTCTCTTTGTCCCTTTTCACTTGCCTCATTTGTGCTCTGCTTTTGTATTGGTTTTCCTTCGTTAGAATTATTTTTGTCTGGTTTTAGTTATTTGTGTCTGCATTTGAACACATTGGGTATCTTGTAATCATGCACAAATGAGTGAATTGTTCTATTGTCCATGGCAACTGCTTGAAATAATGCTTCTTCCTATTGGACTTTTGAATTTTTGGCTCCTTCTTCATGTTTCTCAAGGGAGAAGCAGCACGTTCCTGCTCTTGACAAATGGATGAGAGGAAGATTCCAGATTATGTTGAATCGGTGGAGGAATTTTTTTTTTGTTTTTTTTCGAAAGTGGCGAGTCTTTGCGTTTTGTGTTGTTGGGCATATGATGCCAAATGGGTTCTCGTTGCTTGTCAGAAATTGTGGTCTAATGGCCAGATTGGATCAATTTTTAACAACTCCTAAATCGATGTCCGGTGAAAAATGACAGGAGAGGGCCACTCAATAGGTGTACAGTATTGAAACCAGGATGAGACACTTGGAAACTGCATTAGTCTTTCCCACTTCATCAGAGCATGAATCTGTACTACTATCTATTTCAAGTGCTCCGTGATGTAATCTGATGGATGATGTGCGTGAATGGAGCAGATGGATTTTGCTGATCATTCTCTTAAAATGCTGGATCCTCTTTCTGTCGTCTTGAAATCGAAGAGCACTTGCGAAGTTTCATTTGCTTGGTGAAATAAGCTCGTCTTGACTATATTGGATCGAATTTTAAAAAAAAAAAACGAGTTACGTGTGCGAAATTGGGCTTATTAAATATGGTTCACAACCTATCAATATATACATAGGGGTCAAAACCCATTTTGGCAGCCATTTTTTTTATAAGTATTTCAATTCAAAGATTTTTTTTTACATTTTTTACTTTATTTATTAATTTTTTATTATTTAATTTGCTTTTTTTTTTTAATTTGATGTGAAGTTTTTATCTAGGTAACATATATATGTAAAGAGCGTGAAGTAGGTTAAATAGGTTGTAAAAATTTTCCTAAAATACTAATGTATTTTGGTAATATGGAGTCAAAACGGGTCGGGTTAAGTGGGGGTCATTAGATATGGGTCAAAATGGGTTAGATGGGTCAATATGGGTCGGACCATGCTCGACCCGACCCAAATCCAATCTAACCCATCCATTTAACACGTCTAATTTGTAACACTAATAGAACGAAGCAATTTAACCCGTTAGGCCTCGGGTTAGTTGTGATTAGAAGCACGCTATACGGCACTTGAGCTGGGTTTGATCGGGGCCGCCTTCTGTGGTGCCAGAAACAAAGCGAGGGGCGCTCATCGGCTTTACAAACTCCGGACCCCATCGTCTAGATATAGGCTATTATGCTGGTGAATAACTCCCGATGGCGTGTTAGCCAGAAGTATGCTCTGGTGCTCGCACGAAGAACTCCATTTGAATCATCTAAGCCTATGATTTGTCAAAGTGGGCTTCTGGTAGAAAGCGACTCTAAATTTGGTTAGAGACTCGTCTCCTTGACGAAAGCCGCCTTGCGCTTCAAGTGTGGAGCTAAGGCGGCCGAAGCGGGAATAGAAGTAAGAACACATCATTGGACTCCGACTTGTACGGACGTATCTCCCACGTCCATCCGATGTATCTCCCAAGTTCATGAGTCCTGGTCAATGCACGGACAGAAGACTTTGTAACAAATACTTCTGTCATCATATTTTTCCGATATGTACGTGTGTACCAAGCTGAAGAGGACGAACATAGTCCAACACAGTTCATCATGTTGACTCCGACCCTCCACACTGTTCTCTTCCCTGTTCTCGCAAGCCTCATCGTCTCCGCTCGCTGCGAGAATCAATCTTGGAAAGGTGTTGCTCTGTTCATCTTGGGCGACTCCATTAACGATGCGGGGACCAGCAACTACATAAACACCACCGCAGGTTTCAGAGCAAATTTTCCTCCTTACGGGGAGACGTTCTTCCGTGTTCCCACCGGCAGATTCTCCGACGGTCGTCTCATCGTCGATTTCATCGGTAACTCCTTCTTTGCCGGGTCACTTGTACACGAATTCTATTTATTTCCTCATGAGTTACTGCTTAATATATGTGTTGTTCTATTTTGTTTTTTCTTGTTTTTCTTTTGGTTATGCAGCTGCATATGCAAATCTGCCGCTGATCCCACCATATCTCCAAATGAAAGATGATGAATTTGAATTCATGGGAGGGGCGAATTTTGCATCCGGCGGAACCGGCGCTTTGGTTGGCACTTATGAAGGATATGTATGTCCATTTTCACCTACCTTTTTGGCTCGAAGCTTTATTTAACATGAATATTTCCATTTTCTGAGATAGCCAGAAAGATGGGAACTGAACTAGTTCGTGTTTTTAAATTTTATCGGGTGGTGGACTTGAAGACGCAGCTGAAGCAGCTTGAACAGCTGGAGAAGAAGCTGAGGAAGGAGATGGGGAGCGAGAAGGCGAAGAGGATAATTAAGGAGGGTGTCTACTTAATTAGCATTGGAACCAATGATTACGGGATGCCTCTCTCTTATAATCCAGCTCTGTTTCAGTCCATTTCCATGGAAGATTAGGTGGGGATGGTGATTGGAAACATCACCACTGTGCTCAAGGTACGAAACTAACAAGAATCCCAATATCCACGCACCCTCAAGAAAGTATTTTCTAGTTGCAAAAGGTTTCAGACCCAATTAGTAAAAAAAAAAAAGAAATTAAGACTGAATTGACACAATTACAATAAATATAAGATTTTTTGATAATTTTCCCATTTTTATGGACCTTGGGATATCCTGAAATTTCTAATATAAGCGGATACGAGTCAACAGCTCTACGTACAAAAGCTAATGTATATCAAAATAAACTCCAAAATGAAAGGAATTCACATTACATGATCTTTTGCCTTGACACGACTAAACATGTGTGCTTAATCCGAACTGGCAAGTGAGTTCGAGATGCGACCCTTAAGTTCATTCTAGAAGTAGTTCTTTCTCATTCCCTTGTCCATATGCCATGATTTGATATCCAACTCTATTATGTCACTTAGTTATTTGTTCCTTATATAGCTCCATGTGCAGCACAAGCATATAATGCAAATATTTTGGTGTCTTTTAATTAGGCGATAAGTTGGTATCCGAGCGTACCTCGACTAATTCATCGTTCCGAGAGATTTTAAAGGTGCACGCCTCGTCGTTCTGGCCTCGGATAATTAGGCTTGTCAAACATATGGTAATTGTCATGTCCTTTTCAAGGGGATGGTATGGCTTTCTGAGTTTCCTTTTCAGGGGATATATGAAGTAGGAGGAAGAAAATTTGCAATGATTGGAGTGGGGCAATTTGGCTGTGCGCCAAGCAGGAGAGCATCAACCAGAAATGGTTCTTACTCAGTCGAAGCCAACAATCTAGCAAAGCTTCACAACGTTGCTCTTGCTTCAGTTCTTACTAAGCTGGAGACTCAACTCCAAGGATTCGAGTACTCCTACTTCGACTACTACACTTGTGGCAGTAAGAGATTCCAGTACCCATCAAAATATGGTGAGTTGTTTATGCTCTGTGCACTTAATTTTGCTTGAGTTTTTAGGCATCATTGCTTCTATACCACCTGTGGATTTGTTCTCTTCATCACTGGTTTGCGGACTAAAAGTCCTTATTTTCGATACGCTGAAATCGATTCAGGTTTTACGGAAGAGAAAATCGTGTGTTGCGGTTCGGGTCCTTATAGGGGAAATTTCACCCGTGGGGGACAAAGAGGAGTGAAGGAATATTCATTGTGCCGCCATCTTGAGAAGTACGTCTTCTTCGAGGCCGGGCATTCGAGCGAGAGGGCTAATCGGCAGTACGCGCAGTTGATGTGGGATGGGAGTCTGAGTGTAGTCGGACCTCACAACCTGAAAGCACTGTTCAAGCATGACGGTGCTTGAATCTTTTTTTTTCCTTTCTTTCTTGAAATAGTAGTTAAATAATCACATTCCTCTGAACCGTCGTATTATGAATAACGAGGAATAATGTTGAATTGATTGTATGGTTGCGCTTATGTTAAAGAACAAGAATGTTCAAATGAGCCCTAGTATATAGCTCAAGCGTCGACAAACTTGAATTTCTCAAAATGTTTTGGGAAAAGTACGAATAAATGAGATTCATTATCGCTTTGGTTCTGTGCTTTTAACTTTAATTTTAGGTCAAACATGAAAGAACGGAAAGTAAGAAAAAGAAGAGAGGAGAGAGTCGATTCCATTATGCAGCCTATTAATGATGGGCCAGATCGATTATGTATTCATTCCTATGAGGTGTACCAAGCCCATGCCTACCAATGTATTTTAGAAAGTTTACGGGCTCTCTCGTAAAGGCTAATCGACAAGACAAACTGTTATTGGGACATTGAACATGTGAACGATTTAAGATATATGTCCCGTGGAGGTCAGACCTTTATTTAAAATATGTACAATCACTTAGCCTTTATTTCAAACAAGCCTTGACTTTGGGCCTTTATTTCAAACAATGATCGCTTCGTGCCCTTATTTGAGAAGACCAAGGCAATTCGGGCCCTTAATTAGAATTTTCCCTTCGCCGTATTAACATACTTGTCGAATGATCAAAATTTTTAGAAACTATCTCGAACAATCAAACCGCTCATTTTTATAAAAAAGGTGGAGTAGGGAACTTGCAGTTGTTCAAATTAGGAGGGTGCAAAGGAATCGGGAACCACCCGGACCGAACCGGTCTAGAATCGGCGGTTCCCATGGGATGGGCGGTTTCGCCACCCGGACCGGACTCGTAATATACATATATTTTAAAAATTTTGATATTTAAAAAATGAAAACCTTAATTACTAATTATTAACTCTTGCTTCTCGCTCTCTTCTCACACTCTCAAACTTTGTCTTGACTCTTTCTCGCGATCTGTCCCAACTCCCTCTTATCTCGCTCTCTCGTCTCAACTTGATCGCGCCTTCGGCCATCCGTCGCAATCACGGCCTCGCCTCCCTCTCTGGCTCTCTATCACCTCCGGCCTCATCGGTTATTGCTCCCTTTCGGTAAGTTGAAAACCCTAATTAATGCTATTTGCGCCCTTTTAATTTCTTCACTCAAGTTTCATGCCTCTCTCACAGCTCTGTAGTTACAGGCTGACTCGCTGCTCTCTTTTCATGACTTTCTGCAGTCGTAACCTCGCTTGCTCGTCAGTGACTCTCGCAGGTTTCGATTGTTGTCTGAATCATGATTGCTTGATCTTGTCTTAGGCGACAATTTTGCTTTTGTATTAGGTAGAGTTGGCCTTAATGATTTGTGGTTTCATTTATTTTTTATTGAATTGGGTGTTCAAGAAATACGATTCAGCTACCTCCTTTGCTGTGTCAGTTTTTCTTTTTTTTTTTTTTTCGGAAGCAATATTTTCATTTCACTTTAAAAAGAGGCACATTACTTCAAGATAAAGATGAAAAATAAACAAAAAAGTAAATCTGAAAGATAAATCAACTTAATATGGTCCGCAAAGACTCGCTCATTCCACCACAAAGACAAAGACGGTCGTCACAACATCGAATCCCAAATGGCAGCCATTTGAATCTCGTACCAATGATGAGCACACGTCGAGATATCCTTCTTCACTTACAGGCTTTGCCAAAAGACGATGCGCGCCTAGGTTCGACGTCTCCAAAGACCATCATTGAATAAAGATAACAACAAAATCAACAAGGTTGATAGAGTACGTAAAACACTTTATAAATTACATATATATTTCTCGATCCAAATAAAAGAGCATCCAAATCTAAATCTAATTCTAGATCGGGTGAGAAGACTTGTAAAAAAGATACCAATTGATCACAAAATTACTTTTAGATAAGCCAACTATAGAAGCAACAGAGGGGAGCCGCGCTCAATTATGTGGAGCAAGTATCGGAGCCGAAACGAGCAAGCAAAACCAAAATAGCTAATACTTCCAAAAAATTCACACTTTGAACTTTTGAGCTTACTGGACAAAACTCTTCACGAGGAAGAAATCCACGGGATTATTCGAAATCAACCAAAAAAATTGCATAAGGAAGTTGAGGATCCGAGAAATAAGAAAACAAAAGGAAAAGAAAGAAGATGAGGGGTGAGGGAGAGGGATAGAGACTCTCCCTCTCCCTCAGAAATTTGCTGCAAGGAGCTTGGCGGTGGTTTGGTTGGGGGGAACCCTAGGGAGCAAAAAAGAGAGGAGAAAATCAGTCTTATCTCTACTGTGTCTGTTCAACATATGTGTACAATAAATATCTCCAAAAAGTTCACTATTTCGGACACAGCAGCCATTCACCTACACTACTTTAGCTATTAGATCTATTCCACGAATCCACCCGAGACCGGTTCCTGAGTAGATCCATAGAACCAACTGGTGGTTCTCGGCTCCCATCTTGTGGAAGTGGCCGTTAGTGAGTGGCTCCTTGTTAGGTTCCTTCCCTATAACCGGTCACATCTAGTTCAAACGTATCTCACAAGTTTATAAGTCTTCATTTGTTTCATGAAAAATATTTTTTCAAGAAAACATTTTACTTATTTTATGACGCTTTGGTTCACTTAGAAAAATGAGTTAACGAAAATGTTTTCCTAGTCAACGAAAAACTTATGATTGATTTAGGGTAACGGTTTCCTCTTTAAAGAATCGAAAATCATTTTCCAAAATATAATTAGGTATTGGTGCTGATCTAAAATTCTACACTTAGGCAAGAAAACCCCCATGTCGATTCCCAAGTCCCCGACATCTACGACCAGATCTTCAATGCTCAAGCCTAGGTTCATCGAGGCCGGACCTGTGAACTTGGTGCTGGTGCTCGGATCCACGACGCCTGCCCTCGAGCCCAAGCCTTAGTCCATCCAGGCCTAGCCTAGATCCATCAAGGTTGGGCTTAAAAGCCCAGTGCCTTAATGCCCAGGTATTTGAGCTCGGATCCACAAAGGCTGAGCACGAGATCCTAATACCCTAGCTCGCATCCCCAACACCCGAGCCTAAGTCCACAAAGGCCGTTTCCGTGTCCATCGAGCCTAGCCCAAAACTCAATGCCTGAGCTCGTGTCAATCGAGGCTAGGTAGAGCTCGGGCCCAGGAACTATGCAAGCAAACATCTTTAAATGCCCCCATTGACTCTACCAACTTTGACGTCATATAATTTGGCCAGAAAGGGAAAGAGCTATCCCGAGCCTTCTTCACAAATTTCTTTTTTAAGTTGTATAAAAATCCTAGTACATGCCGCATTGTTCAACCCAAGATCGCCATGTCGGCTCCGAATCTCCACATCCTTTTCTTCACAATCTTTGTGAGCCTCCTCCTCTCGACTCGCTATGACATCGTTCAGCCCCAACATGGAGCCGCTGTATTCATCTCGGCGACTCCCTCAAAGACACAGGGACCAAAAACTACATAAACACCACAGTGTCTTTTAGGGCAAACTTTCCTGTGTATGACAAGACTTTTTTCCCAATCGGCAAGTATGAAGAGTGAAGGAAGAATCAACCATAGTTAGAGCCATTAATTATTTGAGAGTTAAGGTAACGATTGCATTGGGTATGTGTTCCAATCAAATTGACTCATGTGGCTCCTAAGTTATGCGTAGGGAGTGTGTGACTTGATTTCATTTGCTGGAAGAGGGGATATTTTGAGAAGGAGCTCCTTTATTAGCCAATTGTGGAGTGAATCATCACCTACATTAAGGGGGTGCATGAAAACCAATCAATTTCTCAATTTCTGTTCCAAACTTATTTCCGGAATAGAAACTTGTTTGGTAGTGTATTTCTATTTTTCTATTTCTGAAACAAAAACTTGTTTCAAAAATAGATTTGCAACCCAAATCGAAACAAAAATTTTCTATTTTTCGGTGAAACAGAAATAAGTTGTCTCAAGTCCTCTTCTTTTCATACGCCGTCTCTCTCTATTTCGTTCTCTTTGAAGAGAAGTGGGTATTTCGAGCTTCAACATTCAGGTCTCACTCTCCCTACAAATCTACAACTTCTTATTCAAGTTCGGGGACCGAATCCTCTCTCGCCTCCTTGTCTCCTCCCCATTTTGCTTTTTCAGCTCACGTTTTGGGTCCGATTCGAGGAAGCTCGCTATTTCTAGGGTTTTATAACATCTTCGAGAAGTCCTCCTCGTGGAAGATAATCGTGATTCTAGGATTTTGGCTCCGATTCGAGGTCGACTCGATTAGGGCTTCTCGCCTCGGGCTCGTTTGGATTCTTCTTTCTCCAATCCCGCGCCTCTCTTTGCTTGTCATCTCACGAAGGTAATCGCTCTCCTACCTCGCGGTGGCTTGTTGGAATCATCGGCTAAAATGCACTTCTCAGCTCAGGCTATTTGGGTTTCTTTTTTATCTCGCACCTCTCTTCGCATCTTAGCTCGCGGAAGGTAATCACTTTTCCCAACTCTCGATAGCGTGTTGCTTCTTGAAATTCTTTGATTTATTGTTGAAATCATCGGCTGAATGC
This sequence comes from Rhodamnia rubescens, assembly GCA_021437795.1. NCBI lineage: Eukaryota > Viridiplantae > Streptophyta > Magnoliopsida > Myrtales > Myrtaceae > Rhodamnia > Rhodamnia rubescens. Next base: position 1,012,196 of record JAILYA010000046.1, read on the forward strand.
ACTTCTTGCCTCAGGCTTGTTTGAGTTCTTCTCCGTCCGATCGCGCGTCTCTCTTCGCATCTCGGCTCGCGGAAGGTAATTGCTTCTCCCACCTCTCGGTAGCGTGTCTCTATTAATTCTTTGAATTATTGTCGAAATCATCGACTAAAGTGTTCATCGGCTGAATTAGTGTGGTTTGGACTTTTTTGTCTATTGGAGATGTGGGTGGCTAGATTATGTCCGATTGTTCCTTTGCATAATTCGGTGTTGATCGTGCTAGATTCTACCGCTCGCAAAATTTTTCGGAGTTTGTCATTGTAATTTATTGATTTTTCGCATTACTTGCTGCAAGTTCTGGAACCACCGAAATGAGTTTGTCATTGAAATTTTATAATTCTAGAACCACCGGAATGGCTGGATGTCTTGTTTAAATGAGAAAGAAAAATTGACCCTAAGGTTGATGGTAGGGTAGGTGTAACTCTTCCGCTCAAGGACTCTTTCAAAGTTGGTTAGCTTGAGGAATTTTCCATTTTTTAGGAAAGGGTTACGGCACGGAATTACAAACTTGAATTAGTGTGGTTTGGATTTTTTTTTTTTGGTCCATTTGAGATGTGGGTGGCTGGATTATGTCTAATTGTTCCTTTGCATAGTAGCAAAAATCTTTACCCATTGTTCGTGATTTATGGCTGACCAATGTGTTGCCGAATAGTCCCAAATGGATTTCTTCTTCAATTTTTAAGGGAATCTTCAACCGATAAGGCTGAAATAAGTTGATATCCTATTAGTTTCCTTTTGTTGCTCAAGAACCCATGATCCTATTAGTTTTATTTCAAGTACAAATCTATTGATTTAATGATTTTGTGGCCTTTCCCTTTACTTTTGACGAAGTAATGCTCAACTAATTTTGATGTTGTCTACTTTTGATGATCAATCGGTTAAGGTTAGATGGAATCCCAAAAAGAGATTGTTATGGTAAAGTGGACTGAGCCTTTGACCAATATTTTTGTAAGTGTGTTAGTAGAAGAGATGAAAAAGGGAAATCGCACCACCACTACCTACAACAAAGCAAGGTGGAATAACATACACGTTGAATTCAATAAACGGACGGAACTCAAGTTGACTTTAATTCGGTTGAAGGATAGGGCAAACAAACCGAGGACACTATATAGTAGTTTTAAGAAGCTTCTCACACGATCTGGATTTGGATGGGATTATGTGAACAACAAGGTCGTCGTGGATGATCCAACTATATGGGAGTCTCACATCAAGGTATCTCTTTACTTGCGTCATTTTGTTCATATTGTGGATGCACGCTTTGATTATGTTGTTGAGATATGTCAATTGTGAAAATTGCAGGAAAATAAAGATTGGGCTAGATTTAGGTATGATAGGTTTCCTCAGTATCTAGAGCTATGTATTTTATTTGGTGATACCTATGCTACTGGGGATTATGCATCTGGAAATGTAAAAGGCTTGGTGATGTCGGAGGGAGATGACAACGGTGGTGGTGGTGGTTACAATGGTGGTAGTGATGCGGAAGATAATGAGGAAGAATTTATTGAGCAACATATTAATGAGGAAACCTTTACACTTGGAATGTCTTCCACCCCACTTCGTGAGAAGCACAAGTTAGATAGGACTCCAAATTCCAAGAGGAGGAGAAAGAGTAACACATTTGATGTTTTGTCACTTACAAAGCCCTTCAAGAAATTATCAAAACAAGGATGGCTCAATCAACAAGTGGCTATGTCACCTCACAGGCCCCACCACCTGTAAACCCTTACTCCATTGGAGTAGTGGTTGACGTGTTAAATGGCATGTTTAACTTGGACCAAAATCTCTACAACAAAGCCGTGAACCAAGCATGCCTTAGTGCCAATTGGAGAGAGGCTTTCATGATAGCTCTACCGAGAAAGGAGACGCGGACTTATTGAGTCACTTTAAGTAGATGTTGTGAAATATGTTATGGATTTGTATTTGGCTTAATTTCACTCTATGACTTAAGTACTTGAGATGTTGTGGATTTGTATTTGGCTAAACTTGATGATATGTCTTTGTATTTGGGATGTTGTGGTTTTTCTTATGATGCAATTATCATGACATTATGACTTATGTATTTGGGATTTGTATTTGGCTTAACTCATGACTATTGTTGAATGCTATTGAATTCCTTACTCATATGTTGTGTTTATGTTCTTCTTTCATGTGATGGCATAGGTAATATGGAGGGGGATGGGAGTAGCGTGAATAATGATCGGGTAACATCGGTTCAATCGGTTCAAAAGGAGTTTGATGATCTTGATATAGATATAATGATAGCATGGTTGTGGATTGTGGTGGTGGATATGTCCATGAACACAAGAGAACCAATTAGAGACAGCGTATTGTCGGGACCCGAATGGGTAAAGGAGGTTCTTTGTGGACATTCGGATAGAGTATATGAAGCTTTTACAATGGAGAGACATGTCTTTCTCAATCTATGTGGTTTCTTGATAGAAAGGGGTTGGTTGAAAGATAGCTGATATATTAAGGTAGATGAACAAGTCGCGATCTTCTTATCTATGATTTGTCACAAGAAGTCTAATAGAGATTTCAATGTTCGGGACAAACTATTAGCAAGTACTTCACTAAAGTGTTAAATGCGGTTCTCAAACCGGCTAAAGAGATTATTGTACCACCTTCCTTTGATGCTGTCCTAGAGGAGATTCGATGAATCCTCAACATGAGCCTTACTTCAAGGTACGATTTTCATACATTTCTTTACACTATCGGGTTCTAATTTTGTTGATAATCTTGTCTAATACTAGTCTTTGATAAAAATGATAAGGTTGCGTAGGCACTATTGATGGCACTCATGTGCATGCTTCGTACTAGTGGCTAAGCGGATCCCAATTAGAGGCCGAAAAGGAATTACCACTCGGAATGTGATGTGTGCTTGTTCGTTCGATATGAAATTTACTTTTGTGTATGCTAGTTGGGAAGGATCGGCGAATGATTGTCGGGTGCTTTCGGCAAAGACTCGAGACTCCTCGCTTGGAATTTCCTCGACCACCACCAGGTATTTGCTCATTCTATAAGGAGTAATTTGATTTATGTGATTGTATTGCGGTTCGTATCATGACCAATTTATTAATATATTGTTATAGGCAAATGCTACGTGGTAGATTCCGGCTATGCAACAGCTCCAGGATTTTTAACTCCTTTTAAAGGTGAACGGTATCACCTAAATGATTACAGGGGTGCATCGAGACGACCAAGAACATCAAGAGAATTGTTCAACTATAGACATTCTTCATTAAGAAATGTCATTGAGAGATCATTTGCGGCATTAAAAAATCATTTTTTTTTCATTTTGAGACATATGCCTTCATTTGCAATTCGAAAGCAAGCATGTGTTGTAATTGCATATTGTGTTATCCATAATTACATTCATGATCAAGACAGGATGGATAAAAACTTTTCACTATATGGAAATCCAGGGGACTCGTTTGAATCTACCCAAGATGAGGTTATATCGGATGCATTGACGACGGAGAAAACTCGAGATGAATATGCTTAAGATAGATACCGCCAATCAAATGGCGAGAGATCATAATATGGAAGAGATTTCTTGAAATTGTGTTCTTAACTTTTGTAACGCATTTTCATCTAGCTCCCGGTATTCATATATTTCTTTACTAAATCGATTGCAATTCATCCCTTAGACTTTCTATTTTGTTGGAAGATGTTTTTATTAAGACAACTTGTGAAACTTTCGCGAGAGCTACTTTTTTGGAGTTGGAGCTGATTTTCTTTCTCCATAGAAAATAGGGAGTCTACGGAGAATTTCGAAATGTGAGAGCACGTCTTTTGCAAGCAAAGCTGGAGTTGGAACCGATATTATGGTCTTAGATGAGGAATTTGAAATTGCGTTCATTTTGTAGTTGGAACTAGCTCATATTAACATAGGAATTTTGAAACGTACTATTTTTTGGAGTTGGAGCTGATATTATGGTGATTTGTAAAATATGTGATGAATTTGGCCATTTTACTCTAGTCTTATTTATTCTTATGCGAGATCTTTTTTAGTTGCCTTCTTACCCAATTCTTGCTTGGTGCATATCTTGGCCTTTTTTAGTCAATGTGCGATGTGTAACACGATGGATTTTTGGAAAGGGTATGTTTCTTGTGATTATTGAGGTAGAGTTTAGGTTTGTCTGGTGATTCATTAATTTGTCTACCCGAAGATTCACTTTCTTTCTTGGCCGTTATAGTAGGGGTAGATTTGGACTTATGACCGACCAATTTCCATCCAGTTCAATAAAGGAATTAGTATCTTGTCTATGGCTCATATATGATTTGTGTTGATATTATATTCTAAGATGAGGTGAGCGAATCCCTCTTTTGCCATGGGTAGAACTTTAGATAGTATAAATCCAAATTTTATGGCCGTGTCTCTCGCAATGTATTTATGAAACCGTTATAAATCCCTCTTCGGCTCCCGTCGTCCTCGTTTCCTTCCGGCTCAAGCACATTTCCTCGACAGTACTTGTGGTCGTGTCTCTCGCGAGGCATGGCATTGGTCTTGGTTACGATCTTAGTTTCAAGTGGTTTGGTTTTTTGTTTTTAAGTCGAGGATTGATCGTGGATTATTTTTGTTTGAATCATTTGTTGTTGCAAGAAGCGGAGAATTTTTGAAGGAGTTTTCCAATAGGGTATGAATCTTGGGACTCTATCAAAACTTCATCTTTGCTTGTTTTTTTTTTTTTTTGGGTATGATGTTGGTTAATTAACTGGAATTTTTTTTATTTTGTATGTTGGCCATACGAACAAAGTGAAGTTCATGTTTCGGTGGTTTTGCAATTGAAACTTACTTGTAAGAAAATGCTCATGTTTATGCAAATTGGGAGATTGTGAATTTTTCAAAGAAAGGTCCTTGGAAATAAAATTTTGAAAATAGAAAATAAATAAAATTTTGTTTCATAAGTAGAAATTTTATGTCGTTATCAAATGAATTTCTGTTTCGGGAACAAAAATTTTATGTCGTTATCAAACGCGTTTTTCGGGTTAGAAACTCATTCGAAATAGAAATAGAAAAAACCATTTCGGCTAGAAATTGATTTCGAAACGAGAATTGTTGTCATGCGTGCCCTAAATAACTAAGGCTAAAGTTCATGAGGCAAGCCATGACCTCATTTCTACGACCCTTCATCGGCAAGCCAAGGGAATGAATGTTTTGGCGGTAAGCCAAGGGAATTAATCATTAAGTGCACTAGATAATGCAAGGCATAATATCAACAAGAGCATGGGAGGTAAATCCGTCAGTGAGAAATTAAGAAAAGTGGCACACTTAAAAGAGAGACAAATGGCTTAATCATTTGATTCCAAGATAGATATTTGATAAATTACTCAAAATAACAAATAAATCATACGTAAACGAGGAAATCGGTATCCATTTTAAATATAGATACGATAGAAAAATATTTTAAAATCGTTAAAACGTTTCGCAAAACTCACCAAACGTGAGGAAATATTTAACTCAGTAAATTTCAAATCTACCTCTCGTTCGACAAGTGAACTCGGAGCGTACCGGTCTCCGTTAATAACTATTGTGGCATACGCGATTCAACACCACTCTAGGAAAATGAATACAAAACGAATATCTAGCAATCCAAACATATTACAAAAGAATTACAAACACGAAAATATATTTCGTATCTTCTCTAAACTACGTAAATTACTCAACTAAAATTCTGAGCCATCTTATGTGGCATGGTCGGCGTCGTTGTAGATAATTTTAAAATATTTTAATGCTTGTTCTAATTTATTTATTTCCTTTATATTCCTTCTTTACTTTTTTTTTGTTTCCTCCATTGACAATCGCCGGCCTTTGGTAAGGTCCTCCTCAATGCCCTCGGGCCTAGGTTGGCAAGGACCACTTTTCGAATCGGGCGAAGGCCAACCTTGCCTAAGGCGGCAAGGGCAGCCCTTCACCCGGACCAACGAGGACAAAGGTTGCCCCTGCCGGCCCGGGCGAGGGTAGCATACCTTGCTCGAAGTCGGCCGTCATGCCCGATCCTCGAGCACGCAACAACTCTACCTAACGTCTCGGTCATATAATGGTGACGTCCTAGGCACGTCATCGACCCTTTTTTTCTTTTAATTAAGCACATGCGGAATGTGCTACTTCTCCGAACAACAAATAAAATAACGGGGACGGTCAAGCATGCAAACCAATCAAATAGTAAAGCTCGTTGTATTCATATACCGTTTACCCTAAAAGGTACGTTTATATACAAGCCTTACCTCAAGGCCATCTCCTATGACCAAACAAAAGATACCAGGTCGGGGTTGGGGTTAACACTACTCTAAGCTACTCCAAAAAAGGGATCCACGTCCTATTCTCCACAGTTAAGGCCCAAAAAAGGATTAACAACAACGAGTGAAATATAAAATCTTTGTGAGTCAACGCCTAAGTCCGAGTAGGGTCTTTGATTCGCTCAAGATGGCCTAACACTACAAAAAAACAAGGATTTAGCCACGAATTTTGCCACGCAAAATTGACCAAAATTCGTCACTAAACTAATTTGCCACGAAAATTAGTGACGGAAAAATATTCGTCGCTAATTCGGCGTCGCAAAATTTGGCGACGAAAAACTAAAGTTTGTCGCTAATTAGCGACGACTTTTGCCACGAAAACGTATTCATGGCTAGTTAGCGGCGAATACATTTAGTCGCTAATTAGCCATGAATTTTGCGACAAATAATTCTCCGTGGCAAATTAGTGACGAAAAATATTCGTACGCTAATTACCAGCGAATTTTGCCACGAAAATAAATTTCGTCGCTAAATTTAGCGACGAATTTAGTGATGAATTTCCGGTTCATCACTAAATTTAGCGACGAAAACACAATGTTTCGTCGCTAAATTTTGTGACGCCGACATTCGCCACGAATATTTTTTTCGTGGCAAAATTACGTCACAAAACCCAATTAGCGAAATATATCAGCTGCAATATTCGTCGCTAATTTGTGACGAACGTATTCGTGGCAAAATTAGTCGCTAATTTGCGACGAAATTATACGTGGCAAACGTCGTCGCTCATTTGCGACAAATCTATTTGTGGCAAACGTTGTCGGGAATTTGCGACGAATCTAAATTTCGTGGCTAATTTGCCATGAATCCTACCATGGAAAATGTTGTCGCCAATTAGCGACTTAATGGTTTCGTGGCTAATTTTATCGCTAATTAGCGACGAAAATTTAGCAATGACATTTGCCACGAAAACTTTCGTGGCTAAAGTGATTTGCAACGAAAATAGCAACGACATTTGTTTCGTCACCAATTGCGCGTGGCAAAATTTAGCGACGAAATATGTTGCTTCCGTCGCTAAATTGCGACAAAAATAGAGATTTGTTGCTAATTTTTGGGAAAATCATTGCCGATTAGCGATGACGAAATTTTTTAAATTTTTTGATCTTCTCTAGCAATGAATTTTGTAACGACCGGGCACGGGACGGATCGTATAATAAAATAATTTATTTTATTTTTCCCTTTTAAATCTAATTAAATGCAAAATTAATTTCTACAATTTATATTTAACATTGATTAAGCGAGTAAAAAGATCTAAATATTATAATAATATGAAAACGAAATACATTCAAAACTGCTTTGGTTTTTCCTTGCTAATGTCGAGTCTCTCACCTGAAAGAAGAGTAATGCAACAAATTGTGGGAAATATTTGGACTAACATCGAATACAACTGAAGTCAGTCGATTAGCGGGAAAAACTAAATGCAATCAACCATTCTCTCCATCCTAGAGGTGAATTGACCACCACATTGTTGCTTTAGATTGTTCAAAAATACCTCTCATGATCATCATTAGCACTCTTATCGAAAAGAAGCCGTCTTGCAAGCTTTTTCCTGCCAGAGTTCACAAAAAATTGATTCTGTCAACATGGTTTGCCCCCAGGGAACTTCAGTCAATTATGGTTTGCCCCCAGAAAAGCCACAGACCCTTCACCTTGAAAGGTGGCTCTGATCCAATCACCAGCATCTTTCCAAATGCATACTTGCGAGCAAGATCCATACGTTGCAGAAATTTGCCTACTTTGTTTAGGGTGACGAAAGAAACGGTATTCTCATCATTGTAATTGTAATTGCAGAACCACAGTATACCTCCGCATCATACATATCCCAGAATCCTGCATAGGAAAATAGCACAAATGAAGAGAACATAATGCTTCAAAAGAATGCCTTCGTGGTGTAAGTCGACACAAATTCTTATTCACATGTCGGATGGACAAGGTAAAAATCAAGACATAAATGCCATGATACCTTTAATTGCAACTTCACGGAAGTTGGTCTTAGTATTAGAATAGAGTCTCTTCCACTCATCCAAAATCATCTTACTCAGAGGCAGGAGATCTAGAGGATTCTTTGGCTTCGACTTGGGTGCCTCTTCCTCCTCAGCAGCTTCTGCTTTGGGCTCTTTTGGAGCTTTCTTCTTCTTTGGCTCTTCCTTGGGCTTTGGTTTAGCTGTCTCTTTTGGCTGGGCAAGCTTCTTTGCAGCTTGGACTGGCAGAACAGACTCAGTTTGCTTCACCTCTCCCAATACCTTTCGGGTTAGGGAATTCACTAACTTTAAGCATGTATCCTAAATGGAATTCTATTAATTGATCATTTCCAGAAAACCAAATGCGTGAAAGTCCAAAACACTGATTCACGGAAAATTCTTTCACTCAAACAAACACACCCTAAATGAAAGGCACATGGCAAGGCTAAAACTCAGGGCCTCAAACACAGAAGTAAACTAAGGGGACCTCTTCCATTCCACTGCTATGTTTTTTTTAATAATTACCTAACAATTTCAAATACACGACAACCGCGTGTAATGAATGTACTGAAAACGGGTCTAGTATTAAATTGTCCTCAATACAATGATGGAAAAGAATAATGACAATAGTACTTATTATCAGCAAGGGGAACTTCAGCGAAAAGATCTTCAAGTTGCTGCATCACAAGGCATAGAAAAGAAAAGGAAAAGAGGAAAACCGTTATCAGTTCTTCTTGCATTGCTAGGTACTCCAATTTCCTCCTCCTTTCTGACACAGAATCTTCAGAAGGTAATGAGGTAACACCAACAATATCCACAACTTCATCTGGAAGAGAAGAAAGTGTGGCTCCAACAGCTTCCTCGGGTTTGAGCCGTCCAGCTACAAGGAAGGCCCTGCATATGGAATCCCACAAGTATAGCTGAACATATTGCATCAAAAGTGAAGAGGAATTAAAGGATCAACGAAGCAATCCGGTCAAGTTGTGATGTTGTTTTAAGCACCACTCAAACAATGAAGGGACAAATTTAAATACAGCCAGAGCAAGCTTTTACCTGGAAAGTATCAACAGAGAGGATGGTACATAGTAGTTTAGAGACAAGTCCAACCAATCACGAAGCTGCAGAAATGACAACTCTTAAACCATGGAAAAAGCCAAAATGCTATTTGACTGAACTTAATCGACATTACTGGAAACATTATATTTTTTCCAGTAGTCACAGGTAAGGCGACATCTATGACCCACTCTGATCAGGAGTACCTCTCTACATGAGGGAACTCTGAGGTAAAGCTCTTGGGCATAAGATGTGTGAATCCCATGAACAAGTTGCATGTCATTATAATGTCAGCCAATGTCACGGAGTGCCCAACCAAGAAGGTACTAGATGATAGATGCACATTCAAAGCACCTAATGCCCTCTTCAAGGTAGCAATTGCAGCTTCCTCAACCTTCACGCATAATTTTATAATTAGCATCATGATTAGCACGGAGTGTCATGAAATAAAAAGCTAGAATACCATTATAAAAAAATACATAAGGTCCCATGTAGAATTAGCCATCATCACATAACAAAGCGGAATGCTTTCATAAATGGCACCTTTTAGGCATCGCATTAGTTAGATACTTAAGTTACTTCTAGAATAGAAACTTACAATTTGTCTTTACTAAAAAAACAGATTGAAGAAACTCGCTTAATAAAATGCGCAGTCGACAAAAGCTTTCCTTCCAAACAGAATGGATACGATCTTCCATGATACAGTAATTTCGCATGGATTTCTCCTGTGAAGAAAATGATCCTACTGTATTGGAAAATACTTCATCATGTGTTGAGATAAAAAATGACAAGTCCAAAAAATTGTTGAAACACTACACTTGACATCAACAAAGGCAACTTACCGGAGGAAGGTACACTGCCCGTCCCATTCTCGGTCGAAACCAATTAATAAGGTTGGCATCAATTTCGAAAGATGAGAAATGAATCCATTGTTCGATATGAGCCTCACCAATTTCCTTGTCAGTATCAAAAATGAAAACAACAAAGCCGAAACAAAGAACCCAAATCTAAACCAATCAATTTAAATCCAGTTGAAAAGCAATATACCTATTGGCATGAAGCAAGGCAGCTGGTCCCAAGTAAGACTCAGGGTTCCACCAGTAACTGGGGCAAGAAGTGCTACAGCAGGGGCGTGACTTTTCGTGATGTAGTAGCGAGCGACCTCGATCTTCGGAAGACAGATGATATGTGAGCGAGATTGCGAGTTCGTTGTAGGATGATGACTGGGCTGAGAAAATACGGAAGAGGGAGACAGATGACGCGTCGAACGGAGGAGACATACTGTGATAGAGCGCGAACAGAGAGTGTGGAGGAGCAGACGCGAACAGAGAGTGTGGAGGAGCAGACGCGAATAGAGAGTGTGGAGGAGACGACGCGAAGAAGACGCGAACAGAGAGTATGGAGGAGGCGATGCGAAGAAGACGCAGCGGAAGAGAAGGCAATTAGGGTTGCGAATTTCTTTCTTTCGGCAAGACGCTCTGTGTGGAGGAGACGACCCGAAGAAGACTCGAACAGAGAGTATGGAAGAGGCGACGCGAAGAAGACGCGAACTCTCAACGCAGTGCATTAGGGTTGAGAAGACGCAGTGGACGAGAAGGCAATTAGGCAATTAGACGCCAACAAAGAGGTAGACGCAACGATTCTTTTTTTTTTTTTTAAATCCGTCGCCAAATAGCTACGAAGGAAAAAAATTCGTCGCTAATTTTGCGACGAATTTGTTCTGTCGCTAATTAGCGACGGATTTAACAACGAAAAGCTTAATGCACGGCCAATTTTGCAACGACTAAGGTTAGTCGCTAATTCGCGTCAGATGAAAATAAATTTTGCGACGAATATATTTTTGTCGCTAATTAGCAACGAATTCAGCGACGACTAATTTTGCGACGACATTAGCGACCGAACTTTTAAATTCATAATCCCACGGACAAAATCAATATTGCGACGAATGTGTCGTTGTCGCTAATTAGCGACACATTTAGCGACAAATACTTTTGCGACAAAATTAGCGATGAAATTTTAATAAATTTGCAGCGACATTAGCGACGAAGTTTTAATTGCCCAAACCCGTGGATGAAATTAAATTTTGCGACAAATGGTTTTGTGTCACTAATTAGCAATAAATTTAGCGACGAATATTTTGTGACGAAATTAGCTACAAAAATTTAATTTCACAATTCCGCGGATGAAATTAATTTTCCGACAAATGTGATTTTGTCGCTAATTAGCAACAAATTTAACGACGAATAATTTTACAACGAATTTAGCGACAAACATTAAATTGCACTATTCCATGGTTGAAAATTAATTTTGCAACGAATTTGTTTTTGTCGCTACTTAGCAACGACTTTAGCGACGAATAATTTTCCGATGAATTTAGCGACGAACATTAAATTTCACTATTCCACGTTTGAAAATTAATTTTGCAACGAATTTGTTTTTGTCGCTAATTAGCAACGACTTTAGCGACGAATAATTTTCCGACGAATTTAGCAACGAACATTAAATTTCACTATTCCACGGTTGAAAATTAATTTTGTGACAAATTTGTTTTTGTCGCTAATTACCAACGACTTTAGCGACGAATAATTTTGCGACGAACATTAAATTTCACTATTCCACGTTTGAAAATTAATTTTGCGACAAATTTGTTTTTGTCTCTAATTACCAACGAAATTTAGCGACGAATAATTTTTCGAATTAATTTCACGATGCACATTAAATTGCTGTATTCCACTGTTGAAAATTAATTTTGCGATGAATTTCGAGACGAAACGTTAATTTCACAATTTTGCGACGAATGTTTTGTTGTCGCTAATTAGCGACGAATTTAGCGACGCATAATTTTGCGACAAAATTAGCGACGAACTTTTAATTTCACAATTCCACGGATGAAAATTAATTTTGCGACGAATATGTTTTTGTCGGTAATTAGCGACGAATTTAGCGACTCATAATTTTGCAACGAAATTAGTGACGAACTTTTAATTTCACAATTCCACGGCTGAAAATTAATTTTGTGACGAATATGTTTTTGTCGGTAATTAGCGACGAATTTTGTGACGGAAAATGTTTCGTCGCTAATTAGCGACGACTTTTACGACGAATGGTTTTTGCGACGACCAATTTTCGTCACCAATTAGCGATGACTTATAAATTCGTCGCTAAATTTGCGACGATTTGTTTTTTGTCGCTAATTAGCGACGAATATTGCTTTGCGACGAACAGTTTTTTTTTTTTGGTAAGGTAAGATGTATATTAACTTTCCAAAAGCGCTACATGCAATGGAGTGAAACCAAACACAAAAACCTTGTACCCATGGTTACACGAGTATGTCCCCAAGGGTGCAAAGGGGTTCGGCCATAAAAAAAAAAGACCATCAAGGCATTACAACCTCCCTACATCCCAACATGAGGGGTCGGCTAATACAAACTAGAAAGATCGCACAAAAGTAGGCTAAACATAGTAGCCAAAACAACGGAGGGAACGACCTAACCTAATCCCCCGGAGTCATGGAAGATTGCCGTGGAAATACCCCAGGTTGGTCCGGATACGCCTATTGGCCGGAGTGTCCTCAACATGTCCGAGAGAGAGCTTTGTCCTTGACAAGCTTGAGGAGATGCTTAGTGAGTCCCTGTTAGTGAGTCCTGGAACGAATAGGGTCTTGTGTCCGAAAAGAATATCATTCCTTTCCGTCCAAATAATGTGACAAAGAGCCCCAAGGGAAAGCCGCATTATCCGATGATGAAAATTCTGTGTACCGAACCTCTGCATAGCCCAGCGTAGGAAGTCGAGGCCACGGCCGATTCTCGCGATTGGTGTTGCATTTGGATGCCCAGAATAAAGCCAAAGAACCGGTGATGGAACATCCAAAAAATAGATGATTTGTGGAGTTCGGTCTCATCGACGAAGGCACAAACAGTTTTTCGTCACCAATTAAAAACATATAGACAAATAATAATAATCAATAATAACAATAATAATGATAATAACAATTAAATCGTGTGGTTTGTCCCCATTTAAATCATTCACCGTTTGAAGAAAGAAAGGATCACAAAGAATCGATCTTTCTTTATTTGTTGAATCTCTTTTTGATTGATCAATGTATGATATTCCGAATCCTCATTACTAATGGAATCGAAATTATCTCTAGATTGATCAAAAATCCTTTCAATTGGCTAGAATCCATTACTTGAACGAAACTAGATCTTGTATAATCATATTGAATATTTGACGATACATTCCGTACCTTGCTAAAAAATCAATACTTGTTTACCAACCACACATTGTCTAACCAAATCCAATTATCTTTCAATATGATCCTCAAAAAATCCGATTCGGGCGGATTCTTCCCCCAACTAATGCATTTCTTAACCTTTCATGATATTTTATTAGTCGAAATAAAAAAGAAATAATTTTTCCCAATTTTGAAAAAAAAACTCATTTTTTCCGATAATGTTTTTGAAAACTTCATTAGTTGATTTAGAACATCTCTTATTCATTGATGGTATCTTATCCATCTTAGAAGAAAGAATCGATCAATTTCATTTTTCTGAATGACACAATTACAACATATATTTATGGCGATTTAATATTATGCAAAGCAAATCGTTTTTGAATAGATCCTTACTCTGCTCTATTTAGTATCTCATCAAAGTTGAATATTTTTCTAAGCTATATTTTATCAAAAAAAATTGACCTGTATTTTTTGTTTGTTCACTACTTTATATATGTAATAAATACATAAAAAAAAAGGTTCTAATAAACATGGAAAAAATACAAATTAAGGATAGTAATTAGCTGACGAAATTGTTATTCGTAGCTAATTAGCTGACGAAAATGTCTGTTCGTCGCTAATTAGCGACGAAAATAGTAGTTCATCGCAAATTAGTGACGAACGACAATTTTCGTTGCTAACTTCTAAGAAGAGAATTTGCGATTTAAAAACGTGGTTCGCTCGCTACTTAGCGACGAAATAGGTTTTCGTCGCTAATGCTTGCAACAAATTGGTGACGAAATTTGGTGTTCGTCGCTAAATGTTCAATAGGAGGTTAGCGACAAAAAACACTGTTCGTCGCTAATGATTTTTTTATTTTTATTTTTATTTATATAGTATTAGCGACGAATAATACATTTCGTCGCTCAATTAGCTGACGAAAATAGTGATTCGTCGCTAAATTTAACATTTTCTTTGTTATTTTTATTCATAGTTCTAATTTTGAGGCGAAAATCACGGTTCGTCGCTAAATTGAATATTTTCTTTTTTATTTATATTTCTATAATATTAGCGACGAAAACCATGATTCGTCGCTACATAGTGCTAATTTTGCATTGAAATGAACGTTCGTCACTAATTAGCGACGAACGACAATGTTCGTCGCTAACCTTTACGAAGAGAATTTGCGACGCAAATCGTAGTTCGTCGCCAATTAGCGACGAACTAGGTTTTCGTTGCTAAATGCTTAGCAACAAATTTGCGTCGAAATTTGGTTTTCATCGCTAATTGCTCAATAGGAGGTTAGTGATGAAAAACACTGTTCGTCGCTAATTATTTTTCCATTTTTATTTTTGTTTATATCATATTAGCGACTTAAAAATACATTTCGTCGCTAAATTAACGACGAAAATATTTATTCGTCTCTAATTTTAATTTTTTATTTGTTATTTTTATTCATAGTGCTAATTTTGCGACGCAAAAAACAATTCATCGCTAATTAGCGACAAACGTTGATTTGCGTCGCTAACCTTTAAGAAAAGAATTTGTGACGAAAAAAGACATTCGTCGCTAATTAGCGACGAAACGTGGCCTTTTGTCTCTAATTGGCGACGAATCCTATTTTCGTCGCAAAGGATATAGCAACGAATAGTATTTTCATGGCCGTTTTAAGTCGCTAATGTGCGACGAAATGTTTTTTGTGGCTATTTTCGTCTCAAATTAGCTGACGAAAGATTTTTCGTGGCTAGTTTCGTGGCAAATTAGCGACGAAAACTATTTCGTGGCTATTTTCGTCACAAATTAGTGACAAAATTTGTTTCCGTCGCTATATTCGTCGCTAATTAGCGATAATTGTTTCGTCGCTAATTTCGTCACAAATAGCGACGAATCTTACTTTTGTCGCTATTTGCGTCGAAAATTAGCGACGAATAGTTTTCGTCGCAAATTTTTCGTGGCTAAATCCGTGTTTTTTTGTAGTGTAAAAATATAGGTTGACATCGATAGCGGACTAATAACGTGCGAGTCCCGCAACGCCCTAGCTACCACATGATCGGGCACAAGTCTCAACATTCAGCCATCAACCACATGCACACTTGTCTCGCCTTGCACGCACACTGTTCAATATTCATATGGTATCCAAACCACACACAAATCACCGCACACAACCGGAACATCCATCACGTTCTTGCATGCATAATGCATCACACGTGTTCCGATTATTAACAGCCACAAGACACTAGGCGGTTGGTGCTCAACACACTATATAGTTGGTGCTATTCCAAGCATGAACCGGCTCGGCGATATGGACTATCGTGCATCCGATAAGCCGTGTGATTCCAAACTCCCGTCAAGACGAACGCGTCGTCCCCGAGACACCCTCGGGCGGCGTTTCTCGTCTCCAAGACACCTCCGGATGACTCGTCCTCGTCCCAAAGACACTCCCGGGCGACGTAACCATCGTGTGACTACATGAGCGCACTGCATAATCATGCCGGTTCTTATCTTCACATTTAGTTCAATGCACACACGGGCATGCTCAAAACTAGACTCAAGTCCATTTTTCATGCTCAAAACTTGGTTCCACATGGTCACATAAATACGTATTATCCACCGACTTTGCATCTATATAAGGGTGATTAATCTCTCACCATACATATATACACAATCATGGTATATAGCAATCAACAAACAATCATCAAACGATCACCCAATAATAATTCATTATTCCAACCAAGGTTAATTAGTAAACCGTAATTAATTAACCCAATTATAATCAATTAAGTCCATCTTAATTAATTAATCCAACCTTAATCGATCAACCCATCTCGGTTAATTTACTCGACCACGATCCAAGTGGTACCACAATAATTAATTAATTTAGTTTTAGTTAATTAATCCGACTATAATTAATTAAAATAACCAATGTTAAATAAAGTAACTACTTGTTAAATCAAAGTAATTATGGTTAATAATAGAGTAACTACGGTTAATTAAAAGTAACCATGGTTACTTACGGTAACCATGATTAATTAAAAGTAACTACTTAATTCAACCAAAATTAACTTAACCTAACCATGGTCAATTAATTTAACTAAACCACGGTTAAACTAACTAATCCACAATTAAAACTAAATAATATATCTCTAAACACAATTAACGTCCTAATCGGAGATTAGGGGTTAACTCACAAACAAATCGTCCAGATGACGGCGGCGGTAGCGGCGGCAACTCTAGCGCATGACTCGGGTCGGCGACGATACGGCTGTGGGTCGGCGATCCACGGGTGGCCGGCGGTCCACGACGCGGAGGCAACAACGGGCGGTGGGTTGTGGCTTGCGGCTCGCGGGTGGACGCCGGTGGTGGCGCTCGGGGGTGGTGCTCGGGGCATTGGTGATTTGTGGCGGTGAGGTGGTCGGTGAATGGGGGAAGGCGGCGCGCACGGCAACGACGATGATGGACTGACTGGCTAGGGTGACGGGTGGTTGGTGGCTCAAGTTGTGGGGGTTACGAGTTCACGGAGCTCGGTGAGGGTGGCGGTGGGGCGAAGTTGGCGGGTTCGGCGGCCGGTGGTGACGAAGTCGGACAGAGGAGCCGACAGTGGCTATGGAGGATGGAGGGTGGTGGTGATGGTAGTGGTCGCGCGGGTGAGGGAAAGAGAAAAGGGGGGAGGGGGCGAGTGGTGGGGGAAGGAGAGAGAGATGTGAAGGGAGTTATGATATGGGTCCCACGGACAAGTCGTAATTAATTATTTTTGTTTTACTTGCATAATATCCGAGGGCAATTTGGTAATTTGATAAATGAGGATAGTGAGTCATTTGGCACAATCGACTTAGGGCATTTTGGTATTTTCACATCTAGGGTTCGATCGGGGCAAGGCTTGGGCGCGAAGGGTTTCGACACTACTACTCGACGGCTCGAATACCTCAGCTCGATTTTCTCGACCGACACCTAAGGATAATCCAATATCCATTCAAAACAAATACATCAACGTCCAATAATTGTCCCTTAAGCCTCAAAAATCCAATATTATTACCATACTCGAAATTCGTTGCTAAAATCCATCAAATTCATTTATCTTGCGGATGTCAAAATTCGGGATGTCACACTGGCGATTTCTCCGGCCTTTGATGAGGTGGCCGGCGGAGGGAAAAAGGGAAAAATGAAAATGAAAAAAAAGGAAAAAGTAAATGAGGAAAAGAGAAGAAAACTATAAAATAAAATAAAATATCTAAAAAAATATTAAAATATTATATGAAATTGTCCACGTCAACAGGCCGTATCACGTAGGACGGCCGGAGTTCACGTTAGCGATTTCTACTAAAATTACGTGAAAATATTTAAAACTGAATTGACAAAATTTAAATATTTAGGGTGAATCGACAAAATTGTAATAGGTTGAGAACTTTTTAGATAATTTTTCTAAGAAAACGATAGATGAAGATCTATACTCATTATTAAGCTACTGGTAAGTATAGAGACGACAATTTTCCCGAGAAAAAGATGAAGTCTCTATACAATTGTTCTCTTTATTGTATAAGAGGGTCGACTAACAATCGTAAGAGTCGACGCATGCCTTGGCGGACCAACAATGGATCGGTCCAAGTCAATTCCACCCAGAATATTTACGACCTTCTTTAGTCGGGAACATGCGCAAGATGGTACGCACGTTGGCCAGCCAATTCATACTCCCAAAGCCAACGCACGTTGGCCAGCTACTCCCAAAGCCAACCTTTGACGCCGCTGCCAGTCATGGGCTTCGAAAAACTGTCCTAGGAAGTTCCTTATAAAAAGCGAGCTCGAGACCTTCGAAATCGTCCAACACAGTTCATCATGTCGACTCCGACTCTCCGCACCGTTCTCTTCACCATTTTCGCAAGCCTCTTTGTCTCCGCTCGCTGCGACAATCAATCTCGGAAAGATGCTGCTCTGTTCATCTTTGGCGACTCCTTGAACGACGCGGGGACCAACAACTACATAAACACAACTGCACGTTTCAGAGCAAATTTTCCTCCTTACGGCGAGACGTTCTTCCGCTATCCCACCGGCAGATTCTCGGACGGTCGTCTGATGGTCGACTTTATCGGTAACTTAACTTGTACACAAATTCCATTTATTTCCTCATGAGTTACTGCTGAATTTGTTTTTCTTTTGGTTATGCAGCTGAATATGCAAATCTGCCGCTGATTCCACCATATCTCCAAATGAAAGATGGTGAATTCACGGGAGGGGCAAATTTCGCATCCGGCGGAGCCGGGGCTCTGGTTGGCACTTACAAAGGATTTGTATGTTCTTTTTCACCTTTTTGAAATGGGTATTTCCACTCTATGAGACTGGCCGAAAGATGGGAAATGAACAAGTTCGTGTTTTTAATTGATCAGGTGGTGGATTTGGAGATGCAGCTGAAGCAGCTTGAACAACTAGAGAAGAAGCTGAGGAAGGAGATGGGGAGCGAGAAGGCGAAGAGGATAATTAAGGAGGGTGTTTACTTGATCAGCATCGGAAGCAATGATTACTTCTCTAATAATCCAGCTCAGTTTCAGTCCATTTCCATGGAAGATTACGTGGGGATGGTGATTGGAAACATCACCACTACGCTCAAGGTACGAAACTAAAAAGAATTCCAATATCCGTCACACCCTTGAGGAAGTATTTTCTAATTTCACTTTAAATGCAAAAGGTTTAGAATTTAATTGACAAACAAAAAAAGTTTAGGACTGAATTGACACAATTACAATAGGTTTATGACTTTTTTTGATAATTTTCCCTCTTTTATGAACCTTGTTATATCATGAAATTTCTAGCGCAAGTTGACATGATTCGACAGCTCATGTACAAAAAGCTAATGTAATCAACAAACTCGAAAATGAAAGGATGGACGTTACATGATCTTTAAGCAGGCTCAATAGAAATATTTCGCATTGACACGACTAAACATGTGTGCTTAATCCGAACTGGCAAGTGAGCACGAGATGCCGACCCTTAAGCTCATTCTAAAAGTAGTTATTTCTCGTTCTCTTGTCCATATGCCATGATTTGATATCCAACTCTGTTATATCACTTAGTTAAGTGTTCTTTATATAGCTCCATGTGTAGCACAAGCATAGAACTGTGCAAATATTTCGGCGTCTTTCTATACTACGGTAAGTTGGTAACCGAGCGTATCTCGACTAATTCATCTTTTCGCGAGATTTTAAAGGCGAAAGCCTCTACATACGTACACCATATAGTGCGTGTTTGTAAGGGAACCTTCTCCTTCTGGCCTCGCTATAATTAGACTTGCTAAACATCTGGTGATTGTTATGGCATTTTAAGGGGATGATATGGCTTTCTGAGTTTTACTTCTCAGGGGATATATGAAGTAGGAGGAAGAAAATTTGCAATGATTGGAGTGGGACCACTCGGCTGTGTGCCAAGCAGGAGAGCATTAACCGGAAATGGTGCTTGCTTAGGCGAAGCCAACAAGCTCGCCAAGCTTCACAACGTTGCTCTTAATTCAGTTCTTACTAAGCTGGAGACTCAACTCCAAGGATTCGAGTATTCCTATTTCGACTTCTACACTTCAGGCGGTGAGAGAATCCAATACCCATCAAAATATGGTGAGTTGGTTGTGTTCTGTGCACTTGATTTTGCTTGAGTTTAAGCATCATTTTGCTTCTATGCCACCTGTGGATTTGTAGTTTTACATCGCGAGGGTTCTGAATGGAAGTCCTTACTTTCGATATGTGAAATCAATACAGGTTTCAAGGAAGGGAAAACCGCGTGTTGCGGTTCAGGTCCTTATAGGGGAAATTCGACTTGTGGAGGCCAGAGAGGAGTGAAGGAATATTCATTGTGCCGTCATCCTGAAAAGTACATGTTCTTCGATGCCGGCCATCCGACCGAGAGGGCTAACCAGCAGCTTGCGCAATTGATGTGGAACGGGAGTCTGAGTGTAGTCAGACCTCACAACCTAAAAGCATTGTTCAAGCACGAGGGTTCTTGAATCTTTTTTCTTTTCTTGAAATAAGTAGTTAAATACTCACATCCCTCTCGAACGTTATATTATGAATAATAAGGGATGATGTTGGGTTGATTACATGGTTGCGCTTGTGTTAAAGAACGAGGATGTTCAAAAGAGCCCTAGCATTGCTCGGAATTCGACAAACTTGAATTCCTTAAATGTTTTGTGGAATGTTTCGAATAAATGCGATTCATTGTCGCGTTGGTTCTGTGCTTTTAACTATAATTTTAGGGCCCGGTGGAGTGAATGCTCTTCAGATGAGGCCAAACGTGAAAGAACTTAGAAAAAGGAGAGGGAAGAGAGTCGATTGCGTTATGGAGCCCGCCAGATTGATCATCCATTCATTTCTACGAGCATTGCTCTTCTGAAAATGGTGGGCTTACTGGTCCTCTTCGGATTGGTGCCTTACGCCCGTGACTCCCTTAGTATATCGATCATTTTTCTTTTCGGTACTCCGATGGCTGTCTTTTGTTCATCATTCGCCATAGTAACATATTTACCTCACATAACTTGCCGAACGATCAAAATTTATAGAAACTATCTCGAACAGTCAAATCTCTTGCTCTCATAAAAAGGTGGAGTACCGATGCGTGCGCGAGGGTTGACGAATATGCTTTGAGAGATTGTGAAAGAAGTGTGAATAGATCAGAGTGTATGGCGAATGGATATCGAAGGACAAATGCAAATGAAGGATAAATTACGATCCGATCGAGGCGTAAAGGACGCACCACCAGCCAAGAGTCAAGATCGGGATTCGGGATAGAAGCTTACCACCGAGGTTTAAAAGATAACTATCAACCAAGGCTAAAAGGCTTTTGGCTCATCACCGAAGAGGAATCCAATTTTCAAGGCTAAAAAAAATCGATATAAGCAATTCTCCTCATGCAGAGAGATTCTCATTCATTCAATCGGATGTCTATCTTACTGTATCGCCTTACAACGAAGAATACTCCTCAATTAATAGAGGGATTAAGACAGATGAAATAGAAAAGGAATTAAAAGACAAATTCGGTCACCAACTTATCCAACTAATGACAATTTTCAAAGGTAAACTAATATGAAAGTAAATAAGCGTAATCAGCCTCCCATTGACATGTCTTAATTTGACATCAAATCAACAATTGATCAAGCAAGATATATTTTGACTATGGCATCAAATCAGCAACTAATTTGACAAGAGTATATCTTGCATATGTATGGAATTAGCAATCAATATGGTGAATCGTTAAATCTTATTAGCAAGGGTCAATACTTTATTATCGACAATCCTAATTGAGTGTCTTCATGTCGACATGATCCATCGAAGCAAGTTGTGATCGAAGTCCGCTTCGGCTTGAATGGACATCCATATAGCTTAACTTGCCGATGGAATCATGTTGAAACTTGTGAATTGTTTTTTAGAATCGGCTGCTCTCGCATCATTAGCTGGATTAACCGAGGAGGACTGTGTTGAGCTTGTGAGTTGAATGATTGAGCCAAATGCTTCCTCATCAAGTATGGAAGTTGGAGTTGTTCAAACATATCTCACCGTTTTATAAAGTTCCATTTGTTTCGCAAAAAATATTTTCTCATTTTCCGGCATTTGGTTCGGTTAGAAAAATGAGTTAACAAAAAGTGTATCCTAATCAACTAAAACCCATGCTTAATTCAGGGAAACTTTTGCTCTTTAAAAAATTGAAAATTATTTTTTTGAAAATATGACTAGGTACTAGTGCTTGACCCAAAACTCTATGCTTCGGTACAAAAACTCCAAATGCCAATTTCCGAGTCCCTGGCACCCAAGATCGGGTCTTTGGCGCTTAGGCTTCTGTATATCGAGGCCAGGCTTGTGAACTCGGTGTTGGTGCCCAAATCCATGGCGCCTGCCCTCGAGCCCTCGCCCGAGTACATCAAGGTCGAGCCTGGATCCATCAAAGTTGGGCTCCAAGCCCCGGTGCGTCAATGCCTCAGCACCCAAGCCTAGATCCACAAAGGTTGAGCGCAGGATCCCAACTCCTGAACTTGGATCCCCAACACTTAGGCCTGGTTCCACAGAGGTTGTTCCCTGGTCGATCAAGGCGTGCCCAAACCTCAGTGCTCGAGCTTAGGGCGATCAAGTCTAGGCAAGGCTCGAGCCCGGGACCCAAGTGCTCGTGTCGTAATAACCGATGCCCTAGTCAGGGTCCATCAAGGCTGAACTCAAGATTCTAGTACCCGTATTCAAATTTTGTCTATGCGTACGTTACTAGCGCTTGCGGAGCGTATGTCCGCAAAACAACACACAGGCCAAATGTGGTGTGCAAGTCACAAGGCGAATTATGCCAGCAAACATAGTTAAATGCCCCAAAAAGTATGACTATACCAACTTATGACATCTCCAACCAAAAAAAAAAATTTAAAACTAATGACATCATATGTTTGGCCAAAAAGGCAAAGGGCTATCCCGAGCCTTCCTTCACAAGTTTCTTATTTAAGTGGTACAAAATTCCCAGCGCTCGCCGCATCGTCCGACCCAAATCGCCATGTCGGCTCCGAGTCTCCACGTCCTTTCCTTCACCATCTTCGCCGGCCTCCTCCTCTCGACTCGCTGCGACATCGATCGGTCCCAACACGGCATCGCTCTGTTCATCTTTGGCGACTCCCTCAATGACGCCGGGACCAACAACTACATAAACACCACCGCGTCTTTCAGGGCAAACTTCCCTCCGTACGGCGAGACATTCTTCCACTATCCCACCGGCAGATTCACCGACGGTCGTCTTATTGCCGACTTTATCGGTACGACTTCTCCATGTGCTCGCCTTTTCTTCCCCACCCCCCACCATGAATGATCGATTGCGTAATCAAAGTCTTTTCGGGCGATTCAGCTGAATATGCGAAGCTGCCGCTGATCCCACCATATCTCCAGCTGAAGAACGCCGGCGAATTTGTGGGAGGGGCGAATTTCGCGTCCGGTGGAGCTGGCGTTTTGCCCGATACTTACCAGGGGCTTGTACGTCGAGTCTCTTTTGTTTGATGTCTTTCCATGTACGGCTTCCGGGGTCGTCTTCCTCAGTTTTTCGCTTTTGTAGGTGGTGGACCTAAAGACGCAGCTGAAGCAGTTCGAGAAGCTGGTGAAGGGTCTGAGGAAGAAGATGGGGGACGAGAGGGCGGGGAGAATAGTTTCGGAGGGCGTTTACATGGTGAGCATCGGAGGCAACGACTACTTGACCCCGGTTCTGAACGATCCAGCTCTGTTTCAGTCCATTTCCATGGCGGATTACGTGGGGATGGTGGTCGGCAACATCAGCTCTGTTCTCGAGGTAAGTTGTAAATCATTAGTTTCCGTCCGTCTCTGGATCAATACTCGCCACGTTCGGGCGGGACCCATTTGATTTCGTCTCACACATGGAGCTCATATTCTTTTTTTATTTTATCTTATCTCTAAAACTAAGATAAGGTCATCATCATGGCTCTTTTCTTTTTCTTCTTTTGGCCCGGTCCCTTGTGTGTGTGTTCTTTCAAGGCAACTACGGATGAGCCTCCTTCCTTTTTGCTTATGGCATGCGCCACTCCTCTTGGCAGCATTTACTAATTCGAAACTCAATTTGAAAGCCATTTTTCGATTCAGACATTTTTGGGATGCTCTATTTATACAGAATGGAATAGAGGCGAGTGTTGAACACTGCACATATAGTACTAGCATCCTCACCCCTTAATCTATTTATCAGCAGGGCGCACGCTTTACCGAACCTATTTTATTAGACAACTCCCATGCACCCTATTTTTATTTTTACTTAACTGAAGAGGGTCATAGTATAGTGTGTCATTTTAATTTTTTTTTCATTTAATTATTTGTAGAGCTTTATATTAACTCTTACACCTTAGATTGATCCACACAGTTATCCATGTACCAATAGAAAATTTAGCAACAACCGCAGCTCCTCCTTGCTCAGGAGGAACTCCAGGTTGAGGAGTTACTCGGAGTGCTGCCAACATATCAGTATCTTTAGGTTCATAGTCTGGCGGAAGCTAACTTAAGGAAAGATAAAGGTAATCGGACGTAATCAAGATAGGATCCAAAAAAATAATGATGATGATGTGAGACCCCTATGCCCAATAATGGCCGTAGAAAAAGGATTGGAGTTGATTGAATGTATTTATTGAAATAACTTTAAAAAAATTTATAAGACCTACATAGAAATATGCTACTGATGTTTTCGATATATTTTTAAAATTTCATCTTTATCGAGTCTATCATCGAATATAGAAAAATAAAGTGAACATTCAGTTTTGAATTGTCGACATGTTGAAGGATTTAAATTCGGAACTAATTTGAAATATAAATGTCACCCATTTTGTTCTTTTTGGTCAAAGGACATGTCACTTATCCAACGGTGGATTTTCTATGATATTTCTATGGAATTTTGCGTGTCTAGAAAATTATAAAATGAACTATTGGCCTTATCAATTCGATTCCATGGATCTCTTATCAGCCTTGTCGGTGCGGTTGCATCATTGGGAGGATTTTGTTGACCAAGGCATGTTCTTGTTTGTACCTTAGTGGGTACCTCATTTTTTTTGTTCGATACTCAGCAATTCCTTCGATAATCTATGCCTACGAGTTGACTTTTCGATTACGATAGATTAAGCGTTTTTTTTTTTTTTTTTTTTTGCTTTTAACGAGCGCTCAAAGAACAATTGGTGTTCATTATTTGTTTCTTGGTCGTGTATTGCCCAATTTGAGTGTGCGCCTATAAATTTGACCTTTTTCCCTTGGTCTAATGATGAATCCAGATGCGATCACATCCTTGTCGATTACAAAAGTGATCTTTCTAGGTGGATCGTGATAAATGGATGATCGAATTTTCCTTTTCCAGGGAATCTATAAAGTTGGAGCAAGAAAATTTGGATTCTTCACGATGCTGCCTATTGGATGCGTCCCATATGTCCGATTGGTCACCGGAAACGGTTCTTGTTCAAGACCGGCCACCGAGTTAGCGAAGCTTCACAACGTGGCTCTTCCCGCTGCTCTGGCCAAGGTAGAGACTCAATTACGAGGATTCAAGTACTCTCTCTTCGACTTGTACACTTCTCTTGCTAAAAGAATCCAATACCCATCAAAATATGGTCAGTCACTTACATACTTTTTGCACAAATTAAGCTCTTCCCTAGATTTTCGCTGATCTCGCGAGTTAAATTCCAGGTTTCAAGGACGGGAAATCGGCGTGCTGTGGCTCGGGTCCATACGGGGGGAACTATAGCTGTGGAGGCATGAGAGGGGTGAGAGAGTATTCGTTGTGCCCTAATCCCGGGGGGCACGTGTTCTTCGATTCCTACCACCCGAGCGAGAGGGCTTATCGACAATTTGCACAATTGATGTGGAATGGAAGTCTGCGCACAACCAAGCCTTATAACCTGGAGGCATTGTTCAAACATGGGAACATCTGATCTCTTGTCCTTTTCAGTTTTCAAAGGGTTGGGCAAACAATGGGAATTAAGCTTCATCTCATGAATAAATGAGGCATATTATTACGGTTTAAATTGGGGTTGCACTACTGTTGTAATAATGCGAATAAAGGGAATCAAACTCCATTTAGTGAATAAATTGGATCTGATGCTTTAAGTGAAACTTACCGAGGATTCATACGTCAAGTCTCTTCTTTGTCTTTCCTGTGATGTTTCTTTATATGCACTGTTCGAAGGTGCCATGATGTGGCACTACTAGGCATGATCTTGGGCTTCCACATGGCATTGATATTCACGCCTAAGTGGATGACGAGTTTATAGATAATGTCAAAAGTAGACCGTCTTTAATTGACTTGGTTATCTCAAATTCTTGCCTCGCGCGACTTTGGGATTTTCCGAATAAGAAAGAATTATAAATGAAGGAGTTGCCATTAATCTATTGGGGTCGGCTAAAAATCAAGTGAGGAACATGATGATACCTCACTTCTTATGGTGAATTGATTATGGCAATTGTTTAAGCTAATACGCTTACGGTACACAACTTGATTTGAATATGAAGCCGGCCGGGTCGGCCCGAATCCACATGGGCCTCCCAGCCCACGCAGTTTTTTCTCCTCACGTGAACTAGCCTGCGCAAGGCAGGCCCGCTTCCCTTCTTTTCCCCGAGCACGTGGCCTAACCCGGGTCCGCTCGAGCTCTCACTCTGTCTCTCTCGTGAGCACTCGAGTACGAGGCGAGTGATTGCGACGCCGCTGCAGGCTTGTCCGGCGGCTCCCAACAGTTCGTTTTTGCACGGCCGCGAAGCTTGAAGTACCCTCTTCTCATTCCCCAATATAATGGAGCTCAAAGCTCCAAGAATGGAGGGACCCGATCGTCAACAAAAGTGGTGAACAGTGAGTTTGAGCCGAGAAAGTTTCAGGTGGAGTTCGAGGGGAGGAGGAAGTCGCTGCCGCTCGATCGCGCCAGTGAAGCTTTAGGAACCTCCCAGTCGTCGCTTACCGGCCTCTCGTCGCCTTTAAGCCACTGATCAGGTCAGTCTCCTCTCCCCGTGGTCTGCTCTGTTTTGGACTGAGGAGGCTCGCCAAGCCGGAGCTTTTGCTTCGGTTTGGCAAGCTTCCAGGCGGTCAAGGTTCCGACCAAAAAAGGCGGCAGTCAAGGCTGCAGTATGAACTCCCTTTAGCTCGTCCATGGTGTGCTTTAGCTTCGGTGGAGCGATGCCGTTTTGAGCTTCGCAAGGGCGCAACAAAATGGTGTCGTTCCCCTCTTTCCACGACGCCGCCGTTTCGCAGGCACCTGCGACGCCATTTTGGCTTGCGGGAGTGCGCGTGAAGCGACGCCATTTTGGGTAGTGCCCAGTGAACCGGAAACGACTCTTTTTGCATTTTTCAAAATGTAAAATAAAAAAAATATTTTCAAAAGTCCAAAAATATTTTAAAATTAAAAATTTAAAAAATCAAAAAGATTTCAGAAAATTAAGAAAGTGGTTTACATGACCTTTTTGCCCTTATATGAATTTTTCAACCACATATGGGCGTTCATTAAAGATTAATGTCCGATTCGGTCTGATATTAATGTGCTCCCACCTTTGGGTCACAGTTGTTTTTTTAAATATGTCCATCATTGAATTGGTTTGCGTTGCATTCATTCTGGTCTTTATTTGGCATATTTACATAATTGAGTATTTACTACAACATTGTCTTTTGATAAATTGTATATTAAATCGCTTTCCTAAAAGCTAGGTAAAGGGTTCAATATGTAATTGCATGAAATTATAGAAAAACATTCATCTTACACTTGTTAGATACTTTGGTAAGTTTAAATAATATGCAAAATGTGTGGTCACCATAGGAATATTAACTGGGTAGCTATTGAAACGGCGGTGCCAATTATTCAATTAGCGTAAACAAGGCCCCAAACCTAGAAGCTATAGTTGCGTAGGAATCAATATGGTACTCCCATATCTCGATTGGTTTATAGCCGACCTCAATAGGTTAGTGGCAACTTCTAGTAACATTTTAGGTTGCTAATCATTAAATCGAAAATCCAACGTCACGCAAGATAGGACTTAGAAAAGTCCACGCCATTGACCAATGACAATACTTCTAAACCCGCCGGGATCCCTGGGAGGGGCGAAGGGTAGGTCACGACAAGTGATCATGGCATATTTGTAAGAAAAGTGTCTTATTTGGCAATATAAAATATGTAATGTATATGTGATTGAAATTAACAATTACGTACTTCTTCATTATAGTAATAAAAAGAAATGCAAACATTGTTCATGCGAGTGAAAAAATAATCGAATGCACCGACCCTTAAGGAAGGAAAAACGCATAATTGAATGAAAGAGAATTACAATAAATCTGATGCCAATTTAGTACATATTCATCGTCTAAATACAAATTTATTAATGAATCACTCGATATATCATATTTATTTCTTCTGGACATGTCTTTCCACCTAAAAAATATGTGTATATGCATAGTCACGAACTCAACATTATTGAGTAATGTGTCGTGTTGCTTTCCATATGGTCCGCATGTTTACAATTAACCATCTAATTATCTGCCATTTTCATAATAATTAGGACAAGTGTTGGCCCAATGTTCGGACAAAAGCAATATTTCTAATAATTGACAGGGAATTAATCACATGGTGATAGGATCTTGGATTAGATCTTCCTTTTCGTGGAATTTCTATGTAAAACTCTTTTGCTCTTTGATTCTTTTTATCCCTTATTCTTAACTCCCTAGTAAAAAATGAATTAGCTATCAATTTGGCACTTTTTATCTTTTAACTTTGAGACGAGAAGAACCTTGTGAAATTTGATTCGGACAATCCACCTTGATTCTGTCTTTTCTCGTGGCTCTCCTTTGTATGGGCTGGACAACAGCTAAAATTTTCCCTTCCCAATTTATAATCATAAATTTATGGTTGCTCTTAGTTTAGCATCCGCAAAAAAAACCTTTTCTCATGAAAATCAAAATTGTTTGATAAACTGTAAATGAAAAATGCATTAGGAAGCAACTTAAAAAAAAATTACATTTGATGGAAACATTTTTGAGAAATCCATTTTGTGACCAATTTAAGCTTTTTAATTTTACAAAATTGAAACAACAATGACCACAACTTTTATATTTAGCTTGTGTTAAGCGTAATGTAAAAGAGACGTATCAACAAATTTGTACATAAAAGAATAACATTTCTTTTTTTTACTAAAAATGTCAAACGGAAAAAAAATACTTCAAAGTGCGGAAAAAAACACATAAAAATAAACTCTATCCCAATGAAAAAGAGGGTAATTTCATCATAATTCTAGAGAGAGACACTCGTAGAGAGAAGCTCACAATTTCTATTACTTGTGAGAAGATACACAAGACGGGGAGGGAATCCTATTTATAAAAGGAACCTCTAATTATAACCGTAGATTTCATCTTGACCTTATGGTAGAGATTCAGTCTCCTCATCTATCAACTACCTACGTTCATTACGAGAATAGTCTAGAATAGTGTACCTTTTCCATATTGCCCTAAAAAATTTTCTAGAGTACTCAAGAAGCCCTAGGTATCGGCAAAGAGAAGCAAACACACGATAGCACACCATGCAACTTTGAATATCGAAGATCAATGAACTCTACACCCATTTTAAACTTGAATGTAGATATTTTTCCGATGGGTTATCGTAACACAAACGAAATGCAATCACATTATAGACGCTTATCTGGTTATTACCCTCTTGTTTAGTGGTTATTACCCGTTTAATTTGTTGACATTGAGCGATTCCTTTTGAAAATCTATGACTATGAATTTTTAAGTTATTGAATATATCTTTTTTAGTTACATAATGTGTCACACGGATATAAATTTAGGGTTTTTGGTTTCACAAAAAAAAAAGTTTAGGGTAAATACGTCACACGGACATAAATTTGGGGTTTTTTGTGTCACAAAAAAGTTAGGGTAAATATATTGCCGTGGTCATAGTTTAAGGTTCGTGGCTTTTACTCTTTTACAAATCACAAAGCGACTTTCCTTTTTATAACAAAATTATATCGACGGAACTTTCATTTTGTGCGAGAGCTTTTCTTCTTCTCTTTGTAGTACAAAGAGGGTCGACAAACAATCGTGAGAGACGACGCACGCCTTCGATCGTGGTTCTTGTTAGAAAGTCCAACCCAAAAGTTAAGTTAGGTGGAAGGAGATCACATGAATATAAAGAGCATATAAGACACGTTCTTAAGCGATGTGGGACAACAACTTCAACACCCCCTCTCACGTGCAAGCCGGATTACGAGCGGGGCACGTGGAATTTGACTAAAATAGGGGGATGGCACATTCGCGAAAGGGATAAACCTCACTCGATACCATGATAAGAAAGAAAGATTAAAAGAGAATGATATTTGTTCTCTAATAAAGGTGTAATGAACATTGTACATGAGAAGCCTTTATATAGGCTTAGAGGAGAAAACTAAATTCTTCCTATGTGGGACTAAAGAGAAAGAAAATAGGTAAGGAAAACTTACAAAACTATACAACATGTTTTAACACCCCCTCAAACTCAATGTGGGTCAAATAACGAGAGTTTGGAAAGAAGAAATTTAAATCGTTGTGATGTAAGAGCCTTCGTAAAACAATCGGCAAGTTGATTCTCGCCCAACAAAAGGAAGTGAAATAGTGCGATCTTGGAGATGATGACGAGTCGATGACAATCGATCTCAATATGTTTGGTACGCTCATGAAATACCTGGATTTGCACCGATATGAATGGCACTCTTGTTGTCACAATGAGGAGTAGGATCTAGAAATGAAACACCCATATCAGGAGCGAAGCCAAACAATCTCAAAAAGACTATAGCACGATACTCGGACTTAGAGGAGCGTGAGACAATATTTTGTTTCTTGGATCGCCAAGAAATAAGTGAATCGCCAAGAAAAATGCAATAACCAATGATAGATTTGCGATCAGTGGATTGGAAGCCAATCAAGACGTACAACTTGAGAGTAGAAGAAGATGGTAGAAATAAGGAACGCGATAAAGTGCCTCAAGATAGCGCGGAATTCTTAGAATATCGCATAATGAGTTGTGGTCGGAGAAAATAAACGATCGACAACATGAACAAAGATAAGGCGATGTCGGGTAGGGAGATAGTAAGATAAATAAGTCGCCAACCAAGGTCCGATAGCGGGTAACATCGTAAAGAGGTTCTCCATTGTCGGGCAAAACTTCTTATTTAGCTCAATAGAGGAGGACGTGAATCCATACAGCCGTAATATCGGTATATTTCTCGTGAGAAATGAGAATACCACGTGAACTCGCGAGCAATCTCAAGCCCAAGAAAATAGCGCAGTGGTCCTAGATCCTTCATGGCAAAATGTTGCTGAAGGTGGCTTTATGTCAATATGGTCACGATCATCTCCGGTGATGACCATATCATCAACATAAAGAAGAAGAAGAATAGTGCTCTAAGAAGAGG
Source organism: Rhodamnia rubescens (assembly GCA_021437795.1). NCBI lineage: Eukaryota > Viridiplantae > Streptophyta > Magnoliopsida > Myrtales > Myrtaceae > Rhodamnia > Rhodamnia rubescens. The sequence continues at coordinate 1,043,650 of JAILYA010000046.1, forward strand.
TATGAACAAACATAGTATGATCTTCACTTTGAGTGAAACCAACAGACCGAATAGCATCGAACTTCTCAAACCAAGCACGAGGGCCTGTTTGAGACCATAAAGAGCCCGTCGCAAGCGGCAAACCTTTCCGAGGTATGAGCAAGACCAAGGGAGGTTGCATAAAGATATCTTCCTGAAGATCACCGTGAAGAAAAGCATTCTTCACATCAAGTGAAAGAGAGGCCAACTCGCAAATTGAAGCAACACTAATAAAGCACAGATGTCATCTTTGCTACGGGAGCAAAGGTCTCCTCGTAGTCGATACCATACTCTTGGAAATCTCGAGCAACCGAGCTTTGTAATGCTCAATACCGCCTCGAACAGCCTTAATCTTATATATCCATCGGCAAGATACGAGGGAGCGACCGGAGGAAGAGGCACAAGCTCCCAAGTACCAATTTCCAAAGCCGAGAGTTCCTCGACATAGCCTGGCGCCATTCTACATGCTGAATCGCCTCGCGATAACTATTAGGTTCTTGTACAGCATGAACTAAAAAGGAACCAAACTCGTAGAATAAGAAGTAGAACATACGGGCAGTGGACGCCGATCTCGAGGAGGATTACGGCGTGGCTCTAGTTGTGGGAATCGTCGAGGGTAGATATAGCAGAGGTGCAGCACAAGGGATAGTGAAGATGGAGAAGGTGGCAATATATCTAGATCCGATGTAGAAGAGGGACTAGAAGGGTCGTAGAGGATCAACAGGAAAATCCATAAATGGAACAGAGACGAAACATGAGGTGTAGTATTTGTCGAAAGAAAGGGATGTGTTCATGAAACGTAACATCACGAGAAATATGTACACGTCGCGCATTTGGGTCATAACAACGATAACCTTTGTGCTCTGCTATAACCCAAGAATGCACATGGGATAGAGTGGTAAGCTTTGTACGTTCGGTGAGTGGAAGAATGACAAAACAAGTACATCCAAAAACTCGAAGATGATTATAGCTAGGAGGTCGAGAGTAGAGACGCTGAAACGGGGTGTTTTGATGGAGAAAGATGAGGGTAGGCGATTAATTAGATGAATAGGTGAGAAGAGCATCACCCGTAACTCGTGGGAACGGATGTGCCAAGTAAGAGAGCTCGAGTGGTCTCTAGAATATTGACGGTCTTGCGTCAAAGAACTCCATTTTGAGCTGGAACCCCGGGACAAGATAACCGAGGAAGTGTACCATCACTAGCTAAGAGGGGAAAGACACCAGAGAGATATTCTCCCCCGAATTTGAACGGAAAATTTTGATTTTTGTATTAAATTGTGTGGAAACCATGGAAGTAAAAGTCGATAGATGGAAAAGAAATCACTACGTTGACGCATAAGATAGACTCATGTATAACGAGAATAATCATCAATAAAAGATACATAATATTTGAAACCACTCTTGGAAGAGAGGGGCGGGACCCCAAACATCGAATGAACAAGATCGAAAATCGCACTAGTTCTAGAGTTACTAACAGAAAAGGCTTAGCATTGCTTGGCAAAGGGCGATAGAACATGGAGGAAGACTACTAGAAGAAATAGGACCCAAAGCACCTTATTGGTGAAGGACGGTGAGACGAGAAGACGGAATATGTCCAAGATCTGATGCCACCGAGCAAGATCGAGGGTAGCCAACACGGGATGAGGAAGAGAGGAAGTTGGAAGATGGAGATGTTGCATAATATAAAGTCCATCCCGTCGCCCTCGCTAATCATCTTGCCACTCAAACGATCCCGCACAAAGCAAGAGCTATTTGTAAAGCTTACAAGACATCCAAAGATCGGTGAGTTGTCCAACGAGATAATAAATTGAGAGCCAAAGAGGGAACATGTAACACATCGGGAACATTGAAACCTTCGGAGATGGTAAGAGTACCTGTCGGGTAGCTAGTAGAGGAGAACCATTAGCGAAAGAAATGTGTCTGGTTGCTTGAGCTCGAGAGCTTAGTGAGAAAAACAATGGAAGTAGACATATGTCTAGCAGCTCCTGAGTCAAGTACCCAAGTAGTAGAAATATCACCCGAAGGTGGAGTAATCGCTACGGTCTTTAAAGATGAGAGAGTTGTAGAAGTACCGAATCGAAAAAAAGAAGGGAAGGACTCAATCGGGCAAGTTGGGCCTCAAGAGCAAAGAATACGGTCATCCGTAAAGGAGAAACCAGAGTAATAGGGTGAGAGATTAGAGATGCGGTAGTGACTCGTGGTGATGCGAAAAGCGTGAAGCATTCCTCTTCTTCCAACAATGTGACTCGTCATGACCAAGACGATGACAATACGTACATGAAAGGCGGCGAGAACCACGAATAGGACCACGAATAGGCGAAGGACGTGGTGGAGCAGCCAAAATAGCTTGAATTAGAAGTCGCCGAGGAGGAAAGAAGACCAAGACAGTTTCCTCGATCGTAATTCTTTGTCGCCAAGGAGGGATGGTCTTGGAGAGCGGTGAAGAAGTTGTGCGAACACCTTCATAGGGAGAGCCAAGCTTCATAAGAAAAGAATGTAGACGGTGCTTATCTTGAGGTCCGAGTAGATGGACACCGAGAGAGTGCATGATGGGCAAGAATAGGAGCAAGAATATCCAGTTGACACATGTAATTGTAGAAGTCTCGAATAGAGCGAGACCCTTGCGTAGCATTGTAAACTTCTTGCTCCAACCGATAAACTCGAATGTCCCATGTCCGGGTGAACATCTCGGCAAGCGATCCCATAAATTTTTTGCCTCAACAATATTAGAAAATTGTGGGCGAAGAGAGGATCAATGGAACCAAAAATGATAGCCCATGCCTTCCGATCAGCAACTTTCCATGCTCGAATTTCAAGAAGACGTTTCGCAACTTCATCGGATGAGTCACTTTGAAGAGCACCGGGACAAGGACAAAGTCCTCAACATGCTCAAACAGTCGCGATAAACAAGTTTGTCATTGCCGATGGTTTCCAAAGAGAATAGTTTGAACCATCGAGTTTGACGTCAATACGATCACTAGAATCACCCATGACGACAGAAAAAGAAATCACTAGCAAAGCTAGAAATATGGATTGAGGTGGAAAAATTGATCGAAAGGATCGAGAAAGAAGAAGCACGGATTAGAACAAGCAAGGATGATGGCCCTAAACTCATTATCTTAATTTCGATGCGGAAGATCCAATTTATGGCAACCGCAGAGCATACTTTAAAAAATAATGAGCTCATTGTCTTATTTTTCGATGCGGAAGATCCAATTGATGGCAACCGCAGAAGCATACTTCTTCAAGACAATGAACCTTGCTCGATACCATGTTAGAAAGTCCAACCCAAAAGCTTAAGTTTAGGTGGAGGGAGACCACATATGTCACGCCCGACTCTCGAGCCCGCGACATCCCTACCAAATCGCCACGAGGTCACGAAGGATAACGTCCCGGGCGCGATATCGACCTTTTCAATTATATACGCATGCGGAAACGGTTTACTCCCGGACAACATATAAACAAATAGGGATAGCATAGCAGAAATACATACCAAGGAAAATAGTCAAAAGTAACATCCACAGCTACGGACGTAGGATGAGTCTTAACCCTACCGTAAATACATACAACCCCACACTTCGGGGGCAATCACTAAGACCTCGAAGGTTACTAGTTCGGATAAGATTTACTTCTCATCTACTCCAAAAGACTACCCTCATAACTGGCCTTGGTATCCATAAAACTCCATCACTTGGGACTGAAAAATGGTTCCCATAACGGGGTGAGATATAAATCTCGTGAATCAGTTTAAGCTCGGTTAGGATCGATTCGCCCAAAACATCCTAACCACGAGCATTATAAAAATCACGATATAACCATATATCCAACAATCATATCACATGGCAATAATCACCCATACGCATACTTACCGGCCTTCACCACACATAATGCAATGCTTCGACTCCACTCAACACCACATCGACAACCAACCGAACACGCATCACACTCACAAGCATGCACTCGGACACCATACAAGTCCATTTATTAACGATGATCGCGCTCCCCCCCCATGGTGATCCTCACCGGCGTGATCGACTCTCACAAATAATGCGATCCCGCATTCTTCCGGGGGTGACCACGTTCCTTTTCCTCTCGGTAACGGCTACTACAAGCGGTGTATCCAATGCACTCGCACGGCACGGCAAGTAGGCATCCCTATACGGGGCGTTGGTCCATCACAAGCTCGCGACCGCATCCGATAATCCCTTAAAATCGTACGTACCATACGGCATGAATTATCGTGCTTCGGCAAGTCGTGTGGTCCCATATAAAAATGGTACAATGTGTACTCCGTGTACAAAACGCACTTGCCAGGAAAACCCATCATCGTTCCTTCATATGACCATGCAGACACCTGACACATCAATCAATTTATTCTTTTTGATTTAGGCCGGATGCTCACACGACGTGTTCAACGACTCGCCCAAGGCCATTTTAATGCCAAATTATATCTTTGATTCACGGTCATATGAATGCAAACTACCAATTAAATATGGCAAGATCACACGGGATAATTAATCCCCAAACAACACCAATCCACTCAACGAGCATTTCAACGAGTGCGAACCGCCCCAAAACACAATCATCAATTCCACACAATAAGCCATTTATTCCGCCCCATAAGGCTCATTTTCGCTGAGTCATTGATTAGCCAATTTGATTTAAAAATGCCAATCGATCGCTCGTTTTAACCTATCGCTCGCTCGCGATCAAATCAAAGCAATCAATCATCTAACATCAACTAGCCACCTAATTCTAGTTTAATCGATTATGGCCATTTACCCTAAACCGGTTTCTAACTAATCCGGCCATAATCAAACCTACCTCAATACCTTACGGCTAATTAACTAATCCTAGGCGCAATTAGGCCTAACCAAGGATTAGGGTCAACTCACAATCCGGCGAGTTCACGGCCGAAATTAACAGCGAGCTTGTGGCGCCGCGCCTTTCCACACGGCGGCAACTCGGCGACCGGAGCTCCTGCGAGCGGCGGGGCTGGAAAATAAAGACCGAAAATGTAAAAATGGGGGGTGGAATTGAGGAAAACTCGACCTCACGGGCTGAGGCGAGGCCGGGGAAGGCCGAGGGACTCACCTACGGTCGAGGACAACCCTGGTGGTCGAAGCGAAAACGAAACAAGGGAGGGCTTGGCTCTTGCATCTTCTGCGTGGGGCAACTAGGGTCGGTGCGTCTTATGGTGGTCGTCTGGTGGCTTCTAAACAGGGCGAATGTGAAAACGTATGGGGGCAGCCGTCTCGGCGGCGGTTTCGGGATTAGTCGGAGGTTGAGGGAAGGTCATGTGGTGGCTGGTCGTGGTCGAAGTGGTCGAGTCAAGCAACCACCGAACGCAAAAGCGTCGGGGCCGGGCCTGCAGGTGGTCGGTTGTGGCCGTCCGGTGGTGGCAATGGTGGGCGGAGATGGCTGGAGGCGGAGGGTGGTGGCGGTCGAGCATAAATGGCCGGAGGAAGGAGGAGGACGGCTGTTCGTGCGGGTGAAAAACAGAGGGAGAGAAGAATAAGAAGAAGAAGAAGAAGAAGAAGAAGAAAAAGAAGAGAGGAAGAAGGAGAGGGAGAGAGAGCACGTGGGGGAGGCTGGCAGACAAAAGAAAAAGGGGGAGGAAAGGAGGAGGAGAGTGGTGGGTGGCATGGGGAAGAGGGAAATGATGTTGGTGGTGTCAATATGAATATAAAGAAAGATATAAGACCGTTTTAAGCGATTGGACAACAACTTCAACAGTTCTGTCCAAGTCAATTCCACCGAGGAGATTTTCTTTAGTTCTGAACAATAACTTATATTTTCATACTATTCTCTCCAGAACAATCAAAATATAGAACAAAAAAATAACCCCCCAAAGTGCTCTACAATATCACTGATCATAGCAGCTGCGAGCATGCGTAAGATGGTACGCATGTTGGGCAGACAACGCATACTCCCAAAGACAACCTTTGACGTTGCTGCCAATCATGGGCTTCGAAAAATCTGTCCTGGGAAGTTCCTTATAAATAACGAGCCCGAAGCCTCCGATCCCCGACCCAGATCGAGATCATGATGTCAACTCCGAATCTCCTAGCGATCTTGTTCGCTATTTCCGCCACCTTCTTCGTCTCAACTCGCTGCGATGTTGATCGACCCCGACACAGTGGCGTTGCTCTCTTCATTTTCGGGGACTCCCTCGCCGATGCAGGGACCAACAACTACATAAACGCCTCCTACTTCACGGCTAACTTTTATCCCTATGGAGAGACTTTCTTCCATTATCCCACCGGAAGAGCCTCCAACGGCCGTCTCATCGCTGATTTCATCGGTAAGTTTGTAGCAGTCCCGCCGTGGGTTCGCGGATCGCGTCCCCTTTGCTCAGGCCTTCGCACGCAACTCGGGAAAAAAATCTTGTTTGGAACCGGTCCATGATCACTTGACAGTCATCCTCACCTTCCGAATTTCCTTTGTGACGATTTCTTCTTCCTCTCTTGTTTTTCGGTTTTCGATTCTTCTTGCAGCTGAATGTGCAAAGCTACCACTCATTCCGCCGTATGTGCGACTGCAAGAACATGGGTTCATGGGAGGGGCAAATTTCGCAGGCGGTGGAGCCGGTGCTTTGGTTGATACTTTTCAAGGACTTGTACGTTCAAAAGATTTTTCTCCTCGATCTATTTATCGGTATATTGCGCGATATCTTTACCGTGTCGATGGACCCAATACTCAACACACCGCTTTCGAGTGCGCTTAACGTCCTTTCCAGATCAACAAATGGATAAATCACTGAGCGAGTCTTCTTTTTCTTATCGGTCAGGTGGTGAACTTGCACACGCAGCTAAAGCAAATGGAAGAGTTGGAGAAGAATTTGAGGAAGGAAGTGGGGAATGAGAAGGCAAAGAGAATAGTTTCCGAGGGTGTCTACTTCATAAGCATCGGAAGCAATGACTACGTGGCGAGGGTTGCTGATAATTCCACTCTGCTTCAGTCCATTTCCATGGAAGATTACGTGGGGATGGTGATCGGAAACATCACTGCCGTGCTCAAGGTATTGACCAAATTTTTCTGTCAATTTTCGTGCGTGTCGATTAGTTCATAACTCCAGGCGAACTTTGTTGGGAAATTTCGTCTAGAATGGGATGAACAATAGAATCAAACTTTGAGGCGTGTAATCACTTTCTTTAAAGATTTATTTACCCCACAACGTTGCTAATGGTTTCTGGCAAATATCCTCTAGGATACAACAAAGTCTTAATGAGAATAGCAGATAGCAATTCGATATTTCTCCGGGATCTTTGTAGGAAACAATTGGAACAATGGCTGTATCTCTTTTTTGAAAAGAAGCGACAAAATGGAAGAAGATGTTCTTACTTAACAGACATGTTTGGTAATATATATATAGAGAAAGCGTTTGACATGACACGACCTTTCAAAGGCTAAGGAGTTATGTTCGAACGGATATAACCTTTCAAATTTTAATAGCTTATGTCCGAACGGACACAACTCGAACACATCTCTTCAAAGGTTGGAAGAACCTTTTGTGAACAGTTCGTACTATTTCACTAGAAAATAATAGTCATTATTGATTAGTGCCAAATCTAGTCCACGTGTGCTCTCACATCTTTTCGATGTGAGACAAGGCACCTCTTAATTTGTTTTTACAAACAAACCCACCAACAACCTTAACCGCACAACCTCATGCCTCACGATGAATAAGATTTTGCTTAAACATCTGTCAATTTCCAAGGCATTTCAAGGGGACGATAAGGAATGGCTTTCTGGTTCTTCTTCTTTCCAGGGAATATACGAAGTAGGAGGGAGAAAATTTGCAGTGATGGGAGTAGGGCCACTTGGGTGTGCGCCAGGAATGAGACCGTCAACCAGAAATGGTTCTTGCGTAGGTGAAGCCAACAAGCTCGCCAAGCTTCACAACGCCGCTCTTACATCGATGCTCGCAAAGCTGGAGACTCAACTGCCATGATTCGAGCACTCCTACTTCGACTTCTACACTTCGCTCAGTGAACGAATTCAATACCCATCAAAATATGGTGAGCCCTTCATATCGGTGTGTGTCTCTCCTTAACTGCCTCATTGGACACACGTAACAATTAGGACTGATTGGAACTTCATTCCAGGCTTCAAGGTCGCAAAAACGGCATGTTGCGGTTCCGGCCCATACCGCTCAATCTCGACCTGTGGAGGTATGAGAGGCGTGAGAGAATTTTCACTATGCCGTCATCCCGAGAAGTGCATGTTCTTCGACTCCTACCATCCGAGTGAACAGGTCAATCAACAATTTGCACAATTGATGTGGCATGGAAGTCCAAGCGTAACTAGACCCCGTAACCTGAAAGCATTGTTCGAAAGCGGGCATGTTTGAGCCCTTTTTTGTTTGTTTCGTTTTTGAAGTATTGGTACAGCACTGAGCGCTGTATCATGAATAAATGAGTCACATCTCGACTTGATTTTATGCTTGCGATTTCATAGTGATGAATGATTATCAAGTTGAGAAGGCAATGGTGGTGAAGCAAAACGCCGGTCTTGGCTCTTGATCTTCCCCAATAGTCAATGAAGCTTCATAGTTTCTTGTCTTCTACAAAAGAGAATTGAGAACGTATGGAAGGCAGCCTCAATACTTGATTAATTTACTTGATGAACAAGTCAATTGAATTCAGATCAAAAACCAAGCTCAGAGGCCCCTCATCTTTCCCTTTGAATGGTCAAAGTTCATGCACAAACATGTTCTTATTCTCCAAGCAGCAACAGCCAAAAGAGGAAAGTCGTCTGCTCGAAAGTTCCACTTGACAAATTAAACTGAGTCTGTGATTGAACTGGCTCTTAAACCATAGCTGCTTGATGAAAATCTGGGTGTCATGTTATTATCGCCAAAGTCAACTTCACTAGAATAAAGGGTTTGCAATTTTTTAGAAAGGGAAAACTTATAAACTTTGGCGAAGCATGAGTTGTTTCTGAAATTTTGTTGACTAATATGGTTCTGAACTTTTGGAACATGTTCAACTTAATCCATGTTCAATGTATCTTTTCATTAATTCAAATTCAAGGACGACATTAGACATTTTTATATAGTTTAAGGACTAAGTTGAATATGTTCTAAAAGTTCGGTGATTACATTGAACAAATTAAAAATTTAAGCGTCATTGTACATTGGGCTAAAGTTTATGGACCATTTGTGTCATTATCCTTTTTAGAAACTAGAGAAAACACACATAAAATTAGCCGCCCTCATGATCGGATGGGAAATCATAATGAAAACCAACATTGCACGTTGCGCCAAAGTTTAAGAGCCGTTAATTTAGTCAAGACTTCAATTTGTTTGTATCCGTCTTGCAGGTTATAAGCTTAAAGTCACAGTTAGACAACTTTAGGGATATGGAAATGCAGTTGATGATGAAATTGGGAGCTGCAGAGATCACAGGCCTATTGTCAAGAGCTGTTTACTTGATCAGCATTGGAAGCAATGACTGCATGAGCACTTTCATGACCAATTCAAGTGTCCTCATGACTTAGGCTCGGAAACAGTACGTGGGAATGGTGATCGGCAACTTAACGACCACGCTCGAGGGAGCGATACACCCAACCCCTTCATCGTGTACATGCAGTTTTTGTTCTTACTGAATCTGTTGTAATTCCCAAAAAAATGGTGACAGTGTTGTTATTGTCATATATGCGATGCTTCAGGAGTTGTATAATAAAGGCGGAAGGAAATTCGGGTACGTTGGTCGGGGGCCTTTGGGGAGTCTACCGGCCATGAAATTGTTCCGACCCGCTAATTCCGGTGAATGCCTGGAAGAGGGAATAACTCTAGCTAAGCTGCACAATAAAGCCCTGGCCAGGATTCTAGAAAAGCTCCAGATTCAGCTTGAAAGATTCAAGTATGCACAGTCCAACTCCAACACTGCAATCATGGAAAGAATCAAGCACCCTACAAAATATGGTAAGCGGACGCACCTCATGGCCCGTGGAAACGATGCTTCATCTCATTTTTCGGTCCAACAAGGGACGTTACCATCGGTTTTTGCAGGTTTTAAGGAAAGCAAAGCCGCATGCTATGGAGGCGGTCCATGCAGGGGGGTTTTCAGCTGCGGAGGGAAGAGGTCGGTGAAGGAATTCGAACTGTGCAAGAATCCAAAGGATTATCCATTCTTCGATTCTGTTCATCTGACAGAGGCGGCAAACAAGCAGTTCGCTCAGCTGCTCTGGAGCGGTAGAGTCCGGATGTTACCGGGCTTTACAATTTGGAAACTCTGTTCAAGATGTCTTATTGAACCATTTTGTGATCTGTCAAATGATCTGAATGACTGAACAAATGGGTGTCAAACCAAACTTCCTGTGTAGGAGTATGGATCAGCCAGTGCCTGAATCAAAAAAAGTTCAGGTGTCTACCCTGAGCTCAAGTACTCAAGCAGCATGTAACCCTCATGTCAATTCGCCGGTCCTATAAACATTCGTTGGTCGCACTTAAGCCAGCCCAATGAAGCGGCAAGGCACCATCTTATGACCGATTATATGCCGACTTCCGTGGACCGAACGCCACAAACAAATGCCCTCCATCTGTGATTTCGCAGAGAAATGAGAAATTTGAAGAGCTGCAACTTAGATCTTGAACTTTTTCCTGGAAGAATGTTGCAGATACGTGCCTTAGCCGCCCATGCATATTGCACCAGGATAACCATAAAGAAAAGCAGCATCCAATCTGTAACGTAATGACTCAATTTTGGGAAAAATTATCCAAAAAGTCATAATCTTAATGTAGTCTTATCAATTCAATCATAAATCTTTTAATTGTGTCAATCGAATTTTGAACATTTTTCTTGTTTGTCAATTGAGTCCATCCGATTAATTTTGATCGAAAATCGACGGGATGCCAACCATTCTACATGGATATTTTTTTCTTTTTCTTTTTATCTTTTTTTTTTTTAAGCTGTGGCCATCGAGTGTGCCTTGCCAGCCACAAAGCAAAGAACAAGTACAGGAAAAGAAAAGAAATTACAAAAAACTAAATTATTACTAAAAATTCTCCCCGTTAGTGCCGGTTGTGTCACGTAAAATGATCGGCGTTCACTTAAGTAATTTCATGTCAAAATTGGCTTGATCGACTCAATTGACAAAATGTGAAAAAGTTTATGACTCAATTCGTTAAAGTGGAGTAGGTTTATGACTTTTGAGACAATTTTCGTCACAACTTGTTATTCATGAGTTAGCGGAATTTCAATTGTAGACAGTAAACTTTGATTTATGATGGCTCGATGCACTGAAGTTTCGAGAGTTATCCCAAGCATTTTGATCATAATTCAACCACTTTTCCGGGGAATATGCTAACATGAAGCCCACGTGGCGATGACAGGGCATCCAAGGAAAATGCCCACGTGTCCACCACGTTAACAATTCCCAAATAAATTAATCGGATTTCTCCCTTTGTTTTACCTAGGGGAGCCAACTCATTTTGTGTCATTGGGCTGGTTACGAGTGAGCATGAGCCGAGCAGATAACTTCTAGCTCTAGACCCTAAAATTAATTATGTTATAATCGATTTTAAATTTTTAGAACTTGAAACCTATCATGTTTGCTCGAAAACCTATTTTGAAACCTACCATATTTTCTCGATTAGGTTCCAAGGTCTACCCGAGAATCTTTTTTTTTTTTTTTCAGCAAAATGATATTTTTTTTTGTCAAATAGAAAAATAATACAAGTAGCAATAAAACAATTTAAAGTAAAATATGAATAATAAAACTCACTATCCACCAAAATCAACAATCTCTAGTATGAGCAATAAAAATTATAATTCACCAAAAATAGAGAAGGTGAGGCGAGCGAGACTTCGGGTATTTTTTTAACAGGAGCTAAAAATCGGTTCCAAAACCGGTCCAATTCCTAAGTACTTGGAATTGAGAACCGGCCCTGATTCCAACCGGCTCCCAAAATTTAGAATCGATTCTTAGATCGATTTGAATAGGAACCGATTTCCGAACATGTATTTCGAGTGGTCCGATCTAGGTTCCCTGATAAACCGAGTCCAGTTGCATTCCCCTAGTGTTGGTGTCCACTATTGACGTTATTTTGCGTCGTTGTTAGGGGTGGGCAGTGGTCATGGCTAGACCCCGGAAACGGATCGGTCGGATTCCTATAGAAAACATTCGATCTTAGGTCCAAAAAATGGGGAACCGACAATGTGTGGACCAATTCTAGGATCGGGGTGTTGAACCGGAGCGGACCAATTTCAAGTTTCAAAATCTTGGAACCGACCCCATGCGGGTAGGATCCAAGTTTCGGGGTTGGATCGGCCCATCCTCGGAATCGCCCACCCCTATCCGTTGCCAAGATTATCCGTGTGTTAACAAATCGTTCTGTTGAGTGAAAATGTTTGCCGCACTTGTTGATTTTGAGTGAGACGTATTGGCATGGTTACGGACTAAGAATTTTCTAGACAAAGCTCGATTCGTGTTCGAGTCAAACGTTTTTTTTGTGGACGTCAAGAATTAACCAATGACAATTTAGCTGTGACCGTCTTTTGCTCCAAACGACGAGGATAAGAGAGGAATTAGACACCATTGACGGAGATCTTAGAAAAGCTTCAACGAAACAGGTCTTATTCACGTGAGCCTTTGTTCTTTTGTGAGCTAAGCCTTTGCTTGCTCCTCCTCCAAATCAATGCTTTCCCTCGTACGTCACCGGTGGCGTCATTTTTCCCAAACGTCATGGGGACACTCTTAAATTGTCAAGAATCCTGGCAGTGGCCGGGCCGTTGTCTTCTTGTGGGCGAGTTCCGACCAGAGTGAACTGAAGAGGCCAACCGTTGACCGCCGTTCTTCAGAGAGTCCACGTCACTGTGCTCATATGTCAAATCTCGGATTCCGAGAATATGTAATATAATAGGAATATCTATTAACACTTTTTTTCTTTTAAGAACCTGGGGTACCTAGACTCATCAAATTTACTTTAACGTATAAATTGGATTTTGTAGAATGCCTCTTGCGCCTTCTTTTCACACGCGGAAGTCAAAGCCAAGTCATCTTCGCGGATAGCCATGCACGTGCTTTATGGCATGTGCACGTGATCATATCACCCAACAATTGTCACATAATTGACACCCATGATGTTGTTGAAATAAGTGAGAACCATGATGTAAACTTAATGTTCAGAATAACAAAAGTACCCTTTGGAAGGGGACAAGCCTAGTGGGATGACATGGGGTGAAATTAGTATTTCTCACTTCATTGGGGGGCCGAAAATAATAGGAAAACAAAAAGCCATGGTCCGTTGAGGTTGTATAAATTCAGAACCGAACCGAAACGGAGAAGAACCGAGAGCGGCGAATAGTTTAGAGTGAAAAACTCGGACGCACCCACTCAGCTCGCCAACCGCTGCCGTCACTCTCGCCTGCAGACATGGCGAAGCGGGGCTGCTCCTGCATGTTCTACGCTGCAGCGTTCCTGTGGGCGCTCCTGCTCGGCCCAGCCGTATGCTCTGCCATGAAGCACAACACTCTGTTCGTGTTTGGAGACTCCCTCTTCGACCCCGGCAACAACCAGTACGTGAACGCCACTCCCGGCGGCATGGCCACTTCCCTGCCTTATGGAGAGACCTACTTCAAGCACGCCACCGGCCGGCTCTCCGACGGTCGCCTGGTCCCCGACTTCATCGGTACAGAAAACAGAAACACTTCTCACCAGACCAATCGTTCCTTTTCAGTTCTTCTGGGGATGGCGCTATGTCCAGTCCATTTAGGGAAATAGCAATTTTTTCCCCGATTAAACGAAACAGCACACGTGACGGCATCATAGGCCATAAATTTTTGGCAGAATTTCACTTGATATGTCTATGGACAATTTATTGTGTTGTCTTGAATGTGCAGCTGAGTTTGCTAAGCTGCCTATTCTTCCGCCATATTTGCAACCGGGGACCCAAAATTTGACCGACGGAGCTAACTTCGCGTCGGGTGGAGGCGCTGTTCTGCCCAGCGACCATCCCGGACCTGTGAGTAAATTGTAATGCAGCTTTACTATAGTCTTATGTAATGTGCATAGATACTTAATTTACTGTAGACTTGGTATTAATCTCGCCTAACTTGAATTTGAATCAGATTAATTTGGGAAAGCAACTGGGCTACTTCAAGGAAGTGGTGAAATCGCTGAGAGCGAAGCTAGGCGATGCCGGGGCCAAAATGGTCCTCATGAGAGCCGTCTATCTGTTCAGCATTGGAGGGAACGACTACTTTCGCCTCTACAGCACAAAACCAAGCGTCACTCAATCGTACCGCCGCGAATACGTATCGATAGTTGTCGGCAACATCACCTCGGCTCTCAAGGTAACCGCAGCTCGCTGTTTAGGTCCATAGAGCAGATTAAGAGATGGACAAGCAAATACAAAGAATCGATGAACTGATCTGTCGCTCTGATTCCATGTAAAACCAGGCGGCCAGCTGATTGCGCAGACAATTCTAATCTTTCTTAGTACTTAGCATGTTGTAATGGATGTTGTGATCCATCAAATGCAGGAAATTTATGGGCTCGGAGGACGAAAAATCGCGTTCCAGAATGCAGGGCCTCTGGGCTGTGTGCCAAGCATGAGAGCCAGGAGCAACGGAACTGGCTGTGTGGAGGAACTGCAAGCTCATGCCAGACTTCACAACCGAGAGCTCGCAATCGCCCTCAGCAAGTTGAAGATCGAGTTGCCGGGATTCGAGTATTCGATCTTTGATTACTACAACTCGCTCAAAGACCGGATCTTTAACCCTTCCAAATATGGTTAGGTGCCAGGACCCAATGTTCCATCCCATCATCACATTGCTTATGGCTCAGGACTCATTTATGACTCTGCATTTCTTCTCTGTCCCTTGTTTGTGAAGGCTTCAAGGACGGGCAGGCAGCGTGTTGCGGCTCTGGACCATACCGAGGATCGAGCTGCGGGGGGACGCAGAAATATGAGGTGTGTAGTGACCCGAGCGAGTACATTTGGTTCGACGGCGGGCACACGACGGAGGCCGCCAATTACCAGCTGGCGCAACTTATATGGAGCGCGGCGGCGCCTATCACAGGGCCTTCCAACGTGAGGCAACTATTCGCACATTAGTATAAGGACGTCTCGGATGTCATCGCCTTCGGCAGATTTGTCGGCGACCGAGATTAGCTTGGATATATGTGTTTAGTGCCATCTCCGCCTGTTGATGATGATTTAGAGCATCTTGTGTAATCGATGTTGCTTCTATAGTGTGGTTTATGCCTCATGGCTTTCTCTATATTTTGTTGTGATGAAGAGCCAAAGGGAACGGACATAGTACACGCTTGATTTTGCAGACCGAAATTTCATTCATCCTTACGAAACTGGTAAGATATTGGTGCAAAATGGAAGGGCATAACTGCCCGCATATATATATCAAGTAAAGGGAATTGACCAAATTTTATGGACACTCCATGTATTTTGTAATCTCTCTTGTCGGGATGTCGAACTCTCGGCCGTTCCAATGGCAATCAAACGTTGGTCGGCAATGGCAAGTGCTGCAGAGGCGGTGGGGTGACAAAAATAACCGAACCGAACCAAACCGAAAGCTTCGGGTATTTTTTGTTCGGGTCTCTTTCAGATAAGGTGATAACTGAAGAACGGGTATCATTACGGTTTCGGCATACCCGAACCAAACTACATTCCAAAGACCTTGAAACATCCCAAAATGTCTCCTTCTCTCTTGTCAAACGAGTATCATTACCGATTCGATCTAGTTCAAGTGATTCCTGGTTCTTTTGCACCTCCCTGATCGCCAGTGACATTGGGGATAAGGGAAAAGATGATGGTCACAGAGAAATGGTAAAGGAAGGAGGAGAGAAATGGGTATTAATTACATAGAGTAGTGTTAAGATGAAGAAGAAGGAGGAGGAGGCGCGCCAAAAAAAAAAGACAAAAAACAAAAAGTACCTAACTGAATCGTGTTTTCGGTTCGGTCTTACTCAATTCGGGTTACGGTTCGGGACACAAGAAGTGTGCCACCTTTCATGTTCTGTTCAATTCATGCGTCATCGATACCCGAATCGAACCAAATAATTGATATCCCTAATTTGTGATCATATGTATGCTCGAAAATAAAGGATTTCTCGTAAGTCGAGGTAATTTTTGTGATGAGATTTAATATGAGTCGGCCTGTTAAATTGATCATATGTCAACCATTTTCAATTTCAAACCAAATCGAACCGAAAATCAAATGAAGTTAATTCAAAGAATAATTAAAACCATCGAAGTATGTTGTCCATTATCTCTTTGCAAAGATCCCGATGGGATATTGGTGCGAAAAGGAAAAGCATAACTTAGCTATTGTTAGGCCACTGCATTGTATCGAGTGCACCCAATGCACGCGAACAAAATTCAAGTGCACCGTAATATTGTTAGGTGATGCGATTTCACTTGAAACTTACCTCATTCGTTGCATGTGAATTTGGCTTGCAAGCATTACGAGCACCTAAGATTTTTCGTTGCATTGATGTTGTTAGGATTATCCCACATCGATTATAAAAGGAATTAGTGATCGATTTATAAGTGTGAAGGAAAATTCCATCCTTTGAACTAGTTTTTTAGATGAGAGAGACCTAACACTACCCAACACCGATATAATTTTAATTTTCCCTATTTGTACTCCTTTTAATAATTTTATTATTTATTATATTATTTTTTATTTTTAAAATTTTTTCTCTTTTTATTTTTGTTTTATTTTTTTGTTCTTTTCCCTTTTTCTTGGTAGGTTGTCGACCACGGCATTGGCCGACGATCGGCCATGAGCAAGCTCGAGCTCGCCTAGATGGGGTGACCCCGAGGTCTCCGGTCCGTGGGGAGCTCGAGCCCGATTGAGAAGAAGGTAAAAAAGAAAAGGAAAAAACAAAAATTGAAAAATATTGCAAAAATTCAAAATGTTTTTTTTAAAACATGTAAAATGAGAAATGAATGTGAAGAAATAGATGAAGGAAAGACGAGGGAAAAGGATTCCTCTCTTCAAAAAGAAGAAATCATTTTCCCCATTCTTCGAGTTGTTTTTTTAAGAGTAAAAAGCATTTTCCTTTGCTGATCTATTTTTCATAAAATGAACGCCAAAAAATTTAAAAGATATTTTCTATTAATGATGAGTCGATCATTCGAAGGAGTAAATTTACATCTCAAACTAAATCTATTCAGAATCAGTTGCCACGTAAGCTGATCTAATTTTTTTTTTTCCTGATGAAAAAAAAATGGAGGGCTGATCTAATTTCGTTAACACGGGGGGCTAATCTAATTCAAACGCGCATTTACCAAAAAATGGGAGGTCCATCACGCGCATCAATGTGCTAGAATTTCCCTTTCTTTCCCGCCAGGATCAGGTGGGTCCCCCCTGAATTATGACGCAAGTGACGTCGTTGATGACATCGCTTTTATGGCCTTTTGGGACCCACTCTAGTCAACGAAAACGCGTGAAATGAAGCCGTTGATTCACCGACGCGCGCTTTTATTCTCTCTTTCTTTTTTCTTTTTTTCTTTTGAACTTCATCTTCCATTAGATTCGAACAGCGTAAAAATGAAATATAACGGATTAAGCAAATTTACTCGGATCGGCCATTTTCGACCCGGCCCGACTTGACACACTCATTTGACGGATCTAAAGATGATTTATATACAGGGAGATTTTCTTCCGTGGCCCTAGGTTATACGACCGATTCATTTACAACTATCGATTTTGCCGCGTGTCAGTGGCCGCCCCATGATGTCGCCGATTATGAAGCACTCCAGGTCCAGGACCAGGCAATCACCAACCTTGTATAAGTCTCAGAAGCTCACTTGGGGACCAGCAACGTTTAGGTTTAGAAGAGGCTCACTGGTGGTAAACATGGCCGGTTCCATGAAACCGCCGGTTCCGGTTCCGGTTCCGGTTCGGTTCCGGTTCCGTGAAACCGCTGGGTTCGGTTACGGTTTCACCTTTTTAGGACCCGAGGCGGCCATTGAAGGGCCGGTTTCGGGTTTGGAACCGCCGGTTCAGGTCGATTCATGTTTCGGTTCGGAATCGCGGTCCCTGGCCCAATAATTTCTTTTTCCTCTTGGTCTCCATCTTTTTTTTTTTTTAAACGGGTTGGAACCGGCCCGTAACCGCCGATTCCGTGCCGGTTCCTGCTATTTACAAACCTGGAACCGACCCACGAGGCCCGGTTCCGGTTCGAAACCGTGAGCCCGATCAACGGGTCGATTTTGAGCTGGTTTCGGATCTACACTTCCATTTGGCCATATCTACTCACCGGTGACTGGCCTCCCCAGATGCAACGAAAGCCATCCTCTTTCTCGTGTTCTCACCAGAAAAGAACGCAGACAAACGTCGCAGTCGACCCATCTCCTGCGTTCCCACTCTTCGAAAAATTCAAACTTGATGTAACGTGGGGGTGTGTGGTTGAGGCATGCGCGCACGTGAGCTCATGGGAAGGGTCCCAAAATTTGCATCTTGGAATCCCACTCGAAATTTACAGGCATCTACGTGGAACTTGGAACGATGGCTTTGATCGATTTGATTCCGTAAAAGATTCATTAGATTTGGCGGCAACAACTAATTTTTCTTTTCCACGTTAGTAGATTTCATAGGAGCTTTTGTTTTTCCATTAACAGATGTATCGGGAGTTTCGAGTATATAAACTAGAGCAAAAAACGATATCAAATAATCGGTCTCGCGATCATTTTCGGATACTTTTATTTTCACGGGAAAATGCTTCCTCTAAGAAAGAATGCATGTCTAATCCGCTTAGCTCGCACTGTTCTTTTCAGATGTATCCTCGAATTTGTAATTCACGTGATCAATCTCTTCGATTTCGGCAAAGTAATGCTCATCTATCTTTAGATGTTAATCTAAAATGCGATGAGAAGGACTCTGTTCCACTGTGGACATTCGATTTGTGTCGATCATACCATAGGAACCACAATTTTTAGGTACGATTGAGCCAATTTTTTGAATAGCTTTTTATTCAATGGCGAAAATTAATTATTTCAACGTAAGAATTTTTTGCCTACAACTATCGACATGTCCTTGTCCTCACTAGATTGCGATGTCGGCTTCGTCCAATAATTTCTCGCCAAGTGGACACGGACCTACTAGGACTCATGTGGTTTCTAGTTTCTATCCTCCAACTGCAAAATTACTTTTTAGACCATGGCCCCGTATCGACTGGATATCCCTTTTGGTGCCGTAAAGTAACTCTGCCTTTAGCTAGCAATTCGCCACTCAAAATGACCATGCTTCATATGGATAGTTTCCGCTCCCTCTTCCTCGCATTGTCTTCCTGCTGCGCAATCCTCCTGCTTCCCCCGAGCGGCCGCGCTGAGCTGCCGGAGAACCACGTCGCGTTCTTCATCTTCGGGGACTCGCTCTTGGATTCGGGGAACAACATTTACCTGAATGGCAGCGGCGGGCCTGATTCCTTGCCCTATGGAGAGACCTTCTTCAAGCGCCCGACCGGACGAGTCTGCGACGGGCGGATCGTTCCGGACTTTATATGTAAGAGTTGCTCCTGCTAATACGTTTCCCCTTCTTTGCCCCCCTTGATTCTATTTTGCCACATGACTACCGCTAGTGACGAATGCGAACTCGAATGATGTGATCCTTTATTTTCTTTGGCAACAGCTGAATATGCAAAGCTTCCATATATCAAACCATACTTGGAGCCCGGGTTCACCGACTACACCGACGGGGTGAATTTCGCATCTGCCGGAGCCGGCGTTCTCCCGGAAACTCATCCAGGAACTGTAAGACATCTGCACTTCTCACCGTGCTATTCCGGTTAAGATGTGAAGCTGTTCGTTTTCTGGTTTTTCTGGATGCGATATTCGTTGGACAAGTGAATTGCCTCTGACGGGTTGTTTGATTGGCTTTGATCAGCTATACTTTAAGCTGCAACTGAACTATTTCGAGGAGGTCGTGAAGGGGTTGAAGCGACAATTAGGCGACGCCGATGCCCACAAGTTGCTCTCAAAGGCGGTCTATCTGTTCAGCATCGGAGGGAACGATTACAATGCCATTCAGAACAATCCCAAAGCAACTGCATCTTTCAGGAAAATGTACATGACCATGGTCCTGGGCAATTTCACAGCGGGGATCAAAGTATAGGACCATCCTCTACTAACCCGATTTCATTCCTCGAAAAGAGTATGGGAACTAACAAGAAGCTGTTTTTTGTTGATGATGATGTTGCAGCAAGTCTATGCACATGGAGGGAGGAAATTCGCCTTCCAGAATGTAGGGCCGATCGGGTGCATGCCGGCCACTCGAGCATCGTCTGGGTCCAAGGGATGCTTGCACGACCCGACCGTGATAGCGAAGATGCACAACATAGCCCTGTCAAGACTGCTGAAGAGGATTGAGCAGGGGCTACCGGGATTCAAATACGCCCTGTTCGATTACTACACTTCCCTCACCATGAGGACTCTATATAGCTCGAAATTCGGTAAGTCCCCAAACCCAAGTCCTCTAAATTCAAACCCGCCATCGAAATCCAAGACGTGGAACAACCGATTCGGATCAAAGCATGATCACCTAGCATAATTCACATTGAATTGGACAATTCGTGGGTCTCATCTTTGGTGCAGATGTTTTGCTGATGTTCTTGAAATTAACTGGGGATGCTCTTGTTTGGTTGCAGGGTTCAAGGTTGGGATGAGTGCGTGCTGCGGAAGCGGTCCGTACAACGGGCAATTCTCATGTGGGAAAAAGAATGGCACGACGAGTGGTTACACTCTGTGCAGCGACCCAAGCGAGTATGTGTGGTTCGACGCCGCTCATCCGACCGAGACGGCCAACAGGCAACTCGCATCTCTGCTGTGGGACGGACCCTTTCGCACCGTCAGGCCTTACAATATGAAGATGTTCTTCGAAATGCCATAGTAGTTGTTGTTTCATGTCCTATGTTCTTGTCTACGATTTTTGAGACTCTTTGAGTAATAAAACGCATAGTTTCCCCGCGGTATTGCTGGTGCGCGATGTCTGCAAAGTCGGGTCTGATGGATTCTCGTTGTCGTCCCGTAAATCTGAGTCGAGGTCCCATGTTAGACAAAGAATCGCCCCGGTCACACGTCACGGTCGAGTGATGTTGTGGAGTCCCATAAACATTGATGGAAATGGAATGGTTCACTTCATCTCTGAAATCAAAATGAAAATCAATACTAATATCGTAAGTGATTGCCCGAGGCTGAATCTTTCACGATGGCGCAGGCCTTCCTCCCTTAAGCACAGTCGAGACCCAACAAGAAAATCGGGCAGAGCGAGCTTGAAGCTTCCGGTCGGCAAGAGCGAAGTAACAGTGCTCTTTGATTTTGACACACTTCCTCTTCCCACGTCCGCTGCATTGCCGGTGGGAACGGGCGATCCGGCTTCTCGAGAAAACCGGGATGGCGGGCAGTTTAGGCAATCTCTACGGCAGGTTCAAGAATCTGAACGAATGTAAATCGAACTTTCCAAGAAATGAGTATAACTCAAGGAGAAAGATGGTCTGACAGGCTCCCCGGCCTTTCCGGATGCAATGAAGCCATCTTTTCTTGGGTTCTCACCATAAAAAAAAAAAAAAAAGGATCCAATCACGACTCGAGTAGAGACAAAGTCGATCCAGTTGACCATCTACTGCATGCCCACCATACATTCAACTCGATGAAAACATCGATGCTGTTGAGACTAAGGGCCACGTGAGCGCATGAGAAGTGTCCCCAACAATGGATTTTGGAGCCACATGTAAAAACAATGAACTAGTAAGAAGAGATCGAGTGGCAATTGCCAATAAGTACTTTGTGTTTCACTGATAAAATTTTTGCACATACATCGGCTATGCAGTGTGGTGTCTTTATATAATACAAGCTAGAGCTACAGAATCAATGAAGGACACAATCATGATCTCTTCACTTTGGAAAGAATTGATCTTGATTGATGAGTAATTGGTGAAGAGATCACGGCTGATTGAGATTGTGCTTGATGCGCAAGCAATGGAGAGATTGTGGCCGTTTGAGATTGTAATTGATGAGTAAATGATGGAGAAATTGTAGTTGAATCGGGACACGTCATCGTTTCCTTTGACACCCTCCCGCAAGGCGATGTGGCGGAACGCATAGTGAGCTTGGATTGTAGAAGTCGAAATCGAGCCATGGAGAGCCCTTTGGTGAAGATATCGGCAGGTTGATCGGTAGTGGAAATACACTCGAACATGGAGTTGATTTTTAGTGACCCCGTTCTCGCACAAAGTGGTAATCAATTTCCATGTGCTTTATCCGAGCATGAAAGATGCGATTCCCTATTAAATAGATGGCTAACATGTTGTCACACCAAAGAACCAAAGGGCCTTCCCAAGAGACATCGAGATCACGGAGGAGAGCTTCAATCCAAATGAGTTCGGCGGTTGTGTCGGCTAAGCTTTTGAATTCGGCCTCTGTGCTAGATCGGGTGACAATCTGTTGCTTATAGGAACACCACGAGATGAGATTTGAGCCGACGAATATGCTAAAACAGCCAATTGATCATCTAGTGTCATGGTCCCCAACCTAACCTCGCATTTGAAAAAGCATGAAGATGAAAATTGCAGCTGTGGGTAAAGAGTATGCCATGGTGCTGCGTGCCGCGAACGAAGCACAATATGCGTTTGACAAACCGCCAATGGACCTCCGTGGGTGCATGCATGAACCGGTAGGCGGTATTGACAGCGAAGGCGATGTCGGGCCGAGTGAGAGTAAGACACTGCAATGCGCCCACGGTACAATGATAAAGTGTCGGGTCCGAGAATAGCTCGCCACAATGGGTAGATGGAATATCCGAGCCCGCTACACATGGGGTGGCAATAGGCTTCACATCCCGCATTTTTGCTCGGGCAAGAAGATTCGTTGCATTTTTTGTCCGGTGAGGAAGAATACCATCGAAGTGTGTTGTAGTTCAATCCCAAGAAAATAATGGAGATTACCCAAGTCTTTATGGCAAATTCCTTTTGTAGAGACTCTACGAGAGCGAGACAATGGTCTTTAGGGGATCCTGTAAGAATGATCTCGTCCACATAGACGAGCGAGGAAGATATTGTATTAGGCTGCATACAATATGAATAGTGATGAGTCGGCGGTAGAAGCTACAAAACCAATTGAGACGAGAAAAGTACTCACGTTGGTGCTAGGCAGGGTGCTAGGCACGGGTGCTTGTTTCAAGCCATAAAGAGATCGTTTCGGGCGGTAGGCATGATGAGGATGGTAGGGATCAATGAAACTTGGCGGTTGATCCATGAATATTTCTTCAGTGAGATGACCATGGAGGAAAGCATTCTTAACATGTAGTTGCCAGAGTTGCCAACCCCGTGAAAATGTAACCGTGAGAATCGTGCGAACCGTGGCA
The DNA here is from genome assembly GCA_021437795.1 of Rhodamnia rubescens. Lineage (NCBI taxonomy): Eukaryota > Viridiplantae > Streptophyta > Magnoliopsida > Myrtales > Myrtaceae > Rhodamnia > Rhodamnia rubescens. The sequence continues at coordinate 1,067,001 of JAILYA010000046.1, forward strand.
TGTTTCACCACCGAATTGAAGGCTTCATCATAGTTGAGTCCCCGCTGTTGATGAAAGCCCTTTGCGATTAATATGGCCTTGTAACGTTCAAAAGAGCCATTTGCATGAAGCGTGACCCAAAAGACCCATTTGCGGCCAATGGGTTTACAATGCTAAGGAGATGGTACAAGCTCCCATGTCTCGATTTTTTAGTAGTACGGTGTACTCTTCGACTATAGCTGCCCGCCAATTCGAGTCTTTTACCGCCTCACTATAACAATATGGTGGGGATGGGACCGCTACCGAAGTGGCGAGTGCATAGGTGTGATCCTTTTGTACATGTCGGCGAGGAACGGTGTTGTCTCGAAGTCCGATCACCATGGTATGGGCGGGTGGCGCCGGTTGTGGTGGTGGATCGCTAGCCTACTTGGATTGTGGTCGTGGGATAATTTCGGTGGCATGAGAGGGCACTTCGGTTGTAGTTGGAGAGATACGAGTAGGAGGTGGTGGGATTGCTTGAGTATAGGTGTCGACATGAGGGATGCATCGGTCCTCGGCTCCCGCATATATGAATTATCAAGTTGTAAACGCGTCAATGGGGGAGCATAAAGAGCTAACTCCAATGATGCTAATGGGGACACATTTACGTCGGTGACGGGACCAAAGCAAATGGAAAAATAGTCTCATGAAAAATGGCATCTCGCAATCGTATAGAACCGTCGTTGTTGTAGAGAATAACAACAAGTTGATCAACCGTCGAGACGGATTATTTGTGACGTGGTGTGTTTCACCGAAATCTAGATACCATAGGTTCGAAAAAACTGATGGCGGTGGTGGAATTTCAGCAATATGGAGCTGTGGTGCCAAATTTAAAGATTGGGATGGAGGCCCACGATCACGCCACATATTGGCTCGGTGGCCAAAGCGATTGCAAAGTTAACATTGAACATTGCCATTTCTTTGATTCCTGTAGTTGCTTGCATTTAGTGAGTAATTTGAGGCTGAATTTTGCGGGCCAAAGTGCTACTCACTTCACGGAAGTTGTTGCGCGGGCCGTTGTAACCCGTCCACGCGAGAAGGGACCTGTTGTGGTTCTTGTTGTGCTTGTCTACATCATGAACGTTGCTTTGGAGGGGAGATAATGGGCTCAAGCAAGTCAAACCTTGCCTCATAAGCCTAGAGTAGCCCATATAGAAACTCATGTGTAAGGGATTGGTACCGACTTTGAACGGAGATCGATCTTGCTAAACTTTGATATTCCACTCTGAGCCCCATAAACAAGTGAGTTTGATATTCTTGTGAAGAGATGTTCTCACTAATCGAGGCAAGTTGATCAACAAGGAAGGCCGCTTGTTGAAGATATTCCCGATTGTTTGATTTCCCTTGCGGAGAATCGAAGTTGCATTCGTAGATATGTGGCATGGGCATTGTTACATGCCGCATATGATTGAGCTAAGAAGGATCATACAACTACTAAAGAGTCCAAATTGGAGAGCTGTGCAATAATGTTGTCGGCTATGGAATTGAGAATCCACCCGAGGGCAATTTGATCTCGGGTAAACCATGTTTCATATGCTTGGATTTGGTGAACTTTTGATGACACCATTCTCGCTAATTTCGATGATAGAGTGTGGAGGGCATGGCTCGGTTCCGTCCACAATTGATAGGAGTCGACCGGCTCGAAGAAAGGGGACGAGGCGTGCCTTTCGTATGATGAAATTGTCTTCGGTTAATTTGATACCAACCGCAAGACATGCGATTGATCCTAATGAACCTTCCGTGGGACGAAGGAGAGGACATGGTGGGATAGCATTCTTGATGAGGTCTATTGGATTAGCAACAATTGGAATTGGGTTGCTTGTTGCTTGAATGTTAGCGGTAGCGTTTGGGGAAAGTGGGGTGATGGATGAATTTGATTCGTTTGTCATTTATGCTTTCGCACTATATGGCTATGATACCATGTAAAAACAATGAACTAGCAAGAAGAGATTGAGTGGCAATTGCCAATAAGTACTTTGTGTTTCACCGATAAGATTTTTGTACATACATCGGCTATGCGGTGTGGTGTCTTTATATAATACAAGTTAGAGCTACGGAATCAATGAAATACACAATCATGATCTCTTCTCTTTGAAAAGAATTTATCTTGATTAATGAGTAATTGGTGGAGAGATCGCAGCTGAATGAGATTGTGCTTGATGGGCAAGCAATGGAGAGATTGCGGCCGTCCGAGATTGTGATTGATGAGCAAATGATGGAGAAATTGTAGATGAATCGGAATACGTAATCGTTTCCTTTGACCCCGCATTCGACAATCACAGGAAGCTACATCGGTTTAGGAATTGTCCTCATTCTTTACATTAGTGAAAAACAACGTCGTAATTAGTGCAAATTCATTTGTCATTTATGCTTTCGGACGATATGGCTCTAATACCATGTAAAAACAATGAACTAGCAAGAAGAGATTGCGTGGCAATTGCCAATAAGAACTTTGTATTTCGGTGATAAGATTTTTGTACATACATCGGCTATGCAGTGTGGTGTCTTTATATAATACAAGTTAGAGCTACGGAATCAATGAAAGACACGATCATGATCTCTTCTCTTTGGAAAGAATTTATCTTGATTAATGAGTAATTGGTGGAGAGATCGCAGCTGAATGAGATTGTGCTTGATGGGCAAGCAATGGAAAGATTACGGCCGTCCGAGATTGTGATTGATGAGCAAATGATGGAGAAATTGTAGATGAATTAGAACACGTAATCGTTTCCTTTGACCCCGCATTCGACAATCACGGGAAGCTACATCGTTTAGGAATTGTCCTCATTATTTACATTAGTGAAAAACAACGTCGTAATTAGTGCAAATTCATTTGTCATTTATGCTTTCGCACGATATGGCTCTAATACAATGTAAAAACAATGAACTAGCAAGAAGAGATTGAGTGGCAATTGCCAATAAGTACTTTGTATTTCATTGATATGATTTTGTACATACATTGGCTATGCAGTGTGGTGTCTTTATATAATACAAGTTAGAGCTACATAATCAATGGAAGACACAATCATGGTCTCTTCTCTTTGGAAAGAATTTATCTTGATTAATGAGTAATTGGCGGAGAGATCGTAGCTAAATGAGATTGTGCTTGATGGGCAAGCAATGGAGAGATTGCGGCCGTCTCGAGATTGTGATTGATGAGCAAATGATGGAGAAATTGTAGATGAATCGGGACACGTAATCGTTTCCTTTGACACCGCATTCGACAATCACATGAAGCTACGTCGGTTTAGGAATTGTCCTCATTCTTTACATTAGTGAAAAACAACGTCGTAATTAGTGCAAATTCGTTTGTCATTTATGCTTTCGCACGATATGGCTCTCGATACCATGTAAAAATAATGAACTAGCAAGAATAGATTGAGTGGCAATTGCCAATAAGTACTTTGTGTTTCATCGATAAGATTTTTGTACATACATCGGCTATGCGGTGTGGTGTCTTTATATAATACAAGCTAGAGCTACGGAATCAATGAAAGACACAATCATGATCTCTTCTCTTTGGAAAGAATTTATCTTGATTAATGAGTAATTGGTGGAGAGATCGCAGCTGATTAAGATTGTGCTTGATGCGCAAGCAACGGAGAGATTGCGGCCGTCTGAAATTGTGATTGATGAGCAAATGATGGAGAAATTGTAGATGAATCGGGACACGTAATCGTTTCCTTTGACACCGCATTCGACAATCACATGAAGCTACGATCGGTTTAGGAATTGTCCTCATTCTTTACATTAGTGAAAAACGGCGTCGTAATTAGTGCAAATTCTGAACTAAGCAAGCACAAAGTGATTCTATAAATAGTACCACTTGGTCCTAAATTCATATCAACCGTCTCCTTTAGGTGCTCCAAAGCAATTCTGCCATTTTAGCATTCAACATTCGAAAGTGAATATTGCTTCACATGGATAGCTTCAGCTCACTCTTCTTCCTCACATTATCCTTCAGCACAATCCTCCTGCTTCCGCCGAGCTGCCACGGCAAGCTGCCGGAGAACCACATGGCATTCTTCATCTTCGGGGACTCGCTCTTGGACGCAGGGAACAACATTTACCTAAATGGCAGTGGCAAGGCTGATTCCTTTCCCTATGGAGAGACCTTCTTCAAGCACCCGACGGGACGGCTCTGCGACGGACGTATCGTTCCTGACTTCATATGTGAGAATTGCTCCTGCAAAAAATACTTCCCTTTGCCCCCTAGATTCTATTTTGCCACGTTATTAGTTCTAGCGAAGCTTTCAAAAGAAGAAAATGCAGCTTGTTCCTGAAATGCGACAGCTAATTATGTGATGCTTTCTTTTCCTGATACAGGTGAACATGCAAAGCTTCCATACATCAAACCGTACTTGGAGCCTGGTTTCACTGACTACACCAACGGGGTCAATTTCGCGTCTGCAGGAGCCGGCGTTCTCCCGGGAACTGGTCCTGGAACTGTAAGACGTGCACTTTTCACGGTGCTATTCTGGTTTGATGTAAAGTCGTTCTCTTTTTCAAAAAATAAGTATTGAACAACTCTATTATCTCTGATGTATTGTCTTGTTGGCTTTGATCAGCTGTACTTTAAGCTGCAACTGAACTATTTCGAGGAGGTAGTGAAGGGGTTAAAGCAACAACTAGGCAATGCCGATGCCCACAAGTTGCTCTCGAAGGCGGTCTATCTGTTTAGCATCGGAGGCAACGACTACGGATCCATTCCAAACAATACCAAATCAACTGCATCTTTCAGGAAAAATGTACATTACCATGGTCCTGGGAAATTTCACACTGGGGATCAAAGTATATGACCAGGCTCTACTAACCCAATTTCATTTCTTGGAATTCGAAAAGAATTCGGGAACTGAAATGAAGCTATTTTTATGGCTGATATTGCAGCAACTGTATGCACGTGGAGGGAGGAAATTCGCCTTCCAGAACGTCGGGCCGGTCGGTTGCATGCCAGCCGCTCGAGCCTCGTCCGGGTCCGAGGGATGCTTGCACGACCCAACCGTGATAGTGAAGATGCACAACATAGCCCTGTCGAGACTGCTGAAGAGGATCGAACAGGGGCTACCGGGATTCAAATACGCCCTGTTCGATTACTACACTTCCCTCACCATGAGGACTATATATAGCTCGAAATTCGGTGCGTCTCCATCCCCAAGTCCTCTAATTTGAACCCATCATCGAAATTCAAGAGGATCATTGAATTGGACAATTCATGTGTCCTCTTCTTTGGTACAGAAATTTGCTGATGTTCTTGCAATATATATGACGCTTTTGTTTGGTGCAGGGTTCAAGGATGGGAAGACTGCTTGCTGTGGGAGTGGCCCATACAATGGCCAATTGTTCTCATGTGGGAAAAAGAATGGCACAACAAGCGCTTACAATCTATGTAGCGACCCAAGCGAGTATGTGTGGTTCGACGCCGCTCATCCGACCGAGATGGCCAACAGGCAACTCGCGTCCCTACTGTGGGACGGACCGTCTCACACCGTAGGGCCTTATAACATGAAGATGTTCTTCGAAATGCCATAGCAGGCGTTCTGTGCTGTATGCTACATCTATAAACTTTGAGACTCTTGAGTAATAAAACGCATAGTTTCTACCGGCTGCGCAATGTCTGCAAACCGGGGTCTATGCATTCTCGTGCTGTCTAAATCTGAGTTGAGGTGAGACGTTAGTCAAAGAATCGCCCGGTCATTAGGCGATTGTTGCACGTCACAATCGAGTGAAGATGCGGTGTGCCGGGTGTGGCAACCATTCAAATATCTTCTCCTTGTATCAGGTCAGCGGTTTAAATGGGATAAATCCATGAGTAGTGTTCCTATTGCGGGAGATACTTCTGATCAGTTTTGGCGTTGAACGGGAGAAGAATTGAATAGGCAGTTCTGCTCGCATTCACCCTAGAGGTGTCAAATGGGTGGGTCGGGTCGGGTTTGGGTCGGGTCGAATATGGTCCGACCCATATTGACCCATTTAACCCGTTTTGACCCATATTCATCCAATGCAAATTTAATGACCCATACCCGACCCGACCCATACCCGACCCGCATTACTAAATACTTATATATTTAAATAAATCATGGAATATTTATTTCGTTTAATTTATTAAGAAAAATGATATTGCTAAAATATGCAATTGGATTTTTTTATTTTTCTGAAAAATTTATTTTTTTTTATTTTTAAAAATAATTTTTTATTATAATCGGCCCCATAGCGCCTCCGCTGCCACGCCGACCACCGTCCGCTTCCCGCCACTGTCGCCCCTCGCGGTTCTGCCCTCCACCTCCGCCACCTCCGTGCTGTCGCCCACCATTACCACCGCCCGCCGCCCACCACCTCTACCCGCATTCTTAGCGCGTGCATATATTTCACGTATAGATTCATATAACTCAAAATCCTTTTTATTTTTTCCATTATCTTTGAAGTTTCAAATAATATTTGGGATTTTGACATGACAAGTAAAGGAATGCTTATTAACAATGGCTCTTGGCAGCCAAAGCAAGGTGATGGCCAAGGCAAGAGAAAAAATAAAATAAAATAAAAAAAGAAATGAAAAGAAAAATTACTATAAAAATAAATTATTAAAATATTAAAAAAGAATTTTTAAAAAATATTCACAAAACTTATTTATGAGTCACTTAAGATAGTTTTCTTTGTTAACCCATTTATAACCCATTTAAAACCCATTTTTGACCCATAGAGTTTAAAGAACTCCATTTATGACCCATTTAAGATCTTAAGCCCAACCCATTTTTGACCCACCACCCTCAAATATGGGTCAAATATGGGTTCTAGACCCATTTTGCCACCTCTACATTCACCGCTAGAGGCGCCGGACTCGTCGGATCTTCATTGCCGACCACCGGTTAAACCTGAACTTCCTTTTCTTCTATTCTCGCCATCACAATCACTTCAAATCATGAGATAAAATAGATTTTGCAGTTGACTAATTTCCCGCGATCCCACCTCGAATCAATCCATGCGAATTTTTAATACCTGTAAACTTTGATTTTAATGCACGTGCATTCATGTGTACTCCCAGAATACACGCCGGCCTACATCTATGGTTTCTCTAACCGATGTAAGTCACGTTGCATATTTGATCTGCTATGCACAAACGCTGTTTCTGCACATGGGTAAACCCGATTCGGAAGGAAAGATCCGAAGCGGTGTAATCTTCACTGGTCGATGATGGGCGACAATTAACCGCTTCTTACTAGCATTTTCAAAACTGAACTAGAGATCAGGCCAAGCCGGTTGTCTTATACATGATCGAACCTGTCAAAACCCTTTTGAACCGGTCGGAGTTGGTCGAAAAGACCATGGAAGCCAGACCAGGAGTTCGGTTGAACCAGCCAGCTTGTGACGGTTTTGTCTTGAAACTGTTAGCGGCGCGGGATCGACTCCAAATTAAATTCACTCGCCAAGACCTCCACCGCGTGAGATCTGATGTCTCAGTGATCAATCCGGTCCATGGCGGCCCTATCCTATCCAAGAAATTCACGGTTATGCATCATTACGACATAGAATCGGCTTTAATTTTGATCAAGAAAATTGCATCAAAGAAAAAAGTGAGTGTGAACTTTTGCTTTTTTGTCAATGCTCAGCATTCACTTTCCTAGATGCCTGCGCATTCAATAGATCCTTGCCAATTCTGAGCCCTGAAACCTAAAGCATGATCACCTTTAAAGCCATACCTCACATGCCACAAAGTTTCTCAACTACTTAGATTCTAACATTTTCACCTACCGCAGCACGGCACGGATCTCCCTACACCATGCTTCGAGAGGTTATTACATCGGTTGCCGTGTGCGCAATCCTCCTCCTTCCGGCCACTTGCCTCGGCCGGCTGCCGGAAAACCATGTCGCTCTCTTTGTCTTTGGGGACTCGCTCTTGGACGCCGGGAACAACCTTTATTTGAACGCCAGCATGAAGACGAACTACTTCCCTTATGGAGAGACCTTCTTCAAGCACCCGACGGGAAGAGTTTGCGACGGCCAAATTGTCCCCGACTTCATCGGTAAAACGATGGCCCAGAAATGAATCTTCTTTCAATAAACCGGAAAGTTCAGTGTACTACAGACATGAATGTACCTCCTCGACCAGAATAGGTCTTGTGCTTGATTCGTTTTTGTTTTGATGCAGCCGAATATGCAAAGCTGCCGTTGATCAGACCGTACTTGGAGCCCAGATTCAGTAACTACACCGATGGGGTCAATTTCGCTTCGGCTGGAGCAGGCGTCCTCCCGGAGACTCGTCCCGGGACAGTAAGATTCGCAGTCTGAGAGAGTTAACAGAAGGTTCCTTAGTTTGCTAGTTTTCGCAGGTTTAGCTAAATTTTGATGCTTGAAGCTTTAGTGAAGTTTGAATCTGCTCTACAACTGGGAAAAATCAGTTTGAACCTGACTTGTACGGGGAAACTCATAGCATACATTAACACATCATCCTTAAAAGCAATAGATTTATACTGCTTGATTTAAAATGTGCCCCAGGGGTTAGAATGACATCGGCACTTTCTTTATGTGCCCATCGCATCATTTTGTGTCCGGTAATCGATGATTTAGAAGGTCTGTTCATGGAGCAACGTTAGCTCCATGAAACCATAATATCTGCTAAATCACGGCGAGGAAATGAGGATGTTTTTACTTAATCAACTGAGCGAGAATTTACAATGGAAACGAAACACTGCTTAAATTATTTGGCCGGTAGGAAACGACATGGAATCGGAATCCTTCACCCCATGGATTTCTGATTCATTGATGGGAAACAGATACACCTGAAGCTACAACTGAACTATTTCGAGGAGGTGGTGCAGCGGCTGAGGCAACAAATCGGCGACGAGGATGCGCACAGGTTGCTGTCCGACGCGGTCCACTTGTTCAGAATGGGAGGAAACGACTACATGGCCCTCGCAACCGACAAATCATCTGTCCTCACTGCAGCTTACAAGAAGACATTCGTGACAATGGTGCTGGGCAATTTCACAACCGTGATCAAAGTAGGAGCCCTGACTCTGCAATCCTATGACAATACTAAGTTTTCTTGAAGTACAAGGAAGGGGTTCAGAACACTAACTTGTGCTCTGTGTGTGAAACGAATGATTAATGCAGTAAGTATATGCACTAGGAGGGAGGAAGTTCGCTTTCCAGAACGTTGGGCCAATCGGGTGCATGGCGGCCACCCGAGCATCCTCGGGGATCGACGGCTGCCTTCAACGACCCGTCCATACTAGCAAAGATGCACAACGTCGCATTGTCAAGGCTGCTGAGGAAGCTGGCATATCAGAAAGCCGGATTCTCATACGCGCTGTTCAACTACTACACCTCCCTCGCCATGCGAACGGTGTACAGCTCGAAATTTGGTAACGACCCAAAATTTTTGCGGCGGGATCGCCGCCGACCCTCTTAAAATCTTCGCTGCATCATTAACGTATCACGTTTTTCTTGGATTGTGCCATGTTTATTATGTTGGTATGAACCTTCTTGGGGCGCTCTCGTTACCGGTGGGTAGGATTCAAGGAAGGGAAGAGCGCTTGCTGCGGCAGCGGGGCTTACAACGGGAACGTCACCTGCGGAGGTAAGAACGGGACCGTGAATTACAATTTGTGCGGCGACCCGAGCGAGCACGTGTGGTTCGACCCTGCCCATCCGACCGAGAGCGCCAATAGGCAGCTGGCCGGTCTGCTTTGGAACGGGTCATCTCATGTTGTTGGGCCTTATAACCTGAAGATGTTCTTTTGATGCGTCTCCATGAATGGATTCCACATTTTAGAGTTGGCTCAAAGATTCTGTCGTGTTCATGAAATGCTTGCTGTCTCTTTGATGGCGACGCGCGAACAATGTCCCCGGATCATAAATTCAAGGGATAAGTGCACTGAAAGTTTTAAGACTTGTTAAGAAAGTGCGATCGAGTCCTGAATCAAATAAAATAAATAAATGTAACTAAATCCTAAAACTTATCGAATTGATGCAACCAAGTCTTTCCGTTAATCACTCCAATCTAGCTACGGAAAAATGCTGACGGGATGTGGCCTTTTTATTACTTTCTCTCTTCTACATGACGCTCGTGTGGCTAAAATATGAAAGACAAAGCTAAAACGACGTCGTTTTGATCTAAATATGAGTTTTGAATCTAAGTATTATTTAAATTAGATTGAAAATAAATTAAATTTATAAATGAATGAAAGATGAAGCAAAGCAAGGCCTGCGGCCCTTGCCGACCCACCATCGTTGGTTTTCCCTATTTTTAAGCTATCTTATTTCTTAATATATCTTTAACAAAACTCATTAAAAATTATATTTGGACCCAAACGATGTCGTTTTAGCCGGTCAAAGTGCCGTGTAAGAGAGAGAATATAACCACACAAAAAAAAAAAAGTCACGTCGGCATTTTCATTTAGATAAATTGGACAGAGTAATTGGACAAAACTAATGGACAAACTTGATTACACCAGTTTTAAAAATTTTACAAATTGATTGCACGTTTTATAAGTTTTACCACTCAATTGCACTTTCGTGATAAATTTTAAAAATTTCAATACATTTATCCCTAAATTTAATGTCCAAGCGAGTTGAGTTGGGATGTCCAAGGCAACTGGCCCTAATAATACGTATTGTACACTTACTTTGACCCACGTTAACCTCGTGCCCTGCATGTTATAAATCATCATAAACACGTTTCATGTCATGGAATCTTTTGGATAAAATATGCTGTCTTACGTCGTGTTGTAATTTTCTCGCAATGTTTTTATTTTTTTTCTTTCTTTCTCTCTTAAGGCGTCACTACGTATCACACTTTAGTTGATACGCAACGAGCTCTTGCTAATCCGTGACGTAATTTGGTCACGAGCGATAAAATCTGAACCTACGTGCCGAGGCCCATTTGGACCTAATTCACGAAAAAAAAAAAGGTAAATCATGTGTAGTTAGACCTAATTCCGCGGTTGACCAGAAATTGCATTGATTAGTCCAACTATTATAAGCAGGGACTATCCCCATTAGGCGCGTGTCGTGACAACCTGACGTAGCTCCGGAGGTAGAGGGTGTTGACTTTTCGTTTTGCGTATGTGTCTAGACGAGGAGCAAGATACGGGACAAGCTCCTCAACGGAGAGAAGGTTTAACCCGCACCATTTGCCTTGTTTTCCCATGCGTTCCGCCGGAATTTGCGACCGCGACGAAGTATCTTTCATCGACAATCGGATTTTTTTATGAGTTATGACAGGTTCGGTGGTGAATATGCAGAGGAAATGTCAGAGGTTAGTAAGGAAGCCGATAATTTCACTTCAAACGGAATCGAATGTACACAAATCTTGCCGAAATTTAATCGACGATAAAATTTGAGTATAAAGATGCGACACCAAAATTTAATCGACGGCGAATATCTAGAAATTACAATTAAGATACACATCGGGATTTAATCGGTGACAAAAATATATGGAGAATTACAGCCATAACTACAATGTAGAAATCGAAAGATAACTTAAAGATAACAAGTTGTTTATGTGTTGTGTGGGGGGTCTCCCAAGAGCACAATGTGGCTATTTAAAACCTACGATCGACAATTACCAACAGAGGTTGCAAACGGAGATTACTAACGATTGCATCGATCGAACGTTACATCAACTCCACTTGCCTTGACAGGTTTCATCGATTCAACTATCTTAATGATTATTATATTCCACTATGTTGATGGTTGAATCTAAGATTATCGACTCCATTTTTTGTCGATTCCTTCAAGCCATCGATTCATCAAGTTGTCTATAATTCTGTTCATAAATAATCAAATCCCATTTTCATTAACTAATTCTATAGCATGTCAATAATCACCAAAAGTTATTGTTTTTGTGTAAAATGCCCCCGTTCAAAGCCAATAGGCATGAGACCCGGTTGGTAGAGGAATTGGCGGGTGAGAACGCTAATATCACGGTTGTGGAGCTCAACTACCGTGCCCCGCAAAGAGGCGGCGCAAAAGTCAAAGAGAGAAGAGTTAGAGATAAGACAAACAAAAAAAAAAACCTTTATTTAAAGGAATTAAATAATTCACCAAACATTTTATTCTTTTAAATTATGTAATCAAGATATGTGCCTCCATGCCATTGGAAATTTGTTTTTTTTTTTTTTGTTGCCGAATTTTATTCTTGTCAGATTCATCATCTAAATCATATTTGCTCATACTAGACGCGTTGGTTATCAATTTTGGAATAAATTGGCAAAAAAAAAAATCTCTAAAAATGAATTACAGTCACCTCAAAACCAAAGTTGTTAATTCTTTCTCTAAGAGTGAAGTACACATCTAAGACTCAAGAATTCATTTGTTCCTACCTCTCCACAATGGGCACTAAATTGCTAATGTGTTCGACGATCGATTGATAATCTTCGCCAGTAATAACTATGAGTCACAAATTTTGAATTCTCTTGGTTAAAGTACAATGTCAACTCAATCAGGAATGTCGGAGCCTAATTATTGTAATACGAGTTTAGTCACATTGATCAAGAGTCGCAAGTTGATAAATTTGTCCATAAACCGCCGTATTAGTTGGATCGGTATGGACTGATTCAATGTCCCAAGCCCGGAGATGACATCGTGGACCATCGGCCTCATCATATCAAAGGTGGGTCTCGCCATATGGTTCGCGATCTTGTTATGTCTCTTCATGGTAGCCACCAAAATGGGGTTTGGTACCAAGACCTTCACCTGCTCCTGTGTAAAGTGCCACGGGATATTGACGTTGCCCCCCTCGGCTTGGCTCTGCTGCTGGAGCGGTTGACGTCTAGGACCAGGTAGCTGTAGCACCAGGGCTGTTACTCGCAGCATGATCTGGCTCAAGGTGATTTATTATTCTCGACACCGTGATTTCTCAAATCAACCACATTGGTTCCATCAAGTGTGCCGAAAAGATATTTCACTGGAATTTATGTTCACGACAAAGTACTTTTCACCGAAAATCGTTCTTCAATTTTTTATGAGAGGAGATAGGTTTGTGGGGACTCCGGATGGAAAATATAAAAACTGATATATAAGGAAATATATACTTGCACTTCAAACAGTATTGAAAGTACGTAAATTTTGCCGGAATTTAATCGATGACAAAACTTAAGGACATAAAAATGCAACACCTAATTAATCGATAGAGAAGATTTGAAATCTACAACTAAGAGATAATGGCAGAATTTAATCGGCAATAAAGTATTTGGGAACTACAGCCATTACTACGGTGCATAAATTGAAAGATAACTAAAAGACAATAATTTGTTTGTGTGTTGTGCCAGAGGTCTTCGAAGAGTATGATATCGCTATTTAAAATCCACAATTAATCATTACCAACCGAGGTTACAAACGTAAGTTACAAAAGGTTATATCGACTGCTTTAACGGTTTCATGGATTCCACTACGTTGACGGTTTCTTTAACTCCATCATCTTGGCGGTTACTTTATTCCACTATATTGACTATTACTTCCTTGACAATTGCATCCGAGACTGTCGACTCCACTTTCTGTCGATTCCTTCAGGCTATCGATTCATCAAGTGTTGATAATTATGTTCATAAATTACCAAGCGCTCTCTCATTGAATAAGTCTATCGTATGCCGATAATAACCAATGGATGATCATTTTTTTGTGTCAACACCATGAAAACAGAGCAATGGAGCTACCCGATTTCTTTCCTATCCAGACAGAAGTCGAGATTAAATAAATCTACCGATTCGACTAAACACTCCTTCGACAAGCACAGAATTCAAAACTGCCAAAAGTTCTTGTCAAAACCCTTTTGAGGGAGACTCTGTCTTTAGCTAGATGAAACAGCAAAACAGGGGACTCTGTTCTTGTGAGCCGCGAGTTCACCTTCGTGCAATCGTTGTCCATCAACCTGTACCAACGCGAGCATACGGCGTGCAATTTCTCAGTTTTTTCCAGGGATTGGAGCTGCTAATTTTTTGTGGACGTTTCCATGGGTCCTCCATAATTTTGGTGCCATGTATGCATAAAAAGGACTTTTCATATGTGGAAAGATCGTGAAGTGGCAACACAAGGACCACATATCGGCAAAGACATGTGCCTTTCTGGAACGTCGCTCACCCTGCCCTTGGCAGAACATGTCAATCGCCGAGAGAGAGGTTCTCTTGTCCCATTTGGGTTCACTCCTTTAGACACTTCCCAATCATGCCGTCGAAGGATCGTCATCATGTACTCTTTTAACGAGATAAAGCTTATTCCAATGATAGGTTTAAATCCGCATGCAAAAGACTTGATCGAAAATGAATTCGGTAAATTTCTTCCAACTAAGGATGGGAGCAAATATGCCTCGTGAGGTATACAAAGGGCGTGAAGACATCTCGAGTATCAATATTTATATACAGACTCGACTTTATTGTCAATATTTTTTTAAATCACATAAGTGTCAAATCGAATAAAAAAACGATCGACTTTAGTGTCAACGGTAAGAAATTCCGGTAATCTCAACGAAGTGAACACTTAAATAATTATTTTTTAAGAAAAATTGATACTTAAGTGATCCAAAAAATAATTAATTTAATGTCAAATCGAAAAAAAATGATCGTGTTAGTGCATATGACGAGAAATTCCGATTATTTTTATAAAAAAAAATGGCACTTAAATGATCTAAAAAATATTTACATTAAAATAAGTCTTAGTATATAAATATTGATATCTTAAGATGTCATTCTCGCCGTATATAAAGTCACGCTACATTGTGCAAGTAAGTATACACGCATGCCTTAAAATAGTAATTGGTATGCCCCCACGGTGTTTGTCCGTTTTTCTCCAAAATCAGATAGGGGGCGTGGGCAAATAATTCGTTTTGGTTTCCGCGAGTACTTGGAGGAAGCGAGACGCGCGAGTGGGCAAAGTGCCCGATGCTGCAATAATTGGGTTTTGACCTTGCTTAACAAATCCCCGGGACAGTGCAACGTGGCGGTGCCGTCGGCCCAAGGAAACTTTGGACACGTTCACATTCGAGCGCACGTTTCACGTGGCCGAGGGACACCTCCTCAAATGTCTCTGTAGTGTCACGTCATTTCCTGGTCCCGCTAATAATACGTGCAGTAGCGAAATGACTTTTATATCCCACGCCGCACACGTCAATCCATTCTCGTAGACCAGTCAATTTGTCCGAACCCAAATAAGCCCGTTAGGAATAAGAGGCTGATCTTCACCAAGAGTTACCCAACGATGAAAACAAAAAGGTTTGATACCTCGATGTTGACTTTTGATCTGTTTATGATTCATTAACTAGGGACTCATATCTCATCCGATTCGATTCATATTTTTGAAATACTTTCATAAATAATCTAATTAGAAAAATTTACATTCGAATTGAGATGATAGAATAAAGATAAGAAAAATTAGAGAAAAATTCATAAAGGTGAATTAGGCTTGAGTAAGTTGTAAGCTCATTTATAATCCATTTTATCACTCATATTATGTTTAAATTCATTTATAACTCACTTATTGAATATAACTTAATCATAGAATAATTCAATCTATTATATATAGATCAAAAATTAGGTTTATAATCAATTCTTGACATGTCTACATTCCTATTTACATTCTTGAACACGTGTTGATGCATGTAAATAACGACTCGCGGCGGTGCAAGGCCTCGTCGCGTCCGATCACGGGATAGTGCCACGTCGGACTAGAGCCTCTCTGATGAATTTCTTTCCGCCGTTGGCGTGGGAACCAGATTTAACGTGAAAGTTCGCGTTAATTCGATTCATAGGCTAAATCCTTTTCGGCTTACGAAGATGGCGATTTGGGTCCACAGATCGAATGCGACCAATGAAGGTCAAGCCAAAGACGGCACCATTACGAAGCCTCCCTTCCTCAGCCAAATATGAGGAAAGCAGAAAATTAAGGCTCAATTTGTTTCACGAAAAATATTTTCTCCAATTTTCAGTGTTTGGGGCCGGCGAATGAGCGGTCAACGGAAAATATTTTTCGATAAAAAAAACATTCTAAAACTAAGGAAAATGATTTTCTTATTTTGAAAAGAGGAAAATATTTTTCACAATTTTCATTTCTCATCTCTTTCAATTATTTTTTTCTCTTTTAATTATTTTTTTGCTTTTTTTTCGTTATTTATTTTTTTTTTTCAAAATTCAAAAAATTTTATTTTTTATTCAAGCTATAAGAAATTATAATTTGGAAAGGGAATAACCTGAGCGTAAGACGAGGGAATTTTTTGTTCAAGCTGTAAGAGGTTGAAGAGAGAATCCAATATGATGATGGTCCGAATCAAAGTGTGTCGGGTTTTTTTATCTATGTAGCCTCATGATGTTGACATCGATGCAGCTCAGATAAAACAGCAAGGTATAGGAACACATTTGACGTGGCCTATGCATGACTATTTCACAATTTGCAACGTGTAAAACGTCTGTTGAAGAGTTGATCCATCTTTGTGAAAACAAACTTTCGTGGTGGAGAGCAAAAAAATTAAAATTAAAATAAAAAAATATTAGAGGCGGTGGTGCATAAGTCGGTTTTAGGAGTATAAATATGGGTTTGATCCTTGTTTATGTATGTACTCCCATGTAAACAAAAGGGCGTATGATGAGAGATATCTTTGTAACTCATTTTACTTATTAGTCTTATATCTATTATTCTTTTTATCTTGCTAGTTTTCTTGCCGTTATTTCTTTATATTTTATACCCAAACACACACACTTGTGCACACGCTTCCACAAAAATCCCAACAAGTGATATCAAAGCTACGTTCGCGATTCGTTGGTTTTGAGCGTTTGTTCTAACCAACTTCGCAATGGCCATAAGTGTCTGGGTTTGGGGTAAATTTGTCACAAGCAGTATCAATTTAGAGTTTTTGTGGTCAAAAAATAGTTTTGGGTAAATTTGTCAGTGTCTTAGTTTGAAATCTTTCATAATATTAACCTTTTATTTAATGTGGTTCACGAGGAAAAAATTATCAAAAAAGTCCTAAATTTATTGTAATTGTGCCAATTCGGTGTTAAACTTTTTTTTGGTCGATTAAGTCATAAATTTTTTGCAATTATGATAATTTTGTTCATCCCGGCTAATTTTGACATGACGATACTAATGTGGACACGGTCACGTAGCCGCGACATGATATTTTAATATATATATATTTATATATATATATATTATTTTTTTCGATTATTTTTATTTTTATTTTTTTCCTTCCCTTTCCCAGCCCAAATCTGCACTCTCTCCTCCTCGGTTTAAAAATTTAAAAATGAAATTGCACATGGGCTGAAATTTCGCGACATACATCGAACAAATTAAAAGTTCAAAGACAACATTGCGTATTAGGCTATAATTTGAGAACCATTCGTATCGTTTTGCTTCTTGGCCATTAACTAGCCACCTCATTTGAGCTAATCCACATGGTTCAGTGAGAAGCGAGAGAGACCAAGCTTTTGTGGCCTCTTGTCCAGCGCGACCGAGACACATCCACACGTCCAAATTTGATACATGACGATGACGGCGATGATGGCGGCGGCAGCGGCGGCGGCAAGCCAAGTCATTGTGAACTTTCGTCTTGTGTGCATTGATGGTACTCCACACCCTTATCGCATGAATTAACTATCACTTGTTTCCCCATCCCTCATTTATGTTTTCCCATTCCCAATTCATCTAAAGAAGGTGACCCCAATTGATTGACATTGCCCATGATTGGGACATAGTTGTTGTAGGTTGGATTGGATCGTTTAGGTCCACATAAATCGAAAGGGCGAACCCCCCCGTATTCAGAGCCCTTCTCGTCTCCGCTCATCGTTTTTCACATGCAAAAAGAAGGCATTGATTTGCTCAGTTTATTTTGGATTCTTCTTCTCCTAAGGCAGGCTTCGCCCATTTCATTATTAATTTTCTACACGGATGATCTTGACGGAAATTACATCCGAAGAAATTAGTGAGACACTAAGCACGATACCATTTAGGGCTAACAGCGACGAAAACCCTAAACTTTGCCGCCCGCCGCGACACCGATTCTCTAATCTTTCGTTGTGTAACCGAAAGCTTTAAGCTATGGCCACTGCGATATCAATACTCTAAACTTTCTCTTGTGCCTGCAAAAACCTTTAAATTACGGCCACTGTGTTATCAATACCTCAATTTTTTTTTGGTAGACGAATGATATATTTATTCGATCGATATGGGTTTGGGATACTGATGACGCGATAAAAAAAAAAAAAGCTTGGGTTGTCGATGTCACTCGGGCAAAATTTAGTGTTTTTTTGTGGTAGACTGGATGTATTTTTTTCACGGTAGTATAAATTTAGGGGTGGGCGACAGAAAAGAAGTTCGTGGTACTTCGAGCATTGTTTAGGATTTTTTGTGGTATTTTTTCCGCTATTTGTGTTTTGGAGCACTTTTTATTATCAGTAATTGCCACTTTGGCCCGGATTTTTAACGTGGATGATTAAAAAAATGCAAGTGCTTAAAGAACAAGACTTCTTCTTCGCCTTTTCACGAAAGAACCCCAGCACAAAAACGTGGGAGTGGAGTTTAGCGAAAGCACTCTGACATGCTTAATTAGTAAATTAAGCATGACACACTGATTGCTCATTTTTGTATGCTAATATCATGTTATTTTTTTTTATTATTATTCATAAAATTTATGATTAATATTGTATCGTTATATCGTTACACAATTAGCTTTTCAAATTTCAAAACAATATAATGTCTCCAAAACTCGTAGCATTTATGACCATATTATTGTCGCTTTCCCCTGTGTCGCGATCACGAAGACAAAGTAGTGCGTGACAGGAAATTCAAGAAATCACGGAGATCGCTGAATTAAAGGACCAAACCCCGTGCAAGTGGCAAAAAGACACGAGCAGTAGCTAATTATTAATACGCTAATGTTTAGCTAAATACTCATTAGGCATCCAATAACCAGCAACAACGTATGTAGATAATACTCACGGAGGGTTGTTTTGTTGACGTCCGAATGTAACGAAGATTCGAATAAACAATATCCGAATAAATATTTGATTTGCAAGGTTAAAATTAAAAATGAACCATTAAAACAAAACAACCCTCTTCCCTCGTGACTTTGAGGACGCGATGTTAGGAGTACGCAGAGAAAACCCGATGCCTTCGCCAGGAGATCGTTAAGAGAGAGTTCAAGTTCGGACCCGCATAAAACCCGTCCTTGCGGAGAGATCGTTAAGAGGGAATTATCTGTCGACATATCTAGCTATACGTGCATCTTAACAATTTTCTTCCCCTCACTCCTTCTCGCATCAACATAGGAGCACGCAGCAGAAGCTCGATAGCTCAAATTCGAGCTTGGCCAATATATTTAGTTGGATACATCTTCACTCAAAACTTTAAACTAATGAGTTTTGGGCTAACTTGAATAAATATCAACTGCTTCACATCTCATTAATTATCGAAGTGGGACTTCTCTGCGTGCATCCTAACATGCAAGTGCGCCATCACCTTTTGTGACCTCCCTTTCGCCACCCTTGATCAATTTAACGGATTTTACCTCGGCCGACTTTGCCGCTTGGAGGCGCCTCCCGAGTTTGGCTTCTTCACCGAATTTTCAGGGATCTAACTAGTGTGGCCTATGATTTTAACAATGCGATCCCTCTACGCTTGCGATTTTACCACACGCAGCTTATAAATATTTTTTTGGCGGTAGAAATCACACACATATGTTTACACTCGAGGTCGACTGAATATGCTTTGAGAAATTTAATATACAATTTTCGTAATTACGATGGTTAAGCGTTCCCGCCCATTCATTCCATGTGCAAGAGTGGCGTTAATTCCTTGGTTTTCGCTGCCGGCTTACGTCGAAAGTCCACTAACTATTGACCATCTGATTGTCGTTGACCGAAGCTTAATTGACCAAGCAATTTCGAGTGCATTTCATTTCATTTGACATGACCGTCCGTTATAAAAAAACAATAATAATTAGGAAGCGAAAGCATCATTAGCCCGGAGCCGAAGCATAATAATTGAGACATGATTCCGTACGTAGTTTATAAACCATTAAAATAATCGAAATAATTCCTGGGAAGTTCGCCAACCCGGAGAAACGAATGCACAACACAGCCAGCCAGCCAGCCATTCGCTCCCCATTTCTATCATTGTTTTGCTTTTTTATTTGTTTGTTTTTGTTTATTATCAATTTATTTTTTTAAAATTTCGTGTGGACAGAGTTGCCGGAGCGCGCTCTCTCCCTCTCTCCAAAACCTGCGCTCTGCAATTCTGAAGCTCTCAAATCTCTGTATCGGCGCTCGCGCGTACGGAGCTTCGCTTCTTCTGATCACGAGCTCGCTTCCTCTTCCGTCTCCGTCTTTCGCTCTGCGTCTTCTTGCTTTCGTTCCCTCGCGCGAGCGCTTGGTGTGCGCTTGTCGGGTGTCTGAGAGGTGCGGTCCGATTTCGCCCGGGAGTCGGCGGTGTGTGTCACGGATTCGCGACTCGCGAGCGGACTGCGAGCTTGCGAGTTTAACATGTTCGGCTGAGTTTCCGCCGAGCTGTTGCAGAGAGGAGGAGGCCCGAGATTCGCAGCGGCGGCGAGCATGGCGGCGGAGCAGCGTTGCCGGATCGACGACGAGGCCTACGCCGGCGCTTACCGCTTGCAGAAGTTCAGGCTCTACGAGACTCGCTCGGTATGCTAACGCGAGAATTTACCGGAACATTTTTTTTTTTTGCGGGTTCGAGCATCTGCCGACTAGCCGCTTCGGCTGCGCTCTGTATCTGCTTCTCATGGATGAATTGAGTTCGTGGTTTTG
The DNA here is from genome assembly GCA_021437795.1 of Rhodamnia rubescens. NCBI lineage: Eukaryota > Viridiplantae > Streptophyta > Magnoliopsida > Myrtales > Myrtaceae > Rhodamnia > Rhodamnia rubescens. The sequence continues at coordinate 1,087,763 of JAILYA010000046.1, forward strand.
AATTCAACAGATCGGTTTTAGGAATGTTGCTTCACTTTGTTGCTCCGGTGCAGTGCCCTTTTTTCCCGCTCGATTCAGACGTGATTGAATTTCTCCTTTTGCTGATTGCAATTTGCTAGTTTAAATTCTTTCAGTGAATATGAATTGGCGATTCCTCTCTTTTTGTGCGGTGAAAGCTTTTCCAGCTCTTTTTCTAGTTTGCGATTGTGGTTTGACCTGTTGATTTGCTATGATGGATCCACCTCACCTTCGTTCTATTGGTTTACTGTGTCTCTTGTTCCTTCCTTCTCGGACTTCCATACGGTGAGGAGCACTGTGAAAGAGGACTCTTCGTTTCGTTTCCTTTTGGATGGTCGCATAAGATGAGATTTGTCTTGCTTGTGATGAAGATGTCCTCTCACTATTTGCTTAAACAGTGGGCAAGTTCATTAGTTGTGGTTAATTAAAGATTTCGGGAGTTGAGACGAGCAAGATTACTTTGTGGTCACGCTATGATTGGATCTCTCTGAATGTACTTACTTGACTGAGGATTAGATACACGTCTGCTTAAATTTGTTGCCCCCATCGATAACGCTTTTTAGAAAACATTGCAGTCTGGATTTCACATTGTTGCAAATCGTATATCTGTTAAAATTTACCTAAGCTATGTCATGTTTCTCACTGTAAAACATTACACTTTAAGTCTTTAACTCTGATCAAATTTATGGTAGTTATTGTGGAGACCATGTCCCAGGCCACTAAATGATGGATTTCTCATTTTTCACGTTCCTCCCTTTTTATGTTATAAGAGGCGTAGTACTTCCTCGATAAGCTGTGTCATCCTTTCATAGCGTCGTGAACAGATCCAAATCACTCCAGTGTCTTTTTTGCTCCCTGTTAATTTTTGTTATTTGGCGTTTGAAATCTGATGACTCAGTTGATTCCATGCTGATAAGTTCTCAATAGGAGAAACTCACCGATAAAGGACTTGCTATACCTTTATGTCTCCATCTCTTTTATAGGTCGTTAGATAGGCTAATACGTTATTTTTATCCCCATGCATGCGACAGAATTTCTACATGATTGGAAGGGACAAAAACAGGACATTTTGGAGAGTGTTGAAAATTGATCGATCAGACCCTTCTGAGCTAAACATTCTTGAGGATCCTACCACTTATACAGAGTATGATTGTTGTGACCTGCTAAAACGGATACATGAAGGAAACGTTGCTAGTGGTGGCCTTAAGTTTGTGACTGCATGCTACGGAATTATTGGTATGTGGTACCCAAACTTAATCCTTGAGCAACTCATTTTACCATGAAACTCATGGTGTTTCTTTGTTGTCTAGGGTTCATCAAGTTCTTGGGGCCATTTTACATGCTGATTATTACAAAGAGAAGAAAGATCGGTGATATATGTGGCCATGCTATATATTCAATCAGCAAGAGCGATATGATTCAACTCCCATATTCTCAAGTGCAGACAAATATGGCTTTTTCTAAGATTGAAAACAGGTCTTTTGTCCATTCTGAGAGTAAATGTAAAATATCTTTGGTACTGTTAAGAAGATAACTATGAGATTAGCATTCAGATGGTCATTTTTCCCCTGTACTTTGAAGATTGATTTAATGGTCAAATGTTCTATGTTCTCTCCAGCTTGATTGCAATTATTGGACTTAGAACTTAGAATAAGCAGAGATTACTCCCTTTTTTCTTCTTACTTGTGTAGCAGTGCCACAAGATGAAGAAAATCTCATTTGTCTGGCAACATTCCATCAAATATAGTGGTCTCATAAGATCAAGTTTCTGTTAAAGATGCCTTGTTTCTTCGCTTATGTTCATACATTGGATGACCAGTTAGTTTGTAGCTGTGGCATAAGGATATCACATTTTATGACTGCATCCTATTTAGTGAATGAATTTTCTAGAAGTCATTGCTAGTTTCTTTACTGCAAATGGACAGGGTGAACTGCCTGGCCTCCTTGATCTTATAATGCATAATGAACGAGGTGTCAGCAATGGACTGTCAATTCTTTTTCATTTTTGCGGTTCAACTTATTGGATTACACTTCTACTTTATGTTCGATCTGTTCTCCTGTTCAATGTGTTTTAACTAGATGCTTTGCCTTTTGATCATCCACATAGATACAAGAAGCTGCTGTGTGTGGTTGATCTTACGAAGGACTTCTTCTTCAGCTACTCATATGATGTTATGCGTAGTCTTCAGAAGAACTTGTGTGATCACGAGTCTGGCCAGACCCTCTACGATACAATGTTTGTCTGGAATGAATATCTGACACGTGGAATTCGGAATAACCTCGGGAATACTTTGTGGACAGTTGCATTGGTACACGGGTTCTTTAAGCAGGTATGGATTATGAAGTACTTCAGTCAGAGCTTTTAACGGATTATTGTTATACATATAAGGGGACAAGGCTTAGTTTGTTGTTCCATTTAATGAATTTTTCAGTCTTGAGCTTGCTCATCTATCTGTTTATCAATTAGAACAGTTCACACTGAAGATAGCCTCATGTAGCTAAGTCAAAAAGCAACCTCATGCATTGCCATGATGGTTTGTGCTAAAAATCACGTACCTAGCTGAGAGAATGAGAGAATGATGTCGTGTTCACTGCTGCTGTGTTGTATCAGGTGAAGCTTTCGGTCTTGGGCAAGCAATTCTGGTTCACCCTGATCGCTAGACGCTCACGGCATTATGCTGGCACCAGGTAATAGATTCTATTTGGTATTCTGAGGACGAATTTATCTGAAAAATAGCCATGTTTGTCCACACATGTATCTTTATATTCTGTTTTATTTGCTTTATGCTTTTCATACCATTGAAAATAGGCCAATATTCCTCTTCATTTGCTCATCCTATGCCTGATCCTGCTAATTCATTTCTTGTGCAGATACCTCAAAAGAGGGGTCAATGAGAAAGGCAGAGTAGCTAATGATGTTGAAACAGAACAGATTGTGATTGAAGATGTACCTGAAGGATGCCCGGTGCAAATCAGTTCTATTGCGCAAAACCGGGGCTCAATCCCTCTTTTCTGGTCACAAGAAACTTCACGATTGAATCTTAAACCTGATATATCATGTGCGGCTTGTGAAGTTATGAATTCTGTTTTCTATTTGGTTCCCCATAGCTTTACCAATATTTTCCCATCTAACTCCATCCCCCCCTTTTTTCTCTTATCCAGTATCAAATAGAGATCCCAATTATGAAGCCACAAAACTTCACTTCGAAAATCTGGTCAAAAGATATGGAAATCCGATAATTATACTAAACTTGATCAAGGTTTACATCTCTCCTAGTTCCATGTTTAGAAAAGCAATATAACAGCATTTACCACAATATTTCTGAAGTTTTATTTAAAGTTAACTTCCTGTCTCTTCCGCTTTTCTTGTTACCTTTTGACAGACACATGAAAAGAAGCCTCGAGAAACTATACTTCGTGCAGAATTTGCAAATGCCATCAGACGTATAAACAAAACCTTATCTGAAGAGAATCATTTGCGGTTTTTGCATTGGGATCTGCACAAGCACTTCAGAAGGTGATAGGTCTTTCCTTTTCCTGTTTATGGGATGTGATGTTATGCTGAAATGATGTTGAAAGGTTGTTCTTGCTTGTCCCGGTTCACAGCAAAGCTACCAACGTATTGGAACTTCTCACCAAAGTGGCTGTCTATGCAGTAAACTTGACCGGCATTTTTATTGTCAAGTGTCTTCTAGTTCAAGGATAGAGGGATCACTGATTTCATCTTACTTTGGGTAAGTGTTATCAGAGAAGCCGCTTTTCCTTGAGTGCATACTTCATCCTCATTTGATTGAGCCAAATTATTGATTGACTTTTGAATTCCTGGTGATTAGGTAGTTGGATCTTGTCAGATCTTATTCTGATCTCTATACTATTTGCTACTTGTTCTCTGCTGGCAATTAAGTGACTTATAAAATGGTACAGGAATAGCGATAGTTCTGACTGCAGTTCTCTGAATTTCTCCAACAATGGTGATGATGCGGACAGCTTGGAAACAGAAATCAGCAGCAGTAGCAGTTGCTCAAAATTGAAGTTGCCAATGTTTCAGAAGGGGGTTTTAAGGACCAATTGTATAGACTGTCTAGATCGCACAAATGTTGCCCAATATGCATATGGTTTGGTTGCTCTGGGAAGGCAGCTGCACTCAATAGGATATATGGAATCTGAAAACATTGAGTTATGTGATCCTTTGGCGGAGGATTTGATGACGATTTATGAGACAATGGGTGACACACTTGCCCTGCAATATGGAGGTTCTGCTGCACATAACAAGGTCATTTTTCTCCCCTTGTCCATGCTCTTATGTCTCCTCGATACTCAGAAAGAATCTATATCGGTGCCTGCATTACAAACCAAACAAACAAAAGTAAAGAAAAGAAAATGATATCATGTGAGGTTAATGGTAAAGAAAGTTCATGGTAAATAATAGTGGACACTCTAGCAATATATGGTCCGGACGCGGGTTTCTCTTCAACATCATCAACATCAACATCACCTTTAACCCAAACTAGTTGGGGTCGGCGGTCGATGAACCCAAAAAAGCAAGACCGAAAGAGCTATAAAATAAAAAAAAAAAATACAATAACATAGCTATAGCAATATAAAGAAAACAAAGGGCTAGGACTCGAAACGGCAATCGGGAACATAGGAATTTTTGCCCCTCCACAATGTTAATCGCTTTCCTCCACTGCCCTAAGACAAATAGTACGCCAATCTATGTCCCACTCCAACAAATCTTGTCTTACTACTTTTCCCCAAGTAAGTTTCGCCGACCTCTCCCTTTCCTCATGTCATGCCTCCCTATAACACACTGTTTCTTACGGAGCATTTAGGGGTCTTCGAAGAATATGTCCAAACCATCTCAAACGATATTCTCTCATCTTTTCGGCCACCGATACTACTCCAACTTTTCGTCGAATATCCTCATTTCTTATTTTATCCATTCTTGTATGGCCACACATCCACCTTAGCATTCTCATTTCTGCTACTTCCATCTTATGCTCATGTTGCCTCTGTCTTTGGCCAACACTCGCCTCCGTAGATCATTGCAGGGTCTTACTACTGTTCTATAGAATTTTCCTTTTAGCCTAAGAGGGATTTTGCGATCACACAAAAATCCCGATGCACTGCGCCATTTCATCCAACTTGCTTCGATTCTATGGCTTACATCCTCATCAATCTCTCCCCCCTTTTGCAATATTGATCCTAAATATCTCGAAAGTATCTTTCTTGGGTACCTCCTGTCCGAGCAAATTGACGGGTTCATCTCCCCCTCTTGCCTTGTCGAACTCACACTCCATGTATTCGGTCTTATTTCGACTTAACGTAAACCCTTTGGACTCCAACTTACTTCTCCATAATTCTAATTTAGCGTTAACCCCCGCCCTTGTCTCATCGATGAGCACAATATCATCTCGCAAATAGCATACACCACGGCACCTCATCTTGGATATCTCTTGTTAGCTCGTCCATAACCATGGCAAAAAGATAAGGACTCAAAGCCGAGCCTTGGTGTAAGCCCATTGTGATTGGGAAATAGCTTGATGTTCCATTACAAGCATTCACACATGTAGTAACTCCATCATACATATCCTTGATTGCCTCTACATACTTTTGACGGTACTTTTTTCTTCTCAAGCACCCACCATAAGACTTGTCTTGGAACCCTATCATACGCCTTCTCAAGATCAATAAACACCATATGTAGATCTTTCTTCTTTTCTTGATACCTCTCCATCACCGTCGTCGTATCAAGAAAAATAGCCTCCATGGTAGACCTTCCCGTCATAAATCCAAATTGATTTACGGATATCTTAGTCTCTAGTCTCAAACGATGCTCAATAACTCTCTCCCACAACTTCATAGTATGACTCATAAGCTTAATGCCTCTATAGTTGGAACAATTCTGGATATCTCCCTTATTCTTATAGATAGGCACAAGCATACTTTTCCTCCATCCATCGGGCATCTTATTAGTATGGAGAATCTTGTTAAAAAGGTTAGTCAACCAACGTATTGCCACAACTCCTAAGCATCTCCACACTTCAATAGGGACACCATCGGGTCCCAAGGCCTTACTAGTCTTCATCTTCTTTAATGCCTCCTTAACTTTGTGCGCTCTAATTCTACGCACAAACCTTCTATTTGAATCATCGAAACGTCCTCCAAATCCATCTCCATGATATCACTCTCTCCATTAAAAAGCTTGCGAAAATAGCTCATCCACCTTTCCTTGACGCTCGCATCTCTTACTACAAGTTTTTGATACGCGGGTTTCTCTTGAAGCCAAAAAAAAAAGTTTTAAGGATCTACAAGAGACTTCAAAATGAAAGATTCTGTCGACTTTGATATAACCATTGACTATCTTTCTGGTGATGATTAGAATGTGCGGTGCAAGAGGTTTGGAATCCAAGATTTCTGCTAAAACTGAGATCTAAATATTCACTGAACTTAGTGATTCGTGACTTTGTGTGCTAAAACTATGTAAGGATAAAACCTTATGTTCTTTCTAGAGTATGCTTAAATTTTAGTTGGGCTTCTCTCTTGTTTGTAACATCTATACACACAAATTTCATTTTGCTTCTATGCTCTGAAGAAGTAGAAAATATTGATCTACTTCCACCTCATTTGCATAAAGGATTAAATGAAAGGAATGGGTATTACCATGTCAATGTGCTGGGGTAGCCTTCAATTTAGGAACTGCTCGAAACATAATTGTTCTTTCTTGCTTTCATTGGGAAATCTGTGCTTGAACCAATGTAATGTTCATGTGTATACGAAACATATGAATGCTACTTTTGCAATGCGAAAAGTCATTTCTGATCAATTTCAATATCCAGTTGAAGACTCATATATGTTGACATTGTGTTTGAATGGCATAAGTTGATTTCTGTGCTTGCTTTTGAAATCTTAGTGGCGGAAACGAGTTGGTTTTGAATTTGGAAGTTGCTGAGTTGTGAGATGGATTCAATTTGGTTTGATATGCCCAAACCATGCCCATTATGTTATGTCAGATTTTTGTGGCATAAAAAATTCATAGCCAATTTGTTTTTGGTATACTCTAATCTGGACTCTGGATCTTAATTGGTGCTACAGTTCTGTTCGTCCTTATTCTTTTGCAATTCAGTGGCCTTTACACTCAACACCTTCATTTTCGTTTTTTGATCTTAAACAGATATTTTCTGAGAGAAGAGGTCAGTGGAAAGCAGCAACACAGTCCCAGGAGTTTCTTAGAACTCTTCAACGATATTACAGCAACGCGTATGTAGATGCAGAAAAACAGGATGCCATCAATGTGTACGTAAACTAGCTTTTTGTCAGCAATTATTCAAAGTAGAATTGAGAGGATCCTTTTGTGTCGTTTTCTCTCATCATAGCTTAGCGTAATGCATTTACTTAAGTATACCACTTGACAATTTTTGCAGGTTTTTGGGATATTTTCAACCTCAACAAGGGAAGCCTGCTTTGTGGGAGCTGGATTCAGACCAGCATCACAGTGTTGGAAGGCACAGTGCTAACTATACTCAAGAGACTCCTAGGTACAAAAAGGTTTTTTTTTTTTAAACTTATTTTTGAGTTACTAAAGTTCATCATATCAGATTTAAGGAGCTTATGATTGACCATACGCTGTCTATAAGTGGCAAATATCTGATCGGAATATCCGACCAAAAATAAAATAAAATCTGATCGGAATATAAGCATTGCGGAGTCCCTCACAGTTAAGAGGCATTACTCAATAGAGATGCAAAGCTGACAGAATTCGGACTCCCCAGGACCCAGATTACTTTATTTGTGAATATCAGAGAATTTGTGGATAATTCACGTAAAGCATGCTTCTTTGAGAAAAATGAGTCGCACATGCTTGGTTCCTTCCTTCCGGTGCGATGTCTAGAAACAGTCACACAGAAGCAGACTCAAGTCCAAAAATAAACTGCTATCTATGTTGTTTGTAGGTCATTTATCAAAAGATCATTCTCTGATGGAAATATTCTCCTGGAAACCAACACTCCAGTGGTGACCAAAAGTCTAGTTCGGAATCAGCCACTATCTGAGATTGCAGAAGCGCCTAGAAAAGGTCTTTCAGAGTCGACGTTCCAGATTTCGGCTTGTGAAAGTGACTTAACTGATGAAAGGTATGGTCGCTTGACATTTACACTGTTTTCATTTCTTTTTAGTGTTCTCCCATATAATTCCTGTTCCTTTTTTTTCTTTTTTTTCCTGGGTTGAAGACAGTATTTATGGCAGAGAAATTCTCTTTCTGACAACATCATAAGTTTTTGTCCTACTTGTACAAAATCTATCGATACATTGATTCTTCCTTCCCTCTCTTTTTGAGGGAGGGGGTTGCCTTGTCTTTATACCTGATTTAAACAAGCCATGCTTACACAATCAAAAGAGATATAGGCTAATTGCTAAACCCCTTTGAGGCTAGGCCAGCTCATTTTAATATAAAAAAGAGAAGAATGTCATGTATGGAGTATTGTTTTCTTGATCGTGTAGATCTTTAACCTTATATGAAGGGAACGCACTATGTGGACATGAGTGGGTGCAATTGCACCCCCTTAAGTTTTTTTTCCTTTCACTTTTGCCAAAGAGGAACTTAGTTTGCACATTTAGACTTGTTAATAGTTTGCACATTTAGACTTGCTAACCCACTAAATTTGAACCCCTGATCCACATATCATTGTTTGAACTCTTAAGCTTTCTTGCGAAGATTGCAACTAAAGGGGAACTCACGGTAAGAAAAAGAAGCACAATACAAATTACTAAAGAAAAAACTAAACTTCACATCTCCATCATTTCTAATTCGTTCCTATGATATTCTCTGTCCTAAGCGTATGCATTTGTTTCAAAACAGTTGTTCAATTACGTCAAATGAGATAAAGCATTAATAACAGAGTAGGTGAAAATTCCAATCCTAAAAGAAATACATGTATATCAGTTGTAACGGTGAATCAACATCAACATCAACATCACTTTAACCCAAACTAGTTGGGGTCGGTGGTCGATGAACTCAAAAGCAAGACCGAAGAGCTATAAAATAAAACAAAATACAATAACAATGCTATAATAATATAAGGAAAACAAAAGGACTAGGATTCAAACGGCTGAACATAGGAATTTTGCCCCTCCACAATGTTAATCGCTTTCCTCCATTGCCTAAGACAAACGGTTGCAATTTATGTCCCACGCCAACAAATCCTGTTTTACTACTTTTCCGGTAAGTTTCGGCGACCTCTCCCTTTCCTCATGTCATTCTCCCTATAACATTCTTCCGGGCATTTGGGGTCTTGAAAAATATGTCCAAACCATCTCAAACGATGTTCTCTCATCTTTTCATCACCGATACTACTTCAACTTTTGTCGAATATCCTCTTTTTATCTTATCCATTCTTGTATGGCCCGCATCCACTTAGATTCTCATTTTCTATTTCCATCTTATGCTATGTTTCTGTTCAACCATCGTAGATCAATGCGTCTTACTATGTTTAATAAATTTTCCTTTTAGCTAGGGAATTTTGCGATACACAAAATCCGTCGCGCCATTTCATCCAACCTGTTCCGATTCTATGGCTTACATCTTCATCAATCTCTCCCCTTTTCAATATCATCTAAATATGAAAGTTCTTCTTGGGTACCCTGTCGAGCAAATGACGGGTTCATCTCCCTCTTGTTTCGAACCACTTCATGTTTTACTTGACTTAACGTAAACCCTTTGACTCCAACGTCTTCTCCATAATTCTAATTTAGCTTGTCTCATCGATGAGCCAATATCATCTGCAAATAGCATATACACGGACCTCATCTTGGATATCTCTTGTTAGCTGTCCATAACATGGCAAAAGATAAGGACTCAAAGCCTTGGTGTAAGCCCATTGTGATTGGGAAATAGCTTGATGTTCCATTACAAGCCTTCATGTAGTAGCTCCTCATACTATCCTCTCTCTTTTTTTTTCTTCTCAGCTCTAAGTGTCTTGAACCTTATCATCGTTCTCAGATCAATAAAACCATATGTAGATCTTTCTTCTTTTTGTACTCTCCTTGTCGTATAAAGAAAATTGCCTCCATGGTGGACTGGCTAAATCCAATTGATTTGGATATCTTGGTCTCAACGCTCATAACTCTCTCCCCACTTTAGTATGGCTATTTAATGCCTTATAGTTGGAACATTGATATCTCCTTATTCTTATAGTGGAGTCTTTTTCCATCTGCATTTTATTAGTTGGAGGATCTTGTTAAAAGGTTACCACTATTCACTCCTAAGCATCTCCACTTAATAGGGCCTCGTTTCTTTCTTCTTTATGCTCTTACTGTGCGTCTATTTTGAACCTTTTTTGAATATGAACGTCCTCCAATCCATCTCTGTATCACTTTCATTAAAAGCTTGAAATAGCTATCTTTCCTTGCGTCGCATCTCTTACTATAAGTTTTTGATTTTCATCCTGATGCATCTAACATTGTAGTTTTTTTTCTTGTTCTTATTTTAGCCTTATTTTTCCCCTTTCTCATTTTTGTACATGTGAAAAACCTTCTAGCCTCTTTTTGGCATTTTCCTTGCTAATCTAAACTTTGCCAATTCTCTTCATTAGGACAATATGCAAACGATGAAAACCTTTTATCGCCTCATTTCCCAGTTTTTTGTGATGTTTCCTTTACTTTCCTGTACCCTTTGCACTTTTTGATGATTTCTTGTTCCACATCATTACTTGCCTCCCGCCTAAACATTCTTTCTTGAAATCTATTTGTTTTCTCTTTTGCTCCCTCTTATTCTTGGACACCTCTTTGTGTTTGTTTACCTAACCTCAAACCACTTATGTTGCGTAGACGCATTCTCCGGTGATTTGATCTCATACGGCCTTCCTTCTAGAGGAAAAGTCTTCATTTTCTGCAAAAGTGTGCTGAGGTATTTGCAATCAATATAGTAGCGCGTTGTGTCCGTTTTCTAGTCCTAGCAAACCTCCATGACTCGCAAACCTCACTCTTTGTGCTGTCCATTTAATCTCCTCCTTGAATACCTTCTCTCGCGTGGTATTCCAAATCTCCTCCACTCTTCCAAAACTGTTCTTATCGGATCCTCAACTTGAGGTGCATACACACTAAGGATATTCATTGCTCTCCCACTACTAGTTAACCAAATAATTCTATCTCCGATCTTTCTCAACCACCTTATCTAAACTTTTATCGATCAAAATCCCAACTCCTTTCCTCTTTCTTTTGCGCCTCCCCTCCTTTGCCTTTCTCCACCCATTTGTCTCTGGAGAATATTCTTTTCTTCTAGAAAGTTCGCTAACCTCTATTTCTGTGGTTCCTTGTTCCAACTCCTAGTATCCTCCGGGCCTTACTTGCCCCACTCGCCCATAGAAGTGTGAGGACCTCGCTCACCTCACCACCGGCTTGGCGCATCCTGGGAATGATGGCCCAGGCTAGCTTCCTACCCTCGCCCCCTATCTTGTGACCCGCCCATTTTTCGCACACCGGCCGTGCACCGTCGTATGCTCCAACGAATATCATAGGGTTTCTCTAAAGGTGCTATGTCTACCCGCCCTCCTCCTTTATCGCTTATTAAACATCTGTTAGTTGTAACGGTGAATATTGTACCTTTTTTTATTATTTCAACTGTTCACTTGTAATAAGAAATGATTTTTCATTTATCACTATTATATGTAGGGAAAATGCATCTCCCTAAAGTGGGGCCCGTTTCTTAAGATTCCCTGAATCTGACTTTGTTCTCCCCTAAACATACTCATTCTCAATAACTCCCTTGAAGGGGTGCCAGTTTCTTGAATTTCCTATCATGACTTGATTTTGTTCCTAAATATCCCAAAACTTTGATCACTTTGACCCAATTATCCCTTGAGCTCATTGGTGTTGATAATAATGGCCCCAATGAGCACGGGTATGTTTTGCCAATGTGAGATTTTGTGGGACCACTGTTAACTATTTAAAAAGTGTAAGCTGTTAGATGAAGATGATTTAATACTTAAATATTCTACCACTCCCGTTCACACTTAGTCTGATTTTTTTTCCTTAAGTATGGTTTAATATTTAAATATTCTATCAACCCCTTTCCAAGAGCATTCTAGTACAGAAAAACACATTTTTCTCATGTTACTCTACATGCACATCAAAAACATTGGAAGAACCCCTGCATCTGCCACGGATGTGAGATTACTGGGGCCACAAAATCCTGTTTTAGATGTACTAATGATGAAGATTGGCACCTCTAGTGTCGATTTTCATGGGACTGCTTGGCGTTTGCTTGTGTCTTTGACTTATTTAGTGCTTATTTGCAATTTTTTGCAGATGCACACCTTCTCTGGATCCTATACAACTTTTTAAGGATGTAAAAGAGGATGACTGTCCTGAAAGTGATTACATTTGCCTTGATAGACATGGCAATGCATGCAACTGTTCAAACTTTCTGGACGTGGATTGGCTTTCTTCGTCGGGAAATTCCTTTGATGAAGAAATATATGAAAGGTACCCTCTAGAGTGTACTTACATTCTACTTTGGAATCTTTCTAGTGAAAGAGAAGCGTTATGGAGTCAATATAATGGATGTTTTTGGTCTTGCCAAAAATAATGGATGTTAGCCATTCTCTCTGAGGCATTCCTTTTTCTGATAACATGGTAAAACCAAACCTTCAACTCAAGTACTCCCGACGTAGACCCACAAAGCACCTCGTTCATGCGCATCATAAAAATCCACTGCAGTGTGGTGGATCTGGCTTCAAAGATTATCCCGACTGGGAGACATTCGTGCAAACGCACACATATAGACGTATATGATGTTAAGATTCGTGATAGAATTTGGAGATGAGAAGAGCATATGGGTGCCATTTTCACATTGAAAGCTGCTTCTTTTTTAATAGTATCTTAATGGAAACCAACCACTTTCGGTTAATCATACTCACATGAAACCCATTTTTGAGGAATAATGACTTCGTTTCTCGAGACGTCTGCAATAACCAAATTTCACGAAAAGAAGAAGGAAGAACCGGCAGAAGAAAGGCAAGAAAACAGAGGCACTCTGCTCACCAGGGTAGGAGTAGGAGGAAATAAGCAGCAGGAGGATGCTCCGAAAACGTCTCTGCTTGCTTGCTGACAGAAATCATTTTTTCATGCTTTAGCAATACAGTTTATCTGAAGCAGCTTATTTCTTGATCATTTTCTTCTTAGAGTTTTTAGCCATGTGTCATCTTCATGTCCTTCCTTTTCCTTTGCGCCTTCCAAAGTTCGTTATGGGAAATCTGTAAATTTCTCAAGTTGTTTATTAGTTGCCAAGCTCATAGTTGCTACTCTTTTAAATGGATACAGGTCATCCATCACTGGCCTGCCACAGGATCATGATGTGAATGGACAAAAATCAGCTTCAACCACATCTGGAAGCGAGTCTTTAACTGGAAGGAAGGTCGGTAGTTTTTGCTTATTACTGCTGAGTTTAAAATTCTAGGACTTTCCTTGACATGCATTAATTGGTGTGTGTGGGTTGAGCACATGAAATGAAGGAATCATCCTCGCCAGTTCTCAATGAAAATGCTTTAGGCCTTTGCTTCTTTTCTTCTTCCTTGTTTTCCTTCGACTCTTTATCTATTGATTTGTAGTGAAGTTGGCAAACATCAATGAGTTATCCATTTGATCACTTATTCCAGCGCAATCCCATTTTCTTATCATGACCAGAGGTTGTGACTCTGCTTGCATATGCTACTATTAGAAGTGAATGTCCCGATGGAACTTGTGTGTCGTGTGTGTTGTCTTGCTTGTTTCCCCCGATCCCTCACAGTCTGATGAAACATACCTAAACTTGTTATCCGGAGCAGTTTTTGCGCGGGACATAGCTGCCTTACCTCCCTGAACTTGGTGCCGATTGGGATTTACATACTTGACTGGGATGGGGTATAACTTACAACCTTCCGTCCAATGAATAGTTTTTGTCCATTTTTGTCCTAATGTTTACGTACAGCATCTTCTGATCTTGTATAGCAGATACTTGGTGCGCTACCTAATTAGATACTAATCAGGTGTCTCTTTCAATGGTCTGATGGTGCGATTTGACATCTCGATTAACCTTTGAACTTGCACTTGGTCTTGTGGGTTTTCTTTTCTTTTCTTTGCTTTTTTGGTCGGAACACTTGCTATTGTGTTTGAGCCCTGGCAAATGTCAGTCTACCTTGACATATATATCAGATTATCAATTCTTCATTTAAAGTCGACAACTTTTTTGCATCAAGTCTCATTTTCGCTCTGCCTTTTCTAAAATGATTCTTCCCCCTCTGCCTCTGCTTGTAGGAAAAGAATCATGCAGGAACTCACACAGATCGCGGCAAGACTCTATCCGAATATTCCGATGACTTCGTCCGTTGGGTTACTGATGGAGAAATGCTGTCCCTTTGATCCTGGCTTTTTGACAAACTTGACATTTATAGTATTCATCCGATTCAGACCCATCCAAAGGACCGGGTTTCTAACACAAGCAATAAAACGGCGCCAATCCTTCTCAAGTAGAAAAAGAGGGTGCCGCATGTAAATACCGTGCAGCATCAGTTAGATTTTTCAGTCATCCGCAGGAAATAAATGGCGTCGTCATCTGTATCCCGCCAACAATGCATTGCAGCTTCTTTTCTGCCCATTCTTGTACATCATTTTTTTTTTCTATCATTTGGAATTTGGAGCTTCAGCAAAAATTTGTACTAGAGACTCGAAGGATCATTTTTGCAGCGTAGGAGGCCGCTCATCAGTTCTCCCAAGGTGCTGTAAGTGATGTATAGATGCTTCCCTGAAAATTTTGTACAGTGCACAGTGAAGGTAATACATACTCTTGTCTATACTTCTCATTGAATCTTCTTCCCTTCCCTTTTCTCTTTGCGACCTCATCGCTTCCATTCAAGCGCAAGCCCATTTCTTTCTTAGTCACTGGGCAGAGCACACCTTTTGTACTTCGGTAGGGCGAGCTTTTTGATAGTGACTTCCAGTCATTCTTATGCTATTTCCCGAACAAGGACCAGCTCCTTCTAAGAAAGGACTAGGTTCGCTGATTCAGTAGCAGGGGCTGCAGTAAGAGCTTAGTGTCATTATAGTAATAAAAAGTGGCTCGGGCATTTTCTGCTGCTGTTTATTTAAATAATCATTTTTTCAATTATATCAAACTTAAATTTGTAACGATGTATTTTAAGCGTTTCTTATTTAAAACATTCAAAATGTTCATGACATGAGCCCGGCCCAAGAGATCAGGTAATTTTCAATCGTCAAAACCGATGCTCGTCTCTTACCTCCAATATGCCTCTTCAGCGTTCGACGAACCAGAGTGGGTTAACTTCCTTTTTGTCGATCAGTACTTGGATTGAATTGAAAGTCAAGTCACATGCATTGAAGAGAACAAGAACTAGTCAAATTAAAGTCTGACGATGGAATTAAACATCACACATTGGCAAAGGGCCCAAGAGTTCATCGACCACTTTCGGGATCATTTCTTCTAAAAATTGCGTTTGGACTTTCAGTAACAAAGTAATGCAAAGTTACCCTTGTTATTTTGCTATTCTCTTATTGGTTTTGCAGATTCTTCACCTATGGCACGAGCATCTCGCAAGGTAAAAACGATGCAAAAAGAACTATCATAGATAAGAAACCAGTTGAACCAAATACAGCACCACTTGATGGGATAACAAAAACTCATGGCAAAATCTCTCTAAACAAAACTCGTCTATAGAACTATGCCCCAACAAGTCCCAAACCGGAAAGATAAAAGAACTGAAGATGTTGCCTGCAGACAGCCAAAATTTTCACTCCCAAACACCATCATTTGATGGAACAACTGCCGCGCTGGGTGGTGGTGGTGGTGGTGGCGCAGCCGCAATTTCCCACCCATCAGCCGCCGCAGCTGCCACAGGCGCTGTTAAAAAAAAAGTGAAAATTGTTAAGAGTCTATTACAAACCAAATATGGATATTAATTACAGGAAATTACTCTGATAAATACCTGATTCCCATCCACTTGGTTGGACTGCAGGCATGGGTGGGGCAGCCGCTTCACTAGCCCACTGAGAATCGGGGATTTGAGAAGTCCATTGGTCAGGTATAGCTTGTCCAGCAGCGTAATCAGTGATCCCATAATCACCTGCAACAATACCTTCATCCTCCTCCTGTTGCTTTGCTTCCTCAGGTTCTCTGTAGAAGAACAGATCAACCTACACCCAAGTCACAAGAGCAAGGTTGTTATTACATATTAGAAGCATGACATGTCTGTCAAACTGTTATTCTCTGCTAAGGCAGGATCTGAAGCATAAACTCATTGAAATGAGCTAGTAAAATGAGTGTGATCTCTTACCATCACATCCCACTTATGGCCAGGTGTGATGGTGCCACGCATCTGCAAAACCATCCTTGCCAACAGCCAGAACAGACACCCAATGCTGTGCTTCCCCTTGTTATTTGCCGGGATTCCAATATCAACATACCGCATTGGGGAGTCAGTGTCACAGAAAGCAATTGTCGGAATGTTCCCGAGAGCAGATTCTTTAATGGGCTGCAAGTGTAATAATGACAACACATGAACTGTGAAACATCAGAATTGTAAGAACGAGATACAGCCATGGCATTAGATAAAATAAAAAGTGCGGTTCTAAACTACCAAACCATGTCATAAGAAGACAAATCACCTGGTGGTCAGTTCTTGGATCGGTGAGGATGAGAAGACGTGGCTCGCTGAAAGATGTTTGGAGCTGGTTAGTGAATGTACCTGGCGTGTGCCTTCCAGCAATGGCGTGAGTATTGGTGTACTGTGCAAACTTGAGAACAGCTCTCTGACCATAGGGTCTAGCAGACTGAACAATGATGTCCTGAGGGTTTTCAATAGCAACAATAACCCTAGCTGCCAACTGGAGTTTCTCCCATGTTTTTCCGAGGTTAATAATGTAAATACCTGCAACCAGAGCACTTGTGAATCAGCATCAAACGGAGAAACCCAGATGAGATAACTATCAGTTTGTGCTCAATATCTTCGCCACATGAGAAAGGAAAAAAAAACCAATTCACAGTACTAATAGAATAACTGTCCAAGTAGCTGATGTTCGCACATTTCGACAAGATATTTGAGGACAGGAAAGGTCTATCTGTGATTTGTTATCTATTCAAAGAAACTCAGACCCAAGCCTCGACAGGGAAACCAGGGCCTGAAGATCGATCCAGGAACAAAATTAGCTTCCGGATCAAAAAGCAGAATCCAATGCAGAACCACAACCACTAAGAAGATCATAACTATAGAATCACTAGAAATCAATACACCACTCTCCACTCGAGCTGAATGACATGAGCAAGAGCAACCAAATACTCTGGGCAATCTCCATCCATTTCCTCAAATTCAGGCATATTACCAGACAACTCCAATTAAATTTACACGCATTGAATCAACAAATTCACCTTACAAGACTCAACATCTGAACACAACCTCCAACAGAACAAGAAAAAAAAAACCGTCTTAGTCCCTATAACCTTAACCTATTGAGACAAGTTATACACCACAATCGCTAAACTGTTCCGGCACAATCTCTCGCGCAAGAACAAAAAAACAAAATCAACACTTTTCGAGTTTTACATACGCCCGACTCGCGAATCTTTCGAATGAAAAGAGGGCAGATCTGAGAAGGCGTTAAGTGACGAGAGACGAACCGTCGTTGCGGCGTTTGAAGACGTAACGCTCCATCTGGAAGTCGCAGTTCTTGGTGCCGAGGTGGACCTCGGCGGCCAACATCATCTGAATGTCGGCCTCCTTCTGCGACAGCTGCCTCGCCGTCGCTGCGGCGGTGGTCGTTCCCGTCGCCATGCTTTTCGCTTCGCTCTCTGTCTCTGTCGCCGGAGGAAAGCACGGGGAGGAGTTGGCTGCGAGCGCTTCTCACGACTGAGTAGAGGAGAAGAGAATGGAGAGGTCTGGGCCAATTTGCTTCGTGTGCATTTTATATGACAGTGCCAGAGAAACCCTAGTTACTTTCTTGACGGTTTTGTCCCTCTTGTTTTGGCCGTCACATTTTCTGGGGAAAATTCTGAAAATTCGACCAAAACTTGGAAGCGGTTTTGGGTAGCACCTAAGTTTGCATCGATATCGATATGCGGCACTATATCGACATATCATTTTTCAAAAAAAAAAAAATTCGACATATAGAGAAACGTTATATATTAAATATATATTTTTATATATAGATGATATATTATCATGCATATATAAAAATATCGGAGATGAGCTTCTTATTTTTCTTCTCTTATGATTATGTTTTTTTTTTTGGGACTAGTTGAGTACATTAATTTTAGAGTGTTTGGGTATATTACATGACTTAAATATATATGTTTTTGATAAATTTATATCTCGACCCCTTATTTATTAAAAATGCTTAAAATTAATCCCGTGCGTATCGAAATGACGTGTCGAAATCTTTGGACTAGCGTATTCTTTGGCATGTCTAAAACGCCGACCACGTGTCGATTACATATTGAAGAGTGTCGAAGTGTCGGCGAGTATTGAACACGACATGATATGAGGACCTCCGAAAAATATCATTGCTTCCTAAGGTACCACCGCATCACAATAGTTGTTTTCACATAAACTGTCGCGTCCGCATTTATGGAGTTTGTTGACACCTAAAAATTTTCGAGAAGGCTCGTGACAAACACGTGAGGAGGCGCCAATCGCCTATAAAGAGAACATTGAGGTAAAGCGCACACATTGATCAAGCGGGTGCCACGTGTTAGGGTAAATTATGGCGCCATTTCCTTCCGTAACAAGAAAAGCTCGCGGGGAAAGCCACGATCAAAGCGATTACCAAAGAGTGGCGGTAAATCCCCACGATGTGAAATGAAAAGAGCGCGAAGACTAAGAAACCGTCGAAAGAGCAATCCACGAGGCTTGTGGAGAAGAGTAGAACGTGGGGGACTCGAAGGAAGTAACCGATTGACGGTTACGTGAGTCTATCTATATATATATCCCACAACACAAGGACCAACACACACATCTCCTTAAACTAGCTCCTAACTTATAGCCTTTTAGTCTAGCGTAATTATAACTTTCCAGAATCCCGTCGTCGATTCAATTCCGGCGAGTTTCATATCCGAGTCAAGTGTCGTTGATTAGATTCCGACGCTTGCTCACTAGGTTCAACTCCGTCGATTCGATTCCGGTGTTGCACATCCCTTCCATCTTGTCCGATACCGTCGATTCAATTCCGGTATTGTGTCCTATAATCCCCCCCCCGTCCAAGTCTTTGTCGATTCAATTCCAAAGCATTGTGTCCTACGATTTCATCCGACCTTGTCGATTCAATTCCTAGTCGCGTTGAAGTTTACCGTACATCTTGACTCTTCGAACGCACCGAGTTGTCTAACTCATCGAGAGTCCGTAATACGCCCTCTTTGTGTTAATAAAGACATCCATTGCATTTGACACTCTCTCGTCCAAAATTGACCCAGTAACCCCTTTTCGGAAAACGAACGGATTAAGTTCGATAAAAGATTCTCGCGTGAGCCACCTTTTTTGGGCCTCGGTCGTTTCGGGCTCGACCCATAATCACAAAGAAGCCCCGTCGAAGGATTTCAACGCGCAACAATCTTTTTTTGGCACGCCCGGTGGGACACCTTGGTGTTAGTTCGAGAGAAGTGCTATGCCACGCACAAGAGGACGTAACAATTTAGACGGTGTGGGAGACGAACCTCGTGAAGAAATGCAAGGAGTAGAGTCATCTACGGCCCGTCAGTCCAAGTAGAAGACGCAGAAGTCTCTCGACGTAATGTCGAGGAACCGAGGAGGAGTCCGAAATGACACCCGTCATGTTAACATCGATAAGACGTACCATCGAGGAAGTCCAGAACGAATTTGCCGATCATATGGTTCAGCGAATGACCGAGGTCGTTAGACCACCGATCATCAACACGTATCACGAATGTGCTGCGGGACAAAGACGGAACTACTGGCCAACCCACCTCGGGGACAAGGAGGGGATGGCTTCGCACCAGCAGCCGAACGATGCATTACCGCTAACAACGCCACCAAATGTAGGCACTTGTTGAGCAAAATATGCAGCCTTTGGAACCTACACGGATTCCGCAACGAGGGGAAGTGTTGCTAGCCAATGAACCCGGACCCCGGTAAATGCAAACACAGGTATGTTCCCTGGACATCCTATTCGACAAAATATGCCTGTTGCTCGCCGAGAAATCCCTGTCCAAGTATAATCCTATTATTGGTAACGAGCAACCAGCGCCCGTGGTTATCGAAAACCAGGGAGGAGTACCGATACCCTTTAGGGGGTAGTGGCAAGCTAGGGGGCGGGACCAAATTCACCGGGTCGAGGACAAGGCCGGTTGCACCTCAAGACGTACGGCCTAGGCCTCATCCAATGAATCAAGCTCGCCCGCCCACCAGGTCCCGAGCCTATGTTTCATGCTTATCGGCCTCCTATACAACCTGTGTATCAAGCACCACAACCGGGATACCATATGCCATACTATCGCCCGGTGATTGATCGTGTACCCGCGTACATTGACCCGATGGTAGGATACGGGGTTAATGTCTACCGAAAGCCATATCCCGATTGGGTAGATACGATTCCATATCCAAGAGGATTCAAAATACCCGAGTTCACGTTATTCACCGGTGAAGATGACCAATCTACGTATGAACATGTCAATCGTTTCTTAGCATTATGTGGAGATGCTACACAAGCGGACCATTGGAAATTAAGGCTATTCCCATTGTCTTTGTCACGAACGGCCTTTACTTGGTACACATCATTGCCACCCAATTCGGTGCTAACGTGGGAACAGATGGAACGTTTGTTCCATGGGCGTTCCAAAGAGCGGTCCCAAATTTGTCGGTAGCCGATTTATCGACAATGAAGCAAATGACGAATGAGACCGTCGACCGTTTATTGCAAGGTTCAAACGAGCTCGGAACAAATGCTTGGTTCCTCCGCCCGAAAAGACATTTGCAGAGTTCGCCTTCAATGGGTTGAAATTCGAAATACGAGATAGGATGGTCGGTCACCCATGTGCTAATCTTTTCGAATTATCTACAATGGCGGTAAAACATGAGAGTATCCTCAAAGAAAAAGACAAGAGGCACACTCGGAGGGGAGACATAAGTCTTGTCGAATCACCCGATTTCGATGAAGACTTAACGGATCCTGTTGAGATAGCCGTCGCCCAACTAACCATCGACAAGCCGTACACTTGCCAAGCACCGAAGCCCGCAAGAATGAAAGAAAAGTCAACTATAATGGCTAAAGCGAAGGACGCAATATTCTACTCATTCGACGCAAACCGAGCGGAAGAAATCTTCGACATGTTGTTGGTCGACGGACAAATAAGGCTAATGAAGGGCGGAAGATACCATCCAAGGAGGAATTAACAGGGAAAAAAGTACGCAAATGGCACCACTCCTGGAGCCATAATACCTCGGATTGTTTAGTTCTCAAAAAGAACATTCAAGAGGCGATTCGGCAAGGAAAAATCAAATTTGCCGAGGACAAAGGTAAACCTCCAATGGATGTTGACACCGATCCTTTCCCGGTGATGACCGGGATGGTTTCTTTTAAGGCGATCGAATGACGAGCATAAGGTACTAGGTATATGCTCTTACTGTAGACGAAAGTTGGAAAATGCGGATGTACCCAGGGGAGGTTACGTCGAAATAACCAAACCCATCGGAGAGGGGTCGGGTACCTCATCGGATCAAAGATACCGGGACATCGGGAAGCCTCAACCCTCGAGGTGCTTATAAATCATTTAAGCAGAGGTATGAGGAAGGGGACCCCACAATTGGTACCTTGGGCGAGCCAAGCGGCAAGTTCGATTATTATGTAAGATTATGGTCCGCCACCCGTCCATCCTAGACAAGAAGTCCCTCGTAGATGGGAAGAAGAGTTCGACAGAGACCTTCGACGGGAGAACTTACAGCCGTATCGACAACAAACTCCGAAGATACCAAGCAACCCTACAGAGGGATCCCTGGTACGAGGTAACAGAGGACCAAAAGGAGGAGAAAAGCATGACTCGAACTCGAAAAGAAGAGTGCAAAGGAAAAAGAAAACCCACATTCTACGACAACAGGATATCCCAATCAGCCGTGAATCAAAACCCAGAAGCCCCCAACCATATTAAGCCCCGGAGAGCAAGAAATTTGGTTTGGAGGCGGTGCCCGGATGAAGCATCGACGGTTCGGAAAAAAGACGACGAAACCATCGAGCCACAAAAACCGTCCGCACCGAAATCGCGGTTTAGAACTCCCTGTTAGCCGGTCAATATCACCTTTGAGCTCTTGTATGGTGCAGGTTAAGTTGCCACACGAATTCCGACTTGAATCATCTTCACCTGATGGCTACGACAAAGAAACCACACAAGAGATAGAGAGAGCCCAATTTTGCTTCGACAATGAAGAAACCATGGAATTCGAAAGCCGATGGAAGACATTTCAAATCATTTGCGGTCACTCAACATAAATGCAAGGATTGATGGGCGACCGATTATGAAAGTCTTTGGTAGATGGGGGCTCAACATTAAATCTCATTCCATACCGCTTCTTCAAGAAAATAGGAAGAAGTGATGATGAGATAATCCCGTCAAATATACAGCTATCCGACTTCACTTGGTGAGATTATCAAGTAAAAGGGGTGTATATTGCAAATCTAACCGTCGGGTCCAAAACATCGAGGACGTCATTTTGCGTTGTGGACGCGGACGGATTTTATAACTTGCTTCGGGGGAGAGATTGGATACATGGAAATCAATATGTGACGTCGACGTTACACCAAATGCTGGCATTCTTGAATGGGGATAAGGTGGAATATGTAAAAGCGAATCCCCCGATTTGTGTCACTTGGACCCGTATATCCGGACGGGACAAAGTTATGTCGATGATCGCCTTCGCGTATCCAAGCCACCCGGAAGCAGATCCAAGGGATATCGCGTTCCGCCGTTTCGACAAGGGAACCACCGAATGGGTCCCCAGGAAGGAACCGGTGGAGCCAATTGATCCGTTTCTAGATGGAAACTCCATTCTTTGTACAAAACCTCTCTCGAGAGGTATGCGGCCTACGGGCCGAACAGTAATGGCCAAACTAGCGAGCTGGTTGATGGCATTCTAGAGTTCGAAGAAGCTCTAATTAAAGAGGATGACAAAGTGATCCAAGCTCGGGATCCGTTAGAAGAGGTCAATCTTGGAGATGAAACCCGCTCACAACCGATTTATATCGATCGCCTACTCGATCGACAAGACAAGGTTCAAATGGTAAAACCGTTAAGAGAATACAAAGATTGCTTTGCCTGGGATTACCACGAGATGCCCGGCTTATCGAGAAGCGTGGTTGAGCATCGATTGCCAATTAAGAAGGGATTCCGACCTCATCGCAGGCTCCTAGAAGATTCGCTCCCGAAGTAATCCTTAAAGTTAAGGAAGAAATTGAGCGCCTTCTCTCTGCTGGGTTCATAAGAGCAAAGCAAGGTATGTCGAATGGTTGTCAAATATCGTGCCTGTTAGGAAGAAGAATGGCAAACTTCGAGCATGCATCGATTTCCGCAACCTCAATTTGGCTACCCCAAAAGATGAGTACCAGATGCCCATGGCCGATATGTTGATCGATTCGGCTTCCAAAGAATGAAATGATGTCCCTTATGGATGGACATTCGGGGTATAATCAAATATTCATAGCAAGCAGAGGATGTCCACAAGACAGCCTTTAGATGCCCTGGAGCCATTGGCACATTCGAATGGGTTGTCATGCCTTTCGGGTTGAAAAACGCTGGTGCTACATATCAAAGAGCAATGAATTGCATTTTCCACGACATGATTGGGAGATTCATGGAGGTCTACATTGATGACATCATTGTCAAGACAGACAAGGTAAGTCATCTAGACCAACTAGAACAGGCTTTTAAGAGAATGCGCAAGTTTAAGTTAAAAATGAATCCATTGAAATGTGCATTCGGGATAGGAGCCGGCAATTTCTTAGGTTTTTTGGTCCATCAAAGAGGCATAGAGATAGACATGAACAAAGCGAAGGCTATCATAGAGTTGCCATCTCCCGCCAATAAAAAGCAACCGCAAATGCTAATAGGGAAATTGAATTTCTTGCGGCGTTTTATAGCTAACTTCTCGGGGAAAATTGAAGTTTTCTCCCCTTTACTCAAATTGAAGAATGAACAAGAGTTTGTGTGGGAAGAAAAACATCAAATGGCTTTCGACAAGTTAAAAAAGTATCCGATCAAGCCACCGGTTTGATGTCACCAAAGATTGGACGGCCATTAAGGTTATACTTATCGGCCGCCGAAATGACGATTGGGAGTATGTTAGCTCAAGAGAACGATGAAGGCAAAGAGCAAGCCATATTCTACCCGAGCAGAATGCTCAATGACGCCGAGACAAGATACACGCCAGTAGAAAAACTATGTTTATCATTGTATTACGCCTGTACAAAATTACGGCATTACATGTTGCCGACGACGGTACATGTAATTTGCAAGACAGATGTAATTAAGTACATGTTGTCCAGGCCCATCATTAGAGGCCGGATTGCAAAATGGGCATTCACTTTGATAGAAATTGATTTGATTTACGTGCCGCTCAAAGCAGTAAAAAAGGGCGGCGGTGTGTCCGATTTCATCGCCGAGTATCCATCGAGTTGAAAATCGAGGATGAAAATCATCTCAGCATTGCACCTTGGGTATTATATTTCGATGGATCGGTGGCGTCGGGTTTAGCAAGGCGCAGAATCATGATCATATCACCCTTTAAACAAAAAACAAAGCTTATATTCAGGCTTGACTTCGAGTGCTCGAACAATCAAGCCGAATACGAAGCCCCGATCGTGGGGTTGAATGTTTTAATTGACATGGGGGTAAAGTCAATTAAAATAAAGGGCGATTCCCAACCGGTGATTAAACAACCGAGTGGTGAGTATCAATGCTCGAGTGAAAACATTATTCGACATCATCATCGGCTAGTGAATTGTTGTCGAAGTTCGCCGAGCATGAGCTAATCCATGTCAAGAGAAGTGAAAACTCGGAGGCCAACGAATTGGCTCAAATGGCATCGGGATATCGCATATCGAAGGAGTTAGCGGAGCATATCGTTACTCGGGAAAGGACTTTACCATCGATGGATGCTAGGGTGATGATGATTGAGGGTGAGAAATCTGAAAACCCGATCAAAGGACAACAAGATTGGAGGATTCCTTTGATAAATTACTTGAAGAACCCGGGTTTCGGCAAAGCAAAGATTTCAAAAAGAAAGCTCTGAAATATCTCGTTGATTGACGACGAGCTATATCGAAAAACAATCGACGGACTGCTTCTTAAGTGTTTGGGGCAAGATGAAGCAATGCTAGCCATGACGGAAGTCCATGAAGGAATATGCGGGGCGCATCAGCTGGAGTAAAAACAAAATGGCTATTGAGGCGGCATGGATATTTTTGGCCAACGATCACTCAAGATCGTATTGACTATGCTAGAGGATGTCGGCCATGCCAAAGACATGGACCACCCAAAGACGCACCAGCCGCACTAATGAACCCAATAATCAAGCCATGGCCTTTTCGGGGATGGGCGATGGATATAATAGGAAAAATTTATCCTCCCTCGACGAAGAAACATAGCTTCATTTTAGTGGCCACCGATTACTTCACGAAGTGGGTTGAGGCAACAACGTACAAAAACGTGACACAAAATACAATCGGGGAGTTTATCGAAGAGAGGATTATTCATCGATTTGGTATCCCGGAGACCATCACCGCCGATCAAGGGACAGTCTTTACAGGCGAGAGATACCGGATTTCACCGGTTCGCGGGGCATCAAGATGATTCATTCTACGCCCTATTATGCCCAGGCTAATGGTCGCTGAAGTCTCTAATAAAATAATCATAGGGATGATTAAGAAGCATTTGGAGGACAACCCAAGGGAATGGGACTCACCGCTGTCGACGACAGTGTTATGGGCCTACCGAACCTCTAAAAGATCAAGTATCGGAGTTAGTCCCTACATGCTCACATACGGACAAGAAGTCGTGTTACCTCTTGAAATTATCGTGCGATCATTAAGGGTGAAGCTTCAAGATAGTATGGCTAAAGAACAATACGATGAGATGATGTATGCCAACATTGATGAGTTGGGAGATAATCGAGCCACCAAGCCTGGAGAAATTGATGGCTCGAAACGTAGAGTTGCTAAAGCTTACAACAAACACGTGAGAGCTAAGCGCTTCGATGTGGGAGATTTGGTCTGGAAAACTATTTTGCCGTCGAACCTCGATAGTGAGAAGTTTGGCAAATGGTCCTCGAAATGGGAAGGGCCATACGTAATAATAGATGTTTTCCCAGGAAACGCATATCGAATGATGGAAATCCATGGAAGGGAACTACAGCGATCCATCAACGGGAAATATTTGAAAAAGTTCTACCCTTCGATGTGGGAGATGCGAGAAGAATCGGGGGACACGAGGTAAGAAAGTCGGTTCATTCATCAAAGCACCGCTGAACATCCTCCATCCCTTCTCTCTCTTTCTCTCCCTCGCTCTCTCTCTCTCTCTCTCTCTCTCTCTCTCTCTCTCTCTCTCTCGCTCTATCTTTCCCTCTCTCTCTCTCACCCTACTCACTTCACCGGGCCCTCACGGAAAGTATTCTTTGAAACGAACGACAAAGTCCCGTAATCGGCCTTCCAGCCTTGATGTTCTCCTCCTTTGCACGATGGTGAGCTTCAGCCCGGTCCCTCCATTGCCGCTTCCGGCTTGTCCTTCTCGTTCTCCAACTGTTTGAGGTACCCTTTTGGACCCGCATGAGACCATCGATGGAGTCCAAAGCATGGCCTTCAAACCCTCCGAGGGGGCCTCAATGAAGGCCAAGGATTGAGACTCGCAGCTTCGGCCGGTTCATACTCTCACTGCTCGAGCCCGTCAGTGGCCTTCGCAGTGTCGCTGGCTAGCATTTAGGCGGTCGGAAACGATATTCCGAAGTTGAAGGATGCCTGGCTCGAGAGGCATGGAGGGCCTCCCGGACGTTGCAGAGCTCCTTAAACACCACCTCCCCGTTCTCAATCTCTTCGATCTTGCACCAAACTTCATGATCGGTGAGATCGTGCTTTGGGACATGGTAGCTAGGTTTTCACGGAACTTCTCCAGCCCATAGTCGAAGAGCGTGATGAACTCTTCATAGTCGACCGGAACGGGTGTCCCGGAGGGGAGATTCCGAGGTGCAGAACGGTTCGATAGGGCATTCGGTTTCTCGAGAGCCCTAGGTTTTAACACCAAAGATGGTGTAAGTATAACTCGGAAGGGAGATAATCTCCCTCCAAATAGCCGAAAACTCACGGCTAAACCGCAAAGGAGGAGATGAGGCCGAAGAGGACGAAGCACGTTCCATGATCGTAGAAGGATTGTTATTTGTGAAAGCTTGCTCTTTGGGTGGCAAAGGGTTTGGATGAGAACTCACTCCAAATAAAGGGTGCTATTTATAGGCAAAGATCAAGAAACGATTCACCCCACGACACTAAGTATCCGCCCACGACCTTCCGATGATCGAAGCGACAAAGTTAGTGGGCAGTTATCGGGACGAAGGGGGGTGTCGCGGTTGATAGAGTGGCCATAATGGCACGTATAGCGGGTTTCTCGCTAGTCAATGTCCACATCGAACAATCGCGACGATTTGGATTCGTAAGGAAAATCGGGGAATAACGCTTGTCATTAAATGCCGCTAGAAAGAAGATAGTCTCGATAAGATCATGTCATGATGAACTGGAAGATTTGACGCTAAGACCAAGAAAAATTCAATAAGAGATCAAGATGGCGGCAATAACAAAGTGGCACGAGTATAGGACCCGAGAATGGTGGATCACGAAGACGTCTGCTTCAATATTTAGAACAAAACTATGTAGTTGCATCTCACTGTTTCCGGTTAGCATCGACGATGGCTTCCTTTTGATACTGGGCCCGCATCATATCAAGATGCAATGATTCGCAAATCGACTTCCGCCGTCTAACCATCTTCAATTGGGCGGATAAAGTTTGTAGGGTGGTATTACCATCACCTTCCGGATTCCCGAGGATACTACGTCGATAGGCCGGCTCATTGTCCGCAAGGAGAAAATCTGCTTCCAGCTTGTCGATGACCGTCGGTTCACGCCGCCTCGTCCCGAAAAGCCTTAAGGTAGAGCCAAAGGTGAGAAAGAGTTCATTGATGGCAGTGCTCAAGGGCACGACATTGAATGGAGAAGGGTAAATGAGCCAAAAAAGTAAGAAGAGCTTTGATCTCATCTTCGACGGATGCTCTATTACATATAACGGCGTAGCCTCTCTTCGATAACTCATGCGGGCGCAGCCATTTAGCACGAAGAAATGGGTAATCATATCGAAGAACATTCGATGGGCCGGCTGAAACACTAGCCATGTTCATATGAACAACCCACGATTTACTTGGTAGGTCATCCGTACGGCCATCGAAGCCCAGTGAACCATCTACAGGAAAAGCCAGATTAGTACCAATGCCGAGATAAGAACGAAGCTCCTACCTCCATAGGTTATTAACATACCGATACCGAGGAAGGGCTTACCTTCATTGATTGGCTGTTCGAGCATAACGCTCGGTATAAGAAAAGGGGCAGGTTTCCTTAGAGGATGCAGTAGACCCAAAGGGGTTCGACAAACTCTCGGGAGGATACTCCTCGTATGCACCGGGAACAGGAAAGAGCGATAAGAGAGCCACCATTCATCGAAGGACGAGGAACTACAAGGATGGCCGGAGAAGCCAATGAACATGAAACGCTTGAAAAAAAGCACGTGCGACTTCGATATGGCTTATCGGGTCGGCTTATATCTTCCTTGTGACCGGAAAAAGGGAAGTTCATGGAATATGCTATCGGCATTGGAATTCCCTGGGTAAGTCCAAATTGGTGAACGCAAAGAATGAGGATTATAAATTTCGAATCCCGATGAGAAGTCACCTCCACCCGTCAAATTCATAGTTAAGTCATTTGGGACCAACACACTCATCCAAAACAGGTGAGAGTCGGGATTTATCTTCAAGGAACTGTAAACATCATCATCAACAGAGCAGCCTGAAAAAATCAAAACTAGTGAGAGATAACGGCTCGGTGAGGAGATCATTGAAAGGGTTAGGGTTATTAGGATCGCGGCGAAGAATTTGGTTGAACGCCATCGGAGTATCATTTCCTGTACTCTTCAATGATCCGGTGCCTTGAAATAAGCTCCTTTTCTAGAAACATATGAGGAAAGTACGCTCGGACCCAATAATGCAAGATCCATAAAGGACCTGAAAAAGGATCGGGGTGTTTACCCTCCAAGCGAAGATTGTGCATCCGACAATCCTCGATACAATGCAGCCAGGAACATTCGGCCTAGACCAATGTCGACACCACATGCCGGTTCATGTGCCATATCAAGAAATTCGAAGAAATTCGACATGTGGGGAGACAAAAGACATATTTACAAAGCCAACACAAGAGGAAGGCTGTATGTTCCCCGGGAAGAATGGGTCCTGAAGATTTGGCATGATGATTCATGAATTTATCATACGGAAGGCCAAAGTAGCAGGACATATCAGGTAGAAATTGGTCGCTCAAAGGACGAATGTCACTTTCGATGAATGGAGAAAGACCGGTCGAGACCAAATATCAAGAAGGGTAGGCGTCATGGACCAATGGGAAAGAAGAAGTAGTTCGATGAGGGCGACCAAAAGCAACACAAACCGCCAACAAGCCCATACTCTAGGGGATCGATGGATATACCACAAAATGTTAACAAAACGTCTATCCGGGCTTGCGCCCAGACGATAGCCACCTCCGTTTCTAGTCGTTTGTACCAGCTTATAAAATCGGTAGTCAAAGGACGGATACGAAGAAAATATGTGATTATTCGACAACCAGGCAGAGGCACAAATGACAGATTGCTCAAAAGGTAAGATTTCCTTGGAGCAACGGGGAAAACAATCAATCAACAAAGGAGAAGGCGGTAAACTGGTAAGATGTGGACCCAAAATGATGTGACCATTGCCAGGCTGGTAATCCATGAAGGATAAGGAGAGTTCCCTCTTGGCTTCATTCTCGATAAAGAGCGTCGAAGCGCGACAAGCACGAAGCTGCGTGAGTATTCATGTGAAGTCTATAGTGAAGGTCGCATGGATTAGTACAGGAAACAACCATTATTTATAAGGAATTGGGAAGTAACCAACCCAGGAGAATGATGGCAAGTTACCCGAACGTGGGATAATACATGGATCGTGGCGACATGCGACAACGAGAAAAAAGGGGAAATTTCATTAAGGATGTTCAGGTGTACAAGGCCGACTTGATCCCCTCGAGCAACTCACGGAGTAAACGCTCGAACTTCTTATTTTTGTCCATGTACATATTCCTAGTGCGACGTCGATCTATTTCTACTTGCATTATTCGAGCGCGATCGGCCCTTTTCTTCTCCTCCAAGGAGGCTATGGATGCCTTGAGTTGGTCTTCTATTGAAGAACGCCGAGAGAGTACAATTGATCGTTGGCGTCGAGTCTCCTCCAGTTCCCTTTCGATTGCCACTCTTCTTGCTCCAAAGCGGTTTCCTTCTCATCCAGGACAAGCAAGCTCCTTAATGGAGGATTGAAGGGACCGCTCCCCTCGACTCACAAGTTGTCTTGCTTCTTGAGCTTCGGGCCGGGAGAGAAGAGTTGATCGGGAAAATTTGATAAAGCCAACATCTTATCCCGACACCGCCGAAAATGCATGAAGGGAGTGGAAAAGTGTTCCAGAATATCTTCACCGGCGAACTAAATCCGCAGGAAGCTTTTCGCCGATTTCTCCTTCGACCGACAGCTCCATTACGGACTTAATGCTTTGAATATTTGATGGGTTGTCGACAAAGGAGGCCACTCCCGAATGGACAAGGTCCAAAGAGCAAGACAAAGATAACCCCCCACTTTGCCGAAAGTTTCCAAGTCAGAGGAGCGGCCCGAGGGAGGTATATTCGAGTGGTCGAAGAATGGGAAGACCCAACAAGATAGGCCCGAACATCTTCGACAGACGGCGAGAGGGGAGAAGCAAGCAGGAAAATCCCAAAGAGGGTCTATCGACGAAGGATCTTCGGCTATCATAGGAACTTCAGCTATCAAGGGCGCTTCAACCATCGAAGATGGAACAATGGCAAGCGAAGAAGACTCCTCTTGAGGCGCCTTAGATGAAGCAGCCACCACCGAAACGGCAGGGTCGGACAGACTTCCAGCCATGGCAATATAGTCGGGCTTCCCGATAAGTGGGTCGAGCTCCCCAAGAGACCTTCGGGACAAAGGGCGGGAGGAGCTTCAACATACCGAGGGGCTTTCGAGTTTCGATCGGAGATTCTATCGGAGATTTGCTCTTCTTCGCCCCCAATTTTCGCCGTTTAAGAGAAGTGAGCGTCTCCTCATCAAGCATCGTCGCTCGAGTCATCGCCTAATACCAAAGGTAAAGTAAAGTTACTTCGCACCAATGATAATAAGAAATCAAGGAAAAAAGAAATTTACGGGAAATAGTCGTCGGACGTTTGCGACTACCAATCGAAAGGGCCTTGGTTGCACCCCTCTTTCCAGGCTTTCTTCACGGCATGACCGAAGAGTCGTATCCGGCTACCTTTGAGTATATTCGAGATAGCATCCTCAAAAGGACTCTCGAAGGCAAAAGATGTCCACCAGGTCACGAATTCGGGAGTTACGCCGGGACCGGAACGTAATATCGATGGGATGTCCCCCGAAAACCGTTGATACATCGCGTTCGTGACCTCGGCACAGCAGATGAACGGGTCATCGACCTTGATGTTGTAAACCTTTTTATCTAGGGTTGGAAAATCCATGAGATAGGGGATGGGCATGGGCACCGCCCGTCGAAGGCCAAACCGCCTAGCACAATAGTGCGGAGAGTATGGTTCAAAACCGGGATAAAATCTCCCTTTGAGGCAAAGCCCGATTGGAAGGTCCCGAGGAAATAGAACGAAGGTCCGTAAGTCACGGTGATTGAACCATTTCAAAGTCCGAGAATCAAAACAGAAATCGAATTCACCCAAACGGTAAGGGAAGAAATCTACTCGATCGCCTTCCCAAGATAAGAGCTGTCGAAGGAAGAAGCGAAAAGGTGGAACATCGCCGGAGGCCTTCGACGGAGCAGATTGAAGAAGCCGAGTTCCGAGTTTTAGAGGGACTTTGTTGGGGTCAAAGGGTGGAACGCTCTCGAACAAGAAAGGGAAGTAAAATGCAACCCAAGCCTGGAGAATCCAGAGTGGACCCGACAACACACTTGTCTTCCTCAAAGTTCGACATTAACCGGGCAAGCATAAGAAACGCTTCGTATAAAGATGCCAGGGCAAGTGAACCAAGGGCGACAAGATTTCCTTTCGCTAGAAGCGAGGCAAGGTCGAAATAGTCCCTGGACACTTTAAGAGTCGGGCTGAAAAATAGATATTTCGACAGCCAAAACAGAAGGAAAGCGGTTCGTTCTTCGAGAGTAACAGCCCTGTGAGGTCCTACCATAAGCATCGATGAACTTCCCATAGGCAAGAGTATCGTCGAAAAGGGGCAATCCTTGGTTTTCCCAGATTCTTGACAGATATCCCATAAGGGGAGAGGCCAACAATAGCAAAAGCATCCAAAAGGGTTACGGACATAGGACCCCATGGGAAGAAAAAACAATTGATAGAAGAGGACCGGAAGCTCATAACAGCCCCAAGTAAGCCCCTATTCAGGTCGTGTGACAAAGATGTCGACCTCGATCGCTGTCCTTATTTGCGCCGCTTCCCAAAAGGCAATCGTTGGGGCATCACCCCGAAGCCTTTGAAACCAGGTATAAGTTTTGTCATCGAAGGATGGAAAGCTCCTAAACCCGAGCCGGCGCGGTCCAAATGTCCTTCGGTGGAGAAACCCGAATAGGAAGCAGCTCATCCGCCCGCATCGGAAAGCAAGGTTGAAGGGACTCTGGAATGTGATGATGTTCATGGAGACTAGGCCCAAGAATGAGGCCGGCATGCTCTCGTCGAGTATTCAACAACTTGAAGAGACAATGATCAGCTTCATTGCTATTGATGATATCATCAAAACGGGAGATAAACCGATGAGGAAGGAACCCGGAGGTTTCGCTCGCCATGGAAGTTTGAAACGTTCGACAGAGGTTTAGGGTTTAGAAGGAAAGCCTTAGACGCAGAAAAGACGACGATCGAGAGCTTTTTAGGATCCTTAAAAAGCGTAACAAAAGGAACCCGATGCACTGTACGAAATCAAAGGAAAAGCGTAATCGTCCTTCTACAGTTTGAAACCTACGGATCAAAGGATGTATTTTAAAAGAGGTAAATCTTCGATTTACATCTTTTAAAAGGGGGCATGTGTTGACACCTAAAAATTTCCGAGAAGGCTCGTGACAAACACGTGAGAGGCGCCAATCAGCCTATAAAGAGAACATTGAGGTAAGGCACACATTGATCAAGCAGGTGCCACGTGTTAGGGTAAATTATGGCGCCATTTCCTTCCGTAACAAGAAAAGCGCGCGGGGAAAGCCACGATCGAAGCAGTTACCAAAGAGTGGCGGTAAATCCCCACGATGTGAAATGAAAAGAGCGCGAAGACTAAGAAACCGTCGAAAGAGCAATCCACGCGGCTTGTGGAGAAGAGTAGAACGTGGGGGACCCGAAGGAAGTAACCGATTGACGGTTACCGGGAGTCTATCTATATATATATCCCACAACACAAGGACCAACACACACATCTCCTCAAACTAGCTCCTAGCTTATAGCCTTTTAGTCTAGCGTAATTATAACTTTCCGTAATCCCGTCGTCGATTCAATTCCGGCGAGTTTCATATCCAGAGTCAAGTGTCGTTGATTAGATTCCGACGCCTTCGCTCACTAAGTTCAACTCCGTCGATTCGATTCCGGTGTTGCACATCCCTTCCATCTTGTCCAGACACCGTCGATTCAATTCCGGTATTGTGTCCTATAATCCCCCCCGTCCAAAGGTCTTGTCGATTCAATTCCAAAGCATTGTGTCCTACGATTTCATCCGACCTTGTCGATTCAATTCCGCAGTCGCGTTGAAGTTTACCGTACATCTTGACTATCGAACGCACCGAGTTGTCTAACTCATCGAGAGTCCGTAATACGCCCTCTTTGTGTTAATAAAGACATCCATTGCATTTGACACTCTCGTCCAAAATTGACCCGAACCCCTTTTCGGAAAACGAACGGATTAAGTTCGATAAAAGATTCTCGCGTGAGCCACCTTCTTTTGGGCCTCGGTCGTTTTCGGGCTCGACCCATAATCACAAAGAAGCCCCGTCGAAGGATTTCAACGCGCAATGAGTTAAAATAATGATGTGAATTATCACGACACTTTCTCAAGTTAGCAAAAAAAAATTTATATACCATCCATAAATTTTTCGATTTAAAATTTTCACGTAAATTTTACTTTGTTGTCTTCATATTATTCCGCTAGTAAGGCTCTTTTGTTGGATATATATTATTAATTATTGCTAAATTATATCGATTTAATTTCCACGGAAAATATTGATCCTGAGCTGCCCATTTCTCTCAAGCATTATGGAAGTTGATATACCGGCCAAAGCCAGAATCGTATGTGTAGCCCATGCAACCCTTAAGACCTTCAAAGAGTATTCAAATTGGTACACCACCGTCACGACTTATCCGGCCATTCTGGGCATCTTTGCTAGAAGTGTAGATGGTCGACACGCTTTGCCCTTCTTCGAATGCAATTTCTCCTGCGAAATTGCAGCAAAGCTAGCTGCTTCCACTCCGCTTCGTGCAATCCTGCTGATCTTACTCGAGTCAAATAAGCCACAGAGTTCTTGGGGCTACTACGATCTGGCAAACATTGGACGTGGCGAGAATTGGTCAGCTTTTCCTACTGGATTTGAATAGATTTCGACATGAGTTGGGAGCACGACAGATTTAACGACTCCGACCTACAATGCTCTTCCACAAAATGGCACACGCTAGTTGACAAGATGGTCGCGCCGCCGCGTGCGTCAGGACGGAACAATCCCAAGGGCCTATCCTGAGCTTTCAGCAGTGTCCTAATCCTAGGAAGTTCATGCATCTACAAGGCTATTATCAAAAGAACAAAACACCCAACTATGAACTCGCAAGGCGGCGGCGGCAGCAGCCGCAGCCGCCAACGGGTCGTCCTCAATTGATGGCAACCTCCACCGTCTTGGGCTTGGGCTCAGGCAGCTTCTCCACCGTGACGGTCAGCACTCCATTCTCGCACTTGGCGCTGATGGCCGACGGGTCGGCATTCTCGGGCAGCCGGAACTTCCGGGTCTGGTTCCGCGGCGCCCTCCTCTCCAGCCTCACGTACTTGCAGGCCTCTTCCTCCTCCGTGTCCCCGCGCTTCCTCTTCCCGTTGCTCCTTATCACCAGCGACTTCTGATCGTCTTCCACGGTCACCTGCATCAACACGCCGTGCCTATTCAATCACCGCCGCCAGAAATTCACCGGATGCAAATGACAGCGTTCTTTCTTTCCAAGACCTATCCGCCAATGTGTTCCCTATATCCCAGCGCAAAATAATCCAAATGAAGCATAGGCCGGCTACAGTTCAGTATTCGAGCTCGACTTGAATACTCAGAACTGGCGCTCGACTTGAGCTCG
This sequence comes from Rhodamnia rubescens, assembly GCA_021437795.1. NCBI lineage: Eukaryota > Viridiplantae > Streptophyta > Magnoliopsida > Myrtales > Myrtaceae > Rhodamnia > Rhodamnia rubescens. Next base: position 1,123,425 of record JAILYA010000046.1, read on the forward strand.
ATCAGTCTTGCGAGCTGCTTTACTTAAGTACTTAGAACTTGCGCACAATCAATTACTTAAGCTTCTCAAGCCCGGATGAATCGTGCCGATCAGAGGATCGAATTCCAGTAGCTTAGCACTAACTTCACTCATTTACGGTCTCTTAACTATCTCTAGCAATTAGAATAAGCAAGAACAGGGGGATGGGTGATGAGGAGTTACCTGAATGTCGGACTTGGAGAGGCCAGGGACGTCGAAATAGAACACGTACTCCTTCGGAGTCTCCAGAATATCGGCAGGGATGCCAGCCCCGCCCTTGCTCTCGCCGGCGGCCTCGTGCGGGCGAGACGAGAACACGAGCTTCTCGACGTTGTCCGGGAAATTCAACAGGTGGCTCACCAAGTGATCGCCGTCCAACACGACCCGACTCATCGTTCGCGATACCTGTCAGCTAATCCACGCGACCCGAGAAAGAAGAAAAAACAGGAGGGGGCGAAATCCCAGATTACGCTCCGCTGATGGAATGATTCAGTCCAGTGCAGAGAACAAGGGGAAGAGACAATGGAGGAGGGATTAATAGAGAGAGAGAGAGGCGGAAAGTTCCAGAGAGGTCGAGGGAGGGGATGACTGGAAAAAACTGGAAAGGTCGTCGGCCAGGTGTCGGGCGAGAGGGATGTCGTGGAACCATCTCGTCGCTTCTTGGCTGTGACGTGGCAACTCCTCGTACCGTCTGTCGCAGACAAAGTATTGAGCCCGTGATGAGATCGTGTTTTGTCATGAATTTGAATGCGAATGCTTTACGGTCGTATTTCAGTTTTTCGGTGCATGATTCGGCCCATCTATTTTTTTTTTTTTTGGGAGGTCTGCCCATCTTTTTAGAAAGGGTAAGTTTTGGAGATGTTTGATTTTGGAAGCAAGTGAGTCCTCTCAATTGATAAATTTAAGGAGGGTCTGAATAGGGGTGTACACCGTTCGATTCGGGTTGGATTTTCAAAAGAAATCGTCCAAAAAATATATTATAATTATGTGAATTCGGTCATAAACTTTTTCTTTTCGCCCAATTCACCCTAAATCTTTTGTAATTGTACCAATTCAATTCATCGCCCAATTTGATAGGAAATCGCTCATCATGACATGAGTAGTGCCGATATAAATAAATTTTAATAATATTTAATCTTTTTGAATTTTTATTTTATTTTGTGTTTCTTTTTTTTAAAGTGAGTCCACGGGCCCTCGCCCCTCACCTAGTGGTTGGCGAGCACCCATCAACCCTTGCTAGCCATAGTATGGAAAAAAAATCAAAAGGAGAAAGAAAATAAATAAATAAATCAATCAAAAATATTAAAATATTATTTAAAAAAAAATTTACGTCATCGCCGATCGAGATAAGTAAGACAGCCAAGATCCGTGCAGCGATTTTCGGCCAATAATTGTACAAGTATAAATGGTTTAAGACTCAATTGGTGGAAAAAAGAGTGAGATTTGGAACTAAATTGATATAATTACAATAGCTGCATGAATTTTTTGGTAATTCTCCTGGTTTTACAATAAATGCTGAATTTTTTCTTCTTCCCGAGTTTTCACGATAAACGACATCTGGCCCAAATCGAACCATTTGAGATGCGCATTTTGTTTGGGCTCTAACCGAGATCCGACCCGAAAAGACGCGGTGCGGATTCTGAACCTTCTACCCGCCCATGCATGAGATCATCGTGGTTATGTCCTAACATGTGTCATGGGCTTTTTGACGAGCCTACGAATAATGCAAGCTTCTCCAAGTGGGGCCCATTTGAAAGCCCGTCGGCTGTGCTTGGCCCCTTTTTTTTTGGGTCTAACTGTGCTTGGTCCTTTAGGTGACAAGTTTAGGGATCATTCTCATGCCATAATCATAAAAATAAGCACAAGCACAAACGTAAGCTGAACTTAAGTCAGGGAGAGCAATCACCACCATATCACATTATTCAGATGACGTAGTATATTTTCCTTACTAAACGATGAAAGATATTTTTCAGTTTGTTTTAGATTTCAGCCAAACATCGGCAAACATTTTCCAGGAACATCACATTTTCCACGAAACGAACGCGGCCTAGGATCTAAATAATCTGCCTAAAGAGGCTAAGATAGCGAATGAAAGCACGTCGTGTAATGGGAAGGACCACCGTCTGTGGACAATACATGGCGAAAACAATTAAATAGCGTTTCGATGAAGAAGCTCCTTACGTCTCTTCGGTACCAACATAGGGGGAGAGCTTGGACCACCCAACAGGCATGTTTTGTTTGGATTAATGAAGCGTCGTTGGGCGTTTCGTGTTCATCTGCTGCTTTTGTTAACTCAGACCGGAAAAGCTTCCTCCATAACCCAAGTGCTTGTTCGGCAGCAGCCATGAACTATGAAGCACTTTTAAAGAAAAGGAATGGCGAAGTCGACCATTACACGTGCACTTCCGGAAGAATCAGCAGCGGTAGCAACCCTGGCCTTGGCTGGCCGTGCGTTGTTTATTCCATCCCTATCTTACATGGCCGAGAGATTAATCTTAACATACAGTGTAATGTCCAAACTGTATTCTTTTTCTGGTGAGGAGATGGCTGTAGAAGCTGTAGAATAGAATGTGGGTGTCAAGCCCTCTCCTGCACGGTGTTCCGTAAAAGCTTAGGGTGCGCATGAAAACACTTCTCTCCGAAAAATCAACTTCGATCGGAAGTTGATTTTTCTACTTCTTCCGAAAAGTAGAAGTTGATATTTCTACTTCTCGCTCCGGATTAACTTCTCGATCGAAAAATTCGTTTAGTAACGATTGAAAATTTCTACTTTTAAAACATTATTAGCAAAATTTTCGGCGATGGGCGGGTTGGCGGCGGCGGCGGTGGGTGGCCGACGGTGGCGGTGGGCGGCGGTGGCGGCGGTCTGGCGGCGTGAGTGGGCGGCGGCGGCGGTCGACGGCGGGCGTGGGTGGCCGGCACGGCTGCGGCGGCGCGGCGGCAGCGGTGGCGGTGGGCGGCGGCGGCGGCGGCCGCGGTGGCCGCGGTCGGCGGTGGGCTGCGGTCGGCGGCGGTGGGTGGGCGGTGACCGGCGATCACAACAACGATGGTCGGCGGAGGCGGGTGTGGTCCAAGAAGTGATTTCTGGAGCCGAGAAGTAAAATTTTTTACTTCTCAAAATTTGTTGAAAATTTCGTTAGAAGTGAAAAATCTTGCCATAAGTGAAAAATCCTACCGGAAGTCAATTTTTTTACCAAACGAATTTCTACTTCTATTAGATTTTTATCAAACACATTTCTCTGGATGGATGGGCTTCACGGCAGAGAAATAAAAATTCGAAGTGTTACCATGCGCGCCCTTAGTCTCATGCGTATGAGAAAATATTAGGTGCTCTTAGAGTGCCAACGCATCTCTATGGCACTCCACTAAAAAATTACCACGTGTCAAGCGGATATCACATTTTAGATTTTTCTAAAATTCATTTCTCATTTACTTTTTATCTTCCTCAAACACTCTCAAGGCACTCACGTTATCTCTCTCTAAATTTTTGCAGATCTCACTTTCTCTCTGCTCTGTAAGGCCCTAGCCCCTCTCTCTCCAAATTTCTGCAGATCGGTCAAGCTCCGTCAATGATGGCTTAAATTTCAGCTTCTTTCTTCAAGCTTTGACCTCCCTCTCTCGCTCCCCACAAGATCTCCATGGTAGTGGCCGCAAATTCCAGGATCGTCGTCGTCGAGCCCTTCGCCCAGCCCGATCTCTATGCTCACTCTCACTGTGTCCACTCCATCCCTCTCCACCTTCGATGCCCAAACCCTAGTTTACTCGGGACTCGGTTCGGCACCCTCATGCCGATCCAAGTAGTAGCCTCTCGAGATGCTTCTCCTCCCTCCCAACGATGACTCTAGGTCTCTTTTACTGCAGCCCACCAAGAAAATCTTGCCTCTCAAACAAATTTCTGCAGTTAGGAGGAGGTTCCAATTGGGCAGCGTGATTGGGCTTTATGATTTGTCTGATTACCCCATGAATACTTTGGATAATCCTAATGCTGGCTCTCGGTAATCCGGCGAGAAAGTTCTCATGGTGGGTGGTGGTGGGGTACTTCGTGGGCATGGATGTTGACAATTTGCAGAAATTTAGAGAAAGAAAGTGAGATATAGAAGGAAGAGTTTTTGGAGAGAGAGAACGTGGGTTGAGGGTGTTTACGGAAGGTAAAAGTTGAATGAGAAATGAATTTTAGAAAAATCTGAAATGTGAGATCCGCTTGCCACATGGTAATTTTGAGCGGAGTGTCAAATAGATTCGTTGGCACTCCAAAAGCACCCAATATTTTTTTCATGCGTACATGAATTCTCTATTTTACAGGGTGCTTCTATATAAGTGTTTTTATCTATCTCAATCATCGATACATACCTTTATTCGGAAGGAGTAAACTTATTATAATTATGCCAATTCAATTATAATATTTTATTTTCTTGTTTTGCCCAATTGAATTCTAAACCTTTTATATTTGTGCCAATTATGACCCAAAATTACCGATGTGGCGCGACCGGCATCGATGTGAGTGATTTTATTTTTTCGTTTTTCTTTTCTTTCTCTTTCCTTCCCCTTCTTTCTCTAGGCGATTGTCAAACCTTGGAACCGGCATTAGGCGAGGGCCGGCGAGTTTGACCTTAGGGGTGAGTAGTTTCCTATCCGATCCGATTTTCATCAAGAATCGAGAGCCGGACCAGTGGTCTTGATTCTCAATTTTTGAAATAGGGGACCGAACCCGATCACCGCCGATCCGGCCGGAATGGTCCGAACCACCGCCGGTCCGATTCTAGGATGGTGCGGACCACCGCTGCTCTAGTTCCAAGATTGTCCGATTTTCCTCAAGAATCGAAGATTGGATCGGTGGTCCCAGTTTTAAATTTTAGGAATCGGGGATCGGACCGGACCACCGCCGCCAATTGAAAGTTTGGTCTAGAGTTTACGATTCAATTGGCAAAAGGAAAAAAAAGGTTTAAGATTAAATTGACATAAATGCAAAATATTTATGACTCAATTGGCAAAGTAAACGGGTTTAAGACTGAATTGACATAATTAAAATAGGTTTAGGACTTTTTTGGTAATTTTTTCACCTATATTCACATTCACCAACGGTTGAAAGTTTGGTCGAGTGTTGAGACACCGATAATAAAACCATGGCGGGCGAGGAGTGTCCAGCAATGTGCTCGCTCTCATCTATCGGGGACGACGCAAGTGCCCAAAACGATCAGAGAAGAGCAGGCCGATCACCCTTCGACAATGAACTTGGCTTCCATACAAAAACCACGGACAGTTAATGAGGCGGAATCTCAGAGACGGTACAAAATATTCGTTGGAGATCCATACGCATGGAACACATTTGTCCCGTCCCTAAAGCACGATGACAAAGCTGGTCTCTTCAGAAAAGCGAGCGCGCACGTAAAGACACAGGAGCGACAACTATTTGCGAACGCAAGAGGACACGACCAGCTTTAAACTCGGCCTCCGGAAGAAACCAGCTGTGCCCCTCTCTCTCTGATTCTTGGAACTGGTGCGACTTCCCATCAGCAACCCACAGTTTTTTTTTTTTTGCTCTCTTTCTTGTCCTTTCGGGTTCTCGCCAGCCCCAAGACTCCTCGTCGTCTTGTACGATGATGGTAACGGAACGAATTAACTTACTAAGGTACCGTTCATTTTGACTCGTCCTGTATAAAGTCTTACAATTTTATCTCTTCTCAAGAGATCGCCTATCCTGAGGCCGAGAGTATTCCCACCCGAGTTTCAAACTAATCTTGTGATTACGTTAAAAGGCGGCTCTATGAGTTAATTTCAATTTTCACATATATATTACTGAATAGTTCTCTTCCTATTAAGTGTATAGTCCGATTTATTACTACCCTTTTTGTCGTTTTTAGAAGTCTGCCAAGAGGCGCTCCTTATATAGGCCTTATAATTTCGGCGATCACTCACCATCCTTATGAGATCGGATCGTTGCAATAACAACAAGAAGCAAACATAAGCCGCATTCTATTCAGAATGCTTAAGAACACGAGAGGGAGAAGAAAGAACACAGCTGGGCCAAGAAGAAGAGAACGAAGGAACGGGTTAACATAGTGGAAAGAGAGGCATCACAGGAGCTCCCGCGAATTGGCCGTTCGCTTTAGGATTTTGTCCCGACAACTATCTTTTAAACTAATGAAGACTCCTTTCAAGCCGCGCGTGTTTCGAGAAGATGATCAAACCTTTTGGTTACAACCAAAAGGGATTTCCGATTAGGTTTTAGTTTGGCTCTTGACATTTCAAGCACTCGCATCATGGCTGGCACTCAGCTGCCTCTTTTTCTATTATTATTATTTTTGGTATAGTCTTTGTTTCGCTATTATATTGTATGTGAGGTGATATTCTCATAAGAATCCTCACCTATTTGTCCACCTAATCAATAAATTAATTCTACAATCATCAATGGAGAGTAAAAAAAAAAACTTGATCAGCTAGTACATGTACTTTATCAAGACAAGGTAAAAAATATTAAAAAGTTTATAAACTTATTGTATTGATACTAATTCAGTCATAAACCATTTAGTTTAATCAATATAGTCATAAATCTTTTCACATTAGTATCAATTTTGGCAGGATATCGCTAATATAGATATCAACCATCATACATGAGTACGATTGGCGCCGACGTGAACATATCAAATAACTTTTATTTTTTCCTTTTCTCCTCTCTTCTTTTTTTCGATGGCCGGCCACTAGTCACAGGCCATGGTCGACAAGAGCAAGCGCCGGGGAGGCCGACCCTCACCGTGGCCGACTGCAAGAAAAAAGAAAAGGGAAAAGTAATAAAACATAGAATATATATACACACACATACATACATACTTTTTAAACGTCCATGTAAGTGCTAATCGCGCCACGTAGGGCCGCCGACGTCCACGTAAGTAATTTTCGGCCTAAAGCGGCTAAATAAATTGAATTGGTACAAGATTTAGAAATAAATTGGTCAAATTAAAAGATTTATAATTTAATTGGTGCCAATGTTTAGATTTTTTGGGGTGCTTTTTCCAAAGATGAGATATGTAAGAACGTTTATCAAAGTGCTCATCGTATTTAAAAAGTACCCAAAAAGGAAAAAAAAATGCTAGAAGTACGCATGGTTCCAAGGTCGGTCCAATTTAAAGATTTAGAATTTAATTGGTACCAATGCAATAAGTTTAGAATTTTTTTGGTACTTTTCCCAAATATGAAAGATGTAAGAATGTTTATCAAAGTTCTCGTCATATTTCAAAAGTACCCAAAAAGGGAAAAAAATATTAGGAGTAAGCATGGTTTCAGGGTAGAACTTGGAACTTGAAATCAATCCAGTTCAGGTTTTGAATATATAGGATAGGTTAGATTCCAAAAATTGAAAACCTGTTGCACCTGGGTAGAACTTGAAACATGTAACAAATTTTTGTGTTTTTCTTGTTATACCTCTTCGCGCGATCCTGCGGTATTCCGTGGCGTCCGATGATGATTATTTAATCTGGAACCGCTAGTACGAGCTCCTATTTTCTCGCAATACTTATGGCGGAGACTTTTACTCAATTAGCGTTTCATATATATTTGAATGTCTAAATATGAGTTGTGGTAAGTGGATTCTAGTAACAAATGATGATCATTAAATGTGATAATTCACTGAAATCATTTCAGTGAAGTATGCGATACTATAACCTGGGACGTGGTAGGTTTCGGGTTTCAAAGAATGCATGATAGGTTTCGGATTTCAAAAACGAAGAATATGTTCGGACGGGTGGGTTTTAGATTCCAGGTGGAACTTATACAAAACCTAAAATCGCTCACCTCGAAAAAAAAAAACATGAAAATATAAGTTAATTGTAAATTACAAGTAAGATTAGACATGCGCATGCCTTAGAATTTAATGAATGAAAACACCCCCAAAAGGAAAAGGAAAAGGAAATTCTGGGGGGAAGGGGTGGGGGCCAGGCCAGCCGACCATTTCCACACCAACTGCCAAACAAGGCGCAACTTGCTTTATTTCCTTCTTTTTTTTTTCATTTTTCTCCTTTATTTGGCCCCCTTTTTTTTTTTTTCTTGCTGGGGACAAACGAAAATATCTAAATTCCGATATAGCTGTTTCTATAAACCTGCGGGCCATGCGCGCCTCTTTGTCCCTATTCCACTTCTCGCTTATATACGAACCTCCCCGCTCCTTTCTCCTCCCACCTCCGCCACCAACTTCTCTCTCCCAAAACCACCCTGAAACCATCACCCTCTCTCTCTCTCTCTATCTCTATATCTCTCATCTGAACATGGCGAAAAGGGGAAAGCTCACGAAGCTCAAGTCAGCTATCAAAAGATTCCCCTCCTTCTCCAAGCTCTCTCGCAGCAACTCCTCCTCCGCCGCCGCCGAAGCGACTGAAGATGATCCCAGGAGGGCCGCCGCCGGCAGAGCCGGCCGCAATGCGAGGGCGGTGTACGTGGGGAAGTCCCGGCGCCGGTACGACGTGAGCGCCGACGTGTTCGAGCACCCGCTGTTCCAAGAGCTGGTCGACAAGTCGTCCTCCTCCTCCTCCTCCTCCCCGCCGTCGAGCGCGGCGGTGGTGTTGTGCGAGGTGGTGCTGTTCGAGCACTTGCTGTGGATGCTGGAGAACGCCGGCGGCGGCGGCGGGGACGCGCAGCTGGGGGCCATGGACGAACTGGTCGAGTTCTACACTACTCGTTGAAATCGAGGGCTTGTGGGTCGCTTCGCATTCTTTTGATCTCATTGTGAGTTTTAATGACGACGATGATGATGTCGATTATGATGATTAGGAACAAGTGTAAAGAGTTTAGAGAGCTAGATTTAAATAAAAAGAAAATTAAGGGGATGATGAGTGTATGTTATATTATAGTTTCATTTATATTTAATTTTCGTGTCTTGCATATGGTAAATTGAGCCGTTACCTTGACAATCCGATCATATGGTCGGTTTTTTTTACCACATGATTTTTCAATCAATAAATATTTTATACAAAATAATAATGGTGTGTGGATTTACATTTGAGATTATATTATTTCGGATCGACGGTCATGGATGCATTTCCCTAAAAAGTTAGGGCTGTTCTCGTTAAATGTTCATAGCTTCATTGAAGAATAAATAATCGGTATGTTCTTATGACATGCGCATTAATTCTTCTCTTGCTAATCACATAATCAATGCGCATGCATCTTGCTAATTGGCTAATACTCTTCCTAAAGAACACAATTTTGCATTCAATTAAAAGAAAGATTGGAGGAGAAGTTTACTCATAACATATGTGCATCTAGGAATAATTACGCCAAGTGCTTCTATAGTTTTCATCCTTTTTCGCGATTTTCGATATATTATGGAGAAGATTTCTATTTTGTCTCGCCATCGCTAAATCAACAGAATCGGATTTTTTTTAACAGAATAGGATTCAAACGACGGGATAATTGTGCCAATGAGGCGTTAGGTGAATTGGTGAGATCCCTGGACCTTAAACGGTTAAACCGATTGAGGTTCCATATTCGAATCTTCCCAATTGCGTCATGGAGAATTTAATAGGTGGCAGACGGCGTCATATCCCCACCATCCGAGGAATAATCCACGTAGGAAACTTCGGTTACCCAAAAAAAAAAAAACAACAGGATAATTGTGTCAAATGAGACTGTGCATTGGATTAATATGCTCATGTCTATGTTTTTTTCCCCTTTTTTTTGGGCTTCCCCGTGTACGAGAGTACGTCCTTTCTGTTCCTAAATTATGACGTACCCTTCACGTGGACTGTCGTAATATTCCTTGTTCGGTACTTGGCTCGACAAGTCAGAAAAGGGGAATTTGAAAATCACCTAAGTCTTGTATGTTTGTATGTGTACCTTTAATTGTAGTCACTTGTTTCGGACATCACGATTGCGATTGATCGGGGTCCAATTATATATGATAGTCTGTACCAGCTGAACAAAGTCAAATTAGAATCCGACCAAGCGAAAAAAATAAAATAAAATGAAATGAATAGAGTCAAATTAGAAGAAAGGTTGTTGCTAGTCACCGGAAAAAATGTAGAACTGTCTAGAAAATCCTAAATTTATTGCACTTTTGCTAATTCAAGACTTAACCTTTTAATTTTATCGGTTGAGTCTTAAACATTTTTCATGTTTTGTCAATTGAGTCTATTCCGCCAATTTTAATCGGAAATCACTAACATGGACTTTGATCGTTCCACGTGACACGACCAACGCCGATATGAACAATTTTTCATATATATATTTTATGCTTTTTTATTTTTTATTTTTTTCCTTTCAAGCCCGGCAAGGTCACTGGCCAACCATCGCCGGACTTGGTAGAAACAAAAAAAAAAATAAAGAAATAAAAATATAAAATATAAAAATATAAAAAAGGAAAATAATGAAAAACATGTCGGGCCGGTCGTCCTACATATCCACGTTAGTTATTTTCAGCTGAAATTGGCGAAATAGATTCAATTAGCAAAATGTGAATATGTTTAGGGTTAAATTGATAAAATTTAAAAGTTTAGGATTGAATTAATTAAAATGTAATAGACTTTGCATTTTTTTTTACAATTCGTCACGGTTTGCGCACCAAATGCCGTAAAAACTTCCTGCCGTCTTCAATCATTCTCAAAGGTAGTGAAAAACGAAACGTCGCGTTAATTACTACAACCGCAATTCTCTTGTGTGATTCAAATCGAATAAAGTTGGTGGGATTAGATGACGGCGGGACCGTTTCTTTGGGGAAGTTTGAGAAACTAAACTTTGATGAAAGCGGATGTTAATTAACTTAAGCCGACGGTCAAGGGTCAACGATGATGTTTGTTTGGTCGTCTGTTAAGAGGAATAGAATGGTTTGAAGCGGCTAATGATTAGGTAGTTATGCAGATTGAAAGCAGATATTTTTCTTGGTACGATTTGGATCTAATTCATTTGAATCGGCTTGCGCTTCAAGCCGAAGTCACTGTGACTCAAATCAAATCATCGATTGTTCTAAACCACATAAATGAGGAACTACCCTCGGGTCGGTTCATTTAACCTTTACATGCTTAATGTTTCCACTGCTACAGACTCGAAACAGAGGGCGTCGATTCAAGGGAGAGGAAGTCATCTGCATATCGGAGGGCTTCGTGACGATGATGTGGGGGTGATGACTTTGTTCTTGAAGGAGGTCCTCCGGCTAGGGTACAGCTTCATCTTCACGGTACGTGAGCAAGGGGTTGCCTCATTGATTTCTTGCTTTTCGGGTTTCGATTCTAAAGAGATTAGGCGGAAGATTGTGATCTTTTTTAATTTGGCGAAAAATTTTATGTGAAGTTTTTATTCATAATATATATATATATATATGTGAAGATGTTTATAAATGAAGAGTTTAAAAATTTAAATGCGTTATATATATTTTTAGAATATTAATTTTTATGATAATATGAGTTAAAACGGGCTGATTCGAATACGAGTTACTAAAATATATAGCCATAAATGCACACGGGCCAAATGTTGGGTTCCCTGAACTGTCCATCACATCCTGCAGACATCAAACATGCATGGCCACATCAAATCAAAAGTGAGTCGGATTCCCCACCTCCTGGTCAGGACTCGAGCTCAAGTGGTTCATCATATCAGCCGCTGTGTTGATGAGGCGGCTCCACGACATCTTCAAAATTAAGCTACTTTTCTTTTTTTATTTAAATTTAGATAGAGACTTAGAGATTTTTTTTCCTCCCGAATTAGATCTAGATTTAGATCTTGATCTGTATTCTTTCAACATATTGATATTGGTATTTCTCCATAAAGCAACGATGATGAAAACGTTGAATCTACGCACCCCGCAAATCATTACAAACGGAGTGTGAGATCTCGGCATATGTTCATTATTGAATTTGTGATTGGCCGTTCTCAAATGAAAAGAGCGTGCTTCTAACTAGAGACAATGCTTTGTTATTTGCTTTCGACATTTGATTTGTTATGCAGTTATTCGAGCTTTGCTAGATATGAGAGCCCACCTTTTGAGTAATGTTCCGATTAATGAATGATATATTTCTGTCGATGTAAAAAAAAATATCTCCGAAAGCTATCTTGTGCCCTTCAAGCCCCAAACAACAAATTCATTTTCTTTGGTCGGACCAAACAGCAAATTGACGCAATGCCAGTATGTGATTCATACGTAAATCGAATCCAACCTAGCGTAATTAAGTTGTTCATCCGAAAGAAGAAATGCTGGACGGGCATGACTCTTGGTTGGTCCTAGAAGCACATCAAATAATTTACACGGAGAAAAAGAAGGGAAAATACTTTCGAGATACGATCCAGTTTGCCCTAACTCTTGGTTGGCCGAGGAAGAGAAGTCTGGAGCTCTCTTAATCATATGGATTGGAATTCTCCGGACGCTTCTCGATCTTAGAAAGTCCGGATTCTGTCGGCGCCGTAGATTCGGCTTGTGCAACAACACGCAGGGTAAATTCGGCTTGCTCCCAACTCGCAGCTAGTGGTGCGGTGATAGCGGGCTAGCCGTGGCGGTTATAACTTAAATCGAACATTCCAATCGCGGTTGTGGCACTCATATGACAAATAATGCTTAGAGGGGTCGTTGACGCCGGCCGCTCTTTTGCACACTCTTTGTCGAGCAAGAAAAGAAAAGATAGGGACCTGGACCCCTGATCCAAATCCAGACTTTTGCCGTTGATTCTATGGATCTCATGCACGCAGTACATCCCAAGAAGGAAGGGACTGTTCTGAAAAAAAAAAAAAAGAAACGGACTTTGATTATGCATGACGTACGAAAAATCTCAAAAAAGAGCTTGAAATGCTTTGATTTTCTTAAATAATGAGATGAAGTTGACTTTATTTCAAATAATGCATTTAAAGTACTTAAATCATTTAAAAAAAAATGACTGATGGATATTTTTTCTTTTTTATTTTTATTTTTATCTTCTATTTGTTTTCTTCTCTTTTTCTTTTCCTTTATTTCTTTCTTCTTTCTCTTCACTCCCCTCCCCATCTCCCTTGCCACAGCTATCTGCACTCGATCTGCCAGTCCCGCATCCCTCTCCCCTGCAGCGCCACCGCGGCCCCCACGGCCCCAGGGACGAGCACACCGCCTCGAGCATGTCGGCCCCGACCATCCAGTACCCCGCGCGGGCCGAGGGCGGCGCTGTTGATGCCGAGGAGGCGGTCTCCATCTCCAAGCCTTGATCGAGGACGGAACCGACACGTGGCGCTGACCTTTGACTGCCCCATCCTCCGTCTTCTACCCTGGTCATCCCTCCCCCGACCAACGCTTGCGCCGGCGTTGGTCGACCCAGCTGTCCGATCGCCAAGTGAACACCAAGGGCCCATCTCTCTGATCGTCGCCGTCATCATCACAAGCCCAACAACAACGGACGCAGGGCCCTTTCCTTCCTGTGACCAAGTGCTCCTCGCAAGGATGAGAGTCCGAGACCTTGGTCTGCGGCATCCATGGCGCCCTCCTGAGGCCCCAGTCCATCTCCCCTTACTTCATGCTCGTGGCCTTTCGAAGGAGGTAGCATTTTCAGGGCGCTGCTCATGCTGACACATCCTGGACCATGAGCTCAAGCTCAGGGCCGCTATCTTTATCTCCTTCTGCGGGCTTGGGGTCAGGGACACGCAGAGCATGAGCAGGGCAGTGCTGCCCAAGTTCTACCTTGAGGGACTTGATGCTCATGCTTACGAGGTCCTGGCCTCGGTTGACCGGCCAGTGCGGCGGACTGAACGGTCACGGCCGACACACTTCGGGGAGGTGGGCCCGTCCCGGGGGCCTTCGTGGTCGGCGGCGGCGCCGGAGGGGAGGGGGATGCGGGACCGGCGGGTGGCAGTGGAGTGACGGTGGCCAGGGAGATGGGGAGGGGAAGGGAAGAAGAAAAAGAAAAAAAAAATCAAAAATAAAAATAAAAAATTCGATCAGAACTTTTTTTTAAAATGATTTACGTAGTTTAGATCTTTTATTTGAAGTAAGATCAATTCAAACCCTTATTTTATTCAGATTTTTATTTGAAATTTTTAATGATGCATGTGCGGGACGGGAACGTTGCCACGCGAGTTGATCATATTGGCACGTAAGGGGGAATAAGAAAACACGTTGCAAATAGAGACACGTTAAAAATGGCCGCCTTCTGGAGTGTTCTCGTGTGTTTATGGAGAAGGAGCTTCCCCCTCTTTTCAACTTTTCCTTTCCTCTCTCCTTCGCATCCCTTCCATTCCGTTCCACGGAAAACAATGCGAAAGCTTCCGTCCAAGATTTCTACGAAACACGTCCTCCAAAGTTCGGAGCTTTTTGCCCTTTTATATGTTGGGTTTGCTCCATCGCCCAATTCCTCAACACCCAAGTTCTGCTTTTTCTTTGGATCGTTAGATTCGTAGAGTAAAGGGTATTCCGCCGGCCGACTGGTTTTGAGGAACCCAAGAATGGCGAATGGTGACGAGAAGAGCGAAGACTTGTACGCAGTTCTGGGGGTGAAGAAGGATTGCACGGCTTTGGAGCTCAGAAGTGCGTATAAGAAACTGGCCCTGGTTAGAACTGCCACGCCTTTTCGGTAACCGACCATCTTCTGCAATTGTTAATGATTTCATCATGTGTGAGACACTGGTTTTTGTTTTTCCCCCACATTGTGTTGTGTTATATCACTTATTGGGAGAGGCAAGTCAATCTTGCATATAGTGATTAGCGAATAAGAGAACCTGTAGTTTAAATTTGAAATTCTGTAGACTGTGATCGGTGACGTGAAGTATCTTTTTAGGCTCTCGTGGTTCCTGACTTCCGGTCGATGTGTTTATTCATCTTTTTTATTTTATTTTATTTAAAGAACGCTTGCACGAAGCATTTCCTTTTGGTGCGTGGGATGTGCCTGTTAAGAATGTCTTTGTTTTCGGTTGGTTCAGAGGTGGCACCCGGATCGTTGTTCTGCGTCGGGAACTTCAGAGTTTGCCGAAGAGGCCAAGACGAAATTCCAGGAAATTCAACAGGCCTATACCGGTGCGAGCAATTGCATTTCAATTAAAACTAGTTTATTGTGATGACAGGACAATGCATGATAATTCTGTAAGGACCACTTGTCTAGAAGTTAGCCCTGTGACTCGGAAATGATAGATGTTGCGAAAGTTTTGTTCTGACATTTCCCCTGTTTTATTCAATCTTGGTTCGATAGAAGATCTCTGTGTAGCTTTTTATATTTATACTGAAAGCTTTAGCGATCACCCATCTGACTCTACTGTTTTTAGTTCTATCCGATGAGAACAAGAGATTTCTTTACGACATTGGAGCCTATGACAATGATGATGACGAAAATGTGAGCTTTTGATACTGTTTTGTGGGTCTCTCAGTATGTCTTCTTGTGTATATTACTTCGTTTATGCCTCGAGGGTGGCTGGAGATGTTCTTATTCCTCGGTTTTGTTCTGATCCTTTTCGATTTTTCCTTCATGGGCAGACCATAATCTGGATGAAATTATGTCGAGGCACTTTTGAGTTGTAGGTCTTACATTTTGCATATGCACACCTGGAAACTAGCCCTCAAGCCTTGCAGTTGCTTCTCTATATTGTTCAGATATGCCTTATTTCATGCTTGAGCTGATTTGCACGTTGATGCTCTGCGCCTTATCATTGCTTGATATATTTGATACATGTGATGCAAAAGGTGTCCATCGAGCAATTATCTAGTTCATCAGATTTCCTGCAATGTAGAGTGTGGAGTGCTGAAGTAGCTTAATTGACTATATATTAAAGCAAAGCTCACAAACTTATTGAGTTCATCTCTGCCGATATTCGTATGTTCTTGGAGAGAAACTACATGAAATTGGTTTATATGAATTAGAGGTTGTTGGAGGAATTCTTCCGAAGTGCCGAACCGAATACTCCTGCTCAACAGATATTTGGTTATTTTTTTATTTTCTCCTTTTAGAAAGTATGCAGGAGAGATCTCTAGCCTGCTGTTAACGAATTAGGGTCATCACTCTAAGGAAGTTGCTAGAGCTTCAGATGGAAACGGTCATAAAGTTGAAGGCAGGAATAGTGCCTGGGGCCAGCGGTCTAGGTTATTTCCTTAGGTTTCATGAAGCTGCACACGAGTATTTACTGTTATGGTTAATTCATTGGAAAGTTCACTGTGAGTTTCAGCGAAGGGCAATAGATGCAATGGTTGCAATTGTGTCGGGAGCATATTGATTGCGGTGTTCTGGTTTCCTTTTATCTTTTAACTTCTGTGGTGTTCTTCATCTTTTGACTGCATGGCTGCATTGCTTTGGTTATTGGATGGACTGCGAATTTATTTGTGATACACTTGCAGGGGATGGGTGACTTTATGAGCGAGATGGCAGTTCTGATGAGCCAAACGAAGTCAAATGTAAGCCATCATTTGCCCATTTTCTGTACTATTCAGTGAAATTGCTGATGCATAGAAGAATTGCTCCAAGTCTAGAGAATGTATATCTGCTTGCTGTTTTACAACGTGTGAACCAATCGGCATAAGATCTCTGTGACTAATTCCTAAATATGAATTAGAATTTGGACAGGAAGGATTATTCTTCAGGTCATTCCAATTCTTTTATTGCTTAAGGAGCTTCTAAAAATGTATACTTTGCTTACATTACTACTGCCTGCCTATCTCTGATTTTGCTTTTGTGTTGCTTAGTTTCCAAAGTTGTGATAGGAGTAAGTGTTACACGAATCGTGTTTTGATGGATGGATAGAAAGAGAAACCCAGGAAGAGAGATAATTTGACTCGTTTTCTGATGGATCAGAATGGAGCAGATGGACGACCTTCTCTCATAAGTTGTCACTCACAGTGAAGGATGACTAATACTTATTTTAGTTGTCCGAGACCATTTTTTGTAGCCTGGTGCCCAGATGCGTCTTCTTGTCTCTGGGATGTTTTTGCTGCCCTCGTGACTTGCAACTTTCGTGATCTACAGGAAAGGGGGCAGTGGAGCTTCGAAGACTTACAGGAAACATTCGATGACATGTTTCTTAGGGAAATCAAGACGTCTAGATTCGGCTCACAGATAGTGGATGCTACTACATCTTCGTCTTCATGTGTGGGTTACTACGAAAGTTCTACTTCCAGCATGAAGCGCGGTTTCACGGCAATGAACAGCAGCAAGAAAGAGGGTGGCTGTGACTTTGACTCACACTTTCAAAATTTATATCCGGAGGGGAGCACCTCTCTCTCTCTGTCTCTCGGTTTTGTTTTAGCTTAGGAAAATAGGTCATTCAGATGAATTTCTTTCTTATGCGTTTGCTTGATCAAATTAGAAATAAATGCTTAATCATGTTTAAGGTGTACGTATCATAATGGAAGGCCTATTGATAGGCATTAGCCTTTAACCATAAGCCAGCATATTAGCCAATGCCAAGTAGGTTATCATCATAATTTTATACCTCTCTCTAGTTAAAAAGGCTTTTGCATGTCGTTTTGAGCTTGTAATGGTTAAAAGGAACGCAAGTTGATTCCTCAATGTCATGGAGACAGATGAAGAAGCCGCGAGATGAAGGGAAAGGAAAGGAGGTAAGAGAAGAGAGACTCGACGCTCGGAAGCGTGGGAGGAAACGGAAGGTCGATGTCCAATTTCCCTAGGCGTCTAGCCCTGGTGCCTATTTATTTTCATTTTTTTCCATCTGGTGTCCCATTAGTTCCCTAATCCTTGTTTGTAGCGTTGAATCTCGACTCACGGTCTCGGATTGGAGTAATCAACTGCGGACTGTTTATCGGCAATGTCTAATTACCACGGTAAACTATGTTCGGTTTCTGCATATTTCCTAGTGCTAGTAACAGAACAGGGAAATTTGAATGAGGTGAAGACAACGTCAAAAGTTGCACCTAACTTTTGAAAATGTTTGTCGATCAAGTTAGGACCATGAGATTTGTTGTCCCTGCTCAAGAAAGTGGGACCAGAGGGAGAAATTTAATAGTAGCTTCCAATCACCATCGTGCCTTGGCAACATGGAAGTACATTATTAACGTTGATGATGCATCTCCCGGGCAAATGCTCTTCTTCAGCTGTCTCTGTTGTCCAAAGAAGCAAAGCGAGAAAAAGTCTCTTGTGGGGACACGAAGCGGCATTAGAGAATACAGATTATCCTCCCAAAACCAAGGATCAAAGGTAATCCTCGGCGCTCTTTTGATAGCGCGCCCTCCTTATTAGAACCGATCGAGGGGGGGGGTCTCGGCTCGGGAAGAGGAGAGTGGCTGAGTGGTCAAAAGCGACAGACTGTAAATCTGTTGAAGTTTTTCTACATAGGTTCGAATCCTGCCTCTCCCACCTGTTTGTTGTACAATTTAGAGAAGAGAAAAGAGGCATTTGTCAGCGTAGGAAGGCCAACCGGTTCGTGAGCTTCGGAGTTACCTCTTTGAAAGTGTCTTTTCTCTCACGGAAAAGAAGGGAAAGGGACGAAAATTAAGGGCGCACATGGCAATATTTCAGCTTTATAAATTAATTTCTGATTATAAGTTTTTTTTTTTTTTCACTTTTGCTTTTGAGTAGAAATTGTTTTCTTAACTTTTGCTCTAGAAGTTGATTCCTAATCGAGAGAAAGACACTTGATAACAAGATAAAACTTATGTTTTTGAAACAGAAATTCGTTTGGTAATGTCTAATAATTTCTACTACGGAACATTATTAATACAAAATTTTATATGAAAAATTATTTATCATAATCTAAAATGCATGTTATTCGAGAAAAGTGAAATGCGAGATGCTTGATGGATTTTCTTATAATTTGTCATTTAATAATTTTATGTAAATGGGGATTACTTTTATGGGAAAAATTGTATTAATGATTACGTTGGCTGAGTAGATATATTCATGCTAAAAGTATAAGTAGTTTCGGTTCTTTCTCTTCCGGGCCTCTAGCGTGGTTTATTTCACAATGAGCACATCATATAAACCTTCTTCGTGCCTAAACCGTTTTTAGTTTAGAGGTACATCATGATACATTCCAGTAAACCATACCATTGGACGAGTTGATTTCTAATAAGCAACAATTCTTCCGTCATAGCTTGAACGGTCAAAATTTTCCTAGAACACCGTGCGTCACCTTTAAAAGCCATCTACACAACATAAATTTCCCTATTAAATCCATAAATCCGACAAATTGGCAAAAGAAAGGCATCTTTAAGGTCTAAGTCAAATGCATAAAATATTACTACGTGACCTTGGAAATGCTGAGATCTTTTTAGGGGCCCTTGCCCAACACAAGTGCAGCTACACCAAGAAATTCTGGTAGTTCACCAAAGAAATTCGCACAGTTGAGAAAACTCAAAGGTCCGGATGAATAAAGTTACACAAGTAATAATAGTTGACATTCTGTCAAAAATTGAATGGAATCACCTATCCAAGAAAAAAAATTTGAAAGAAGCAGGAGAGTTTCAATTACCTAGCATCAATTATTTCCAACAATTTGATCTAGTACTTGTTGAGAATCGAAGGAAAAATTGCAAGCGAGTACATTTGAAAATGACACCCACAAACACTACATAGTGCTTTGAAGGGGTGAAAAATATCGGTAAATAGAAACATATATGCATTTTGCCTTCTCAACATCAAATTTCCTTGCTTTTAATAATATTGAGAAGTTCAAAGACGACAATAACAATAGTATAATTGTGTCTTTGTGGGATTATTCGGTCTACTTTAAAATATTTGTGGAATGCCATTTATCCAACTTGGATCAATTGCTCGATCCATTTTGCCATGATTGTGTCTTTGTGAGATCTTGTTTAACTAAATCATGGAATATTTATTTCTTATAATTCGTTAAAAATGATATTGCTAAAACACTTTCATGCAATACAATTTTAGTGAAAATTTATTATAATTTTTTTTAAATTTTTTATTTAACGGTCGGAGGAGGCGGCGGAGGATTGTCTCTTTTCGATTTTAACTTCATGAGAGAAGTATTTTTTTTTTTACTTTTGAAAGTTACTCAAAAATAACTTTTGAAGCAAAAAATTGCTTGAAGTAGAAAAATGAAGTTGTGTAACCAAACGGATTTCTGTTTTAGAAGTGACGTGTCACTATAGTTGAAATGGGATTTAAGCAAGGAAAATGTCATTAAAAGTGATATAATTTTCATGCGCCGCTTACTTTAGTATTAATTTTTTTTATGCAGATCATTTTAGTATTACTTTTGTGAAAAAGGACCACTTAACCAGTGATGGAGGGAGATGTAGCCCTCCAAGCTATTGGTTACGTCTTAATATTTCCCAATTTTGCATGTGCTTCTCAAGGTGTTTTTTTTTAGTGGAGATGGATCATTGTTGGAATCATTTACAAAAAGACTTAGCAATTATACATATTATTGTTCCTCCATTCTTTTGGTTGTGGGGTCGAGTATGAGCAAGACAATCCGGATTTCTAGTCAAGATAGGATTAGATGGGATATGATAAAAAATTTAAAATTTTTATCATATCCTCTCTACTTGTTTGATGAACTGCAGATATAATTTTGAATAAGTAGAGACAATGCTCGGTTGAGATCAACTTTGTTTTGCTAAAACATTAGAATACTTTAAAAATTATTCAGTGATGAGTTTAATGAGTGAGTTATTATTGAGCAGAGGTTTGTGCCATTTAAATTCATCCACGTCATCGATCGAGCGGACCCAATAGAACCACGCGTCTTGATTTATAGTTGAACCCTTTAAAAATTACCCGTTGGCCTTGCTCGTTATCTTGTCGAGTGAGTAAATTAGTGCTCAACAATGAAATTATTTAGTCTCTTTTCACAAGTTAAAAATGCACTCATGCAGGTCGTCCAAGAAAGTTATCTTGAAAGTCGATGATGAGCCTCGAGTTCTTCATAACACATTGAAACCCCTTTCAAATGTTGGAAAGATTCAAGCGACTAAAGAATGAAGGACATGATATCATAACACGCTAAACTAACAATTAAAAAACAAAGTCGTGGAGATATCGGACTTTGTCGTCGGAGACCCCATCCTGGCGCCGCCTAAGAGGCGGCCACACTTAATGGTCGTCACCATCGAAAAGGCCGCCCCATGCTTTGGAGAGGCGACTTCACAAGGTGGAGAGGCCGCCGGCATTGAGAAAAGGCGGTGGTTGTGGAAAAAAATTTGATTCTCCTCGTGTTGCTTTCTTGAGAAATCCTATCCGGGTTTATCTCACTCTTTCCCTAGAATATTTTTATCTGGATTATATTCTCTCTATATATCTATTTATCCTATTACGAACATCTACGAAATACAAGTATATGATAAAAACATATGATAGCCTAGTTTTTATCTTGATGATCAAACGCAGCCAAATTGTTTACATCTTCATCTCACTAATTCGCTTATCGGGGCATTCCAAGTAATGATGGGCCTGCACTCTCATTCATAGGATCACATCGTTGGAATTCGAGGCATTTCATTGTCTCATGCGAAGAGTCTTCACTTCTAACGGGTTGGGAGACTCGGTGACAAACTCATACATCTATGGATGAATTGAATAGCTATGATTTAAACCGCGTCTTCCATAATGAATGTGAGATTTTCATCGTAATGCTTACAAAAGGTAGTTATGTCGATTACACATTGCCATTATTTTGGGGATAAATACATTATTAGTGCTATAACTTTTGTACGGCGTTCACTTGAATGCTATAATTTTCAAAACGTTCGACTTAAGTCTTATCTTTAAAAATCGTTCACTCCGGATGCCTGGAAAACTGACGTGGATGAGAACATTGAAAAAGGCGACATAGCATGCTAAAAAAGCCGACGTGGACGTCGGAAAAGTTGACCTAACACTCAAGTGAACGATTTTTGAAAATTATGACATTTAAATGAACGTTTTAAAAGTTATGGCACTTAAGTGAACGTCGTATAGAAATTATGACACTCACAGTGTACTTATCCCCACTATTTTGCCTATGAAAATGGTATCCGTAAATTTTTCTTCGTCGGGTGGGTCCGAGAGTACGTGTACAATTTCTCTTGGAGACACTAGAAGATCGTCAGGGTTTTTTCTAGCCGGTCTCGATCTACTCGGCCAACTAGTCGCATCATATGTTCCTCCTCCAATAAAACACAAGAAGTGATAGATTAATCATCAACGAGCACGAAAAATTAATGATGATGGACCATGTTATCCTTGACTTTCTAGACCTTGAACCGAAATATCATACAAGCCACCCACACTAATGATGGCGATGGAGTGTTGTCTTCAATGATTGAAAAATAAAGCAAGGACCGGATAAAATTAAAGGAAACCTTGCTCTTGTTAAGATGATGGTTCCCAATTATATGGGGGGTTTTATCCACTCGGTGAAGTTAGGAACCGGAAAAGATTACGACATGTATAATTCAGTCAATATCATGGAATACTTTCCACGGATTCGATCTATTATAGCTATTAAACACTTTACTTTTTCACTTGTCGCGACACGACGGAGGATGATTTTTTATTCGTAAGATTGAGATATCCGAAATGAAAATTACAAAATTCACTCAAATCTATAAATCGATCGCAGAGCATGTTTATTTTATTTTTTCTCTTTTTCGAGGTCAAATGATAATGATCCCACAACAATTAACATGTCACATGCACTAACTTGGTAACCGGTCCTGGTGTCTCCGTTGAATTATGAATTACGCAGAGCAAGAGAAAGAGAGAGAGAAAGGAAGAAGAAGGATGAATAGCTGTTGATTTACTCCGTGGCGGGTCCGAGTCAGCTCGCATATCTCCATCCCGCCACGAGAGCCCGAAGGTGACGTGGAGGTGTATAGGCAAATCGTTCTTATCTGCTGGCTGACGTGTCACCGATTCATTATTCAAAGAGCGGGGCCCCCATCACGCATTTTAAGTTCTAAGTTTAACCCCGTTGACTAAGTCATACCAGGACATTGCTTTACCCGGCTCGACTTCATCGTCTCCCTCTCGGCTTCGCTAAAAATTTTCTCCATCTTTGGCTCACTTTCTATATTGTCCAGTTCCCCCAAAAAAATAGATGGCTTATGACCAAGCCATGTTAGCCGGAGCCGTCAATCCACGCCGAGCCATCAATGTTCATCTCTCTCTCTCTCTCTCTCTCTCTCTCTCTCGCTCTCGCCATGGCTGGCTGGTCGTGTCTATAAGAACACTACGCCACCATCTCAGCAAAGAGATTTTCTCTTCTCATCGGTGCACAAAAAATCTTATCTTTTTAAGAAGTTTTTCGCTCCCAATCTCTTCGTAACAGTCGCATCAGGTCTCCCCACCCCGAAAAAGAAGGCAAAAAAAAAAAAAATTACATCCATTAACACACCATTGAAGCTCAAATCCACCGGCCTCCTTCGGTTGTTACGCACAGAGAACGCTACATATAATCAGGATCGATCAAACTATCTTTACGAGCCAAACGAAAAGATGGGTTTTCTTCACAAGCTCTGGGACGAGACGCTGGCCGGCCCCGCCCCCGACTCCGGCCTCGGCGAGCTCCGCAGGCACCGCTCCTTCTCGGCCGCGAGGTCCTCCTCCGCCGCCCACCACCACCCTGCTCCTCCTCCTACTCCCGACTCGCCTGCCGTCACCCGCAGCATCACCATCGTCAGGACCGCCCCGGCTCTCCGGAGGTCCGTCTCCCTCGACCCGGGGTCGGGCCCAAGCACCCCCGGCAGTCCTTCGACGCGTACGTTTCGCTGGAAAACTTACGACATGTCTCTGTACACGTATATCGCGTGTTCGTTGTTTTGGTAAAAATGTTGAGCTCGTGTCGCTTTGCATGCAGCTGGGACACCGGATGGGAAACTGAAGAGATTCACGAAGAGAAAACCACCGACCGAGGGATCGGAAGGCGCTCAACCTAGAGGTCCGACTGATTATGATTGGTAAGGACGAAATCTCTCTCTCTCTCTCTCTCTCTTTACACGACATTCAACCATGTTAGAGTTGGTGATGGGATCAAAGCAGCTATCTTTCTCTCGCCATCTGCATAGATCTTTCATCAAGTTTTGGGTTGGAGCACTTAGTCGACTTTTGAAGCGCTTATCTGAGAGTTCATTTGACTGATCTTCCTAGGGTTTTTTGCAGGATTCTGATTAGCGCTTTGGATCGTTAGACGGAGAAACTGACAATATATCTTGCTGGACCGGCGATTTTACCTCCCCCTGTGCATAGAGGAATCAATCTTTTTCGCTATATGATATCGGCACGTAAGAATTATATGTATGCTTACACATAGTTATGGTATTAAATAAGATTGTTCACATGAAGAATGGTCAGGTCACAGAGAAGGGACCAAGTCCTTCATGGAGTTTCAGAGAGAGAGAGAGAGAGAGAAGAAGAAGAAGAAGAAGAAGTTAAGTCCCATCAGACTCAGCCTCAGCTTAACCTTAAGAGTTTTGGGAGCTTTAGGCATTTCTTCTCCAATTGCTTTTTCTTCCCCTTGTGTTCATGTACATAATGATATTTGTCGTGCTTTTTCATTTTTGGTTTTCTGATCCTTTTGTGTATATATGTGATTATGTGTGTAATGGGAAGCTCCTCTTTCAATGAAACTCAGATTATATCCAGCCGAAAGTATTTGAAGCTGCGGTCGTCCTATGATATTCTGTATTCGATTCGGGCCGTGGTGATCCATTTGGAGGAGAAAATGATGACATTTCGATAACGACTCGAAGCGCATAAAAAAGGGTTTTTTTCTAATTTATTTTTTTAAAAAAATATTTACAAAAATATTTTTTTTAAAAAAAAATATTTACCGATTTAGGCTTCGCTCGGCGGGTGGGCCGCCGAGCGAGGCCCGCTCGGCAGGTGGGCCGCCGAGCGAGGCCCGCTCGGCAGTTGGGCTGCCGAGCGGGCTGGCCCCTTCTTCTTTTTTTTTTTTTATATTTTAAAATTTCGTTTTTTTATTGTTTTAATTATTTATACTTATAATATTTAAGTATATATTTCATAAATAATATTAATAAATGACATCCGGATCCTCGTCCTCTTTAATTTCATATATCTTACCAATTTTATTTTATGAATATTTTTAATTAATTACATAATTATAATATTATTTATTAATTATAGATCTTAATAATTTTTTATATTAATTATTCTTTGCCAATTTAATTTAAAAAAAATATTTGCGAAATGACATTCGGATCCTCGTCCTCCTTAATTTCATATATCTTACCAATTTTATTTTATGAATATTTTTAATTAATTACATAATTACAATATTATTTATTAATTATAGATCTTAATAATTTTTTATATTAATTATTCTTTTCCAATTTAATTTTTAAAAAATATTTACGAAATGACATTCGGATCCTCGTCCTCCTTAATTTCATATATTTTACCAATTTTATTTTATGAATATTTTTAATTAATTATATAATTACAATATTATTTATTAATTATAGATCTTAATAAATTTTATATATTAATTATTATTTTCCAATTTAATTTTAAAAAATATTTACGAAATATATCTTAAAAATATATACTTAAATATTATAAGTATAAACAATTAAAACAATTAAAAACCGAAATTTTTAAAAAAAAAAAAAAGAAGAAGGGGCCCAGCCCGCTCGGCGGCCCAACTGCCGAGCGAGGCCTAAATCGGTAAATATTTTTTTTTTTTTATAAATAATTTTGTAAATAATTTTTTTAAAAAAATTAAATTGAAAAAAAACCCCATAAAAGAACATCTCCGGGAAAATTTGGGAAACAAGAGATAGATCAATAACCAAATACCTCGTTCATGGAAATAGACACTTTATTTGCTCAAGCGGAGCCTGCCTTCACTTTCTCTATCAAATCAGCTGCATCCTGGACGGTAATGATGTTCTCGGCTCCCCCTTCGCTGATCGAAACTGTGAACGTCTCTTCCAAAGCCATCACGATCTCCACCTGTTTACATGTACCCCCCGAATTGCCAATTTCAGGAGAACAGTCGCCTAATAGTCGAATACATGGGTAGTTGATATATGAACAACGCGGCCGCACTATAAATGGTTGGAACCTATGCTGAAATGATCTGTCTGTACATGTGATTACGAGACTGTGCGTACCGTGTCGAGAGAATCGGCTCCCAAGTCGGCAAACTTGGTCTCGGGAGCAACCGTGCTTTCATCGACTGAGAGCTGCTTGGCAATGATGCCTTGGACCGTTTTCAGAGTCTCTGGCTTAGCCTAAACCTATGCACGCCAATGTCAAAAACAAAACAGGCAGAAAACTGGAAAATAATCCGTTCCTCGCTAAGTCAACGTATCACTTCACATGAGCTACTGAGGAAAAGGAAATTACGACGGAGCATGATATCTGATTCCTGGAGAGAACCGGAATCGGGGCGAACGCTCTTCCCGCCTTCGCGAGCTCGAATCTAATCTTTCCGCTCTGCAAAAGGTAGAAAAAAAAACTGGTACTTCACCAAAATGAACATGCAAAAAGGAAAAACAAAATAGGGTAATGTAATCGACTCATACAATGGCTGACAGGCTTCCTAATTGATGAGCACCGCCTCTTGCCCTGCGAACGGATTGAAGAGCCGGCAAGTGGGGAGTCGATAGCGAAGCAGAAGCCATTATGCCGTCACTACTTAGCTCTTGATTCTGGTGATTACCACGCGATCTCTCTTCATGAAGAGCTCAAAATCTTAATCCGGGTTGGCGCTTATATACAGAAGTTTTTTTTTTTTTTTTCTGCTTGTGAATCTCTCCGCTCGGAGGAAGAAGAAGGAATTCGCAGCTGTCAAAGATGAGAAGACATCGTTCCTGTCTCTGGCCAACGATCGGGCAGACCGTACCATGATCGGTGTTTCTATGTGGTTGGAATGTACTTACAATGGACTTTGGCCGAATGGAATGTTTGAATACCGGCAAGGGCAGACCCATGTCCAATTTCGAGAAATTAAATAGAAAAAGAGGGCGAGTTGATTACTCTTGACGAAACAATGAGGATCATAATGGATTCCATTGACAAACAATATGGAGCCCATTTCCCTTTTTAAGAGATGGATTGTTGGGCCGGATAAAAAATGAGCCGCGAAGTCAAACTTTAATGATTTGATCAGATACAGGAAAAGTACAACGACCTATATGAAATAAAATGGCGACGAAGGACCACATACGAGTAGTTTATCTCGTTCAGGGGCAAGCAAAAGTAACCGTCTGAATCAAAAACTGTTGGAACCCATGAATATCGATTTGGTTCCTGATTTCAGATGTGAAACCGCCCATCCGAACCACCTGTACTGAATCGATCTTTTGAATTCGTATATATGTGTGTATAATTCTTAGGATTATGATTTACAAAACTTTGGGGTTGTATGTGTAATTTCTCATTCTATCAGGGTGTTCTATACTTTTCATTCTTTCAGGGTGGTCCATAATAACACGCACTCTTTCTCTCTCCCCCCTCCTTTGTCTTGCTAGTTTTTTTTTTTTTTTTTGTAACGGAGATTTTTCACGCGCAATGGATTATTCCTCAAGGTGGTGGGAAATGAGGGCCAATGCCACCGGTTAAGTCTCATAAGAGCGGTAGGGAGATTCGAACCCAGGACCTCATCGTTTAACCTGTTTAAGACCCATGGATCTCACCAACTTACCAACGCCCTTGATTGACATCTTTGTCTTGCTAGTTCATTTTCTCAAGATCGCTTTTTTGTAGGGGTGATCGGTTTTCTGTCTGGTCCGCTCCGATCTCATCCTTGAACCGAGAACCGAATCGAGAGGATCGATTCCCAAGTAGTTCAATCATTGGACCCGTCGCATTCTTTTTATGATTTGTCGTTAAATTTTTCTCATTAACGACATTTTCATCGGACCATCTCACATTAATTATATCACGTTATCGTTGTACTTAGAAGTTATACTAAGCATCTTAAGCAACTTAGGTTTAGGTTTAGATTCACATTTAGGATTTTTTTTTTTGAGAAATATTATTCGGTCCTGTCCGATTCAAATTTTATGGAACCGAGAACTAGATTGAAGCTCCCAGGAACCGAACCTAATCGACTAGTTCAGTCAATCCATTATGCTTAGCCCAACTTTTAGACCGCTCCTTCGCAAGCTAATAACCCTAGATCCATCCCTCGATCACATGGTGACCAAGAAGCACAGGGACCGCCAGATGCTCCAGTTTATGTTCTCGATCATCGCTCTTGTGTTCGTGCTGGTTGCCTATGTGGAGCTCTATGGCGCCGCCGCCGCCGTCGAAGTGAATCTTTGCCACATTGTGCTCTTCATCCCCGTTCGCGATTTGCATATCAGATACGTGAAAGGTAGGGACCTTCGTTTTTTTTTTATTTGTCTAGCTATCCTGAGGTCACTCTCTCTTGCTTAGACTCATAGATGAGAGACTCTTTCTTCCTCTCTCTCAACTCTATGAGCGGCTGAAAGGAACAGAAAATTTTTTTAAGCACCGCTGGTTCCTTGATCGGATGGGCCGGTTTTCGATTCCTGATTTCAAGGTAGGAATCGATCCATTCTGAACCGATCACCCCCGATCTCGGTGAAGTGCATTTTTAACTCTTTTTTTTTTTATTCCGGTCGAATCATTTCTAACTTAGAAAGAGGTTATTCCTATGAAAGAAAAACAAAGTGACTTTTTCTTTTTTTTTTAATTTGACCAAAAAATTCCTAAATCTATTGTATGGATGCTCATTCGAGTCAGAAATTTTTCAATTTGACAAATTTGTTCATAAAGGTTTTTGTCAAAATTTGGCAAGAAAGCGCCGTAGGTGCTTGGGACATCCTATGTAAACCGTACAGCGCTAATATGAACAATTTTTTTGCAAATATTTTTTATTTTTATATCTCTGTTTTCATTATGGTTAGCCATCGTGGAGGCCTCGACGACCCTCGTGAGGCCATAGTAAAAAGAAAAAAATAAGAAAGGAAAAAATAAATTCATAAATTTATTAAAAAATTGTAGACGTCAATGATTTCGATCAAAATTAATCGGAGTGACCATATTGGCAAATTACCGAAATATTTAGGACTAAATTGGCCAAAGTAAAAGATTTAAGATTGAATTGTCACCGCACAAGAGGTTTAAGACTTTTTTGGATAATTTCTCAATAACAGTAAAATTTGAAACCTATGGTACCAGGCCCTTTTTGCATTTCATTTCATGATTGGATCAGGCCTCCAACAAAAATAGATGCGCTTTGTTTCGGACAGAGTGCGACAGTGGTACTTTGCAATTTTTTAACTTGTCGAACTCCGAAATGCCCTGCCAATAGGCATACGGCCCGATGATAAAGGGATTAGGAGGTGAGGATACTTAGTATGATAAGTGCAGGGTTCGACTCTCACTCTTTGTAAAGAGACGGAGCAAAAGTCTATCGCATGCCCGATTTTGGGATGTCCGTCGTGCAACCCTGGGTCTTTGCTAAATGTGTGGGAATCTGCTATTAATCAATCTGTCCTTGGCAAATTCCGAATGTCCGCAAGATTGACACTTGTTACGTCAGACAAAAATGACCCTGCCATCCATCTCTAGTCTAAGTCTGGTCATGTGAGCTCGTTGGCTCCTAGGGGTTCACCCGTGATCACCTTCATAACCGGGGCATGCAACAGGATCGGATAAAATTGAAAATTGAATCGGATCGCCCAAAAACTCAATCCGATTCAGTTTCCGATTTTAAATTTTTGGAACTAGTTTGAACATGCCCGATTTTTGATTCCAAGTGAAGATCCATCGGGATACCGGACCGATTTTAAAATCGGTTCTTAGCTACAATAAAAACAATATAATTTCTTTAAGTTGAGTATAATTTTGTTGCGCCTCATTTGTTTCTTCTTCATTCTTTATCACCTCTCTCCCTATTTTTTGGAGCAATACGTTGTGGATGAATGTGGAATAGAGTTTAAAATTTATTTTGATGAATGGGGAACATAGCTTTATAAATTATGTTTTATTTTACGTATTTTAACTTTTTTATTGTTTATAATTGTACATGGCTACATGTTTGAACTTTCATCGTTCATAATTGTACGTGATCATGTGTTTGGCGGATAGGGATTTATGTTGATCATATTTTACTTTGAGACATTTTGTTGCTCATATTACTTTGTTGTAAAAAAAAATGAAATGAAAAGAAGGAAAAAAAACAGGTTCCAGGGTAGACTCTGAAATCAAACCTAAAAAATAGGGTAGGTTCTAGAACCAGGTTCTCTAAAAATAAGATAGGTTTCAAGTTTCAAAGATTGAGAACCAATTACAACGGGTAGTTTTCGATTCTAGGTTTGGAACCTACTTACTATGAAACCAATCACCCCTAGTTCGTAGGAGGCTAGGAGCATGGATCCCCACTCTTCCGGAAAAATCGAGGTCGAGTTAGATTGGCTCGGTTGGTTGGTTCGACTGTTTCGATCGAACGGTGGCTCGGTTTCTCGCTGGTTCGGGATCCAATCCGAACCGAATCGAACCGAACGCATGTATCAATTGGAAATCCGGGTCGGCCTTTGGATACTGGTGTGTGAAGATCCTCAAAGAGAGAAAAGGCTTTGATTGATAACCATCTCTATTTTCTGGTTTCGGTTTCGGTTTCTGTTTCTGGCTTTATATCCAGTCATATTCCGCAGCATCGCATCAAATTCTTAGTGTCTTTGGGCATCTTGGGCTCTTCCCTGCCTGGGCTGTTCTCTCCCTCTCTCTGTCTCTCTCTCCTACTTTGCTGCTTTATTCTCTCTCTTCCTCTTTCTTCGCACTCACTCTATCTTTCTCTCTCTCTCTCTCTCTCTCTCTCTGTTTCATGGACCCTCGGCGAAACCCTCGCTCTGTCAGCGACCCCAAGGTCCGCCAGGTCGGGTTCTTCGCTCCTCCCCCGACCGCTCCCAATCGGGCCCTCCCGACCCGATCTCCTCCGCCGCGTCCTCTCCGCCCCTCGCCTCCGTCTCCCCTTCCGGCAACTCCCTCTCCCCGGTCATGATCCCCCTTCCCCGCCACCACTCCGACAACCTCACCGTCCTCTCCGGCCCCGTCCCCGTCCCCTTCCCCCACGCCGTCCCCTCCAGCTACACCGCCGCGCCCGACTTCTCGCCCACCACCGCCGCCGCCTCCTCGTACTCTGGGAAGCTGGCGGCTGCGGCGGCCGGGAGCCACGGCGAGCTCGGCGACGACGTGGCCATGTCGCCGGGCCGGGTCGGGAAGGGGAGGGTGATGGCGAGCAGTGTGCCGGCGAGCGGGTTGACCACCGTGTCCGTCGTCACCATGCCTCCTGGTATCACTGGTACGTAAGCTGCTTGTCGTGAATTTCTGCTGTTTGGGTGTAGATTTGATATTGGGTGCTTCGATTGAGGTCGTGAATGTAAAAGATGGAATGTGGGAAGCTTTTCCCTTTTTTTTTTCCCTGCTTAAGAGGTTGAATTCTTTTGGGGCTGGGTAAGATTGCTGGGCAGTGAGAAGAATGTGCGGTTGAAAGTAAGAATCATGCTTGGTTTTGGATGAGCGAGTGTAGGACTTGCTTGGTTTCGATTGTAGAGTCGGAAATGATGGGCAATTCCTAAATGTCTTGCTTAGGGAGTGATGTAGTTTGACCAGGTAGACCTCTTCAAGGAATTTGAATAACTAAGTGGCCATTTGGGAGGATTTAGGAATAAGCATTCTTGAGGATTTTGACCTTGTCAAGGTTTATTTGAAGTGCATTCGGAAATTCCTATATATGAAAGAAGACTGCCTTGGAGAATGTAATGCTATACTGCAGTATTCATCCTTCCTTGAATAGCCTTTCTTATAGCAGACATTTTCTTGGTGCTTTCATTTAAGGGTGCTTTTCACCATGAAAGTCACGATTACATTCAAATGAAATTTGTGCTGCTTTTGGAATTACTTCAAGCTGCTTTAGCAAATGTCAAATGGGAAAAAGATTGATTGCAGAGAAAGTCGGGGGAGCCTCGGTGGAAGTGCAGAATGAGCGGCCTGCTAATTCAAAGCCCCAAAAGGAGAAAATGACAAAGGCTGAAAGGCGTGCTCTCCAGGAGGCTCAGCGAGCTGCAAAAGCTGCTGCTAAAGGTACATGTTATTCTCTTGTCGCTTGGTATGATAAATCCTGTACCTAGTGAAGATTTCCTTAAGCTGCTTGATTTTGCATTTCTTCCGTGAGGTTCATAATCTACTTTAGGTTTTGGCTTTTTAGTACTTTGCTGTATGCCCTATCATTGATATTGGCTGTCGTCTTGGAATTACAGACACTTGTTGATGGTGTTTTCTTGCTTTGAGTAATGATATATCACATCATCAACTAGGCGTTTGGTTTCACGTTTATGTGCTGCACTTCGGTAGAACCATCAGTATGTGCCTGCATGCATATGCGCTTGCACATGTCTTGAACAGTTTGATCTCTGTTTTTCTAGGGGAAGGAAGTAAGGCTGCTACAGCTGCTCCTGGAGCTGCATCGTCCGAAGTGACAAAGCCTAATAAAGTTGTTAAGCCTTCTCAAAAGAAGAGTGATAGTGCTTCGGTTGCACCTTCTGAGAAGAAGGGTCCAGGGGGTGAACGTCCTCCAGAAAAGGAAAGAAAGAAAGATGTCCCGCATCCACGCATGCAATACGATGATGAAAGCCGGGTGGAGAAGGCTAAAAGGAAGGCAGTTGTAAAACAAACAGAGGCTCGAAACCGAGTTGAATTGTTCAGGCATTTGCCCCAATATGAACATGGAAGTCAGCTTCCAGATCTTGAGTCAAAGTTTTTCCAACTTGATCTGATGCATCCAGCTGTATACAAGGTGCTAATTTATAATTTTCAAAGTGCGCTTTTATGCATGCAAACTTGCTGAAGAATTACTGTTCGGCATTCAGTGTGAGTATTGTTTTTGTCCCTAAATTCTGGTAGTTGTGCTGTGTATTCCAATTTCAAAGCTGTGTGTCACGTGACCTGGTATATAGTGAGTGGTAATCGGACAAGGCATGTTAAAGAGGATTTTTTCACTCATAACTTTTTGTTACTCACTTTTTCCTAACTATATGTGGGCATGCTTCCTTTGGTACATCTTCAAGTGATAGGGTTAACAGTCAAGTGTCAACATGGTAATCCACCGGCTCAGCTAAATTACTTAATTTTGCCACTATGGCTCGAGTTATTCTTGCTTCTTGGCTCAAGTTGGTTGTGTGACCTTGGTTAGATGAGGAGGAATACTGCCTGTGACTTATTTGGGAGTTCCATTTTAGTTGAGAAGGGTATGGAAGGTAGCTCCTGCAGCAATGCTGATCCTCGATATCGTGTGGATTGATGGACTGGTGGCATTATTTACTCATAATTTCTGAAGTTCTCTTGTTGGATTCAGTCACTACTTTTTGGAATTTGTTAGGACGGTCATCTAGTTACAATTATTGCCAAAACAGACGTGCGACCTTTTGGTTAGCATAATTAGGTTGGCCAAAACATGCTCAATACAGTTTGATTCTTGTAATAGATGAAATATTGTCTTTTCTGCAGTCTATCATTGCCATCTCTATGTGCAGGTTGGTTTGCAGTATTTATATGGAGATGTATGTGGGGGTAATGCTCGTTGCATTGCCATGCTTAAAGCATTTCAAGAGGTGATTAAAGAATACTCAACCCCGCTGGAGAAGACTTTAAGCAGAGACTTAACTGCAAAAATCAGTAGCTATGTTTCATTTTTCACCGAATGTCGGCCACTTTCAGTTAGCATGGGTAATGCCATTAGGTTTTTGAAAAGCCGAATTGCAAAGCTACCTCTGACTACGTCAGAGTCGGAGGCAAAAGCAACTCTGCAGTCAGATATCGATCATTTTATAAATGAGAAGATTATACTTGCAGACAAGGTCATTGTTAACCATGCTGTTACAAAGATCCGGGATGGTGATGTGCTTCTTACGTATGGATCACCCTCTGCAGTTGAAATGATACTACTACATGCACATGAGCTGGGCAAGCAGTTCCGTGTTGTGGTGGTGGACTCTCGTCCAAAGCTGGAAGGACAACTTTTACTTCGTAGGTTGGTAGGAAAGGGTATTAATTGTACATACACAAACATAAATGCTGTTTCTTACATCATGCATGAAGTTACTCGAGTATTTTTGGGCGCATCAGCAGTATTATCTAATGGAACTGTATATTCACGTGTTGGGACTGCATGTGTTGCTATGGTTGCGCATGCTTTCCGGTTACCGGTCTTGGTATGCTGTGAGGCATACAAGTTTCACGAGAGGGTACAGCTTGATTCGATATGCTCTAATGAGCTCGGTGCGTGTTACTACTTTCTCTGATTATAGACAAGTTTCAATATATCAGATAGCTCCTTGTTTGCTTTCTGGCTCAGCTCTCTGCAACATTTATTGCAGGTGATCCAGATGTCATTTCAAAAGTTCCAGATAGAGATGAAAGCAACAGTTTGGATGGTTTGCCCAATAGTGACAATCTTCAGCTTCTTAATCTGATGTAAGCTTCCTTTTCTGATGAATCTGATGTAGGCAATATGATTAATTTGGTCAATCACCTCAATCATCGCATCCTCTCTCTAACATGGGATTCTTGGGGATTTTGAATGGCAGATATGATGCAACCCCTTCAGATTATGTCTCTATGATAATAACTGATTATGGCATGGTAAGTTAGCTTGTTCTTGGGGTTGTCTTGAACTGTGGAATGCTTCTGCCTCTTTGTGCGCGAGTGTCATTTACTCTGAATAAACTTGCCAGTGCAAATGTCTATGGACACTGGGGCCTCAATTCTTGATGGTAGTTAGTCTATATAGGTATCAAATGGGACCATGGAGAGAAGTGTTGCAGAATATATATATTTTCCTATGATATCCTATGGAAATTGCGTGTAATGGTTTGTGTTTTCGTGCTTCGTTTAGGTCCCCCCAACAAGTGTGCCGGTTATTGTAAGAGAATATCGAAGGGAGCATCTATGGATATAACTAGCCATCGAATGGATCCTAGAGGCAACTCAAAATTTTGTCCACACTGCATTTGAGTTTTGACACAGCCGATGCAGTCAGAAGAATAAAACACATTTTTGTGTTACTGATTTGCGTGCTCATTTTTATGGTGCCCAATGATTTTGTGACTCATTTTGGTGTGGATAAGAGGATGTGTTTTCCTTGTTTTACCTGACTTCGTGAAGAGCGCGATTCTCCGCCTCTCCGGGCAGATTTAGTGATGCAAACACATGCTTGTTGTAATGTATCCATGCCCCCTGGTTGTCACGTTCGTGCTGTTTAACTAGATCGGATTTTGAACTTTTTCCCTTCCCTGTTGGTGAAGGTGATAGTGTTCTTCTGTCGAAGTGGATGAGAACAATCACAAGTGGTCACTTGGACATGTCCTTGCTGCACCATTCATTAGTTTCTGTTTATGCTACTGTTATTGTTGCTTAACAATACCTGATCGCAGTGATGCACCATAGACTGGAGCAAAATCATAGAGTTACATTTGCTTAGATTATGTACTCTGTCAAAGCCAGGGCTGGTTTAAAAATCAAATTGAGATGAATCCTCTTGTTGGAAACAAGAATAAAACGAATTCAGAACTTGTATAGCCATTTTTGGGCCTTCCTCCTCTCTCTCTCTCTCTCTCTCTCTCTCTCTCTTTTCTGAGAAACCCTCAATGTCATAGGTTATGTATTCACTTCATTGCTCCTAAATCGCTGAGGGGTTGGGGGAACTTTCATCATTGATGGTAGCACTTCCGGTAAAGAAAGATATTCAGTCCCTTCGGCTTTACCTGGTTTCCTGGACATGATATGCTCTGGCAACTGGCAAGGGAACCATTAAATTGGCTCAAGAAAAAGGAATTTACATGCAAACTTTGTGGCATGCTGCCTTCCCCGGAAGCAGGATCGACCCAGGTTCTCTGAAAAGCGAAAATGGTTTTCCAATGCAAGGAGGTGCAAAAATATGAAGGAACCAGACTTAGGCTTGATAAAACCAAGTCAAATTCGTTCTCTTCAAGACAAGAACGGAAATACCGCTCCCCCTCCCAAACGAAAATGAAAAACAAACCGCTGGATCTAGTGTGTGGTGACAATAAAATACCATAATATTTCGGTGGTCCAACGGTCCTTATACTCATCTCGCTTGTCAAGATATATGATCAGAGAAAGAGTTTGCAGTCGAAAGGCCCATTTAAGTTTAGCTCTGTTGAGAGCGATAGTTAAGCTGTCCTAAGAAAGATGCTGTGGCTCTTTGCCATAGAAAGAGATCAATTAAGGGTTCAAGAGTTTGCCATCCTCGTCCCTGTGGTCCACCAGGTTCACTCATCACGTGACGATGGTTTCAACATTCTCATTCTCTTCAGAAAGACAAGTCCCCCAACCAGTTTTCACGTGATGATGCGGCCGGATGGAGCAAACATCCGGATGAGGTGGAAGTCTTGGAGTATCCAATCATTGAAGGGATGATAATCCAAAGCATTCTGAAGCATGAGATGCACTGTAGGAAAGTTGTGAAACATGGGCATGCACAAAACTTTAGATTGGACATGCCAGCTATGGATGAGTCGTCAGAGAAGTGCGTAAACAGTAAAGGGTTTGTCCACTCTGAGACCAACGAACTAAATTGCATACGGCATCAAAGCCATTGTATTTGCCACCTCTCATCCTCACTAATATGATGCAGTGCTTGAAATGAACATCCAGGTTGTTATCCATGGACTAGACCATCAGCAACATAAATTTTGTCAACAATTTAAGGGATGCAAGTAAATCATTCAGTGCTATCACAATGTTATATCTGCATTATAAAATCAAAATGTTGAGAAAAGTATCTCGGATGCTGTGATATTTCATCAATATCATGTCTAGATTCCACGGTACAGCCTACAATTGATAGACGACTGCAAAACAGAACTTCTAAAGATTGTGCATACTCAACTGAACCTCGGCAGAATCACCCTTGGAATTGGCAGGGGAAACGACAGCAAGGGTCACTAAACCACCCAATACAACCACCAATATGCCCAATGAGTTGACTAGCAAGGCCTCCGATGAATAACGTGATATGATGTGATTCGTCTGGAGGAATGTGGCTTTCTCCAGAAAACCGGTAGCACAAGTAGCTACAGCAAGGGCATAGATATAAACCCCGAAGAAGACGTGCCATGGGAGTAATGTAGCTCTGCTATTCCTTGAGCCTCCTGGGTACCAGAAGGTCGCAAAACCAGTAGCCCACTGAACAAAGTAAGCGCACGTCAAAAGGTGCATAGGCGAAGAAGCTAAGCTCTAAATTATGGGTCTAAAGCAATGACCGAGAAAACGGAGGCAAGCAGAGGACCTGGATGCTAAAGAGGGACAGGCAAGCCAGACCCAACCAAGAATGCAGGCTGTAGAAATTGTCAATACCCTTGTCAACATGGAATTTCCACGCAGCCCAGAGTCCGACAATGCTTAGACATAAGGCTAAAAATTGGAGAGTAAGATGAACTAGTTTTCTGAAGCTCTTCGTCCCCGGGAATGTCTTATATGCTAGGATGGCTGCAGCAAGGAACATCCAATGCACTAGCCATTATTCATCCAAAACGACCATTTTCCCCAAATAGAGTTAAAAAAAAAAAAAAAAAACAAAAAAGCCCACGGCTATAACGCTCAAATTATCAAATTACATGGAGAAAATGGAAAGTTTGTGATGATGCCGGAGAATTTGCCACAATTAAACCTACGTATAATGCTAGTTCACAGAGAAAGCAAGTGTACCCACATTCACCATTGAGAAGTATGAGTCCGATCACCATTAGAACAGGGTGGACCTAGGAAAAGCAGCAGCATGAGTTAGAAGGCGCAAAACAACAAACACCGAAGCTGCATGGAGGGGCGCTATCACCAATGATCTAAAAAAGGGGAAAAAAAATGCGAAGCCTCACTGAGCATTCACAAGTCTCTTCAATTTAAGGGCAAGCCAGAAGATATTGATCAGCTTAATCACATGGTCCTCGAAGCTGAGTCAAATCACGACATAGAATGTACCGCCACAACGAAAACCACCACTGTTTCAGACAATGCCCATTTTCACTTAAAAGAAAATAAAGAACGTATCCCGCATTCGCTTCACAAACGAAATACATTCAACAATTGCCATACGATCACAGAGAGAGAGGGGAGGGGGAGAGAGAGAGAGAGAGAGGTACATTGAAGATAAGATCCTTCTTGTCGGAGACGAGAGCCAGACCACCTCGGTACCGCACCGCCCAAATGAGAACCAGAGCTGTGACGGTGACTCCGATCACTCTGATGACGGGGATTATGGAGAATCCAGCTACAGGCGCACCCATTATCTCATCCAAAAAACAAGAAAACACAAGAAAAGGAAAAAGCCCCACAGAAAATTGAAGAGAAAAAGAAAGATCTTTGAACGAAAGTCGAGATCTTGGCTCCCCCAGAGCGAATTCGAAAGCGACTCTAGGGGAAAATGAAAGCTGAAGGCGATCTGGATCTTTGGGCCTTCACTTCAGAGGAGAAGTAGGTAGAATTTTCCCTTGGGGAGTAATTAGTCAAACCACCTTCTGGGCCAACAAAAAGTCAAACCATCTTTGTTTTCTTTGTTTCGAGAAAAAAAAAAAATTAATCGTTTATGTCACTTACGAAAATGATCGAATGAAGAGTATTCTTATTATTTACGAAAACATTCAAACATAAATTACAGTCCATGATTGAAATCATTATCCGCGAAACAAACATGGTAAGACTTTCACATTATTATGTATCGAATTATGATTCATGAAGAAAAATTGATTGAATTTTTTGATGCTATATTATTTCATGATACCCCGCTCGATTATGTTTTTTCGTCTTACCTTGTTCATCACGGGCCGTGTGGCAATGGCATATTCGCCATCAATAAGCAAAACTCAAGTTAACCTGGATGGATAAAACTTACTGAGGCAAGCATAAGAGTATATTACAATCAAAAGGAGTATGCATGACAAACACGCCCTTAAAATTGGGACCATTAGATTGCCTTAGTTTGATGAGCCCATCCCCGGGAGGAGATATCTTGTTCAATTGATCTTCCTTCAATTATTCTTTTCATGGATCCAGTCTGAACCTTACCTCATCCTTTTGATCAGCAAACTCTACTGGCATCCCATAGCCTTGACATGTAGTGACAATTCTATAAGGTTCTCCTTCTACTTCACAACCATGATTGCCGGCCCTCATGGCTAGCTGCTCGAGCATGTCCTCACCGATTCTGAGCTGATGGAGCTCGTAGTCGCTCCTCCCCGGGATGTAACTTCCAGGATCTCGTAGGGCATCTCTCAGCTCCTCTCTCGTTATGAAGATCTTCCCGCCGTTGCCGTTGCCGTGGCCGCGTCTCTTCTTACGATCGATAATTGAGCGCAACAAGTCATCAAGAGCCATGTCGATCCTGATTTTGATATCGATCCGCACGACGCAGCCCCCCATTCCCCCTTAGAAGTAGCCGAAAGACCCTTCCTTTTGAGACTTGATTCCTATGCTTGAGCTTAAAAGCTACAAACCTTGCATAAATATACATGTTTTAACTACACTAAATTGTTACATGGAGGTCAGATCAATCTTTAATTTTGTTCCCATTCGCATGAGAATGGGGTTCTCTTTTGTACTCGATGGAACAGATTCAAATGCCTTTTGTCAATAGCATCAATGGAAATTCCCTGGTTTTCTCTTTCACCAAGAAAAGAATCAGTGCCCATTCCATGTTCATACCGAGAAGAATTAAGATGTTTAGGTTTCATGTTGCCTGATTTAGTGATGAAAGGCTAAGAAGCCGGTCGAGCCAGTACATCGGCCGAGTGCGGTATGCATACTAATTTGAATTTGGATGGTTGGTGGGTCTCGCCATTGCAAGTCTCAATAGACCTGACGTCTGATGATCTAGATTCAATCTAGTACATACAACGCACTCATCGAATAATTCTCAACCAAATCTCATTATATTAACAGGAAGCTAACTGATATTGTTGAAAGAATGAGGGTAGCATTTACTACCCAAAAGGGTCAACTTGAGGCAAGAAGTTTGGCGTCAAGTATTTGTGAACCCGATGAATTTCTTCTGTATAATGCGGTTCACTTTTTTTTTTTTTTTTGGGTCGAATATGATGGTTCACTTTAACAAGTGTGTTTTAGAGCACTTGTAGCATACTACGAAAAGGTTATTTTATTTAAAAGTGCCCCCTAGACATTCGTTAAGCAGCTACATAAATACAATTCCCAATTTTCAATGCAATGCTTGTCGCGTATTACGTCTGAAAGTGTTTTGAAAGTTGGAGTACTTAGAAAGTTCTACTAAAAGAGAAGATCTGAGTAATTTTCAAAGGATAGATACCAAATAGGACGAGTAGCCAATGCACTGAAAATGCGAAGCCTCTTTTACATTGGTACTCAACAGGCGCCCATGGTTAAGACGTTAATAAAATCTAAATGTAACTAAAAATATTCTGAAGAGTGCTCCTAAGGCACTTTTTAAGCATCGCTTGTCAAAATGTCCCATTAATAAAGTGAGGGCTTTCCGGGCCTTTCCCACCCGTCTTTCCATTCTTCCTTCCCCCTCCCCTCCCCCTTTTTCTATAAAGAAGCCCCGCTCCCGAAGGGCCCCTCTCTCGATAAAGAAGGAAAGGAAAGAATCTAAATTTGACGACAGATCCGATCCGATGGCTGTTCTCCACTAACCACGAGGATATAGGGACTCTATATTTCATCTTCGGTGCCATTGGTGGAGTGATGGGCTAGCGATTTTCTTTGGAAAAATTGTCGAAAAAGTCCTAAACCTTTTATATTTTTACTAATTCGGCCCTAAACCGTTTAAGTTTGCCGATTCAATCCTAAGCCTTATCACCTTTTGTCAATTCAGTCCTATTGGCTAAAAATTACGGCGTGGACGCCGGCTTCCTACGTGGTATCGCCGGTGCTTGACATGGATAATTTTAAATAAAATTAAATATTTTTTTAATATTTTTTCGATTTTTATTTTTCCTTTTTTCTTTTACTTTTCATTTTTTTCTTTCTTTTTCCCCTTCGTGTCAAGTGAGAGTTGCCCTTGCTGGATCGGGTGAGGGCCCTCACCGACGTCAGGCAAAGGTAGCACTCTCGGCATCGGGCAAGGGACGCCCTCCCCTAGGCGGGCGAGGGCCGTTGGCCCTTGTGCAAATCTGGGCCGAGGGTCGCCGTTGGGGGGGCTCAATCGGGGCGATGGTGAAGGCCCGCGGGCCCTCGCATGCCATCGCCTATGGCCCGACGACCCCGGCCGAACCTCGCCCTACCATCGCCGAAGATGGGGGTGATGGCGTCGAGGGCATGTAGGGCCCCCACTGGTTTTGCTCTTGTTTTTTTTAATTAAGTTTATTTTTTAAAATTTAATTAATTAGTGTATATTAAAAATCAAATTTGGACTAAAACGCCGTTGTTTTAGACTAATCTTTCTTGTTCTAGCCACATTAGTACCACATAGGAGAAGGAAAATAATAAAAAAAAATGCAACGTTTGTATTTGTTGTTAGTCTAATTGGACGAAGTCAATGGAACGATTTGATTGCATTAATTTGACAAGTTTTAAGACTTGATTGCCCTTTCGAAAGTTTTAAGACCTAATTGCATATTTGTGACAAGTTTGGATAAAACGACGTTGTTTTAGACTAATCTTCCTTGTTCTAGCCACATTAGTACCACATAGGAGAAGGAAAACAATAAAAATTGCAACGTTAGTATTTTTTGTTAGTCTAATTGGACGAAGTCAATGAAACAACTTGATTGCATCAATTTGACAAGTTTTAGGACTTGATTATACTTTCCGAAAGTTTTAGGACCTAATTGTATTTTCGTGACAAGTTTTAAGGCTTCTAGTGTACATATCCTGAAATTTATATAATATTTATCACGCATTAATTATAATGGAAAAGTAATAGACATAGAAAATGACACAAATAATCCCTAAACCGTGGCGAACTTTTAATTTATTCAATATAATCCTTTAACTTTTGGTACGTGTTCAATTTAGTCCCCGAATAATATAAAAATGTTCGATGTTGCCCCTAATCTTAAACTAATGGAAGGATTACATTGAACGTTCTTATATAGTTTAGAGATTATATTGAACATGTATTAAAAGTCTAAGAACTATATTGAACAAATTAAAAGTTCTGGGACCGCATTGAACGTTAGGCTAAAGTTTAGGGATCACATTGAATAAATTATAAGTTCCGAGACTACATTGAGTATTGCACCAAAGTTCAAAAACCCTTTATGTCATTATTCCTATTAGGTATTACATAGCCGAGCTATCTAATAGCTATCATCGCAAGTACAATAATTATGTCGATGAATTATGATGCAAATGATAGAGGTTGCTGTAACTAACTGTGCCATTAGAATGGGGTTCTGTATTTGTACTCGAACGAACAGATTCAAATGTCTTATCAACAGCATCAATGGAAATTCCCTGATTTTCTCTTTCACCAAGAAAAGAATCGGTGCCCATTCCATGTTCATACCAAGAAGAACTAGGATGTTTAGTTTCATTTTGCCTGATTTAGTGATGAAAGGCTAAGAAGCCGGTTGAGTGAGTACATTGACGAGTGCTGTATGCGTACTAATTTGAATTTAGATCGTTGGCGGGTCTCATGCGCGGCCAATGCGAGGAGTCTCAATAGATCTGATGATCTAGATTCAATCTAGTACATATAACATACTCATCGAATAATTTTCAACCGAATCTCACTAAATCAAAGCTAACTGATACTGTTGAATGAATGAGGGTAGGATTTACTTCCCAAAAGGGTCAACTTAAGGCGAGAAGTTTGGCGTGAAGTATTAGTGAACCTGGTGAATTTCTTCTGTATGATGGTTCACTTTAACAAGTGCGTTTTAGAGCACGTCTAGTGTACTACAAAAAGCATTTTTTAATTCAAATTGCCCACTAGATTTTGTTGAGCAACTAAATAAATACAATTTGTAATTTTTAATGAAATGCTTTTCTTGTATTATGTGCGAAAGTGTTTTGAAAATTGGAGTACTTATAAAATCCTACTAAAAGAAAAGAATTGATTAATTTCAAACGATAGATAACAAAAAAGACGAGTAGCCAATGCACTGAAAATTTTTTGAGAGTGCTCCTAAGGCACTTTTTAAGTATTGCTAAATTTGCTTCGAAAGTGTAAAACTTCTCATTTAGTTTGAGTGACTTCCTTTGGGAAAATTGTTAAATTGTCGTTTCAGTTTTAAACCTTTTAACCT
This sequence comes from Rhodamnia rubescens, assembly GCA_021437795.1. NCBI lineage: Eukaryota > Viridiplantae > Streptophyta > Magnoliopsida > Myrtales > Myrtaceae > Rhodamnia > Rhodamnia rubescens. The sequence goes on from JAILYA010000046.1 coordinate 1,166,497, forward strand.
TTTATTAATTTAGTCATAATGTCCGAAAATCGTTGACGTGGATACCGACAGTTCTATGTGACATCACTAATGCCCTTGCCCAAATCGGTTGAGGGTCGCCGTTAGCGTAGTTGAGCAAGAGGTTGGACTGGGGAGACCGCCAACGGCAGCCCTACTGTGCCCTTGCTAGTGGTCGGTATAGCGACCTTGGCCGACCCTCACCCCCTCACCCTACCATCGCCGGATGTGGGGGTCATGGCGGCGAGCGCCCGCAAGTCCCTCGCTGGTTTTGTTCTTGGTTCTTTATTTTTTTTATTTAAATTTAGTTTATTTTTAATTTAATTTAATTAGTATATATTAAAAAGCAAATATGTACCAAAGCGACGTCATTTTAGACTTTATCTTTTTGTTTTAACCACGTTAGTGCCATGTAGGAAAGAGAAAGTAATAAAAATTGTCACGTTAACATTTTCGTTCGCCTATTTGGATGGAATTAACGGAACGATTTGATTGCACCAATTTGACAAGATTTAATACGTGATTGCACTTTCTGAAATTTTTAAGACTATTTTGTATTTTCGTGACAAGTTTTAGGACTTTTAGGGCTTGCATGGTAACCATTCCGGTTCTCTAATTCTGTTTCCCAAAATAAAAAAAGATGAGTAACCTATTTGGTAACGTAAATGCATTTGATTCTAATTATGTTTCCGAAAAGAGTTTTGAAGCAAAAAAAAAAAAAAGTTGGTTCCGAAAAAAAGAATCACTTTTGAGGATCACAAAACAGAATGAAGTCTCGCATCTCTCATTTTTCCTTTTAAGTTCTCTCAATTTTTCCTCGACCTAAAATAGAATGAGGTCTCATTTTCAAAGAAAAATATATAAGACATTAAAATATTACATAAAAATAAAAAAATTTGAAAAAATTTGGAAACATTTAAAAAATTAAGAAAAACTTCAGAAAAAACCTAAAAATAGAAGAAGCTTAGATTAGACTAGTTTGACCTCATTTTTCGTAAATTTGGGCCTAGATTCCCTAGATTTCATAGATTTTGTTCTTTTTTAGAAAAATTATAAACACCTTTGCAATTAAAGTCAAACCACATTTCTCTAAGCCCTTAGCGTTTCATTAGGATTTTATGATGTGATGTATCAATTCAATGATTCTTTGGTTGTACACTTGATTTCATTGGTTGTGATTTGCCTAGATTTATGTACTTTAGACTTAGTCTAGTTTTAATTTTTTTTTGGAAAAGACTAAAATAACCATCGTGAGCATTTAGCACGCTCTCGTTCTTAATTTTTTGATGAATTAAGACTGAGATTTGATTTTCTAGAACAAAAAATGAACACAATTCAAGGCAATGCAAGACATTTTCCTTGTAGAAATAAAGATGTCGCTTGTGTCGGTTGTCAACTTGCTCAAAAAAGTTAGATGAAACCCCACAATAAACAACGAAAATGACTCATGATAATTTTTTATATTTATTTTTACATTTCAATATGCAATATGTTATATAAGAAAATCAATATGAATTAATCTTCAATTAATTCGAAATGTATGATGAAATTCACAAAGTAACTATGTAATTATTTGACTTAAATGACAAATATTGGGAAGAGCTATTATTCTCGGGAATAGAAATTTTGTACAGCTTATCAAACGTGTTTGTTCCAGGAATAGAAATTTTGGACAGATTACCAAATGCATTCTAATTCTCTAAAACTCATCTAGGGAACAGTAATCGAAAAAAATCATTTTAATAAGAATCACTTTTTCGGATCGTAATGGTTGCCATGTAGGCCCTTAAATGCCCGTATCCTGAAATTTGAAAAAATTCCAAATAATGACATGAAATGCTTTCATTTTATCAAAAAGGGCCACGAAGTGCCATCATTATGTCAAATAAACCTTGATCAAATGTATTTTCGTCATTTTTCCCTTTGTTTTCTTTTCTTTATTCCTTTATTTCCCTTTATTTTTTCCATTTTTTCCCTAACTTCTCGCCATTGGCCTAGCCTCGCTTTGCTCAAACGAGGTCCTCACTATATCCGTTCGGTGAAGGTGAAGCCTAACCTTACCTCGTCCAGTGAGGTTGGCAAAGGCATCCTTCGCCTCGCTTGAGTGAGGCCCTCGTTGACCTCGCTTAGCTTGCCTAGGCGATGGCAGCCTTGCTCACCCCGCCTAGGAGAGCCTTGTCTCGCCTAGTCCTCGCCGTTGGCCGGTGCCCGAACAAGACTAGCCACCGCCGATAAGCTAGGGCAAAAAGGAAGGAGAAAAGAAAAATAAAGGGAAAAAGGAAAAGAAAAAAATAAAAAATAAAATGATGAAAATGCTATTGGTTAAGCCCTTCTTTGAAACAATAAGAGTACTTTAGGTCATTATTTGAAATAAGGTCTACTTCGGGTTCTTATTTGAGAAAATGAGGGTACTTTAAGTCATTATTTAAAAATTTTCCCAAAATGTATATAATCCTTATCACACATTAATTATAACGGACATGTAATAGGTAGGAAAAATGACATAAATGATCTCTAAATCTGTGGTGAACTTTTAATTTGTTCAATATAGTTCTTGGACTTTTGTTACGTATTCAATTTAGTCCCTAGATAATATGAAAATATTCAACGTTGTCCCGAAACTACATTGAATATTTTCATATAATTTAGAAATCACATTGAACATGTAACAAAAGTCCAAGGACTATATTAAATAAGTTAAAAGTTTAGAGACCACATTGAATGTTAGGCTAAAGTTGAGTGGCCACATTGAACAAATTAAAAGTTCCAGGACTACTTTGTGTATTGGGCCAAAGTTCAAGGATCATAGTTCAAGGATCATTTGTATTATTATCCCTAATAAGAATTACATAGCCGAGCTATCTAATAGCTATCACGGCAAGTACAATAATTATCTCATGGAATTGTGATGCAAATAATAGAGATTAATGAAACTAACCGTGCCATTAGCATTATCACATGATTGTGGGGTTGTACAAGTTGACGCGGAGTCAATAGATAGAAAGAGAATGTTCTAAGTCCAATACAACATAGGCAGCTCGAGTCGATTAATGAAACAAATTTTCTAAAAGGTCTTTTACAAACATTGTTCGAGCATGATAAGTACCCAATGTTGGGAAGCAGATAAAGAACATAAAGAACTCATAATTTAATGAGGTTTGGCAATATGCATGCATCCTCAGTCAAACACCTCACCCTCTCTCTTCCTTTTTTTTTTCCTTCTTATTTCATCAAGTATGTACAAACCCATGCTCGCGTGCACACACAATCAGACAGACTTCTTCTACAAGTCAAGCCTCTACAAATCAAGAAAAAGAATCCTCTTCAAATCGGGAGGAAAAATAAAATCCCCTACAAATTACGGGATTCCAGCTCACGCCAACACTCACCTCAAATTGGCACGTAGATATCTTGCATGCCCAACTTGTCTAGTGAGCCATAGAACGTCCCGCTTGAAACAACCTTTGTCAAGATATCCCGTTAGTTGGTCTTTGGATTTTACGAATGGAAACCGAATCACCTTGGAATTCAAGTTTCGCTTAATAAAATGACGATCCACCTCAATATGTTTGGTGCGATCGTATTGGATAGGATTGTGATAGATATTGATAGCCGCATTATTGTCACAAAACAACTCCATTTCAAACACGAGCAAAGCCAAATTTTGTCATCGGCTTCCAAAGCCATAGGAATTCGCACGGTCCCCGAATCATTCCTCTAAACTTTGCCCATGCCCATGCATATGAGAGAGCTACTATCTTTTCCTTTTTGCTTCTTCTAGTAACCAAATTCCCTCCCACGAAGGTAAAGTACCCTCGAAGTTGATCTTCTATCGGACACACTTTCAGCGCAGTTTGCATCAAGTAAAACATTCAACCTTAAGATACCCACTCTTCTAAAACGAAGCCCTCTTCTCGAGGCTTCCTTTAAATCCCGAAGGATTTGCATTACACCATCCATATGGTCTTCACTTGGAGCGTGCATAAATTGACTTACAACACTCACTTGCATAGGCAATATCGGGACATGCATGCAATAAATAAATAAGTTTGCCAACTAGCCTTTGATATCTTTCCTTATTTGTAGGCACTTAATCAAAATACTCTCCAAGTCTCGTGATTCTGAATAATCGGCGTGCCGACAAATAAATAGGTTGCAATCTAGCATTCTCACTTCATCCAACAAATCCAAATATACTTTTTTTGAGATAGAAAAACACTCTCTTAGATCTTGCTACTTCTATTCCCAAGAAGTACTTGAGTTTATCAAGTTTTTTCATCTCGAACTCCGTTGAGAGCTTCTACTTGTAATTTCGTGATTTTCTCATGATCATCTCCCGTGATAATCATTTCATCTACATAAATAATCAACATAGTTATCTTACCTCGATTTCGCCTCAAGAACAAGGTGTGATCGAATTGCTATGAATATACCTATACATTTTCATAACCATCTTGAACAGTCCAAACCAAGCTCGAGGGGACCGTTTCAATCCATACAATGATCGCTCCAACTTATAAACCAGTCCTAGTTGTGAGGAAGGACTATAACTTGATAGAATATCCATATAGATATCCTCTTCATGGTATGGAGAAATGCGTTCTTGATATCAAGCTGGTGTAACGGCCAATCTGAATTATCTGTAAGAGACAATAACACTAGTACAATATTTAGTTTCGTAACAGGTGAAAAGTTTCCTGAAAATCCGTCCCATTTGTCTGTGTATATCCTTTTTTCTACCAACTTCGCCTTATACCTTTTAATGGACCCATCTCGCTTTATAATTGATCGAGAACACTCATTTGCATCTCACTTGTTTTCTTCCCTTCGGGCGGTTCCACTTGCTTCCAAGTATTATTTTTTTGCAACGCCTCCATCTCTTCCTTCATAACTTGAACCTTTTTAGGATCTTTCAAGGCGTCTTGTACTCCACTTGGCATATGAACTCATGTCAACCGAAACATAGTTAGTGATTTGATAGGCAGATTTCTCTTTCTCTCCGCCATCCGGTGAGTAAAAGTTTGGGGGCTTTCCTCGATTATGCCTAGCGGGTAATTTATATCCCACAAAAATAATAGGACCATTGTGTTAACAAGACCATCATGTAAACAAGTATTCGGAGAAGTTACCTCATGAATTTCCTCATGAGTTGGGTCGGGCACTAAAGAAGATGGGGGAAGCTGTTTTGGAAGAGTCGGCTGGTCTTGCAAACTAGGCTCCTCGAGGACTTGACCTTCCATTGGCGGGATTTGTTTTGAAATTTTCGAAACACCTTGCTTACATTCTAGTTCTTCTTGCTTAACATCCGTTGGTCAATTCTCGCCTAGTTAAGCCTTTAGCGCCGGCGGCAATATCGACACTCGACCAATTTACTCAACATCCGTCGGTAAATTCTAGCCTAGTTCCCCCTTAGTATCGGCGGCAATGCCGAGACTCCACCGATTTGTACTCTCCCTAGGGCGACAATAACACCGCTATGTTGACACCTAAATTTTGATTTTTAGAAAATCATTTATCTTAAGCATTAAAATGAGAATTAGTTATAGTTCTTACCAAAAATAATTTTATCATGCATTCCATGTTTATTTTTTTGTCACCCATGCATATCTTTGCATTCAAGTTAGAGACGGAGCGATTGAGCTTCAATTTGACGAGCGACTCGGACCAAAACTAGTCTGAAAATTTCGACAAAGGTTAGGGGGAGTGCCAAAAATTATATGTGGGTTTGGACAAAGTTTCAAATGTAATTCAACCCATATTTAGCTCAATTAATTGAAAAGGCTTTCAGTTAATCAACCCGTTAATTAATTAAAGACTCGATTCGAGCCCAAAAATGAGCAAAGTAGGCCCACAGGAGTAGAAGAATTCATTTGGCCCATAACCATTCCTCATTTGGCCGAAAATTTCATGTATTTTGGCAGAACTGGACTTTTTGAGAATTAAATTAATTTTGAAATATTTATCCCATTTAATTAGAGTCTTAGGAAATCGAAACTCTATCTATATGGAGCTGAAAATAACGGAGAGTTTCGTTGGACTTGGACTCTTATGCGATCAAAAACTTTGATCCAACAGTTTGAAATGAATCCTCCTCTAGCTAGGATTTCTGATCTAACAGTCCACGACGACTCCTACTCCCATTTGGATTGTCTAATTGAAGCTCTATATAATCAAGCCTTCACAAAGGGCACGAGGAAGCCACTTCATTGTAATACCCGGCCATAGGGGGCGACTCAATTCAATAGACGACATTGAGGTCACAAGGAAGAGAAGCACACGGCCAAAGGGAGGTGGAGAGGATTCTGATAGAGAAAGACATCTCGTTTTCTTTTGGCAGGTTTTTCCAATTCTGCAGAATAGAGAAGAGCATGACACATGCTGAGAAGGATTCAGACGGCAAAGAAGCAATCGTCGATATTATTCTCGATTCTCTCTCGCATCTTGGCGTTCCCTCGATTCTAACGAGGCCATCTCGGTGAAGGCAAATTTTCATCGACGCAGCCACAAGTTTCCGCGAGTCCATCAGATTAAGGCGAATCATCATCATGATCTGTTTCGTCGTTAAACTCTTGCCAAATTTTTGAGGTCGAGCCTTTCTAGGCTTAATCTCCACGCGAAGACCAAGATGGTCATCGAACTAAACCAAAAGGGGTTCTGAGTTCTTTAGCTTCTTTTATTCTGGCATACTTTTATTATGCTTTTCCTTTATGAGGAATCATGTATAAGGGACATCATTTATGCCCAGCAGTTTTGAGTCAAAGCTCGTAATATTATAAATGTTAATCTGATTCCCTTCCAAATTTTTCAGATGAATTTCAGATCTGCCCGTAGTCCAAGCACTTAGTGAGTTCCTTTTGGATTCCAAGATCACACATGAGTTCGTGGTTTCTCCATCCACTGTCAAGTTGTGCACAGCTTTGAAGTCCTCGTCATCAGCGAGCGAACTGTGATCGTGTGCCTTGCCAAGTCCTCAACCGAGTATCACCGCTGTTGCAAGAAGTCCAGCCATGAACCTCCATGCGTCAAGACGAGGCCGCTGTTCTGAGTTTCACACACGGAAAGCAATCTGTTCCCACGCTTCGAGCCTCGCAAGGATAATGTTCTTGGCCATTCATGGAATCTAAAAGATTTGTTGAATTAGACCCCATGACGACGCCGCTTGGCACACTGAGTCGATCACCAAATTGAGCGTTCACCTTGTTTAGTTCGAGCACTACTTCTGCAGTCATTTGCATGCTTGACAAAAACGATTGGTTTGGTCTAGTTTCGTCTATAAGTTTTCTTGATACGGTGGTACCTCCCAAGTTCCTTTTTCTTAAATTCTTTACATGTACTCACATTTCCTTGGTGACTTGTCAATCACCCATAATGCGGCGTGCTCGAAACTCATGCAAGAACCTACTGGGACATTATGGGTTGAATGAAAGACCACATTCGATCAACACTGTAGAAGAGGAGGACGTGCACAAAATCTGGGTTGTTCGACACTAAGCCATTGACATGAATCCGCGCCAAGAGCCATTGTGAGCACTCTTTTGTCCGCAAAAGTCGTCGTTCACCATATCCGCAAGCTTCTCGACGATCCAAGTTCCAATTTTGGAAAGCCAATCTCAAGATAAGTTAAAGTTCTAATTTTTCATATCAAGATTATCTTGTTTTCGTAATCTGAACTTATTTGGATTGCTCGATATTATCCACAAGGATTCCTCTTGTCTAAGCTTGAATTATCTGAAATTTTAAGCAAATCTTGTGGATAACGTACATATCTTTGAATGCGGCTTTTGGATATATTTGTTGGATTTTAGATATATTTCATGACTTGGTTTTCGAGTAAATCTAAATCCCGATCATTATCTTGAAAAGATTACACATGTCTTTTGGAATATTCGGATTATCTTATATCCAAATTTGAAATCTTTTTGGAAATCCCGAGCATGCCATAACTCTTGCGGATAAGATTGCCTTGAACTGGAGTTATCTCTTTCTAACTTAGGAATTATTCTGAAATACTTTCAAAATCTCAAAAGATAATTTCTCGAATTTTCAAATATGTGAATCCTTTTTAGATAAAGCAAGGTTACCTACCAATCTCAACATATGTGAATGATCAAACCGATAGTCATTCACGAATAACTTAGAAAATAACTTCTTCATGTAACCAAATGGCGAATGCCCCAATCGCTTATGCCGAGCCATGTATGTATTTCTGGAATTGTAGACGACCCTCGGACCTAATTGATATTCCCATAATCGAAGTCGTTCATGTAAAATAGCCCCCTCTTAGTACCACGTCCAATGATTTCTTTCGTGAGGATATCCTAAAACGGGATAGAAATGCAGATACATTAGCATACCATAATTTAATTTCTCTGCAATTTGCCCAATTGAAATCAGTTTCGTAGATAGTAATGGGACAAGGAGTGTATTCGATAGTAAGAGGAAAGGGAAAATATTAACAAGCACTAGCTCCAAGTCATTGGATACGGCACTCCGTTAGCATTTGAGACACTATGACGTCGAGGTTTTGTAATACTAACAAAATCATCCGTAGTAAAAGTCATGTGAATAATAACCCCTTAATCAATAACTCACTGACTATAATCATTTGGTAGAGAAGCAACTAAAGCAAAATCATAATTACCTTCACCATCTATAGGTATCTTACTCTATGGTTCGAGCTGTGGTACTAGTGGCAACTAAGGCTCTCCCATAACTAGAAACATCTTACCTTTGCCATTGTTCCCTTCTCTCTTTGTTTGCTTTCGAGCTTTGAGCTCCTTCCACCAATCGGGATATCCGTGTAGCTTAAAGCACGTCTCGTCGGGTGTGTTTGGCAATCCTACAATGGGAGCAGCCACCAACCGAAGGGTTTTTCTATTTAGGGTTGTACTTGGTTCGTCTACCTCCTATTTTAGCCATCGTAAAGTCGGCTCTTGAGCTATTTTTAGGCTAGGTTTGTCTCATTGTGATGACATTGCTATAGAACTATGGGCAGTACTCCCATTGCTTAACATCACTATCCGTTGTGTATCCTCCTTACGAACACGAGCATAGGCCCGCTCAATCGTAGGAAATAGCTGCATTTGTAGCACATCGGCTCATGTCTTATCTAGGTGATTATCTAAACCATCGAGGAAAATGTACACATGATCCTCATGAATGGATGAATTGTATCTCGCAATATCATTTGGGCATACCATTAGATTCGGGGGCGGAAGTTGATCTCTCTCCACAACCCTTGAAGGTCATTATAGTAAGCTTCAATAGGTCGTCCAAACTTGTCTCATCCAGGTCACGCGCCTCTTCAAATCATAAACTTGAGATGCATTAGTCCCATAAAAAAAAAGTGGCAGCCATTGCATCCCAAATTGCTTTCGTCATTGGGACGTGAATAAAGTTACCGATTAAAGCCGGCTCTAGGGAGTTTATTAGCCAACATTTTACAGGTGAGTCTTCAATTTTCCACTTCTGAAATTAAGGGTTTGTAGGTGGAGGCTGAGGAAGGCCTCCATTGATGTATCCGAGCTTGTCTTTGCCTCGTGATATAGATCTTGACAACTTGATACCATAAGCCATGGTTGGTTCCATCCAACTTAGCTACAATCTATGATGAAGATTAATCATTTGGCCGTATCGGGGTAGGAATATGGTTTTGGTTAGAATCGAGTCAATTTGGTGGCTAGATTCTCCAAAAGTGCTTTTGTGGTCAAATTCTCCCATTGATTTTGGTGGGGAATCACTACTCCCGTAGGATTCTGATTTGCCATGGGTTTGAGGTGGATCACGAGAACAAGGCGGAAGATGAAAACAACGTAGGGCGGTCGGCGCGAGACGAAGGCACAATGAAGAAGACGAGTGAAAAAAAATTTCTCGGGGCGCGCCCGGAAACCCCTAGCGAGATTGTCGTAATCGGGAGTTAGTGTACAATACTCACAAAAAGCAAACCTTAGACTCCGATACCAGGTATTGGGTGTCTTGGGCCTCTCTCATCCCAAAAGTTAGTTCAAAGGATGAAGCTTTCTCTCACACTTATAAATCGATCACCAACCCCTTCTATAACTTATGTGGGACAACCCCAACAATCTCTCCCTCACACATAGAGCCATGGGTTGGAGACAGCGATAACCCGTATATATCCCGTGTGATCGTTGGGTCCAAACTAGTTGGTAACTTAGACTCGATACCGGTGTTGGAAAACGGATAAAGAACACACAATTTAATGAGGTTTGACAATATGCCTACGTCCTCGGTCAAACACCTCACTTTCTCTTTTCCTTTTTTTTCCTTCTTATTTTATCAAGTATGTACAGACTCATATATATACAATCAGACGGAGTTTTTCTACAAGTCAAGTCTCTACAAATTAGGAAAAAAGAAACCGCTACAAATCGGGAGGAAAAATAAAATTCCCTACAAATTAAGGGATTCCAGCTCATGCCAGCACGCCCATCTTACAATGCTCACTTGATTGTTTCCGAAGTGTAGTGTCCTAAAACTTCCAAAAAAAATTATTATCTAAGAACAAGAGATTTACGTAAGTTACTTGCTCAAAGGCACACTCAAGTTGATGCACAATCATCAGGCTTTGTTTGATTGGTGTTGGTATGAGCTTCGGAGTATGTCTTGCCGCCATTTCGGACAGAGTTCTTCTCCGGTTATTAACTTCTTCAAGCTGGAACGTCCTAAATCAACCAGGCCCAAATTTTGTTTGAACACGAAGATGTTGTACTTAGAGCTTTTTACCGTTGGAACATAATTGTGTCTATTTAGTCCCGAACTCTTTTCTTTTTTTGCCGATTAAGTCTCAAACCTTTTGCATTTGTGCCAGTTCGGTTTATTTGGCTAGACAATGTTGACGTGAATTGTGTCATAATGTTTATTGAGTATCATTATTTTTTTTATTTTTTCTTTCTTTTTTTTTCCTCTATTTTTATTTTCCAGTGGCCGGTGAGGGTTGCCTGGCCTCCCCAACCGCGGGCGAAGGCCACTACCATCACCTCGCCCTCGCCTGGCCTCCCCCATGATCGCAATGGCCGTGACCCTCACTTGTGGTTGACGCGGCGTCGTGGCCCTCCCCAATGAAGAATCAAAATTTCTCTAAACTCTCTAAGCTTTTTCTCTCAACTCAACTTTCTCTATCTCTATATGTGACTAAGGCCATCTACAAGTGTAAATATATAGAGAAAAGCCACAGCCAAAGAATAATCAAAATTTGACTTGGTCTTTGCTTCAATGATCCACAGAGTTCTAGAGCTAAGAGGAGTCAAACTTTGACCAAAAACTTACTCTGCACACCTGAAGTAATCCCGTCAGTCGGTCATTTAATGATGCAAGTACCACTTGGAACCCTTCCTATCCTCAAGATGGTAGCTGGACATTTCCTTGTCAAACTTTAATGCCTCTACTTCATTGCGGAAATATAACCGACTTCAACTACGCATCATGTTTGTTCAAGAGTAATTAGTGCATTGAGCTCTACTGACAAGAGCCGCAACAACGATGCGAGAACACAAAACATCGCATAAGTTGCCAGGAAGCTTTGCCACAATGATACTTAAGAATTTGTTGATACTTTTGAGGGTTAGAAAGGCGTCTACGGAAGGTATACTCTAGAGGTTAGACCAGTGCTCTTTAAGTATATCGTCGCCACCAATTCTATAGGCTCATTCGTCGGCAAAAACCAGGTGATTGTTGTCGAGTTAGAAATGAAGAGCTGACGAAAAGGATGTTTCTAGGCCACTGTGGTCGATGTCTCCCAGACCTTGCAAGTTGCAACATCCAAATCGACTTTGATCTTTCGTCCCGGTTTGCAAAGACTGAGTCAACGCGTGATCTTTCGATTATTCACTTCCAATTTTGGCAATGCATGATAGTTATTGGAAGATATTGTTAATTTCTCATCGGGACCTTGTCAAAGCATACATAGTTTGTCATCTCCCTTTCTTAAGCAAGAACGACTCATCTAACTGTTGGCATGAAACTTTTCAAGATAAATAAAGTAATGTTATTCATTGCCATTCGATTTAATCAAGTATCATTCAGTTGCTCTACTATGGAAATCCATTTGAAAAAGATATTGACATGGTGATATTCTTTATGGATACATATGTACAATCTCGAAAATATCTTTCGGTGGATACAACTGAAAGATGATAACGTAGATATTTTTTTCAACAACATATTGTGAACTTCATTTCACCATCTTTGGAAGTACAATTACCTTATCCAACATGTCCCTATAAATAAGGGCGCTCTTCCAAAGGAGAAGTCACATACACAAGATATTCAATTTCATATATGTAAACAGACTTGCCTTAAGCTAACAGATGATGCGTTCTACAAGCATTGATAACAGGCAGCCCCGGCTCATCCCTTTATTCAATAACTAGCCGGCAGTCGCTAAACATCCTTAGAAGTACTGCATTTTGGAGAGACAGCGTGTTGTCACGCAAACTTGTTCAAAATAGACGGACGAAATGTTTGAAGACCGATGAAAACATAGCAAATGAACTAAGTACGTAGCGCATGACAACGGCTGTCCGAATATGGCCTTCTCGACCTCATGGCCCTGTAGCGCCATCAACTTTTGGACTGCAAGAACGCGTACGGACACATGGCGGCTGCTGGTATGCAGGATTTGGGCCACCCCGGTAGGGTGTGCCGGACCCTCCTCTTACACCCGGACCAGGCCATCCTGGTGCGCCTGGCTGCAGGTACCCTCCTGCGCAAAAGTGGTTTGGTTTATGCGGTTATTCGCCTCCCGCTGTATTGCGCATGGAAGATACGAAAGCGATGGCGGAACGATGGGAAAAAAATGCCGAGATCATGTTACAGTACAGTAGCAGTTGAAGGAGAATGAAAGGAAGTTAGTTAATTCACCTGTCTGAAGTAGTAGTCTTCTAGCTTCAGCGGAAGGAAGGAAGAGAGGAGTCACGGTGATGAAGAGAATGAAGGCTAGCACAAAAGCGTTCCTCATGTTTGGTGAGGTTTGATGACTCGCTGTACGGACTCGGCTCTCAAGGTTGGCTCATTTATAATGCCCGCCACAGGACGAGCTAGGTTAAAAAATGGCATTATTTTCAAGAAAAATGACACAAATAATCTCATTTTCAATGTGATCCATGAACATTTAAATTATTTAACATGCTCTCTTGATTTTGGCATATGTTTAATTTAGTCCATGAATTGTATGAAAACGTCATAATATTGTTAGAATTCGCAAAAGCACAACGTAAGTAAAGCATAAAACGAGAAAGAGAAAATCAACACAAGACTTTATCTTTTCACCTTTAAACTTAGGGCTATGTTTAGCAGATGATTTTTTTTGTAATTAGCACCTTGCATCACTTTACATCACTCAATTACAACGAAAAAGAGAGTATATATACCAAGGTGCTATGCTTGAACCCAAATCCAAATTACCAATGAAAAAAATGGGCTTAAACTATAAAAGCCCTATGGTATCCGAGAGGGCAATGCCACCTTGGGACCCATGTGCCAACCTGTCGTGCCGTGGAAAGTATAAACTCGTTGACTTTGAAGTTCCACATCGCTTAAGAATGGGTCTTATATGCTTTCTTTATATTCAAGTCTCCCTCCACCTATAAAATGTCTTAAGATTTTGGGTTGACAAACTTAACATGGTATCGAGAAGAGAATGTTATCTTTTCGCGAATGTGCGTTTGCCTTAAATTCCACGTGCCGCTCTGCTTGTACATAATAATTTCACGTCCGCTCTTTCCTTGGTTAGACGAGAAATAATGTTGACTTTGTAAGTCCCAAACCCACTGTAATTAAAAAATATGGACTTAAACTTTATATTCATGTGGTTCCACTAAGTGTTGTACTTTGGGTTCTTTCTAACATAAACTATACCCCTACAAATATTGTCCTTAAACGTGAATTAATGAAAGGACAATATTAAATATTTTCATATAGTTCATGGACAAAAATGAGCATGTACTAAAAGTTCGGGGATCGTATTAAATAAAGTAAAAGTTCAAAAATCTAAATGCATGTTGGGCTAAAGTTCAGAGATAATTTGTGTCATTATTCCAAATTTTCACCATAAGAATAGCGTGTTGCTTTCCACGGGCCACTGGATGGTCAACATGGACATGATATGCGGTTTAGTCTTGTCAATTCTCTTAGCCCTTATATCAACGTAATTGAGGGTGGGCATCCAGCTTGTACCCGCGGGTCCACTGCAAGTAATGTCTCCGGCCCCTTGCAAGCTGTGATTTCCGGAATCGGCTTTGATATTTCCATCCCCATTGGGAAGACTTGAGTCCACGCGCAAAGTTTTGCTTCTTATTGTTCAGCTCCAATATTCCTTTTAAAGTTAAGCATGAGTCATTTAGAGGGCAATCTTGCCACCCGAGAACAATTAATGCGGTTACAATCAAATGATAAATTAGGTCAGATTTGCCGCTCGAAGAGAGTCTTTCGCAATTGCTCGATGATCACTGAAAAGATGATACTTTGGGGTGAACAATTTCAGGTTTTGTACAAGTTCCACCTCGAAACTTACCCGTCGAACATGTTTCTCATTTTTTGGAACCTAGAAGTTATCATGCAATTGCTCGATGATCACTAAAAAGATAATAGTTAGGGGTGAATGATTTCGGGTTCTATATAGATTCCATCTAGAACCTACCAATCGGAACAAGTTCCTCATTTTTTTGGAACCCGGAACCTACCTTACAATAAGTTCCAAGGTCGGTTTCAAGTCTACCCAGGTTCCACCTATATTTTTAATTGATGATGATAGTGAATTATCACCTTTAATGACCATAATTTGCCTCTACAATCCATTGACCACAACTCATGTTTAGACACACAAATAATATGAAATATTAAAAAAGTAAAAGTCTCAGTCATAAATATCACAAAAAATAAAAGCTTAGATTAGTGATTTCATATTACACACTCATCATTAGACGCCATGGAATATCGTATGATCGCGCTAAGACATATATCAAGAAAAATACATAAACTTATTTTAGGTTCGACGTTCCACCTATTTGGAACTAGAGACTTACCCGTAAGAAACGGTTTCCCAAGTTTTGGAACCTAGAACTTGCATACCTTAGTCTTGAAATCGGAGTGATTCTCCACCGATTAGATTCCAGGTCTCATCAAGAACCATACTAACCCCTAGTAATACCTTATTGATTCAAGTTCTTTGAAATTGTGCTGAGCTAGGATTTTCTCACTGCCTAACGTTGATTATCTCCTCCACCCCCGTGCTTCAAGTAAGAAGTTATATATTTGCTTGATTCCCCCTATTTTTTTGATAATTAGAGAAAGAGAAAGGACCCCTCCATTACAATTTTACGCCTTGATAAATAGGCTTAATGATAAATGACATGATATATAGGTATGCATCACTAAAAGGGGGAAATTACCAAAAAAATCCTAAATCTATTGTAATTATGCCAATTCAATCCCAAACCTTTTTTTGTGTTAATTGAGTCCTAAACCTTTTTCATTTATGCCAATATAGTCCATTTGGCCAACTTTGACCAAGTGACACCGACGTAGATAATTTTTAATAACTTTTAATATTTTTTGTATTATCTTTTTAATTATCTTTATGTTTTCTTTTTATTCCTTTTCTTTCTCTTTCCTATTTTTTTTCCCTTTCTCAACGATTGGACAATGGCAAAAGCTTGACCTCATCTAGAGATTGCGAGGCTCACCCCCATTGGCCACTAGCTAGGGCAAGCCTTGCTAGAGGCCGACAAGGTCAACCTCTAGCAATATATAATTGTTCTCAACTCTCTTTTCCCGAAGCATGGGAGATAAATGAGTAAGGAGTTTTTGGCCAACTTAATCGAATAGATCTATGGCCCTCAATTGCAAAGAGTTAACATGCCATTGTATAGGAAGCCGTATCTTGAGTACATTGATAGGGCATTGGCAAATGTTGAATGGAGAACACAATTTCCTTAAGCCCTGGTTTTCCACCATTCCAGAACACACTCGGACCATCATCCTTTGCTGATTCTCCTTGGAGGTTTGACTTCTATACCCTATGCAAAGCTTTTTGTTTTGAATTAGCCTGGACTACACACCCACACATAGGGGGTGGGTTTGTGTGATCTATGCGAGGCGAGGTTGGTTGAAAATCAATAGGACAAAGGTAATCCTTTGATAGATACATCTATCATTACAATTGTATGCATCATCACAATTGTGTGATTTATCGTCATCTCTTTAATTTTCCGTCGATACAACAAAAGAAAAATATTTCCTTTTTCAACTTTTGAGACGACTAAGAAACAATCACAAAGGAATCCCTAAACAACAATTGCCACACCCTGATATGTATGCACCTTTGCAATAGAATTGTCTTACCTAGAAAAACTAGATGCATATTTATGCATTATTACAGAATTTTCAAGTGTTCTCTTCAAGAATGTTGTTCTTGATATTTTTCCTCGGAAAATCACCAAACAATCATAAATCAATTACATTGGTATCAATTTAATTCTAAACCTTTTAACTGGATCAATTTAATCCTAGATCTTTTGCGACAAAAGGACACCAAAAATGCTACTATTTACGTATAACACTCGCTTGGATGTCTTTTTTGTTTTTGCGATCACTTAACGCTTATTTGACAGCAAATCAGGAGATTGTTGTAGAGCAATAAATGTCTCCATAAAGCCTTCGGAAATGAAAAATTGACGAAAAGGATGTTTCTAGTCCACTGCCGTAAAATCGACTTTGATCTTTCGTCCCGGTTACGGAGGACAGTGTCGACCATGTAATGTTTAACTTTTCTCGTGGGACAATCAAATGATAATTTAGGTCAGACTTGTGGGCTGACCAATTTTACTGTTCTGGCCATGTTCGAAGACAAAGTCGTCTACAATTTGCTCGGGGAGATTAAAAAGGTCATGCTTCATGGTTTAGGGTTCTTTGAGATCATGCCGAACTAGGATCTTTCGCTGCCCCTTTGCCGGCCGAAAGCAACACTAATCACCTCATCAACGGCTGCTGCAGCACCCAGTGCTTCAATTAAGAAGCTGCTTTTGCTTTTTATGTGACAAAGATTGTATCCCTAACGCCTCGCGTTTCTTCCCTCAGAGGCTTTTCTTACTTGCTTCTTTGGACAAAGCACTCAGATAATTCACTTTTGATTTTTGGCCATACATGATATTGATCGGAAGATATTATTAATTTCTCATCGGGACCTTGTCAAACCATACAAAGTTTTGCGATCCCACTTTCTTAAGCAGGAACAATCCGCATAAGTCATAACTGCTGTTGACACGAAAATTTCCAAGATAAATAAATTAATATATCTGATAACCATTTCATTTAATCAATTAGCGTTTAATTGTTTGACTATGGATATCCATTTGGAAAACATATTGACATGGTGATATTTTTGTTGTTGTTGTTGATATATATGTACAATATGGAGAGTATTTTGATATTTGCCAAGACACACCTTTTGGGGATACAATTGAAAGATGACAAGGTAGATATTGTCGAAGTGGGATTTTATTCTTCAATATGTCCCTATAAATAAGGGTGGTCTTTCAAAGAAGAAGTCACATGCATGAGATATTCAATTATATCTGAAAAACAGACTTGCCTTAAGCTAACATATAATGTATTGTACCAAGCATTGATAATACGCGGCTTCGGATCATCCATTTGTTCAATAACTAGCCGGCAGACGCTGGTTTTCGCGCACTGTATCGACCACGAATTAAGTATGTAGCGCATGGCAATGGCTGTACGAAATATGGCCTTCTCGGCCTCACGGCACTGTATTGCTGTTAATTTATGGAGGGCAAGGATGCCAACGGGTACATGGCGGCTGCTGGTAAGGAGGATTTGGGTTGTGCGGTATGTAGGGTGTGCTGGGCGATCCTCCTACACTAGGACCAGATGATCCTGGTGCGCCTGGCTCGAGGTACCCTCCTGCACGAAATGGTTTGGTTCAGGCGGTTACTCGTCTTCCGTCATATAGCGCATGGAAGATGCAAAAGCGAGGGCGGAACGATTAACAATAAGCCGAGGTTATTTTACAACAGAGGAGCCGATCGTGAATGAAAGGAAGTCACTGAATTCACCTGTCTGAAGTAGTAGTCTTCCAGCTTCAGTGGAAGGGAGGAAGAGAAGAGTCGTAGACATGAAGAGAATGAAGTCTAGCACAAAAGCGTTCCTCATGTTTGGTGAGGTTTGATGACTCGGCTGTACAGACTTTCGCCTCTCAAGAGTTGGCTATTTATAATGCCTGCAACAGGACGGATTCAGCTAGGTTAAGAATGGCATTATTTTCTTAGTAAGAACTGGTAGGATGTATGTATGAGTAATGTTAGAAGAGTTCCACATAAATAGTTAATATATCTTAATTAACTCATAACTCATTAGATTAAGTTTTTGAGTGCATGTGAGTGTAATTAGATATGTTGACGGGCTCGGACTTAAGCTCTATCTTAATGATCTTTCCGGGTGAAGGTTGTTGGGTATTTCAACCACTTTTACCTTATCGATGCAATCAATCTATAACGACTTTAGTGATAATTATAACCAATCAATGCAATCAATTTGTAACATATCTGATTTGATTGATTTCTTTAATCAATTTGTAATGGCTCGATTTGATTTCTTTATTAACTCCATTCTTTATTTTCCTATATAGCGATTTTCCTTTTACGATAAAACCATACCAAAACAAGAGATCCTCTACTTATTTTTTCACTTTATTATCTGGGTTTAACGTTAACGTTGTTGTTCCTTTCCTGTTCCCTCTATTATTATGTGCGGAGTTTAAAGGAAGATCTGCTGTATCCTTGGAGTATAGCCACTGGAAGGTGCTTTGCACAGCTCGGATAATTGTTCTTACTTTCTTGTCATTTCTAAGTAGATTTCTAACTATTCTTATTTTTCATGTTATCTAAAATTTTTCCTACATCAGACTTTTACTGTACACTCCTAAAGAATATAGTATGTCTCTTTTCACGGGCCAGTGCATGCTCGAAATGAGCATCATATATGGTTTGGTTTTGTGGATTCGCTTTGCCCTGCATCAAATGCTAACTGAGGGGACGAGGGTTAATTAATTGATGTCTTTGGGTCCACTCTGATTGATGTCCCCCGGCCCCTGCAAGCTGTGACATCGGCATCAAATTTGATCTCTTGACCCGGTCGGGAGGCCCCGGTCCACACGCAAATCATTAATTTAGGCCGCGCCTATGGCTGGAATGTGATAAAAAACAAGTCACGGTCACAATTTGTTCAAGGATCATCGAGACGGTAACGTTTTATTGATCTGGGTTCTCTGTCTCCGAAAGCAACACTGGTTACCTCCTCAACCCCCTCTTATAGTTAAAAAAAAAAACAAATCCTTTATGGCCATTTTTATTTTGCTTTTCCATGTTAACAAAGATGTTTCGGTCTGTATTTTCCATTATTTGAAGAACTGCAAAGGACCCATCCCTTGCAATTGTACACCTTGATCCCTATGTTACTGATTAGTGAAAAAGGATGTACGGGCATGCATCATTAAGATTAATGAGTCTTCTTTGACCCGAAAAGGGAAAATCTTCCCTCTTTATTGATAGGATAATTAAATATTAAATCACGTTTTTATCTAATAAATTTAATTTTTAGAAGAATTGATAGAATTCAAATTTTTTTAGGCCCCTATTTACCTTCTCAATCACAAAAAGGCCAAGAGTAATAGAACAATTAAATATTAAACCGAGCTTTCATCTAACGGCTTAAGCTTTTTAAACGGTTGAAGTAATCCCACAAAATCTCGTATTTATTATTGGATATTTCAGCAATTTTGAAATATTTCTAAAAGCTTTGATAATAGTTATGATTGCCTATAATGTTTTCATTTTATAACGGTTATACAACGACCGTATAACGGCTTTCTAATGGTCATATAATGGCTTTACAATGGTCATATATTGGCTCTCTAACGGCTTTCTAATGGTCATATAACCACTTTGTAACGTGCGATTTATTTCTTCATAAATCATTCATTATTGTATAACATCTTTATAACGGTTTCCAAGCTCCTTTATTTTGTTTTGAATATAAATTGAACTTCAAGAGACAACCTTAATATACATGGAATTACTAAGAGAATTTCATTTTCCTTCTTTTACTTTTCCTTGCTAGGTTATACACATAACGTTATTCCGGTTCCTTCTAATAGTTAGTGCGGAGTATAGAAAAAGTTCTGTTGTATTTTGAGAGGATAGCTACTAGAAGCTTTACGTACCGAGTTCTTTACTCCGAAAGACGGAATTATCCTTAAGGACAGTGTTTGTACGCATCGGACAATTATTTCTTACTTTTCTCGTCTTTTCCAACATTTTTCCTACTATTGTTATTTTTCATATTATCTAACATTTTCTCAACATTTATCACATTGATTTAAGTGTCATGCATCGTATTTTAGTCTTGCATAGATAAACGCAATACAACTTTGGAAGAGACGTACTAATTTAAACTTCTACCAAAAATCATTTGCCTAGTAGTGTAGTAAAATACCTCTGGAATTTTCCTACAAAATTTATCATATAATATGTCTAGTTTCTGTAATTACTCGATTAAAATTTAGCGCGCCATGTATAAAGCAACTCCGACTAAACTTTCTCGAGATACCATTATTGCATAAACCCAAGATATTTTACCGAGGTGGTGAAAGCGAGATAGTCAGTATAGTAATGCGATACCTTCAGCTTCTTATAAGGAAAAAGTCATAAGGACATCACAAGTGTTTAAAATTTATGTATGATACTTTGGTGCCAAATTTTTTTGTGAATCACTTAAGTGCCATTTTTTTAAATGATTGTTTGAGTTCAAACTCCGGTGAGCTTTGTCGAAATCTTGCATTGCATTTGTTTATTAATAACATAATCCTAGATGGCTTGCCGGAGGATCCCAACCAATACTAAAAAAACTAAAAGTTAAAAAGTAGTGAAAAATAAGACAAAAGGCTGAAAAAAAAATGGTTACAAGGCAAGGGCCCTCGCTGCTGCAAGCCCAAACCTTTTTTTGTAAAAATTTTTTTCTACTTTTTAGCCTATTTTTTAGTTTAATTTAATTTTTATATCTACCTTATTTAAAAAAATCACTCCATGTGGACTGAATTTTTTAAAAAATTGCCACATAATACTAAAAAAATGCCACGTAATCGGTTTGGGCGAAATGTCTCACCGTTGGCACTTAAGCGATTTTTTTTCTTCGATTTGACACTTAAGTGAGCCATATACAAATTTTGATACTTATGGCGTCATTTTGTCCAAGGAAAAGACATAGAATGTGCAAACTATGCCAAAGTTTAAGATATACTTTTCAAATGTCCGAAAAGTATGAAGACATTATATGTACATTTATATATTAAAATGTGTATTAAAAAAAAATTCAAAGAGCGTGAGTGCAAAATTTATATTACTTAAGAATTAAGAAGTAACAATTAACCCGTACAAACTTTGAGGCACATAGAGTTGATTTTCTTTTTTCAATGCTCGGAGTATACGAAGAGGGGCAGCAGCTACGGCAGCTGAATTACGTGATTGAAGAGTGTGTCCAGGATTTTTAGTGTTGAGGCATAGAAAAGTGGCAGGTGCAATTTGGGGGAGAAAGTGACAATTTAATAATTTAGAGGATAAAAGTCAAAAAAAAAAAAAAATCCCCAACTATACCTACTATGATACATTTACGTTAAATTTTTTGCTATGACACAAAAAAATTCTAAAATTTTACATATGTGACATATTTACCCTCCGTCAAAATTCTATGATAAATTTCAAATAAGGGCATGTAGTTGACTCATTTTTCTCAAAAGACGGACCAAAGTTGACTTTGTTTTAACAAAAGGGCTTGAAGTGACCATTTTGTCCCAAATAAGGGCTTTGATTGGTCATTTAGTCTTTCGACAAAAAAAAATGGTCATTTAGTCTGGCATGAACTTGCCGACTAGCTAAATCTTCTCTAGCTGATGAGCAAGTACTTTTTCCAGCGGCACAATTGGGCATTTTAATCTAAAGAATTTTCTTTCTTCTTTTTTTTTGGCAAAAGGACATATCAAGTGATAATATTTGTGTACAACGCTTACTTTGGTGCTAAAATTTTTTGCCTACTCATTTAAATGCCAAACCGGAGAAAAAAATGATCATTCAAGTGCAAAAGGCGAAAGATTCTGGCCAAACAGTCCACGTGGCATTTTTTAGTATTATGTGAATTTATTTATAAAATAAAATCAGTCCACGTGGACTGAATTTTTACAAATTCACCTAATTTCTTTTAAAATGTTAAATTAAATTTAAAAATAAACTTAAAAAAAGATCTTCCTTGTACAGCGATGAGGGCACCCTCACTGCCACTGCCTCACCATCGTCGGCAATGGTCGATGAGGTTGGGGGCCCCCGCTATTAGAAGCATTTTTTTAGCTTATTTTTTTGAGGTTTTTAGCTTATTTTTAATTTTTTAAATATTATGTGGATTTTTTTAATTAATTTTTAGCTTTTTTATATTAATGATTGGGATTCTTCGGCGAGCCACATGGATGCCATGTTAGATTTCTGACGAAGCTCATTAGAGTTGGCACTCAAATAATTATTTTTTGAAAAAATTGATACTTAATTTATCCAAAAAATAAAATTTGGATGATTTTTGGCAAAGACGAGGTAGTTGTTGATGATTTATCTAGACTTGATAATTCACTTTTGATTTTTGGCAAGATGTGATAGTGATTGGAAGATATTACTAATTTCTCATCGGTACCTTGTCAAAGCTTAAATAGTGTGTGATCCTACTTTCTTAAGCAGGTGCAGTTTGCATAACTGTTGATACGAAAATTTCCAAGATAAAGAAATTAATTTTTCTCATTACCATTTCATTTTATCAAGTATCGTTTAATTGCTTGACCATGGATATCCATTTGGAAAACATATTGACATGGTGATATACTTATATGTATACATTTATACATATATGTACAATCTCGAAAATATTTTGATATTTGCCGAGATGCACCTTTCGGGGATCCAATGGAAAGATGACAATGTAGATATTGTCGAAGTAGGATTTTATTCTTCAATATGTCTCTATAAATAAGGGTGCTCTTTCAAAGGAGAAGTCACATACATAATATATCCAATTATGCCTGTAAAACCAGCTTGCCTTAAGCTATCAGATAATGTATTGTAACAAGTATTGATAATTCGCGGCTCCGGCTCATCCATTTATTCAATAACTAGACGGCAGCCTCGCGGACTGTATAGACTAAACGAATTACGTATGTAGCGCATGACAATGGCGGTCCAGAATATGGCCTTCTCGGCCCCACAGCGCTGTATTGCTGCTAGTTTATGGAGGGCAAGTACGCAAACGGACACATGGCGGCTCTTGGTACGAAGGAATTGGGTCGCGTGGTACATAGGGTGTGCCGGACGATCCTCCTACACCCGGACCAGGCCATCCTGGTGTGCCCGGCTGCTGGTACGAAGGAATCGGCTCACCTGCGCAAAAATGGATTGGTTTAGGCGGTTATTCGTCTCCCGCAATACAACGGAAGATGCAAAAGCGACGACGGAAACGACGAAAGTGGGAAAAAAAGAAAGGGAAGCCGAGGTCATGTTATTGTACAGTAGTAGTTGAAGGAGAATGAAAGGAAATTGGTGAATTCACCTGTCTGAAGTAGCAGTCTTCCAGCTTTAGCGGCAGGAAGGAAGAGAGGACTCACGGAGATGAAGAGAATGCATGCTAGCACAAAAGCGTTCTTCATCTTTGGTGTGGTTTGATGACTCTGCTGTCCAGACTCACGGCTCTCAAGGTTGGTTTATTTATAATGCTTGCCTCAGGATGAACTCAGCTAGGTTAAGGCTGCCTTCGTTTCAAGAAAAATTCAAGATTTAAAAAATATTTTTCAAAAAATAATTAGTTATATCATTTAGAAAAACTAATCAAAGGAAAAAGTTTTCTTTATAAACAATAATTTATAACTAATTATTTTCATGGGCGATGCAAATATTCATTATTCGCTCATTTTTGAAAAAAAAAAAAAGATTATTTTTCAAATCTTGAGTTTTCCGCGGCATAAAAATGACATTCTTTTCACTTTAAGAATAGTATGGCTGCTTTCCACGAGCCGCTGGATGGTCGATGTGGATATCATATATGGTGTGGTCTTGTCAATTCACTTTGCCCTGTATCAAACGTAATTCAGGGTACACTGTGATCGGTGTTTCCTCCGGGCCCTTTCGAGTTGTGATATATCCGCATGTGACTTGGATCTTTCGTCCCGGTCTAGAGGACTGGGCCCCCGCGCACCGACAAGTCATTCACAGTTTGCTCGACAGACTTTTCACTTTTTCTTGTGTGTTCAAAGACTAAGTCACTCACAGTTGGCTCGGGGATCATTGAAACGGGAACATCTTTTTTGCTTCTTCATGTGAGCAAGGATATTTCATTTTATGTTTTCCATTATTTGAATGGCTACGAAGGATCCATCCGGTACAATTGTATGTTAGAATATATTTTATATGGACTTTTATGAATTATTATTATAATTGATTATTAGTCTAATAAAAAAAAAATAAGATTTCCTAACCCTAATTGGATATGAGGCTAGATAGTATGGTTGTTAATCTAATAATGGAGAGATTGTTACAAACTCTATAAATAGAGTCAAGTTCCTCCTCTAAACCTTAATGTTTATATAAAAAAAGATAATGAGCCATATTTGAGGGAATGTCTCATTGAAGCTAATGTTTAAAGGCAGCTATTAGAAAGTCTTATGCAATTCTATATCAAGAATGATGGATTCTTAAATAGGATAAGTTCTTCTACTTTATGAACCCCACTCCGCATATCTATGAGTGATGATTTTTGGGCGCTGCTTCAAGTTATTGTTGCAACTTATATGTGGTATAATTTTAAGTCCGCACATTTTAGATCCCGAATAACACTCGGCTATTTTCGAAATTTTATTTTCGGTAAAAGTTAATTTTTATTACATATTTGGAGTGTACTCGTCGAGATGAGAAAAACCGTGCAAAGATCGCCGGATTCCATTGCATGCGTCGACACGCACCATGACGCACCGACATGCGCCATTGGCCGTCGAGTGCTTAGCGGCCACACACATGAAGAAGAACCACGAGCTAGACCCGGGCCCGCACGTGCTCGGCAGGCGGGCCGACGTCATCTCAATCCGGGGAGACAACCGAATGACCCGACTTGACGTTGACTGTTGACTTGGGCCTTTCGGTCAAATCGATTTTCGAGACTGGTTGAGACTCGAACATGTGCGACGCACGTGTCAACTTGTGGGGACCACGCCCGGAGACTCTAATGGGGGCATGACGGTCCGAATGAGATGTTCTAGGTACCGAGGTGCTTGTATGATCATATTCTACCATGTGGTATATTTATTTTACATGTTGATGAGTTTATGAATAAAAAAATATGCATGGAACCCCAAATATATGTATTGGTTGGGGGTATTTTTTGTACTTTTCGTATGTGTTTTCTATGATTTGTGAAATACGGTGCAAGCTCACATATAAGTACTACATACGTATATTTGGAGCATAACTTATCAACCACATGTTTATGGTTTAATATGTATTGTTGAGTGTATCATTGCAAATTAACACGGCATGTAATTTTTGTGGCTAATTGCCCCTAATTTTAAGTCTGAAATTACCCGTATACGGTAAATATGAAATATAAAGTTTGTATCCTAGCTTTGAAAAATCAATTAGGTTGTGACCGCCAAAGGGAAATATTTGATTGGATTTAAGAATTTTTTGTTTTTATAAAGTATTGGAATGTTTCTTGTTTTAATACGTGGTCATACCTCGAAGTAGGCAATTGTATATTGTTACATGGAGTGATATATATCAAAGATATGGTTGAGAATTATCTAATGTAAGTATTTTCATACTCCCATAGGTGATGATTTAACAAAGTTGAAATAAATTCTCATGGCCATTGTAATGTAGAGGTATACAACCGTATATCATATTTTATGCCCAAAGGTGATTATATGATTATGTATGTAACTCTCAATGTAAATTTTTACATTTTAATATTATTTTATTATTAATTTAAAAATGATTACTTTTACCTTTTTTGTTAATGGCAACTCCATAGCTATTGAGATTCTACTGTTTGGTATTGAACTTGATGTTCATGTTGCTCTTAATGAGGATAAATCGACACCTCTCCTTAAGATGACACTCTAAACGTAACCCTAGAAAGCACACTTTGCTTTGAGAAAATAGCAATAGGATTTGCTTATTATCTATGAAACGATTCATACGAGAACATCTTAAAGATAAGTGATTTCGCTGACATCACTACTAAGTAGATGATAGAGGCCGTGGTGGCAAGGAACGCGACTCTCCTAATGCTGAAATTGGG
Organism: Rhodamnia rubescens; assembly: GCA_021437795.1. Classification (NCBI taxonomy): domain Eukaryota; kingdom Viridiplantae; phylum Streptophyta; class Magnoliopsida; order Myrtales; family Myrtaceae; genus Rhodamnia; species Rhodamnia rubescens. Next base: position 1,192,906 of record JAILYA010000046.1, read on the forward strand.
ACACATTTGTCGTGGTTATTCAACTTGAAGTATGATGGTTTTCGGTGTTAGGGATTATGTCCTAAGGATGGTGGATCTACAAACAAAGCTCAAGGCTTGATGTTAATATTCTTGATGTTTTTGTTGTGTGTCTTGCACTTAACTCTCTTTCACCTTGATTTTGTATTGATCAAACATGGTCAATCAATGACTTAATTGCAAGGGTGGTGTCAAAGGAGATAAAGCTGAAGAAAGGTAAAGCGCACATTGTTATGCATGCTACCTCCAATTTCGATATAAAGAAGGGTTAGGTGCATAAAAATCGTACTCATAGAGGAACTCATTCATTCGCTGGTCCTTCGACAACTTGAGTCCAAAGAAACTGAACTTTAAAAAGTACCGTAACGATAGTGAGGATGCTTTCTGTTTCTTTTCTAAGAAGAGATGACACGTAAAGAAAAACTGCGTTAAATATAAAAATTGGTTGTTTAAGCGTGAACCTAAAGGTAATGATTCTTTGACATTGATTTGTAAATCTAATCTATCGAAGCCTCATCATATTTGTGATAGCTAGATAGCGGCGCAACTAATTATGTTACGTTTACCATATGTGGATTCATAAACCTGGGGAAGCCAAATAAGGAAAAATCAAAGCTCAAGAGGAAACAACAATAAAGTGACGGGAGATGTTACTTTAATTCTAGACTCGATTTTATTTGGATGTTAAGGAATACATTTTACGTACATTCTTTTAGACGGAATTTAATTTTCGTATCAAGTTCGACATGCGTGGTTAATTTTTTGATATTTCAAACAATGCAATTTTTATTTCTTTTAATTCAAATTTAAAAGGTTGGGTACAATATTTTGGGATATAATGGAAAGATGACAACGTAGATGTTCTCAAAAAAGATTTTTTTTTTTTTCATTTCCCTTTAAAAAAGGGTTTCAAAGGAGAAGTCACATAAATAAGAAATCCAATTATGTCTATAAATAAATGCGTTAGGATAATAAACACCGGATAAAGTATAAGTTGCGTTAAAAATTTTAAAAAATCTAAATTGTTTTTGCAAATATTTCACTCTTGTGGGAATAAATTAATTTCAAAATATTATTCGAAATAAATGTAAATAGTAAATCTTTATATGCAAAAGATTAAAACAAGTTAGAACATCTTTTGAAATTTGTTTTTGTTTTCTTTTATTTGCTTTACAAAATCAACTCCATTTTCTCATAATTTAGGGATGTCTCCATAAAATATGAATTGCTCTCTTTATTGGGCTAGAAAAGCATGAAGAGTTTGTAAACCATCTTGTACACATAAATTTAAATATGGCAAGCACATCTAATGTAAAAAATTGTCACCAAAATTTACAAATCTTTTCTAAATGGGAAAGGAAAAATTTTTCGCTACATTATCAAAACCAACTGAAAATATTTTATTAATTAAATCATATTCTTCTCAAACTTGAAAAAAAACCTTTAAAAAAAATTAGGGGTAATACTATTTATAATAAAATCAAAAATGATAATTTTTTAAACGTTTCAATCCTCACTTATCTAATGACATTTAATACCCATATAAAGAAGAGTTTGCCACGAATCACTCCAAATGTCGCTACCTATATGTACACTTCCTTCAAAATTCATAAAAAAGTTTTTCAAATCTTTTTTCCTTTTTATAAAGCCCAATAAGTTGGCATTTAAGGTATTTTGGGAAACCTTAAAGGCTGTTATGAGTGTTTATAAAATAATTAAAATCAAAATTTTCATCAAAATTAAAAACGTTCAATGGCAAAGCAAATCTATCTAATTCTTCTTTATAAACTTTTTCACTGTAATGAAATAAATGAGAAGTGATAGGATTGGTTTATTTAAAATTTTTTTTTGTTTTGGTCTTGTCAATTCACTTTGCCGATGTCATTTAAATGTTTCAAACCTAATTCATAGCACTTGATCTGTTTCCTCGCCGTTTCGGTATATCCGCATGTATTTCATTTCCTTTCTTTCTCTTTAAAAGGAATTCAGAAAAATTAAGAGAATTGAGCCGGGATTGAGAGTTTGAGGATTTGGCGTTTGAAAGAAATTTGAGAAAATAAAAAAAAAAAAAAAAAAAAAAAAAAAAAGATTTAGGATAATTTTAATAAATTAAGTAATAAATAAATAAAAGGGAGGGGGGGCGCTTTTTTTTAACGGCGCGGAAAGAGCGAAGCTCTTTCCCAATTTTTTTTAGCCATTGGGTTAGGAACCGCGCCAACGGTTACGGTTGTTCAACGGGCCGGGTTCGGGCCTAAACCGGCCCGTGGCCACCGCTAGGTTTGATGACTCGCTGTACACCTCCCTGCTCTTAAGGTTGGCTATTTATAATGCCTGCAACAGGACGCTTTGTTTGAGTTAAAATAACGATATTTTTTCACCATAAGACTAGTATATCTGCTTTTGACGAGCCACTGGACGCTCGAAATGGACATCACGTATGGTGTGGTCTTGTCAATTCACTTTTGCCCTATATCAAACGTAATTGAGGGTACACTGGGATTGATGTTTCCGGGTCATTATGAGCCGTCACATCGGCACCGACTTTGATCTTTCGACCTGGTTTGGCGGACTCGGTCCACGCGCAAATCATTAAATGCAGGCCGCGCTTGTGGCTCGAGAGACTTGACCTTTTTCCGGCGTGATCAAGGACAAGTCATTCGCAATTTGCTCGAGGATCATTGAAACGGGAACACCTTATTGATCTGGGTTCTTCGTCTGCGAAGCTAACATGGGTTATCTCCTCAACCCCGGAAAATTTTTTATATTACCTCTATGGCCATCCTTTTTAGCTTTTCCATGTTAACAAAGATAGTTCGATTTTCGTTTGTCACAATCTGCTCGAGGATCATCGCCAAAAGTAATACTTTATGGATTTCGGTTCTTTGTGTCCGAAAGTAGCAATGGTTGCCTCCTCAACGCCCATGTTACTGTAAAGTTTATATTTTCTTAATGGCCATCTTTTTAGCTTTTCCATGTTAACAAAACTGTTTCGTTTTATATTTTCCATTATCTGATTATCTGAATAACTAGAAAGGACTCATCCGTTGCAATTGCACACTTTGATCTATATGTTACTGATAAGTAAAAGAAATATATATGGATTTGCATCATTAAAATTAAGGTTAATACCATGAAAAGCTTCAAATTAGTACACCTGTGATAAATTTACCTCAAATTATTTTTGTTGATCACAAAAAATCCAAATAGGTACACATGTAATAAATTTACCTCAAACTATTATTTTGACCACCAAAAACTCCAAACTTGTACACTTACGATAAATTTACTCCAAACTAGATATATTTGTGACAAATTTACTCTCGGTTAATTTTTCATTATATTTTATCATCAAATTATTAAATTGAATGACACGTGGAAGTTGATGGGTGTAATAGTTTGAGATTTTTAACTCTGTTTGTTACAAATATATCAATTTGAGGTTTTTCGTAATATTAATTTGAGTTAATAGAAACTAATAAAAGGTAAATTTGTTACATATGTATCAGTTTAAGATTTTTTAAAATAAAAAAATTTAGTTTGTGGTAACATATATATATATATATATATATCGATTTGGGATTTTTGGTAGTCAATTAGGGTTGTTTATCATATATATATATACCTGTTTATAAAATTTTTTGGTAAAAAAATAATTTATAATAAATTTGTCGTAGGTATAACTCTTAAAATTATTATTCTTATCTCTCTTTTTCCGAAGCACGGGAGAAAAACGAATATAGGCCAATAAAATACAGGCCACTCGTGACCGTATCAGATTGAGGATACATCTTCTCCAAACGACAAATTCAATTGACTCGAAAGTCATTGCAACCTGTTTAAAACATGATGTTGGGGTATTGTCAATATTCTCGATCGGCAGAAAATTACGGGAATCCCGTTTCAGGATGAGGCTCTAGTTTAATAGAGAATTAAGATAAAATATTATATATCGATTTTTTCTTTTCTCACTTTTATTCTTTATTTTATTATAATTACGCACCAAATCCTAACACATACGACCCGAGTTCATTGAGCAGAATTATACCACATCAACAACAGTTATAATCTTCTTTGACCCGCAAAAGGAAAATGTTCTGTCTTTGTCACATTGATTTAAGCGTCATGCGGGACACACTGTGTAAGTATCTTACTCTTGCAATACAACTATGGAAGAAATGTACTAATTTAAACAATGGCAATACAACTATGGAAGAAATGTACTAATTTAAACTTCTACCAAAAATTATTTGCCTAGTGATGTAGTTAAACACCACCGGCATGTTCTGACAAAATTAATCACATAATAGTCCTAGTTTCTGTAATTACTCGAGTGCATAAACCCAAGGAGGGTATCTAAGCTCCTAAAGGAGCATGAGACTTTACCGAGGTGGAGAAAGCGAGATGGTCAGTATCACAGTATCATAATGCGACGAAGCTAAATCGGGGGTGACTTCCTCTAGGCCTTTGTGGTAACGAAGCAGCCTAGAGATCATTGTAATTTGGGGATGGTTCCGCTTATCTCCCATTGGAGCGGGCTGCAAACCTCTATAATTTTTATTTGTCAGTCCAAGGTGGAACCCCTAAGCCCTCCAACCCCTATCAAATTATTTTTTCTTTCCATGATAGGAGGAAAATACCAAAGTCTTATGAAATGCCTCTAGCTTTCAGTTAAGCCTTTTAAGGACATGCTCAGATCCACGTCTACTTATAAGGAAAAGATAAAGAGAACGCGCAAACATTGCCAAAGCGTAAGATAAACTATTCAAATGTCAGAAAAAGTATGAAAACATTAGGTTTTACATTTATATGTCAACATTTGAGAGTGGTGAAAGATCTAGGAGTTATGGATTTAAAATTGGGAGGTGCAATTTGGGGAAGGAAGTTGACAGTTGACAACAACGGGAGCACGCATGACATCATTTTTTCTTTATAAATCAATGATTTTTTTTTTCACTTTTTCAAGTGGCTTCAAAATTATTTTTGGAGCAAATAAATGTCCTCAAAAGTAGAAAAATGAAACTGCGTAACTAAACGGATTTCCGCTCGAAAAGTTATATTACTAAATAGCTCCAGAAACACTTATGGAGAAAAAATTTTACTTCAAAAATGTTGTCATACATGCCCTTTGATAATCAAAATTACATGATAATCTGAGGGGAGATGAAATTTTGTGTCTGAATGTAAAAGTGAGGATCCGAACTTGTATTTTCATGAAGAGATAACAAAAGGTAGTAACGTATTGGAAAATCGTGATATTTTGAGTCAGGCATATACTGTGAAATTTTGTCAATTCACTTAGCCCTATGTCGGGTGAAAAATTGACGAGAAGGGTGTTTTCTGGTTCCACTGAGATTGATGTCTCCGAGCCCTCACGAGTTGTCGTGTCCAGATCAACTTTGATCTTTCGTCCCGGTTGAGAAGACTCGAGATAAGCCCGCGAGTGAAAAAGAGACGGTACTCAAAGTAATTTGTCTGCCATATGGTCATGGTCATAGCCATAGCCATAGCCAGCCATAGCCCTGCCTGTCTTTTATTATGGTCGCATTCTACCAGAGACTTGATTGATATGCCTTCAAGAGCAGCGAACGAAGGCTTCTTCGTCGCGTGTTACGTGGAAAGATTGAACGATAACGGACGGAATTCGCCGGTAAAACGAAATTCCTGGTTCTCGGAGAACTACTTGCTGCTTTCAGAACCAACTGTTGTTTTTCTCCCGGGAAAGTGGAGCGAACCCTTCTTTCCTTTTCCTCTCCTCTTTTGATAAGGAGAGATCGCGGGGTCCGTGAATGGAAGCGGCTCGGCCCCGGGTCTCCAAGTCCCAGGTCGTGGCGGCGACGCCGTTGGACGAAAAAAGTGCAGTCTTTGAGCTGTAGGGACGAGCTTCGCGCAGAGCATACGGCGGCTCGGACGCGTTGCGAGTCATGCACTCTTTGTCCCTCTGCCATTGCCGTCCTACGGTCCGAAGCTTAGTCCTATGGCATGCATCCTTGCAATGAAATTGTCTCACTCGTAGATAACGAGGATATATGTATCTTGAAGAATATTGTTCTTTAATCTCTCTGGCTGCTCTGCAAATTTAAATCATTCAATAAATTCGCGTTTTAGCATTTTAACTACTTTAAAAAATTTATCGGACAATAGTTGATTGCGGCAAACACATTTACATAATTCATTACATTGGAATTTGAAAGAGAAGACTGAAACCTGAGACAGGCCCTATCTCCATCCCTTCTTTCCTCAAAAAGATACAATCTTCAAACTAAACGATTCTTCATCGCTTTATTCACCTTAAAATACATCATCCTGCATAGCATTCATCCCAGGTTTTTTTTTTTTCGGGGGTGGAAACGAGTCTCCATCGACTTCACTCGCTCTTTTATTCGATCGTCACGACAGCGAAGTCGTCAAAACACTTTATATTACATGCGATTCGGCTGCCATGAGCAGCTTACTTTAGCTCGCTCGTCTCACGGCCCCATAGGGCTAGCCGGCGGACCGTGCGGAGGGCAATGGTGCTTGTGATGACACCTTGCCAGGGATGATGGCACCGACACTATCGGTCCTGCTTACATTATCAGGGTAAAGTTTCAATTCTACTTCTTCAGCCAAATACACACAGATTTTCAGATGATGAAGAGAGAGAGAGAGAGAGAGAGAGAGTTCACCTTTCTGAAGGAGTGCTCGAGCTTCGGTGGAAGGAAGGAAGAGAAGAGCAAAGGAGGTCAATATAGCGAAAACAAGAAGAAGGACCTTCCCCATTATTAACGTGGAGAGGTATTTTTGTAGTTTTGGCTTGGCACGTTTTGCTTGCCATCAGGTGGCTATTTATAATGTAGTAAGGTCACAAACTAGGAATTTGATTATGTTAAGTTTATCCTATGCTTGATATGAACCTACCAAGTTATTTCAATTAACATTACTGGCCCACAGAGGAAGAGAAAAGAGAAATTTTAAGGGGGTTTATGTAACGCGTAGCAATTTGTGATAGAAGTATGATGCAAATAAAAAATATTACTATAACTAATCGTACCATTAGCATCACTATAGGGAAAACTGTCTAAAAATTTCTAAACCTATTTTACGGCGGCCTATTCAATCATAAATATTTTCAATTATGTTAATTTAGTCTTAGATTTTTTTATTATGTCAATTTAGTTCTAAATTTTTTTATAATTTATTAATATAATTCATAATAAATTTATAATTAAATTGACATTATCAAAAGGTTTATGATTGACTTGATAAATTATTAAAAAATTTAGGGCTATATTAATATGATTAAAATACGTAGAACTGAATAGACTACCATTTCGGACAATTGTCCTCGTTATCACATGCGGTGTAAAGACCTCGTTGGCCGACAAGTTGACTGACCATGCTGTTAGCAGCATCATCCTATGAGGTGTGAAGACCTCGTTGGCTGGCATGTTGACTCCAAGTCGTTGCGCAGTCAATAAAGAAAAATAAAAGTTCTAAAATCCTAATACAATATGGGCCACATGTGTCGATTATGACATAGATAGGTACATCACATCATCTGCATATGCCAAATTCAATTGACTCCAAAGTGGTGGCAATCTCTTTCTACCATGGTGACACAAGAGCCCTGTTGGGATGTGGTTATACTTCTCATCAATATCACTCGGTCTTCTTTTGCCCCGACAAGGAATATCTTCAATCGTGATCTATTCGAGTGTGATGCATAAAGCTTTGATGCTAAGAATTGCAATCTTGGATAAATACAACATTTGCAACTACAGAAAACATAGTACTAACTAAAAAACTTCTACTTTAAATTATTTACCTAGTAGTGTAGCAAAATACCACTGGAATAGTGAGGCAAAAACTATCGGACGATGACCAACTTCCTTTAAATACTCGATTCAAGTTTATCGCGACATGTCATGAAGTAACTCCGAGTGAACTTTCTTGGAATGTAAATCCGAGGAGCTCCTAAATTGGAACGAGGGATTTCACTGAAATCTTGCCATCAAATTTGACACTTCCTTCACTTTGTTCCTCACATTGCATTGCAATGAAATAGTCTTACTGATGATATAGAGGATAATCTTCTTTTCAAGAATACTGTGCCGGCTATTTTGGAAGTTCGAATTACTAGATAAATGCGTCATTTGATAATCTAATACTCCGGCAAATTGATCGGGACGACAATTGATTGCAGCAAAAGCACTTCACTGCACGTGCATCTACATAATTCATTATGAACTTGAAAGGGAAGGTGGAAACTTGAGACGGGTTGTCTCCATTCCTTCAAAAGACACACAGCACCTTAAACCAAACGATTCTCCCGTTGCTTTTATGGTTTTATACCTAAAATGCATCTTACGTAACATTCTTTATCCATCGCCAACATGTTTTGGGCGTGAAACTGAGGCTCTGTTAACTAATTGACTTCACTTGCTTCTTTATTTGTTAACTACGACGGCGTTCGCGAAAGACGCTTCATATTGTGATGCGATTCAATTGCCGTGAGTGGCTTAATTTAGCTCCCTAGTCTCATGGCCCTGTAGGGCTAACTGGCGGAAAGCATCCGCTCCTCTTGTAGCGGGAACACGGCGGAGTTTTTTTGGCGGTATGCATGGTGTAAATCTACCCCCAGGCGGTACTCGTCGTCCACACCTCGACTGCTGCTGCCCCGATCCTGCTCACATTAACATATAAAAGAAGATTCATCGTATTTCTTCGACCGATTCACATCGATCGATTCGAAACAACGGAGAGAGAAGAGGTGAGTTCACCTGGGAGGACTGCACCTTTCCGAAGGAGTGCTCGAGTTTCGGTGGAAGGAAGGAAGAGGAGCGAAGGAGAAATGTTGGGAAGATCGAGATGGCTTAACCTGCTCAAATTCTCAAATTCAACAGGGATTTTTCCCTCCAAGTGGTTCAGCGTGCTGAATTTACGGGGAAAATAGATTCGATGGTGCCATCCCATCGGAAATAAGAGATCTATGCAATCTAGAGATTCTAGATTTGGGCTCCAACGACTTGGTGGGGGAAAATCCCTGTTGAACTTATGAATTTGTGCGGTTAAGCCATCTCGATCTTCCCAACAATTCTCTTTCTGGCTCGATTCCCACATTTAAAAATAATACTTTCTCAGGTCACCTTGACTTATCACAGAATCATCTCAATCAAGGGTCCAATTCCAGATAATGTCAGGGCTGCTTTCCCCGACACCTCTTCACCGGCAACGAAGCCCACATGAGAAGGTCTCGTACTCGTCATTACATGATGCTGTTCATTCCGCTGGCTGCAGTATTAATTTGCTGTATAGTTCTTCGATAGTGCTTCACATTTCGACGTGCTACCAAGACTATTTTTTAATTTTAAGGTTTTTTGTTAAATTTTAAACTTATTTTTAATTTTATTTTAAATAAAATTTGTATTTTAAACGAATTTATTTTTAGCTAATTTTTAAATTTGAATTTGATTTATTTTAATTTATTTTAAAGTGTAGAAGTCCACACGGCAGCCCACGTGGACATATTATTTTTTTAAAATGTCTTTTTACATTAAAAAAATTAATTAATGACACGTGGCAATTTTGGCCGGAGTATTTCGCCAGAGGCACCAAAGTGATCCTTTTATCTTCGATTTGGCATTGAAGTGATCCACCGAAAAATTTTGGCACCAAAGTGATCTTCGTATACGATTTTGAAACCAAAAGTGTCCTTTTCCCTTTATGTAACCATCAATGTAAATTTTCACATTACTAGTTCTAATTTTAAGAAATTGAGAGAAGATTTTCTATTTGGTATGAAATTAGCGGATGTTCACGTTACTTTTAATGAGGATAAATTGATAGCTCTCTCTAAGGCTAGTATAGAACCCCCGTAAAGCACACTTTGCTGCTTGGGAAAGGAGCAATAGGATTTGCTTACTATCTAAGAAGCAATCCACACATTAGATTTTGCAGCCGACATCATTGCTAACAAATGATAGACGCCTTGGTGGCAAGGAATTGCAACTCTCCTAATATTGAAATTGGGACACATCCGTCGGGGTTTTCTAACTTGAAGTATGATGGTTCCGCTAGTGTTAGGGATTATGTCCTACGGATGGTGAATTTGTAAACAAAGCTTAAAGCACTTCATGTTAATATTCATGATGCTTGTGTTGTGCATCTTGCACTTAACTCTCTTCCATCTGAATTTGGCATTATTCAAACACAATATAATATCGCAGTTCGGACATGGTAAATCAATGACTTGATTGGAAAAGGTGGTGTCAGAGGAAATGAAATCGAAGAAAGGTAAAGCACACATTGCTATGTATGCTACCTCCAGTTCCGATGTAAAGAAGGGTAAGGTGCATAAAAATCGTACTCATAGAGGAGATCATTCTTCGTTGGTCCTTCGACAACTTGGGTCCAAAGAAATCGACATTTAAAAAGGACGGTAACGATAGTAAGGATGGTCTCTATTTCTTACGTATAAAGAGATGACGCGTAAAGAAAGACTGCGTTAAATACAAAAATTAATTATTTAAGCATGACCCTAAAGGTAATGATTCTTTGGCATTGGTTTGTGGATCTAATTTATCGAAGCCCCATATGGTGGCTAGATAGTGGTACGACTCATCACACCGCATTTACTATACTTGGGATTCATAAGTCGAGGAAGTCAAATAAGAAAGAATCAAAGCTCACCTTAGGAAACGACAATAAATCGACTCAAGTTTGTGGGGGAAGTTATTTTAATTCTAGACTCCGATTTTAATTGAATATTAAGCAATACATTTTATGTACCTTCTTTTAATGTAATTTAATTCCCATATCAAGTTTGGACATGTGTGATTAGTCTTTTGAGATTTCAAACAATATAGTTTCTATTTTTTTAATTCAAATAAAGTTGGGCATTGCTATGTTAAAGGGATTGAACATATTATGCTTATCTCCCAACAAAATATATGTTGCTTATACAGCTGAAAAAGTTATTTTCAAAAGACCTCTACCTAAGGAACAATTTTACGCATTATATTATAAACATCTCGGTCATATCTCTAAGGAAAGACCGAAAAGACCGAAAAAGACAGATATTCCACCCACTCTTAAAAGTGACCTAGATACATGCATAGACTGCTATAGAGGTAAGATGACTAAAATAAAGAAGAAAACCGTTGTCCGAAGTTCTTACTTGTTGGAGATCATTCATATAGATATAGTGGACTCTATACAATAACGTTGTGTAGAAATTTTTATTTCATCACATTTATTAATGATTATTCCCGATATGGTAATTTATCCTTGATTAAGAAAAAGTTTGACTTTCTTGACAAGTTCTAGATTTTTAGGATCGAAGTCGAGCAACAACTAAGAAAAATCATAAAAATTGACAGATCTAACCACGGTGGTGAGTATTATGTTCGACATTGCGATGCTTTGAATAGCTTAAAGGACCATTCGCCGAATACTTAGAGGATTCTAGGATTGTGGCTCAATTTATGATGCTTGGGAGTCTTGAACAAAGCGGTGTAGTTGAAAGGCATAATCGCACCCTCATGGATATGATAAGGAGTATGATTAATAGAACTAATTTACCTCGATTTATGTGGAGTGAAGCTTTGAAAACAACATTATATATTTTAAATCGTGCTCCTATGAAATCTACGCCACTTACTCCTTTTGAATTATGGATTGGATGAAAGCCTAGTCTAAATCATTTGAAGGTTTAGGGATGCCATGCATAAGTAAAATTATATAATCCAACTTTTTAGTAAGTTGGACTTCAAAATCACTCGGTGTTATTTTGCATCTTATACATATCATTCGAATGGACATCGATATTATAATCCCAATGGAGGTATAAGAATTATGGATTTACGGACTTTGGAGTTTAATGTGATCGAAAAAGGTGATTGCCACAGATTATTGAGGATACTAATACAATGGGTACTTCTATGTCGTTTTCTCTACGTATAAGGACAATGGTGGAGATTGCCACATCACAGATCGAGCCTGTTGAGATTTAGGAACCTATTGTTGAAGCAATTCCTGATTAAGTTCTTCGAGCCTCTCAAGAACATAATGAGGTTGAAGATGCTCCTCTAAGGAGATCCGTTAGGCGAGAGACAATTAGCTATACCAAGTCTATCTAGGAGAGTAGGATCATAATATCGGCTGTGTTGTTGATCTAGTAATTTATACATAAGTTATTTCTTGTTCTCGGTCCAATTTATGGCTAGATGCTATAAAAGATGAGATGTTGTTTATGAAACATAATAAAGTTTGGGAGCTTGTTGAATTGATCGAAGGTTACAAACCTATCGGCTGTAAATTGGTGTATAAGACTAAGATGGACTCCAAAAGAAAAATTGAAAAATTTAAAGCCAAACTGGTAGCCAAGGGATTCGCTCGAGAGAGAAGGAGCAGACGATGAGACAACTTTTTCTCCGGGTCTCTTCTAAAGACTCTTTCGAGTGATAATAGTTTTAGTAGTTTATTTTGATATGGAGCTTTACCGGATGAATGTTAAAACTGTCTTTTTGAATGGAGACCTTGATGAACAGGTCTATATGGCACAATTTGAAAGTTTTGCAACAAATGATTCAAGTAATCTAGTTTATAGATTGAAAAGGTCTATCTATGATTTGAAACATGCTTCTAGACAATGGTACTTACAATTTCACGGTGTTGTTACTTTTTTTTGGGTTTAACGAGAACAAACTGGATCAATGTATACACTACAATATCAATGGAAGGAAATTTATTTTTCTCGTTGTTTATGTTAACGACATTTTGCATGCAAGCATTGATATTGAATTACTACATAAAACAAAGCTAATGTTATAAAAAAAACTTTGATATGAAGGATCTTGGTGAGAGGTTTTTTGTTCTTAGTATTGAGATTCACAAGGATCGTTCTTATCGCATTTTGGGCTTATCTTAGAAGGCATATATTGATCGTATTTTAGAAAGATTCAATACACAACAATGTAAACTAGGAATTGCTTCGTCTACAAAAGTGATTAATTAAGTCTTTCACAATGTCCTCATTCGGATATTAAGAAAATTCATATGAAAAATGTACCTTATGCTAGTGTATTTGGTAGTATCATGTATGCTCAAATTTGTCCTAGGCTAGACATAACTTTTGCAATAGGACTTTTAGGCAAATATTAGTTAAATCCAAGACACGATCACTAGGTCGATCGCCAAGAAGGTTTTGAGATACTTAAAAAGGACTAGGGACTAAAAGTTGATTTATAAATATATTCAAAACTTGCAGCAAGTAGGGTATTCAAATTCAGATTATACTTGTTTGTCGGGATGACAAGAAGTCAATAATAGAGTATATCTTTATGCTAGCGGGTTGTGCATTATCATGGAAAAGTGAGAAACGAGAAATGGGTATCATCCTCTACCGTGCAAGCGAATTCTATAGCTTGCTTTTCAGTTGTTACTCGGGTTATTTGGCTCCGGAATCTCATTTGGGAATTGACCATATTTGATTTTGTCGATAGGCCCATACAAGTATATTGTGACAATAACTCTACGGTGTTGTTCATTAACAACAACATAGGTATCGAGGGGTCTCAATATACGGAGGTCAAGTTTTTTACCATAAAGGAATCCGTATAGAAATGTGACGTTACAAGTAAAGCATATTTTTACGGATGATATGGTTACTAATCCATTGATTAATGGTCTATGCCCTTGTGTATTTGATTGACATGTCATTAATATAGGCTTAGAAGTATTGTGGGATGTTGTTGTTTAGTGGGAGGTCTACAATTTTTGTGCTAATAAAGTTTACATATGTATTATGTTATATTTAGAGACAGTTTTGATATGTATTGACTCTTTTATATTCAATAAAGTGTTTACGGATGTGTTATTTTCATATTGAATGCATATCTATTTAAAATATCAAGGTATTGTGTAAACCTTGAGTGATGGTTTGGGCATTTATTTTTTAGCCATATACGTATGTCTTGTTTTATATAAAGTACAATTAAAAGGTTTATGACAAAATTGATACCAATACAATAGGTTCGAGATTCTTTTTATACTTTTCCCATCAAAGGAGGGTATTCGGACAAAGCTCCTAAAGGAGCAAGAGATTTTACCGAGGTGGAGAAAGCGATATGGTCAAGAACGCGACAACTTCTTATAAGACATAAAATGTACAAACATTGCCAAAATTTAAGATATACTCTTCAAATGACAGAAAACTATGAAAATATTTGTACATTTATATATATCAACATTTGAGTGATGTGAAAGATTTAGGAGTTTAGATTTAAAATAAATTCAAAGAGCCCGAGTGCAAGATTCAAATTACTTTAGATATAATAAGTAAATATCAATCTCAGCAGTGAAAATTATGTAAGAAGTATTAAATAAATTGCACTTTTTAAAATTCAATCCTAAATTATTTACTTTTGTTAATTGAGTTCTAAATATTTTCACATTTAAGAAGAGCGAGCCACGCCCTCTTTGTCAGAGTGCGCGGCCGCTCGGACGGATTGCGAGTATGTCTTCCATATAGAGCGCATTGGTGAGTGGTGGTCGGAGAGGAGCGATTCATGCCCTCTTTTTCGCTCCGCCATGCCGTCCCGAGCTTAATCCTATTGACTCTTCCCCTACTTGTTTTACGCATCGTAGCTTTGAACGGATTGGGAACAAAGCTCGTTTTGCCTTCTCCGATTTCGTGATCACAAATCTTGCAAAGACGACCTTACCTCTGTCGAGTAAATTTTTGTTGTGTTTTTTTGTTTCTTTTTTTTCGCGTTACCTCCTCGAATCGAAGTAACACTAATTACCTCCTTAACCTCCTTGCTTCAAGTAAGAAGTTATATTTTGCTTCATCGCCATTGTTTTTGCTTCTCTCTTTGCCCTAAGACGTAGAGAATTATCTTCTTTTCGGAAGAGATAAAATTCGCAATTTAGCATTTTAATTACTCTAACAAATTTATTGAGCAATGGTTGATTGCAGCAAAAGCCCATCATTGCACATACATCTAGATAATTCATTACGTTGGAATTTGAAAGAAAAGATGAAACCCGAACGATTGTTTCATCGCTTTATTTTCTTACACCATAAAATGCATCATCCTAGATAGCATTTGTTAAATATGTCCTGAATTTTATGTACTCGGTCCAGTTCATCATCCGACCCGATATATTTTTTGTGCGGCCCAAAAGTGGAGAAAAAGTGGAGATTTAGTTCGTGACGCGGAGAGTTGGACCGGTATTTTTTCGTGTGTAGAGAGACTTGTGAGCTGTGTGCTTTTGATCGGTCGAATAGACCGACTTCTGTAATCTGTACTCTCTTTGATTATAGTGGAATCCTGTTTTGCCTCGCCCATGGACATAGATCACCTTGATCAAACCACGTAAATCATTGTGTTATGTGTATGCTTTTCGCATTTGTCGCAACAAACCGGTATCGAGCTTGGTTTGTTTCTAAGATTCTTTGAGATGACATCCTTGAAGTTTCGGATTGCATCTTTTGATGGATAGAACAACTTCGGATTATGGAGAATAAAGATGAAGGCTTTATCGAGGCGAGAGGGTACGGTTAGGGCCATCGGATGAAAATTATCCGTAAGACATGACCGCGGCGAGATTGAAGAGATGGATTAGAAGGCGCATAGTGCGATCCAGCTTGTCTCTAGATGACAAGGTTTTGCGAGAAGTCGCCGATGAGGAAACAGGCTGGTCTCTAGAAGAAACTGGAAAGTCTCTACATAAAGAAATCTTTAACATCGAGACTTTATTTGAAGCAGCGTTTTTATATCCTAAACATGCGTGAAGGTACCCCTATTCGAGAACACTTGGATAAGTTTAATAAAATTATTATGGATATGAAAAATTTAGATATTAAACTCGAGGATGAAGATCAAGCTTTGATTGTATTATGTTCACCGCCCGCTCTCATACGAGAATTTTGTGAACTCGATGCTTTATGGGCGCGAATCCATAACTCGGGAGGATGTGAAAACATCTTTGAATTCCCGAGAATTGAGAACAAAATTGAATGGAAATACCGGTGAAGACAGAGTAGATGGTTTACTTGTGAGAGGCGTAACCAAGAGCAGGGATAAAGTTTTCCGAGGGAAATCTGTTGGTTGTTCAAAATCTAGGCCATTTGGAGATAAAATGAATGTTGAATGCTACTATTGTCACAAGAGAGGACATTACAAATCGGATTGTCCTTTGCTCAAGAGAAAGGATAAGCAACATGGTCAAAGGCAAGATGCGGCGA
Source organism: Rhodamnia rubescens (assembly GCA_021437795.1). Taxonomy (NCBI): domain Eukaryota; kingdom Viridiplantae; phylum Streptophyta; class Magnoliopsida; order Myrtales; family Myrtaceae; genus Rhodamnia; species Rhodamnia rubescens. The sequence continues at coordinate 1,209,152 of JAILYA010000046.1, forward strand.
ATATTCCCAACAAAATGAGTCTAATGCATCGACGGTGTTCTTACGGCATGCTCATTGTTAGTTTCTCCAACGATGTTTGGATAATGGACTCGGGAGCATCATATCACATGTGCCCAAATAGGGAATGGTTCACCACATATGAACCAATGAATGATGGATCGTCTTGATGGGAAATGATGATGTATGCTAAGTTATGGGTATTGGTACTATTCGGATTAAGTGTCATGACAAAGCAGTGAGAACCTTGACTCAAGTAAGGCATATACTAGCCTTAAAGAGAAACCTTATCTCGTTGAGCAGTTTGGATTCCATTTGGTGTGTGTACTCAAGTGGAGGTGGGGTACCCAAAGTCTCCAAAGGCAATCTGGTTGTGATGAAAGGAAGCAAAGTGAATCACTTGTATCATTTGCAGGGGTAGCATAGTTATGGGTCCTTCAATTGGCACATCCCATTCTCGTTTCCGATAATGATAGAACGAAATTGTGGCATATGCGTTTGGGCCACATGAGTGAGCGTAGCATGACCGGTTTTGAGTAAACGCGGTTTACTTTGTGGTGAGCAGACGACCTCACTAGATTTCGTGAGCATTGGGTTCTTGGCAAGTAGTGCAGAGTTAGATTCAGTATGGGAACGCATTCGACAAAGGACACACTCGACTACATCCATTTTGATTTATGGGGACCAAAGATAGGTTCCATCTAAGGGTGGTGCTCTTTACTTTGTGACGTTCATTGACGATTATTCCAGGAAGGTTTGGGTTTATTTTCTGAAAAGAAAAAATGATGTGTTTGAAACCTTCAAGAAGTGGAAAGCCCTTGTTGAGAATCGGATAGGGAATAAGATCAAACGTCTTAGGACCGATAATGGTCTTGAGTTCCGTGGTGGCGATTTCAATGTATTTTGTGTAGATGCGGTATCGTTCGACACCGTACAATTAGGCACACTCCTCTCAGCAAAATGGAGTGGAAGAATGTATGAATAGAACTCTATTGGAGAGAGCAAGATGCATGCTCTCTAATGCCGGCATGGAAAAAGATTTTTGGGCTGAAGTCGTTAACACGGCTTGTTATCCGGTTAATCGTTCTCCTTCAACAAAGCAATAGAATGCAAGACTCATTCGAGATGTGGTCAGGTAAGCCTTGTGATTATTCTAATCTAAAGGTTTTTGGATACCCTGTTTACTATCATGTTAAAAATGGTAAGTTAGAACCTAGAGCAAAGAAATGGATCTTTGTTGGGTATGCTTGATGGGGTGAAAGGTTAACGTTTGTGGTGCCAGGAACCTAACTCACCTAAGTTCATTATTAGTAGGGATGTTACTTTTAATGAAATGATTATGCTTGATCAAAGGAATGTTATTGATGAGTTCGTGGGAAAACATGAGAGTGGTATGAATGAGGTGGAGGCTCGGGTGGAGCTTTGAGAAAAGACCTCTCATAATGAGTTGAGAGAGCAAATTGTTACTATTGATTCAAGTTCGGATGAGATAGTTTTAGATGAGGTGGAGCAGCCTTATTCCGTTGCTTCGGTAGAGAAAGGAGGCGGACTCGGCCTCCCCAAAAACATGGGTATCGATCCGGTGGCTTATGCTCTTACAAAAGCGAGAAGATATGGGTATTCAAGAACCTTCCACCTATCTTGAAGCCGTTACTTGCACGCAATTAGAGAAATGGGCTGTTGCTATGGTTGAAGAACTTGAATCATTTCACAAGAACCAGGCTTGGGACTTAGTGCCGTTGCCTAAGGGAAAAAGAGCCATTGGGTGTAAATGGGTCTTCAAGAAAAAGGAAGGAATTTCGGGAGTTGAAAATGCTAGATGCAAGGCACGGCTTGTAGCTAAAGGCTACAATCGGAAGGAGGGAATTGATTATGATGAAGTCTTCCCTCTTGTGGTAAAACACACTTCCATTCATGTGTTGCTGGCTATAGTTGCTAAATTTGACTTAGAGCTTGAGCAACTTGATGTGAAGACTTTTTGCATGGGGAGCTTGAGGAGACTATTTATATGGCCCAACCCGAGGGCTATTATGTAGAAGGCAAGGAAGATCATGTCTATAGATTGAAGAAATCCTTATATGGTTTGAAGCATCTCCAAGACAGTGGTATAAGAGATTCGACAGACTTTATGATAGGGAGTGGTTATCATAAGAGCAGCTATATGATTGTGTCTACTTCGGGAAGGATTCAGATAGATCCTTTGTTTATATTCTATTATACGTGGATGACATGCTCATTGCTGCAAAGAACATATTAAATGTGTTGATCTTGAAGAAATGACTTAGTAAGGAGTTCAAGATGAAAGATCCGGGTCCCGCCAAGGAGATCTTAGGAATGGAGATTCAAAGGGACAGGAAAGCGGGGAAGTTATATCTCTCGCAAAGGAGTTATATTGAGAAGGTACTTGAGAAGTTTGGCATGCAAAACGCTAAGCCTATCAATACATCGTTAGCATCCCATTTTAGACTCTCGGCTCTACATTAACCTCAATCGGAGGTTGAGGAGGCCGTGATGTCTCGTGTCCCATACTCCAGGTGCGGTTGGTACCATGATGTATGCTATGGTATGCACTCGTCCCGACATTGTGCGAGCAGTTAGTGTGGTTAGTAGATATATGGCGCACCCGAAAAGGTCCATTTGCAAAGCGATGAAGTGGATATTTAGATATCTTAAAGGCTCCGTAGAGAGTTGGGCCTAGTGTTTGATAGAAACAGTTCCAACGGTACCTCGGTTATGGGATTTGTGGTTTCGATTTTGCAAGTAATCTCAATAAGAGAAGATTTTTGATCGGCTATATTTTCACACTATCCGGCTCGACTATTAGTTGGAGGTCAACCTTACAATCGACGGTTGCTTTGTCTACTACAGAGGCAGAGTATATGGCAGCAGCGAAGCGATGAAAGAAGCTATTTGGTTAAGGAATCTTGTTCGGGAACTTGGTCTACAAGGCAGGAAGACAATTCAATTGTCTTTTGTGACAATAGAGTGCTATATACTTGATTAAAAATTAAGCATTTCATGAGAGGATTAAGCTCATCGATACCAGGTACCACTTTATTCGAGAGGTAGTTCTTTGAGAGAAGTATAATGGTAAAGAAAATTGGTACCGCTGATAATCCCGCTAATATGTTGATAAAGTCAGTTCCCGCCAACAAGTTTAAGCATTGCTTGAACTTGATTGGCATGCTTGTTTGAATTTTGCCCCATCCGGGGCTTGGTGGCAAGGTGAATGAGAGTTCTACATTTGTTTTTGAAGTGGATATATTCTTTTCGTTGCATTCCTTGTTTCCTATACCAAGTTAGCTCACGTAGGCTTAGGGATACTCGGGAGAATATGTTCAGCTTCTTGACCGTTTTAAATTCAAGTCAAGGTGCAGATTTGTTAAATATGTTCTGAAATTTATGCACTCGGTTCGATTCATCACCCGACCCGACATATTTTTTGTGCTGTCCAAAAGTAAAGAAAAAGTGAAAATTTAGTCCAGCTTCTATTTTATACTGCGGCTAGGGTTTTTTCGTGTGTAAAGAGACTTGTGAGTTGTGTGCTTTTGGTCAATCAAATAGACCGACTACGTAATCTGTACTCTCTTTGATTATAGTGGAATCCTATTTTGCCTCGCCCGTGGACGTAGATCACCTTGATCGAACCACGTAAATCCTTGTGTTACGTGTATGCTTTTTGCATTTGTCGCAATGAGTATTCATCCCTAGATTTTTATTTTAGTGTGGGAAACGAGTCTCAATCAAATAATTGACTTTTTGCTGGCTTCTTTATTCGGTCATAACGACGTTGTCGTCGTCTTACACTTCATATTACGATGCAATTTGGCTGTCATGAGCAGCTTAATTTAGCTCGCTAGTCTCATGGCCTAGTAGGGTTGGCCGGCGGACCGCGTGGAGGGCAATGATGCTGGGGACCGCACTTTGCCGGGGATGATGGCGTGCCGCACGGTGCATCTTTCGACCCATGTTCCCCACACGGCGGCACCGTCTCTATTAGTCCCGCTTACTTTGTTGTGATAAAGTTTTAGCCAATATACGAGAGGTTTCAAATAATGGGGAGAGAGAGAGTGTGTGTGTGTGTGTGTGTGTGATATAAACCTCACAAATGATTTTATTTTAAAATTGCTAGTAAAGAAAGGGAGATAAAAGCAAAATTTAAGGGGGTTTATACAATCACGTGGCCATTCCTGAGAGAACTATGATGCAAAATAACAAACATTACCATAACCAATCGTACCATTAGCATTATGTTTTGAGGTGTAAGGACCTCGTTCGCCGGCAAGGTTGACTAACCATGCCATTAGCATCCTCATCCTATTATGTGTGAAGACCTTGTTGCCTGGCATGTTGACTACAAGTCATTTGCACGATCAACAAAAGAAAGATAAAAGCTCCAAACCTTTCGGATAGAAACATCACATCCTCTTAAAAATGCCAAATTCAGTTGACTCGGAAGTCGGTTGCGATCTGTTTGTACCGAGATGACACAAGAGCCCTGTTGGCGGTGTGGTTCATACTCTCCATCCCCATCGATATGAAGGCATGGGAGTTTTAATAGGACAGTGCGCCTGCGATGCCGGAGGCTTCTATAGTTTGAGCCAATGTCTTATAATTAGTTTGAGCTTAGGCCCATGAATATATATTATGCCCCCTATATATAGGTTTTTTCTTTTGTAATTGAGACTTGTAATGTAAGAGCGAAAATTGCTAATTTTAGTGGAATCATCTAGTGAATGTAACCCTAATTTAAGGGCGAGCCGGGATAAACCCTATAACTCAATTTCTCTTTACCGTCTTTACTCTCTCTTTTATTGTGTTTGTATGCCTAATCCTAACAAGTTCAACTATCAAGTGACAAGAATGACACCTCATCAACATTGCTCGAGTCTTTCTTTTGCCCCAACAAGGAAAATCTTCAATCGTGATCCGTTCGAGTGTGATGGATAAAGCTTTGCCGCTAAGAATTGCAATCTTGGATAAATAATACATTGCAACTACGTAAAAGATAGTACTAACTTTTGTGAGATTTTATGGGACCACGACCAACCGATCTAAAAACTTAAGTCGATAGAAGAAAGCATGGTTTAATATTTATATATTTCAACACTCCCTCTCATGCTTAGTCTGGTCTTTTTGACCAGTACTAAGTGTGGAAATATTCATTGGGGAGGCAAATAGAGGCCTGGAAAGATTTGAACTTAGAACCTCCTACTCGATACCAAGTAAGATTTGGTAGGACCACGCCTAACTCGCTCTAAAAGGTTAAGGCGATAGAAGAATGCATGGTTTAATATTTATATATTCCAACAACTTTAACTTCTACTTGAAATTAAAATACAACTGGAAAATTGAGATGAAAACTATCGCGCGATAGTCCGCTTCCTTTAAATGCTCGATTCAAGTTTACCGCGACATGTTGTGAAGTAACTCCGAGTGAACTTTCTCGAACGTAAACCCGAGGAGCTCCTAAATTGAACGAGGGATTTCACTAAAATCTTGCCATCAAATTTGACACTTTCTCCACGTTTTTCCTCACGTGGCAGTGCAATGAAATAGTCTTACCGATCATAAAAGAGGATACATATGTGTGCAACGTCAAGAATAATGATCTTATTTCTGTTTTCTCAAAGAAGTAGAGAATAATACTTCTTTTCAAGAGTACGGTGCCGGCTATTTTAGAAATTCAAATTATTAGATAAATGCGTGATTTGATAATCAAATACTCCGACAATTTTATCGCGACGACAATTGATTGCAACAAAAGAGCACTTCATTGCACATACACTACCTAATTCATTACAAACTTGAAAGGGAAGATGGAAACCTGAGACGGGGCTGTCTCCATTCCTTGTTTGCCGCTCAAAAGACACACAGTACCTTAAACCAAACGGTTCTCCCGTTGCTTTTATGGTTTTATACCTTAAAATGCATCTTACTGTAACATTCTTTATTCGTTAAGTAATCGACTTCACTCGCTTATTTATTCATTAACTGGGACGGTGTTCGCAAAAAACGCTTCGTATTGTGATGTGATTCGGTTGCCGTGAGCGGCTTAATTTAGCTCCCCGGTCTCATGGCCCTCTAGGGCTAACTGGCGGAGAGCATCCCCTCCTCTCATACGGGGAGCACGGCGGAGTTATTGGTGGATTTTTGGGTATGCATGGTGTATATCTGCCCGGATTAATCGTTCCCTTTGGTGGAGTTTTTGGCGGTATGCATGGTGTATATCTGCCCCCAGGAATTAATCGTCCGCATCCCGACGGCTGCCGCCCTGGTCCTGCTCACATTAACGTATAGAAGAAGATTCATCGTATTTCTTCGACCGATACACATCGATTCGAAACGAGAGAGACAGAGAGAGAGAGAGAATGGTGAGTTCACCTGGAAGGACTGCACCTTTCTGAAGGAGTGCTCGAGCTTCGGTGGAAGGGAGGAAGAGAAGAGCCAAGGAGATCAAAAGAGCACAAGCAAGAAGACAGGCCTTCCTCATTTATTTATTTTTTGTCAATAGCTGGAGAGGTATTAGGTCGTTTTGGCTTGGCACATGTTTCTGCTTTCCCCAAAGGTGGCTATTTATAGTGTTTTTCCTCCCGTTGAAGTGACAAATTGTGAATTTGATTTAGTGGATCATCCCGTAAAAAAGTTGTCCTTTTAACAAACAAGCCCCGTTGGCCTCGTGGAACCACACAGGATGTGTTGTCATGAGACCCAATAATTTTCATGTAATAGGTGTCACTAAGACCAGCTATACAATAGCTATAACCTCAAGTTGGAACATATAACACAGTAATTGATCTTGTGATGGAATTATGATGCAAATAATAGACATTTGCTATAAGTAACAGTGCCATTAATGTTGTCCAAAAGAGCCATAAACTTAGTGTACGGTGGTCATATCGATCCTAAACCTTTCAATTATGCGAATTTAGTCCTAAATCTTCTGAAGATTTATCAATTTAGCCATAAAACCTTTCTATTGTACCGATTTAGTTCTAATTCTTTTGATATTTCGTCAATTTAATCCTGAACCTATTGACAATTTGTCGATGTAGTTTTTTCAGCCAATTATCCAAATAATAGGTTTATGTCTTTAAAAAAATTTAGCACTAAATTGATAAATTATCCAAAAATTTAGAATTAAATTGGTCATCGTGTAATAGATTTAAGATTTTTTCGACAATTATTTCCGTGTTCAAAGGGTGCGGATACCTCGTTGACCTCAAGTCGTCTCTAAGTCGGTGCAGGGCCATACGTGTCACGACCGGATTGACACATGATACAAAAATGCCAAAGTCAGTTGACTCCAAAGTCATTGCGATGCAAAGTGTTTTGTACTGTGTGACGCAAGAGTCCAACACTCAAGTGACCAGAACTGTACGCTCGGAATATTCTCATTGGAGTTCAATTTTCTTTTTTCTTCCTTTCACCGTATTTGAACGTTTCTCCTCAATCAATGCAGCCCACGTTAAAAACACGGTGGAAATGCTTTAGGACCATATTGCACATCAATAATATGCTTCACGACCTTGCTCCCAAACCATTTCTACCGTTAGATGCATGAAATTCTTAGGCATTAACAGAGAAAGGGAAAAAAGAAAAATTGTTTGCTAGATCTAGCAGTTGAAATGCAAATTCAGAGTGCCAAGCTTAGCGTCGGATGATGCAGCGATATGGCAATTCGGAGTAGTTCACTTGGATCTAGCTGGACATGAGCTATCTACACTTTATTAGGGAGGGACAATTTCTTCTCAACCGAGAGTCGTACAGACGTTACGCCGGTATGGACACATTTTACCAATTCACTAAATGAAACAAGATAAAAAAAAAAAAAAATCAACGTAGCTCGTTTTCATTGCATCAGCTCAGCTCACATATTAGAGAATATGGATTGTTCTGTCAACTTCAAAATTAATCAGGGGTTTTTCCCAACAGCACGAGACTTGTGATGCTTTCTCGGTGCAAGAAGACTTCAAAGTCTACTTGAAGTCTTTCGAAGAACGGGACAAAATGCCAGAGAAAAAAAAAAGGTAAAACAAAAGAGAAATCGCGGGATCCACCGTGTTCCATCCGGAGGACGACTTCTCTTAATGACTTGTGATGTGCAAACTGGAGAAAATGCGGTAAAGGCTAGAAGTTTACCCGAGTATCAATTGTAAAGAGTGGGAAGCGGTCATTAGGCAAATCATTTATATCATTAGCCTTTTCAGTAAGATTGGAATGAAGGCTGGCCGATAAATGTCGGAAATTCAAACAAGTGCTGATAAATTTAAGGTGTTTGTAAAAGAGACAAAGAAACGTCGGGAAAGTTGTAATAAGAGTTGATAAACAAATTTAGGGGAGCGATAAGAAAGACAAACAAAAATCAGTAAAAGATAAGAAAAGATGATGATTTTAAAGAAAGTGATGATAATTTATCAGCAAATTACTGAGAAATCAAATGACTGGCAACTTTATCATAAGGTTTTTGACGCGTGCCGACCGTCCGAGGAATTTATTAGCAGGGAAGAAGATTTAACTTTATAAGCACCGTCGTCCCATGAATATGGCAAAACACAAATATTTCTGAGGATAACATGGGACTGAACAATTGTCCGACCACAGCAAAAGAAGAGGTCAACTCAAGATGAGCATAATCTGCAGCATGTCCTTGGTTTTACCGGTTACTATAGCTCTCTCCTTCCACAATTCCATTGTTGCAACACCAGCACCTTCTAATAAGTCAGAGGCAAGTGCTTGGGAACCTCCCGAAATTGAATTATGTTGATTTAGGTTGCAACAACTTCACTGGTCCGATTCGGTCTGCTGTCGGGAAATGGACGAGCTTGACTTTTCTCTATTTGCAAGAGAACAGCCTTGCTGGATCTATTCCTCCAGAAATTGGGAACTTGACGACGTTGACCCATCTCTATTTGCAAGGAAACAAACTCAACGGACCTATTCCGTCGGAAATAGGCAATTTAAAGTGGTTGAACGTGCTGAGTTTACAGGAAAATAGATTCGATGGTGCCATCCCATCGGAAATAGGAGATCTATGTAATTTGGATAAAGTACATTGCAAGTATAAAAACTTGTGTACGGCCTTCACTTTTGTGCCAAAATTTTCAAAATGATCACTTAAATGCTAACTTTTTCTTAAAAACAATCACTTTAGTGTCAACTCCAATTTGAGCTGAGGTGGCTCATTTGGAAATCCGACATGGCCTATTTTTTTATATTAATATTTGAGCTGACATGGCGGGCGGAGTTGGTACTTGAAGTGATCATTTTTCAAAAAAGTTGACACTTAAGTGATCGTTTTTAAAAAAATTAACACTTAAGTGATCGTTTTGAAAGTTTTGGCATTGAAGTGATTTTCCTAAAAATAATTGGCACTTAAGTGATCGTTTTGAAAGTTTTGACACTAAATTGAGCGTCGTACACAAGTTTTGGCACTTGTAGTATACTTAAGTCATGTAATCTAGAGATTCTAGATTTGAGCTCGAATGACTTGGCGGGGAAAATCCTTGTTGAACTTGAGAATTTGAGCATGTTAAGGGCCCGCATGGTAATCATTCGATTCTCATCCTAGAAACAATAAAAGATGAGAATACTGTTCGGAAACGTAAATAATTCGATTCGATTCTATTCCCGTAATCGGTTTTAGAGAATCGGAATCACTTTTAGAGCATAATCCGTAACAACAAAAAAGTTGATTTTGGAAAAAGAATCACTTTTGAAAATAACAAAAGAGAATGAAGTCTCACATTTTTCACCTCTTCCTTTTAATTTTCTCATCACTTTTCCCTCTAACTAATAAAAATAAAATAAAATCAAAAAATAGAAATTTTTTAAAAAATAACAAAAAATTTAGAAAATCTTGAAAAATAGAAGAAGCTTAGATTAGGCTAGTTTGACCTTGTTTTCATAAATTTGGGCCTAAATTTCATAGATTTCATGGATTTCACTCTCCTACAAAAAATATTGCGGAAGATGAGGGCATCCAACGCATACTCGTAGCCGTGCATCACAAGATGTTTCTATGTATTTAGACAATGCAACTTTTAAAAAAAAACGAGTCCTTAATATGGAAACCCGACCCATGCTTCATGGAACTTTAAACATCATATATTAAAATTTGTGTTTTATTTATGACATGCTAAAAAATAATGTATTTTAAATTATTTTAGTGTGCATTAAAAATTAGTCTTCAATTTAGGATGAACTTGTACAAATTAACTACATAGTTATTTGACTTAAATGAAAAAAAAATAAGAAAAGTAGCAGTTTTTTTAAACGGAAATTTTATGCATTTATCAAACACGTTACGGTTCTCTAAAGCTCATTCGGGAACAGTAATCAAAAAATGTCATTTTAACCGGAATCAATTTTCTGAATTAGAATGGTTACCATGCGTAACATAAGCCATCTCGATCTTCCCAACAATTCTCTTTCTGGCTCGATTCCCACATTTAAAAACAATACTTTGTTAGGTCACCTTGACTTATCACAGAATCATCTCAAGGGCCCAATTCCAGATAATCTCAGAGCCGCTTTCCCCGACACCTCTTTCATCGGCAACGAAGCCCACATGAGAAGGTCTGGCGTTCGTCAGTACATGACGTTGTTCATTCCGCTGGCTGCAGTATTCATTTGCTGTATAGTTCTTGGATCGTGCTTCCCATTTCGACGTGCCACCAAGAGCGTGCAATCAGAGACTAGAGAGAAAAATGGAAATTTCTTGTCAATATGGAATTATGACGGGGGGATTGCATATGAAGACATGATTAATGCAGCAGAGGACTTCAACATCAAGTGTTGCATCGGGACCGGCAGCTATGGTAGCATCTACAGAGCTCGATTGCCCAATGGGAAAGTGGTGGCACTGAAGAAACTTCACCGTCTCGAAGCAGAGCACCTGTCCTCCGGCAAGAGCTTTCGCAATGAAGGGAAAGACTCTAAGGAAGTAAGGCATAGGAGCATAATCAAGCTATATGGTTTGTGCTTACGTAGGCGGTGCATGTTCTTGATTTACAAATACATGGAAAATGAGAGTCTTTTCCGTGCTTTGAGTGATGACGTCAAAGCGGTGGAATTGAATTGGTCCAAAAGAGTCGATCTCGTCCGAGATACCGCACACGCTTTTCTTTACATGCACCGTGACTGCACTCAGCCAATCGTTCATGGAGACACATCTAGCAATAACATCTTACTCAACGGCAAGATGAAGGCTTTCGTATCAGATTTTGGCATCGCACGACTTCTGGATCATGATTCGTCATCTAACTTCACTGCAAATATCCCCGGCTCCAATAGATATATTGCACAAGTCAGATAGTGTAACCGCTACGGTTTAGTTCAACGACACTGTTGAATTTTCCTCGTCCATGCCCATCAATGACTTGTAGTGTACTAGCCAACAATATCCAAGAATTAGTTGTTCCTTGATTAGGGATGGCAAAATGTCCCAGGGAAAAGTTTCCCCTCACGGGGCAGCGACGGCCAATGGGACGGGGGGTTAAGGGTGCAGCAATCCCGTCCGAAGCATCGATCGTCGAAATTTCGTATGTCTTTTGTATTCTTCGCTTTTTCCAGAGCTCGCATATACTTTGGTCGTTAATGAGAAATGCGACGCATATAAAGCTTTGGAGTGGCAGCAATGGAAACAATGATGAGGCGAGCATCCAGGAGATAATTGTATCTACGTTGCTGACATCCCTTGGAGAAGATATCATGCTGTATAAAATCTTAGACCCGCGGTTACCTTTTCCAGGGGAGAACTCTGTCGAAAGAAGCATTGTTATGATAGTTTCTCCGGCACTTGCTTGCTTGAGTGCAAACCCAAAGTCCCAACAAAGTATGAAGCAAGTCTCGGAAGCTTCTCTAGCTCGAAAGTCGCCATTGGCGAAGCCCTCCCATGAGATCTCACAGGCTCAGCTTCGAGATAATAACAGATCATGGTTGGAAGGTGGATCGACAGAAGCTTCATCAGGATTAGGCGATGAGTAAGGGTCATTGAGTGCTTGTCCAGTAAAGAGATAGATTTGATACAATGAAGCATCAAATTGCGAGCAAATAATTTAAGTCGTGTTAAACTTTTTTGCGGTCTCTGCGAGAGGAGTGAGAAGAAGCATCTTTAGGACAGCCATTTATTTTTCTTATTTTCAGTAAGATTGAAATGCCCGATCTATGAACTCTAGTGCAATGCAACATCATTTTTGAACTTTTGATTTGTTCAATGTGATCCGTAAACTTTGGTCCAATATTCAATTTGATCCACATACTTTTAAACATGTTCATATAGTCTAGGGACTACATCAAGGATCATAATGAACAAATTATAAAGCTATGGACGACATTGCGCATTGAGCCAAAGTTCAGGGACTACATTACATAAATTAGAAGTTTAGAGAAGATATTGCATATTGAACCAAAAGTTCATGAACCATTTGCACAGTCCCTGGATTCCATCTTGGGAAAGGTTTAGTCTTCTTCTTCTCCTTCTTACTAAGAAGGGAAATGACATTAATGATTCTTAATTTTTGGCTCAATGTGCAATATCGCTTTTAATTTCTTCAATATACTTCCCGAACTATTAACAGAAGTTCAATGTAGTCTTTTCGTTTGCTCAAACGACAAATCGAACGTGAAAGAGGAGATTTAAAGAGTCTCACTTGTCTAGATCCAAGCTTTAATGATTTGTCCGAAAGAATCCCTCTTGAACTATGAGAGTTTGGTTGAGATGAGGCTACGCTTAACCTCCTTCACGTGCCCCATACCTCCATCTTTGGCCAATTTAACGAGCTTGACCCTTATTATGATAAAACGATGCTGCAAATTGGTGAAAGTGGTGGAGGACATAAGCTTTCTATGGCATCTCCGACTTAATTGCATAAAAATTTGGCCAAACGAACTAAAGTTATAGGAGTCATGAGAGGCAATTTATATAGATTACTGTACCCAAGTACCCCAAGGAGGTATGATAAGGGAGAGCTGCACAATTATAGCTATGCTATGGTCAAAGCTTATTGTACCTAATACCAGTCATCTTAAAGGCCAGCAAATACGATAGCAAGCGAGTTGTAATCAGTAGAACGGTTCCAATAAGGTTGGAATTCGTTTGATATTTACACGCTGTGTATTAGTGTTACATGGATCTTCTTCTTTCTAAGTTAAGAGGCTTGTTACTCAAAAAAAGAAATAAAAATCGGGAAACGTGTCGAATAGTATTAAACCTATTGCGGTGGTGCCAATTATGCCTAAACCTTTTAATGATGCCAATTTATACCTAAATTTTTTTTATATCTAAAACCAATATAATCCTTCCAGTTAATTTTGGTCGGACATTGCTGATATGGACACTAAACGGTCTACGTGGCACGACCAGCGCTAGCTAAAAAAAAAATTAAAATAATATTTTCATATTTTTCTTATTCTTTTCGTTTTCTATCTTCTTTTGCCCTTTTTGCAATGGCCGGCATGGCCATGGCTAGCAAGGGCTGGCCTCACCCGAACAAGGGTGGCCCTCACCGGGGTGACGGTGAACGCCGGAGAGGCCGACGAGCGATGCCGGCCTTGCCAAATCTAAAAAGGCTGATCGCTAAGCGTGAAATTACATCTGTTCAACTTTAATGTTTTGTCTTCGGAGGAAGACCGAGTCTACACATGATGTTTCCTTCCATCAATAATAGTTCGTAAGAAAATAACCAAGTGGTCACTTAAAAAGGGCACTCACCACCAAACTTGCCTCTAAAGCAAGCAAATAATAATAAAATAAATTTTATAAACCTTTTTGTGAAATTATCAAAAATTGTCAACGTCTGCGTTTGCAGACTATATAGGCCAATCGACGTCCACTTCAGCGATTTCCGGCCAATAAGACTAAATTGAAAAAAGATGAAAATGTTTAGAATCGAATCGATAAATTTAAAAGATTTAAAGCTGAATTGGCAAAAATACGAAAGGCTTAAAACCTTTTATCGATCATTTTTAAGGTCAACAAATTTTCATATTAAGGATATTGCATGCTTGATGTGAACCTCACAAATGATTTTATTTTAAAATTGCTGGTAAAGGAAGGGAGAGAACAGAGAAATTTAAGGGGGTTTATACAATCACGTGGCCATTCATCGAGAGAACTATGATGCAAAATGACAGACATTACCATACCCAATCGTACCATTAGCATTATCTTTTGAGGTGTAAGGACCTCGTTCGCCGGCAGGTTGACTAACCATGCCATTAGCATCCTCATCCTATTATGTGCGAAGACCTCGTTGCCTGCCATGTTGATTCCAAGTTGTTGCACAGTCAACTAAAGAAACATAAAAGCTCCAAACCTTTCGGATAGATACATCACATCCTCTAAAAAGTGCAAAATTCAATTGACTCTAAAGTCACTTGCGATCTGTTTGTACCGGATGACACGAGACCGTTAGAGGTGTGATTTATACTCTCCATCTCCATCAACATGAAGGCACGGGAGTTTTAACGGGACAGTGTCCCTGCCATGCAAGAGGTTTCTATAGTTTGAGCCAATGCCTTATAGTTAGTTTGAGCTTGGGCCTATGAATATCTATTGTGCCGCCTATATATGGTTATTTCTTTTGTAATTGAGAGTTAAAATGGAAGAGTGTGAATTACTAATTTTAGTGACATCCTCTACCGGATATAATCCTAATTTAAGGGCGAGCCGGGATAAACCCTATATCTCGATTTCTCTTTATCGTCTTTACTCTCTATTTCATTGTGGTTGTACGCCTAATCCTAACAAGTCCAACTATCAAGTGACAAGAATGACACCTCATCAACATCGCTCAGTCTTTCTTTTGCCTCAACAAGGAAAATCTTCAATCGTGATCTGTTCGAGGGTGATGGATAAAGCTTTGATGCTGAGAATTGCAATCTTGGATAAATAATACATTGCAACTCCAGAAAAGATAGTACTAAATTTAACTTCTACTTGAAATTATGTACCTGGTAGTGTAGTAAAATACAACTGGAAAATTGAGACGAAAAATATCGCTCGATAGCCTGCTTCCTTTAAATACTCGATTCAAGTTTACCATGACATGTCGTGAAGTAACTTCGAGTGAACTTTCTCGGAACGTAAACCCGAGGAGCTCCTAAATTGAACGAGGGATTTCATTGAAATCTTGCCATCAAATTTGACACTTTCTCCACTTTTTTCCTCACGTGGCAGTGCAATGAAATAGTCTTACCGATCATAAAAGAGGATACATATGTATGCAACGTCGAGAATAATGATCTTATTTCTGTTTTCTCAAAGAAGTAGAGAATAATACTTCTTTTCAAGAGTACGGTGCCGGCAATTTTAGAAATTCGAATTATTGGATAAATGGGCGATTTGATAATCAAATACTCCGACAATTTTATCGAGACGACAATTGATTGCAAAGAAAGAGCACTTCATTGCACATACATCTACATAATTCATTACAAACTTGAAAGGGAAGATGGAAACCTGAGACGGGGCTGTCTCCATTCCTTGTTTGCTGCTCAAAAGACACACAGTACCTTAAACCAAACGGTTCTCCCGTTGCTTTTATGGTTTTATACCTTAAAATGCATCTTACTGTAACATTCTTTATTCGTTAAGTAATCGACTTCACTCGCTTATTTATTCATTAACTGGGACGGTGTTCGCGAAAAACGCTTCGTATTGTGATGTGATTCGGTTGCCGTGAGCGGCTTAATTTAGCTCCCCGGTCTCATGGCCCTCTAGGGCTAACTGGCGGAGAGCATCCCCTCCTCTCATACGGGGAGCACGGCGGAGTTATTGGTGGATTTTTTGGCGGTATGCATGGTGTATATCTGCCCCCAGGAATTAATCGTCCGCATCCCTTTGGTGGAGTTTTTGGCGGTATGCATGGTGTATATCTGCCCCCAGGAATTAATCGTCCGCATCCCGACGGCTGCCGCCCTGGTCCTGCTCACATTAACGTATAGAAGAAGATTCATCGTATTTCTTCGACCGATACACATCGATTCGAAACGAGAGAGAGAGAGAGAGAGAGAGAGAGAGAGAGAGAGAGAGAGAGAGAGAGAGAATGGTGAGTTCACCTGGAAGGACTGCACCTTTCTGAAGGAGTGCTCGAGCTTCGGTGGAAGGGAGGGAGAGAAGAGCCAAGGAGATCAAAAGAGCACAAGCAAGAAGACAGGCCTTCCTCATTTATTTATTTTTTTGTCAATAGCTGGAGAGGTATTAGGTCGTTTTGGCTTGGCACATGTTTCTGCTTTCCCCAAAGGTGGCTATTTATAGTGTTTTTCCTCCCGTCGAAGTGACACATTGTGACTTTGATTTAGTGTATCATCCCGTAAAAAGTTGTCCTTTTAACAAACGAGCCCCGTTGGCCTCGTGGAACCACACAGGATGTGTTGTCATGAGACCCAATAATTTTCATGTAATAGGTGTTACTAAGACCAGCCATACAATAGCTATAACCTCAAGTTGGAACGTATAACACAGTAATTGATCTTGTGATGGAATTATGATGCAAATAATAGACATTTGCTATAAGTAACAGTGCCATTAATGTTGTCCAAAAGAGTCATAAACCTACTGTACGTCGGTCGTTTCAATCCTAAACCTTTCAATTATACGAATTTAGTCCTAAATCTTCTAAAGATTTATCAATTTAGCCATAAAACCTTTCTCTTGTACCGATTTAGTCCTAATTCTTTTGATGTTTCGTCAATTTAATCCCGAATCTATTCACAATTTATCGATGTAGTTCTTTCAGCCAATTATCTAAATAATAAGTTTATGTCTTTAAAAAAATTTAGCACTAAATTGATAAATTATCGAAAGATTTAGGATTAAATTGGCCATCGTATAATAGATTTAAGAATTCTTGGATAATCATTTCCGTGTTTAAAGGGTGTGGATACCTAATAAACAGGTTGACCTCGAGTCGTCTCAAGTCAATAGAGGGAAAAAGAAGAAGAAGAAGAGTTCTAAGTCTAAGTCAGTGTAGGCCATACGTGTCACGACCGGATTGACACATGATACAAAAATGCCAAAGTCAGTTGACTCCAAAGTCATTGCGATGCAAAGTGTTTTGTATTGTGTGACGCAAGAGTCCAACACTCAAGTGACCAGAACTGTACGCTCGGAATATTCTCATTGGAGTTCAATTTTCTTTCTTTCTTTCTTTCACCGTATTTGAACTTTTCCACTCAATCAATGCAGCCCACGTTAAAAACACGGTGGAAATGCTAAATCTAATGGGGGAAATGCTTTAGGACCATATTGCACATCAATGACAGGCTTCACGACCTTGCTCGCAAACCATTTCTACCGTTAGATGCATGAAATTCTTAGGCATTAACAGAGAAAAGGAAAAAGAAAATTGTTCGCTAGATCTAGCAGTTGAAATGCAAATTCGGAGTGCCAAGCTTAGCATCGGATGATGCAGCGAGATGGCAATTCGGAGTAGTTCACTTGGATCTAGTCGGACATGAGCTATCTATACTTTATTGGGGAGGGATAATTTCTTTTCAATCGAGAGTCATACAGACGTTACATCGGTATGGATACATTTTACCAATTCGCTAAATGACACAAGATAAAATAAAAAAAAATCAACGTAGCTCGTTTTCATTGCATCAGCTCAGCTCACATATTAGAGAATATGGATTGTTCTGTCAACTTCAAAATCAATCAGGGATTTTTCCCAACAGCACGAGACTTGTGACGCTTTCTCGGTGCAAGAAGACTTCAAAGTCTACTTGAAGTCTTTCGAAGAACGGGACAAAATGCCAGAGAAAAAAAAAGGTAAAACAAAAGAGAAATCGCGGGATCCGCCGTGTTCCATCCGGAGGACGACTTCTCTCAATGACTTGTGATGTGCAAACCGGAGAAAACGCGGTAAAGGCTAGAAGTTTACCCGAGTATCAATTGTAAAGAGCGGGAAGCGGTCATTAGGCAAATCGTTTATATCATTAGCCTTTTCAGTAAGATTGGAATGAAGGCTGGCCGATAAATGTCGGAAATTCAAACAAGTGCTGATAAATTTAAGGTGTTTGTAAAAGAGACAAAGAAACGTCGGGAAAATTGTAATAAGACTTGATAAACAAATTTAGGGGAGCGATAAAAAAGACAAATAAAAATCAGCAAAAGATAAGAAAACATGATGATTTTAAAGAAAGTGATGATAATTTATCAGCAAATTACTGAGAAATCAAGTGACTGGCAACTTTATCATAAGGTTTTTGACGCGTGCCGACCGTCCGAGGAATTTATTAGCACGGAAGAAGATTTAACTTTATAAGCGCCGTCGTCCCATGAATATGGCAAAACACAAATATTTCTGAGGATAACAGGGGACTGAACAATTGTCCGACCACAGCAAAAGAAGAGGTCAACTCAAGATGAGCATAATCTGCAGCATGTCCTTGGTTTTACCGGTTACTATAGCTCTCTCCTTCCACAATTCCATTGTTGCAGCACCAGTACCTTCTAATAAGTCAGAGGCAAGTGCTTGGGAACCTCCCGAAATTGAATTATGTTGATTTAGGTTGCAACAACTTCACTGGTCCGATTCGGTCCGCTGTCGGGAAATGGACGAGCTTGACTTATCTCTATTTGCAAGAGAACAGCTTTGCTGGATCTATTCCTCCAGTAATAGGGAACTTGACGAGGTTGACCCATCTCTATTTGCAAGGAAACAAACTCAACGGATCTATTCCGTCGGAAATAGGCAATTTAAAGTGGTTGAGCGTGCTGAGTTTACGGGAAAATAGATTCGATGGTGCCATCCCATCGGAAATAGGAGATCTATGTAAATTGGATAAAGTACATTGCAAGTATCAAAACTTATGTATGGCCTTCACTTTAGTGCCAAAATTTTCAAAATAATCACTTAAGTGCTAACTTTTTCTTAAAAAGGATCACTTTAGTGCCAACTCCAATTTGAGCTGAGATGGCTCATTTGGAAATCCGACATGGCCTATTTTTTTTATTAATATTTGAGTTGACATGGCTCGCCGAAGTTGGTCTTGAAGTATTCATTTTTCAAAAAAGTTGACACTTAAGTGATCGTTTTAAAAAAAAAAATTGACACTTAAGTGATCGTTTTGAAAGTTTTGGCATTGAAGTGATTTTCCTTAAAAAAATTGGCACTTAAATGATCGTTTTGAAAGTTTTGACACTAAATTGAGCGCCGTACATAAGTTTTGGCACTTGTAGTGTACTTAAGTCATGTAAGCTAGAGATTCTAGATTTGAGCTCGAATGACTTGGCGGGGAAAATCCTTGTTGAACTTGAGAATTTGAGCATGTTAAGAGCTTGCATGGTAATCATTCCGATTCTCTTCCTAGAAACAAGAAAAAAGATGAGAATACTTGTTCGGAAACGTAAATAATTCGATTTCGATTCTATTCCCCGAATCGGTTTTAGAGAATCATAATCACTTTTAGAGCATAATCCGAACAAAAAAAAAAGTTGATTTTGGAAAAAGAATCACTTTTGAAAATAACAAAATAGAATGAAGTCTCACATTTTTCACCTCTTCCTTTTAATTTTCTCATCACTTTTCCCTCTAACTAATAAAAATAAAATAAAATCAAAAATCAAAAAATAGAAATTTTTTTTAAAAAAATAAATTAGAAAATCCTGAAAAATAGAAGAAGCTTAGATTAGGCTAGTTTGACCTTGTTTTCATAAATTTGGGCCTAAATTTCATAGATTTCATGGATTTCACTCTCCTACAAAAAATATTGCGGAAGATGAGGGCATCCAACACGCATACTCGTAGCCGTGCATCACAAGATGTTTCTATGTATTTAGACAATGCAACTTTTAAAAAAAAACGAGTCCTTAATATGGAAACCCGACCCATGCTTCATGGAACTTTAAACATCATATATTAAAATTTGTGTTTTATTTATGACATGCTAAAAAATAATGTATTTTAAATTATTTTAGTGTGCATTAAAAATTAGTCTTCAATTTAGGATGAACTTGTACAAATTAACTACATAGTTATTTGACTTAAATGAAAAAAAAAAATAAGAAAAGAAGCAGTTTTTTTAAACGGAAATTTTATGCATTTATCAAACACGTTCGGTTCTCTAAAGCTCATTCGGGAACATAATCAAAAAATGTCATTTTAACCGGAATCAATTTTCTGAATTAGAATGGTTACCATGCGTAGCATAAGCCATCTCGATCTTCCCAACAATTCTCTTTCTAGCTCGATTCCCACATTTAAAAACAATACTTTGTTAGGTTACCTTGACTTATCACATAATCATCTCACGGGCCCAATTCCAGATAATCTCAGGGCTGCTTTCCCCGACACCTCTTTCATCGGCAACGAAGCCCACATGAGAAGGTCTAGCGTTCGTCATTACATGACGTTGTTCATTCCGCTGGCTGCAGTATTCATTTGCTGTATAGTTCTTGGATCGTGCTTCCCATTTCGACGTGCCACCAAGAGCGTGCAATCAGAGACTAGAGAGAAAAATGGAAATTTCTTGTCAATATGGAATTATGACTGGAGGATTGCATATGAAGACATACTTAATGCAACAGGGGACTTCAACATCAAGTATTGCATCGGGACCAGCGGCTACGGTAGCATCTACAGAGCTCGATTGCCCAATGGCAAAGTGGTGGCACTGAAGAAACTTCACCGTCTCGAAGCAGAGGACCTATCCTTCGGCAAGAGCTTTCAAAATGAAGGGAAAGACTCTAAGGAAGTAAGGCATAGGAGTATAATCAAGCTCTATGGTTTCTGCTTACATAAGCGGTGCATGTTCTTGATTTACGAATACATGGAAAATGAGAGTCTTTTCCGCATCCTGAGAGATGATGTCAAAGCGGTGGAATTAGATTGGTCCAAAAGAGTCAATCTCATTCGGGATATTGCACAAGCTTTGTCTTACATGCACCATGACTGCGCTCGGCCAATTGTTCATCGAGACATATCTAGCAGCAATATCTTACTCAACAGCAAGATGCAGGCTTTCGTATCAGATTTTGGCACCGCAGGACTTCTGGAGGATGATTCCTCATCTAACTTCGCTGCAAATATCGCCGGCACCTATGGATGTATTGCACAAGTCAAATAGTGTAACCGCTACGGTTTAGTTCAACGACATTGTTGAATTTTCCTCATCCGTGCCCATCAATGACTTGTAGTGTACTAGCCAACAAAATCCAAGAATTAGTTGTTCCTTGATTAGGGATGGCAAAATGTCCCCAGGGAAAGGTTTCCCCTCACGGGGCAACGACGGCCGATGGGATGGGGGTTAAGGGTGCAGCGATCCCGTCCGAAGCATCGATCGTCGAAATTTCGTATGTCTTTTGTATTCTTCGCTTTTTCCAGAGCTCGCATATACTTTGGTCGTTAATGAGAAATGCGACGCATATAAAGCTTTGGAGTGGCAGCAATGGAAACAATGATGAGGCGAGCATCCAGGAGATAATTGTATCTACGTTGCTGACATCCCTTGGAGAAGATATCATGCTGTATAAAATCTTAGACCCGCGGTTGCCTTTTCCAGGGGAGAACTCTGTCGAAAGAAGTACTGTTATGATAGTTTCTCCGGCACTTGCTTGCTTGAGTGCAAACCCAAAGTCCCAACAAAGTATGAAGCAAGTCTCGGAAGCTTCTCTAGCTCGAAAGTCGCCATTGGCGAAGCCCTCCCATGAGATCTCACTGGCTCAGCTCCGAGATAATAACAGATCATGGTTGGAAGGTGGATCGACAAAAGCTTCATCAGGATTAGGCGATGAGTAAGGGTCGTTGAGTGCTTGTCCAGTAAAGAGATAGATTTGATACAATGAAGCATCAAATTGCGAGCAAATAATTTAAGTCGTGTTAAACTTTATTGCGGTCTCTGCGAGAGGAGTGAGAAGAAGCATCTTTAGGACAGCCATTTATTTTTCTTATTTTCAGTAAGATTGAAATGCCCGATCTATGAACTCTAGTTCAATGCAACATCATTTTTGAACTTTTGATTTGTTCAATGTGATCCGTAAACTTTGGTCCAATATTCAATTTGATCCACATACTTTTAAACATGTTCATATAGTCTAGGGACTACATCGGGGATCATAATGAACAAATTATAAAGCTATGGACGACATTGTGCATTGAGTCAAAATTCAGGGACTACATTACATAAATTAAAAGTTTAGAGAAGATATTGCATATTGAACCAAAAGTTCATGAACCATTTGCACAGTCCCTGAATTCCATCTTGGGAGAGGTTTAGTCTTCTTCTTCTTCTTCTTCTTACTAGGAAGGGAAATGACATTAATGATTCTTAATTTTTGGCTCAATGTGCAATATCGCTTTTAATTTGTTCAATATACTTCCCGAACTATTAACAAAAGTTCAATGTAGTCTTTTCATTTGCTCAAACGACAAATCGAACGTGAAAGAGGAGATTTAAAGAGTCTCACTTGTCTAGATCCAAGCTTTAATGATTTGTCCGAAAGAATCCCTCTTGAACTATGAGAGTTTGGTTGAGATGAGGCTACGCTTAACCTCCTTCACGTGCCCCATACCTCCATCTTTGGCCAATTTAACGAGCTTGACCCTTATTATGATAAAACGATGCTGCAAATTGGTGAAAGTGGTGGAGGACATATGCTTTCTATGGCATCTCCGACTTAATTGCATAAAAATTTGTCCAAACGAACTAAAGTTATAGGAGTCATGAGAGGCAATTTATATAGATTACTGTACCCAAGTACCCCAAGGAGGTATGGTAAGGGAGAGCTGCACAATTATAGCTATGCTATGGTCAAAGCTTATTGTACCTAGTACCAGTCATCTTAAAGGCCAGCAAATACGTTAGCAAGCGAGTTGTAATCAGTAGAACGGTTCCAATAAGGTTGGAATTCGTTTGATATTTATACGCTGTGTATTAGTGTTACATGGATCTTCTTCTTTCCAAGTTAAGAGGCTTGTTACTCAAAAAAAGAAATAAAAATCGGGAAAAGTGCATAATAGTATTAAACCTATTGCGGTGGTGCCAATTAAGCATAAACCTTTTAATGATGCCAATTTATACCTAAATTTTTTTTTTTATATCTAAAACCAATATAATCCTTACAGTTAATTTTGGTCGGACATTGCTGATATGGACACTAAACGGTGTACATGGCACGACCCGGCGCTAACAAAAAAATTTAAAATGGTATTTTCATATTTTTCTTATTCTTTCTATTTTCTATCTTCTTTTGCCCTTTTTGCAATGGCCGGCATGGCCATGGCTAGCAAGGGTTGGCCTCACCTCGAGCAAGGGTGGCCCTCACTGGGGTGACGGTGAACGCCGGAGAGGCCGACGAGCGACGCCGGCCTTGCCAAATCTAACAAGGCTGACCGCTAAGCATGAAATTACATCTGTTCAACTTTAATGTTTTGTCTCCGGAGGAAGACCGAGTCTACACATGATGTTTCCTTCCATCAATAATAGTTCGTAAGAAAATAACCAGTGGTCACTTAAAAAGGGCACTCACCACCAAACTTGCCTCTGAAGCCAGCAAAAAATAATAAAATAAAAATTATAAACCTTTTTGTGAAATTATCAAAAATTGTCAACGTCTACATCGGCAAGCACTATATAGGCGGAACGACATCCACTTCAGGGATTTCCGGCCAATAAGACTAAATTGAAAAAAGATGAAAAGGTTTAGAACTAAATCGGTAAATTTAAAAGATTTAAGGCTGAATTGGCAAAAATAAGAAAGGCTTAGAACCTTTTGTCAATCATTTTTAAGGTCAACAAATTTTCATATTAAGGATATTGCATGCTTGATGTGAACCTCACAAATGATTTTATTTTAAAATTGCTGGTAAAGGAAGGGAGAGAACAGAGAAATTTAAGGGGGTTTATACAATCACGTGGCCATTCTGCGAGAGAACTATGATGCAAAATGACAGACATTACCATAACCAATCGTACCATTAGCATTATCTTTTGAGGTGTAAGGACCTCGTTCGCCGGCAGGTTGACTAACCATGCCATTAGCATCCTCATCCTATTATGTGCGAAGACCTCGTTGCCTGCCA
Organism: Rhodamnia rubescens; assembly: GCA_021437795.1. Classification (NCBI taxonomy): domain Eukaryota; kingdom Viridiplantae; phylum Streptophyta; class Magnoliopsida; order Myrtales; family Myrtaceae; genus Rhodamnia; species Rhodamnia rubescens. The sequence continues at coordinate 1,233,178 of JAILYA010000046.1, forward strand.
TGTTGATTCCAAGTCGTTGCACAGTCAACTAAAGAAACATAAAAGCTCCAAACCTTTCGGATAGATACATCACATCCTCTAAAAAGTGCAAAATTCAATTGACTCCGAAGTCACTTGCAGTCTGTTTGTACCGGATGACACGAGACTGTTAGAGGTGTGATTTGTACTCTCCATCTCCATCAACATGAAGGCACGGGAGTTTTAACGGGACGAGTGCCCTTGCGATGCAAGAGGTTTCTATAGTTTGAGCCAATGTCTTATAGTTAGTTTGAGCTTGAGCCTATGAATATCTATTGTGCCGCCTATATATGGTTATTTCTTTTGTAATTGAGAGTTAAAATGGAAGAGTGTGAATTGCTAATTTTAGTGAAATCCTCTACCGGATATAATCCTAATTTAAGGGCGAGCCGGGATAAATCCTATATCTCGATTTCTCTTTATCGTCTTTACTCTCTATTTCATTGTGGTTGTACGCCTAATCCTAACAAGTCCAACTATCAAGTGACAAGAATGACACCTCATCAACATCGCTCAGTCTTTCTTTTGCCCCAACAAGGAAAATTTTCAATCGTGATCTGTTCGAGGGTGATGGATAAAGCTTTGATGCTGAGAATTGCAATCTTGGATAAATAATACATTGCAACTCCAGAAAAGATAGTACTAACGTTAACTTCTACTTGAAATTATGTACCTGGTAGTGTAGTAAAATACAACTGGAAAATTGAGACGAAGAATATCGCGCCATAGCCTGCTTCCTTTAAATACTCGATTCAAGTTTATCGCGACATGTCGTGAAGTAACTCCGAGTGAACTTTCTCGGAACGTAAACCCGAGGAGCTCCTAAATTGAACGAGGGATTTCATTGAAATCTTGCCATCAAATTTGACACTTTCTCCACTTTTTTCCTCACGTGGCAGTGCAATGAAATAGTCTTACCGATCATAAAAGAGGATACATATGTATGCAACGTCGAGAATAATGATCTTATTTCTGTTTTCTCAAAGAAGTAGAGAATAATACTTCTTTTCAAGAGTACGGTGCCGGCAATTTTAGAAATTCGAATTATTGGATAAATGGGCGATTTGATAATCAAATACTCCGACAATTTTATCGAGACGACAATTGATGGCAACAAAAGAGCACTTCATTGCACATACATCTACATAATTCATTACAAACTTGAAAGGGAAGATGGAAACCTGAGACGGGGCTATCTCCATTCCTTGTTTGCCGCTCAAAAGACACACAGTACCTTAAACCAAACGGTTCTCCCGTTGCTTTTATGGTTTTATACCTTAAAATGCATCTTACTGTAACATTCTTTATTCGTTAAGTAATCGACTTCACTCGCTTATTTATTTATTAACTAGGACGGTGTTCGCGAAAAACGCTTCGTGTTGTATGCGATTCGGTTGCCGTGAGCGGCTTAATTTAGCTCCCCGGTCTCATGGCCCTCTAGGGCTAACTGGCGGAGAGCATCCACTCCTGTCATACGGGGAGCACGGCGGAGTTTTTGGTGGAGTTTTTGGCGGTATGCATGGTGTATATCTGCCCCCAGGAATTAATCGTCCGCATCCCGACGGCTGCCGCCCTGGTCCTGCTCACATTAACGTATAGAAGAAGATTCATCGTATTTCTTCGACCGATACACATCAATTCGAAACAACAGAGAGAGAGAGAGATGGTGAGTTCACCTGGAAGGACTGCACCTTTCTGAGGGAGTGCTCGAGCTTCGGTGGAAGGGAGGAAGAGAAGAGCCAAAGAGATCAAAAGAGCACAAGCAAGAAGACAGGCCTTCCTCATTTATTTATTTTTTGTCAATAGCTGGAGAGGTATTAGGTCGTTTTGGCTTGGCACATGTTTCTGCTTTCGCCAAAGGTGGCTATTTATAGTGTTTTTCCTCCCGTTGAAGTGACAAATTGTGAATTTGATTTAGTGGATCATCCCGTAAAAAAGTTGTCCTTTTAACAAACAAGCCCCGTTGGCCTCGTGGAACCACACAGGATGTGTTGTCATGAGACCCAATAATTTTCATGTAATAGGTGTCACTAAGACCAGCTATACAATAGCTATAACCTCAAGTTGGAACATATAACACAGTAATTGATCTTGTGATGGAATTATGATGCAAATAATAGACATTTGCTATAAGTAACAGTGCCATTAATGTTGTCCAAAAGAGCCATAAACTTAGTGTACGGTGGTCATATCGATCCTAAACCTTTCAATTATGCGAATTTAGTCCTAAATCTTCTGAAGATTTATCAATTTAGCCATAAAACCTTTCTATTGTACCGATTTAGTTCTAATTCTTTTGATGTTTCGTCAATTTAATCCCGAACCTATTGACAATTTGTCGATGTAGTTTTTTCAGCCAATTATCCAAATAATAGGTTTATGTCTTTAAAAAAATTTAGCACTAAATTGATAAATTATCCAAAAATTTAGAATTAAATTGGTCATCGTGTAATAGATTTAAGATTTTTTCGACAATTATTTCCGTGTTCAAAGGGTGCGGATACCTCGTTGACCTCAAGTCGTCTCTAAGTCAGTGTAGGCCATACGTGTCACGACCGGATTGACACATGATACAAAAATGCCAAAGTCGGTTGACTCCAAAGTCATTGCGATGCAAAGTGTTTTGTCTTGTGTGACGCAAGAGTCCAACACTCAAGTGACCAGAACTGTACGCTCGGAATATTCTCATTGGAGTTCAATTTTCTTTTTTCTTCCTTTCACCGTATTTGAACGTTTCCACTCAATCAATGTAGCCCACGTTAAAAACTCGGTGGAAATGCTTTAGGACCATATTGCACATCAATAATATGCTTCACGACCTTGCTCCCAAACCATTTCTACCGTTAGATGCATGAAACTCTTAGGCATTAACAGAGAAAGGGAAAAAGAAAAATTGTTTGCTAGATCTAGCAGTTGAAATGCAAATTCGAAGTGCCAAGCTTAGCGTCGGATGATGCAACGAGATGGCAATTCAGAGTAGTTCACTTGGATCTAGTCGGACATGAGCTATCTATACTTTATTGGGAAGGGACAATTTCTTCTCAACCGAGAGTCATACGGACGTTATGCAGGTATGGACACATTTTACCAATTCACTAAATGAAACAAGAAAAAAAAAAAAATCAACGTAGCTCGTTTTCATTGCATCAGCTCAGCTCACATATTAGAGAACGTGGATTGTTCTCGTCAACTTCAAAATCAATTAGGGGTTTTTCCCAACAGCACGAGACTTGTGACGCTTTCTCGGTGCAAGAAGACTTCAAAGTCTACTTGAAGTCTTTCAAAGAACGGGACAAAATACCATAGAAAAAAAAAGGTAAAACAAAAGAGAAATCGCGGGATCCGCCGTGTTCCATCCGGAGGACGACTTCTCTCAATGACTTGTGATGTGCAAACTGGAGAAAATGCGGTAAAGGCTAGAAGTTTACCCGAGTATCAATTGTAAAGAGTGGGAAGCGGTCATTAGGCAAATCGTTTATATCATTAGCCTTTTCAGTAAGATTGGAATGAAGGCTGGCCGATAAATGTCGGAAATTCAAACAAGTGCTGATAAATTTAAGGCGTTTGTAAAAGAGACAAAGAAAAGTCGGGAAAATTGTAATAAGAGTTGATAAACAAATTTAGGGGAGCGATAAAAAAGAAAAACAAAAATCAGTAAAAGATAAGAAAAGATGATGATTTTAAAGAAAGTGATGATAATTTATCAGCAAATTACTGAGAAATCAAGTGACTGGCAACTTTATCATGAGGTTTTTGGCACATGCCGACCGTCCGAGGAATTTATTAGCACGGAAGAAGATTTAACTTTATAAGCGCCGTTGTCCCATGAATATGGCAAAACACAAATATTTCTGAGGATAACATGGGACTGAACAATTGTCCGACCACAGCAAAAGAAGAGGTCATCTCAACATGAGCATAATCTGCAACATGTCCTTGGTTTTACCGGTTCCTATAGCTTTCTCCTTCTACAGTTCCATTGTTGCAGCACCAGCACCAGCACCAGCACCAGCACCTTCTAATAAGTCAGAGGCAAGTGCTTGGGAACCTCACGAAATTGAATTATGTTGATTTAGGTTGCAACAACTTCACTGGTCCGATTCGGTCCGCTGTCGGGAAATGGACGAGCTTGACTTATCTCTATTTGCAAGAGAACAGCTTTGCTGGATCTATTCCTCCGGAAATAGGGAACTTGATGACGTTGACCCATCTCTATTTGCGAGGAAACAAACTCAAAGGATCTATTCCGTCGGAAATAGGCAATTTAAAGTAGTTGAGCGTGCTGAGTTTATAGGAAAATAGATTCGATGGTGCCATCCCATCGGAAATTGGAGACCTATGTAATCTAGAGATTCTAGATTTGAGCTCGAGTGACTTGGTGGGGAAAATCCCTAATGAACTTGAGAATTTGAGCAGGTTAAGCCATCTCGATCGTCACAACAATTCTCTTTCTGGCTCGGTTACCACGTTTAAAAAACAATGCTTTCTTAGGTCACCTTGACTTATCATACAATCATCTCAAGGGCCCAATTCCAGATTAATCTCAGGGCTGCTTTCCCCGACACCTCTTTCATCGGCAACGAAGCCCACAGGAGAAGGTCTAGCGTTCGTCATTACATCACGCTGTTCATTCCGCTAGCTGCAGTATTCATTTGCTGTATAGTTCTTGGATCGTGCTTCCCATTTCGACGTGCCACCAAGAGCGTGCAATCAGGGACTAGAGAGAAAAATGGAAATTTCTTGTCAATACGGAATTATGACGGGAGGATTGCATATGAAGACATGATTAATGCGACAGAGAACTTCAACATCAAGTGTTGCATCGGGACCGGCGGCTATGGTAAGGAAGTGCTGCACAATTATAGCTATGCTATGGTCGGAGCTTATTTTATCTAGTACCGGTCATCTTAAAGGCCAGCAAATAAGATAGCAAGCGAGTTGTAATCAGTAGAACAGTTCCAATAAGGTTGGAATTCGTTTGATATTTACACGATGTGCATTGGTGTTACATGGATCTTCTTCTTTCTAAGTTAGAGGCTTGCTACTCAAAAAAAGAAATAAAAATCGAGAAAAGTGTCATAACAGTACTAATCATATTACGGTGGTGCCAATTATGCCTAAACCTTTTAATGGTGTCAATTTATACCTAAACTTTTTTTTTAATCTAAAATCAATATAATCCTTCCTATCAATTTTGGTCGGATATTGCTGATATGGACATTAAACGGTCTACGTGGCACGACCAGTGCTAACAAAGAAATTTCTAAATAGTATTTTCGTATTTTTCTTATTCTTTTTATTTTTTCTCTTCTTTTCCCCTTTCTTCCGATGGCCGGCATGGCCATGGCTTACGAGGGCTGGTCTTGCTCGAGCAAAGGTGGCCCTCACTAGGGTGATTGTGAATGCCGGAGAGGCCGACGGGCGACGCCGGCCTCGCCAAATCTAACAAGGCTGACCGATAAGCGTGAAATTACATCCGTTCAACTTTAATGTTTTGTCTCCGGAGGAAGACCGAGTCTACCCATGATGTTTCCTTCCATTAATAATAGCTCGAAAGAAAATAACCAGTGGTCACTTAAAAAGGGCACTCACCACCAAACGTGCCATCAGATTTGACACTTTCGAGTCCTATGTTGCACTGCAATGGTAACCAACGTCCAGTTTTCTAACCTAATCGTTCTGCTCAAGGGTAAGTCAATCACGATTGCACGACGACATTTAACAAGGTAATACATTATTGATTTAAGTTTATATGAGGTTCTTCCGCGGTAGGAAATACTTTTGCCACTCATTGATCGAAGCAACATCACTTCCATGTCCCCTGTGATCGCTCGACTTATTGTCTACTTTATCATCATCTCTTTGCTTTTCCATCAATATAACCATAGAAGAATACTTTTTTCCTGATATCAATTGACAAAAATATAATGTCGCGAGTTACATTGCAATGATAGTTTAGGTCACGATTGTTGGCCGAGTTCATGTTATTGTGAACAACGTCAACAACTACACTTCAGCAGTGAAAAAAGACGTCAAATGTGCGGACGATGCCTCTTGATTGATTATTCTAATGTACATAAGTTCACACCTTGATAATGGCTTTCTATCGATCTCAGCGCTATTTCCTCTCGGTAGATGCACGTAACGAAACATGAAGAGGGTTGGGAACAAACATACTCGATCCCCAAAATAAGATCCAAGTGTCTAAATCCTGTAGATGACGAATATTTTCGACACTGTTAAGACGGCTTTAGCAAGCAAAACATAATAAAATACACAAGCATACACATGATTCACGAGTAAACTAAGGCAGTTATTTGTCGAGGACATGAATGAGTTTCAGGTGTCATGCCAATCACCAAGAGGAGATTGCAGAGTATGAAAGACAACGTGCCATTTTAAATGATGTCAAGGCAAATTCCAACCTCCAGATTTGGCCTACCGAGCAGATGGATCAAACTACTGACGAAAAAGCTATGAGGACATCAGTGAGAAAACAGGACGTGATGGCCCACCAGAACCAATCAAGAACAGAGACACGGTTTTAAAGTATTAATTACCATCCATCTAAAGTTTAGGATGGCTTTCTCAGACATTTATCAGTGTGTCCGCTCCGATGAGTCACCAAAAGTCCTAGCAAGAAAATGGCCCCCGAGTCTCCTAGCTTTTAGGCACTACCTGAACCACCATCTCTGAGCAGCAGATAATGGAGTGTTCAAGAATGGAGCATAGCGTTGAATAAGCGGATTTACACTCCTTCCAACCTTAGCCCATGCACTTTGATGATAGCCCGCAGTTGCAGGGGCATGATACATGAGCTTTAAAAGCTGCAGAGGAAAAAGCAAAAATCCTCATGTCAGAACTCATAAATCTGTAAATAGGAAGACTTTTCATTCTCTGAAGCCCCTTCTCTTTTTAAGGCTTCAAACCAGAAAAGGGAGAGAAAACATCTAATGTTTGGAGTGGCGAAAAGGTATTTCTCAAGTACTAGAATAACAAAAATGTGGTCCATTCATCACAACCTCCATCTAAGATTCTTGGACTAGCCAAGAAAAGGTTATTAGTCCTTTCAGTGCCAAAAACAAAACATTCTAAACTACTAATAGCATAATACTACGCATGGTTCTGTCAGCAGTGTCTCAGGTCATCCACATTCCTCATCAGCAGCACATTTTTCCAATACTATAAGCGAATTCATAGATTCAGTACATTCTCCTAAAATGGTACTAAGTAGACTGGTCGTTATCAGCTGAAGTAGAAGAAAAAGGGATAATGAGACCTACCTGCCAATACATGAATGTCTGTATGATGTTGCGCTGCCACCTGAAGATGCACAAACACAAAAAGACATGTGATCATAAAAATTGACAGTGAGAAAAGCAAGCAGCTCAGTGAGCTCAAAAAAACGAATTCCATAAACAACGTACGATAACAACGAGATAAGTAGCAAAATGCCAATTCCAATCTCAGCTTGGGAGGACAATATGCTAAGTGTAGTTGTGTTCGACTCCACCCACACGCAAGGCTCTTCCAAGTATTTTCTATTCAGGAAAATTGAAACAACAAAGTCAGTTGCAAAGGGGAAAAAGAATACAAACAGAAAGACATGGCATTCCACTCTGCCATCCAAACTACAGCGCAGATGATGAACCGTGCATTTGAGGAACTTTGTGAATGTTGCTCGCTACTGAAGAATCAAGATATTCTATCCACTCTGCCTTCCAAACTACAGCGCAGATGCAGAGAGAGAGAGTGCGCATGGCATTCCACTATAGACATAGTAATCTCTAGAACCCAATGTGCAATTAAAGCCAATGGCAAGTGGCCCGGTCATTGTTTATGTAATATTGTAAACAGAACTCAGATAACTAGAAGAAGAGCACATGAACTTGACCTTGGTGCAGCGGATGTATAGCATCCAAATACTTGTTCACATGTCAGAAAATATTCACTTCAGAAGAAAATGATTCCTTTAACCAAGAGGGTTGAAATTCCCCTCCTCTCTCCCACCCCCACAAAAAAAAAAAAAAAACCTCAATCCAATATCCACTCTATATCAGTGTACATCTTAATTGTCCAGCAGCAAATATATGCTAAGGTAGCGGTGATCTTGAGGTGACCTTGACATAAGAGGAGAAGTCATCATGGCAAAACACGAATGTTACCGACTCATTACAAATTTAATAGTGACATTACCAGACAAGAACATAATATAATAGGAAATGAACAATGAAGATCACTTCAACCCAGATGATCAAAATTACTCATAAACCAAATAATTCTAGCATGAGTTAATCGGCACTTACCTGTACAAGGAAGAACGGCTGAAATTACACCTTAAAAACTTGGCCACATGCTCAAGAGTTCGGCACATGATGGGGATTAAAGCGACTGAGGCGTAAAGCAATGTCATAAGAAGAGGAGACTTAACAAAGCAGATCTACGAACAGTCAGGAAAAACCAAAATAGAAAACTAGAGGCCAAGTTCTGCTCACATTTAAGGTAAAGATGTGAAGTGACAAATGTCAGGCAGTAGATGAAGTAGATGAAGTCCTTGGTCACTATTATTGTTTGGAAGTATACTTGCAGAGCTTGCATATTCCATGCCCTAGGTTTCTGCAATTTGTGTGAACCATTAATGGGAGCTAATAATATAGCAACAGTCTGAATCAGCAGATTAAAGGACGGTTGATCATACCCCATATAGTGAGTACAGAGAATACATAGAGGAACATGCGGTGCCCATAAATGAAAGGCGATAGGCCCTATTTGAAAGATTTCGAGGCACGAGCGGGAATATGGCCAGTACAGCCACAACAAATACCTGCCACAAAATGACACAAGATGGCAATCAGCATGTGACAACAGCTGGTTGACAAAGTTTATCCCGTGAAAGCTTTTACAAGGGTATCCTTCAATGGAAAGCACAACATATATAAGCACATAATGCAAAATGGAGAGAAATCTCATTGTACCCAAGCATTGGCAGAAAATTGTATAGTTTGCCGATCCCAGCGCAAAGAAGTTGGATTTGAAGCTGAAGTTGCCGATGCACTAGAGCTCCTGGTAGAAGACCCTAAACCAAAGAATGGGGCTCAACATCATCAGAAAGAATTCGAAACTGGTACCTGGTAGTGTATCAAAGTCGACACATATTATAGAATTTCATTGACACATCCAACACCATTCCTATCACAGTGGCCAATGTCAATATAATTTACCTGTGTTACGGGATCGAGGCTGCTCATTGGTCGTTGATGAAGCTGAGGATGGAGTAGATTGCCTTGCTGACTGAGAAGAACTACCAGAAGACATTGGCTCAACAATGAGATCGGGATCCTGTATACAAGGAGCTAAATTGTCATCACGCAAAACATAACTGTGATAGCCAAAAGAGCAGAGATATCACTGCAGCTCAAAAACAAAAAAAAAAAATTATTCGTGCTTCTAGCACAATGTCCCATCATCATTACAATGCTTTCTCTCCAAATTATCCACAAAGCCGATGTGGTAAAGCCCAATCATCTAAAAATGTCGTCCTTATCACATTCATTTGAAAAAAAAAAAAAAAGGAGGTATTCACGCAGGAACCCACTAAAATGGAAGGCAGAAAAGTCTCCCAAAATATAAACGATTGCAGATGAACTTAATAACAAAAAGAGCCCCCAATCAGAACACTTGACCAAACAAAGACACAGACTCAACAAGAAGTTAAGACACACCCACATTTTAAGATTAATTCCTACAAGCCAGCAGTCGCCGCATCGCAATTTCAACCAATAAATTACAAGCAACCAAAACCGTCGACATATCCAACCATAGAACTTCGCCATATCAAACTTAAGAGGCCAACTCGAACGACTAAAATAACCTAAGCAGCGCATCATCTACTCAATAAAACCTACCGCGAGCTTCCAATCCTACGAGGACCAATCCAATTCTCAAGTCCAATTAAACATCCATACTCTCTCGACAAAAATTAAGAACACCAAATCGCAAGAAAGTGCGGGAGAGAGAGAGAGAGAGGGAGGAATACGATGAAGCGCTGATAGAACTTGCGCTTGTAGTGGTCGACGACGTCGGGACGAGAGGACATCTGAGGAGGGATGAGGATGTTGGACCAGTAATCCGCCCATCTAGGATCGTTCTCGTAGTCGTACGCCCCCGCCGCTATCCTCTTCAGCTTCTGCGAGTCCTCCTTCTCCTCCCCCATCTCTCTCTCTCTCTCTCTCTAGAAGTTTCTGCGTTTCTCACATAGACTTTTTCCCAGAAGAAAGAATCCAATCGAAGATGACGACGCCGACACCGAAGATGGAGATCACAGGGACCCTAGGCCTAGAGCCTCTGGGACTCCTAAAACGCTTCGTCGTATTTCTAGTGCGCCGGCGTCGTCGTTTCACAATTGAATTTACTCCACATATCTTATTATTCTTTCCCTTTTTTCCCTCTTTCCTTTTTCCCTTTCTATTCCTTTTGGTTTTACAATTCTCATTTTGGTCGACGGTCAATGATTCAATACAAAATGATGATTGAGGTAGACATGGTCACAGGCCGATTTGTGCTCGAAACCGACCCTTGAAATAATCAAAACGACCCTTGAAATAATCGAAACCGGCCCATTGATAGAGCAGACTGAGACCGACAGCTGGCCCTCGGTATTTTAAAAATTCCTTGAAATAATCGAAACCGACCCTTAAATAATCGAAACCACCCATTGATAGAGACAGTCTCAGCCGGCCCCTCACGAGCCGGTTACGATTTTAAAAATTAGGAACTGGATCGGACCCTACGATTCCATACCGGTTCCGAACAGCACAAAAAAAATAAAAAATAAAGGGGGGAGAGGGGGGAAGAGCCCCATCAGCCCAAAATTGCGCCGTTGGCTGGGGGGGGGGAAATGGCCCAGTTTTGGGCCTTTGCAATGTGGCCGTTGCAACCCCTCTTTTTTTTTTTTGCCTTTCTAAAATTTTCTATAAATATCATTCCCTCTTTTCATTTTTTTCTCACAATTTCTTTCCATTTCTCTCAATTTTCAAATTCTCTCTTTATATCAACTCAATCTCGGCTCAATTTTGTCAATTTTCTAAATTGATTTTTCGCTCAATTCTCGAAAAAAAAATGGCAAATGGAAGAGGAGTTGGTGACAAGAAAAGAGTCCGATCTGATGCGAGATGGAGATGGGGAATCCAATTATCCTCAACCTTATGATCAATATGATCCTCGTAAGTTTACATGTTGGATAAACGATGATGATAATATCAACTATATTCTCAACGTTGAGCACATCTCAACACAAGAAAGTCTTCATCATTCCTACCGCGTCGAAAAAACATCAACGTAAAGGAGTCGGAACGATAGGCCGGGAGAGTATATCCAATTTATGATAATAATTCGACAAAGTACATGTAAGTGGAGATAAATACAAGATAAACTGTAAATATTGTACGAAATTATATAATGTTAATAAAGGAGACGGTTATGGAATATACCGTTGGCATCCGACGCAAAAACATGCAATGCAAGCGGAGATCAACATCAGGTAACAATAATTTTTTGAGTATGCCAATCCTAACACTTTTACTTTATTTCATTATGAGCTTTATAACGAAACATTAGCTCAATATGTTGCCATTGAACATTTAGTGTTTACTATTGGTGCAAATTTTGGTTTAAATTTTTTTATAAACACTGCATGTACTCCGCAAGTAAAACTTGCTTCGAGAACTACTCTTAAACGCGAACTTTTTAGGGTTTATAAAAAACAAAAAAAGGCTTTGCAAAACTTTTTAAAGATTTTAATGTACGTATGCATATAGATATTGACATTTGGAGTGATCCTTGGCAAATTCATTCTTATATATGTATCACATATCATTGGATAGGTGACGATTGAAACATTAAAAAAAAGTACTTGCATTTCGAGTGTTTGATGAAAGGCATACGGCCAATAATATTTATAGAATAATTAGGCAAGTTTTAGAATAATATAATTTGATTAATAAAAAATTTTCAGTTTATTTTGATAATGCCGCGTCAAATACCGCTTCAATTCCCAATTTAGAAAATATTTATAAACCTTTTTTGGCGGATAATTTTTTCACATTAGATGTGTTTGCCATGTTTTAAATTTATGTGTACAATATGGTTTACGAACTCTTAAGCCTTTTCTCACCCTAATAAAGAGATAAATTAAATTTTTATGAAGTCGTCCCCAAGTTATGAAAGAATATGGCAGATTTTATAAATCACATGGACAAAAATTAAAAAGATTTCCAAAAGATGTTTCAACTCTTTGGAATTCTACTTACAAGTTACTTCATCAATCTTTTGCTTATAAAGATTTATTATGTGCGTTTATTTCTAAGAATGTTTTCGAAATTAGTTTACTTTCGCAAGATTGGGTTGTTTGACAAAAAAAATTTTAGATTTTTTGAAAGTTTTTAATGATGCGACTTATACTTTATCTTGTATTTATTATATCCCACTACTTATTTATTTTTAATAGAGTGTGTTATCATTCTTGGTGTTTTTTGTAAATATAAAAAAGATGTTCAATTAATTTCGTCTATTATAACAATGAAAGCAAAATGGCTGCATTATTATGCATGCATTTCTCTTATTTATTTGGTTGCTATTATTTTCGATCCACGTACTAAATTAGATGGTTTGTATGATTATCTCGAAGGATTATTATTATAATTGTTTACATTTAAATGAAACAGTATATATTAAAACTATATAAGTAGAGGTTAAAGACGTTATAAGTAGCATTATACAATGAATTTTGTAATAGATATGGTTAGTGATAGTGGATCTTCTCAACCTAAGTGCTTCACAAAGGAGAGGAGAGTGGTAGACTTAGTATAGGGTACAATCTACTCATTAGTAGGTAAAAAAAGATAAAAGGGAGCAACATGTAATATTTTCGAATTAGAAAACTATTTAATCATTACTTTTGAGTTACGTGATTCGAACACGTAATAGATTTCAAAATTCTAGAATGGTGGAAGAGTCATTCAACCCAATTCCCAATCATCGCTCTCATCGAAGACACAACCCTTTTTTCAATTGCATTTGAATAAGCATTTAGCATTTGAGGATTAAATTTGGACGATCACTTTGTTCAAGATTAAATCTCGATCTTTTAGAGGCTTAAGCTTGTGTCCATAATTGGACAAAGGCTCAATTTCGACAACAAGAGCTGGATTGAGACGACGAATTCTTCAATGATGATAGTGGAGATACCCTACGGGTACGACGATTGTTGAGGTTATCAGGTAAAAAATTAATTTTTGATTCTTCTATCCACAAAATATGTGGGCTTAATGATAACTAATTAAGTTCAGCCTCTTCCCTCTCCCTTTTCCTCCCAAATTTGATTACAATGTACAATTTAATTATAATTTATAATTGATAATTTTTTTGTTTCTATTTTATTATTTAAAATTAAATTTTAAATTGAAAATCGGCCCTTGACGCCCGGCCGGGATCCCCTTCAGGGCGGTTGATTTCATCTAGGCCACGACCAAACCGCCGGTTCATGAATCGTAACCAATATTCTGACCATCGGCGATTCACGCCCGTGCCATGTCTAGATTGGCCATCTTTTGGTCAAATGATTGTTGCCTAACCAAAATTGGTTTTTTTGCCAAAAAAATTGCAACCTATTGATTCTAGTGGCCCAAACAAGGAAGAATCTCCACTGAATTTCGATTTCATTTGTTTCGTGAAAAATAGATGATTTGAAAAATATTTTTTTAAAAAAATAGTGCTTTTATAGCTAATAAAAATAAATGAATGAAAAATTATTTTCATCTTCTGTGCAAATATTTGGACACAAATTACCGTCTATGAGGAAAATACTTTTGATTGACTAATGACTTGAAAATGTTTTTCAAATCACTAGTTTTCTATGAAACAAACTTCCATGTCTCCAGGGATTGAAAAGAGACTGCTTTATCAGCACTTCAGAAGTCAGCCGAAGAGCTCATATATGCATGAATGATACATGGATAAAATGCAACCAATTGCTAAATCAAATGCTGAACCAAACGTCTCTCTAAACATAAACGAATCATCTTCCTAAACAAAATCATCGTGGCGCGGGAAGAGCAAAAGCGCGGGAAAAAGAATGTCGTAGTTCACGAGATTTTACGAGGTAGTTGCCTCATTTCCGGGAGATGCGATAGACGGCTTCTAATCCGGCATCAGGTTGTTACACCTGAGCATCGATTGGAACGAGTCATTCTATTTGTACTAGCCTCAGAATCGAACCCCGAGACGAGTTTGTTTCAGTACTCGTGAGTCCAACACTACATACTCTGGTCAGCAGACCCGCGGCTTCTCCAGCTGCTACGAGTTCTGTCGAAAAAATCACTGCTATAGTCTTGGCTACCGAATGCCATCCGCCTGAACATCCTGATCTGCGCAGATTGCTCTCTTGAGTCGTAGATTTCGCTTTGCCCTGGTCTCATTCCGTTGCTGAGATCTGACATTTCGTCCAACGAATCTAAAGCCCTAACCGCCTGCCCAAAGACGAAGGACCCAAACAGTGCTTGGATTTCAGCATATACCTTCATAATAGCCCGAGAGCAACAATGTTACAGCAGGTGTGAAAAAGGAATACCTGGCTCATACGCGGCCTTTTTGTGGCTGAATGCCGAACACAAGCTGCGGCCGCCTCTATCATTCGGAACATTTCAATTTCAACGTACTGTTTTTGTAGCTTCGGATCCACCAATGCCTCGAAGTCCTCAGATTCAAGTGCTTGAGGAAGCAACGGCCGAGCCTGAAAAATCAGGTTCAACCAGATGAATCTGTTGTCCAAGGATTTACAGAAGATTTATGTCCACGAATACAATCACCACGGAAAGTGACGCCATTTAAATTATAGTTCCAAAGCTTCCAAGTATTTTCTAAAGGTGTACATGCGCCACGGGCAAAACAGTCTTACACACTTGCCAGAAGAGTGACCAACCACAATGTGTTAATAATGTCTGAATGACTGCTGATTCATCCAGAACAACAAATTTGCGCAGAAATGGTACGGCAGTAATAACCAACCAACATTCACCAAAGCTCACCCATTCAACCAGGCTCTCATCACCAAGTGGCTGAGAGGCATCTACAGGCTTGCGTCCAGTAATCAGCTCCAAAAGAACAACCCCAAAGGAATAAACATCAGATTTTTCTGTCAACTTTCCGCTAGTTGCGTACTCAGGAGCCATGTATCTGAATTGCCGATAAACTAGTGAGGGACAAAAAAATGACATGAAAAAGAAAGCAAAAGCAACTTTTAGCCTAGCAAACATGACGTGAAATCTTGCATGATGGACTAACGAATGGAAGCATTTACATACCCAAAGGTCCCCATGACACGCGTCGTAACATGCGTATTTGAATCCAACGCTAACTTTGCAAGACCAAAATCTGAGACCTGCAGTAAGAGGATGCATCTTGCCAGAATTGGTAAAGGTAAATGCCAAACAAAATCCAAGGCAAAACTAGTCCATCCCATAGAACTTTCATTTGCAGAGTAATCACCCACCTGAGCTTCAAAGTTCTTATCAAGAAGGATGTTCGATGATTTTATATCCCTGTGTATAATGCGAGGATGGCCTGATATGGGAGAGAGAGAGAGAGATCAGCATTGAGTATAAATCTGCAATAATCTGATTAAAGAAAGGGAAATGGACATTATATGTAAGCTTTCATCTTATTTCCATGAAGTCCGCTGCAGGAAGATGACGATAAACCAAAATAATCAATTGATGAAGCTCTATGCCACATGAAAATATTGCTAAATAATTCAATAGCTCTACCGCCTGTTTCCTTCTCATTGTGATCCCTAAAAAGTAGTTCTTGTGTCAGAGCAATAGTATTTGGGAAGACAACACATCAAATAAATGTTTAACTCTTATCACGTGTTAAAGTAGCAGGAAATACTTTTTAACAGGTGAATGCATGGAGAGGAATCGAGGGGAATCAATTAAAAAAACGAACTGGGGGTTGAGAGAGATAGAGGGTATTACAATCTTCATGCAGGTAAGCTATTCCACGAGCAGCACCAGCAGCAACCTTCACTCTAGTTTCCCAATCCATAACAGGCCGGCCTTGACCTAAGATTAAAGAAGATAGAGTATGAAAAGGTAAGGAAAAGAATCAAAATAACAATGATGCTGAAAGACTCAGTATTGAACTAACTTAATAGCTAATTGAGAAGCAAGATGGCAAAGAGGACTTGCAAGTGGATCATCTACTTTCAGGGAAGTAAAAGGATCATAATGGAGTAATCAGCACATTATTTGACACATTTTGACTACTAAAATAGAAACCTGTGAATTTAACAAGAACAACTATGAGTTCATGATGCCATGCTCATTTATGAGCAATATACACCTATGAACATTGTAAAGCACAAGGATTCAAAGTTAATTCTTTGACCTCTGAATCAGAAGTATGTCTTACCATGGAGATGGTAGTGAAGGGTGTCATTTGGAACATAATCATAGACGAGCAACCTATCGTGCTCAGATATACAGTACCCCACCAACGAAACTAAATGACGATGGTGCACTCTGCTAATAATCTCGACCTCTGCTCTAAACTCTCGTTCTCCTTGTCCACTGCCAATCTTAAGCTGCTTCACTGCAATGTCTCTTCCATCTACCAACACGCCTTTGTATACACGACCAAATCCACCTTCTCCCAAAAGATTTTGCGCTGAAAAATTGTTAGTCGCGTGAGCTAGCTCATCGAATGTGAACCATGACTTTGAATTGTTTATGCCTCCTTGCTCTGAGGGTGAATACATGAAATTGCTGCCAGAAGCACTTCCTACTTGCATTATTGGCGAATGGGGCTTCAAGAATAACGATTCTGCAATTCAAATGAAGGGATCAAACTATCAATGTAACTAGTATTAGTGACGCAGATGTTCAGCCACTGTTCTCTTCAATGTAGCATAACGGACATGGTTTCATAATGGAGAATTGAACTTTTTTACCATCTGGATATGCTGGATCACTTACTGCCTTTATAAAAGTGATTAGTATCAGAACAGATAAGGAAACAAGCCTACAAATGCGGTTACAGATGCATTCACAATAGTCAAAGTGCAATATTCTAAATTTTCGTTTGAAATGAGTAAAGACCAGTTATTGTTCAGGCTAAACTGATAATTTTCCTTCATGTGAATTTTATCTATTGGAGATGTCAACTCTCTAGCAACTGGATATGGAACCCAACTTGGACTAGATTAGCATAAAGAGAGATCCAACCATAACATCATTATGAATGAAGTCACAAGATAAAAACCACACAACTTATCCGTTGAATTTTTTAGTGCATTACCTGAGTTTTGGGAGGAGGCCATGGGGGAAGGCATATTGTATCCATCATTTGACTGGGCACCCCGTCTCTTCCGTTTTTGTGCAAACCACACAGCCATAACAAGAAGACTCAGAACCAGGAATCCAACTACCAGGCCGATCGCGACAGCTCCACCAGTCTTTAGTCCCCCTGTGTCCGTGGATGTAGAATTTGCAGATATATTTGTCCCATTAGTAGATCTTGCTGTTGGCTTTTCTGTGGGAAGGGAAGGCAATGGTGACAAAGTTGGACTTCCTGCTGTTGATGAGTTGCTGGGAGGAGGAGGAGGGGACGGCAGGGGCGATGAAGATGAGGGAACTGAAGGAGGTGATGTGGCCTCCGGTGGTGAATTCATTGTTGGAGCTGGAGAAGTTTTAGGACTAGATGGTGGCGGAGGCGGATGGGAACTTGCCGGTGACTTTGCTCGTGGAGGAGGTGGAGATTTTGGTGATGGGGGTGAGGGAGGACTCTTCGCAGGTGAAACTGCTTGAGGAGGAGGAGGACTAGGAGGAGGTTTAGAAGCCGGCGGGGTCCCTGCCGGAGGTGTTGGGGAGGTCTGCAGTGGAGGAGTGACTGCAGATGGTGGTGGGGGTGATGGCACATTTGGAGGAGGCGGTGAGTTCACAGCTGGGGGAGGGGCAGCTGGAGGTGATGGCGGAGGTGATGGTGGAGGGGATGCTGGAGGTGATGGCGGAGGAGATGCTGGAGGTGATGGCGGTGGGGAAGCTGGTGCTGCGGGCGGCGGCGGTGGCAATGATGGGGGTGGCGAAGGAGGTGGCGCAGAAGGAGACTTGGGTGGCGGAGATGCCGCTGCCGCCGGCGGAGGTGGACTGGCTGAAGAATTGGAGGGAGTAGAGGATGGAGGCGAGGCCAGGGAAGAAGAAGAAGTTGGAGAAGATGAATTTGATGCCATCTTCCGCAAACAATCACCTCAGAAATGGCATGTCCCAAGTGCTAATCCATCTCCAAAGATTCAAGACTAGCAATAGCAAAAGCCCCAATACCCCAGTCAAACTAAACAAACACTAATGCATCAAACCATACTCGGGGGCAAAACAATCTAGTTATGCGCCTCCAAACCCCACAATAACCAGCCTCATAAGTCAACCACAGAATCGCCAGGCAATGACCCCTTTTTTTTTTTTTTTTCAGAAACGCTTTCTTGAAGGAAAACCAGATGAACAGACTAGAAATCCTGAGCAGCAAGCAGATCAAGAGACGCGCCTTTAACTACCCAAATCAAAAATGGCAGAAACTGCTCGAACAACAATGCAGATGCCACTCCACTAAGATCACGAAAACCGTAAGACGGGCAAATGCAGCCAGCCCAGATCAGCAAAAACCCATGCCCAAGAATCCCAGAAACTCGAAATTCAGCAAAGCCTTACCTTTCCGTTGTCCGGGTCGAATTCTATCGTACAGGAATTGTGGGGGAATGTTGAAATTCCCAGTGGGGTACAAAAGAAGAGATAGCTTCTTGGTCGGACAAAGAGAAATGGTGGCCAAATCGTGCAGCCCCAAGAGATGAGGACACTAACGTGGGGGCGACTTGGGGCGGAGTCTTTCCACATGTAGTTGGAAAGAAAGAGAAAAGGATTGTAAAATCCTCGCCATGTTCGCGCAAGCAGATGAACAGTGTAAACTGTCCTAGCTGTTTTCTTTCTCTCCTCTTCTCCTCTTCTGTCCTTTTCTGGCTCCGAGAATCATTGAATCTTTTGTTCCTAAATTCACAATTACCATTCCTAAAAACGAAGGAAATGATCGACGGTGCTGCATGTTTTAATTTAGAACATACCAGTAAAGAATATCTCTGTGCAAATTCTCAAGGATTCTTTACTTATATATACACAGTATACACATATTTACGCAGGTCGTTACTTTTGTACTGTATTCGATAAGTATTTTTGGACACTCGTTAGCAAAACCATGTATTTGCCTATGTTTGAAAAGAAAAATGCCGGCATCGATTTTTAGGCAAATTCGCCTGTTTCATGTTTCGCCCTCTTTAGATTGTGGTAAAGACAGGTTATTCAAGTCACAGGAGATTCAATTCGAAAATGCTTGTTCTTCAACGAGTGCTCCCTTTCGACCAAAAAAAAAAAAAAAACACTGCTTCCTGAAATTAGGTGATGTTTCACTTATGTTGTCACTGTGACACTCCGAATGTCACCCATTTTATAACTGCTCCTATTTGACCAAGCTTAACTTTGGAGTTCTAAAGTTAAATATTGTCATTCGTGAGTTAATTCCAATTTTTCACGTACATATTTCAAAATCGCTCTCTCCATGTTCGGTATAATTTATTCATGCCCTTTTTCCCATTCTAGAAGCATGCTAGCTATTGCTCCTCGTTCGGACCCTCTCGCCCCGTCGATCACTCCCCGACCTCGTCGGACCAGGTGGTTACAATCATTGCAGTTTATGACCTAACTACCCGTATTCTTACATCTATTTTTTTCTTTGAGTTTGTGGGACATATATTGTGACTTTCATTTTATATGAAACGCCCAAAATAATCCAAAACGTAATATGCATAGCTTTTTAATAGTTATAACTTTTTCATCGAAATTTAATCGGTGAACGAAAAAACAAAAAAAAATTGCTCAAGAAAGCTACTCGAAAGCCCAAACGCACTCATCAATTTTACAGGCATTTTCATTTTTAGCGTATTGATTATTCGTCGTGGAGAATGAGATCGGGCTTTAAATAATCAAGGAACAAAACATTAACCAGAGCAGAATAGAATTGTCAAGATATCTATAAACAAAACAAAAAAACAAAAAATTCAATTATTTTGCACCGACAGCATGGTTTGACGAGGTCGGATTCACGTTACTGGATCGGTTTTATGGCTGTCCGTTGCGGACAAAATGATAGAATATATTGTGAAGACAAGAGCTGGTTTGCTATTGTTGACGCTGTTTTATGGTTCCATTTAAGCCAAAACACGTCGGTCCGTGCTCCTTGGAATCACATATCATATGCTTCCCAGTTTGACTTTCGAGTCCCTGAATTTTTGTTCTTTTCACATTCGTCACTGCTTGTTCAAATCTGCACATTCTCGTTACGAATAACAATCTCCTGACGAAATCAACTGCTGATGAACCCGAAAGCCGTGCCCGACGCGCCGGGCTTCCGTCTCGGGGATTCGCTTCATTTATCGTGGGTCCCTGGAACTTGCGTTTAGCACTCGTGCGAAGACATACCACGGACCATTCCTGGTGATTATGAACCGGATGATGCCGAGTGCTTGGGGGATGAGATCTGTTGTTTTGGTGTTTTCCTGGGAAGATGGTTCTTTCACCATATGTTTAATCCAGGGCAGTGTCAAGAAAACGCCACAAAGTTTGTTGATCTAACGATGGAAGATGGGTCTCTAAATGCTGTCTTACAAGCCAAGAAAAAAAAAAAAAAAAAACGCTGTAGCTTGTCTTGTTTGTTTTATTGCCCTCCCGTGGGAAAACCAGAGTGGGTGTTATCATGACCTAATTTTTAAACTAAGCTTCTGAATTCCCATGCCAGGCAAGAGGAAATAAACAAATGCAATCTTTCAGCTTAACTCGACTCAACTTGGGAGCGGATACCTGTTCCCAGTTTCAATATGCTTATCTCGAGATCTCACACAGCACAATGCAGAACCAGACCCCGGATTAAAAATCTAGAGAAAGCAAAGAAAAACGGCAACTCTTGGCGCGTTTTCTGTTGTCTAGATTTACACGGTAGAGTAATGTTCATCCACCCTATGAGTCTAAAGAAAGTTTGATCAGCACGACTGTTAGTCTGGCGATTGCCAGTGATGCATATGAAAATGACCATCTTCAATCCATTTTCACTGGTTTTACCAGGATGAATGCTATGATGATTGAGCAAGGCCTGGCTTTGCTGCCGGTACAAGATCCGCGTGTTCCACAAATTCCACACCGAGACCAAAGAAGCAGGCAAACATCATTTCCCATAAATCTTCACAATCGAATACGAGGTGAAGTCCTTAAGGGGATTGCAGATTTGTTATTTCCAAGGCGTCAGCATAATGTCCAAAACCAGGTGGCATAATTGACCTTCAGGAACATAAGTATCTTCAGTGAGAGAAATTAGTGTACTGGCTCGTTGTACTGAAGAGAACTGTAAGAACAAATTCAGAAGAGACGACCCTCGCCGGAGACATTACATATGGCTTCGAATCATTAGCCCCCTCAAACCATAGACGAGGCTTCATAACGCCCTTGTACTTCGCCAGAGCCACAAAATTGACGATGTTGGACACCGCACCGGCCTGAGACAATTACTTCTCTTTCCGAGCACTGATAGACAAAGATTTCACTTTAGCAATATCGCAAGATAACCCTGCAATTTACGAATATCAGCAGAAGAGACATTGTTCCACTGAAAGACAATATTTGGCAGGGCCACTTCTTGGAGACACGTGAATAATAAACCATCTAGGCAAAACAAACATCATGAAGTCCTTAGCTCATGAAGTTTCAATTACAGAATGAGCGGTAGCTCCACAAATGCAAAGAGTTGGAAATGAATAGGAAATGCTGTTCACCACCAATCCTGCCAGCTCCAGCATTTCTAGCACACTAAGTAGCAATAGCTTTAGCGCTTGGCATATAACTTGAACATTTTTGGTGAGATATCCTACCGAATGTCCATGTCAGGCAATCAAACGGGCTAGCAGAAAACATCTTTGGTGACTCTCAACATCGACAACATACAAAATCTGTGTGAGAGCATGCGCATGTGTGACTGTTTCCTGAGGTATGACATACCACCGTGTCATATAGATGATGAACAATACCTGTATGTTTAGAACAATAATTTAGCAAATTAGCTTGCCATGTACTTGAGAGAGCTGTAAAGCACATTGAATATGAACAAGCCGTCCTAAAGCTAATAATTAGCTCGCTTTCTACTTATTGGCCCCCAGAACCAGCAGATTTACAACTAGTTGCAGTTACCAGAGCAATGAAGGTAACTTTAGGGTAGAGTTGTGAAGTTTGAGCTGCATAAGACCACTTTCTCTCATACCTTGAAATTCAAAAATCCACCAGGTAATGAATGACTCGTTGCATGAAGAAGTGTATGTGGTCTCCTTCCATCTAAAGGAGGAATTTAATTTGGTATCAGTCTGATGGAATACTAGAATCAATTATGACAGATGAACCTACTTTTCCTTTTTTACTAAAACAGAGTGCAAGAGATTTAACTGATATCAGCGAGCATCTCATGAGCACGGAAGTGCTTGACAGAGTGAATAATGTAATTGTAGTGACGTGTGACAATAATGAAGGATCCCAGAGAGAAGAAGGGTTATTGAATCATTTTATTCTGAAAATAGATACACCGCGCAAAGCGATTCTCATATAAGTACATGAATGCTCCAAAAAAAAATGAGCAGCAAAAAGATCTCATCTACCAGCAATTTAATCGGTCCCTGAAAGAACAATTTCAGTGACAATAGTGACCAAACCAACAGTACTTCCCTCCATCACTGCATCCTGTCTTTTCTTCATCACCTCTACTATGAATCCACCACAGAAGATTCGAAAGAGAGTTCCCATCATCAAAGCCGCTCAAGCTCCTCACTTTTTCCAGCACACTACCTTTGTCAAAGATCCCTTCCAAGGCATACACAAACCCTTTCCATCCTTCAATTCCCTCCCTGTTCAGTGCTGGGTATGTCCAATGCACCAGCTGTTTCACA
The DNA here is from genome assembly GCA_021437795.1 of Rhodamnia rubescens. Lineage (NCBI taxonomy): Eukaryota > Viridiplantae > Streptophyta > Magnoliopsida > Myrtales > Myrtaceae > Rhodamnia > Rhodamnia rubescens. The sequence continues at coordinate 1,256,273 of JAILYA010000046.1, forward strand.
AACTGGATATCTGAGAATAAAACCTCAGTGATAGGCAACAAAGGCAAAACCTGAATTCCAAGCCTACAATCTCTTCGCTCTGGTCCAGCGAACCAAAGACCACTGTCCCTTTTGTTAGCCCACAAAACACCCACCACCCTGTTCTCCCTAGTGAAATCTTCTTCATATAGATTATCACCTTCTCTAACATGCCACCATGTTTGAGCTGCTTGAATTTCCATTGCAGCAAGCGTCGAACCGACGGCAACAAGATGGGTGTCTCCATAGGCCAATCCCATTAAAGCAGCTGAATAGTAAGCATTCACAGCCTCGCTCGTGCTCTCCTGATTCCGCCCATCCGCAAATTCAGTCAATCCACCAGCCCAGGAGTGCAATTTATACAGGTCAAAGCACCTCAGACGCGGATAATTGGAATTCGTTCTTCTCCCCAAGTTCATGAAATCCGCCATCAGTGAATACGCCTGAGGCCTGTACTTCCTTCCCCATGCAGGATCAATCTTGGCGAGAACAGCAATTGCATAAAGAAAGTACCCTAAATGATAGTGATGATCATTGTACAACCCAAAGCCAAAATCTTCACCAGGATTGGTCGATCCTAGCTTGGTGATAATCCCACCCCATTTGGCATCATACAAGAATCCATTACGATCAAAAGTCCCATCCAACCATGGCTCTATTGTGCTCTTCAAATATTTTCTGATCGCCGGGATAACTTCAGGATAACTCACCTCCTCAGCAATCAAAGCCAATCTCGCCGCTCTGGCAATCAATTTCCCATAAAAATAAGATGAAGCTATAGTTATTGCAGCTGGATTAAGGGACTCGACATCCCTACCAAGGGCATGAATAATTTCATCGTATGACTCTTCCTTGATGCCTCTGATTGAATGCCAAGTAACAGAGACAGGATCAGATCTCAACACCCAGGAATCTCCAACCACACCAACAAGATCACCATCAATACTCCTATACTTAAAATCCTCCAACACAGTGACACCACAGTCCTCACGGGACAAAAGTCGAACATGTAGCGGGTGCGCGAGCATGAGCAGATCCCCCCACCCTCTCTTCTCCCATTTGTACTCCAAACAAAACGGCCTAGTCAACACTGCATCACCAGATAGAGCATAGGAAGAACTGAACCTATCCAAAACCTCCTCGCTCAACGACCCACCGTCCGGCAAACAAGCAATCCTAATAACCCCCGAAAACCTTCCGGAAGTAATGGAACTGAGACTCTGAGTGAAACTGATCGGCGAAGAAGTGTAAACAAGCCAAGTCTGATTGTTGTTGAGCTTCACAGTATGCTTGGTGCGACTACTATTCGAAGAGAGCGAGAGGATCGCGTGAATCGTGGAGATCGCAACCTCCGTCCCGCGGTTGACCAAGCAGGTCAAGTAGGGGCTCCCTCTGACGAGGACGAACCTCAGCTTCGAATCCGCGAAGTCCAGCGTGACGCCGAGGTCACTGTACGACGAGATCACGTGCCGCCGCGCCTCCCGCGACGAGCCGAGCCCGGCGTCGTCGCCCGAGGCGGCTGCGGAAATGGTGAGGTCGGCGATGAAGACTTGGTACAGAAAAGCGGAGGTGGCGAAGCGAGAAGGGAACGAGACGGAGACAGAGGACGGGGAGGGCTTGACGAGGTAGGGGTGGATGTACTCGGCCTGGTCGCCATTGTTGAGAGCAAAGTTCTGGAAGAAGGAGTTCGTCGGAAGCGGGGCGGAGAGGAGGCTCGGTGAGAAGAAGGGAGAAGGATCGGGGAGGACCGTGGACTGGACGCGCGGGAAGACGAAGGGGAACTCGGGCTTCGGCGGAGACATGGGTGGCGGCGGCGGGGATGGAGGAGGAGGAGGAGAAGGAGGAGGAGGATTATAAGGGGCGGGAGGAGGAGGAGGAGGAGGGCGGCGTTTGCGGAAAGGCTTAGTGACCAAGGTTTCGACTCTTCGCAGCAATTTCTTCCCCATCGCTAAATTTTATTTATTTTGTTTGGTGGTTGGTGGGTTCGTTAGGCGCGTTAAGCAGATTTCTCTCTCTTTTTTTTTTTTCTTCAATTGAAAATGACTCACCGGAGAAAGAGAAGAAGAATAAGGAAGTGGATTATTACAATGAACTAGGAAAATCAAACCTCTCGAGTTAAAACTCGATAGTTTTCAATTGGGTTGCGATCAAATCATAAAAAATTGATTTCTCATGAGCTTTTTTTCTCGACTTCAAAAGATCTATTTTCGACAAGAGCGACAAGAGGAACGTTATGTTTACCTGGAGAAGTTCGACGAAGACTCAGGAAGAGGACGAGGACGATAGAAATGGAGTGGGTGAGTCGACATCATGTGTTTTGGTCTTTTCCAATGGGGAGAGAGAGGACCGGAAAGGGATTGGATTGGATTGGATTGGAAGTGGAGTTGGGAAGGCAATTTAAAATGGATCAAGGAATGTGAACGTGGGAAGCAAAGGATCAATGCAGGGGAACTCCTGGAATCCTTCCCAGGCAAGGCAAGGAAGAGATGAATGGTCGCTCGTTTTGAAAGGTCTAGTGAAGGTGAAGCCACGGAAGATGGCGTGGAAGATTGAAAAGACATGCAGACAAAAGAGGAAAGAGCCTGGACGGAGGACCTGCTCAACTTTGTTCCTAGGAAAAAGGGCTTTTGGACGACATTGTACTGCAAGTATAACCGTTGAGGATGTCCAAACTCCTGTCCTTGGTAAATCCTCTCACTTCCCTTTGAGAGGAAAAAGGGCAGGCCGAGCGATTTGGCTACTCGGCGAGGAAAACGTCGACTGAAGAGAAGGAACTCGAGTAACTGGTGTTACAAAATTCGGACACTGATCCATTGCCCTAGAACCATCTCCAACAACTGCCGCGCGTTGAACCGAGGCAGCTCACACCGTTCGGGATTCCACCCCCCTTCGAGAACTCGGTTCCGAGCATCCTAAACTTCAGAGAGTTGTGCTGATCAATGATTGAAGGGCAAGTCATGTTGGTGTAGTACGTGTCGTTGGGGTTATCACATCGCGTCGCTTGATTTGCCTCGCTTATCAAGTACCACACGACAGACTATGTGGTTCCTTCTATTTCGAGCAATAGCTTTTTCATGAACCAAACTGTTTATTCTAATAACAAGGGAGAATCGTTCTTGGCTCCATTCAAAATCGTTTAAACGTACTAGGGGGACAGACATTGTTTTAGTTCTGCAGCTTCTCATGACACCAGTTATGTTGTGTGTAGCAATGGCAGAGGGGTTTTACAGATTAGCGCAGAACGCTAGGTTTGGATAAATTCTGCTACGTCTAGAACAAACAATCTGCGGTTTTCCTCTCATCGTCCACTCTTCCACGTCTGCCCCTGAAGAGATTCTCGACTCTCCGGCCTCATAACGTGAAACAAGAACTCGTTCCACAAGTCGATTGGACCCGGCACACACCAATGCACGCAATCGGCCATCGTCACGTTCCTCAGCGACAAACGCCCAAGACTGTCAGGGTGTCCGTCGGGTCTCTGGACCATCGCCTCGGTAGTGTCCAGCAACCTAAATGTCAGGCCCCTCTTGATTCCCTCCCTCTGGGCCGCCCTGAACTCCTCCACTTGGGTCAAGTAGAACTCCAGATCATCCCCTTCAAGCTTGGCCTCTCCGCTCGCAAACGGCCTCGTCCTTGCGCATCTCCCTCCGGTGTTCCACGTGCCATTCTCAAAGTGCGCAGGAGAGAACGTCCTCAAAAATGTCATGCCCTTATATGCCTTTCGACTCAGCAGTTCTCTAAAGGCAGTTCGAAAGGCCATTCTGTAACCGTAGAACCTGGTGAGGTCGGTGACGTTGCTCAGCTCGCAAGAGCAGCAACCGACGGCTTCACCCTTTTCGTGGAACATCAGTGGCCGGAAGAACCATTGGCCTGCCGAGATGACGACAAAGTCGAAGTTTGCAATCTCGGAAGCCCAAGATGGCTCAGGCTCGTCTAAGTAGAGGCTCATGATGCTGTTGAAGGAGTGACCATCTGGGTCCGCATCTCTGGACTTCACCAAGAAGGGAGCCCAGAATGTGGCCAGTGTGAACTTGTGATCTGAGAAGTACCACCTTTTGAAGTTCGCCGTGTCTAGGGAGTGTTTGTGAGATATTTCCTCCGGAAATTCCACCTGAAAGATCATCTTTTGAAGCTGAAAACCAACTTCTTATATGCTGCATCATCCAATGCACCATAGAAGTTCTCAAAAAGGACAAAAACACGGCACTTACGTTGGCCAGGAGGCAGAGCAGCGATTGCATTTGGTTCCTCCCAACCGAATCCCCCACGAACGCCAGTGATTTCCCTCGAGCCATCTCCAAGAATCGGCCCGCATCGAACGGAGGCAGCTCGCACTCGTCGGGCTTCCACCGCCACTTCAAGAACTCGGAGTCGGGCCTCCCCAGCTTCAGGCAGTTGTGCTGATCGAAGATCAAAGGGCAAGTCGCATTGGTGTAGTAGGCGGCATTCGGGTAACGGACCCATTTTCCTCTAAATACATCGCATCGCTCGTGCACTCGCTCTATTCCTTTCGAGACGCTGGTGCTGATATCCAACTCCTGAGATGACGGGACATTAAGACGCGGGCTGCTGACGAACAAATAAAGGGGGATCACGGCGAGAAGAACTGGCGTAGAGGCGAGCGTCAGTATCCTCTTGGTGCCAGTGGTCCTCTGCGGCGGGATTTTCACTGAGGGAAGCTCAGATACTGGGAACGTCATGGTTGAGTGAGGCAAATGTGCAGTACAAGAGAATAATCCTTCACCTAGATCAATATATACATTCATGAGGACACTGGCTTTGTTACAGTTACTTCGTTAGGACATTACCGTTTGTATTACATGGGCCGTAACATGTCGTTAGTACCTTCACTGTCCCTCTTCGGGTGTGCTACGAAATCGTGTGCCACGCGCGCTAGGGCGACCAAGTCATCCATTATCAAGCATCATTTCTCGGACGAGTTAGCGCCCGCTTAATCAGTCGAGCATGCGCGAGTCGCGCTGTGCTTGTCTCGGCATCTCTTCGAGCACAATGCGACCAATGCGCTTTTTTCTCCTTTCAGCCGCACATCTTCACGAACCGACAGTTTACGGTAGTATGAGAATCCGAAAGAAGCCGGTTCTTTAATTCAACTAGCCGCCGTGTGTCGTGGCCGAGTTAATTGTGGCTCATACTTGGCTATGCGCTCGTTGAAGGCCTTATCTTGGTTGCGAGCTGCCATTTTTTAATCCTTTCGATTCAATTCACCCGCAAAGAAATCCAGTGGATTAACGGGAGATCAAAGTTCACTCAAAAGGGCTTCGTAAACGACTTAACAGACTCTACATTCATCATCATCTGCTTGAGGTCACTAGGGATGAAATTGCGCAAGGCTTCGTGAATGATTGATTCAGTTGATGAGTGAGCGAGATCCTGTAGAGTGGCTTCGGAGCCAAGCCAAGGAATGATCGACTGATTTCATGAAGGGAAAAGGGGAAACAACGACATGCCTGCCTATGGCCCGTGTGCGCAAGACAGCTCCGCCCGCGCACCCGGGCCGAGAAACGAAGGGCTTAATAACACTGCAAGTGCCCGACTTTAGCTCGTAATCACACAAAAAAAAAAAAAAAACCTCTTTTTAGTTCAATCAAGTATTTCGTCTTTCGAACACGACTCGACGCGGAGCACCTTTGTCAAATGAATAGCTATGTCGTGTGTCCGAAAGGACCGAAACTCGAATGAAATGGACGAGTGGACAGATCCGAGGCGAAACCGAGGAATCATTGGACTCCATCCATCCAAAAACACAGAAACTTTCGAGGACCACAACGAAACGAAAGTTTTATTCCTTCGCGAGGTGCGAAGCAAAGCGTCGGGCCCCAAGTGCCGATGGGACCAGGCGGGCGCAACTGGGAAAAAGCATCGAGATCACATCGATCCAATCTCGGCCAAGGTCCATCGACACGCATCCGGGTTCGACGCCACTACGTCAAGCAATCAAAACTTCATTCATAATCTTTTGCCGCCTGCATATTCCGAAGCAAGCAAGCCCCTTTTTTTATTATTTATTTTTTCCCAGCAGGCGCGCATCCTGCGGCTGCAATTACGTCCATCATTAATTCACGGTGAGATTAATAGCCTTTTCCGAGTCACACGAAAAAAAAAAATTATTAATTAAAAATTATTATGGGGCCCATCGTTTCAAGAATTTATGTCTCACATGTTATGTTATTCTTTAGGAGTGACCAAAAACGCGTCATGCTAAAGAAAAATCCAACTCTTATACTGTACCTCGTGATTAGACCTGTCAAAATGGGTCGAAATTCCATTTAATAACCCTGAAGCATTTAGATTTGTCATGACAGACTTAGAAGACCAAAGCATAATGGGTTTAATAAAATAAAGAGGTCAAAATTATTAGGTTATAGTATAGATTAGTTTATTGCGAACCCATTTACATCCCACTTAAGAAGCCTCCACTCTTTCTTTTACTTTTCCTTTTACTTGTTTCTTCTTGCTTTTTTCTCTCTTTTACTTTTCTCTTTACTTCTTTCTTCTTTCTTTTTTTTCTCCTTTTTTTTTTTTTTTTTTCTCTCTTTTACTTTTCTTTTCCTAGGAAGTTGGCGACGGCGCCACCGACGCCCACTGGTCATGGATGATTTAGTAATATAATTTTTTCATAAATTTATGATTATTTTTTCTTAGATTGGATTAAATATAAAAATATTTTAGTAATATGATCGAATGGTCGGATATGGGCCAAGAAATTTGCACTATCCATTTATGAGTTATGAATAAGTTAATGGGTCAATTTAGATCGGACCATTTATGACCCGATCCAAACTCGATCCGATCCACATGTGTGACATGCGATTGCCTTTTCCATTCCGCCCGATACAATGTACAAGCAACCATCAGCTACGCACGTTTCGTGGCTTCCTTTTGAGCAAACTTTACACCTCTGTCCGACTTCATCACATAAAATAAGAGCTCGTTCCACGTATCGATCGGGCCAGGCAAGCACCAGTGCACACAATCGGCCCGGCCTACGTTGCTCCTGGGCCAGTTGCAGTGGCGGTTCGGATGTCCGTCTGGCCTGAGCAGCATGGCCCGCGTCGTGTCGAGCAGCCTAATCTTCAGGCCCACCTCCCTCGCCCGCCTCTCAGCTTCCAAGAATTCCTCCACTTGGGCCAAGTAGAACTCCAAGTCGTAGCCCTCCAGCTTATTCTCGTCGCTCGAGAGCGGCCTCGTCCTCGGGCAACTCCCTCCGTCGGTCCAATCGCCGTGCTCGAAGTGCGCGGGCGAGAACGTCCTCAGAAACGTGATGCCTCCCTCGCGGTCCTTCCTTCCCATAACGGCTTTCAACGCGGTACGTAACGCCATCCGATACGCCAGGAATCTCGACACTTCGGTCGCGTTCTCCTGGCCACACGCGGAACAGCCCAGGAGTTGCCCATTCCGGTAGTAGATGAGCGGGCGGTAGAACCATTGGCCCACCGAGACGATGACGTGGTGGAAGGCGCCGATCTCGGCGGACCAGGAGGGGTGGGGCTCATCTAGGTGGAGGGTGAGGATGCCCTCGAGGGTTTGGCCGCCGCGGGCGTCGGTGGTGCGGACCAGGAACGGGGCCCAGAAGGTGGCTAGGGTTAGGTTGTGGTTCGGGAAGTACCAGCGCTTGAAGTTGTAGTCCGTGGTGTACCTCAGAGAGATGTCCTCGGGTTGGTCTACCTAATGATTTTACACAGAGACGATAAGATATGAAACGAGAGAGAATATAAGATCAAAAATAAAATGACAACACACTATTCTTAAAAATAACTCGGGTCAACCTTAGTAGAAAACTTAGAATATATACGCTAGGATCAATATGAATACACTTGTCACTATCTAGGCAAGTATTTTCGTAACCTAATTCTCTGAAAAAAACTCAACTATAGGTCCAATCTTAAATTTATCCCGAGCTTTTTTTTATCTAAAAAAATTTCCAAACTTTAGGTACAGTCTCAAATCTGTCGCGAATTTTTGTTGTCTAAAAAAAATCACAAATTTTCCGTGTGTTCTCAAATCTACCATGTGGGGCAGTGCCAACTTGACATGACATTTATACATTGTTAAAAAAAATCACATTATCAAAATAATGGTGCGATAGGTATAGACCAACGTGACATTTCCACAAATCCACCCAAATAATAATCTCCAAAATGAAATCGTTCTAAAATATGAAAATTAGGGACGACTAGCAGCGATTTTTTTGACAAAGGGCTAATGGGAAGGATTTGATATTAGAGTAAAAATTGATGATTTCTTTTTAGACAAAAAAAGTTCATGACAGATTTGAAACCGAACGTAAAGTTGGGGGTATTTTTTGAGATAAAAAAAAAAAGTTTGGGACAAATTTGATACTTGATTTAAAGCTTAGGTTTTTTTAGGGAATTAAGCCATCCTCGGGCATTGAGGATAGGTTTCTAATGACATCCCCGCAAATATCACTAGTCCTCGTTAAGATCTCACTTTCTCACTTGTGTCCTTTTCAGAACAATAATTAGGATAAAGGAATTTGTGGACATGTGATTTTCTGCTCTTCGATTTCCAAATGAAATATAAAAGGTCTTTGTAAGAACAGCTCATATTGACTTCGCACAAACAAAAGGCGATAAAAAAAAAAAAAAAACATTGCAAGCTCATGGCCATGCCGGAGTACTCGGCCAAATCAAAGATAAAACTAAGTTATTTAGACGAGATGTCTTTGGGCTAGGCTCACCGCATTTAATAATCACATGATAAACATGGTCGAACATAAATCGTTTCTCCTGTTTTTATCAGAGAACGTGATTAGCTTTTGGCTCCTGGAATAATCTGGTCAGCCATTAACTAGATCGAGCACTTACGCTGGACAGTAGGCACAACAGGGACTGCATGTGGTTCCTCCCCAGCGAGTCGCCGAGGAAGGCGATCGACTTCCCCCTCGCCGTCTCCATGAACTCCGCCGCGTCGAACCGCGGGAGCTCGCACCCGTCCGGCTCCCACCGCCACTTCAAGAACTCCGCGTCGGGCCTCCCGAACTTCATGCAGTTCTGCTGGTCGCTTATCGCATAGCAAGTCTCGTTCGTGTAGTACGCCGGCGCGTCCGGGCGGTACGCCCATTTCCCCCTGAACACGTCGCACTTCTTCTCCTCCTCCACCGGCACTGCCGCCAAGGCCGCCGCGTCCCCTTCCTCGGGACTGCCGTTTTGGTCTCCCATCGGCTGAACAGCAGGATAATCCCGAGGCTGGACGGGCGAGCTCGCGAGGAGGAGGAGGCACAGAGGGATCGCGGCAAGAAGAATCACGGCGGGAGCAATCATCACCGTCCTCTTGAAGTCAACAGCGACGCTTTGTCGCAGCGCGTCCTCATCGCCGCCGTGGTGCTCCGAGAGTGCGACCTTCATGGTGTACACTGTACAGTGTTCGTGCAAGCGCAAGGAGAGGAGCCTCTTGGCGTGCATGAAAGCTACGTCGTAATATAAGAGGTCGTTGTTTAAGAGCTAATGCCTAGGGAGATTATTTATCATGAAAAAGTTTTTTTTTTTTTTCGGGACAAAAGATAATATTACAGACACATATATTATTTATTTATTTATATTCAAGCAACGCCACGGGCTTATTGTTAGACATCGTTGTTCACGAATTGAATAGTAGAATAAGAGTAGACTTAAGACAAAGCCAATAATTGATCAAGGAATCATAGAATCTCTTCTGGTGAGACATCGTTGTCCGCGACTTCAATAGCCGGAATAGAAACACCCGCGGGCTTATCGTTGTTCGCATGGTTGGGTATAGAATTAGGTTAGAATGGCAGCGGCACGTCATTCTCTTCCGATTGTTCTATTTAGGGCTCGAAATCTACTTTCGTAATTAGCAATAATGTCGATGGATCCCGTTGTGTATTTTATAACTCAACGTGTTTAGCTTTCTATACCGAATATGATGGCGTCATCTTTTTTTTTTTTTCTCCCTAATTGATTTCCTTCATCAATCGATATACACACGTGCAAAATAGAAAATGAAGTTGACTTGGCATTTTACTCTTACTAAAAGTGAAGGGTAAAAGACAACTTTTTTTTTTTTTTGGGTCTGTTCGAAAGTTCTCTCGTTAATGAAGCGCATTGATTGGTGGACACAAGTTTATAGTAATGTATATAGATTGAGAAATACTGTTCAGGCTAACTATTACTCTTTCTTAAATTGGTGGCATTCATGATCGAAAGGTAGACTTTTTTAGGATGTGGCCAAAAATGTAATGATCACAACCTAACCGGCATCTATAAACACGACAAGAACAATAATTATAATACATGGCTGCCTTTATTTTACGAAAACTAGAGGATTCGAAAAATATTTTTCTAAAATTATCGCGTATATTATTTGAAATAATTAATCGGCAAAAGATATTTTCGTTTATTATTTTTTGTTCGTAATACAAGTGATCGATTTTAGGAAAATATTTTTCGAATCATCCGTTTTTCGCTAAACAAAGGAGCCTACGAAATATGGTAAAAAAGTGTCGTTCGACAACTATTTAGACTTGTTAAACATATGTTTTCAAAACTTAAAATCAACTATTTGAGTAAGTAATTTTATTTGTAATTCTCCATTTTCAAAATGCCTAAAATGTTATATCCGGTCGGAGTTGAATTAATTAATGCCTCGGAAACTTTAAAAGTGATTTTGAATGCACATGATATTGCTGGCCCGGTGAAGATGAAGGAGGAAGGAAAAAAAAAGGAAAAAAAAAAGATCTTGATGGAGGATAAATATGGGGCACAAGTCTAAATTTGTGATTTTTTGTGCCATAAAATAAATTAGAGTAAATGTGCCACATGGATACAAGTTGGGTTTTTTGTATTGCAAAAAAAAAAATGTGGTAAATGTGTCACACGAATATTAAATTTTGGATAAATATATCACGTGGGTATAAGTTTGGGAAAGTACGTCACAAGAGTCAGCACTGTTCATTTTTCGTCATCCATGTAGGCATCACATAAGATTTTTAGTGGCATTCGATAACCGAATTTTAACGAGAGGGTAAATGTGTCACACAAATACAAGTATGTGGTTATTAGGGTCACCAAAAAAAAATGAGGATAAATGTGTCATGCAAGTACATGTTTGGATTTTACGGTATCACATAAAAAAAATTTAAAAAAAATGTGTCATAGTGGATATATTTTGGGATTTTGTGGCTTTTCCCGTGAATATTTTGGATTCAATTGCTCATTCAATAGGCCAAGATTATGCCCGTCTGTTGAAAAGCTCCGAACCCCTGATGGGAAAGCACCGTATCTCACAACAAAGGGGTTATTGTGAAAAGGAGGACGTCCGAACAGGAGCCAGCGGACGGGACTTTTTCCACAAATTCCACTAAGAAAGTTCCTTTTGTCGACCACTCATTTGAATTCGGGCCCGAAAGCGTCTTCCGAAGCACCTCATCTTGAAAAAAGGCTGGCTACACAAATGCAGGAAAAGACGGATTTGGGATGAGAGGTGGTAAATGGGTTGGGGCCAAGAATTCCTATTGAGAAGCCCTTTCTTCCATACGCATGTTACGATATGGTTTGAATGTTCTTATCATAGGAAAAGACAAACCAACACCTTTCTTCTTATCGAAAACTATCAAACTGTCAAAAAGAGAGTGTGATTTCATAAAACCGTCACTATGTGTCAAGAAGTAAGAGGAAAATCAAATGATCAGTAACTTTTTAATCAAACAGTTTTTTCACACTCACCATCTCTTTCAAAAATCTGTTGCTAGGAAAAAAAAATCTATTTTTCTAAACAACCATACATTTCGGAAGAATCACTTAGGGCATGTTTGGCAATGATTATGATTCTTTGATTCTTATTCTAAAAAAAAAAAAAGGATAAGAAACGTGTTTGGTAATGTAAATTATTCGATTCTAATTTTGTTCCAGGGAATAATTTTGAAGCAAAAAAAAAAGTTGATTACGGAAAAAGAATCACTTTTGAGAATCATAAAAAGAACATAGTCTCGGTTCTTTTAAAAAGATTAAGTCCACATGAACTTCTAAATATAAAACAAAATTAAAATTAGATTTGAAAATTTACTAACAACTAATTTTTTTTAAAATATTAAGTCCACATGATCACAACCTAACCGGCATGTATAAACACGACAAGAACAATAATTATAATATATGGCTGCCTTTATTTTACGAAAAATAGACGATTTGAAAAATATTTTTCTAAAATTATCGCTTGTATCACTTAAAATAATTAATCGGCAAAAGATATTTTCGTTCATTATTTTTTGTTCGTAATACAAGTGATCGATTTTAGGAAAATATTTTTCGAATTATTTTTTTTTGCTAAACAAAGGAGCCTAAGAAATCTGCTAAAAAAGTGCCGTTCGACAATTATTTAGACTTGTTAAACATATGTTTTCAAAACTTAAAATTAACTATTTGAGTAAGTAATTTTATTTGTAATTCTCCATTTTCAAATTGCCTAAAATGTTATATTCTATCGAAGTTGAATTAATTAATGCCTTAGAAACTTTAAAAGTGATTTTGAATGCACATGATATCACCGGCCCGGTGAAGACGAAGGAGGAAGGAAAAAAAGATCTTGATGGAGGATAAATATGGGGCACAAGTCTAAATTTGTGATTTTTGTGCCATAAAAAAAAATTTAGAGTAAAAGTGTCACATGGATACAAGTTTGGTTTTTTGTATCGCAAAAAAAAAAAGTTTGTGGTAAATGTGCCACACCAGTATTAAATTTTGGATAAATATATCACACGGGTGCAAGTTTGAGAAAGTACATCATACGAGTCATCACTGTTCATTTTTTGTCATCCATGTAGGCAGCCACATAAGATTTTTAGTGGCATTCGATAATGGAATTTTAACAAAGGGTTAATGTGTCACACATGTACAAGTATGAGGTTATTAGGGTCACCAAAAAAAGTTTAGGATAAATGTGTCACGCAAGTACATGTTTGGATTTTATGGTATCACATAAAAAATTTAAAATAAATGTGTCATAGTGGATATATTTTGGGATTTTGTGGCTTTTCCCGTGAATTTTATCAACTCCTATATGACAATAAAGTTGGTAATTTACAAACTGTAAAAAAGAGAGTGTGATTTCATAAAACCGTCACTATGTATCAAGAAGTAAGAGGAAAATTAGATGATCGGTAACTTTTTAATCAATAGTTTTTTAACACTCACTATCTCTTTCAAAAATCTATTCTATAAAGGAAATTTTTTCTAAACAACCATACATTTCGAAGAATCGCTTAGGGCATGTTTGGCAATGATTCTAATTCTTTGATTTTGTTCTAAAAAAAAAAAAGGATGAGAAACATGTTTGGTAATGTAAATTATTTTGATTCCGATTTTGATCTAGCGAACAATTTTGAAGCAAAAAAAAAAAGTTGATTACGAAAAAAACAATCACTTTTGAGAATCATAAAAAGAACAAAGTCTCGATTCTTTTAAAAAGATTAAGTCCACAAAAAAAAAATTAAAAATAAGATTTAAAATTTTCAAAAAAAATAAAAAAATAAATAAATAAAAGGGAGAAATTTAAAAAATTTAAAAAACTTTAAAAAATTTGGAAAATGTTTTAAATTCTATTTTAAAAAGGTGAATAATTATAAAAAGAATTCTCCTCACCTAGTTGTTCCGGGAACATAAATTTTGCACAATGCTACTAGATGTGTTTCTATTTCGGGAATAAAAATTTTGGGCGATTACTAAACATGTTCGATTCTCTATAAATCATATGGGAACAGAATCGAAAATATGATTCTAATCACAAAAAATCCATGTGGCACCTTTCGGTGCCTTAGGGATCGCAATGTAACCATCCTGGTTCTCGATTCTGTTTTTTGAACAAAAAAAATATAAGAATCCTGTTTGGTAATGTAAATAATTCGATTTTGATTTCCGTTTTCAAAAACAGGTTTTGAAGCAAAAACAAGAACAAAAAAAAAGTTGGTTCGGAAAAAGAATCACTTTTGGGAATCGCAAAACAGAATGAAGTTCCACATATCCTACTTTTCCTTTTCAGTTCTCTCAATTTTTCCTCAACCTCAAATAGAACAAGGGCTCATTTTCAAAGAAAAATATATAAGATAATAAAAGATTACATAAAAAATAAAAAAAATAAGAAAAAAATTTGGAAAAATTCTAAAATATAAGAAAAAATTCAGAAAATCCCTAAAAATAGAAAAGGTTAGATTAGGCTAGTTTGATCACATTTTCATAAATTTGGGACTAGATCCCCGAGATTTAATAGATTTTATTCTTTTTTAGAAAAATGATAAACACATTTACAATTAAACTCGAACCATATTTCTCTAAGACCTTAGGGCTTCATTAGGGTTTTATGATGTGATTTATCAATTCCATGATTCCTTGGCTACACACTTGATTTCATTGGTTGTGATTTGCCTAAGTTTATATACTTTAGACTTAGTCTAGTTTTAATTTTTTTGGAAAAAGACAAAAATAACCATCGTGAGCACTTAAGAAGCTCTCGTTCTTAAGTTTTCGATGAATTAAGATTGAGATTTGATTTTCTAGAACCAAAAACGCACATAATTTAAGGTAATGAGGTGCATTTTCCTTGGAAAACGAAGGTGTCGCTCGTATTGATTGTCTTCGCTTCAAAAGAGTCCATGAAACCTCACAATAAATGGCGAAAATAACTCGTGATGATTCTTGATATATATTTTTACATTTCAATATGCAATATGTTATATAAGAGAATCAATATGAATTAATCTTCGATTAATTTGAAATGTAGGATGAAATTATTTGACTTAAATGATAAAAATTTGAAAGAGCAATTATTTTCGGAACAGGAAATTTTGTGCGGTTATCAAACGCGTTTATGTTTCGGGAACGAAATTTTTGGGTAGTTACCAAACACGTTATAAATTAATATTTAGAAATAGAAATTTTCGAAATAGAAATTTTCAATAATTTTTTATAGAAGATTTTGTGTTAACAATATTTTGAAATAGAAATTTTCAGCAATTAAGCAAACGAATTTCTCTGATAAATCAAATTCTAGAGTAAAGGTAGAAAAATCAACTTCGCTTTCGAGCATAAGTAAAAAAAAAAAAAATTAACTTCTAGTTATAAATTAATTTCTCAAGCGGAAGTTTTGCCATGTGCATCTTTAAGTGACCAGTGCTTTATTGCGTGCATCCAATTTGCCGCGTCACTATCTACTCCCACTCCCTTTTGTCCTCTCCATCTTCTCAAGCTCGTGTCGTCGCTGGAGAACCGAAGGTGGCAAAGTGCCAATCGAAATCTATTTTGAAGGATATTGCGTGTAAATTTTGCAAATTATTATTATTATTTTTTTGTGATTAAAAATGGCTTCTTTTTCTTTACGTGTTGTCGTCACGTGACATGATTGCGGCGTGAAATATCTCCTTAAGAGTACGTTGATAGAAAGCAATTTCCATAAGGGAAGTCCAGCAAAAGCAGCTCGGCTCATCCCAAGTCAATTACAGCTTTTTGTTTTGTGGAGGAGGATAAGAGGAGATGGATGCATGCGGAAGAACTTACTAGGCTTGTGCTTGTCGAACGTGGAAGGGAAATACCCCCACAAAGCATGGATGATAGAGAAACGTGCGCATCTTGGTTCTGCAAGCATCTTTTGTTCGACGGTGCTGGTTCAGAAAGATTTCTCCTCGAGTTTGGACAAAACCCAAGGCATATTTCCCAAATAAATTCCAAATTTTAAGTCCAGTTCCAAATATATCCGAAACTTTTTTATCTAAGAAAAACCTCAAACTTTAAGTTAAGTCCTAAATTTATCCCGAATTTTAAAAAAAATCATCAATTTTTATTCTTATCTCAAATCTAACCCCCTTGGTCTTGTCTAAAAATCACTTTTAGTAGTCGTCGATTTTCATATCCAAGAACGGTTTCATTTTGGAGAATTTTTAGTAACTTTTATTAGGGTAGATTTGTTTTTGACGTGGAAATGCCACATTGATCCATACATATTGCCCCGTTACTTTCTTGATGTGGATTTGTTATTGACGTGAAAATGCCACGTCAAGTTAGGACTAGATCACTTGGGTAAATTTGCGAATAAATTGAAAGTTGGCGATCTTTTTCCAAACAAAACAAAATGCGGGGGCAGATTTGTGACTGGACCTAAAGTTGAGGATTTCTTTTAAACAAAAATAGTTTAGGGAAGATTTGGGATTGGACCTAACGTTTGTGATTTTTTTTAGACAAAAAAATAAAGATCGGGACGGATTTGAGACTAGACTTTACGTGCTTGCTCTGCACAGCTTACGTAAGAGAGGTTGGAGCTTTTGTACGTTCTCTTTCTCCGCTGCTGCATTAATTGCGATAAAAATAGATGTTCACCGAGGAGGATCGATTCCCGGTTCGGTCCAATCTCACTCCGCAATCGGAGATCGGATTCGATTTTCAAGCCGTTATTGAAATCGATTACATGTGCTCCAAACATATATTCACATTTTAAATGTGTAGAAATATACATAATAATTAAGAGTTTAAATAATTTCTTTAAAAAAAATTAATTCCATCTAAAAAGCATTTCCATTCTCTAGAGCTCGAAATCGGATCGATAAAACCGAATCGAATGGTCCGATCCGGGCGATTTTGAATCCGACCCGTTCTTTTTGCTAATTCCCTGATGTTGACCATATCTTTATATTTCTGTGCGAACAATGACAACCACCAACAGCTCCAGCCTCCACCTATCATCGTATCCCTCGAACCGCCGGCGCCCCGCTCGAAGTTGTCTCTCCCGTTCATTTCCTCGTAATCGAGTGAAAAGCTTACTGATTGATGAGTTTTTCTTTTTTATTACCATTTCGAGACGGGTGGAAAAAATCGAGAGAAATCGCTCCCTGCTTCGTCGCGAAGCTCGAATTGAGTCGGAAAAATCACGCCTTTCGAAATCATTACTGTGAGAAAGCACGGACGTTCTCCACCAATGAAAAACAGAGCGTATCGTTTGGGAGGAACGAATCAAAAGGCGTAGCTTTTGTTGGTCTTGGGAGAGTCGGCGATCTTGAGGGTCTCCTCGATGAGCTTGCGGGCCTTGCGGCTTCTGATCTCGACTCTCATGCTGTCGCTCTTCTCGATCTTGTCGTAGAAGGGCTTCTTCATCTTCAGCGACCTCAGCTTCGACTTCAAGCTCCCCATCAGCCTCTCGATGCCCATCATCGCCATCTCCCAAATTTCTTTCGCCACCGATTAACCCTGTTCAAAACCAAGAGAGGGTCAAGAACACCAGAGCTTGAAAACATTACGGCAGACGATAAATCTGGAAACAAGAAGAATTGAAAGAGGAGAGATTTTTAACGTGAGGAAACAGAGCCATTTCTTGGGTACTCACAGAGAAAGAGAGAGGGGATGAACGGGGTTTGTGTTTTGAGCGTCGCAGAGAAGCAATGAGAAGACGGAGAGAGAGCGAAGAGAAAGAGATGAGCCTCCTGACTTCAGTGGAAGCCTTTTGTGTCGTGGTGGCATTATTTAGGAAAAATTTCAAATAAAGAAGTACATTCATTTTCTGAAGTCAATATTATTTCAAATAAGAATTTAAAGTGACTATATTAAGCATAATTTGATAATAATAAAAAAAAACCTATATATTGAAATACTTTTTAAGTATTAGAAATGTATGTATGTGTTGTTTTTTCCCCAAGTTATCTACTTATATTTAAGCATAATTTGATATTCATGTCTATTACTTTTATTATTTTTTATCTTGCCAAGATCATATAAACATCTGTCCAAAAAAAAAAGAACATATAAACATGATCTCATAAGATGAAGAGTTTCTTTTTGTGAAAAATAGGTCCAAACTTATATATGGTCGAAACTTATATAAATTCCATCACTATCAAGTTATTAACTGTTCATTAAGACGGCCGTGCGGGTTCCCCGGTTCACCAAAAAAAGAAAAACTTATATAAATTCCCTCACTATCAAGTTATTAACGTTCATTAAGTTTCGTAATCAAGTTGTATATTTCGATCGAAATTCCGGACATCAAATAAATATCGAAAATATAACATCTTTTTACATATCTTCATTCATTTCAATGTTTGACATACAACACTCGTAGAAAAAACAATGACAAAATAGTCAAGGCAATGCACGATGGACCCCCCTATTACCTTCACAGTTCACCATCAACAGCGCAATAGTCCTTCCGTCAGTACGACCATAACAACATCCAGCTCAGGAATTTCATCGAGCGCCTTGACAACTGCGCGGCTTCCACACCGCTAACTCAGATGCAACGAATAATCCAGAACAGTGTTCAAGCTGCACTGGTTCACCTCCAATCCGAACCGGCGCATTTCCACAAACACCTCCTTCGCACACATACCCACTAACAGTAGCTACCCAAACCGCATGATCCACTCCTTGAAATCCTCAAAGCACTTCTCCGCAAACCCAACCTCGCCACAACCCGCATAGTTCTCCACGGGCCCAATCGCCATATAAGGGGAGAATTATTGATGTAGAATACCGGGTGAGTAATTTTTTGGAAAAACATGATCGCCGGAAATTGGGGCGATCCCACCGCTGATTTGCACTTAGGGCCGGTGAGCTCGGATTACATTCAAATTTCGATCGTTTCTATGGAAACAGGCCGCTGATCAATACCCACCGCTTTGCCGTGATTGACGTTATTTTCGCATTTCAAATTAGTTTAGATAGGTTTTTAGGTAGTTTTTGATTTTAGGCAACTTTGTGATATATTTGATCGCAATATTTGATTTGATTTTGATTTTATTCTCACTATCTCGTTTCATGTTATCTTTAATTCTAAGGAGTCCTATCTATTTAAAGGACGTCCGATCTATGTAATCGATACGATTCATTCTATCAAATTTCAGTCTATCCTTTGGAAGCGCTTCCTTGTGTCAATTATTAAAAAAAAGTCTTACACCTATTGTAATCGTGCCAATTCGTTCTAAATCCCCTTTTTTTTGCTAATTGAGTTGTAAACATTTTGCATTTGTGTCAATTCATTCCATCCGACTAATTTTGACCAGAAATTACCTGGCATGGATATCGGCCGTACTCACATCAACCATGGTACATGGCATAACCAACGCCGACTTGGACAGTTCCTAATAATAATTTGATATTTTTACCTTTTTTTCTCTTTTTTTTCTTCCCTTTTTTCTCTATATGGTCGTTGGACCTCGGCAACCACCAAAGACAAGGGCCGACAAGGTCACCTCGCTGCCGGGCGCGGGGTGAGCTCCTAGCGAGGACGACCTCGCCCAGCGAAGGCGAGATCAAACCCACCAACCCTTACCTCTAGCCGATCGCCGAGGTCCGGTGACCAATTAGAGGAAGAAGGGAAGAAAAAAAAAAAAAAGAAAACAAAAGAAAAAAAAAAAGGAAAAAGAAAATAACAAATATAGCACCCCTACTCCGATTTCTACCGGTAGACCCATGACGCCCAGGCCGTCACATCTAATTGTTCTCATTTGTGACGAGATTATTTTCATGCAACGGAAGCTTCAATTACATATTGAGTGGTAATGGCAGGCAAATACTCAAGGAATACCCATAAAAAAACAAACCATATTCGATATTTACATCATGGGTTCAGTTGACCACATTAGCAGTTTAGATTACTATGCACATAGAGATGATAACCTCGGCCCACCTAGCCCAACTATATACAAATCCTCGTCTCTCCTACTCGATCATATGACATAGTGCCGCAACCCAGCTCCAGTCATGCGAATATCCAAAAGAAACATGCTCGACCATAAAACAACAATACCACAAGTGTAAGAAATCTTAGCGAGAAAATTCAATCCGTCTAATGCTCGCTTGTTTCAAAGTACTACTCGAATTAATACTAAAAAGGTATTAGGGTTGTAGGTCAAGAAACTCAGATCATAAACCACATATAAACTCGTATGTAATATGTATGTGCAATATGCTCAATGAATGTACTCCCAATTTTAGTGCTCTTTACCACCAATCCTAAATCGATTTCGATTCGCAATATCGTTTCCTTTGCCTGGCTTAACTGCCAACCTCCATAGCAACTCCCCACCATGGATTCCTCACTCCGAGGCTTCGCTTTATTGCGTGGTCCACCTGGCACCACTTACCAGGGCATCCCGTCACCATCGGGGAAAAGTTGAGCTCATTCTCGTGGCCTCCGCTCCACCCCATGTCGATTCGTCGCAAATGATGCAAATGCCAAAAATGCCATAATGCGAAAAATACAACATGTTCATGGTGCCACCAAACCACGCAACCATACTAATTATACTTTTAATTTCTCATGGCCGCTTATCTCGATTTAGCTATGCATAAAGATACTGAACTACTACTCCACAATAATAAAAACACAGTTTGTACTGCGAGGAATAGGGTCGCGGCCGAGATACACATACATCACATTCCTCCACATCTTAGCAATAATGGTAAAAGAACTAAAGTTCACTCATGTCACTCGAACATCCGACCGGTTGGGAAACCTTTACGGTATTTCACTTACCCTTTCGCCTCTAAAGTTATCGGATCAATCAACAAATTGCGACACCAACTACCAATTAGCCGCCCACACTCGACTCCCGATTGAATATATTTTGATCACCTAGTTATATACGCAAAATAACTCAACTTATGGCCTACCAAATGTTGGAGCTATGGCAATGTAAATGACAAGGCTTCTGCCGATCCTATCTTACTAATCCGGCTCTACTCCATAGCCGGCGTGTCCATATATTTTTGTTTTCCAACTCCCTCTTGGTTCAAGGACGCTCGTCTAATTCGGTTCACTATATAATCCGCGAGATAATAACAACTACGCCTTTGGTCCCATGTGTTCTACGCAACCTGACTATTATACGGTTCATCCTTGACAACCTATTCATAACCCATATAATCTTCCGTTTGTTTCGCGAAAAATACGACTTTTCCTAAAAATATATTCCGGAAAATTTTTCAGGAAAATGATTTCTTTTTCCGATGTTTGGCAAAAACTTGAAAAAGTTCTGTAAAAATATTTTCCGCCGTTTGGTAAGAAAATTTTGTTTTATTTTTTTTTTTCAAAATGACTCAGAAGATACTTTTCCCTCTCAACGCGTTTTTAGAGATGAGAGTGAAACTCGAAGGAGATAGGCGTTGTGCATAATATAATCGTCGCATTGAGTAATAGGAATTTTGATTTCGGAGCACACGCAAGCACGCCACACTGCAAAGGAAGCGTGAGGCGATGATGGTCGCGTCTCCGACCCGCAATGTTGCCGGCGTTCACCGGGAAGTAGGTGGCCTCGTCGGCGGAGGTCTCGCAACGTCTCCTAAAGGAATCTCGGAACTTGGCGACGAGTGCCTCATCCGCCCGACGTCAACGTCAATTACGTCATAAAATCCCACTCTCAACACGCTTCAATTTGTTTTTTCCTTAATTTTTTTGTAAAATTTCTCTACACGAACTCCACAAAATATGGTGTAACAACAAGAAGACGACAATACCAAAACTGGGAAAAAATGATGATAAAGACATCCTCACCATAATCGTGAAGCGTTCACGTTCCTGGGACTGGGATCTCGAAGTGCTAGAGCCTCCCACGCCCTCCACCTTGTACTTCACACAATGAACTCCTCCGCGTATGCCCTCTTCCCGCCCCGGTTCACGTCATGTTTGAACACGTGCATCACCCCCTCCCCCACCCGCCCCCTCGCCATCCCGTGAATATCGCCCCCATCCTCCTCCGCGCCTTCGTGGCGAGTCCGCCGCCGAGGTCCGTGTGGAGCACGAGGCTAGCGACGCGGCCTCCTTTGATCAATTTTGTGGTGAAATTATTTCCAATCGAGGGAGAAGAAGAAGGAATATTAAAAAACAAATTTAAAAAGACAAAAAAAACCATATTTAAAATATATAAATAAAAAAAAAAAAACAAAAAAAAAAATGGCATGTATAAATTGATAAATATTTTTTTAAAATAATTTTGTAAATATTTTTTTAAAAAAATTAAATTGAAAGAAAACCCCCTCAAATGGGTGTTCATTCACAAATTACACCAGCTATTCTCTAATTTGAGCTGGCGGATCACACGAGGAAGAGGCAGAAGATGATGGCTTATTCCCTTCCCTTCCCCGTGCGAGCAATCATCAAACTTGGATGTAGGTGAGAAGCTAGCTGGCCAAGTGTACCGTTGCCCCTCGTACCTTATCCTGATTAAAGCCATGCGGACCACTTCATGCACGGCTACTCCACGCCCACCGCCTCCTCCACTAAAAAATTTTCAAGCGAGACTATCCCTATTAAACACATATATGATACCCGTACAACATATGCTCGGGAGCTTAATTCCATAAATCTTCAGCCCTTGGATATTGCGAGATTATAGGACCATCATTCGATGAATTGGGGTTGTTCGCAATTGGCCGCACCCTGTGCAACTTGTTGCGAATGCGTTTCGCAATATACCTAAAATGATCTTCACGTAGGGTGAGAGATTGTCAGTCCCACTAATATGAGGTCCCAAAGTCACTATACGATACTATGTTCTGTAGTGGACTCGTTATTGATGAGAGAGTTTCTGTCTCAGTTACAATTCTTTTCTGAAAAAGAATTGAGTACTCCAGGCGAAATGTTCTAACTTGGGGAGCTGGTTTTTTCGGGATGCTACGAATAAATAAGTAATTTAAATAATATTAAAGTGTTATTAAAGAAATGTTCACGTCGGCGCCAACGTGATACATAGTGAGCACGTTGTTTGTACGGCCGATGTACGTGTTAGTGATTTCTCCTCAAAATTTGCCGGATGGACTCAACATCACCATCAACATCAACAAGACATTTATCTCAAAATTTATCGGATGGGCTGAATTGTCAAAAAAAAAAAAAAAAATTAGAACTCAATTGATCAAAAAAAAAATTTAAGACTGAATTGACACAATTGAAATTAGGTTTAGATTTTTTTTTTTTTTTTTTTTGCAATTTTTTCCATGTAAGCCTCTCCGCAGAAAACCCGTTCTTCAAGCAAACCTCATGAACAACCACATTTTCTCCGAACGCTTCCACAAGGTTTAAAACACAAGCAACAGTCCTACCGAGAATTCCTGATGGTAATTTGAGATCCCTACAATTGTCGTGCAGGCAATCTAATTCGGAAGCGTGCGCAATGAAGGGGAAGTTCATTAGATGGAGCTCGAAATCCATAGAAAAATAGGAAAAACAAGGAGATCTCACAGACTTCCTGGATTCCACCGCGCTCGGGAGCTCTGAAAATAAACGATGACGGCGCGTTCGAGGAGGGAGAAGCTGATGGCTGCGGCAGCGTGGGTTTGCAGAGACTCCTCTGGGCTGCTAATTGAAAGAGCAGCGAGGTCTGTGAATGTCCGTCCTCCCCTTCGTGCCGAAACCCTAGCTCTGTTGGGTGCTTTGAAGTGGTTGAACTCACGTGGGTTTGCGGAGACAGCCGTTGAAGAGACGGATTTGGAGTACAATATATCTGTTCAGTCAAAATGCTTCAAGGCACAGATCTAGTGTCATGGGAAGTACGAGCCTTGTTCAGAGAGTGCAAAGACCTGTTTTTAAGAGCAAAAAGGCCTACGACTTGTCTCGTTGTGCACGGACTCAAAACAAAATTGCCGATTGGGTTGTTAAAGCCCAATTTCGTAGAACCCTCCCACTTGATTGGGTTTTTAACCCGCCACAAGCCCTTTGGGATTTATTATGCTCATATCTGATGTACTTATCATCGTTATAATATGAATGAAATGACTCTTTCGACAAAAAAAAAAAAATTCTAATTCGGAAAACGATTGAAGTTTGATCTGATAATGGAATTGTCTTCTTCTTCTTCTTTTTTTAACTTTCTTTTTTACCATTTTGCTACTCGATCGAAGGAGAAAAGAAAATAGATATATAACTAAACTTGCTTCACCTAAGTGTCGAGGACACATAACAATGGCCAATACAGGAAAACAATTCATCTATTTCTTGAATAAGCCGCCTCTTATTGAACCTAGGGATCAAGCTATTAGGACAACCAATTTCTCCAATCTCCCTTCCCCAATAAAGAAGTGACATTACCAATCAACACATTAACCTTAACACATTTACCTTATGTACTAGGACTATTGCGTGCGCTAGGCCCTCAACTTCCGGTCGCTGAACCGGAGCTTCTCTTCCCTCGACCTCCGGCCCTCGGTCTTCAGCATCTCGAGCAGGAAGTCGCCCCACGTGTCGATCGGCCCCGGCAGGCACCAGTGCACGCAGTCGTTGTACAGCGTCACGTTCTCGTGGGCCCAGTGCCCGTACCTGCTCGGGTGGCCG
Source organism: Rhodamnia rubescens (assembly GCA_021437795.1). Classification (NCBI taxonomy): domain Eukaryota; kingdom Viridiplantae; phylum Streptophyta; class Magnoliopsida; order Myrtales; family Myrtaceae; genus Rhodamnia; species Rhodamnia rubescens. Next base: position 1,280,591 of record JAILYA010000046.1, read on the forward strand.
TCAGGCCGCAGCAGCATCGCCTGTGTCGTGTCGAGCAGCCGGTACTTGAGCCCCTTCTCCCTCGCTTCCTGCTCGGCCTTCCGGAACTCCTCCACTTGGATCATGTACAGCTCCAGGTTCTCGTCGGCGAGTGTGGTCTCGTTGCTCCGGGACGGTCTCGTCTGCAGGCAATTACCGCCCTTGTTCCAAATCCCACCTTCAAAGTGAGAAGGTGCGAAGGTCCTCAGGTAGGTGATGCCCTTGTAGTTCTTGAGCCCGTTAATGGCCTTGAATGCCGTCCTGAACGCCTTCCTATAGCCGTAGAATTTGGTCAAGTCCGGGACGTTCTCTAGCAAGCAAAAATGGCACCCCACAATTTTGCTGTTCTCGTAGAAGACCAGTGACCGGTAGAACCAGTGTCCGGCAGAGATGATCAGGTAATCGAACTCCCCGGCCTCGGACGTCCACTTGTCGTCGGCCTCGTCGAGGTGCAGGCTGAAGAGGCCGGTCTTGCTCGGCCCGTTCGGGTCCGATTCCGTGGACTTGACCAGGTGGGGCGTCCAAAAGTTGGCGAGCGTGAAGTTGTAGGTCAAGTACCTCCAGCGCATGTAGTTCTCGTCCGGCGTGTGCGAGACATCGATCGGATATTCCACCTGCCATCATCGTCAGAAAAATGGTACGACTTATGGAAAAACTTCTTCAAGCAACAATACGACATCGTTTCACTTCTGGCGCATAAGAAAATTCAATCTCTTTTAAGAACCAAAAATTAAGAAAGAGGAACTTGAAATTTAAAAAAAATAATAAAAATTGGAGCGCTAATCTGTGGGGCTGAATAGAGGGTGCGCCGCCACCCCCTTCACTCAAGCAAGGGCCGCATAGCTCGTGCCGACTAGGCGAGGGCAAGCACCCTCGCTAGCACGGTGCCACCACCGAGCGAGGGCAAGCAGGCCCACTCGCCCCTGCTCACCGTGACGGCTGTAACCCTCGCCAGGACGTCCACACCATCCTCGCTAGCCAACCGTCGCCCAAACATGGCCCTCACCGCGAGCAAGTGAGAGGGGTTGCTTGCCCCTCTTCGGTGAGGGCTGCGAACCTCTTCAGTGGCCTAGCAAGGGCCAGAAACTCTCATCCCGACCTTTGGAACGGCTTACACGCCGCACCTGTGCAGTTCCCAATTGACGAAATGTCGATATGGCAGTTACTTGGTGCCACATCAGCACCACGTGTCTAAAACAAGAAAAAGTTCATAAAAAATTTTCACCTGGATCCTAGACTTTCTCTCTTCATTTGAAACTAACGTCGATAACGGAATCAATCATGCGACGAATTTAAACAAATTTTAGAACTTAAATGATCTAAAAAAAAGGCTTAGAATTAAAGTGACGAATCCACATAAAATTTAGGGCTTTCGCCGTCATTGTCCAATTCAAAATAAAAAGATGAAGTCGATCAGAAATTATTCCGAAGGGACAAGGACAATAAGATTTGGTGAAATCACGATATACGAGATTTATCTTTGTCTAATGGACGGTCGATAAATTAAATGTCATTGGCCCCTCTAGTGGCATCAATCGCACCATGGAACATGTGTGTGCATGTGAGCCTTACGTGCTTCTCGGCTTCTTCTGCTGGTATTATTTCATCTGTGTTTTCCGTTTCTAGCAACCTTTTTTCTTGCACAACATTATCATAAAAGCAACAAGGAAAAAATATTAAAATAGGACAAGCAATTAGAATATGTACATGTTCACAAGGAATAAGAGATAATTAATACTTAATAGCGCATCATCGTGGGGTTACAGTCTTTGGGTTAAATATTACTTCAAATAGTGGCATGCCGACACACAAATGCAAGATGTAGTACTTTGAAATCGAAATATTTATCTGGATCCGAATCTAAATTGACCGATGTTCCCTACTTTAAAACATCAAAGTCTTTGGAAAGTTATTAATTCAGAGAGTGAGGACGTCCGAAAGTTTAAAAAAAAATAAAAAAAAAGGGAAATACTTCTCGACAATATTATCGAGACGGTATAATCTTAACCGTAGATCTATACATCATCACCACATATTTTTTCATAAAATATTTATTGATTGGGAGATCGTGTGATCAAAAAGAATTGGCAATCTTATCGGACTATCGCGCTAGTGAACTTTCTAAATAAAATATACTCATGATTGTTATGCTGTCCTCACTCTTCCGGTTGGATTGGACGAATCAATCAAAGGGTCGAAGCCTTTCAAAACTGTTCGATCCGAGAATATAAAATTGTGGTCACCAGCAAATGGCCTTAATTAATATGCCAAAAATAACAAATCTTGACCATCGCTAGCGTTATTAGTTGGCTACACGCTATCTTTCTCCTATTTTCTAGTATGTCTTACTATTCTTTAAGAAAGAGAAATCTCAATGTGACCCATTAATCAGACAATTATATGCATACATACATATATGTATGTATGTATGTATGAGTGTGTGTTTTGGGAGCCCATTAAATCAGATTTGACGTTTCAACAAATTAGGTAAAATATGTACTATAGTTGTGCATCTAAAAAAGGGTGGTAAAAGAGGGAAAACAAAAACATCTTGAAACATCAAGTGGATACTCGATACAAATTAAGCCGAGCTAAACCGTTAAATTTGATGGATCTCAAACTAAATTTGACGGAATTGATCGGACTCTTAGGGTTCGTACATGGACTAGAGGCGCTTGTACTGTAACTTGCGTCTCTACCCTACTTTAAATCGAAGACACAAACTTTGATCTGCTAATGGAAAGTCATGCATGCTTGAATTGATGGCAAAATTGATTGACTAGGCCATCTATGATGAGGCTGCTTGAGTTGATGTCTATGTAATCTATTGCCACATATGATGATGATGATGATAAGTGGCAAGTGCTCACCATTTACGGCTACTAAGTGACCAAGTTTACTTGCACCTTAAGAGGCTTCAGCGGCAAGCATGTCTAGCCAAATCTATGGAATTAGGGCAATTTCCCTTTGCTCCTCTATCAATTGATGGGTCATAGCAATGGCAGGCCAAGATTTAGAAAGCAAGAAAAGGAGGAAAATGACAAATTGTCGAGGCTCTCATTGTGATGCTGTCCTCCCCATTTTCAAACCAATTTTGAAAAATAAGATGATTTTTTTTTAATTAACATTTAAACCTATTAAAGAAGAAGCCATCAATGAATGGTTTCGAGGTATTCCAATGCCATGTTATCTTCACCTGCTACATCTACCTAAACCTTGGAAAACACAATATTTCTCCATTGGTTTTGGTCAACAAACCAATTACATTATTGGGATGGATTAGTTCAGAAAAAAAAAAAAAACTCTCAGAAGATGTGAGGACAACTATGTCTGAGGAAACTCCACACCTAAAGTCAAACATCTAGCTCCAGAGTCTAGATCACATGATCGTAGTGTTCCTCAAATTGAGAGATCTTTTAACTCGAGCAAAGACATGCAAACTTGTCGTAGCTAACGCTTGTAAAATTACCAAACGCGATGACGTGATAAATACTTTCAGCTTGACTCGAGTTACTCGAGTGAATAACACAAGATCTAATCTCGAAACATGCTTGGTTGGTGGCCACTGTGTATTCTTTCTGGCCATTAACTATCTAAGTTTAGTAAGCTATTGAAGTCCAAGCTAATTCCATTTTCCGGATTCTCACACGTCGTTAATCGTGAACACTGACGGTCTAACATGCTATTCTTCTTAAACAGATCGGGACCTTAGTAAAATAAAATAAAATAATAATTTATGCTGTACATTCGTGTCCTAAGCCACATGGCTGGTGGAAAAAAGATTACTTTCAATCGGGCCACGTGATGTGTAGCATCAAACTTCTAAACACACGTTACGCCTCTCTAGGATGCTTAATAGGACAGATGACCAAAATGTCAGTCCAGAAAGAGCCAGATCAATTGCATCAAAAAAAAAATATTGAACTACATAATAAGGAATTTACTTAATTTTTCATGTTCATCATTTTTTGGTCACGGGCATTTTTATAGTAGGGAATAGTTGGATTTCCATATTAAAATCTGCCCATGTGAACCAGTGAAAAACCATTCATAGTTAAGTAGAAGAAGAAGAAGAAGTAATAGACCTAATGCAACTCCTGTAACGAAAGTAGCAAGTACCGAGAGAGATGCACTTCAATGGGGGTGAAGAAGAAACCAAGAAAACCAAGGCTCGGCTAGTGAAACTGAGTACGCTACGTACCCTAGAAAGGAGGCAGATCATGGACTGCATTTGGTTCCTGGCCACGGAGTCGCCCACGAAGGCCATGGACTTGCCCCTCACCAACTCCAGGAACTGCGCCGGGTTGAAGACGGGGAGCTCGCAGCCGTCGGGCTTCCACCGCCACTTCATGAACCCGTCGTCGGGCCGCCCGTACTTCATGCAGTTCTGGTGCTCGTGGATCGCCCAGCAGGTCTTGTTCGTGTAGTACGGCGCCCTCGGGTTCGGCACCCACTCCCCCGTGAATATATCGCAGGTCTCCGCCGCTCTCCGGTCGGCGGCGGGGTCATCTTCTTCGTGGGCAGCGACGACTGCATCATCCGAGGAGGAGGAGGAGGAGGAGGAGGAGGAGGAGGAGGAGGAGGAGGAGGAGGAGGAGGTTCTTGAGGAGAGGAGGAGGGGCTGAGAGAGGAAAGGGTTGTAGAGGGAGATGATGATAAGGAGGGCAAAGAGGATGGAGACGAGGAGGACTATCTTTGGGGTGCTTCTGTGGTGGTGCGACTGCGTCTCTCCTTTCATTTTTGCTGTGAATAGAGAGAGAGAGAGAGAGAGAGAGAGAGAGAGAGAGGCGTAGAGATGGGGGAACTAAATGAGCATAGGGATGAATGATTATGACCACATTGGAGTGATTTTGATAAACGAGGTGGTGATAATTTATTAGGGTTTCGACAGACAGGCCGACCAAAGAAAATATAGTAAAATGGAAATGATGAGAGTTAATACAATAATTTGTACACATACTTCCAAGTTGTAGCTCTGCTTACTGGCCCTCTATAATTAAATGGCACCATATGCACATATATAATCTATAGTTTAACTCACTGATTGATGGGATACCGATCTTGAATCCAATTATACATTGGTGGGTACTTGTAATGTCTTATCAGAAAAGAACAAGGAAAAAAAAAAACAGCACCACATGTCCTTGAATCTACTCCTTTTCAAATCACTAATGATGTGAGGTTGTACATTAGACGATGGTAAATTGGTGAGGACAAGGAAAATTGTGTCCAAACATGGCGCCATTACTACCTAAAAAGGTTACCAATGATTGATGAAAGTTTGAAAGCTGCTCCTGTTTGAAATAATCCCAAACTAACACTTTCCTAAAAATGATCGTTTGTATATCACTTACAATAATTAATCAATAAAAAATGTTATCATCGTCGATAATAATTTATGTCTAAATATTTTGACGGATAATGAAAACATTTTTCTTTTATTCAATTTTCGAAAAGATATAAGTGGTTATTTTCAGAAAAATAATTTTCAAAGAATTCATTTTTCTCGGAAGGGACGTTAAGTATAAGTAAGTATAACTTCAATAAATTTGATATGGTCGGTTGGATGAATCAAGGGCAAAAGAGCTCACCACAAAAAAAAAAAAGGCAACAAATCAGCTTAGACTAGTTAGTACAGCTGGGAAGAGTTGTTTTTGTCTTGAAGTTGACTAATGACTCGGTCCGAAGATAACGTGCATATGAGCAGTTGAAAAGCCCGCGAGCCATATAATTCCTGGCTTCGAGAGGAGCCTCGCACCAACTAAAGGGTGCTCCCTTCACATCAAAATAAATTTAGTTAGGTTAAGGAAAAATTAAATACAATAGGATAAGATAGGACGTGCAATAAAAGCCCGAGTTTCCGCCGTCGGTACAAGTTTAAAGAGAAATCTCGAACCCGATATAATTCTCGACTAACCCGAGCCGGCAGGATTGTAATTTTTTTCGCGAGAACGGCTCTAATATATCGATAGAAGGTTCGGTTTTGTGCTGCGCGCGCAATGCGCACGCGTGTGTATGTACGTTTTGAAGATGCACGAAATGCATTGGAGTGAAATTGACAAGGGATTTTCCATGGCGCATCAACATGCCAACCACTAATCCCATTTCTTGGCATTAGCAAATCAGTCAAAGTTCCAGGCATGTCGTTTGAAATGAATGGCGACTAAAACATAAGAATCCCAAAGCTGCTGAACCTTTGGCTTTATTAATTTCGTGAAAAAAAATGAATGATTTAAAATATAATTTTTTTTAAATCGGTTGCTTGTTTCAATTGAAATAATTAGCCAATGAAAAATGCTTTCGTTAAATAACATTTCATGTCTAAATATTTTCGTGAACGATGAAATAATTTTAAATCGAATCTTTTACGTAAGTAATACAAACAAATATTTTTAGAAAAATATTTTTCAAAATCATTTATATTTCACAAAAAAAATAAAATAAAATAATCTTACCTTAATTTTGCATTGTGGGGCTTGGATTTATGAACGGGAGAAGACAAGTAGGCTTTTATGGTATTTAATGTCCTCCTCGGAAGGTTGGCCGATGATTGGTAGGATCGTCGCCAAAAATCTTCAATTTCCTCTTCAGGATGGTCCCCTTCGTCTACATGCGTGTTCGTCAACCTCGGCATTCTTCGCCATTAAGGTTGTGTACGAATTCAATCCTTTCGAGCCGATCATAGGCCGCTAAATAAGCACCGTCGATTCGTGATGCGATAGATGAAACTCTTTTGAATAACCTACAACACACAGCTTTACGAAGGACGAAGGAGCGTGTTCCAAAATGTCAAAAAAAAAAAAAGAAAACACTTGATAAGGATGTCGCGATTAGTTGTACTAACATTCTAAGATGCACATTTAAACCGAGCATGTTTTAAAGACACGGACGAATGAAACCCGAATTTAAAGAGCTCTCATCATTATTAACAAGTGCCCTCCTAATCACTTTTCCAACATGATCAATGATCAACAGGAACCATATCTATAGAGCCTAGTCGTGCGTTGGCATGTTTTATTTCATGTTTCCGTCGCTAAAAGTGTGAACCTTGGGCAACACAAAATTTAATCTTTGTTCCATGATAAATATGATGGGGGTTATACTGGCCCAACAAGAAAACTTGATGGGCCTTATTGGCACTTGAAGTTATTGGGCCTAGCCTTCACTTCTCTTACGGACATGTCCAAGTTTCGGTTCACATCCAATTGGAGCATGTGGAAGTCATTGATGATTGTCATCAATCACCAGCATGTGACCCTAGCTGAAAAAATCAAAATTTAGAAAAAAAAAAAAAAAAAAAAAAAAAAAAAAAAAAAAAAAAAAAAAAAAAAAAAAAAAAAAAAAAAAAAAAAAAAAAAAAAAAGGCCATTTTTTGAGATTAATATAATTATTTTAAATTTTTATTTGAAATAATATTTACTTTATATTTTTATTTGAGAAAACGGAGGTACTCCTTTTTTTTTTTTTCCCTAAATAATGCCACCACGACACAAAAGGCTTCCACTGAAGTCAGGAGGCTCATCTCTTTCTCTTCGCTCTCTCTCCGTCTTCTTATTGCTTCTCTGCGACGCTCAAAACACAAACCCCGTTCATCCCCTCTCTCTTTCTCTGTGAGTACCCAAGAAATGGCTCTGTTTCCTCACGTTAAAAATCTCTCCTCTTTCAATTCTTCTTGTTTCCAGATTTCTCGTCTGCCGTAATGTTTTCAAGCTCTGGTGTTCTTGACCCTCTCTTGGTTTTGAACAGGTTTAATCGGTGGCAAAAGAAATTTGGGAGATGGCGATGATGGGCATCGAGAGGCTGATGGGGAGCTTGAAGTCGAAGCTGAGGTCGCTGAAGATGAAGAAGCCCTTCTACGACAAGATCGAGAAGAGCGACAGCATGAGAGTCGAGATGAGAAGCCGCAAGGCCCGCAAGCTCATCGAGGAGACCCTCAAGATCGCCGACTCTCGCAAGACCAACAAAAGCTACGCCTTTTGATTCGTCCCTCCCAAACGATACGCTCTGTTTTTCATTGGTGGAGAACGTCCGTGGTTTCTCACAGTAAAGATTTCGAAAGGCGTGATTTTTCCGACTCAATTCGAGCTCCGCGACGAAGCAGGAAGCGATTTCTCTCGATTTTTTCCACTCGTCTCGAAATGGTGTAAAAAACAAAAAACTCATCAATCAGTAAGCTTTTCGCTCGATTACGAGGAAATGAACGGGAGAGACAACTTCGAGCGGGGCGCCCGCGGTTCGAGGGGTACGATGATAGGTGGAGCTGTTGGTCGTTGTCATTGTTCGCACAGAAATATAAAGATATGGTCAACATCAGGGAATTAGCAAAAAGAACGGGTCGGATTCAAAATCGCCCGGATTGGACCATTCGATTCGGTTTTATCGATCCGATTTCGAGCTCTAGAGGATGGAAATGCTTTTTAGATGGAATTAATTTTTGTTAAAGAAATTATTTAAACTCTTAATTATTATGTATATTTCTACACATTTAAAATGTGAATATATGTTTGGAGCACATGTAATCGATTTCAATAATGGCCTGAAAATCGAATCCGATCTCCGATTGCGGAGTGAGATTGGACCGAACCGGGAATCGATCCTCCTCGGTGAACATCTATTTTTATCGCAATTAATGCAGCAGCGGAGAAAGAGAACCTACAAAAGCTCCAACCTCTCTTACGTAAGCTGTGCAGAGCAAGCACGTAAAGTCTAGTCTCAAATCGTCCCGATCTTTATTTTTTTGTCTAAAAAAAAATCACAAACGTTAGGTCCAATCCCAAATCTTCCCTAAACTATTTTTGTTTAAAAGAAATTCTCAACTTTATGTCTAGTCACAAATCGCCCCCGCATTTTGTTTTGTCTAGAAAAAGATCGCCAACTTTCAATTTATTTGCAAATTTACCCCGATGATCTAGTCCCAACTTGACGTGGCATTTTCACGTCAATAACAAATCCACATCAAGCAAAGTAATGGGACAATATGTACGGATCAATGTGGCATTTCCACGTCAAAAACAAATCTACCCTAATAAAAGTTACTAAAAATTCTCCAAAATAAACCCGTTCTTGGATATGAAAAATCGATGACTACTAATAGTGATTTTTAGACAAGACCAAGGGGGTTAGATTTGAGATTATAATAAAAATTAATGATTTTTTTTTAAATTTTGGGGTAAATTTGGGACTTAACCTAAAGTTTGAGGTTTTTCTTAGATAAAAAGTTTGGAATTGGACTTAAAATTTGGAATTTATTTGGGAAATATGCCTTTGGGTTTTGTCCAAACTCGTGGAGAAATCTTTCTGAACCAGCACCGTCGAACAAAAGATGCTTGCAGAAACAAGATGCGCACGTTTCTCTATCATCCATGCTTTGTGGGGGTATTATCCTTCCACGTTCGACAAGCACAAACCTAGTAAGTTCTTCTGCATGCATCCATCTCCTCTTATCCTCCTCCACATAACAAAAAGCTGTAATTGACTTGGGATGAGCCGAGCTGCTTTTGCTGGACTTCCCTCATGGAAATTGCTTTCTATCAACGTACTCTTAAGGAGATATTTCACGACGCAATCATGTCACGTGACGACGACACGTAAAGAAAAAGAAGCCATTTTTAATCACCAAAAAAATAAAAAAATAATAATAATTTGCAAAATTTACACGCAATATCCATCAAAATAGATTTCGATTGGCACTTTGCCACCTTCGGTTCTCCAGCGACGACACGAGCTTGAGAAGAAAGAGAGGACAAAAGGGCGTGGGAGTAGATAGTGACGCGGCAAATTGGATGCACGCAATAAAGCACTGGTCACTTAAAGATGCACATGGCAAAACTTCCGCTTGAGAAATTAATTTATGACTAGAAGTTAATTTTTTTTTTTTTTTACTTCTGCTAGAAGCGAAGTTGATTTTTCTACCTTTACTCTACAATTTGATTTATCAGATAAATTCGTTTGCTAATTGCTGAAAATTTCTATTTCGAAATATTATTAACACAAAATCTTCTATAAAAAATTATTATTAGCGTCGGAAAAATTTCTACTTCAATTTCTTCAAAAATTAATTTGGTCAACGATTGGTAGTGGTTGCGGGTGGCGGCCGGCAAGGGTTTGCGGTGGGCGGCAAGAACCAATGGTCGGCAAGAGGCGACGGATGGCGGTGGTTAGCGATGAACGATGGCAAAGGCCGACGGCAAGCGAGAGATGGACGTGGACAAAAATGAGGGTGTAATGAAAAAGAGGTGAGGCGAAAAATACCTCTTGAGTTAAGAATCAATTTCTTTTAACTTATTAAATTAGGGGAAAAATGTTGACAAAAACATGAGAGAAAAATAACTTTAAAAGTAAAATTTTTTACCAAATGGATCTCTGCTTCAAAAATTACATTACTAAACAGATTTTTACTCCAAAAGCATTTTTGAAACAGAAATTTACTCTCAAAAGTGTTACTATGTGCACCCTTATTAATCAATGGTTGGAAAAGGCTCTGTCGTTAGAATTTCCTCATAAAGCAAAGTCCAAGTTGATCTTCCCATTTTCCACTCCTGTTGAACAGAGACGACAGGAACAGTGCAAAGCATGTGACGCACGAGCCATACTGCTTTTCCGGAGAATATTCTCAATAATACCGCAATCCATGCGGGGTCCTTCCAAGGACAACGTGACAAGGATCTCACGAGACAACATTGTTTGATATTGAAACTCCTAGTTTCAACAGATTGCGTTGGAAATTAGGGAGATTCAATCTTGATCCTGTTACGAGTAGATGGACTCTGCAGGATTCCTATGTCGTGATCAATTTTGTCGATCACAACATACGCGAATTGCGTCTATACAATCCTTTTGAATCTCACGAGCAAGAAAGGATGGACTTGGCAGTTTTTTCGGGAGGAGTTAGTGTTTATCACGAAAGAAGAAGCTTGGTCCGGACTGTTATCATTCCTTTTTTGCGTAGTCTAGGTCAAGCTTCTGGACAATGGGACCTAACGTGCTGAGGGAAGGAACTTTTCTTCTTTCAGAGCAAGAATCTATCGTGGATTTAGCAAAGGGATCTATCACTAGAGCTGGTCAAGTCCCAAAAAAGATGAAAACATGAAACCATGAGTTTCACAAAGAGACCTGATTGAACAGATTAATTGATGGAAAAATAGAACATGCACGGTTAGTGTGAAGGAAATTACATACAAGCAGCCTTATCCGCCTTTCATTCAAGGATAATAACTACCAATTCTTTTGAACCAATGACGCATAAAGCCGCCAGAGTAACATACTGTTTTTACCACGCCAATGGACTGGAACCTCATAAAATGATTGCATGCTGGTGTATCAACACAATTCCTATGGATAAACCTGATAGCAAACTATCAAAGTGCCCAAAACTTTGCTCATGGTATTGAGATGATCAGTAAGAGTAGCTATCTCGACAGAACTAGTACAAATCACAAACTAGCCATCCCAGGGAAGGTACTTCAATTGAAAGTGGGCACAAGCGAATTGGCTTGTGGTTTTCAGATAACTATCAAAAATAGTCAATCAAACATTTCAATTTGACAAAATACATACTAGCGGGGAAGATGGAAAAGCATCTGGAGATCCTTGCAGTGAACGCATGTCCACGGCAGCAAAGGGGGATCCAAGCAGTAGGAATGGATGCAACGGGTATGGCACAGGTGGCAACTGATGAGAAGATCCTCCGGTTCACGAGAGTGACATTCACTACAAACTTGCGCCCCGAATGACTGTGGCACGGATTAGGAAAGTTGGATGTGCAATCAACATCTAGAAAAGTCCAATGAGAGCATATTGATCTCTCCCAACAGCAAATTGAGAAGTATTCAAATGATAAGCAAAAGAACTACCAGCTTTCTCTGGTTGGTGATTTCAGACAAGCAGAATTTCAAATTTCAGTACTAAATTTAAGCCAGTGTCCCACAAATGCTAGGCTGAAAAGCACTTGTGGTAATCGATCTTAACGACTCCTAATTCCAGTAATTTATCCATGAAAACTTCCATTTTTATTTCTTTACCTTTATCTTTTATCTTCCGTCAAATGATGTCTTGTTGCACCATCATGATTTGAGTCTCAGGATCTGAATTGTGATGTTTTTAGTTTGTCTGAAAGGAAAGGAAATGGAAACAGATGCATCTTTATTTCCTTCTCCTTCTATCTAGGTCATCAAAGTCTAGCATGCCCTTGGACAAAGGTAGAGGCAAACCGAGGGCCTGCATGACAACCATTCCGATCCAAAAAAGTGATTCGATTAAAATGATTTTTTCCGATTCTGTTTCTCGGATGAATTTTAGAGAATCAAAACGTATTTGGTAACTACCCAAAATTTCTATTCCCGAAACATAAACGCGTTTGATAACCGCACAAAATTTATGTTCCCGAAAACAATTGCTCTTTCTAATTTTTGTCATTTAAGTCAAATAACTTCATCCTACATTTCGAATTAATGAAAGATTAATTCATATTGATTCTCTTATATAACATATTACATATTGAAATGTAAAAATATATATCAAGAATCTTCACGAGTCATTTTCGCTATTTATTATGGGGTTTCATCGAACTCTTTTAAACGAGCGGACAACCGATACAAGCAACACCTTCGTTTCGCAAGGAAAATGCACCGCAATGCCCTAAATTATGTGCGTTTTTGGTTCTAGGAAATCAAATCTCAATCTTAATTCATCGAAAACTTAAGAATGAGAGCTTCCTAAGTGCTCACGATGGTTATTTTTTTATTTTTCCAAAAAATTTAAAACTAGACTAAGTCTAAAGTATATAAACCTAGACAAATCACAACCAATGAAACCAAGTGTGCAGCCAAGGAATCACGGAATTGATAAATCACATCATAAAACTCTAATGAAACCCTAAGGTCTTAGAGAAATATGATTCGAGTTTAATTGTAAAGGTGTTTATAATTTTTTTCTAAAAAAAGAACAAAATCTATTAAATCTAGGGGATCTAGGCCTAGATTTATGAAAATGAGATCAAACTAGCCTAATCTATCCTTCTTCTATTTTTAGGGATTTTTTGAATTTTTTTATAATTTTTCCAATTTTTTATTTTTTATGTAATATTTTATTATCTTATATATTTTTAATTGAAAATGAGACCTTATTCTATTTTAGGTCGAGGAAAAATTGAGAGAAATGAAAAGGAAAAATGAGAGATGTGGAACTTCATTTTGTTTGTTGATTCTCAAAAGTGATTCTTTTTTCCGTAAAACAACTTTTTTTTTGTTTTTGTTTTTGGTCCAAAACTATTTCCGGGAACATAATCAAAATCAAAATCAAAATCATTTTATTTACCAAACAGAATTTTCATCTTTTTTTGTTCTAGAAAACAGAATCGGAGAACCGGAATGGTTACCATGCAGTCCCTAGGGCACCGAAAGGTGCTCTACCATTTTAGAGAAACTCCGGCACCTCAACTTAGCATCAGCAAATGATATTAAACAACATTTCCAAAGTTCAACTGCATAATGTTCTAAACTTCTATGCATGCAACAGTAGTGTGACCTGATTTATTCTCCCACATTAAACATCTACTGGAAAACTCATTCTCTAACCTCATATGCCCGATTACTAATAGATAAGCCTCGAAGTACTAGCACCCATCCTTCATATTTTCCTTTTTCTCCCACATTAAATGTCTATGGTAAAACTCATTCTCTAACCTCATATGCACGACTACTAATAGATAAGCCTCGAAGTATTAGCGCCCATCCTTCATATCTTTTTTTTCTTCTTCCTCTTGGAACAGCAAAAATAATTTCTGTGAAATGACCCCAAGGAATTGACGGTACTTACAGACCAAAAAATGTGAAACATGTACTTATCAAGGGGTGTTAGTAACTGTCAAATGAATATATGCAGAAACGGGACAAAACAACACAGTTAAGAAGTACCTCAGATCTGGAACTTGTTCTTTCTTGATCAGTCACAACATAGACTTCGCTAGTTGATTGGTCATGTGGAATGGTCTGGGAGTATACTTTTTGCTCTGAACCAGAAGAATCTTCCACCTTTGTGATGCTAACAAAACTCATCTTACACAGGGGACAAGTAGAAGTTTTTCTCCTTGAAGACTGCAAACAACAAATTCCCTGAGTTTTGATCACTTTCAACTCAAACCAAGGAGCATAGTGTTGGCAAAATAAGAGTCCAGAAAGTAGAATATGACACTTTGAAGATGCAACTTAAGCAGCTTAAGCTAATTCAAAACTTCCATCAGAAAAAAGGACAATGTGACCTGTTCCCGAAATAAGCACCAAATAGCTAGCTTTAGAAACTTTTATAAAAAGGTTCAGCTTCTTCTTCTGTCACTCCAATGTACAAAATTCAGCTTTGCAAGTGACATTTGACTAAAGTAACAAACAACCAGTTTAAGAGAGAGAGAAAATATGATCATTTGTACTTCAACAAATATTCAAAGATAGAAGGCCAGGTGTAATGCCGCACACTTCTGCCATATGGTTGCAAATGCATTCTATGAACTTCACAGGACGACATAGGAAAAATTATATCCAGTCAATGCAAGAGTATCCATTGACAGTACCGGGTGAAGAATACTAAAGAGGTATCGAAAACTAGATGGACCCGACATATATAACACTAGGTATAAAGACAGATATTCGAATGCTTTCTTTACTAATTAATCCAGAAGGAAAAGTTAAAGAAAAGTTCCACACTTGCCATGGGGATGCTAAGTATATATAAAGACATCTATATAAACGATCTAGGCTTGTGTTCGGATTTTCCCTGGGGCTGGTAAGGCAAAATGGGGCCACCCTAGCCCATTGAGTGCTCTTCCTCGGGCCAGCAACATGCCCATGTGCTATCACGAAGAATTTTGTCACACTGGCGAGTGTACAAGAACTGATGCAATTTTTAGGTCATTCACTATTTTGGAAAATGGACAAAAATGACACCAAAAGAACACATACCATATGGTCCGACCAATTCTGAATGCATGAATAACAAAATCTATGTCCACATGGTAGTATCCCTCTGGTTGAACTGTACTCCGTCCAACATATAACACACGATAACTCCACTGATGATGGCAAACTGTTAATATAATCAGTCTGGCCCACATCATTGATCTCAATACTTAACTTCTCTGAATTTGGTTCATCTTTTGAAACTCTTTCAAGGGTATCTGCTAAATCCTTCAGAAATAATTCCTCAGGAGAAGGCCGATGATCGTGATTCCAATCCTGAATCTCATCAACATCTTCAATAATGCCATTCATTGCTCCCTCATGCCCATAAGATCTATTTCTTGTCCCTCCTTTTCGGGTACCGACAAACTCACCATTCAAATGTTCAGATGGAGTTGTTATGTCCCTGTGTGTGTCATCAACTCCAACTACATAGCATTCCCGGTCAGAGTCTGAGGCAGTTAACTTCAAAGTCTCTCTTTTAGCATTCCTTTTCACCAAATTTCTGCCCCTTTTAGAAGATTCAGCCAAAGAAGAATCTCCATTGCCACTGAATAACTTCACTTCTCTTCTCCCAAAACATCTAGATGGACTAACATGTGACTCTTCATGTGGGGTAGTGATTCTTTTTCCTCTCAACAACCTTTTAGATGACCGATTCAACTCTGGACACTTCACAACATAGAGGAGGTAAAAGCTCATTAGTGGCAATCTGACTTCAGCAGAATAAACATCTATCATAAAATAAAGAAAGAGGTGAAAGAAAAACATGTGGAGAAAAACCGGTAAAACTAACTTCAAAACCTGGCCCATGAGACTAAGACAAAATTCATCTCATGCTGCTGAAATACTGCACCTTGTGAGTATAAAGTAGTTCAGAAGAGAAATCATTTCACTAGATGTACAAATTGTTGGATGGTAAATTTGATTCTGATGATTGGAAAACAAAACAAGCTGAAAAGGAGAAAAAGCTAAAAAGAGATTATGCTCAATTGCTTAACATAAGCTTTTTACACAAAAACAAAGCAAATCCAGGTAAACGCTGGCAGTGAGAAATTTGCAATTCAAAGTGACCATAATTATGTATTCGAGTTTTGAAACTCCAAAAGGAAATGTCATCTAGACTGAGTTCTACTATGCTATGCTGTCTTCTAGATCGACCTGTGTCTTGAGGGAGAGACTCTCAGCTTCTTTGTACAAAATATAAAGTGTCTCTGTCAGTTCAGTGAAACTTGATATCATAATTCTAACAACATGAAGTTTTACCGCTTGGTTTTTCCTAGTTGTATATTTCATGAGTGTGTCAATGGAAGTATTCAGAATGTCATACAGAGGATAGAACAAAAGTATGCAAACTCAGCGAGTCATGGAAACTACAATGGCAGGAAAAGATTAGTTTAATCTAAAATCATTACTTCCAAAGTATCTTAGCTACTACAGATAGCAATTAAGTTGTCGCAGAACATCATTTTCTCAACCAAGTGCAAAATTCATGAGCATCAGCATGTGCATCAGATTAGCCAAGTCTCGTATGAGCATAAATCATGGCACCTGCGTAACCCAGACAGATCAGGATTCTGTGTAGTAGCTATTAAGAATGGTTACTGCAAGAGCCTTTCGCAGTATATATAGAATACATTATACATATACAAGTCATTGACTAAGAGACTGAAAACTAAAGCATAATGCTAAACAGGAGCAGAAGAGACGAAATCATCATCCCCATTACATTCAATGAATGATACGAATCAATTTGACGAACCAGGAGCGGACAAAATGCAGCAATCAATGGCAGAGCCAAGTTATCCACACAACAGAACCACGGAAAAGTACATAAAAACTGCAGGACATGATGAATTTCAAGAAGCAAAAGACAAGATTCAAAATGGAGTCTGGTGGGCCATACCCCCTTCAACAAATGAGAGTCAATCCAAACATCAGTTCTGTTATCTTCAAAAGCTGAATCAGTTATTTGTCTCATTGATGAACTGGCAAAATTCGACCCATCAAAAAGTACTTTATGCTTCTTCACCATGATGTAGGGCTTAGGATTTATGGGGACTGGCAACAGCAATGGTCCCACTTCTTCCCCACTACGTAAAATTCGTCAGCATCAGCCCATTGTAATTTAACAACAAAAACATGATTAGCAAATAGCAAAGGTAACAATTTTTCCGAAACAATTTGGAGAAAACAATGACTTCTACAGACGATAAAACAAAGGTGCTAAGAACATTCATCTTGAGTCAGAAAAATAACGTAAATCAGCCAACATCATTTTCATCCCTAGTAACTGTCACATGAAAAGAAAAGAAAGAAAAGGAATAGATGGATGGCAGAGCCACTATGACTATTTGAGCAAACTTACAGAACTTCCTCTTTTCATAAACGTGGAGCAAAGTCAATCCAATAGCTCATGTTAAATGACATAGCTTCTATCGTGTACAAGCTTCTACATCATGCATAATAGTTGCTATGAGATATTAATTTTTCTGTCGGACTGTCATCATTGTGAGGTTCACAGACAAAAAAAAGGCATAGTTACATCTAGTGCATGCATTTTCCTTCAACCAGAGGCAATGCTAACCCACATCTAGAGCTATCTTAAGGAGAACTACGAAATTTTCATTTAAGGAGATCTCCTTGTTTGTAATGTTCAGAACACGACGCATCTAATGTCCACAACGGAGAGCAACAAGGAATTTTTTAGATTAATTGCCTGTGACAGGAAAGTTTTAACAGTAACATTCAGATCAATCTGATAATAAATCAAACACACAGAAAATTCTAGACTGTATCTCATATCCTCATGTCTACATCAGCTAAATCGACTATCATCCACACCTTTCCAATGTGTAGGGATGTTCTGGAACACGCTTTCCTTGCTTTATGCACTCTTCCACCCACCGATGATTGACTACATGCGTTTTAAACTTCCTGGCAAGATCATATTTTTGCCCTTCAAATCTTCTGCAAACCTGTTAATCCAGACCCAGAACAAACCATAAGACCAAATTGTAAGTCAGTCTACGACTCCATATCATGCTCTCGCAACCGGAATTCCACCGCATCCAGCCAGCCAGGCACCAAATGAGTGCGGATATTCAATTCCGAGATCGGGAACCAAAACTCACCAAATGCGTGGTCGAGCTCGACATGGCTCCAACGTAGCTAGCTCCAACTGAAGAAATCAGCTTAATAAGATCAAAGCGCTCCGAACCATGGTATCCACTGACTGAAGCCACAACAGATTCCATGCCTCGGACCGGACCAATAACTGAAACAACAAAGCAAGAAAACAAAACATCAAGGAAAATGCCATAAACAGACAAAACCATTCAGGAGCTTCACAACTGCCCTTCGGGCAGCATCTATCGACGAATGAATCCACTTACTCCACATATGCTACCGAATGGTGCAAAATCGAATCCAAAATCCAAATAATCTAGAAGAGGCAGTTCTCAGAATGAGAAAGCCCGACTGCAAACCCTAAAAGCAAAGCGATCAACAGCATGCTCGAAAAGAGAATTTCGATTGGGTGCTCGCGTGATTGCTATTGCACAAGCTAAGAACGAATCACCATGCGTGGGATCTGGAGGACCTTCGTGCGCCATGGAGACGAAGACGCTTTCCCGCGAAATCGAAAGTTCGAATTGTGAAGCGATGACTGTCTGACTACGGGCTCGGCCAGCCTGGGCGGATGCAAAAACCGGGTTAAAACAAACTCGCGGTTCGGATCTCAAACCGGGTCGGACAATGAGAGCAAGCCCATGGGATTTGTTCCCAGAGTCCGTTTGCTTCCCCCGACCTGGCGATTTGATGGACCGTACGTATGATAACACTTCTAACGTAAAAATTTGATAACGCAATTTCTAAAATAAAAATTCATTTAATTATATATTTTTTTTACTTCTAGAGCATTTGTTTTACTCTAAAAATGGACAGAAATAAAAAAAAAATTTTTACAAGTAATTTTTAAAATAGATAATTTTTAAAGCAGAAAAGTTGCCAAGCGTCCCTTACTTTATACCAAATTCTTTCGCTGCTAAATAGTGCTTATTTGGGTTAGAAAATACAGTCGTGCCTTATCATCAGGACTTAAGAGTTCTTATTAATATAGATTCTATTGATATTCGAGCAATGTTCGATTGCAAGATCATATGACCACCGGGGCTCTTCTTAGGACCCGACTCTTCACAGTAATGAAGCTCGGTTGGAGTTAGTTCTTCGTAGGAAAGAATAAAAACTCGAGACCTCTCGACCAGATCAATCAGAGCCCGCTAATGATGATTGCATGAACAGCAACCCAATTTGAAACCCAACATACATTGGATGCAATGTTCTCGAACGGCCTAACGATCTCTGTCATTAGCTTGTGAGGAAGAATGACTAAACTCCCAACCCTTGCGCGATGAAGGGCTCGGCTCAATCAACACTGCGAATCAATGAGAGAAGCTATCCTCTTCGCTTGTACAAACATCTATGAAGGAGCTCCAAAGAACGTGAGCGAAACAAAATCGGGGTCTTTGTATTTTCTTTTCCCCTTCAAATTGCGAGTCGGATCCGTGACAATGGTTTTTCACAAAAGAACCCCTCGTTCCATGTCCAGGAATACATCCTCCATCATGATGGGAACCAAATCGAATCTCTAAGTAGCGCGCCCATTTCATTGCCCTGATGCTCTAGGAAGGAGATCCACATTCCAGTCAAGAAGCTGGACAGATTTTTATCCTGCCACCGAGAATGCCGAACAAGCCCACCACCAGGTTGCAATGTTATGAGCCTATTTCCAAGCTGGGTTTCCACCTCGAGGTGGTGCATCAGAAGCACCCCCAGGGCGAGGTGGCGGGGTTGAGGATGCATGGGGCACATTGTTCGCCGGAGGGACGGGCCCGTGGTGCTGTCCAGCAGCACCTCTGGACTGTACATCATATGGTGGACCCTTGGATGCATCATAAGAAGGTCCACTCTGCACCTCATAACCCGGTGCCTTGTACACATTATTGTAATTTCCTCTCTGCATATCGAAACCAGCTCCTCTCTGTGCATCATAACCGAGGCCACCTTTCTGTGGATCATAAATGGGGCCTCGGTATGGATCATAACTGGGTACCCTGTGGGCGCCATAACCAGCTGCAGTTGCATCATAGTTGGGCCTTGGAGGAGCGGGCCTAGATGGAGCTCCAGGATATGCGGGAATTCCAGCGGGCAGAATGGGAGCAGTAGGAGGATTAACCCCAGCATTACCAGCCGCATTTGGAGGAGGAGGTCCGCCAGCCTGTGTACAAAGCAATAAGGGAAGCGAACCAATGCAGTCAATTCAAAAAAACAAGAATGTTGCAATCGAGAGAGATTTTGGTGGAGAAAATTAATGTATTTTACCTGAGGAACACCGTAACCATCTCCATGTGCAGTTTGTGCAGAAGAATTTCCAGTCACCTCACTACCAGCATTTACACTGGGGCCACCTTGTGGTCCTACTAAATTATGACCACATGTAAATATTTTACAAAACAATGGTAAAAGAAGTAATCGAGGTTGCCAAAGATGATACCAGCTCTTCCTTCAACATTAGATGCATTCGAAAGCTCAGCTCGTAGTTTTTCGACTTCAGTGGCCATGGTAACATAATTCTTCTCCATCACCTGAAGCTGCTGAAGGTGATCATCGAATAATCTCTTCTCGTAATCAAAAGTGATCCTGAAAAATCAAGACAAAAAGCGATGGTGAAAGGACCATTATGACCATTATGGATGAAGTGAATGAGCCAGAAATATTAGAAGATCAAGCCAAATCATAGATCACCACGAGAAAGAACGGTCAATTTCACCTTTCTCGGAAATGGTTTATCAAGAAAACGTTGTCCACGCAATCACAATGGGAGCTTACATGGGGAAATCATGAAAATAGGGGAAAATAGAACAATTTCGTAACAGAGCTATACCGAGTTTTCCGAACTAAAAATTCGAGTCCGCTTAAGAAAAAAATAGCTTTTTCTATTGCAGAATCTGTCAAATTAACAGTACCTCACTTGACCGCCTTCTATGTTTCAGCTTAAGGATGGACCACTAAAAAAGAGCAAACTCTCCAAGAAAAAGAAATTTGTAATCATATAAATTTGTCAGTCTATAAACTAAACTTTATCTAGAATTGCACATGTATGAACCTGAAAAACACCACCTGTAAGTACCTGCAATGATGGTACTCCTGCCTAAGGCCCTCAAGTTCAGACATCAGAGCAGGAAGCTGTTGCACATCAGCATGTGCCCTTTGAAGATCCTGAGTCAACTGTTGTACTTTAGCAAAAAGTTCCTGCCTTGCTACAATTAACTTCTGAGCATCAGCTCGAGCCTTCTGCAATTCCAACTTAAGAGGTTCTGCCGCTTGGATATCATCCTCCATCTTAGCAATCTTATCCATAAGGCTCCTCGTCTGCTGTTCTCTCTCAGACTTCACAGCTCCAACTTGAGCATGTAAAATCTGCAACTCATGTTGCGCAGCGGCAAGTTCCTGTCTCAATGCCCCATGTGTATTAGCAAGCCTCTGGTTCTCTGTAGCAAGTCTTTGCATCTCCACATGCTGTGCAGCAAGCTTTTGCTCCATAACTTCCGGTGGGGGAGGCAACATATCTATAGGAGAAAAGGAACCTGGTGGCCGACGTATTCCTGACACAAATGACTCAGTGTGCACCAAGCCAGGGCCTGGTATAGGACGTCTTAAATGAGGAGGTGGAATGCGGCTTTTGCTTTCCATTTTTTGATCAGATTGTTATGATTTCCTGTAAAGAAAATAGCACAGAGAAGATATAACAGGGGCACTTCATGAAAAAACGTGACTATGTAAATGAGAGAGCAATAATCCCCTCCAACTCTTATAAAATGCTTGGACATCTTAAGCAATAAATGAAAAAAAGATTGAAGAATACCTCACTTGAGGACCGACACAACACAATCCAAGCCAAGCGAAGCATCAAAAGATGGATGAATAGCAAGAAAGGAAACTTATGCATCCACAGAAACCACAGGAATGGAACGGGCACAGCAAGTATCAGATAATTTTTTTTCCTTTAATGGGCCCCCAAATTGCAGTAATAGGTTGGAAGTTCGAATATAGGTACAGTCAGAAAGCAACTGTAATTTGCAGCTGTCGCAGAAATTTCTGTTCGCTGGTTGTTCCAAGCAAAACTATCGATTGCTCTTACATGAAAAATCTGCTAACATATGCATACAACGCATTGGTTTGGAGAAAACTAAGTGTATATTATAGATTGTCAAACAGGGGTCACAGCATATAGAGCAGCTTAAAGTATCGATTTAACAACAAACTATCCATAGAATTTTAACTCTTGAAAGGCTAAAACCGATATTATAACTGTGGAGATTATTCATTAAACGGCTGTTTTGAACCCAAACCATACAAGTGATGTCAATGCTCAGGAAATGCATATGGATCCAGAGTTATGCATTTGCTTGAATATGCCAAACTTCAACTTTCCGTCCTAAGTAAAGCCCACAGTAGGGAAGAAAACAAACTTTCCGGACCTCTCTCCCAGTATTCATTCCTCAAGTAGCTCTAATTACAAATAGAAATTACACTGAAGCCTCAACACATCGAAAGCGAGCTTAAAATGACCAAACACCCACATGACAATAAATATAACCCTGTAACACCATTCTAAAAAGACTTCGCCACAGAAGATGCCATCTTGTAAGCACATACATGAACCCAATCCCAGTAAGAACATATTCCGCAAATCCCAATGTTCTATACCAATTACCCCCACCGACTCGCTACATCGCAACTTCCTCATAATTTCCAGAAATTCGATAGAATCATCACTATGACCAACCAGCGGGGACAACTGAATCGAGCAATTTTCGTTCGCGTGCGAAGAAGCGGAAATCAAAACAAAAGAAAAAATAATAAAAAGGGTAAAAGGAAGTTGCCCATTCGTCGTCTGTGCATTCTAATCAAAGAAGCGATGAACGAATTAAGACATCACCCGAAACAACCCGCCGAAACCGATAACCCACGCCGCATCAAAATCATATCCGAATTTCACGAGCTAAACATGATAAAGAAACAGGATTCTCGACCTCGATTATTAAGGTTTACAAGAGAAAAAGAGACACCTTGAAGGAAAGGAAGTCTCTTGGACTGAGGTGGAGGCAAACCACTGACGCTATTGCTAGGAAAACGAAATTGGAGAGGAAGAAGGGCCTTCTCTCTCCTCTCTCTTCGCTGGTAAAATTGCAGTTTTTATTACTACTCAAGCCCATTTAAAATCGACCCAAAAAAAAAAGCCCATTCAAAAGTCCGGTATTTCTTCTTTTTTTCTCGAAATTATAGGTACATTAAGAATAATTTTACAATACATATATATATATATGTTTGTTTGTTTCAGGGGGTCAAAAAAATATTTTCATCGTTCTCCGAAAAAATACGACTTAAATCCCAACACTTGGAGCTAAGGCGCAAGGATCCTAACGCCCGATGCTTGGGTCCTCAGGGGTCGGGCCCAAGTCCACAGAGGTTGGGCCTAAGTCCCCGTTGGTTGTGCCCATGTATCGGGCTCTTGTGCGCAAGTCACCAGCATCGGAGCCCGGGCCCATCTAGGCCAAGATTGAGTTCTCGGCACCCGTGCCCAAATTCCCACTTTGTTGGGCCCGAGAAACCTCGACTCTCGAGCTCGAGACCCCAACGCTTGCATCCAATGACCCTGGTGGTCGGGCCCGGTCCACCGAGGTCGGGGGCCGGGTCTGCGATGCCCGAGCTTGGGTCCTCGCCCCTCGGCACCCGAGCCCGGCGCCTTGGCAGCCGAGCCGAGGTCCCTCAAGGTCATGCCCATGACCTCAATGCCCATGCTCGGGTCATTAGCGACCGTGCCCGAGTATCGATAGAAAACTTATACATGCTAGTTGATAAAATGCAGGGTTCTAATAAAGGTTCTCTCCCATGTGTTCAGAGAGGCGAATTAGTGTGTTGATTCATAAACCAAGTTGGTACTGACCAACACTCCAACTCACTTACCCGGATTTTGGAGCGGACGGATTTTGATTAGAAAATTTGTGCAAATTAAAACTTCTAAGGGCGATTAGGAAAAATTACGCAAATAGTTGATTACACAAGCACGTGTCGCTCTTATATCGTGCCCGCCTCTTGAGGAAAATAAATGCGAGTTTTCCTTTTCAAACGACGCAAAATAATATCTTAAGGTATTGTCATTTTTACCTAAAAAAATAAGTTCTTGGAAAACAATTTCAGAAGACGTCGAAACTTTCATGAAATAAAACGGAGCATGAACACGATATACTCTACATATCGCATTGATATTTGTTTTTCCCCTTATGCATAACTCTAAAATCATTAGACACCGAATTAATTAACACTAGTTATGGATATTAAATCCTATCCACAACCACTTAAACGGCTTAATTAATCTTTAGAATGCACGTAATTTACTGCACTCACGTGGATGATGCTCCATTCAATGTTAGCTTGAGCCTTGAGCTAACCCAAAGCACAACTCTATACACTAGATAAAATTATGTGAACGTGGAATTTGTTCATATGAATGAACTTTTTATGCCCTTTGCTTGAATAGTGTACTAACTCCGATAGTATATGTGCATCATTTCCCAAAATCGTTCTCCTTTTTATCAATTGATAAATAAATTAGATTTTTTTTCCGTAAAATATTACTCTTCTTTTTGGCCAATTAAGATCTTATCTTGTTGACGGTACGAGGAGCGGGTATCTTTTAAGGTGTGTTTGTCTCGCTGAAAACTTCGTAATAAAGAAAAATGTTTTTCATAAAACTCATTTTCAAGGAAATTAGTTAGTTTTTATTTGTTAAGTAAGCGATTTAGAGACAGTGATTGCTTTCCTGCCATAAGAGGAACTCGTTTTCCGCTTTTCCTCTAATCTAAACTTTGTTATTTTTCATAAATCGATTAATTTTCCGTCATCCAAACACCAAAAAGTCGAAAAAGAATTTCCTTCAAATAAATAAACCCGCACTGTCCATTCATTTTCAAGTTAGAAAGCAAACTCAAAAAGTCTTTCTCGACTTCGGGTTATAGAAATTTTTTATGTGCTCTCGGAACTCGACTTTCTAATCACCTGGACATAATATAGTACATTAGAATTTGCAACACTTACTATAAGAGATATGAACACATATATCACAGTTAGAATTCTCTGAAAATATGTTCGAAAGATTTCTGCATAATAAGAAAAAGAAACTCACGGTATGAAACGTTTCCGAAACATCCAGTTACAAAGCATAATATCTCGAAAATCAAAGGGTGTTTCGAAGCTACAGGTTACAAACTACAACAAAGAAATAAGGTTGTCAGACGGCTTTTTAATGTTTTCAGTGAAAACTGTGTTGTGTTGGGAATGTAGTCCCAGCTTTATCCAAGCTGATAGAGGTGCCATTTCATGAGCATGTCGAGTGCTCGACCAAACTCCAAAACTAGGAACAAATTTGAAGAACACCCAAAACCATTAAGGACGTTTCTCACGGAGTCCGTCCGATGCTATCCTCAGATATTCAAAGGACAGCTGATATCATCTATCATGCTCGACAGCAGATGGATCTCGAGCATGTAATTTTGTCGCACAAAGCTTTCATGATCAAAATCATAGACCATATTCTCACAATCGTGGGGTAAGACTAACAGGAGATTTTAAGGCACTCAATAAGCTCATCCAAACAGCAGTTGGCACGCGATCGCAAGGTGAATTCCCAACTGCCAGCAATTATGTTTCCATCCTCAGATCATCTTCACAAGCCCATTTCCTCTCAAAGGCGCACATTTTCCCCCAGTGGAAAAGCCTGCTTATAAGACGAAAGGGGTCATCTTTCTCGCGGTCTGTTCCTCCAATACATGATACGAGAGTCCAAGGAACTCGGTGCGATGGCTTCTTTGTCTGTTCATGATTGATACAATAAAAGAGGATCACGACAGATTGCTGCAAGATGAAACAGCAGTTGCAAGACAAGTAAAGACGTCCCACTCTTACAGATGCGATCCAGGTCAAAGAAATTGTGGACATTAGTGGTTTTCTGATTTTTTTTTTTTGTTGGTAAAGGGTGTTTTTCTGATATTCATATACAAGGTTCTCAACAAAAGTGGTGAGAGATTATGTATGCCGAATTGAGGAGAGAATCCCATTTATGCTATGTACTAAATTACATCGAAGAAAAAAATGTACCTAAATGGACCGAAAGGCTACCCTTCTTCATCCGCTTAGAGTTTGATAACCCATGGGACCTTGAAGTCCATCTTCTCTTGTGTCATTCCTGCCCATCATGGATGGAATCCAAGGAAACAATTTTCCTAGCTCCTTGCTGATCGTTTTTGGCCTTAGTTGCTTATCATTGATACCATATTTAGCTCTTTCAATCGCTTCCATAATATCCTCCCTTAACACTGTTTCACCGCCTGCAAATTTCCAGAAATCACCATATATCCCTATTCACCATTTCAGCCTTCTTACTTCATGAGATGAGAGAAACCGCAATAGATAAAGAGAAAAACAGAGATTTCAAATAGGTAAAAGCAGTTTTCAATATGCCTGAGCCAAGTTACTAAACTTCCAAAGTCCCTTTTGCAGTTTTTGTTTGCAAAAAAATTTCAAGATGATTCTTCGTCTGGTCAAGCAATAGCATGAAAAAAATCTGTATAACAATTCTTTTGACGCACCTCTACGAGCAGCAAGCAGAGCCGCTTCATTCACAACATTTGCAAGATCAGCGCCCACAAATCCTGGGGTGAGAGAAGCAACTAGATCACAGATAAGCTCAACGTCTTCCTCAACAGGAACTCCTCTCAGATGTACACCCAAAATCCTTCTCCTTCCTTCCTCATCCGGCTCTCCCACAAGAACTTTTCTTGAGAAGCGACCGGGACGGCAGAGAGCCGGGTCCAATGCTTCAGGTCTGTTGGTTGCTGCAAGAACAATCACTTTTGTGTCTGACTCAAATCCATCCATTTCTGTCAGCAGCTACAGATATAGAATATATTTAGGATCCAGTTGACGCTAAGGAAGCAATAAAATGACATATACTTCTATATAGAATCCAATATTGGCAAAATGAAAATTCTACCATTCATTTGACCACTGGAAGAAATTTCATACTTAACAAGAGTAGCAGAAGGTCCACACTACAGATCTCTCGGAATTTTCCAAGGTATTGCATGACTAATCACCTCCACCAGTGTCCGACCAAAAAAAATAATAATAATAACCTCCACCAGTGTATGCATTGACCAAAGAAGTCAGCCCTCATATAACTGATGTGATGGAATTATAACGACCCTCAACTTCTATGGTGTTAATAGCAAATTAAGATATAATAATTCTGAAAGTTCCATAGCTAAATTACCTGGTTCAGTGTTTGGTCCCGCTCATCATTGAAGCTTCTACCACGCTTTCCCCCAACAGCGTCCAGTTCATCAATAAATATTATAGATGGGGAACATTTTCTCGCAGCAGTAAACAAGTCTCTGATGCGAGCAGCTCCTCTTCCAACAAACAACTCCACAAACTCACTGGCAGAAACAGTGAAAAAGGGTACTCCGGCTTCTCCCGCAACTGCACGGGCCAGCAGTGTCTTCCCAGTTCCAGGAGGACCCACCAGCAGCACCCCTCTAGGCAACTTAGCCCCTAGCTTTTTGTAGTTAGTTGCCCCCTGAAGGCAGGACACTATCTACAAATTTGGACAGATGAGACACAACGTAAGTATACATTAATTAGCAAAGACAGCCACATTTACGTAACGTAAGTACTAAGCAGTGAAAAACATTGATATGTCTGGAATGTTTAAGGTCCAACCAGCTTTTTATCTAAAAGCTATCAAATCAAATGAGCTGATATACCACTTCAGCGAAAAAACTGAGGGGCCTTTCCCAGAATGTGCATTAGTCAAACCAACATAGATTACCACAAAGAAATGGAGAATGGCTGGAGTAACACGGAACATTAAAGAAACCAAGCTTCTACGAGCTCCAAGCCTAACTCTACAGAAAAAATTCAAGGAGCCAAAGTAAGATCTATAAGTTCCATTCCAGCATAGCTTTAGAGTGCTCATTGCCAAAAGACATGACTTTGAGTTCAAACTGATTGTCAGTAGGAATGACCATCAAACTTACATCTTTCACTGTTTTGAGATAGAAGCCAAATTAGAAGTGTATTAGAATATGAATATTGGAGTAATGTCTATATCTAGACATAAGTATGGCATAAGTTCACCTCAATGAAATCACAGTAATTGCTGCGAAAGCAAGCGATCTAACAATAAAATAGACAGAACAAGAAAATAAATAAGACACCAAATTTACGCGGTTTGGTAAGGTGACCTACGTTCACATGAAAAGCAACAATGAACGAATTCTACAATAGATCAACAGATATAACGGAGATTACAACCACACTCGAGTCACTCAAACACTTTCAGCATTTCCCAACCTCCAACTACACCCAATAACTTACACGGTGTTTAGTCACACAATTCCTCGGAAATAATCTCTTAATCTCATGGAGGAATTCATATATCTTACTCACAAGATTTAAATGGCTTGAACACCAATTCTTCTTGGTTGTAATTTACGTACAAAACCCACGAAGATAATCCACTATCAAGTGCCCAGCGGCACTTCAACAACCCTCCTTAAAGTTAAAGACATATCTTCGTGGGTTTTGTACTTGATAGTATTATATATACTTCTGAAGGGACGATCAGTGGCCCAATTCAACATCAAAAGGAAATCCATGCAAGATACAGTCAACCAAAGTTCAAGTTGGACTTCTTCTTTTAAATTCCATAACCGACTTCAGCTTCAAGAATCTAACGTCAACAAGAAGACCAATTTGTGTGCCCCTCCTTTTATTTCAGTTTCACGGCAGAACCATATATTCCCTTTTACGTGACCATTCATCACTTCGCTTCGGCCCGGATTTTATCCATCGATACCCAAGTAACTATCCAATCCTAGAAATCAACAATGTATATCTGACATTGACCAGTCAATCAACGTGCTATTTTCTTAATGGTTAATACTACCAAAAACCCCAAACCGATACACTGTGACAAATTTATCTCAAATAATTTTTTTTACCATGAAAAACCCCAACCTAGTACACATTTGACAAATTTACCCCAAATTGGTATACCAGTGATAAATTTACCCTCCGTTAGTTTTCGTTAAATTTTACCATCAAATTAATGAGTTGGATAACATATGGCAATTGTTAGGTGTACACGTTACCCTATGTTTGCTACGGGTGTATCAATTTGAAATTTTTCGTGATATTAACTCAATTTAACGAAAGCTAACAGGAGGTAAATTTGTCACATGTTTATCGGTTCAGGATTTTTTGTGGTAAAAAAATTAATTTGGGGTAAATTTGTCACAATTGTATCGGTTTAGGGTTTTTAGTGGTCAAAAAAATAATTTGGAGTAAATTTGTCACGGGTCTACCAGTTTAGGATTTTTTGTGGTATTAACCCTTGCCACTCATTAACTTAACATTAGTTACTTTTGTCGGGACCAGACAGTTGTAAAGTTCTTCAGTAAGAGCCATCAGGTCAATTGGCTGTCAATTTGGGATAAACCAGTTAATCTTGTAGTTAGGAAAATATTTGAATGAACTGAACATTTCTGATGCGTACGTTGTACACTTGTAGAACAAGTGAAACCTTCTCATTGTGCTTCCTGTGCAAAAGTTTGTGCAATAAAGGGTTTATCACAGTCATCAAGCCGATTCTTTACTGTCATTGGTGTCTGAGCAGTACCAGAACAATGACACATAAGAATTAGATGGACGAATCCAATTATAAGCCAAATTAAAAACATGCAGTATTACATGTCCAAGAGAGAACAGCTTACCTCCAGAAGCTCAACCTTAGCAGTGTCAACACCCTCAACATCATCAAAGTTGACTGTCTGATTATTAGGCCGCCTCTTTTTTGCGGGGCTATTAGCAGCAGAAAGTTGTCGATAAAGAAGCCACATCAGTGGAGTCAAAGGAATCCACAATGATATTATAGTTATCAACGTACTCCTGACGGACATCAGTACCGACTGAGGGGCTGAGCTATACGTTGTTCCTTTTTCTCTCATCAAACTTAGAAGAAACTTTTCATCGTGATCAATCTTCCGAGTGGAAAGCTGCCACTGTGGCATAGCAGCACATGCTCTCGACGATTTCTTAGGCATGCTTGCGCCAATCATCTTTCCAGCTGGAACAACTTCCTTCTTTTCAGTTATATCATCCCCAGTTCCAATTAGAGCATTACTCTCTGTCGACTTTTCCTCTAGAAATTTATTATCTACATGACTTCCTGAGCTTGTGTTGTAATATATCCGACGAGAACCTTCTTCGAGCAAAACCTTAGTAACATTGCCATTTTGAAGGCTCATAATAAAGTCCGAGTAAGGAACAAGTTTTGGAGAAGGCAAAGCCGTTACTTTCAGAAAAATATAACAAAGAGCCAATGCTACAGAAACTGAAGCTGAAAGAGTCACTCTCTTCAAATTCTTCCTCAAGAACACCCCCAAATCATTCAACATGGACATAGCCGAGACCCTCTTGAATCTCGAGGCCAACAACCGAAATCTGGGGCGCAATCTCAGCGAGAATTTCCTCCTAATCCCACTACCTCTTTTCCTCACATAACCCCGTTCAATATCACTAAGTTCACCGCTCCCGGTCTCATTTCTACTTCTACAAGACAATCCAGGGGGCGACTTAGAACCGTCGCGAGACCTCAACGGCCGAATCCAATTATGTGCAGAGAGCTTCGGTATTGAATCAATATTCCACGACAACCCATGTTCAGATTTGCACAAAGTTTGGAACTTCACTAGACGAAACAGAGCAAGACCGCCGCGAACACTGCGATACGCGCAAGAACCGGTCTTTCCAGCGTGAACGCCCAAGAGTTCTCGAGACTTGAAGAACCCATTATTGCAAATGACAGAAAGACAAGCCATGTCCTAGCATACACGAAGAATGTCTACATACATATCGTTTACAATACTATCTACAATCTACAAAAGTCGAAGAACACGAACTTTGGCAAAAAAGTTGGGAGGTCAATATCATCTGCGGAGAAGAAAGATGGAACCTTGAAAGTGACCGATAATAGTGGGATTTGGGGATAACCAGAAGGAACCAATCTGAAATCACCTTGTTGTCATCGGTTCGAGGAGAGGGAAATCAAGAATGAGCATGAGACGGGGGACTTCTCAGGCTGAGTGACATTGACTGTGTTACTCGCCGCGGGCCGTGAGAGGATAAGAAACGTCGGAGCATTTTGCCGAAATATTGGGCGTAGTTGGAATTTTAAGCTATCGTTTATTATAGGGGTGAGCAAATCGGACCGTCTGATTCGAGATCGTCTGGACCGGTGATCCGGTTCTCGATTCTAGAGAGAGCGGTCTGGTTCCAATTCTGGGATCCTAGGACCGGACCGCCCGGACTAGACGGATTGAATTTGTTTTTTTTAAGTTATCCTCTCTTTACTTGTTTCTAAGAAATTTTACCAAATTGAGAAATTATTGGCATTTTCTATTTTTTATTCTCCTATGTATAAGTTTTTTTAGTTACATTCCGTTTTATTTTTTGAAAGTAACTAAGCTCATGTGCTCCATATTAGGAATGATGCATTTTTTTTTTCCGATAAAACGCCTGGGAACCTGACCGGATGGTTGTCCGGTTCCTGCCCGAAAAATTGAGAAGGTGGTCCGGTTCTCGGTTCTTGAGGGAAACCGGATCGGACCAAGAACCGATCACCCTTAATTTATTACACAAAAAATGAAAGATTAAAAAGTATTTTTTATAGATTTTTTTGGTTAATAAATAAATAATAAATTTTTATTATTCACAAAAATAATGTACATGTTTTTTATTGATTAATTATTTCAAGCAATACAAATAATTAATTTAAATAAAATATTTTTCAAATCACTCAATTAGTTTCATAAAAAATGAATGAGTAATCATTTTTAGAAGAGCTTAACCAAAGAGCATTTTAGTCCTTTATTTTTTTAAAAATATTTTTTTATTTTTCATTTCATTTATTTTGTACCCTTTTATTTTTCTTTTTCTCCTCTCCCTTTCCTTCCCTTCCCCTTCCCTCCCCGGACCATTACCGGCCTCGAGCAAGGGTGCCGGCATCGAGTGAGGGCGATCTCATGAGCCCGGGCGAGGGCAAGGGTGACCCTCGTCGGCATCGATCAAGGGAAAGCCGTCGCCTCGACGCCGGCCCGAGCGAGGGTAGCCCGATCTTGGCCTAAGTGAGGACGGCGATAGCCTGGGGATGGGAGAAAAAGAAAAGAAAAGAAATGACAAAAGAAAAAAAATTGAAAATTTAAATGACAAAAATTTCCTTCGGTCATTCCTTTCTTTGAAATAATTTGCACACTTCAAGCCCTTGCTTGAAATAAGATTCACCTTGTGCCTTTATTTGAGAAAATAACAAGTATTTCAAGCCCTTTTTTGAAATTTTCCAAAAAATAGATGAATGAAATTATTTTTCATTGTCCATGAAAATATTTAAATTATTTTGATGGATAATTATTTGAAGTGATACATGTGATATTTTTTATGAAAATATTTTTAAAATTATTTATTTTTCTCAAAACAAATAAAAACCGATATGTTTTTTCGATGCATTTGTTTTCCTTATTTTGGCCAGCGAGACGCATAGAAATTGGAGAGAGTTTTCATCGCATGGATTCGAGTACATGCATCCTCTGTCTACTTACACCACTAAACTTGGTAATTTCGTCACGAGACTCTTTAAATTAAGTGACTTAGATACATTTAAGACGCATACTTGTGAGTTTTACAAGTACAAAGATGGCAGTAACGTACAAGTCGATTGACATTGGGAGACACTCCACATAAAAGTCAGACTCGGGGTACATAAAATTATTCACACTCAATAGTGTCAAAAATCAGACATGCCATGAGATTAATCTAAGATTCTATTTCTTTTTTTTTTTGTTAATCAAGGTTTCCCACGTGCAATAAGCTATTTCTCGGGATGGTGGAGGTATGACGCCAATGCCACCGGTTAAGTCCCCCAAGACGCAATCGGGAAATTCAAACTTGGGACCTCATCGGTTTAATCGCCTAAGGCCCATGAATCTCACCAACATGCCATGAGATTAATCTAAGATTTTGTTCCGTTCATTTCGCGAAAAACAAAAAAATATTTTTCAAATTCATTAGTGTTCGTTTCATGGCAATAGTTAGTCAAGGAAAATATTTTTCACTCATTGAAAAAGTACTTTCAAAAGTGGGTAAGATCATTTTCTCGTTTTCACGAGAAGAAATCATTTTCCCTCATTTTATCTCCTTTTATCACTTCACCTTCAATTCCTTTTTAAATATTTAAAAAATTAGAAAATTTTAATAATTTTTTATTTTATTTTGTATTTTCGATTAATCCTTCATCAGTAGTTGTGAATGAATGATTTTTTTTTCCAATCTTTTCGACCTTGGTTCTCTAGGAGCAATTCAGAAAAATTGAGAAATAAAACTATCTAATGTGACTCATTCTCAACATCCATGAGATGATCATCTTAGAGTAATCCTTTTGCCAACGGATGCTTCTATTACACCCGTAGTCTCATAAGGATGAGAACCAACAATGTAGCATCCACATTAAGAATTCAAGTATTATAAACGTCATTAGTTCGATCCTTTGTAGGAATTACCCATTTTTAATAATTCTTGATTTTTTTTTTTTTTTCTTTTTTCTTCTTCCTCGGACGATGAGCTTCGACCTCATCATATCCCGGTGACCCTTGAGATCATTAGATCATGGCGAGCCTTGCCGGCCTGTGTTGAGGCTCTAGCTCACCCGCAACCGATTGCCGTGACCACGACCGGCCAAAGAAGAAGGGAAAACTTAAAAAATGAGAAAAAAAAAAAAAAAAAAATAGAATTTAAAACGTCAATATCAATATCAACATCAACATCAATAACACCTTTATCCCAAACTAGTTGAGGTAAAAAAAGAATTTAAAAAATGTAAAAAAAAAAAAATAAAAAAATAAAAAATAAAAAAATAAAAACTATTAGAAGGAGTGCACGGAGAAAAACCAAATTTGAATTTTCATGACGAAAAATATTTTTCAATTTATTTTTAGGTTTCAACCGAACACCGGAAAATATTATCATTTTTCTAAAATATGTTTTCCAGCAACACCAAAGTTTCCACGAAACGAATCAAGTCTAACTTTTTACCTTAGCACTCTTGATAATGAATGCTTTTGCAACTCTCTTATTGTCCACCAAATAAACCTTCAACCTCCATCACTTCTTTGTAGAGCTGGGCAACATTCAATTGATTTTTACTCATCATAAAGTGCTATTCATGAATGACTCTCTTCTCAGAATATCCGTCGCTCGCTCGTGGAACTGTCATCCTCCATAACAAACATACCAAATGCCATCACTGGCATTTGTTGCACCCATTATTGCTCCATTAACATCATTTTTGTCCTTCTACAATCAATAACAAGAATTCTCATTTCTTAATCTCGGAGCCAATCAAGACGTATATTCATCTCAAAGGTAAACCCAACAACAAACATTCAAATAAAACAAAAATATCATAAAAAAGTAAAGACAAATGCAGCTTAACTTACATTTTACTAAACATCTTGCAAGCTCAAAAGGACTAGACTTTTCAGGGATTCCAAACTCGACCCGTTGAGTTTACTATAGAAACTACAAAAGGTTCAAGAGCTTTAGACTCGGTACAGTAGCAACACATGTGCACGATGGTGGATTCTAGACAAAAACGCTCATGAACGATTTCAACGAGGTATTGCAATAAATTATAATCAATTGTTCTCTTTCCATCTTGACATTTTAACAAATACTTTTCATGCTTTTAATAATATGAATCGCACAGTTCAAGGAAACAAAAAGTGATAATACTGTCTATCCCCTAGGTGAACCAAAATATGAAATGCAAAATCTATGAACTACTTTATCAAATTCTACACAAGAAACTATAGGAAAGTTCTTTCAATCAAATTCTATGCAGCAACTAGCCAAAGAATATATTCTCAATGATGCCAAAGAAAGTGCCAATGCTACAAAAACTCTATCCGATCGAAATCATAAAACGAACCATGATAAAATTGGAATACTCATCAAACCATGGAATACGAACGACTCGACTCATCTTGATAGATAACCTCGTGTTTCATAAAAGCACATATCGCCGAAAATTTTGAGCAAATCAACGAACAATCGGGCAAAAAGTCAAGTGGTAAGATATATTACATTATAGCTATGCGGTGATGTAGAATCTCCAATAAGCTTGATAAATGGAAAATCTAGGATCTACGAAAATTTTAAAATTGATTTTTAAGATTTTGCTTGAAGAAGATCATCGAAAACGATAATCATCAAATTTTCAGAAGTTATTTTCAAATTGGAGAGGGGAGAGAGAACTTGGGGCTATGTTGAGCATCGTTGAAGAAAAGCCGAACCTTCCATGACAAAGATGGTGAGCATAGTAGAGTTTTATTTTTTTTTTTTTATGGGGTTGGGGGGGAGAAACGAAAATCTTTATTTAATATGAAAAGATGAGTACATAACTTCAATACGAAGATGCAAATCCCACAAAGTAAATAAAACAAGTAAATCGAAAAGTGAATCAACTTAGTGTTGCTTGCAAAGACCGGCCTCTTTCCCAAAGACGGATCTGTTGAAGCATCAAAACTCATAGGACGGTCAATTACCGAATCTCACATTATCATCGATAATGACCACATGTCGAGAAAATTCCTCTTTAGTAACTATGGTTTTGCCATTAGGTAGTGTGCGCCTAGGTTTGGAGTCCCCATTATCATCATTGTATTAAAACCATAACAATACTAATATGTTGTGGAAACACAAAAAAACATCTAATTAATCCCAGATCTATTTTTAGATTGGGATACAAGAGAACCCAAATCTAGATCTAGCTTTAGATAGGGAGAGAAGGGGCTACTAATTAGATTGCAAATCACTCTCAAATGAGTCGACTGTCTAAAGACAAGAAGCTAAAAAACCACCAAGACTTGTGGAGTGCTCGACTATTTGGGGCAAGCACTCTGAGTCGAAGCAAGCAAATTCGGATGGAGCAAATTCTTTCGAGGTAGAGTTGAAGAAAGGAAAAAAAGAGCGAATGAAAGAGTGTACCTGGATAGATAACAAAAGAGTGAGATCTGAGAGAGTGTTTTTACCTTCTTATTTTGGGAGTTCACTTTTCTTAATCTTATGAATAAATTTTCTGTTGACCGAAAATATTTCTTGCATACCACATCATTTTCAGCAAATCAAACGGCATTGATCGGACGGATGAAAGTTCGAAAACACTTTCCTTGGAACAAACACAATCTAAGTACACAAATTAATCCTTAACTAGTCAGCCAATTTTGTGGACATACTTTCTATTTTTCTTTTGATATGTAAAAGCTTAAGGAGGAGGGAGGTTTTTCCATGCTAAGGTCAGGATACGATGATATGCAATAAGCAAATGTTAAGAATAGTAGTCTTCTATGTCCATGTGCCTGTCGTGCTCACGAATGGACGAACTTCGGACACGGTACCCTCCAGCCCCAACCCCAATCGCTTTACAAGAATGCAATTCAATTGTGAAATTAGAGAAGTCATTATTTGAGTTATTGGACTCATCTAAGCAATTGAAAATAATCCGTCGCATCACTCGTTATATTAATTTATTGGACGAATTTCAATATAGGCAGCATAATTCTTTCTTTATTAGGACGAATTTCAACTCATCTCATCGGCACTATATGTTTGGAAGAAACAATGGAAGGTGAAAAAAGTAAAGGCAATAGGCCGCGCATGTCCCAT
The DNA here is from genome assembly GCA_021437795.1 of Rhodamnia rubescens. Taxonomy (NCBI): domain Eukaryota; kingdom Viridiplantae; phylum Streptophyta; class Magnoliopsida; order Myrtales; family Myrtaceae; genus Rhodamnia; species Rhodamnia rubescens. The sequence continues at coordinate 1,317,457 of JAILYA010000046.1, forward strand.
GAAGGGGACGCGAATTTGAAAAGCCAAATTACTAATTTAAGACAAGTCGCAACTTGGAATAAATATATGGTTAATTGTATAAGATTTGTCTACTTAGTATATCGCTAAAGAATGGTGACACATCAATTTGTTTTAAGGACTAAATTGCAAATCACATGAAAATAAGAATCTAAATGGAATTTGAAAGCCAAATTACCTATTTAGACAAATCGCAACGTGGAATAAATATATGGTTAATTGTACAAGGCTTGTCTACTTAGTATATTGCTAAAAAGAATAGGTGACACATCAATTTGCTTTAAGGACTAAATTGCAAAATCACATGAAAATAAGAATCTAAAATGGAATTAGCCGCAAATTTGAAAAGCCAAATTACCAATTTAAGACAAGCCGCAACTTGGAATATGTGGTTAATTTTATAAGGCTTGTTTACTTAGTATATTGCTGAAAAGAATAGGCGACACATCCATTTGCTTTAAGGACTAAATTGCAAAATCACATGAAAATGAGAATCTAAAATGGAATTAGCGGCAAATAACGTGCCGGAGAAATATATATAAAAAAATCGTTTTCTCTGGACCGAATTAACTATCACGAGCAAATCGCCATTTGTTATATCTGCAACAGAACGAAAGCGAAAGCAAGGAAGCCGCCATTTTCGGAAGCTGTCTCATGATACTATTCGATGCTCCTCAGCTGTTCATCCTCATTTCGCCCTTTCTCAGTCGATTCGACCCGAGACTGAGCTCGATGAGTTGATTCGCCGATCACGCTTGCAAAGCCTTTTGAGAGGAGAAGAATCTCCAATTCCCAGGTTTGTCCTCGCGAAATTGTAAAAATTCCCATGTTAATTCACTGATTCGCCTTCGATTTTCGTGCGATGCTTTTTAGGTCTTGTTCTGAGTCGAATACGATGAAAGGGGATTTTTTTTTCCCTTCGGCTTTCTTGGCTGTAGTTGCCTGTCTGTGCGGGGTTGAATTTGAGGTGACGATTGACGAGTCGTTTGTGCTGGCATTGATACGCGCTTCTGTCCTGTTGTGGCGTGAACCGAGAGGGATTTCGCTCTGAATATTGATATTGCCTCCTGGGTTTGTTTTGTCTGCCTGGAGTTTGGGAACTTTCTGGTGTTCGGCTGGTTGTCTGGACTCCGGTTTCTGTGAGGTGTATTGCTGATATCGTTGATGTTAATAGTCGTTTTGAGCTTTTGCAGCTACTGGTGATCTGTATCTAGCCCTTCCTTACTGTGTATTGCATTTCATGCCGCTCTGATGCTTTCATTAGTTTGATGTTGGTATCTCAGTTTAGTTAATTGGGCGGCTCTTTTCTTGTCTGGTTTGTAGACTTGCAAGGCCGGGAGGCCCTTTTTATCTTCGTGATGATATGTTGTCAACCTTATGTCACGGTTTACCCAAAAGATTTTGCATCTTCCTTTCCCGGGTCTTGAAAGATGACCATGTCGGAGAAGAAGATTAATCCGTGGTATGTATTTTGACATGCTGGTGCTTCGCTTTGGCTTTTGAGATGGAAAAGAAACGAATAGATGACTGCGAAGTTGGGCCACTACCTTCACCGAGACCGTTGGACAGATTTGGTTTTGTCAGGCAGGATGTAAATAGCTCTCCTGAAGGCGTAAACAAGGGGAAGTCAAAGGATGAGTTTGAAAGGTATGATCCTCATTCCCTTCAACAGGTTTGATGGATCATTCAATAAAAAGCAGTTTGATCACAAGAATCTGCCAAATGTATTTCTCTGTTCTCAGGGAGGAAAGAAGGGTTAAGAAATGGAGGAAGATGATTGGGGTTGGAGGTAGTGATTGGAAACATTATGTTAGGAGGAAGCCCCATGTTGTAAAAAGACGTATAAGGAAAGGAATTCCAGACTGTTTGAGGGGTCTTGTCTGGCAGCTGATATCTGGAAGTCGTGATCTTTTGCTGATGAATCCTGGGGTTTATGAGGTGAACATTCTTCTGTACTTGTTTCTGCTTAAATAATATCCTAGTGTACGTGTTTTTCTTCTTGGAACTCTGCGCATTTTCATGCTAAATAAACCGTGAGTCTGCCAAATTTCCGTTGAATTCTCAAGCATGTCTTAGATAACTAAGCAATGCATCATTCTGAAATTTTTATGCGTACATTGGGAAACAAAAGGAGGGAGAGGAGGCTTATTGGAATTTTAATGACATACAGCAGGCCTGCAGTTTAAAGATATCAACTTCCTGAAAAAGGGCAAATATAGTCCTTTTCCAGAAGTTGTTCATTTTTTTCTAACTTGTCAATATATTTAATTCATGACAACCTAATTTCCTACATTTTCCACCCAAGATCAAGCAAGGCCAATCATGCTGATATTTTGCAGCAATTGGTGATATACGAGACATCAGCTTCGGAGCTGGACATAATTCGTGATATTTCTAGAACCTTTCCTTCCCACGTTTTCTTTCAACAGAGACATGGACCAGGTCAGAGGTCCCTGTATAATGTCCTGAAGGCATATTCTGTCTATGATAGGGATGTTGGATATGTTCAGGTTTGACTATTTGTTGCGTGAGTATATGGCTCGTTTTGTTCTGCTTTAAAGTGGCCAATATCATTAGTTGAAATGCAGGGCATGGGCTTTGTAGCTGGGCTATTGCTTCTCTATATGAGTGAAGAAGATGCATTTTGGTTATTGGTGGCATTACTGAAAGGAGCTGTTCATTCTCCCATGGAAGGCTTGTATATGGTACTTCTTTGTTGCTTGAGATACCCACTTTGGCTAGAACTAAGCAGAATCTTGTTACCTATCTTAGATAATGAACTGCAGATATCTGGTTGAAGCATAACTGCTTTGCGTAGTTTATGTTGTCTAGCTGTGTGACCATTTTCCTTTCTTTGGATGAGCAAACTGAGGATCCACTTAATGATTAGTGGTCACAATCTGAAAGCAAACCCCCTCCCTCTGCTCCTACAGTTGCAAATGATATTCCTGTCCTGTGCTTGTAATGTTTCAAATCACGGTCTCTCCTGTTCTCTCGCACAAGCCTGTGAGCTGGGATGCTGGGATTACGCAAGCAATATGCATTCACTTAGCTCAAACATACAAAGCTTGCAACTGGCAAATGTTTTCACCTTAAGCACAAATGGAAAGTTGGACATTTCGGTGAATTTAGTATTCCACTGTCTCAGATAATAAACTTTGATTCCTACCTGCAAATTCAAGATAGCAGTTTAAGCCCATAAAATTCCCATGACTTCAACTGGACCATGCAAGGATGGAATGCTATATGGAAGGAAACTCCTAAAATAAGGGAAACATCTAATTTTTTAATTACAAAATAAACAAAAATGGTTAAGTCTAAATCCTTCAACATGGATGTGGAGGTGGCTACAGAGTATTTTTTTGGTATTATGCTCTATGTTGTAGGAAATTGAATGCCTCATCCTGTGGTCAGCACTATATCCTTCTCTTCTTTGTGTGAATTGTTGATTTTTCTTAGCGTATGGTTGCTTTCTTGTCTTTATTCTCATCAAAATTTGTTTCTTAGATTGGCGTATTGCTGACTTCTGTCAGAAGAAGCCATCTCTTAGGGAACATGAGGTTGCTAATTGAGATTATGAGAACAAATTATTAGGAGTTTTTTCTCTTGCTTCTTTCATTGTTCTGATGTAAAGAAGGTAATATATTACTTCTGCATTGCTTATATCTAGCACATTCCTCAATTCATTTCTTTAGTTTGCTGCTTCTTTCTAGTTTTTGATAGACCATCACTAGGAGAATGTTTAATGACCAGTTAAATTGCCTATTTTCATGTGGCCCCCAGCAAAAAAGAAAAAGAAAGGATTGCCTATTTTCCCTTGTTGGCCTGGGCTTTGATTCAAATCCTGACTAGGATGAAGAAAATTTCAGTACTTTCAGTCTCTGAGAACTACTCTTGATACCATTGTTAGGTGGGACTACCATTGGTTCAACAATATCTTTTTCAGTTTGATCACTTGGTGAAAGAACACTTGCCAAAACTGGGGGAGCATTTTAGTGAAGAAATGATAAATCCCAGTATGTATGCAAGTCAATGGTTCATCACAGTGTTCGCGTACTCTTTCCCATTTCACCTGGCTCTTCGAATTTGGGATGTTTTTCTCTTTGAGGTTGGTAGTGGGCAAAATTAACATTGTTTTCTCTTTGAAAGCACTATTATGATGTTGGCAATTCTTAAGTCAATTTTGTATTTTTTGAACAGGGTGTCAAAATTGTCTTCAAAGTCGGTTTGGCTTTGTTAAAGTATTGTCATGATGAGTTGGTCAGCCTCTAAGCACTTACCTCCCCCAATGCTGTTAGTTTCTGCATACTGATGAGGAAAATTTCTTGTTTGTCAGGTCAAATTACCATTTGAGAAACTCATTCATGCTTTGCGTAACTTCCCTGAGCATGCAATGGATCCAGATACATTATTACCGATGGCTTATTCAATTAAGGTTTTGACTTGCCAATGCTTCTTTGTTTCTTCTGGTCATGTCAACTTTTGCAGTCGCAGATTCCTTTTTTTTTTTCAAAAAAAGATGCTTGTTACTACAGTGACATTGCAGGATCTTTTTGCTTCAGGAATCATGGTTGCCTGACCATTTGGTCTGTGCATCTCACTTATTAAGAGAGTTAAATCCTAGGGACAAGATATCAATTTCTTTTAAATAAATGGTTCTTCGGTTTCATTCAAGACTCTTTCCCTACAAATGCTTCAAGAGTTGTATAGTTTTGTCGGCCGAGGCCTCAAGTGCTTCTTAGATGTTTCTGGTTGATTCTTGTTCCAGATCTCTGTCATAGATCTTTGTGTTTGATCAGGTAGCAAAACACTTGGAAGAATTGAAGGAGGAGTATGAGAAGAGGAATGGAAAAGCACTTAAATCTGCTGAGAGTACTGCTAAACAGAACCACAGTGAAGGTTTCTCCTCATAGATATTCAAGGCAGAAGATGCTCATTCACATGGAAGAGAGTCTCCCTGTTCTATTTTTCCTGGCCCATGATGTCACAGAAATTCCAAATATGAACCAACCCTGCAGCTTTGGTTCTAGGTGAAGTTTGGCATTAAATTTGGATCACGTCACCTCAATAAGAGCGCATTGCAAAGAAGCTTTCTTGGAGTGGGAATAAGGCGGGTGTCATGCGGTTCAGATGTTTGCCGATGTTCTCCCAACTTGACACCAGAAGCTCTCACAGTGATTCATGTGACTTCATTCCCATCTTGCGTCTCCTGGAGCTCGTGCTACATTTGAGGCATTATAACTCGAGTACAAAATTTTGTCAATCTTGTGGCTTAGTTTTCTTGTTTGCACTTCATCTGCAGCTTCAGTTTGATCCGCAAGAGGTGCCACGGTTGTTCCTGCGTGCTTGCTGCTCGGTGTGACTAGATGGTCTGTTGTTTGCTAAAGTCATCCGAGTGATTCACTCGTCTCTCTGTGTATTTTCTTGCTTCGATAGCTTGTCTTGGCTGTGATTTCTTCTGGGATTGCTCCTCTCCACACATTGGTGCTAGCAAAGATCGAGGGGTTCATTGACCACTGTTCTCTCTCTTAGTACCTTCGAGGTTATGTCTATATTTTTCAGCATTATATGCCGATGAATGCAACAATCCGATACAATGTTCTTGGTAACTGTTTATCATTTGATGGGGCTCATGAAAACGTATTTGAGGCTATGGAAGTACGAGAAAGATGCTGAATGTTTAATTTTTATTTTGTTAGTTCCGGGTCAACTTTCAAGGAAAAAAAGAGGAATAATGACCTAAATGATCTTTGAACTTTGAGTTAATGTGCATTATAATCCCTGAATTTTAAGTCTGTTCAATATGGTCTTTGAATTTTAGCTAATGTTTAATATAATGCATGAACTTTTAATTTGCTCAATATAGTCTTTGATTTTTTCAGTTCAATATAGTATTTAAATTATAAGAAAATGTTATGTAGTTTTCATTAATTTTGGATCATGGATTATAATGAACATTTTCATATAATAGACTAAATTGCGTACTAAAAGTTTAGGGATTATATTGAATAAGTCAAAGTTTAGGGCCAAAATGTATATGGCTAAAGTTTAGAATTATATAACAAGAAAAGTTCAGACTATATAGTATATTGAACAAAGTTTATGTGTGCCATTTTTCGAAAAAGAAGAAGAAGCAGCAGCACGAAACGCAACTCAATTTTCATTCAATTCTATTTCCGGTCCATTTAGCAATTTGATGTGGTTTATAAGTTTCCAAAACAGAAGTTAATTAGTTCAGTTGCCTATTTGGCATCAAGGAGAAATGGATAGGTGGTCGTGACATGCCCTCTTCATGCAAATAAAAAAGAAATTACGTACCTTTGGTCTTTGGTTTATTTCGCATTTTGTAAAAAACAAGTGATGTGAATATTTTCTAAAATGATTGTTTATATTGTTTGAAAAAATTTTAGTCAATAAAATTTTTACTATTGATAATAATTTATACCCAAACAGTTTTTTGGATGATGAAAATTATTTTTTATTCATATATCTTGTGCAAGTAATGTGTTTGTTTTTCGTAATTTTTTTAAAATAATTATATTTACGAAATAAACGAATTCTTTTTGAAGTTGCATAATATTTGCCTAATCAAAAAGACCTTAGGATAGAGAAAGGTTCACTGAATCGATGGTTTTACTTTGAAATGAACATTTTTTCCGACAGTTCGTGGTTTTCTCCTTAAAAGAGCTCCGATGTTGATCCTGACCCCTTCGTGGAAAAAGTTTGACCCTTTAAGATGATCGCCATGATCGCTGCTGCGAGCTTTTCGTTGTAGCGGCCAATCTCTGTCTGTAATTTTGCTTCGTCCGGGAATGGCGGGCTTCTCTTCTTCAAACACAGAAACCCAACTAGTTCGAAGCATTTGTGGACTCATAATCAAAGGTCAAGGGAACCACCCCTTCCCATCGAAGCTCTCTTCGGTTCTCACCTCGGCCATCATTCATCAAGTTCTCCTCAACTTCTCGCTCCACAGTCCCAGTCCTTCTCATTTGTTGGCATTCTTCAAGAACGTGGAATCCATGCCCGGGCACAAGCACTCTTTGCAATCCTCGTGGACGATGATTCACATCCTTACCAAGCACAAACACTTCAGGGGTGCCCAGGACCTGCTCGAGAAAATCGCTCGAAGAGATTTTTTGTCGTCCCCATCAGTTTTGGGAGCTCTGGTGAGGGCACATGATGACCCAGATGCCAATTCGCAGGTTTTCAGCTGGCTGGTGATATTTTATGCGAATTCCAGGATGACCCAGGATGCAGTTCAGGTGTTCGAGCACATGAGAGTGTGCGGCCTTAAGCCACATTTGCATGCCTGCACTGTGTTGTTGAGTTCTTTGGCGAAGGATCGACTGACTGATATGGTGTGGAAATTATACAAGAAGATGGTTAGACTCGGGGTTGTTCCCAATATTCATATATACAACGTGCTGATTCATGCTTGTTGCAAGTCTGCGGACACGGAGAAGGCGGAAAAGATATTGATTGAAATGGAGTCTAAATGTGTTCATCCTGACCTTTTCACGTACAATACACTGATAGCGTTGTACTGCAAGAAGGGCATGCATTATGAAGCTCTATGTGTTCAAGATAGAATGGAAAGAGGAGGAGTTAGTCCTGATATTGTAACCTATAACTCTCTTGTATATGGACTTTGCAGGGAAGGCAGGATGAGAGAAGCTGTAAGGCTTTTTAGGGAAATCAAAGGTGTTACGCCTAATCATGTGACGTATACAACCTTAATTGATGGCTATTGCAGAATAAATGACCTTGAAGAGGCTTTAAGGTTGCGAGAGGTGATGGTGGCCAAAGGTCTATATCACGGCGTTGCGACGTACAATTCCATCCTGCGAAAATTATGTGAAGAAGGTAGAATGAGGGATGCCAACAAGCTCTTGAATGAGATGAGTGAGCAGAAAGTAGAACCTGATAATATTACGTGCAACACTTTGATTAATGCATACTGCAAGATAAGGGACATGAGGTCCGCATTGAAAGTGAGGAATAAGATGCTCGAGGCTGGACTTAAGTTGGACCAATTCACGTACAAGGCACTGATTCATGGTTTCTGCAAGGTTCAAGACATGCACAACGCAAAAGATTTCCTCATTAGCATGCTTAATGCTGGATTGTCTCCCAGCTACTGCACTTATTCCTGGCTTATAGATGGCTACTGTGACTTAAATGAGGAAGAGGCGATACTAAGACTCCCGGATGAACTTGCTAAGAGAGGTCTTTGTGTCGATGTTTCTCTGTACAGGGCCCTGATAAGGAGGTTCTGTAAAAGAGAGAAGATTGATTATGCTGAAAAAGTTTTTTCAATAATGAAAGAGAAGGGCATATCAGGAGATAGTGTCATATATAGTAGTCTAGCCTATGCCTACATGAAAGCAGGGAACACTGCAGCCTCATCAGCCATGTTGGATGACATGTATAAGAGGAGGTTAATGATAACTTTAAAGATCTATAGAAGCTTAAATGCTTCCTGTGTAGGAGATGAAAACATCTTAAGTCTCTTTTGGAACGAGGTGGTTGACAGAGGCCTAATGTCAAAAAGCAGTTTGACGGATATTCAACACTCTGCTTGGCATTCATGAAGTAAGAGCTTTTATTCTTGGTAAATTGATTATTTTTAGCTCTGCAATGTGAGTTGCTCAAACCACTAGTAGGTTGTTTAATGCAGCTTCAGACCTCTATGGAAAAGAAAACCTCCAGTGCAGGCTTTCTGCGAGCTGTCATTTTAGCTTTGAGATTGCTTGAATGCCACAGCCGGATCAGTTGCACAAGGCTGTCTCCTCAAGAAGGTGTAGTATGTTTACTTGATGCTTTTCTGGCACACTGGCTTTTGTTTTTCATTGCTTGTAGTGAAGACTGCAATTAGCAATACTATTTCATTACTTAGTGTTTCTGCCACCCGTGAACTATCAATTTAATTGATTTAAAAGCTATACATTGTTGCAGTTACTTGTCACTTAAGAGCAGTACCGATGAGTTGGACATAGTTTGGGACATCTTCTTGACCCTCAAGACACAGACCATTGCCATGCGAAGGTTCTTCAACAATTTTCTAATGGCAAAATACTGGTATCTTCAGGTCCTCTATTTCACAAGCAACCGAGGTAAGACCACGGAGACAAGGACCAGTCTGGCAGCCATCTCTTGGCAAAGGCCAGTGCTGCTAAGCAGTAGGCCTCACAGGCAGCAGAGCATGTGAAGAGGATGGCTCGTGGTGCTAAGGGAACTGTGAAGCATACTTGCAATTGCTGGCAATGCCGACAAGGATGATGTGAGAATGCCATAGGGAATGAGATCCATATAAATACTGAGGGAAGTATACAGTTACTACCATGTCTGTTGTATTTTACTTCGAACATGGTGTTTTTTAGGTCCTATTATGGAAGTTTGGAGTCGTCTCTGGTCCTTGCAAGAGGCGACATTCTACATGTATGCCTTGGTTGATTTCAAATGAAATAAGATTCTTTCCATTTCTTTTCCACCCTAATTCCCCACCTTGCATCAAACTAGATAAAAGAAAGAGCTGGAAGATGGTTTATGGACGAGTGGAAAGAGTAGTGATATCGAACAACCCTAAAAGCCCCTGTCATCAAGAGTAGAAGGCATCAACGGGAAAAGGGAGGAAAAAATAGCTCTCTCTGAGCATTTCTTGGTAATAGAGTCGCAGTCCATGGCACATCGCATAAGGACAAAAAAAAATGAGATCAGAACAAAACTTGAAGGAATTAGTCACTTGACATGCTGCGCACATTTCTGCAGTATTCTAGTTATAGCCCGAGTCCTCCAGCATCTTCACTAACTCTATATCCATGTTAGAATAGCGTCTCCTGAGACATAACCACCTGGGTCCGAAAGAACAAACGCATCCTTGTGGCCACTACACTCAGCTGTGGCTAGGATCCAATTCCATAGAAGGGATACACTTCCTTCTAATGTATCCCCCCATGGACCTCATTCTTATGGCTTGTCAACCAACTTAGTCGCTCATTTCATCAGCATCACTATCTCCTTCGAAAACTATGTCAGATGTTTCCTCCTCGGGGCTATGATGGTCGATGTCCATTATTGCATCTTCTGATTCCTCTTCCTCACTGTCATGGTCTTCATAAATCACTGGTTTCACCGGAGTATCTTCCTCCTCTTTCTCATCAATTGCCTGCCCAAGAAGCATAGACAGGGGGTCAGATGACGCACCAAACGTTAGTACAAATCCCAACTTCACATTTAACTATACGTACTCCTGCGAAAAGGACGTCCAAAGAGACAGATAGTTGAAGAGCTGGCCAGAAGGTCGATACTCTCGATTCAATGAGCTGCAAACGACCACAAGCAAATCAGAAATCCAAAGAAAAGAAAGTCATGTTACGAATTTGAACAGATCTTCCTACACAACACATCAACATCAACATCAACATCAACATCAACATCAACATCAACAACAACAACAACACTTTTATCCCAAACTAATTGAGGTCGGCGGTTGATGAACCCAAAAATAAATAAAATAAAAGTAAGATCCATTGAGGGAAAAAAATAATTATCTAAAAATAAATATATAAAAATAAAAATATATAGAAAAAAAAGATTAGAAAGGATAGTCGGAATATAAGGATTCGCCCCTCCACAATTCTAATTACTTTCCTCCACTTTGTCCTAAGGCAAACCGTACGCCAATCTATTTCCCACTCCATTAAATCTTGTTCTACTACTTTCCCCGGATAAGTTTCGGCCAACCTCTTCCTTTCTTCATGCTATGCTCTCGGTAACAAACTTGTTCTTATCGAAGCATCTAGAGGTCTTCGAAGAATATGCCCAAACTATCTCAATCTATGTTTTCTCATCTTATCTCGCCACTCGGTATTTACTCCAACTTTTTTTCGAATATCTTCATTTCTTATCTTATCCATCCTTGTATGACCACACATCCACCTTAACATTCTCCTTTCCGCTACTCCCATTATATGTTCGTGTTGCCTATGTGCTGGCCAACATTTAACCCCATATAGTATTGCGAGTCTCTCTTCTTTGTTCTATAAAATTTTCCTTTTAACTTAAAAGGGATTTTGCGATCACACAAGAACCCCGAAGATCTTCCTACACAACCTTGAGATTTTATTAAATTAATCCACAAAAGTACAAGTAAAAGAGGTGATATTGGAAGGTAAAATGTTCTGCTGAAGCTCATATGTATTTGCGCTCAAAAGTTTCTTAACATGGTAACCGGCCACCATTTCAGACCTGATACAGAGAATTCAAGGCAACCAGCGAAGCTTCCTGTGACACTATTCCACTAGCGTGCTGAAGCAGCAGTCTTCTCAGCCAGGGAAGAGCACATACAAGCACAGCGCCCCTGCAGCAACAAAGCAAAACAATATTGATGGAGCAGTATTTTCAACAGAAATTTTACAGCCAGGAGGAAGGCCCCAATAGAACAGCATAGTTAATCGGAGCCAAAGATTGATAGATGGAATACATACAAAGGCTGCCCAGCATCTAGACCAAGCTCAAAGAGATCACACATTGAAGTCCCACAAAACTCCGCAAGAGTACCTAGATATTTATGGCCAACCCTACACGCTATGACAGTGGAGGACAGTAAATATTGACCACTCTAATTCGTATGATAGTTTGGCCAGCATGTTCAGCGACGGTATTCTACTATTTAAGATGAATATCCTCATTATAAAACATAAATGATGTTTTATTTGACTGGCAAAACAAGCAATTGACATGGAGGGGAAAAGATGGCTTTTGGTCGAATAAGATAGCAACTGTAACATGTATACATTTACGAACAGAAGGACAGTTCTTAACGTCAATGTTAGCAAGTAATCGAACTTCCTTGGTCAATGAGTGTTTTCCTTCAGTTTGATGTCGGTAACCTTGGCAGTGGACAAGTTTGAGATCATCCAGTACGAAATGCCTAAAAATTAATTAGAATAACTCAGAGAGAGAGAGAGAGAGTCACCTGGATTCAACTATGGATATGAGGAATTGCAGAAGCTTAAGAACATCAGATGGGTTCAAAAGAGAGATTGAATTAGCTATAACCTGCCAGTACAAACGGGTTTGACACAATTACCATGTGCCTAAATGATCTATCATTATCTTTTCCACAAATGAATAATTATCCAGAAGCATGAAGACAGGGTTAAAAGAACACCTTCTCGTCTTGTGTATATAAGCAATCTAAGAGGAGGGCGCGGTCATCAGCATGCAATGCTTGCTTGAGCAAAACATTAACAGAGTCAGCGCAAGGCTGGGCAAGCGGGGTGGGGTCTTGTTTTTCATGGCTCATGTTTATTCCACCATCTACCAAATTCAACTTTTCAAGCTTTTCTCCCATGGTTGGCTCATTCAAATCATCCTCCACAACCCCATCACCAGTCTCACCATTACCTGCCAGGAAAGTGAAACTATGTTTTCATAATGATGGGATAGTGCTGTTCTACGCATTGTACATGCATTCATAAAATCTGACAACCACCTTGAAAAACACAGCCTAAAAAGGTAGAATGTTGGGGGCAAAGTCATAAATACAGACTGGTGCAGTACAAAGAAACCATAGACAACACCAGCCAGAAAAAAATAGACACCATAGACAACACCAGCCAGAAAAAAAATAGACATTCAGTCTATGCACATGAGAATGTGAGACTTCAGCAATGCTAAGTATACTTCAGTTTACCGGAAGAAGAAGAAGAAGAAGAAGAAGAAGAAGAAAAAGAAGAATGCCATCCACACAGCAACACATTGACGGCGTGTTCTGCATTTTCTCCTTTTTGGCAATTCAACTAGTGCACCTAATAGCACCATAAACATTGCTACATGCATGCATCTCCTTTCTGTTGTCAAATTACTATCGAGCATAATCATATGTGAATTGCATAATGCAGAGACGAAATAACAGCAGCAACAATATATCATGCAACTGAAAGCAGAAGCATATTACAGTACAAAGGCAGGTGAAAAGTAAATTGTAACTACCTTTCCTTGCAGTAACCTTACCACTTGATTTCATCATCTCCTAGAAATGCTAACTTTTACAAGACTTGACACAATGGAGAATCAACTAAAACATGAACTGTGATCAAATCACCGATAATAGATTTATCATCCTTCTTTGAACAAACCTTGTCTTGAATCTTGAACAATAGATTCCAATCTTCCTTATGCGTAACTTCGAAATTGCTAAGACAACCAACACATATTTTGTGTTGCAACCAATCTTGTATTCAACCTTCCTCTTGACAGTTGGAGTCTTATTACTTGAGACAAGGTTTGTCGCAAAAAGCTCTAGCTAAAGCTAATGCAGCTGAAATCAATATTAAATTGTGTCAAGAGAGTGGTACTTCCATTACCACTGCAAGAATAAAACATCTCGACCAGTGGTTTTCATAACGCACGGTTCAGTTGACCCTACATCCTTAACCATTCGTAAGTGTCACATAAAAGACTACTTTTTTCAAGTTTCTAGAGTCTCCACTGTGCGAATACCAAAGAGAGGAGAGTTCTTCGCCCTCTGAAGTAACTGAATAGAAAATCCAGAAAAACATCTCATGTTTTCAGTCTAATCCCAAGTCTTAAATGGACATAACAATACTGCCTAATTGGTTTATTGTGAAAAGCATGAAAAATTAATCATTCCCTTATTTGAAGAGAAGGTAAATCTCTGACTCAAAGCTGGTCAAACAAAATGAGGGATCAAACTTAAGGAACTATTATTTTTTTGCAGCAACAAATGATATGTTTTTCTTCGTATTTTCTTGGTAGTGTAAGCCCTATGTCTTCCTGCTAATAGTATCATAAATTTACTCCTCATGGAGATTCCTCAGGAGCAGTTCAATTATATATCACATAATTTTGATCCTTTCTACTAGGCCATGTGTGTATGACACAGATACACATGCACGCGAACATGCACCCACCCACCCACCACAAACACAAACACCCTCCAACCCACACGCACAAATATACATAGAAAACATATCCCCCCACAAACGTACACAGAAAACATGTATTCAAAATGAATGGTATGCAGCACTTTGCATAAGAAATGATTCCATTTCTTACTCTTCATTCCTTCTGAAGTGGCCTTGTTCCCTGAAGAGAGACGATAAACCTCCTCCTTATCAGTTTCATCATTCTTTCTCAGTAGCTGATCACCTTCTTCGGACAAGTTTTGATTCCTTTTCTTCCTCTTCCTCTTGTTAGCCTTCTTAGACATGCCTGCAACATGTTGAGGTAAGTATCAAAGGTGTGATATCCAATGCTTTGAATGAAGTAAAACTGATATCTCACAACCCTCATCGTGCAGTAAACAATTATTCATAGTCATCAAATTTCAATCCCACTAGTGAAATCACACAATTCTAGGATCCAAAAACCAGATTGTAGTATATGATCCTGCTACAAGGAGCAGCTGAAAAATTGTAGGACCAGTCAGACCAGTAGACTTCTCATGAGTCTCTTGTCCTCTACCAAAGTAAGTGTAGTTTCCCATGTAGCAAGCCCATGAAGTATCTTTTTCTTTGCTCAAATTCATTTTTAAAATAAAAAGGCATTTTCCTAGTATCAAAAGCCCAGTGTTCACCCCTACCACTGTCCAAGTAAACATGAGCAAGAACGATAAGAAATCATCATAGATATGAATTTCCATATATGAAGCCATGATGTGAAGGACCTCAAACACAACTCAACCATCAGAATTACCATTGTCCTCCTCAACAACAACCACAGCATCAACCCAACAAACACCAGCAAAACCCTCACGTACAATCAAGATTTCAGTTTTCATAACATTGTGCCAGCATTTTCCAGGAAAAATATGCAAAAAGTGTCTCCAATACTCTCGTTCTTCAACTTTACCGCATCTTATTTAGTCTCAAGTCAGGTGTTCAGCATTGCTTCATTTGGTTCTGTTTGCATATAGGTGCCTTTCATTGTAGATTCACGGTTCATGATGATTATGTGTATTAAGTGCAAGCAAAATACGGTCAACTTCACTTTGTTCTTCAACCCAGGAAGGTATATTCAGTCAGAAGTCTTGCAGAGAGGCGTCAAAAATTACGCACGATAGAGGATCGCCATATTGCAAAACCAGAATGGTGAGTTTTAACATCCTAATTAGAAATAACGCTACAATTTTAGTTTTTTTAGCTTAATGCAGCACTTAGCAGGAAACCAAGATCATAGATCTATGATGTGATCCACCACTTAATCCTCAAAGGACACTTCTCCAGCTTTTACAACTTCTGCTCCAAGTAAATTTCCATTGCAGGCATCGACAAGCAAACAACATCAGAATCTTATTGCTAGTTATAAACTATATAATCCTGTATTCAGAACTTCTTGATTGAAAAAATAAAAAATATTGGCTAGTATTAGCTAACATAAGGTAGGTACAGCTACATACTACTGATTCCTTGAGAATAGTCATCCACCACAGAAGTATGATTGACCTCGCTTTTGTCAGGTGCACTGTTTGTTTCCTGTAATTGGTCTCCATCATCCCTTAACTTGTTATCCTTCTGTTGTTTCCTGACACGTCTCTTTGACTTACCTACATTGCAGGAAATGCTAGAAACAATGAGAACTTGGTAACAGAATGCAATATCCAAAGTTCACTTCTACAGAGCACATACTTGTGAGTCTAGTAGCATTATGCCTTGAATATGGTAATGCGTATTCTATTTAAAACTGGGTATAATCATGACGATCACTAAAAACAGTAAGATACTCACCCAAAGAGGCAAGTCAAACTCCAAATTAAATGAAATACTAGGTAGCAAAGTGAAAGGCCAATGATTGCTGAAAGAATGGTGTACCCATAATGCAGAAACACAACAGGAGGCAAGAATACCATATGCTTGAGTAAAAAGAATTCTAGGCTAATGAAGAAGGTAATCAAACTGAAGTCAGATAGATTTATTCCAAGTCCAAACTATCGACGAAACAAATGGTTCGCTAATATCATGCTCAGCCTCCCATCGACCCCATTATGCTTTTTGCCCACTAGATTCATTTTTTTTTCCATTTTCCCCTTCTTACCAGATGATTGGCTTTTTTCCATTCATTCACTGAACTAACCAACCTGCTATGAGGGAAACCAAGAGGAAGGTGGAAAAAGACAAAACAATCATGCTACTCCTAAGCCATCCGACTTGCCAATTGCCATTATTGAAAATATTTACCTTTCTTCTCTCCATGCTCTTCCATTATGCTTCCAACTTCCAGTTGATCTGACATCGTCCTATAAGCATAAAAAAACCGAACAAATTAAGTCCATCAGACAAATGCTACACTGAATTCCATGCATGATATATCACTTGCAGCAAGAGTTTCACATTTTGTGGACATTAACATGCAGGGGTATGGCGGCATGCACATGCTCAAAAACCAAGGTTTATTGAGCAGATTTACCAAGCATGACTACTAATGGGCAAAGGACAAATAATATGGCACTGAACCACGACTCTACGACAAAGCCTGGGTTAACAAGGCCGGTCGCTCACATCAAGTACGGGACACGAGTACCTACATTTTCTGGGAAAATCACTAATCAAATAACAAAAAGAGGACATCAGAAGCATTGCCAGAGGAGCATTATTCTCATACACAAAATACATACTCCAACCAAAATCAGCATGCACAAATCTACTCCTATAGGACGCAGCTTCATTAAATAATGTGGAACATAATGAATTCAAAGCTACTTGCATATATCGAACAATTGGTAACACGGGTTCAGAAGGTAAAGGAACATGTCTCTACTGAGCGAATTCCCCTGCTTGCGGTTGGCAAACAAAAAATCCACACTACAATCATCATATTGAGTGAACCAGGATCATTTATGCTCTTGAGCTTAAGTAAAGTTGGATTCTCACCTCTCTTGTCCATTAAAAACAAGAACATTAGGCTCATGGGACAACAAAAAGTGTTCGCGAAGGAAGACTAAAGTAATGAAGGATGGCCCGATAATCACGGACAAGTCCTCAACATTCGTAAATAGTTAGGAACTAAAATTACTAACCACAGACACAGACAGACAGAGAGACAGACAGAGGGAGCGAGTATCCAACCAGAGGCGCGAGTGGTTGCCAACGAGCTTAGCCGCCGAACACGCGCGGCGGAGGAGAGGCGCGTACGGCGGTCAAACGTTGAGGCTTTGAAGCCGCGAAGCCGGCGGTGGCGGTGGGGTGGGGTGGGTGGCGGTGGCGGGGGGTGGGGGGGGGGTGGCGGTGGCGGTGGCGGAAGGGAGGAAGGGAGAGGGTGAGACGAGAAGAGAGGCGGGGCGAGGGAACAAACCTTTTCTTTCCCTAGCCTCTATTTGTCCAAACAAGTTGTTCATTTTATATTAAACTCTATTTTCCTTTTACCTAACTGAAAACGCTTATTTTGTCCCCCAAAAAACAAAAACGGATTTAGAGTAGAATTAAAACTTATAAACTGACAAAAGTCGGAACGATAATAAAACATATATTAATGTTAAACTGAAAAATATCGAGCACATTATGTAATTATTTATCTCAATAGAGAGTTTGTTGTCACTTTGAACATTTCTCAAATCTCATGACAACGAAAAATTGGAGGATAAAGTCGGTTTCGGATCTAATTTACTTTCGAATTCTCTATTCTTAAATCGCGGTCGTCCTACTTTGTAAATCAATTTTCGAACCATTCTAGAGTTTTCACTTTTTATGCTCCGTTTGTTCCCCATAAAAATAGGAGGCTTTGGAAAATATGAAAATGCATGATCATGAAGCATGAATCTATTTTGGAAAATGCACTAGAAAATATTTTTTTCCATTTGACATCAAAAAACGGCATAAACTCCTTTTAATAAATTTTTATATTTTAATTTTTTAAATTTTTAATTTTAATTTTAATTAAATTTTTACTCTTTTCTTTTTTGATATCCCTCTTTTCTTTTCTTCCTTTTCTTTTCTCCTTCTTCTTCCTTCCTCTGGCCTCCACTCCTTCCTTCGATCGCCCTACGATTGGCCATGACTCGGCTTGACGAGCTCGAGGAGGTCGGTCCGAAGCGATATCGAGCTCGCTAGATCTAGTTGTGGGAAGAGAGAGACTATGAGCAGAGAGAACTAGATGGAGGAGAGAGATTCTATGAAGATCACAAGGATGAAAAAGAGAAAACAAGATGGAGGAAGAGGAGAGAGAAAGGAAGATTTTCCCTGTCTCATAAAGTTGACCTTAGAAAAGCTTGAGGTAGAGAAAAGAATGATTTCTCCTTCTCAAAATTGGAAATCATTTTTCTCAGTTTTAGAAGAAAATTTTTCAATAAATTCTTTGTTAAAAAAAATTTTCGTGAAATAAATAAAGGCTTAATAGAGTCGAGTCTTTCATTTCGAGCTCTGGTTGAGCCCGTTTGGAAAAGGGCTTGCTAATGGGCCAACACGAACCAAGCATAGTAGGCCCATTAATATAGTGGGCCGTACCAAGAACGGCCTGTTTGACATGGCATTGGCCATGTGTCAAGCTGGCCTGTCAACACCAAGGGGGTTGTTGCACGGTGCGTATAGATGGGTCGTGCCGAGGACGGCTCGACGCAAGTCGAGCCAAATCGTGCCTTGGCCCATTGCCACCCCTATTTGGAGGTGCTAGATCATCGGGTTTTCTTATGTTGTCGCTGAACTTCTATTTTTTATTTGTTTTAGTTGGATCGCTCTCATTAGCAGAGAGAAGAACAACATCTTCTCTCTTTTACGGTGTTGGAGTTCTTGGCCACATGAGTCACGCCCTGAGCCATTTTTCTCTATCAATTAAGTACTTAGGGTGGGTTTGGTTCAACTTTCTCAAAAATCATTGGTGCCTCAAAACTTCTTGGGAAAAATGCGGGCGTTTGACAACCATTCTCAATGCGCTTTGAGATGAAAGTTATTTTTGAGAATGTTGAAAACTCAATACCGATAAGGGACTAGCATTAAGCTTTCAGTATTTTGCCAAATACTAAGCTAAGGTTTTCTTTTTTCAAAAATGTCCTCACTTTTTATTTCAAATGTCGATTTTGTTCCTTATTTTTTATTTTAAAAAAATGAAAATGAAACTCTACGTGGTAGTTGTAGCCAAGGTTGCATGGGGCCGCCCGACCCCAGGGCCGTCTCCGGGTAGCGTGGCCTAGGCGACGGCCATTGGAGTCACGCGACCCAAGCGACCCTAACTGGGGTCGCTCGACCCCGTGGGGTCGTTGCTAAACTTAAGCGAGGGCCGCTTAGGTCGTGCGGCCTCAAGCCTCATTGTTGAGGTCGTGCGACCTCGTTGACGGCCGCTTGAGGTCACACGGCCACACGACCGTCGCCGGAGGTCGCCCGACCACTGTTGGCCTTGACCGACTACCGACGGCCTTTGCCCTAGTTTTGATTTTCCTTTTTTAGTTTGATTTTTAATTATATTGTATTTAAAAAATATATATTATAAGAAAGCTCATTTATAAATTTTTCTTGCCAAACGCTAGTTAGATTAAATTTGCTTTTCAAAGTATTTTTTTAGCAAACGCTATTTGCATTTCTTCAAAACTCCTTAGGCTAAAGGTATTTGCATTCCCCTAAAGCTTATTTGCAAAGTTGAACCAAACCCATTCCTAGAATGCCACTCTGAGGCTTCATCCTGCACCTCCGGAAGAAGGTCCAGAGGCATGCCGGCAACACTAAGAATTGATTCTTTTCTGAATTGACAAATGGCTGATCTATGCCGACATAATACCGAGAAGTTAGCAGACTCGAGGAACTAAGCAGACTGGAGGAACTAAGCGCACCTTCGACCTTCGACCTTCGACTCCCAAAAGGTACGATGAACTCGAGGACGAGTTTGGCACTACAGGATCTGCAATCTAATGCACTTCCTCATTCACTCAATTCTGTGGAGCTCCCCACTGGGGGCGTGAGAAGTTCATAGTCCAATACACTGGAACGTCACGCAGCATGCTATCTTTTCTCAGCTGAAACGATGAAATTTCCTTCAAGAACCAATTGCTTTTCGAACCAGAGTCCAAGACTTTTCAGAGAACCGACCTCTTGTTTACGTAGTAATAATGCTGTTTCCTTGTTTCAATGCTTTATATAGGTGATTGATACGTGCAACTGAAGGAAAACAATGCCGAGCACATTTCATTTCAACACGTTCCAGCCTTAGAAATGCTTCGATGAAAAACTCCAAGATCCCTCTCAATGTAGCTACGTATGAGAACGGTGGAGTGGTCCTAGAAACAAATAGACAGAGACAGGAACAAGAGATACCACAAAAATGTGGCGGCGCCCTAAATTAGCCAATTGAAGTTCCTGGAGTTTTCAAAGAGAGCAGCCAGGGTAGCATGTTCGTCGCTTGAATGCCTATGTTAGGACAGAGTCCTTCATCGGTTTCAGTATGGTCGGAACTTCCTGGCAGCTCTCAACTGTTGTATTCGCTTTCTATCTTGCTCAAATTTACTCTGCAACATCATTATCTCTGCACCAAAAGAAAATTATGAGAAAAAGTAACAAAAAGCCTCATCACCAGGAAACATCCTTAAGCTTATTCAATGCACAGATTGCTCATTCAGCAAGGAACTGTAGGTCAAATGGTCCCCAATAAGTCTTGACAGGTGGTGATGCTCTTTCTATGATAAACTAAAACCAGTAGCCGAGTGCCAAATAAAAATAGACTACATGGATGGTTGTGTGCCCCATCAGCAAAGGCGCATTTCCCTATATCCAATCAAAAGTGTTTACAGCAATATCAGAAAGACATCTCTCTTTTTGTGTGTGCTAACCAATATTTGTTCTCTCTCCTCAAAAAAAAAAAAAAAAACCATCTACTGGACAATGAAGTGGAGAAATCAACAAGCTGGAAGAACATGGAAGCTTTAGGGACGCCAAAAAAGTAGACAATGGTAGTTGATGAAGGTTGTGCAGTGTTAAACATCATGAAAGCTTAAAACCAGGATAAGAGAAGCACACACAATTGGGCAAACAGTATAATGGACAGGCTATACAAGCTCAAATGCATGTCATGCATGATGTGCCTGCATATAGCCACAGACAGACAACATATGCAAATAGACACACATAGGCACACATCCGAATATGGACTATAGTATGCAGCTCCATACAGCTAGGCAGATATTTTGAATCTTTGATGAAACAACCAAAGAGTGAGGAGATTTCTATTTAATAGGTCAGATCTGGGCAAAATATTGAAATGTCACATGCTCAACCAGCCCACTTCAGAAATTAGCAGATGATACTACCTTGGCAAGTTATTGCATCATGAAACATATGCTCAGTGTACACGTGTTCAACATTACAGAAGTGTGAAGAGCTCCTCAAATAAAAGTAACAAGTATTCTCCTGATTTTCTGAACGCATTTCATCACCCCAAGGGCCTATCTAGCATGTCTGACGTTAGTTTATTTAGATATCAGTAACAGAATATCAATATGGTATGTTAATGAAGTAAGATTCTACAAACAGGAGCAAATAAGGGAGGAGAACAAAGCTGAAACAATGTGAAAAGAAAAAAAAATCTAAGAAAAGCTACTATCAACATTCCAAATTTGCTCGAAAGAAGTTTGGCTCTTACCCAAGCGGTAGTCTCTAAAAAAGAACGAAATTAAGCTACAAGAGAAACTTATCATACCACTCCTCTGCACTTCTCTTCTCTGAAATCGGTAGAAATCCGACCCGACTTCCTTGCGCTTCTTCTTAGCCAGCTTGTCCTCCAAAGCAGCCTGGGAAATAGAGCCAACAACAATTCCACTTTCACTATCTGTGGTCTTCTTCCTTCCTTTGTGATGGGTTACCACAGTCCATCCTCCCTCTGCAACACGGGCTTCTCTTTCTTTTCTTTCCTATGGAGCGAGAATGATAAATGTGAATACAAGTGTGGCTAACTGAAAACTGCCGACAAACTGAAAGAAATAAATTAAAAGATCAAGCATAGGTAAATAGACGATGATGATAATTTATCATTTGGCTCGGTACAAACACCAACCAACATGTATCTGAAGTAAATATCACTCATACAAGAATGAATGCACAAACATTTAAGTCTTGCAAAACAGGGAAAATGTCCACACTGAACCAGCAAAAACCAGTAAAACATGGCAATAACCTCATGTTGCTGACAAGAAGGCACTTGATCATTTCGTTCACCCATGCCATATTAAACCCGACTCTTTAGGTTTAAACTATATTCAGAATTACATCATCAGTGAACCTAATTATCCTGCCGGGCAAGCATATCTTTGAGATGACGGCGAGGTACTTAAATTCGGGATACTCTTTTATTCATGAAACATAGCACCTTAAAAGGATATCCTGTCGCTTTACAGGGAGAGGTGCATGACCATTATCCACATCAGACAATACTCAAGGACACTCGAAAAACCAAATAAGTAAAGAATCGATAGATCTGCAATACCTGTTCCAGTGTCGCCTCATGAGTGGTTATAAAATCATCAATTCTTTGTTGCAATACCTCTATTCCCTGTCTTTTCTGATAGTATCCCATCACCCACTCTGCATGTCAATTCATATGAGGAAGTCCAAACAACATGGTTCCATGCAATTGGAAAAATTTCACTATGATTGCTCCAAGAAGTGGACAGTGACAAGATTGAAACAATTCTCCACCCTATTTAGCAAGACTCTCAGAATGCATCTTGGGGATGAAAAATAATGGCTATCAAAGGAAGAGTTAAATTTCGTACTCTTCATTCCTTTGGATTCGTCCTCATCCCCAGAAGAAATTTGATGAACATCATCCAGATCAGGTTCAGAGTTCTTATCCACTACTTGGTCAATATCTCTTGGAGACTGTAGGAGCTTCCTTTTCTTTCTCCTAGCTTTCTTAGACTTACCTACAGCATGGGAAGAACAATGAATAACTGCTCACAGAAAAAAGAGTTATTGTCAACGGCCAATATGCATCTGTCAGGTAAAACCACTACTTTGGAAGCCTCTAGTTTTATTCCCAAAAGTAAGGAATAGGATTCAGCTACTACCAGATAACCTCAGAGCCACAATATCCTTTTCAAGAACATCTTGACAATGGCTCTTACATACCCCTCATAGTCATAGGCAAATGTCTGATTCCTTACTTTTTGTTACTTCAGAAGTATCTCCATTCCCTGAGGAGGCAGGATAAACCTCCCCAGGATCAGGATTGTTATTCTTTTTCAGTAGCCGGCCAAGTTCTTCCGGAAAGTCGCCATCCTTCCTTTTCTTTCTCCTAGCCTTCTGAGTCTTACCTGGTACAAAGGTGAAACAAGAAATACCAGTAAACAATATAATTTGATCCACAATTTATATATTGTAAGTAGGGCGAAAAATTTATCTGCAAGCCTTATCTACATTAATTCACAATAAGAACGCCTCCTTCCATACCTCCTTTAGAGCATACTATCATTTTCCTATTACCAGACAGTCTCAAAGCCAAGATGATATTTTCTTTCGCAGGACATATTGAAATAAACTGTATGAATCACTAATAAGCATAAGCAAGCATCAAAGTTTTTACTTTTCATCCCTTCAGAAGCATTCTCAATCCTTAACGACGTATGATGAACCTCTCCTTGATCAAGTTCATCGTACTCTGTTGATGGGTGGTCACCTTCTGACAAGTCATGATCTTCTTCTTCTTCTTCATCCTCTTGACCTTCTTCAATTTACCTGCATCATGGATAAGGCAAATAACAATAAGAACAAACGCTTTTTAAATAAAGTAAATGTGATACTTCGCAACCTTCATGGCGCATTGTCCCCAAAACATGATTTATTCAGTCATCAAACTTCAATCAGCAGTAGCAAGATAATAGAATCTAAGGATCCATACCAACTATAGGACCCCGATAAAAATAGGAGACAAATTGTGGGACCAGTCAGATCATTAGACTTCAGTCGTTTACCCCCTTCCACATACATATATTCATAGCCTCAAACCAATCCAAATGGGTTAATCACTTTCTGGATCGAATTATTTAGTGAAAACAATGAACTATGAGGAATATTTTTTTTGCAAAAAAAAACGTATCACCGTAATCTAAAGATGGAGCTAGCTATGAGGGAGACCCTCAAACACATCTCAACAATCGAGTTTGTTGAATCATAAACAATAACCAAAGTATTGACCAAACTAAATCCTACACTACCTTACTTTGCTCTCCATGTCTATTTTTTAGCTTATATGGGAAAATATGCGATTGAATTCTTTCTAGAGGATCATGTGCATATCGTAGGACCGTTCCGGATCATTGAAATTTGGATGAGTCTCGTGTCTTCTTCCAACTAAGTACATTTTCCCATTTCACAGGCCTAGGAGCATCATTTTCTCGATTAAAGTTATGATAAACTAAATGACATTTTTCTAGCATCAAAATCTCAAGTATAGACCCCTATCCTTAAAGTTACTATGGGGCAAGATTTATAAGAAATCCATCAAAGAGACTACCATCCACACTTGAAGTCATTATGTGAAACTTGTACGCAACTCAGCTATCAAAATTTGCACCATTTTCTCCTCAAGAATATCCCCAGCTTTGACCCAATAAACACCGGCAATAACTTAACGTACTCTCAACATCCTGTTTTGCATAATATTGTGCATATATTTTCCAGGTAAAACATGTACTAAGTGCCTTTTTTTTTTTTGGTTATATTACAAAAAAAAAATAAAAATAAAAATTAGCTACCTTTTATGAGATGAACCCTATTGATATTTCGTTGGAGCGTACCCTTCTTAGCGACGCGTTGCATCGGCGCCGGATGTAGCGAAAAATGGGCAAGGGTCCTTGCACCAAGATAGGCGGGTGCGAGGGGTAAGGAAGCTAGCCTTGGGCCATTATTCCCGGGAGTGATGCGCCGCATCGGTGCCGGGTGTGGTGAGAAGTGAGCGAGGTCCTCACACTTCTATGGGCGAGTGTGGGGGGCAAGTAAGGCCCGGGGGTAAGGATTCGACTAGGGAGTTGGAACATGGGAACCCGATGAGGTAAATCGAGGGAGTTAGCGGATGCTTTTGCTAGAAGAAAAGTGAATATTGCTTGTGCAAGAGACTAAATGGGTTGGAGAAAAGGCAAAGGAGGTGGAAGGCACGGATTCAAGCGTGGCACATGGGCACAAGAAAAAGTGTAAATGGAGTTGGGATTTTGATCGATAAAAGTTTCGGAGATAAGGTGGTTGATGTCAAAGATCGGGAGATAGAATTATTTTGGTTAAGCTAGTAGTGGGAGAGCTAATTGTGAATATCCTTAGTGTGTATGCACCTCAAGTTGGATTGCCGTGATCCGATAAGAACAGTTTTGGGAAGAGTTGGAGGAGATTTTGAGGGGAATACCACGCGAGGAGAAGGTATTCATAGGAGGAGATTTAAATGGACATGTCGGACAAGTAGTGGAGGTTTCGGGAGTTCATGGAGGTTTTGGCTATGGGACTAGAAATGAGGTGCGGACATCTTGAACGTCGCTTTAGCTTATGATTTGATGTTGGCAAATACCTTTTTTGGAAAAGAGAGTCGCATCGATCACTTTTTGCGGCCAAAATTGTAGCGATTGACTTTTCCTTGCTAGAAGGGATGATAGGGCCTCGTATGTAGATTGCAAAGTCTACCCTGGAGAATGCGTTGCTACGCAACATAAGTTGGTGGTTTTGGAGGTTAGGTATAACAAAGCACGAAAACTGCAAAGAGGTGTCAGATTCGAGAATAAGATGGTGGAAGCTAAAAGAGGAAAAACAAATAGATTTCAAGGAAAGAATGTTTCGGGAAGGACCGTGGCAGCCGGAGGACGAAGTTAATGTGATGTGGAACAAGATGTCTAATTGCATCCAAAAAGTGGCAAGAGGGGTACTAGGGGAAAGTAAAGGGAACGGACATCAAGCAAAGGAAACTTGGTGGTGGAATGATGAGGTGCGGGCGATTAAACGAAGAAGGAGTGTTTTCATCGTTTGCATATTTGTCCTAATGAAGAGAATTTGGCAAAGTTTAGATTAGCAAGGAAAAATGCCAAGAGTTGCGGGAGGCTAGGCAAGGTTTTTCGACATGTACAAAAAATTGGGAAGCAAAGAGGGAGAAAAAGGTATCTATAGGCTTGCAAAGATAAGAGACAAGAAAGTAAAGACTGACACATGTTAGATGCATCAAGGATGAAAATAAAAAACTTATAGTAAGAGATGCCGACGTCAAGGAAAGGTGGATGAGCTATTTTCGCAAGCTTTTTAATGGAGAGAGTGATATCATGGAGATGGATTTGGAGGATGTTTCGATGATTCAAATAGAAGGTTTGTGCGTAAAATTGCGCACGAGTTAGGAGGCATTAAAGAAGATGTGAGTAAGGCTTGGGACCGATGGTGTCCCTATTGAAGTGTGGAGATGCTTAGGAGTTGTGAATACGTTGGTTGACTAACCTTTTTAACAGATCCTCATACTAATAAAATGCGATGGATGGAGGAAAAGTATGCTTGTGCCTATCTATAAGAATAAGGGAGATATCAATTGTTCCAACTATAGAGCATTAAGCTTATGAGCCATACTATGAAGTTGTGGGAGAGAGTTATTGAGCATCGTTTGAGACTGGAGACTAAGATATCGTAAATCAATTTGGATTTATCCGGGAAGGTCTACCGTGGAGGTTATTTTCTTGTCTGACGGTGATGGAGAGGTATCAAGAAAGAAGAAAGATTACATATGGTGTTTATTGATCTTGAGAAGGCGTATGATGGGGTTAAGGCAGTCTTATGGTGGGTGCTTGAGAAGAAAAAGATCAAAGTATGTAGAGCGATCAGGATATGTATGATGGAGTTACTACATGTGTGAAGGCTTGTAATGGACATCAAGCTATTTCCCAATCATGGGCTAAAGGCGGCTTTAGTCTTATCTTTTGCCATGGTTATGGGCAGTAACAGAGATATCCAGATGAGGTGTGGGTATGTATTTGAGATGATATTGTGCTCATCGATGAGAAGGGGGGTTAACGCTAAATTAGAATTAGTACGTTGGAGTCAAGGGTTTCGTTAAGTCGAAGTAAGCGAATACATGAAGTGTAGTTCGACAAGGCAAGAGGAGGAGATGAACCCGTCGTTTGCTCGGACGGAGGTACCCAGAAAGATACTTTGATATTTAGGATCAATATTGCAAAGGGGGAGAGATTGATGAAGATGTAAGCCTAGAATTAGGGTTGGATGAAATGTGTGCATCGGGATTTTTGTGTGATCGCAAAATTCCTCTTAGGCTAAAAGGAAAATTCTAATGTAAGACTGCATTTCTGGGAGAGGTGTTGGAGAGGCAACGTGAGCATAAGATGGAAGTAGCGGAAATGAGAATGCTAATGTGGATGTGTGGCCATACAAGAATGGATAAGATAAGAAATGAGGATATTCGACGAAAAGTTGGAGTAGTATCGGTGGAAAAGATGGAGAACATCGTTTGAGATGGTTTGGACATATTCTTCGAAGACCCTAAATGTCGGTAAGAAAAGTGTGTTATAGGGAGCATGACGTGAGGAAAGGAGAGGTCGGCCGAAACTTACTTGGGGAAAAGTAGTGAGGCATGATTTGTTGGCGTGGGACATAGATTGGCGTCTTGTTTGTCTTGGGACAGTGGAGGAAAGCGATTAACATTGTGGAGGGACAAAAATTCCTATGTTCCCTGTTTAATCTATCTTTGTTTTCTTTATATTATTATAGATTGTTATTGTATTTTGTTTTATTTTATAGCTCTTACTTTTTGGGTTCATCGACGACCCCAACTAGTTTGGGTTAAAGGTGATGTTGATGTTGATGTTGATATTACATATAGGTGAATTTCCAAGATAGATTCATGCTTCATGATCACGTATCCTAATCACAAGCAAAATACAGTCACCTTTATATTGTTTTTCCAACCTAACCAAAAAAAGCAATTTTGAACACCCGAAATTGAGACTAACATCATGAAAGTTGAAGAACCAGAGTAATGGAGGCACTTAGTGCATGTTTTACTTGGAAAATATATGCATAATATTGTGCAAAACAGGATGTTGAGAGTACGTTAAGTTATTGCTAGTGTTTATTGGGTCAAGGTTGAGGTTATTCTTGAGAAGATAATGGCGCAAATTCTGATAGTTGAGTTGCATAACAGGCTACATATGATGACTTCATTCGTGGATGGTAGTCTCTGTGATGGATTTCTTATCAATCTTGCCCCATAATAACTTAAGGGTAGGGATCGATGCTTGAGATTTGATGCTAGGAAAATGTCATTTAATTTATCATAACTTTGATCGAGAAAGTGATATTCTTGGGCCTGCCGAGTGAGAAAATGTACTTAGTTGGAAGAAGACACGAGACTCATCCAAATTTCAATGATCCGAGTGGTCCTATGATATCCACATCCTCCTTTAGAAGAATTCAATCGCGTATTTCCCCATATAAGCGAAAAAATAGACATGAAGAGCAAAGTCGGGAGTGTAGGATTTAGTTTCGTCGGTGCTGTGGTTATTGTTTATGATTCAACAAACTCGATTGTTGGGTTGTGTTTGAGGGTCTTCCTCACAGCTAGCCCCATTTTTAGATTACACTGATATGTTTTTTTTTTTGCAAAAAGAACATTCCTTATAGTTCATTGTTTTCACTAAATAATTCGAACCAGAAAGTGATTAACCCATTGGGATTGGTTTAAGGCTATGGATATATGTATGTGGAAGGGAGTAAAAGACCCGAAGTCTAATGATCCGACTGGTCCCACAATTTCTCCCATTTTTATCGGGGCCATGGAGTTGGTAGGGATCCTTAGATTCTATTATCATGCTACTGTTGATTGATTGTAGTATATGATCTTGCTACAAGGATCCAAAAACCAGATTGTAGTGTATGATCCTGCTACAAGGAGCAGCTGAAAAATTGAAGGACCAGTCAGACCAGTAGACTTCTCATGAGTCTCTTGTCCTCTACCAAAGTAAGTGTAGTTTCCCATGTAGCAAGCCCATGAAGTATCTTTTTTTTTTG
This sequence comes from Rhodamnia rubescens, assembly GCA_021437795.1. Taxonomy (NCBI): domain Eukaryota; kingdom Viridiplantae; phylum Streptophyta; class Magnoliopsida; order Myrtales; family Myrtaceae; genus Rhodamnia; species Rhodamnia rubescens. Next base: position 1,346,451 of record JAILYA010000046.1, read on the forward strand.
CTCAAATTCATTTTTAAAATAAAAAAGCATTTTCCTAGTAACAAAAGCCTAGTGTTCACCCCTACCACTGTCCAAGTAAACATGAGCAAGAATGATAAGAAATCATCATAGATATGAATTTCCATATATGAAGCCATAATGTGAAGGACCTCAAACACAACTCAACCATCAGAATTACCATTGTCCTCCTCAAAAACAACCACAGCATCAACCCAACAAACACCAGCAAAACCTTCACGTACTATCAAGATTTCAGTTTTCATAACATTGTGCCAGCATTTTCCAGGAAAAACATGCAAAAAGTGTCTCCAACACTCTCGTTCTTCAACTTTACCACATCTTATTTAGTCTCAAGTCAGGTGTTCAGCATTGCTTCATTTGGTTCTGTTTGCATATAGGTGCCTTTCATTGTAGATTTACGGTTCATGATGATTATGTGTATTAAGTGCAAGCAAAATACGGTCAACTTCACTTTGTTCTTCAACCCAGGAAGGTATATTCAGTCAGAAGTCTTGCAGAGAGGCGTCAAAAATTACGCACGATAGAGGATCGCCATATTGCAAAACCAGAATGGTGAGTTTGAACATCCTACTTAGAAATAATGCTACAATTTTAGTTTTTTTAGCTTAATGCAGCACTTAGCAGGAAACCAAGATCATAGATCTATGATGTGATCCACCACTTAATCCTCAAAGACACTTCTCCAGCTTTTACAACTTCTGCTACAAGTAAATTTCCTTTGCAGGCATCGACAAGCAAACAACATCAGAATCTTATTGTTAGTTATAAACTATATAATCCTGTATTCAGAACTTCTTGATTGAAAAAATAAAAAATATTGGCTAGTATTAGCTAACATAAGGTACAGCTACATACTACTGATTCCTTGAGAATGGTCATCCACCACAGAAGTATGATGGACCTCGCTTTTGTCAGGTGCACTGTTTGTTTCCTGTAATTGGTCTCCCTCATCCCTTAACTTGTTATCCTTCTGTTTTTTCCTGACACGTCTCTTTGACTTACCTACATTGCAGGAAATGCTAGAAACAATGAGAACTTGGTAACAGAGTGCAATATCCAAAGTTCACTTCTACAGAGCACATACTTGCGAGTCTAGTAGCATTATGCCTTGAATATGGTAATGCGTATTCTATTTACAACTGGGCATAATCATACGATCACTAAGAACAGTAAGATACTCACGCAAAGAGGCAAGTCAAACTCCAAATTAAATTAAATACTAGGAAGCAAAGTGAAAGGCCAATAATTGCTGAAAGAATGGTGTACCCATAATGCAGAAACACAACAGGAGGCAAGATTACCATATGCTTGAGTAAAAAGAATTCTAGGCTAATGGAGAAGGTAATCAAACTGAAGTCAGATAGATTTATTCCAAGTCCAAACTATCGACGAAACAAATGGTTCACTAATATCATGCTCAGCCTCCAATCGACCCCATTATGCTTTTTGCCCACTAGATTCTTTTTTTTTTTCCATTTTCCCCTTCTTACCAGATGATCGGCTTTTTTCCATTCATTCACTGACCTAACCAACCTGCTATGAGGGAAACCAAGAGGAAGGTGGAAAAAGACAAAACAATCATGCTACTCCTAAGCCATCCGACTTGCCAATTGCCATTATTGAAAATATTTACCTTTCTTTTCTCCATGCTCTTCCATTATGCTTCCAACTTCCAGTTGATCTGACATTGTCCTATAAGCATAAAAAAACCGAACAAATTAAGTCCGTCAGAAAAATGCTACATTGAATTCCATGCATGATATATCACTTGCAGCAAGAGTTTCACATTTTGTGGACATTAACATGCAGGGGTATGGCATGCACATGCTCAAAAACCAAGGTTTATTGAGCAGATTTACCAAGCATGACTACTAATGGGCAAAGGACAAATAATATGGCACTGAACCACGACTCTACGACAAAGCCTGGGTTAACAAGGCCGGTCGCTCACATCAAGTACGGGACACGAGTACCTACAGTTTCTGGGCAAATCACTAATCAAATAACAAAAAGAGGACATCAAAAGCATTGCCAGAGGAGCATTATTCTCATACACATAAGACATACTCCAACCAAAATCAGCATGCGCAAATCTACTCCTATAGGACGCAGCTTCATTAAATAATGTGGAGCATAATGAATTCAATGCTACTTGCATAAATCGAACAATTGGTAACACGGGTTCAGAAGGTAAAGGAACATGTCTCTACTGAGCGAATTCCCCCGCTTGCAGTTGGCAAACAAAAATCCACACCACAATCATCATATTGAGTGAACCAGGATCATTTATGCTCTTGAGCTTAAGTAGAGTTGGATTCTCACCTCTCTTGTCCATTAAAAACAAGAATACTAGGCTCATGGGACAACAAAAAGTGTTCGCGAAGGAAGACTAAAGTAATGAAGGATGGCCCGATAATCACGGACAAGTCCTCAACATTCATGAATAGTTAGGAACTAAAATTACTAACCACAGACACAGACAGACAGAGAGACAGACAGAGGGAGAGAGTATCGAACCAGAGGAGCGAGTGCTTGCCAACGAGCTTAGCCGCCAAGCACGTGCGGCGGAGGAGAGGCGCGTACGGTGGTCAAACGTTGAGGCTTTGAAGCCGCGAAGCCGGCGGTGGCGGTGGCGGTGGCGGAAGGGAAGGAAGGGAGAGGGAGAGACGAGAAGAAAGGCGGGGGAGTGAACAACCTTTCCTTTCCCTAGCCGCTATTTGTCCAACCAAGTTGACATTTTATATTAAACTCTATTTTACTGACAAAAGTCGGAACGATGATAAAACATATATTAACGTTAGACTGAAAAATATCGAGCTTATTATGTAATTATTTATTTCAATAAAGAGTTTGTTGTCACTTTGAACATTTCTCAAATATCATGACAACAAAAAATTGGAGGATAAAGTTAGTTTCTGATCTAGTTTGCTTTCGAATTCTCTATTCCTAAATTGCAGTCGTCCCACTTTGTAAATTAATTTTCGAACCATTCCGAATTTTCACTTTTTAAGCTTCGTTTATTTATAAAAAATATGAAGCTTCTAAAAAATAGTTTTCAATAAATCATTTTTTAAAAAAATGACGATATTTTCAAATATTTGGCTAAAATCTAAAAATGCACTAGAAAATATTTTTTATCATTTGATGTGAAAAAACGGCATAAACTCCTTTTAATAATTTTTTTTCTATTTTTTTTTCATCTTTTATTTTTTTTAAAATTGAATTTTTTAATTATTTTTTCTCTTTTCTTTTTTAATATCCTCTTTTCTTTTCTTTTTTTCCTTTCTCCATTTTCTTTCTTCCTCTCGCCTCCACTCCTTCCTTCGATCGCCATACGATTGGTGATGACTCAGCCCGACAAGCTTGAGGAGGCCGGTCCAGGCGATATCGAGCTTGCCAGATCCAGGCGAGCTCGAGCTCTTCCATGGCGCTCTGCGCGCACGCCCACTACCTGGTGAAGGAGCACGGCTGCTTGGTAGTGGCGACGGTGGTGGCGAGCCGAGAGCCAATGGGGTTCGCGATCCCGCGAGGCTCAGCCTTGGTCGAGTCTTTCATTTCAAGCTCTAGTTGAGCCCGTTTGGAAAAGGGCTTGCTAATGGGCCAGCACGAACTGGCCGGCAATATAACTGGCCCGGCAATATAACTGGCCGTACCGAGTACGACTTGTTTGACATGGCATTGGTCACATGCCATGCTGGCCTGTCAACACCAAAGGGGTTGCTGCACGTTGCGTACAGATGGGTAGTGCCGAGGGCAGCTCGACGCAAGTCGGGCCAAACAGTACCCAGGCCCATTGCCACCCCTATTTGGAGCTGCTAGATCATCGGTTTTTCTTCTCTCATCATTGTAACTTCTGTTTTTTAGTTGTTTTAGTTGGATCGCTCTCATTAGCAGAGAGAGAGAGAGAAGAACAACATCTTCTCTCTTTTACGACGTTGGAGTTATTGGCCATTAAGTACTTAGAGTGAGTTTGGTTCAATTTTCCCAAAATCCATTGGTGCCTCAAATCTCTTGGGAAAAATGCAGGGTATTTGGCAACCATTCTCAAGGTGCTTTAGGATGAAAGTTAGCATTAATAATGTTGAAAGCTTAATACTGATAAGGGACTAGCATTGAGCTTTTAGTATTTGGTCAAATGTTTGGGCTAGGGTTTTTTCTTTCAAAAATGTCCTCACTTTTTATTTCAAATTCCGATTTTGTTCCTTATTTTTTATTTTTTTAAAAATGAAAATGAAACCCTAAGCAATAGCCGCAGCCAAGGTTGCTTGGGGCCTGTCGACCCTAGCGGCTATCCTAGGTAGCATGGCCAGGGAGACTACCACAAGGGGTCGCGCGACCCAAGCGACCCTAGCCGAGGGTCGACCGATCCCAGGCCGTTGTTGCCGGACTTAGGTAAGGGCCACTTAGGTCGTGCGACCTCAAGCCTCATTGTTGCGGTCGAGCGACCTCGTTGACGGCCGCCTGGGGTCAAGTGGTCGCGGCTGTCGCGGAGGTTGCCCAACCACCGTTGGCCTTGGTCGATCGCCGCCGGCCTTGCCTTTGCCCTCATTTTGATTTTCCTTTTTTTTTTTTTTTTTAATTATATTTTATTTTAAAAGAAATATTGCAAGAAAGCTCATTTACAAATTTTTCTTGCCAACATAGCTATTTATAGTTAAAGACCCTTAAAAGTATTTGCATTCTCAAAGTTCTAGGTGTTGTACACCATACACTATGCCATTACATTTCTCCAAAGTGTTCCGCCTTAGAAATGCGCTGAAAAAGTCGATTTCTCCATGTAACTATCATGAAGGTGGTTCTAGAATTGATACATGCCACTGAAGGAAAACAATGCCGATTACATTTCATTTCAACGTGTTCCAGGCTCAGAAATGCCGTTCGGGGCGCAGAAATTAGGTTCAGTGGTGTACCTAAAGAAAAAGCGACCAAAGATCTCAAAGTCCTCCATGTAACTATGCATGAGAACGGTGGAATGGTCCTAGAAACAAATAGATACAGACAGGAACAAGAGAGAACCAAAAAAATGTGGCTGCGCTCCTTAAATTAGCCAATTTGAAGTTCCTGGAGTATTCAAAGAGAGCCGTCAGTGTAGCATATTCGTCGCTTGAATGCCTTTGCTAGGACAGAGTCCTCCAGCGGCTTCAGTACGGTCGGAACTTCCTGGCAGCTCTCAACTGTTGTATTCGCTTTCTATCTTGCTCAGATTTACTCTGCAACATCATTATCTCTGCACCAAAAGAAAATTATAAGAAAAAATAACAAAAGCCTCATCACCAGGAAACATCCTTACCTTATTCAATGCACAGATTGCTCATTCAGCAGGAAACTGTAGGTCAAATGGTCCCCAATAATTCTTGACAGGTGGTGATGCTGTTTCTACGATAATCTCAAACCAGTAGCCGAGTGCCAAATAAAAATAGACTACATGGACGTTTGTGTGCCACACCAGCAAAGACGCATTTCCCGATATCCATTCAAAAGTGTCAGCAGCAATATCAGAAAGAAATCTCTCTTTTTGTATGTGCTAACCGATATTTGTTGTTCTTTCTCCTCACCAAAGAAACCATCTACTGAACAATGAAATGGAGAAATCAACATGCTGGAAGAACATGGAAGCCTTATGGTAGTCAATGAAGGTTATGCCGCGGTAAACATCATGAAGGCTTTTAAACCAGGATAAGAGAAGCACACACAATTGGGCAAACAGGATAATAGATAGGCTATACAAGCTCAAATGCATGTCATGCATGATGTGCCTGCATAGAGCTACAGACAGACAACATATGCAAATCAACACGCATAGGCACACATCCGAATATGGCCTATAGTATGCAGCTCCATACAGCTAGGCTGATATTTTGAATCTTTGATGAAACAACCAAAGAGCGAGGAGATTTCTATTTGATGGGTCAGATCTGGGCAAAATATTGAAGTGTCACACACTTGATCATCCCCACTTCAGAAATTAGCAGATGATACTACCTTGGCTAGTTATTGCATCATGAAACATATGCTCAGTGTACATGTGTTCAACATTATAGAAGTGGGAAGAGGAGCTCATATAAAAGCAACAAGCGTTCTCCTGATTTTCTGAATGCATTTCGTCACCCCAAGGACCTATCTAGCATGTCTGACGTTAGTTTATTTAGATATCAGTAACAGAAAATCAATATGGTATGTCAATGAAGTAAAATTCTACAAAGAGGAGCTAATAAGGGAGGAGAATAAAGCTGAAACAATGTGCATACACGCGCACACATGCATATATAAGAAAAGCTACTATCAACATTCCAAAGTTGCTCGAAAGAAGTTTGGCTCTTACCCAAGCGGTAGTCTCTAAAATGAACGAAATTATGCTACAAGAGAAACTTATTATACCACTCCTCTGCGCTTCTCTTCTCTGAAATCGGTAGAAATCCGACTCAACTTCCTTGCGCTTCTTCTTAGCCAGCTTGTCCTCCAAAGCAGCTTGGGAAATAGAGCCAACAACAATTCCGCTTTCACTATCTGTGGTCTTCTTCCTTCCTTTGTGATGGGTTACCACAGTCCATCCTCCCTCTGCAACACGGGCTTCTCTTTCTTTTCTTTCCTGTGGAGCGAGAATGATAAATGTGAATACAAGTGGGGCTAACTGAAAACTGCCGACAAACTGAAAGAAATAAATTAAAAGCTCAAGCATATGTAAATGGATTATGATGATAATCTATCATTTGGCTCGGTAAAAACACCAAACAACATGTATCTGAAGTAAATATCACTCATACAAGAATGAATGCACAAACATTTAAGTCCCGCAAAACAGGGAAAACATCCACACTGAACCAGCTAAAACCAGTAAAACATGGCAATAACCTCATGTTGCCGACAAGAAAGGCACTTGATCATTTCGTTCACCCATGCCATGTTAAATCCGACTCTTTAGGTTTAAACTATATTCAGAATTACATCATCAGCGAACCTAGTCATCCTGGTGGGCAAGCATATATTTGAGATGACGGCAAACTGATTAACTTTGGGATACTCTTTTTTTCATGAAACATCGCACCTTAAAAGGATATGCTGTCACTTAACAGGGATAGGTGCATGACCTTTATCCACATCAGACAATACTCAAGGGCACTCGGAACAACCAAATAAGAAGTAAAGAATCGATAGATCTGCAATACCTGTCCCAGTGTCGCCTCATGAGAGGTTATAAAATCATCAATTCTTTGTTGCAATACCTCTATTCCCGGTCTTTTGTGATAGTATTCCGTCAGCCATTCTGCATGTCAATTTTCATATGAGGAAGTCCAAACAACGTGGTTCCATGCAATCAGAAAAATTTCACTATGATTGCTCCAAGAAGTCGACAGTGACAAGATTGAAACAATTCTCTACCCTATTTAGCAAGACTCTCATAGTGCACCTTGGCGATGAAAAATAATGGCTAGCAAAGGAAGAGTTAAATTTCATACTCTTCATTCCTTTGGATTCGTCCTCATCCCCAGAAGAAATTTGATGAACATCATCCAGATCAGGTTCAAAGTTCTTATCCACTACTTGGTCAATATCTCTTGGAGACTGTAGGAGCTTCCTTTTCTTTCTCCTAGCTTTCTTAGACTTACCTACAGCGTGGGAAGAACAACCACTCACTGCTTACAGAAAAAGAGTTATCGTCAACAACCAATACTGCATCTGTCAGGTAAAACAATTACTTTGCAAGCCTCTAGTTATATTCCCAAGGTAAGGAATAGGATTCAGCTACTACCAGATAACCTCAGAGCCACCACAATATCCTTTTCAAGAACATATTGATAATGGCTCTTACATACCCCTCATAGTCATAGGCAAATGTCTGATTCCTTACTTTTTGTTACTTCAGAAGTATCTCCATTCCCTGAGGAGGAGGGAGGAGGAGGGAGGAGGAGCCTCCGCAGGATCAGGATTGTCATTCTTCTTCACTAGCCGGCCAAGTTCTTCCGGAAAGTCGCCATCCTTCCTTTTCTTTCTCCTAGCCTTCTGAGTCTTACCTGGTACAAAGGTGAAACAAGAAATCCCAGTAAACAATATAATATTGATCCACAATTTATATATTGTAAGTAGGATGAAACCTTTATCTGCAAGCCTCATCTACGTTAATTCACAATAAGAGCGTCTCCTCCCATAACTCCTTTAGAACATACTATCATTTTCCTATTACCAGGTAGTCTCAAGGCCAAGATGATATTTTCTTTCGCAGGACTTATCGAAATAAACTGTATGCATCACTAATTAGCATGAGCAAGCATCCAAGTTTTTACTTTTCATTCCTTCATAAGCATCCTCAATCCTTAACGACAAATGATGAACCGCTCCTTGATCAGGTTCATCATACTTTGTTGATGGGTGGTCACCTTCTGACAAGTCATGATTCTTCTTCTTCTTCCTCTTGACCTTCTTCAATTTACCTGCATCATGGATAAGGCAAATAACAATGAGAACAAATGCTTTTTGAATAAAGTAAATGTGATACTCCGCAACCTTCCTGGCGCATTGCCCCCAAAACATGATTATTCATAGTCATCAAACTTCAATCAACAGTAGTGAGATAATAGAATCTAAGGATCCATACCAACTACATGGCCCCGATAAAAATAGGAGACAAATTGTGGGACTAGTCGGATCATTAGACTTCAGTCTTTTACCCCCTTCCACATACATATATTCATAGCCTCAAACCAATCCCAATGGGTTAATCCCTTTCTGGATCGAATTATTTAGTGAAAACAATGAATTATGAGGACCTTACCAAAAAAAAAAAAAAATTTTTTTTTGCAAAAAAAACATATCACTATAATCTAAAGATGGAGCTAGCTGTGAGGGAGACCCTCAAACACAACTCAACAATCGAGTTTGTTGATTCATAAACAATAACCAAAATACCGACCAAACTAAATCCTACACTACCTTACTTTGTTCTCCATGTCTATTTTTTAGCTTATATGGGGAAATATGCGATTGAATTCTTTCTAGAGGATCATGCGCATATCGTTGGACCATTCGAGATCATTAAAATTTGGATGAGTCTCGCATGTCTTCTTCCAACTAAGTACATGTTCCCATTCGAGGCCTAGGAGCATCATTTTCTCGATCAAAGTTATGATAAACTAAATGACATTTTTCTAGCATCAAAATCTCAAGTATCGACCCCTATCCTTAAAGTTACTATGGGGCAAGATTTATAAGAAATCCATCAAAGAGACTACCATCCACACTGAAGTCATTATGTGAAACTTGTACGCAACTCGCCTATCGAATTTGCATCATTTTCTCCTCTAGAATATCCCCACTTTGACCCAATAAACACGAGCAATAACTTAATGTACTCTCAATATCTTGTTTTGCATAATTAGGGGTGTAGTGACGGACCGGCCCGGACCGGCCGGCGCCGCCGGCCGGGTTGGTTGAGGTGGGGTTCCGTCCCGGTCCCAATAAATGGGACCGGTGGGGGTGGTCCGCCTGGGTTTCTTGTATTGGGATTCGGCCGAACCGGACCGCCAATAATATATAATTATTTATATATAAATATATACATTGCAAAAAATTGAAAACAAAACGATAATAAAGTCACCGCATTTTTTCCAACCTTGCCCGTCACACTCTCCTCCTCAGACCTCTTTAGTTTATTTTCCATCTTGTTTTTTTCCCGTGAACCGACTGGAGACTCGCTTTCTTTTTTTCATCTCAAGTAGACTTTTTAGCCTTTTGTTAACCTAATTTTCGTTTTGAATCGATCCTCTCATCTCAACCACTCTCACGCCGCCTCTCGAGCTTTTTTTGTCTACGCGCCCCGCCCACTCGCATTCGCCTCGTCTCTTTCTGCTCTCTCCGCCCATCTTCGCGTCATGCGAGACCTTGGATCGGAGCTCGATTTTGAGGAGTGCGGGGTCGAGGAGTCGAGGACGCTCGGGACTTATCGGACGACGATCAACGCACCGCGAGCATCAACATCTCCCTCTTACTCATGTCGTTTGAGGTTTTTTCAAGGAAGAGCTTTGGTTTGTGCGGTGTTTTTGTGTGTGTGTCGAGATTTATATCCGTTCATGTTCAACCATCTCTCGCGGTTCCTAACAACAGGATCATGTGTAATTTGGTAGGAATTCCCTTTACTCGGGAGGAAGAGGAGAAAGTTGGGAGGGACAATTCCACGTCGGCTATAAGTGCGGAGTGTAATTTTGTCTTTGTATTATTGGCATGATGAAATCCTACCTTGCGAAATTTGTGAGTCAGTTTCCCATTATTGATAGCTAATATGGACATGACGTGCTATGTGGCACTTAATAAAATTCATAAAACTCATTTAAATAAACGAAATCAATATAATCTAGAAAGAAAGGGTAAAGAAAATCGAGAGAGTCTCTGCGACCTCTCACTACTTTCAGTTTCAGCATTACCACCTTTAAACAACTCATCCCTTCCTCTCTCTTTCAGGTTCGATTGCCTTTAAACAACTCCCACCCTCACATTTCATTAACGTGAATGAACCATTGGGCCAATACCCTTCTCTCAATGCCCGCATGCCTTGCCTTCTCGTCGTAATAACCCCCTTACTCCCACCTAACAATACCTTTCAATAGGTTGGTGGTGACTTATTTTAATTGAGATGTCCTTTGAAGTAGCGGGGGTTGTGTGTGTCCTGTTATTGTCGATGGTTGATTGTTCTTGGTCCCGGATTAGCTTATCGTATATGTGATTTGTTGCGATTTTTCCTTTTATTCAAGTGTGGTTTACCCCCAGATTGTGAAACACTGAGTGACTTTCCCTCTCTTCCTTTATCGTTTTTTCTGTGGGATTATGTTAAGTTTATATTGAATCTAGAGCATTGGAACATCTTTGTATTTAGTAGTCATATAAGTATTTTCTCCTGTACCTATTCAGTGCATTCTGATTCTTGTTTCCCATTCTTGAAAGAAGAGACTCTTTTTTTGACGCTTCTTTCTTGTTAATCCTTCATTATGACCATTATATTGCAATTTCCTTTTAAAGATGTAAGGATGAAATTATTTTGTAATCAATGAACCTTGTATGCTTTATTGTTTTTGTGAGTTTTACTTTATATCTAATTTATGTTGTTCTTGATTGTGTCATTTACTATCAATGGAAGGGCACAATCCAATGATATGCCAGTATTCGACATGGACTCATTGACATGAAGGTAGAGATGACCTCGTAGGCGTTTTCGAAAGGTTCTCTGATTGTCCTAATCATAGTAACAACTTCAAAGCATGGACTCACTTTCGTAAGGAAAAAAGGAGAAACGGATTCAGTGTTGAGTATTGTGATACCAGTATATATATTGTTGTTACGGTACTTCTACTATGTTGAAGCACTTGAATAGGTGCGAGGCCCTCATTAGATAAGAGGCAAAATTGTTTGCCGCGCGTGGGACTCAACCGAAATGGGGAATACTACTAGTACTAGATCGGTGATGGTGTAGTAATGTCTTATCGACATGGAAATTTGACGGGAACGATGTAGGAAAATGCTTGTCCGTATGATTATAATGGATGAACACCTTTTCGTTGGTTGAGCGTGTTGGATTCCGCGATTTTATCGTGAGTTCACCCCTCTTATCACATCTCACGTTTGTGTCTAGAGATTGCATGAAGTTGTATCTTGGTGAAAAATAAGTTTAAAGACTTACTTCAGTGAAGTCTGGGTCGCACTCACGACCGATACATGGACTTCCTCTCAAAACTTGAGCTATTTATGTCTTTGCACATTTTTTGATGATGACTGGAAATTAAACAAAGGATAATCTTTTGTGGTGGTCACTAGTCCAGGGCAGGACATTGGGAGAATGGTTGAGAAATGCATCTATGAGTGGGGAATGAGAGAAAAGTGTCACAATCACGTGGATATGCTGTTCGAATGATGTAGCCATTGTTTTTGAAAGAGAATTATAAAGACAGTTGATCTTGGATGGTGGTTATTTACATGGGTGTTCATATATTAAATTTGATTGTGAGGGATGGTTTAAAGGAGGTACGTGAATCTATTTCACGTATTGGGCGCATTACCTATGTGAAGGGTTCTCCCAGAGAGCTAAACATTAAACTTGTATTGAGGCGCAGGATCACTTATAAGGGTTTTTGTTCGATGTCCCTCAGGTGGAACTCCACTTTCTCTGTTGGACATTGCCTTAAAGCTAGAAAGCTTTTGAAGAATGGAAGAAGAGGATCATTGTTATGTTAGCTTGAGAATGAACATCCTAAAATGATGATTGGGAAAATGCCAAGCTCTTTCCATATTTTTGAAGAGTTTTATGATGCCACTAAGGAGATGTCCGGGACTTTGTATATCACTTCAAATGATTATTTTGTTGGGATAGTTCTTTATATAGATCTTTGAAACAAGCGGAGACGGCTTTGATTCCTAGGGTGAAGATATGGCTGCAAGATGAAGGAAAATTTGACAAATATTATGGGGTTTCGAAAAGTGAATATGATGGTGTTGATTGGGTGATATTGGATCCAAGAAAAAGATGCATTATGTGCGGCGTTTTATAGACTTATCTATGATGATAGTGCAAAGTTGATGAGAGTTGCGATAATGTGAGAATTGCCTTGGAACGCTTGTTTCGTTGTTATGGAAATCTTATCTTGGTTCTTGTAACAAAATTTGGGTGCTCAACGTTGACTCCTACGCTAGTAGTAGTACTAGTAGTAAGGATCCTCATTATTGCCCCGATGAGGATAGTAAGAAGCTTAGTTTCGATGATTGGGAAAGGAGGGAGTTCGAGTACCGTGAAGAGGACCAAATATTGTCCGAAGCAAACGAATCCGGCTCGATAAGTATCTTAAAGCCGAACGTGAAGAAGGTTGTAATCTTAACCTTTTGTGTGGTGGAGGGCCTAAAGTTCAAATATTTCTTTGATGGCTCGAGATTTTTGGCTATTCCGTAATAAGTTGCTTGGTCTCTTTTAGATCGGTTGTCTTGATAACTTTGGTTCTTTGACTCCTGAGTGTGAAGCTTTGATTTGCACCCAAGATTGGTTGAGTGGTTAATAGCCATTAATGTTGAAGAGTGTATTGTGAATGCGGAAAGTTTGTTGGTAGTATTGTATATATTTTTTATTGTTTTCTTTGTATAACTGAGTGCTTTATTTAATATTTTGTTTTTTGTTAGATGTGGATGATGCTCACTGGAGCTTATTGGGAAGTCATCTAGTGAAATGAAAGGATATATATGGTGAGATATTAAGACCTCGTTACTCATTTTTTTTTTGATATTGTCCCACATTGGATCACCCTAAAGTTTTTCACTACTCTTATGTATTCACATTTTTTTTTTGCTACGGTATCTTTTTTGCTTGAAGACGTGATTTTCTATATTTATTACATAGGTGAACTTTGGGGTGGTTTGTTCTATTTTTAGTGTTGTATGTTTCTATGTGTTGTGTGGTGTGGTGTGGTGTATGTGACCTTGTGTTGCGTGCTGATCCTTAGGTCAGAAAAAGAAAATGGGGCGTTGTTTGTCGATGAGAGGAAGTTTTATGGGATCTCCAGATAGGGCACTTTGGTCCTTGGCATTTTAGTTCTTTTGAACCCTTGTTTTTGGGTGATTTTCTCTTGGGAAGGAGCTACCATGGAGAGCGTTCGCCGCATTTGTTGTTTTCTTGTTCTTCTGTTTTGCAGTGATAAGAAGAATTGCCTGTTAGCATTTTGGTCATGTATAATGGCCCGTATCATCATATCAAGGTAGTTTAATGATTTTCCACAGGCTCACTTGGTTTTTATCCTTTCTTTTTTTTTTGTTTTGTAAACAGAAGAGTTGTTGTGCCTTTACTCAAAAACACAGGCGAATGGTTAACAACAGCTCTTTCTATGTTATTATTGGATTTGGTGCAGTTTAGGTCCGTATTTTGGTATTGAATTTGGATTTTGGTCTTTTTCTCTGGCTTTTTGAGTGTGGTTGGTGATGTTTTATCATGTAATGGCTAGATTTGGTATTGAATTCAACATTTTGTCAGTTCGTCGATATAAAAGTTGGAGTCGTTGTTTTTACATGGCATAGTTTATTAAGTTGACTGATTTTCATAGTGCGGCCGGGCCCCGGCCCCGCCGGCCGCGTCGTCGGCTGATCCCAAATATGGGCGCTGCCGGCGGCCGCCCCTCTTGCATAATATTGTACATATATTTTCCAGGTAAAACATGCACTAAGTGCCTCCATTACTCTGGTTCTTCAACTTTCATGGATGTTAGTCTCAATTTCAACTGTTCGGTAATCGCTTTTTTGGTTCTATTGCATATAGGTGAATTTCGGGATAGATTCATGCTTCATGATCACATATACTAATCGCAAGCAAAATACAATCACCATTATTTTATTTTTCCAACCCACTAGTCATATATTTAGTTGAAAGTGTTGCACGGGTGTGTCAAAAAGCATGCACAAGTGAGGGTAGCCATATTGCGTAACTATAAATGATCTTTTATCTTTGTTGACACCTAATTTTACCGATCCCGTATTTTATTCATAAATAGAATATTGCTAATTTGTTAATTATACATCTTTTCTTGTTTATTGCAAAATAGAAAAGATAATAAAAATATATAAAATGAAAATAATAAAAATTAGATCGGGCCGGATCGACCCAATTCCTTGCGGGTGGATCCGGCCCTTGTTCTTTTCCTTCTCCCCTTGCATGGACTTGTCTTGCTTTCTTTTATTTTTCTTTTTCCCAGCTCAACTTCCTTTACCTTCCCGCGGGCAAGCCTGCACGGCCCAGTGGGCCATTTTCCGTTTTCCCACAAGCTTGGCCCATTTCCCTTTTATTTCCCCACAACCCATATCTCATTTGTTTCATGTTAGCCCACATTCACCCCTTCTTTTCATGGACAAGAGATTAGCTTCTCTCTCGAGTTAGAGATGGCCAACGGCCGGTTTGGGCTTGGAATCGGCCCGTTGACAGGGCCTCTTGGTTCCGGGCTAGTGCCGAACAGGCCAATTAAAGCCGTTAGGCTTAGGCCCAATGGCTTTAACACTTAAAAAATAATAAATGAGGGAAAGAGCCCATTTATTAAAACTATCCTAAATTTCTATAAATACCCCCCTCCCTTTCATTTTTTTCTCATAAATTCTCTCAATCCCACTCAATTCTCTCAATTTTTTGAATCCGCTTTCCGCTCGATTCTTTTTTAAAAAAAATGGCAAGTGAAAGCAAATCGGTGATAGCGGAAAGAGGCGAGTCTCCTCATAAATATGATTCTCGTGAATTTGCATCTTGGATATACAATAATGATAATATCAACATTATTCTCAATGTCGAAGCACGTCCCAACGCAAGAAAATCTTCATCCTCTTACCGATGTCGAAGAAACGTCAACAACACGGGAGCCGGAATGGAAGGGTACATTCAATATATGAAAACACTTCACGAAAGAACATTAATGGGGAAATAAGTATTAGGTAAAATGTAAAAATTGTGGGACAACATATATTTTTATAGGTGGAGGCGGCTATGGAACGTTTAAACGACATTTGAGGTTAAAACATGCAACGTAAGCAAGGATCGACATCAGCCAACAACAAATTTTCGGGTACGCCAATCCTAACACTCCTCATTTGTTTCATTACGGTGAAAAAGTTTATAAAGAAATATTAGCTCAATATGCTTTGCTATTGGTCATTTACCGTTTAATGTTGGTGAAAATTTTGGTTTTAGTTTTTTTATAAACACCGAATGTACCCTACAAGCAAAATCGGTTCCGAGAAATACTCTTAGACGGGAAATTTTTGGGCTTTATAAAAAACGAAAAAAAGAGTTGAAACTATTTTTAAGAATTTCAATGGACGTGTGCATATAGGTAGTGACATTTGGAGTAATCATTGGCAAACGCACTCTTATATGGGTATCACATGTCATTGGATAGGTGACGATTAGAACGTTCAAAAAAGAGTTATTGCATTTCAAGTTTTTTATGATAAACATACGGCTAATAATATTTATAGAGTAATTAGGCAAGTTTTAGAAGAATATAATTTGATTAATAAAACTTTTCGAGTTGATTTTGATAATTTGCAGGCAAATACCACTTTCATTCCCGATTTAGAAAAGATTTGTAAACCCGCTTTTGGTGAATAATTTTTTCATATTTGATGTGCTTATTATGTTTTAAATTTATGTGTACAAGATGATTTACGAACTCTTGATGCTTTTCTCAGCCCAATAAAGAAAGCAATTCAATTTTTATGGAAATATCCTCAAATTATGAAAGAATGTGGTAAATTTTGTAAGCACATAGAAGAACACCAAAAAAGTTTCCAAAAGATGTTCCGACTAGTTGGAATTCTACCTACAAGTTGCTTAATCAATCTTTTGCTCATAAAGATTTATTATGTGTGTTTATTTCGAATAACATTTTCGAAATTAATTTATTCCCACAAGAGTGAGATATTTGCAAAAAAAAAATTAGATTTTTTAAAAAGTTTTTAACAATGCAAATTATAGTTTAACTAGTGTTTATTATCCTATTACGCATTTATTTTTAATAGAATGTGTTAATATTCTTGGTGTTTTTGAAGAATATGAAAAAGATGATCAATTAGCTTCAACTATTATAGCAATGTGAGCAAAATGACTGCTTTATTATATCGAAATTCCTCTTATTTATTTGGTTGCTTTTATTTTTTATCCAGGTATGAAATTAGATGGTTTAGGTGATTATCTCGAATATCTATTATGAATGTCTATATTTGAATGAAACAACAAATGTTAGAACTATACAAACTTGTTAAAGACGCAATAGTATAATTGTATAGTGAATTTTGTAGTAGATATGTTAGGTAATAGTGGATCTTCTTAACCTAATGACATACAAAGCGGAGAGAGTAGCAGAATTAGTAGAGGGTACAAAATGCTATTAAGTAGGCAAAAAGACAAAAGGAGCAACATGTAATATTTCTGAAATAGAAACCTATTTAACAATTTCTTTTGAGTTTGGTGAATCCGAAGGCACAAATTTTTTAATTCTAGAGTGGTGGAAGAGACATTCAACTCAATTCCTAACTCTCGCTCTCATTGTAAGACAGATTTTAGCAACTCTTTGTTTAACGGTTGTGGTTGAATAAACATTTAAGCGAATAGCTTTCCCGTGTTGGATCATACCACACCCACCTAGCTCGAGTATCCTTCTGCATAGTAGACTACATTAGGCACCACAACCGATTTTGGCCCGCCATGGCCTCATTAAGAGAACGGCATCGCCTCCCGACCGGTTTGTACACGGGAGGCCAAACTCGCCTTCGTAGTTCCTCTTAGATATATTTCATTTAACCTAGAACTCCTAGTACAAACCCGTCCTAACACCACTCCCAGGGACCCACTGTCCTTTCCCTCTACAACGCTTACTCCTCATGATGATACCCTAAGCTCCACTCATAAGGGACTCGAGTACGGAGAGAATTCGTCCACTTAGGACACGGAACTCTTGGCCTCGTGTCATTCTCCCCCATTCAATCCGCAAACACCTTCATTGTGGGTTGTTACGTCGCTTCCCTACATCCTTCCCAACCATCAACACCACACCATCGGGATTTACATGAATGGCGGACACTCGCCCAACAAAACAACAACACTCCATTGGCAGCTTCCCCCGATCAAAACCGTTTGCGAATCTCCAGTCACTTGTACCCTCTCGACAAGTGTGGCACCCTTTGTCAATCGCACATCCTTGGCAACACCTTCTTTCCCCTACTAGGCTTCTTTTGACCTTAGCAGACCAATGGAGGTTCTCCCCTTGATAAAACGTAGTAGTGGACTCTTTTTAAGATTCGCCAAATCAATCCAGGAACATTATTCCATTTCAATAAGCAATTTGGTTCCTTACTATGCCCCCATTAACATCCCGGAAGTTAGACGAGAGCCGCATTTTGTCCGAGCTCCTCTTGGCCCCGCGATCACTCTCCGCCCTCAAAGGACCGGGAAGACCACGGGATCTCCACGAATCACCCACCTACTAAAGAGATCCCGCTCCGATACTATTTAGCATTTGGAGGATTAATTTTGGACGGCCGATGTTCAAGATTATATCCGGATTTGGTGGAGGCTCAAGTTTGTCTCAATGATTGGATAAAAGCTCAATTTCGACAACAAGAAATAGATCTCAATGCGAGTTCGAATTCTTTGATGATGATGATGGAAATACCATCGCCATGACTATTGGAACGAGTAGCAACGATTGACGATGAGGTAAGTTGGAGTTATTAAAGATAAAAGAACTACACGAACTTTGATTCTTTTATCCCCAAGAAGATATGTAGGCACTTAATGATAATTCAATAAGTTCAAGCTCATTCCCCCTCCCTTTTTCCCCCAAATTTAATTATAATGTACAATTTAATTATAATTTATATTTGATAATTTGTTATTTTTTTATTCAATAAATTATTATTTAAAAATTAAATATAAAAATCCTAACTAGAACCACCGATTCCGAACTAGGACCGGGACCCCTCCTTAAGGGGCGGATTCCGGTTCGGGGGTGGCCACCTGGAAGCGCCGGTTCATGAACCCAAACCGGCTTGTTCCGAACCGTGACCACCTCTACTTTGAGTGTCCCATTTACCAACTCTCTGCACACTCGTTACGTCACTCATAATTACACCATGTACTTAACATGGTCTTTTACCAATCCATGTCCACATCAAGCGGAATTTATTCCCCTCCACACAAAGAAACTTACTAAAGGGGGCAAGAGGCTACATAAAAAGGACAGAGGACGGGTAGGCGAGAGGGTTGGTTGGTCGGTTCCCGGATGAAAAAAAAAAGAAGAGTTGAAGAGTAGGGAGGAAAGGATCCTCGTTAAAGCACCCAATGTGCTCGCTCCCTCTAGGCCCACCAGTCATCAACAACTAGTAGCTTTCCTTGGTTCAAGTAAGCATGTCTCTTTCTTCGCCCCCATCTTTGCTTGGATAGTCGTTTGAAGTTTGTCCACCCTGTTTGTTGCGCATTTAGACTTGTCCGAGCCATCTCTTGTTTAAAACGTATGTTAGCTTGTTGTTAGTATCTTGTTTGGGCGATGGACATATGGAGAGGTTGGTCACTCGAGATCCTATGTTGGTTGTTGAGCAATAGGCATGCCCGTTTGGTTGTTTCGCCACTAGAGGCCGAGCGCCGAACAAGGTAGCTAGTGCTCAGCCCTTGGGAGTTTGTCGCGGGAGGGAAGAATCGAAGTAGATGACCGGTTTGGTGGCGAGCGCGACTAAAGTTGTGTCGAGGAGGCGGCGTGACGGGCATATCCGACCACCAATGATTCGACAAGTGGACAAGAGACCCGACGTTTTGGCGAGAAAGTCCCCGGAGCATGGTCTTGTGGCGGTGGTGAGCGGATTCCAACAATGGATGAGTAGACTTGGTTTTTGGCGAGAAAGTCCCCGGAGCATGGTCGACGGCGATGTGAGCAAGATCGATTGGCTTCCGGAGGACCGATGGGTGAGACCCAATGGTGGCGCAATAATCGGGTCTTGGTGGTGCATCGATGAGGCGAACGAGAGCTAGCCCACATGGAAAGAAAGAGGTGCTAGTAGGGGTGGAGCAAAAACCATGATCCATCCAAACCGGACGGACCGTACCCAACCGGCCGATTTTGGATGGTAGGCGCGGATTCCGGTTCCATTTTGTGGGCGGTCGGTTGTTTCGATTGAGAACCATCCAAGCCCACCGGACCGGTCCTTTTATATAATACAACTATATATTCTTTTGAGATAACTTTTACAAATATTACAATACTTGTTATATTGCATATTGAATTTTTTCATGTGCAAATGGTACTAAATTGTTGTCTACATTGTTATCTTGCATTATTGAAATTTTCCTTCTTCACCGCTAGAGATGTTCTTTTTTTTTTTTTAATTGATGTTGTGCCACCGGAATCGGACCGACCGTGGTCGTGGATCCATAAACAGCGTGGTTGCGTTCATTTTTGACGGTCCTTACGATGGTTCTCGTTCTAGGGTAAACCTCTTTGCTAGGCTTGTGATGTTCTATTTCATGAAGCTTGGATCCGGGCTTAGGATTTTAGAGGAATTTGGTTTGGGCTTAGTGAGTTAGGCCTTGATGGTTTTGGTCTTGTGTAAGTGGGCCGGTTGGGGTTAGGTGGGGCCTTTTTCGCCAGGCTCGATTCGGGTCCTTTCTCCTTGGCCTGATCGGGCCTCCTGATCCAAGCCCAAGTCCGAGAACCCGACCCGGACCCGATCTCCTTTTAATTGTAAATAATAAATAAATAAATAAATAAAATAATAACAAATAAAAAAATTCCTAAAAATTCTTAAAAATTGGAAAAATTTCAGAAAATTAGAAAAATAATTTCCTTGACCTTTTTACCCCTCATGTGAAATTTTAAGCCTTAAAGCGGCATTGATTGAAGAACGATATCCAGTCCGGTCCGATATCGATATATTTCGACCTTCGAGTTGAAGTTGTTTGTTTAAATATCGCCATTGTAGATTTGGTTTGCATGTGTTCATTCTAGTCTTTACTTGGCATATTTACCCGATTGAGTGTTTATAACATTGTCTTTTGAAAAATTGTCTATTAATCGCTTTCCCTATATTGCTAGGTTAAGGATAAATAGGTAATTGCATGAAATGACGGAAAAACATTATGCATGATCATTTAGTTTTGGTTAGATGCCCGATTAGCTTAAAATGATATGCAAAATATGTGATCACCTTAGGGAACATTGATT
This sequence comes from Rhodamnia rubescens, assembly GCA_021437795.1. Taxonomy (NCBI): domain Eukaryota; kingdom Viridiplantae; phylum Streptophyta; class Magnoliopsida; order Myrtales; family Myrtaceae; genus Rhodamnia; species Rhodamnia rubescens. Next base: position 1,367,183 of record JAILYA010000046.1, read on the forward strand.
TGTTAGGTATCGAAAGGGTGCTAATTATCTAGTTAGCGTAAGCAAGTTCTCGAACCTAGAAGCTCTAGTTGCGTAGGAATCGAGATAATACTCTCATGTCTCGATTGGTTTCCAGCCGACCCCAATAGGCTAACGACGACTCTTAATGGCGTTTTATTTTGCTAATCGGTAAAAAAAAATCCAACGTCACGCGAGGTAAGACTAGAGAGAGTCAATGCCATTGACCTATGGTAATACCTCTAAACCCGTCGGACCCTCGAAGGAGGCGAAGGTGGATTGTGACAATCCTAATCAGAAAAAATGCTATAATCCCAGTTTTTCTAGCTTAATTATGCATTTAGCAGGAAAGCAAGATCATAGATATAGATGTGATCCACCATTTAATCCTCAGAGACACTGCAATTTAACTAAAAATTTTAGCTTTTAGAACTTTCAGTTACCAGTTCCATTGCAATCTTCGACAAGCAAACAATATCAGACAGTTAGTGCCAATAACAAACTATATAATCCCGCCTTGGAAATTTCTTGATGATACATGAAGAGCTGGTATTGTTACATACTTCCTTCAGAATGGTCATCCACCATAGAAGTATGATGAACCTTGTTTTTCCCAGGTCCACCGTTTGTTTCCAGTATTTGGTTTCCTTTATCCCGTGAATTGCCATCCTTCCTATTTTTTTCCTGATAGATCCCTTTGACTTACCTACATTGTGGAAAATGCAACAAATAATGAAAACTTGTAGCAAATAAGGCCAATAGCCAATGTTGATTTACAAAGAAAGCAGGTACTTGCAAGTCTAGCAGCATTATGCATTTCAATATGCTACTCAGTTTTTTCATAAAAGTAATTTCAATATGCCACTCTAGTCACAATTGAGCATTATCATACTGATCATTTAGCACAATAAGATACTCACACAAAGAGGCAAGGTCAAACTCGAGAGAAAAGTCAATGCTAGGTGGCCAAGTGCAAGGGAAATAATTGCTGAAAGCATCATGACAGGTGTACCCTTCATTAGAGCTGCCCCATTCTGACCCCCCCTAGACTTTCCATTGCAAAAACACAACAAGAGCACAAAAAAACTCCATCTGCTCAGCGAAAAGAAATTCTAGGTTAATGAAGAAGGGAATCAAACTGAAGTCTGATGAATTTATTCCAAATGCAAAACTATTGAATCAACACTTGAATCACAAACAACATGCTCAGCCTCCCATAGACCCCAATGAACTTTTTGCCCAGTAGATCATTTTCTCTATATTTTCCCTTCTTCCCAGGCAAATCCCATTTTTTCCATTCTTTGACCACCTTAACCAACCTAGTATCTGGGACAGGAAACGCAAGGAGAAAAAAGACAAAATAATGGTGCTAACTCCTAAACCATTTGATCTGCCATGAATGAAAATCTTGACCTTTCTTCTCTCCTTGCCTTTTCAATATGCTTCCTACTTCCCCTTGATCTGACATTGCTCTATAAACAACAAAAAACCAAAAGCTTTCAGTCCATCAAACAAATGCTATCAACACTCAATTATATGTGTAATATACCCCTTGCAGCAACAATTTCACATCTCGGGGACATTAACATATTGGGAGATGGCATGCACATGCTTAAAAGCCAAGGCATTTTGAACAGATGTACCAAGCATGGCTGAAAATGGACAAAGGACAGAGAATATGTGACTGAACTATGACAAAGCTTGGTTTGATGAGGCGGGAGGACTACTCAGATATGTGATTAGAGAACTGGCTGTTTCGGGGCAAATCACCGATGAATAACAAAATAAGGACCTCAAAAGCATTGCCACAGCACCGTTCTCATACGAAAAATACATACTTCAACTAAGACTAGCACGCACGAATCTGATATGAATTTGTCTTCGTTCAGATAATCTGAACAAGAATGAATTTAATGTTATTCGTCTACAGTGGAAACTGGCAACACGGTCTCAGCAAAAACATGCCTTCGACCGAGAGGCAAATTGTCCTACTTGAAATGGGAATAAAAAGACGCATCCGCTTAAGTATCAGCATCATGTTAAGAGCACTTCACAACGAACGTTCAATTCTTATGCGCAGCAAGAAAGGTGCTCGTCAAAGAATAGTCCAGTAATGAAGGATGCAACAGATGATCACGCGCAAGTCGCCAGCACTCAAATACTTTTAAACCACCAAAACTCACGACTTTGAGAGAGAGAGAGAGAGAGAGAGACACAGAGAGAGAGAGAGAGAGAAATGAACCTGAGGCGCAAGTAGCTGCTAAGGGCGTAACCGCTGGAGGATGCGCTGTGGTGAGCAAGCGATGGCGTGGCCGGCTTTCGAGAAGAGAGGTGCAGATGTAGTGGCGGTGGTGGTTTCGAGCGAACTTTGAGGGGCGACGCGGGCGGTGGTGGTTGGAGAGGGGAAAGCAGCGGGCCGAGTGGAAAGAAACGACCTTTAAAGCTCGTTTGCTTTCCCTAGTCAAGTCGGGCGACATTGTTCTCATTAGTTTTATCCCCAACGAGGATACAATGTCTAGGTATTTATCTATCTATGCTGGTGTACGCTCGCATGATGCTGGAATAATTACTCTGAATTTTGGGCCAATATGTTATATCGTCCTCTATACTCGTATTCACTCGCATGATTCTGGAATAATTACTCTCAAGTTTGGATCAATATACAATATCGTCTTTAAATTTTTAATTAATTTAATGATCCATAAACTTTAACTTAATATGCAATACCGTTCCTAAACTTTTAATATGTTCGTTGGTCCATGATTTTTTTATAAATGTTCTATCTAATCTTTAAATTATATAAAAATATCTAATGTTACTATTCCATTAATTCAAATTTAAGGGCAACATTGAATATTTTTATATAATCCATAGACTAAATTGATGTACCGAAAGTTTGGGAACGATATTGAATAAATTAAATATTTAATGACGATGTTCATGGATCATATTGAATAAATTAAAATTTATGGACGATATTGAATACTTGTCCATTATACATTGAGTCAAAGTTCATGAATATTTTTTCCTATGTTTTCCAATGAAATTTCCCTCTTAGGTATTTTTACTAAATTCACGGACAAGTACTCGTTCTTTTGGGATGAGAAAAAATTATGCACTTTTGAAGCGCATTTCGTGTTGTCCTAAAAAAAATTATTTCAATTTTCACTTCATTTCCTATATTTTCACGATTCGTTTAACATGTGAATTCGTATTTGTATATAAAAAAGTACGAACAAATTTGACTTCCAATGAAAGTGAATTATTAAAATTATACCTTACAAAGCCCTCACCCTCTAAATGTTTTAGTATTACTAGAACGAAAATGATATTTCCGAAATGGTTAACACCACGAAAAATCCCAAATTGGTACACTTGTGATGATTTATCCCAAACTATTTTTTCACCATAAAAAACCCAAACTGGTACACTTGTGACAAATTTACCTCAAAATATTTTTTTTACCAACAAAAATTCTAAACTGGTATAATCGTGACAAATTTACTCCAAAATAATTTTTTTTACTACAAAAAATCCCAAACTAGTATACATGTGACAAATTTACCCTATATTAATTTTCGTTAAATTGAGTTAGCACTACAAAAAATCTCAAATTGATACACATGCTATAAATAGAGGGTAACTTGTACACCCGACAATTGCCACGTGTTATCCAATTCAGCAATTTGATGTCAAAATTTAATGAAAAATAATTGAGGATAAATTTATCGCAGCTTATATCGGTTTGGGGCAAATTTATCATAAGTGTACCAATTTGGGTTTTTGGTGGTCAAAAAATAATTTGGTGTATATTTGTCACGGGTGTACATTTGAGGTTTTGGTGATATTAACCCTTTCTGAAATTAGGGACACGCATGATAACTATTTTATTTCTCTCATTTCGTGCCAAACCTGTTTTTGGAATAGGTTTGGAACAGTAAATTTGTTTGGTAATTCAATTCTATTTTTCCATTTCTAAAACAAATTTTTCTTTCAAAAATAGATTTGAAAAAGAAATGAGAAGCTAAAAATTGTAGCTTATCCTCGTTTCGTAAATAGAAATGAGAAATTGTAGCTTTTATCTGTCGCCCTTCTCTTGTCGGTCGTCGCCCACTACAACCGCCTCGGCCCTTGGCCGACCGCCCTCGCCCACCGCCGGTCGTTGCCCCCCTATTACCAATCATCAACCGCCGCAACAACCACCGCCGTGGCCACCATCGCTCATCCCCGACCTTTGCCACCGCCATCTTCTCACCCCGCCCCACCTCCGGTTGCCGTTTCCCCCGTTGCCCGCACCGCTCGCTACCGCCTACTCACCTCCCGCCAACGCCACCCACCGCGATGACCACCAACCACCAATCCCGCCGTCGCCGACCACCGCCCGCTATTGCCAACCACCACTCTTCACCGGCCGCCGACGACCACTTGCTAACCTCCACTAGCAGCAACCACGGGGCATCGCACTAAAAAATAAATACTAATTTTTTATTTTTAAATAATAACTAATATTTTCTAATAATAATTTTTTAAAAGAAATTTGAAAAAATTAAAAATGAATTAGAAATTTTTCGTAGAAGATTTTGTGTTTATAATATTGCAAAAGTAAAATTTTTCAATTGTTATCAAACGAACTTCTATTCCGTAAACAGAAATTTTATGTCTTTATCAAATGCGTTTTTTGTTGAAAAACTCATTCAAAAACTAGAAATAGAAAAATCTATTTATAACCAGAAATTGATTCCAAAAATAAAATGGTCATCATGTGCGCCCTAGACATTATGTATGCGCTATGCTTGTGCTCAATCATTACCATTCTTATCTTACGTGAATATTGTTCTTTCTTAAATTTGTGTATCTTAGTCTTAGTCTAACGTAAGTTCTATGTAAGCAAACAAACTCGATCACCTATTCTATTATACTTTTCAAGTTTTATAAGATGGGCCAATACCATGAAAAACCCTCCAAATGGGTACATTTGTGATGATTTACTTATGTTTATTTTCATTAAATTGAGTTAATACTATGAAAAACCCCAAACTAATACACTTGTGATAAACGGAAGGTAAAAATCTCAAACTAGTATATCCGTCAACCGGCCGCGTGTCATGTGTTGTGGCTAGCACTATCCTAGGTGATTTTGAGCAATCATAATAAAGAAAAGCTTCGACCAATAAATAAATAAAATAAAATAAAATAAGCAAAGTGGAATTAAAAAAGTCAAGATAAATATCATTTGAAGCCGGAGTCTAACGATAACAGTGTTGTAATCATATTCACTTGTGTATAATATACTACCAAAGACAATAATAAAGAATTAGGGATAGAGAAAATTGCACACGGATGTTATAGTGGTTCGGATTATTACAAGCCTACGTCCACTCTCCACGCAGATATCCTATTGGCTGGATTTCACTTGTGAATCAGTAAAAGATTACAATGAGTGAAGCTTCTCGAGATATCACACTTTCTCACACTTCCACTCTTCTTAGAACCTCTCAAAGATTATAATTTAGATGCTCTTAAAGACAAGTGTATAAAGTAGAAGCTATATTGGACTTTGGAATTTTAGATTCATGACTTCTTATCTTTAGTACCAAAATCTCCTTTTATACTCCTCCACTTTCAAATAAGCCGTTGGATGGTCTTCGGAGGATCATTCGCTAATCAACGTGTTGGACTTGAATGCTTCAAAGATGTAATTGTTGTTAATAAAATCAGAATACGTATGATTCAATCGCCGATACAAAATCTAATTGATTGAAGTTTAATAATTTGTAAATGTGAATCTTGGGAAAAAAAATGTGAATCCTAAGCAAGATCAATAGTTGTTGCGGCATAAACATCTTTGCTATATTCTCGAGTCGAATAGACTTCACATTCCGATGAAGCCGAGTCTAAGGGTGGGTTTGGTTCGGCTTTTCCAAGGGACTTTCAGCCTTCAAAGCCCCTTGGAAGAATGTTGAAGTGTTTGGTTCAAGCTTTACGCTAGTATTTAGCCAAAATGCTAGGCTTGAAAAAGCTAAAAGCCCAATGTCGGTAGGCTTTCAATATTTGGCCAAATGTGAAAAGATTTTTTTCGTTCCAAAACTATCCTCACTAATTTCCTATTTTTTTGACTTTACCCCTCTCTGTTATTATTTATCTTATTTGTTGAGGAGTCACATATGGTGTTCCAGGCAAGGACCAGTCGAGGGATTGGAGGGCCCGATAAGGGATTGGTTGCCTAGGAGAAGCCTGTCGCCGAAGCAAAAACGCTTAGGTCACACGACCTCAAGAGACGTCCTGGATTTACGAGACCCCGGTGGCCGTTGCCTGGGTCAGCGCGAACCCGGGCGACGGCTCCCGAGCCTAGCAAACCCGGGCGTCGCCGACATCAAGCGGCCCTCATCTAGATAAGGCGACCCTAGTAGGGGGAGGCCGAGGTCGGGTGACGACCCGCAAGTGCCGGATCTAGCTTCCGGCGGCCTAAACCTTTGTGGTTCCAACAAAACTTATTTTTGATTTAAAAAAAATTGCATTCAAAACCTCTTTGCAAAGTTATTTTTACCAAGCACAAGTTATATCAAAACTCATTTCAAATAAGTTTTTACCAAACACAATTAGCATTTTTCTAAACCCCTTTATGTTAAAGGCATTTACATTTTGTTAAAACCCATTTCAAATGTTGAGCCAAAACCACCCTAAATACCCACAAAGTTTGAATAGATTTAGCATGGAGTTTTTAAACGTAATAGAGTACCTGAAAATTCTTTCATCGGATTTAACAAAAACAATGGAATGTTTTGGCAATCTTGAAACATATTAAGCAAATTTCTCAACATCATGTAACTCACCAATTTGACGACAAAATTTAATGGAATTAATGGGGGTAAATTTTTCACACTTGTACAATTTGAGGTTTTTGTGGTCAAAACTTTAGTTTAGAATAAATTTATCACTTGTGTACCAAGTTGTGATTTTTTGTGGTATTAACCCTTATAGGTAAATGGCAATAAGAGATGATCCGTTTTAGGGTGGGTCAATTCTCACCTTGGAACCTGGAACTCGACCGGGTAGAGTCGATTCCCGAGGAATTGTCCCACATAATCTTGGAACTAGAAGGGTTGGTCCTAGAACCGATGGTTTCTTCTTCTTCTTTTATTTCTTATATTCCCTACATGTGAGAGTTTCCCAACATTAAAATTTCAAAAAAAATTACTAATGAGGGTTTGCTTTAGAATAAAAAATAAGAAAAACTAAGAAATTTTGGCGAGTCTATCGGTTCGGCTCCTTATGTGGACCGGAAATCATATCGGCTATTCTTGGTTTCAAATTTTTGGAATCGAGCACTTGGAACTACCCAAAACCGATCGGTCCGGTTCTTAGGTTGGACCGGACCAATGTACATCCCTATTTTTATGAAACCACCGAAGGTATGTTGTTGGCTGGTTCGAGATCTAAAAGAGAGACGAATCCCACTTTTTCGATTATATAGTACAAATAGCTAATTGTTATTCATATTGGTTTTTTGGATTTTGGTCATAAAGAGTACCATTTTTAAGTTTTTAACAAAATCGGAAGGGCGCGCTATGTTCACTCCAACTTTGGCTTTGACACTCCCTATTACAATAGCTTTCCCATATTACCCCTGTTGTTCCTCTTTTGTTTGATTGGTTCCTTTTCTTTCCTTACGGGTCTCACATTCTTCCTTCTCTTCTTCTATGTACTTACACTTTCTCCTTTCACCTCGTCGTGACGGCCTATTGGACCACGTTCCTCCCTTTTGTTACTTTGTTTCCAATCTTCATCTATGCTTTTCTTTCCTTGTTGTCCCTCTTTTGGGAAGATAAAGAGGTAGCCCCTCTCTTCTCTAAAGAAGAGCCAAACCATATGCATTCATATCTCGAAAATGACACTTTTTAGCCGATGCTCGCTACGAGGCTTTGCGGTGGATAATGAGAGTCCACACGCACTATGCATTCTTTATTCTCTCGACCCTGGTCTCGGTGAACTACTTGGATAGGTTCATTTGTAGCATTCATTTGCGGGAAGAGAAATCGTGGATGACTCAGCTTGTGGTCATTTGTTGTCTCTTTGTCGCTGCCAAAGTGGAGGAGATCGAAATGCCACTTCTTATCTATTTCCAAGACATCGCTGGAAAATGTTTGTCCTCGGCTATTTGATAAAATGCCTCTGGTAAATTGTGTTTGATTCGTTTGTTAGTGGACAATGCGAGTTTGGTTGTTTCATTTTTTTTTTCTTTTTAGGTCGAGGATAGAAGCTTTGTCTTCGAGGCGAAAGCTATATAGAAAATGCCTCTGCTTTCAATCTTAATCTATCATTTGTTTTTCTTTCCTTACAATCCCTCTTTTGTTATGGTCACTAAAGCACCATTTGGCTCTTGGACTTGCTCACTTGTCACGTTCATCATCTCGGGGGTTGAGTCGATCATCTTCGGGAAAGCCACGAGAGCCGGGGGAGGTCGAAGTCGACATGTTCGGCGGCGAGAATGACAGGGAAGAAGGGATCGAGCACGGGTTCCTTATCGGGCTCCTACAAAGGTCTAAGTTGACGAATCGTGCGTCTTGGTTCATCAGCAATACAAACTTCGCAATCTCGTTGTAGAAATCTCTGGTGGTTTTCCCTCAAATCCCCCAACGATGCCCAATCATTTGTGGGACTCGCACTAATTTCTTCTTTGAGAAAATTGCTTTTGCAGGTGCATATCTAAGCATAGAGTCAGAAAGTAGTCATAAAGTACCATCTTGACGGAAGATCAAGTATAGAATCATTAGATCCTTTTGAAAGAAAGAATGTGATGTTGTAAAGCTGGCATATGAGCTTCCATGGGGCACGGGTTCTTTTAGATCAACATCACCATAAGCTGAAAGGAGAGAGAACAAAGAGAAGAATGGGGGACCCACAAGGAAAGAAAAAGGAAGAAATTAAACAAAAATAGGGACAGCGAGGGTAATATGGGAAAAATACCGGAAGAGATAATGTCAAAGTCAAAATTGTAGTGGAAATAATGCGGCCCAATTAGAAATTAAACACGAATCGCTTTTGATATCAAATGAGCCAATCAAAATTTTCAGTTGGGTTGCTCTCTTTAGTGCAAACTTGTTTCTATTTATAATGTTGGGTTCCATGAGATTTACGGCGGTCCACCCACGTAGGCAATCACATTCCTATCCACTATTGATTACTGCAAAGGCAGTCATCACCAATTTGAAACGAGATGGAATCACGTCTTTTGTACGAGGTGAGTTTCCTTCGCTCCTTGAGTCTGCCATTCTGACTATTACGAGAAAAACAGAGAGAAACATAGACAGAAAATTCCTCTCTACTCAAGAACACTTGATCGAAGCAAGGACCTCTCGAGACTGCAAAGGTGACATTTAATCTATGGCTATCTAAGTATGTGCCGAAGTGGGATATGAACGATGATTCAAGTTTGATCCTTATGGGCATATTCTTTGTATAACTTCCACACGTTTGTTGTTTTAGACAAAGGAATTCGTTTCCTTCATATAATATCTTTGATATCTCTTTTATGGCATTGGAGTGAGACAGATGATTCAAGGCCCGAGCCATTTTGGCTCTGTTAAGGTATTTGCAATGCAGGGTCAATAGCCAATTCTGAGCTCGCGAAACGAATTTGCTGTGTTCTATCTGCGAATTGTCCAGAGGCAGGCATGCTAGTCGCCCCGCATCTTTCTTTATCTTTCCTCAAGTTCGACCACAGTGGATTTGAGCTGTGCTAATGAACTCCACCAACGACTGAACGATCTGATCGCGCCTTCAACTCTTGAAAGGTGGTGATTGCGCAGTGCATGCCCGCCCCATCTTTCCTATGTTTCTCGATCCAGCGTCCTAGGCCTTTCGGTAGCAAACCAGTCTTCGCATCTGCATATGATAAGCAAGGTCCTTTGGGTCATCCTAATGCTTGTGCAAGTGGCACGATACATGCAACTGGTAGAAAAGTACGGTGATCACATTCCACTTCAACTGCAGAAGTTTCTGCTGATTTCCTGAATGCATTTTGATCAGCCACAAGAACTTCTCTAGCATGTGCCATTTGAGATTCATTAGTGGAGCTTACATACACACTAAAATGCAGCGAAACAGAAACAAATGAGGGAGGAGGATAAACCTGAAACACTGTACAATCTACAAAGTTCCCCGTACCAACGACAAGTTTGGCTCTTACCCAAGAATGGAAGTAAGCTACAAGAGAAATTTATCATGCCACTCCCTTGCGGTTCTCTTCTCTGAACTCGGTAGGAATCCGACACAACTTCCTCGCGCTTCTCTTGCTTTCTTTCTTTCTTTCCTTTCCTGTAGAGCAAGAACAATACAAACGGGGCTAACTGAAATCCGCGGACAAACTGAAAGAAATAACTGAAAAGCTCAAGCTTAGGTGGATAGAGAGTGATAATAATTCTTCGCTTGGCTCAGGACAAACCCCAAACCCACACATACAATGAATGAACGCACAAACATATTCACCCGCTTCGGCAAAAGGGCCAACGTACACACTGAACCAGCAAAAACCAGTAAAACATGGCAATAATTTCATGTTGCTGACAAGAAAGGCATTTGATGGTTTCATTCACGCATGCCAAAATTAGTTACATGTTTAATTTAGTCTCTAGATTATATGGACGTGTTGAACTACAAAAATTTCTGGGACTAAATTGAAAATATTTAAAGTTAGGGCACGACATTGCACATTGAGCTAAAAATCCAGCGCGCCACATTGAATAAATTAAAAGTTCATGATCACTTAGCATATTGAGCCAAAGTTCATGGACTATTTGTGTCATTTTCCCTCATTCATAAAACCCAATCAGGGAACCTAGTAATCCTCTTAAATTTTGGGTGCTCTTTTAACTCATGAAAGATCGTACCTTCATAGAATATGCAGTCACTTCACAGGCACTTCACAGGGACAGTTGCATGTCCTGTTTGTATATTATCCATGACGGTAACAGATCTTACGATAATATATACAAGTTTTGCGGTATTTTTCTGGCAAAAGTTTGATGTTTAAATTTTTATGGCTGATGTTGTCTATATGGTAAGAGATTCTGGAATGAAGAGCTTTCATTGATGGTGAAATGCAACTAGAGAGCCAGAGTGATCTGTAATGATAGGAGCTGAACAAGTGCGCAGACTCAACTGAATTTTGTCCTTCCAAAGCATGTGTTTCTGATTCCACAACAGGCCCAAGTCAAAAGGCAAATATCTTTCCTCATCACAAGCCCGAGGTGACATGTGGCGCTCCCTGGTGCAAGCTCTCGGCTCTTTGACCTGGCAATGCCGTTTACACGTGTCGAGATTTGAGACCAGATCCAAGAGCTATATAATGTTCAAGCTTATTGCAATGAATCACAAACTCACAACTGTCTATCTAATCATCAGTGTTCATAACATTTGTCGTTCGAGTCTCTCAGCAAATCATCCGAAACAATGGCAGACAATTCTCACAACATGAGCTTCCAAGCTGGTGCGGCCAAGGGCCAAGCTCAGGTCTGGCCTTTCTTGCTTGATTACTCTGTCCTCTATTGTTTTGATCGCGTCGGTAATGCTGATTCTTTGTTTGAACATGGCAATTATTTATGTGATTAAGGCATGAAGCACAACGATTAGACCAATCTATTTCGTGATTTCTCCCTGTGATGAGTCAATGATTATCATTTGGGTGGCTAGATAGATCACATCTTGAAGATAAATTTCGATTATGCGTGTTGATTGTGCTGCCTACAACAAAACAGCACTGACGCGCAATGAATTTTCCCTACGTGCATGATGCACACACCGTGGGAACCATACGATCAAAGAGTTTGCCAGTGGATTGATTGTCCTCTTTAATCAGTCTTACCGCGATGCTAAGATCATGTCTATCTCTAAATCAGGAAAAGGGGAACCAAATGATGGACTCAGTCACTAATGCTGCTCAATCAGCTAAGGACTCGATGCAACAGGTAATTATTATTTTTCGCCAAATTGGGACTCTACCGTTGCAATGCTCGATTCGCGGACTTCTCGTCGCATAAGAGAGCACGCCTTGATCTTGGTCCCTCATATGTGGTTACCCTGCACACACACAACACATAGCTGATTTAGTCCTCAATTGAAGGGTAATTTGTTGGACTCTCTATAACATCTGCAGGCTGGTCAGCAGATGATGGCTAAGGCACAGGGTGCTGCAGATGCAGTCAAGAATGCAACTGGCATGAACAAATGAAGCTAAAAGGGAAAATGGATTCCGTTTTTCCTGCTTCTTGTCTTCCCAATTTTGCGCTTAGAATAAGAATTTGGCATTTTTCAAGGAATTCGTGTCTTGTCCTGTTCCAGAGCATTACCTTAACATGCTCCTTAGTCCCTTGTTTAGGGACTTAATTAGGGAGGGGCTTTTGTTGTTTTTCGTTTTTGTCTTCTTTGATATGCAATGAAAGTGGAAAGACTCTGTTCACGGGAGATTCCACCTCATAATGTTCTAATCAATGAAGGTTCTATCCGAGTTTATTCACATCTTCTGGAGATAAACATGCGAGTGGTTTCAGTTCTTGCTTTGTCAATTTTGAGCTACCAGGACCAGAGAATAATTTCAATCACAATTGCCTCTACAGCCATGATGACAGTCAATGTATTCTTGCATCGTAGACAACTTATAATTCGAAAAAGACAGATTGCTTCTACACATTGTAAGGAGAATGAAGCCACTTGCGGAAAATTTTTCTTCTGCTACTTAGCGTCTAGAAATTTTTTTTTTTTTTTTGGCTTAAGGTTGTCTATGAGCCTGAAAAGTAGTTAAGGGTCTTGAAGTTGTCTCTGATTGATGTAATTGGCACTCTTCTAGACCTTGAGATAATGTTCTGTTTTATTCAGGGGTTTGCCATGGCAATGGAGACAAAAGAGTCACCTGGTCCCGTGCCTGTCTTTACATACTGGCAAATCGCCATTAGAGCCTAAACTCATCAACCCACACATCAGTGGCCAAAACTTGGCCAAGTAAAACCGATACCTGACAAAATTGAACGGGAGAATTCCAGGACAATCGAGGGTCGATCTTGCCTTTGGACGCACTCTAATTTTCACACGGTTGATGTCCGAAGGGCTAGCTATCGGGATCGCCTTTCTTCATAGAGTAAACCATCGGAGACAAGAGAGATGACGATGACCATGATGATGATGGAGTTCTACCTTTCATGTTTCAAAAGAGTTTGTAGTTCTTTATAATCTTTGGCCAGAAACAAAAAGACCGTACTGAGCATCCATGTTTATTCTCTCTTAACATTAGCAGCACCAAAAAAGAACAAGAAAAAAAACATTTAGCAGCACAAGGGCATAATTCTCTTTCCCTAACTCATCTTTTGACAACTTCATGTTACTGAGCAGAAGCAAAAGCAGATAAATCCTCAGTGAGAGTCTGCTGATTTTTCTCTGTGAAATGGTAGCCACTCCATGCTTATCCAGAAACATGGCTCCTGATTCGCTACAAGAAAAAAGGACAGAAAAGAAAATGCTTGTTGTCTTAACTTCTGCATTAACCATGGCGGCATCTCGCAGCAGCAATCAAATGTTGATTTAGTGGGCAAGAGAGGCACGAAAATGACAAGGGTTGAAAGAAACCCTGTTTTTTCTTGGACCCCCCATGCAGCGTTTCATTCCAATAATGACTACTCATGGTGGGAAGGAATCATCAACTCTGACAAAAGCCCACTGTGATTATGGCGGGGCGAGAGAGGGAGTACTCCTCTTGGTTAGGGATAAAACGCCATGGCACATCATCAAGTATGGCCCCTTCCACAAGACCCCAGAGGGCCACATAGCAGGACAGATCATGTCCCTCTTGTTCCTTAGGGTCGTCGGACTTGTGGAGGTGGTTCGTCCTCATCTTCTTCCTCTTCTTCTCTTGGCACTTTCCTATTGGGGTGGGGTGATGGAGTTGCGAACCCCAACTTGGATCTCCCTCCAACTCAGCTTTGCTTTCTCTCATGGTGGTGGCCACAACTGGTTCCACGTCTGCACCTCCTGGAGTGACAAGGAAATGACACCAAAACGAGAGAGACTACCGTTTTAGGCTCACTTTTCCGAGCCAAGTTGGGGGCATTCGAAGAAACAGTAAAAGTCACCGTTCAGTATCGAACCTTGAAAGGTAAAAGATGATAATTAAGAAACACAAGCTCCATGAGAATGATAGGGGTCAGCTTCACTCCTATTGCTGTTGTGTGTCTCGTCATATCCGGCCTACTTGAGAAGTAGTTAATGAAGGATTTGCTAACAGTGAACAATTGCAGGCTAACTAAGGTCCTTTGGGCTAATCGTCTAGAGAAAATCACTCTCCTGAGGAAAGCATACATAGTTTCTTCTTAGGATGGCCACTCTTTTTCGAATTCAATCATAGATGTTATACCAATAACACCCGCTTGTCATTCCTTTACTCTGGATCTTCGACAGCTTATGCTAATTGGCAAGCTATCGTGCATTTACCAGACTCCAGCGCAAGCACACATGATGCCTGCTTTTATCAGCAATCCAATCTCAAAAAAATGTCACACGAGAGAGAGAGAGAGAGAGAGAGAGAGGGAGAGAGAGTAGGTACAGTAGTGTGTCATGGCCAAAAGAAAGATTAGATACAAGACGTTGAGGTAGTGTTCATAATTAAGGCAAGAATTACACGATAATTAATACATCTTGGCACACAACTGAGATCAAATAAGTGAAACAAAAGAGCTATGTAGTTAATAATATTCGTGCTTATTGAAGGTAAAGCTTGAGTTAGAGGTTCTCAACCTCCTAGATTGATTAAACTGAACCAATTAGTAGAAGTCAGGGCGCTTCTTAAATCTACTGATTCATAGTTCAAATCCGGCTTTTGTCTTGCCTTACTTGGAAATGGGAGGCTTCACAGAAAACCAATCGGACCTACACCGCGTTGCTCAATCACCGGAGGGCAAAAAAACTAACTAAGCCACAAATGCTACAATTTAACGGCACCATACTTCTAGATGGTGCCAAAGTTGCAGTACAATTCATCACAAGGAAGGACTCCAAAGAGGAAAACAAAGAAGCCCCCAAGCAAAGAAGAGCATACCTCACAACTGATGCGTTTGCCAACGTGGCAACAAAAAGCCTCTAAGTTCCTGACAAATGGCCACGTGGACTCACGTGATACCCTACAGGACTATATCCCAGTATTTAGCGGGACTACCACGTGCATACCCAGACCCTAAGCCTAAGGAAAAACTATGCTGAGTCAAGCAGCTCCCCCACCATGAAGACAGCCCAGTAATGTGACTCTGACACTGAAACCAAACAGTCCTACAACATAGATGGGATTCAGAGACAAAAGCCAAAGCAGCAAAAATGGGCCCCACAACAAGAACCTCTGACTCGACCTGGACCCACCGAGAACAACAGCCAGCCACAAAATAGCGTAACGACTTTTTGCGGCCACTAACTTCTCACCAAGTGGCACCGCTTGGATTCCCTTCATCTTGCCTAGACTTAACCCCCACCCTCCCGCAGTCACCCTGCATTCCAGTTCATACAGTCCCCAACTTTAGAGTCCGTCGAGCAATATGTTGAAGGAAGACCAAGGTGGCAGCGATGGCGGTAGCGGCAGTGGCTGTAGCGGCGGTAATAGCTGGGCACGTGTGTGTGACACTTGCCGCTCGGCAGCATGCACCGTGTACTGCCGTGCTGACTTGGCTTACCTATGCTCCAGCTGCGATGCTCGTATTCACGCCGCTAACCGCGTGGCCTCGCGCCATGAGCGCGTGTGGGTGTGCGAAGCATGCGAGCGTGCCCCAGCCGCCTTCCTCTGTAAGGCTGACGCAGCATCGCTCTGCGCCGCCTGCGATGCAGACATACACTCAGCCAACCCGCTTGCACGCCGCCATCATCGTGTCCCCATCTTGCCGATCTCTGGGTGCCTTCACGGACCACCCACCGGCAACGTTGGAAGGCCTGTGATGGGCCTCGCAGCGGATGCTGAGGAAGGCTTTTTAGCCCCGGAGGATGAAGAAGCCGTTGATGAGGAGGATGAGGATGAGGCAGCTTCATGGTTGCTGATAAATCCGGTCAAGAGCAACAATAACCAGACTAACGGGTTCATGTTTGGTGGTGAGGTTGATGACTACCTGGAACTTGTGGAGTACAATTCTGGCGCTGAGAATCAGTACGTTGATCAGTACAGCCAACATCATCAGCAGCAGCGGCACCAGCAACATTATGGTGTTTGTAGGAAGAATTATGGAGGTGATAGTGTTGTGCCCATTCAGTATAATGACTGTCAACAACACAATTTTCAGTTGAGTTTGGACTATGAACCCTCCAAAGCTGCCAACAGCTATAATGGGTCGCTTAGCCACACTGTAAGCCTTTTCCTCCTAATCCTTATCAAATGCACAGAATTAAGCATCATGAACTATCTGATCATTTACTGGGTCCTAGGAGCTTCACACAGCACTTATTTAATCCTTTTCCGTATGTTAATTACTGGATTCTAAGCAATTCAATCCTAGGATCCTCAATGAATAGAGAGATATCGCCTTTCAAGTGGTATTCAACTAAAAGTTTTCTTTTTATTGCCTTTGTAAAGAGAAAAGAGCACTAAAGTTCTGTTTTTTTATTGCCTTTGTAAAGAGAAAAGAGCAAAAGAGCAATAAAGTGTTCTTTTTATTCCCTTTGTAAAGACAAAAGAGCACTAAAGTTCTCATTCATTGCCTTTGTAAAGAGAAAAGAGCGAAGCTGTTATCCAGAGAATCTGCACCTTCTACTACAGACACACACAAAAGTATGCACACACATCAAACATGCATGCGCAGGAATCACAAGTACTTAAGAGGCACTAATATCCTTCATACACGTAATAGCCTTTTCTGAGAAGCGAATTCATTGAGACATTTTCACCTATTGAAGTTCGTGTATATGTTCAATAAGATGAAAAATCATTCAGAAATATCTCACCTAATTCACAGGGAAAAATCTTAGCAACAGACATGATGTAACGATTATAAGTCACGCTTTTCCTTGCTTTCGTTCATATAGTATTCAAGTTTTCAAGTTTAACAAAGTATCATGGTTCAGTATTACATGACCCCCTCCTTAAGTTATTCCACATATTACTGTATGGTGATTTCTGTGAGAATGATAATAGGTTTGCGTTTCATCCATGGATGTGGGCATCGTACCAGAATCAGCTCCAACTGACATCTCAATCTCCCATCCAAGGCCTCCAAAAGGAACAATTGACCTTTTCTCGGGACCTCCTATTCAGATGCCATCCCAACTTTCACCAATGGACAGGGAGGCTAGGGTCTTGAGGTACAGAGAAAAGAAGAAGACGAGGAAATTCGAGAAGACAATTAGGTATGCCTCAAGGAAGGCATATGCAGAAACCAGGCCTCGGATCAAGGGACGTTTTGCCAAGAGAACAGACATTGAGATCGAAGTCAACCAGATGTTCTCTGCAACTCTAATGACAGACAATACATATGGCATCGTCCCATCATTCTAGATTCAGTGGGAAATGAGTATCAGATTATCAGATTGGAGTTGTAGCAGCTAATAGTGAAGATCTTTTGCTTATACTGTATCTTTCTTGATCTGTTATGTACAATAGAAATAAATGCTCGGTGATTCTGTTTTTTCACTTGTAATGGTTAATGTCTATATTATGCAACTCCAAATTGTAAATGTATTGTAATATTTTATATAGTTCTAATGAATGTTTTTTTTATATCTCTGGTTGAAGTCTCTTCAATTAGTTGTAACCGAGGTCTTTTAATGAGATATTTCAACAACATTCACATCCAGAGATCGCAAGAGCAAAATGTTTAAAGTAGATTGAAATTACTGAAATGGAAATAATTACCTCACATAAAGGATGACTAAAGGAAATAAATGTGAGATAAAAGTAAGAAATATCTGACATTCCTACTGAATTATTGAGCCCCACAGACCCTTTTGTCTATGCAAAAGCTTTATGGTATTCTCCTGCTTTATTCAAGTCTCTGTTGCAGCATCCTTTTTGTACCTTAAAGAAAGATTCTCTCACTAGAGTGTGAACTCACTAGTAGCAGTCAAATATGCACTAGTAGAATAGACATCCAAGAGACAACATGATGCTGCAAGAGCTCAAAGATACTGAAGCCTGCAGGCGAAGGCAAATAACTATTTTCATCGTGTACTAGGAGATGATCTTAAGCCCTACAAGAATATCAAAGAAATGAATGTGAATTAGGTGAATTTGACAACCTTAAGTCCTACAAGGCAAATGGCCTTTCACTAAATAAAATCCATTTCCAAGACTTCTCTCAGAACACTTGAAGCAGGGAGTGACAATGAGAAAAGCACACGACTCTTACTGCATTGACTCTCAAGTGTTCAGAACGCCCTGCCGCCCGAAAGAGGAAGATTCTTAACATGTGCTATTCATACCAACTGGCAGAAATTCATTACTGGTTGAGTAGATCAGAATTATCAAATTAAAACTTCTCTAAAAGGTCCACCTTATGAAATGAGGAATCTTCACTCTGCCTTCCGTGCCTGCTGCAATGATGGACATATCACTAGCTCTGTAATTAGATGACAGAGGTTAGACAGAATATCCCCCAGAATAGAGCCTCTTTTAATGAAGTACTGATGTACAATCTTCATCCCTGTGCAATGGATCAAATGGATACCTCTACATATCATGGTTTGTCATTATGAGACTTATATGTTTAAATTATCCTGCTTCAGTTGTGCTTTTACTAGAGTCATTCTTCTGCATGTTCTTGTTTCTCGATCGACTGAGATGAGAAGGAATATCTAAAATGGGCCAAAGGCTGCAGCTTAGAGTATAGTTTTGCCACACTAGATTTGAAGGTTGATCTTAGTATTGGTTCTACAATCTACATACAGCAACGGCCTAAGATATAATTTTCATTAGAAATATCCTTGAAGTTGGAGGATGCAGACCAGAACATTTGACTGATGAATAGTTTTTCTACTAAGTGGGACGCTTACCAAAAATCCTAGAAGCCCATGGCACTGGCAATGTTGGAAAATCATATGGACACTCAAATTACCTACGTAACTTGAGGCTCATGCAAAATCTTTTCTTCGACTTGTACCACTAGAATTTTCTGCACCATCAAAAGCAGTATATTCTGGTTCTAAGGGACCTAGGTCAAGCTGAAAAGGAGTGGCATTGTTTCTTGTCATCGATGAAAATTTGTGCAAAAAAGAAAAGATAATGTTAGATTCAAAAGGAAGTAAAAGTACAAAATTTTTTGGAGGCTACTAATTCACGGCTGTAACACTCGGATGCCATTTGTATGCTCTGGGTATCATCCATTTCTGAACTTTTCCTCTTTAAAGATCAGGTCCTCAAAAGACCTTAGAAAATCCATATCTGCGTTTCCATTTGTCAGGTGCAGGTGGTGCATTTCTCTCCATTCAATAGATTTTGAAAATAAAGTTCCATATCAAGTTACAGGTTCAGCAGCGAGTACAGCGCATACAACTTTAACAGAGAATGCCAAAATGGACCACAAAATTCCTCATCTCAGCGCACTTTTTCATATGAAAATGCCTACTTTTGGCTCAAAATCGTCCACTCTCTAGATATGATGTACAACCTCAACCACAAGATGCTTTATATTCAGCATCGCCTGTAAAGGTACTTCATCTTGGGTTATAACCATAAAAACATCAGCCATAGATGCTCTCTGTCATAATAGAATTCCCAAAAGGTGGCACCGTATTTGAAGCTATAAACATGGATTGATTACGCTTTCAGTCCGATGCAATTATATGAAGAACAGACTGGATTGTGGTGTAAACTCCTTAAACAGAGAAGAACAGTGGAAGATGAGCTGGAGGGACTAAATACAGCAGGAAAAAAGTGATGATTATCTCACCTGTCAAAGAGCCAATGGACCCGCATCTTGTATAGCATTTTATTGCTTAGGGAGCTTTGCTGCTTTTAACGAAACCATGCATATATCTTTGCGCTTTAAGGAACAGTTCTTCCACTGTATTATGGATTGGCTAGGCCCACTTTATTATGCATAAATGTAATAACTTTGAGACTTCCAACCTTGATGTCCCCAGATAGAGACTGAACTAAGCCCAAGTCTGTCAGGGAAAGAAGAAAATTAAAGCACAATACCCTGTTCTAACATTACAAGGTACTCAAAGGAATTATTAAGAGTTCATAAAGCGTCAATCTCCACAACACTTACGAATTACCATTTCCACCATTTCCAAGAGCTTTACTCTAAGAAGAAACTTACAGGACTTTAACATACACAGTTCCAACCAAAGTTTTTTTGCGCACAACTGTTCTATTAAGCATGATAGTCTGCTGTTTCAGAAGTTACAAATTTCTGGGCAATCATTATCCTGCGTCAGGAAAGTAAAGACATCAACCAACTGCTAATACATTTACCACTTCAGCCTAAAAAGGTGAATCCAACTTCATCTAATACTTTGTTCAGGTCATTCTGTAAAAGCCATTGGTGTTTCAGGGTGCAGCCTTTAATGCTGACTCAATATGCTCCTGGGACAGGCTGCTTCCACAAATCAATTCGGCATAGTGCAATACACCACAGATAAAGCGATATTGCAAAAATCACATCACAAGTCAAGCTCCAACCAAAGCCTCTCCTCCTCCCTGTACTGGGAACTACCTCCACACCTTAAAAAACAGTACAGATATGAATACTCAAGTTTTGTAGAAAAATCACACGGCACTCTTTGCTGTTATGCATGAAAATAGCAAGGACAATAAAAGCTAGAAACTACTTTGCAAGCAAAGAACGGAAGAGATTGCTTCAGAAGCTGTATAATGCCACCAAGGAAGTTTTGCACTCCAGTCCTGAACTACCTCGCCAAGCAACAAAAAGAGGAAAAAGAAACAAACTGTTACAAAGTCTCCCTCTCTAACAATCCATGAGCACGTAAAATCTTTTAAAGTTTCTAGAACTAGTTTCTCTACTTCAGTTGTCCCCTTCAATATGTGAAATATCAGTGCGTGTTGATTCAGTACTCGTTGCACCATGGCTGCCACCCATGCTTGATCATAGAAGAGGCCATAAGCGAACTGTGATTAAGATTCAAAAGTTCTGTCTCTGCCGGAAAAGAAAAATGTATTGAAGAATATGTACATGCAAACGATTAAGATTTACTCAGCCCAAGATCCTAGCACAGAAAAACTTTATAATTTCAAAATAAAAGAAAAAATTCTTTAACTGGTAGTTTCTCCTAAAAGTATCGATTTTGTTGGTTGTTCTCAACATTAATCTGATGCTTTCAAAAACTCGAGAAATATTTCCATTGCTGCATTAACTATGCTTACAAATAGCAACTATCTGTTTCACATACATCTTCAAATAAAAGTCTTCTCACAGTTGACCAGATGATTCCCCATAGATTTTTTGATGATATTCTGTAAGTTCTTAGGTTATTCGCCAGATTAATTTATGTTGTCGAGATTCACTGATTTTTTTCAAGATACTTTGACAAAGGTTGTTATAGCTGCATTGCCTATGCTTAGAACCAGGAGAGAACTGCTTCATCATACATCCTTCATGTCCAAACCTACGCATAGTCTACCTTGTTTTATACTGATTTTCCAGAATGTCAGTTCTCATGCTTAAGATGAATAATGATCAACACTGAAAATTTTAGCAGTATAAAGCTAGATCAGAAACCAGTTCTATGAGCTCTTTCCAAACACGGATTTCCACGCTCATTCACAAAGTTTTTACATTTTTTTACAGTGCAAAAGGAAGGAAAAGATTCCCTAGATCAGTAGCAAGTTCCTTAGGGTGCTTATTAGTCAAATAACCATTTGCCTGAGGATTCCCATAAGAATGCATCCAGTCTCAAAACTTATGGGCCAGCAGACTCATTTGACAAGAACAAGATGCATCTACCTAATCTCAACTCACATTCAACAGATACATTATTGTCACCAGCATATTAAACCTACTCCTGCAAAATGTCATGGAGCTCGTAATGAAGATTAAGGAGAAAACCTGAACAATCATCCCACTCCAGCCAAGAGTTGGCATTAGTGTTCAGAGTTCAGACAGCACTGACTAGGACCGACTATTTGTTTGACAAGACATTGCCACTTTCTAGCTAGTAAAGGCATCATAATCGTCGATTAGTTAGATCGTAAATGCCCCAATTGACACTGCCACCTAGTCTTATTCCAAGGTCTGCTCTTCATAGTGGGCAAAAAAAAAAACACTGCAAAACATGACAATCGACAGCAAAGTTCAATCCAGCCTAATTTCACTAGCAACTGGCACAAGCCTAATTCAAACTGCTCTTATGAAGAACACAATGAATCTCCACACTAGAATCAACACTAGTCAATCGAAGAGCTGTCCATATAGTGAGCATTCATAAACCTACACAAATTCCTACCCAATCTCTATTTCTAGTCAGTTGCAAAAGGCTTAATAAGATCAGATGATTCAATTGTTTTGATCGTCTTCTTGCCCGAATTCACCTGCTGATCTATCGAGACGGACAACAATCATAACACCACTTCATCCTCAAGTCGTTAAAGAAGAACATCCAGAGAGAGAGAGAGAACCCAGAACAGCTCAAGGCCCACCTTCCGAAGGCCGAACTATCGAGCCCATCAAGGCTGCGGATCGGGCCCTTATCGGATCCAGTCCGGTTCGGTCCCCTCCCCTCATAGTTCCCGAAGCGCCCACCAAGACGAAAACCCTAGTCGGACCTCCTTCGTGCGTCCCCCCACTATAAAAGCCCCCCACACAATCCCTCCATCTCCGTCTCTGCGTTGCGTCCGCAAATCGGCACCCTCGCTCTCGATTGTGTTCCCGGCCCCTGTCTCCTGCAAAAAATCATATCTTTCTCTTCTCTCTTTGGTTACGATCATCAACGCTATCTGCGCGGAAAGCCTAATATTGCAATTCCTTGATCTCGGTTACGTGGTGGGTCAACGAATCTATCGTTAGGCGATAGCGACGCCATGAGATACATGTACGCATTCCTTACGTGTATCGTCTGCCTTTAGCTCCGATCATCTTCTGGAAAGATAGGATTTTTCGGTGACAAGGCAGAGACATTCTTTCCCACTCCACCATCAGATCTGGGGTCCGAGTTTTTTGGTATTCTTGTTTGTGATTTCTCCCGTCGAAACGCTTTTTTTATTTTTCATGAGGAGGTCGGCCGCTGCATGATGATGGATGATGAGAAGAATCAATCGGATTCCCAATGATTTGCTTTGAACATGATATCAAACAACCAGCTACTTCTGACACATCGCGGCGATTCGATCTCCTTCATGTTCCTGTTCTTGTCCGTGTTTTTTTTTTTAATCAATTGCAGATATTTGTTGTTGAAAAAGAATGGTTTTTTATTTTTGTGTGTGTGTTTTGACCGAATTAGGTCGTGGCCTATGATGTGAGAAAAAAGATATTTGCTACTCTTGATGGGTTCTTGACCCATCTGATGACTCCTAATCCACCAAGATCTCTGAGGCCATGATTAAAAAAAAATAGTTATATGTTATTTTATTTGTACATTTTGATCTTTTTGTCAAATAAAAAGTTAGACCACTAGAGCAATGAATTTTGGAAAATTATAAGGAAAGGTTAAAGCTAAGATTTTTGTTGCATCCGAATTTCGTTCCAAACCCAATTAAGGATTTTGTTCAATTTTCGGCTATGTGATTTTGATTACGATTACTATGGGGTCATGGAATTTCTTAGTTAACCAAAGAGCGAAAAGAATTCTTGCCATATCCAAATTAAAGTTAAAAAATGAATTCCCAATGCGACTCATTTAGGTATAAGAAAATCCAATCCCAACTTGTCCAAAATACCAATAAAAACACACAAATAAATGAAGACTCGTGTTATAGATATAGGCAAGAGGGAATTTTTCTGGTTTTAGGGATTTTTGAAACTATATGGACAATCTTTATATATAGACCTCTGAGCTGTAAAGTTCAAAAGTTTGACTTCAAATAGGCCATTTGCTTATGAAAAACTCAAGAAAGTTTGAAATAAGAGAGACCATTTACTCATGCAAAGACGAAACCATCTTGGGCACAATTAGAGCAACATACCTCAAGGACTGCAACAAAATGTGATACTTGATGGCTCAAACTCTTCCGGATCCTCAGTCACTTTGAAGTGATATAGAGGCGATACCGGTGGTCGCTTGAAATTCCTGTGCACCCCTCTCTCTATTGCAATATCAACCGGTGGTGGTCGAATTTGATCGCGGCGGCGTTGGCGGCATCCGCAAACCCTAATCTTGGGTTATCCACTTCAGTCTTGTAATCTAATTGACTTTTCCAATTTTCAGCTTATTAATATAATTGAATTTCCTATTTGTTTTTCAGCCTTACCTTAGTGTGTACCAAACACTGGATCCAGATATGTCCACGATGACTCTCTGGAAACCCCAGTGGATCTTTCTAACGTGGGGTCCTGAAATGCTGGTACCCAGCGAACCCAAAATTTTGATTAATGGCCTATGAGGACACCATGGAGCAGAGAACCAGATTCCGATCATGCTTGGGTTGAATAACAACTGTAGCATACGTCAGTAGCTCAGTGAGACGCTTTATCAAGATTATCTACAATGATCTCTCGGAAGTCAAACAAGTGAGGCCCTCGAAGATAAAAAGAACATTGTCTTTGATATGCACAACAGAGGATTAGAAGTCTAAAGTAGCAGCAAAAAACTCCCACAAAACGTGGGTACCAATGATTAATGTCTCAATCACAGAAGCAGCACCATCCGGAAAACAGAAACAGAACAAAACATCCTATGCTTAATTTTGGCTGTCGAAAGCAAGTTCGATACAATTATTGAGGAGTTTTGATGTGAAAAGACGACGGAAAATAAATGGGCCCTGAAAGTAGCATCCTTGGTAGCAGTTATTGGCACGAGTAGAAGGGCTGACATACACGGCGTGAGGCCTATATCTTCGATTGCTTAGCAATTTTGAACCACTCTGTATGGAAAGATCCCTCCATGTCGATCCTTTCGTATGTATGGGCACCGAAATAATCACGTTGGGCCTGAACAAGATTGGCCGGCAGTCTCGCCCTCCTGTAAGTGTCGAAGTAAGCAAGGCTGGAGGACATACCCGGGACGCTGATACCCGAGTTGATTGCGAGGCAAACCACTCTGCGCCAAGCAGATTGTCGATCAATGATCTCCTTGGCAAACTCTGGATCCACGAGAAGATTCGCAAGATCTGCGTTCCTGTCATAGGCCTTCTTAATCCTGTCCAGGAAAATGGCTCGAATAATGCATCCCCCCTTCCAAATCCTAGCCAACTCACCCAACGTTAGGTTCCATCCCTTTTCGACGCTCTTGGCGCGTATCAAATTCATTCCCTGGGCGTAACTGCAAATCTTTGAAGCATAGAGAGCCTGCCTCACATCGTCAATCAATTTTTTCTTATCGACTTCTTGATCCGCAAGAATATCACCAAAACCGCCCGATTTAAATACTTCGGCAGCTTTGACCCTTTCCTCCTTTAACCCGCTCAGGAACCTTGAATCCAATGAAGACGCGATAGTGGGAGCTGCGACTGACAAATCAGCAGCTTGCTGAACTGTCCATTTACCTGTTCCCTTCATGCCAGTCTTGTCCAAAACCTTATCAACCAAATATCCCTCGCCCTTATCATTCTTAATTCCAAATATATCCGCAGTGATCTCAATCAAAAAGCTCAGAAGCTCCCCATTGTTCCATTCTGAGAAAACACCTTTCAGCTCATCGTTTGATAGCTTCCCAACAGATTTCAGCACATCATATGCCTCTGCAATGAGCTGCATATCCCCATACTCAATACCATTATGAACCATCTTGACGAAATTACCAGATCCACCTTTTCCGACATATGTCACACATGGCCCACTGTCTGGAACTTGAGCTGCCACCTTGAGGAGAATATCTTCAATATACTTGTAGGCCTCAAAAGATCCTCCGGGCATCAAAGAGGGTCCATATCTAGCACCCTCTTCACCACCAGAAACTCCCATCCCAAGGTAGAGCAAACCCAACTCTGCCATAGCCTTCTCCCTCCTCTCGGTATTCTCATACCACTCATTGCCACCATCAATTATGCAATCACCCTTCTCCATGTATGCAGAAAGTGTCTTAATGGTTTGATCTACAGGTGCCCCAGCCTTAACAAGCATAATGATGACTCGAGGTTTTTGAAGTGAGTTAACAAAAGATTCCGGATCATGGAAACCATATACGGGGAGGTTTCCTTCCACCTTAGCCCTCTCAACTGTCTCATCAACCTTTGAGGTTGTCCGATTGTAGACAGAGATTGGAAAGCCTTTCTGAGCAATGTTGAGTGCTAGGTTTTGGCCCATAACAGCGAGGCCAGCAAGGCCAATTCTAGGGGGTTGTGATGGGGCAGCCATTGTTTCCCTGCCTAAAGCAAAATATCGTAAGAAAATATACAGTTACTCCCTAGATGTGCTTTCTAAGCAGATTGTGCTGGATGAAAATTCAATAGACCATGCATGACGCCATTGGTGGCCATGATGACAATGGCTATGCAAGGGTTGTTTTATGCTTCCCGTATCACCAATGTACCTGGTTGGTCTATCGTGCAGGTGAAAGTGAATACAGAATAGCATCACTAGCCTCGGCCCTCTACTATGACAAGTCCTTGAGTGCTACCAAATATTGTTATCCTTAATCATTATTCACATGGTTCAAATTTTAAATGCGATGAGAGAATCGCAGGCATCATTTACATTTAATGTGGCAAAGCAAAGGTAGGAGTCCTACAATGGACAATAGAATCAGAATGTGTATGTGCGTGTGTGTGTGTGTGTGGTAACCCGATCTATCGAATGAGCAGATGATTTCAAGAAGCTCTAGCAAGATGAGAACATGCAACTACTTCATGGCATGTGTGGATGTCAAAGGACTAGGGGGGAGATCATGGAGGTCCACCCTACCAGTGCTGGAAGACAACTGCCGTCTGTTGTCCTGATAGGGCCTTCTCAAAAGACTATGAAAAATCTAGACATCTTTAGCAATCACGAGCTAACACACCCATCCTCATCGGGAAGGCCTCGAAATAAATGAAGTAAAGAAAGAATATGCTGAATGAACTAAAGAAAGAGACAGAAGACAAGACAAATCATGAAAGTTTTCAGTGGGACAAGAATCTGAAAAACCCCAGATTCGTGCAGAACAGAGGGAAATCAGAAGTCATGTTAAAAAAGGAGGTACGGAAATCTACACGCCTTAAATCACAAGCACTGGATCAACTCCGTCTAAAACCTGACCAAATCCTTATAAGAGCAAAACCCAGATCGCAAATTGTAAACCATAATCAATCCCCTTGGGCAAGCTGGGCCATCAGTGAAACCAGTGATCAAGAACCCAATTTGACTGTGGACACCGCCAAAATTGACCGACCCAGATAAACTACTCGCAGTACAAAAAGCCAATCATCACACGAATCACCGCAAAACAAAACTAAACCACCAAATCCAACGAACTAAGCTCGTCTGATCATCGATCTCCCTCGTCCTATGATCACTGGAACGAGCGAAACGGCGAGGAGAAGACTGCAAGAGAAAAGGAAAGGAGCACGGGGAAAGAAAGAGACACCGAACCTGAGAAATGTCCGTTCTCGTCTTGTCGACGTACGAGGAGAGAACCGATTCGAGAGCGGGATGGGAGGAATCGGTTCAACAAAACCCAGGAAGAGCCCAAAACCAAAATCCAAGATCTGGGTTCTGAAGAGGACGGAGAGACTGTAGCTAGAGAAGGTTAGGAGTTGAATCGGGGGCAGAGAGACGGTGGGCAACAGCTACCAACTACCCAACGCAACGACACAGAGACGACGCTTCGGGCATAAAAAGATCACAGGGAGCGAGTGTGGGCAAGTCAAATTTGGCCACCTTCCGGTAGGTGTGTCCCAACCAAAAAAAAAAAATAAAGCGAAAAAGAAAGAAAAAAAATGGGGGGATATTCTCCTTAAACCAGCGCCCACCGTCGGGCCTTGCCACGTCATCATGCGGCCCAATGTCGTGCTGACGTGGCAAGCACGAGGACCGTCTTGTAATTTTCCTGTACGATACGAAATTCATGCACCCCGACGTATCTCGATTCTGTACAAAGGGGTCAATTTAAAGAACAAAACTCAACTCAGGGACTTTGCGAAAACGGGCAGCTCCGGGGGTTATTCAGAATTTCAAGTGTCGGGGTTATTTGCCTAAACAACCGTGAAAAATCTCGAATCCCGGGTTATGGTTATGAGGCAACTTGCAATTACATGACGACGATTTTTTTGTTTTAAATCCCTTTGACTCTACGTGTATTAGCTGTGAAAAATCCCGGATTATGATTATGGGACGACCTATACGACGTTGATGCTATATTTTGTAATGGTGGGGGAGGAGAAAGAAGGGAAGTGGAGACACACAATGAAATTAGACTTTACTATTTGGGTCAATATAAATATAATTTAAATGAGATGCTGTTAGGGCTAGCTCTTTAGCACGTTTACTTAAATGCTGCCCCCCCCCCCCCCCAAAAGAAAAGATTGGAAACGCATATGGTGGGCCCCTCAAAATGGGGGAAAATATGTAAATGATTTATATTTAAAAAAAAGTTTTTTTTTTTTTTTGGTCAATCAAAAAATGAAAAAGATGTTCAAATTTTCAAATTGGGGGCTGCGAGGCGGATCCCAGCCAAGTAATTAGTCGGAGGTCGTTACAATGGTCAAAGGTCAAGAAAAGCGCAATTTGCCCAACGTAAAGTGAGACGTGATGCTTGCGTGAGAGAGAACCCGAGAAGGTTTGGACCGGGGCTAAATTCCCTCCTCTCACGTTTTCCGCCTAAAAAAATATTAAGATTCTTAAATTTTGCTAGTTTAGAATCATTTGTACTCAAGAATAAGTGCACTAAAACCCTAAAACTTTGTCGTGTAATTGAATACTAAAACTTACAAAAAGTCCAATAAGATCCTAAAACTTATCAAATTGATACAATCGAATCATTTCATTAACTCCGTCTAATTTAGTTGGTGAAAAAGGTCTACGTGACTTTAGTTATTGTTTTCTCTCTCTTTTGTGGCACTGGCGTGGCTAAACATGAAAAATAGGACAAAAACAACGTCGTTTTGATATAAATATGATTTTTATTTGAATAATTAAAATTAGACTAAAAAATAAAATATTTAAAAAAAGATGCAAAACTGCAAGGGCCCGCCGCCGCTACCACGCCACATCACCGGAATGGGCCAACGATGGTGGGCATAGCCGGCCGGTGGTCGCCGAAGGTCTCTAAGCCCTCGCCGATGGTCAACGATCCTAGGGCTCGGCCACCTTTGCCGACCGCAAACGAGGGCCCCGCCATTATGCATACTCTCGCTCTCTTAATTTTTGTTTTCTTAATTCTAATAATATTCAAATAAAACATTAAATTTGGACCTAAAAATGAGGTCATTTTAGTCTCATCCTTTATGTTTTAACCACATCAATGCCACGTATAATAGGAAAAATATAATAAAAATAATTATAAAAAAGACATGCTAGCATTTTACGTTGGTTGACAAGTTTTATGGCTTGATTGCACTTTTTATAACTTTTGCTACTCAATTATACTTTCGTAATAAATTTGAGGACTTCCAATGCATTTATCGCTTAACATTAAATAACATCACATTTAACCCCTAGTTGGGGTCGGTCGATGACCCAAAAGCGCCGAAAAGCTATAAAATAAAATAAAATAAAATACTTATAACTAAAAAAAGTAAAACTTTAGATTTTGTAAATAAAACAAAATTATATGTGAACCAAAACGACGTCATTTTAGTCTTTTCCTTTATGATTTAGCCATGTCGGCGCCACATAGGATAG
This sequence comes from Rhodamnia rubescens, assembly GCA_021437795.1. Lineage (NCBI taxonomy): Eukaryota > Viridiplantae > Streptophyta > Magnoliopsida > Myrtales > Myrtaceae > Rhodamnia > Rhodamnia rubescens. Next base: position 1,397,062 of record JAILYA010000046.1, read on the forward strand.
AGATGATGATGATGATGATGATAAGCAACGTTAGCATTTTCCGTTAATCAAATTGGACGGAGTTAACGAAAAGGTTTGACCAAATCAATTTGACAAGTTGTAGGAATTAATTACGCTTTTTTTAAGTTTTAAAATTCAATTGAACTTTCCTAATAAGTTTTAGGACTTCCGATGTACTTATCCCTTTGTTTTATTATCTCAGCTTGAAATAAAGATTATCAAGGAGGGTTGGGCCCCACCTTTTGTTGTTTTCATATTTCACTAACATATCCTCTCTCTCTCTCAATCTTTGCCCTTTGCTTTGTTAGAACTTATTTGATTCAACTTTGGAGGAATGTCTTTGGGAAAATGCAAAGGCCTTTGGGTTAAAAGCATTTTTCGAAATGCAAGAGTAGTGTATGGTATAGTGTATTTTAGAAACACACTAGGGTACAACTTTGGTTAAAATGGTATTTAAAAAAATCACATTTTGTAAATCCCTTTTACTTTTATTTAAATAAAAAAAAGAAACTCAAAACTTGCAAAGGGCTAGCGGTGGCGAGGCCTAGGTCGCTTGACCTAGGCAATCGTTGGCTTGGGTCGAACAACCCAAGCGACGGCCACCTGGGTTGGGCAACCTTAGGTGAGGCTAGCAGCAACTCACCATCCAAAATGAAAGGAGAAAAAGGAATTAAAATTCAAAAAGATTATAAGAATTCAAAATATTATTAAAAGATGTTCATGTTTGTGCCGGTTTTGCCACCTAGATTGGCCGGATGGCCAAGATCCATGTCGGCCGATTTTCGACCAAATAAATCGAATGGACTCGATTGGCAAAATGCGAATAGTCTTCATTTGTTCCGCGAAAAATATGACATTTTTCGGAAAACTATTTTTTTTCGGGAAAATGACAATATTTTTTTTGTTTGAATAAAACCTAAAAATAAATAGGAAAATATTTTTTGCCTCTAGAGTTGATTTTCTTGGAGAAAATTACCAACATATTTGAAGTTTCAATTATTTTATTTATCTTTTCTTCTTCTTTTTTTCTTTCTTCCTCTCGCCAATCGCTCGTCACTACGTCAACCGGCAACCAACCACTGTTGAGGAGTGAGCTTGTCCCTTGCCTGTGGCCATTGGTCGATCGAGGAAGAAGGGAAAAAAAAAAAAAATAATAGTAAAAAAAGAAAAGGTAGGCCAAGGAGTAAAAGTAGGAGAGATGAGGGAAAAAGATTTCCTCTCTAGATGTTTTTTCATTGAAGGAAAATCTTTTCCTTGAGTAGTTTATTTTCTGTTAAGTAAACGCCGAAAAATTTGAAAAACCTTTTCCTATAAGTTGTTTCTTTGCAAAACAAAAGGAGGCTAAATTGATATAATTGTAATAGATTTATGACATTTTTAGTAATTTTCCCTATTAGAGCGTCAGAGCATTGGCTGCGGCAAATTCCGCAGCCCCGGCCCCCGACCTCCGGTACTCTTTCAGTCCTCAACAAGGGAAGATGACTGCGTTGTTTGAATCAACGATAGCGCCAAGCACCGCTTGTTGCCACCGCTGCTCACTACCGTGGCAAGTACTCGAGCAAACCTGTTCAACCGACACATAAACTCACGAGATTCAAACCAATACTAGCTCAACAGATTCATTGGCTTTCGAGGCACCGCTTGTGTGTCGCCATCAGTCCGACGCCGGAAGACACACTTGATTTCAAGTACTCAAGCGCCAGGTCGGACTTTAACCAATCTGCTCGCGTCGCGGCCGCGTACACGACTCCTAGCGGCTTCCTCCGATGACCGACCACCTTCCAACTTCGACAAGTCGATGTCGGTCCTCGCCCCTCGAGGCTGCCCGGTCGATTGCTTTGAATGAACACTGTGAGCCCCATTTTTCTTTCAAGAGGCTGTCATTTTCCTACGAACGGTTAATTCAACCACCACCCGAAGGAGACGATCTTTGTCGTTAGACTAAGATTTGCAACTAAAATTAATTCATCCTTAGCTTATTTATGTATTTATTCCGGAGTCAATTAATAGTGCAACCAGCAACTTATTATTTATGTACAAAAAAAAAACATTTGATTTCTTATTAACTAACAGGGGATAAGCAATTAAAATCATACATGCGCCTTTGTAGATTATCCTGATACACGAGCTTTTCTCAATCAAGATATGCTCGATGCCAGTTTACGAAAGAGGTCAGAAATTGCTAACAACTGCGTATTGCGCTTGAATGTGCCTCTGTTCGCGATACAACCGTGCCAATACTTTGCGCAACTCATTTGTTTTCAAGGAAAAGAAATCCCAAAACGTCGATCCGGAGGAAGGATCTGGAGGGGTTAGCCATGAACGAAGCACCCGCAGTCCTTAAGCGTTCACGGTTTCCGCGTGCTAAAAAATTTGGGCATGAGTGATCCCAACACGAATATGATTTCAATGGAATCACTAAAGGTGGTAAATGGACGAGTCGGACACGAGCGAAAAGATGGTGAGGGAAGGGAGAGAGAGAGAGAGAGAGGAGTCTGAGCTTGAGTGGGTTGGCGACGAGTGCAATGTAGAACCCATTTAAACCAGTTTAATTTAGGCTTTAATATTCTGAAAATCCATTATGGTCGGGTTCTCCAAATTCGAAATGACACACATGCGAGACCCATTTCGACCAGTTTGGATTAATAACTGGATTTAAGACCTGCTCTGGCAGGTCTAATCAGGGAGGCAAGAGGATCATGGAAGCTCCCTCGACGGCCCATAGGAATGTGGAAGAGCCACGGGACCACAACGAAAGCATTGCCACCGAGTCTCCCTAGCGGAAAGCCGGAGCACGCAATGTACTCTTGTGGCAAGAGACAAGGCGTGTAGGTCGGAATACCTCTTTGGACTGTGGGCCTCTCGGCTTTTAATTGGCTTAGCCTTCAAGAGAATTTTCTGGCACTGTTGTAACCATGTCCATGAAACTCGCGAAGTACAAGAGAATCAGCTCCAATTCTGAACGCGTATCTTGGTCCCCACTTTGCTAAAGAGATCAAGCAATAATTGAAACCATAGACCTGTCCCCGACTCACTCATCAGTCCTGTTCCGTCACCACACCAGTCATTCCACGGCTAAAAAATTCAGATTCTAGGAAGAAGTAAAGGCCCCCAAAAAAAAAAAAGAGAGAGAGAGAAAGAAAAACTGAAAAGCAAGCTCGTCTGCACACCAATTATGATATCCAATGGACCGCGTCTTAAATTTTCGCATACATAGGCACCATGAAAGCAAGCACAAGAGTCCCTCGACTCTCCCAGAGGCCTTACAGCTTCGCAAAGCATGAATTTCAAGCATCGTTAGCATTAATTCGCGAAAGAAATGATAAACTTCCTATAGAAAAATGAGCTAATTGTATATGTCTCCCTTGCAGTCTTCTGTCGTTAGGAGCGAAAAGGCGAGGCTATTACCAAGCTATAAGACTACTATAGCCATGTAGACCAGCAAAAAGAGTTTCAAGGATTACTTACAAGCAAAGAATGAAATGCCTAACATCCCTTCTCTTGTCGGGTCCATTCTATAAGAAAAATTAGTGCTGATAGCAATGTTTGACAGAACTAGCCATCTGATTTCTTTAGACGAGTTTCGAATTAGTAATAAAGGACATTATAAGTCCAACAGCATTTCTAGCTACAAAAAGCACAGTCTTATGTTTTATAACCAGTAAGCCAATCCATGGAGCCTTTGACTGAAAAAAACAAAAACCCACGGAGCCAACCTTCCTATGACAGGCTTCCTCATCATATAAAGGACATTGACAATCAGACATAATGGCATCCATGATGAACTGAAAAACTGAGACTGGGTCAATATGTATGAACGCCTTAATCAGACAAACGAGTTCAGCAGGTACAATGAGCAAACAAGTTGATAATGCTTTGATGAAATTCCTGGAAAAAGAATTTAAAAAGAATCTAAAAAGCCAACTCCATAATTTAAAGAATGGATCACACTACTGAGCTTCGCTCACAGGGTTACAACTTACAACTATTGGCTCCAAAACTTTTGAAAGGGGAGAATCATGATGAACAAGTATTTCACCTCGTCTCGTAGGGCATATAGTTCTTTCTCAAAGGCCAAAATTGCACATTTGGACAAATTCCATATCATTGTCGACATACTTGGTCCAGAGATTTTTATATTGGTTCAAAGCAACATCTAGCCAAGGTTTCATGTTTCCACTGTAGTGTATAACTGCCGCATGGTTAATCTCATCCATGCTAATGCTTGGATTATACCCAAGCCCCAGAACATGCCAAGACTTGTCCAATGATTTTGTTGAAGAGTAGAAGGTGATCAGGCCAGGTGGAAGAGTGCCTGATTTCCATAATGTCTGATCTTCATTCTGTCAAGAAAAGTCAAACCAAAACAGCCAATGAATGATTTCAGCTGCCACTATCTAGCATCGGTTGGTAAAATTTTAATGAGAGAGCGAGATTCTAAGCAAATAACAAGGTTCTAGCTTTTGAAGGAACCACGGGTCTTGGCACCACGAGATAATTGTTATCTACTCTCAATCAGTGGTTAAAGATGCATTCCAGTTTTGAATCAACGCTAGTAGATATTAATCCAAAATGATCGGGAGGAAACGTGTAGTGCAATCTGACTTGATTTACACTTACCAAGTTCTGCCAATAGTGGTACTCTTCTGTGCATTTATCACGCCTCCAGGCATCAAGATCGAACAAGTTCATTCCGTAAGCCCAGGCACAGGCCTTTGGATTAAATCTTTCCTTGATGAGTGGGTGTGAGAAATTCAAGTACTGCGAATAGCGATGAAAAGACCCAAAGCAGGTTTCCACAGCTCCATTCACCTTCCCCGCCATGTCAATATTCCACAATCCTGTCAAATCCTTCTGAGCCACCACATCGTCGTCCAAATACAAAATTTTGTGCAGCTTAGGGTACATCTCTGGCAAGTAAAACCGAAGATGGTTCAGCATGGACAACTGACTGGGGTTCCTTGACCTAACGCTGCTCGTTTCCTTACTAGGATTGTCGGCCTCGTTTGGAAAATTAGGTTTCTGGAGTTTAGCAGGCTCCATCTGCCTCAACAATGGTACGTATGACGAGTTCAAGAATGAGAAATCTTCCACTGCCTTCACCTCAACATGCGCACCCCCTTGGACAGGCCTCATCCTGAACCAGACCTTCATTGCCGCAACAAGCATCTTATTCGTCACAATATGGAAAACATGCTTCCCTGGCTCCTCTGCATTCTTCACGACCGAATTCACTACCACAGACACAGCAATCACATTATCTGAAGCTATTGCATAATGATACAAGCTTGGATCTTCCAACTCAGGTTCTGGTTCTTCATCTCTGTACTTTTCTGGATGAGCGATCCTCTCCTCCACTAGCCTCATAGCCAAGCAGTGCAAACTCTTTGGTATCGACTTTGCAGCGATCGAACTCGCGATTACCCCATTCTTCTTGGCTTTAATAAGCAAGTCATGAACAGCAAAGATGGTGTCCTTTAACTTCTGTATTTTCATCTGATTATCATAGTTCTCCTTCGCCTCCACAATCATCAACCTTGCGACCTTCACTCTATCTTTAACCTCCTTCTCAAACTGCCTCAGCACGTCCTCATCCACTGCACCTTCCAATTCAAACAGGGAAGCCCGATAATTTGGCTTCATCGGGAGATCAGAGAAGTTCTTTGCCAGATCATCGAACATCCTCAATTGCCTAGAAATCTCAAGCTTGAGCTTTCTAGCATATGCAGCATAAGCATTCACGAGCGTAACGTGGTCGTTGGCTTGCTTATAAATCAAATCTAGCCTCGTCTTCAGCGGGTCAGAGTTCAATGCTAAAATTGTGTGGTGAACATATCCTTTCTCGCTTGGTGTCTGCGGAGAAAATTGGACGATTGCAATAACTTAGAGAACCAAAAAAAAGAAGAGGATCTAGATGAAGTCTGCTATTTTCAAAGTTTGTTCATTTAAGTGTTCCAATTACAGGATTCGAAAAGCTGAGCAATTACACTAATTTAGCCAAAATCAACAGAGAAATTAAGTCTTCACGCGACGCATACTTCGCTAAATGAACAAAGAAATGCAGTCCAAAGTCCAAAGCCATCTCATTTGACAGTCACAGACGGAATCGAGATCAACTCTGCCAATAACTAGCATGTCCCGATTCTCGAGATGCGATCTCCCACCTTCCGGCACCACCATTTCCCGCAACAAGCACCAGAGTTTTGTCCAATCCCACCTTGTCCATAGAATTTTCTGGAGGTGAAGAGAAAGACAGAGGTACTTACGGAATCGTGATGAGAGGAGAAGAGAACGGAGACGGTGGCGAGGAAGAGGACCGAGAACATGGCGGAGATGAAAATCCTGTAAGAGAAGAAGCCGCGGAGGCCGTTGGCTCCCCCGAAAGCCGATCCTCCTCGGCCTCCTCTCACCGGGACAGCCATAGCTGCGAGCTCCCTCAGCTCCCTTTCTCACCCACAAACGAACAAACGCGCGCGCGCCCGCACTCGCTCTCTCAGCTACCTCCGGTTCGATTCGTGCTCCCTTAACCGTGTCGGATCTCGACAATGGCCGCCTTCAGCTGCTTCTCGCGGAGCTCCAATCGCAAACGAGTAGTAGAAAAGTGAAGTGAGGAGAGAGAGAGAGAGAGAGAGAGAGAGAGAGAGAGGTGAGATCTGAGAGTTGGGTCGATCCAGGAAGAAGGAAGGATCTGGGACCGCACAACAGAGATCATACCGCGTCGGTGAGGTTATGTCGTTCATTTTATTATTATTATTATTATTATTATTATTATTATTATAGTTACAAAAAGAAAAAGAAATAACCGAAAATAAGGTGATTTTTCTTTGCCCTTTTTGGCTCATTTTTGGATTTGAGATTACATTTTTTTTTATCATATTATAAAACTATAGTCTATAACCCAATATTTTCATTTTCTTAAATAAATAAAAATGGGGAAATGATAATTCTAAGTGATTTATTTTTAATTTATTGTGAATTTAACGGAACTCACACGCTTTTGAAATTTTATTTATTATGAATTTAACGGAACTCACGTGTTTTTTAAATTTTATTTAATTGGAGATACTCGTGACTTCTGAAAGTAATGAAAATTTCGGTGCCTAGAATCAGACAGAATCCCTCACGATCAATTATCGAGCTTGCTTGGTCCAGGGCTCGCCCTCATTGATTCGGCAAAATTCTCCTTATTTCAACTGTCAACCGCCACCCTGCCACAGTCACCAAAGGTGACTCTCCTTGGTTAACATTCCGAATCTGTGCAGAACCCGCAACCCCAACTCCCAATCTTTCGCCTATCCGACTCTTTTCGAAACCGCATGCCATCCCAGCTTGGCGGTTGGCGATGCTGGAGACCTGTCTCAAGTTGATCGAAGAAGACAGAGTGAAGCGGTTTGGGCGACTTGGCAACGCAAGATAACGGCGAACAAAGAAAGCGATGTCAGTATAGGCCCCGTTCTGTTGGGGGAACACCTAAGGTTGAGTGGATGGAAAGGGAAGCCGATGCGCTGCCGATCAGGATAGGATCGAACCGGAAGCAGATCAGTCTCTCGAGAGGTGTGACTGGTCATCGCAAGGACTTGCCTACTCGTGAATCGCCGTTTTTGGGGATGGAATGATGCTTATCTAGTTATCTTGAAGAAGCGCTAGTTGCACTGTTTGCAGAGAATAGCTAGAGAACGTGGGTGATTACAGGATCTGATTTTGGTTAGTGAACGAACTCCGCAGTTGCATTTTGTCAAGCCGCTCTAGTCAGTTTCTCATCACTTTCGTCTCTGGAAACGCCACGCCCCCCTCTCTCTCTCTCCCACGCACAAGGGAACAGGTATATGGATTCAAATCGCAGCTTGTTTCCTAGTTGATCAATCAAATGCGATCCGAAGTGGTCTCTGTACTGTTCATTCAACAATGATTCGCTCACTTCCTAGAACCCCTTAAAGTTCAATAGATAGGCGAATGATGCTTTTGCTGGTTTAGGACCTAGGAATATACTCCAATACTAGCGTAGCTGCTCATCTCTTTACTAGAACATCTCTTCCTCCAAGTAATCCTAGACGCTTGCAAAGAATCAACTGGAATATTTACACCCAATGTCACAAGTTCTTTAATTGGTAAGGTGATCAGGGAGTACGTGATTGGAGAGTCCATTGCCAGGATGTTGTTCCTGATCAGATTCTCGGTCAAGGGATCTCAGCATTGTTCATAGTGTGATTTACCATTCCGGATGTCGTTAGCTGAACTTGTAGACGTCTGTCGATACACAGCAACGGAGAAGACTATGATGCAGAGGGATAGGAATGTCTGAAGCCCGTGATTTTTCTGCGTTACATAGAGTTATATGCTAAAGGCGCAAACTCCTCGAAGCAAAATTTATGCTTGAGAGAATGCACAAAGCTGCAAGAAACAGCAGGCAATTACTGCTGGTGCATAGATGTTGAGCTAACATTCAACTTCAGGATCTTCTTGAGCAGTAAGTTTAAGACAGTCAGGGTTCCATACATCATGTCGGAATTTGTTCGTGCAGGAATGAGTCAACTATTATTGTAAAGCACAAGAAGGTCACGGAACCTCAGGTTGTAGCGTGAATCAACTTGTCTGAATTTTAATTTGAAAGGTGATTGAAGAGTCGATAAAATGAAGTGAATTTCGCCCGTAGCCATGACAGGTTCTTTGTCCATCTCTTATTTTAGTACTCTGCTGCCATCTGCCACTAAACGTACTCTTACCCGGACAAATCCGGCAATTCTGTACTTGGCAATCAACTCTTTGTAATTTTTTTCCTCGTATCATGTATGCCAAGCATATTTGCAGCCATGTGAGCAGGCTACAGCTTATACCTTTGAAGAGAATTCAGCGAGGACAGGAAAACAGGTGCATAGATTAAGAGAATCGCTCAGAACACAGTTTGAAGGCTCCCACATGTTGTCGGTTGGTTGGAATGTCGACATAGATTCATAACTGGAAAAAATTTATAAACATCTTGTCGAATTAAAGATAGAAAAGGAGGCTTCGAGCAATGGTTAGCTCCTTCCATTGCAGTTTCCCAGGTAACAAGTCGAACAATTTCATCTTTGGTCCGCTCTGTCCTAAGAAGGACAAACTCCTAGAGAATCCCACAGTAGAAGGTATACGCAGCTTGACAAGAGAAATCCTTGCTTGAGCGGGACGGCCAAAGCAATTTTAACAATCAGCGCAAGCTCAGACTGTTTTTGCCGTTTGTAAAATCTTCCGGGATTCTCAATATCGAATAAGTAATGTTCCAATCATTTTTGCAAAGATTGCCCTAATTTTAACGTTGTCCCAAGAATTAAAACCGCCAAAGATTACCTCCACAGATTTTAACGCGACAACCTGATGGTTGGTCGAGTCATGGAGATACGAGGAAATTGCTTAATCTGCTTTAGGATGCCCTTTAATTAAAAAGGAAACTCTGGGCGATCGTCGAGTATGATAAGAGGTAAGGCGGAATACAGCCATGATATGGGGGAATACATGTATGTATTATCTGCTGAGGTAAATCCAAGGCATCGTAAGCAAAGTACGGATTCCTGGAAAACGAGATAATAAGATGCCGGCGCGTCAGGAGCAACTGCCAATACCCCACGACAGTTTGCGTGTTCCGGCACTTTGTGTAGGAACCGCAACAAAAACGCATTTAGGCAAAAACTCGATATGAAGGTGGAATCGGTCTCTTGAGGGGCCATACAGAAGCCCCCACCACGACGGGGCGGAGACGATTCTGGACCACATTTCGATGGAAAAAGGAGGAGATGAAATCAGCAGGGCACCTGAAAAAAAGGCAGGAACAGTTCTCTCCTTTGGGAAGAGAGGGAGATAGATGATCAGTGGAGAGCACTTTCGCATGCTTTTACCTTTATATGGTCGCTGTTGGGTTTTCGGTGTTGTGTGTCTGTGCATGTGTATCAAACAAAGAATGACAATACCCAGCCCCACCACCTCTTTGAGACCTCACTATGTCATCTCCCAAATAGCCCACTAAAAACATTTTTTCCTCCTCTGCTTCCTGCATTCTCACATGACGCCAATTGATTGGTCCCTTCTCTTTTTCTCTTCAATAATGCGTCTTGTCTTGTATGCATCAGAAGTTTTTTGACTTCATTCGTTCGTTCACTCCTCAAGCTTCCTGATCTGGGTTTCGCGTGCGGTATGATACGCCAGGACTATTCCTGGGGAAAGGGGATCGATCTCGAAGCCTCTTCCAGGGTTCCTTCCAGGAATTCTTTGCAGTGACTATGTTATGGCTCTAAATGAGGTTTACGAATCCGGTTTAGTTCAGACAACCGCCCGGGAACTAATAATGCTACCGCGGGATCGATAGGAATGGTCGACGGAATCCTTGGAACATGTTATTGACAATTCATTTGGTCTCATACATGCGCTCAGAGATAGAGGGGGTAAAAGGACTGGCTCACTTCCAAGAAAATAAAAAACCAGGAAAAATCCACTTGGTGGGAAGAAAAAAATTGAAACCAGGCCATTTCCGGCTTTAAAACTAGCCTAAGGAAAAGAACAGGCATTCAGGTCCGAGGATTGAGTTCCGAGATTGCAAGGAGCGTCTTCCAGGTCCCTCAGAGTCGAGTAAGTGTTATTCAGTTGCATATCGGTAATCATCTGGCGAAGCCTGCAGTTGTCCTCCTTGAGCTGGGCATTCTCCTGGAGGACCTTGTCGTTGATCTCTGATACGTGGTTCAGCTTGTCCATGAGCTGGTGGTTCTCGTTGCGCAGCCAGACGACCTGCGACCAGAGCTCATCCAGGTGCCGCTGCTTCCTCATCCGGGACCGGCGGGCCGACTCCCGATTGGATATCATCCTCCTCTGCTTCCGCTCGTTGATCAGCATCATCTGCTGCTCGTCCGCCTCGTCGGACGTCGAGTGGTTGCTGCTGAAGCAAGGCGAGGGCGCTCCGAGCTCCTGGACCTGAGATGGGAATTGGCCACTGTAGAACGTGCGAGATGAGGTGCTGTAGTGATTGTACGTGCTGGGCTGGTCATGGATCATGCTCAAATGAACTGGGAATTGGGATGTATTGGAAGATATGATATAATGGAGTCCTGCAACTTCATTGGGCTCCATTCTGTTGCCCCTTTTAGGCGAATTTGGTTGTCTGCAAATTCTCAGAGGAGGTGGAATAGTTAGAGAGGGAGGGAGGGGAGGAATGTGGAGGAGGAAGATGGGGCTTTTATAGGCTGAGAAAAGGCTTCAACACACCCCACTACTTGAGGAAGAAACAAAACCAAGTTTGATTGTAGGCGAGGTTTCACGAACCATAGGCCATTTGACTATGAAGAAGGTTAGATTAGTCTGCCGTTTGACACATGAATTTCTCCTAAGGTGTTTCAGGTTGTGTCCAATTGGAGTTTCCTTCTTTTAGCTCGGTTTTAGTTCTTAACAAGGACCCCTCTGGTCTGTGAACAGTAGGGATGTGCATCGGTCCCGGTGCAACTCGAGAATCATATTGGATCAGACCAGCCAGTTCTGAGTGGTTCCCGGCTCCAAAAATATGGAGCTGGGAATAAGCAGTCCGTGTCCCTAGTTCCACACAAAGAACCAGACTGACGAACCGATCAAGATTTGTCAATTTTTTTAATCCCGAAACAAAACCTAATTAGTAAATCATTTTTGTCTTTTAGCGCCGGGAGACTCCTACTTGCAGGAATAGAAGAAATAAAAAAAAAAAAGAGAGAAGAAATCATCTGTTCCAGGACCGGATGGACTGGTTCCCGGTTCCATAAATTGAGAACCGATCCTGCTCGGTCCGGTTTCAAACCGATCACTCCTAGTAAACAACAAGAACGACATTGAATTTGCCTCGCTTCAATTAGCAGTCTAGTGTGCATACATCAATGAGTCCATGCCTAGAAGAAGATGTGCTTCTTCTCAAGGTCATGCCCTTGCATATGGATCACAATAATTATGAGATGGGGACAAGGCCAGTGTGGGTTTGTGGATGACAATTTTTTTTTCAGACAAAATATGCTTACATCAGAGAGAGAGAGAGAGAGAGAGAGAATGGCTTGCTGGGGAAATTAATCATGTTGTGGGTGGCGTTATTATCTGAATGGAGAAATATGATATGGCCAGAAAGAGGGGGAAAATAGTGACAGCAATACTAATAATAATGATCATAAAAAGAGGAGAAGAGTGGATTTTTGGAGAAGTCAATCTCAGAAAAGAAGTTGATGGTTTTACTTGAACCGTTCTTAAGCCAATAAAGCACTGTGACGTATGGAATAGGATGTGTAAAGAGGTTGAAAAGGTGACCCATTTCCCTATAATTTGCAGAAAAAAGATTTATGTGTTCTAATGACTCAACAAACCACTTCAGTTGATAAAACACATCATGACTTCAAGAGTAAATGGGAGCAAGCGCAGGTGTTGTTCGTGCAAATCAAGGCAAACACATGTCCCGGAGATTTTCCACTCAGATGAAAGTCAAGACGAGGTTTAACTGGTCGGGTATGAAAACGGTAACTGTAACTAACAAGAACTCCAGAAGCAAAAGGCTGAGAGCTGTAGTGTGCTGTCGAAACATCGACCGTGGACCAAGATTTCAGATGAGCCTTGAGAAGTCATTAGATTTCAGAACTAAGGGTGCCTAAATTAGATGCCTCAGAAGCGTACTAGATGCGATGTGCTTAGACTACGGACCACTGAAATCAAAATAAATTATCAAGAAACTCAAAGTTCGTAATCTGCAGGTACTGAATATGTCATCAGAAGAATATACTATCTAGTTACTCTTTGAGTTACAGAAGAGCTTGGTGCTCAACTCAAGGAGGTCTTTGGACTATGGGTTCCCTCAAGTGTGTCATTATCTTCTCATTCTGGTCAATTCCTCTCTGCCCATGGACATGGGTAAGGTTTTGCCGGACCGACTGATTCGTGCTTTACGATTCCGTCCATTTAGCGCGTCTATATGGCTAACAGAAGAATCAGCCATTTCTAATAAGTACAAGTATGCTAGCAGAGTTGTGAAAATGGGCATATATCCATAACCTTTCTAGGCTTTCCATTTCTAGAATGTACTGGCAAATGCTCCACCCTGCTTCATTTAATATCAAGTTGCATTTTCCTGCTATAGATAGGAATTGCCTATCAATCTTGCAGAAAGCCTAGACATATAATTGATATTGTTGCCAGAAGCAACCACTCTTTCAAGATACATATACCCATGAATGAAGTAGAGAGAGAGAGAGAGTCCTAATATTAACTAATCCTATGAAACCAGATCACATGTGAACTCAAAAGGAAAGAAAAAGGAGGGAGAAAAGCTGGCAATCAAGTAGTGGGGGGCTAAGCTGGAGTGTCCAAGTTGCTGCATTTTGATTTTAAATTTACTTGTAGGAGGACAATGGTTTCTCTTGGCCACTCATTGCTTAGCTTAAAAAGGTTGCTGCATTTGTTTAAACCCAGAGCAATGCCATGAATTAGCTTACCTCAATAGGACAAACCAAAGTACAAGCAGTGCAATTGAACTTGGTTGGGAAAGGATGAAGATGATGTGCTAAGCTTAATATAATGCTTCAACTAATTTATCCAAAAGGAAGCTACACCTAATGGAAGATAGGTAACCAGTTTGGCCGAGATCGATATCCGTGCTTATTAACTTAAACTTTTAGCCTTGGAAATCTAATATGGCAATAGAGTCCGATCACGCATCTTCTTTAGTATATTAGAAATCATTTCACATTTAGTTCTTGTCCGTCTTGTTCTCCGTTCGTGTCATCCGATTTGCACGTGAGATGGGATGTTCAATTATTCATCACTACTTGCACATGGGTTTTACTCGGTTCATATATACATAGTCTCTCTCCGCCCCTAAAAGTTTTGAATTCTTAGGTGATAAATCCAAACAGTATGCAATAGGAACCGAAACAGCCATATGCTCTATTTATGCACCAAGATATTGATCCTCCAGATGAATTTCTGAAAAGGAAGAATAGTATGGGGGCCCTAGAGCTAAATATGAGGTGCCAAATACTTCTAACCAACCCCATTTCCCATGGTGTGAGAAAATGTGCAGTGCTTCTGGGTCCGATGTCTGACTGTAGCATGATCACTTATTTCTGGTCAAAATTATTGCCAAAAACATGGAGAAGATTGATCTCTCCATCTATTCATTTTGCATTTTGACTATTTTGGCACTTGATCACCTAATTGGTCACAGTCACAGCGAACAAGAGATTTAGTGAAAGAGGGGGATGGTGGTGTGAATGTACTTTGAATGCAATCTTTCCATTATATGTGAAGCCCCAAAATGAGTAGAACCACTCATGTTGCATTCCTCGAGACCGATTTATAAAGTTAGTATACCGAATAGGAAGATCGACCGCGAGTCGGTATTGAGATAAGTACTTCATGCACACCCTCCCTATGAGCCAACCAATTGAGCAAATCAATCTTAAATGCATTAAATGAGCCATGGATTAGGATATGTGGTGTAAATGCACTAGGAAATGCCATCCTTCCATCGTATGCAAAGCTCTAGATCGTGTTCTTAAAAATAAAGTGAAGATATATTTAAAAATTAGGGTGCCAATTGCGACGATTAGTGGATATTCAAATGAGTGGATCATACAGGGCACTTAAAAAAGGACCAGCTGCGTCACTTAGTAGATCCGTACTGTTAATTCAATCTTAGTACACCTAATCTTTCTCTTTAAGACAATGCTTGGGAATACTCTCTCTCTCTCTCTCTCTCTCACTCACTCACTTTGTGGAAGGAATATAGTCAACAAGATCATGAGACAGATATAGACTAGTCTTTCATTTCCTGTCTAGCGATTGCTCTCCCTTTACTCCTCTCTCTTCTTTTTTATCTTGACCGGAGCTATTATTTTGCTCCTCGTCTCCCTTCGATTTCTTCTTCCACCTTTGAATTTGCTTTGCTTTGTTGTCCTCTTGTGAAGAGGGGCTGTGCGGGTGTGGGATGTGGATGACTCATTAAACACACGCTTTTGTCAAAAGGACCTTATGCTTAGCCAAGCAGAAACTATATAAACTACTCGGATTAGATCCAAGTCCATATGGTCAAATCCTGGTCTATAGAAATAGCTTCTTCTTTTCTTTTTTCTTTTATTGTGTTGGAACTGATTTCGGCCATACCATTGTTCATGCCTTGTTACTATGTCACGGCTCCAATTTGGTCCTCGTGGTATCACATCATCAGATGTGTTTTCAGGGTTTCTGGTTCCAACCACATCAGTGAGTGGGGTGTTAGGATTGGTATTTCTTTTTGGTCTCTTTCTTTTTTTTTTTTTTTTGGTCATCTTGCCTTCAAATTTGTATACTGATAAAATTGCTCTTGAGGTTGAATGAAACTACAGTTTGCTGATCCAAAGGGCTAATCGGTGTTTGATGCGTCTTAAATTTATCTACCAATTAGAAATTCCCATCATACAAAGCAAGAAAAAGTACTAGAGTTTGCTCCTTGGGATGAGATCCTTTCCCCCTAATCAGTGTCTTTCCATTCAAATTATTGATCTCTCTGAATAAGGGTGGGCATGAAATTTATATTTTATGGCAAACTATCCATTCCGACGAGATGAAAGTGACCGCTGAGGGAAGAGGGTCCGAACAAAGTGTTGGAAGCGTGCAGCTGAAGTCCGATATCTTTACCCAAGGAGATCGACAAGAAAGAGCCCAAGTCTGAGCCCGTGAACATATCCAATTGGATTCACCTTTATTCAAAAGCTTAAGCTAACGAGATATGAACCAATTAGGATATATTAACTACTCAACACCATACCAATTATCCAATGTAGGACTTCTCTAACACAACTTACATATGCATGACCCTCTCCATTAGATGATTGGTTCAAGGACGAACCCCACAAAGCTGGTGGGCCTATCACAACCCAATCCGACAATGACGTAGAATGATCGTGGGGGTCAAGAGGGCTCGAATAAATGCGACTATTGGAGCATGATGGTTGGGTCAAGGACGAACCCCGCAGAGCTAGTAAGCCTATCACAACCCAATTCGACATGGATGTAGAATGATCGTGGGGGTCAAGAGGGCTCGGATAAAGTGCGACTATCGGCGGGCTTTTAAGATGGCGAAAGGAGTAGGAAGAAATTGCATAATATACAAGAATAGGATAAAGCTTTACCAAGTTATAGATGTGAGACCAAGAGACGCTTTTCGAAGTAACAACATCATTCAACATTGAAACTCCAATATTAGACATACTAAGATTAGAGCACTACAAGTATGGATAACCTTCTAGAAACGTGCTTACCTATTTGCCAAATGATAAAACTGTCATACGTAATCCACTTGTTATCACCCGCTTGGTATAAATACTTAATCGAAGGTAAAGATATTAAAATATCGTCGAGTACCACAATGTACACTAAATGGTTAGCTACACATACCAAGTTGCTAAAAATTTCATACTAACCGATATGACGGCCGATGGGATTTGCGCCATGCCATCAAAATGGCGTATAGTTAGCTATCGGAACAAAGATTGTGACAACGAGGCAAGATCAATCAGAGGAAATCTAAACTTTTTGTATTCCAAAATTACAATTTCTTCCAAAGTTGTAGCCGACGTTTCCTCAAACATTATCACAAGCAACCAATGAAGTGCGCACGACAATCTTTGAAGCCTCTTCACATTTGATGGGTAACTATAGAGAGGAATATGCAAGAGTCGCGGGAGTATGCGATCGGTAATATAATATGACGGTATCTTCACAAACTACACTCAGTATGTTTCTTTTCCCCCTTTTCAATCATGCCCTTTCTTCTTAGGGGAATCGTACACTATCATGCGAAATAATTGCCGAGGACTAATGTTTGGGAAAAGGAATGAAATGGCTCGGCTTTCACCGTGGGACACTGCCCTAGAATTCGGCAAGTGGTCGTGGAGGGAAGGGTACTTTGATTTAACGGCTACGCCCCTTTTTAGTACCAACCCAAGATTCTCTTTAGCCCTTAAAAGACCTCGTACGAATCTCTCCCACGAAATCACCAACCCCCCAAACACAGAGGATCCGATCCTAGGCCTCTCTCATTATTGCGAAACTAGCCTCATTATATCTCATTGACGAGGCCTCGGAAAAAAAAAAAAAAACCCATTTCGCATTTTGGCGAATACTTTCGTAGATGCGGTGTGACGCAGATCCGAAGGATAAATTAGGAGACCCTTTTTTATTATGTATGCTTGGTTGATTTTGTTCCGAGCAAGTTCTTAAGAGACCCACTTAAGTTCCAAGTTCTATTCTAGGAATCCGAACAGACTTAAGATAAGTTCTTGGTTTGGTTTTGAATTATGCTTTGGGAAACGAAAGCAGTTGGGACCAATTCGATTTCTCGTTCCAAAGTCATAGTTATCAAATCGGAAGCTAATTGAGTACTTTTAACAAATAAAAGAGAATTCGGATGGGTCTTGGGTCTTGACTCTAGGTCAAAATTTATTGTTATAACAATTGATTAGGTAATTTATTATGCTACATGTGATATCAAAGTGTCATGAGGTAGGCTTGCACCACCTAATATGGAGGTCCTAGAAAGACTTTTTGCAAATATATATATATATATATATATATGTAACAATCATGAGAAATGAAAAGTAGGGAAGAGACGAGAAAAACGCGGGCGCATGATAGATGTCACGTCTGGGTCCCGCGCTAACAAGCGCGCGTGGGCGTCTGATGCACCATTCCTCTCCCTCATTGTTCAGCCTGTCATCTCATCTCCAAAAGCAAATCTCTCTCTCTCTCTCTCTTATTTTTCAAGGTTTGCAAAATTTGGGGCAATGTCACGGTGACATTGTCACCTACGACGACTGTGCACCCCACTAAGTTGACCCAATAAAAGAAATTTTCACGCATGTATCTTCAATTATGACCAATTAGGACCTAAATCACTTTCTAATTATACTTCCTGAAGAGGTTTAATTAACATTAACGGTGTAGTTATCATTGATCTTGACTTAATGCCAAAACAAAAATTGGATAGGTTATGGTTCAAAGCTTTTCAAACACGGTGTTGCTAGTAATCTTCAGAGGCCACTCGAGATCGAGAATAGTGGAGGGATAGTTGGCTGTTACGTGTGGGACAAGGAAGTACGCACAGATTGGGAGGCGTCAATTGTTAAAGTGGGCATAGATGTGTACTTGTTACCGTTCTTCATTGTCCATTCGATTAACAAAAGCATTATCATAATGATGTAAGCTACGATTTTAATCTTTATGCAGCAACTCAAGAGTAACACGTATAGATATGCGAATCACAATTTCATAAAATGGAAGAGGTGACGCACCTTATTTAGGATCCATCGTTCTTGATGCGGAATTGCGATGATCCGATACTCAAAAGTTTCTCATCTATGAACCCTCTTTGAACATTGGCTTCAATGAGACGACATCTCACGTATATCTTTTTTACGATTCTTTATGTGAGATTACGTGAACATTAGAGTTTAGAAGAAGGACCCGAGCTCTATTTATCGAGTTTGTAACCTATCTCTTCATTATAAATAAGGTTTACATCAACCCATACTATCCAGCTTCATATCCAACTATGATTAGAAAACTCGGATATGATTAGAAAACCTTATGTCTTTCCTTTATTAGACTAATAATTAATTAAAATAACAATTAATAAAACCTATATAAAATATATTATAACATTCTTCTACTTGGGATATATTAATTGAAATTATAATGTATATGCGCATCTTTATATTGGTCTAGAGATAATTACTAATAGTTAATTTGATCACAAAAAGTCATAAACACCGACTCATAGTAGTAGTAATCGCATCGGAAGACACAGAGCCATCCATGGTCACAAATGCTCTTAACTTTACTAATATGGATTTGATATGA
This sequence comes from Rhodamnia rubescens, assembly GCA_021437795.1. Classification (NCBI taxonomy): domain Eukaryota; kingdom Viridiplantae; phylum Streptophyta; class Magnoliopsida; order Myrtales; family Myrtaceae; genus Rhodamnia; species Rhodamnia rubescens. The sequence goes on from JAILYA010000046.1 coordinate 1,415,920, forward strand.
TAGCATGACAAATGGATAACATCTCAAATAATAGAGAAACTTAATGTGTTATCCTCCTTGTCGTTCACCATTCTGTTACTTTAAGTGTCATTAAACTTAATTTGCATCTAGAGAACATCCTTATGGTTCCAAAGTGAACCAACAAATATATTACCTTTATAATTAACTATACTTTATGTGTGATGAGACATATGTATATTGTTAAAAATAAATGCCCCAACCATCACTCAAGGTTTACACAATGCCTTGAGAGTTTCCTTAGTACATGTATTTTTCTTGATAACCTGTACATTCATAAACACTTTATTGAATGTAAAACAATTGATAAATGTCTAAATGTTACAAAAGTGACAAACACAAATGTAAACTTTATTAGAGCAAATACAAAGCAGCTCCCACTAAACAACAAGCATCCCATGATGCTTCCAAGCCTAGCAAATGACTTGTCGTAATAGCATATCATCTATGGAAATATGCTATACTTTAGTGTCGCCATTCTCATCTATTACCTTTGACCACCGGATGCTTAGACCCTTAAGCCCTCTGTCGTTGTTAATAAATAATACTACAGAATTATTGTCACAATACAACCTGTATGGACCTATCAACAAAATAAAAAATGATCAACTCCCTAAGGAGGTTTTGGAGCCAAATAGCTTGAGCAAGAAATAAACGTATGCTATAAACTTTGCTTACTTCATAAAGGACAACATAGATTTCTGTTTATGACATTTCCATAATACTGCACTTGTCGTTAGCATACAAATATACATAGTTGTCAATTTCACGTCATTCGATGGCTAACAAAATCGAATCCGAATAGACTAATAGCTGCAGGTCCTAAATATATTTATGAATCAGCATATAGTCTTTTGTCCTCTTTAATACCTCAAAATTTTCTTAGCAGTAACCCAATGATTGTGTCCTGGATTTAACCGATATCTAGCTAGAATTCTAGTTGCAAAAGTAACATCCGGTCTGGTGCAAACTTAAGAATACATGATGCTTGTATGCACCAGCATATGGTACATTCTTTATTTGAGTTTTCTTAATATCTTTATGAAGACACTATGATCGATTCGGTTTATTGCCTTTAATGACATGAGCAATTCCTTATTTGTAATACTTTATCCTAAATCTTTCCAAAAATACGATCAACATATGTTCTCTAGAATAAACCCAATATACGACATTAACGATCCATATGGATCTTAATGCGTAGAACAAAATACTCCTCACCAAGGTCAATCATGTCAAAATGCTTTGACAACATCCGCTTCACCTCATGCGGTAATTCAAGAAACTGCTCTTAAGCAAGATATCGTCTACATAAAACATGGGGAAAAAAATTTCCTTCCGATGACCTTGTAGTATATACACTAATTTACTTTGCTCTTGACATAACCAAATAAAGCATTAACACTATGAAATTTCAAGAACCATTGTCTAAAAGTTCACTCGAGCCCATAAATACACTTTTCGGTCTAGAATTCCTATGAATAGGATTAAACCTTATTCCAAGGTATTTACATGAGATTCCTTTTTTTCTCTACACACAAACTTACCTAAATCATCTTCTACAAAACTTCCAGGTTACTTCATATATACTTCTTTATGCAAAGCAACTCAAAAATAACACGTATAGATATGCGAATCACGGTTTCAAAAGGTAGTAAAATTGACGCACTTTATTTAGGATTCATCGGTCTTGATGCGAAATTGAGATGAACTCGATGCTCAAGAATTTCTCTTCTATGAACCTCCTTTAAACATTGGTTTCAATGAGATGGCATCTCACGTATATCTTTCTAACCACTCTTTATGTGCGGTTATGTAAATATTAGGGTTTACGGAAGGGACTTGAGCTCTATTTATAAAATTTGTAACCTATCCCTCTCATTATAGATAATGTTTAACTCAACCCACACTATCCAGGACCCATATCCAACTAAGATTAGGAAACCTTATATCTTTCATTTATTAGATCAATAATTAATTACAATAATAATTAATAATGCTCATATAAAATATATTCTAACAAATGAAAATAGAGCCGGATTAATCGAGATACGCGAAAACTAGCCCAAGCACCATCCCCGATTGTCATTCGAAAGATAATGAAGACAAGCACCATCCCTGACTATCATTCGCAAAATACTGAAGATAATCTTTCTTTCTTTGTTTCTTTCTTTATTTGACAAACACCCATTTTTCTTAGCATTGGTGGTTAAGTAAAATACCACTTTACCCCAGCACTGGCAATGCAATAGAGATTAAAATCAAAAGCATGTTTCATCACCCTAAGGCACCAAGCAATTTCATCACTTGTGTCAAAATGGTCCAAGCTCCCCTTTACCTCAAAGTCATTTTGGTATCCCTTTTTTTACGTCTAGTTTTCCCATTAGCATCGGCAAAAGATATGAAGGCAATAGGCCAATTGTGGATAAGCCCCATCACAAATCTTGTGCTCTCCAAGACCTTCATCACCTAGTCATTGTTTAATAACACCTTTATATGATAAATTTACTTCTTCTTTTTTTGTTCATGGAAGGTGCAATGTATTCATGTGGTTTTTTGTTCTACGAAAGTTGGGCACTTCATATGATTTATTGGTTATATTTTAATTAGCACGCTGAGTTAGAGCTGCTTACGTACTTGGAGCTTATGAGGAGGTCTCAATCCATTGGGGTTAGTGGATTAATTGTTAATTAGCTTTAATTAATTGCTTTTTTTTTTTTTTTTTTCTTCTTCTTCTTCTTCTTCTTCTTCTTCTTCTTTCTTATATGGGTGATTAAGAGACCACGGTACTTCGGTGATTGATTGTGTTTTGTCGTTATCGTTCTTGTTTATGCGGTCGCTATCGGAATTCAGATCATCTTAGATTATCCAAAAACTAGAGAAGAGAAACTGTTCATGTTTCGGCCATTTGTCAGGTGGACAGCAACAAGAGCACGACATGAAGGTGCCAACGGCACTTCTATTAAGAAGAGTAACCCGTTTTTTTTTCTTTCAAAAAAAGAAGATCTTTGTGCGGTTACATTCGAAATTTTCAACGGCTACTAGTACCCGACCGACCGCTCTAACGATCTCTTCTTGATCATCCGAGCAGATGTCGGATCCCCGAGCAAACGGTCCTTGGACTCTCGAGTGAAATAACCCTCACAGATGTGATTCTTGTTATTACTCACTTCATCCTGAGTTCACATAACCCTTCATTGATCAAATGTTTCCTCTCCTTCATTTCTCATAAGTTCCTCAACATCGACAATCTATTAGAACGCACCCTTGACGGCTGTGGGCCTTATATCATTACATGGGCATTTGGCATACACTGGTAGGGGATCAAGCAAAATGATCTTTGCTCTCGACAGGACGGCTAAAGCTATCGTGATTGTTGGATACTTGATCAGTTTTGAAATATTTGAAATAATAGCTTTGATAATAGTCTTGACCATCATGAAAGCCATCATTTTGTAACAGTTTTGTAACGGCCGTATAACGGCTTTTTAACGGTCATGTAACGGCTGAATAACAACTTTGTAACATTTGATTTATTTTTTCACGAACTCTCTATTATTTTTGTAACGGTAATATAAGGGTCATCAATTAATTATCAATCGATTCTTATCAGCTCTTTTGTTTGAATATGAAACTACAAACCAGAATTCCAAAAGTGAGACTCCAAATTACAAAAGAGAAATTTTCCCTTCTTTCTTTTCTCTTTTTCGCTTATACACACAGGATCGTTCATGTTCCTTCTAATATTCAACGTGAAATATAAAAGAATATCTATTGTATTTTAGGAGGATAATCGCTAGAAGCTTATCACACCGAGTTTCGTAATTCGAGGGGCGAAATTATTTTGAGGACAATGCTTGCATTCCTAAAAAATTTCAATCTTATTTTCTTATTTCTTTTGACAGATTTATAATTATTCTTATTTTTTATATTATCTAACATTTTTCTTAACAGCGATATCACGATATGGGCTAGCCTGTGAGCCGTAGGTACCCTACTCTTGATGGCAAACAAGATTTTCCAAATCCCGAGCGAATATCTGGGGCAAAGCGTCGCGTTACGGTCTCGAAAATCCATCGCGACAGCGAAACTCCATGGGTCGTGCCTCGCTCGAGAGAAGCAAAATGTTTGTGATGTGCGTGTGTTTTGGCAGACAGTGTGCTCTAGTACAGGCTTGAAACACTCCTGAGTTGCTCCTTCATACGCCTTATCATGATATCCTATCCTACTTTGTTTCTTACTTAGTTTCTGTCCCTTTATGGTTTTTTCCCCTTCTTACCTTTTCCGGTTCGGAAATGCACGAGCCGTGATCATTTCCCTGACCTCTTTTTGTTGACGAGCTTGGTCGGTCAACATTGTAATGAGACCCTCCTTGGAAAGAACCACGGTCGAGAGACTACGGAGCGTGCGGGGGTGATTTCCTTGTCGAGCACCCTAGCCACTGTTCAGAAAGACCTGGCCGCTCGTGCGAACTAGACTGCGTCCGCGCAACTCATGCTCGATTCCCCTCACCATCCGATGCAAACAACCCATTCGCACCGCCCGATCGCTCTCGTCTCACCTTGGCCTTGTCGAGTGTCGGGTGCTCGGGTAATGATCATGCACGTTACGTAAGAAAATGTAGAGCTCATCGCACTTTCTTCGTTGCCGACGTATTCTCGAATATTTGCTGACCAAGAAAAAGAACGATCAAGGACATCAATCTCAATCCCCAATCCTTGGCATGGCCAATCCAAACAGCACGCGAACATGTCTTTGCTTGCGTGCTCACACATATATACGTTTGCTTAGACTAATTCGTTGCAAAAGTAAATCCATTTAGGACAAAGAAATAGCAATCATTTCTTGTCTTGCATCCTAATCCTTGCCCCCAAAAAGAACAACCATTGGACCGGTTCGAGCGGTCCGATTGGTTCGGGGTCCATTTTTTGGAACCAGGAATGGAGCCGATCATCACCTATTCCAAATTTTGGAAATCGAGAACCGCACAAAACCGACTGGTTCGATCCGGTTTCCATTTCGGCCCGACCTCAGTGCTCACTCAAGTCTTTGCCATGGGTGGTGGGGATTTGAATTGATAAGCAGAAATGACAAGGGTGGAAGAAATTGGGAAACATTCCCTAAGAATAGAGAGAGAGAGAGACACGGCACAAAGGCAGGCCAATCCATTATGTCAGCCCCCCACGCAGGCTTCAATAAATATCTTCCGTATCTTAACACTTCCTTTTTGTGTGAACTTTATTTATTTGTTCATTTATTTTTTGGTTTTTTTTTTTAAAAATTTTGGTTCTTCAAAAAGCCAATCCAATTGCAAAGTTTCTAGACAGTCTCTCCCGTTTTGAGTGCCCTTTGATCGATTGCTTCTGTGGAACACTCACGAGAGAACTCAGAGCCATGGAAGTGCGAAAACGACCCACCGTTTTTGTTTCTTCCTCCCCTTTTTTCGTGTGCTTATTGGGGGTTGTTACTCAGGTCTCGTGGCTGGCTCAGATGGCTTATTTTGTTTCTTTCTGCATCACATTTTAGAACCCCAAAAAAAAAAAGAAGTATGTTATGTAAATTTCGAAAAGTTATGAAAAAAATACATATGATTAGATCGATACTCCCATTGAGTGAAAGTAAAGATACTATTTTTACGACAATGTAAGAGATTAAAGGTAAAAATTATTCATAAAAAAATGGTTTTCCGATGAAAACGCGTCATTTACTTTCGATAATGTATGGATGGATTTTACAATTAGGCTTCTTGAGTTTGTCTTTGTGACAAGATCAACGATATGGGATATGCTCCCTTCTATTATTTCAACTTCAAACAATAATAATAGAAAAGCGGATGGTAAATGCGCGTGTAAATAGACGAACATCCGAGAAAAAGAGAGGCAACAAATCCACAACTACTACCAATGGGGCAGAATGATACAAGTTAGGACATGATGAGTGACATACTGCAATTTAGTTACCCTGAAACCAAAGAGTGCAAATGGAAAACTTCGATCTTGCGGTTCGAGGATGCACAAATTTGGTGACCATGATGGGGAAACTGGAAGAGGCTGATTCGATTAACTAAACACCCAAAAGATCATTAGTTGATATGAGTTCTACATGATCAATCGGGCTTATACAATTTCTTCCGAAAGTATGGTGGCCTCGGGGTTCGACTATCTTTGTTACGATTGCATACAAGAACAAGATCGACGGATGGGTGGGTCGGGTCGGATGGGGTTTGGATTAAGTCGAAAATGGCCCGGCCAAATTGACCTATTTAACATTTTTTTTACGCATTTATATGCAATACAAACTTGGTCCAATCAATTTACAAAAATACCTCAATATTTAATCCAACCTATGAAAATATGTATCCACCTAGTTAACCCACTTTAAGCGCTTCATGTATATATGTCATTTGATTAAAATCAATATTTTCGACTATGAGATGCTAAAGAATTGGCTTTTAACATTGCATAGAATTTCCAATTCCCGTATTGATTCATACTAAAGAAATAAGATAAAGTTAGCACTTGACAGTGAATCTATAAAATAACAACGACAATTAACGAGGTATCCGAAGTTTAATTAAATGAAAATGTAAGATATTGAAGAACATGATTTATGCTAACCACATACTACGATGGCAAGAACTAAGCTTAGAATCTTACGTGAAAAGAAAAATGTCAAATGCAACTAAGAAAAGTTATTTTTTAAAAATTAACGGACGGATCCTACAATACTATTAAAAAGACAATATTTTTTGGCGAAAAACGATAAGGCATCTTGATAAATTTAATAAGGGTGAAGTCGAGACCGTCTTTGGGGCTACCAAGACTTCTTTGAATTTGTAATAGCCGGATAAGTCCATTATTTTCTTATAGAGAGTGAAAAGAGCGTAAGAAATGTGGGTCGGGGTTGGATAATATGTGGAGTCACTTAACGCCTAATTTTATTATTATTATTTTTTAAAATTTGGTCATTCTAAACTTATTTACTGAAAATAACTAATATATATAATGCCCTTTGGCTGTAAAGGTTCTCCTCGGGGGAACCGGGAGATCTCTCTCCGTGTCGCCATTCGCTTGTCGGATAGTGTGATTTGATGTGATATGGCCTGGGCAAGTCATTGAAAATCTCGTGGGAAGGGGAAAGTCTACCGACTGAAAGCAAGTTGACTTTAGTCGTGCTAGAAATCATCTCCCATGTGCCTGAACCCACCCACCCATGCATCTTTTGCTGGAAGGAAATCAACGAGGGTCGTCAAGAACATCTACCCAAGATTCCCCAGGCCCGAACGGCCTCGGCCGGTTTTCTGGGCTTCGTCCAGGATTTCGGGCCGGGCCTTGCCTAGTCTGAAATGGCTCGGCCCAATATATTTTGCTCTCATTTTAATTTTTAATACGAAATATTGGGAAAGTTACGTTTTTCGCGTCCGTACAGTCACGTTTGTCACACGCGTTGATACAAAAAAAAACAAAAAAATTTGTAGACGATTGACAATTTTAACACGGTGAAAGTTTGAAATTGTTGAAAGTAAGAGGCAATTGCGTGCCACCCAAGGTTTGGGTGGATAGACTTTTACATGGGATGGGATTTGGTTACAGCAAACATCGGTATCACGTGATGTGACACGCCAATTAAAAGTGAGTGATTCCAAAGTTTGGAAGCAACGTAAAACGAGATGGGTATTAAAGGCTCCATTTGTTTCGCGAAAAATGAGTCGTTTTTGAAAAATATTTTTCAGAAATCAATTTCCAAAAAAAATGACTATATCTTCCGGTATTTGGTTGAAATATGAAAAAGATCCGGAAAATATTTTTTTGTTGTTTGATACGGGAAATTAGATTTAATTTTCCTCCATGCACTTCAGTTAATAATTTATTATTTTCCATTTTTTAAAATTGAATTTTAATATTTTTAATTATTTATCATTTTTTTCCTTTTTCCCCTTCCTTCTTTTTTTTTTTTCTTATTTATGTTTTTTTCTCTTTTTTCAATTACAATTTTCTACCAGTCGCGGGCCACGACGACGATCGGCAACTAGCCGCAAGCAATGCCCGGCTCTCGCTGTGGTGGCGACCTCTAGCCCGGCCCCAAGCGAGGCCAACGATGGTTCGCCCGGCCTCAATCAAGGCTAGCAACGGTTCACCCGGCCTCTTTGGCGAGGCTAGCGATGGCGGCCTAGCCTCGATCGAGGCCGCAAAGCCTAGCCGGGCCTCGCTCGAGGCCGGGGATGCCAGGCCTCACCTGGCCGGCCATCGACTGCGGCCCTGGTTGACGATCGATCGAGAGAAAAGAAGGAATACTAAAAATAAAAAAAAAAAAAAAGACGAAAAAAAAAAAAAAAAATAGATAAAATAATTAAAAAATAAAATTTATAAGAAAAAAATAAAAATAAAAATTTAAAAATTTGAAAAAATAAATAAAAAGGAAAATAAATCAAAAAATAATTAAAAAGAAAAAATAGTTGAAAGAAAGGAGGAATGAAAAGTGTGGAAAATATTTTCCTCTTCTCAAAATGAGAAAATCATTTTCCTTAGTTTTAGAAGGTTTTTTTGTAGACCGAAAAATATTTTGAGTTGACCACTCATTTTTTGCTCTTCAAACACCGAAAATTGGGGAAAATCTTTTCCATGAAACAAACGGAGCCTAAGTCGAAACTTAACTAATTTTTTATATCACATCGGTCATATAATGGATACCTATAACGCTTTCAATATTATATATGTATAATGCTCCAAATACATCCAACTTTAACTTTTGTCTTAATTTTACCTTTTTTCTTTTAAAAGACTTCTAATTTTAGGTCATGTCTCCATTCTATCTTAAAACTTTTTGTACATAGTGAAAAACCCATAAATTTAGGTCATGTTCCAATTCCACCGTAAAATTTATTTATCTTGGGAAGAACTCCCAACTTTATGTCTTGTCCCAATTTTACCATCCAGTCACATTTACCCTAAAATGTTTACAATCTCATAAAAAATCACAAACTTTTACTTGAATCACAAATCTGTCCCATTAACCCTTTGACCAAATTTTCTCGTTGACAACCGCGAAATGAAAAACTCCCAAGCACGAGCTATTCAAACATCCCAAGCACGAGTTCTAAGACAGAGGAACATTCCCAAGCTTGAGCGATTGAAGATCGAGCGCAAAATCAATAAGAGCGATTTTAACGGATGGTTAATGGAGGCATATTTAGGACTCAAGTTAAAGTTGGTGATCTTTTATGAGGAAAAAAAAAATTAGAGTACAATTGAAATTGGACCTAAAGATGGGATTTTTTATGAGACCAAAAAAAAGTTAGAGAAGAATTGATACCTTGAAACTAAAGTTAAAGGTCTTTTATGAGACAAAAAAAGTTTATAGTAAAATTAGAACTGGATCTAAAGTTTAGAGTTTTTTATGAGATAAAAAAAGTTTAGAGTATAATTGAAACTACACATAAAGTTATAGGTTTTTTATGAGATAAAAGGTAAAATTAGAACAAGCTAAACTTAGAGGTTTTTAGGGTATTAGGCATATATAAGTGTGTGTGTGTGTGTTTTCCTTTTTTTTTTTTTTGTGTAAGGGAACTCAAGCTGACGCCGATGTTATGTGGAATCTTGAATGCTTGACAAGAGGGGAGGAGAGAAAGAGTTTTGAGATATGCACATTCAAGCACATAACTGACAGTTTGAGTGGATTCACTACTACAATCTCCGAGAAAATATTAGATAGGGTCACCCTATAGAAAAAGGGTCCACCTCATAGGCCGGCCCCTCCACATGAAGTCACATGTCTCCTGGTGATAGGCCGGGGCCATGGTGACGTGGAGGGGCCGGTCTACCTAATATTTTCTCAAGGATCTCCTCTTCATTGGCCTTTCCAACTACTATCGTTATAAACCTTCGTTCATGGTACTTGTGATGCGGTTGCGAGGGAGGGTAAGTGTGTTTTGAGAGATTGTGGAAGGAAGTATGGGTAGATAGGAGTGTGTGGGGATGGATATCGATCGAAGGAAGCTAAATGAATGATAGACTACGATCCGATCAAGGTCTAAAGGACGCACCACAAGCTAAAGATCAAAATTAGGATCAACGAAGTTCACCACAAAGGCCTAAAGGACAAACCACCAATCAAGGATAAAGGACTTTAAGATACAAAAGCTCACCACAAAGCCCTAATTGATGAACCTTCATCTAAGGATAAAGGGCTTCTTAGCTCACCATCAAGGAGTAATCCACTCTCCAAGGATAAAGAAACCAAAACAAGAGTTGTGTCTTTCTAAAATATTTGCTCAAAACAGAGGCAAGTCTCTAATATTATCATTCATCAAAGTCTGGTCTCATAATAGTGATTATACCTCTATGTATAGAGATAAAGCTAAGCAAAAGAAAAGACTTTCCGAATTCCTAAAACCGAACAGACTCTTGGGGAATTCATCTAATTAAGACTCTTAAAAACGATACCACAATAAAAACTTATAAAAAGCTCTGCATTGATAGACTCAACAACTAAATGTACTTAATTAGACACATTGAAAGATGAAAAGACTCTAAATTCCTGCACCTGCCTTGACAACCTAAAAGACGCCCTAAAAGGTCATCAAATGGTGATAAGAATCATTCTCAACAGTCTCCAGTCCATCAACACAATTAAGACTATAAAGACTGAGGAACTAAGAATGCAATAATGACATAAAAACTTGAAACCTGACTCTTTAGTTTTGCTGTTCTCCTCAACTTCAACATTGACTGGCAAATAACTATCTTGAATCTTACATTTTCGAGCATCAGCCTGGACCAGCAAATGTCCTTCTTGCAATATCACTAAATAGTCATGGAAAAGATTCATAATAGCCTCATAAAGATATGTTGTTGGTTCGCATCGAAATCAGCAACTAATAAGGTGAAACGGCACATAATCAACAAGGAAGAATCAGCAACTCCTTTGTTGATAATTCGGCCAATAGTCTTCTTGTCGATAACGTTTTTCTTGACCCATCAAAGCAAGCCTTTACTTTGCTTAAAAAATGATCGATTGTGCTAGATAAATTCAAAATAGCCTTTGATGCAAGGTGGTTTATTAGTAGATTGAGAATCCACAATAAACTTGTATATCGACATTTCGAAGCCTATCGATAACTTGTTCATTCTATCGATACATCATTTGTTGGATCGACACCTTCAACTAGGCTTTATTGAGTCAAGTTATGGTTCCAATTGGTCTTTTCATGCAAAGATAAGGATTGAGCTAGATCAATCAACGAGTTTGTAGAGACAAAGAATACAAATAAAGAATTCACAATTTTATCCGTTTTCCCGAAAATATTTTATGCTTCAGGAGAATGCATTACTTATTTGAAAATGCTGCCACATTGTTTTTTTTCTTTTCTTTAAATCTTTTTAGAGAAAATTTCTAATTAAATTATACTTTTAAATAAAAATACACTACGTCACATCTTTAAATTGATAACTTGCGCATCGAAATAACCAATAATCTACCTTTCATTAGAAAGATCGCTACCGACACGCTTGATAAGTACATAGATCACTGAAGAGATATCGGATTAACGCGGGACATGCAAACAAATTTTTTTATTATTGACCCCAAAAGAAAACTATGAATTTTTTTTTATCATGATAAAATTATGAGGCATGAAAGATATTTTACTAATAACTTTTCATAAAGAAAAACTATATTGATCCTCCGTTTCTTTCACGGAAAATATTTTTTCGGAAAGCATTTTCCCCAATTTCCGGTGTTTGGGGGCGGAAAATGAGCGGTCAACGGAAAATATTTTCCGGTCAACAAAAAACCTTCTAAAATCAAGGAAAATGATTTCCTCATTTTGAGAAGAGGAAAACATTTTCCACACTTTTCATTCTTCCTCTCTTTCAACTATTTTTTCTTTTTAATTATTTTTTTGCTTTCTTTTCATTTTTTATTTATTTTTTCAAATTTTGCAAATTTTATTTTTTATTTTTTGGATAAAATTTATTTTTTAATTACTTTCTTTATTTTTTTTTTTTTTTCGTCTTTTTTTTTTTTTAGTATTCTTTCTTTTCCCTCGCTGGTCGTGGTCGCGGTCTCAAGCAAGGAAGCTTATAGTAAGGAACAAAGCCGTGACGTCCGTCCCGAACTTCTTGTGCTCCACGCGGAGCTCGGAGGCGGACTCATTGTGCGGGACGACGTCGGCCTTCCCGGGTCTTGAGGCTCACCACCGAGACGTAGTTGACATCGACGAGTGGGTCAACAAGGCATTCGACGGCCAATTCCGGATCGTTGCCGAGGGTGGCCTCAAGGAGGCACCGTGAGACGTCCGTAACGCAATCGATGGGGACTCCCCGCTTTCTCGGTGAACGCAGCAAGATCGCGGCCGGGCGGCGCCAAAGCTCAAAGACCGTCGTATTTCTCTCTATCTCTGAAACGCGAGTTGAGAGAGAGGAGACTTCAAAACAAGTGAACGCCATAGTCTATTTTGAAGAAAAAAATAAGACGAATTTTCCTTACCAAACGGCGAAAAATATTTTCTAGAACTTTTTCAAATTTTTGCCAAATATCGAAAAAGGTCATTTTAAATGACTTTGGAAAATATTTTCCGAAAAAGTCATATTTTTCGCGAAATAAACGAAGCATTAGTTAAAAAAATTCGAGATTCGACGTCTTTGATCGCGGCTTCGTGTCTTTTCTTCTATGGGAAAAATGAGAATTTCATTAGTTTCTAATTTTCTTTTAGACATTTGATTTAGGCACATTATATTTTAGAAACCTCGTACCCAATTGAAAAAAGTTTAACCTCGGCACGTCCGAGTTGTGCTCATATTAGCCCTCAGCGTCGCTTGAGCCACCTTCACCGCCGGTCACCGGCACTTCCCACCGCAGCCTCCAAACCCAGATGCCCTGTTTTTGGACGTCTTGTTCTCCTCCGGCCCTGAAGCTCCGGAAGCTCGTCCCGTGCCTCGACGACGATATCGCCTAAAACCACCCTTGCCGAGCAGATACGATAGTCCCCTGAGACTTTTGCTTGAAGCTTGTTCGGCATTTGTGGATTCAATCCTCAAGAATAACAGAAGTTTCACTCACCGATTCAGTCGTCCACCGTGACTTCGCCTTTGTTTATTGACCAGGTGAAGCTTCACCTATTCTCTTCCCTGCTTTTTGTCGTAACACGATTGGGGAAATTTCTTTTGGGTCAACGAGCGTTTCTTTAGGTCCAACATTCTCGGTGCCTATGAACCGTTCGATGATATGCCTTTAAGAGGAAGGTCTATTATAATCCCTGGAATTGCTAAAACTGAGACGCTTTTGATATGGTTCGCATGATATAGTCTGTTTCGTCAGCCATTAGAAGCAGTTTTGATGCATGATGAAGTCATCTATAAATTCCCCGAATCCGTGTTTTCTCTATGTCCCCATGGCCTGAGTGTTGACCATTACATACATATGCACCGGTTTGCTTATTGTGCCTCTCTTATCTGCTTGCATTGTTCACGCCATGTATATATGAGTGTTGGAAAGTTGGTGATGGAGGTGGGATTGATGGCCAACCGTCCAGGTAGACGGTGGCAAATCGGTGATCCGGGGAGATCATGTCGTTCTTGTTTATTATAGGATGTGGATTTATCGTTGTCAAGCTTTTGTGTTTTGGAATAAAGGTATAAAGTGTAGAAGGTTTACGGGCAGTAAGAATGGGCGATGAGGACAAGTTCTGGGACTAGGAAGTGATCGTCAAAGATGGTGAGAGAAAGAGCTAAGAAAATAATGAAATGTATGAGTCAGTCATGTAACAAATAGATCCATAAAAAAGAGTAGAGATGGGTTGGGTAAGTAAGTGTGTGTCATGGTAGAAGGCTAGACAATATTGTTTTTCTTCTTCCTGCCTATGCAGTTTTCCTTTAGATCACTGACCTTCTCCCTCTCTCTCTCTCTTTTTCTTTCTTTTTTATTTTGTGAAAGATCAATACACCACAATCAAACCCACTTATTCAAGAACTCATCCCTCACATATTCAAAAATCCCCTTTCTTCCTTCTCTCCTCCGGTCCATTAATCCAGGCTCGATGCAGCCTCCTTCACGCCTCAGCCGCAGCTCATCGTCCACTCGTCCTACTCCGGCATTACCTCGACTATTAATTGGTTTTTCCTTTCCTTTTCTTCAGTTCTTTTGTGGGTTGAAATCTTTTTTCTGATTTCTAGCTGTTGTATTGTGGGTCAAGTTTGTTGTTGTCGCTCCTATCTGATGTGCCGAGGTTTTTTGGTTTGCATATTCATTGTTCTGTAGTATTTCGGCAGTTGCTCATATTTTAAATATTCCAATGGAGGTCAAGAACTTTGGATGATCGTAAAGAGCAGGCTTGAGATTGATTTAATCTGTTCAGATTATGAGCAGACAGAACTTGATGTTTTTCACTCAAATTTTTTAACGACAACACTATTTATCCTTTATATTTGCTGCAGAAAAAAAAAAAAAGAGAGAGTATAATAGTGTTCAGAGTATGCTCATTATTCTCACCACTCAATCCGTTGAAGATTTATCGGAAAGATTGTAATTTGAATTTGAATTTGAATTTGAAGGAAGCCTGCCAAACGCAGGTCTATTCTAGAGTTCTGTGATCATATTTAGTCAATCTCAAAAGTGGCTTTTAACTACTGCAGGATAATGGAGTTCGAGGATGGGTATTTGGCGCAGAGGCTGTTCCATCAGGGTTATTCCTACACATATGATGATGTCATCTTCCTCCCGGGCTACATAGGATTCCCAGTGGAGCAGGTTGACCTCTCCACCAAGCTCACCCGCAACATCTCCCTCAACATCCCATGTGTCTCCTCACCAATGGACACTGTCACAGAATCCTCCATGGCCCGAGCCATGGCAGCTCTTGGCGGCATCGGCATCATTCACGCCAATATCCCTCCCTCCGACCAAGCCTCCTTAATCAAAGCGGCCAAATCCTCCCGCTTCCCGGTCCTCTCCAATCCTATCCTTCGATCTCCCTCAGATTCCATCATCTCCCTTGAGGATTTCGCTGACTCTCCTTGCATCCTCGTCACAGACTCTGGTGATTGCCGTGGAAAGTTGGTGGGGTATGTGGCCAAGTCTGATTGGAATAACCTTGCAGACAAGGAAACACGCCTGGCTGAATACATGGTTAAGTTCTCCGATTTTGCCCCTTGGGATTGTGATTTGGGAAGGATGATTCGCTATTTTGAGGAGAAGCCAGGGGAAGGAATTTACGCCGATAGTAAAGGGAGGAGAGATTGTAGATATTGCAGGGAGAGAGGATGTGGAGAGGTTGAGAGGCTACCCCAGATTGGTGGGAGGTGGTTCAATGGGTCCCAATGGAGAGTGGATGGTGGGAGCAGCGATTGGGACGAGAGAGGCTGATAAGGAGAGGCTGCAGCACCTCGTCAAGGCTGGCATCAACGTGGTGGTGCTTGACAGTTCTCAGGGAAATTCCCTTTATCAGATTGACATGATCAAGTACGTGAAGAAAACGTACCCTGAGTTGGATGTCATTGGTGGCAACGTGGTCACAATGTACCAGGCAGATAATTTGATCAAGGCTGGGGTTGATGGTTTGAGGGTTGGCATGGGGTCAGGTTCTATTTGCACCACCCAGGAGGTCTGTGCCGTTGGACGTGGGCAGGTAAAAGCCACTTGGCATATCTTTTTTCCTTTTTACGTTTCAGCAATTGCATGATATCTTTCTTTTTGGTGAGATAGGACTCACCACAGTGAGTGGACGACAGACTCTAAGGAGAATGAATTATTCATTACTATGTGCTGAGATGATGGGATGAGTGTATGTCCTTGAAGTAATTCTGTTAATATTCCTTCAAATTGCTTCCCTTAAGCGCAAATTCTGATAAAGGCTTCTTTAATTACCTTATACTTGTGAACTTTTCAGGCTACTGCTGTCTACAAGGTTTCATCCCTTGCTTCTCAATATGGTGTGCCAGTAATTGCGGATGGTGGCATTTCAAACTCTGGGCACATTGTCAAAGCTTTGTCCCTTGGGGCATCCACTGTGATGATGGGAAGCTTCCTAGCTGGAAGTACTGAGGCTCCTGGTGCTTATGTAGTTCAGGTAATTTGTAGTTACTACTGCTTGTGCGTGATTTTTCTGCTCTTAATAAGGTGCCACGTGTTTCTCATTGGTAAAAAATGATCTCTCTTTCCTTTATATCTCTTTTGCTGTTGACATGTGGCGTGGTTGGATGAAGAACTCCGATCGTCCTGCCCAAGTGTTTTTGTTTATGTCTTTGTTCTCTTCACCATGTTACATCTTAGGATCGAGAATGAAACCTTAAGTGTTGTTTGCGATTGGTGTTGATTTACTTTTGGTCAATTGAGCATTCTTTTCCAAGTGCTCTCTAGATAACATTTTTTATCACCTTCCTATGTATAGATATTCTGTTTGTTGGAGTTTCAAAATGAAGTATCCTCTAAAATTTGAAGAAATAAATGCAAGAACTGAGGTCGTAAATTTTTATTAAACTAGACTTTTGGCTAAGGGAATTATACGCATTATTTCTTTAGCAGTAATTTGATTGATATCTCCCAGAAGCGCTTTAAAGGCAAGCTTAGATTTATACTAGTTTTCATCCAAGAACATTTCCAAACGAATATTGAATTTGTCATTTGACGATTTTGAAGGATTAATATGGCGGGGCGTGCTTCATACTTCTTACGTTCTGTTTATACAGACTTACAACTACCTCTTGCCTTCCCTGAGGCAGCAAAGAAACTGCTTATATATTCCTTTTGTGAACATGTTAGGCTGTTTATCATGTGACACGATGGTTGTAGGGTTTAATCTTGGTTTAATCTTACTTTTATCTAGCTTATATTAACTACCATGTGCATCCCATAATGGATACAAATGCATAAAATTGATTTAGTTTAAGTGTTGATTTGGGTGTCATTGACTGCGACCATGTCATATGCAAAGTTGGTTATGGGCTTGGTCTATTTTAAGAAATGTTTCAGCAGAGAAACATTTTCATAATTAAACTGATATGTTTGCATTTATCATCTTTGCATGGACTCATTTGGTTCCTATGGATAATTTCTTCTGTCCTATATTAGTGAAGTGTCTTTTGGCTTATTCAGGATGGTCGTCGATTGAAAAAGTACCAAGGCATGGGTTCCCTTGAGGCGATGACTAAAGGGAGTGATGCAAGATACTTGGGTGACACATCCAAACTCAAGATTGCACAGGGTGTTGTTGGCGCAGTTGCAGATAAAGGGTCGGTCTTGAAGTTTGTTCCTTATACCTTGCAAGCTGTTAAGCAAGGTCTCCAAGATCTTGGAGCTCAGTCTTTAAGAGATGCTCATGACATGATAAAAACAACGCTGAGGCTAGAGGTATGGCCATTCCGTAGTGTTATGATTTCTTAAAAGGTTTGTTTTGGTTTTTACTTTTCTCAAAAAGTCTTAATAGGTTGTCTGAATTTTAACTAGTGCTTGAAGTTTTATTGTCTGAAAAGATCATAGGACAGTTTCTCTTTATTTATTGGAATCTGTTGAATGGTGCCGTTAGAGTACTTGTTAAGCATTTAATTACGCGAATATTACAGTTTATGATGCATTAAAATATATATATTATGCTTAAGTTGTGCCCAACGGGATCCTCTATCCAATATTCTAGAGCATTCCCTTTCTTTTTGAACCATTGTTTGTTGAAGGGGAACTGAGAAATATCTTTTTTTTTTTCCTTCGTGAATAATGTTGCTTGGAATCTATTGATGACATCAAGGAAAATGGCACTGTCATATGGGTATTTACCATTGACAATAAGAGTACCGACTCATCGTTTATTTTGTAAGTGAACACTTGTTATAAATGTTCCCATTGCAAAGGGAAATGTGATTAGTAAACCTGATGAACTCTTAACCGTCAATGATTGTTAGAATAATTTCAGCACTATTGTTTGGAATGCTGTTGCAATCAAAGACAGTTCCAAATATAAGTGAACCCTGAGAACCCTGAGAGAAACGTGGCTTTTTATGTCCTTACTTTCGTATATTTGCTGAACTCCACTGTCTGGCATTTGTGTACCTCTTACTGGATTGACCACTTGAAAGCCGAACCTTGCACTTGATGGAAATTAGATTATAACATCCTATTATTTGTAGCGGAAGCTTTAGTGAAACGAGTAATCGCTTGATCTGTTTGTAGCCTTTCACAGGTGCTTATGAGGCGAGTAATCGTTTGGTCTGTTTGTAGCTTCTCACAGGTGCTTATGAGGTGAGGCGTATAATTGCCCAGTTTCCTTACGCTCTTCTTTTGTTACAGGTAAGAACGGGAGCTGCCCAAATTGAAGGTGGAGTCCACGGGCTGGTGTCCTTTGAAAAGAAACCATTCTGAGATTCCTCTTCCTGTCGGAAGTTGATCTTGCCAGGCTAAGCAACATCAAATTCAGGGAGCTGGCAAGTGAATGAGCCATCCATTGTGTTATTGGGCATTGAACGAGGAAGTAATTGCTAGGGACTAGGTCATGGTTGCCAGAGCTCTCTTCATGCTCGTTGGAACTTATCTTGAGCTCGTTTTTCCGTCCTCACTTATCTTAAAAATCGTGGGGCAGATTATATCAAAGCTATCTGTAGGCGATTCTTAGATAAGGTTTGGTAGGGATTGAAGGCAGGAAGCATGCGGGTTGGTTTTTGCTATTTTAAAGGTTTCGCTGTTAATTGGATGAAGAGTTGTACCATTCACATTGTATTTTGTCCCTGCATGTTAAGGGCCGTCCGGTTCGAAAGTCATTTTCACAGAAAATGAAAGTAGTTTACGTCTTCATTTCCCATTTTCTTGAAAATGCTTTTGGTTCGTGCAGATTGAACTTTTCAACTGGGACGGAAATTTTGAAAGCATGTTTGCTTAGAATTTTAGTTACTGCTCGTGGCAGTAGTTGCACTGGAATAAATTGGAAAAAAAATGTTCCACTCGCTCCCAAATCAACTTTGGGCATGTAAATCGACGAACATCCGAGGAAAATAGTGGCAACAAATCCACTATTATTACCAATTGGGCAGAAGGATGCGTGTCAGACATGATGAGTGATATACTGCAATTTAGTTCACATGAAACATTAGACCGCTGATCTATAAACCAAAAATGAGATGGAAATTTTCCCGGACATATCCGTTATTTACCATTAGAGTAATCAATAGGACATTGCATATAGTTATTTACCCGCCAAATGATGCCATCTGGTCTAAAGTCATCATTTCCTATAACTTCGGTGAATTATGTTAGTATAAAATTTAAGATTCGAAAAACGGGTCTTTTTTTATGCAGAAACAACATCTATCTTGCAGCACGGGGAGGAAAAAACTAGGGACAATGATGGGGGAAGAGGAAGAGGCAAAAACAAAAAACCAAAAAAATAAATTAGTTAATTATGATCATGGCTTGCATATCTTCCAAGTTAGGTGGGTTTGGCTGCGTCGTAAATGTCAAACAAGAACAACCAAATTGCCATTGGATGTAACGGAAATAGAACCCTTGGTAGTCCTTAAACCTTCGCAAACCCGGGCAAAAGCAACAGGGATAACATCACTTAATTAATCATTGTTTAGTAGGGCGTCAAACGGGTGGGTTGGACCGGATTTGGTCCGACCCCAATTGACATATTTAATCCACTTTGGCGTATTTATATGCAATATAAATTTAGTGACTCGTACAATACCCGATCTGATCCATTTGCTAACATACTTCCATATTTAATACAACCTATAAAATATGTTTTCACCTAGTAAATTCACTTTAAGCTCTTCATGTGTATATTTTATTTAGGTAAAATCAATATTTCAATTATAAGGTGCTAAATCATTGGCTTTTCACATTGCATAAATTTACAATTTTTATAGTGATTCACCATGAAAAAATAAGAGAAAGTTAGTACTTGACGGTGAGTTAATAAAATAATAGCAAAAAAAATGGTATAAAAATTATAATTAAATGGATATAAGAAATTGAAGAAGATGATGATGACCACGAATTGCAATGACAATAACTAATATTACAATATGACGTAAGAATTGCAATCAAGGAATATATACTTCGATAATTAATAGATGAAACTTACAATATTAATTCAAAAAAAATTATGAAAAAAAAAAGCCTTCTTGATATTATTAATAAAGGTAAAGACCGGCCCATCTCTCGGGCCCCCAAGACGTCTTTGAACTTGGAACAGACCGAGAAACCCTCTATTTTCTCAAAGAGGGTGAAAAGAGAATTACAAAAATAGGTTACATCTATATGTTTGTTGGGTTTTGTCGTTCTAAACTCATTTATAACACATTTACTAAACATAACTAACTCATATAATAACTCAACCCATCCAATATGAGTTAAAAAATGCGTCTTATAACTCATTTCGACACGTTAATTGTTTAGATGAACCCTAAACTGAATTTGAAGCAACGACAGGGGTCCATGGCCGAAAGATTGTCCAAATTCCTTACTTTGGGGGATCCGGGAAATCTCTCTCCGAGCCCCCATTCACTTCTCAGACAGTTCGATTTGATGTAATTTAGCCTGGGCAGTCATCGATCACGCGGGAAAAAAAAAGGTCTACCGACCGAAGACAAGTTGGCTTTAGTCGTACTAGAAATCAGCTCCTATGTGCCTGAACCCCAGCATGTCTGGAGAAACATCCTGGAGAGTGCTAATCCATATTCAGAACAGGTACCGCACAACGTGAGGATTTTGGATTAGCCACCATCAACACTCGACGGCGACTTTAACCACCATTATTCAGCCTATATTTCGCATCACATGCATAAGCATATAAGCATACAAGCTTGAGCACACCATATCACCATATCAATTGCGCTATATCTCTAGCATTCAAGAGGACGTGTGCAGTGTATGCGAGTTTCACTTTATCGGCCTCCAGACTTGCTTGAACAAATCAAAAACGCAGACGGGTAGAAGTAGGTGTGCGCAACCTGTCCAAAACATCATTCATATTGTTCATTTAGCGGCCTGTCCCAAACATCATTCATATTGCGTTTCATTTACGAGCCTCACGACACTGTAAGTTACTTAAATGCAAAGATCACTTCATGTGCCTAAACACTGGATTTGCTCTTTAATAGGCCACTATTACATCACAATGCCAAAGCTCATAGGTTTCCAGCTCTCTCGACCTCTAATAATGATTAAGGAGAAAACAGAGCTGATTTTTCAAAAGTCGTGTACAGATTTTGTAAAGTATTTAGAACACACTCAAACAATTAAATATGACCAACTACTAGATGAGTTGAATGTGTATTATCAAGATTTTAACAACAAGCTCATCAGTTTCCAACTCTCCGATTTTCCGATAGTCAAAGAAAATATTCCCTAAAAATGAGTTTATTCAATAGCCGTAAAAGTTAAAAATCACTCACTCCAAAACAACAAGGAATATAAAAATATACGAAAGGATGATTCAAAGGTTAAAAACACTTAAAAAATTTCCAAAGCTTCTACCTCAATGTGGGTGACAAGAATTAAAACTTTTAGATACTGTCATGTTCAATGTGACGTATTCTCCAGGGATCTAAACCAAACGGTTCTCCCGGGAATCATGTCAATATATTTTATGAATGCAGATCGGCTTCAAAATTTGAGAATCTGCAATAAGGATGCTAACAGTAATAGGTTCATTTCATTTCATATCCTCATCATCACTCAAGCAGAAAAAATGGGCCAAAGAGAAGTTGCATCTTTTCTATGTTCTGAAGCATATTTACTCAAAACAATTACTGAAAAATCCACCACAAACAATCAATACTCTCCTATAAGTATAGAAACAGACTACTCACTAACAGTTTTTCCCTCGACATCCTCCCAAATCAAATAAGTAATTCATAAAAAGGTACACTCAAACTAAACTTCTCCTACAACAATCAAATACGAACTAGTAGCCAGACCACTATTAGCTTCCTTTGTGGTTAATGCTTAACGAATTCTGCTAAAGTTTTCTTCTCATGACTATATGGAGTGCCAAACATAAACTACTTTTTCTTGAGCCCATAGAGATGAAGAGCATTGTTTGATCCATTATTCTAGACATCTCCGAGAGAGCACGGAGGAAAGCATCAATATTCCTGACATCACGCAAAATCAAGCGCAAACTTTACTTACTATAACTAAAGCTTTATCAAATCCTTCTCATAGAGAGTAGCAAGTCAAAAATTACAATAACTTAATAGTATTAAGCAACTGATTCTTGAAGAGAGCGAATCTTTCACCAACTATACAATAAGACTAACTAACCTTATACTAATTGTTTCACCATGCCAAGGTGACATTCCCAATGTGGCAAATGTACATTTCCTGTATAAATCATTGTATGTACAAAAACAACACGGCCAAACATATCCATCATCACCAGCAATTCAACCATCTTACACTTTGTAAGCCAAAGGAACACTATCTACATTGCGCCACAGACAATCTCATGCAAACAGTTCAAACTCCTCACTGACCTGCGAATCCCCTGTGACCCTTCCTCCGCTGCTCCGGCCTTTACTTCGTTCGTACTCCAAATCATCCGTGGGCAACTCATATCGACAAATGGGACACGAGTTTCGAATGGCCAACCACGGCAAGATACAATCTCCATGATAGTAATGAGAACAAGGCAACTTCCTCACTCCATCCCCGACCGAAACCTCATCCTTACAAACCGCACAAACTCCACCACTTGACTGTACATCCGATTCACTCAGAATAACCAGAGGCAAATCATCGACAGCTGCTTTCGCAGCCGGTGGACTTCCCCTAATTGCGATTTCGTTTTCTACGAACTGGTCAAGCAAAATGTCAAACTCAGCGGCGTAAAAGAAATCATCAGGAGCAGCTGAATGAGGATCAGAGTCCCAAATTAAGTTCCTTTGCATATTGTTCACCGCGAGGAGAAACTCCCACTCCAGATGACGCGCAACAGAGTCATTATCATCTTCTTCTCCTCCTTCAAATTCTTCGGTAAAATTTTCCGACGAGACCGTCACATCTTCGTCCCTATCGTGCGCTTGCTCGCTCACCTCCTCCCACTCGAGCTCCTCAGCCAGGTTCCTCTGAGATTCCAAGTCGAACGAGTCCAAGTTCTCGGATTCCCGATACTCCGAAACCGAAACCGAATCTGAATCTGAATCGATGCTCACTACTCGCAATCCAGCGCATCGCAGATCCACCTCATCGGCTGCGGCGTATTGGGTGGACTCGGAAACCGATTCGAGCCTATCCGCATCGATCTCCAGCCCCGATTCCGCACCACCACCAGCTCCGACTTCCACGATATCTTCAGAATCGCAAGCCGAGTCGGAACCGTCGGATTCAGACCCGGAATCGAAGGCCGGCGAGGGGGGCGCGAAAACGACGTGAGAGCCCCCGGTGACGTAGAAGGGCGAGGAGAGGGAATGGTTGACGTACCAGTCGAAGAGAACACCGGATTCTAGGGTTTCAGGATCTTCAGGCGGGCAAGCCATTGGAAATTGTTTCGGAATCCACTCAAATTCCTGGATGATCACGAGATCACGAGGCGACCATTGATGATCCCTTCTTGTTTATCATCGATCCACGAACTCGCTTCGCTGCTCTCAGATTTTCTTCTGCATTTCAATTCATTCTGGTGTCCATGCGCCGCTTCAGGTTCAGGCATTCGTATGGAGGGAGGATAGGCAGATCGCCTTCGGTTCCGGGCCGGGCCGGGGAAAGTCACGGGCGTGGAGGTTGGGCCGGATCGGATCCGCCTTGCCCAAACCCGCCATTCTGTCATGTCTCTACATACATGTCATTTGCGATAATTGATTTCTCTTCCTATGAAAGACTTGCAAAAGAGGTGCCTTTTAACACCACCTAGATCTTCTCTAGTAATGCCGACATTCATGATACTAATGAACATGTTGTTAGAGGCACCAAGGAATTTCGTACACATAAATTACAAGTAAACCTCATAACTCAGACAGTTCATGGGCCCACTCGATCCCTACCCGAGCCGAGCCCGGTGTCGGAAGGGTACTTGTGGGCGGGCTTGGATGATGGTATCGAGTTAGAAACTTTGTCGACTCGAAGATTTATGCCTACATTTTTCCTTTTTTGAGTAGGCCTTGACAACAAGTTAGGCCCGACCGTATTCGAGCCTGATCAGTGATCATCTCTAATTATAAAGGCTTTAGTAGATGAAACTTACTTTCACCCCAGTCCTTTTCTCATGTTTGTTTTCTTAAACACGAGTGATTTTTGTATCAGCAAAGTCTCCTACCAATTCTTGCTCTGATGCTCCCTTTTGCAGAGAAGATGATAACACTTGGTGGGACGCCATGGAAGAGTTGGCCACAATTGCTTCCGGTCTGGACCGCTAGAACAAATTTCAATTCGACACCGCGTGATCCGCGAGAAAAGGCGTCGCTTTGTCACGCCGACTGGAAGCAGAAAAGACTGGGGAAGATCGACTTGACCAAAAGTGGTAGAAATAGGTGTCGGCTATGCCTCTATCACATGGTTCGGAAGCTTGAGAAAAGATTTTACTTCTTAAGCTGCATAAAATGGTTTTTCTTAGTGTGTCCATACACATGCGTAAGCAGGAATTACATGCAAAGATTCGGAGCGCGCTAAGATCGTTATTAAGGTTAGAAGGCGCTAAATCTCGACAGCTCGGGCATATTAATTTCTATGGTGTACAACCATGGAGTTGCGCTTTCATTGTCCCTTCCCTTCAATACCAGACAGGACCTCCTTTACAGACTTGTATACATCTTCGACCGGCCTCTCAGCATCAATCTAAGCCACCCAAAGGACGACCGCAAGGGAAAAAGCCAAGTCAGCCAGTGATGAACAACACTCGTTTCTACGAGCAGACAAACGCAAAAGCTAAAAAAACATCACTTACCTTTCGAACTTTGCCCTTTGAATCGTAGTAATTGATCACAGGAACAGTCGATTTGGAGTAAACTTTGAGACGGTTCCGAATGGTCGTCGGCTTTGTCATCAGCTCTTCCCTTCATGGTTTGAGAACTTAGCCCTCAGAGAAACTTATTAACTCCACAATTTGTTCTAAGCAATGAAAAATAGCAAAGCATTTCCACCTGATTCCTGCTTAGAAGGCGCCTAATTGATTCCGGCTCTGAGCAATCGAAGAAGAGTATGGCATCAGGCTCGATCTTCATCTGCATGGAAAATTATAATGAAGAAATGACCAAAGCAATAAATTGTCAAGTATGAGAAATCATTGAACAGTGGTAAATGATGTAGAACAGAACTAATGGCGCACAATATTCTCAGCCGCAGCAAGATTTTCTTCGTTACATGGGAAACCGTCGATGAGGAACTTCTTGCTTTCACTTCTGCGCATCGCCTGCTGCAGAAGCTTGACAACTATTTCCAAGGGAACCATCTTTCCTTCTTTCTTTAACTCCCGGATCATCTTTCTGTTAAATGAAGAGCAAACGTTACAGCAAACCCATCCTCGGAGGATTAACAGAACGCCTTTCCTTAGGACATTGTCAAATTAGAAACTAAGAAACCAGTTCTACAACACGCACAAGTCAGAAATTTTTTGCTTTCGGGTATGAGAAATTTCAAAACTATCAAGTACCCTTCCTCGGAACCAGATTCGACTTCTTTTTGGAGAAGATCACCAGCGCTCAAGTGGCTAAACCCAAGCTCTGAAGAAATCTTGGAACACTGCGTGCTCTTCCCACTTCCAGGACCGCCTGCCAAACCACTATTGACGTAATCACCGCAAACTTAATGGAAGAAGCAGGGAACAATAGTCAATAGAGAATATCCTATAGGAATTTAGGCAGTGTCGAGCTTTTCCTAGAATGTCAGTCTCTCCTAGGAATTGTGCTGTCCACTGATGAACAATTCATCACCCACAATGAATTGATGCTGTGTAGCATATAACCTTCAGACCAAATGGATTTGTTATGGATAATGTTCGTGGTACTCTATCTTTTGCTACAATAGAAGCAGAAGTGACGCGAATTCTTCAAAAACTGAAGTCGATTTGCTTTATAAAAAGAGGATTCTCTTTCTCTTCAATTTTCGGTTCACTTCTTCTTTTGAGCTTTTGACCCCATTGCAACGAGAGATAAGCCAAACACAAAACCCAGATGCTTCTGATAATACATCACCGTCGGTCTAGCTGTGTGAGCAATAGCATCCAAATAAAGTTCGAAACCTGATGGTTTCATACACTCAACTGCATCACAGCCCAACCGAGGATTACTAGATCTGTCTAGAGGACAAGCTACTAACATAAGAGTCACAAAAAAAAAAAAATCAATGTCAGCCCACCCTCATCATTCTCCTGTGTTCAATTGCCACATCCATCATCGACGCTTCGCGATTGACGAACCAACAAACCATTTGAAAACTTCATCAGAAAGAACTCCACAAATCGATATGTGCCGCCATATGCAGGGTATCATCCTTTGCATGTACAAGAAGTGCGAAATCGAACATCATGCGAGAAAGCAAAAAGAAAGTTGCAGAATTTACCTAAAACATACACAACTCTGTACTCATTGGGATGGTCTTCTCCCCCAGCATCCTGTCCACTCAAAAAGCAACCGTTGACCGATACACTCACATCACAGCACCCAAACACAATCCAAATTACCAGTTAGCTTTCTACTTTCCTGTTTAGGACCAATATGCTATCGCCTGTTAACACTGCTAATGAGAAAAATTTAACTTGCTAATAGGCCAATTAGGATGAACTGGCGATGCTATAAAACTTTACCTGATCAGACTTCATTTGTTTAACCTCCTCTGGCGTGACATTTTCTCTTCCAGTTGCACCACCTTCTGCCCCAGCTTCCATGAACCTCCGGAAGCTCCACAACTATGCTGCTGCTTCCCAAATAAGAAACGATCAGGTTCAGTAAAAATAAAGAAGAAAGAAGAAGAAGAAGAAGAATCGAGCGAGGAGAACCCAGAGAAGGTGCCGAGCGGATACTGGAGAAGTACCAATTGGGAGACGCTACGCATTCATAAAAAGCACTAGCGGGCCAAAACTCGGGCCGTGGCCTCGGCCCGTAATGCAGTTCCCAGGCCCCGATTGACAGGACACTCGCCAAACGTCTCAAACCAATTTTCAAATGCTTGCAAAACGGGAAGAAAAGGGAGATGAACCCGCCAAAGCATGAGCGCCATCGTTGATGGCCCTTCGCTTCTCCTCCTCCCCTCGCTTTCATGTCACCGTACGGTCTCTTCTCACACTCTTCTCGCAGCCCTCGCGCAGTGCCTTGCAAGTTTTGAGATGCTCGACGGTCGCGGAAGCTCCGAGCTTGTCCGCTCGGAGGAAGACGTTCTCGCATCTTTTCCAGGACTGCTCGAGCCAGAGAGCCATGGGTCCCGGAAAACAGTCTCATGCGCGCATGATCGTAACTGGGTTTTCACCGACGGTGTTCGTCACGAATTGTTTGATCCAGATGTATATCAAATGTTCGAGCTTGGACTACGCGCTCAAGGTATTCAACACAATGCCGCTTCAGGACACCTTTTCGTGGAACGCGGTGATATTTGGGTACGCGGGGAGTGGGAACATGGCAGCCGCGGAGGCACTTTTTCGGTCGATGCCTGAAAAGGATGTTGTCTCGTGGAATTCTGTGGTATCTGGTTTTCTACAGAATGGTGATAGTTGGAAAGCGGTTGGTGTTTTCATGGAGATGAGAGGAGCGGGAGTGGCGCTCGATTACACTACTTTGGCTGTTGTTTCGAAAGTGTGTTGTTGCTTAGAAGATCTGAACTTGGGAATTCAGATCCATGGGCTTGCAGTAAAGATTGGAGTTCATGAGAATGTAGTCGCGGCATGTGCTTTAATTAACATGTATGCCAAGTGTAAGAAGTTAGATAGATCGCTTCAGCTCTTTGCAGAAATGCCAGAGAGGAATTGGGTATCATGGAGTGCCGTAATTGCCGGTTGCGTCCAAAACAATCAATTGATTGAGGGTTTAGAGATATACAGGGAAATGCTGAGAGCCGGATGTGAAGTGAGCCAATCCACTTATGCGAGTGTCTTCAGGTCATGTGCAGGGTTGTCAGCATTAGGAATCGGCACTCAGTTACATGGTCATGCTTTGAAGAGTGACTTTGGAGCTGATATCGTGGTAGCGACAGCCACGTTGGACATGTATGCGAAATGTGACTACATGGAGCATGCCAGAAAGTTGTTTAACTCGATGCCGGATCGAAGTTTGCAGTCATATAATGCCATTATTGTTGGGTATGTTCGTAGCGGTCAAGGATTTGAAGCTTTTCATCTATTTAGAAATTTGCAGAAGTCTGGTCAAGGTTTTGACGAAATAAGTTTGTCGGGTGCATTAAGTGCATGTGCAGTAATTAAAGGGCTTTTTGAGGGGCTTCAAATTCATTCTGTAACAATTAAGAGCACCTTGAATAACAATATATGCGTAGCAAATGCACTGTTGGATATGTATGGGAAATGTAGAGCTTTATCGGAAGCATGCTGTGTTTTTGATGAAATGACACTTAGAGATGCCGTATCATGGAATGCGGTCATTGCAGCACATGGGCAGAACGATAATGTAGAGGAAACGGTGATGCTATTTGCTTCAATGCTTCGATCAAGGATGGAACCTGACGAATTCACATATGGAAGTGTCTTGAAAGCTTGTGCAGGTAATCAAGCTCTGGGCTGTGGCATGGAGATTCATAATAGAGTAATCAAATCCGGAATGGGGTTGAACTGCTTTGTAGGGAGTGCATTGGTGGACATGTACAGTAAATGTGGGATGATAGAAGTGGCAGAGAAGATCCATTTTAGAACAGAAGAACAGACGATGGTTTCGTGGAATGCCATCATCTCTGGGTTCGTAATGCAAAAGCAGAGTGAGGACGCTCAGAGATACTTCTCTTGGATGTTGGAGATTGGTGTAGAGCCCGATAGCTTCACTTATGCAACAGTCCTTGATACTTGTGCTAATCTTACTACTGTCGGTCTAGGAAAGCAAATCCATGCCCAAATCTTGAAATTAGAGCTGCAAGCAGATGTTTACATTTGCAGCACCCTTGTTGACATGTACTCCAAGTGTGGAAATTTGAAAGATTCCCAATTGATGTTTGAGAAAGCACCTAAGAGAGACTTTGTGACATGGAATGCGATGATCTGTGGCTACGCACATCATGGGCTCGGTGAAGAGGCACTTCAAGTTTTTGAGAGGATGCAAGTGGAAAACGTGAAGCCAAACCATGCTACTTTCGTGTCAGTTCTTCGAGCTTGTGCACACATGGGACTTGCTGAGGAAGGATTGCAGTATTTTCACTCTATGCAACCTGCATATGGTTTGGATCCCCAGTTAGAGCATTACTCGTGTATGGTAGATATTTTAGGGAGGTCAGGCCGAGTTGATGATGCTCTAAAGCGTATTTACGATATGCCTTTTGAAGCAGATGCTGTTATTTGGAGAAGTCTACTTAGCGCTTGTTGTGACCATGGTAACGTGGAAATAGCGGAAGTGGCGGCAAATTCTCTGCTGCAATTGGAGCCGGATGATTCCTCTGCATATGTCCTCCTATCAAATCTATATGCCAATTCAGGAATGTGGAAGGAAGTCTCAGAGATGAGGAAAGTAATGAAGAATAACAAGTTAAGGAAGGAGCCGGGATGTAGCTGGATTGAGGTGAAAGATGAGGTACATACATTTCTTGTGGGAGAGAGGGCTCATCCAAGATCAAGAGAAATTTACAGGAAGCTTGATCTGCTCATCAATGAAATGAAAGGATCTGGTTATGTGCCGGTTGCCAATTTCCTTCTTGATGAGGAGGCAGAAGCAACCGAATCTGAGGAAGAATTGGGAATCAATGTCCACCCGTAGTTTGGAAATAATTGTTAGCTTCCTCAGAACAGGAAGAGGCAAAAGTTGAGTCGTGGATAGCAAAAAGAGATTGCCATTGGCAAATTGTACCGCAAGTTGATTCAGGGAAGCAATTGAATATTTTCAAGACTAGCTCCAGAGATTCATTCATTCTGACAATTGATCAAGATTCTGATGTTCTTTATCCAGGTTCAGAGGACAAGAAAAGGTGGCATAGCATAACTATGATCCCTTTAGCACAGATAGTAGTTGGCCCTAAACTGAAGTACTCTCAAGAAACCTTGGTTTGAGGTCCCTCTGTGCATGGTCTTCATGATGGCAATTACTGCTAACTGGAGAACTCTCAGGGTAGCCGCTGTTGATGACAGCAAGGTTCGAGAGTAATCTCGAAGAGAGGATTTACTTCCAGATTCTCACAGAGGAACCTGAAAACTCAATGGGAAGTGCGTGTACAATGCCGGATACCGGATTATCATGTATAAAGTCATGGAATATCTTGATTGCAGGAGGAAAGAACCTCCATCTTCTCACTTCTCTATACTACATCAATTATTTCCCGATCAAATTATTGATACTGTCCCAACAATTCGGAGATTAGACAGATGATACATTGCCACTTCGGAGTAGCTTTCCATCAGCTGAGTTTCTTATTTAAAACGCCATGCTCGCACACGTCATGTGCACATGCCTGCACATGTCTGCCGACTCCGGCTCAGGGCATAGTCTTCCTGAGACCAAGGGCAACAGCAAGGGAGCCCCAGGGCAGACCCTCCTCATCAGTTGCAACCTGCTGCATCATCTTCTTTTGCTCATTCCCATGTCTGGAGGTCGCGACAGCAGCCGCAACAAAGCAACGTGGCATCCGAGTCGTTTTTTCCATGGCTGCCTGGGACGGACCCATTGCATATCGGCGAAAAGTTGCAGATGGTAAAGATGACATCCTCTGGCCACAAGCGCTTGTGCTGCGGTTCACATCATGCTCTTCATTGTCATCATCCACTCTCAATGCACCCATCTTGCTTGCCACTCCTTTTTACAATCTTGGAAGGTCTAATTCACTTGAGCGCGATACCGCGTCCCAAACAACACGAACGGCCCTCTGACGGCGGAACCTGCCAAACACCACGGGCCCACACGAGATGGCGCATTGGGCTCGTGGGGCCCGTGGGCTGCCCGATGCCGAGTCTTCCAACCCGCGAATCCATCTCATTGGACAAGCAACATGTGGCGATGCGACCTGGATTCGACCCACAAAACTTTAATCTAATTTACTTCTATTAGCACCGAGTTCTATTCTACTTTTTCCTTTTAAATAATATAAATATATGGGAAAGATGTGCTTCGCACAGTGTCTTTAAATTAGGGGTACGTCGTCGATAAATTGGTTCAAAAATATTATGCGAAGTGCGGGTCGACGACGCACGAATCGAAGTTCGATGATTCATTCTAGGTACGGGAAGCTACTTTACGACTCTACCCGATAAGAACATTCGAAAATGATGGCTCCTTCTTTATACTCTTTTAGTTGAAAAAAATATTTTTTTCCTCAAATATTCTTAAATTTTAGTTAAGCGGATTGTTAATTTAATTCTATTGCATTTATTTTCTTTTAAATAGTTAATATGGGGGGTGGGTATTTCTCCTATTCGAAAAATGATGTGGAGTCTTACCTTCGTCATCATCACTCTCATTTTTTTAGGTTCGAAAGAAAATAATTTTTTTTTCAAATATTCTTAAATTTTTTATTTTTAGTCAAGCAAAAAAAGTTAACTCTAAGAGAAAGTAGAAGAATGATTTTAAAGATTTTATTTTAGCCAATCGGGCTAATTTTGAATTTAATTCTATTAGCATCGTATTCTATTCTACTTTTCCCTTTTAAATAGTATAAATATGTGGAAGAGATGGAGATCATTCATTCGGCTCCTACTTGAAATGGCCGATGAGAGGCCGAAGAACCTTTTGCTTAATAGACAATTGATTGGCTTTGCTTGGGTCAGCTAATTACACGTGGCGCATCCACAGCCACGATTTTTTATAATAATGGATGGAAGATGCTTATGATTCTTGAGTTTATTGTAATTAAACATATAATTACACTCATTAATTAATGAACGAGGCGTGCATCGATCGACGACGAAAAACGATGATGTTGAACTCGATGGTCCATACTTGATTTTGACATTGCTGAGGCAGCTCGCACAAGATCTGTGAAACGAACGTGAGTTATCTAAGTGTTCATGATAAAGACTCGCGATGCGTTGGGCGCCGGCGACATTTCCGACCTTTTCGTATCCGGATGATTTTATGCAAAGAGGCGCGGGGCGGGAGAGCTCGGGGCGATTGAGCACTGGTTTTGGGAGAAAGCTTTTCGAACCATCCCGCTTTCGGAAGTTGAATTGCCGGTTGAAATCTTAGGGCTAAAGTTGCTCCGGGACACGTGACGGTCGCTAGAGTATCATCGGAGTTGATTCTAGGCACCTTGAGTAAATAAAAAGAGTTTCGGATTCTCAAGTAGGTCATCTCTAATTCTCCGGCCATCGAGCAAGGGCCGCGCAGGGATAGAACTCGTGTACTCTTTTTTCAAACAATTGTATCTACCGAGCATGAACTAATTATCCACATCGATGATGATAGATACGAGTTATTACATAAATTATGGCTCTATTTGTTTTTCAAAAAATTAATGATTTTGAAAAATGATCCCTCATGTTATTTGAAATAATTAATCAATTTTTTTATCGATAGAAAGATTCCATTAATTAATCGGGATAATATTCGAGAGGTATACAAAATGCTTTCAAGTTCCAAAAAAAAAAAAAAAAGCAAATGACATTGCAAATCTGCAATTAAAAGCACGCTATTATCCTTTAAGAATAAATTTGCTATCATAAAATTTAGGCGGCCGATTATCATATTCAATGATGAAAGACATACCGAGAACTCCCACACTAATTGCAAAGAACTATGCGGTGCGTGTCCAGATTCGACGTTCTCATCACTATCGCCTAACAGGAACCCCAACATCGCACGTTGAAAAAACACGAATCAAATAAATATAGGAAACTTCCATATCTATATCTAGATATAATTCGAAAGAGTAAAATCTCTAAAATTAAATTTATATTTAAATCGAGAGAGAAGAACGGCATAATCTCGGAGGATTTACGAATTCACGTCGCGGGTATCCTTATCAATGACTGTTGACCGGATGAATAACGGAATTGGTCTTCCCGTTCACTCAAAATTAGCCAAAGAAAATTATTCACTTTCGCAAGCTCTCGGAAGACAGTGGGAGAGAATGGGGAAGTACTTACGTGAAGATCTCTTCGACGGCGGCGTGCAGCATCGTAGCTGATGAGATTTTTCTCTCTTTCATCGGCGGCCCGATCCGTGGGTAGGCTCGGCTCGGCTCGGCTCAAATCCGTTAGATGTTTTCTCACGCTCTGACGTTGAATAGGAACAGTCAAAGTTGAACGGGCACATAAATAATGGTTTTTGTCTTTTTGCTAATTAAGACGGGCTTTACGACAGCCGTCCAGCGTGGGTTTGGTCCGAAATGTTCCCCGTCCCATAATTAAAGATATATATTTTTATTTTTTTGGTCGGACATAATTTGCATCCTATTCCACATTTTGAATTTATGTATGACCTTCTAGTATGCTATTTCATTTTTATATTTGCCGTGCTGGTTCGCACTACTACGTATTCTAATCAAGTCAAACATAATCTATCCATGATTTTTCGGAGAGTTGCATTAAGCTCATGCATTAAAACTTCCCAGAGCCGAGATCGATGCATCGTACTAGGTCTTTGCGTAAATTAGGACCGTGCATAATCACTTTTTATTATCTCGAAAATCTTTTCTTTTATTCAGTCATCGAGTGGAGTTCAAGTCAACCGTCGCGTAGCTCGATCGATCCATCTCCCTAAGCGACCTTAAATATGCAGCCTTTCATGTCGGGTCGATGAATTTAGGATCCGTCGATGAAAATGCTGCTTCTAATGAGACCCGAATCCAAGATCACGGCGAGATGAACATACCCTCTCGCGACCTAAGTCGACGTCTTGTCGGTGAACCGTAGCTTAATTTGATGACAACCGGGAGTATGAAAATGATTAACACATACACGATCTAGAGTTCCATTAGCTTGTGTTTTTAATATATATATATGTATTTCCTTTTCTTATAAGGAATTACACATTTGCCTGTCGCTGATTTAATCCCGGGTGCATTTAATTCAAGCGCTTAATCAAAGTGGGTCGATTCTTAAGCAGACTAGCTTCGAGCCTTGACGATGATGACCATCGAGGGACTTAGTGGAATCACAGGGAAACGTGCCGACCAAAATTGTCTCAATGTCATCCATTAAATAATGTTTTTTTTTTTGTGTGGTTCTGAATAAGATATGAACATAAATTCGTGATACTATATGTAAATTTATACCAAAAGCTAGCCCGGCTTAACAAACTTAGCACCCCTCGCCATCACCAGTCGGGCACTTGTCAAAGATGTACTGATTAGCATAGAAATATCCCTTTTTTTTCTTTTCTAATAAAGATAAGGAAAATTTTTAAATAAAAATTCGAAGCGAACATTTAAAAAAAAAACAAGAGTGAATAAGTCTATGAAAGTGGGCGATGTAGTCTCGAGTTACCCTTGGGCTCCCCGCCCGGCCCCAGCTCAGAGAGTATCGCGTGAGATGCACATGCTCACGGGCCGTCGAAGATTTGATCGGCCGGTGAGCTGTGCTTCAAGACTAAGTGGTCCACTGTAGCCTTCGGGATCTTGTTTTAAGACAAAATCCATTCCGAAGCTCTTTTAAGAAAAATAGTCTCATTTGGAATTTACCTTAAGAGTTTTCATCCGTTTCGAGCGCGTTTTTTCCGCCGTGATCAGTGACGTGCTCAATGAATCCTCGATTTCTCCGCGAGGTAATACTTATTAATATAGCTTAAGTGGGAACATTACTTTTTACAAAGTTATAGTGTGGTGATGATTGATGACTAAGGTCGAGATTATGAGATGCATGAACAACATGGGATGGGCTGAGATGGGCATTGAGTAGGACGTTAGTGGACGACCTTGAACCAATCAATTGCCCAAAACAGTAACTCCAGAGTGCTTCACGTTTCCACAATTGCATCTCTTATTATTATATTCAAATACTCCTATAATAAAAAAAATCTAAATTTTAAATAGTCGAGTAAAGGAAAAATTCATAAGTTTAGGCTACGGTCTTCCTGGATTTCTAATCACGATAACACTGAATATGATAATATATGAAATTCGGGAATTTTGCTATAACCTATTTATTATTTGGTGGATCACAATAATAAAGTAGGATATTTTTTTCGTCTTATAATATTTGTTGTTTGGCGTAATAAACTGTTATCGGTGTAAATGAACTTGAAAATGTGCATAAAGTAAGATGGTAAGTTGCCTACTTCATTTTTATTTGCTTAATTTTTATATTTTCCTCTCCTTTTCTATCTCTTTTTCCCCATGATCATTCTCTAATAAATTCTTATTACCAAGTAAACTACACTAGTCTACCTAAAATTCTGTAATAAACATAAATACTACGTATCAACGAATTTATATAATATGATAGAAAGAAATTCGAATATACAAATAAAAAATTAATTTTTGTGTTTTTTGCTGTTTTAAAATTTTAATATCCAATGTAAATAAATTAATTTTAAAAGTTTGTTACCCGAAAATAATTTTTCATACAATAAATATTAAAAATTATATCCATGATTAAAATAATTTTTATATAATAAATATTGAAAAATATTATCCACATTTATCTTGTCTCTTTCGTAAATAATTTTATCCCGAACTATATGCCTCTTGTATCCGATTTTATTCCATTTGAAGCAAACACCAATCCCAAAATGAAATATCCATTTAATCTCCACCTCCTTTCCTAGATAATTTCACTTGAAATATATTTATCTTATATCAGATTTCATTCCATTTTAAGCGGGATACCAACCGCAAAATGAAATATCCATTTATCTCATTTCTTTCGTAAATAACTTTACCGGAGCTATGCTCATTTTGGACCCCAAAAAAAAAAAACCGCAAAATAAAATATCCCATTATGAATTTTATCCGTTTCTTTTAACGGGGGTCCGTTCCGTTCTGTGATGGACGGCAGTCAATTCGTACGAATTCGTCGTCGCCACCGACGGCCTACGATTCCGTCTTCATCTCTCTGTGTGATTCCTCTATAAAACGCTCCCCCCGAAGGCTCCATTATTGAGAAAGCAACAGCCTTCGTTTCGTCGTCGTCGTCGTCGTCTTCTTCTTCTTCTTCTTCCTTGTGAGTAGTTGGGCTCCGGCGAACTCGCCAATTCAAATCGTCCGCCGCGCATCAATCGGAGCGTTGATTGCTCGGATTTTCTCTTCTCGGGTCTTCAATAAGCGCCCGTGTTCTCGCGGCTGCAAGCTCGATCGTCGAGGTTTCCACTTCGATTTTCCGAGGGGTTTTCCTTTGGTGGAAAGCCGGAATCGCTTGGGATCCCGTCGCTCGTCGCTCCGTCGGGACCGCAAATCGAGACTCGCCTTGCCTGGAGAATACATCGGAGCTTCGGTTTTGGTAGCTCGCTTCGTTTTCTCGGCCGAAAGGGCCATTTTTTGGGATTTTCGTTCGCTGCAGTAACAGGATTGTTTGACCTTGACGCTGTTTGATCGTTGCAGGTCAGTTCATTTTTAGTTCTAAGTTAGTAAGTTTGAAGTTTTCTGTGAATTTGATGTTTTTAAACTTCGAAGCTGACTTTTTGTGGTTTATGATATGGAAAAAGCAGAGTTTGTCAAACTTGGATTACAGGAGAAGATAACCGGAAGATGACGATCGGAGATATTACACGGAAGGAGGAGAAGAAATCGCGGAGGAGCAGGGCTGTCGTAGACGAGAATGCTCCCTTGTTGCCGACGAAGGAAGACGAAGATGCTAGCTTCGATGAGTTCAACGGAGCTTCCTTCACTGGGGCGGTTTTCAATCTGTCTACGACGATCGTCGGTGCAGGAATCATGGCGTTGCCGGCGACCATGAAAGTGTTGGGACTCGGTCTGGGGATTGCCACGATCGTCTTCATGGCTTTCTTGACCAATGCATCCATTGATATGTTGCTCCGGTTTAGCAGGGCAGGCAAATCTGTCTCGTATGGTGGTCTCATGGGGGATGCTTTCGGCAAGTACGGGAAGATTCTGTTGCAGACATGCGTCATGGTCAACAACATCGGTGTGCTCATTGTGTACATGATCATTATCGGTATGAGTTCGACTGTGTCAGTATGTTCTGGAATAGACATTCAGTTTGTTGAATATTTTCAGTGGTTTCATTTAGCAATGATTGTAGAGTCGTGTTTTGACGTTTGGACATTATTTGAAGGGGATGTGCTCTCCGGAACATCTTCGAGCGGGGTTCACCATGCTGGTCTTCTTGAAGGGTGGTTTGGAGAACAATGGTGGAATGGCCGTACCTTTGTTCTTCTTGTCACAACACTAGGAATATTTGCTCCGTTGGCATGCTTTAGGCGAATAGGTAAGTGTTGCAGCTTCTGTCATTTCGTTGGGGCATCTTGTTATGCTTTCGCTCTGTTCTTATCTTTGTGTTTTTTCCTTTTCAATTGGAATTGAAACATTCATTTTTGTCCTGTTAGGATATAGTTTTGCTAGTCATATTTGGCAGTAATTTGATTTCATGGTGCGTCTGTCAGAGCGCTCAAGAAAGGATCTTGATTTTACTGCTCTAATGCATTCTATGCTGCATCTCCGATCTCTAGAGAAGCTTTCTTCACGGATATAACTTGATGTTGTTCTTGTCATATTGGGCCACGTCTTAGCAAGCCTGATGTAATTTTCTTATTCTGGTTGCAGATTCATTGAGCTTCACATCTGCCTTGTCTGTTGCACTGGCAGTAGCGTTTCTTGTTATTACCGTGGGAATTACAATCATTAAATTGATTGGCGGAGGCGTTGCAATGCCCAGATTGCTACCTGATATAACAGATTTGGCATCATTCTGGAAGCTCTTCACTGTAGTTCCTGTTCTTGTTACTGCATATATCTGCCATTACAATGGTATGCTTGTGAGTGGGACTTCATGATGTCCTTGTATTATCACTCCCACTTCCAAATCTACATGTATTCATGGCGATGCATCACTTGCATGATTAGTCATTTAAACTTCAACATGAACTTAAATGTTCAAATCAATTGGCATTTATACAAGCTGATGCATGAGGTTCTTTGTCTTTTTAATGTAAGATCTTCAACATTCCAAATGTGTTTGCATTGTACAAGCGCACGCTTAATTTTTTCCTGTTGTTGGTTGATCCTTGTTTTCTTATGTTGTTGTTTTGACGATATTAGTATTATTGATTGTCGTCCTTTCAGAGCTATTGTTGGTAATTAGTCTTTGTGTGAGTTTTAACCCTGCTTCAGAACTGGTCTTTCAAAATATGAACTTGCAAGAACTTGAACCTGAGAAGTTTGATTGATTAAAAATGGGCAAATTGCATGATTTGTTTTCATATGTCAACCAAAGAGCTAGACCAGTTATTCGACTTTTGATACTCTTCACAATTTTGCAGTCCATACAATCGACAATGAACTCGAAGATTCCACACAGATAAAGGCTGTTGTGGGAACATCACTTGCTCTGTGCTCATCTGTGTATATAATGACTAGCTTCTTTGGGTTCCTCCTCTTTGGCGATGGGACGCTTGATGACGTGCTTGCTAATTTTGACACCGACCTTGGCATTCCTTACAGTTCCTTGCTCAATGATGCTGTTCGTGTTAGCTATGCAGCGCATCTTATGCTTGTATTTCCCATCGTCTTCTATCCATTGCGACTGAACATGGATGGCCTTCTCTTTCCCTCTGCAAGGCCACTTGTTTTAGATAACCTGAGGTTTGCGTTGCTCACATCCGGTCTTATCACTATAATATTCATGGGTGCAAATTTTATCCCCAGCATCTGGGATGCTTTTCAATTTACTGGAGCGACAGCTGCTGTTTGCCTTGGGTTCATTTTTCCCGCTGCTATTACTCTGAGGTAAGTGTTTGCTTTCCCTGAATTGCTGAGACTATTGAGTTGGCACCTTCAATAGTGTTTCCTTATAAATTAATCTCTCTGGGTCTTTCTGATAAGACATGCTGAGCAATGAACTACTTTCATTATCAGTTCCACACTCAATTAGGGAAAGGATACTTGAGGACCCTAACTTTGGGAGTGTAATGTGTTGGTTTGTTAGTTATTGAGTGCTTTCATGGTGGCATAATTAAATTCTATGGAAGAGTTCTTGATCCTTACCTTACTCACACCTTGTAAAATCGGTAGATAAGTTTTTCTGGGGACCAAAACTTAGCCTGAGGACCAAAACTTAGCCTGAATGGTGTTCATAAGATCTCACTTGAAATATCAGCTTCTTGCTACTTCTTTTTCTTGCTACCTCTAAATTTCAGATTACCTTTCCACTGTGCTAATTGCAGATATCGCCACTGCATAGCAACCAAAAAGGACAGGATTTTAGCCATTTTCATGATTGTTCTTGCCGTCTTCTCAAACCTGGTGGCTATCTATAGCGATGCTTATGCTTTGTTCAAGAAGCATGAATCTCCCCGTGAATGATGTCTACTGCATCTAGACTTTGGTCATGTGGAGGACGAGATAGTAATGGATCTTGTGTCAACTTTAATACCAAAGAAAACCTGGGAATGCTTTACTCTGAAGGATTCAACCCGGAAATGTGTGGCATGCCGGTCATTGTACAAATCTACTTGTTTGAAAAATGTATAAAACCGTGTGAGGACAGTGGGTAGTATTGTTGCCTTCTGCTTGAAACTGCTTTACCGACTATGGACTCAAAATAAGAGCCTTGTGATTTAGACTTTTTCTCCATTTTTCTTGTTTGAGTTTATTTATGGCAGGAAACTACTCGAAGCATGGGTCTACACGCATTCTGAATAGCACTGTCGGCTTCCGCCTGAGCAAGGAGGATGCAGCGGGCAAATTAACCTGTTCTCATTACGAGTGAAATCAAAAGGAGCATCTTTTGACACCAGCGCATTGTCTAGAAATCTAATATCAAAGTACTCAGAATTTTTTTCTGTTTTCTTTGCTTGTTCTCCTCAAATACTGGTCATTCGCGAAAGGTCACCCTTATTATCATCTGAACTACCTTTCGTTCTTCCCCCATTTTGCACCGCTATCAAGTTGTTTCATGAGGAAGACTAATTTACGTTATCCGTGTGCCAGTTCTGACTTATCAGACAAACATGAATGCACCTTGTATACAAGCAAAAATGATGCCCGCTCCCTAGAAAATAGCCTGGTTCTGTCTTAAACCAGCCTTACACAAAAACGGACAATCACAAGAGAGATGGTTTGAATATACGTCGACAACATGGAAATACTTCAAGCCTCTGAAAGATTTGATTATCAATTTGAGTGTATACAAACAGAATTGTCTTTTAAAGCTCTCTTGATCAGACAATACCTCCATGGTTTGAAGAAATCTAACAGCCGTGCTCGCATCATTGTATGAATAAATCCAAAATGAACCTGAACCAGCTCATTTATCAAAACCCTAATTTCCCCAAGCTCCAGTCTTATGAGTCACCTAATTCTATAAATAGACTTGAAGCAAATGGATTGTAATGAAGACAATTTCTTCATAAGTTATAGCTAATTTGTGCTCTTGTACCAATTCACTTGTTTGCACGTGATTCAAGAAGAATAAGAGGTGATACACGACACTTCAAATTCGGTCACAATACATGCGCGGGATTGCAGGAAGTACTAGATCCTTTTTAACTAATTAGAGCGAGCAAAATCAATTGCATTGATGCATAAGTTTTAAACGTTACAAACTTGGACATCTACTCATCGATTACAATTACTATATACAACGCTGTACATGTAACTAACATGATGACTATGTACTGGAATGGTGTCTGTCTGCACTGCTAACAGACAGCAAGTCACTACGGATTCCCAAAATTAGCAACAAATGGTACGAGTCTCCTATAATCCCTCCTCCTTCCAAGAGCACAGTTGTCAAGCACCCGCCCAAGGATCAAGCGTGTGTTCCTCAAAGCTACCTCCCTTGGTGGCAAACCCGGTTCAGTCGATCCTCCTTGCGAGGCCATACTCAGACCTGCCCCAAATGCAGACCCCATGGGGTATTGAAGAGGTCCGCTTCTCGCCTTGAAGGACATTTGAGGAGCTAAAATCTTATCGTCACTCCCGAGGCCATTCTCGGACAATAACCCTGGATCTTGTGGATGGGAACCTGTCAAGGAGCTACAGCTCTGCAAGAGAGCTTCCAGAACACTCTGTGCCTCCCAACACAATGTGCTCTCCACCAACTGGGACACTATCGCATACATGTGTGGACTCTGGGCAGCGTCCATGGGAGTATGCTGAAGCAATGCCTTCAGCATGAGAAGTAACACGCGCTGGTACTCTACTGGCCCCTTCTCTAATAACCGCAGCAAGTGCCCAAAAGCAAGAGCAGAGTGCTTTGGAAACCACTCGTTGCACAAAAGCGGTGACACACAGGCAAGTAGGTTATCGACGCCTTTGATATCACCTTGGGAGTAAGCCATAAATACTGTAGCTAAATCTTCCAAAGATTTTGCTTGACACCAGATAGATATGTTGGCTGCAACCGAGCAGGCCTTCTGGTACTGCTGTTGGAGCGGAGAAGCAGGACCCACCACTAAATCATTGCCCAGCTGCAAGCAGAGCCACGGGAGTAAGCACGTGATATGCATCAAGAGTCTCGTCTCTGCATCCCCGAAAATTGAGTCACAGGAATGCACGGTGATACGTGAGAGGACATCAATAGAGACGCCATGACTAACAGTCGACATGAGTCCTTTTAGCACGAGAGGCTGAACCCCTTCAAAAACTGGCAGATTCCCACTGGATGGTGGAATTTCAGAGGCACTTCTGGAATCCATCCGCTGATATTCTCCCATGTCACTACCCGAGGCATCAAGCTCATCTCTGGGCATGCTTGAGAGGAGGACATTTTCTGTTGTTCTGTCTCGGAATGACAAGCGATCAATTATACGGGAGAAGAGCTCAAGTACCTGACAGTACACATGAACAAAATCCGTGTGCATCATTGCTACACACCCCCAAAAGAGTTGAGGATAAAGTATTAACTTCTCTGGCTCCATGTTCTCCACCATGACTTGCAGTGTCAAGAGAATTTCCATAACAAAACCCAGAACTGGAGGAACCGGGTTTCCTAAGCATCTGTGAAGGCAGCGGAGGAGGGAGACGCATGTATCACTGGTAACGGTGGGTCGAAGTGCACGGTAAATCTGGTGTGAGCGACATGCAAGGTGTCTTGAGGTGCACTCCATCGCCCATTTAAGTGCCTCGGCCCCCCAAGTTTCACGTAAATCTCCTTGAAAAAAGATTGCATCAACCATGCTCTGAACTAGGGAAGATAGAAGAGCCGCACTTGGAAGCTCAGTTCTAGTCACCGTGGGATCCTCATTTTCCCACATCATGCTCCCACGCTTTGACTGGACATATTTGATCAGGCTCACGACCTGCTGTTTGTTCTCTCCATCACTATTTTCAACTTCATATAGCTCCAAGTGCCGCCCAGCAAGCGAGTACAACAAATTAACAAGTAAGTGTTGGCAGTGCTCCAGCACAATATCTTCTGAACTATCCATCGACACAAATGTGACATGAAATAGCAGAGGAAGGTGCTCACGGAAGTCTTCATCATTTTCATATGCGATTTCTGCAAGCAGAATCAATGCTATATCTGCATGGGTGAGGGAATGTTGCTGATGCCCTTGCAATGCTGATCGCAGTTCTTTTGCATTTACTGCAAGCCCTCCAGCACCAGAATGAATCCCCTCTTCTCCAGAGTTAGGAGTATCGATGAGGTAGTCTCCACTATCTCGAGAAACATGGCGGCTTCTCATACTTCCAGTCGAACTTCTGACACCCATTAATGGCCCTGACATGTTCACCAGAGCAGGAAGCAGCTGACCTGACCGTCCTGCAGTTACTGGAACTATGTTCATCTCAGGAGGCATTGGGCTAAGTGGGCCTGATACACTTCTTCCAGTCACAGCTGCTGTTCTCCA
Organism: Rhodamnia rubescens; assembly: GCA_021437795.1. Classification (NCBI taxonomy): domain Eukaryota; kingdom Viridiplantae; phylum Streptophyta; class Magnoliopsida; order Myrtales; family Myrtaceae; genus Rhodamnia; species Rhodamnia rubescens. The sequence goes on from JAILYA010000046.1 coordinate 1,458,894, forward strand.
GCTCAGGCTGCCACTTGTATTCGAAGTGGACCATCGAGGGAACCTCGAACAAGCAGCGGTGACATGTGTGGTTGGCTGTCCACTAAAGCAGCAACCTGGGCTGCTGGAGGACCCTGCGAGAACTCCAACAAAAAGTTTCCACTTGCATCGCCCTTATTTCCACCTGGCAAAACAAGTTCAATGCTATCTTCCAGCATCCTTTGAGACAACTGGAAAACTAAGTGATCGATTGTCCGCTGTGGACATATGCGAGCCAAGTATAAACTAACTCGCTTTGCAACAGAGAAATATGTAGCAAATGCACCACTGATTTCTGGAGATGCATTTGAATCACAATCTTCAATCCCTTTTGTTATCAGGAAATCTAGAACTGGGCTAATGTTCCTAGGTTTACTAGCAATAGTCCTCCACAGCTTCTCAATTTCATCTGGAAATTGGTCGCCATGCCGCCATGTCACGTAGTACAGGCTTTTCAACAATCTTTCACTCCAACCAGAGTCTTTGAGTTTCCAGAAATTGAGATTCTCAATCCATGGAGCCATGCAAGTTAGGACCTGATGCTGTGCTATAATATCAACTGCATCAAGTTGTCTCTGCATAATTTCCTCGCACAGAAGCTGACTTAGTTCAGGATGATCTTTAGCCAACTTGCACGACAACTTGTACTGAAACTGTTGGTAGGAATCAGGAAGATTTCCAACAACAGCAGCTTGGTAGCTTCCGGAACCATCAATGCCATCCTCTGCCCACTCACGGTCCGAAAGCGTCTCTAGCATCTGAAGCGCTTCATCACGAATTTGCCTAGATGGATCCACAACCTTGTACAGGATAAGGCTCAAGAGTCGCTGGATTTCACATTTTGGTATTTCTTGCCGCATGTAGACCTCAGCTAACACACTGAAGTATCCATCAGCAATGGCAGGATCTGAATAGTAGCACTGCAGAAAAAGGTAGACCTATATGAGTTCCAAGAGGAGATAACACTGCTATGTCAGCTAAAAGAAGTGTTTAAAATAACCCAGTGAGCTTAGTGTGTCACAGATGTAAAAAAACACTACAGCTGTAAAAGTGATCTAAGGCATAGAAGAGGCAGTGCGAAAGACTTACCTGATCAATGCATGCAGGAATCAGGTCCAAATTGGTAAGAAGCAGGTTTTTTAAGGCCAACTTTGCCAGAGAAGCACGAAGATGACCACCTCTGTTACGAGCAGCAGTCCCCCTCCCACCTTCTCCAGTGTACTTGGAATAAGAGGGAGTTCGTGGATCAGCCGGTGAGTAACCAAAAGGGACTCTCGCACTTGGTTCCATAAATAAACTATTGATCCAAGATATCACTCTGCCACTCATTTTTCTTGCATTATCATCAAAGCAAGGCCCATACAGAAGTGAAGCCATAGCATTCATCGAGGCCCACTGGATTGCCTCCACCTGTTCGCTAACTTCTCTATCAAAAGAAAGTTTATCTACAGAATCCTTTGACCGAGAATGCTGCGAGGACTTGTACCGCTCAACCTCACGACGATAGTCACTAACACCATCCTGACTCCATGTGCTCACTGCATCATCACACCATGAGAGAAGCAGATCAAATAGTTTCTTTCTGGTTCTAAGATCAAACCTTTCAGACTTCGATTCGACAAATTCTGGGGCAAGTGTTTTTAGAATACAAGCAAGTGCATAACGGAGAGGTTGAATTTCGTGGAAATTCTCAGGCGGTGCTGAAGCTATGTGCCTCATTGTCTCATCAATGAACTTCAGATGGTGGAGACGGAAGGCAGGCTTCCGGACCAACATGCCAGGCCAGATACTCTCAGCAACTGTCCGATATATATTAGCAATGTGAATGCGGACTTCCTCTCGCCGAGCTTTTTGAGACTGCTAACCAGAAAGATGAAAAGTAACCCACAATTAACTTCCGTTTACAGGTCAGAAAACTACAGAAAATTATAAAATTTACTTCCTAAACGTGGAGAAGACTCCTGCATGCAGCACTTGACCTTGTGAGAGAAAACTGAACATGATGGCAAGTATGTTGTTGCTATCCAAGAGGATGCCTAACTGGTAATGACATAACAAAAATCACAGATACATATATAATATGCTGGAAACTCAAGTACCTTCCACTTTGGTTTTCCCTCCGTCTCCATTGAAATCTCGTCAATGAAAGATGAAAGTTCACCAAACATCATTTCACACGCTTCCAGATGTGAGTGACCGAGTGCCAAGGTAGCTGCGTGCTACACCAGACGGAAGAAAAGACACTTAGCCGAAAGCACAGCAATTAACCCATGTCAATAGAATACGCAATAGAAGAAAAAGAAATGGGGCATTCTTATATTCTGCTTGAAGGCAATTAAATCTGATCCACAAGTAGCATAGCCATCAAAGTAGAGCAAGACCGTCGGTACAAAATATGTTCACAAAAATTCATCAACTCTTGACACAGTTTGTGCATTCCACGTTTAAAAATTGCAGAGCTATCCATGTACTTACCGTGTAGGCCTCTGATCCAGATTTTAATGAGGAGAAAATTAGATGGTAGAGATCTTTGTTTACAGCCAAGCCACCAGCTTCTCTACTATCTGGCGGACACGAACATAGAAACATTGCGTACATAAGCCATTGATCCAGTTTGTTCTCCATATCTTGTGCCTGTGTCGCCTTGCCACCTAACTCAACTGGTGTAATATGAGCAAGACGTGACACGACCTCCGCCCTACATCACTAGTTGCTATTAAGGTCTTTTAGTTAAAGGCACCCCTTTGCAAGATGCACCAACCGAGATCACAGTGAATAAGCAAATCTAAGATAGGAAAGATTATAAAGGGGCTGTTAAAGTTATAGCTTCTACAAGTTGCAACTTGTACATTAGCTTTCACACTTTGACAGGCGTTAAAGATTTGCTACAGTAACCTGATGGATGAAGGAGCGCAGGACAGTACACACAAAAATATCAGAGATCCTATACTCCTAGGCAAACAAAAGCAGACTGAAGTACTGCTCTAGAAACATGGCTTCTGAGATATTGTGCAATGGAGCCATCACAAGTAAAAGTTGTTACTTCATGCTAACACATCTCTCTCCTCCCTGCTATCAGAATGATATCTCAAAAAGAAACTTCTCCATTATTAAACTGGTCATGCACACTGCCATAGCCTTCGGGCAGTTGTGATTAACTGGTCTGCCCTTTGCTCTAGACAATTTTACAGAAAATATGAGGGCTCATGGGACTGGAGAGCACCCCATCCTTTTGGATAAACAGCCTGATTAGCACACAATCTTTAATTTATGTTCCATGCCGCCTATCAACTTCAGACAGTATAGCATCCCAAGCGATGAACCAAGGTTTTCTTATGAGCTAGCGTGCTTTATGCTAACATCAAGGCTAACAGACAATTATCAACTAACAAGCAAAGGGAGATGTCAAATATCATTTGTTCCAGGAGCTTAGGAGGATAAAATTAATGTCAGCTGACATGATTAACTTACTTTGCTTCCTGAACAGAGCTAGGACATAGCTCGGCAGCATACTTTATAAGCTCACTCAGACAACGAGCCCACCTATTCTTATCAGGGCTGTCAAATATTACTGACTGAAGCGTTACATCAGGAGGAATGACATCAGATTCTCGTCTCAAATCAAAAGGACGCCCAGAATCCCAATAGCAGCTCTGAACAATTTCATCCTGTAAGGACAGCTGACAAATAGTAAGAACAATGAATTCACACCCTAAATCCCCATGCCAAAAAATTAGAGAGAGTCGACGAAAGTCATTGCCCACCCCATGTTCTTCGAGGACGTCGATTATAAAAATAGGCTGGGCTTCACTGATAAAATAGTCCTCTGAGTGTTCACGTGCTGAAAGGTTTCTTATATCATTCCTCAATGCGCGAACACAGCGCAACAACTCCAGTGCGGTGTGTCTAATCTGGCTGTCAACAGAACTGAGAAAGATAAGACCCACAGCATCTATTTCAGAAGCATGAAACTCTATTTTCTCAGCTGAATGATGGAATGAAGGCTTCTTCAGTCCCTCATATGCCCGATCGCCACTCTTTACCTCTTCCGTATTGGAGTCAACCCTATTTTCAGATAAACAAGCTCGCCAAAAACGCATGAGGTCTAACAAGCGCCCCAATGAAGTCTGAATGAGAAGTGGGAACTCATCAGGAAGTCGCAGAATAAAGTTGGCCATCCCTCTCATTACTGCGAAACGACGATGGGGAAGATACTTCACAATCCGATTCAGTACTTGTACTGCTTCTTCACGAACACCAGGATCAATACTTATCCCATGTTGAGGTATTATTTCGGTGATTTTGTCACTTCGGCCAACTTCTTCGATCAGATAGGGTATGCACTTCAGCACTGACCGGAAGAGAGATCCTTGAGCCTTGTCTTTGGTCACAGCATCTACAGTAGCAGAATATGTCAGTCGAAGTGTCTCGGCAGAGAAGTAATGCATAGTAAGTAAATTTGGATATTGATGCTGGAAAGTATCTAACGTAAAGTCACCCCCACGTATGAAAGGACCCAAATATATGGAAACAAGAAACACCCCAATCCCTGCACCCCCTCCCTCCCCCAACCACCCCACCCGCGGGGTGAAAAAAAAAAAAACACAAACCGGGCAACAAAAGAAAAAAAAAAAAAAAAATAAAATGCCCTGACAGTAGCAAAAACTCATATTTCCACCTATAAAGCCTCTAGCATTAATCATGGTTCTTAGCCTAGCATTTGACATGCTCCAAGTTATCTGTCTCTTAGTTTCATACTCAAAATCATTCTACCATGGGTCATTGATGGCTATAATGGCCATTTTCCCTGAACAGGCCAAAGTTAGAATGATGAAATGCCACTACTAGATTTTAAAGAGTCATTTGACCAAATAAAAATGACTTTGAATAGTTGCACTCCGGAACTTTCAAATACTTTGCACAGCTGCTTTCAATCATTGTTTCACGCAACCTTACATCAATCTCCAGTCCTGGATTTGCCATCAGTGGTCCGATTTAAGTTTCACAAACTATCAGTCTCAGGAAAACATTGAAAGACAGCTAAAGGCGTTTGTTTTAAACAACTCTTTTTTCTCATGTGGAATGACTGCCAAGCAGGTCATGAAAGTCCAGCCTATTCCAAGGTAATGCCTTTATCTTTGACAAATGAGTTATTTGCACTCCTTATGAGCACAGAACACGATTCAACCTTTTTGTGCAATAGCAATATACTCTCTTTTTATACTCTTATCAGATCCACCAGTAAGCAACTCCTTGGTTAAGAAAAGTGGTGTCAACTGCATCTTCAAGTTAAAATGGATTATAAACAGAATCTTCCATGAGAAAAAATGGATCATTGTGTTCATAGGCCGTGATTTATAGATCAGCATGATTGTGTGCCTTGTTTCAGCAAATCAATTCTCAGATGTTTATGAAACTCCGTGTAATTTAACAGACCAGCACACATTGGGTTCTTTTCAATTCTTATGCAGCTCCATTTAATAGCTTACAACTGAAACAAAATGCCACTAAGCAACTGAGCGCATGGGAGATGCAAACTAATTTAAGTTAAACCAGGTGCCCCATGCTCATGAAACAATTGTTCCCAGCTTATTCTATCATACGAGCAACACAGAGATAAACCATAGGACATGATCATTATTCTGATTATTGTCATAAGGACAATACACTCTACAAACATTCTTCAGAGATCCATTCTGACGATGTTCGTAGTGAAGTTGAAAAATACTAGCCCTCTTTGAGGTCAAAATTCAAGGAAGCAATCACAACACTTGTTCTAGACTTTTCAATGGAATTTGTATAGCAATTAATACCGATTGTGGTCCTTGAGGAAGTTAGAAGAGCCTGACTGTAAATCCGATGGCAAGACCTCACTATCAGCTCTATGGCAGCCTTAACTTTTGGAATGTAGTGCCCAATATCGTGACCTGCTAATGCAACAAATATCAAACATATTGAGTTAAATGGTCAAAGTCAACCTTTGGAATGAATGCAGGTTACAGACAAGTTAGCCTACCTTTGAATATCTCCAGGCCAAAGTGCTGGCTAGAAGGTGTCATCACGATGGAGAGCAGAGCTCTGAGCCCAATCACCTTCGCTTCACTTGGGCTATCTTGCTTAAGTAACTCTAACACCATGTGATTCATGGCAAAATCAAGGTTATGCTCTGCCATTGTCACACAGAATTCAACAAGCTTATCATGTTGCACATCCTGAGTTAGCATTCCTTTCCTCAGAACTGTCAAAAGTTGAGAAGTCACGCTATCTAAGTAGTCCCATCTGCGGTTTTGGGCATGGCTAGATGCATAAACACTCAAGTAAAACCTCATTACTCGATGAAGACAGTCCAGGGCCATGTATCTATGATTTTTGTCCTGCAGTAATGCCGATATGAGTAAATATGTAATTAAAGGCAAAAACTATCCATGACCTACAGCTCGAAGTCAGAATACCTCCTGCATGTTCTCTCTAGTCAGTCGACTGACAAGGACTGGACTTACCCTGAGAAGCTTGTAGAGTTGTTCCATGTGAGAACTTAAGCTGCTATTGAAGGTTTGAGGATCTCCAAGGCAGAGAAGAAGAGTTACCAATGGGTAACCGACCTAGTCAACAGAACACTGTACAAGTCAGAATAACAGAAATCACAAACATTCAGCGAGTCAGAGAGGTGCAAGAAGGTATGCGAATCGAGGAGAACTATAACAATAAAACTTTGTGAAATGAAATCTTCACATGGTAGATTTATAAAATTCTCCGCATAGAATACATAAATTTCAAGGAACTTGATGAGTTAATCTTCCACTCTGGCATTTTAAACTCCTTTAGTTGGTGACAAAAGAATCTTGAAAGTTCAGGCATTCATGCTGCACATGTTGGCGTGACAAATCTTGTAGATACATGATGAAGGCTGTCAATACTTTTGGAGATAGAAGTTTCAGAAATAGAATCTTACTGCGAAATTTGAATCTCACTAAATAGTAAAATGTGATTGAAATTCACTTACCGCAATGTGTTTGCTTTGCTTGTCCATCCATTGCATAAGCTGCCCTCTTATACGACCAACAGCTTCATACCACAATGTAAGTGCAGGCTCCACACCTGATGGAGGCCACTGGCTTTTGCCACCATCAGCAAGTGGGGCTAGGATGTTCGAAAGCATATTGCACAGTGCATGATGAAGCTCGCTTTTCCGTTTATGAGGAGCCCGTATGAGAGGGTTTGCCTTTGCCACAAATGATGCTGACGCATTCAATCCTCCCTCAGTCTTAACCTGGCAACCACTCTGTTAAAAAATCCTACACTGATTCATTGAGGAAAAAAAAAAGGGATATGGCACTTACCCCAAGTTTCAAGTAGCGCATGCAATTAATAATACTAAGAGTTTCACTTCGAGCAACACTGCTATCGATAGAACGAGTCTTGAGTTCATCGAAAAAGCGCTCAGTGACGGAACTGAATCTGTGAAAGCAATGAGAAAGAACTATGTTGTTGGAAGAGTTTGACAAATCAATTACATAACTGAGCATTCAGCAGTTGACCAGCACACTTTTGTCATTTTTGCTATTTGGGATCTACTTAACAGACTGATATAGGCAGGCATTCCACCAAATCCTGAAAGCCGTGATGCTTCTTCTTCTTCTCCTATTTCTTTTTTCTTTCCAAACTATCAGAACTTGTCCAGATGCCATTCCACACTGGACTACAACAGCATCCAAATAATGCAAAGGCAGAAAAACTGAGCAGTAAAGAAATCTATAGAGAAGCTACTTGGCAGAAGAACCCCCTATCTTGGAGAAAACAAGAAATTTTGTTGACGATGGAATTGACTTTGTCTGGCAAAAGAGATAGCCAATTAGCACAAACAAGCAATGTTCATAAATTGTTTACAACCTGGAGATGGAACTGCCAACTCCATAGCAGGTAAAACAAAAGGTATATATATCCATTTACCAGGAGTTCGCACTTAGGACCTTTGGGTGATGACAATCTGTAACCATCCTATGAAAACCCATCTTCATTCAAACAAAGGTAACTAAACCAAACTAAGAAAAAGGAAAGGAAACTGCTTTCTCAAGAACAAGCTCATTCACAGTTCCAATCAAGGGCAGAATAAAGCATTATTTGTAACAAATTATACCTGATCCGAGATAAGGCACCCAAAAGCTGAGCTACCAAGTCAAGAAGAAGCCCACGCAAATCAACTAATGAGGGATACTCAATCTGGCTTACTACCCTGGAATAGCAGTTTAGTCAAATCATAGATAAAAAAGCAACAATCACTAAATCAAAAGCAATTCAAAAGGCAACATAAAAATTAAATCTGCACTACATAAGTTAGTCTGCTTCCTGGATCTCATGGATGAATGCATGTTGCAATCATGACGCTGCCAAACCATGGCATTCAAATTAAAGTCATGGCCATTCAATAAGCAATGCCAAAAAAAAAAAAAAAAAACAACCTTGAAGGTGTATCATCAATTAAACACTTGGCGGTTAATGAAAAAAACTGACGCAATCTGTCTGGGTCAGTTAAGAAGGAAATGGCAAAGTTGAACTGAAGCAAAGGCTAAGTGGCCATTGAATTTAAAGTAGTCTCATAGGAAGTCGCTAGAATGGCTTTGAAATCACAAAATTTCAACTTATCCACTAAATTTAATCCCCCTTCTTTTTATTTTTCCAGGCCAACATTTTTTTTTTTTACCATTTTCCATTTGTATCATGCACTCGATCACTCCAACTTGCAATTATCTTGTATAAATCTACACTGCGAAAGTACCCTAAAAGGCACTCTGACCCCTCTTGATTCTCACTTTCGCATGCAACCTCCAATATTTTCTTCCTCAAATCAGACAAACTTAATTTGAATCATCTTCAAGAAACCACACTAACTCCTCACTCTAACTTGCAAATAATTTCCCCCCCACTTTCTCTCTTACTCTAAACAAGAGTGATAGGAGAGAGCAAAGGTTCGACTATTACCATGAAACAAGTTAAATTGCTACAAGATAGTCCGTTCCATGGTTGGTAATTCAGTTGGTTTCTCATTCTGTATTTGAAGCTATCCAAGCTAAAACTTTTGGTTCAGTTCGGTTTAACGAGAAAACTAGACTGATCAAATTTACACTCATAGTAGATCTCGCTCAAAACAACAGATTGAAGTCATAATGATTCGTGTTTACATTAATCATACAAACCATATTTTCACCAGAAAATTGCTGCCTCAATTCGCACATTCTCATGATACAAAGTTTATACAGAAAGCAAGATGTAAAATTAGGTGAAAGGTCCAGCAAGCATCATCTGCACATCAAAAACCGAAGTCTCCAAATTGAGATGGTCTTTTACAAGATGGGGGCACCTATAATTGCCACAGTTCCAGAGAAGCCTCACCTGTCCGCATTAATTAGCCAATCAAAAACAAAGTTTTCAAGCCCCTTCCAAAGCTTTTCTGCCATTCCACCAAATAAGTTCGTTAGCAATAGAGCAACAAATACAGTGACACATAAGCAGTTTGTTACACCATCACAACCGAAAGAGAAACTGGAAGAGTGACAAACCTGTGAGTCCCTCCTGAGGACAGCATTCTACAAACCGAATACATGCCGAGCAAAAGATGCATTCCACTGCAAGCTGAAGGAGAAAGTACTATGCAGTCATCACTAAACTCAAGCCGGTGGCATTGATACAAGTAAGCGTTGAAGATAGTGAACATGAACTCGCAGTATTTCAGTATTGGTTTGACTCCTCATGAGACATTGCCAATGCAAAGGCAATTTGAAGTTGAGTGTCACAGTTGTTGAAATAAACCATCAACCAATCAAACTTCAGAAAGAGACATATATTTGTTCTTAAACTTTGATATTTAGAGAAGCACATGCAGGTGCAAGCACAAGCAAGTGCACTAGCATGCATGTCCATGAGCATGTACAAGCGCGCATAGAAGCACATGCAACAAAATCCTTTTTATAGGTAAAAATGGTGATTAATCACACATGATTTTGAAATGTCAAAAATAGAAGCAATACCTTCCTCTGGAAAGTAGATGCATCATTCGCACCTTTTGGGGACTCACTGTAACACAAATTCAGAAAGAGTATGAAAAGCAATAAGATAACGAAAACGTTGACTGCACCCATATCACAACATAAGAAAAAAGTGACAAGTTCTTAACCTTTCTAAGCTTGCTACTATAACACCTCAAGGAGATTGATAATTTCTTTGAACTATCATTCACGATATAGCAATCCTTATAACTTTCAAACAACATACGACAAAGATGTACTAGCTTTGGCATGGCTTGAACACACAAAAAAGAAAAATGAATCTTCCAATTAGGCACAACATAAACTTGGGATGACATGTCTGCAGTTCCTCTCAACACCAGCATCTTCAAAGTGTCCTGGAGTTCATAGCAGATGGCCGATCAGTATGTGGTTTAACCTATTCAACCAGCTAACCCGGGTTTTTTTTAGCAAGTTCATCCGGAAAAGTATTCACTACATACAATTTAATCCAAAGTTGACAGAAACTTTGCTCAAATGAGTCACCAAAGGCATGGCGTCACTCCTAAGAGGATATGGGTGTCAGTCTCACAAAATGCAAATTAATGCTTTCGTCAAAGGGTATGTGAAAATTACTTTAAGTAAATTATTTGCCACAACAGTAACAGGCATTCGCTCAGATCACTTCTCTAGCATTAATCTGCTTACCCAAAAACAAGCCCCACTTGCTGGACTTGGTAAAGGACAAGAGGACGACGATAATCATAAAGATGGTGGCTCAATTATCAAAGAAGCAACAATAATGGCTCAACAAGAAGGGAGAAAAGAAGTAGACTGCAATAATGTGATGCTTTTTTAACCGTCATTCTTTCTGTTTTAAAATTCAACTATTTTAAGAGAAGCAGGTTTCAGATGAAAATTCATCGAATCTCAGTGGCACCAACTAGACATAAACGAAAAGAAGAAATAGAGATAGAGAGGTACAGCAAAGCACATAGAAAATGGCTGATTAGTCCATTAGGTGGACTTCAGCTTGCATAAACGGTTGTCTCGTCTTTAGTTCAGAAAGGCTGCATCCAAAGTAATTTGGACTGTGACAAGACACAGGTTTGCTCAATGGTTTTCTAGATGGAAGAACGTGCACATACATGAAACTGACACTCAGATTTATTCTTCATCTTGGATAAGATGAACTTTATAATAAGAGAAAGAATTATAATCTTTGCATGTGATCAGTCAAAATTAAGTCACCTAGACACTAACAATATTCACATACTAGGGCCCTAAAAACATCTCATGATGCATATGCAAACACGGTCAATCATTTTGAAGAAGAAATGAGAAGTTACCTTTCTCTCCATCTAAGAAGGGCTTCCAGAAGAGGTATAGGTGTATGCTGTGCAACCATAGCCAATGAATCGAGCACTTGCTCATAGGCCGGATCTGATGGTCGAAGGTACTGTCCATCCTGTGAATACACATTACGAGAAAACTCAACATACCAACAAACCTAAAATTAGGACTACTGCTGGTATGCTGTTGGAAGAAAATCCATTCCATATGGTCATGAGAGGATGACAGAGAGAGCCAGTTGTACTACAGTAGGAAATTCCATTTATCCACCATAAAGACAATGGTGCCCACATCAACCCAAACAGATGAACTTAGCTCATGGTAATCAGCTTTAGCTAGATGAACCAGTTTAACGCACTAGCAAAACCAGGCCGTCCTCACTCATTTCACTGGCATTTATGTCTAAGGATCCCATCTTACTGCCTCACCTTGAGGCACGGGAACAACTAACAGAGAAAAAGGACCTTATATTATGCCACCAAAGAGACGGAAAACTGATAATTTGCCAAATGTTTCACCTTTTTCTCATCAGCAAGGCTTTCAGAACCTTTCTCACTCAACAAGTCCCCTTTCTCAACAGTTCCAACAAAAATTCTCTACAACCTCGAGCCCGTAGGCTTTCATTCACCAAGCGCGCCTCAATTCCGACAACCCTACAATTCCAAAACCGGTTCACTTCTCGACAACAAGCAACTTTGGCCGTATTAAGCAGGTTTTTGACAAATACTCCAGCTTCTGTACCCCATCGGTCATAGCGAATACAACGTCTAACGGGCATTAGTCAAGAAGTTTCGGGGGCAAGAGCTCTGCATCTCCGATTCAAATCAGGACTCCATTCAGCCCGAAGAAGTCGGCAATCAAACTCATGGAGCGATTCGCGCGCGCGCGGAGAGAGAAGCACTGACCTGAGCTTGAGCAGTTTCGATGCGACGCCGAGCGAGCGGGAGGAATCGCTGCAGGAGAGCGTCGACGATCAATTTCGCAGCGCTTCCTGCCTTCATCTTTTGCGATTTGTTGGGGTCGCTACGAATCACTCTCCATTTTGAACTCGCTTGGGACACTGACGAATGCTTCGAGCCTCGTCCATCATGCCTATGATTTCGTTCCCAGTTGTCAATTTTATTTCCATTTATTATATTTATTTATGTATTCGCTCATGAGTTTTATTTTCTGTGCTCATATCTCAAAATAATTAATTAATAAACAAATATTTTCATTATTCACCGCAATTTAAACCACAATATTTTCAGAAAATATTTTTTTAAATCAGTAATTTCCACTAAACAAACGCACCATCAAACACATTTAATTTTTCACATGGCCCAATTCTGTATTTCAAGATCTAAGCATTTCAAGAAGGCCCTCGTTGTTGTGTTGTTATCATGTCGTGCCTGAAGAATTGCGATCCGTGCAATTCGTTTTTTTATCTTGCTAAGCTACAAGATCACAACTTCGATTACGTAATTCATGGGCCCCGCATAATGTGATCATAACTCATCCCGACTCAAAAAAGGACATTCCGATCATGAGAGAGACACGTAACTTCCTCTTGATGAAGAGGAAATGATGTATTCAAATGACCCGATAACGCAAAACACTTAAAAGAAACAAAGAAGGTAAAGAAAGGTAATGCGCAAAACAACATTAAAGGAAGGGAAAATTCTAATTAATGGCCCAAAGTGTTATCATTTTTTCAAATAAGGATCCGAAGTGGACGTATTTCAAATAAGGACATGAAGTGCCCTTATTATTTCAAATAAAGATTAGAAGTGCCATCATTATTTCAAATAAGGCTGAAGTGGCCATATATCGCCCCAAAAAAGATCTCTCACCAATTAATTAGGGGCATTTTTGTCATTTATTTTTTTTTGAATTTTTAATTTTTTTCTTTATGTATTCCTCTTATTTTTTCTAAAAAAAAAAAAAAGAAAAAGCACATAGGCGGGAGGCTACCCCTCTTGCTTGTGGCTGTCGCCCAGCCCCTTAGTTTCCTTTTTTTTTTTGCATTTTAACTTTTTTTAAAATTTAATTTAGCTAAAAAATTGAATTAAAATTATATTTTGACTAATATGCCTCGACCGGTCGAAATATTTAGCCTATCGACCTGTCGGTGAGGAGAGGCTCTTATTTAAAATATGCATAATCACTTTAGGCCATTGTTTGAAATAAATAGGACACTTTGCGCTTTATTTGAAATAAAAATCACTTCGCATCCTTATTTGAAAAAATGATAATATTTTGGATCATTCATTAAAATTTTCATAAAAGGGGAACAAATAAGTGTGAAGAGTCCCCAAAATGGATAAACGATCCATAGGAAATGATAAAAGGAATAATAAAAATTCGAAATTAAAGGGCTCAATTCGAATCCATATCACGAATGTTGTGAGGTTTATGATTGGTAAAGTAAGTACATTTTCCAAAGTCATGAATTATAAAGAATCTAAGGCAAAATAAATATTTGTCAATGTTAGTCACTAGAAACCTCGGACGACATATTATTATTCGAGCACATTTTCATTTTACGGAGCCGTCGGCGGGATCGGCGGTGGTCCTTGGTCTCCTCCCCCGTCGCCACGACTAAAACTCAAAACGCCTGCTCTTTTTTGTTTTTGTTTGGCTCAGAGAACGCGTGCTCTTGCACGGCCACTTTCCCCTCTCCAGTTCTCTCGCTCGATCGTCTCTCTCTCTCTGCAACGCGATGACGACCGCCATGGGTCCTCCACCTCCGAGGGCCTCTGGCCTCGAGTCCGACCCGTCCGCCGAACCGGAAGCTCCCAAAACTCTCCAAGAAGAAGGAGGGGAAGCAGCAGCAGCCTCGACGTGCTCCTCCGCCACGGTCACTCCAATGGCTCCGCCTCCACCGCGAAACCCTATATCCCCCTCCGAAAACGACATCGACGCCTCGAATCCCGACGACGGCTCCGTGTCCGAGAGCCACGCGACGCTGAACGCAGCGAAACGTGGGGGCGTCGCGGTGCCTTACACGGTTCCTCCGTGGGGCGAGCCACCTCGTCACCAGTTTTTCCTAGAAGTGCTCAAGGACGGTGCGATTATCGATCAGCTCAACGTGTGAGTCTCTTTGCGTCGTGCCTTGAGTTGTTTATGCGAGTTCCTAGGAATAGCCTTGGTTTACCCCACTATTTTCGCGTCATCCGGATTTAATGTGTTTGCCTTTGGGATGTTAGACACGAGAAGGGGGCGTACATGTTTGGACGGGTAGATCTGTGCGATTTTGTACTTGAGCACCCCACTGTCTCCCGATTTCATGCTGGTAATATGACGATTCCCTTTGTTTTTCTCTAAATTTCTTGTCGACGTATCCATGCTGTTCTGCTGAAAAATTACGAATCTTTCGCTGGCTAAGGCCAATTGAAGATAGGAATTGCTAAAGACCAGCCTTCGTTATGGCTAAAGTTCGTAAATGAGCTGTTAAAAGATGTTTGCAGAGAATGTGTTTTTCTGACTGCTTGGTTTCACCTCATTGCTAGTTCTGCAATTCAACGGGGAAGGAGATTCTTATATATTTGACATTGGGAGTACTCATGGGACTTTTGTGAACAAGAACCAGGTAATATAGTGGCAAGTAACTCTTACTTAATACGGGCAGTTGATCATGACTAGTAAATAAGTCAGATTGCTGCTAGGCACATGGCATGTCTTATCTCTCTGGTTCAAAACTCCCTTGAAATGCAGTTTTTTTTGTTTATTCACAAAAGAGACAACTTGCCGCTATTGGGAGTGCATAATATCTTCTCTGAAGTGTGAATCCCATGGTTTTAATTGATATAATGTTTTGCTTTGAAACTGCTAAAGAAATTAACTGTAATTTGATGTATAGCGATTTCCGAAAAGAATCAAACTCTTATGTGAATGTATAGTGGGAAGTTTCATCTTCAAACGGCTGAGATATTTCTTGTTTGCTGTATCTAAAAATTTTCACTAAAAATCTGACCTGTCAAGAGATAAGACTGTATGCATTTTTTTTTTAAGTACATAACTTTCCTTCATTATATGTAGCTCTGCTGACACCAAAGTTTCTCAGAGCCACCCAATAAAGACTTTGAAGTGTTAATTGATGTCTACCAGATACTTCTCCGTTTTATATTCTTGAAATATCAATTTTCACCATCAGCAGAAAATTAGATTTTCATGCTTATACTAGGCAATAGGAGCGAATCTTATCAAGTTTTGTTTAATAGGTCTTTCTTTTGCCATTAAACAGGTCAAGAAAAAGGAATATGTGGACTTGCATGTTGGTGACGTTATTCGGTTTGGCCAGTGAGTTTCTCTATCTTTGTACTTGTTATTCCAATCACTTTTGTCTCTATATGTTCCCCCTGGTCTTCTTTTCCTGAACCATTTGTCAAGAATTAGTCCAGGTGAACCAGTGGATATTATTAGTATAATCAGGAACTGATCTCAAGTCTCGTATGTGTGAGTAATTCATTGCTGAATGTACCTGTCATATGAGATCTACTTTTAACCTCATTACCTTACGCCAAATCTCCTCAGTTGCATTTCACAAGGTGTATTAATATAATAATATGGGCACCTTTCTTACGAAAATGGATATACTGGAGCATGAAATAGAGGGCACTTGATGCTTAAGGTGTGTTTTTGTGTTTGCTTGACGCAATCATGAATGTTATTGTTCCTTTGCTTGTGCAGATCTTCGCGGCTGTACATATTCCAAGGTCCAAGCGACTTGATGCCACCAGTAAGATTTCCAAATTGTATACTTTTCCTTCGTTGATATGATTAATGACTTCTTATAATTGAGCACTATGAGAACATTAATGAAAGTTACTAGGATTGTTCTCTATTGCTTTTGGTGCCATGTTCATAGTGATATAGATTTTACTAATATTGAACTTTTCTTATTATTAACTATGGTAAAGCATACCTGCTGGAACATTTCGAGATGCCAAAATATTTTATAGGATTCCAAAAAGGCATAGTTCTTTATCGGTATTACATGTGACTGAAGAATCAGTGCAAGGAACACTTCAAACTAATTGAGTAAGTATACATGTAATGTATATAATTGAATTGGAATGGATGGATGGGTTTTAACCTCATTAAAATCTGGAACTGTTTGAAGCTGTTCAATCTTTCTTTTAGGCCCAGCCAAAAGGGATGCCTCCTGTGAAGCTGAACAAAAATGCAATGGGGACCAATATTTTGCTGGAGAAAAGAAATTATTTTTTATAGTATCCCTGGTGATGCCTGCCAAGAAGCTTGAGCCTGATTAAGTCTTAAAGAAATAGTATTCAGGAAAAGAAGACTTAGTATGTAGCTTGTCCACTCTGCCAGAGCTGGCACCAAATGACTGTGGGGCTGACCATTTTATGTATTTATAAATGCCGGATCAGTACAAAGTAGGGACAATTGGCTAATCCATTTGTACCTTCTTCAACGGCTTTAGCTTTTCTAATTTGGTCGACGTTGTCCCATTTTACCTTCGTGACTATCGTTGTTTAACCTTATTACACAAAAACAGAGAATAGAGGTTCCTGTTAGTGTGGTGATGCAGTTTTTGTGTTATGCCCTTGGAAGTGTTAATTTTTTTTCCTTGGTTTTAACAGGAGGCTGAGGTGAAAGTTATTAGAGATGCGAAAATGCGAGAAGAGATGCAAGACAGGGAAGCATCTCTTCGACGGGCAAGGGAGGAAGCGTGTCTTGCGGATGGTATCTCCTGGGGCATGGGAGAGGATGCTGTTGAAGAAGAGGAGGTCTGTGAGAAGTTACCTTTTCTTATGATGCTTGCAGCTGTTTTATTATGTCAAGCTATAATTTTCGGAAAAATATGGAAGGGTTAATGTGCATTTTTTTTTTTTTTTGCTTCTATCTCATGCGCTGATCTGTTTTTATTATGGCATTTAGATGAGTTTTTCAAATGATTCCCTGAGTTCTCAACAAGTTTTGAGTTCAGGATTTGTTGTTAGGAATCTGAAGAAGATTTATTAGTGAACTTACAAATGAGATGGGACATGGATGACAGGATGATACAGAGGAAGTGACTTGGCAAAATTACAAAGGGGAGCTCACGGAGAAGCAGGAAAAAACCCGTGAAAAAGTGTTGAAACGAACTCAAAAGGTCAGGGGTTTTTAGTCCATTATGAATTTTGTTATTGTTGGGAATGTTTATATTCCTTCATTTTTGAAGTACGGCGTTAAATTTCTTATATCAGTTGGGTTTTTTGGTCCTTTATGAGTTTTGTATGTACTATATCAATTTAGAGCCTCTAAACACTAATCTCAGGGATAAGAGTGATCAGTTTAAAGCAATAAAGGTCATGCCCAAACTAAAAGTGAACCATAGCTAGAAAGCACAAGCAAGGACAAGCAGGTTATAATGCCCTTTAGAGAGCAAAAATGCTTTGAAAGCATGTGGGATCATTTCATGAACAAGAAAAGGCTATGTAGAATATCATCAAAGGAGGGATTAGTTTTTATTTTTTATTTTTGCATTATCAACTACTCTGAGCTGACCACAACTTTCAACCTTGAAGTGTGCTTTCTTGGAAGAGATCACATGGCTGGGTTGTCATTTTTTGGTAACATCATTTATTATTTGGTCTGTGTGATGCTTTGTGACATCCAGTAACTTAAATTCAAGAGTGGGATCCTTCAAGATAGAGATTATTGTATTTTAATTTTTTTTTTTTTGGGCCAAACTGCAGCAAGGAATATTTGTTCTATGGTTCTTCTATGACGGAAAAAGGTCATTGGGTAGGGGAAGACCGAAAAAGCATTGGGTAGAGGAAAGAAGTAAGAAAGGATCTTGAGTGTTTAAATCCAATAGAGGACTCTCCACCCTTCATTTCATTCTTCTCCTGCTGCAAATGATGCATTCAAGTAGACCTAACAAGATCTTCAATCTTGAGTATTTAAATCCGACAGAGAACTTGATACCAACTAGAGCCTAAGGAGCTAGAGGATCGATGTGGCCTACCTCACTTAGAAGGTTGTGTCAAGCTGAATATAAGTCATTATGTGATCAAATATGTAGAGCAAGCATTGGGTTAATTCCACTTTGGTCACTAAAGTTTAGCAAATTTTGTGATCAGGTCTCTAAACTTTGATTTTAGTCACCTAATATACTAAAGTTTCACTCTCGCAATTGATGCACTTTGAATACAATCCAACCAATATTTGGGCAAATTGCTTACATGGTAGAAATGTACCAATTTTCTCGAAGTCTCGTCATTGTCACGAGGCACCATGTTAGTATGTCGCTAGAAAATTGCTGCATTCTGATCAAAGTACATGACTTGGAAAAAGAAAAAAGAAAAAAGAGTGAAAACTTAGTGTATCGAGTTATTGAAATTTCACTTCACCATCTACCAGCTGGGACTGAAGCCAGTGACCTGACTGCAAAATTGACTGAAGTTCGGTGACCACCAGTGAAACTTACCAATATGCTTTGTAGTATGTGATTTGGCTACCATCCTACTGCCAATATGATTTGCCTGCATCCTTGATTATCTTTGATCCTGTGCTGGATTTATATAGTAGGGTTACAGTCATCTACTGTCAAAATGATTCGCCTGCCAGTTGCTCATTTTCTTGTTCTATCTTGATACAAGAAAATTACAGAACCTCAATATTCTTACCTTCAGTGTAGTTTCCTCACTCCTCTTAAAAGAAACATGTGTATAAAATTTCAACTCTTGTTTGGACTTTCATTTAAAAAATTGGCGGTAGTTAGGAGATCAAATATGAGCAACAAAAAGATTGTTGTCACTCTTGAAATCGGTAGCTCTAAAGTTTGGAATGCTTTTTATCTTGTGTAATATGTGAATCTGATTGCTTGCCCCATTTATTTTTCAACCATAGATTGCTCACATGAAGAAAGAAATAGATGCTATCCGTGCTAAAGACATTGCTCAAGGCGGACTAACACAAGGACAACAAACTCAAATTGCTCGTAATGAGCAGAGAATTACTCAGGTATTGTACACATTACTGGTCTGGTTCTTTTCAATTTGATATGATCATTTCCAGTTTCTATCAATTAGCGAGCAAATTTTTCCTTCTTTTCTTTGCAATTTACGTTGCAATTTTCTTTTTCTATAGATATTGGAAGAACTTGAAAGCTTAGAAGAGACTCTGAATGATAGCATACGAGAGAGTTTAGGCGCTCGTACAGGAAAGTTATCTCTCGGCAGAAACAAACGAACAACTGAAGATGAGGAGGAATATTTGAGGTACCTCATAGTTAGCTTCTCTTTCTGGATTGAAGATTTGCCATTTAGATGGTAAAGAGGGAATTAAAACCAGATCAAGTGATTCCTGGGGATATAATTAGCTTTCACAGGAATAAAAACTGGGGCTACACTATTGAATTCAATGCATTATTTTTTGTTCTTTTTCAGTGATGACGATGAATTCTATGACCGATCAAAGAAAAAAGGAAGTGTCCCTAAGACTGGCCAAAGCCCAGCAGTAGAAACTGCAGATAGTCTTCTTGACAAGCGGGATGCAATCAGGAAACAAATAGAAGAGAAGAAAGAGCTGCTTCTGAATGAGAAGAAGGAAATAGAATCAGATAGTGCAGCAGAAACTGATGCTGGAGATGCACTTGATGCTTACATGTCTGGGCTTTCATCTCAGCTGAGTAAGTAATTTTCACTAAAGGAAGTTTCTTAGTGCACTGTAGTTTGATCAACTTGATTAAGACCATCGTGCTTATTTCCTTGTTGCTGATTCTCTGTTTCTATTTCAGTCCTTGACAAAACTACACATCTCGAAAAGGAAATATCCTCACTTCAGTCGGAGTTGGATCGGATAGTCTATCTCTTGAAGTTTGCTGACCCATCAGGAGAAGCTAGTAAAAGAAGAGATTTGAAAGTGGAAGAACCAAAATCTATTGCATCTGATAATCTATTTGCCCCTATTGAGAAGCATATTTCCTCAGAAACAAAAGAAAGAAATAAGCTGGGGAAGTCAGCTAATGGCTCCAGGTCTGAAGTAACTATTCAAAATACCAGATCAAGCAAAAAGCCAGATGATGTCAAGACCCTCGAGGAGAAGGCGGAGGAAAAAGCTGTTCCATATACTGTTGTAAAGCCTCAGTGGCTTGGTGCCATAGATGATATGCAAGAAAGAGAAACACACAAGGAACCAGAAATTTCTGATGTCCCTGATTCTGATCAATTTGTTGGTTACAAAGACAGGAGCAACATTTTGGCTGGCGTTGATTCACACGCAAGGTCCACTTCAGGGATTGAAGGTGCATGCGGTCTTATTATTAGGAAGCGGAAACCTGAAGGCAGTGAAGAAAAACCCAATGATCATTCTAGCTCTTCAGCTAGAGGATCCGAACTTGCTGCAGAGGATGCTGTGGCATTGTTACTGAAACATCAAAAAGGGCATTATTCATTGGACGGTGAAGGAAATGAAGATATGTCTTGCAGGCAACCATCCAGCAATGATGTGAAAAAGCCTAAGCGAGTTCTTGGCCCCGAGAAGCCGTCTTTTCTCAATGCTAGCTCGGATTATGAATCATGGGTGCCTCCTGAAGGTACACACTTTTACTTACCAGTTCATTATATCAACTCTGTAAAAACCTGAATTTCCGGTCATTTGCCCATGCAGGACAATCTGGTGATGGACGGACCACATTGAATGATCGTTATGGTTACTAAGATATACAGCTTTTGGTTGCCTGTCTGGAGCTTATTTTGGAACCACAGATTACCTATATATGCTTGGAGACACATTTAGGATTCATAAGGATCTCGCGATAGCATTGGAGGTTGCAGAGCCTAAATTTTGGCTCTGCGGTTATTAACTGTAAGGGGTCATAAAGGTGCGGAGGACCACTATTCTCAACATGCCAATGGAAAGTGAGAATTGTGGTGCTCATTCATGGTTGTAAAATGGATGAAGATTTGCCCCTAGCTTTGCATGACGCTTTCTACACCAAGGAATAGCAACGTGTACTGGTGCAAGCAGGTGGGTGGTACAAAGACATGACAGCTGATAGTAGACATGTAATTTGGCAAGAATTACTGAGTGCGGGTTGAGTTCACTGGAACGAGGAATTTGAATACATATGCAACTTGAGATGCCTAAAGCTAACCAGATTGTTCGTTGTAATCAGGATGAGCTCAAGACATACCAAGATGACTTTTGACAGTCCTGTTGCTAGACCTTCTATATACTCTAAACTGCAGTGTATTCTGGAACAGGTCATAGTGGTAAAAAACTCAAAGCTGTGTTCTGAAGGATTGGAAGTTTGCAGTGGCTGGTCAGTACGAACTCGTCAACCCAGTGAGAAAACACAAGGCGCCTTTAATTATCATGAGGGACCGCTGCATGTATCATGCGTGCATTTAAGAAGTGCCACATGCTTGCAAGAGCCGCGGGTGGAAAATGTTTCCAAGTACTTCCCCTATTTGTTTCAGCATTTGAATGCTCGACGCATCTCGAACAATGCTCCAGTGAGCTCATCGGTGTGAGCAACCGCATTGAAAGTCAAATGTGACACAACAGGTTATTTCTGGGCATTAGGAAATAAATATCAATTATGTATGTCATTCAGTTGATCTTAAACTAATCAGATATGCGACTGCAACAGAAAGTGCAGTTAATGTGAATACTTATAGTATGACTGAAACCATAAAGCGAATGAGAGTTGGGCACAGGGATTGAAAATTGCCCTTTAAAATATATGCTTCTCTTCTAGGTGCATGTGCGAGAGCATCCCGCACTATCCAAAAATTGGTGAATTTGGATTGAAGCTTGCAAGTGGCTCATGAGACATTGACAATTTCTGAGCAGCCAAAGATTTTATTCTCCTTTAACATGGTCATGCTGAATTTTAACGGCACGGCTGACTACTTGCTAAACTTTTTTTTATTCGCATTGTCCCTATCTTCGTTCTCGCAATAAATGCCGGCAATCAAAGCCACGGTCGCATCCCACTGCACTGGGTTACGGGCTGGAAATATATTATAATAAAGGCCAGAAAAGA
This sequence comes from Rhodamnia rubescens, assembly GCA_021437795.1. Taxonomy (NCBI): domain Eukaryota; kingdom Viridiplantae; phylum Streptophyta; class Magnoliopsida; order Myrtales; family Myrtaceae; genus Rhodamnia; species Rhodamnia rubescens. Next base: position 1,481,250 of record JAILYA010000046.1, read on the forward strand.
GAGATACAAAAAATGTTCCCCCAGCGGTTCCGCTGAAAGCTGTAGCAAACTACAGCTGATACTTCCGTCAAATAAAATAAGCAAGGGAAAAGGGAAGGGCCTCTGCAACTCAAATTCGTATTGTCACTTGTGCCGAAAAATTTGTAAACCTATTTACATAAGCACAAAACAATGAGTTTCGTGATACAACAAATCTTGTTCGTCATTTTTCTACACTTTACATTGAGAGAGAGAGAGAGAAGAGAGAGAGAGAGAGAGAGACTATGATTGGTGGCATGTGTCCGGGGCACCCTAAGAAGTCGTAAAACATATGTACTTGACAATTACAGATGGTCGCACGACGGGTCTCAAAGCACAGGAAAGCAGGCCGAGTTCTCTTATCCTTGGGGATCGCCAGGCTTCTCCAGTAAAGTACCTGGATTTCATCCAATGTGCTAAGCGAAGAGAATTCCCCACAAGACACAAATTCCCGGGTCCTCGAGTCCGACGTCACATGATCTCTATTCTCATCACTCTGGAAGTTTTGTATGTGGTCATGCTTTCAATTATCTCCATGCATACAAGGCAGCTGAACTTTCAAGTTTTTGAGATCCAACTCACGCTATCTAGATGAGGGCAGCTGACATCTGGTGAAGTCTGATGTGATTCGATACCAAGGCCCAACATATCATAATAACTGGATAGAAATCTGATAGCTCCGGGCATGTACATGATGTATGCGTAGCATGATGCAAGAACTCCTACTGGGGACCTTTTGACAACCCTTAAGTCAAACTAACAGGGATATGCATCACGGAACATGGCTGCTACCCTGGAGGCACAGGGCTATGCCAACCGAGGACAAATTGAAGTCCTCATACTGGATTAGTTGAAGAAATAAGGCGAGTCGAGAACATCTTTGAGATTGAAGTCTCCTCGTTCAGGCAAAGGAGGAAAAGATAATTCCGGGAAAGACTTCTTAAAGCTCTCCAGCAACTGCACCCAAATGAAGAAGGATCAGATGATTGAGGTTCCACTCGATCAATGTACAAAGAAAGAGTATTTATTTGGAAATCAATGTTTGCAACGACTTCCAATTCAAAAATATGCAGAGGGAGTCAGGGACAACTTCTGACTAGTAAAAGGACTCAGCTTTTGCAGGTCCCAAACCAACAAACAACTATCCTTACTGTTTCTCCTCTAGGAGTTGGAAAACATGTGGATTTAGCTTTTACCAGATGTGCAGACGCAAGTGTCCACTATTGATGCATGCATGCACAACCGGGAGAATGTACACAGTTGAAGAAGCAGCAAAGCAAATAGCGGATAATTAAACTTGTTTAGCTCAAAATTCTACTCTGGATTCCAGTAATAAATTTTACCGGGTATGACGTTAAAAAATAAGACCAGATCACCCGGGTCAGTTCAGGCTTTCAACATGCCGTGCTACCTATATCTGAGACAATAATATTGCAACGCTTTTAATGTTAACTTAAAAAGGTCAACTTCATCTGATAAAAACTCTTCAGGAAAGATTTTTTCAACAAATAAAGTAAAGAATATCCGACAACAAAGATACTGTACATTTTCCAAGATCGGGATCTCGTAAAGTTCAACAAATTTCTCCCTCAATATCCCATTCATTTCATCCACGTCACATGCATGTGTCCAGTAGGAATCGTGAACCCCTGCAATCATATGAATTGATAGCCGAAACCACATTAGTAGCAAATATGCAACGAGCAAGTCACATATAAGGAAGACTCGAGGAAAACCTGCAAAGTTCAACCCTGCCTTTTTGCAAGCAACTGCTGTCATCATCATATGAGAACCATCAAGAGAGTGCACAAAATTTGGGGGAAAAGCTGTTCTCTGACGCTTGGTCAGAACCTACAGATCATCACCAGCAGCCAGAAACTATGAAGGTAGGATCCACATAATAAGATCTCAATTTTAATCTCAACATTTTACAGAGGGAAAAGTGAAAGCTATGAAAACCCTGGCTGTAATCAAGAACCAGAAACTCTAACATGATTCTGAAATAAGGAGGAAGGAAAAGACAGGGTAAAACCCAGTGCGACAAATAAGATTCAAGTTGAGATCCTGAAACTTGATCATTCGGAATTTTGCGAAAATATCCAAAAGTCCTCTTCAAGGCCTAAAAGCTCTATTCGAAATATCAAGAATCCACCAACAACTAACCACCAAAACCCAAAAATGATGCCAAGAGTAGTCACTTTCAGTCTCTGAACAACTTACAACTATTTTAAGAAAAAACGGAGATCCTGAAATGATCATCCTTCGTACGTAGAGTAGGCATGACTCATGGGACAGTGGATCTATATCCTTCTCCAATCCAAAACCTCTTCACTCACTTCATCATATATCGATCAAATTTGACTAGCTGGATAATGATGCCTCACTTTAGCACAATCCTAGATCATAAGGTACTTCAGAAAGTTCCTTTTAGGCTCGTCCTCTACACTATTCAAAATATTAGCTAAACAATAGCGCGACATTACGATATGGAAGGGGACTAGCTGGATATTGAGGACCTAGAGTAGCACAGGTACTTAACGAAAAGCAAAAACAAACAATCTGAACTTCCTACTATGGCTAGAAGTTGACAGTGTGCCTGCATTATGCTCCTAAAACACACTGGAAAGCATGTATGGCCAGGACCGTTACTTGCGCAGCAATTCCGCACGAGAGACACTGACACATCAACGGTTGCTTTCTAAAATGATTATGACAGCATTGAAAGGCAAGCAGGGGCTGGAATAGGGCGTGGGACTTCACCTAACACCGGAGAGAGAGAGAGAGAGAGAGCTTAGCTCATCATATTCTTCACACTATATGCGCTGTTCATGAAAGTAAAATGGAACTTCAGCTAACGTGCTGTTCAAGATAACAGTCCAGAGAAAAGCACAGCCAAAACTGCTATACGGTGCACAATTTCCTGACTTAGCAATTAAACCCACAATTGTCGAATGACCTGCAGGCTAGCAACCCTTTCCAGAAAAATGTAAGAAGGTAAGATCATTAGATCTTATGAGTTCGATTATTTTGCTCACACTAATTGAACTACACATCCTGCAGAATCTCCGAGATAATTTCTTCAATTGGGCTTGTAGATATAGAAAATAAAAACCATGTCTTTCTCTAACAGCTTAAGATTTGGAAAGGCCGTTCAATAGCAAGATTGGTTGTTCTTCCAAATGTCAAATATACCTGAACTTTTAGTCAATGACTTAATGCCCCATCAATTCCCTTTCACCTCATCAAGATGGTCATGCTAGGACTGCTAAACTCCAGTGGGGTATTCTTATTGCTGAAAATTTACTTTATGCACGTGACAAGTTTCCCATTGTGAATATATAGGGTCACTATCCACTAAAAAGATCCTCCAGCCAACAAGATCAAGGTGAAAATTCTTGTTTAGATGAGTACAAGATGGCAGGTAAATGAATGATGCATAGATACTTACAACAAAGAATATCTACATTAATTATAGCAGGAAAGGATGGAAGATCGAAAAACAATGACCTTTTCAGTTTCACGTTGCAATGTCAAAATCTGAAGCGAAGTCCTAACCTGCAAACAATCAAAAATCACACTTCGTATCAAGATTTGAATATTTCGAGTTTATGAAGAAATAAAGACAGAGACACTCACAAGATGTCTTCCTACTCTACGATAAGGTTGCACCACAGGAAGTCCAAGGGGAGTTGTCCACCGAACTGGCTGATTCTCAGATGCAATAATCTGTTTCAGGAAAAAAAAAAATTTGAAGTCAGTGACAAACAAAGACTAGTATAAATTGAAAAGGGACAAACAGAACATGGTCACCTTAGCACAGTCACCAAGCCAGCTCATGATACTTCTTGCTGCTTCAAACATCTCCCCTAGAGCAGTTAAGGTGGTCTGCACAAACAAAAATGTCGCAGCATTGTCATTCCAACAGCATTATTTTCTCCAATCCACATCAATGTTAAGCCACCAATCAATTCATATTAGTATCAGATGGCTTTGCAACCACTACAAATAGCCAACAAGTGTCACTCCACAATCAATCACAGCAACAGAACTGAACAAAAATGAACAGTACAATCACCCCTACCTTTGCAGCATAACAAGAAGCATGGAAAAGTTTTGTATCATCCATAATCGCACCACGTTCCTTCAACCTCCTCTTTATCTGATCCCGGGCACCAATATAAGTGACACCATATACAGACGTCATAACTGTCTGCTTCACCAACTTTCTATCAACCTGGCATGCCCACTTATGAGTGTCAGCTGGCAACTACTAGAGATTGTCAAGGTTACATAGAAAATTGGGAAAAAATACTTGAATAGCACTCTTATCGTCTTCCATCTAACTGATAAATGTATTAGAATAATAGAATTCCGATCATCTTTTATCTGAATGATATATGTAACAGAACAATTAATTGTTAGTCAGTTAGACTGGCAAACCAAAAGTTGAGACTTGACCTGATGAATTAAGGTTCTTGCATTCAATGCATCTCGAAACACAGCCGGATCTTTCTTTGCATCCGTTTGCATTATTTCAAGTACTCTGCACAGGGGAACATCCCATCATCCAATTTGCAAGCGTAGTTATCTATAGAGCACATGGACGACAAGAACAGAACAAATGACAATACTGAAGCAGACCATGTACCTTCAACAAGTAACTACAACTATTATTCGCATCATAATTTTAACAACTTGACATGCATGCGTCAAGGGAAATGAAAGTTTAGCTAACCATAACTAAGTAATTAACTACAGATTGACCTAGAAACCTTTAGATTCAAATACAATAGGGTAAAATGTATCACACCAATATGATCTGTATGTCCGTCTTCTCAGTGAACCAATTCTGAATTGATTTTATAGGCAGAATTACCTTTTTTACGTTTCAGTAACACAAGCAGCATGGCTTCTGATGAATGTAATTAGCTCATAAAATGATATTCATTCTGAGAGTTTATCAAGGGACTGATATGCACCTTTTACAGGGTTTAAACAGAGTTATATTCCACTGTAGTCAAATCACAGATGAGACAGTTCAACTCATTCTATGAAATTCATCCAAAACCGTCACATCAGTGCAACTTGTTAAGGAAGATGGATACAGAGTAATTTCTAGCATGCAAGCTAGAAAATGATAATCCTAGCATAATCTCTAGCATAGAAGCTGGGAGGTGTGTAAGTATGATAAGCTACTTCTTCAATCCTTTCTAAGAGACAATAATTACAATGCAATTAACCAAAACCATTAAATTACAGTTTTAGTGGAAGTGGCCGATACTGTCCATGAACAGGTCAGAATGTGTAGTTAACAGAGAAAGTGCAGCTCCCTTAAATACAACTCCAGAGTAGAAAGAGCTGGTTGCATGAATATGAAAATGGCTTACCGAGCTGCTATTCCCGAGTAAACATCAGCAGGCTTCTCTCCTGCAACCAAATTGACGGCAGCTGCACCCAACTGAATGCAGGATTTTCCTTGATCAATCTCAAAGAGGTTTAGGATTTATAAAAGCCAGATCACATAATCAAATACAAGCAACGGAGATGTGATAGTCGTTTATGATTATTGAGCATAAACAAACACAACCAAAAGGAACTATCCTTATTATCTGATGTCTCAGTTGTCTTCGCCATCAAGTATATATACACTTCTCACCAGCCAGGTGATGCGATAAAATGTGCTAAAAAATATTAGGTGCTAATAGAAAACCCAAACTGAGAGGTACAAGGTGCAACATGAACACCTGACATCATGGCATATTCTGCTTTAGTAGGAAGTGAACCCACTCTTGCATGATTAACAGAAGAACAAAAATATTATATCCATCACAAGAGCAGAAAGGTTTTACAGATTCTTCCATAACAAAGTCTTTACTTTCCCAAAACTAATTAAGGTTCTGACTATTGATAATCAAAGTGGAAAAAAGAGAGTACGAAAGCATATATAAATACTGATACAGACTTATCTAGAGTTATCTTCTATTCGCAGAGATATGCAAGCAGACACCCGAACTTGATCCCTAACTGTGAGAAAAAGGAAAGAGCTATTACCTTGTCTCTTCCGAGGGCAGCATAGTGTTGCAAACCGTTGCAGGAACCATCCTAGAGAAACAAGAAAATTACAATTAGACAAGTATAACCATTGCTCAAAGAGAAGGGAAGAGGGCTTTTTTGTTTTGTGGGGGTGGGGGGGGAGGAGAATGTATTTTTGCACTGAGAAAAACAAGTGTCAGTTTCTAAATCATTCAAAAGAAATGACTAAATTTGGTTCAAGGTATTCACATTTCACAAAACCAAGCAACAAGAACATTATGACAATAATTTCACCCTAAAAAAGTCAATGAATTTTCTTATACGCGGCACAGCAATCTGGCATCCCCCTTCCCACACACTTCCAGTTACTGCAATATCCCTTTTTCGTTTTTATATTAACCACCATGCTTTCCTAAATTCCTCTTAATATTTTGGACAAATTAATTAAAACTTGCATTCAACAAACAGGTGCTTCTTTGTCCCTCATAAAATATGCACAAAATTATGAAGTATCACATCTCTTCTGCTTGTGTTCCCATTGCGTTGCAAGGGCCAAGCAAAATTTCTAAAAGCAGCAGATAAATGGAATTGCTCACACACCTGGTGGACAGGTATATTTGATCTAAAGGTTTCCGGAGAAGAGCTTCTTAAAGTTTCAGTAAGATTAATGCACACGGCCAAGCACTGGAACGGGTCTTCAGCATTCAACCACCATCGCTTTCCTTCAAGAGGCCGATCAGCAGAATCAAATATATCATCCAAGTTATTTTCTATAAATGCTAATCTTCCCTCATGAGACAATTTGTCCACTCCACCAGCATATAAATTGGCTAAATGTATTTTCAGCCAGCGTAAGCCCGACTTCCCAAGGGGGCGACTCTCAGCAAACTCCAAAATGCCACGACATAAATCTGAACCAAGATGATTTAAGTAGGGGTGCATTGGGTAGGCACGGCCTCGGAAATCGAGGTTATGTGGATAATAAAAACCCTCTTCATCCTTCATTTTTCTTGCAACCTGTAAGGCAAAAGTAACTGCTGGCATCAATTGCAAAAGCCGTGTTTTTTTTTTCCTTTATTCTTTCAATGAGACTGCAAAGTGCGTTCTTACTGCAAGTTTAAGTTCTATGTCACAACGCTGTGAATGTCTCTCCCTGTTTTCTTTTCTGGTGGACTTCAATTTCCACTTCCATTTTCTTATCTGTGATTCATCTTCTGTATCTGGCTTGTCTGGCAGAGCTATCTGACATGACAAAGTTCACAAAGAATGGGGACTTATTATAAACTGACAATTTATTACGGAAATAGTCTGGTAAGAAAGAAGTTGCATGCAGAATAAATGTTCTAGCAATAAGTTCCATATGACTTACGTCATTGCGGTCCACAAGATCTGCAAGGCAGCCTCCACTATTCCATATCCTATCCACAACAGAAAGCACCCTTCTGTTGACCCGCCATTTAGTAGCCCCTAATATATCTAAAGCCTGTAAAATTTGTTATAACAACTGATCAACAAAATAGTCATCAAAGGAGCTGTGAAGTGAGAGACATTTCTTCATACGTTTAGAAATGTGCAACGGAGAAGATGAAACTTAGATGTTAATAATAACTGGATCATTCTTCCATATAAGTATCTTCCTGAATCAAATAATCGCGAACCTCAAATACTGGTTGAAGTTGCTGCAGAGGAGCCCTCTTAAATGCTTCACGTTGTTGTCTAACTCCATGCGTGCGCATGGCAGAAGAAGGTAGGAACAAGTATGCCCCTTTATCGTAACTGCAAGGAAAGAGGAAGAAAGAGGGGGGGGGATTAGAGAGAGAGAGGAGGAGGGGGAGGAAAGGATGAATGCCATTGTCGATAAACCTTCACCTAAAGAAGAGTTATTTTCCACTATGAATTGCGATTGATAAGAAGAATGAAACATGCAATAGAGGAACTCAACTTTGCTCTGCTTGGACACAGTGAAAAAACTTGACCTATGCTTTGCAAAGATATAAAGTAGACAGCATCACTGTCATAAATTAAAAACATACCCTGTCCACTTGACAGGTGGTATCAACATCGGCATATATGGAATCACCATATGTCTTGCCTGTTCAAATAGCAAAAATATTATTAATGGAAAATGAAGAAACCTACCTTATTTTACATCCTAAAAAGAAGAAGATTGGCCTGAAAAGCAACTCACGAGTAAAAATCTACTACTCCTTTTCCCCAAGGAAAAATCTAAGAGTAGCATGGAAACATCATCCTATGGGAAATGAGAAGTGCATTTACTTACTGTTCGTTCCAGGCCTTTGAGAACTAATGGGTCGCACTGGATAACACCATATCTTCTGCTGGAACTCCTGGGATTAAAAGACAACTGCCTATTTAAGATTGGATTACATTGACAATCATTGAAAAGGAAAGGAAAACGAACCCTCACTTTGTATCTCTTCTAACAGTCCTGAATGTATGCAAAAATGCAGGTCGTATATCAGGTGGATCTTCGGCCAGTTGATTAGCAGGAGGTTGTACGTATGCAGTTTGTATCAGCAAATCAATCAGACGGCTTCCCACCTGAGAAACAAAGGGATGTAATATTTCATTACTACAAAGTTCATGAAAAAGAAATAGATAACCACTTTCTTGTCCTCAAGCAACAAATTTTTTCACGAGTAAATAAACATACAGCAGTAACGGTAAAAATCTTAGAAAACCTTAGCTTTTGCCTCCTGGCCCCAGGGTTTCAAATCATCCTGTCCCTTCACTAGCCTCTGCACTGCCGGTAATTTACGTTGTTTCAACAGATTAGTGACTTTGTGCCTTAACTTCTCTTGTTCCTGGGAAGCAGCATTTGTTCCATCTCCTCTGTCCTCATCAACTGCTTTTACATTCTTCTTTTTGTTTTTTCCAAGAAACGTTGTATTCTAACCTGAAAAATTGCAAAAGCTGTTATGATAAGCAATCAGTCCGGAGGAAAAATTATTCCTAAGTCATACCAAAGGAACCATATGTTTATGGTTTGGCTGGCATGGGGTAAATCAAAACACAGACACATGGGATTGCATCCTGTCAGTACTCCCATGAGTACAGATGACACAATGTGTATGTCAGCAACCCAATCATGCACACTTCTCTCATTTCCACCATGATGACTACAAAGAAAGATAATCAGAACAAACTCTCCTAAAAAAACACCCCAATTATCGTGGGTGGGTGTAGATTGGGGGGGGGGAGGAGGGGAGTGGGAGAGAGAAGAATCCACCTATCACACCAACATCCCGTGAGTCGCTTACACCAGATGACAATCATTTTACCCAGAAAACCTCACACTTGTCAGTTCTTCTAAAGTTCTAACATGGACTTTCCATTTCATCGCACAACAACAAATTGATGACAGAAACTTCCATTACTCTTGATGCCAACATAACGAAAAATGAGTAAGCAACGACAGCCACGAGAAGATGGTTGGCTCAGATAGTAAAAACAAAAGGGCATCTATACTAGCATAACTTCATGAAGGAGAGTCGCCACAATTTTTTAGAGTAAATTATGGGAAAAGCAACCAACAAGTTATTAGATTCTGCAATCCCATGGACTATACAGCCTAGATATGAACGAGAGTCTTGAAGTTGGTCCAAGTAGTTCACAGTTATTACATATCAGCTCAGTACGGCTAGAGGGAAAAAGTATGTCTTACCATACAAATGCAAACATCACTTCACAAGAATCACTAAGAACAGTTCTTTATTTGAAAAGGAAAAAGAAATTCAGGAGTACCAAATTGATGAGAAAATCAAAACAACTTGCACCATAAGAGTATAGATTAAACAGGGTTACCTCCTGCTCAACAGCGTCGCCTATCATGCAAGCTGCCTGTATAACTCGGGCATGGCCATGACCATGTTCTCCTCCCGTCATCATCAGTGCCATCAGTTTATGCATCGTGATCACTGCCATCATATCCGCTGGCAACTGATCGAAGAAATGCGCATAAGCCGTCTTCCTCTTGCCCGACCTGTACGACTCTTGCTCCTCGGCAATGGCATTTCGCAGAGGCTCAAACCAGCCTAAGAACAGAGACTTAATATACGGCAGATTCGGAGCCAGCCTGTGCTCGCACATATCATTCAACAGCTCCTTATACTCCTTGGCCGCCCGCTGCCACGCCTCGCACTCGGCCTTCACTTGCCTCCTCCTCAGCCTCTGATACTTGGTGGTCCCCATTCCTCTGGCGGCAAAATTCTGCTGCCTATTCCAAAACACCTTCTCTTTCCTCTCCACCTTGGTCATCTCCGCCAACAGCTCCTTCACCTCCTCCTCGGCAACCGAGACGTCCTCCTCGACGTCCGTCGAAGAGACTACCTCTGCCTCGGCCACGCTCGCATACCCCTTGGGGCAAAACCCATTCAGCCCCAGCCCGAAGCTGGGCCGCCCCACGAAATCCTCATTCGACCAGACCTCCCCGCTCCGACGCGGAAGGACATCCGGAAAACCCAAACCCACAGACCGCCCGACCTCAAATTGCTTGAATCTAAGCTTACCGGAATCAGCAGCCGGCTCCTGAGGGGGGCCGAGGAAGCTGTAGGCCCGAGAGCAATGGCGGGCACCCACGGAAACCCGCCTCGGCGACCTCGAAACTGTAAGCTTGGCGACGGTTCTCCACATAACCGGGGGCGAAGGGACACGGGGTCGGCGACCGGCGATCGGGAGGAAGGGGTCGAAACCTGAGGAGGCAAGGGTGGAGGAGGGAATGGGGGGTTTAGGGATGGACATGAAAGTGGAGGAGAAACGGAGGAGAGAGCGAGGGTGAAGTGGGCGGAATCGCAGGGGACTTCATAGAGTTGAAGACGAAGAAGGCGTAGGAGTAGGAGGCGGAGGAGCCGCCGACCTTAAAACCCTGCTTGAACCTTTCGCCCTGTCGCAACACATGCGTCGGTTTCTACTCCTTTGCTGTTTTTTTTCCCCATAAAACTTCCTCCTCTCGCGTATACCTACGGAAAAAAAAAAAAAAAAGCTCAATTCTTCTCTCAAAATAACACAATCAGCAATGAATGAATGATCATTTCAAAGAATGCATATGTGCATCCATGTGTATTTCACTCACTGTGTCGCGATATTCGCCTGTATGCAATTCATCTTTTTATCTAATTCCATACAAACCTCACTCACTCATCCTCACCCCTAAACCCCGACATACGAATCTATTGGTTAATGAAAAATACTGATTATGCACGTTGTTTATTTGGTATCGTGTCGTGCCGCATGCTAATATATCTATTGTGTTAATAACTGTCGCCCTTGAACGCGGCTAATTATATTTTTTTACCTCATGTCTAAGCTGATCCAAAAAAAAGAAAAGCGCTGATCGGGCCAATTACGACCTTTTCCCAGTAATTTTGGGTGGTTAAAGAGGTGAATAAGAAGATACATTCATCCTTCCGTCCTCAAACAATAGGTGAGTCATGTCACATTATACCACAAATATAACTAACTAAACCAAAAACACTTCAGAAACATGCAAATCCTAGCAGCACATAAACTAGATTCAAAGAACTTTAAAAGTCGAAGATTGGCCCCTGGTCTACATAAGTTACAACCTCAACTCAACTACAGAAACTTCATCAATCTGAAGAACTGCCCGGCTCGGCCACGCAAGAGGAGTCTTGATCCATGTACATCGGTCCTCCTTTGCGAATAAGCTGTGGGGTCAGAGAAATATCGGCCTGTAAGGAGAACGGAAGGGCTTCAAACCTCGGGCCGGACGTACAGAAAGCAAGAAGAAACAGAACATGAACGAAGCCCTCAAAACTTGATTTCTGCAGAAAAAGTATCCGCAGCTGGGCTTCAGGTCATAGTCATTTAGAGAGAAGCCATTAAAGGGCGCAAAAGAATAGAGGCAAAAGTATACTAAGCACCTAACCAAACACTCACTAAGCTCAGGGACGGGAAGCGCTCGAGGCAAAGTCAGATCGGCTTGAAAATGTACACGAGCTGAACTCAAACTTGAACAAGTACATTACAAAGAGCTTGGCTCACCTGCATCCTAAGATTAAATGGTAAAATCCGTCTGTACATTGCTCGGAGTATTTTCCAAGATTGACAGCCCCCCAATGCCGAAAAAGGAAAATACACACCCATGCTCGAGAGAGAGAGAGAGAGAGATCAAATTTTATTCATCTGAGTAAGACAATATTTCTTTTCCTATTACTGCAATACAGACCATCATTTGAAATAAATAACTTGCCTGTTGAGTTCATTTCATATATCACCCTAATTAATTTTCCTATTCAAGATTACCCAACAACAAATAAATTCAATCGAGGAAATGCATAAATACATCCCATATATCTTGAAATTAAACATTCCTTCATCATACACCTGTTGCTGGGGGCTTGAAGCAATCTATGTTGCACAACCTTGATCTCATAATGTCTCCAAAGCTGCAAAAAAACAGTAGCATCACCGAAGTCAAGATGACATGCTCCTGTTCAGGTGGCCACTTGCAGAAGCAGAATAGTTTTCCACGGAATCATAAACAACTCTGAGCATGTACTTATATAGCTAAAGCTTACCGGTCAATGCTGTTCCTCGCCTTTTCTGGCTGATCGGTGCCATTACTTACTTTCTCAGGAAAATCTACACTCCTTTGTGACTTTTCTCTTCTTTCAATGCTGGCTCTTGATTTTTCTCTTCGATCTGTGCTTATCCTCGGCCTCTCTCTCTGATCGGTGCTAGGCCTCGATTTCTCTCGTTGATCCATGCTTGATCTGGATTTCTCTCTGAAGTCTGTGCTAGTCCGAGGGTTCTCGGGCTGATGTCCAATTAGAGCAGGTTTATTCCTCAAATGAGGCGCTTTCTCGATGGCTGATATGAACTTCTTAAGATGCTTTATGTATTGCGGGTAAAGTTCCAGGTCACAATGATTCCCCCCTTTGATCCATAGCGGTTCATACTTCTCTTTACAAAGCTCCCATAACTTCTTTCCGTGGGACCAGTCCACCACGTCATCCGCCGTTCCCTACATCCGAAATTCCGAGACTGGATTAGCAAGTTTGCATTATATTTCTTTTAATGTCTAAATTGTTTTCTCAAAAGAAGTTCAGGGTCCATCCTTCACCAAGCAAAAATTGGTCACGGGGCTATGTTCAACATTCACAACTATTCCATAATAGGAAATGAGTACTTGAAGAGCAATATCTATAGGCATTGTACATCCTCATAGAAAGGCAAATCCATATGTATTGAGTATGTGCAAAGATAATATGCACATAGAAGACTCGACAGTCACTCAGAAACTGAGAGTTTTCCATTCTAACAAAAGAAACAAGGTTCAAAATTTCAGCAGCCATATTAAATATGTGGGATTAGTCTGGCCTTGATAAGTCTCTTAACTAAAGAAAGTGGAAAATACACATTTATTATGACTCATTCCGAAGTCCATTGTATAATGTTCTATTCCATTTCCTCTCAACAGGACTAATGTTCCAATGAAATAGACAACATAAAGATATTATAAAACTGTGATATGCCATTAATGACAGCATTAAAAACTGCCCACTGGAGATAACATTTGTCTCCAAGCAATTTACAGCAGCCCTCAAACACAAAGTAGCTATTTATACCAGGGGCTTTTTTTTTTTTTTTTTTGGGGGTCAAAATACTAGGGTTCAATAGAAGGAGAAAACAAGCACACAAAATTCAACTAAAAGGAGGCTCTCATAAAAAATGCGGCATGTCAAAATTGCGAAATTGCAAGCTGTAATGCTAATCTCTGCCAAAAATATGTGCATCATGATCTACGAGCTTTACTAGAACATTAATTAAAGCTTATAGGCTATAGCTAGCTGCTTTGAAGATTATAATGCCCTTCCTGACTACTCCTACAAACAGTAAGCTATTCTTTTTGCCCCAAAAAAATGTAAGGTCAGTCCAATAAAGATACAAAATGGCGTAGACTATTCTACACCACGACATCCCCATGCTTTACGTGATCATAGAAGTCGCAGAACTTCATGATTTACAGTACAAATTCCCATGTGTTACTGGAAAGGAGTTCTTAATCCACTACTATTTAATTCTTTCAAACATTCAAGCTCAACAATCTTGCTGTAGAGAAGATACAGGAAAATGAAAAAATCATAAAAAGCATAACCTATTGGCAATCACATGCACAAGGCAAAATAGTGAAACTCAACCACATGCAAGAAGTAGTTGTCCAGTAACATAACTATCAATTTACAATAATGAATATTGGCTAGCTTAGTAAATCTAAGCAGGTAAAACGTAGGTAGTAGTTGTCATAATGCATAGTGACATATCTCGCAATATGAAGATCTTATTGCAGTAAGCTTACATCAAAAGCTATTTCACATAATGAAGCCTCACTTCTGAAATTCATAGAAAAACTTACATGTATCACCAGAACAGGACACGTGACATACGGTATTTTGTCGATATTCTGCACCATACATGGAGAAGGCAATCACTAAACCAAATTAAGACGGAGAAAAGAAAAATGACAAAGAATCAACTAGCAGAGATGATACGAAACCTTGAAAATGTCAAACCAATATGTTCTCTTCACTGGATACATGACTCTAAGCCCAGATAGAATGGGGCTGTGGAGGACCACAGCCCTCAGTCTTGGTAACCGGGTGGCCAAATCAAGAGTTGGTCCACTGCCGACTGATTGCCCATACAAGATAACATCTTCTTCCTTTACCCCATACTTCTCTATAAGGCATCTATAAGCTGCTTCGATGTCGTAATACGTGTTCTGCTCGCTTGGCTGTCCAGAGCAGAACTAATCAAAAAACTCCCTTCAAAAGAAACTCATCGTGAAACTTATCCCATACAAGACAGATTCCATATCTTTACAAGAATGCCCACTTCATTTGTCATTTTTCACTCGCAGCTCATTCAACTCAGCAAAATCTACTGTTTCATCAGGGCCCTGAATAGAACTCCATTGATGGCTCGTTAAGGAAGACAGGATCTAACATCCACACTTTCAAAGGGCTATAGGCTATTCTTTAAGCAGTGTTACAAAATAGGAAACAAATGGTTCCCATATGAGAGAAACAATAACAACCAGAATCCATTCGCCTCTCCACACAAAAACAGATAGAGAATGAAGAAACCAAATCACCTTACCTTTCCTGTGGACCGGCCATATCCAGAATAGTCATACCTTCACAAAAAAAAAAAAAAAACAACCAGCGCACCAAACTTATCCATCAAGTGAATACAAAATCACACAACAGAAAAAAATCCAAGAAACAAACTAACCCCATAAAGTTGACTCGCAAGTGCACGCTGAGCTCACTGAAGAGCTCGTACATCTGACCCAGATCGGCCGCATTACCGTGCGAATACAACACGGTCAACGCGGCCACCGGGTTCTTTATGTACAGAGCCACGATCTCGTTCCCTCTCTTCGTGGGCAAGCTCAAGACGTCGACGTTCTCCTTCACGCTCACTCCGGTCATCCCCAGCTTCCCGGTGACCTCGTCCCTTGCCACCTCGTACGACGGCGGCGTCGGCGGGAAGAACGCGAACTTCGCCGCCATCGCCGACGTCACCGCCCCCATCAGAAATCCCACAACTTCAGCGAAAATTAGTTGGCGGGTCCTCTCGCAAGTACAGTGCTGATGGGATATTCTTTCTAAAAACGGTTAAAAGGACAGATTTTGATTTGTACCCATGAGAGAGAGACAGAGAGATAGAGAGATTTTAATTCAGATGTGGATCATGAGGTCCACAAAAAGAGCAAGTTTTGAACAGTGACATCAGCCATGTGGAAGGAGGGGCTTCGAGGGCAGTGTTTGGGAAGCGAGAAAGCGAGCGAGACAAAACGGTGGGGATCTTTCTAGGGCTGTGGGGGAAGAGCGAGAAAGTGCAGGGCAGGTGCTTCGGAGGAGGAGGAAGAAGAAGAAGAGAAGGATAGATAGTGTCCTGAGGATTTCACGGCGTGGAAATGGAAGTGGCACGTGTCATGTGAATTTTCTTTTCCCCCTTTCTCTCGTTTCTTTTGTGTTTTCTGTAAGAAAGAAAGACTGTAATTTGATTTGTTAGTCATGGTCTTCGGGGGTTGGTTTTGGGATAACGAGTGATGATGCTGTCAAACAGAGGAAGCCGTTTTCTCTTGTTTCTTTCCGAGGTTGATCAATATCACAAGTTTTTCAGTCTTTTCTCCTCCGTACACAAAGAAAAATCTTAAAGAATGAATCTTTTGCCTAATCCTTCTTAAAAACGTGAGAATTTATCTCTCCTCCATTCGATATTTCGCTTAATTGGAGCTTCACTTTGTGGTGATCATGAATGAATGCCGAATCGAAGACGAGTTTGCCTATTTGGCAATGGAGATTCACTGAATGCTGCGGGTTTTTCCATTGAAAGCACCTCCATCTGTTTGTGATTGTTTTCAATGTGAAGAATTACTTTACAATGCTAATCACATTGCTTTCCTTTTCCCCATGTTTCTTTGCTTTGTTTTCGAACCTTGTTTGTTTGGATCCATGTCACGGCTGGAAGTGGAGTGACTGAAGACATTGGACAGCTCCCTTTCTTCGGTTCCCGACCAGAAAGATAAATTAGAAAAATGTGAAGACAGAAGGGTGGAAACGTCCTGCAACTGCCCAGGCTGTGATTCCATGGTTTAATGTCGATATATTTCGTTCTTTTTTTTTTTTTTTTCATTTTTGGTTCTACTCTCTCTCCCCTGCATTTCTCATTAGCCTAGATCTGCTTGTCTGGATCTTGCTTTGAATATAAAGAACGGAAAGGAGGAACCGGAAAAAGAAGAAAAGGAAAGAAAATGGTTCAACGATCTCAAAACACAGTACTTCGACGTCAGCACTGAAACCACAGATCAAATTACCTCGCCATTGATTCGCAAGGGATTGATTGGTCCAATGAATGACTTAAATGATAGTGATATTAATTTCATGTAGTGGATAGACATATAATGATTCCTATCAGGAACAGAGCTTGAAAGATACATGTCATCGTCCAAGGAAGAAGCCAAAACGAAGATGGATCCACATGCATTTACTCCAAGAGTCCCAAGTTTGGAGGATTGGTCGTAATGGGAAGAGGCCACTGAGTTGGGTCAAAGCAGGATTTAAAATTGAATACCCCGATCCATTATTGACGTTTATTGCTTCTGCTATTTTCTTGACATTCAGTCCCATCCTTGGAATTTTCACCCACGAAAATCTGCCCAAGGAGTAGTAGAAGCCAGAGTCGAAAGTTTTCTTTTACAGGCCCCTTTCCTGGGGTTCTTTGGAGCCTAAAGTGAGCCATTATGACTCACAGCTCAAGTCTGAAAAAGCATTATAGGTCATCGGTTCTCAATGCTCTCTGTGGAAGAGAGTTTGCTTATCCCTACAATGCCATCTTAATGGACCATAAAGGATTATCCCAGCTGCCGTTGGCATTCGCTGCTCACCGGCAGCCAAAAACCGGCAAGAAATGTCGATACAATCTTGTAGACTCAAATATGGAGAAGCTTCATTACTTCGCGTGACTGAATTACATAAGACGCAAATCTTTTTCAGGTCATTATCATTGCTTTCCAACCACTCTTTCACAGGAAGTCCAGCAACCGCTTGACAATTTTCATGTAACTAATTAGTCAAGCCACAGGATCGATTTAGCTAGGCATGCACAAGTCGCGGAACAGAAAAGAAATCCTATATCATGCATCTGATGTTTGATCGAGCCGATAATGTCAGCATGTGGCTCACCAAGATCATAACAAAGTGGCCCAAATTTAGTAATGTCAGTCAAAATCAAGGAAAAACACACATAATAGATACCATCCCAAAAAACGGGAGAAAATAAAGAGGGGCAAAAACAGATAAGACTCATATCTATTATTGCATGGAGAGAAACAGAAGTTCGAGACATCAAGTCCCAGCATTTCTTCGGCCAACGCGAGCGACAAAGCCAGCTTTAATTGGAGCAACAGACCGTCCAGAGCCACACTGTCCAAAAAAAGGGAGCTCAAGATATTAACCAATCCATTTGATTTACTATTTCATATTAGCGATACAAAGAGAGAGAGAGAGAGAGAGAGAGAGAGAGAGAGAGAGAGAGAGAGAGAGAGAGCCGAGACAATTTCTTGTTCTGCCATTCCAACTTAAAATTCAAACAATATAAGCCAAATTATATATACTGTGATTTTTTACTCATTCACGTTTATCCAGGGCGGTTAATTATGCTGAAGTACTTTTTTTTTCCTGTGTCTCAAATGATAATAATTGAAAAAGAAAGGCAGCAAAAAAAAAGGACCTAACATTTAAAAAACATGAAAAAGTCATTACTGCAATTATAGATAAACAGAATCCTCCTAAATGGATATTCCACTGAAATACTAAAACTGTATAACTGTAGTAATTTTTTACCTTCTCACATCTGAGAAAGAAAAGCCGATTCTCCTTTGAAAGTATTGTGTCTGGACTCTTGCATCCAAGGCAGATAACATACTCATCTAGTTGAAAGGGAAGGAATATTATTAGTGGCAACAATGTCTTAGAACGAGAATGACAAATACTATGATATCAAAGACTACTATGGAAGATGTGCTTTATAGGAGGAAAACAGAAAGGACCGTACAAAACTTATCAGGAACAGAAACTAGATAAAGGGTGAAAGAAGTGCCATACAAAACTTATCAAAAGATAATAACCAAATGAAGGGTTGTGAAATAAAGCTTGCTTCAGATATAGAATTGCTTTCGAAAGACTGATAAAAAGCGAAGCCCTTTACCCTGCTTTGCAACTGCACACCCGGCAAGCAAAAACTAGCCCCGACTAACCAAAAGTGCTAATTGGCATTTTGATTAGAAGAAAACATAAACAAATTCTCACATGGATAGCACTAATCTATCCTGCATCATCTCTAACGTGCATGCTAGTGACTCAGAAGTTCTTTAAATTTTCATAAAGGAGACCGAAAAGGGAATAAAAATATGTACGAACAAGTTTTGCCGGCCAGTTCATTTCAAAAAATTACTATCTCCCAGAAAGCCAGACTAATGAGGCAGCAACCACTAAACGTCATTCACATGAAAGCATGATATATTGCCTAAGTAAGTCACTTACTGATGTATCGCCGCAGTATTCCTTCAAAATTTTTTGGAGCAAATCGACCTTTAACAACTAATCTTTGTTGTCCATCGAGAGATCCACTTGTTCCCAGTTCTGCTAGTAAGAAAGCCATCACATGGTCGGGCTGTCGGTGCATCCTATGTAACAATTCTGATTAGCAACTGATATAGGAATCAGAGCAATGACTAGCTGCTAATGCTAATAAATTCCTCATGAATTTTGGCATGCAAATAATAGGAAAGAAGTATTAAAGGTAAACGTACGTCTTGCAAAGATCCATGAAATTCACGAAAACTGTTTTCTTTGTACCCTCACGTAGGACTTGTGGAGGCCTCATTACTGTCCTACGCCTATCTCCTGCAAGCTCCGGATTATTCTCACGAAGAATGTTGAACACCCTACTTAGAAGCTGGAAAATGAAGTTCGTCAGAAAAGAAAAGGCCATGTATCTCAGGTGCTACGGCCACATGAAATGCAAGTTTCGAGAAATGAGAAGGAAGCTCATGTGACACAGCATAAAAAACACAAACACAAACTAGGAGGAACCATAGTAAACACGTATATAACCAGCACGACAAACACATAAAAGGATATGCTGACAGTGCTAGGGGCACTGCTACAACAAAATATAAAAGAACACAAACATAAGTAGACTCGAAGAAGGAAATACAATCTAGACACTGTTGTCCATGGCAATAGTATACCTGGGAACTCAAAGGAAAGGAGAGGGAGGGGGATGAGGGTGTGGGGAGAACCCACATATGCACATACCCATAACAATCAGAATTAACATTATCATGGGAGACATACCTCCTCATATTCGTAATCCTTATCGCTGCCTTCCCAAGGGTACCTTTGCTGAAGGGGAGCTCCTTCTCCTTCATCATCCTCCCCGAGATGATCTAAAAGTGCCAAAAGGAAATCAGTTGCTGTACTTAGAGACACATATCCTGTATTAGACTTTATCGTGAAGCTTTCTTACCATCAAGATCTTCCCTTGGTTCCTCGTTTTCATCATTCATTGCGCTAGTCTCGACCTATAAGAGTCATAACAAGTGAATACCTCCTACTGCAGTACTGCCACTCACACTAAACTGAAAATTGAAATTGACATATTTAAAAGCCTCCAGACTTACTGGTTTCTTCTTCTTCTTCTTCAGACCAGCAAAACTATTATCAAGACCATCAGAAACTGCATAACGTGATTAAAGGGGGAGATTAGACTGAAAACCAAGGAGCATGCATGCATCTCATCATTTGTAAAAAGGTAATGCGCTTGCAATAAAATAATCAACTTTCACTCATCTTGCCTGAAAGATTCTCCGTTTTTTCAGCCAATTTATCCACCGAATCATCTGCAAGGTCCTGAATCACATTCTTCTTCTTCTTTTTCTTCTTAGAGGGATCGAATGGGGCAAGCTACAATGCAGGGAAAAATCAGTAAACTGCAATCTCTGACAGCCAATTACCTACAATAGAGATGGTCCACAGTACATCTAGCTATACAGACATCTATCTAGTACTGAAATAGCCAATGACAAAAGCAGCAGACATTGCCATTATACAGTTGACTGGTGCGATTCTGAAGAAAGCATGTGCTACTGTGAAAAAACCCGCAATTGGATTAAAGGAACAATCATTCGATGTCATTTGCTGATATAAGGTAATCATCTTCTACTCGGAGACGAACACACCCTTCCCCACAATGATATCCTAACCCGTTCAGTTCTGACAAGTGGCGAGCATAATCTCCGAGGCTCATCCCGATTATCACCCTCGTGAGAGGGGATGATTCAATCGCTTAAAGCAGCAGCCTTTTGATCCACTTGGCTGATAAAGAATCTAATCTTCTGCTTAAGGTGGCAGAACTTCACTAAACAAAAAACTTAGAGAAATTGAAAAAACATGATTCAGCGAAGATCTTCAGATAGCAAAAGAGAAAATAAACTTACTTCCGCCACCTCCTCCTTGATATCGCCAGAGTTCTCGTCAGCCATGACTACCACAGAAAAAGGCATTGGAGTGAGGGGCACCAAAGAGCAATCACAAAATGGAGTACGAGACATGAGCAATACAAGAGATAGTGCACTGAAATTCATATACAAGAACTTCCCAGCATCAGAGAAAGGCCAACAGATTAATCTTCCGGTAAGACAGAAACCTAGTCTGAACAGATTGCTCTGACTAGCCTTTTCAAAACCGATTTCAACTGACCCGTCGAAATTTTCTCGAACTCGCAACAGCAAAGAGAACCCAACAAAGCCCTCCAATCTAATTAGCAGTTTCAAATCGAAAGAACAGATTTTTAAACAAATTGCCAAGTCGTTCGATTCTGGAAAAAAAAAAAAAGAAGACTAAAATCAAACCTAATCCAAGCAAAAGCTAGTCGACAGTGTCCTCCGGCGACAAACAATTACAAGTTGCACAAAATTCACAAAGACAATGAAGCGCAAAAGACTGAGGCCAAGATCGACGACGTACCGAACACGCAGAATACGGAGTCGCAGGTTGGAGAGATGGAGAGCGAGAGGAGTTCGTGCGAGTTTAGCGAGACACAAAACGGGTCTAAACTCGGACCCTAGAGAAATATATATAAACCCGTCCTTGAGGCCCAAGGCCTGTCGGTCTGCTGAATGGAGTATGTCGGCTATGGTTTTTTTTTTCCCCTTGTTGTCTGGAATATATTTTATATTGTGTGATGGCATGTATATTAACAACTTTTAATCAACATCAACATCACTTTTAACCCAAATAAATTGGTTCGACGGTCGATGAACCCAAAAAAAGCAAGCCGAAAGAGCTATAAAATAAAACAAAATACAATAACTAATTTATAAAGAATATAAAAAAATAAAGGGTTAGGGACTAAACTAAATCGGGAACATGGGAATTTTTCCTCCACAATGCTAATCGCTTTCCTCCACTCTATCCTAAGACAAATAGTACGCCAATCTATGTCCCACTCCAACAAATCTTGTCTTACTACTTTTCCCAAGTAAGTTTCGTGACCTCTCTCCCTTTCCTACGTAATGCTCCCTATAACACACTTATGTTTTACGGAAAGCATTTAGGGTCTTCGAAGAATATGTCCAAACCATCTCAAACGATGTTCTCTCATCTTTTCGGCCACCGATACTACTCCAACTTTTCGTCGAATATCCTCATTTCTTATTTTATCCATTCTTGTATGGCCACACATCCACCTTAGGATTCTCATTTTCGCTACTTACATCTTATGCTCATGTTGCCTCTGCTTGGCCAACACTCGGCTCCGTAGATCATTGCGGAGTCTTACTACTGCTCTATAGAATTTTCCTTTTAGCCTAAGAGGGATTTTGCGATCACACAAAAATCCCGATGCTCGCGCCATTTCATCCAACCTGCTCCGATTCTATGGCTTACATCCTCATCAATCTCTCCCCCTTTTGCAATATTGATCCTAAATATCCGAAAGTATCTTTCTTGGGTACCTCCGTCCGAGCAAATTGACGGGTTCATCTCCCCTCTTGCTATCGAACTCACACTTCATGTATTCGGCCTTATTTCGACTTAACGTAAACCCTTTGGACTCCAACTTACTTCTCCATAATTCTAATTTAGCGTTAACCCCGCCCTTGTCTCATCGATGAGCACAATATCATCTCGCAAATAAGCATACACCACGGCACCTCATCTTGGATATCTCTTGTTAGCTCCTCCATAACCATGGCAAAAAGATAGGGACTCAAAGCCGTGTGTGTAAGCCTATTGTGATTGGGAAATAGCTTGATGTTCCATTACAAGCATTCACACATGTAGTAACTCCATCATACATATCCTTGATTGCCTCTACATACTTTGCGGTACTTTTTTTCTTCTCAAGCACCCACCATAAGCACTGTCTTGGAACCCTATCATACGCCTTCTCAAGATCAATAAACACCATATGTAGATCTTTCTTCTTTTCTTGATACCCTCTCCATTGTCGTATCAAGAAAATAGCCTCCATGATAGACCTTCCCGGCATAAATCCAAATTGATTTACGGATATCTTAGTCTCTAGTCTCAAACGATGCTCAATAACTCTCTCCCACAACTTCATAGTATGACTCATGTTTAATGCCTCTATAGTTGGAACAATTCGGATATCTCCTTTATTCTTATAGATAGGCACAAGCATACTTTTCCTCCATCCATCGGGCATCTTATTAGTATGGAGAATCTTGTTAAAAAGGTTAGTCAACCAACGTATTGCCACAACTCCTAAGCATCTCCACACTTCAATAGGGACACCATCGGTCCCAGGCCTTACTCTTCATCTTCTTTAATGCCTCCTTAACTCGTGCGCTCTAATTCTACGCACAAACCTTCTATTTGAATCATCGAAACGTTCTCCAAATCCATCTCCATGATATCACTCTCTCCATTAAAAAGCTTGCGAAAATAGCTCATCCACCTTTCCTCGACGTCCGCATCTCTTACTACAAGTTTTTGATTTTCATCCTTGATGCATCTAACATGTGTCAAGTTTTTACTTTTCTTGTCTCTTATCTTTGCAAGCCTATAGATACCTTTTTCTCCTCTTTGCTCCCTAGTTTTTTGTACATGTCGAAAAACCTTGCTCTACCTCCCGCATGCTTTCTTGGCATTTTTCCTCGCTAATCTAAACTTTGCCAAATTCTCTCCATTAGGGCAAACATGCAAACGATGAAAACACTTCTTCTTCGTTTAATCGCCCCCGCACCTCGTCATTCCACCACCAAGTTTCCTTTGCGTGATGTCCGTTCCCTTTACTTTCCCTAGTACCCTCTTGCCACATTTTGGATGCAATTAGACATCTCGTTCCACATCACATTTACTTCGTCCTCTAGTTGCCACGTCCCTACCGAAACATTCTTTCCTTGAAATCTATTTGTTTTTCCTCTTTTAGCTTCCACCATCTTATTCTCGGAATCTGACACCTCTTTGCGTTTTCGTGCTTTGTTATACCTAACCTCCAAAACCACCAACTTATGTTGCGTAGCTACGCATTCTCCGGGGTAGACTTTGCAATCTACATACGAGCCCTATCATCTCTTCTAGCAAGGAAAAGTCAATCCGGCTACAATTTTGACTGCAAAAGTAATCGGATGTGACTCTCTTTTCCTGAAGAAGGTATTTGCCAACATCAAATCATAAGCTAAAGCGACGCTCAAGATGTACGCACTGACCTCATTTCTAGTCCCATAGCCAAAACCTCCATGAACTCGTCAAAACCCCCTACTACTCGTCCGACATGTCCATTTAAATCTCCTCCTATGAATACCTTCTCCTGCGTGGTATTCCCTCAAAATCTCCTCCAACTCTTCCCAAAATCTGTTCTTATCGGATACCGAAAGTCCAACTTGAGGTGCATACACACTAAGGATATTCACAATTAGTTCTCCCACTATTAAGCTTAACCAAAATAATTCTATCTCCCGATCTTTTGACATCAACCACCTTATCTCCGAAACTTTTATCTATCAAAATCCCAACTCCATTTACACTCTTTTTTGTGCTGTGTACCACTTGAATCCGTGCCTTCCACCTCCTTAGCCTTTTCTCCAACCCATTTTAGTCTCTTGCAAGCAATATTCATTCTTCTTCTAGCAAAAGTATCTGCTAACTCCCTCAATTTACGTCGAGGTTCCTATGTTCCAACTCCCTAGTCGAATCCTTACCCCCGGGCCTTACTTGCCCACCACACTCGCCCATGGAAGTGTGAGGACCTCGTTTACTTCTCACCACACCCGGCACCGTGTGGTGCATCACTGGGAATGATGGCCCAAGGCTGCTTCCTTACCCTCGCACCCGCCTATCTTGGGGCAAGGACCCTTGCCCATTTTTTCTACATCCGGGCGCCGATGCAATGCGTCGCTAAGAAGGGTACGTTCCAACGAAATATCAATAGGGTTCATCTCATAAAAGGTAGTTAATTTTTTATAGCCATTACGCCCGACGCAACCCTCCTCCTTCATCCTAGCTTGGGACGGACTATGTAAACATACATAGGCGGAGTTATATTAACAACTTTTAATAAGTTAAAAAAATTGGACAAAATACTAAATAAAACACTTTCCCCTTTTGGATGATTCTGTCTATGAAATAACGTTCTTTTCTAAGCTCTAAGGTTGCGTTTGATCGTCCCGGATAAAATTCGGGATAGAATATATTTTATTTTATTTTGTGTTTGGTAGTTGGCCATCGATATGTCAACATCGCGTGTCTCATTCACCCCTTGTAGGTAATTTTAAAGAATCTTATGGACGATTGAGGTAATGGAGGCCAAAATTGGCCAAGAAGCAATATAAGTTTTTCAAAATATTTGAAAATTTATTTTAAAATCATTTTAGATATGAAGATATATGCATTTTTAGACGTTTAAAATTTTGCGCTAAAATTGTCTCAATGGAAAAAGGCTTATGCCAGTTTGTTTTGTGGAAAAAAATGCACATAAAGTCCTAAACTTTTTGCACTTTTCTCAATTTAGTTTCAAACCTTTTAAGTCCGCCAATTTAGCCATAAATTTTTTTTTTATCAATTCAATCATTCCAGCCAATTTTGACTGGAAATTGATGGCGTGCATGAGCAACACGACACGACCAATTACTTTAAAAATTTTTAAAAAAATTATTTTTATTAAAATTTTATTTTCTCTGGATTTTTGTTTTTCCGCAGATTTAGGATTTTTTTGGACATTTTCCCCATTTTTTTTGCTTGCGTATTAAAATTAAAATTAACTTTCTCATTTATTTTCATATTCTCCAAAAAGTACATGAGGAATCCATGTATCTATATTTTCTTGAACTTTCCTAGCAAAAAAAAAAAATACACCATAAGTATCATAAGGTTTGATGGTGATACTAATGAAAAGACACATACTTCGTTTGTAAAACTATATATTCACTTTAGATCCTTATTTGAAAATATATCCACTTCAAGCCTTACTTTGGACAATGAAAGACTTCAAACTCTTATTTGAAATAAGTTCAACTTTAGACCCTTATTTGAGAAAAAATGAGGGCATTTCGAACCCCTTTTTTAGTTTTTCTCTATCTATGTATGATCTAGCTATCATAATTAAGAATTTCATATGTTTAATTTTTGTTTATTGTACATTTTTATTTATATCGGGCACAATGTTTATTTTATTGTGAGATATCATTTCCATAAGAATTTGTTTTGTCAATTTCTAAGAAATCTAATTCTTTCTTGCATCATCCATCGGATTTATTGATTAATCGTCAAAGTAGATGAAATTTACTTAAATTTTTTACCAAAAAAAAATTTACTTAAATCAAAACATTGATCAAAGTAAGATTTTTTTTTTTGTTAAAAGTTTCCGGGGAAATATCATTATTTTGGATTGACAAAAACTAAGATCATCTATGAATCGTTTACAAAAAAATATCAAGATACTGATTGTGCATAATATTTTTAGTATATTCCTCTAATGTTTTACATGCTCTGTATAAAAGTACCTCACCAACATAGTAAGGAAAAAGATAAATTATTTGATATAGTAAAGAAAGGGACTTGATATATATTGTAGAGTAGTGAAATTAATAAAATGTTCAACATGATAGTGAGCTTTATAGATAAGAGGGACGAAAAATATATAAGTTGTTATATGAAAAGACTTTTTCAATTTTATATTATATCGTAGAATGTCTTTTTCCTTAGTCTTAGCGAGATAATTTTACAAGGAGAATGTAAAACATTAGAGGAATATTTGAGAATGCATTTTTTTAATACGCTAAAGAGCAAAATATATGAAATGCTTAATTATGGTAATTATCCTAAATAAAAAAAGAAAAAAGAAAAAGAAGAAGGAGCACTTTGCAATCGAAAGATGAAAGGCGATTTGTCTTTTAATATAACGGTAGTGGATTTAGCCCTATATGGGGTGGAAATAGGGGTTTTTTTTCGAATTTGATTTTTTTTTTAAAAAAATATTTACGAATTTATTTTTTTTTAAAAACTATTTCCTGATTTGGGTCTCGCTTGGCACTAGAAGTGCGAGCGGATGGGGTGGGGTCCACCTCCTGTCGCTCGGCACTTCGATGCCGAGCGATAGAGGAGGGCCCACCTCTCTGGTCGCTCGGCGGTTGAAGCGCCCGGCGACCGAGGGGAGCGGGCCCCACCCGTCTCCTCCCCCGCTCGGCTCAGCGGGGCTGGAAGCGAAAGGAGAGGGGTTCCCGCCCCGCTCGGCAAAGAGAAGCGGCCGAGCGGGGGCACACAAACCCCCGCCCCTTCTCCTTCTCCTTCTCGCTCCGCATTTCGTTTGACTTTCGCATGTACTTACGCTCCTTCCCCTTCTTTCGCTTCTACTCCGTTTTTGTTTCGCTTCGCCGCACTTCTTCCGCTTTTTGCTCGACATTTCTTTCGCTTCTTTCACATACACTTCGCTCGGCACTTCTTCCGCATATACTTACGCTCGACACTTCTTCCGCCTCTATTTCGTTTTCAAGAGAGCAAAGATTCGTATTTCGTTTTGAAGAGAGCAAAGAGGCGCCTTTAGTTTTTCGGTCTCAGTGCGAGCAAGTTCTTTCTCTATCGCACCCCTACGCAAGCAAGTTCTTTCTCTATCTGTGATCCTACGCAAGCAAGTTTTATGTTAATGTTTTCGTAATATTGAAATTAATTCGATACTTTCTCTTGAAGAGTTCATCTCCTCATTCGATCTACACGCTTTTTCGATAATTTGAGGTAAATTTCGTTGTAACTATTTTTTACAGTTTCGTAAATATAGATTTATTTATATGGTTATTATTTATACATGAATCATGTATATTACTTATATGTTGTTAGTAATTTATGTTAAATTTTTGCGAATGTTTGAATAATGGTTATAATGTTTACGAAGTTATATATTATTTAAAAATATTTATTGCTTTATCTCATTGTCTTGTCGGATCTACTTGTAGATTTTGTTGTTTTTGGATTTTTTTATGCACGGATCTACGAATCTTTTCTTGCAATCTTTATATAAGCCGAATACCCGAGATCGCGGAAGGCTCCGCCTCCTACTTGTGGCGTTTATGGCTTTGTCTTCTATATTTCGCATGTTATTTCTATACTCTATATTGCATATCTTTTAATAATAGTTATAATGTTTACGAAGTTATATATTATTTAAAAATATTTCTTGCTTTATCTCATTGTCTTGTCGGATCTACTTGTAGATTTTGTTATTTTTGGAGTTTTTTATGCACGGATCTACGAATCTTTTCTTGCAATCTTTATATAAGCCGAATACCCACAGATCGCGGAAGGCTCGCCTCCTACTTGTGGCGTTTATGGCTTTGTCTTCTATATTCTGCATGTTATTTCTATACTCCATATTGCATATCTTTTAAAGAATATTCAAAGCATAGTCGGATCCGAGTATTGTGCATAGACAAGTGTAGAGTCCGCGCGCCTTTCCGCTTGATTAATTTCGCAATGATTGTCTTTGTCACACAATATCGTGATTTTAACTTACTTTGTATATCTTTTAAAAGAAGTATAAATCCCTGAATTGGAAAGGCCGTGCCTCCTTGGTGGTCCGAGTATAATGTTTTCGAATTTAGATATTGTTTAAAAAAATATACTTGCTTTACGATTTTCAAAGAAATTTTTGGGAAAAAAATTATCAAATGGCGGATAATATATTGATTGTTATAATATTAATTTGTTAATAAACAGATAATGTTTACTAAATAATTTGTAATTGTTTTTTAGCGAATGTCATCTACATTGTTTGCGGTTGTATACTTGGGGAGGTAGAATAGTGCAAAAAGAATATGGACATGATTACGAAGGCGGACAATCTATCATGTTCGAGTTTGGAAACATATCGACATTTGATGAGTTACGTGGTACGATAGAGCGCGCGTTAAATATAGCATCCAACCAAGTATATTGATAAGCGATATATAGATTCCCGATTTTAACACCGGATTGTGTAATGTATTGACATTACGGAGGTGCATGATGATGGTACCGTGAGGATGATTAAACAATTTGCACTTCGGACCGGTGCTACGGGATTTTTTACAGTTTTATGCAACCATAGCCGAGCACCAAGTGATACGGGATTTAGGGGGGAAGGTTCTAATATTGGTGAAGATGACGTTGATGTGCATAATCAGCACGTGGATCTCTATCATAATGATGATCATGATGGAGATGATAGCGATGAAGAAGACGATGATTGGATAAACATCGATGACGGTGATGATGAAGATGTCGGAGGTGATAATACGGAGGCTTATTACAACACCCATTGCAGCAATCCCATCTTACCATTGGTACATCCGCCGCCTTATTCAGAGATCGACTTTGATATGATGCAAGTAGATACAAGAGCCAAGCCGGGACGTATGTTATTTGATACATCAAAAGAATTTGATGTTGGCATGTTGTTTCCATCACGGGACGCGTTACGGTTGGCTGCAAAAGAGTACTCTCTAATAAGAAATCGTCACTTTCGCAGCGATGTCACAAATAAGTCACAATATGTGATAGAGT
Source organism: Rhodamnia rubescens (assembly GCA_021437795.1). Lineage (NCBI taxonomy): Eukaryota > Viridiplantae > Streptophyta > Magnoliopsida > Myrtales > Myrtaceae > Rhodamnia > Rhodamnia rubescens. The sequence continues at coordinate 1,510,913 of JAILYA010000046.1, forward strand.
GTGGTAATCGGAATGGACCCTGTGATTGGAGGCTCCCGCGTCTAATAAAGCGGGTACCCTATTTTGGAAAATAATTAAGTACAATGGGCCACATACATGTAGCAATCCTCAAATGTCACGGGATCATCGACAACTTGATTAGAGATATATATGCAGCCATATAAAAGCAACGGTGACCGCCCAACCGGATATTAGAATCAAGGCACCGATGGTAGAGATTCAAGACAAGCCGCACTTCGAACCTACTTACCATAAAACCTGGGCTGCTAAACAAATGGCAATTGCCGAAACTTTTGGAGGATGGGATGAGTCGTACGGTATGTTACGAAAGTTCATGAACGAAATGACGGTAAGGAATCCAGGTTCTCATTTTGTGATCGATGATCACATGAACGTAGATCGAATCGCACCGTTTTCAACCGGATGTTTTGGACTTTCAAGCCGGACGATTGAAGATTTCGCAAGTTGTCGAACTGTGATATTTGTTGATGGTACCCATTTGTACGGAAACACCGAGGAACGCTCCTTATAGCGGCTTCACTTGATGGCGACAATCATATATTCCCGTTGGCATTTCTTTGTGATCGATCGTGAAGATATTGATAATTGGACTTGATTTATGATCTACATTGCGGAGATATGTCACTAGTAGGGACAATATTTGCGTAATATCGACATGCATATTGGGATTAAAAGAGCAATGGAGACAGCAGGTGGCGTCCTCCATATGGCCACCATAGATATTGCGTTCGGCATCTTGTAAGCAACTACAATAAACATTTCAAAAATGTCGAAGGCAAAAATCTTATTGAGGCGGCGGGTAAATTTTGAAATTTCAGAAAAATATATTTTCATAAATTTGATAACAAAGTACTAATTATTTTTGTAATGTACAGCTTACGCTAATCAACAGCGAAAGTTTGATCACATCATGAACGAAATTAGGGGTATGGATGCACGCATTGCATGGTGTGACGAGATTCCAAGGGATAAATGGACGAAGGCCTATGATGGAGGGAGGAGATATGGATCGATGACAACAAATTTAGTTGAATCGATCAATGGCATGCTTGAAGGGTTACCGCGTGGTATGCCTATAATGGCTATGGTGGAGAAGATATTCTATCGGTTGGTCCACTATTTTGACACAAGAAGAACGATGTACGGGATGCAAAAGGACCAAGGACATGCATTTACACATTTTGCGGGTCGACGCTCGGGAAAAGCGATCAACGTGCAAATAGGGCACAGTGACGTGTTTCGACTACGATAGAGGGATATTCGAAGTTAAAATCGGACACGGCCAGATCCGGAGGATCGGGGGCCAAAAACAAATAGTGCGCCTAGACTCGCGAACGTGCACATGTGGAAAATTCGATGAGATTAAAATTCCATGTTCCCACGTAATTGCAGCATGTCAAACATATGGAATTGATTACGAACCGTACGTAGATGAGTGGTACACGCTGGATAAAACCCTTCAATGCTATCAATATATGTTTTATCCGTTGGGACATATTGAGATCTGGTCCGAACCCGACGCGCCGCCATTAGTGCCAAATTCGAGCCGCATTAGGACGAAAGGAAGGCCTCGTGCATCACGGATACGTAATGAGATGGACTGGAGGACGCCGGGCAGTAGTACTTCTAGTATCCATTGCGCGATATGTGGAAAATCGGGGCACAACAGAGTACTTGTGCACACGGATCGACCCAAGAATAGATCACATATCGGCAAACTTGTATGAATTATGTAAATTAGATGTAATATTTTGTTTTGTGAATAATGCAAAATTGTTCGATATTTATTAAGTTCCTCGAGTAATGTATACCTTTTTTTTATATATTATTTAGTTGTGATGTTATAATATCATAGTTGCAATATATTTATTCCGTTTATCCGTTCCATATCTACATTCGATATGTCAATTTAATGATGGAGATAATATCACAATCGTAGATATGGCACATCGGACTCATATTCAGTAGGGATCTCGGGATGATTCACTACTTACGCAAAGATGTCCGACATAAATCGAGACCGTATGGAATGCTCGTGTAATTGAGAAATTTAGCGGTTTATATATCATTCGTAATCGACAATATCAAAATTGCTACTAACGAGTTCATATAATATTTAGTAGCTGATCAAAATGCACTCCTTAGATGCCAGCGATCGATGGTGCACGTAGATGAGCTTGATCCGCGTATACTTCCGTATCTTCAAGCTTCGAGGATTTTACGGAATTTATATGATGAGATTTTTTCAGCTAGATTGGCACTTGATTACACTTTTAGTCGAGCGATGGAGACACGAGACCCACACATTCCATATGCCGGAAGGTGAATGCACGATCACGCTTCGGGATATAGCAGTGCTCACGGGGCTTCCTATCGATGGACGTGCGATTACTAGGCCCACCGATTTCAATTGGAGCACTCTTTGCGATGATTTACTTGGTGCTCACCCACCCAATTTGCGTGGCACGCAAATAAATTTAGGGCCGGGCCGAGAGAACATTTTGACGATCTTCCTCCGGATGCCGATGATGTCACTATAGTACAAACATGCTAGAGCATTCATTCTCCGCCTGATTGGAGGAAGTATTTTTGCGGATAAATCGGGAGCACGGGTTAGTTTGCTATTTCTTCCCTTCGTTGGCGAACCTCAACAACCCTACACAATGCAGGTTGGGGTTCAGGCGGCGCTTGCGTGGTTGTATAGGGAGTTATGCGGTGCGACCGATCCATCAAGGCATCAAATCGGGGGTGCCCCCGCATGTATTATGATTTGGGCATATGAGCGCTTGAGATGTATCTCCCCATCCCTAGCAGACCGTGATCCTTTAGAAGATGCACCCCTCGGTACTCGGTATGTGATCTATTGCTTTTTTAGTTCGTAAGTCATTGATTCTTTGAGGTGCGTATAATATATGAAAATTTTTTTTATGCAGTGGAGTTTAGGTCTACTAACAATAGAGGTCCCTACACATACGTTGCCCCATTTACGTTACCAACTCGATAGAATGGGATCGGAAGACGTAAGTAATGATAGCAACCAACGAGTTTAATATAATGTTAGCTTATAATTTAATTCTTGAAGGTATTTGATATGTTTTATTATGATACAGATTATTTGGGAGCCATATCTCGATGACATTCTAGAGGCTCTACCATATTATCGCCGACGGGGACAAGAGCAGGTTGGAGGGCTCGTGTCCCACTCGCCTGTTATTGGATAGTTGAGTGGCATTATCCGCACCGCGTACTTCGTCGGTTTGGTCCGCAAGCATACCCATACCGCTCATCCGCGTGATCATACGGCCTTGCATGATATTGAATTAAGGCCGGTTGGGAAGGATTGGGTAGGTAAGCACGGACGGTGGATTGATATGTGGGACCGTCGTATCGATTATACGATCAATGGTGATCCCGCAACGGAGGTACTTCATTATCATTCGGGATATATGGAGTGGTATCGTAGACATACCCGGAGGTGGATTTCTATTCGGGGGCCGCAATGGGTGTAACGGTTAGTGCAAACACTTTCAATTTAATTCATTCATTATTTTTTAGTAACATAACTTATTGTCATTTTATAACTTTTTTTTGATTTTCATATCATTACTAGGGTGATGGGGTCGAGCAGATTTTGCATATCATAGATAACTTCAATCCATCTCGTCGATCCAGGGCATGTGGGGAATATAGCTAGGGCAATGCTATACGCTCGGAATGAGGAGAGAAGGTTAACAATGATGCCACCGCCCCAACCAGCGGCTACATTCTAGCACACCCGTTGGGCCGCAGGATGATGACTCACCGGAGATTGTTCAGCCGACCCGGGAGGGCTACTCGAGCTCATCCGGATGGTGATGTCGTCCCCTACCCTTTAGAGTATCATACGACGATTTCACTCCGGGGTTTTTTACGGGATTTGACCAGCCAGATTTCACACGGTTTGCGGCCCATCTCACGGGGATCCGCTTTTGAATTTCTTGATAATCCATTATTTCATACTCCGATCGGTTCTACTCATACATATGGATCGGATTTCTCTTCTTTCTTTCAATATCCTCCTAATGTAGCGTCCTGGACACGACATATTTTCACAAGATATGCCTTCGTCATATACGGATCCTACTCATTCGAATCCTCGTCCTCCTCGTCACTACAATACTAGACATGCCGAAGAACGGAGACAACCTGGATGCGGAACGGGAGGTCATATAGGAGGAAGACATCATTAGTAGATGTAATTGTAGTTGCCAATTGTTATATATTATGAAAATTTCTTTTTTTCATATATGTTATCAATTTTATTTTATGAATATTTTTAATTAATTACATTATCATAATATTATTTATTATTTATAGCTCTTACTATGTTTTTACATTAATTTTTGCTAATTATGTTATAAAGATATATGTTTCACAAAAAAAAATATAAATAAAATAAGTATTGTATCAATAATTAAGAAAACGAAATTTTAAAAAAAAAAAAAATTTCGACCTTCGGCACTAGAAGTGTCGAGCGAGACCCAAATCGGGAAATAGTTTTTTTAAAAAATAAATTCGTAAATATTTTTTTAAAAAAAAACCAAATTAGAAAAAAACCCGAAATAGGGCTGCCAAAAAAAAATGCGAAGTCATGAATAGAATCCAAGTGCGGAGCCTACATCTTACTTCTATACAAAGGAACTGTTTTTATTTTATGAAGATGTTTCACCGAATTTCTCCAACAACGAAATATCTTTCACCGAAAGCCGTTCTTCAATTTTTAATTGAATATGCCAACTCTGGACATAAAGTATCACATGTAAATAACAATAATCAATTCAAGTTGAAGACGAATCTACATATACAAATTGCTCCGGAATCTAATCTGCACTAAGTTTTGATAATACGAGCTCGATAAAATAATCAGATTTTAACAAATTATACCAAAATTTAGTCGACAATAAAGCTAAAAACACGAAAGTACTATGCCGGACTTTAATCAACGGTGAAATACCTAGGATAGAGATACACAACACAATTTAATTGATGATACAGTCTGAAAGTTGTAGCTACAAAAAATAAAGTGCGATACAAGAGACTAAATGTAAATTTGGTTGATTTGTGCGGAGATTCTTCGAAAAGTACGATGTGGCTATTTAAAGTTACATTCAATGGTTATTGATAGAGGTAACAAATGGAGGTTATAAACATATGTTACGGAGGGAAATTTCGAACATGGGATACAAAATGTTACCTAACAGTTATATCTATGGTTTCTTCGACTCCACTATGTTGATGGTTCCTTCGACTTCATTTCGTTGACGGTTGCTTTTTCGGTGGTTGCATTTGAGATTGTTGACTCCACTTTTTGTCGATCTCTTCAAGTTGTCGATTCACCATGTTATCGATAATTTTATTCATAACCGATCAAATTCCGCTTTCATGAACTAAGCCTATCTTTGAACAAGAAAAAGAAAAAGAACTAAGTCTATCACACGTCGATAATAACACAAAATCGATTGTTTTTTGGTGCAAACAGGAGGCCTTTAAAGTTGTATTCTGTTGACAATTATCAATTTCATAAATTAGGTTTAGTATGGCTAGCAATGGATTTTCTTATTTCTTTTCCTTTCTCTTTTCTTGAATTGCTAAACTCAACAAATTAGAGAACGTGTCAAGGTTTATATTTTTATATGTTACGAACTATTTTATTAACTATTCATTAAAGTATTGATGTGATGTCATTTATTTCATTAGTTGCTATTGTCCCTTTTGGGAAGCCTCACAAATTGGCTGGGGATTACTCTAGCAACCATTGGACGTGGGATAATGGGAGAAAAAAGGTTGATATTCTTAATTTAATGAAAAACTATTTTTCCACTTGATTTAAGAGAAAATGACATAAATGACCCTTTAATTCGTACAAGACGACAACCCCTCCCCTTATTTTGAGTTACGGTCCTCGCTCTTTCGAAGTCTTCTTCTGATTTATTGAACCTCTTAGACCATTTAGTCCCATAAAAAGAACCTCTTAAACCATTCATGGGCATGAACCACAATACTAGTTAGGGCCGCTAGCGCTTTAATAATAGTTTACTATCACGATCTTACGCATACGAATTTAGAGATCTTTAAATAGAAGTGGCCGAATATGCAATGTCGTTCATGAATTTCTAATTTGTTTAATGTGGTCTCAAAAATTTTGATGCATAGTCAATTTAGTAACTAGATTCAATGTTGTCCCTAAACTTGAATTAATAAGGAGATCAAATATTGAATATTTTTATATGATTTAGGGACTAAATTGGACATTTACCCAAAAATCAAATACCACATTGAACAAATTAAAAGTTTAAGGATGACATTACACATTACTCAAGTTCAGGGGCAACATTATATATTGGGCCAAATTTCGGAGACATATAATTATTGTTGGAAAAATGTTAAATAATTTGAAAAAAAAAATCATAGGGAAAATGTTGGAAAAGATGAGAAAAGTGAGAACAATTGTTTGAGGCGTGCAAGCATTATCATTAAAGATAATTCCGTCCCTTGGAATACGAAACTCGGTGCATAAGACTTATAGCAGCTATCCTTCCAAGATACAACAACCTTCTTCTATATTCCGCACCGAATATTAGGAGGAATAGGAACAACGTTATGTGTATAACCTAGCGAAGAAGAGAAACTAAAGAAGGAAAACTTCTCTACTTATAATTTTTGAGACACACTTTTGTAGTTGTGATTTGCGAATATATTCAAACAAAAAAAGCCTTTAAGAATAGCCGTCGGGAAAGAGCCGTTAAGAAAACCGTTACAAGACCACTAGTGAACTATTAGAAAACTAATCGTTAGAAAAACAGTTATATGTCGGTTGAAAATTTGACCGTTAGAAAATTGTTATGCGACCATTAGAAAATCAACCGTTAGAAATATTAATAGCTAATCATTGCCGTCATAAATTTATCAAAACCATTGTAAAATAATATTCAAAACTATTGAAATATCTAACAATCCACCACATATTTCAAAAAGTTTTGAAAAGAAAAAACAAAATTATGCTAGACTATTGGAGCATAATGCATCGAATCGGTGCCGATTAGGCTATGAACCAGCCCTAAAAAGAATGAAATATAATTCACGAAATGATTGGTGTCCTATGAACCAACAATTCCTTTTTGTGAATTATTATTTTCAACAATTACATTACACTCCAACAAGATTTGTTATTCGACGCGGTTTTGCGATAATAGGCCATGCGCATGCTTGATTTATTTATAAGTGCTCTAGAGATTATTGACAATAATTCTCATAGGAGTGACCTCACTCTACACTTATATAGGTGATTCCATTAAGTATATTATGCAACTTAATACATCACCAATAATGGCTATGGAATTCGGAAGAACTTGGCTCAATCTTTTTTCCTCACGGTTTTGCATTATTTTCACCTTAGGAGTGACATAAATTTTTATAATGCATCACAAGATCAACAAATGACTTATGGTTACCCATATGAACCTAATTCATGGGATCTCCAATCATATAAGCTGAATTACCATCACTGTTGATTTTCCTCAATCGGCTTAAGTCCCATTCCCTCGACGTATCAAAAATTCATTTCCTTCCCAGGAGGGTTAGGGCGCGCATGACAACACTTCGCTTCGGAAATAACTTGAAGCAAAGTTGATTTTTCAATTTCGATTCGGAAGCGAAGTTGATTTTTCTACTTATACTTGAAGTTGATTTACGATAAAAAAAAAATTTGATAACATGACAAAATTTCTACGAAAAATTATTGATCATAACCTACAATGCATTTTATTCAAGAAAAGTTAAATGCAAATATTGACGGGTTTTCATTCAAGTCGGAAGACTAATCCTACAAATCACATTCAATAAAATAAATGCGCAATCAAGTGCACTGGATAAAGCACAACAATACAATTAAGGCTTCTCTAATATAGCTCTAAGAGGTTAGAGAATGTGTGATTAGAGTTCGGGGGTGATTTGGAAGAAATTAAAGACAATTTGCCAAGAAGGACAAAATCGTCAATTTGGAAATGTCGGGGTCAAAAAATCCAAAATAGGTATTGTTCAGTTGATTGTGGCCATTTCTTATTTTTTTAGGATTTTTTTTGGAATTTTCAAAAATTTCAGAATTTTTAATAATTTTAAATATGTTTATGATTTTTTTTTATTTTATTATGATTTTTTTAAGAGCTCAAGAATTTTTTCTGAATTTTTTATTACTTTTGGATTTTTTTAATGAATTTTTTTATACTTTTTAATTTTTTTATTTTCCTTTTTTATTTTTATTTAAAATTATTAAAATATTTTTTTCGAACCAAGGTCGCCCCGACCCGCACCTCTCGAGAGTGAGTACACACGAGTGGAGAGAGAGAGAGAGCGTCCTATAAATAGAAGAAAATATGAAGGAGGAGGAGTAAAGAGGAAAAAAATAGCTTACGATGGTGAGAAGCAAATTTTTTTTACTTCTCAAAAGTGCTTTGCAAAAATCACTTATGAAGTAAAAAGTTGTTTTGAAGTAGAAATTTAAAGTTGTGAACCAAACGGATTTTGCTTCAAAGAATTACATTACCAAACGGATTTTTGCTCCGGAAATACTTCGAAACATAAATTCTACTTGAAGTGTTATCATGCGCGCCCTTAGTTAGAGGATCGGCCAAATTCACTTCTAACTTTACATAATCGATGGACATAATTCCATCCTTAAGCGGTTGCTTTATCACATCATGCCTCAATCATATGTATCTATTTATCATTGAAAGTTTCACTCTTATTACCGCTTTGCAATCACAATGGAGAGACGTAAGGTGTCGGTTTCATTCCCAAAGGAACATATGCTAAGAAATTTCTAAATTACTTAGCCTCATTTTCAAATCCGAGTTTGAGAAATATTTTCCTTTTCCAAAAATTTGAGTAATTCTCGAATCACTAAGATAAATATTTTATCTTCCTTCCTCTACTAGAGTGTAGGAGGATAAAGTATTATGTTTTTACATATATGCTTGGTAGTACCTAAGTCTACCACACATTTTTTTTTGCATGGGCCACAATATTAGCTTGAGAAATGACCACAGTAATTACGTCATCAAAATCATCTGCTTAAACCAATTTGACTATTGGTTTAGCAGAATGTCATTTCCCCCACAATTTTCTTCAATTTACAACACCTTTACAAAGGGTGAACACATGTCCTATAGTGGACTTATCTTGTCCGAATCTAAAAATTCGATTAGCATCACTTGCATCCTTCTAATACAATGGAAAATTCACAGTATAAAATGTCATAGTCTTACATTCACGTATATGAAAAAGCACATTCAATTGTCATAAAAAAAATTAATATGATAGCATATTTCACAAGTTATACATACACGTGAAGGTAACATCAATTACACCATCACACCAACATTTTCACTTGTTTCACACTTATAATTCGTTCACTCTCAACATAATGAACATGCATAATCAATTATAATCCGCAATATTAATGTGATAATGTGAATAGATACATAGTGAATGCGCTAAACAATACTTAAACAAAATACATGGGTTTCTAACCCACTTCCATATACACCCTTAATTTACTCGGTCACAGCAATTACTCGAGTAATCAAGGCAAAGAGAAAAAGTAAAATCGAATACACAAACACCAACTTGATTACTCGGATTCTGTTCAAGTAAACTCGCAAACTATAAAACATGATTTTCATGTCCCGTATTAAACCAAAAATCAGAATGTTTCATTAATCAATTCAAGCAAGACTGACTATAACAAGTCGCAAACAATTCTCAATTCAAGCATGAAGAAGGATATGAATGCACAAAAGTGCGATGATCATATCGTGTGAGGTTAAGCATTAAACGAAGTAACTATTGAACTCGCTTTCTTCTACGAACGAGGACTACGATGTCATTTAATCATTTTATCGAACCGGCCATGTGCTTTTCAACCGAGATGTTTATACGCGGAGAATAAAAGCATAGATTCTTCTCAAATAATCACAATCAGCAACAATATGATATCATATCATCAATATAACCTTGATCGAAATCTATTTTCACATAAACAAAATTATAGCTCTCGACCTCTATTTTGCTAAGAATAGAGCATATATGATTAGATTGAATAGAAGATGATTACCTATGACCATTAATGATCAAACTTGAATATTGTTGTCCCAAAAACAGCATTGTGGACTACAATCATCGAAAAAGGTAGTGGTGTCCGCGATTCAAGCTCTTTGGCTGTGGTATCCCCAGGATCAAAAATTTAACACGTGGACGTGGAAATGGCTAACACCGACGATCAGCGGCAATAAACAACTTTCAAAATGTGATGGAGAATGGAAGTTAAGCAATAACCCTTTGGAAATTCATGAAAAGATCAAGTGGATCAATGGAATTGGCCAAATGAGAAATCGGAAATAGAGAATAGAGAAAGAGCAAGGACTTAGCTCGATTTCATAGCAACTATAGCTTGAGATATCTTGTCCACGAATATGCGATTCTTGTCCTTCACCATCTCCGAATCCTCACTCAATTCCAACAACGGTGATAGCAACAACAATTCTAGTTTGAGAATCCATACGGCTTTTATCCTTAAGATTGTTGGAAAAAAGTTAGATAATATGAAAAAGAACAATCGTAGGAAAAATGTTAGAAAAGACGAGAAAAGTGAAAACAATTGTCCGAGACGTGCAATCACCGTCCTTAAGGATAATTCTGCCCTTGGAGTACGAAACTTGGTGCGCAAGGCTTCTAACGACTATCCTCCTAAGATATAACGGACCTTCTTTCATATTCCGCACTAAATATTAAAAGGAACATGAACAACATTATGAGTATACCCCAATGAAGAAGAGAAACTAAAGAAGGAAAAATTCTCTACTTGTAATTTTTTATACACACTTTTGTAGTTGTGATTTGCAAATTTATATTCAAACAAAAAGAGCCGTAAAGAAATAGAAATAGCTGTTAGGAAAGAGCCGTTAAGAAAACCGTTACAAGACCACTAGTGAACAATTAGAAAACTAGTCGTTAGAAAAACTATTATATGTCCGTTGGAATTCGACCGTTAGAAAACCGTTATACGACCATTAAAAAAATTGACCGTTGAAAATATTGATGGCTAATGATTACCGTGATAATTTTATTAAAACCATTGTAAAATAATATTTCAAAACTATTAAAATATCCAACAATTATCCGTTGATATAACATCACATTGTTGTTATTGAATCAATAGCTCTTCTTAACATCAAATTGACGGTGAAAATGTCTTGAAAAGAATAAGGAAAGTTGATTCACCACAATCAAATTGCTTATATCCATGTGGAGTTATCATAGATGTATACCCGCTGCGAAGAACAAGTTTTTTGCAAGTAGCAGTAAAAAGCAAAGGTTAATAGCAAAGACAAACAACCTCAGTCGATATACAATGCCAATTGGAGGAGTCCCCATCTTATCCCAAGCCATTATATGAGTCCATTGATCACCTGAAATGCTAAAGGTTGATGGAAGCCGAACAAAAGCTTTGGCCTATCTAATCTTATATTTCTCAATTTCCTCGAAAAGTTAACAAGGAGACTCCATCTCTCTTTTAAATTATCGAATCATACCCTTCTGCCTTCCGGGGTTTTTCTCCATGAGGCACGCTCAGTTTTCCAAAACACGGGCTTCATCTCCATCTGACTTACCAATTTGAAATATGACTTAGTCTCATGCAATTTGTTTAATGTATGGCACTAATTCTGCATAAAGTATACAGATATGTGCCTATCGACGCATGTAGCGAAGGAATGAGATTTGAAGACTTCGTAAGAACTAAACAAATCGAAATCAAGTCCCACCAACTATGTGCAAATTAACAAATCAAAATCAAATTCCATCGACTATGTGCAAACTTCTTTGGATCAGATTTGTCTGTATAGACTAAAAGCCCAAACTTATCATGAGACATGCAAGGTGTTCTATGGGCTTTCAAATAATTGGGTTATTTTACAGTGCGTTACAGAACTACAAATCAAAGTACGATGACTCGACGAACAAATATCATGGGATCCATCCTGTACGTTGCTCTAAAGTATCCACCTTACCGACTCCACATCTCAGAAAGTGACACGGCTAGTATTAAACCCAAAACCCTCGCGGACACCTTCCGAACCAATTTATTTTTCATCGTTTTTATTCGACATCGGGACATGAAAATCCGACAACACACCGCCACCTTCATGTGGCAAAATGGATGCAAACCTCCACACTTGCACCCACATGAGCATGACTTAGAATCTCTAAGGGCCTCAAAAGCTCCAGTTCCGTACGGAAAATGGGTACCCCCACCACGCCAATAAAGGGAAAACTCTCATAAGCTTATACTTTCGAAGAGACAAACAGCTCCAATTCCCAACATTTGGAACTCATGAAAGCTCTTTGGCTTCTCGCCCATTGTTTTATATACTTCACAAAAGATCACGAAGAAGTACCACCTGCTATATACCGAGATGGTGACACGTATGGGAAGACACAAGCTTTGGTAAAAGGAGCCACTCTCTGTGTCCTCGTGCCTCTTTCTTGGAAGAGTTCATTCTTCTTTTTCTTGTTCAATTCCAGCAAAAGAAAACAAACCCTAAAATGAATAATCTTCAAGTAGACTATATGGTTTATCTAAATTACGTTTTCTTCCTATGAACGCCCGAGCTAAATATACTTTTTCGCATTTTTAATGCACTTGCTCTCGTAGATTATTAGTGTGTTGTCTCAAGTTCAGTTCTTATTCGAAGTGATCTCCTTGAATATGTGCGTAGCTTCAAGTTCGATTCTTATGCCAACAAATTGATGATGATCCTTGATTACCTGTATATAACCATTTGTGGACATCGTCCCATAGAGATTATCCAATCGTATATCAGAAGGTTAAGACTCTTTTTTTTTTTGTCGCCTTTTCTCTTAAGGATGTTGATCGTTATTTAATATTTAGACATGAAATGTTTCCCGAGAGATTAGATTTCTTGATATCAAGTCTTTGCTAATCTTAGAACTTGGCGGCCTTCAATCTGTTTGCCCTAAGCCCTCTCTTCTTTTGTCTTGGCAAAGATACTGAAACCGACTTATGGAAAACCACACCGTTCTCAGAGAGAACCAGCCAAATTGTCAAGTTGGAGGTCACGTCCTCGTTGTACCTTCCATTTTTTTAATACGAACACGCAGATTGTTAAAAGATTGATACCCTTTTTAGCAATTCTATGCACAAAAAAGCAGCCCGCCCACGTTGTTTGAGCTCTTAAATTGAGGCTAATGCCATTGAATTCTTCCGTAATGTTAAAATACTGGAGAGTGTATAGTTAAACCTTCACAATCTCTCATCATTTCATACGGGACCCAAGTTCAAATTGTCCATCTTAAACTGAGTTTCATACCGTCTTTCTCATCATGTTTTTGACGGTACTACGTATTAAACTCTGCTACTCATTTATGTATACGAGCGTATGCTCTTTGGCACCACTGGAAAATGTTTCATAAGACTTATATCTTCATTTCCCACTTCCATTCTAACTAGCGCGCACACATGTCCACATGTACGCAACTAAAAATCCTAATAGATCGAGATGAAGTCCAATAAAAAGATTTTTGGCATTAACAACTTTAGAAGCTAAAATAACCATTGAAGATGACCTACGAAATATGACAAATTGGCCGTCTCAAAGTCAGATACACTTATCACGATAAAATACTGAGATTTCGTTCTATTTAATTGTGACGTCTGCCTGTGATGATCGGTCACTGAACCCCCTACACAAAAATTTCAGGATTCACCCTTTCTCTTCATTTTTTTCTGGGTGACGTGTCCTTAAACAAAGAGGCGTGCATAAACACGAACATGATAATCAGCCTGGCGTGGGACCAAATTAAAGTTAGAAAATTAAGCGCGCATATCTTCCATCGAACCCATGCAAAGCAGAACCCCGTTCAAATAACTTTTTTTTTCCCCAAGAGTCTGATCGATTTTTCTTTCCTGATTTATTTATATTTAATCATGTTACCTTTGCGAAATACGAAGCCCTGCATGTTTTCAGAGGTAATATTTTATGCTTACAAGTGTCGGAGAGGAGACCCTCTTGCTTTGCTTTGACTAGCTGGGTTTGAACACACACACTCTCTCTCTCTCTCTATAAAACCCACTCTTGTGCTCTTCAAAGTCTCTCCTTTCTTCTTGATGTTCAGAACAAGAATCTTACCCAAGCTTACAGCAAGGAAACCTACAGTCATGGTGAGCGTAGGGTTTACAAGAAGCTTTGTACTGCTAGGGTTTCTCTTCATGGTCACGCATGGCATGAGAAGCACCTCCGCACAAGCTCGTCAAGGTACCATATCTCTCAATGTTTTCTATCTTTTGATTACTCAAAACTATTGAAAAGCTCAAGTTCACACAGATGATGGTTTTTTGCATATATTTTGCTCTTCTTCTCTCAGGGTTTCAGCCGAATGGAAATGATCTGGTTTTGCCCGTGCACAAGGTAGATTGTCATCTCATGCGAAGCTTTTTTTAGCAGCGTGTCAATCTATTTATTTGAGTTGAACTTTTTCCAAGAAAAAAGTGTTGCTTCCTTTCCGAAGAATAAATCTCTGTGTAGACAACGTTAAACCTATACGTATGCAGGAGCTTCATGGGAGTAATCTTCCAGCTCCCGGCGAGGGCAGACCAGGATTCGATGGGAGGAAAATGATGGCGCGTTATGAAGCCCTAAGGAGCGATGGCGATGAGAAGAAACGAGCCTGGAATGGAGAAAACTATCCAGGGATTCCATCAGGTGCAGCCCATACTGAGAGAAAATGCATATTTGAAGGCCATAGAGTTCCGGTTTCTAGTAATGGACACTATTACTGTTCACACTATTATGGAGAGTCTAGCTTTGTAGCGGCCACTTCTGATTACCATGGCCCCAAGTTTCACCCTCCTAAACACAACTGAATTGTTATTGTGCAGTCATTAGGATGGTTTGGAACTTCCAAGAGGGAACTTGTAAATATGAAAAAAGCCTATGCTAATGCAAATTCATTTTGATAACTTTAGAAGGGGCATTGATTATTTATGTTGATTACTTGTTACTAATGGTCATTATGGCATGCACCATTCCAAAGGTCACTTACCCTGCTTCAAGTACATATATTTCACAGTGCATCGTCACTTGCGATATGAATCGAACTTGTGAAAATGTTTTTATCGACTCGTTGCAGCTCTAAGCCATCGAAATATACATATCCACTTTCTAACGGTTCGCTCCTTTTTGTAGGAAACAATGGGCAATCGTCCATGACGTCTCTCGATCGAGCAGCAGTACCATCTAACAATCAGGTCTCCCTCCCTCCTCCTCTCTCCGTTGAAAGATGTAAACAACGATCGAGTCATTGTTAGAACAATCTGTCTTGCACTTATTGAAACTGCTGAAGAGAAGGCGTAAAACACGTTTGAGTTTTCGTGGATAACTGGAGATTCAATAGCTTGTGTTCCTTTGTCTGTTCATGTTTCTCCTACATGTGCATATTATTTTACACCAAGGATTAAGGTCCTTGCTGTGACTTATTTCTTTCTCCCCTTAAAAATTTCAGAAGAGTGGCGTGGGAATCTCTAGGAGCGAGGGAGCATCCCATCCTCCAACAACGAGAGACACTTCTGATCAAGCCAGCTGGGATCCTCGTCCGCCAATGTCTGACCAGCTCTTCTCTCAAGGATCATCTCCACCGCCCGTTCGTCCTCGTCATCATCAGACGAATCCCATGGAAGCTGCTGAAGCAAGAACTGAGGATGAGATCGCCAACCTCATGCGCAAAGACTACAGAGGGCCCCCCAAGGCCAAGCGCAAGCCTCCCATCAACAATCACGAGCCATCGAATTGATCGATGAAGCGCAATCTTTACATATCGTATACTTATATCAGTCCTTAGGCCATGACCATCTAGGTTTAGGTACATATAAATATAGGTTTAGGCTCTCACAATTTTGCCCCCCACCCCCCACCAAATTATACAGTAAAGTGAAGTCCCTTGACCTATAGGTGAAAAAAAGAATAATCATAATAAAGTTTTCATTTTTTATGTATTCTACAATGCTGAATTCGGTACCCAAATTCCATCTGGTACGTAGATTCTCCCCTTGCTTTTCTTACCTAGTGTTGATTTATCGACCGCCAAGACCCTATTTCGGCCGAAGTGAGATTTTGCATCTACTTGCCATGTCGATATCGAAAGGGGCAAATGTAGAGATTTTTTGGTCATTTTCAGCGATCGTGATAGATGTGATTGCACGGTATTACGATCGAGTTCATGAGGGAAAAAAGGGGTAATTCATCGATTTGAAACTCATGTTCCTAGTTTTTGCTTCGTCGCCACAATATGTATAGCCAAATATTTTTGGATTACATATCCGTCTTGTTAACTTTACGACAAACCGATCCCTTAATTGGACTTATGTCTATTTTATGCCCTTACTGCATAGTTAGACAGTATGGGTTCACTGTTTCGTTTCTCAAGAGCGGAAATTTTAGATAAATAATTCCATATAAGATTTAAAACATTAGTAGATTATGTACATAAAATGTGAAAGTAAAAAAATTTGAAATCATAAAAAGAGTTAGTAAGCACCCAACAAGTTACCTGGAAAAATGATATCGGTCAATTTCTTTTACTAACGACACTTATAACAGCTTTTCAAATTTACCATCACAAAAAAAAAAAAGTTCATCATTTTTATTTTTTCTGATTTGAAAAAAAAAAAAAAAAGGTTCCTAAATTTCAATAGATAACATGGAAGGCATGGTAACACTTTTGGAGCGAAATTTGATAAAGCAAATAGAAATTCGTTTGGTTCATAACTTTAAATTTTTAAAACTTTTACTCTGAAGTGATTTTTGAAGCCTTTTGAAAAAGTAAAAAAACTTACTTTTCACCGAAGCTATTTTTTTTTTTTTTGATTTTTTATTTTAAGAAATTTTTTAATAATAAAATATTTAATAAAAAAAATTAAAAAAAATTAGAAAAAATCATTAAAAGTATAAAATTCATAAAAATTTAAAAGTAAAAAAATTCAGAAAATTCTTGAGCTCTTAAAAAATCATAATAAAATAAAAAAATTCATAAAAATAATTAAAATTATTTAAAATTTGATTTTGAAAATTAAAACTCAAAATGGAATGCCATGCAACTTATTTTAGATTTTTGAATTTAATTGATTTTTCTTCTTGACAAATTGTCTCATTTTCAAATTACCATGAACTCTAATCCAATTCTTAACCTAGGATATATTAGGGAAGCCTTGATTTGTATTGATATGCTTTATCTATGCATTTGATTGGCAAATATTTTTTTTGATTCATGAAAAACATGTAAATAAAATTGAAAAAATATTTAATTAGATGAATTGAAAAAAAAATCTGGAAACTTCACTTGCAAGAAATTTGCTTGGAAGTACACATATGGAGGCGCACATTTTTGTATGTTTGCAAACTACATAGAACAATTATTAAACTGTCCTTTACATCTAACAACCAAACCCAGACGCCAATACATATGCACTACGAAATCAATGGGAATACCCCCAAATTGACGAAACATTTTGCCAGAGACGACCTCCGATTGATGATGAAAACTAATCAAATGAGACGTTCATATTTACGCCAGATTTTGTGATGTTGAGCAGAGAACAGACTTTTGTATCATTGAAACGCCGAGAAGCTATGATCGAGGAAACCACTTTGGTCGGATATCCATCCCAAGAGAAGTGTTTATTTGGAGGGATTGGTTATTGCATAGTAGCCCAGGGAATTCACTTGACCGAGGACGTACATCGATCCTGATATGCCGGAAATGCCGGAGATGCCTCTATATGCCGAGAAAGTATGGCAACGAGGAGCTTCGCGATTGGCTGTGGCTCTTAAGTTCTGCTCGCGCTCTAGAGCACTGGATTGTGGATTGCGGTAGTTGTTTATGTAGTCGTTGCTGCCGATCGAGAAGGCGAAGATCGACTTGGCCAAATTGCCGGAGTACTCATCGCTGCTCCTGAAGAGTCTTGGTAATTCACTGTGGGCGGCACTCTGAAACAACCTCACCTGGTCATCCAAGTTAAGGCATTTGCCCTGCAAAAACAGTGTTCCCATATCGTGCGTTTTCAAAGTTTGATCGAGGAGTTGAGGCCGGGTGAGGGAGGGAAAAAAAAGGAAAAAGGGAAAAAAGAGAAAAAGGAAAAAATAAAAAAAATATTTGAAATATATTAAAGTATTATTAAAAATTATTCACGTCGGCGCTGGCGGTGCCACGCCAAACATCCGACCTCCACATCAACGATTTTTGGCCAATGACTGAATTGGCAAAATGTGAAAAAATTTAGGATTGAATCGTTAAATTTAAAAGGTTTAGGATTGAATAGGCAAAACCGCAAAAGGTTTATGATTTTTCTCCTAATTTTCGTGCTCTCAAAACTGACAATGTCCATCGATGTACGACACACTTAGATTTTTATTTCAGATTTTCTTATCCGAATTTCTCGCTGTTTACTTTCTCAAGGAGTATTTCAAATATCAATTAGCACAAACCTGAAATAGACATGTGTCGAACATAAACTAATTAGAAGCAAATTAGCAATAAAAGATGGAGTGGCTAGTAATGAGGTCATGCCAAATAGTTTCGTATCTCGGGGAGAACGTCGAAAAAACTATCAAAAAAGTCCTAAATTTATTATAATTATGTCAATTTTAAAATACATTTTTTATTAATTGAGTTCTAAATCTTTTATATTTATATCAATTGAATCTAGATCTCGGCTATGCCATGTTCGCCTTCGCCCACGATTGCACCTCGCGAGACCTAAACTCGAGGCCACGGGCTAGGCCAACCTTGCCGGCGAGAGGGCAAAGGCGGCCATGGCCTCGCCGGCCTCGAGCCAGGCCGCTTTCGCCCGTAGATAACGAGGCCATGGCTAGGCAGCCCTCCCCCAAATCTAGGTTAGGCCGCCTTCGCCCGAGGTCGTGATGGCTTGGCCTAGTGGCCAGCAAGCTCCAGAGACCCTCATTGGCCACGACTCCGGCCAATAGGAGAAAAAAAGAAAGATAAAATAAAGATAAAAAAAAATTCAAAAAATTATTAAGATATCATAAAATATTGTCCATGTTAGTGTTGACGGGTCAAATGGACTGAATTGACACAAATGCAAAAAATGTATGAGCTAAATTGGAAATAAAAATTTAGGACTGAATTGGTACAATTGTAATATATTTTAAACAATTTTTATAATTTTTTCGAGAATGCCACGTGCCCCACACGCAAAATTCAGTCTGGTGATCACTTTTAATGTCCTAAAACTCAGGTACGGTGGAGGATATAGCAGCCCCAGAAATTCAACTAAAAGATCAAGAAAAATTGATGAGTAAATGTTGGTTAAAAAAAAAAACAAGTCAAATCAACCCAATTTCGAGCAATCACTGTAGTAATGATGACGGCTGATTTGTAAGGAGACAAGTATACTTAAAGCTGAGAACTCGAAGTACTAGATTTCTATATATACAGAGAAGGCCGGGATAGTCCTCCCGATGGGAGAGACTTTTAAAAATTCATAAATCTATTATAATTATGCTAATGTAGTCTTAGACTTTTTTTGTCAATTCAGTTTTAAACCTTTTGTAATTGTACCAATTTAGTCCATCCGGCCAATTTTAGCCGGTGGATATCCACGTCAACACTGCCCGACGACATAGTATTTTAATATTTTTTGATTTTTTTGCATTTTCAAATTTTATATCTTTTTTTTGCCTTTTTTAATTTTTTTATTTCTTTCTCTTTTTTTCCCTCCTCTTCTTCTTCCACTAGCGGTTCGGCCGAGGCGACGGCGGCAAGGTTGACCTCCCCGGCCTCAAGCGAAGTCGCCCTCGCTGTTGCCGGCCGAGGCTAGTTGAGACCTCGTCAACCAAAGGAAGAAGAAGAAGAGAGAAGAACAAAAAAAGAAAGAAAAAGAAACGAAAAAGAGGAAAAGAAAATAAAAAATATTAAAATATTATGTCGTCGGCCGGCCGATGTCCACCTCGATGCCGACCTACTTGAAATTGGTTGGATGGACTGAATTGACACAATTGCAAAATGTTTAGGGTTGAATGAGCAAAAAAAAATTAGGACTAAATTGACACAATTGCAATAGGTTTAAGAATTTTTTGGTAATATTTCCCTCTCGTTGGTGAATCGTTCGATGACAACCTTGAGAAATTGTGGCCATAAGAAAGGTAGTCGGCCTTGGCGAGGGTGGGCAACGGGTGGTTGTTGCCGCTGTCGAACAACGAATCCCTGAAAAGATACAATGCCGGTGCGAACAGGCCTGAAGAGGACAAGCACACGGATGGTGTTTGAAGCCAAACCACCCAAGGCAAAAACACAGAAAATGCGGAAACCATCGGCGAGTGATTTCTCATGGCCCTGCCTTCCGACGATGCAATGCGACGCCTTGAAAATGAGAAAACAAAGAGAAAAATGGTTACTTCCGAGTCGAGGAGGATATCGATTCGATAGAAGCGCAGTCGGATCAGTTTCGTGGCTCGCGTCAGTCCGGTCGTCTACCAACATCTGACCTATATGTTCCTAACCCAGAAGCGAGTTACTATCTCCTATGATAAGCACTCACAGGAAGATACTTCTATGAAATTCCAGATGACTAAACAATTCCCAATTTGACATTCCTATCGAAATCGACCTGTCGACCCAACCCTAGCATCCCAGATAGCCTCAAAAAATATGATAGATAGTCCGCTGGTAGAGACAAATTAACAAATTCCGTTAGGTGTTGAGATTGGATTATTCTTTGTTCTTTGTCATTACAACAGAGAATCATTCCTGTTCTTGTACCTTTGACTTTCGAAAAACAATTTTCAATGTCCTAGGAAAAATTATGGAAGCTTCACTTTTAAGAAATTTGCGTGGAAGTACATTACTGTATGTTCGCAAACTACATGGAACAATTAACAGTCCTTTGCATTATGCCAGAGACGACCTCTTATTGACCCAAGATAATAAGTAGCCTTCGATGGGACTAATCAAATGAGATGTTCATATCTTCGCGAGATCTTGTATGTTGACCGGAGAACAGACGTTTGTGTCGCTGAAACACCGAGAAGCTATGATCGAGGAAACTGCGTCGGTCGGATGATATCCATCCCAAAAGAAGCGTTTATCAGCATCAGGGCAAGGGGCCAGCAACGGAATGCACGGCAAAGTTCCGTTCCACCAGGTCGTGCAGCAAGGGTTTCTTGAGTCCGTCAAGCCTGTTTCAAAACCGTAAAAACATTTTATCAGGACTCGGGTACACACGCCGATCGGATCCAAAATTAGTGTCATGCGATCCGATGGTTACGATGGATCTAATCCTGTGAACTTAGTCATGGTAAGGAAAGTTTGAATGTAATTTAATCCAAGCCTCCAAAAATCATGAGTCGATTGATCTGAGTATGCCTTTTCTGATCCATATAGTTGAATCCGTACCGTATTTGGAGGGATTGATTACTGCGTCATAGCCAATCCCATTCGCTCGACCGAGAACGAACATTGATCCCGGGAGACTGGATGTCATGTTATCTAGCATCGGCTGTAGCATCTGATTGAAGTAGGAAACTAGCAAGTTTGATCCTCCGTCACATACTCCGTCGTGGTTCGGTTTCTTGGCGATCGTCGGGATGCAACCAATCGGGCCAATCTCAAAGACAACAAACTTTCTTGCTCCCACATTATATAATCTCTGCAATAATATTGCCCAATATCTGCTAAGACTTATAGTCAACCTGAGCAGTACTTAGATATATGTATACGTTTTCCGGGAAATTGAGTCCTGAAATCAGCATACTGGTAGAATGAAGGAGTACCTCCAGATGCCGAGAGAGCGAAGCCACGAGGAGCTGCGCAAAGGGCTGAGGCTCGTAGGTTTTGCTCGTGCTGTAGAGCGTCGGATTGAGGTAGTTGCCGAGGTAGTCGTTGCTGCCGATCGAGAAGGCGAAGATCGACTTGGTCAAATTGCCGGAGAACTCATCGGAGCTCCTGAAGAGCCTTGGTAAATCATTGGCGGCATAACTCTCGAATAACCTCACTTGGTCATCCAAGTTAAGACATTTTCCCTGCAAAAACGGTACCCCATATCACGCGTTTCCAAAGTTTAAGTGGAGCCGGTCTCGAAATGGCATTTCCAATACCTTTTTGGTTGGGAAATTTACCAAAAAAGTTTCAAACCTATTGCAATTGTGCTAATTAAATTTTGAACTTTTATTTTGTCCATTCAGTCCTAAACCTTTTGTAATTGTGCCAATTCAGTCCCTCCGACCAATTTTGGCTGGCCGGCATGGACACCGGTCGTTCGGTGACGAAATATTTTTAATTTTTTTTATAGCAAATTAGCAATGAACAATGGAGAGGCGGACGGTCATGAGCTCATACCGTGACGCTTCCTGTCTCAGGGAGAATGCCACATCCCCCGGACGCAAAGTTCAGGCCGGTGATCACTCCTGATTTCCTAAACCTCAGGAATGGTGGAGCATAAGGCAGCCCCAGAAATCCAGCTGATAAATCGAGAAAAATAATTAGAGAATGTTGAAAACAAGGGAAAAAAAGGGCAAATCAAACCAATTCCGAGCAATCAAATATTGTTTCTATGATGTTTGATCCGTTAGAACAGAAAAAAATTGGCAGTTGGAATCATAATAACACTGTTTCCTTTTGCTATAGAGATTAAACCTAGCCATAACATCGCCATCCCGCCCGCAATCCGTAAATAAAGCTGAGACTCGAAGGATTAGATCTCGACATATACCGAGGAAGTCGACAACGGTCCTCCCGTTAGTGAACCGTCCGGTGGCGCCTCTCGAGAAATCGTGGCCGTAAGGGAGGTAATCGGCCTTTGTGAGGGTGGGCAGCAGGTTGTTGTTGCCGCTGTCGAACAGCGAATCGCCGAACACATACAAGGCTGGGGCGAGCGGTGATGCAGATGATGAGCACACTACTCGCGTTTGCAATCGAATCACCACGAGCAAAAACGCGCAGAATTTAGAAGCCATCCCTGAGCGATTTGTCCTGGCCCCGACCATGAAATGGATTGTGATTTTGTTGTCTGATAAATCGGAGAAAAAGAAGCGAAGTTCAAAACCAAGAGAACCGTTAAGGTGGGGATCGAAGTCGGTCTTTAAGGACTTGGGCGCATGAAAGTGATGAGCGCATAACGTATACTTAGCTTATATATATATAGATACACATACACACATGTTGTTGACCCTAAAAAATAATTCCAAGTCCTTTTAAATCAATTTTGGTGTTGGTGCCGAGTTTTCGACGGAATGAATAATCGGTAAGTGCAGTTGCGAACCGGTAGTCTACCGATGCCGTATCGGCATTTTGTTACCGTCATCGACGTACGATAGCCAGTGGTCGATTTATACCATAACAGATGTAAAGTGAAGACGGCGAGCTGGAGGACACATGCAAGCGATGGTAATTGCTGATGGATGAGGACGTGCGACAGAGCCAAGAATTTTGGAAACAGATTAGACATGGGATTCAAAAAAATGACCGCGAATGATCGCACACTCAAACAATTTCTCAATTTCAGTCTGTCGATTTATTAGTTTTCTTTTATCCTCAGTCCTTTAGGTTTTTACCTTAATCTAAAGAACTGAGGATCCTTTGCTACGCAACTTTTTTCACATCCGAATCAACCCGACTCGTTTAAAAAGTCGAAGATCCAATCTTTGATGTGTGTGTATATATGTATATAAGAAATGATAGGCATGAACCACACAAGCTCATTTCTTTTATTACTTTGGTCCTGATGAGTGGTTCAATTAGTACATAATTGTCACCTGACGCTAATTCCGCATTCCTTGGGCTATGATTGAAGTGTAACTTGGTGTGCACAGCTATGTATTTCAGGCACGAAGGTTTGGGAATTCCCATGGTATAAGCTAAGACATGTTTATGTTTTGAATTATTGTTTGTCATATGCTGGAGCAATTGCTCTGGTGTTAGTCGCCAGGATGTGATAAAGACCTTTACACTGAAAAAAAGAGAGGTCAAAATAGGAACTTCCCCATCGAGGATCTCGATCCGACAGGGAACACGGTCGGGGAAGTTCCGTGGCTCATGTCTGACGTCGACCGATAGCTGAGTGACGAAACTATTGTTAGAACACGCATCTTATATGTGTTTCCAATTTATAAAGTTTCTTTGGTAATAAATGCTTAATTTTTTTTGTTTGTAAAAATCGCCGATTTCAAAATTTCAAAAGCAAAATGAAAATCGACGGTCACTTCGATCGATATTATATCATTGCATCATTCTCTCGAATCCGACCAATGCAAACCATTGCTTTGGAAATCCCACGAAACTACAAACACAAACAAGAGAATTGCTATTAGACGTTATTATTAAAATGACGTGGCAATCGAACATGTCATGTACGATAAGAATGAAGTGATTCAAAATAGCCTTGAAACTATTGGAGGTTGCCCCAGTGGCCATCCTTCCCAAGTGGGAAGGGGGAGGTGTGGAGTTCGATTCCCCATCTTCTCAAGAGGGGTTTGGGGGGTGGAGACGAGCAAATGAGAGAGTAGAGTTTCGCAACTCGCACACAGCACATAATACACACAACACATGTTGCATACGGTGTGGTTTGAATAATATGATAGAACCAGACCGAAAAAAGAAAAAAGAAAAAGAGATAGCCTCAGAAAATTAGGAGATTCCGCTGATTGAGACAAATTAACGAAATTCGTTAGGTTTTAATATTAAATTATTTCTCCTTCTTTGTCACTAATCTATCCCAAGAACATTCTTAGTTGCTGTTCATAATTGGGCCTTTGACTTTCGAATAAACAAGTCATTTTCCCTTTTCAAGAACGCCCTGTCCCTTCTATTTGTCGAAACTTGCTCATCGCCACGCCAACACGCAAATACTGTTGGGTCTCGTTAGATTTCCTTTCTCAAAAACGGATTTCTTTAGGTAGGTAATCTTGTATAAGATTCGGAATATTGATAAGTCATGTATATGAAAATGGGAAAGTTAGTACAAAAGTTCCTTAATTTGCAAACTATAAAACGGTCAAAATAGGAACATCCCGTCGAGGATCTCGATCCAATATGAACACGTTTGGGGAAGTTCCGTTGCTCATGTTTGCCGGACCAATAGTTTAGGATATGTATGGTAACACTTCAAAAAAAGTATTTCTATTCTCAAAGTGTTTCGGGAACACTTTGGGAACGAAACGTCTATGATAAAAAATTGTTTCCAAAATATTCCCGAAACACTTTTCGGAAAAAAGAACACTTTTGAAGCAGAAACAAGAAACAAAAAATACTTGTTTCGTGTTCCCGAAACGCTTTTTAAAAAAACTTTTGGAACACTTTTTAGAAAAACTTGTCAACGCTATAGAAACACTTTGAAAGACACCATCGGCTGCTCCCTCACACTCTCTTTTGAAGACACGAGAAGCTCCTCCCTTTGTTCCTCAACAGCCGACGCCATTCCTCGACTAGCTGAAGCCGCCGCTCCTCCGATAAGTCTCCGCCACTTCATCCTCTTCTTGTTCATCTTCTCGGCAACGTGGCACCCAACACCAAGCGAGCTCGCGCGAGCATGGGTTAGCCTCGTGCACGCCGCGCGAGGCCGAGCCCCATATAGTAATGCTCTAGAAAAAGTATTTCTATTCCCAAAGTATTTTTGGAACACTTTGGGAACAAAATACGTATGGTAAAGTCTCAGTGTTCAACACTTTTGAAAGAAACACTTTTGAAGCAAAAACAAGAAAAAAAAATAAAAAACTTGATTCTGTGTTCTTGGAACATCTTTTAGAAATACATTTGGAAATTTTTTTAAAAATAATTGGGAACAATTTTATTTTTGAACACACTCTCTTCTCTTTTGTTTTTGCACGATATTGACATATGATTTTTAATCATTTTATTTTATAAAATTAATTAAAAATACCAAAACAATTCATAAAATTACAAAATCAACCTTGAAAGCTTTGGCCTAGCCGAAAGAACCAATTTTGAGCAAAAAATATTTTTTGTAATTTTTGACATTTTTCGGATTTATTTGAATTATGAAAATAGCCGAAAATTAGGAAAATAGTATTTGTGGTCAGAAAAATGTCCAAAAATAGTCCATAGTTTTATTTTAATTCCCTTTTCATTTTGGCCTCTTAAAGTTTTAAAAATTCAGTTTGGGACCACATGCCTCTTCATTGAACATAATCCTAAATTGACTAAAATTTTCATTTTAAATCATTTTAACCAAATTTTTTTACTTTTAGAGTCATGACATGAGACTTTAATACCCTACATCTCATTTCAGTCCTCATGTTTGGAAGAATTTCACAATTGGACTAAAAGGACCTAAATGCACAAATATTTTTCATTTTAGTCTCCAATTTCACTCAAAGTGCAATTAATATTTTTATAAGGGCCCTCGTTTAAAGGTAATCGTATTTTTAACTACTTGAAAACATTTACGTGTAACTTATAATTGTAATTTTTCCTATAGATAGAAAACATATTTGATGTTCTCGTTGTCCAATTCCAATTCGTCTTCTCTTTTAGTTTTTTTTTTTATAGTTGATCTCGTCCATATTGTAATTTGATAAATCCTGCATAAATTACTTATACATATATTGATCTAATTCGATTTAGTAAATTGAATAAATGAGATTTAATTTGATTTAGTATGTTAAAAAGATAAAGACACCTTAATTTTAATATATATATAATCCCCTTAATTAAATGAAAAAATTTGGAATAATTTTTTTGCGGTTACCAAACACATTTATTTTTTTTTTTTTGTTTTGTTACGGGAATAGAAACTTTATACGATTACCAAATGCATTTCTATTCTTTTTTTTTTTGTTCCGGGAATAGAATTTTTTTGCAATTACCAAAGTCGTTTCGTTCCCAAAAATCATTGCTTTGGGAACGAGAAAAGAAAAAATGTTTTTGTTCCAAAAGTTGTTTCCGAAACAGAAACGTTACCATACGCAGCTTTAGTGATGAAATTCTAAAACACGCACCTTATATGTGTTTTCAATTTACGGAGTTTGTAATCTTTGCTGATAATCGCTTAATTTTTCTTTTCAAAAGAGTTACGGTGCACAATTCAATATAATCTTTACAAAATTTCGAAAGCAAAATGAAAATTGACTGCCACTTTAATCCATTTTATAGGCATAAGAACGCTAGAAGTGTCAAAAGTTTCGTACGACATTCGCATTAGTGCCAAAAGCTTTTGCCAACTCACTTGAGTGCCTTCAAGAAAAAATTATGGCTAAAAATATTACGTGACTTCTATAATAAAAATTTTAATTTGAGTTTACATTTTTATATTAAAGTATTGACATTGTAAACAACATCATTTCTCTCTTCTCTCCCACTCGCTTTCTCACACTTATAAACCAACCAAAGACCCATTTCACAATCGATGTGGTAACCCCAACAATCTATGTCTCACACATCGAACCTTAGGTTTGAGCTACAACAACTCGTATCTCTCGTGCGTCCCTAACATCTCTCTCTTCCATTGTAATCCCTCTAAATCTGCCGCCCTCTCGCTCCCTCTCTTGCTCTCAATTTGTAAGATCGAACTATTAATTTTGGGGGCAAACTAAATTAAGATTTCTTTATATTGGATAATTGGTTGAATAGTCCATTTAGGGTTTGGATTTGGGGCAAAACATTTAGACGACGTCATTTAGGGATATATATGGTAACTGGGCATGTCCGTGAGCCACGCCCGGTCGGAGAACTCAATAAAATATGGCAATGTCGGATTTCCAGTGACCTAAATTGAAATTGACACTTAAATTATCCACACAAAAAAAAAATTGAGCACTAAAATAAGCGTTGTACAAAACTTTTGACACTTTTAATGTTCTCATACCCTGTTTTATATTACCATATGATTCTCTACAATCGGACCAATGCAAACTATTACTTTCGAAATCCCACGTCACTACAAACCCAAACAAAAGAATTGCTATTTGACATAATTATTAAAATGAATTGTGGACCAAACATGTCATGTGCGATGAGAATGAAGTGATTTAAGATAAGCCTCAGAAAATTGAGAGATTCCGCTGATAGCGACAAATTAACGAAATTCGTTAGGTAAGAAACTTATATTCTTGTTCGTTCTTTGTCATCAAACAGACAAGACAATCACTATGGCCGAAGAACATTCTTAGTTGCTGTTCATCATGGGGCCTTTGACTTTCGAATAAACAACGTAAATACTGTTGGGTCTCGTTCGATTTCCTTTCTCAAAAACGGATTTTTTACGCAGGTAATCTTGCATAGGATTCGTAATATTGGTAAGTTATTTAAATGGAAATGGGAAAGTTAGTATAAAAAATCGCAATTTGCAAACTCTAGAGAAGAGTTGATAAGTTAACATATTTTTTCAACCAACAGCTTTTTCACACTCGCAAAACTTACTAATATTCAACAGCACAAAAAAAGATCCATATTTTCGGACCTGCAACTATAAAATTCTGGTCCGCTCCCGTTTAAGTAGTTCTAGATTCGGTCAGTCCATTATGCTCGGCTCCATTGGCAAGGGGGCAACAAGTTGTTGCCAATGTCAAACAGCAAATCGCCGAATACGTACAATGTCGGTGTGAGTGACCCCATAAAACGATCATTGGAACAATTTTTAATAATATATTATTTTGAAAAATTTTTATTTGTTCTATTTTCTTTCTACTTTTTTCTCTTTTTCTATTTTTTTTCCTTTTCTTTTGTACTTTGCCATTTTGCCCTCTACCAGCCACCGTCGGACCTCGTTGATGACTAGCGGAAGTTGCCAACCTAAGGCAAGGGTGGCTGATGCCCGCATGGGAGAGGGCGACCCTCGCCTAGGGCGGGCGCTCACCATTGGCGAGGCCAAGCGGAGGGAAAAAGGGAAAAACATAAAAAGTAGAAGGAAAATAGAAAAAGGAAAAAATAATGATAAAAATCTAGAAAATATTATATTATTAGTGAAAATTATCCACATGAGCCCGCTCGCTATGTAGGAAGGCCAACGTCTACGTCGGAGATTTCCGACTAAAATTTATCGGATGGACTCAATTGGTAAAACTTAAAAAAGTTTATGACTCAATTGGTATAATTAAAAAGTTTATGATTGAATTAGTAAAAGTACAATAGATTTAGGACTTTTCGGACAAGTTTCTCTATTAATTATAAAAACACTCTAGGATAGTATACATCTACGACATGGCCCCTAGAAATTATCGTGGTAGAAGCTTCAAGCCTCGCCCGGTTTTCTTGGATCATTCTTGATCCTTCGTGCTTTGAAAACCTTTGAACCGTGACAGATTGCTCATGGTCGCGACCATGAAATTGCTTGTTACGTGACGTCGTTGTCTCTTTCTCTTTTTTGTTTTATCGAAACGTGACGTGGTTGTCTGATCGAACAAGAAAGAGGGAAAGTTCAAAACCGAGGAACTGTTTAGGGCTGATGACTTGGCCGCATGAAAGTGATGAACACATGACGTGTACTTTGCTTGTGGGTGTGCTTATATAGATAAATATCTTGGGGCCTTGTGCGAGGATCATGGTCTCTATCGAAATGGGGCCATGAACGGCGAACTAACAGAAACGTACTCCCACAAGAATCGCGCATTCACATTTGTTTTATTACTTTGGTCCTGATGAGTTGTCCAATTAGCCTATGATTAGCACTTATGAAAAGCTTTCTTAATTGACAAAACAGTGATAGAAGATCAAGTCAATTTGAGACTTTCCACTGTTTTTTTTCCCATACATGATAAGTAACGTTTTATTCTACGACGTTTTTGCATCTAGTTGTGAGAAACGTCATAAAACGAAAAATATCGCATTTTATGCCGTTTTGTACGTTACCTTTGTTTTTTTTTGGGTCAAAAGCTTTGTACATTACAAACTGTCACAATAGTTTAATGTTATCTGAGGTTGTCCTGTCTTCCACTTGAACACAAGTTAAATTGGTGCTGAGGGCCGACGGCCCGCAGCTAATTTGTGCCTTTTTGAAATGATCTTTGGTTCAGCTTTCCCAAAGCCCATTGAAAAAAATATGCGGTCAACTCTTCACAAGGGGCTTTGGGATGAAAGTGTCTTGAAAACTTCAATATTGAAAGGGAGCTTTGATTAAGCTTTCCAAATGTTGTCTTCCGATTACCCTCACTTATTCTTTAAGTTTCATTTTGTATCTTTTTCTTACATTTTTTTAATACATTATTTTTTATTAAAATAAAATCAAACCCTAGGCCTCGGTACCCAAGGCCGAGACCGCTAGGGATCGGGCAACCCGGCCAGGGTTGCTCGGGGCCGCGGGATCCCGCCAAGTCGCGCGACCGGCTTCGTCGCTAGGGTCGTGCGACCTCAACGATGGCGTCAAGATTGCGCGATAGCCTCTTTGCCATGGGCATGCGACCCCCAAAGAACGGTTGCCTAGGGTCCTGGGGTCGGCACCCCCCCTAGGGTACAAGTGACCTTGGGTGCCCGAGCGACCTCGATGTTAGATCTAGCTCCGGTGGTGTTAGTCCTAGGTTTGATTTTCCTTTTTCTATTTTTTAATTATTTTTATTTGAAAAAGAAATATTATAAGAAAGCCCATTCGCAAAATTTTTTTGCCAAAAACTAATTAGCTCAAAGTGGCTTTTCAAAGCATTTTTCATCAAACGCCGCTTACATTTTCCCAATGCTCCTTAGGCTAAAGATATTTTCATTCCTCGAAAGCCCATTTACAAAACTGAACCAAACTCACCCAATCATGTGGAGAAGACTTCATGACTTCCGGCGCACAGGTCAATTGCCATGGACTCGGTAATATCGAACC
Source organism: Rhodamnia rubescens (assembly GCA_021437795.1). NCBI lineage: Eukaryota > Viridiplantae > Streptophyta > Magnoliopsida > Myrtales > Myrtaceae > Rhodamnia > Rhodamnia rubescens. The sequence goes on from JAILYA010000046.1 coordinate 1,541,814, forward strand.
TTCGAGCGACAAGGGCAATGCTAAATAGCATTAGCTTAAATGGAACATTTCATAATGGGTGCGAGACTCCCGTTGCATCTACGTAGAGAGGACAGTTGCAGTACTTGCCCCGAAGGGATAGGCTGCAGTAATTGCCTGCAAGGGATACCTGCCCCACTCGATCCTTCCCTCCTTTTTATCGCTATGAAAGATCTTAAGGACCTTTTTTAAGAGAAGAAAAAGAAAAAAAGAAAGGAGTATGGTGTTGATTCACTATGGCCAAGTGGGAAATATAGTGAACGAAAGGTTGGGAACAAATGGAACCGGACTACGAAGACGTGATAACACTCACTTGAACGAATTATTTGCCTCACAATGTTGCTAATGGTTACTAAAAAAAAATCCTCCAAAATACAAAAGAGTCTCAAGCGACAATATTAAATATTTTAATAAGGATTCTCAAAGGAAAACAATTGAAAAAGATGACTATATATCTTTGAAAAAGAAACGAAAATGGAAGTGCTTCTTGTGAATTGACCAGAAATGTTTAGTAATACAGAGAAAATGTTTGAACAGACACAACATCTCAAAAGTTGTAAGAGCGCCTAATAATCTTGAGGCAGAAAATAACAGTTAATCGAATATATACACGCTCGTTTCCTCTCGTCAATGGAACAAATAAAATAATCATCAAGTGGGAGAAGACACCTCATTGTTTGTTTTACAAACAAATTACCAACAAAACCGTATTCAATTGAAATCAAAATTTGACATCTACTTATTGTTTCAATATCGAAAGACACAATGTAGAGACTTTTCTTATTTATGGTGTTGATTACAAGTGCAACTACTCCCTATTATTATGAGATTTTATAAGGCTACCGCCAACTATTCTATAAGTTTAAGCTATTAGATAAAAGCATGGTTTTTGTATTTCAATATTTTATCAATTATGACCTAATTAATGAGGTGAAACGCCTATCTCATGGATTTGAAATTTATGTTATCTAATTTTTTTTTTTTTTGTAAATAGCAAATATTTTAAAAGGGCACAGTTCCTGCTAACTTTATGATAAACTGATCGTCTAATTGAACATATGAATATTTTTGCCATCATTGCATAATTAGACAAGACGATTTCACCGTTTCATTTCTCAATAGTATATTTTTTTAGGTAGATAAATTCATATAAGATTCGAAATGTTGTCATGCAAATAAGAGTAGAAAAGTCAATACAGAAATTGGTAATTTACAAATTATGAAAAAAAACGTCGATAAGTTACCAACAAGTCATCTGCCAAAAAATCACCAACTATTTCTTATTAACATTTTTTCACTCTTAAAAAAAAAAATTAAAAAAATAACTGCATCAAAAATATTCTCTAATTTCAAACATGGATCGATAAAATTAGCACAAGATTATCACCTAACCATAAACCCTGATCCTGACCGCATTCCTCGGGCTATGATTGAATGGTAACTTGGGGTGCACCCACATGAATGCCAGGCGCAAGGACTACGAAATTTTAATGATACAAGCTAAAAACATGTTTATGTTAGTAGCAATTATCGCCCATCGTACGATGTGACATGAAACCTTGAAACTGAGAAAAAGAAGATAAAAATGGTGGTAACTTCCGGGCCCAGGATATCGATTCGATGGAAACATGGTCGGGGTCGGTTCCATGGCTCATGTCGGGTCGTCTACCGATATCCGAGCAAGGTATTTCTAATCAAGAAGTGAGTTGTTATTATTGGGAAATATAGAGTGGAACGGGATGAACAATGGAATCAAATTTTGAGGCGTGATAACACTCCCTTTAAGGATTTATTTACCCCATAACGTTGTTAATAGTTTCCGGTAAAATATTCCTCATCATACAACAAAGTCTCAATGAGAATAGCAGATAATAATTTTAATATTTCTCCAGGATCTCTTTAGGAAGCAATTAGAACAATGGCTATATCTCTCGTTTGAAAAGAAACGACAATGGAAGAAGAAGTTATAATTGAACAGGCACATTTAGTAATATATAGAGAAAGCGTTTGAATAGACACGACCTTTCAAAGGATAATGAGTAATGTTCGAACGGACATGACCTTTCAAAGGTTAAGAAGTTATATTCGAATAGACATAACCTTTCAAATATTAAGAAGTTATGTTCGAATAGACACAATTCGAACACACATCTTCAAAGGTTATAAGAGCATTTTGTGAACAGTCGCACCGTTTCAATAGAAAATAATGATAATTATTGATTAGTGCCAAATCTAGTCCACATGCGCACTCACATCTTTTCGTTTTGGGACAAGCCACCTCTTAATTTGTTTGTAAACAAACTACCAACAGTTATCTCCTCTAATAAGCACTTTAAAAGAGGATCCGATACTTCTATGACATCCCACATAACTAAACAATTCCAATTTGGCATTCCTATCGAAATCGACCTGTCGACCCAACCTAGCAAGTACGATGAGAATGAAGTGATCCCAGACAGCCTCAAAAAATTGATAGAGCTCGAATTATTCTTTGTTCTTTGACATTCGCACAGAGAATCATGCCGGCCCAAGAACTTTCTTAGTAGCTTGGACCTTTGACTTGCGAGAAACAATTGTCAATTTCCTTTTTCAAGGAGATGAGAACGCTCTGTATTTATTCTTCTTTATTACAACTTGCTATTATTTCGAAAGTGATGGGATACGATCGTCCTAGAAGTTTACAAAATACTCAAGAAAGCCAACAAAGCAATCTCACGAGGTTGGCTTGATGGGAATTCGAGCCAAGACGATTTCACTGTTTTATTCCTCAAAAACAGGTTTTTTTAGGTAGATAAATTCACGTAAGACTCGAAGTTGTTAAATTATGTAAATAAAAGTACGAAAGTTAGTATAAACACTGGTAATTTCCGATCTATTTAATGCTGGAGCCCAATCCTCGGAACATATTACAGCCCCAAGTGGCGAAGAGCCGGCAGCGATTCTCAGAACTAGCTGTAAGAGTGGGAATTTATGATATCAAAAAGACAATTTGCGTGGAAGTACTATGGAGCAAATTATTGTGTGTCCGCAAACTGCATAGAACAATAACACAGTCCTTTACATTATGCCAAAGTCGACCTCTGATTGACGATGATGACTCGAGACTAATCAAATGAGGTGTTCATGTCTGCACCAGATCTTGTATGCTGATCGGGGAACAGAAGCTTGTGTCGGTGAAACACCGAGAAGCTATGATTGAGGAAACCGCATCGGTTGGATGATATCCATCCCAAAAGAAGCGTTTATCAGGATCAGGGCACGGCGTCAGCAACGGAATGCACAACAAAGTTCCGTTCCACCACGTCGTGCAACAAGGGTTTCTTGAGTCCGTCAATCCTGTTTCAACACGGTAAGAATATTTTAGCAGGACCCGGGTCTATGTGCTGGTCGGATCCAAAAGCAGCCATCGGATCCAAAATTGGTGTCACGTGATCCACTGGCTACGATGGATCTGATCCCTCAAAACTTAATCATGGTAAGGAACGGTTGAAGGTAATTCTAGTCCAAGCCTCTAAAAATACTGAATCAATTGATCGAGTAAGCCTTTCAAGATTCATATGAGTTAAGTCTGTACCGTATCTGGAGGGATTGATTACTGCATCATAGCCAAGCCCATTCGCCCGACCGAGAACGAACATTGATCCCTCGAGACTGGATGTCATGTTGTCTAGCATCAGTTGAAGCATCTGATTGAAGTAGGAAACTAGCAAGTTAGGTCCTCTGTCACATACTCCATCGTGGTTCGGTTTCTTCGCAATCGTCGGGATGCAACCAATCGGGCCAATCTCAAAGACAACAAACTTTCTTGCTCCCACGTTATATAATCTCTGCAATAATATTGCCCAATATCTGCTCAGACTCATTGTCAACCTAAGCAGTACTAAGATATAGGAACACGTTTTCCTGGAAATTGAATTATGAAATCAGCACACTGGTAGACTGAAGGAGTACCTCCAGGCGCAGAGAGAGTGAAGCCACAAGGAGCTGCGCGAATGGCTGAGGCTCGTAGGTTTTGCTCGTGTTGTAGAGCACTGGATTGAGGTAGTTGCTGAGGTAGTCGTTGCTGCCGATCGAGAAGGCGAAGATCGACTTGGTCAAGTTGCCAAAGAATTCATCGGAGCTCTTGAAGAGTCTTGGTAAATCATTGGCGGCATAACTCTGGAATAACCTCACTTGGTCACCCAAGTTAAGACATTTTCCCTGCAAGAACAGTTTCCATATCATCATGGTTTCCAAAGTTTAAGTCGAGCCGGTCTCGCAAGGACATTTCCTATTCCTTTTTGTCAGGAAAATTACCAAAAAAGTAGTAAAGCTATTACAATTATACCAATGAAGTCCTAAACTCCTTTTTTTTTTTTTGCTGATTCATTTTTAAACCTTTTGCAATTATGCCAATTCAGTCTATCCAGCCAATTTTGGCTGGTCCGGCACTGAACACCGGTTATCCGGCAATAAAATATTTTAGTTTATTTTTTTACAGCAAGTTAGCAATGAAAAATGGAGAGGAGGATGGTCGTGAGCTCATACCGAGAAGCTTCCTGTTTCAGGGAGAATGCCACATCCCCCCGGACGCAAAGTTCAGGCCGGTGATCACTCCTGATGTCCTAAAACTCAGGTATGGTGGAGGATAAGGCAGCCCCAGAAATCCAGCTGATAAATCAAGAAAAATAATTAGAGAATGTTGAAAATAGGGGGAAAAAGGCAAATCAAACCAATTCCGAGCAACCAAATATTGGTACGATGATGTTTGATTCGTAAGAAGAGAATAAAATTGGCAGTGGGAATCATAATAACACCGTTTCCTTTTGCTATAGAGATAAAACCTAGCCATAACATCGCCATCCTGCCGGCAATCCCTAAATAAAGCTGAGGATTGAAGGGTTAGATCTCGACATATACCGAGGAAGTCGGCGACGGTCCTTCCGTTGGTGAATCGTCCGGTGGCGCCTCTCGGGAAATCATGGCCGTAAGGGAGGTAATTGGCCTTGGCGAGGGTGGGCAGCAGGTTGTTGTTGCCGCTGTCGAACAGTGAGTCGCCGAACACGTACAAGGCCGGTGCAAGCGGCGAGCACGCTACTTGTGTTTGCAATCTAATCACCGCTAGCAAAAAGGTGCAAAATTTAGAGACCATCCCTGAGCGATTCCTCATGGCCCCGACCATGAAATCGATCGCCACTTTGTTGTCTGATCAAACGGAGAAAAAGAAGGAAAGTTCAAAACCTAGAGAACCGTTAAAGTGGTGACCAAAGCGGGTCTTTAAGGACTTGGGCGCATGAAAGTGATGAGAACATAACGTATACTTAGTTTATGTATATATACATGTTGGTGACCCTAAAGAATAATTCAAGTCCTTTTGACCCTAAAAAATAATTCAAGTCCTTTTAAATCGATGCGGTGTTTGTACTGAGTTGTCGACAGAATGAACAATCGATAAGTACAGTTGCAAATCGGAAAACTACCGATGCAAGATCGGCGTTTTTATTATGGACGAAATTAGCGGTGAGTGACGATCGATAGAGACGGTTATAATCAATAAGTACAGTTGCAAATCGGTAAAGTACCGATGCAAGATCGGCGTTTTGTTATGGACGAGATCAGCGGTGAGTAATGATCGACCAAGACGGTTATCGACATAAGATCGCCAGTGCTCGATTATGCCATAAAAGATGTAAATTAAGACCATATTAAGAATATTTGATTGATGGCTGAGCTAGAGGATATTCGGGGATCGTGACTGTTTATGAATAAGGACGTGCAGTAGAGCAAAGAATTTTGGGAATAGACGGGGTTCGTGATTCAAAAAGATGACCGTGTGGGACGGTTATATTTTGTATAAGGCTATACGAAGCCAAGATCTCCGCAATCAATGAATATTTGCGCAATTTCGTAATTTTTTATGTTTATTTAGAGTTAGCAATCCTTGTTAGGCAAATTGTTTTCTGTCCGAAATGTCACGGAGATTCAATCTTTGTTGAAAGATGTTTTATCGACGATAGAATTTTGGCAACGAACGAAAAACACACACACATATATATATATATATATATATATATATATATATATATATGTATATCTATGTATATATCAGACATGATATATACATAGAACGATAAAATTCCGTAGGCAGACGACATGTACAAAAATTATAGTGTCCACTTAGAAAAGCATCCGAAAATTTTACTTGTAAGAAATTTGAGTGGAAGTATACATTTGGGGGGCGCACAATATTGTATGTTCGCCAACTACATACAACATTTGCACTGTCCTTTACATTATTCCAGAGACTATCTCTGATTAGTGATGATGACACAATATAATTAGCAGCCTTAGATAGGACTAATCAAAGAGATGTTCATATCTTCACCAGGCCTTGTATGCTGACAGGAGAACAAAAGTTTGAGTCGTTGAAACACCGAGAAGCCAAGATCGAGGACACCACGTCGGTCCGGTGATATCCGTCCCAAAAAAAGTGTTTATTGACGTCGGGGCATGGGGTCAGCGCCGGAACACACGTCAAAGTTCCGTTTCCCCACGCCGTGCAGCAAGGGTTACTAGAGTCTGTCAAGCCTGTTTTGACACGGCAAAATTTCTTTTAGCAGGACTCGGATCCGTGTGTGGATCGGATCCAAAGGCAGCCATTGGATCCACAATTGGTGCCATGTGATCATATGGTTATGATGGATATGATTCCGTGAAACTAAATCATGGTAAGGAATAGTTGAATGAAATTTTAGTCCGAGCCTCTAACGATCACGAATCAATCGATCAAGTAAGCCTTTCTCGATTCACATGAGTTGAGCTCATACCGTATTTGGAGGGATTGGTTATTGCATCATAGCCAAGCCCATTCCCTCGACCGAGAGCGAACATTGATCCTGCGAGACTGGATGTCATGTTGTCTAGCATCGGTTGGAGCATCTGATTGAAGTAAGAAACTAGCAAGTTTGGTCCTCCGTCGCATATTCCGTCGCGGTTCGATTGCTTCGCGACCGATGGGATGCAACCAATCGGGCCAATCTCACTGACAACAAACTTTCTCGCTCCCACATCATATAATCTCTGCAATAATATGGCCCAAGATCTGCTGAGGCTCATTCTCAATCTGAGGAGTACTCAGATGCATGTGTACGTTTTACTGGTTATTGGGAATCAGGGAGTACCTCTAGATGCTGAGAAAGCAAAGCAACGAGGAGCTTCGCGTACGGCCGAGGCTCGTAGGTTTTGCTGGTGCTGTAGAGCGTTGGATTGAGGTAGTTGCTGAGGTAGTCGTTGCTGCCGATCCAGAAGGCGAAGATCGACTTGGCCAAATACCCGGAGAACTCATCGGAACTCTTGAAGAGTCTCCATAAGTCATTGGCAGTGTTGTAACAAATGCGAAAAGCATACACAAAACACAAGGATTTACGTGTTCGATCAAGGTAATCTACGTCCACGGGCGAAGCAAAACAGGATTCAACTATAATCAAAGAGAGTACAGACTGAAGTCGGTCTATTTTACAGACCAAAAGCACACAGCTCACAAGTCTCTCTTCACACGAAAAAACCCTAGCCGATATAAAACTAGAGCCCAAATCTCCACTTTTTCTCCTCTTTTGGGTCGCACAAAAATATATCGGGTCGGTGATGAACCGGACCGAGTACATAAAATTCAGGACATATTTAACAGGCAGCATAACTCTCAAACAAACTTACTTGGTCATCCAGACTAAGACATTTGCCCTGAGAAAACAGTTCTCATTTGCAATCCGAATGTTGCATTGCTTGATTTCTCAAGTAGCACTTCACATATCAAATGCAATCCAGCAAGGGTAGGCCTCAGCTAGGCGAAGCCCGGCGAGGCCGCCTGGTGTGGGCGAGGTTCAGCCTTGCTAGATACGACAAGGGGCCTCACCGTCACTCACCCTCACCCAAGAGCGGCCCGGCGAGGCCAGCCCTCGTAAGCCACCCACCAACCATCGGCAAAAAGAGAAAGGAAAAAAAATAAACAAAAATTGAAAACAAAAAAAAAGCTCACGTCAGCAGTTTCCAGCCTAAAATTTGCCGGATGAACTAAGTTGGTACTAGTTTCAAAAGGTTTAGGATTAATTTTGCCTAATTAAAAGATTTAGAACTAAATTAGTATTAATGCAATAGGTTTAGGACATTTTGGATATAATGGACCCGAATTGAATTAAAAAAAATTAAGAGCAAAATAGCAATCAGAAATGGAGTGGACGGCAATGAGCTCATACCAGGTAGCTTCCTGTTTCGGGGAGAATACCACATGCCCCGGACGCGAAATTCAGTCCGTGTGTTAAAACATGTTGTATAGTTTTGTAGGGTTTTCCCTTACCTCTCTTCTTTCTCTTTAGTCCCACATAGGAAGAATGCTAGGCTCCTTTTCTCCTCTAAGCCTATATAAAGGCTTCTCATGTACAATGTTTATCACACCACTATTAGAGAACAAATATCATTCTCTTTTAATCTTTCTTTCTTATCATGTATCGTTAGCAAGGTTCATTGTCTTGAAGAGTATGCTCTGCGGTTGCCATCAATTGGATCTTCCGCATCAGAAAATAAGACAATGAGCTCATTATTTTTTAAAGTATGCTCTGCGGTTGCCATAAATTGGATTTTCCGCATCGAAATTAAGATAATGAGTTTAGGGCCATCATCCTTACTCGTTCTAATCCGTGCTTCTTCTTTCTCGATCCTTTCGATCAATTTTTCCACCTCAATCCATATTTCTAGCTTTGCTAGTGATTTCTTTTTTACGTCGTCATGGGTGATTCTAGTGATCGTATTGACATCAAACTCGATGGTTCAAACTATTCTCTTTGGAAACCATCGGCAATGACAAAGCACTTGTTTATCGCGACCTGTTTGAGCATGTTGAGGGACTTTGTCCTTGTCCCGGTGCTCTTCAAAGTGACTTATCCGATGAAGTTGCGAAACGTCTGCTTGAAATTCGAGCATGGAAAGTTGCTGATCGGAAGGCATGGGCTATCATTTTTTGTTCCATTGATCCCGCTCTTCGCCCACAATTTTCTAATATTGTTGAGGCAAAAAGTTTATGGGATCAGCTTGCCGAGATGTTCACCCGAGGGGGGACATTCGAGTTTATCCTGGAGCAAGAAGTTTACAATGCTACGCAAGGGTCTCGCTCTATTCGAGACTTCTACAATTACATGCACTCACTTTGGAGTCAACTAGATATTCTTGCTCCTATTCTCTGCCCATCATGCCCGAACCGTACTCGTGTCCTCGTCGCTCTCGGACTCAAGATAGGCACCGTCTATATTCTTTTCTTATGAAGCTTGGCTCTCCCTATGAAGGTGTTCGCAGCCAACTTCTTCACCGCTCTCCAAGACCATCCCTCCTTGCGCTGTCAAAGAATTACAGTATGAGGAAACTCGTCTTGGTCTTCTTTCCTCCTCAGCTTTCGATTCAACCGCTATTTTGGGCTGCTCCACCACGTCCTTCGCTTATTCGTGGTCCTCGCCGCCTTTCATGTACGTATTGTCATCGTCTTGGTCATGACGAGTCACATTGTTGGAAGAAGAGGAATGCTTCACGCCTTTCGCATCACCACGAGTCACTACCGCATCTCCAACTCTCTCACCTATTACTCTGGTTTCTCCCTCTACGGATGACCGTATTCTTGCTCTTGAGGCCCAACTTGCCCGATTGAGTCCTTCTCCCCCAGTGTCTTTTTCCGATTTCCGGTACTTTTACAACTCTCTCATCTCTTTGGAAGCACGTCTGCTGCTACTCCACCTTCGGGTGATATTTCTACTACTTGGGTACTTGACTCGGGGGCGCTAGACATATGTCTACTTCCGCTTTTTTTCTCACTAAGCTCTCGAGCTCAAGCAACCAAGCACATTTCTTTCTTGCTAATGGTTCTCCTCTACTAGCTACTCGACGGGGTACTCTTACCATCTCCGAAGGTTTCAATGTTCCCGATGTGTTACATGTTCCCTCTTTGGCTCTCAATTTATTATCCGTTGGACAACTCACCGATCTTTGGATGTCTTGTAAGCTTTACAAATAGCTCTTGCTTTGTGCGGGATCGTTTGAGTGGCAAGATGATTAGCGAGGGCGATAGACGGGATGGACTTTATATTATGCAACATCTCCATCTTCCAACTTCCTCTCTTCCTCATCCTGTGTTGGCTACCCTCGATCTTGCTCGGTGGCATCGGCGTCTTGGACATATTCCGTCTTCTCGTCTCACCGTCCTTCACCAACAAGGTGCTTTGGGTCCTATTTCTTCTAGTAGTCTTCCTCCATGTTCTATCTCGCCCTTTGGCCAAGCAATCTGCTAAGCCTTTTCCTGTTAGTAACTCTAGAACTAGTGCGATTTTCGATCTTGTTCATTCGATGTTTGGGGTCCTGCCCGCTCTCTTCCAAGAGTGGTTTCAAATATTATGTATCTTTTATTGATGATTATTCTCGTTATACATGGGTCTATCTTATGCGTCAACGTAGTGATTTCTTTTCCATCTATCGGTCTTTTACTTCCATGGTTTCCACACAATTTAATACAAAAATCAAAATTTTCCGTTCGGATCTCGGGGGAGAATATCTCTTTGGTGTCTTTCGTTCCCTCTTAGCTAGTGATGGTACACTTCCTCGATTATCTTGTCCTGGGGTTCCGGCTCAAAATGGAGTTCTTTGAACGCAAGCACCGTCATATTCTAGAGACCACTCGAGCTCTCTTACTTGGCACATCCGTTCCCACGAGTTTGGTTGAGGGCTCTTCTCACGGCTATTCATCTAATTAATCGCCTACCCTCATCTGTTCTCCATCAAGACACCCCGTTTCAGCGTCTCTACTCTTGACCTCCTAGCTATAATCATCTTCGAGTTTTTGGATGTACTTGTTTTGTCATTCTTCCACTCCTGAACGTACAAAGCTTACCGCTCGCTCTATCCCATGTGCATTCTTGGGTTATAGCACTGAGCACAAAGGTTATCGTTGTTATGACCCAAATGCGCGACGTGTACGTATTTCTCGTGATGTTACGTTTCATGAACACATCCCTTTCTTTCCGACAAATACTACACCTCATGTTTCGTCTCCTGTTCCATTTATGGATTTTCCCGTTGATCCTCTACGACCCTTCTAGTCCCTCTTCTACATCGGATCTAGATATATTGCCACCTTCTCCATCTTCACCTATCCCTTGTGCTTGCACCTCCTGCTCGTATCCCCTCGACGATTTCGCACAACTAGAGCCACGCCGTAATCCTCCTCGAGATCGGCGTCCACCTGCCCGGTATGTTGCTGCTACTTCTTATTCTACCTGAGTTTGGTTCCTTTTTTAGCTCTGTTCATGCTTTGTACAAGAACCTAATAGTTATCGCGAGGCTTCAGCATGTAGAATGGCGCCAAGGCTATGTCCGAGGAACTCTCGGCTTTGAGAGTATCTTCGGTACTTGGGAGCTTGTGTCTCTTCCTCCGGTCGCTCCCTCGTATCTTGCCGATGGATATATAAGATTAAGACTCGTTCGATGGCGGTATTGAGCGTTACAAAGCTCGTCCGGTTGCTCGAGGTTTCTCGCAAGAGTATGGTATCGACTACGAGGAGACCTTTGCTCCCGTAGCAAAGATGACATCTGTCCGTGCTTTATTAGTGTTGCTTCAATTCGCAGTTGGCCTCTCTTTCAGCTTGATGTGAAGAATGCTTTTCTTCACGGTGATCTTCGAGGAAGATATCTTTATGCAACCTCCGCCTTGGTCTTGCTCATACCTCGGGAAAGGTTTGCCGCTTGCGACGGGCTCTTTATGGTCTCAAACAGGCCCCTCGTGCTTGGTTTGAGAAGTTAGATGATGCTATTCGGTCTGTTGGTTTCACTCAAAGTGAGGCTGATCATGCTATGTTTGTTCATACCTCTTCTTCGAGGCTGCACTATTCTTCTTCTTTATGTTGATGATATGGTCATCACCGGAGATGATCGTGACCATATTGAGCATACCAAGCGGCACCTTCAAGAACATTTTGCCATGAAGGATTTAGGACCACTGCGCTATTTTCTTGGGCTTGAGATTGCTCGCAGTTCACGTGGTATTCTCATTTCTCCGGTAGAAATATACCGGCGATATTCGTCCAGGGCTGCTCTATCGGATTCACGTCTTCGTTGCCACTCCTATTGAGCTAAATCGGAAGTTTTGCCCGGACGATGGAGAACCTCTTTTCGATGTCACCCGCTATCGGACCTTGGTTGGCGGTCTTATTTATCTTACTATCTCCCAACCCGACATCGCCTATTTGTTCATGTTGTCCGGTCGGTTTGTTTTTTGCTCCTCGAACAACTCATTATGCGGTCGTTCTAAGAATTTCGCGCTATCTTCGGAGGCACTTTATCGCGTTCCTTATTTCTACCATCTTCTTCTACTCTCAAGTTGGGTGCCTATTCCGATGCCGATTGGGCTTCCAATGTCCACGATCGCAAATCTATCCTTTGGTTATTGCATTTTTCTTGGCGATTCACTTATTTCTTGGCGATCCAAGAAACAACATATTGTCTCACGCTCCTCTACGAGTCCGAGTATCGTCTATGTCCGACACTCTTGTTGAGATTGTTTGGCTTCGCCGTTTACTTGCCGATATGGGTGTTTCATTTTGGATCCTACTCCTCCGCATTGTGACAACAAGAGTGCCATTCATATCGGTGCAAATCCAAGTATTTCATGAGCGTACCAAACATATTGAGATCGATTGTCATCTCGACTCGTCATCATCTCCAAGCTCGCACTATTTCACTTCTTTTTGTTGGAACCGAGAATCAACTTGCCGATTGTTTTACGAAGGCTCTTACATCACAACGATTTAAATTTCTTCTTTCCAAACTCTCGTTATTTGACCCACCTTGAGTTTGAGGGGGGTGTTAAAACATGTTGTATAGTTTTGTAGGTTTTCCCTTACCTCTCTTCTTTCTCTTTAGTCCCACATAGGAAGAATGCTAGGCTCCTTTTCTCCTCTAAGCCTATATAAAGGCTTCTCATGTACAATGTTTATCACACCATTATTAGAGAACAAATATCATTCTCTTTTAATCTTTCTTTCTTATCACGGTGATCACTCCCGATGTCTTAAAACTAAGGTATGGTGGCGGATAAGGCAGCCCCAGAAATTCAGCTAAAAAACCAATAAAAGTCTATGAGAAAATGCTGTTAAAAAACAAGTAAGAAAACGCAAATAAAGCAATTCTGAACTATTAATATAGTTACCATGATGTTTGAATTGAAAGAAGAGAATTTGATAGCCGAGAATCCACGCGTTACACATCGATGTATACCGAGGAAGTCGGCGACGGTCCTCCCTTGGTGAACCTTCCGGTGGCGCCTCTCGGGAAATTGTCGCCGTAAGGGAGGTAATTGACCTTGGCGAGGGTGGGCAGCAGGTTGTTGTTGCCGTTGTCCAACAACGAATCGCCGAAAGCATACAGTGCCGGTGCGAGCGGCGGCGGCCATGAGCACACTGCTCGCGTTTGAAATCGAATCACCGCGAGCAAAAACGCGCAAAATTTAAAAACCATCCATCCGTGATCTGTCATGATCCGGACCGCCGAATATGTTATAACGTTGTCTTGGTTTCAAAACCGAGAAACTGTTGAAGGTCGAGGACTTGATCTCCAGGAAATTGATGAGCTTATAATGTATACTTAGCTTGCCGATTGTGCGAGAGTTTTGTTTCTATATAATATGGCCATGAACTGAGAACTAACAGAAATAAATTGCACACATGAATCACACGTTCACATTCTTTACACCTTTGGTCCCGATGAGTTGTCCGATTAGTACGAGATTATGATTGACTTGTAACTTGGTGTGCACACATACGTATGCCAGCCACGAAGATTAGATATAGCTAAGATTTGTGTAATTGTTTAATTATTGTCTGTCATGTGATGGTGCCAATGCGCTATGCGGAGAGAATGCCACGAATGATCCCCAAACTTCAGCCTAGAGGTGTCAAGCTAAGTAGGTCGGGTTGGGTTTGAGTCAAGTCGAATATGATCCGATCCATATTGATCCACTTAACCCGTTTTAATCCATTTCCATTCAGTACAAATCTAACGATCCAAACCCGACCCAACTCACACTCAACTCAAACCCGACCCCCATTACTTAAACACTTTTATATTTAATCAAATCATGAAATATTTGTTTCTTATAATTTGTTAAGAAAAAAGATATTGATAAAACACTTTCATGTAATATAAATCATTATTATTTTTATCTTTTTTAAAAAAATATTTTTTATTTTATTTTTATTGTCTATTGTCTATTTTCTTTTTTTTTTTTTTGCCGCAGTGGCGCACAATCGACGACGGTCGGTGGCGAACAATGGCGGCGACATTCTACCTCTACGTTTTGTAATTTATAGATTTATTTTTAATTTTTCTAATAAAATAAAATATATAAAAATATAAACTAATAGATTTTATAAGTGAATTGTAAATAAGTTGGATTTGTCTAGCTAAATGGGTTGTAAATGGGTTCAAAGACAAACCAAATTGCCAAGCTATCTTCATAGGTTCACATGTTAATTTAGTCCGAACCACAGTATCAAAATTATGATGCACTCTTCTCTTATGGTGTTGTTTAAAGAGGGCGAAATCTCTCTATTAGTCCAATTCGGTGCGGGTCAAATCGAATCGTACCGATTATTATAGTTTGGTTCAATTCTATTTCGATATGTAAAATCGCTTGGTTTTGGCTCTATTTTGGTTCGCACCGTACTTATGCAATTTCCACTTGGTTTGGCCTTTCAACTGCATCGTGCTTATTTTCGGCTCTCGCGATTTTCAAATCGTCATCATGAGTGAATTCACCAACATTTCTGTCTTGGCATTTGATGGATGCTTTGTTAAGGTCCTCAATTGTGAGGAACCCAATTCCTCGTAGTGGAATCAAACCGGTCATTAGTATTCTTACTTACGGCATAGAGACATTTCAATCAATGTTAAGAAAACACAATCCCTGAACTCACGATACTTGTTCAATTTAATTCTTCAATTATAAGAAAATGTTCAATATTATCCATGAATTTGAATTGATGGAAAGACAACATTATACATTTTCTTATAGTTCGGGGATTAAGCTGAACATGCACTAAAATTCATGAATCACGTTGAACAAATCGAAAGTTTATGGATCATATTGTACATTGGGCTGTAATTACGATGATGGGAATGTTGATAAGTTATGTAAATAAGAGTAGGAAAGTTGACATAAAACTTGGTAATTTGCAAACTATAAAGGAAACGTTGATGAGTTACCAACAAATTTTCTGAAAAGAAAAAATCACCAACCATTTTTTTTACTGACAGTTTTTCACACCTACAATAGTTTAAAAAATTGCAATAGAACAGTTACACTGTCCTTTAGATTATGCTAGTTGGTAGAGACGGCCTCTGATTAACGATGATGACCCAAGACAATAAGCAGCCTTCGATCGGACTAATCAAACGAGATGTTCACATCTGCAAGAGATCTCGTACGCTGATTGGAGAACAAACGTTTGTGTTGTTGAAACACCGTGAAGCTAAGATCGAGGACGCCGTGTCGGTCGGATGATATCCGTCCCAAAAGAAGCGTTTATCAGCGTCAGAGCACGAGGTCAGGAATGGAATACATGACAAAGTTCCGTTCCCCCACGTTTTGCAACAAGGATTTTTCGAGTCCATCAAGCCTGTTTCGACGCGGTGATGATGTTTTAGCAGGACTCGGGGTCCATGCGCGGATCGGATCCAAAAGCAGTCGTCGGATTCAAAATTGGTGTGAGGTGATGCGATGGCTATGATGGATCTGAGCCCATGAACTTAATCATGGTGAGGAATAGCTGAATGTAGTTTAGTCCAAGCCTCCAAAAATCATTCATCAATCGATCGAGGAAAGCCTTTCTCAATTGATATGAGCTTAGAGTCCATACCGTATTCGGAGGGATTGATTGCCGCGTCATAGCAAAGCCCATTCACTCTACCGAGAACGAACATTGAACCCGCAAGACTGGACGTCATGTTCTCTAGCATCGGTTGAAGCATCCGATTGAAGTAGGAAACTAGCAAATTCTGTCCTCCGGCGCATACTCCGCCGTGCTACGATTTCTTGGCGCTCGTCGGCATGCAACCAATGGGGCCGATCTCAAAGACAACAAACTTTCTCGCGCCGACATTATATAATCTCTGCAATAATTTTGCCCAATATGTGCCTAGACGAGTTTCCTGGATATTTTCTATTATGAAATCAGCAAGTTGGTGGAATCACGGAGTACCTCTAGATGCCGAGAAAGCACGGCAACGAGGAGCTTCGCGAATGGCCAAGGCTCGTATGTTTTGCTCGTGCTGCCGAGCACTGGATTGAGGTAGTTCTCGAGGTAGTCGTCGTTGTCGATTGCGAAGGCAAGGATGGACTTGGCCAAATTGCCGGAGACCTCGTCGGAGCCCTTGAGGAGTCTGGGTAAATCATTAGCGGCATGACTCTCAAACAACTTCACTTGGTCACCCAAGTTAAGACAATCTTCCCTGTCAAATTAACAGTTACCGTGTCATTTTGGAACATCATAAATTTCAGTCCGGCGACCACTCCCGATGTCCTAAAACTCAGGTATGGTGGTGGATATGGCAGCCCCATAAATTCAGCTAAGTAAATCAAGAAAACATAACGAGAAAATGTTGTTAAAAAACAAGTGAAATAAAAAAAAGAGAACAAATGAAAGTAATTCGGAGCTATTACTATAGTTGCGATGATGTTTGACTCGTAAGAAGAGATTTTGAAACCGAGAATCGAAGCGTTAGATTTCGCGATACATACCAAGGAAGTCGGTGACGGTCCTCCCGTTGGTGAACCATCCAATGACACCTCTCGGGAAATTGTGGCCGTAAGGGCGGTAATTTGACTTTGGAGAGGGTGGGCCCTGGGCAGCAGGTTGTTGTTGCCGCTGTCGAACAGCGAATCGCCGAACACACACAATGCCGGTGCTAGTGGCGGTGGCGAGGATGACGAGCACGTTGTTCGCATTTGAAACCAAATCACCATGAGCAAAAACGCACAAAATTTAGAAATCATCCGCCTGCATTTTCTCATGGTCCCGAACTCGAAATCGATTACAACGCTGTCGTTGGATCGAACAGGAGGAAGAAGGAGGGGGCAAAGTTCAAAACCGAGAAACTGTTGAGGTGAGGACTTGATCTACCTTAAAGTGACGACGTACTTATGAGCACTAACATAAATGAATTACACACATGAACCACACATTCACATTCTTGATTACTTTGGTCTTATGAGTTGTCCAATTACTACCACGATTACGATTGACTTGTGACTTGGTGTGCACACATTTGAATGCCAGCCACGAAGATTAGATATAGCTAAGATTTGTGCATGTTTTTTTAATGATTGTTTGTCACAAGTGATGGTGCAAAAGCTCTATGTAAGTCACCAAGATGTGATGAACAATACATTGAAACCAACAAAAAGAAAAATTGAACTTCCATGTCGAAGATCTCTGTTCGACGAAAACAAGGTCGGGGCAATTTACTGGCTCACGCCTGTCGTCTACCAATATATGGTTGACGAAACTATTTTTAGAAGACGTATCTGCTATATGTTTCTAATTTTAAGATGTTTGTATCTCATATATGAGTGGTTATTTTCCATAATACTCGCATAAATTTTCTTTTTTTTTTTTTGGAAGAAGTTTCGATACATTTGTCGGGATGCGCGATTTGAGAAAATCTTTACTCATATTCACTTTGAAATTTGAAAAGCAAAATGGAAAGCGATAGTCGTTTTTAATCGATGTTATATTATCATAAGATACTCTCGAATTGCACTCACGCAAAAGTTTTTTTTTTTTTTTTGGCAATCCTATGCAACTACAACACAAATCAAAAACGACTTGTCGAGCCCAAACTATAAATGGAACAACAACACAAATCTAAAACGACTTGTCGAGCCCAAACTATAAATGGAACATTTAACAACAAATGCGGGGAGCTCATTATATCGCCGAGAGAGGACAATGGCTTTCAGTTGCCCAGAAGGGATTAACTGCTTCGCTCGATCCTCCTCACCTTTTTTTTTCCTTCCTTCTTTTGCCATAAAGAGATCCTTGTGACATTTTTTTATGTGCATTTATTTCACGAAAAAATCAAAATTTAAAGAATATTTTTCAAAAAATAATCGGTTATATCTCTTAGAAAAATTAGTCAACAGAAAATATTTTCATTATCTATAACAATTTATGCCTAACTATTTTTCTGAGTATCTGTGAAATAGACACACCCTTAAGAAAAAAAAAAAAGGAGTGTAGAGAATGATTAAGCACTTGAATTAGTAGATTCTGTGTTCAAATCACGGCATCTGCTACTCATATTAACCTTTTAAGTGTCGCGCCCGCCATCCTGTGGACGGTGCCTTACTCAATACCGAGCGATATCGAGCATTATTTTCGCAGGCATTAGTCGAACTGAAAGGTTGATACGCCCGCCTTCTAAAATAAAGTCCTTCAATCCACATCAATTTTATATGGTTTAAATTATCGAAGAACCCCCCAGCAATAAGCTGCGCAATTTCCTTTCTGTATTCTCCTGAACATTAGGGCGCAGCTGCGTATAAAACTACTGAAAAGCCCTAAAATATTCTTCCCTCTATCCTCTGGGGCGACGAACCGGATCGACTAGACAGCTCGACAGAACAGCCCATTGACTCGTTAATTGAGCATATCTCCCGACAATTAATAGCCAGATACGAACCAAAACTGACTTCCTTCCTTGCTTCCCCTTTGAGAACATGGCTTGAGGAACAAGAGAGATCCATAATGTCCCGATGTTTCAGCGTCTGTCACATGGTCGCTCGCCACCCTCCTGAGTCGTGAAACCCTAAACAAATCAAACCAAAAAAAAAATAAAAATGCAGAGAGTTAAAAATGATCGAAGCCACTACTACCACTACCATTTTCCAATTATTTAACTTGCCCAATACGGATTGTTGAGTAGATTATAGATTAATAGGTTGGTTACCCAATTTTGAACTTGGTCTCACTCCATTGACTCAACATCAATGTGCTTCAATTTGATATGTCAACTTCATTAAGTGCATCAACGAGGTACCTCTAGTTTTATTCCATGTAAATAGAGATGACAAAATGGGTCAATAACCCATATTCTAATCCATATTTAAGAGTGAGGTCATAAATAGGTTGCTTAACAAACTTAAATAGGTCACTTAACAATTAAGTGGGTATTAAATGGGATTTAAATGAGTCATGAATGGCTTAGTTAACTATCTTAAGTGAATAATAAAAATATTTTCTGATTTGGCGAGGTTCAGCCCTCCCAAATTTCCGTGGCCGGTGAGGGCTTCATGGGCGCGAGGGTTGGGCGGCGCTTGCCGGATTTTTTAAAAGGAAGGAAAAGAAAAGGAAATAAAAAAGGAAAAGGAAAATCTAAAAATGAAAATAAAAAATACAAATCAATTTTTAATTATAAATATTGTCCACAATGTTTTAGTAATATAATTTTTTAATAATTCATAATTTTTGCTAAATTGGATTAAATATGGAAGTACTTTAGTAATATGGGTTGGATCGGGTATGTGTCGGGTCATTATATTTATACTACATGAAAATAGGTCAAAATAGATTAAATGAATTAATATAAATCGGATCTGTATTTGACTCAATTCAAATCCGATCTCATCCTTCTGTTTGACACCTCTATATGTAAGTCCATCGATTTGATTGTCAATTTTTTTTTTTTTCATGTATTGACAATGGCTTCTTAGAAAGTGCTTGTGACTCTTCTGTCTAGACAAGACATCATCAGAAGTTTGGTTAAGAGCTCTTATTGGCCGATAAGTGCCCTCGTCTGAATCGATGGGACGTTTATTTTTATTGAGCTGTGATTTGCTCACTCCTATCGTGTATTCGTACATTACATGTTCTAAAGGTGCCGGCAAGGAGCCGGAAGACGACATTCTGTGATGTGGAAATTTCGGTAGTACGTGTATTTGCAAAATGCATGGAGGTATTGCTTGGTTCTTGATGAGTTTCGAATGTGTTTTATGGATTTCTGGCACAATACATCAATGTAAAATATCTCGTATTTTTTCTTCTCGATAAATGAGATTAACAATAATCGGGCTCCGTTCATTTCGCGAAAAATAAGGTGTTTTTGAAAAATATTTTTTAGAAAGTCATTGTCCAGGAAATGATAATATCTTTCAATATTCGGCGAAACCTCGAAAATAATCTGAAAAACATTTTTCGTCATTTGGTATGGAAAATCGGATTTGATTTTCCTCCATGAACTCCTTTTAATAAATTTTATTTATATTTTTGTAAGTTTCAACTTTTATTTTTATGTTTTTAACTTTTATTTTTCTTTTTCTTCTCCCCTCTCCTGCTAGTCGCCGCAAGCGAGCTTGAGCCTAGCCAGGCGGCGAGGCTTGGACTCGCTCGCCTACCGCCGGTTGCCAGCCGTGACCATGGCTAGCAACCAACCGAAGAATGAGGAAAAAGAAAAAATTTTAAAAAATAAAAAGAAGAGAAAAGAGAAAATTTAAATATTGAAAAAAATTCGTGTTTTTTACACAAAAGAAAAATATTTTTCTTGACTCATTTATTTTCCGTGAACCAAACGTCAAAAAATTTGAAAATATTTTTTTTAACAAAAGTTATTTTTCGCGAAACGAACGAATAATAATCCTATCCACTTTTATCTTTGTTTTATTTTGAAATTGGCTTGATATTGCGTGTAACGTGTCCAACCTCGTTAGAAGGGGCATAAAAAAGAAAGGGTTAATGCCACAAAAAATTCAAAACTGGTACACATGTAACAAATTTATCTCAAACTATTTTTTCGACCATAAAAAAATTCAAAGCTGGTATACTTGTGATAAATTTACCCCAAACTAATACACCTGTGAGAATTTTATCATCCATTAGTTTTCATTAAATATAACTATCAAATTGATGAGTTTGATGGCACGTGACAATTCTTAGGTGTACCGATTTATGATTTTTACCCTTTGTTTATCATAGGTATACAAATTTGAGATTTTTTATCGTATTAATCCAATTTAACAAATGGTAAATTTGTCACAAGTGTATCGGTTTGAGATTTTTCATGATCAAAAAAATTAATTTGGGATAAATTTGTCACAAGTGTACCAGGTTTAGGATTTTTCGTAGTCAAAAAAATATTTTGAGGTAAATTTATCATATGTATATCGGTGTAAGATTTTTTCGTGATCAAATAAATAATTCAAGTAAATTTATCATATATATATATATTAGTTTGAAATTGTTTGTGATATTAACTTCAAAAAAAAAAAAAAGCAAAGAAGATGGGACAAATGGGAAAATCGCCACGGGAGGGTGGAATTCTTCCTCCACAATACCCCACGTTCGCACAGTTCAGTCGGGTCCTTTCTTAAATTATTGTACCTCTCATCTCACCATCCAATCAATAAAGGTGAATAGATATTTCCTTACCTAATTACATTTACTGCTTCCTGACAGTCTCTTCCTGCTCCCCTCCCGCTCAGCGACTTCCCCTTTCCCAAGACTCTCTTATTCAACTTTCTCATGAGGCTTGGCTCTATCAAGAACTAGCCAAGCCTCCTAGATTATCATCTCGAGAACTTAGCCCAAAATTAGGTTTAAAAAGGGCATTTACCTGTACTGGGCTGATCTTACTATTATTTGTTTGGAGGTTTTAAGGTTAATCACAAGCTGGCAAGTGTCCATGAGTGAATTGAAACTTGGTTGACCTCTTCACAATCCAAAGGGGTGTACTTGGTATTCTGAGTTCTGGGGAGCTTTTACTGTACTTTTTGGGTGTTTCTTTTTCAATTTGGGGTGACCTTCAATTTGGTTATTTCAATATTAACGTTTCAAGTGTTGAGGGTAAATTTGCGCTGGGCAGTAATTGTGTTCATATCTTGGTTTCGTAACGTTCGAGAAGTCTTTTATTGTGATCATGCTTTCTTTAATGGTTTGCTTTGCACGCAATGAGAGTGCTAAAAGGCTAAAAAGAGGTTGTATATGAATACAAATCTTGATACGAAATTTCACTACCCACCACACCGCGTGGGTAAGTGATTAGTTTGATATGGATTCGTTCGCCTAATTGTCTACGCTAGTCGATGCTCCGAAATAAAAGAACGTGAATTCGACCCGTTTTGAATTGTAATAGTATTTTGCTTTGGGGGTCGAGTGTTAAACCTCTAGCACCTCCGTGAGGCTATTGAGATGGGGCCAAACCTCTAGCACATTTTTTGAAAAAAATTACGACTTTACAATTTTATGCCTTGATCGCATTATAATGAAATGTCTAAATAGTTTCGCTATAATTTCCTCTTTTATCCGGCGAGAGCCGATTGCAGCTAAAATGCTTGGTTTTTGAAATCGAAACGAGAAAAGTTGAATAACTTTCGCAACAATGTCATTGGGATAAGTCGGCTTATATTCAACGAGGGGGAACAAAATTAATCCAAATCATTTCACCATCATAAGAAATACATCAAGTGCTTAAGTATATGATGAATCTAGCTCAATAATCAAATCAAGAATAATCGAGCTAGACTCATTCATTGGCAACTGGATTTCTGCATTTCACGTGCAAGAGAGAGAGAGAGAGAGATTTGATAATTGTAAAATAATTGTTGCAGAATAAATATTACTG
Source organism: Rhodamnia rubescens (assembly GCA_021437795.1). Classification (NCBI taxonomy): domain Eukaryota; kingdom Viridiplantae; phylum Streptophyta; class Magnoliopsida; order Myrtales; family Myrtaceae; genus Rhodamnia; species Rhodamnia rubescens. Next base: position 1,564,512 of record JAILYA010000046.1, read on the forward strand.
AATTACAAGTCATTAAATATATGTTTTTGTTAATCAGGCTTTGAGATTGTGATTTATGCCTAATCTGTAACTTAGTTAAAGGTGGTCCTGTTTCATCCGTTTATTATACCTTTCTTGGCGTTCTGGCCAAAGATCAAAGTGTGTTGTATCCCTTTCTTAATAAAGTGATCTCGAGGCTTTAAAAAAATGCTTTTTTTTTTTTAATCTTTTACTTCTTTCTAAAAATTCTAAAATAAAAAAAAATATGTTTCGTACGTCGATTTTTGGACTTTAATAGATTTGAAAAAGTTTGGCTTGTCAATGAGATTAAATTACATTAAGAATAATTTAAAAAGTTTGGAAAAAGTGAAAATCCTCCCAAAACAAGGTGGCCCAGGAAAATGAAACCTCAGTTGTTTTCTCGTTGGTTTTTCTATGTGACGATGAAAATTCGTGGCCTCCAAAAACATGCTGCTGCCTAGAGCTCCAATTAGGAAGAATGCAGGAAACGAGGCATGTCCAAGCGTTTCCAACTCAAACATCACCGCCTGTACTGTCCGAAACATGCCATCCCACGTGTCGTCTCTCTCCCTGTCCCTTTGAGTCCTTGACTTTTCACACTCTCTCTCTCTCCCTCTCTCTCTCTCTCTCCCCACTTCCATTTTCTTTCTTTCTACAAGTAGAAGTGCCCATAGGAGAAGGAGAGAGAGCTGGAATTTGACAGAAATTTTGGAGTTTGAGAAGGCAAAAGGAATTGGGGTGGTTCACTTCTTTGTTTCTGCAAGTAGAAGTGTCACAGCGGGGGAGGGAGAGGAGAGCTGATATACTACAGAGAAAGTTTGGAATTTGAGAAAGCAGAAGGGATTGGGGTGGGTTTTTGCAATGAAAGGAGAAGGGAAGACGGTCATGATGAAGTCGAAACTGAAGTGGGTCGGTTTGGTGGGTCTTGTTCTATCGGCTTTCTCACTCTTCGTGCACTTCTTGCTTGCCAGATTCACTGAGGACGGCTTCTCTAACTATCAAGCTTCCATCACCATCTTCTCTTGGAGACCCATCTTTGAGAATGTCGACATCCCCACCACAGTAATTCCCCCAAGTCTCCCCTCTTAAAGATCTCATTTTTTTGTTGCCTCTTCGTCTTCCATATTTCACTTCTTTGCCTGTGTCTTTTTTTTTTGTCAAAGGAATTCTTTCACACTTCCTCATGAAGCTGCCCGGTGTCTAGTTCTTGTTTTTGCGCCTCCTGTTGTAGATGCATTTTGTTTGAGCTCCATTCTTTCTTTCTTGTTTGGTAATTGTTGTTCTGCTTGAATTAGTCGTAGTGTGCAGTTTTTTGGTTTTCTGGGCTTTAGGATTGTATGCAATGAACAGGAAAATTAGTGGGTGTCCGAAAAGATGCTTTTGGTTTGTTCTCCTTCTGTTGTCTTGATTTCGGGTTTCTTTTCTAGTTTGGATCTGTTTTTCTTGTGGTAAGGAATCCATGGTCCGCGGCCAAATCTGCAATGTGGGTTCTTGTGCCCCTTTTCTTTTGAATTTTTATTTTCATCACCATTACCCTTGATATTTATTAAATTCATGAAGCAGAGTCCATTGTATAGAAGGCTATGGGGTCAAATAAGGCAGCTTGAATCTTTGCATCCTCATGCCAATCCAAGAGGAGATTATGCAGGTTATAACTTGCATCTAATCTTGTTACACCGCTGTTTATTTGTTGTTTCCATAGTTTCCCCTCTCTCTCTCTCTCTTCTTCTTTTTTCATGAGAATAGCTTAGGAACATGTTCCATATCCAGTGTAGAGCCTAGGACGTGTTCCAGTTTTTAGTCTGATAATGTCAACTCTTCTCTTCAAGTTTGATAATGTCACTCTGCTCTTCGAGTTTGATAATCTCATTAGTTCCTACAATTTTGTTTTAGATGTGGCATAAGTTCTTGCCTGAAGCAATTTGTGGAAGGAAAAAAGGATGGTGAGATTGAACATGTGCGTCAGTTAAGGATTCTATCACAAAGAAGGATGGTCAGATTGAACATGCGCATTCGTTGAGGATTTTATCTTTTCGATCGTTCATGAGCTTCTTGACTTGAGCCATAGCTTTCTCCTTCTACTTTCTATGTAATAGAGTGCTTTCTGTTGGGTCGGTCATCTGCTGTTGGAGGGGTAACTCGCCCACTTGTCCAAGCTCTATGATAAAATCTTGTCGGCATTTTGATTTTAGAATTCACTAATTAACTTAAGTAAATGGCAGAACCGAGTTTGCAGACAAATGGCTTTATCTTTGTCAGGATACAAGGAGGTTTCCATGAGATACGAAACTCGGTAGGGATGAGATGCTTAAATTGCTCAATTTAATTAAAACTATTCTGATAAATCAAAGGCTTGAGTGAGATCTTCTTAATCCCACAGATATGCGACGTAGTCGTGGTGTCTCGGCTTCTTAATGCAACATTAGTCGTTCCAGAGATCCAATCTACCACGAGCAGTAAAGGCATCAGGTGTGTAGGATGTGTGTGTGTTGCATGTTGCGTTTTTTCCTTGCACAAGTTTCGTGATTTCTATCCATCTTAATCAAAGGCTATGTATGGTACTTTACATGCAGCTCAGAGTTCAAGAGCTTTTCCTATCTCTACAATGAGGAGCAATTCATGACAGCATTGGCAAAGGATGTTAGAGTAGTTAAGACCCTTCCAAAAGATCTAAAAGGGGCAAGGAGGAAGAAGAAGATCCCACTTTTTAGGGTTCCACACCAGGCCTCACCATACTTTTTTCTCCATCATGTTCTCCCTGTACTGAACAAGCATTCAGTTGTTGAATTGGTGGTCTCCGATGGTGGATGCTTACAGGTATGCCTTAAAAATCTTCTATAATTTGAGTATTTTCTCGCATGTGATTTGAAAAAACTCTTTTCTAGGGATATCAGTACTGATTTGTTATTTGTTAATTGGGAAAGGGCTGGCAGATTTTAGATCTAATTGCCAGAAGATGTTTCTGAAGATATTCTTCCTTGTCTGTTTTGCTGCATGCGTTTGTCAACCACATTATAAGCTACAATCCCCTGCCTATGTGTCTTAGTGCTCTCTGACATTTCTGGTAGCAAATATTATTAGAGCTGTTGAATCTATTCTTTTATTCGACATGGAGTTTGCATCTGGGTGCTAATTCTTCGCCTCAATTTGTAGTATTAATCAGTTCTTCCCATCAATGTATGTGTTGAGGTGTCTAGTGGACACTCTGAAATCCCCCTAAGACAACCATTTACCCAATTTTATAATTTGAAGCCGGGGAAGTTTCTATGGGATCTTCTAGACGAGGAGTGAATGTCCTAATATGACATGCCATTGTCTTGTCATGATCGCCTCCCAATTTTCATACTCTCTTATATTGGGCCTTATCCAGGCTATACTTGCTCCCCAGTTTGAAGAGCTTCAGAGGCTGAGATGTAGAGTCTCTTTCGATGCTCTTCGATTTAGACAGGAGGTCCGGGAACTGGCTACTAATATTCTGCATAGGTGATTGATTGCTTGTGATTCCATTTTTTCTCATCTGCTAAGTTTTACAGCATTTCACTTATCTTCAGTGTGATTTCTAGATTACGTTCCCCTGGACGGCCATTTATAGCATATGATCCTGGGTTGACGAGAGATGCCTTGGCATATCATGGTTGTGCTGAGTTGTTCCAGGTATGTTGTTTTGTCAAAGTACCTTGTGACAGATTTTTGGGCCCTCTGGAATTGGCATTGAGAAGAGTATCGTTTGGCGAAACTTCTTTAAGGATGTACATAGTGAACTCATCCAACATAAAAGAGCCTGGATGCTAAAGCGCAGGATTGTCAAGGGCAGCCTCTATGTGGATTCGGCAGAAAAGCGCCTCAACGGGTCGTGCCCTCTTATGCCGGAAGAGGTAAGTCTAATCGGGTAATAATGCTTTATGAAGCGCGATTACTTTGCACATATTTGTAGCAGTTTGCCTATTGAGATGTAGAGAGATGGAGGTCAATTTCTATGGTGTCTTGTTTTGCGTTTATATGGGGTGAGCCTATATTTCAGAAGATGGGGCTTGTCAAACTCTGGTTGAACTTTTTGGCGAACTCGTCTCAACTCCATCCATCGATTAGTCAAATTTGTATTGTGTTAACAGATTGGAATTCTTCTCCGTGCGTATGGATACCCGAGGGATACCATAATATATGTTTCCGGTGGTGAAGTCTTTGGTGGTCAAAGGACATTAATACCTCTACACTCCATGTTTGAAAATGTCGTTGATAGGACTTCGCTTAGCACGAGTTGGGAGCTGAACAGAATTTACGGGCGTGAGTCCAGCCTAGCTTCTGATTATCCCAAGAAGCTTACTCCTGCTGATGTAGAATTGAAACGCGAGGCATGGAAACTGGCGGGGCCACGCCCTCGTCCACTTCCACCACCTCCGGCACGGCCCAAATACCCTTATAATATCGAAGGTTGGTGGGGCTGGGTGGCTGAAAGTGATAATGAGCCTGACAGTACAGTAATGGAGCTGAGGATGAATGCCCATAAATTGCTTTGGGAGGCAATCGACTATGTGGTTTGTGTTGAAGCTGATGTGTTCATTCCTGGATTCGATCATGATGGTAAGGGGCATCCAAATTTCGCTACCTTGGTGATGGGCCATAGACTGTACCAGTCAGCGGCCTCCAGAACATACAGACCTAGCAGGTAACTATCTGGTAGAGTTATTGTAGACAGCTTAAAACCGTAAACAGCATAGTGAATCTCTCTCGTTACACAATAGCTTTGGATTTAAAAAAGAATGGGGTGCTATTGTGTGTTCGTAGTAGTTCTTCTGCTTTATTTCTCCATATGCAAATGTCTTTTCAGGCAGCTACTTAGGCCTTTGGATTCTCGAACTTTATCAGTGCATGATAAATCAAACCTTTAAAAGCACGCAACGTGTTAGATAGTTGTGACTTGCTCCCTGTTCAATCGCCCCGGGACTAATCTTGCATCCGCACCCTTGGGCATGACATGCATGTTCCAGGTGCTCGTTAAGTTGGGCTTTCGATTACGATAAAAGAGTGTTCACATTGTGTCAGAAAGATTCTGCATTCAATTCACTCAGACTCTTCTCTCATGAATATATGGTTTTTTCCGCATTAAATAATCGGAACTTGTTTCTCTGTGAATGCAGGAAACAAGTCGTGAAGTTCTTGGAAGAAACACGTGACCACCTATATCAGGCAAATCGCACGTGGCTGACGTCGATCCGCAGGCACCTGAGAAACAGCCTGCTCGACGGGCTAACCGAAGCGTCTGCAAAATCAAGGCCTCTCTCTTTCCTCTCTCATCCCGTCCCCGAATGTTCTTGCTCGAGCCACGATCCAAAAGCCGAATCCACATCCCGCCCTTCCGGTCCGTCTCACTCCCTTCACGCAGCTCTCGGCTCCATCCACCGTTGCCCAGCTTGGATGGAAACCGGCGCGATGTCCCTTCCGATAGAGAAGGAAAACGACGAAGATCTCGACGAGGGCGACACCTCATCGTCCGGGTTGTTTCTCCGGAGCAGCGGGGGGGGGGGAGCGGCTCATGAGAACGGCGGCGGCGAGGTGAGTAGAGAGGAGGCCCAGTTGGAGGACCAGGAAGAACTAGAAGGTGGGGAGAGAAGATGACAGGTGTTCAGATTTTGTGTACATGAGTTTGTTTAGGTGGTGATAGTCTAGAGTGCTTGTGATTTCCTAAATTTTGTTTTACTTGTCAAATCTTTTGTTCTTAGGATCATCTGAAAATTTGTATCAGTTTGTGTAGAAAGAGGGGAAACTCATTTTTGGGGTCCAAGACTAGGGTAGCAACAGAAAACTCCAGCAACAATTTTCTCGTTGGGCTTCCGGAGTTATGTACAAATTTCATGCTGGAGGGTATCTTTTCATCGAACGAAATGTGTTGAATGATTTTACTCATAAGTTTTCTGGTCAAAATGATTAAAAAAGAAAGACTAATACTATGAAAAATTTCAAATTGATGCATCTAGCGAAGTTGTTTAAAATTAATTTTTTGACTTGGTGCATTTGTCATAAATATTATCTTATGTTAGTTTTTATTAAATTGGGAATATCTTCTAAAGTTTTATTATTAAATTGGGTAAATAAAATTAAAAATTTTAAAACAGATCATCGTCAATTTCGCGTGTCATTAAATTTAAAAAGTTAAAAATTTAAAAATTTTTAAAAGATAAATTTTAACATTGGTCAATTGTCGCATGTCAGTTCACTTTAACAATTTGACCTGTAGAATTTAACGAAATTAATGAACAGGTAAATTTGTAACATGTGCATGCAAGCCTGGATTTTAGATAAGTTTATCATATATGTACTAATTTGAAGTTTTTATTTGAAGTTTTTCGTAATATTGAAAATCAAATTTTCTAACAAAAATCGGGTCAAACTTTCTATTAGTGGACACGTCATTACCATTAAGATTAAGAAGTGAAATCGCACTTAATAGAAAAAAATGATTATTGCTGTGAAACGTGCGGCTTGTCGAAGCAAAAGATAAGCAAGCGAAGACATTTTCGTGGCGGCTTCACCAAGCAGGGCAACTGCTGAGGAAACCGAGGGTAGACTTCAAAAGGCTTCGGCCTTCAAAACTGTAGCGAGTCAAATCACCTTTGTTAGAAAGTGTTCGAGCACTCGGGATCTCTTTCATTTGCTTGGACGCCAAGCAAATCTCGGCCCTATAAAACGGGGCAGATGTCAGGAATCAGATCATGTTTCGGCTATGCAAGTCTTAGCGCAAGAAAAGCATCTGCGAATTTCACAGTGAGAGGAAAGATATAGGGGAGAGAAAAAGAGTTGGCGAGCGAAAAGATGAGCGAGAGCGGTAACAGCAGCATAAACTGGTTCAAGACCTTCTTTTCTTGCTTCTTCGTACCCACTACGGCCACATCTTTGTGGCCGGAGAAACCCAAGAAGGTGGAGGCGGCGATGGTCGAGTCATGCAAGCATTTCTCGTCGGCGCACAAAGTTCAGTTTGGCTAATGTTCAGGCCTCCTGAAGAAGAAGAAGAAGAAGAAGACCGTTCATGGGTGCGACTAAAGTATGCGGCTTTCGCGGGAGAGAATTTGCTTGCGCAGAGTCAGGGGTTTGCGGGGCCAAACGGTCCCCGCGAAATCTCCGATCATGGTTCGATTCCGGTGGATCCATCCTCCGTTGTGCTCGAGAGTTCGTTCTTTATTTGGGCGACCATACCGGGGGTTCAGTTCGTTTGGCTCTGTATCAGTTCTCCATCGTTAAGTGTCAAGTGCGTGTGAGAATCTCAGCAAATGACAGGTAGTCTTTAGACTCTTCACTGTAGTGCGCTTCGCTTTGTATCAGTTCGCACACCTTCTGCAACATTAAAAGACAACCTAGAACCAAGGACATCTTCATTGGAATAATTCATCAGACGTGGTATAGAAGGAGAGATTGAAATGGGCTTAGGTGGGGTGCGCCAGGCCTGAGCTGCAGTGCAACGCCCGGGGCGACGCTCGAAAGGCCCCGGCAGCAAACTGCTGTGTGACTCGCCAATCCCTCTAGAAAAATTAATTTAATATCATGTGGGCCGATAGTCAACGCATCAGATATTAAACTGATAAGAATAGATACTACACTTGATCTTAGCCAAAAGGCCGAGAAAGGTATGAGTTTCGAGCGGGAGTTCGCTCCCTGTTTTGTCTCGTTTGATTGATTCCTCGTACCTCCCGAGGTGCCATGTGGGACTCAAAAGTCTCGGCTTGCTAGTTTCAGTTGTGCTATAGTATACATTTGGAACCTCATGAGCTAAGGGACCAGGAAATACTTCATATGATTGAATCGCCAGTGAGAATTGATTCATGTTGATAATATATCAAGCTTAAGGGAAAGAAGTCGGGAAAAAACTATCATCATCTTGCGGATCAAGACAGGACCACCACCTTGCTCAGAATCCACAGCACGAGCGAGAACTCGAACGCGAAGATCGTGTGCAGCAGCCCCCGGTCCAGCGCGAACCCGTAGAGCGTTATGCCGCCGTGGTTCCGTTCCAAGTAGGCCACTGCACATACAGTACACCGAGTGAGAGATGGCATCGGAGTGACGTTGGAGTTCAATGATGGATGATTTCATGCGTAGATAGACGTGTGTGGGTATGGACTGACCTAATGCTTGTCGGATTTGGAATGAGCCAGAATCCGAGGAGGTGGAGACAGGGATGACTAGATCTGAGTCGGTGTCGCTGTGTGAACCGTCGTGCTCTGCGGTTTCGGGTTTCGGGCGGTTCAAACCAGAAGCAGAGGCAGAAGTCACGAGCATGTGCCATCTAGTGGCCACAGAGGCAATCCCTTGAGCTCTGTGGGTGATTCTTGCAGCACCCACCAAGCACAAGAACAGACCACTCAGCTCAACAACGGTACACACCTGCAACAAGTTCATCAGGAAAATCAAACGAAGATGACAAAGCATATTCCGGGGAACGTAATTGAATTCGCTAGGTTCACTCACCACGAGATCTCCAGAATTGAAGAAATTCTTCTCGGTCTTCGATGCCAGGACGATCAGCAGCGCCGCAAACTGGCTCACTGTCATCGTCACGAGGCAACTGATGATAAAGAACCGGTACCGGTGGCTCGTTGCGGACAGCTGCTTCCTGATCCTGATGTGCTCGTCGAATATGGCGCTCGGATCGGACCCGGAGCCCTCGAGCATCCCGTGGAGGCCGCCGAGCCTCAGGATCTGGAGCTCGCAGGTCAGCCGGAAGAGGACGCAGACGAGGAGGAAGACGCCAGTTCGGTAGATCCAGGAGGCGAGGACGAGGACGAAGAGGATGGCGTTGGATGGGAAGGGGAAGGGGAGGGAGAAGGACACGGAGACGGTCGAGAAGAATACGACCTTGTGGGCGAGTTCGACGAGGAAGGAAGGGAGGAGGATGTAGGACAGGTAGCGGAACGACCTGTCGAGCTCGCGGGCGTAGTTGCGACGCACAGGGGCAGAGTCATGCTCAAGCGCATCGAGGAAGAGGAGCTGCCGCAGCCCGTACTTGTTGAGGAACCTGCGTTTCGCAGAGCGACGAAGATGTCGAGAGCGGGAAAGTCAGTCGGGAAGAGTCTTTCCTCTACTGCAGTTTAATGTGATTGATGCTGTTTCTCAAAGCATAATAAAAGAACAGACGTTCGAGGTTTTCTTCTCAGTTAGCTCAACTTTGGAACTTACATGAACTGCATGTGCCAACTACAGGATTGAGTTAAAAACGATGCTACCTGCATAGCGTGAAGAAGCCAATTGCAGCTAAGCCCGACTCCGGGAACTGGACGAGCAGGTTGAAAGATATTGGGTTTTCGACCGGAGCTGTTGGTGGTACTTTCACGGCGAGGGAGCTCACTATTGGAATGACGACGGTGAAGAGTATGGACGTGAAAATGGAGATGAACTTGCCAAAACAGGAGGACTGATCGAGCGCGCACCACTTGAGGCTGATCCGCAAGTGGCGGAGATCATCGGAGATAGGCAATCTCGACCTGGCATAGGATGGTCGGAGAAGCAACGGGACAGATGCAAGTGGGCGCGTCTCATGGAACCTTGTCGGGGAGGATTCACGGTCGTGGTTAGGAGCCTCTACATCAATGAGGGCAGCATCGTCGATGGTTGAGGGATGCATTTGTGGTTCAGAGTTGCCGGATGGAGGAAGAACATTGGGGGTGCGTCCCGGGTTATAACTGAGAAGATTGAATAAAGGAGCGAAGCAATCCGTGACATGGGAAGCTTTTCTAGGTGAGAAGAGAGCAACATCTCACAAAAAGGAAAGAAGAAAACATTGTGCTTTGCTTGAGGCTTTGAAGAAGCTGCAGGATTCGTTACAAGGGAAGAAGCAATGCATCTCATCTCTAAAAAAGTTGGTGAAAATCAGGTCCTCACACACAGGACTCACAGGTGTTGGGACTCAAAAAAGTTCAGAGAGTAGTAGAGAAGTCCAGCCAAGTTCGTAAAAGAACCGCCCAAAAAGCTGATAAAAATAAAATTAAGAACTTGGAAGGCAAACAAAATATAAGAGTCTGGTAAAGAAATGGTATAGAAATGACATTTGGAAATCAGCAGGATCTTCAAGAGACATTCCAAAGTAAATTGCACCACAGCAGCACGGGAAGAGGAAAGAAATGGCGATTACGCGGGCTTGAAACCTGAACAAGAATTAGGAAATGCCACCGGATCTCGCTATGCGGCTTCTTGTTATATATGCCCACGGAAGCCTCAATCGGGCATAGGAGATTCAAACAAATCAATACATGTAATAGAACTTTTCTATGCATTTCCGCGTAACTTCTCAAACCAGAGAGCACCACCATATACAATTAACCTGAATCTAGCTGTTCTCATACCACGGCAGAGAATTGATCGATCCTACCTCCTGCTTCCATCCCTAACATTACATGATCCTGCACCCGAGCAATGAGAAAAGGAGGTAGACCATTCTGATTCACTAACTCTTCTCTGTTCTAAGTCTTTTGGGAGCCTGATCAGGTTCTTCAATGTAGACTTCAGAGCCATCATGCACCCGAGCTCGACTATCTGGAGGGACATTTTCATGATCCTGCATATAAGGAACACAAATTTAAAGGCTAAAAAAAAAAAAAAAAAACTTTCCTATACATGAAATGTCTAGCTTTGAATTCTACCCTTCCACAATCTTGTGAATTTGTCAGTGAGCATGTCCAGTTGCTAGCTTTAGCCCATTTCAAGCAGAACATATACGGAGATGAAGGCCATCTACAACGTTTATTAAGCCCAAGACTTCAGAAATGAAATACTCATAGCCAATATTGCTCTTTCAGCCTGACAGGTCGTTTGTCTCAATTGCCAATTCTGTCATTACTATCTAGGCATACACCAGAGAAAGAGGCACAAGAGATAAGCACATATACACCGCCCATATAGCTAATAGTTAACTTGCATGTCATTGATGGAATGACAATTAGAATGGCATATTGGAAGTAGACTACACATAGTTCAAGAAGCTGCATCATTTTAAATAAATGACCTCTTAAAGCAATTAAAGGGTCATTTACTATACACAAGGCCACCAAAATAGTTTTAAAGGACTTCTATATTTACAACACAAACTTATCCTGCATAGACAGCACTATAGACTAATGCCATTACCACCGAAAAGAACATCACAATTTCAACTACCTATATCAAATGAAGAACACTAAATTTCAAAGGCTTATGTCGCACTAAGGAAGAACTTCCTTTGGCTCCTTTTGGGTCAAATACTTGATCTTGTGGTTTTGGGAGCTTCCAAGTCATCAATTTTAGTAATAATTGTGTCCATCTAGATGCTATTAGTACTTGGGAAAGATTAGAGCGCAAGTAGAGGGCCATAAGCTCATTCTAAAGGAAGAACTTCCCAGCAAGAATTGCATTTTCTGTGATTACTAGTCTTAAAATTTCAAGATAAGCCAGCTGGTTTTAGTCCGCTGTCAAATTTTGGCAATGTGAAACTCCAAAGAAGTTTACTGAAAAGGGGAAAAAAATCTCAGATGATGGTTCTAGCAGATCTTGCAGCCTCCCTACTACAATCAGTGACAGATTGGATATGTAATTATACAAGAAACGTCAGTGACAACTATTGCATGAGATAGAATAGCTTCAAAAAATGAGTTGCAGGTTTTAGACCTTCAAAGTGGAAAAGGTACTAGCTGCTCTATTACTTGCTCGCTTCCCAACATCAATTTGCACAGAGATGCTGGCCTGGGACAAATCCACTCCCGATGATTGCAGTGCTTGGGTCAGAGTGTTTAATATCCTGTCACAAGACTACTATGCTGTCATACAAGAATATCCAACCGTTTCCGGAACAAGATATCATTTGGTCGAGATGCAATATCAAAGCAAACTTCATAGCTTGCAATGATGCAACTTTAGCATGAAAGCAACTAGGCAGTCCAATTCAAGCTGCCGTGACACCCAAGGGTCAATGATTTCAACTCTGAGAAGAAATGTGAATATGTCACAGACAGCCCAAAGCATACAAACATCTTGTCTCTTAATGGAAAGATTAGGTAAATCATTGTAAATTATTCCGATTATACTTGCAGTAATCCTCCCCTTCATTAATGCTGTGAAAAATCAAGATTCCAGAAAAATGTATTATTTTTCAGTAGTAGAACCCTTGATATCCACCACAATGAAGATTAGAGATACATCTTTCTTGGATGAGGCATAAGAGATGTTTTGACCAAAAATGTAACTGGATGTAATGGGTCTCAAGGGACAATTACCCTTGAGAATAGGCAGTAGAGAGGCTAACAGATCCACTTTCAATGGTGAATTGCTCTTGATCAATATCTGTATTGTTTGGGATGCTACAATCTGCTGCAAAAGGCATGGCCTGCCACAACTGCGACTGAGGATGGCCAGACACATTACCAACATTAGATGCAGCTTCAGTCAGCGGTTCACTGGCCATCCCGCCATGCCCAACAGAAGCAAACATGCCAGGTTGTGTTTGCATGTTTATGGAGACTGCCGCATTTGCCAAATCAGATTCCAACGAGTTTTGAGCATTTGCGATCAGTGGGCTCGTAACAACTCTACTCTCATGACCACTTCCATTTTTCATAATTTGTAGATGATCCATATGACTTTCAACAGTCCCAGTATTGCTTCTCTGCAACAAATGAAAGGAATGTTATAACGAACTTTATCTGTGGTTCTATGTTGGCATTTCATGACAATATAAGCTCCAGCAATTCACTTGATGCCAACCATTCACTTAAAAAGCTCATAGATTTTCAATGTTTGAGTACAGACAATACGAGAAGTCTTCCAAAAGGATCAATAATTTCTCCAGGAGAAGTCTCTGTCTTTTCTTACGAGTTGACTTAAGGATGGACATCTAATCAGCACGTGCATAAACACATACTGATAGAAATCAAGAAGAATTAAAAGATAAATTGATGCGAGTCCAAGGAACAACTTTGTGTGGTCCACATGAATTTCTGAAGCAATTTCCAGTAGACATCACGCCATAAATTCCAAACATAATCCTTAATAAAGCATAATAAAATCCTTGGAAGTCCAGCTAACCAAGGTTCTGGCAAACATTTTGCAGCATTATTATCTGAATTCATGATATGAGCACTTGGTGAAAGAAGTGACATTACTGATCATGCAGAAGTAATTTCTCAAAGCGACTCCAGAAAATTCATAACCAAGATGAAACACAAAGGAAAATGTGAGCAAGCTGGTTTTCTTTTATAAAAGCGACTAAATCCCAAATACATAATTAACACCATATCCGAATATGGAACGTCTTCCACCAATAAACTCAAATTAGCCAATGGCCAGAATGAGTTAATGTGATCTATTCTGAGATTGCAGAAAACGGCAAGACAAACCGTACAGGTTGCTGTTTTACATAAGACATTTTATGTAGGCTTCACCAAAAAAGTCGATTATTTTCATAACTTTCCATTCCATCGATCTACATTGCCACACAAGGAAGAATAGAAACGTAAGTAGTTGAAACCAATTTCTATTTTCATGTCAAAAGACATGTTAACACATATAACAAGGCAGGTGCTACTACTTTAATAACATATGATCGGTGTTGGCTCTTACCCATGGTGTTAATTTACTAGGTTCCTGATTATACCCAGGGTATGAACCCTCATACATCTGTATTTTCTCCTGTAAAAATCGAATGTACTCTATAACCTGAAACACATGTACGGAAATCTGCTCAGCTATCACATTAAAACAAAAACAAAAAGAAATTAGCCAATGTAGTGTCCGAAAGATGTGCCTGGACCATTTACCTCTAACAAGAATGAAGCCTTATCTCTTTTTTGATCATTTTGAGGTATGAGATCTCTCAATATTTGAAACCTGCATTGCCAAAATGAAACATCAATCACAAAGCAGTTCTTCCGCAATAATTGTAAAAAATGGTTCACATAAAACTGTATCAAGGACATCAGCGTGAGCGAGACTGGATTATGTGGCTGGATCATGGTACAGGATCCCAACAAGGCATAAGCTTTCACAAGTTCACAAATTCAAACCGTATTCAAGTCATCTCCATTGTGTTCACTATCTTTTGACACTTTAACAGAAGAATTGGAGATTTCTACAATGAACCAAATGGACTAAAAAGCATTTCTGGCCCAAGTTACATTCTTTTTGCTAGAGTAACTCCCTTTCGGTTTTCTTTTTCCCCACCAGGCATGCATGGGTGATGTGATTTAAGTGAATTACTGGCAGCAATCTGAGGCCCTAAAGTATCAACCAAAAAAAACAAAAAAAAAAGACTTGTGCCCGGATTCCAACAGTGGAGGAGGTATAGGGACCATAACACCAAATGTAGAAGCAAAGACGAGCTTCACATGAACTAAGCAATAGATTCACCGCACCACATCCAATCAATTACGGATGTATGCTAACTTAAACACCATAAGCAGAACAGAGCATGACAATGGCAATCCACAGAACAGTAACGCTCGCCTCTCGTTGATCTTGCTCCTCCTGCGCTGCTCCGTCTCCGAATGCTTCGAACGCGGAGCGTTCCCCTTCTTCCCGTCCACTTTCCCTACTTCCTCTACACGAACAGGCAGGTCATTAGACTCATTACTCACTTTGCACATATAGGCGGGGCTGGGGGTAGGAAAGGGAAAAAAAAAAAAAAGGAAATTTACACTATCTTTTCGAAAATCCCACAAAAAGAAAACGTTTTGGAAAGAAGAATTGTGGGCAGGAGAGAATTCATCACCATATTCGGTCTCCTCGTCGTCGTCGTAGTCGTGCTCGTGGTGGTGAGGTGTCTTAGCAGGCCTCACCATCTCTTCCCGCCACGGACCGAAGCTCTTTGACAGCTAACTGCACCTGGGCTGATATCACGCAGGAATTCTCAGCAAAAACATCGCCACCCCCGAGCCTGTAACAACCCGGATTGTGAAATTGAGCTAAACACACCAGGCATGAGACAGCGTCGTTGGCAAGTTCATCTTTTGACGCCAAAAAGCCATGAAACACACACAAACAGAGAGAGCGAGAGAGAGAGAGAGTAACCGCGGTGATCCGGTAGAGAAAGAGGAGGGGGTGGAAGGAATGTGATGTTTGTAGGTGCAGTTGCTGGGTTTTGCACTTGCACACAGAGGAGAGAGAGAAAGAGAGAGGAGCCCTAGGCAGAGTGAAGATGGGAAAGGAGCCGTTCCTGAATGAAACGGTGCTCCTTGTTTTTCCAATTTTATTTTTGGTTTTTCCCTTCTAAGTTAGATTGTAAAGCATGGATGGGGTAAAAATTGATTTATTTATTATCTTTTATACCTTTGTTGTCGTCCAAGGTTTTGCGGTCGTCCTGGCCATCGGCGATACACTGCCCTCTTCATTGGTATACAAAAGATAGTAGCTCTTCTTTCAGGATCGATTACGATCTCGAATGTCACAACTTCATGTACAATAACGAACTCCTAAACAAGCTATGACACATGCTTGGTCTTTCCATGGGCATCGAGAACGTTAGTATTTTCTAGAACCCTGGACGCCTTCGGTTTGATTAGAGAGGGGTTAGCCTAAGCCTAGTAAGATGAAAGCTTGGGACCGAACTGGAGTGAAAAGAACAAGTGAGACAAAGGCCATGTTTGATGCAGTATTTGACTAAAGAAATTTGAAAAAATGCAAATATCTTTAAGTTAAAGGCCTTTTTCAAAATACAAGTAGTATTTGGTAAAATATATTTTAAAAATATATTTGGAAAGTAACTTTGATGTAAATATTGTTTGGTGAAAAATAAACTTTGTAAAATATTTTTACTTTTTGAAAAAAAAAAAAAGCGGCGATCGGCAATTGGTGGTCGACAGAGGCGGAGGCAGTGGGCGGCGGTAGACGGCGGCGGCGACCGGCTGGTGGGCGTGGGCAATGGCGGCGGGCAGTGGCAACAAGCGAAAATGACAAAATTAAGATAAAAAAAAAAATTAATTGCATTTCGAAAGTCTTTTAAACCAAGATCTCTAGAAATACTTCGAACTAAAGGATTTTGGAGAGTATTTAAGATGCAATTGCATCTTTTCAAAGTGAGTTAAAAAAATAGCCAAATACCATTTGTATTTGGCCAATGGACTTTAAAGCCCCAATGCCTATTTTTAATGCGGAATCAAACAGGCCAAAGGGAAATTGTCCGGAATCGGACAAGTCATATAAATGGTGGTGGGTGCTGAATTTGCGCGGGGTTGGTGCCGTCAATTGCACTAAAGACCAGCCCCATTAATACTCTAATGAACCTCGTCAACAAAGTCCCACTCTAAATGCATATTATCCAGCTATGATCCTTAATAAGCTTATCGAATTATTATCTTCTTAGGAGCGATTGTCTATAAACTCTCATAAACTCGTTCATTTTGCAAAAAGTGAATGATATAGAATTTCAAAGAATGATCACCCACATGAAATTCACCCACATGACTTGAAATCATTTATCGATGAAAAACTTTTTCATTACCATCAACTTACGATGCAGCCGATTATTTTTAGAAATTCGTTTTCTAAATCATTCGTGTATAGATAGGGAATGTCATGACCATTAGTAGAATATGAAATTGATGAGTTAACGTGGTATACCTGAATGTCCGCTCGAAGAATATTCCATCAACCACGTTGTTGCTTATTTCTTTATAGATGAGTTGAAAGAGGACATGACAGTCCCAGCAACGATTTTTGTAAATATTGTGTTGGACAGAGAGATGTGGTCCAAGTTAATTAGCTGAGGCCCTGCAGCGTACGAGGAACAGTAACGCCGACGTGGGCTTCACATACGAGTGGATCGAGAGAAATCACAAAACCTAGGGCCCAAAAAAATCTCACGATGCCTACCGTGTGAAGATTTGGAGCGTTCTCGTCAAGCCCCTTCCATTGGCGGTGTAATGAATGGATGACTAGAGTTCTGTCAAATGGTGTGCAACATGACATTCGGAAGCACAATCACAATACGCTGTACATAAAGATACAATGCTGGATACTCTAGAATGTCGTCTCAGCTTTTGCCCGCGTCGATTGCCGCTTGAACAAACTCCTCGCACTGCGTGAATCCACTTGACAATACGTCAGCCAGAACACCCATCACGTCGAACGCCTCCTGCAGATCGCAGGCAGAGTTCATGTCATCGAGCCACGAGAGGAGCTCCTTGGAGAACCCAATCATCTCCTTCGCATTCAACAGCCTCTCCACCATCACGCTTTCCCAGCTCTTGATGCTCTCCTCTCCCGAAGAGGATGAGGTTCCTTCGGCTCGAGCTGATCCTGCTTGGGCCGGCCTCTTGACTTTGCAGAAGTGTTGCAGCTGTTCGATCAGACCAGTGTAGACGAGCATCGGTTGGATTGTGGAGAACAGCTCGTCGACTCCCCCTGTTCCTGCAGATGCAGTCCCGCTGCTACACCCAGTATCTGCTCCAGCGGCTGCAGTGATCACGTCAGGCGATGCACGCGACGGTCTCCCGTGAGTCCGCTGCATGTAGGCATGATATATTCCGCGTTGCAAGAAGGCACGGCGGTGTTGGGACCAGGACTCGTAGGACTCAGAGAGAAGCGACGTCACCATCATAAATTGGACGGTATCTTCAGTTCCTCCAGAAGTATGCATTCCAGGAGGAGTGGAGGGTCTGGACGCTGCTGCGGATGATGACAGGTACGTGGACACTGCCTTTGCCATCGTATGACACTGCGAAGAGCTCCCTTCATCAAGAAGGTGACGGGCCATTTGGATCATAAAAGGCAAGAACCGGGAGTTGCTTTCCCTTCCGCCACCTCGGCTGTCAGCACTAAAAGAAGCCCCAGTCGCAAATCGAGCTAGCATCTGCAGAGTGGGCAAAGCATGATATGTTGATTTCCACTTACAAAATGACATCCAACATGCAGACATTCAGAGCTCGCCCACTCCAATACAATTCAGGATAGGCATGACATACAATTGGGCCTTTATCATTATGAGAAGGAACATGATCAAATAAAATAAAAACACCGAAGTTAGGAATATCGAAAAGTACCAGAACAATATCGTAGGTAATTAGTCGAAGACGATTCCCATCAGCACGTCCCAGAGAGTTGAGATTGTCCCAGTAATGATCAACATACCGGGCATATTGAGCCAATGGAACACACGGACCTCTAAGTGGGAATAAAGAATTGCAGAGAGATTCGTTGTTTCTAAGGGTAGCACCTTCCCACTCTTTCTTAGGATTCTTGAGAGCAGCGTCGGCTCTTTTGGCCTCCTGATGGCATTGGAAATGAATGACATTAAATGAACTAACGGTTGTATAAACACAATCCCCACGAGCAGTTCCTGAAGAACTGACACCAAGATTCACTCGTTTGCTGTAAGTATAGACACCCAGGATGTCATTCGGCCTCAAACCATATCCTTCCCGGCATACCATGCATGCCAACCCATCCTCCTCTTCCTCTACATCCTCCAAACCTTCAAGAACTGGCTGCGCCACAACAATTCGTTCACCACCATCAGAAGCAAGTTCTTGTCTCATACCAAGTCCCTACAACAGTAAACAGAGGGAGAAAAAGATGTTAGGGACGAACACAGTGTCGGAAATAGAACACATACTATAATTACTTGAATTTCTCAATCTTGGTGAAAGAAGGAGAGTTTTTCCACTTGCAATTCTTTAATTGCTCATCATGTTCAGCAAATCCATGTTTTTGGGCTTTGTAGACAAACTTTTGTGTTCTTATTATCAGCTCTTCCCACGTAAGAGAGGAGAAGTGGTGCCACTTCCAAGCACATTAACCAGTGGCAGCAATAGAGTTTGGCTCATAAGCATTCGCAGAACATCAGCAAAATCATCCGTCTACTGCATCATAGAAATAAAAGTAATACCTGGAGCATTTCCTCTCTCTTCCTCAAAGCTAGGCGTCTCCTTTCATCTTCAGTGGCGTGCCGCAGCTTACACACCTTCTCTTCAAGAAATCCATCTCCACTACCATATTTATCAGACAGTGTGTCTAACAAGTTTTCAGCCCTAGCTCCAATTTCATTTTCTCCCGGGACCCTTTCCAGGGCATGAAGCAAAGGCAAGATCCCTCCTTCATCAATGCATCTCTGTGTAGGCAGATGCCCCGTTGACAATCCCGTGAGCATGGACAATATGAAGGGGACAGACGGCAGTTTTAAAGAAGATGCCCATTCAGCGCTGGATTTGAAACCAGCTTGTCCAGCAAAGGGAAACGTTTTCCTCAAATGTTCAACTGCAGCACCAATTATGCCCTTCTCAAGGATCATGTCCTTCAGTCTCTCCCCACAGGAACTTGTCTTCAGTGACTCTGATACTCGAACAAAGTTTTCTACAGTGAGCCTCTGTTTAGTGGCTTTCTGAGCAATCATCTCATCCTTTGAATTGTCTTCATGGAGTTCCTGCAGCCTGTCGAAGTCGCGCCAATCTTGCAAGAACGGATTGAAATGCTGAACAAGGGCTTCCATAGCAGCAGGTTCACCATATGTCAAATAGGGCAAGATCCTTGCAACCATCTCTGCATTCCTTTGTTGTTTGTTAGATTTTTTGCCCACAGGATGGCACAGCCTTTCCAGGAACATAAGAACTATCTTTTTCGCCTGTTCATCCACACCAGTTGCTTCACTATTAACAGTAAGAACACTACCTTTGATGCTAATATCATCACTTTCATTTGCTTCCAACGTCAAGCTCTCAACAATCAGAAGAATGCCTTCGGCTGGCTCCATGGCATCCACAGAAAAAGCTCTCCTCGCTGTTTCAAGAAGTAAACCCAGAGCTCCCAACCTCAATAAAGCCCGTCTGTTCTCTCTTATTTTGCAACAATGCATCAGGAGGTTAAGTACTGCTACTAACTGCTCCTGGTTGGACTTGAAATCATCTCGTAATCGCTGCACGCGACAATTATAAGCCCAATAATCAACGACAGGAAAATGAGAGAAATGTCCGTAAACTAACAAAAAACTAATGTTTCTATGTCCAAAGCCTAGTTCTGGAATATGAAATGAATAGAATAGAGTAAAATCCAAAATCAGAATGCACACTATTATCAGCCGATGTCCAGAGAATCTAAATAACAGTGTGTACATATCCACAAAAAGAAAATTTTTTATTTTGAGAAAAATTGCCAATCCCTAAACACATATCTACACTATGCAGATTCCGCACAAAGACATCTCTGGAAACAGGAAATAGAAGATATTGCAGTACATGACTTGCTGTTGCAGAAAAAATTTACCAGGATCATGTCCAAAATAACTTCCAGCCCACCACACTCACGCACAGCACCAGCTATTGCAAACTCAACTTCTGGATCTTGAGATTCCTCTCTATCTTCTTCCAATTCTTTTATCATAGGCTCTGTTGCTTCTCCATCTAATCCCTGTAAAATGGTCAACCATATTATTGTACTCGATCAACACAGAGCATAGATTCACCGGGGACAACAGCCTATCCAATTATTGGGGTATTAGACACAAACCTGAAGGCGATATGTCACATTCATTGGTGGGCAATCTCTTCCGGAAGCTGCAGCACCAGAAGATAACAAAGTGGTGGTTGAAATGGTGTTTGAGGACTGACTACTGGACTTCTTCCATACTTGCTCATATACTTGAGCAATGCTCAAATCAAGTGATATTATATTTCCCGCTACAAGCAATTCCATGCTGAAGTCATCATCAAGAAGACTAACAAGATCCAACTCGTTACAAATTTTGTTTTTAACATCGCGCATCAGAGGACCAATCTCAGAACTTGAATACGGATTCTTAGTCATTGATCCCCTAATAAACTCCTCCTGTGTATGCGCTTTGTTCAAAACCAACAAATACACAGAATCTGGTTTTGATGGGCAGATCAGATTGCACAGTTGCTCCAGGACGAACTGCATATTGTTCAACTCAATGTCAATTCAACGATCAAAGAAGAGCAAATGCACACATGCACTGTCCCCACCCCCTACTCCCAACTTTCTCATCTCATCTCTCTCTCTCTCTCTCTCTCTATATATATATATATATATATATATATATATATATATAGAGAGAGAGAGAGAGAGGTGGTAATCATTGAATCATATAACGTAAACTATAGCCTCTAGTCACATGCTATTATTAAGGGGCCCTCCACTGGGCCCCCAAGGAACCGATCCCTCATCGTACGAAGTTGTACCCAAGTTCATCTTGTTGTATCTCTATAAAGTATTGTACCACACAAACGCTAGGAATTTTGCAATGAGGGTACAACAACCTCTGTAAGAGGTACTAAACAACCCCCCTCCACCCCCAAAAAAAAAAAAAAAACGCCCACACAAAACCCCAAACAAGGTGCGGAGGCGATTAAAAGAAGGAGTGTTTTCATCGTTTGCATGTTTGCCTAATGGAGAGAATTTGGCAAAGTTTAGATTAGCGAGGAAAATGCCAAGAAAGTGTGGGGAGGCTGAGGCAAGGTTTTTTCGACATGTACAAAAAACTAGGGAGCAAAGAGGGAGAAAAGGTATCTATAGGCTTGCAAAGATAAGAGACAAGAAAAGTAAAGACTTGACACATGTTAGATGCATCAGGATGAAAATCAAAAACTTGTAGTAAGAGATGCGACGTCAAGGAAAGGTGGATGAGCTATTTTCGCAAGCTTTTTAATGGAGAGAGTGATATCATGGAGATGGATTTGGAGGACGTTTCGATGATTCAAATAGAAGGTTTGTGCGTAGAATTAGAGCGCATGAAGTTAAGAAGGCATTAAAGAAGATGAAGAGCGGAGGCCTTGGGACCCATGGTGTCCCTATTGAAGTGTGGAGATGCTTAGGAGTTGTGGCAATACGTTGGTTGACTAACCTTTTAACAAGATTCTCAATACTAATAAGATGCCGATGGATGGAGGAAAAGTATGCTTGTGCCTATCTATAAGAATAAGGGAGATATCCAGAATTGTTCCAACTATAGAGGCATTAAGCTTATGAGTCATACTATGAAGTTGTGGGAGAGAGTTATTGAGATCGTTTGAGACTAGAGACTAAGATATTTGTAAATCAATTTGGATTTATGCGGAAGGTCTACTATGGAGTTATTTTCTTGATACTGACAGTGATGGGAGGTATCAAGAAAAGAAGAAAGATCTACATATGGTGTTTATTGATCTTGAGAAAGCGTATGATAGGTTCCAAGACAGTCTTATGGTGGGTGTGCAAAGTATGTAGAGGCATCAGGATATGTATGATGGAGTTACTACATGTGTGAATGCTTGTAATGGAACATCAAGCTATTTCCCAATCACATGGGCTTACACCAGGCTGGCTTTAGTCCTTATCTTTTGCCATGGTTATGAGGAGCTAACAAGAGATATCCAAGATGAGGTGCCTGGTGTATGCTATTTCGGATGATATTGTGCTCATCGATGAGACAGGGCGGGTTAACGCTAAATTAGAATTATGGAGAAGTAAGTTAGTCCAAAGGGTTTACGTTAAGTCAAATACGACCGAATACATGAAGTTAGTTCGACAAGGCAAGAGGGGAGATGAACCCATCAATTTGCTCGGAGGTACCCAAGAAAGATACTTTGATATTTAGGATCAATATTGCAAAGGGAGAGATTGATGGGATGTAGCCTAGAATCAGGTTGGATGAAATGGCTGCTCGATTTTGTTGATCGCAAAATCCCTCTAAAAAAAAGGAACTGCCGCATGATCTACTGGTGTGTTGGCCAGCAGACAACATGAGATAAGATGGAAGTAGCGAAATGGAATGCTAAGGTGGATGTGGCCATACAAGAATGGATAAAATAAGAAATGAGGATATTCGACGAAAGTTGGGTAGTTCAGAAAAGATGAGAGAACATCGTTTGAATGGTTTGGACATATTCTTCGAAGCCCCTAAATGCTCCTAGAACAGTGTGTTATAGGGGCATGAGGAAAGGAGAGGTCGGCCGAAACTTACTTGGGAAAAGTAGTAAGACAAGATTTGTTGGATAGGACATGATTGGCGTATTATTTGTCTTGACAGTGGGGAAGCGATTAACATTGTGGAGGGGCAAAATTCTTTTGTTTCAGTCTCCTTTTTTTCTTTTATTGCTATAGCTATGTTATTGTATTTTGTTTTATTTTATAGCTCTTTCGGTCTTGCTTTTTGGGTTCATCGACCGCCACCCCACTAGTTTGGTTAAAGTGATGTTGATGGTGTTTGACAAAACCCCAAACAAAAAAGGAAAGAAAGAAAGAAGCTAGAGTATGAAGAGGTAATCCAGAGGATTCCTAGAGGCACTACATAAGAACCACAATCATTATGCTCTAGTTCAGAACAACTATTGTCAGAAACTAACAGAAAACAAGCAAGTACTGACATTATGAAATATGAAGTTTCACCATACCAAATTGGTTTGCCCTTCTCTCTCCTCTCGATGGATTTGCAGGCCACATATACATGCCCGGATAAACTGCCGTTTATTTTCACTGCTTTCAAGCAGAAGGCTGTTCAAAAGATCTTTCAGCAGTCGATTGCAGTCACTTATTAACTTCGTCTTCTGCACTATTAAGCGGCGGATGACAATCAAAGCCTCAAGAACCTCAGACAACAGATTGTCCCGCATGAACCTAGCATCAATGCCATGGGTTAGTATGGACCATGAAGAAACAGGTTACCAGGAACGAATTTAAAAGCAGAAGCTGTACCTAGCCCTAATATTAGGAACCTCTAAGAATTTGCCGAGAAGCTCCACAAGCTTATGTACAATAAATCCCTGTGAAATGTCAATATGCAGGCTCGTCTCTAATGATTCAACATTGCCCACTTCCTGTCTAATCAGTGTACAGATTGTAGCTAGACATCCTCGGGCGGTCAAGAAAAGTCGAGCATCTTCCACATCGATCATCTTAAACAGCAACTCGAAATATTCGGCAGCACTTTCACCAGCAGGCAAAGTGGCAGGCAACATGCCCATCAGCAAGTTCAACAAACGACAACGCCTTGATGAACTCTGGGCAGAGAGAAGACTGATGAGAGTGCACATCTCTGACCTGATAGACTGAGAGCAAGCACTTAAAATAAGTTCTTCGACCCATGATCCAAGCTCGAACGTTGAAAAGTCGCCTTTAGATGTCCTGTGGACACGTCGCTTCCACCTAAGAACATATTTTAGAGCCAAGTAGTCCTGTCTCTGTGTTCGTGATCTCTGACCAGCAATCTTAACTGCTTGGGACACTTTATACTGCCTCCTTACAAAGTCGAGATACGATGCTCCCCTCTCCCACTCTGCATAGCTTACCAACTGAATATCCGGAATTTTGTCTGAAGAATCTAAATTCCTTTCCGAAGCCTCGGTCACCATCTTGCTCCCATTCACGGCCCCAGCTGATGAACCAGCCACACTTGACTTATTCTCATCCCTCAGACAAGTTGATTTTGCCAGAGTTTGCTCCTTATCAGCTGCATTAGATTTTGGAGGAGTGCATGCCTGGGAAACAATCTTCAAACAGGGAAGAATAACATGCTCTGAAATCGAAGGATGCTTTGCTCCCAACTTAATGGAAGAAAATAATAGCTGAAACACCACACGCAATCTTGACTCCCAAAATTCATCTGTCAGCGAGCACACTTCAGAGAGCAAGAACAATTCTTCACGAGTGGCAAGTGCAATGTCTATAGAGCGATGGTGTTCTAGGCAGTACATGACTTTCTTCTGTATCAAACTGTTTAGTTCAGAGACTGCATTCATATCACCCTCTGAAAAAGCACAAAGGACAGACCTAGCTTGAATACGAGATGCTTTTGGACCTTGATGAATGTTGTTCTCAAACAACTCAGCTAAGACACCGGCAGCAACAAGCTGCTTTTTAGCAGCAGGCTGCTTCGAAAGCACATGCAGAATCTCAAGACACTGAGTCACAAAAGTCGTTGCACAACCATAACAATTGCCCGGTGACCTGGAGACAACAAATCTGGATGCAGATGTGGAACTATCTGATTGTTTCTGATGCAAGTAATTCATCAAAACTCGACGCAGCCCCTGCAGCGTCTGAACGCTTTTGCTAACAGAATCAAAAGCAGCTTTGCACTTCTCACCATATAGAACACCAAGAAGAGCAATCTTTCTATTTATTTTGCAAGATGGTCCAGGCAAAGACACCATCATTTGCTGGACAGAATCCTTCTGCTGAGAGTCCATTTCATTCTCACCAATGCTTGATACGATCTTCATCAACGGCTTCTTGAACCCCAAAAGCTGTTGATATCTCCTGTGTGCATTTTCTGATTCAGATTCAATAGCTGCCAACCCTCTCTTCATATCTTCATCATTCTCCATCTCATCAAAAGTAAAACTGGGTTTTGCCAAAAAATTAAATTCAAATCGACCATACTTGCTATACCCACATTCATTGCATAGAAAAGAATCCAGATTTTCATAGTTTATGTTGCGACACTGCCTGCACTGATAAGCATTTTCATGGCAATTGCTGCAAATCCCGTGCTTATCTGTCACAGGTCGACTGCAACGTGGGCATTGCAATGGTTCAAGGGACAAAGCTTGAAGATTTTCATAGAAGGAATCCAGCTCAATCATGAAATTGCATGCAGTTATTGGAACCGGAAATTCCACTTTAAGTTCGGTTTGATTGAAAGTGAGATGACAACTTTTTGCACGCTTCCATAAAGCCCAATTATTTTTTAACTCCGACAAATCAGCCACAGGTCGGTTGTTGTAATACAGATTCAAAACTTTCACTGATTTGGATTTACGTGCATCATGAACATTCATGCTAACAGTCTGAATGGTATAGCTCCCAGTGCACTTCACTATGATGCGGTTATCAGTGAACTTTGTTTCAGATTTCAAGGTTTCAAGCTTCATCCTGCTATAAGGTACCTCGGGAGAGCTGCAAGCAACACAAGGTTCACTCTCAAGATAGTAACCCTCGAATTCAACTAGACCACTCAAAGTGTTGTATATGCGTGAATTTGGATGATTAGCCAAAAGTTCATTTTGCGAGTGAAGTGTTTCAAAGATGCATCTGATCACATCAACCGTCAAGCATCGGTCCACAAGTTCCTGAGAGTACTGCTTTAAACTGGCATCAGGGGCCTTTCCCAGCAACATTGTAACAAGTTGCGTATACTCGGCGATATTTTGACCATACATAGGGAGGCGCTTCACTTTTTGTAATAGAGACATCAACAAGGTTTCTTTCAATGACAGTTTACCGTGATGCCAGATTCCATGAAGAACACACTTTGCCTCTGAACGCACAGAACTTGAATTCCACTCTAATAGAAAGCAATCAATAAACTGCGTCAAAACCTCGCCACCCTTGTTAGTGAATATATCTACAGCTGCCTCCATATCCATGTAAGACTTTTCTGAACCAGGGTCATTTCCATCATCAGCCTTCTTCTTCTTTTTAGTTTCCACAAACTGTGAACCAGATTTGCTTAAATTTATTCCTGCATCTCCTGTCTCAGCATTCTGTGAGGAGTGATTCATGTCCTTTCCAAAGTAGAAGGCCAAATTTATCAGCTTTAGAGTCTGAATGACAGACTCTTCACCAAATTGAAATACTGAATCAATGAGGAAAGGCAAAACATCTGCATGCCTTAAGCAGTATTTTTGCCAATTTCGAGGCCGTGAAGCGGCTACTTCAGATATAGTTGTCAAGCTTTTGATCACCTTAACACTCCTCTTATATGAGACAGAGTTCTGAAAGCCGCCGGACTTGTCCACATGCTTGTAAAGCTTCTTCAACTCATTTGAGAACTGCCAAGCATCCCGAATGCTGTAATACTGAGTTTTGCTTCCACATATATGAAGGAAAAGCCTCCTTGCATATCTCCTCACAAATGCAGTCTGTGGGTTGTTGATATAACTGCAAAGAACATCTTGATATCCATCTAGCTTTAAATCCTTAACACTAGATATTACACACACTCTCTCTTTCTCCCCACCCTTATCATGCTTTTCTGGTCGAACCAAAGTGTACACAAGACGAAAAGCATTCTCTAACAGCAACCTGTGATAGTCCACAAATATATCCCTGTGATGGGACTTCACATATGAGTCTGAAAAGAAAGGAGAGAAATTTCCAGCAGGCATCTCTCTTCTAACAGACAGGAGAGCTCCACAGCCAGAACCAGGGCTCGTAGAATGAGAAGCCTCTAAATTCAGGGTTTGAGACTTAAAAACTTGCACTAGCTGCTGTAAAATATCCATCAGATAATTGACCAATGATTGCTGCCTCAAAGAATCACAAGCTTGGAGCAACTGTGACGCAAAATCAGTTTTCTCATGATCATCCAAGGAAGACTGGGCACCAACTGATGTAATTCTGTCATTTGCATCAGCAGCTTCATTCTGCTTGCGGACAGAAGAAGTGCTGCCAGGCTGGTGCCAATTACGAAGCATCAATGTGAAGAACATAAAGACAAGGACGGTTACTTCCCCAAAAGAAGAACGGGTTCTAGCTTCAAAAGGTCTGTTCACATTAATTTCATTAAGAAACCAATTGATTAGTTTCTCTAAGTTCAAACTCTCGGGATTTGTGCTGCCTATCAAAGGTCCATTGACAGCAGATGATAATCTATAGAAAAGCTGCATTACAGGTATAGCCCGAACCCCTGATGTTGTCTCCATCCACCCTTTCAACTGTTCAAGAAGCTCTGATATAAGCAATGAGTTCATCTCCCTTTTTGATGCAGAGATTGAAACAGAGTCACTGGCTGAAGAAAATTCTTCAGAATCATTGGGTTCCAAGATGTGAATAGAAGGAGCAGAATTCTGCACGCTGACATTTGTTGTGACGGGCAACGATTTGGATTCACCAACATCATCTGCAGAGTATTGAATTTCATTAGCATGTGTTCCTAATGATTCCGCTTCAATAGGAATTGCAGTCATGGGATGATCTGTAGAGTGCGGAGGAGGAAGCTGGTCCGCAGCTAATACTTCATGACATGCCTCGCATAGGTCAAAGTCAGGACAGATGGTACAATGCCACCTACGCCTCAATATTGGTACTGTAGAGCAACCATCACAACAGTACTGCACAGATGATGTAATGGAATCTTCTTCAATTGTCACTTGATTATTTGCAACTGTTGATGCAGGCGGTACAGCACCAGAAGCGGCAGTCTCCACAGCATCATCAGTAGTAAGTAGAGTTTGTTTTGGAAATGGAACCTGAAGTAATCTTGAAGATATAGCCAAGCTGCGCAAAGAAAAAGAATAAGGAAAGGAGCGACAAGCAGAGACTATATCACCAAGACAATTAACTTAGTACCTGCTGGCAGTTTGAACAGCCTCATTGGAGGAGAATAAGAGTTGCTTCAATAGAACTACAGCAGGAGCAACAGAACATGTTCCCGTCTCCTTTCCATGTAAAGCCAGGCATTCGGCATAACAAAAAATAAGTTCAACAGATAAAATCACAATGTTGTTCATTGTTTGTGTATCGGGCTGCTCCAGCTCCAAAATTCCCCACAGAACTTGCATGAGCCCATCTACCACTTCTGAGCCTAAGTAAAACAAGGGTAAGAAATTAAGGAAATATGTCTGACAAAGCTACAGAAAACATACAGATATAGAATACCAAAAGGCGGTGCCTTTTATAGTAAAACAGATGTACAGTAAAAAATTAACCATGTCATTAATCACAACAAAACCCCATACCCCCAAGTTTGTAATGGACAAGCCACAACAATCAACTACCAAAACAGAATAGGAGCATAAATCCCCTTATGACCATGCTATATAAATGGCTAGATGCATCACAAGATCATTAGTACAGCCCAATTATTAACGGAACGAGCTTGGGAAACACTATAGCTGTGTCCACTATTTGTTAGAGCAATTTATATAATTAGGCAAATTCACCTGAGTACCTAAAAAATCATCATCTACCCTTCATATCCCAAACCAAAGAATTTGGGCATCATTTGAAATTTCCAGTTCATCTCTCAGGTACCCCATCCATCAGACACATGGTAAAACAACTGAATTACTCTCTCATTCGGAATAGAGAAAGAAATAATAACAGCAGCTGATAACTAATACAAACCATTCATATCCAGAAAAGTAGCCAAATTTGAACGACGCTGCAATGCAATCTTAGAGACAGCTTGCATGTGAGCTATAAATTCTTCAATAATCCACCCCGCAGTTGCACCCCCAACACCAAGCCTTGAAGAAAGAACAGCAACTGATTTGACCACTCCAAGAAGGCGCATAATGTCCTTGACCTGATAAAACCCAAGTTACAGGGCTAAGTGCTTTTAACAGAATTTTGCAGAGACAGGGAAAGCAGCCCAAAAAAATTCAAGCCAAATCAAAGGAGGCATCAGATCATTACTTGGTAGTACACCTCCTTTTTCGGGAACAAAGCCCGCAAGACACGGCAAGCAGCAGCCTGCAACAGAGGCTCTTTGTCACTTTCAAATACTGCTTCTAATAATTGCTTGCATTTGAAGTTGTTAAGCTCCAGTCTCAAGTCTTCAACTTTTGGGCAATCTTGGCCCCTATAAATCGAATAGAACCTTGATAAAAGCTTCAGACTATCTGTCAAAACTTGCTCCTCGAGAGAAGCCGACTGCATCACCCTGTACTTTCTCCCTCTCTCACCAAGCAAAGACTTGCTGCCAGGCACTTGAGACTCCATATCCAACAGTTGATCCACTTTCTCCTTCCACCCAAATTCATCTTTAGAACGCCCATAGACCTCAAGGGAGTCAATCCTGGGCAGTGTAGAGCCATTGAAGGTTGGCCCAACAGTGATCACAAATTCCTCATCAGCTAGAAGTGATTCAGCAACTGTAAATGGTACGTCATACCAAGACCTCATGCCCTCATCAAACTTTATCACCCTCTGGAAAATGCTGAGGTTCATAGGGATATGATTCGGAGATGTGTTACCCACGTGCACACGGAAGCCAACCATGACAACATCTGGATTTGAATTGGAGACAGATATCTAGATGCATTGAACAAAAGACGATCAAGGAAAGATGTAAGAGCTACTTCGTGAAATATAAAAGAAAATGCATCACGCATGAATAAAATCATCTCGCTGGACAAACAAACTGTTGTGAGGAGCACATATAGGGAGGATCATGATAGGATCATGATAATGAATATGTAAAGTCTTGTTGAGAAACTAAACCCTATTCTATTAACGTTGCTCCAGAGAAATAACTGCTATATATGTCTACCTAGTCAGACTACTTGTCCTTTATTTTCAAAAATTAAATAGATCAAGGTCTGAAGGTGAACGGAATGCCCTTTGGCTGCCTTGCTCTTATCTAGCTAATCTGGTCAAGACTTCCTCATCAATCATTTAACCACATTTAAACTTAACATTTTGATTGCTTAGCACGATTAAGAGAAAAGGCGCCACTCAAAATGGGGGAAAATAACAAAGGAGGATACAACTGCATCGATAAATTTACAACTGAATACATATCTTTTCACTAGTTCAAGATTGCAATATCTAGCTCAATGTTTCATGAAGATTGTATTGTCATGTTTAACACTTCTAGACATGATAAGTTATAAAAGCAAAGAAGACAAATGTATATTAATAGAGGGACAGAGAGAGAGAGCAATCACCAACATATAGAAATGACAGTTTATAAGCTCTCAAAAAGTACCTTAAATCCTGAAGGGCTTGGGCTCTCCAGAAACCCCTCCTCAGATGCCAAGCTCTGTCTGGCTCCATCAGCATCAGCGTTTCGTATAGCATCCCCACCCAGCCTAACATCAGCTGTGATACAGACTGTTTTCTCAAAAAACTCAAGGGGAAATTCCGGGTTCGTCCCTGCATAAATTCTATTGCTGAGAATGCCATAACCCAGCTTCTTCACTTTCTCCGATGTAGCATTTGCACTGACATCAGTTCCTCCAGAAGCATAGCAGTATATCTGAAGACTACCATCATCATGCAATGCAAGACAGTGGATCTTGTCTTTGGACAAAGGCTTGTAAGCAGTAATGCCAACTAAAGGTGCGGATGAACCCAAAGCATGACGAATTGTCTGAGCAGTTAACTCATGTGCACCAAAGGATACAGCGAGTCCACAATTGGATTTCAGGCTTGAGATGCATGCAAACAATCCACTCCCAACCACTAACTCTTTCCAGTGATGCAGCCCAGCAGACCGGAGCTTCCCATCCTGTTCTTCTTCGTACACAGAAGATACCTCAATTAGTGTCGTAGCGTCAGCGCTTAATTGGCAGACCAAAGTGGTCCCATCCTGGTAGGATAAAAAGAGCAACTTGTAAGTGGATGAAAAGTATAAAGATGAGCCCTTAGCATGAATCTCTTTCTCCTGTATCAGAATAATTTCTTTCAATGGCTTTGCGCCATCATTGCTTTCTCCAGATAATTCTAATCTGAATACATGTCCCTTTTCTGAAAGTACAAGGAGAAACATCCTTCTATGGGAAGTCACAAAAAGTGCTGCATCCATGATTGTGTCATCAGGCAGCATGAAGTAATGAATGGGACAAAAGTTATCCTGGGAGAGATCGTAGATTTTGACAAATCTGTTGGTAACCACCAGTAGCTGAACTTGTGAACCTGGAACCCACTCTACTCGCCTAATATATGAACCTTGAAGAGCAAGTTCTATGGCGAGACGATCAGTGACTTCTCCACGAGAATTCATAGTGAGGACCTGGCAATCTTCATAGCCTGCCACAGCAAGATAGTTCTCAGCTGAAGGGTTAAAAGCAAGCTGTACTATTTCAAAGCGGACAACATTCTTTGATAGAGGCTTCACATTGGACTTGTCAGCTGTAACTGGAGCAATAGTGGCTTGTCCAATTAACTGCCCAACGTCAAATATAGCAACCTTATCCCCCTCACCAACAGCAAGTCGACCCCGAACACTGACACTCAGCAAAGACTTGACAAGAGAACCACTAGATAGATGGGATTTAAGCTCCTTTGTGTTCGAGTATTCTGCCTTTATCTTTAGATCCAGCGAACCGCTTTTATATGCCTTTTTCAAATGCAAGAGATCAGCCCCATAAGATATCACCTTGTCTTCTCCTAGAATAATTTTCTTTTCTTTTGAAACATTAGTCTCTCTTTTGCTAACTATACACGGCAGTAATGAAGTGCAAATCTCAAGGACCCTAGCCTCAACATCAAGTTCTTTAAGAACCTGAGGAATCGAATCACAGATGTCTCTTGGGATAGATAAGCTGGGTGAATTATCTGCCTCCACACTGAGATCTTCATCAAGGTCTGTATCACTATCTGGCATCTGATTTCCATCTTCTGATAAGGGCAAAAATGATTGCAGATTACTCGAACGACTAACTGGTCCATTGCAGCTACCAGTGAATTTCCGAGGTTTCAAGCACTGGCAATTGCTACCTATGACTCCACCAGCTCCACAGTCGCAAAAAAAACGACTTAAGCGAGAATATACAACACGATGACCACGGTGACAAACTTTTGCACATACAGAGCAACAGCCCTTTTGAACTATCAGATCACAAGTATAACAGAAGTACCAGTGTTGTTCCATGAAATTGCTGCCACTGGATGTGAAAGTACAAACTTTAGAAGCGAGTGCCCTTTCACTGTTACTGTCCTCTTCCTCATCCTTATCCATGCTGCCCACCTCACCATCAGATGTTCCATCATCCTCATCCTCATCCACAGAGGTTGCATCACATTCAAATGTTGAGGATCCACTTTCTTGGCCACCCAGCAGCAATGCGTCAGAATTTCTCCTTGATCCAACCTGCTTAGCAGCTATATTACCCACATTAAGACTAGCTCCCGCAGACTTTCCGGACGACTTGTCTAGTGTGGCCTTATAGGTCCCGCAATCTTTCAAGACAGTTGCAAGGAAGCCAATAACAAACTTGAGCCCTGAAATCAGATGCCCATCTCGAGGCAGCTTCTCCATCAGCAGTATGGTCTTCTCCAAAAGCAACTTAACTGAAGAATCATCTCTTGCAAATTGAACAACAAATTGATAGTAGGATCTGGCTACATGAACATCAAATACCAAAAATGCAGCATCAAGTGATGCCAGCAGGGCTTCAAAGAAATGATCATGCAGGTCCCTACATAATGATTCGCTAGAGAAGGATGTAAGACAGAAGATGAAATTCATGGTTGAATCTCTAAGAGAGCCAGAACTTTCTTTTGCACTATGGATGCCATCGGCCACTTCTGCCACGCCACCCAAAAACCTTTTCTCCAGCCATTTAGACAGGCAAGGTAAATCCATAAGAAGGAACTTCTGCTGTAGTTTTTGTTTGAAGAGATCAGAGCAGAGCTCTCCTGACAAGACATCAATTGCGAAATTCAAAACTTTCACATTTACAGATTCAGAGTAGCAGTAATCCAAAGCATTGATCAAAATCATCAAATCACCATGTTGACATCCCTGAGGTTCAGTCTCTGCCGTAACAACCTCAATTCCAAGATAAAGCTTCAAAGTAGAAGATTTCCCAGGGTCTTTCCTCATGCTATCCAAGATGTCGACAAATCTGTCAATTACCCTTTCAAGGATGCTGCTGTCTCCCACTACACTCTTGCTAATATTACCCAAAAACTCTTCCACTTGCCTCATTAGATATAGGCTTGAATGGTCAAACACATTCACCCCTACACTCAAGCTGTTGAAAACAGCTTCACATTTCCCGTGAAGCCTGTCAAACATCCGGTTGAAGTTTATACTCATAACTGAATCAAGAATATGACGAACTGTTTCACTTTCTAGGTGAATATTTCGATGTCCATCTTTTACTCTGAGCAAACCATCCAGAGCAAAGATAATGCCTCTAATGTTCAGAATGCAAGAAAGGAAGACTGCCCCAGAGGTAGAAGGAAGGGAAGGAAACCCATGCAACATGAATTCCCAAAGGACCTTTGAACCAATCCTCGGACAACTTCTATTAACAACTGCATCTATCTTCGTTAACAACTCAAGCACATAGTCTAGCCCACTTGAATTAACTCCACTCTTGATGAGGATCTCATCCTGTATTCGCTTATCAAATCCAGAATGTACAAGAAGCAGAAGAGATGAAAATGAGCCATCCCAATCTTGGCCATTACCTAGGGCAGAAATGAAAGCGTTCTGAAGAGTACATATGTATCTGTCTAACAATGAAGACAGCATCCTCACCAGCGGCAGCAATTGGCCAGCCTCAGCCATATGGTTAATCAGTACTTCAGCAGCAGTGACAAAATCAGTTCCTTCAGACATGCCATCTGTCAAGAATGGACTCACTCCAGATACTCTGTCAAGTATGCCATGTCTCAGAAGTCCACTAATGAGTATGGATAGCATCAGCGACAACCACATTCCACATCTCAAGAAATTCCAGTCTATCTCAGTACACTTATCCGGGAAGGGTAAAGCAAGCAATTGCTCCAACACACATGAGACAACACTAGGGAACTTCATATCCTTAACAACAGCATCACAGCGGCCCAAAAGTACATGACTGAACCGAAAGAAGATTCCCATATCACATATGTCCAGATCTTCTGTGTTACTCCACAGAGGTTGTAGATTGTCCAGCATGGAATTCCTGGTGGGCAAATCCCAGCAAAGAAAGAAGATGTATCTCTCAATGACCAAATCTTCAACTGATGCAGCTTTCTTATCCTTCCACAGCCCCAATATCCAAGAGAACAATTCAAAAATTTCACTCCAACTCATCCACGAGCAGTCAACAGACAAATCATCCATAGAAAAAGAAGGAAGCATCATGGTATCGACCATTTGGTTGATCAAGCTGCTCATGGAAGGCTCTTCCTCAACCCCTGAAAACATTACACTCTTCAAAGTAACTGATACCCAGGAATCATTTACAACATCTGATGGACATAACCCAGCTGGAAAATCTCTCAACTTTGTTTTCAGATCTAACAGCAGTGTTGCAGGACAGGTATGTGGATGGAAGATCATATGACGTACAAGAAGTATCAACCTAGAAATTACTAAAGCCCAACATGATAACTGCTTGCTGGTATAATCTGTGGTTGAAGCACCTATCTCTTTAAGTGACGTGATAAGCAATGTGGCCAAAGCTGACTTCTCTTCTTTGGTGGATAGATGGAATGTCATAAGAACAATCTCAAGATGAAATGTAGATGGAAGACTTCCAAGGATTTCCCTCAGACCAGGACAATTTGTTTGAATACTCTCTGTCTTCTCGACAATATAAGCAACAAAATCCTTATATATCTTGTTTCTCAAATGCCTACCAGACAAACCCACCCTACTGAGAAGTGCATTAGCCATCAAAGTCAACGTCCAACCATTGTAAACAAACATACCATTTTCAACTTTCAAAATTTGCTCAACAAGGTAAACTTCTAAGAAGTCAGACAAAGCACGACCAATCAGAAGGTTCTGCAGGAGAGTAAAGCAAAGTTTCCCAACCTGTCCCATCTTTCTCTCTTCTTGAGAAATGCCAGAGCCTTCAGAAGCCTTATCTTCTGAATTGGAGAAGTGGGAGCTGAGAATGGAGAGGAAGATGTCAATATGTTCACAACTAAGCTTTCTGCAGGCATCCTCGAAAACAGAAAAATGACACTTAGGAGAAAAAATAGAAACTTTGAGAAAATTTAACAGCTCAGACGCCGCTTGAACAGGCATATTGCAGATGCTGGAACCACCACTATTGGAAACAGGTAGCTGATCATATCCTTCTGTGGAACCAATAGAGCGACCGCCCTCAGAGAAAAGATCGCCAAAGAGGGCTTCGTCTTCATGGTTAGCGGCGTTTTCTACTTCAGAGGTAACACTAGCTTTTGTGCAACTGGAGAACGATCTTTCCATTTTGGGCCCTTGTTTTGCTCCTTCAGAATACAAGAAGTAGATAAGACGAATCAAACCGTCCAGCCACTGACCAGATGGAGGAAACATTAATTTCATCCGTTCCTCAACCGTGAGCCTCCTGAACAAAGGTATCTTGCCAGCATGAACACTACATGAAGGGGAATCAGCTGCATATTCTTGACTAGGCCACTTGCAACCAAAAGGCTGGTATGTTTCACCATTGATATCATTGATGAGCTTTAACATGTAAACAACAGTTCGAGGGAAGTAAGCTACAGGAGGCTTTATAGTTGTAGCGGATTTGCTGTATTTCCATTCAGTAGACGCTAAATCATCCAATACAGAAGCCACTATGGATGCCTGTATGCTTCTGAAAGTACTA
The DNA here is from genome assembly GCA_021437795.1 of Rhodamnia rubescens. Classification (NCBI taxonomy): domain Eukaryota; kingdom Viridiplantae; phylum Streptophyta; class Magnoliopsida; order Myrtales; family Myrtaceae; genus Rhodamnia; species Rhodamnia rubescens. The sequence continues at coordinate 1,600,652 of JAILYA010000046.1, forward strand.
TCATCGCTCAAGATAATTTGGAGAAGATGAAGAAACTCCTCCAACAGAGACAGGATGAGGTTCTCAAAAGTACCCTCAATGACATTACAACTACTCAAGAAGTCAAACTTCAGCTTAAACAAGCTAGGTAATATATCAGCATATGAAGCACATGCCTCCAACAATGCTGAATCAAAGTCGATATACGGGACATCCTGTGCCAAATTTCCGAGTAATTTCAAAATCTTCAAACTGAAGGAGATTCTTCTGCGAAAGCTGCTACCTGCTGTCTTTTCATCATACGGAAGTTCAACCAATTTTTTAGAAAGCAAAATAAGCCGTTTAATACTTTGTACGTGAGCAACAGCCCAATGATGAGACAGCAACATCAATTTGTTCACACTTCGGGGAAAAATAGGTGAGGTCGATCCTAAGATCTGCCGATCAGATTGAAGGAATTCAGGCGACAATGACATCACAAAATGATCCACCGATTTCTCTTCAGAGCAGCAACCTTCCCAATCAACATGCGAAGAACATTGCTTCAGTTAGTAATCTTACTACCACCACATAGATGATGTTTCAAGTGAAATAATTTCTCATGACTATCGAACTCCAGTACACTAAAACCATACCTTGATGGCTGCATTTAACATGCTTGTCCAGCTCCATATCAGCTGCATTATCAGCAACCGCCAACAAGAAGTTGATAGTGTCATCATCCGAAGAAGGTTGAGAAACTTCACATATCTTATCCGTGCTATCAATCAGTGCTATCTCCAACAGCTGCAATGCAATATTCTGGCAAACAAATAACAATGAGACCACAGTATGAAAATTTTCTTTTCAATGCTACAAGCAAAGCGAGAGGAAATTTTCACAACTCTCTCCTCTTACCCACACTCTTGTATCATGCACCCATCCAAAGCAAGACACTCAACTAATTGAATGAGAATGTCTCCAAGCCATTGCACAGGAGCAGTAATAAACTATAATGGAATCAGAAAGAAAAGAAATTTACTGTTTTACTTTAGGCTGATTAGGATAAGTGTTACCCTACCCATCCTCGAGTCTTCAATCCTTTGCAGACTAAAGGAAATGTTTTTTAAAGGTATTAACAACTAAAGGAACTAATCCACTTACTGGCAACATTGCGTCCACCAGTATCTCCAATTCTTCCAACTTTTGTTAACTCAATGTATTACAATAGTGGAAGAGTTCACTAACTATAAATAAATCAGCGGAATAAATTTGGTTCATGATAATGGAAGAAGAAAGAGATGTCACAAGCCAACCTAATTATGATGCTCCACCAAACAAATTACAAATTTAATCACGAACTAAGTGATATAAGGATGACCTCACAAGGATAATCTCCTGGAAGAGAATCTCCTCTTATCCACTATACTTAAAATTGTCGAGCTAGGGGTACTCTTTAATCGGTCATAAATGATACCAACCGAACCAATCTGTAAAATTATGGAAAGATCGTATATCTAAGTGACTATAGCGGTTCTCATATGTCTCAATTTGAACCAAGAACATCATTCCCATCATATGGAGCACTATTTATGAAATTGTAACATTCTTCCCCCGGAAGAAACTACAACAACATTGTCAACTCTAAAAAGTGTACAAATCCTTCAACAAAGAAGTATTCTCCTCCACATAGCTAAACAGCATTTAAACTAAAACAGAACAGACGGCAAAAGTGATAGCCTGACTTACCCAACTTCAAGTCTTCTATCGACTTCTCATGTGGTTCATTCAGAAGAGTGGAACGGTTTCGACTTAGGACGAATTAATTTAACAACTTGACACCAATCAGCTAATCTTTTGTCCCTTCAACGAACTTGGCCCACTAACTCATAGACAACATGAGAATACATTGATGCACACAAAAATACCCGTAGACAAGGCCAATTTCTAAGCTTAAATGTCCTAACAAACAAAAAAACTACTACAATGACAATTCAGCCGGTTTGGACAACAACGATAGGAGTTCAACCAGATTGATTCTTCTATAGCATTGCACTCTATCTAGCAATCCATTAGCAAGCATCAGCAAAAAGAAAATATAAAGACAGACAGATGGTTACTTAAAACTTCATATGTGGATGTATATACATTTTCTCATTTTGCATTGACTCAACATCCCGAAAAGTGCCCCAAATAGATAGAGAAATGAGAGTGACAGCAATAAGAAGTACTGATGAGAATAAGCCACGTACCTGCAAACTAAAATCCTCTCTCTCAATATCTGAATGCTCCAAATAACAAACAGCAAACTCAAGCGACTGTTGCACCACTGCAACAATAACTGGCTCCACATGGTCCACTGATCAAGGTAAAACACCAGAACATTCAAACTCTACATCAGCAATCACAATTACATCGATGCTTTGATTCAACATACTTCAAAGAAGCGCCGCATAAAACATAATCCTATGAAATTCACTCTCTCAAATGAGTACTCCCAACAACAGAAGCACTTCATCATTGCTCAGCGCATTAGAACTACTTAATCCGCTCGGGAAACTCCACACCAACAACAAGACCCTTCCCGTCACCAACCGCTATCAAAAGACGCACCAACACATCAGCGCCCGAAGCCTCCGTCTCAACAAGACCACAACCTCCGTATCCCCAAAAAAGAAAAAAGAAAACCAATAAGCAAAGGCCAGAGGCCGCACAAAGTACCTGACAGAGATCGAGAAGCGAAGGCAACGGCGGAGGCGACGGAGAAGACAGCTTGAACCTGCGAATCGGTCCAGGAACGAAGCCTCAACCTCCGGATCATCCCCGATCGACTCCACCCCGCGCCTGAGGGCCGAATACAGAACCTCGAGCCCCGCCCTGGCCGAAGCGCCGGAGCGAAGCTTCAGCAGGAGATCGGCCCGGCAGCTGTCGTCGGAGAGCGACTCCAGGAACTTCGCCAGGTTCTGACGCTTCGGCTGCTGATGCTGCGACGGGGGTTCCGGCTCCATCGCCGCCGATCGGCGATCGGGAATCCTCCCGCCCACTTCGTGGAAGTGACGGTTACAGAGCCGAGAGGTATGTCCGCGTGCAGGAGAGTCTATCTCTGTGCGCGGGGTCTGGTTTCGAGTGGAGAAGAGCAGAAAGATGGAGGGGGGTTTTATGAAAGGAAGGAGATGGAGTGGCGTTCGAGTTTTAAGGCGGTGGCAAAGGAGAGAGAAAAGATTCTTACCACTTTCCCAATTCTTTGATAAAGGGCCAAGAAAAAGAAAAGAATTTCCTAGTGAGTACGAAACAATTTCAGTATTGATTAACGTATTACTAGTAGTTGCGAAAGCTACGCACTAAACTAAACTAGTAAATTACCACAGTACGATGCAATTAATTAGTATAAAAGTGAAAATTCACGAACTTAATGCAAGGTATAATGTATTAAAACTACTGTACTATCTCGGAAACGCATAAAGAAGCTCTTGTTCACTAATCGTGTTATCATGCCGAAATGGAAAATATTCCTTAAATACAATTGAGGTGCGATTATATAAGCTGCTCCTATCGAGTTGGAGTATATATAAGAATTAATTCACAATTCATCAACGATGTTAGTAACTTCGATCGTAGTTACTTACAATGCATGAATAATGACATAAATGATACTTGAATTTTGGCACAACGTGTAATGAGGCCCCTAAATTTTTAATTTGTTTAATTGGATCATTGAACTTTAGCTCAACGTGTAATATAATCCTTAAATTTTTTAATTCGTTCAATGTGATTTTTGGACTTTTGACGTCAAAAGTTCAAGAACCATTTATGTCATTATCATTAAACTCCAACCTGGATCATAAGTTACTAACATCGTTGATGGATTGTGAACTATGATCAGAAAATATGCTCCTATCGAGTTGGAATATTTATAAGAATTAATGGAGTTTCATAGTTCACACTTCATCAACCATGTTAGTAACTTCGATCGTAGTTACTTACAAGGCATGAATAATGGCATAAATGGTCATTGGATTTTGGCCCAAAGTGTAATGAGACCCTTAAACTTTTAATTTGTTTAATTTGGTCCTTGAACTTTAACTCAATGTGAAATGTAATCCTTAAATTTTTTAATTTATTTAATGTGATTTTTTGACTTTTGACGTCAAAAGTTTAGAAACCTTTTGTGTCATTATCCTTAAAGTAATTGGTGAATGTTCTAGATGTTTGGCAACTACTAACTTGTCCATGCTCCATAAATGTCAAGTGAGTCAAGTTACTCATGAGCTACTTAAGTTCGACTCTCAAATAACTTGAACTCGGCTTGTTTCTTCTTGAATCAAAGTAGAGTTCGAGTAACTCGTCGAGGGTAATTCATATCATCAAGTAATTGTATTTTTTACATGTTTCATTTTATAAATTTTTTTTCTGTACATAAACTTGTTAGTATTCAATTAAAATGTACTTTGTAGTTAGTGCTCAAGCGCGATATCGAGTTCCAAATCACTTCAAGATTTGGCTACAAGTTAGTAACTAACTGAATTGAATCGAGTCGAGATCACGCTTGTTGAAATTTATTCAAGTCGACCTTTGGTACGAAAAATCAAGCTCGATCAAGCTCAAGTCGAAGACCGAGACTTGATTACTAAAGTCGATTCCAGCTCGAGTTTTGATCTGGATTGACTCGACTTTGATTACATCTCCATATTCTACGAGCCGTAATCTTCGCACGTGATTGGTAACTTTATCTAGATTATCAATAATACAAGTAATTTACCCCACGTAAAACTATTTTTCACTATGGTTAACAATTTTTCATATTGAAACTCTCTTTCTTAACCCACCCAGTCAAGTCTATTCAGGCCCGACCGATGTAACTACCCACAGACAATGCTCCGGTCCTCTAAAATACGACACTAATTTTATAGATCAAGTAAAAGACGTAAGCCTAAGTCCGATCTCTGGCTCTAGAGCTAGAACTGGGTACCGAACCGAAGACAATTGGGCTAGTCTCATAGGGTCAATTAATATAGTTTTTAGTTTTACCCACATATTGACCTTTTCCAATGGCTTTTCCATGCGGGCGATTTCTTTTTTTTTTTTACATTATGTACATGACGGGATGCCGACCCCAATTAGTTTGGGTTAAAGGTGATGTTGATGTTGATGTTGATGATGTACATGACGGGATGCGATTGAGAGAGGGCCTTGCGAAGAGGTGCCTTTCGAACGGTTGCCTTCTTATCTATAAATATTATAGATGACTTCCGGGGGCTAACCGATGTGATAATGAACGATAGACGAACTACGTTTCCTTCTCCCCTCTCTCTCTCTCAAACTCATCAGAAAGACACAAAGGGAAATCATGGTTACTTTGAGCAGCGATCGGCATTTACGTTGTGAAATAAGAGTGCTTTCCGCTCGTGATTGTATCCGGATCAATGAAGGTTTGAAGATTGATCGAGGACGCGTCGGTAATTCAACGATATTCCTAGGCAATTTCTCAATGTTAAAATCCAACATTTTTACTTTACACTATGTCGCGGCTTTCATATGGCATATTAAGTGTAGCTCTCTAATCCGATCAAAAGGCAGGTCGTATACGATGAATTTGAGACTTACAGATATCACGTCAAACGCAACATTGTCCCAATTAAACATCAAACCAAGTTTACGGACAGCACTTCGCAATCGCTCAGGATTGCTATTACATTTAGAACCGAAACCTTTGTAACCATAGGACAATCATTCCCTTTGCGACATACATTCAAGTTCAACAGCTACGGCATTCTACCATCTTGTAGACAGATTATAAGAGACGACGTTCTGTTATGTCCCACCCTGCCCTCCCTTGTAACCAATGGAAGCACACAGTTATTAGGAGGAATTTATTTTTGAGAAGAAAAAAGGTGACGGAAGGAGGAGAAATGTTGACCATGTGAGTGTATAACTAGATTAAGGGCCCGGAGTAGGCGGTGGCGGGGTGAATCCCGGGACCGCTAGTGGTGGCAAGGGAAATGGCAGGGTCGGCGGGTGAGGTGGCAATGTGGGGAGGGGGAAAGGGAGCGATGGAATTGGTGGCCGCGGCAATGGAGGGAGTGGGAAATACGGTCGTTGCGGCGGAGTAGCTGCCGGTGTTGGTGGGAAACGAAATGGTGGCAACAGCGGGAGAGGCAACCGTGGCTGGACTGGCGGCAACGGAGGGAGAGGGAGACGGAACCAAGGTGGCAGTGACGTAGATGGCGAAGGAATTGGTGGCTGCGGAAATGGAGGGAGCGGGAAATATGGTCGCTGTGGCGGAGTAGCTGCCGGTGTTGGTGGGAAACGAAATGGTGGCAACAGCGGGAGAGGCAACCGTGGCTGGACTGGCGGCAAGGGAGGGAGAGGGAGGCGGAACCAAGGTGGCAGTGACGTAGGTGGCGAAGGAATTGGTGGCTGCGGCAATGGAGGGAACGGGAATTTGATCCATGGTGGGCGCCGCGGATTGAGTCCCGGTGTTGGTGGGAAAAAAGTGGTGGTAAAGGTGGCAGCGTGGTTGACCCCAGCACTGGTGGCAAAGTAACAGGAGCCGGCGCCGGCTCTGAAATTGACCACCAAGGAGTCACTGCTGGTGGTGGATGGTCGGATGTTTCAGAAGCGCGTCGAGCTGATTCCGAATTTCTTGAGACTTTCTTGGAACTGGATCCTATGGCACCTCTCTGCATCAGTTTTCGGGCACATGAGCTCGGTTGTTCCCGGGGCGTGAAGGCGAGAACTCCAGCGGAGAGTACTTGCGGTTGCTGCGTATTCAACATGAGACGAAGGGAAGATCGTGATGACACCACATCACAACCTGGATTGTTGCTTTCGATCAGCTTCACCGTGCATCCCTGGGTTTTCTCGGCATCTTCGCTGGTCGAAGGAGGCAGATGGACCTCAAACTTGCCGCTCTCATCCGTCGTCACCTCTTTTCGGAAACCCAAGTCTCTGCATTCTAGCAGAACAGATGCACCTGCATAAACGCACACAAGTTGAATCTGTTTTTAAAGACAAATTGCAACTGAGACACAAAATTCAGTGAACCATAAAAGAGTTTGCAATTTCTTTGTGCCAGGAAGACCAAGTATAGACCTGAAATGAGGTGTCTGGTCCTAGAGAAGCCTCGGCTGAAGCATGGGGCACAGAGGACAGTGCCCACAACCTGTGCAGATGGGAGGTTCTCCTCATCGGCAGCCCCGATACTGTGAAATAGCCCGGAACCGAGCAACAGCAATGTTAACAGCGGCCAAGCCATTGGCGTTGCGAGTTGCTCTCACTTCATCTCAGAGCACTCTCTTCTTGTGTCCTTTATAGAGCTCCTGATGACGTTCGTGACAGATTTAGAGCCAAACAAAGAGGGTTGTTGCCTCTTTGGCTCTTTGTTGCTGTCTGGACGTGACTTGAGGTACCCATGAAGAACAAGCTCACATAGGGGCAAAACCTGACAAAGCCGGTTATTCAATTTTTGCCCCTTTGAACTCATCGATTCATCGACATTGGAAAAGAAGGTAAGAAAAACCTCGACCTTCTCGGCTTCCGTTCTTACTCGACGCAACCCCTTGTGGTCAGTCGTGTCACAAGGAAATACTTCCCCACGAGCGCTATCCAATCCGGATGCAGATGGGCCCACACCCCCTCGGCAGCGGATGGCGAGGGGAGCGAACTTAGTCCAGTACGCGAGAGCTGCTCGACATCAAAACGGACAAGCAGAAGGGCCAATTCGGGGTGGAAAGGGTGGAATTCAGGATGAGCTTTTAGTATATGCTTTGGTTCTGTTGTTTTGCTCACAGATCTCCATTGGTCCTTGGAGTAATCTCCATCCCGACAAAGAAAATTTTGTTTTCAGCGACGCGCATCAATGCATATATCTGGCACAACGCTGTCCAAAAATGGAGACATTCATTAAGCATCTGTGCAATCCGACGTTGTAAAATTTCTCAATTCCTCGTGTTGTTTTCTGTACTTAGCAAGCTGTCGCCAACCTAGGCGATTGTATATCTCACCAAGGTAGAGAAAACAAGCATCCACACATCTGTCCGGACGGTGAAGTTGTTTCGGCTTATTAGTCCTTTTTTCTTCGCAAAAAATTCATGTTTCGGAAAACATTTTCTTATAAATGATTATTTATATCACTTAAAATAATTAGTTAATGCTGACATTAATTAATATCTAAATTTTTTCATGAAATGCGAAAGTATTTGTCATTTATTTATTTTTGTAAGTACTAAACTTTAGAAAAATATTTTTAAAATAATTTAATTTTCATGAAACAAATGGATCCTTAATGCAAGTAAACCTTCCAATTATAGCAAAATTGCTTAACTGAAATCGACTTATGGGAGAGAATATTTTTTAGGAAAAGTGCACTAGAACTAGAAGTCCTAAAACTAGTACAATTGAGTCATAAAATTTTCAAGAAGTGCAATCACGTCTTACAATTTGTCATGAAAGTGAAATCGAGTTTACAAGTTGCAAGACTTGATTGCACTTTTGTGATAAACTTTAGAACTTCCAACGTAATTAATATTATCGACAAGTTTTTTTTTTTGTTAGAAAAAACAGTTCTAATATTAGTAGTACGAAAAGTTCGAATATTTTCGGGTTGGCCATTTTAATATTTGGTAACATGTATAAAAGCCTAGTATCATCACAATTAGGATCGGGAACCTGAATAAAGTTGAACCACAAATAATACTAAACACTAGCTCAATAGACGGGATAATTACAAGTAAGGGCCTAAAAATTTGTCATTTTCTCAAAAGAGGGTTCAAACCGAATTTAGTCTCAAATAAGGGTCTTAGTGACCATTACAGTCTTAAATAAGGGCCCTGATTATGACCATATCCATCTCACATGCTAGTTTTTAAGTTATTGGCGAGAGCATTTTTGTCTAGAGTTATTTTTCTCTTTTTTATTCTTCTTCTTCCTTCTTTGTCCAGCCAAGCCGACTCTCCAAATCGTCTTTTCGTTTTGGAAAATTATAAATAAGGGCATAAGTGCTCTCGGTTTCTCAAATAAAGGCGTGAAGTGAATATTGTAAATAAGGTTCTAAAGGAACCATGGCTATTTCAAATAAGGGCATAACCTCGATGGCCGGCTAAGGTTATTTTTGTCCAAATATAATTTTAACTTAAATTTTAGTTGAATTAGAGTAAAAATTAAAAAAAAGTCAAGTTTTTCAAATAAAAATACATACGAGAGGAGCCTCCCAGCCGTAGCCACCACCCCATCGCCAGCAGGCCCTCACTAGAACCGGAAGAGGGCACGTCACAAAATCGTTAAAAGGTCATTATATGACTGTTACAAAGCCGTTATATAGAGGTTTAAACACCGATGACTTCCATTGCGGTCATAACTTCTATCAATGCTATATTAGAACATTTCAAAACTACTACAACATCCAATAGAGAGGAGCTAGCGAAAATTTGCTATTTGAGTCTCTCTCTCGTTCCAGGTCCGACGACTCTGTCAAGCCTAGGGCTTAGAGTGTTGAATTTGAAGGTTTTTGGTGGCTGGGATTTCCTTATTTGGCTGTAACTTAAGGTGAAGATCTGCTATTTCGTTTGCTTTCTCTGACATCCGGTGTTTGCTCAATCTAGAGGCTCTGTTGGTGTAGTGATTTGAGGAATGAGTTTTGCTAATATAATAATATTTGGGTCATTGTGAAAATAACGTATTCATGAGCCACAAATTTTTGAAAGGGTGGACCCCGTAACTATTTGTAATTATTTGTTATTCGTTTCTTTGTGGTCCGGAACAAACGGTTATTCTCGTAATAGATTGAACACCGTCACTTAATCATTTCTCTCCGAGGAATTTGGGAAAATGCGATTCAATTTGCGAAGTTGGGAAGCATAAGAAGGGAAGAAGAGGAAAAAGGAAAAAGAAAGAAAAACCTCACTAGCCGAGCCATTCTTCGGTTCGGTTTTTACATGGCTCGGGTCTCAAGAGGCATGAAAGCCTGCGCGGTTCGGGTTGGTTCGGGCATGGAGGGACCGATTCCAGAAGACCTAGAATCGACAATCGAACAAAATTCGTGGTCATTGACCTGTTCCATTGACGTTCCATATGAGGAGAAATATTTTTTGGTCTGGTTGTTTCGCAGTATCACGGCATTCATATGCCAGATTAAGTCTAGCTCTCTAATCCCATTAAAAAGCGGGCTATGTACAATGAGTTTAAGACGCACGATTGTCACGTCAAACTCAACATGGTCCCTGTTCACATCATACCAGATTTACAGGCAGCAGTTCCCTATCGACTACGATTATTTTGGATATTTTGAACAAGAACCGCTCTAATCTGTTTTTAGACAAAATACCAAACTCAGAGGACCATAAGAGAAGTTTGCAATGACCAGTTTTGGACCTGAAATGAAGTGGCTGGTCCTAGGGAAGCCTCGCTTGAAGCTTGGGTCACAGACAACAGTGCCCACAACCCGTGCAGATGGGGACGGTCCCCATGCGGGGGGTCCAGGAAGGGAACCACGAAGTAGCCCGAAACCGAGCCAGAGCAATGTTTCCATAGACCAAGGAATTGGGATTGTGACTGAATCATAATTCATATCAAATCAATCTCTTCATGTGTCCTATATAGAGCTCCTGTTGACCTTGTGCATCAAAGCCTTGGTCTCTGGGGAAATTTTTTTTTTTTTCAGAAACCAAGGAATTGGCATATGAATTGGTTTCATTATTTACCTCACACCTGCTTGTCTTTGATCCGAAGTTTATCGTGAAAAAGTCAAACTGTGGGCAAGTAGGCGCAGATTTCATTGATTCTAGAAGTAGTCTCCATCCCAATAATGAGAAAAGTTTCTTCTTGGCAATGTCCAGATTGCATAAACCGGTTGAGTTATTGATGAAGAATGCATATTTTCATCGTCCGCAAAAATCTTTAGGCATAAATTTTTATCGTGATGAAATTCTTTTTTCATTGACTAAAACGATACGGGGAATCGTTTTTACCGACAGCACTCCACAATCACAGGATGGACAATCAAGTCAGAACTGAAATTTTTGTAACCATAGGCCAATTATTCATCTGCAACATACAATTCAGCAGACGGCATTCTACCATCTCGTGGACAGACTCCAAGAGACAACGTTCTGTAATGCCCCAAACTCCCGTACATCCAATGGAAGCACACAGTCATTAGGAAGGATTTATTTTCAGAAAAGAAAAAGGTGATGGAAAAGGAAGGAGGAGAAATGCTGACTATGTGTGTATATAGTTAGATTAAGGGGACGGAGTAGACGGTGGCAGAGCGAATCCCGGGAGTGGTGGTAAGGGAAACGGCACCTTCAGAGGCAGAGGTGGCAAGGGAAATGGCAGCGTCGATGGAAGAGGTGTCAATGGAAATGGCAGCCTCGGCTGGATAGGTGGCAATGGGGGGAGGGGGGAGACGGAACCAAGGTGGCAGTGAAGGAGATGGGGATAGTTGCTGAGGAAAATGTGACTGCGGCAATGGAGGGAACGGGAAATAGGTCGATGGTGGCCGCGGAGCAGCTGCTGGTGTCGGTGGCAAAGGCCGCTGTGCCGGCAACGGAGGGAAAGAGAAGAAGGGCAAGGGCGGCAGCGTCGTTGACAGCAGCACTGCTGGCGAAGTAACAGTAGCCTTCGCTGATGGTGGATAGTCAGATGTTTCATAAGCGCGTCGAGCTGGTTCCGAATTTGTCGAGACTTTCTTGGAAATGGATCCCAAGGGACCTCTCCGGGTCAGTTTCCGGGCACATGAGCTCGGTTGTTCCCGGGGTGTGAAGGCGAGAACTCCTATGGGGAGTACCTGAGGTCCTTGCTTATTCAACTTGAGACGAAGCGAAGCTCGTGATGACACCGCATCACAACCTGGATTGTTGCTTTTGATCAGCTTCACCATGCATCCATGGGTTGTCTCGGCATCTTCGCTCGTCGAAGGAGGCAGATGGACCTCGAACTTGCCGCTCTCATCCGTCGTCACCTCTTTCCGGAAACCCAAGTCCATGCATTCTAGCTGAACGGATGCACCTGCATATACGCGCACAAGTTGAATCTGTTTCCAGGACAAATTGCAATTGAGACACAAAATTCAGAGAACCGTAAAAGAGTTTGCAATTTCTTTGTGCCAGGAAGACCAATTTTGGACCTGAAATGAAGTGTCTGGTTCCTAGTGAAGCCTCGGCTGAAGCACGGGGCACAGAGGACGGAGCCCACAACCCGTGCAGATGGGAGGTTCTCCTCCTCGACGGCCCCGATACCGTGAAATAGCCCGGAACCGAGCAAGAGCAATGTTATCAGAGACCAAGCCATTGCGTTGCGAGTTACTCTCAATTCATCTCAGAGCACCCTCTTCTTAGGCCCTTTATAGAACTCCTGATATGACCTTGTGACAGATTTAAAGCCAAAGGAAGAGGGGTTTTTGCCTGTTTTGCTCTTTGTTGCTGTCTGGATGTGACTTGAGGCATCCACGAAGAACCAAGTTCTCATAGGGCAAAACCTAACAAAGCCGGTAGTGAATTTTGCTCCTTTGAACTCATCGATTCCTGGACATTGGAAAAGAAGGTAAGAAAAACCTTGACCCTCTCGGCGTCCGTTCTTACTCGATGCAACCCCTTATGGTCAGTCGTATCACGAGGCAGTACTTCCATGCGATCGCTATCCGGTCCGGATGCCGATGGCCCACCCTCCTACGCCCGCAGTGGGCCGAGAGGGGCACGAATTTAGTCTAGTACGCAAAAGCTGGTCCACTGTACCATCCACCCGACATCAAGACGGACAAACAGAAGGGTTAATTTGGGGGTGTGAAAGGTAAAATTGAGGATGTGCTTTTAGTATGTGCTTTGGTTTCATTGTTTTGCTCACAGATTTCATTGATCCTCGAAGAAATCTCCATCCCAACTATGAAGAATCTTTCGTTTTCAGCGATGCACTTTGGTTGCTAAGGAACCACCAAAACCGAATCCGCCTAAGTTCTCTGGTTATGACGAAACCCAATCCTGCGCTCATCACATGGCTGAGAAAGGCCACAACGTCGATAATTACATCGTGCTCTACTATAAGATCCAAGCTCTGATAGAAGGTGGAATACTTTAGTTCGATAAGGCGGAGCCCAATGTTCAACAAAATCTGTTGCTGGAGCATCGGGAGGTGAATGCCGTATTTGAATAATATTTTTCGAGATGCAGGGCTAAATAGTCCTAGGTGACCCATAAGGAAAATGAATTATTTGAATAATATTTTCCGAAAGATAATTGCTTGTATCGGTTGAAGTAATAAGTCAATCAAAAATATTTTCATAAAAAAAAATTATGTCTGAATGTTTTCGAGAACGGTGAAAATATTTTTCGTTCGTTCATTTTTATAAGCAACACAAGTAATCCTTTTTAGAAAAACATTTTTTAAATCATCAACGGAGCCTAAGCGATGTATATCTCACCAAGGTAGAGAAAACAAACATCTACATATTGATCCAATTGATGAAGTTGCTTCGGGTTATTAGGGTCAGTTCGTTTTGTGGAAATATGCTTTTTGGAAAGTATTTTCCTAAAAAGTATAGCTCGACGAAGAATATTGTCACTATCGAAAAAAAAATTATGTCTTACCATTTTCTTGAACAGTGAAATTTTTTGTTGTTTATTAAAATAATACAAACAATCAATTTTAGGAACATATTTTTCAAATCATTTATTTTTCACGAAATAATAAATTCTTAATGTAAGAAAACCTTTCAACTTTGACAAAATAGAGTATTTATAAATATAATTGACAAGTAGACATGTCAAATGGGTGATATGGTCGGATTTGGATTGCGTCGAAAATGGTCCGATTCATATTGACTCATTTAATCCGTTTTGACAAATTTTCATGCAATACGAATCTAGATATCCATACCCGACTAGACCTAACACATATTTCCAAAAGACTTCAATATTAAATCCGTTGACCGGTGGATGGAGACCGGCGGCGCCAATGGGCGACCAAACTTTTAATTTGTTATGTAAAAGAATGAAAAAAAGAAAAAGGAAAATTAAAATTACAAATTTAAAATATAAAATATAAAAACTAAATTTTTTTTTGGTCATAATATAAAAACTATTCAAGAGGCACATGAATGGGTTGACTCAATTAATAACCTTTGTACTAGAAAAAAAAAAAACCTTTATAAACTAAATAGGTTATAAATGGGCTAAAATATAAGGTCATCTTTAAACCCATTTACAACCTGTATATAATTAAGTTTACAACTCAAACTCATTAGCAATCCATTTATTGAAACTTCACTAAACCATATTTGATGTGTCTCATAGAAAATGGGTTTTCAACCCATTTTGACACCTCTACTGATAAGTTAAGGCTTCAAATTTGCACACATGTCCGGAGGTGGTGCAATAACTAGGAAGAAATGGAACAAGCGGAAGAAAATATAAGTATCTATTTTTGGTATGTATGGGCTTAATTGTAAGGGATAAGAACATTACAAGTGTCATAATTTTCGTGCGGTACTCACATGAGTATCATAACTTTTTTCAAACCTTAAATTCCATAACTTCGAATAGCATTCACTCTGGTGCTATAATTTTCAATTGATCACGTGAGTGTCATAACTCTTTAAAAACAGTCATCCAAATTACTACAATTAGATGTGACATGGCACTTGTGGGTGAACTTTTTTTGAAAGCTATGGCACTTAATTGATCGATTGAAAAGTTATTCAAGACTCAAGTGATCAAGAAAAATTATAGTATTCAAGTAAGCGATGCACGAAAATTATGATACTTGTAAAGTCTTTTTCAATAATTATAATCAAGGAGAAACCTTCTCTAGAAAAGTTGAGCCAGGGATAAACATGGTACGAATGATCTGGCTCCAACATTAGAACTGTGAACTAAATTGGAGGAGAAAGGAGTGCAAAAAATATTCAACCCAATCCAACCCGAAAAGTTCGGAGATTTAAAAGTCACAATTCCAGTCAGGTCCCAAACCGAGCCGAATCACGAAAATAGTAATAGTGTCGCAATCGAACCGGAAAACTAAAACCGAATCTTGGTTCGTATTTGGTTTGGTTGGCCAAGCAAACCGAACCCTTGACAGCCCTGGGAAATAGTACAAAACACTGGCTCAAAAATTGGATATTTCTTCTAACTGTCGATCAATCTCGCAAGTCTCTTCTAGCACGTTCTCTCTCTCTCACCCCAAGATTTTGCTCCGAGCAACCACGAAACTCTGCACATCCCCTCTGAATCCTGCGAAGCCCATCGCCAATTTTGCTTCTTCCGCCCTTTGATTAACTCTCCTCCGCATTGCGATTCTTCGCTTCGTCATCTCGGCATCCTCTATTGTGTTTGCTTTCTCTGACGTCCAGTGTTTGCTCAGTCTAGAAGCTCTAGATTCAACTTGAGAAGTTGGAAAGCAGAAGAAGGGAAGAAGAAGAGGAAATTAGAAAGGAATTCGGTTCAGATTTTGCACGTTTGGGGCTCAAGAGGCACGAGACCTTCGCCTCACCGCTGGTTCAATTTGGCCGATCCCATATCGAGTCTCACCATAGGCATTATTTCATAAGGTCATCCACTCATTTGATACTGTTCTAACCTAAGCACGCTTAACTGTAAAATTTCAAAGTACAGCTTACAGCATGAAAAGGCACCTCATACATGCAGCACATTGCAATCTGACTAAGCTTATTTTGTCCAAGAAACCCTCTTAACAGTAGGCCAATTATTCCTCCGCACCGTACATATGCCGACAACGGAAAATTTCGACTAATTGCTGAACTGAAGTTGTCCCGATGATTCATGTTTGTCTTTAGATCCAATGATAAAGTTGCTTTTGGTTCTTCCTCATGTAATTCCTATCTGCACACCCTTCCAACCGTGACTAATTGCTGAACTGAAGTTGCGGAATAGAAGGTCTATCTTTGCTTTACAATCTAATTCACATATAAGTACGCACATCCAAAGGAGATGCTGGCGCGACCTAAAATCTGGAAATTCCAGGCTAATGGATTATTAGATTAATTAAATGGATTAACTAACCTAATTCAAACTCTACCAAGTCCATATCAAATCGCAACTTAACACGCAAAGATTTTTGAATTGGAGTCACCACTAATCGTTTTGGTAAGTCAATTAGAAACCTAAGTAAATTAGCGGGAGAACTAAATTACTTTTACAAACTAGAGATTTTAAGTTCGGGGACTTGATTACGCTAGATTGTTCTAATGCCTTTTCGGTACCATTTCATTTCATGAAAAAGGATTTTGTCAAGCAATATTAATTGATTTTAACTTAAGCCACTAACAAAAGTTATCATGCAAGTGCACAATCAATTAATGAACATCCAAAAATCGAATAAACTCAAGGAGCATGCACCACAGATTCATTGTTTCTTATTTTTGGATTTTCATTTTCAAAGGATGAGAGCTAATCTATATGTCATGAATGAACATCCTCATACATGCAGCACATCGCAATCTGACTAAGCTTATTTTGTCCAGGAACCCCTCTTAACAGTAGGCCAATTATTCCTCCGCACCGTACATACGCCGACAACGGAAAATTTCGACTAATTGCTGAACTGAAGTTGTCCCGATGATTCATGTTTGTCTTTAGATCCAATGATGAAGTTGCTTTTGGTTCTTCCTCATGTAATTCCTATCTGCACACCCTTCCAACCGTGACTAATTGCTGAACTGAAGTTGCAGAATAGAAGGTCTATCTTTGCTTTAAGATCTAATTCACATATAAGCACACACATCCAAAGGAGATGCTGTCGTGACCTAAAATATGGAAATTCCAGGCTAATGATTATTAGATTAATTAAATGGATTAACTAACCTAACTTAGACTCTACCAAGTCTATACCAAATCGCAACTTAACACGCAAAGATTTTTGAATTGGAGTCACCACTAATCGTTTTTGATAAGTCGATTAGAAACCTAAGTAAATTAACGGGAGAACTAAATTACTTCTACAAACCGGAGATTCTAAGTCCGGGGACTTGATTACGCCAGATTACTCTAACGCCTTTTCGGTACTATTTCATTTCATGAAAAAGGATTTTGTCAAGCAATATTAATTGATTTTAACTTAAGCCACTAACAAAAGTTATCAAGCGAGTGCACAATCAATTAATGAACATCCAAAAATCGAATAAACTTAAGGAGCATGCACCACAGAATTCATTGTTTCTTATTTTTGGATTTTCATTTTTAAAGGGTGAGAGCTAATCTATATGTCAAAAATGAATTTAGTCTAAAATGCAAATGAATTAAATTGAATGCAGGACTATTCTAAACATGCATATGAAATTGATTTGAAGTTAAATTGAACAAATTTACAAATGATGCGATGATCTAATTAAATCGACTACATGACATAAGGACCTAAACATGCAACATGCAAATTCTATGTAATCTAAACCTAGCATGCAAATGACATGGCAAGCTTATTTTTTTAATTTTGTATTTTCGGATTGATAAATGGCCCTAAATAAAACTATGCCTAAAGATAATTATCTAGCATATTTTAGGGTCTAAGTTTGCCTAATCCTAAACATATTAAAAATAAATTATTTTAGACATAAAAATCAACTCAAATATGCAAATTCTATCTTAGAATGCAAATCTAAATTAACTTATTCTAAAACGTGCAAATATCTACATGATTTTAATTTAAGGATGCAAATTTGTATAAACATGACAATTGATTCAACGCAATATCTTTTAGAATTTTAAATATCACGCAAAAGAATATTTATTCTAAAAATATTATGTCAATCAAATCAAGTGGATATATCAATCGATTTTTTGAAATATTTCGCGAATATTTGAGTCAATTTTTAATTCGTAATCCTACGATTAACGATTGAACTCAAATCCTTGCTCGTGTGGCAAGTTGTAGATTAGGAAAAGATTCCTAATCAACCTGCTTTTTAATCCACTTTTATGCAACGTATTCAAGATGCTTAATTTAAACATTTAATCAATCAAATATTGCAATGCTTTAATGAAGCAACTGAATTCTCAAGAATATGCAATTGACTTCACGATGTTTGCAGAATATCGAAAATTCAAAAACGAAAAGAAAATTTAGCTTGATTGCAGGGTAGGCCTTCCTAATTCGAACTAGCACCAGTAATACCCACAAGCTTTTGGGATCAGTAGCTTCGGACTCTCATGGACTTGATGACCTGATCTTTGCATGGGAGTGAGGGATTGCTAGTGGACTGAGAGATCAAGACAAACAACTAAGCAGATGAATGAGGAGGACTCCGAGATTGAGGCCACCGTTTAATGAGTTCCCGATTTCTTTTGTCAATTTTGCACTTTCCTTGGCAGGACGCCTATTTTTTTTACTACCGAATAGCTTTCAACTGAGTTGAAATTACGAGAAGAGGTTCGCGACCGGATTGCTCGTCGAGGAACCTGCAAATTAGTGAAACAATCGCCAAAGAGGATTTGCTGGTTAGATGAGGATCACGGCACGAACAGCTTTCGGTGACTACTCAGGGCGCTCGAGGGACTCAGCTCACGAGATCTCGGATCAACGGTTAGGCGAGCGATAGACTGAGCAGCTTAGATTAGTGACGTCGGGGGCTAATCTGCTCGGTTCCTCGGGGCTGATCAACAGAGGTGTCGGGTTGAATCACCGGGGATATGAAGAGTAATGGCAGGCGTGCGAGCCTCGGTCATCTCAGGAAGCTTTTGATTGGACTATGACAGCTCTCGGTATTGGTTCGTCACTTGGCCTAAGACCACTGGATAGCAGCGACCAGTGGGGCAAAATAGTAGGCAAGGTGATGGGTGTCAGAGCTTGGGCAAAGATCTTGATACTTTTTTTTTTTCCCTCATCTTTTCCTCTGACTGACCATTTTCCACCCTTCTCTCTCTCTCTCTCTCGCTAGACAAAGCTCATCTTTTTTAATGAAGCCCCCCTCGAAAGCACTTTTCTGCCCTATGGTACTGTGAAGCCCCCCCTAGAATCGTGAATCAAGGTCTCTTTTATAGCCACATAGGCCTCTCACAACCAAAAAAATCATCTTTTGTTGATTCGCCGTCCTAAGAACCACGCCTATGTAACGAAAAATCTCAACCAATGAATTGTTTCGAATTCCAATCAATAATTTAGGCCGTGAAGAAAATAACATACTTCTCCAAATCCTCTTTTCTCCGCGCGCTTAGCCCAATTCATTTTATCTCGTCCACCGTTGGCCCAATGTTGAAAAAATTAAAAATTAAAATGAACTAAGTACAAACTATATGCGAGATGATTTAATTATTTTTTATATGGACTAAATTAATCCCTAAATTTATGCAAAAGTTAATGACTAAAAGGGATGATCAAAATTTAGATGTCAACAGATGCAATGGTTAGATTACATTGATTAGGATGAAACTTAAAATAGGGATAATGACATAAATGATCTCCGAATTTTAGCTCGGTGTGCAATGTGGTATTTGAATTTTTAATTTGATCAATATGATTTCCGAACTTTTGAAACATGTTCAACTTAATCCTTAAACTATAGGAAGGAAGATATTCAATATAGTCTTTCCATTAATCCAAGTTCGGGAAAGATATTAGACATTTTCTTATAGTTCGGGAACTAGGTTGAACATGTTCCAAAAATTCGGAGACCACATTAAACAAAATTGAAAGTTCTTGGACCATATTAATCAAATTAAAAGTTCAGGAACCACATTATATATTGAGACAAAGTTTAGGGATCATTTATGTAATTTTTCCCTTAAAATACCATCCACAAGGGAATAGAAAGTATTTGTACCTATTTTTTTTTGTGTGAATGGACTTGTTATGGTCTAATCAAGAAGGAATCTTCTCTGGAAGGGTTCATTGTTGCGCAAAAAAGAAAAGGAATCCCGGCATGGAAGCATATGCGTGTATTAAAGAATTAGGGCACGGATTCGATTCCACTTATATGGACTGCTCGATCTAGGGGTGAACGACGGACAATACTCAACTTGAAAACCGGCCCAAGCCGGTCCTACAGCAGACTTGTTCGGTTCCCGATTCTAGTTTTTCTGAAGTCCGTACATTCAGTTCGGTTCGGTTCCAATTTCTTGTTAGCCTATATTTCTTAATATTCAATGTGGGCTTTATTAATTATTATTGTAAAATGATAATTGGTCTAATAAAGAAAGATAAAAGATTTCCTAATTCTAGTTGGATATGGGACTAGATAGTATGAGTTGAGATAAACCTTATTTTTAATGAGAGGATATATTTCATTTTCTATAAATAGAGCTTAAGTCCCTCCTCTATACCTTAATGTCCACATAACCTCACATCAAGAGTCGTCGGAAGCGATATGTGAGGGGATGTCTCATTGAAACCAAGTGATAAAGGGGGCTCATAGAGGAGAAGTTCTTGAGTATCGGATCGTCGCAATTCCGCATTAAGAACGATGAATCCGAAACAAGGTGCGTCAATTCCTCTATCATATGGTTTGTGATTCGCATCTCTATACGTGTGATTCTTGGATTGCTGCATACGGATTTTAGTCGCAATTCACATGTGGTATTAGAGCCAACGCGTTTTAGATCTCGAATCACATTTTGGTGTTTTTTCGAAATTTTAATTTCGTCAAAATTGAAAGAAAATTATATATTCGGAACCTACACGACGAGGCGAGCAAAAACATATAAAATTCGCCGCCGAAGGATGACGAACGCGCCGCCACGGGCGGACAAGCGTAGCTACCCATCGGGCAAGTGGCGGCCACGCGCCGGCGTGCGCACCACGCACCGACCCGAGCCCGCACGTACTCCGCACATGCGGGGCTAATGTCATCTCGCCACGATGTAGACCCGACCCGACCCGCTTCGGTTGACCATTGACTCGGACTTCCCTGTCGAACAGTCGTTGACCGGTCAAACCGGGTTAAGCCCGACCGGGTTCGCCGGTTCGGTTAAACGAACGGTCCGACCGGTTTGAGAGCCGGCCAAAAGCGGAACACGTGCGAAGCACGTGTAGCCGCGTGGGCCTCACGCGCCGAGGCTTCGGTGGCTCGTGAGGGAGCGTGAGGTATATGATCGGGGTGTTCAGGTACTAACGTGCTCATATGCTCATGCTCTACAAGGTGGTATATTTATTTTACATGTTTAATGCATTTATGGATGGAAAATACCTATGAAACTCTAAATATGTGTATTGTTTAGGGTATTTTTGGCGTATTTGTGTATTTCTATACGGTTTAATGAAATACGGGTGCAAGCTCACATGTAAGTACCACATACGGATATGTGGAGTATAATTTATCAATTACATGTTTATGATTTGACATGTATTGTTAATTGTATCGATGAAAGTTAGCAAGGCGTGTAGTTTTACGGAGAGTTGCCCCTTTTCGTAATTACATGTATACGGTAAATGTGAAATATAAAGTTTATATCCCAATTTCAGGTAAATTCAATTAGGTTGTGACCGCTAAAGTGGCGCACTTAGTTGAGTTTAATAAAAAATAATTTATAAAGTATTTGGATGTCTCCTGTCTTAATGGGTTATTATACTCCCAAAGGAGGTAATTGCGTATTGTTGCAAGGAGGGTTGCATGTATAGCATATGGTTGAGAATTGATTGGTCTAAGTACTTTCATACGCCCAAAGGTGGTGATTAACGAAAATTAAAATAAATTCTCATGGCCATTGTAATGCAGAGAGTATACAATTGCATGTCATGTTTTCTCGCCTAAAGGTGATTATATGATGATGTATGTAACTCTCAAGGTGAATTTTCACATTATGCTAATTATAAACATTAATTATTTTTTAGTCATTTTTTCTATGAACGGCAACTCCATAGCTATTGTGATTCTTACTTGGTTCTAATTTTAATAAGTGGAGAGAGGATTTTCTATTTGGTATGAAACTATCGGATATTCATGTTGCTATTAATGAGGATAGACCAATAGCTCTCACAATCGCTAATCGAGATGCCCATAAAGCATAGTTTGCTATTTGGGAAAAGAGCAATATGATTTGCTTTTTGTCGATGAAGCGATCCATACGGGAACATCTTAGAAGTGATTTTGTCTGCCGACATCACTCGCTAGGCAAATGATTGAGGCCTTGGTGGCTAGAAATCGTGACTCTCCTAATGCTGAAATTGGGACACATATGTCGGGGTTATTCAGTTTGAAGTATGATGGTTTTCTTTGGTGTTGGGGATTATGTCCTTAGGATGGTTGATCTGCAATCAAAGCTTAAGGCTCTTAATGTTCTTATCCCTAATGCTTGTATTGTGCATCTTGCACTCAACTCTCTTCCTTTGAATTTGGTATTATCCAAACACAAGTATAATACCGCCGATCATCATGAACAATCAATGACTTGATTGCAAGGGTGGTGTCGAGAAGACTAAGTTGAAGAAAAATAAAGTACATGTTGCTATGTATGTCGCTTTCCGGGTTCGATTTTAAGAAGGGTAAGGGGCACAAAAATCGTGCTCACAAAGGAACTCATTCATATGCTTTGGTGCGTCGACAACTTGGGTTCAAAGAAACCGACCTTTAAAAAGGACAATAATGCTGGTAAGGATGGTCTCTATTTCTTCCGTAAGAAGGGAGGACACGTAAAGAAAGACTGCGCTAAGTATAAAAACTGGTTGTCTAAGCGTGAGCCTAAAGGTAATGATTTTTTTGTATTGATTTGTGAATCTAATCTATCGAAGCCCCGCCTTGTTCGTGGTGGCTAGATAGCGATGTAACTAATCATGTTGCGTTTACCATACATGGATTCATAAATCGGAGGAAGCCAAATAAGGAAGAATCAAAGCTCACCGTAGGAAACAATAATAAAGTCGACGTTGAGTTCGTGGGAGATGTCATTTTAATTATAGATTTTGATTTTAATTTGATGTTAAGGAATATATTTTATGTACCTTATTTTAGAAGGAATTTAATTTCCGTATCAAGTTTGGACATGTGTGGTTACTCTTTTGAGATTTCAAATAATGTCATTTCTATTTCTTTTAATTCAAATAAAGTTGGGTATCGCACTATGTCCAATGAATTGTACAGATTATGTTTATCTCCCAACGAAATATATGTCGCTTATACAGCTGAAAAAGTTGTTTCTAAAAGACCTCTACCTAAGGAATAGTCTTACGCATTACAACATAAATGTCTTGGTCATATCAATAAGGAAAGAGTGGAAAGATCGATGAAGGCGGACATTCTACTCACTCTCAAAGGTGACCTAGACGTATGCGTAGATCGCTATAGAGGTAAGATGACTAAAATAAAGAAGAAAACTGCAATCTGTAGTTCTCATTTGTTAGAGATCATCCATACGATATATAAGTGAACCCTATACAAAGCAACGCTGTGTAGAAATTTCTATTTCATCACATTTATAAATGATTATTCCCAATATGGTTATCTCAGTACTTGATTAAGGAAAAATCTAAATCTCTTGACAAGTTCAAGATTTTCCGGATCTGAAGTCGAGAAACAACTGGGAAAAGTCATAAAAATTGTCGGATCTAACCGCGATGGTGAGTATTATGGTTGACATGGCGTCTTTGGACAGCTTAAAGGGCCATTCGCCAAGTACTTAGAGGATTCGGGATTGTGGCTCAATTTACTATGCCCGGTAGTCTTGAACGGGAATGATGTGGCTAAAAGGCATAGTCGTACCTTTATGAATATGGTGAGGAGTATGATTAGCATAACTAATTTACCTAATTTTTTGTGGGGTGAAGCTTTGAAAACAACGCTTTATATTCTGAATCGTGTTCCTACAAAATTTACGCCACTTACTCTCTTCGAGTTATGGACTGGACGAAAATCTAGCTTGAATCATCCGAAGGTTTGGGGATGCCTTGCGAAGTAAAGTTGTATAATCCGACTTTGAGTAAGTTATACTCCAAAATCACTCAATGTTATTTTGTGTCTTATCTAGATCATTCAAAGGGATATCGATTTTATAATCCTAATGGAGGAATGAGAATTGTGGATTCATAGACAGCGAAGTTTCTAGAACTTGATGTAGCCGAAAAAGGTAATTGCTCATAGACTATTGAAGATAATAGTACGGTGAATGCTTTTATGTCGTTTTCTTAACCTATACGAGACAATTGTGGAGGTCCCTATACCACAAACTAAACTTGTTGAGGCTCGGGAACCCGTTATTGAAGTAATTCCTAATGAAGTTCCTCAATCCTTTCAAGAACGAGAATGAGGTAGAAGATGCTCCTCTAAGGAGATCTCGTTGAGACAGAGACAATCGGCTATACCACCGGACTACATAGTCTATCTAGGAGAGCAGGATTATGATATCGATTGTGTTGTTGATCCGGTAACTTATACGAAGCTATTTCTTGTCCTCGGTCCGATTTATGGTTAGATGTAATGAGAGATGAGATATTATCTATGAAACATAACAATGTTTGGGAGCTTGTTGAATTACCCGAAGGTTATAAACCCGTTGATTGTAAATGGGTTTTTAAGACCAAGAAAGACTCCACGGGAAAGATTGAAAAATTTAAAGCTAGATTAGTAGCTAAGGGATTCACTCAAAGAAAAGAAGTAGACTATGAAGCAATCTTTTCTCCGATCTCTTCTAAGGACTCCTTTATAGTAATCATGGGTTTAGTAGCTCATTTTGATATAGAGCTTCACCATATGGATGTTAAAACTGCTTTCTTGAATGGAGACCTTGATGAACAAGTTTATATGGCACAACCTGAAGGTTTTGCAGCGGTTGATACGGGTAATCTGGTTTGTAGATTGAAAAAGTCTATTTATGGTTTGAAGCAAGCTTCTAGACGGTGGTACTTGAAGTTTCATAGTGTTGTTACATCTTTTGGGTTCATTGAGAACAAGTTAGATCAATGTATATACTGCAAGGTTAGTGGGAGGAAATTTATTTTTCTCATTCTTTATGTCGATGATATCTTGCTTGCTAGCAACGATATTGAATTATTGCATGAGACAAAGAGAATGTTGTCACAAAATTTTGATATGAAGGATCCTAGTGAGGCGTTTTTTGTCCTTGGGATTGAGATCCATAGAGATCATTCTCGTCGCATATTAAGCTTATCTCGGAGGGCATATATTGATCGTATTTTTGAGAGATTCAATATGCAACAGAGCAAACTAGGAATTGCTCCCGTCTGCAAAGGTGATAAATTGAGTCTTTACAATGTCCTCATTTAGATATTAAGAAAGCACAGATGAAGAATGTACCTTATGCTAGTGCACTTGGTAGTATCATGTACGCATGATTTGTACTAGGCCGGACATTACTTTTGCAATAGGACTTCTAGGCGGATATCAATCAAATCCAGGACATGATCACTTTGGGTTTTGTGCCAAGAAGGTTTTGAGGTACTTAAAGAGGACTAAAGACTATATGCTAATTTATAGATATGTTTGAAACTTGCAGCTAGTAGGGTATTCAGATTCGGATTATCTTGGTTGTTAGGATGACAAGAAGTCGACAACATGGTACATCTTTATGCTAGCAGGTGGTGCAAGATCATGGAAAAGTGAGAAACAGAAAACGGTATCATCCTCTACCATACAAGCGGGGTTTATAGCATGCTTTTCACCGTTGCTACTCGTGCTATTTGGCTCCGAAATCTCATTAGGGAGTTGACCATGTTTGATTTTGTTGATAGACCCATACGGTTGTATTGTGACAATAACTCTGCGAGTGTTATTCATTAATAACCACAGAGGTCTCAAGGGGTCTAAGCATATGGAGGTCAAATTTTTTTACCATAAAGGAATCCGTATTGAATAGTGACGTTGCGGTAGAGCATATTACTACGGATGCTATGATTGCTGATCCACCGACTAAAGGTTTACGCCCTTGTGTATTTGAACGGCATGTTAACAAGATGGGCTTAGAAGCATCATGGGATGCCATTGTTTAGTGGGAGCTTTCTAGTTTTTGCTCTAATAAAGTTTACATGTGTATTATGTTACGTTTAGTAACGATTTTGATATGTATTGACTCTATTACATTCAATTAAGTATTTATGAATGTGTTATTGAATGGATATCTTTTGAAAACCTCAAGGAATTGTGTAAACCTTGAGTAATGGCTAGGGCATTTATTTTTGGCCATGTGCATATGTCTTGTTACACATAAAGTATAGTTAACTATAAATGTAAGATATATGTGGGTTCGTTGGAACCATAATGATGTTCTCTTGTGACACATCGGGTTTCGTGACACATAAAGTGAGAGAATGGTGACCGATAAAGATGATAACATAGAAGGTGTCTCTATTATTTGAGATGTTATCCGTTTGCCATACTATCATATCAAATCCATATAAGTAGAGTTAAGAGCATTTGTGACCATGGATGACTCTGTGTCTTTTGATGCGATTCTTGGCATGATTCGGTGTTTAAGACTTTATGGGATCGGATTGACTATTGGGAATTATCTCTAGACCAATATAAAGATGCATATACGGTACAATTTCAATTAATCTAGCCCAAGTGGGAGAATGTTAGAATATATTTCTTAATATTCAATGTGGGCTTTATTAATTGTTATTGTAAAATAATAATTGGTCTAATAAAGAAAGATAAAAGATTTCCTAATTCTAGTTGGATATGGGATTGGATAGTATGAAGTTGAGATAAACATTATCTTATCTTTAATGAGAAGATAGGTTTCCTTCTTTATAAATAGAGCTCAAGTCCCTCCTCTATACCTTAATGTCTACATAACCTCACATCAAGAGTCGTCGGAAGCGATACGTGAGGGGGCTGTCTCTCATTGAAGCCAAGTGATAAAGGGGTTCATAGAGAAGAAGTTCTTGAGTATCGAATCATCGCAATTCCGTATCAAGAACGATGGATCCGAAACAAGATGCGTCAATTCCTCTATCGTATGGTTTGTGATTCGCGT
This sequence comes from Rhodamnia rubescens, assembly GCA_021437795.1. Lineage (NCBI taxonomy): Eukaryota > Viridiplantae > Streptophyta > Magnoliopsida > Myrtales > Myrtaceae > Rhodamnia > Rhodamnia rubescens. The sequence goes on from JAILYA010000046.1 coordinate 1,627,471, forward strand.
CTCTATACGTGTGATTCTTGGATCGCTGCATACGAATTTTAGTCGCAGATTAACATTCTAACTCTATAACCGGACCACCGGACCATGGTGTCACCCCTGACTTTAACGCTAAAACTGGGTAGTGAACTGCATAATCAAGTGCGTTCGACATCGACTGGTCAGAACCGAGCATATGTTCATTCCTCTTTCGGTGACCAAGAGAAGATTTCGTTGTCACTAAACAGGAGGCAAAATCTTCCCATATGTGCATTTTGGCAGTAATTACTTCTTCCGGTTTTGAAAATGCACGTCGTAAAGACACAAGTGGCCCGATGAGTCAATAGTGTAGGCGTGTGGCTCAACTTATGCAAGATTTGCTCTTGATGTGGATGCCTTAACTGGGTAGCTTGGTTGTGCGACTGTAGAAAATGAATATGTAACATTTCAAATGTCGACCGAGCAAGAGATTTACACGATGGCTCTGTTAATTTTGTGTGAGTAGGAGAAATAGAAAGTCGGAGTCAATTGGAAGGCATTTGATACTCGGTAGTTGATTCCCGGCCTGACCTTGGAACCGGCTCTAGTTCGGCTGGACCGGTCCAGGATGGTTCCATGGTCAACGGAGTCGGTTTCCGCTTCCACAAACGGGGGGACCGACCCTGACCGAAGTAGGTTTCAAGTTCCAGAGTGAGAACCAATCACCCCTACGCAATGTCACGGCTTTTATATGTCATATTAAATCTAGCTTTCTAAAACGATCAAAAGGTGGGCTATGTATTATGGGTTTGAGACTAAGGGATATCACGTAAAACATAACATCGCCGCAGTTCTCATCAAACCAAACTTACAAACAGCACTTCGCAATCGCTTGCGATTGTTAATACACTCGGAACCGAAACCTCTAACCAAAGGCCAGTTATTCCTTTGCAACATACATACAGCAGATGGAATTCTACCGTCTCATGGACAAATTACCGGGCACAAAGTTCTGTAATGTCCGAGACTGTTTAATGTCCTAGACCCCCACAAATTCGATGCAATTGGAGGGATTTTTATTTGAAAAGAAAAAGGTGGTGGACATTCTGGAAGAAGTATTACCTATGTGAATGTATAGTATCATAGTTTGATCAAGGGGACATCTTTGGAAGAGTTGAAGCCGGGCCGGCATTGAAGGAGAGAGGAAATGGTGGTGATGGAGCTGTCGGAGGGAGAGGAGGAGAAGGGAAGGATGGTGGAGTTGGAGTCAGTGGCGGCATCGGAAATCCTGGGGATGGAGCTGTCGGAGAGAGAGGAGGAGAAGGGAAGGATGGTGGAGTTGGAGTCAGTGGCGGCGTCGGAAATCCTGGGGATGGTGGCAAGGGAAATGGCGATGAAGGCGGGATAAACGGAGATGAGGGTACGGGGGAAGGGAAGGAAGGTGGCGTTGGAGTAAACCCCGGTAGTGGTGGCGAAAGAACTGATGGTGGTGACAACGGAGGGCCCCGGAAAGGGATTGATGATGGTGGCGGGCGGGGCGGGCGTGTCGGGAACGGAGGGAAAGGGAAAGGGAAAAGGGCTGCCGTGGCGGCACCATGAACCCTCCTGGGACAGGTGGTGTAGGGACAGAGGGCGCGACCTGTGCAGATGGGAGGTTCTCCTCGTGGGCGGCCCCAGAAACTTGATATAGCCCGAAAGCGAGCAAGAGCAATGTTACCAGAGACCTCAAGAGCATTGTCATTGTATCCGACTCTCGATTCATCTCAGAGCACTCCCTTCTTGTGTCCTATATAGCAGAAAGAGCTCCTGATGATCCTGTGATAGATTTAAAGTCGAACAAAGACAGTTTTTGCCTTTTGGGCTCTTTCTAGTTGTCTGATGTGACTTGTGAGTTACCCATGAAGAACCAGCTCACATAGGGCAAAACCTACAAATCCGGTTAATTAATTTATGCAATACAAGGATCCAAACTTCACAATGACAGTACTTTCCAAGCTATCACCATTATGTGCAACTATATACTACAACACTAGACAGAAAACAAACCCTACATGTTATTGATCTTTGTCGTTGCGTCGCGTCGAATGATGAAGTTGCTCCGATTTATTAATGTGATTCTGACCCGAAAAACTTCCAATGTGAGTGAATTTACTGAACTGAAATTGCATAGTAGGAGAGTAATCCTTATTTTACAATATGATCGGCAAATTACACGCTACAGATTTGCGCACACATACCAGAGCAGGTGCAATAATTTAAGCATGGAACTTTAAAAAAGCATGGAAAATGCAGTAGAAAATATTTATGCCTTTTTTTTTTTGTATGTATGGTCTTATTGTAGTTTAGTCAAGGAGAGGTCTTCTCTGGAAGAGTTGAAGCTGGGGGTTTACCAGGGGAATAGGGAGGAGGAGGGAATGGGAATATTGGAGGGAGAGGAGGAAAATGGAAGGACGGTGGGGGGAGGAGGAGGCGGCAGTGGCGGCGGCGGAGTGAATCCTGGTAGTGGTGGGAAAGGAATTGGTGGCAGTGGCGGGAACCGTGGCAATGGAGGAAATGGGTATGATGGTGGCGGAGGCGGCGGGGGAGTAAATCCTGGTATTGGTGGGAACGGTGGGAGTGGAGGGATAGGGAAGGGGAATGACGGCGGCGGCGGCGGGGTGAGCCATGGGATCGGTGGCAAAGGAATGAATGGCGACGGGGGCGGTGTCAACCACGGGATCGGTGGCAGAGGAATTAGTGGTGGCGGTGGCGTCAGCCATGGGATCGGTGGTAAACGGATTAATGGCGGCGGTGATGGAAATGGTAAAGGATATGATGGCGGCGTCAGCCCCGGGACTGGTGGGAGAGAACCTTTTGAGGATATCGAGTTTCTCCTAGAAAGGAACTTGGGATCTTCTCGAGCGGGACCCTTGGTGCACCTGCTCGGTTGTTTTGGGGGCTTGAAGGCAAGAAGCCCTGCCGAGAATACGCGGAGCCCGTGCCTCTTCGACTTGAGACGAAGACGAGATGAAATGCCTAAGGACACGGCGCCGCAGCCCCGTTCACCGCTTCTGATCAGCTTCACCGTGCATCCCTCGATTCTCTGCGCATCTTTGCCCACCGAAGGCGGTAAAAGGACCTTGAATCTGCCATGCTTATTAGTCCTCACTTCCTGCTGGAAGCTCCGGCTCGAGCTCGAGTTTACGCATTCTATCGAGACGGAAGCACCTGCATACACATGTACGTTGGTGGAATTCTGTTTTCAGACACAAATTGGGGCTATAAAACATAAAGTCAAGGCAACAAAAAGCATGAAATCACGGGAAATTGGACCTGATATGAAGTGACTGGTCCTTGAGAACTCTTGCTTGAAGCATGTGTCACAGAAGACAGTGCCCACAGCTAGTGCAGATGGAACCTTCTCTTCATGGGCAGCCTCTGAAACATCTACAATTCTCAAGCTGAGCAGCACAAAAGTTATCAGAAAGCCAAGCATTGGCATTCTATTCTGCGTGCTTCTCTTTGCTCTCAGAACACCCTTTGGAATTTTATATGGACCTCCTGGCAATCTTAAGTCCTCTGTGTTGGACTGGGTTCACTAAGAGATAAGTCTGCCTCTTGTGTCTCTTTCTGCTGTCTTAATCTAAGGCACACATGAACCAACCTTATCAATGCTCATTAGCCGGTTCGAAGTATCCATGTGAAAACAAGCCCTTTCCAATCATTCAACAAGGCACTCGGGTTCGATTTACCGGACTCAGGAGGCGAAACCGAGGCGTGAAAACCACGTCCAGGACTGCGATCCGGACGCGGCAATTAAAAAGAAACAGAAGGAGGGAGAGGTGATTTTGGGATGAAGAAAGGGTAGATGGAGGAGAACTCTTGCATGCTTGGGGTTCATTGTTGGCTCACACATGGCGTCCCTTTTTTGTTCCTTTGTGGATGTGAAAATTGCCAACAGAAGAATTTGGTCGGGACCCATTCGAGTCACGAGAAATGTTTTTAAGTACGCCACGCACAGATTCTCTCTTTTTGTCAGTTCCTGAAGTGATCTCCAACCAAAGGAAAAGAAGAAGAAGAAGAGAGCCAAAAAAAAAAAAAAAAGGCCATGTTGAGTCTTGAGGATGACCGGGCGTTGGAACCGAAAGTCTGTCCGAATTATAGTCCACGTACAGAGGTTGGAACTACTGCTGTCTCCATCCTCCACAAGGAAAGGATTGCTTTGTTATTCCGTTAACTGAACCGGCGGAACACATCGATGAGGCGACTGATCGTAAAGCTGAACGTGGTTATACCAGATACGTACTTTTGGAGAAATTGTCCATAAAGTTATAAACATGTTTGCACTTTTGTCAACGCAATTCTAAATATTTTAATTTTATCAATTGAGTCCTCAAATTTCATGGGCAATTTTAGTCGGAAATCACGAACAATTCACGGCCAGTTGATGTGGATAATCATCTAATAGAATTATATATTTTTAAAAATGTTTTTTTTTTTCTTAGTTTTTCTTCCGGCGAGGTCGTGGGGCCCTCACCGCCGGTCAGTGTCATGCATTTAAATTTTTATTTAAAAAATTATTCACATCGTGTCGGGCGTGCCATGTAAGGACGATCGGCGTGACCGATGTGGATAATCATCTAATAGAATTTTATATTTTTTAAAAATGTTTTTTTTTCTTTTCTTAGTTTTTCTTCTCTAGGCGACCGGCGAGGGTCGTGGGGCCCTCACCGGCCACCGGTCGAGTGTCATCTCGCATTTAAATTTTTATTTAAAAAAATTATTCACACATTGGCGTCGGGCGTGCTGTGTAAAACGACCAGGCGTCTACGTCGGCGATTTTCGCCAAAGGCGATTAGATAGACTCAATCGACAAGTGGAATGGTTTATGACTTAATTGATAAAATCGAAAGGTTTAGGACCAGTAATAAGTTCAAAACTTTTCACAATCTTTGTTTTCGAAACACCAATGAAATTGGCAAGAGGGGACTGCCTTTCTTTTCACGATCTTTGCTTTCGAAGCACCAAGATTGCTTTTTCGTTGTCGTTGTCTGGTTCTTCCGAGCATCATTGTCATCACGGGGTTCCAAGAAATCGAAGCTCGGTGCTTCACGGGTGGGTTTTAGTAGGGCCCGAGCATCGGTCTCTCCTTCTCAAACTGTGTCATCCGAGATTATTTGGGTTGATCCTGTCTGGTATGAAGTAGATTGGGACATCATTATGGGCGGCTTCTTTAACTAATATAAGTTGGACACTAGCTCTAATAAGGCCAGCAAATATATGTCCACTTCACATTAGTAAGGCTTTTAGATTGTCGGAATCAAATTTGACACCTTTCGAATTCTCCTCTTTTTTGGCTTTTCTGCGTTCTGCTATTTTTCTTTCGAATTTGTCAATGTAGTCCTTTCTACCACTATAAATTTAGCGCTTAATAGGCAAAATTTCAAAAGATTTAATATTAAATTGACAAAATTTCAGAAGGTTTGGGACTATATTGACACAATTGGAATGTTTTGGACTAAATTGGTAAATTGAAAGGTTTATAATCGATTTAGCCGATGCATAATGGGTTTAGGACTTTTTGGACAATTTTCCCATGATCCATTAACCTTCGACTAAAAAAAGGTCCATTAACCGGTGTGATTTACATGAGATCAGTAAGATATTAATAGAACAACTACGTACAAACTGGGTAGCTAAGCTAGAAATTATTAGGGATGTTAGCCGGGTTTTGTACAGGTTCAACTTAGAACTTGGAATCTACTAGTCATAACAGGTTCTTCATTTTTTGAAAATTGGAGCTTATTCGCGTATATTCGGAACTTGAAACCTCCTATCGCGGGTTTCGTAGTCATCTTAGGCTCCACTTGTATTTTTTATTTAACTATTGCAATGAATCAATACCTTTAGTGATCACTACTTGCCGCTACAATTCATCGACTACGCCTCATATTTAGATATATGAATAAATATGAAACATCAAAAAAGTAAAAGTCTCGATCATAAATATTATCGAAAATGGAAGCTCGGATCGATGGTCATATGTTACACACTCATCATTGGACGCCGTGGAATAATGCGGGATTACACGAAAACATATAAAAAGAAAATGCAAAAACTTGTTACATGTTCCGAATTCTAGATTCCACCTACCTAAATTATGTTATCTACTCCGTAGTTAGAGCGGGTTCCAATTTTTAAAACCCGAAAGCTACCCTATATACTTTGGAACTCAAGACCGAACCCGACCCTCGAAACCAAGAATGACAGGGTATAGAGGCGAAAGGAAGTCGCTCATCGTGTTTGTGAGTCATGTGAGATTGATGATGCAAAAAAAAAAAAGAGAGAGAGAGAAAATGGAACAAGAACGTCGTCAATTGAGCTTTCATAAATTGGTAGCTTAATTGAAAGTACACGGAACTTGAAAACCCTATAGTTAGGGACTTCAATTGTAGGCTATGAAAGACAAGTTTGCAATTTCTCGTCAATAAAGCTTAATCCAGTCGAGGGGATGATCTCCAGTTGATGATAAGTTCACGTAGTCTTTTCCCAACTCTCATATTTTTCTGGCACAAAGATCTCACCAGAAAGCCAGTGGGGGACCCATATCTCCATAGCCATGGAAGCAGGGAGTTCACAAGAAATAGCCTCTCAAGACTCATCTCTACCAATGGCGAGGCTTTTGGTTTCGCCTTCCTTACTTGCAAGGGACACAAGAAGTCGTCGAATCCTTCAACCCCCTCCCCACAGATGCGACCCGGACTTCGTTCCCAAAAACCGGCACGGCGTGGCTCAATGCCCTCTTGTTTTCCATCATCGACTGCTCGTCAAAGGAGTTGTTGGTTGGCAACAGCCCCCATGAGCTCGTTCCTGTGCTCAAGCTCGAGCTGTACAGACCAAACGCGATGTCTGGTGCGAATGCTAGGATCTTTCACGCTCATATTGCATATCATATACTAGCTGATAAATTCGAATCCCACATATGGGACTCGGAACCCCAAGGACACGGAACCCCAAGGACACGTTCATCTCACTACGGCACTTTGCTCCGAAGGGGAAGATGTTCGAGAACCGTGTGCCAATAGAGGTTGCAGTTCTGCGGCGTGGTGGTTCCATTCGGACCGTATGATGAACATGTCTTGGAGTAATGGGAGGAAAGTCTGGCAAGGCCGGGGAATGCGTTCTTCATCACGTATGAAGAGCTAGAACACAACCTGAAGCCTCACGTGAAGCAGTTCGCGCCATTCTTAGGTTGTCCTTTGAACCTTGATCATGGGAATGAGGTTGTCGAAGAGATTGTCAGGGAATGCAGCTTTGAATGCGTAAGCAAACACGAGGCAAAGGAATCCAGTAATTCACCAACATGGTTTGAATTGCCCTACCATTCCTTCTTCAGGCAAGGTGGCGTTGGGGATCACAAGAATTATCGGAACGACGAGATGATTAAGAGAATCAACGAGAAGACGGTGGAAAAATTCCACGCATCAGGATTGATCAATGAAATCTAGCAGTTACGATCGCTATGTCTGCATTTATACTGAAATTCCGCTCCCTGTTGAGCGTGAAGGTCTCTTGTATAAGGTTTCCTCAAAATAAATGCAGTACTGGCTAGAGTGGAATACAAACGCAATTTCCCGTCGACCAAAATGATGATCTTTATTCCCTCTTTACCAGTCAAGCCAAGTAGTCAATACCAAGGCCGCCTGATCACAGGCCTGGAACTCTTGCAACCAGAGATCAACAGATGAACAGTGTCCATAGTGCACTGACAAATTTTATCTACTGCACTTAACTTTTTGCAGGCGTAGATACACACATGTATTAACCTAAACAAATTCAAATTCCAAAGATGTTACAGTAAAATTGTTGCTTCACCTTCAACCCATTATTCAGTATACCAAAACAAAACAATGAGGAAAAAATTATTTGAAACTCAAATATTTCAGGAATTAAGAAACCATGCATGTATTCCTCAGAAACGGGTAGAGGGCAACTTACCATCGCAGCCCACATGAATGAAGTATGTTCTCAGGATCCCAACCAATGCATCACCGTATGATTGAGACAACCCGGTTGATATGCTTCTGGGTAACAGATTTTGCTCTCAATGACTGTTATAAGACAGTCGGAGATTGATGAGTACATCGCATGTAAACTGAAACTTGCACACCATTATTTCTGCATAAATTACATTTCCAAGGACAGCTGAACTGATCAACCTTCTATCCACTCTCAAAAAATGAAATTCAACAATGATAATAATGCTAATCTTGTTCGGTAACTATCAACACGTCCTGTATTTCTCAGGTGACACCCTTCCCATACAATACAAAATTACAATCACAAGTTGCTGCAAGCAACTCAAAATGACTCGAGTGGCATCAGTCTTTTCTCAGCCAAAGAACAGTGGCAAAGTGAGCCACCAGAGTCAAAGCTTTAACAAACATATTATACAGAAAATGCTTCTAAAGAAGCAATGCAATCACACTATACAAATCCAACAACGTGGGCGGAGGATCACTGCTGATGAATCTCAACCTTCATCAGAGAGAATGTGAAATTTTCCATCTCAAGTTGTCAAAAGTATCTGGGAGGTGTAAGGCAGTATATACCACAATAATGCAAACTGCTTCTGTTCCAATGTAATTATCCAGGAACTTCCATGTCATAAGAACCATTAGCAAGTTAATTTAGGAACTTGTTCCAGAACAGGGTAATTGAAGGTTGTCCTCGGAGGTTCCTTGAGCTCAGCTCACAAGAGTTCCTTATCGTAAAAAGCAAGAAGCTGTTTGACATGGTTATGCCAAGTGGCAACATTTTGACCATCAACTGTAACCCAGTCAACAACAGTTGCTGCAGGCTGCTCCCACCATTCATCGAGCTGCCAATGTCAAAACCAAGAGTCGGGCATAACCAAATAAGTCAGTAGCAGAAAGAGAATACATGTGAATCAGTTCATTTCATTCACTCCATCCATAAATTCTACAAGTTACTTTACCGCAACAGCAATGCAGAAGTTAATGCCACTTCTACCAAATCTAATATACAAGCAAGCATCTTTTTCAGCGAAAAAACAAAAAAGAAAGACAGAAAGAAAAGTATAAGCACATATGTACTAGTTTGCAACTATGAGGATACAATCTCCAGCCAACAGCTGACATCATATAGGCATTTCTTAAAAAGAGAACCAAATGCCTTGTACATTCTGATATAAGCTAAGGCCTACACCCAGTACAGCTGTACTCAAACATCATGTTATTTTTTATGGGAAAAATTGGGTGGTTCCAACTATTTGTTAGTCATTCGTGGTACTCACCAAACCGGCAACATATCTGCAATCTTCGAAGCAAGTATGAGCATTTGAAACTGCAGCCTTAAGCTCAGGCAACCACTTATCCATGACAGTTTTCTCTTGTTCGGCAGCCAAATTCAAACAGTAGTTAGTAGCCCTGAAAGGTGCAATTTTTAGCTGTTATACTCAAAACCAGATATCCTAAAACATAAAAATTTTATGAGAACAAGTACAGTATGAAAGAATAAATTGTGCAAATCTCAAGGTCAAAAGGATGAAAAACATGCAAAGGACTTGAAAAGGTTGAAATTTGATCAAGTGGCTTGAAAAGACTTCACGACAATGAAGGATGCATTTTTTCTTGCATGCTGCTCAACAGAAGGGAAATTTCATTAAAACAGAAATGCACAAAGTACATTTTCAAGTTTTTCTCTTCCTGAAAAGTAGATGAAATCTACTAGCCATGTAGCCAACATCCATACGTATGGTCTTTTAACCTCTTTCTGGCCTGAAAATGGATTCAACTAATTGACTAGAATGCCAAAACAAGTGCACTTGGTCAGGCTTCTGGCTGGATGAGCAGCAAAAGAAGATGCTAATAGCCTAAAAGTATCCTCAAACATAAGAAGAGAAGTACACCTTTCATATTCTTGCAGAGCACGATATGCGTGGTTTAGCAATGTATGACTGCTTTCCACAAGATCCTGCCGGACATGCACCAAATTGATGGCTTTTGCCAAGTCTTCCAACACACTAGCCTCAGAACCACGTAGTTTTAAACAGAAGTCCAAGGACTCTAGTACTGACGCCAAAGCAGCATCTGACCCCTCCATTCCTACATTGATGAACAAATAATTCAAGAGAAATGAATTATCCACAAAGGCTAGCACTGCTGCATTAATTAAGCCCCCATGAAAACTCAACAAGGACATAAAACAGACACTGATTCTGTTGTATTTTAAAAGCATAGCTCTAATCTGAGCAGTTGATTAACATTGGAGCAAAGGACAACTCGATTTCTTCATATAGTTGGTCTATCTCTATCCCCATAAAATTCAAGTACACCACATCCTAGCATTACATGTCACCAAAAGCTATTAAATCCAAGCCAGAGAAGGATCTAGTTTAAAACAGTGCAATGGCACAAGCATCCTGACACATAAAAGCACGACCATCACAAGAAATTCAATTTCAACTAGAAGGCCCAACATCATGACTAAGGCAGTGCTTTGACTGACAAGAAAATGCATGCCCACCCTCTTCCAGAAACTTTCTCTGTAAAGACCCAATTAACTTTTGATTTTGTTTTGTTTTGTTTTGTTTTGTTTTTTTTTTTTTGGGGGGGGAGGGGGTTCAAAAGCACCCATTTAACTCACCAGCCGGATATTGGAGAGCAGCGGAAACACGGCATATGGATGGCACAGCTGACGGATCCCTGGCTCCAGCTCTTGCAGTCAATAAAGCAGCATTTTTTTCAGCAGCAGCAACAGCTTCAGGTCCTGTGGATCCACTAGAACCCATAGACTCCAGGAGAGCCTAACATAAATCAAGAAAGCAATATTCAAATGTGAACCACGTTTGAAAGGGAGAGGCGCGTGTTGAGTTTTTACCATTACAATACAAGGAACCTAAATCTCTATCTCTCGATCAACTGTCACGATGCAATCATAATGGTGATTGAAATTTGCTGCTACCCCACTTGGGAGTTAAAGCATCAAAAGTGTGACTGTTTAAAAAATGAAAAAATAGTAAAGCATTGAAATATGTAACTATTTGGTGAAAAAGAAAATATATGTAGTTATTTATGCGATGCTACATAGCAATTTATGCAGTGCCGTATAGCCTTTTTGTATTCCTAATAAGGCCCTTCAATACAAAACCAGTGAGAAAAATTTTGCAGATTAAGTCAATAAGGTAATACCAAGACATGCTCAAAAACAGAGTCCTAAGAGCTAAGAAGCCTCATGGAGGAAATCGCACTGAACCTTTCTTTCTTCTAATTTTCACATATACTCTCCCCCATTGTCTTGTAAACCATTTCAAAAACATGTTCCTTTCAAATCACCCATTATGAAAGATGACAGAGAAATAAATCTTTGGCACAGAATAGCTCGTGGAAAGGGAATAAGCTATTTATGAACAGTGCCAACAATAAAATCATCTGGCAGACCATGCTACCAAAGCATATCTTATGAAAACAGAGCGAAAGACTTGCGTGATTATATTTCAATCATAGCAATTCCTGAAGCACTTGCAATATAAAAGTATTATCAATCTCTACACCTAATATTCTCACAGGAGACATTCTTTATAGCAGTAAGCCATAAGAGCAAGTACTCTCTGCATACCACCAAAACTACCTGACCAACAATTTTTTGGTGTTTCACTTCTGACACAGCATATCCGAAATTATCATTTGTTTCAAGTTCTCTAACTATATCCAATCTGATTATGAAATAGGATGCAAATATTGAGACCAAGAGAAAAACAACTGATTGCCACGATAAACCAGCTGGATTTTGTAAACAGTTGTATTTTCCTCAAACTCTTGTTAGAGGAAACTTCCTCCAAGCACCCTTCTGAATGGTGGTGGGTTACAAGCTATGAATATCACCCACATGCAAAAATTTACTAACTTAGATGCGAGTGATGTCATGGCTGTAACCCGCCGATCAGAAGAATGACTCTTCTATAGATGGCAGACAGAGAACTTAAACACCAGGTCGCCAACATTACTGACAAGAAAAATTAGCACCTAGCTAGAGGGTCGATGATATAAATTTCCTTCATAGTCATTGAGGCAACTGAAAACAAATTCATAATTACGAAAGACGACTTTGTGGCTAAACTCCCACTAATGAAGTTGGGAAGTCATAAATACCTGGGGGGTTGATGGAAGCATGTAGAGGCTGTTATCCGGACTTCTGCAGAAGGCAGAAACTTCTTTATCGAGTAAATCTTTTGCACTTTTTGAGATGTCTATCACAATCGTGCATGCCGGGATTATAGTGCTTGCTGCATATTCTCTGGCAACTAATGGCTGCTGATTCCAACAGGCTGCAGCATCCTACAATATTTTCCGAATGAACAAGAACTTTATGGTCCCCTAAAGGAGGAATAATGTTGCACTTTATGCAGCCCAGAATGAATCAAATTCAACCAGAGAATCAAACTCCACTAAAGTAACTAAACCAGACCAGAATCGAGCAATGAAAAAAATGGATCCACACTACTTATAGTCCTCCATATTATTCACAAGTCATTCTTGTTTCTCAAAAGTAGGGGAACATTGGAGATGTCAGGATGTAGCTATCCTGGCAAGGCATTTCTTGAGTAAAGACAATGATACTGAAAAATATAACCTAGCTTGCAAAACACCCCCCCCCCTCAAACAAAAAACACAACCCAAAAAAAAAATAATAATAATAATAATAACAGGTAGATAAATAAAGTTAAGAATAGATACAAATATATAGATAAACTGGCTTTCCTCTAAGCATCGTAGCAAGTCACAGGCTTTTAGATAAATCTGCTTGACAATTATTCCTTCCAAAATTCAACACATTCTCAAATGAATAAAGAAAAAGAAAAAATGGCACTGAGCATTTACCATATTAGACTTGAGTAGAGCAGTATATATGGTTTCAAGTTCCGATCTGCGGGCATCAAACTCTTCAATCTTTTTCCATTTTTTTCTTTAGTGAATCTTCAGCTTCTTTTCGCTCGGCACATAATTTGTTTAGTCGTTGGATTTCAGACATCAAAGTGTTCAAGCTTGCCCTCAATCCAGCAGCTTCCCTTTCCTTGGCCCAAACTTCCAACTACATGAATGGAAAAAATGCAATTTAACTAGTGCTGTAATATACAAACCTGAAAACCAGATGCACATAAGAAACTTTGATATTTTTATAGACAAGTACGTAAGGAACTTGGAAGGTGAAGGTCTTTCACGAATCATATGGACATGATTCATTGACATAAGACATGAGAGGAGTGATATCCAGGAGCATGAGCTAACATGACTCTATGTTCAGAAAATATAGTATATTATCCTCATATATTCACTATCTACTCTACATTCATTCATCCCATCATCTCTCTTTCCTTAGTCCCCCCTCCCACCTCCCAAAAAAAACAAAAACGAACAGAAAAGCTATCATAAAAAAGAGTTCACCTCCAGCTGCCGAAGGCTACCAACATTCTGTGATTTTACCCCAGTACCAACTGTTTTTGCAGAAACCATATCACTACTTCCATGCAGAACTTGTATAAACCTCTGACAGGAATCTCTGGCCTCCACAGCTTTGTTAAGTGCATCTTCAGTAGCCAAAAACTGCTGAACATGTGCTTTCTGCAGACAATAAAAGGCATCATGTCATAATCACACAAAATAGAACTTGTGAGAACTATAGTCAATTGGAATTGGATTTCACTCAGCCATGTAAGTCCTTACTCTTTAAGTACCTGAAGTCGCCTGCCATAAGAATCACATTAAAAGAAAGCATGACTTTGCAATGATGCAAAAAGAAAATATTGATTTTTTTCCCCACAAGTCCAGAAGAGGATGTTGCTGACAACACTACGATATAAACGTTGCAGAAGATTTTAGGTTTTGAGAGATTTAGAACTAAAACTGGAGTTGTTAAAAGAACGTGCTAACTCAGGTGAGCTATGTGCAAAGCAAATCATTAGTGAAGATGTGCTCATTTACAAGTGAAGGTACAAATAGATGCAACTAAAACAGAAATGTTGCGCATAAATAACTGCAAGTGACATATCGCAACAACGAAACCTGCAGCAAAAGCACTATCTTTTTAACTTGGATGGATAGATACGATGTGATACTGATTTGATGAACTAAGCAATGGTTTTCTTCTCCATAATCTCACTGAAAGAACTGCAATCTTAATTTCACGTAAAGATTTATTTTCACATTGGACAATTGGCCAAAAATGTTTTCATCTAAAATCTAATGCCAAATATATCTGTCTAAATTGAGCAGTCTAACCGGGTAGCCTTCCATGTATCGCTCACAATATAGAGGACGAAGAGGACAGGAGGCAGGAGTCATTCATCTGCTTTTTATCACTTTGACTATTACATATCAAAGGTTCAGCACAAGAATAAATGACTGACATAATAAGTGTCCTAGTTTAGTAAGAGAAAACTGGTCATATGAAGACAAATTTAAACCAGAAGTCTGCAAGATTATAAACGAAGTTAATTTCTGGAAGAAAAAATAACCTGTCTTTCAAGAAGCTGATTTTGGGTTCCTCTAGAAGATCCATCAACGCCTATCTTTCCATTACCATAGAATTGATAGTTTAGCGGTGAATTAGCATCGGGAGAAGAAACGTCCATTACTCTGTTGTTCTCATACTTGTATCTGATTATGAATAATAAGAAGCGTTACAATTTGAAAAATCTGCGAATTAGAAGCTCAATTGACAAAAACTGCACGAAAGTAAATGGAGCTTAATGATGAAACAGCAGAAACCAATCACTAATACTTTGCTTGCATTAAAGAACCAGTGTGATAGGATGCATATATGTGCCATTTAATACAGGTGAAACTGATTGAAGGATTAGCTCATTTAATGAACAAACTAACATCAATGACTAACTGCCACTCATTTCAAGGTCCTGAGAGATTGCAGCTTTTAAACAAGATCATGAAGTTACCCTGAATTGAAATCTTAAACATGAGATGCTCCATGGCTATAATACCACTATTCGAGGAAAGCCTATGCAAAAACAAACACTACATTTTGAGCTCCTCCTTGATACTGTTAAATGTTCAATATACTTGAAAAGCAACAGCTTAGAAATTAAGGAGCTCGTGAGCACAATGAGGCGTATACCGGTCCAGTAACTAAGTGGAGAAAATAAGATACAGACACGTGCATAAATAATCCAGCCACTATTCAAGCAAGTAGACTGAAATGTAAAATAACGAGAAGAGGCAAAATGAAGCTGGCGGAAAATGTTGGAAAGCAATTATCGTACCTAAGTATTTCTGCATCAGCTCTGACATCAATTTTCTCTATCTCTCTGGAAATCAATGTTTTCAACCGCAATGTGTATGCAGTAACTGCCTGAAGCAGTAAAGGAGGACTCTTGAGGCATGACAAAATAACAGTTGCGACCTCATCAGGTATTTCTCCATCAAAATCAAATCCAAGTTTAGCCGCTTCTAGTTGAGGATTTATATGTATACCACCTCCTTCATAAGCTGGAAAACAGTTCCGCACTTTCTCGATCATGTGTGCAGCAAGAGACTCACACGCCTTCCGTACATTTTTTTCTCGAGTGGTTTCGATAAGGATAACATCTTCAGCAGATTTTGTACCCTTGACAGTTGAATAAACAGCTTCTTTTTCACTGCCTCCACTATAACTGTTGGCCAGCTCAGAGGAAGGGTGAAGAATGGAACTCTCAGCGTCCCTTGCTTGACTGACATAATAATGAAGTCGTCTGTGATATTCTGCAAATATTCTAGCTGCTTCATCACACTGTTGGTCATAAGATTCTAACATCACCTGCTTGTGCCTACAGTAGAAACAATGTGAACATGCAGTTAACAATTCGAGAGCTAAAACTCTTAAAAATTGGCCAAAAAAACAAGACCCTTCGGCATTTTTAACTTTTAATTGAAGAAACTATTACATTCAGGGGATTTCTCATCTTTTGCCAGGGATTTTATCATTAAATGTACAAACTTATTAAAGCAGAACCACTGGGATGCAGGAGTTTGTTGAAATAAAAAGTTGGAGATAAAACATAACAGAAAGACGGATCGGTACTTCTTGAACTCCGAGGACAAAGCCTAAGAGGAAGGTAGTTCTTGGATTTGCATCATTGGAATCCTAGTGATCCAGATAGACAAAGACACTTTTATGATGATATGATGACACTATGCGAGATGCCATGTTCAATTTCCCACACTTACTTGGTTATCAGTATCTAACCCATCATAAGTAGCACGAACCAGATTTAGCAAATCAAACCAACAAAATTGAACCAATTCCAACCTGTAATTTGTTCGCTCGTCAAGCATCCTCTTTCTCTCAGCCTCCTCCCTCGAGACCTCCATCATCCTCGCCTTCAAATCCTTCCTCTGCCTCCTCAAAATGTTCCTCAACCTGTCCACCTCCTTCGCGGCCAATTCCCTCTCCTGCAGTGCAGCCTCCCTGCTGTCCGCGAGGCCAGAACTATCTCCACCCGTTTTCTCCTTCCTCCTGCCTTTACCTCTACCCTCCTCCTTCACCAAATTCGCAGAACTGCCACCACCCACATCTCCCCCACCATGAACCGTGATATTCCTCCTGATATTCTCCACCGTCTTCTCGGATTTCACGCGCTTCATCAGAAAACTCCACACCGGGATCATGTTACCGCGGCAGATCTTGCGGAGCGAGTCGGTGGTCGGCGCCTGCGACTTGCTCGAAACAGAGTACGGGCCCAATGGCCGGTACCCCATTTCCTTCTGCAACCACTCCAGTATGGCCTCCGGCTGGGCCATTGAGCTCGACGAGCCCTACACTTGCTTATATCCCCTCTTCTTCCCCTTCGCCCAACCTCTAAACGCAATAAATCGACAATGGAGCAGCACCCAAAACCCTAATCCGCATACCCCCAACGCCCCTTAACTTACCGAGCTCACGTCAGTCAAGCGGGCGAGGCGACTCAGTTCAGTCTAGTGGGCGAGACCCTCTTAAACGAAGAAGCTCGCTCGGTTTGAGGAATCCGGGAAGGTAAGCTCGATGCCGAACCCTAAGCGAGAAATGCCGGCGATTAAGAAGAGCACGCAAGAGAAAGCGACCCGGTTCAGATCTGAAGAATGCGGAACCGGAAGGTGTTGGAAATGGCCGGCGAGAGGTAGGAGACGATGTCCCGCTGTCGTCAAGTAAAATGCACGAACAAATACGACCGCCTCACCATAGACGTAAAATTACGGGAAAAAAATTGAGAAATTCACAAAACGTGGATGGAAATAGTGCAGCTAGAGAGTACAAAAAGTTTTTCGAACTGGAAATCCTCCCGCCATAATTGAATCGGTTTAGCAAGTCTTGTATCCGGCACATGCACGGTGACATGGCATTCGGAAAGATCTATCGGGACGTCCATCGTATCAACATCTTGCTCGAATCGGCTCGAATTCCGATCAATATATATTTATTGCGAACGGAAGAAAAGTTAGACGAATAAAATGGCATAATTAAGAAAGAGCAGTGAGGGAAGCAAAGTTTATTAAAATTAAGCGACTAGACTAGGGTTCTTCTACTTAGGATTTTGTCGTATCCGACACGATTTTACTGGTTGCGGCACCATCCCGGCTCAACGCACGTCCAATAAATATCAAAAGCTGTCTAGTTATGTGTATGCTTTGTGATTTTGCCGAAACTCCATTCAATGTTATGCCAGCCAGACCCGACGAGGGAGACCCCTTTTGCCTGTCTATGTAGCCGGGTTGTTGACGATTCAAAAGATACCCAATGACAAACCTCACGGTCCAGATCCACCAGATGAGCGATATAAGCATCGCGATGTTGGGTTTTCGAGATTATTTAAAATGCAACGCAATATATTTATAAACCAAAATCCTAAATAGGATTCATGTGTTTATTGAAATTAATAGGTGTTTAAGACGTATTTTTGCGGATCAAAATAAATTGATAATGGTGGATTGGTGTTGCGTTTCCATATCCGTAAATCTCCCTGTTTGCATTTGGTCTGCTGATTGTTTTTTATCTTTTGCTTTTTATAGTTGGTATATTTCCTCGATATTTACGCATAACAAAAGAAATGAGGCCGGGCGATTCGGGCCCTCTAAACCGTCTATCTCCAATCGTGCGTTTAATCGTTATCTCATAACATGCGCGATCGCGTAGATATTTAGAATAGGATAATAAATTAAAATCTACTTCTTAAGTAGATCAAAGCGCAGAGAAAATATGAACTCAATTCGCTATTATGTGCAACCCCGTAGGTTCATTAAATATTAGCAGTGTGCTCAAAACCCTTTTGACCCACAAGTCATAAACGGTCTCTAACAACACATTATGACTACCTAAGTATAGTAAAGGTCGTTTTTCGACACAACCTAATCCACAAACTAATGTTAGAGCATCAATCTTGATTAGCTCCTAGGGCGGACCGCTAATAGGCGAATCTCAAAGGACGGAGCTACCGCACCCAAAATCAAGTTTGAGTCGGCTCGGAAAAGGCGGAATCCATTTATATTCGATACATAAGAGTTTCACTTTTGCCTTGGTAATCTTGGGCTGCGTATGGTTGTCGAATTTCTAGCCAAGACATGAGGCTGCGTTTGATCGTCTAAAACTGGATCTACTTTAAAGTCGGGCATCTTCATATTCCATCATATCCTTTATTCGGTAGAAACTGGATATCAATATAATGATTCTTGACTTTTACCGTGCGGAGGCTCTTATCCGAGCCGACGCGACGAAACCGCCACCGCTAGCCGAGGCCGTTGGGTCGAAGCTAGAGGGGGCGGGCGCCAGGAGCTACTGCGATTCTAAGACATAGTAGCATAAGTAGCATAAAAATAATATTAGTATAAAAATATTGTATTGCTCAATTCATTTCGCAATAAGAAAATATGTTACCCATAGAAAGCATAATTAGGAAATTACAAGTTTTGGGGAAGTTGATTTGACATGCAGAAACCTTGGTTTTTAGCTAAAAAATTTCGAAAAGGTGGGCAACTCGGGTGGTTGGATTCGGCAAAATTCAAGGGATTAAAAAACATAAGCAAAGTACAAATAGGTGTTGTCGTGGATGGGCACCACCTTTGCATTCAATGGGTAGCGTCATGGAAGTTTGCTGCATCAACATTTTTAGTTGCTTGTATGCTAAATCAAGCTTTTATGCTGCTCACAGGACAGGTGTCCATTCCCTCTTTGAAGGGCAGTCCTTATTGGCAGGTCCGAAGGTAGCGTACCTTAAACTATCTTAAGTTCGTGTTCCATGCAAGTGCAAGCTTTGATTTCATATTAGCATGCAGGTCAAGTAGGGATCTATGACAAAGAAGAAGACAAGTCCTGAGATTGCTTATGCTATTTATAAATGGAGCGTTGGTTGTACCATCATTGAAATGCTGAATTGAGTGCCTTGATTTAGTTTTGAGATTATCCAAGAACCAATTCAGATAGCTCTCCATATAAAAAAAGAAAAAGAAATATAGTATGTGAAGCTGACGAGGAGGGATTCAACGGTGGAGTTAATGGGGACGAAGAAAGGGAAGTCGAAACTAATCAAGATCACTACCAGCACCTCTGCTAAAGAGGCTGCCCACCACCGCCGAAGAGGCGGCCTACCGCAACAATAGAGTCGGCCCACTGCTGGAGAGTTGGCTGGGTGTGCCAAAGAGGCAGATGGAGCATGGCAAAGAGGAGTGGTTTGAGCGATGAATAAGAGAAATCCAATCCGACTCTATCACACCTCCCTTAGGATTACTTTATCTCCCTCTACCCCCTTTTATCCTGTCCTAGACATCCACCAAACACGGGACAGGATAAAAACTTATCCTATCTTGAATTATTCGGATGATCAAATGCAGTGACTGAATATGACAAATATTTTCACATTTAATCATGTCCATTTTTTGGTATGAACGCATGTCAATGTAAATGAATTTAAAATTGCACAGATGGAGATGGTAATAATCTCTCACAACACCCTTGTCTACTTCATCTTTATTTGCTTATTTTTATAAAATTTTCATCTTTTATTTATTTTTTATTTTTTTACCCCTTTTATCATTCTCTAATAAAACTTTATTTAATAGTAACCTATACTAATGTACATAAAATATGTAATAGATACAAATACTAGTTGTTATTTTTGTTATTTTTAATTTTTATATAGGAAGTCAAATAGTATTTATATTCAAATATTACTTTAATTTAATTAATTTATGAAATTTATTATTAAAAAAAATACATATTATGTATATTAGAAACCCTATCTACCTTTATCTCACCTTTCCTATGAGATAATTTTATTCATGTTATATCCATTTTATGTCCGACTTTATCTATTCTTGGACAAGAAACAAATACTTATTGTATTCTGAATTTTATTCCGACTACCAAACATAGCCTTGGTGAATAGTAACAAGCTCTCATGGGACTGTCAAAAAGCTAATCTAGTGGCCCAAAATGAAATAAATCTCTTTTTTTTTCTCCATAAACCCCATAGTATTGAGGGTTAATACAACGAAAAATCTCAAACCGGTACACTTGTAACAAATTTATCCCAAATTATTTTTTATCACAAAAAATCCCATATTAGTACACATGTGATAAATTTACCAAAAATTATTTTTCGACCACAAAAATTTCAAAGTGGTACACCTATAACATATTTACCCTCCATTAGTATTCGTTAAATTTTCTTTGTCAAATTATTGAGTTAGATTAGCCATTGATGTGTGTAATACGGGAGTTTTACCCTCCGTTTATCACATATATATCGGTTTGTGATTTTTCACGGTATTAACTCAATTTAGCGAGAAACTAACGAGGGTAAATTTGTCACAATTATACCAATTTACTATTTTTGATCGTCATGAAATTAATTTAGGGTAAATTTTTCATAGACGCATCGGTTTTGAATTTTGGTAGTTAAAAAAATAATTTGGGATAAATTATCACATGTGTACTAGTTTGAAATTTTTTTGTAGTGAAAAAAATAGTTTGGGGAAAAATTTATGACATGTGTACTAGTTTGAGATTTTTAGTGGTCGGTAAAATAGTTTGAGTAAATTTGTCACGGGTGTACAATTCGGAGCTTTTCATGATATTAACCCTAATATCTTTCTACCTTACTCTTTTGATTAGTAATTATTGTGACAACTTGTGCATATTGTAAAGATTAAGTTGTGACGTAATCGATCGAACCATAATTTATACGATAAATACAATCGTGGAATGATTCCATAAATCTCATAATTTGAGTATGAATTAGAATCCCCTCGATCCCACGGGGATCTGAATTATTTTCTTAACGATGATTTAAACATTTGTGGTTTCTCTCATTATAACCAAACGTCCCCCGCTAGGTGCTTTGCAAGGGAAAGGACTGTTGAAGAAAAGGAAAAATGTGATTTGAATTATTTCAAAAGATTGATGCAAATCATTGCAGGATAGGAGTCTTTATTAACATCAATCTTGTATGAGATATATCCATAAGGTAAGATCATAATCTTCTTCACATTTCAAAATACCTTTTCATCCATTATTTGACAATACGCGGCCATTTGTTCTTTTAGCTAGCACGAGTATTTGGTAACATGGGATAAGCGTATTGAAAGTCATAATACTTGTTAGAAAAACGCAATCGAGTGATAAAACTTGCAAAAAAATGAAATTAAATCCTAAAACTTATAAAATTGGTGCAATCGAGTTCTCCCGTTAACTCTATCTAATTAGACTAACGAAAAATACAAATGTGGTTTTTCTTAGTATTTTCTCTCTCATAATCCTATGTGACATTATCTCACTAAAACATGAAATATAGTACTAAAATCACGTCGTGTTGGCTTAAATCCTAATTTTTTAAACTAAAATCTTAGTTAAATGAGGTTAGAAACTATATTTTAAAAAAGATATTTGAAAAAAGCACAAAAGATAAAATCAAAACGGCAAGGGCAAAGGTGGCTGGCTCTCGCGACCGCCCCCACTGTCGCCGAAAAGAGTTGGAGGGGGCCCCGGCCCTCACCCAAATGCGGCGGCCGTTTACCCAAACCGCAGTGAGAGCGCATTGGTTAGCATTTTCCTTTCGGGTTTGCTTTGTTATATAGAAAGATAAGCAAAAATGGATGCCTGTAAATGAAAATATAGTTAACTAAGTGTATTCTCGTGTTATTTTTAGAAAAAACTTAAATTATTGTACTGATTGTCAGTATCATATTTGATTTGAGTGTATGGTACCATCAATCTCATAAGAGACATGGATTGTGGCAGTACCCCACATCCCAACCAACACAAATACAATATTCTGTAATTATATTCCCCAATAAGAAATTTCTTTCCAACATTATCACTTTAATCCTTTTCTCTTGACTGGGTTATTATTATCTTTTAATTAATTAAATAAATATATCGAAAGTCCTAAAATTTATAATAAAAGTATAAATGAGTCCTAAAACTTTCAATAAATTCAATCTAATCCTAAAATTTTAAAAAATATAATTAAATCATAAATTTTAGGATTCAAATGTACTTTCATAATAAAATTTAGGACTTAATTGTATTTTATAAAAATTTAGAACTCGATTATAGTTAAGTTTTTAGTACTTTCAATTCACTTTTATACTTAAATTTTTAGGACTTTCAATTCACTCCTCCCTTGATTAATTAAAAGCGTTTCATAGCTTTTCTCGCCAGAAAGATAAACAAAGGCTAAAAATAAAAAAAATAAAAGAAAAGAGGGATGAGGAAACGCAGACATCTCCTTGAAGGATTGATTCATTCTGATTTCCGAAGCATTAACCTCAATCTTAAATTCTGATATTAGCCTCGATTTTCGGAGTTTCTATTATTCCATGTGTCTGTTCCTGTCTCTCTCTCTCTCTCCTCTCTCTCTCCCTCTCGCTACTCTTCAAAGCTCCCCCCAGGTACTTTTCCCTCTGGTTTTCATCGGTTTCCTCGTCTATTCACTTTCTCTCCCTTTCCTTCTCTTCGTTTCTATGGGCATCGAGTTCCTGAACGATCGAAACGTGTCCAGAACTTCACCGCCTCTTCTGGGTCGTTCGCTTTTTAGGTCAATATCTAGTCTTTCTTTTTTTTTCTCCCCTCTTTCGGGGATCATCGTCTGGGATTGCTTATGACTGCGTGCATGATTGTTTCTTGGTCCGACGAGCATGGTCGTGTGTCGTGCTTGCCTTTATGCTTTGTTTTGGTACGGATGCCGCTTTTTTCCCTTAAAAAAATGTGGGTTTAAGACGTTTTGTTGATGAATCTTTCTCCGATGGCATTTGTTGAAGCAAGGAGAGCGAGTTTGGTTAATGTCCGCGAAAGCACGCCATGTCGTGACAGGATCGCGTGTTTTTGGAAAGCGTCATTGCCTCCGAATTGTTGTGGTGGTCGATCTCGAGAACCCTCTTTATTTTCGGCGAAGTCTGAATAATTGCACCTATTTTGCCAGAGAAACTGCTCTTGTCTGATGGGTTTGTGTCTGATTGTTGAATTGTTTGAATAAGGGTGCGAGGATTGATGTCTTTCTTTACATTTTATTTCATGGGTATGTCAAATGTGTTTTTTTTTCTATTTGATCTCATGTACCTTTTCTGAAAATTAGGAGACTATTTGTCATCAACTTGATGGTCTGATTCACTATGACTTGTTTTATGCAGGTTCAAGCATATAGTGGATTTGATCTTTCATTCATTTAGCTAAAGCATATAAAAGCTTTTGATTGGTTGAGGGAGGGTGCTGTTTCTCAGGGGTGGCTCAACTTCTGTGAGCTCAGTGTCCTCTCTCATTCGCCTTCTGTCAGCTCGTTTGTTCTCCTCCAAGGCTTCTTTTTTATTGAAAGCACTTGTCATATGTGATTCTCATCAATAATATCAAGACTCTCTACAGAAGATCAGTTTGTGGATTGAATCTGACACAATGGGGTCGGTCTGTTGCTGCTTGCGAGCTGGAGACTTTGAAGATGTTCTCCGGAACAGTTCTGCATATAGGAACTGCATTTGCTTTAATTGTGTGGTTGATAATTTTGTGTACATGGTATGTTGCAGTTCACACTTACTCTTTGAATGCCTCAACAGTGAACATATTTTCTTTGGATGATGAGCTCCACAAAAGACAGTGATGGAACTGGTTTTCAATTGTTGCTGATTAATTACCAGGAAAAAGCCTTTTATTGAGAACCGAAAATATACACGTCCAGTTAAAATCTTAAAATCTGTCTGCATTCATGGCCATGCTCTTATGTTGCCTTATTGAAGTGCACCTCTACAATTGGAGATTGACCAGGGCTCAAAATTTTATTCCAATGATGTTGGCGGTTCACTGTTTTCTGTGGCATTAGTCAGATTGGAAAGCATGGTTCAAATGACAACAAGGGGAGGAAAAGTGATAGTGGAAAAGAACTTGGATTATCTGTTATTGCCCATTGGGATTTTATGGTTTCTACTGTCTGCTGAATCTAATATTCATCATTTACTGTACTGGGAATAAGCATATGGTAATGAGATCGTCGAAACGGTCGTGGTATATGGTTAAGAGTGCTTTATTGCTGCATGACACCGGACACATGGTGAGTGCGCACGAGGGGAGAGAGAGAGAGAGAGAGAGAGAGAGAGCACATCGGTCCGGTCTGAGGACAAGATGGGAAGAGAGTGTGACTAACATGACAAACAATTAATGGGTCAATGTAACCGTGACAACAGTTATTTTGTTACTGCGAAGAAATATTGCTCTATGGTCAACACCAGGTTCCCTCCTTTTGGTAGATGGTGCTCTTTAGATTTATGTTGAGCTAGGTCTACTTATCTGACAGAGCTGTGCATACTTGAGCTTCCAGCCCACATCTTGTGCTGAGCCTTGCTGAGAACATCAATTAATACTAAAAATAATTACCTTGAAGAGGATATTTTAACTGCATTTCGCATTTTGATCATCTATGTTGACACTCCATCGTCATGCTGTGCAGTACGCAATGCTATTCCGAAGAGAGATTCATGCCATCCCTTCTTCCATTCAGGAAGCATCCACAATGACTTCTACAGCGTCACCTGACAATTATTTTTCTGACACGTACCACTCTCCTCCAAGGCCTTTGCCTTATGATACAGAGCCAAGACTTTTACGCATGCAGAGGGAGGGACTGGTTTCAAGGCATGAGAAGGGTTCAAGTCATGCCAATGAGGAATCAGAACCTCTTAGAAGTGACACGGATGGGGAACCGGATAATATTTGCTCAGAAGGCAAATGGACTAACTATGCACGTGAAAAAGGTTTTAAAGAGCAACCTTGTAAGACATCACTCAGACTTTCCTCAGCAAAAGCAAATGCTGATATTGGGCATACTTATATGACATCGGAAGAGGAAGATGTTTGTCCAACATGTCTTGAAGGTAAAAATTTTTATAGTAGAAGATTGTTTGCTTGTTGCTTGCTTATCGAGCTGACAATTATTAGCGGGCTAAGCTAATACTGAATAACGTGAAGTGCTGAGTAAGTTTGAGAAAACGGACGAGAGAGTCTTTAGCCCTGTTCAACTTGTTCACTTTCATGCCTAGATATAGTTGAGTTTCATTCAAACTATTTAGAGATTCATCTACTGGTGAACTTGATATTTTTTTCTGAAAGAAATTATGATACCATTGTATGCTTCTGTGCTTTTCCTTTTACCTGGGAATGTGCTGGCAAAGACACAGATTCTTTAGAGAAAATTTTGAAAAGGAGAACTTTCATCTGAAAAAGAATGACGACAAGCTTTTGTGGGAACTAGGGAAGTACTTTTGTGAACTTGATTTGGGTCTGATGATTGCCTCAGACAGTGGCAGCTGAAATATTACGTGCAAATTGGCTTGTTCAGTATCTGTATTTGGTTTATAGTTTTGAAACATCGATGTTGTGATTAATAAATTGTCGATGTTCTTGATGAATTTTGTCAATTTTTACTGCTTGCTCCATGCAGAATATACCCCTGAGAATCCAAGAATAATGACAAAATGCTCTCACCATTTCCATCTTGGTTGCATATATGAGTGGAAGGAGAGAAGTGACAGCTGCCCTGTATGTGGCAAGGTAATTCTTTTACTAGATTCGGACGGCAAATGTATGTCTGTGTGTATATATACGTATATATGTTGTGACTTTTGTGCTCCGATGATTGCTTCACCGTGGCACAGACCACAATTCTTAGATGTTATTTGAGCTCACACACTGGGAACTTTCTTGGGGAATCTCTTTTTTGGGGTAGGAATTGGGATTGTTCCTCCCTCTACTTTATGCACATTGGGTTGTAATCATTTTAAGGACAGGTTAAGAGCTTTTTACAAAAGAAGATATGCTATTGGGTTTTCAAGTACACCTGTTGGTTCATGTAACCAGTAGTTAATTGCTGGGATGAATAAGTATTGAATGGTTATGCCCTCCTTACTAATCCCGGTACAAGTCCTATGATACACAGGATAGGCTGGTATGCTTGCAGCTTATTGCTTTATAATTGGAGGCTTTCCTTTTTTTGGGGATTTTGCCGGGCTAGATAGTTGTCATAAAAAGAAAGATCATCAAACAATGACCTAAAAAAACTGCAGAAAATACTATTATATTTCTAGCCTCATGAGCTTCTGCAGTTGAGCATGCTGCAAACATTTTGGCAGCCCCTCACCAAATGATAGTTGTGGTTTCTTATGATTTTACCTGTTCACGAGTATTGGGATAGCTATAAGTCTTCCATATTGATTAAGAGGCAGTGCCATTTTGTATGGCAGTTGAGAAAAGTCAAGATGTTCTTCTGGTATTTCGACTGTTTTCTTTGCCTAGTTGTGTGTTCAATTGGACCTTTTTCTGTTGACAGGTGATGGTGTTCGATGAGACTTGATCTTCAGCGAATGCTCATGTTGAGGATACTGTCAGCACGGGGAAGAGAAAAAGAATCCTGTTAATATACTTGATGAAATGTAAAGAAGTCTTTGTGCATATTCCCATTTCTCAAACATTCTCTTCAAAGATCCATTATAAATATTTCTCCTATTTTATCTTTATACTTCGTTTAAACTTGGTTGTGCTGCTTGAAACTGCAACTGTAAATACGAGCAAAAGCTCAAGTGCATATTGGGAAATGGATTTGTCTGTTCATTGCCTCTCGATTTTTGGGTTTAGATAGAAACACTGCATATAGAAGAAAGGGCTAAGTGGCCAACCAAATGGCACTCCGTCTTGCCTTCTCATTATGTTGCCGACGAGTGACGCATCGTCGGGTTCTCTTCTTTGAATTTGCTGATGCTTTAACTTTGCCCTTGGTAGAACAATGCGCAAGACTGCGCATCTTGTTTCTTTGGTGTTGGCTAGGCTTCTCGAGTGAGATTTGAAATGAAATGCTTAATGTTGGTCTGAGCGCATGACTTTGCTTCTGTAGTTAAGTCGAAGTATAGCGAAAAGCATCTTGAAATACCTGTGGATTCTCACTGAAAGTGCCGAAGTTTTTCATGGCCAAGTAAAGCTGGCGACCCTTTCTGTTCCCTCGAAAAGAGGCAGGAGAGCACGAGATCAGGTAATCCAAACGTCAGTATATCAATCATCACATATGCGAGACAAGCGATTTTGCATATCCATAGCGCACATCACAAAAGGACGTTTATTGGTTGAAACAAGGTGTTGGTAGGCATGGTAAAAACAGGGCAAAACCAGAGCCAGCAAAATTTCCATGAACCATAAGAATTTTATTCACTCATTGTTCGTGTATATTATTTATAGTAAAACAGATAACCATTGTCTTTTTAAACGCGTAAACACAAGCATGACATTTTCATTTCGTCTCTTTTCCGCCAGCGACAGCCTCAAAGGCTCGCAGGAATGCCTCAGGGGCTGGCCGCCGCTCAATCTGTGCTTCCCATTTATCTGTTGGAAATAATGATCTCAGAAAAGGTCTCTATGCCATCCAAAAAATTAATGCAAAATACGAGAGAGAGAGAGAGAGAGAGCATCATTTACCACATAATACGGAACCCCTGAAATGTTCGATGAGTACTGTTCGAGCTCCTCGTTTACCTTGATGGAGTAAAAGAAAATTATTAAAAGGTTCGTGAGATCCTTACAATCAGTGGCAAACGTCTGGAAGCTGCCAAAACTAAAGAGTTTAACTGCAGGACCCTTCAACATTAGTGAAGGATCATTGAAAAATCCATGGGAAATGGAGATAATACTATCCCAAGTCAGCTTAGAGGAATTAAATTTCTTTATGTCCGAAAAGCTCCTTCAACATATTCTACACAATTAGTCACGCATTCTCTTCTGATCTCTAGGTTCGAATGTGAAGCAACAATGAGGGAGAGAGAGAGTGAGAGAGAGACAAACCTCTTGCAGTCCATTGTTTGGATTATCTAGAAACTCGGCTGCCCCATCTACTTCAGCCTTGGCAGCAGCCTCCACAAGGAATTCTCTGAATCCAGATTATACAAAGTGTTAAGTTTGAGTTTGCATTAAAATTAAAATGAAGACAAGCAAGTTTCATCAAAAGAATGCTGAAAAAAGCTTCATTTCTAGCTTCATGTTAAGTATAGCTTAACCAAATTTCCCTAAGGATAAGAGTATAGTCTGGAAAATGGTCTCTTTATGATTCAAATGAAAAATCAAGAGCATACAATGAAATTGGTCATCCTCTTTTTTCTTTCTTTTTATTTGACGGTATTCTCACAATACGAGGATGTTACGCTAAAAGTAGCAAAGAATGGCCCCTCTTTTCCAGCTTAATAACCTTTATCAAGTATAACAAACACACCCAGCAATGATATCCCTGTGTCTTAATCCCACATTCAAACACTATCAAGAACAAACATAATTTTTTGGGGAAATCTTATAAATTTCTTCCAGACAAATTGGGCAGTAGTAGCAGCTAAAGCAAACTCTTTTTTTCCTTGGGAAGAGGCTTAAACTATTCGGACAAAGTGAAGCCAAGGGTCATGATGCATGTTTGACACTATGACCATAGAGGACTTTAGATTAAAAAGCACTATTCCCAATGGAATAAAGCAAATTCTGAAGGAAAAATTACAGGGGAAAAGAAGGTGCATTTTAAGAGGTGATGCAGTGATAAGGGATGTTACAAAGCTCAGCAGTCCACTTCGATGTGTGCACGGACACATATAACCACACGTAGCCCAATGCGAGTACAGCAAGTGAACTTACCTGTCACCAATATATCTTCCCTGGGTGAAGTAGCCAATGAATAGCTCCTCCACAAGTTTATGTTGCTTCTCGAGCCCCTGTGTCCCAGCATAGTATATAAGCCTGTGGCTATCCACAGTATTTCCCCTGTTCATATATTATATATGTTCTTAATATTCTCAGTACAACCTCCTGCTTCGGGAATTTAAACATCCAATGTATGCATGATATTATGAGCATCTTACGTGAGACCAGACATGTTGTATTCCAATCCAATACCTCTAAAAAGCTGCAAAATGTGCAAGATATAAAATCAATAATTGCACAGGTAACAAATTTATGATGTTTGAAAAAAGACAGGGAAAACCTCGCGCATACGAGCTTCCATGCTTTCTGATCGAGATCCAAACTTTTTCAGGTAATACTCTTTTTTGTTGACACCTTCTTTTGGGGCAGATGGATTCAGAAAAAATGGATGCCATTTGATCTGCAGGCCCAATGAGACCTCAGCGAGAATGGATATTCACCGTGGTAAAAAGGCACACATGTGCACGTGCAAATATGTGCCACGGAGAGGAGAGAGAGAGAGAGAACCTCAAAATCAAACTGATTCTTTGCAGTGGCTATTGCTTTGTCCAAATTCTTTTTGCCTATGCAGCACCATGGGCAAACAGTATCTGAACTGATGTCAATTCGAATAAGCTTCTTCCCAGCATCGTTACCAGCTGACTCAGCCATAATCTTCACTGATCGGCAGATATTCTGGCTAACATAGACAAGTCAGATTCCTATCTGTCCAGGGTAGCATCGGTACTAGGCTCTTTATTGTGAGACAACCGCTTCAAAATTATCAAGCAGATGAAAACACAAATAATTCCAACGCAAGGAGATGACATATAATCTGTAATGAGGGTACCACTCAATTTCACTCCAATCACGAAGAAGTTGTTTCTACTCCTGCTCAAATATTGGCAGTCATTCCTGATAATATTCTAGCCATCGCAAGTAAGCATTTGAAGAACGGAAAAAAAATATTGGGTTCCTTAGTTAATCCAAACTAGAATGACCATCTTCATATTCCAAATCATTCAACTAACTAATTTCACAAACCATCTTCGTATCCCTGGCCTCACTGTTTTCCTGATGCATGGGCTACATCTATCCGAGAAATCAATTACCCGACTAAGAAAAATGAACAAACCGTTATCTAACCTGGAAAAACGACTTTGGTACACATTAACTACCCGATGATTGTCGACTCAAAATGGGGGAGAAAAAGGAAGTTGGCCAGAGGAGAGTCCACATTGCAGGGGGTGGACTCCCTTTTTCAGCAGAAATCAAATATGTTAACCACCCAGTAGCTGCCCCCCTCCCCGAAGATGTAACACGATCAAAATCAAGCTTCCTGACTAATTCTCCTGATACCACAGACCATGAGTTCAAAGGGAATGAAGGAACTTTGTAACTCCTCCTCAAGACACCCAAGACAAAATTCTCCTTCCCCCTCTCCTATCCGCAATCAAGACCAACGCCATGTTCAACAACCAGAACTCATAGAGTCGCAGAGCAGATTTCATGTTCAACCACCGAGGCAAAACAAAGATACCCACAAAAAGATTTGAAACAACAGACCTCACTAACCCAATCAACAGAAGGAAAGATCGAACCTTTCCAGGGGGCGACCGCAGAAAGGACGATTCAACAAATGAATTTGCACGGACAAAGCAGAGGCGAGCAAAAAAAGGGGGGCGAAGAAGAGAGTCCACCTGAAAGTTGGGAGAATGATCGGGAGCTGCTCTGAAGAGGGAAGACCCAGCGCGATGGTGGACTTGGCCGGTCTAACGTCCTCATGAGTCCGTCACCTACCACCCCGAATTTCCAAGGCCGAACAAGAACCAAAAAAAAAGAAAAAAAAAAAGAAAACAGAAGATTATTAAATTGTCAAAAAGGATTTTATCAGATTTATTATTTCTGTAAAATAGGAATTCAGGAGCGATCGCGTAATTTTTTTATTTTTCCATTTTGTCTCTTGTGATAATCAGTTTATCCTTATAAATTCGGCATGGCAGATTCGCTCGCCAGACCAAAGCGTCACCGCTGACGTCACCCCAAAGCCGCAATAAATATATTTTCATTTACTTTTCATCGGGACGTAATACCTAAAAAAAATCCTCCAAATTTAACTATTGCCCCTTTTGTCTCATAAAAAGCTTCCAAATTTAGTACAATCCTTTCGACCCAAAAATATTTTTTTGTATAATCCAATTCTATAATAAACGTTTTTTGTCCCATGAAAAAAATCCTAAACTTTAGATTTAATTTTAGATCCAATCTGAATTCTACTCCAAGCTTTTTTGTTTCATGAAAAACCTTAATTTAGGTCCAATATTAATTCTATCCTAATTTTTTTTTATCTCATACTTCTGATCGAATTTCAATTTTTTATCTAAATCTTTTTGTCTCGTAAAAGATCATCAACTTTTATTTCGTTCCTAAATATACCTCCATTCACCCTTCATCAAATCGCCCTTATTGATTAGTGACTTTGTGTTTGGTCTTTGATCTCTCGTGCTTGGGAATGTTCCATCTCTAGCGGTCGGATAGATCACGCTTGGGATGCTCAAGTAATTTGTGCTTTGGAAATTTTCATTTCTCGATCGTCAACGATAAATTTTGGACAAGGGTTAATTGGGGCAAATGTGAGACTAGAGAGTAAAATTTGGACAAGACCTGAAGTTAGGAGTTTTTCATAAAACAAAAAGGTTTATGATATAATTGGTAGATTTTTATGGGATAAAAAAAAGGTGAATTGAGAATGGATCTAAAGTCGGACCTTTTTTTATGAGATAAGAGTTAAAGTTAGAATTTCCCAGGATATTAGGCTACTTTATAGGTGATCGGTTCCAATCCGATTGGTCTCATATATGGTATACCCTATTCGGGTGGGTTCCTAAGTTTAAAATCAAGAACTTGCCCTCAGCCCGAGAACTAGCTGGGGCATTTTTTTCCCCTTTTTCTTTTTGCTTTATTGTATATATAATACTTATGCTTACTATTTGAAAATAATATGTCAAACTTGTTCAATCTCAATATGGATATGTCTTGCTTACAAGGAGTAGTAAAATAAAGTAGTTAGGATAAAAGGGAAATCGGTTCAAGAGTGATTCGATTCCAAATCCAAAATTTCAATTATAACAACCGATTCAAGTACCTAAGTGGGAATCAAATCAATTATGGCCATTTCTTTGTTTATAGAATCAAGAATTGGATTGGTTTTAATTTTTAGGGTCTCTTTGGCATTAATTCGATTCTCTAATTCTATACCCCAGCACAAAAAAGGATAAGAAACATGTTTGGTAACATAAAATGATTATGATTATATTCTTAGGAATAGTTTTGAAAAAAAGAGTCATTTTTTAGAAACAAAAAAAAGAACAGTTTTTTTTCTTTATGAACTTTAAAAAAAATTAAAATTACATTTTAAAATTTACTTAAAAATATTTTTTAATTTATTTTTTAAAATAAATTCAAATAAAAGCTTTAAAGTTTAACTAAAAAAGTTAGAAAGTTTAAAAGGGAAATTAAAAATTAACAAACTTTTAATAAATAAATAAAAAAAAAAAAAATGGGAAACTAAAATTTTTTAAAATAATTTAGAAAATTTTATTATTTTTTTAAAAAGATGAGGAATTTTAAAAAAATAATTCTCGTCAATTACCAAATGTGTTTTTTTTGGGAACGAAAATTTTGTGCAGTTACAAAACGCATTTTGATTATCTAAAAATTATTTAGGGAACGAAATAAAAAAATATAATTCTAATCGAAATTACTTTTTTGGATCACAATCGTTGCCAAACAGGGTCTTAGTTTCTTTGGATCGGCTGGATAAGGCGGGTTCTGGCCGATTTCAGGATTGAACGGGCCCGGTTGATCACCCTCATATCTTGATCGTCAATGGGCCGCACTTATGGAAGGATCCATGGGCCATGGAACAATCAATTTCCGCCCAACTCCAACTTCCTTAAACGTGGGAACATCAACGTTGTCGTGTCCTCGCTTCAGCTCATTTTCTTCCATTTCTATTTCTTCTTCTTCTTCTTCTCCCGATTCTCTCCCCTGATCCAGGTACTTGACTCTTTACCATTTCCTCTCCTTTATTTCTGTTCTTACCGAATTAAATCCATAGATCACGAGTAATGCCCGTTTTCAATTTCGCGATTCCGGTCGAAATTAGCTGCATGGGGTTTCGGCTTCGAAAGAAGCTCGTCGTTCGTTAATCTGGTTGTCGTTTCACGGTTCTCCGAAGAACCGAATTGGATTCGTTGTATTCGTCAGGTGTCTTTCCATGGGTCCTCCGGGCTGAACGTCTGTGTCGATTGCGTGCTGATTCGTGGGTTCTGTGATCGTGCGGTGTTAGGTGTCGGTAGAGGAATTTTATGGACATCGACGACGTCCTTGGGGATACCCGGGCTGTGAGCTTCCCAACGAAGAGCGCGGTCTACGTGTGGGGTTACAATCAATGTGGGCAGACGGGCAGGAAGGGCAGAGAGCGTCAGCTGAGGATCCCGAAGCAGCTCCCGCCCGAGCTTTTCGGGTGCCCGGCTGGGGGCAACTCGCGGTGGTTGGACATTGCTTGCGGCCGCGAGCATACTGCTGCCGTCGCCTCAGACGGGTCTCTTTTTACTTGGGGTTACTCTCTCTCTTCATTTGACGCATCCCTTTTTGTGTACTGTCAAATCTGCATATTAGTTTGATGGGCGGCGACTAAATTAGAAAGGAACGAAGCAACAGCAGAACAACAACAAACTAATTCTTGCCCTGGAGTTGGCTATATGTATTTTTTACGACCTAGAAGACATGAGTTTGATGATAGATTTACCTATTAAGTTTGAAGGATTGACTCATAAGGCGTTATGAGTTCGTCTTAATTGTGATGTGTAGCTGTAGATAATAGTTTTAACTACTTAGATTGTGGTATATAACTGAATTCTAAACCATTCAAAGTAACCCATGTAGACGGAGGCCATTTACTTACATAATTTTGGCATCTTCTCCGTCTCTCATTTCTAGGAGACATAAGCGACTAAAATGGGCTTCTATCTTGATTTTTAAAGAGGTCTGTGTTGGTCCTAATGTGATTTCATAATCTCCTCATTACAAATTCATGTTTGGCAGTGGGTAAAGCTAATAATTATATAATATTTTCCTGAATGTAACTGGGTACTCTCTTATTTACATTCTGAGGTGACTGGGGGATCATGATTGTATGCCAGTGTGGTATTCACTGATCAGTGTATCTATACATCTGCCAACCATGTGTTTACAGTGTTAACAATACAGCCGTCCATGTGAATATGCTTTCAGGGGCTAATGACTTTGGGCAGCTGGGAGATGGAACAGAGGAAGGGAGAAAATTCCCCAAGAAGGTCAAGCAATTAGAGACGGAATTTGTGAAGTCTGTGTCATGTGGAGCACATTGTACTGTTGCTATTGCAGAGCCTCGTGATAATGATGGAAGTGTATCAACAAGCAGACTTTGGATTTGGGGCCAGAATCAGGTCTTTCTTTCTGTACTTATGGGAAATCTAGGATCCAACTTCAGGACACTCAATGGCTGTTATAAGTAATCTATTTTTGTTCATACCAGGGATCAGATTTTCCGCGTCTGTTTTGGGGGCTTTTACTCCAAATACGGTATGTACTTGACATGCATCCAAGTACAGATTACATGGTGGGAAGCACAGACCTAGCTGTGGTTGCCACTATCTTTTATGGCTTAGTCTTTACTTAAACTTAGATTTGTCTGCTCCTGTATGATGAACGGCTATACTGCATTCGTCTTAGCAGGAAGGACTTTAAGTTGATGACATAGCACAAAAATTCACTTTTTAAAGCACCTTATGTTGTGCTTTAGCTTGAAAATGTCGCAAGCTCTCCTCAAGACGAAGAGGTGGAGAAGCTGTTGAATCAAAGTTGTTATTTTTTGTCATAGCGGTGGATGAAGTTTATATGTTTCACCATAATGTCTTTTTTGGGTACGTTGATGAGAGGATATATCACACTTAAATAGTAGTTATGTCTGCTTCACAGAACCACATTATGCAACGACGTTGCTAAATTTTGCTTTCTTGAGAGTCTCCCCATTGATGTCTTGTCATAGTCAGTGACTGCATTCCCCAGATTAATCAAGTTTCTGTAGCCTGTTGTATTTGAGCAAACAGGGAAACTCTGTGCTTTTAACTGGAAAATTGATGCACATATCATCGTTGAATGTAATTGTCGGTAGGGTAAGAAAATTTATTGCTTTTACACAAGAATCAGTCTTATCTTCTTTCAGGAGCAAGTTACTGTGAGATGGTTGTAGCGAGTGATGAAGTGATAGTTTTTGCTTCGAGAGCTTGATTTAAATTTCATGACAATTGGCATTTAAGAGATCATACTTTCTTAAGTTTCATGACGTTTGTGACTCTGCTTAGCCATGTCAACTGTTATTCTGTGAGACCAATTTAATTGGCAGTTGGGCTTTTTTGGACACAGATCATTTTAATAAGGTTTGATATGAATGCCTTAGAACTTCTGTTGGACCTTTTATTCTTGCTGTTTCTGGCAGTTATTGAAGTGAAAAATGGTTGCGCAGAAAGTGTTTTTCTGGTATATCCTCTTCTTGATTAATGGACGTGAATGTCCTTTATCCTTCTTCAAAGTGCTCAGGGAGATTGATTTGGTCATTCTGCTTGCTAAGTTTTTGCCTTGGTAGTCGGTACTTGCCTGAATTGCTGTATATTTTTGAATTTAGAGGCTAAATCATTACATGGGGCTATTGTAACATCCTCGAATATTCGTGAAACTGTTGGTGAATTCAGGAGTTGGAGATATCAGGCTTGACATAATGCCTTGCCCTGTCTGATTCTCTGCTGATAGACAATTTTATACTGTATAAGGTGCTCCGTTGTCGGCCTTAAGGTTGTTAAAAGGAGCCTTGCTGTGTTGACATTTCTGAGTGATTTTTCCTGTATTTGTTTACCTTTATGGTTCTTGACTTTAGGTTTTACTGCATATGTTACTAGCATTAAAATCTGTTTTAATCATGAGCTCCATTCCCCACAGATAATTCGTCAAGTAAGCTGTGGGGCTGTTCATGTGGTGGCTTTATCAGAAGAAGGTCTTCTGCAAGCTTGGGGTAATTATCCTTGCAAGTCATTCCTTCCTTCAGAAACTATTGACTTGTAACTGGCAAGTCAAAGTCCTGATACCAGTGTTGGTGCGAATGGTTCTTCATTTACATTTCTAAGTACTAGCTGATGGAGGTGGAGAATATGTGAGCTTACTCCGCTTTTCCTTCCTATGGTAATAACAATTAATCAATGTTCTTGTAAAATCAGGCTACAATGAGTATGGTCAGCTTGGCAGAGGTATTACTTCTGAGGGACTTCAGGGGGCTCGGGTAATAAATGCTTATGCCAAGTTTCTTGATGAAGCCCCCGAGCTTGTGAAGATTACCCATGTGTCATGTGGAGAGTACCACTCGGCTGCTATATCGGATAAAGGCGAGGTGTAAGTGTTCTTAGATGGAGATAGGCTCTTCTTTTAAGATTGAGATTGTGGTTATCCGCATGCCACAACTTTTCCGAAAGTTGGAGGAAAATCTTCTCATGGAATCTCACATCTGAGGGAGACAGGATCCCAGAAAGCAGATGCGACTTATGCGCAAGTTTCCTACACTAGTGCCTTTATTCAAAACGAGAATGACTTGATTTTAATATATATATATATATATATATTATATTAATTTGTTGTTGCGTTTTCCTTATCCTAACAGTAAATGCTGATCACTTTCTTGTTAAGGCTGCGTTCTTCTAAAGTCATAGAAGAACTTATAATTTTGGATTCCTTTTCTCAGTGGATACACTGTATATTGGCCATGGAATCCAGAGAGAACTTCATTGCTGCTGTTGATATCTGTTCCTTCAGTAGTTTGTTTTGGTAGAAGATTCCTGCTGAGAGTCATTATAGAACTGAAAACGGCAAGTGACACAAAAGATCTGTTGCTTGATATCATATCTGCTGAGTACGATACTCAGTCGATCTATGGGATGATATAAGTTAGATTTTAGCCACTACTAAAAGGAACTATCTATTTGTTTTGACAATTGATTGCATCTGTTAATTTGACAGACATGTCCCATTTTGAGGATTAACGCAATTGCGGATGAGCTATTGGAATAACTAGAAAGCACTTGGCTTTTTGCTCTAACAGTGTCTATGTGCTACGAGTGGAAAGAACTTTGTCCTTTTTCACATCTAATCTTTGGGAATCTTGTGTCTACTCTTATCCACTTGCCTTTTGTCTTACTTTTACGAGTCATTAGACCCCTGATGATGACTTTTGGGACTTTGCAGCTACACTTGGGGCCTGGGAAGCATGGGTCAGCTGGGGCATTGCTCCCTTCAGTTTGGGGATAAGGAGTTGTTGCCAAGGAGAGTTGTTGCCCTTGATGGGATACACATAAAGGATGTTGCATGTGGTGGTGTACACACATGCGCTTTGACTCTTGAGGGATCCCTTTATGCTTGGGGAGGTGGTCAAGCAGGGCAACTGGGCCTTGGTCCGCAGACTGGGTTCTTCTCGTGTATTCCTAATGATTCTGAAACATTTTTTCGAAATATCCCTGTTTTAGTTGTTCCAAATGGTGTTCGACTTGTTGCATGTGGACATTCCCACACGCTCATATCGACTAGAGATGGAAGGATACATGGTTGGGGTTATAACAATTATGGTCAAGCAGCTAATGAGAAATCTACCTATGCTTGGTATCCATCTCCAGTTGATTGGTATGAAACAGTTTACTTAATTGTTAAGTATTAAATGCCGGATCATGCATTCTCCTCCCCTAATGAGGTTTGTCTAATACAGGTGTGTGGGGGAAGTGCGTAAACTCGCAGCTGGTGGTGGTCATTCAGCTGTTTTGACTGATGCCTGTTCCCTGAAGGAACTTTGTGAGTTTAGGCTTGCAGACACTGTTACATTAATGAATGCTTCTCAAATCGAGGATGTTGCATCCAGAACTGGATCAGATGCATTAGCACGCCTATGTGAGAGACTGAGGTAGTTAATGTTTGTTTTCCTTTTCCTCCCTTCTTTTTCAGTTCCCAAAGTTACATTATTTGCTCTTTTCTATGGTTAAGTGGCATATTTTGGTATTCTACCAGTTAAAACGTACTAAATGAAAACTTGATATTTTTGTGTTATCAATGTTTCTAAGGCCTATGTGATGAATTGCACATTGGGTTAATTGCTTATGAGTCCGGAAGAGTATCCATATCCCAAAGTTTGGTTGAATTACCTTGGGTTTAGTAAAAATGTAAGAGAGCAAAAGTTGTACTCCGTTGTGACCTGAGCACCTGTCATCTTGTTTATAGTACTGGTGCTCAGGAATAGTTTATTCTGATAAGAGCCTGGACTTTGGATCTCTCTCTCTCTCTTTCCCCGCACTTTTCAGGTGTAACCATCCATGTCACTCTTGTTTATACAGGGAGGACTTACTTGATGGTCGAAATCATGGGATTGAAGATGAAGAGCCCGCTGCTGGGAAGAACGGATATTATTGATAATTCTGTTCACTTCACCATCGATAAAATCGTTTGGTAATTATCAACCCTGCTGGTCAACTAGGCAGGGGTATTACTAGTAATAAAAAGAAACCACAAAGTCCAACTAGCGCATCTAGGTTATTTCTCATTGGCAATTGGTCAGTACTAATTACCTGACATTTTGCGGGCCGGTCTGGTTGTGACTATCGACCGGCAGATAAGCATAGATTAGCCAAAGTGTATATGTGATTGCTGACAGTATTCAATATGCTTTAACTCTCAACTGTGTGCACGTCAACTCAGCTCGGCCTTTGATGCCTATGGTGCTTGTTACTTTTGATTACTTGTGGCAGTGGTCGGGAAGGATTAACATGAATATGCGGGAAGGGTTTGGTCGGGCTGCTTCATGCGAATATTAGGCTTTCTCTGGAATGGTTTACAATGCTTGGCTAGAAACAGTCTCGAGAAGGAACATCAGAGACAATATATGTAGTAGGGTTTAAGTATATCTGGGTAAAATGTACGGTTCAGTAGAGAAATGTGATGTGATTTCGCATGTTGCATTTGAATGGATTACTATATTTTATCAACACCGGGATCGAAAAACAAGATGTGCTAGAATTATCAAGATATAGAACGAGTTTCTGAAATCACTCTTCATCCCTTCCTCCTCTTGCAGGATGCATATAAATCATACTTGCTTATCTCAACTGGGTTCAAATTCGATTGCGGCTTCTGTGAAACTACTAATCTTCGCGTGAGAGCTATCAAAGTGCAGTGCACATCTCGTGACGTGGGAGATATAAAGAGGAATTGGATTGGATACCCAATTGCTTTCTTATAACGAAGGAGTGGTTCTGATACTTCACACCGATTATAGAGGGTCATAAATAGGAAGCAGCGAGCTAAAACTCGCGCCGTAACATAACCTTGTAGTGAAGTGAAAGAGGCGTTTTGGCTGTAATCAAAAGCTGCTGTTTAGGAGAATGATATCGGTCTCTATCTCTATTCGTTGGGCCGGCGCATCATCCAAGGCGGCATGAGTGTGTTGGACGATCGGGCTTGAGATCTCTCCTCTTGTTCCACTCCTCCAAGGACCTGCCTCGTCTGAAACGTGTTGCTGCATCAATATGGCCAATTGACTTGTGAACACTACAATCGGGGTTTGTCACCATCGGTTCATTTATTGGTTTTCATATAAGATGATGATGTTAAGTTGTCATAACTCATGTCCAGACCCCACACGATTACTAGAACCGATTGAGGATAATATATGCACTAAGAGTGGAGAAACCATGTGACCTTGTACTCATCAAGGAACTGCTAATTCGGCTGCCTGTAATCTTAGAAGTGTATAGGGACAAAGGCTAGCCCTAGGGTTTTCTAGAGTAGAGACAAGCATCAGCTATCTCGGATGAAATGGGAATACTTCTAACTAATCAGGCTAACCAAATAACATGCAACATAAAAGCTAATGTCCACAAAAGTTACGGACTATCGAAGTTTTAGAGCCATCTATCAATTGAATGCCTGCAAACATAACTTTCCATCTATTGATTGAATGCCTGCAAACATAACTTTCCTCCAAACTACGGAATCGTCTTAATTTTTAGACTATTAACCTGCAGACAATCTATAGGTTTCCACCAAGCCCACGGTTTTCTTTATATTCGCGTCACTAGTGCGTAGTACAGCAAGCTCATCGAGATACACATTATGCCCTTTAAATATTGATATATGAACATTCATTTTTCTCTTTTATGAGATGTTAGAACTGTACCTATGCAAAAATAATGTGTGGAGAGAGAGAGAGAGAGAGAGAGGGAGGGAGATAGAGAATATATACCCAATGGTGAGGGAAGGAAGAGGCAGAGTGGATTGTAGCATGAAGGAGGATGTGGTCGGTGCTAGGGTTTGCTGCTCCCATTGCCCACTCTCTGTCATTATCTTCTCATTTTCTTTGATCTGCTTTTTCCCCAGTATCCCAAAAAGGGAAATGAAAAAGAATGTCACTATCTAATAATTTCTGATTGAAAGTATTAGAAATTTAAGAGGACAATTCAATGAAATTTGCGTGCATAATCACCTTCTTAGAGAGCACGTTGTTCTGCTCCCGCAGGGCTTTCTCCTGTTACATCATACATACAGAAAGGTCACGGTTTATATAACTGCAAATTGGATCCAATTCCTCAGTTTGTCAACGCCTACTGTACGCTATCGTGAAAATGATGTCCTGCACGGACAAACCTATGTATCGACTTTGTGGTGCTCGCCAATATATATGACCCACAGCAACTCAAATTTGCGCATTAACCACAAAAATGATCCAACCTTTTGGTGGAGTAATGTTAGGATTGAAAAAAAACCCGAGTCGAAACTGGACTTGTAAAGTATAATGCGACAGTCTATAAGTAAGTCTTAGCTGAAATTATTGAGGTGTTCTTGTCAGTTCAATGCAGTTACAAGTTTTACCATTTAAAGTAAGCTGGGATGATAAAAGGTATAACCACACACAGTCCAGGCAATCACTGATCAGCATTCGATCCAAAAGAAACAAACAACGACAATGATCTTCCCCTACGTGACCATATGAAATTGCATTCAGACGCTCGCGAAGCTGAGCTCTTACCTTCTTTTGCAGCTGAGAAATCGCCTCATGCATGAGCTGGTTCTGCATAAGATAAAAGAAAGAAGAAAGAGTCAAAAAGGAGGAAAGGGATTCTCATTTGCATAAAGAACTTCAACCAGAAGAAAGACGCAACTTATAAAGGCCTAACCGTTCTGGTCCTGATGCGCTTAAGAGCTGTATCAAGCTGCTGCTCCAAATACTGCAGCTCTCTTAGACTTAAGGGATCAAGCTCTTCTCCAGTTAAGTTTCTGCACTGATCAAAACCATGTTTAGGTCTTTGTTTCCCATCGTCACTATGCACAGAAGCTAAATTGCCATCGACCAGCTATGTCAAGCAATACCCAAAATTGAGATGATCTCAGACAAAGGCTGCACCAGGAGCTTGGTCATATGATTCGCGAGGCACGAGAGTCATGCAGGACTCACAAATCTAATGGCAATCAGGTGTCTGGCACGGCTAGCCAAAGAGTTAATGCGTACATTTAGTCTGAAAGATTATATCAATCGCATCTCGGGGAGCTGTGCGACCCACATGAGATTCCGCTCGAATACATGGTCTGCATGATTTTTTCACGTGCGATAGACATCATGGATGATAACTCGTTCATCCGATAATCTTTTCGACCTGTCTTGGTGGTACCCTCTCTTTCTTAAAACCCAAGTTTCAAAATTGTAGTATCGTTTCATCAACCAACTCAAAAATGCTCAATGCTATTCATAAACTGGATGCAAACCTAGTATTCCTCATGATGCTGGATTATTATTTAGGACATGCAATTTTGCTAGCGACACATATACAACTTGCGTGGTATGTAATATGACTTGCATGAAGCAATAACACTTTTATGTACGTGGCTAACAGAAGACGTTACCTTATGTTCCTCTGCAAGACTTCGATCCTAGCCACAAGCTTGGGACATTCAAGCGACCAACTTCCCTAAACAGAAAAGAATGAGGATTATTTGAAAAACAGTGCAATCAGAGCAATGCTACGAATACAAATATTTTTTTTTATGATGAGAAAACCCACTTAAATCTCGAGTTCATGAAAATGCTCCACTGACTCATAGATTAGTTAAGAAACGGGCTGCAATTGATCATCGGACCAAACATGAAATCATTCAAAATTTACCATATCGATTCACATACACACACTCACGCGAGGTTGAGGTATGTGGCATGCTCACGCATGAGCATTACCGAGCAATTTGCTTTTGATGGTCGTTTTAGTAAATCTCTAATTCTCATGCATATATGTTCTTTATGTATATCTAGACTCTATTATGATTATTAGGCCGATATTGTTTATGAGCGAGAGGTTTACTTGTGTAAAGTCTATATATAATTATAAGGAAAAAAAAAATAAAACTTATGCAAGAGGCTGAATTTTTCTAAATATAAGGCTTTCCTACTTTAATAAATGAAAAATAAAAATTAAGGAGAAAAATAAAGGTTTAAAATGTTATGCTGGGCATATTTTATCGAATACTTAATCCATAGCAAATGTTAGTTAAGTCTCTAATTCTGCATCTCTAATTCCTTTTCATATACTATTCATGTTTATATAGAACCATTTTATTTTTTAATATCTATAAAAATAGATAAAAGCTATTAAGAAGGGATTCACAATTCTCATTTTACGCTTTCAAGTTCTTACTAATTTGTATTATATACCGTTCTAATAATGTTGCTTGTAATTGTATTGAAATTCAATAAAGATATACCAACATGATGGCGTTCGGATTCACTTTAAATAATGCTCTGTGTAATCTCCAATGGGAAATTTGATCGATGTGAAGATCCATTATGTTATAACCTCTTGCGTATTATTCGTGCACAATTCATGTCGACACCAACATTAAGAATAACATAACAACTATAGTCTTTGACCAGTGTAACGCATGGACATCTTGCTATTGTATTCAGTAAACCGGTCCTTGTATTCTTCGTACTACTTATAAACCATGCACAGATCAACGAATGATCCAACATTGGGATCTCCAAGAAAGCATCAAAGACAAACATCTTTCCATAAATATAAATTTGGTAATAAAAGCCGTGCACCACTATACACAAACCGAGAACCACGCGGCGATGAGTCAAACATTGTCGCGGGAGACC
Source organism: Rhodamnia rubescens (assembly GCA_021437795.1). Taxonomy (NCBI): domain Eukaryota; kingdom Viridiplantae; phylum Streptophyta; class Magnoliopsida; order Myrtales; family Myrtaceae; genus Rhodamnia; species Rhodamnia rubescens. The sequence continues at coordinate 1,670,906 of JAILYA010000046.1, forward strand.
AATCTGTCTTTCCTACATCGCCTCACCTACGACCGGACAAACATGAACCGTTCATAGTTCTCTATGAAATTGAATTACTAAAGTCATGCACCAACATAGATCAACATGGCAAAAATTCCTTTTCGAGTTTTTTTTTTTGGGTTTTTGTTTTCCTTGTAACAATAGTATTTGTCACTTGCACGTGAGGAAAATAAAAGATATTAGATTATCACAAATGTATAATTAAAAAAGATATCACAAACGTCGGATAAGAACTCTTGATCTCTTTCTAATGGGTGCCTATGCATCAACTAACATATATGCATAATGAGAAGTGACATTATAGTTGGGAAAAAATTGAGATTCAACTAGCGATCATATAATGACGTGCTTAATTTCTGTCCTTTCTATGGATGCCACATCAACATATCTGCCATAGATAGTTCCAATGGTCATCCACTGTCCATGTAGTTCAAGTCATTCTATACACTATCCATATAATCACAATGCTTTACCACACGTATTAGGTAAATAGGGTTGTAGCAATAACCCTAGCATTGCCTTTTGATACGATGATTGGTCCATTCGGTTCTTCTCATAAAGTGTTTGGCTTTCATTTTCATTGTAACATTCCTATTTAAGTGTTTGGTTTCCTTTGTCAACTTCTGTATGTCTCACGATTTTTAAATTTGTCATCCTTCTATACATTTCGGTTAAAAGCCAATGAGGGCACCGGGCACCGTGCTTATCCATCGAATTTCACCTTTCTTCTCGTTTCAATTCTAGAATAGGTAAGTAGCTACAAATGGTTCGCAAGTTTCTAATTTTTCTTGTTTGAATTTGTGATTATACAAATGGAAACCGACGGAACATGGCAAGTTCCAACCGATTAGCGGCTTGCTTGCCCGCACTTATCGATTACTTCTGATTTTTACTCATAACATTTTCTCCAATATGTTAAAATGAAAAAAAAAACCTTACTTAAGCTTTTAACTTTCAATTTTTACTTTTATCAAATCTTTCGACGTATGTCATTGACCGTTTGTTATAATGCTTGAAACCTCCGAAGATGATCTTATATTAAGGAGTAGACTTACATAACTTTTTTCACAATCTTTTGGAATTTGAGAAAATATTTTGGATGTTGAGGAGGAGAGCAGAATAATTATCTTTGACTTTTCAGAGGTCGGGGCAAGTAAAAAGGCAAAAGTTAAACGTAGAAGTCACTCTGAATAGACTACTTTTCCTGAAAATGAGATCAGAGGTATTAATGGTCCGTTCAACCTAACGGCCCCTTTTGACCCCATTCCTTTTGATTTTTCCATTTTAGGACTGACAAGCTACAATGATTATTCGGTAGTCTACCGACAAAGATTTACATAAGAGACATTAAACGTGGGTTTAGCTTTAAATTTCAGTTGTACTTAATTAAGATGGTTTGAGATTGAACACTTCAATCTTTCTAAAAGCACACTACGTATATTCATTGCCATAGAATTTTTCTTAAACAATTTTAGACAATTGATTTTATTAACTTTAAAGGAAATTTTAAAAAATTAAAAATATATAATTTTTTCTAAAAGAAACTTCAGAAAAGCCTCTTCCCTCCCAAAGTAAAATGGTGCGCACGCATGAACACACAGACTAAGTCGGACAGCGGTATAAGCAGAATTTAAAGTTGACTAAAACGTGGGTTTTACATAATTAATCATCTGAAAAAGATGATTTTGTCTTGGCTTTGTTCTAAAAGCTTAAACTCAGAGAGACAACGACGTGAAATATATATTTCAAATCTTCCTACTCGCTTTCCTAACCCAATATACAACGGCAACATGCTAAACGAAAAGAATTCAGCAAGCATAAAGCTAAATTCCCAATGTGAAATCTTGGAGAAATATAAATCTGAAACTTTTCTGGCCAGTTGTTTGGCAAGAAAGTTACCTGCGCTTGATGGGAATCAGTGGCCACTATCTGTCGCTCCGCATATGTGTGTCTCTCGTACCTCTCCAGGATGCTTTCCATGCTGCAAGATTCATCAATGGTATTTCGCAAATTGAGAAGCACTGATGATTGTGCATGAGCTTAACTGATGCCGATCATATTGTAGGTCTTAACAGAGGCCCAATAAGTTCACGCATCACAGGTAACGTAGGGCAAAACAGGCTGCTACTCAGCAATGATCGCATTTTTTCCACACGAGTGCATACATATGTTCGAAAATTAGCACCTGTATAGACTTCCACATCTGCAGAATATTTGAAACTACAGTTTTCCTCACACGTGAAGGAAGGATATCAATTCTACATCAGTTGGAAGGAAGAAAAGTGCAGTTACTTCTTCCAGTTATGTTTTTGAAAGCTGATGATATAGCTACTTTGATATGCAAAAAAAAAACTTTTGGTCAATTTATTAAACTAAACTTATCTCCATCGTGCAGCTAGATCAGGTGAGGCTGGGGGAGTGATTAGACTCTAGGCTGCGCATGCATGCATGCCTAATGAGAGCATTATCATGTATTTGCCAAGCATAAAAAAAAAGAATGATTATGGAGTTAACACCCAGAAACATTGCCATTGAATTTGTAGTCTTTATCAAATGATTAATCAATTTTCCACAAAAAGGACCTGCTATTTTTTTTTAAATATGGAGAAATACACTTATTTCTGTGTCATTTTTTCTTTTTTCAAGTAATCTCCTTATTTTTAGTCCCTGTTTTCCATTCAATCTCAAGCAAAGAAGAAGAAGAAAAATATAGAGGTTATCTTTTATTCCCCCAGAAAATAGCAAGAACAGTGCTTCCACCTTTTGAGGCATTTCGATCAGTCATAGGATCATAGATCTAGAAGAAGATTCTCAATAGGTCTCGATGGATTTTGGATCTTAATTGCCTAGGGAACTGAACTCGCCGAATGAATGCAGCACAGGTTTTGCCTAAAATAGTACTAGGTGTCATTACTCTTAAAAACAAAAACAAAAACAAAAATGCGCTTCGACCCACAAAAGAAAAATCGTTGATGAAGCTTCATCCATACCAAAATACATGTGTGGATATATACATGTATGTGTCTATAGGGAAAAGCTTTTCTGGAAACCTTGGAATAAATTCGATTACGGACACCATCCACACCATGCGATTTAGTTCGAGAAATACGTTTCGCGAATCCACGAACTTTTTTTTTTTTTTGACGAAATAAGGAAGAGGTTTCGCTTGCAAAGCTAATTTTAGTCTCGACAGTTTCATTAACAGAATGACAACATCATGATTATTTTCAAGCCGGATGTGCGCAGCTAAAGAGTCCTTCTTATTAGATGAATTTGAAATGGGTAGGCAAAACAAATGTTACTGACGTCGGACAAGCAAAGCCCCGTGAAAATGGCTGACCACGGATGATTTGACAGCCAAGTGAAATTTGATTAAGGGCTGCAATTATCCACTTAAGATTTGTTTTTTTAGGGTACCGTTCTTCATTGCAAACTCTACTTGGAAGAAGGGGATCGAAGGAAAAAGAAAGGAAGAAGGGAAAAACAGCTTGGTCAAAGATTGTGACGAAGACCTAAAGAAAACAAACAAAAGATGAACAGCAATGCTTCTTCAAAATTTCGGAATCCATGAAAAACTATGAACGACTGTGTTAAATTCCGGCACTAAGTGTATGATGGTATTATGGCTGGACTATATTCTGCAGAATGCGACGAATCCAATCAAAATGCTGTTTTTCTTTCTCATTTCGTTGCCCCTTTGCGAGCGAAGAGGGGGGAAAAGCAAGCGTTTTCTGATATCAAAAGCATTGGCGTGACACCACTCCAAAGAGAGAAAAAGTGCAGGGAAAAAGAAAAAAATCCCAGAAGAACAAGAGAGAAACGGATCAAGAACAAACCAAGAATCACTGGAGAACTCGAAGACCTTCCCTTTGGTGGAGAAGACGATGAGGGCGACGTCGGCGTCGCACAGGACGGAGATCTCGTGGGCTTTCTTGAGCAACCCAGTCCGCCGCTTGGAGAAAGTCACTTGCCTGCTGATCTTGTTCTCGATCCTCTTCAGCTGAACCCTCCCTCTTCCCATCTCTCTATCTCTCTTTTCTTGCTACGACCAGCAGCAAGAACAACAGCAGAAGAAGAGAAGAAACAAAAAAAAAAACCAAAAAAGCTGCAATGAAAAATCCCCAGAGAGAGAGAGAGAGAGAGAGTTAGAGAGAGTTTGAGAGAGAGAAAGAGAGCAAGAACTCAAGAAACCCTAAATTCTTTTAGCCCCATATCATCGAAGAGAGCGAGGGAGAGGGAGGAGGAAGTGTACTGATACCGATAGGCTCTTTTAATTGGTATCTTTCTACTTATGTGCAAGTGGAGTTTCATAAGAACAAAGGGGAGGCCTCTCTATTTTTGCCAACCCCTCCCTCTTCTTTCGCCTTTACTGATGCGCAAGCTCGTGTTGTAATTTATAAACAGTAGCAGATTGTTTGGGTCGGAGGGCAAAGAAGAAAGAAATCAAAATAGGGTTTCTCGGTGGGTGAGATTCTTAGATTAGGTTTGGGGGTTTCCTCTTCGTAGGGCTGACACTGAGGGGGTGCGTTGTCGAGCTACGATTGGCGGCAGAGAGGGAGTGAGGTGGGGGGGGCTGAGCAGTCGCTCTGTCTCGTTTTTGGGCCACAGGTTCTTCGGCGAAGTGCAGAGGATCGAATGAAGTCTCCGTACGAGGTCGGAGATTGCCTTTGTCAATGTTGCAGGAGGGGGAATTTGAAAGACAGACCACAACTCTGGGGTCGTCGGCGCTTTTTTTTTTCCCCTCCTCCTCTTTTGGGGATAGAGCTCGTTGGGAACTCCGAATTTAGGATGATCGGTGACGGTTCTAAGACAATCAGATCGCTTTTAGGGTGGAACCAATAGCTTTCTTATAGTAGATGTGCGGCCTTACATTACTACTATGGTAACGAAAGAGGTTGTCCGATCTTTGCGGTGTTCGTATAGGAATCGCGATGATCTTTAATAGGAAGAGTCCGAACTCACATTTATTGGGGGTTTCTAAGAGAGAGCCTAGATTTGAATCCGTCAATATATTCATGCTGAATGTATATTTGCTCAAAAGTATGAAGCACGATTGTAGATTCATGATAAGTTTTAGGATTTCTAAAGAACTTATTTTTATATTTATTACAAGTGATAGACTATAACATGATGTAATAAGCATTGGAATACATAGTAATTACTATCTTGAACGTCGATGACAATCCAATGCCCCGAAAAATTAAAGGCTCATCGAGGTGTTAAGCTTTTTATCATCCCGGCATCCATATGATCTTTTAGGTCCCAAAAACCGGATTCTTTCCTTGTACTTATCCATATTGTACATTGATATGTAATAGATCCTTAGAAACTCTATAAGAATGTACAAGTCTTATGCTCTAACTATTGAAGTTCGCTTGACTATACCGGGCTCAACTAGATGGATATTTTGTACCAAACCTTTTAAGTGATGATTTATACATAAATCAACCTCCGGATTGAAATCCCAAAGCATATTTAACTTTTAGAAACAATTTCAATACCACCGATGATATACCGAGTTAATAAATGAGTTATCCTTAATGAAAGTGCAAGTTATCACGGTTTAAAAAGAATTATTCTAAAAGAGTGCTGCTAGTTGGTAAATACTAAACAGCGTACTCTCTCTACGTGTTCTTATGTTGCCATAATTGAGGTAGTCGTACAATTCTGGCTACATCAATCAATGCCATCGGCTACCTTAGGATTGACTAAAGTTCTCAAATAGTACTACAAGGATTCGGCACCTAATAACGGCCGCCGTTCGCACTAGGGCACTTTAGGGAAATAAAACTGTTCGTCTTTCTTTGAGTTTTTTTTCTTATGTTCTGTAATAATGTAAGGGGCTCGTGTGTGGAGACTCCAAGAGCAAGTTCAACTGAGGACTTTCGTTTGTGCATGTGGCACTATCCCACTTCTTTTTAGGGAAGAGATGGAAAATATGCTCAATATCAATTGACGAGAACATTATCAAAAAAGTCATAAACCTTTTGGACTTTATCGATTCGATCTTAAACCTTTCGCTTTGCAATATAGTTCTATTGGCCGTAAATCGCTAACGTGGACGCGACAGGTCCTACGTGGCGCCGTCAATGTTGACGTGAATAATCTTTAGTAATATTTTGAATATTTTTTTCCCTTATTTCTTTTTTCTTTCTGCTTTCCTTTTAATTTTTTTTATTGTTTTTCTTTCCTTTTTTTTTCCTCTGGCCTTCACCCAGCTAGTGTGTCGTGGCGTGGTGTGTGGGGGGGGGGGGGTGGGAAGGGTAGTCCTTGCTAAGGGCTCGTGGGTAGAAAGCACAAACACTCTTAGGAGGGCCTTCATGTCATGTCCGACATTCGACACTCTCTTACATGCGATTGACATTTGGTCGACAATCTAGATAAGCCAAGAACACGCAAGTTTAGCATTTCCACATGCCATTTCGACACGTACGAGATCAATTATAACCGTTTTCACTAAATTTGGGGCCAAAATGTAAATTTATCAAAAATATATACTTAAACCATATACCCAACCATCCCAAAATTAATATATCTAGCTAGCAAAAAAATAATAATAATCTAATCATGAATCCCTAATAGAAGAAGACAAAATTTACCGTTGATATTTTTTTATATACATGATAATTTATCATGTGAATATATAAATATATATTTATTATACAACGTGGCCTAACTTGTTGGAATTCTTTATTTATTGAGAAATGACGTGTCGTGTCATATCGTGCCACATGTTGGTATCGGTGCTATTTGTTGACCGAGCTCCTTGTTGTTCAAAGAAACCTCCACTTCAATAGATATATATATATATATATATATATATATATATCGAAAATTAAACATGAGATAACAAATTCGTTCTTCAACTAAGATTTCGAATAGTTGTAGCAAATATAAGTTAATTATGTTTCGCATCTTAGTCGGAGAAAGACGGTAAAAAACATTCCCAATTATAGTCCTTACCGATCGAATCATCCATTTAATATACAAAAAAAAAAAAAAACTCAAGGCATTTGATATCTTTCTCATTGAATGAGATCTCAATTCAAGCGACGGTTTCATCACATATCTTACAACTAGAATCTCTCTTTTCCCAATCTAGTTCCTTGACCACCACCAACCCCAATTAGATTAAGGCATGATACGTCTTTTCGTTATTGGAAGAACCGAAATACTCTCTTTCGAATCCAAGAAACTGCGATTGGAGGGTGGGATTCAAACGAGATCTTCCAACGCTCTAGCCAACCCTATGAATCTTGAAAGTAAACCGTTTGTCTTTTGCTGTTATTGTGCATGTCTATACTCGCAACTCAGATATCGATCTATTCATATTTTGAGAAGTTTTCTGGGTGACTTCCGGAGCCTCCGCCCAGATCAATCGCGCGCGTCAAGTCTCGTCGTTTTCCTTATCAACATCTTCACGAGAAGCGATTGATTGGGGTGAATGTGAATGTGATGCTTCGAGAGCACTCAAATTCTCATGTTTCACAGGCTTTCTATCTTTAGCCTCAGTCCTCCTGCTCCCTTCCCGTATCCTATAGGCTATATCTAGTTCAAACTCTCTTGGCCTTTTGCATAGCCTTGCATCGATTTGAAGCTCAGCGGCCATTTTGCTTCTTTCATATATCTCTACAAGGGGATGCGCATGAACATATGTTCAAAAAATAACGTATTGTTGATTTGATTGTTAAAAAATAAATGCATTAAAAATCCTAAAACCTGTCATGGATGTGCAATTGAGTCATAAAACTTTTTAAAAAGTACAATTAGGTCCTAAAACTTGTCGGAAAGTGCTCCTGAGTCCTAAAACTTTCAAAAAATTGCAATCGAGTCCTAAAATTTTCAAAAAATGCAATCGAGTCCTAAAACTTACCAAATTGATTAAATCAAGTCATTCTGTTGATTGTACTTTTTGAAAGTAGATTGCACTTTCATAACAAGTTTTAGGACTTGGTGATACATTTTAAAATTCTTAGAACTCGATTGCGCTTTCATGATAAGTTTAAGAACTTAATTGTACTTTTTGAAAGTTTTAGGATTTAATTTCATTTTCGTGACAAGTTTTAGAATTTCCAAGTGCACTTATCCCATTTTTTAATGTGTGGTTGACGTGATCTAATAAATCAGTTTATGCTATTGCTTCTCGTTTATATTAGAAGTACATAGTGCAATTGCTAAGCTTCTCATCTATGGATCGGCCTAACCTAATAGTCCATAACCTTAACAACCAATAAGAGCAAACGAGAGTTCTATAGAGTTTGGCGTGGGTAGCGATTTCATCAATTTAGGCTGGGGATTTTCTCAAATCGATAATTTTGATTTAGGTTGAAAAGTACCATGAGGCCTAATTAATCGAACCCAAATGACCAATAACAAGTTATTAAAGGTATTCTTCACTAGAATCAGATAAGTAGAAAATTGATTAGGGGGAAGGGGCAAAGAAAAAGAATAGCCTTGTTTTAGACTTGCAATTCGTAGCATGTCAGCATATTGTTGTTATTTCACGCGGTCACGAAATTACTCCAGCGTGATTAGTTTTCCCATGAAAATCGGATCAAAATGCATCAGTTGGTATTTAACTCACGCGGTGTTGAGTTTACCTTTCTCTCGATAAAATTCTTTATTACGTTCAAATTGCGATTAGGTTTTGCTGGTGTAATAGCCCTTGAAGCAAACCCTAATCCTCCTTTCTTACTCTAATTAGAAAGTTGTAACTTGGAAGCAACAGGCTCAGCTACAGATTCCGCCTCTCCTGCGTTTCGAAGTGACAAAACGGGATACAGTTTGGATTGCTAAATGAGTTATTTAATTGTGGCAAGTAGGGTTTCTAATCGTGAAATGTTTAATTACTAAGTGCGCAAACCCATGCAAACTAGATCCTCCACAAACGGGAAAAATAAAGTGAGGATTGCATATATTCGACACAGTAGAATATATAGTTGGTCCTACACGAATTCGGAAAATATGCTCGTCGTAGGATTAAGCAGATTTTCTATAACATCGAAGATTCTAAGTAAATTAACTTGAAATATAGTAAGCTTTCTACTCTCTCTCTCTTTCTTTTAACAGATGCATCGATGTGAAATGCGGTATAGTTATTTCTCGATAAAAAGATGACTATATTTCACGTTGACTTACCAATACAAAAAGCGTGATCGCTGCATTTTAAACATCTTGATTGTTCGAGAGTAGTGTCCTCGGACGTTTCAGACAAGTTCGACGATTAACATGATGAAAGCATTGTATGCCAAGAAAAGAAGAAGAAGAAAAGAAATAACACGGCGTGAGTATTCACCATATAATTCGTTAGACAAGATTTTTCTTCTTTTTCTTCTTCTTCTTAGTTCTCATTCTTTTCCTACTTTGATATCGGCTCACCCAAATGAACTCTTGGTGCCATTTTCTTAATAATTGAAGCCCTTTGTGATGCATGAGCTAGCAAAATCTGCAACTTCAGAAAATTGAAAGTTTAGCACTTCATTAGTGTGTAATTAACTACTGAAGTTAAATAATTTATCGATCCATAAATCCGAGTAATTAACTTCTAAATAAAATTCACCACAAGAAATATAAATTTTTATAGGTAAAAGAAATAAATAAAATTTAAAATATTACTCCAAGAAAGAGACGCTAGGAGGCTAGTCTATCTCGAACTTGTACCATAAAGGTAAATTCCGGGGCCAAATGGCTACGACTAGAGTAACAAAACAAATAAATAAAGAAACCGTTTAGGCTCGAATTTAGTGACATAATTTTCGATTGATTCGAAGGAAAAGCTGTCGTTTTACTAGGATGTCCAAAATGCCGCTAAAGCTAAAAAAAGATTAGGACCAACTTCCCAATTAAATACATGTGAGTGCAACTTCATATGAACATATAGAGATTGAGGACTATGATGCAGTGCACATGACGTTCTTGTGGTCCATATTCTTAGAAGAATGAGAATTTCGATTGTATATTGATATAATCCGTTGTTGGAGGATGGATTTTTGCCGTATTGCTTATTTTAATATCTCCCAAGAGATGGTATAGTGGTCCCTCTAGTACTTACTTGCAAATTTTCCTATAGTTTATGCGGGAATTCTCCCATGCTTTAGTCCCAAAATTTATAAAAATTCGGGGGACCATGGTACTCGCCTGGCCACAAACATGGCCACTTTAATCTTTTGTAATGGTACTAGAAAGGGACCTCGTTGCAATCTTTACCCTGTGTGTCTGGGCAGGGGACCATTCTCACGAGCCTAAATATACAACCAGAAACAGGATAGACAGCGAGGCGCGAGGAAGGAAGATCAAAGCTGGTGAGGGCCTATCTTGAAACTTTTGTCTTTCCCCTTTTCGGGGAGTGTGCGTTTTGAACGGGATTTCTATCGGTAAAGGTGACATACTTCTCGAAACGCGTCGGCAATTCAGAGTCTTAGGGGGTAAGCTAACTTTAAACTTTATCGCTAGATCGTGGAAATTTCTTTCTTTCTTTTTTTTTTCTTCGCGGGATTGTTTTGAAAGGGGAGACATACTTTCGATCACTCGAAGGCCTTACAAAACCTAAATAAGGCATGCCAACATGAGCTATAATAGGAACAATCTAATCCCAATGAAACCCAAATTTAGTGGCTTTGCCCCACTTTTAGATGCATCTTAGCTACTGACGAGGTACTTCACAAAGCCCATTGGGACATCTTCGGAACTGGGCCTTTTTAAAATACGTATGACGTCATCAGGTGACAAGAGTTCACCAATAGAAATTGTGAATTATCACTATTCTTCACAAATAATCTTGTTTACTATGTATTTATCTCAGGGGGTAATCTATCTAGAAATCGGATGTGATTTCCGAGAAATAATCCTAAGCTTAGCTTAAATAATTCGTCGAGCGCAATTTTGTTCCTCGAAATCAAATTTTTGTCTAACTATTATTTTGTACATCTTCATTTAAGTATAATGCTTCGAAAGTACAACCATCACTCATGTACATGATGTAGGTCGAATTAGTCTAATTACTGTTGTGCTCGTTTCATCTAATAAAAAAAGAACAAATTAAATTGAAACCCTTGGCTCTCGAAGTGTAAATGGGGACAGAAGAAATTGATGGCAGCAACTTGAAATGAATATCCAAATGCACATAGATCGATTGAGATTTACAAATGTCCCTGTCGTTAGCTAGTCAGCTACATTGTCCTGATACTTACATGGAAAAGTCATGTGCGAGGTCCTAAATCTGCCATGTGGTGGTCAATCAAATCACTAACCTTTTAATTGTGCCAATTTATTTTTAAAATTTTTGAGGATTTGTCAATTTAGTACGAAATCTTTTGATAAGTTGTCAATGTCTTCCTTTCGCCTAATTATCCCAATAGTAGGTTCGGGAGTAAATTGGCAACATTTCAAAAGGTTTAAGACTAAAGTGACGCAATTGAATTAGAACTTAATTGGCAAATCGATAAAGTTTTAGGATTAAATCAAGACAATTGAAAGGTTTATAACTAAATTGGCCGCCGTGCAGATAAGTTTAGGACTTTTTGCACAATTATCCCTACATACACGAATCAAAATCGATATTAAGATTAAGCATAAACCGGCAAATTTTGAAAATTCATGCACATTTTTTTTTGACATTTATCACTTTAATTTAAGTGCATATGATGATATCAAACTACACACGACTTAATTGGTTGTCTCAAGTCGGTAAGGAATGACTTACTTAATTGTTAGATTAGCTATTAACATCTAACCAATTATATAGTCAAAATGATACAACAATACCCCATAGTTGGGAAAAGTGTCAAAAAAATCCTACACCTATTGCACTAGTACTAATTCGGTCCAAAATTTTTTTTTTTGTGCCAATTCAATCCTAAACCTTTTGCAATGATACCAATTCGGTCCTAAACCTTTTGTATTGATGCCAATTCAGTCCTAAACCTTTTATTAGTACCAATTTAGTCCTAAACCTTTTGAATTGGTGCCAATTCGATCATAAATTATTTGTATTTATGCAAATTGAGTCAATTTGATCAATTTTGGTAGGGAATTACTAATGTGACGTCGATTGTCCTACATGGCACGGCCGACGTTGATGTAGATATTTTTTAAATATATTTTTTTTTTCATATTTTAATTAATTTTTAAAAATATTTTTAAAAAAACCAAAAAAATACTTAAAAAATTATTACAAATAATATAATAATATTTAAAAAATATCCAAGTCGGCGCCAGTAGTGCCATATAGGACAATCAACGTCCACGTCGGCAATTCCCGACCAAAATCCTCTGAATTGACTCAATTTGCATAAATACAAAAAATTTAGGTTTGATTGAATTTGCACTATTACAAAAGGTTTATGACTAAATTGGCACCAAAAAAGGTTTAGGATTGATTTGCCACTAACGTAATAAGTTTAGGACTTTTTTGACACTTATCCCCCCTAGTCCATGTTTCACCTAGTATCAAATATCCCTTATTTTTCATTTTCAAATTCAAAACTACAGCACTTGATTTTCAATGTTTATTTTTTGGTTTTACCAAATGAACACCGAGTTTAATTGCCCTCATATGCCATCCAACAACTAAATTCGTATGCCATCTTCCATCCTGATTTGCGTGTAAGGTGAGTTTTTGCAAATAGTTAATAAGTAAACACAAGATCTTGAGTAAAAGTTTATGACTAAATTGATAAAATTGAAAAGTTTATGATGAAATTGACATATGTACAATAAATTTAGGCATAGTTGGATGATTTCGGAGAATTTATTTTAGGATTAGTTGTTATCAAATCTCGGTTGTTCCTCCTGGGCTTTGGTGATCGGTACAAATTTTATAAGATCTACACTATAAAGGATCAAATTTCATATGAAGTTCTTATATTCCACTACTCCTCCAAAAAATTCTAAACTTAACTTTTTAACTTTACCAATCGAGGCATAAATCTTTTCAAGTTTTGCCAATTCATCCGACCAATTTTGGTCGAAAATTACTAATGTGGATGCCAGTCACCCTTTGTGACATAGCTTTGCTAACATGGATTATTTTTAATAATATTTTAATATATATTTTATTTTAATTATTATTATTATTAATTTCATTTATTTAATTTTCTTATTTTCTTCTTTATTTTTCTTTGATGTGGCTAGCGAGGGTGGTCGGGCCCTCAACCGGTGGCTGCCGACTAGGTAAAAATAGGAAAAAGAAAAGAAAAAAACAAGCAAATTAATAAAAATGGAAAATTTTAAAATATTATTGAAATATTGCCAATGTCGGTTCGATTATGCGACGGTGGCGTCCACGTCAGAACTGTTCTAAAAATAATCGGATGGATTCAATTGGTAAAGCGTGAAAAAGGTTTAGGGCTCAATTAACGAAATTAAAAGATCTAAAACTGAATTGGCAAAAGCGCAAATGGGCTTAAAACTTTATGGACAATTTTAGCTCCCAAGCTACGCATCGTGGTACAACTTTCTCTAATTTTTCTCGTCTTGCTCCTCGGACTGGATTTCTACGTGCTCCACCTATGATATGAGAAAATTACATGTAGCAAACTCTAATCATAAGCGCTAAGAGAGCTCACGAAGTGATAATCAAGCAAAAAGGAATTTGCAAATCTATCTTTTCATTACCATTTTAAACGCTTACCTCACGTGAATTGGGCTCGGATCGTCGCACCGTAACACGCTAATGTGTCGATTCAATTATATTAGTGTCCATGTTCATGGAAGAAAAAAAAAAACGACACTTAAAACAAGCCGAAGACCGCCCAAACCCTAAGCAAGATACTAAAATGAGTTTGCAAGTAGGGCATTTTGGTCTTTTCATGGTGAGGTTTTGCTTAGAGGTACCCGAATGATATTCGCAAAAGTAGAGCTATGTTAGTAGTTATTCGGTCAAAAGTGGGGTAATCTTTTGATGATTACACTGTCTTTTATATCTTCGAACAGATTAAATCCCGAATGGGATTGTACTATATAATATCACAATAATTGTAGGAATGGAATCCCTAAAACTAAGGGAAGCAGCAGATTAAGAAGAGGGCTTTCTAATCCGCAGTTGGTTAGATTAGCAATCACGCATCGTACAACCATTGCACAAAGATGGATTCCATATCAAGTTGAGGATAGCAAAAGGCACGCAGGAAAGAACCGCAATGGTGCTCTTCAAAGCTGACTAATTAACTAAGCCAAGATTCTTGATTCTCTATCTAATTGCGGCTGTAATTCGAAAGGAAACGGATTTGAGGAACGGTATTATAAAAGGGGAAAAGTGTCCAAAAGGAAAAAAAAAAAGTTCTAAACCTATTGTGTTGGTACCAATTCAGTCCTAAACTTTTGCATTTATGCCAATTGAGTCAATCTAGCTGATTTTGACAGGAAATCGCCGACGTGGGCGCCAATCATCCCACGTAGTACAACCGACGCTGGCGTGGATCCTTTTTTTTTTTATTTTTAATTATTTAATTTTTTCTTTCTTGTGTACTTTGTTTTTTTATTGAGGGACGACATGGGTCGCCGGCCGACCATTGCCGGCCCCAAGCGAAAGCTTTGCGACACTCGCGGGGGCTGCACGAGTTGGTGATGCCTAGGAGACCATTGCCAACCCTCAATAGAAAAAAAAATTCATATTGAAAGAAAAAGAAGAAAAAGAGAAAAAAAATGAAAAAAAGTTATTAAAATATTAAAAAAATTAAAAAAAGTTGTCCACATCAGCATCAGTCGTGCCACGTAGGACGACCAATATCCACGTCAGCGATTTTCGGCCAAAATTTGCTTGGATGGACTCAATTGGCATAAGTGCAAAAATTTTAGGATCGAATTGCGATAAATACAATATGTTTAAGACGTTTTTGACACTTTTCTCGCTAAAATAGAAAGGCCTTAGGTTTGTAAAGGAGGCCTGACAAGAGAAGGCCTTTGGTTTTGTAGGCGTCTTACGAGCCCTAGGCCTGTCATGTCCATGCCCCGACTCAATAAAGTAGTTTGGGTTATGCAAAACCAGGCAGACTTCTGAACGAAGAGGAGAAGAAAAATCAAAACCTTGGTTCATGATCGTGACGAACAATCGCAGTCGGGTAGGAAGAACCAACATTCCTCGTGCCCGAGCATCAGCCCGAGCCCGAGCCGAATAGTTTCCAGGACACAGCAGGCGAATCGCGCAAACATCATCAACGAAAATAACCCGAATGGCAAGACTGCACTTTGAATGGGTATAGCAAAGACGTAGGATCTCTGGCTTATTTATTTGAAACCATTGCATCATAGTTCTTGGGGATTTAAGACCCGCTACGCTATAATTCCGAATCAGAATACAAGACATTGGGGATTTAAGGCCCACAGCACACCACCTGGTGTCTGAATTTAAACAAGTTCTTTAGCTGCTTTATGTTGAACTTGCCTTGTTACATTGATAGAGGCTAATCAGCTTGTTATTATGGATATATATATAAGAACAAGAGGAGTTATTCTTATCGTTGGAGGCTTAGAGCATCCAACCAGGAAGGAACCCATTCGCTTGTTGAGGAGCATTTGGAGTGGCTGCACTAGCGTTCATTTGATCAGATCCCCCGGCATCATACCTTTCAAGAAAGATGCAGCAATTCGTAAGTGTTTCGAGACCCAGACAAGCGCATGTAATAGAATGACGTGGGATCGAACACATAAATATGTATAATCGCTCCATATGGTCGATCAGAGATATGTTTAGGTGAGTCTAGAATCAGGTGTGCCGAGCTCGTGATCCACCATCCTGGTAATGGGACTGGTGGTGTTTGTTCCCAGCCGATCAGACGAAAACCAGGCGTGCCTGATCCTGAAAGGATTGGCCATGAGTTTCTACACATAGGGTCTCACATTTAGCCTTTCTGCGAAATGCAGGCATGCACTCCGTGCATTAGCATGTACTGTTTCCGTTGCTTGAGATTAGATTCTCCACGCGTGTCAAGCCGACGGTTTAGGTGCAAGGAAGAAAGTACCAGCGATAATTACTCAACGAACGAGTGATTAAACGGCGAGATTGAGCTCAATAAGTTACCCGATTTGCAGGGTGGGGTTGCATTCAAGAGGCCGGAAAAATTCCTCAGGTTGTGGGTGGGGTTGTTGACCATAGGTCATGCTTGGATCGCCACCCTCCCACGGCGGTCGAAGATTATTTCTTGCACAAACTTCATCCAGCTGAAGTAGAGGGCAAAAAAGATGAACATGAAATCAAAATTATAGTATAAATAAGGTTAATCTTAGAGAAAAAAGCTCTTTAAGTCGGTATCTTTGTGATCTGTAGCAGGGCCAAGAACAATCTCAACCTTGAGGGCCAACGCTCTGTTTGCTTCCATCAAGGATTGTTCCTGTAATTGCAGCAAAAGTAAATTTTAGTTACATATGTGTAACAGACCGCGAGTACTTTAGTTATCGTTGCTCTCGACTTATCAAAAGCCCGTACCTTGTTCTGGAGATCGGAAAGCTGATCGAGCATACACTGAGTCTGTAGAACAGGATGTACCCAACATGTTAGACAATCAAATTGAGAAGGAAATTGAAGATAGAAGGAAAACTATAAAAGGAAAAAAAAATGACTAGTAAATCTTGAGAATTTCAGTACCCATATAGAAGAATTCATTTGTGACATGAAGTATGTAACATAGTTCAAGCTCATTAAGATCAAACCATCGAGGGAGAGTTCAAAGTACGCGATTCGAACAGGCAGAAAGATACTTTTAAGGTTTAGTACTTCTGCTGAAAGAGGTATGTAGAAGCCGGTAATTTGGCGTAGAGGATTAGATTAGATTTCGACTGTCGACGCAAGTCATGGATGAAAACGCGGCATAGAAGACATAATACCTTAGTCGACCTAATGTGCTTCAAGGATCCCTCGAGTTGACGCTCGAGCTGCTCGAGCTCCTTCGAGTTCAAGGGCCCCAAGTCCTCCCCCATAAGGTTTCTGAAAAATTGTCAAATAACACAGGGGCTCCAAAATTAGACCAAATTGGGTAACACCATGCGCGCCTTATCCAAGTTGAAGTTCATTCAGCGTTCATAACTCATCACCTCTGAGTCCGCTGTAGGGCCTCGAATCTCCCTTTCAGCTTCATGTACTCCCGGTAGGCGTTCTGTTCGTCGTCATCGACAAAATTAAACACCGGAAAAAGAAAAGGGCGAGAAAATCTGTCTGTGCACATGCGATGCGTCCGTGTGTCCGGAACATGCGAAGGTATAGAGTGGACAGATTAGTACCTCTAGTTCTTTGGAGGGTTTGTTGACTTCAACCGATCCATAGCTGCACTTTTGGTAACGGTCAAGCGTCTTGAGCATGCTGAGAGAACCATTATAAGAGAGAGAGTTCAGTCAATTAAGAGGTTGATTTGTCTACACAAAGATTGCTAATAACTTTTCTACGATTGAGAGGAGCTTCTCCACAGCTTTGGCCTCCTTGAGCAAGTGTATCAAGTCAGCAATTCAAGTTCAAAGCACTGAGAACCGGAAATTATACATTAAAATAGCAAATGTTTTCCTTTCAAGCTTTCCTTTCATGAATGCGGTGGCATTTCTCTGTTAATTTTCATTAAGCTCTACCATCAATGGTGGCTGTTCCATTCAAGCTTAACATGCATAGTGAGCTATCTTGTGAATTCCTCAATGTGAGAACATGTATTTTATTCCTCGCTGGGGAGGTCAAGTACAAAGAAAGTTCATGTCTTGTTAAAAAAAAAATTCCAATATGAAAGTCTCGGTCGATGATTTCATGAATTTGTTGTATATTTTACACTCTCGAAATGATACTCGGGTGTGTAGATAGGTCGGGCTGATCCACATATTCAGACGCGCTATTTCTTTGAATTTCGCGCTCTCGGTTGCTTATCCAATATAGAATCGATGCTTGCACTTATTTCTTCAACCGTTTCACTTCTCTGGCAGGGCATGGGTAAGAAAAGGTCAAGAACAACTTCCAATCCAGGCTCTAAAGGGAGCAAAGAAGAACTCATCGGTTTCATGGGTGCATTGAGATGACGGTACACATTAACTAGACTCAAAACAAACTAAGGACCTCCCGTTGATCCAATCATTACCTATGGATCCCAACCATTTTGACTGTATTTCCCATCAAAATCTCACTCTAGGACACCCCTCTCTCTCTCTCTCTCTCTCTCTCTCTCTCTCTCTCTCTAGAACGAATGAACTAGCTGAGGAGAGAGAACTCAGCCAATGGTCTAAGGGTCTGCTAGGGTAAGTTGTCACCGGTCTAATCAAACGTCTTGCTTTTCTCAAGAAATGAACTGGGGTTGTCCTTCATTTTGGATCTGCGTCAGTAAATTTAACAGCAGAGCAGAAGAAAATTTTTCCAATCTCTTCGCTGGGCATCAAAATCAGAACTGGACCGCGCACGATGGAGAGGGTGGAAAAAAAGCATACAGTTTGTCTAAAGAATCAAGCCTGATCCGCAAAGGTATCCAGGGTAATCACTGATGAGCACAGCAAGAATTCTAGCAGATCGGATTGACCCCAGTGGAAAACTGGATCTCTTCTCGCACGAAACGAAGAACAAAGAGAGAGGGAGAGAGAAGAGAGAGAAGAGCCAAACCTAGGGCTGCTACAGAACTCATAGAGCTTGCCACGGTTGGAGAAGACGATGAGAGCGACCTCAGCATCGCAGAGGACGGAGAGCTCGTAGGCCTTCTTGAGCAGCCCATTCCTCCTCTTGGCGAAGGTCACTTGCCTGTTTATCTTGTTCTCTATCCTCTTCATCTCCACTCGTCCCCTCCCCATTATAATCCAAAAATAATTCCCCGAAACCCACCCCGCCCCAAAAAAAAAAAGAAAAAAACAACAACAAAAAAACTGTTTCCCCTTTTCTTGTTCACCTTCAAACACACCTATTCCTCCTCCTGAAACCACCCTCTATACCCTATTCATGAATTGAACACTGTGTGAAATATATATATATATATCTCTCTCTCTCTCTCTCTCTCTTCCCCCTTCAATTATTATGGTTGTTGTTATTGTGGCCTCCCTCTTCTTCGCCTTCCTCTCTTTCCTTGGTCAGACCCCAAACGAACCCAAATGTATGAAAAACCAGACAAACGATACAGTGAACCCCAGATCAAGATGAACAAGACAAGCCCAAAAGGTGTAGAGAGAGAGAGTGTGTTCTCTTTTTTCTTTTGCTTTCTTCTTCTTCTTCTCTTTTCCCTAGGGTTATATCTTCTTGTCTCTCAGATGAGTGGCCCTTTTCTAACCAGAGCTTTCTCTCTCTAAAACACCAAAAAAAAAAAACAAAGAAAGAAAAGAAAGAGCTACTGAAAATGAGGAAAAATGGAAATCGAAGTTGGGCTTGGGTGGGTGCTCTCTCTTTCCCGTTTCGTATAAGGTCTCTGTTTGCTTCTTCGTCCCTGCAATGTCTCTGCATGGCAAAAAAAAAAAAAATCGCTCTTCCACGCGCAGCAATAGCGCGTGAGGGATCGTGTCGTTTGGTCTGACGGGGACGTGCGAAGTTGACCGTTGACGTGGCGACCGTCGGTTAAGCCATATATGCTCGTCGCGCGTGGCGGATGGCAGATGTGCCTTTTTTTTTTTTTTTTGGATTCTGCGGAGGTTCCCACACGCGCATGGCAACGTCGTCCTTTCCTTTAAATGGTTCTCCACGTGTTGACCGGTGATTGGTCCGGTTGCCATCACTGTCGGGCTTTTCCCAGTTTTAATTGAGCAAGAAGTACAAGGATTGGTTCGGCTAGAATGGAATGCTGTCCAAATTCGCTCACAAATGATATGACATGTTTGATGAAGTTTTTAAGAAAGTAGGTCATATTTAATATTTAACAAAAAATAATAATTAGTGTTTAATATACTAATTAACCGATCAAATTTCGTATATTTAACTTTGTGCTTTGTTTCTTTCTTATTGCTTTCTTGGTTTAAGTAAGTTGCCTAGCAATTGATGCCCTTTTTTTCTACTTCGTGTGCGGCAACATCTTATGTATACAAATTAAGTAATATCTCAAAATTACTATGTCGGAAAAGCGTAAAAAGAAATTCGATATTTCCGTCTAGAGATCAGTAAGGGAACAGAAATCTAAGCCCTTTAACTTCCAATTGGATCAATGATTGAGTTATGGACCGATCAAACAAATCTTGTTATCTTTTCTTTTATCGAGCCTTATGAATGCGCGGTCGTGTGAGGACGCAATACATTTGCTCGGCAAGGCATTGGTCTATTCTTAAGTTGGACTATAGCTAGAGAATGGACCGCAACCGGGTTGAGGCATCTTGGAACAGTTTAAGTACACGAGATTTCCGCGTCGGATGTTGAAAAAGCGTACTAAATTTGTCCTCGGCAAGTTTGTTATGCGTTGATGGACTAATCGAGGGATTTACTATGGAAAATCTGGGGTCGATGTAAAGGAACTTGTGATTTGTGCGAATATGCAAGTAACTGAAAAGTAATTCGACAATGAACGACGTACGATGGCGGCATGGTCGGCAGCCGGTCGAAATTGTAGGGAGTCCGTCTTTCTTGAAGTAACTTCTTTTGATAATGGCTGCAATGAATCCATCAACAACATCCGGTCATTGCTCCGATGGTACAACAGAAGAAAGTCCACAAAGTTCTTCTGCAACTCTTGTTTGTGTTCTTTATTTCATAGACTCCAAATATGTGAATCAGCTCCATGTATACGTTCAAGAGGATTCATCGAGTGAAAAGATTCAGATACATAATAATAATTTTTTTAAAAAAAGAAAAGAAAAAGGAAAGCAATTATTTTAATCCTCTTCAACTAGGGAAGATGATAGAAAACACTTTTATTCCAAGCAGAGAATTATGAATTTAGGACGCAAGGAGAGCTAAAAGTCGACAACATTTCCCTCGAAGATGTTGTATCCTCCACCATGGAAATCGCAAGAAAACCCTGCACTCGAGGCTTGATTCTGCATGGCCATCTTATTGCAATTGCTTGGCTGATCGAACGGACCATGCGCATCGTCAAAGTTCCAAAGCCCGCCCCACAGCACATGGTCTCCGACGAAGTCCGACCAGGACGGGACTTCATGGGCCGGCAGGCAATGATCCTCAGCAGCGGCATGCACGGGTACCGCCCCTTTCTCCTGATGACCATTTGGTTCTGGATGGAGGGATGAGGGCGTATCTCCCATCTCATGGTTAATCTCCGATTGTGCTTGCTGCTGCTGCTGCTGCCGTGGTTGTTGATGATTCGGGTTTTGCCTAAGAGGTTGAGCTCTTCGGCCTCGTTTTTCTTGTTTGTGGGAGGACTTGTCCTTCTTCTTGAAGTGGGTTCGCCAGTAGTTCTTTATCTCGTTGTCGGTCCGTCCTGGCAAGTATCGGGCTATGGTCGACCACCTGTTATTCGGTCAAGAGTAAATCCGATGCTTAGGATCAAGTGAAATAGAGTAAAGATATAGGTAACATAGAACGTGGTCACCGTCAAAGATTTAGAGCTCTGACCTATTTTTTGTAGAAAGCTGCTGCACCGACAGTATTGTCGGTTATTTCTAACCACACGGTCTCCCAATTAATGAGTGTTTTATGTAAAATATGATGTGCGGATCTACGATTGAGATTGCACAATCTCTAACAATACTTGTCAAGGAAGCATTTCCTTTTTCTATATCTAAAGTAATTTATTACGACTGATTTAATGGTATATGATGACTCGTATTAGTGACTAATTGTGGGTTTATTTGTGTCTCTTGCAGAGAGAGAGAGAGAGAGATATTTACTTGTTGCCCCAGAGAGAATGGAGCTCAATGATGATGCCCTCCTCTTGAGGTGTGATTTGGCCTCTCTTGAGACCCGGGCGGAGATAGTTCACCCACCTCAGCCTGCAACTCTTGCCGCTTCTGTTCAATCCTGCTCAACAACACGAAGGGATCTCGATCAATCACAGACTTAGTTACCAAATGGGAAATTTGAAAAGATTTCTATACCCACAGAAACATCATCGAATAACTCGAATGCTTGCAATGATATGATATTGAACAATCTCCAAATGGTCACAAAGCAAAGGAACAAGACTCTTTGATCCAACATGATCATGTCCTGACATCTCTCGACCATCAGTACATTCGATCAAAGTTTCGAAAATGAAACTCGTTCATGTGGGAACGGCTTAAATTCGTTTGATACACATCTTTAGAGCTATCGTGCCAGATAGAGGATTCGTGTCTACGAGCAGAAAGTTACAGAAACGAGATATTTACCGGCAGATCGGCCAACGGAGCTCCATCTTCCTTCCCCATGCAAGCCCACATACTCGCTGAGCAACTTGTCTTCTTCGGGCGTCCATGGCCCTTTCCTCCATCCTTGCTCTTGGCTTCCCCATCCCATCATTCCCACCATTTTCTTCTTCCTTCTTTCGTCTCTCTTCTCTTTTCTTCTTCCAACTTTTGTCCGCTCTAGCGTTTTCAAGATTTTCAGTGAAGTTGGAGAGAGATTGGGTGCGTTTGTCCCCAATTTGTCTGACAATTTCAAACTAGCGCAAATGCCTTGTATATATATCATGCCTCTTCGGGTCGCTTGTCGATTTCTTTATTCATTTGCTGCTTGGGTTGCTGATCTCAACCAGCACTAGAAATCTTTGAATCGAATTTGCGTCCCTTTTCTTGGACTACGAAATCCGTATCCTTCTCATCCTATGATTCTCTTCCCGATGTTAGATCCCACCGAGGTGCTTACCAGCTCGGTTGTTCATCCAATCAGATTGGAACAAGTAGAGCTTGTAATATCATGGCTGAACTTAGCTCTCGTGCTTAGTAAATTTAAAAAGAAGCGATTATAGTGCGTGGATTAGCAATAGTCGTGGCTCAAAAGAACTTAAAGATACCCTTTTGTCGTATTAGTAATTAGGAAGACATTATCATCTTTTGCTCATCCTACTCGTTCAAGTCGGTATCAATCGCATCCCGAAAAAACAATCTTATTTGCAAACTCAATAATCTGAGAACGTAAATTCATTTTGATAGATCGAATCGGATTCATTTTGATAGATCAACTCAATCATATCACAATAGCTGTAAGACTCATTTCGATTCTAGAAAAGAGTTTGTGAACCACACACTACTTTATTTTCACTTAACCATGCGTGAATCAAACTCGGGACAGACAATTAGGAGATATGATTTGGGTGATGAGTTCCCCCGGCTACACGTACCTCAGCTATATTGTGCAACCACGCGAAGTGATTAAGCAAAGCATAATCTTGATGCAGCCGGAAAACATTTGCTTAGTGGGTTGTTGATGTTCCCTCGAAAGTGGCTTTTGCCCCAATCGCTCCACGCCATCTGTTGAAACACACAAAATCTTAAATGCCATGCCTTTTGAGATTGTCATATCATATTGCCGATACCCTCTTAAAATATTAGGCGAAGGGAAGGTTCTAGCTTTGCTGTAAGTGGTAATGGGGTTGATGCAATATGGGAAAGGCGACGAGTTCGGTGACTCACCAAGTCTACACGTGGCCTCGAGGAGTGAACGTGAGTAGCATATTTGGAATGTTAGGTAATTTTTTAATGGGGACAACTTGAGATTTGTTTAATGTGTGGATGCCCATAAATAGGTAGGGATAGGTGATTAAACTATGTTGGTTAATCACACAGGGTTTTTCCTTCATGGGGACAAGATAATGGGGGAGACTTCAAGATTTGGTATAAAGTTCGAGAACATCATTGCAAGAAAATGCTTGATTTCGATAGTGCACGAAGAGAGAGTTTTACTTATTATATGGTAAAAGCTTGATGATGGGTTTTTGCCTTTTGGAGTTCCCCTTCAAAATAGGCTATTTGAGAGGCCTTCTGGTGTGCCAAGTGTGGTGAAATTATTGCTCACCCGGTTGATTTAGGGGGTCCTAAATCACTCCTAGAAGATTTAGGGGTCGTTGGTTTTTGCATAGCTTTAACTATACGAGGAGATCAATCAAAGTGCCACAAAATGAAGTATTTTTCTTTTTAATGGGAAACTACTCATTGTTTTATTAAATCCTTAAACATATGGGGAAAGATAGTACTACAAAGGGCTTCTAGATGGATCTAGATATCACCAGGAATATGATCCCACTACTTTAAAGGGAATCATGCATCAATTGAATTGAAGTGTGAGCTGAAAAGCAAACCTCAAATGGGAAATCTCTAGGGTTATATCATATCTTATGGTCCTATGAGATGCTCATTAGTCATGAGATATTGTGAGCACAATGAAATAAGATCTCTATGCTCATTTGTCATGGTGCATTTGTTAATCTGTACTTTGTACTCATTTCACTTGTGGCTCGAGGTGGATATGTAAGTTAGGATTCATCAAATTCTTTTTCGATGCAAAAAGTTGGATTGGTCTTGATCGGGAGAATTACCCAATCAATCCTAAACCTATTGTACGGATATCGATTCAATCTGTACTTTTCAATTTTGTCAATTTAGTTCTTAACCTTCGCTCGAAATTTTAATATAGTCTTTCCAGCTAATATTGGTAAAAAATCGATGACGTGATAGTGTATAACTTAGGACGGCAGGTGAGGAAAAATGCAAAACCCTCATCCTTCCTATTATCCAAAAAGTATTAAACATATTATACGACAATTAATTAAGTCATAAACTTTCTAATTTTGCCAATTTAGTCATAAATTTTTTTAACTACTTGTCAATTTAGTTATAAATCTTTCAATTGTATCAATTTAGTCATAAATCTTTTAGGATACATTTGGTAACATTCTATTTCTCTGTTTTCTGTTCTTTGTTCCCTGGAACAGAAAAAGAACATAAATCTATTTTTGTGCGTCGGTTAATTTTTCTATTCCCTGAAATGGATCAATGGCCATGGAATAAATTTGGAATAGAAACAAGAAGTTAAAAATATATACTTTTTTGTTCATGGGAATGAAAAGAGAACTAATGTCATTTTAGAGAAACAAGCTCACCGTCACCCGACCCGACCCAACATAATAATGTCAAGATAAAATCAAAATAAACGATTTGATATCTTTATAATTTCTACATTAAGATTTTTCTTTCAACAACATCGGATGTATTTTAGAGAGAACGCACCAAGAAATTCGTGTATAACATGAAAAAAAAAAATAAGAACAGAAGAACATATAAATTCGTATTCGAATGCTTTATGTGTGTGTGTAATGTTAACACTTGAGTTTTATTAAGTCGTATTTTTCGTTTATCATAGGTGGGTGTGGTGGGAGTCGATGAGGAGGGCGGGATTATATGTTATCAATTTTTGTATTTAATATACAAATATTATCTTGTGATTAATTATAGTGCCTTTTTAGGGTTCTTGAAAATGCAGGTGAGAAGGAAAAAAAAAAAAAAAAAAAAAACCAAAACCCGACTTGACTCGACCCAAACTGTCAAATTACCTTAAATCATTTACTCATACCCCATTCCACCCAACTTGAACCAAAAAATCCTGAAAATTTTAGGTCGAGCCGGGTAGGACCGACTACGGTATTCTTGACAACCCTACTGACTATTGCTTTGGATTTTCTGAGGCCATATTAGAATATCTTGATTATTTAAGTCCTAGCAAAGGTCCAGATATATCCAAACATGATTTAAGTCTTCATTGATATTTTTATAATTAAATGAAAATATTGGGAATAAAATTTGTTAGGGTCGTATCGAGTGCATTTCTTTTCTTTTTTTTTCTGTTCTAGTAATATAAATTTGTGTAGTAATCAAACACGTTTTTCTACTTAGAAACTTGTCCATGGAATAGAAATAGAAAAAACTATTTCTAAATAGGATTTTTTCCCAACAACAAAAATGTTACCAAACGCACTCTTAACTATTTGCCAATTTAGTTTTCCCAACTAATTTTATTTGAAAATAGCTGATGTAGCTATCTAGTAGGCGTTGAACGTCCTATGTGGCACATCTATCGTTGATATTGACATTTTATACATTTTTTTAAATTTTTCAGAATATTCTAATAATTTTTTTTGGATTTTTTCTTTCTTTTTCTCCTCCCTTGTTCCTTAAGTTGGTCGCCATGCTTCGATGATGGCTGAAGAATGGCCAGAGGTAAGGGCCGATGAGGTTATCCTCACAAGCCTCAGGCAAGGCTTGCCCTCGACAATGGCGGGGTGAGGTCGACCTCACTTAGCGACGGTGGGCGAGGGTCGCCTAGCCACCAACGATACTCGGCTCTAGTTCTTGTTGGGCAAGGCCCGACCTCATCGATGTTAGGCAAGCCTTGACCACGCCGACCACCACCGAGGCCCGATGATTGGCTAGAGAAAAAAGGAAAGAGAAAAAGAAAGAAAAAGAAAAAGAAAAAGAACATGAAAAATTTTAAAAAAATGTGCAAAAAATTATCCACGTCAGCGCTTGTCATGCCACCTAGGAAGACCGGCGTTGACTAGACCATTACATCATGATTTCTGGTCAAAAATGGCCTAAATGACTAAAATTGCAAATCGTTAAAAGGTTTAGAACCGAATTGGCATAATTGAAAGATTTAGGATTAAATTGGCAAAATTGAAAAGTTTTAAAATTGAATTGGCCACCGTACAATAGGTTTAGGACTTCTTGGACAATTTTCCTAGGATGGATGTATTCTAAGATGGAATGAAGAAAAGATACCTGAAAATACACAACAACAAAAAAAAAACAGAGTAATGTTCCTCTCTCTATTTAGATATGTTATAGAGAATCAAGTCTTGCATATATTTGCTACTTGTATGGCATGGCACACTAAGACGTGTCTGATTAGATGACAATCAGAGTTGAAGGTATGTTTTTTCCTTTTGGTAATCAAATTCTAAGAGAAGAACAGCAATCAGTGAGGCCCTTGTAGACAAAAGCCGGAACCAGTTTCAATCCCTACATGCTTTCACTCTCTTTCGTTTTTGGCAAGCAGCCAGCCCCTCCTTGATGGGAATCGCTTCAACTTCTTCTGCACATTCTGCTTCCACTGTCAAATTACTGGTTACCTCCAAGAGCTGAGCCAGCACAATCCCGATATATATATAGAGAAGCTGAATTTGTGGATCCCTAAAAGAAATCACTCAATTTGGATTAGATATGACTTCGGACCTATTGTAATGCGCTCCAACAGTTTCTCCTATGCTTTCTTAGGACAAGGCTTTTGGTGCGAACTCAACCTTTTCTTTTCAATCGTGGAGGGGGCTTCGTCTTAGCCTCTCAAACTTCTCCCTTGTAGGATGGTTTCCATGGAGTCTAACTATGGGTGTTTGATATCGAGTGTTCTTTCTTTTTCAAACCATGATTTTCCTTACTCTAACAAGTAAGCAAGTAAACTGCCTTGTGATTTCCATGATTCTTTCTTTGCCGAAATTAGGTATCTATTAATCCTTGCATTGCTCATGCATTCACGTAGTCGTAATCATGCCTTAGTAAATTGGATTCTCCATGATCTAGCATTTATATATGCGCAGCTTCCATGGTTAATTAGCCCCCGGATCGCATCGCGGTTTGTTTTGACCAACTCCCACTACCTGGTTTTTGCCAACCTTTGCTTGGAGGATTCTCTCGAGTCCTCTCTTCCATAACTTCAGAGCAGCGGCCAGTAAATGAGGAAGGGCCCTTACTCCTAGCAGTCTGGACAGCAGCAACTCCCTTCCTCTCTGCAGACCAGACCGACTTATCATCACCACCTCAAACAGATGACGGAATCCTTTGCATAGCCTCCAGCAGCCGGCTCATCTCGCGGAGATCCCAGGATTTCGGGTCTTTATCGATCGAACTGGCCACTTCAAGCTCTTACGTCAACACCTTCGGTTTCTTCGGAGTGCGGATTATAGTCATTAGTCCCTAGATCTCCTAGCTAGCCCCTCTTCCTGCTCCCATAAAATCACCATTTGGGAAGCACAGGCCTTTTAGCACTTGAACCCGGAGAGCCGTGTGATTCATGAGCACTCTCCAGGCTTTGTCTGGTCAACGAAGCTTAGGGTAGGAAAGATGCAAATCTCAGATTTGGGCTTAAGTCAAAGAATGCCAACTTTTCCAATGTATTTTTCTACCTTCCTCACCGATCTGACCCCGCCAGAATCTTGCCGTCACCCCATGTACTTGATCGCACCTTCTCTTAGGATATTCAAACTCAAAGTATACAAATATGAAATTTTGAATCTTGTTGTTTTTTTTTTTTTGGTTATTAATCCAATCTTAAGTCGGACACCAGATAAAAAAAAATGAAATTTTTTTACGCACCTTGTTTTCCAACTTGAATAAAGGCATTTATGGTTGTTT
Source organism: Rhodamnia rubescens (assembly GCA_021437795.1). Lineage (NCBI taxonomy): Eukaryota > Viridiplantae > Streptophyta > Magnoliopsida > Myrtales > Myrtaceae > Rhodamnia > Rhodamnia rubescens. The sequence continues at coordinate 1,699,130 of JAILYA010000046.1, forward strand.
ATCGATAAGTCTTTTAGAATAATTAAGATAGTTTTCAGAGTAGACTCTTCATAGTTAACAATAATGAGCCTCACCGATTAAGTTTGCAAATCCACGTGGTAAGCTGGGAAATTGTTCTTTCATTCCTCAAACTATTATACGGATGCCAATTTAGTCTTAAACTTTTCAATTTTGCCAATTTTATTCTAAATCTTCGTGTGAAATTTCGATGGAATCCTTCCGGGTAATTGTGCCGGAAATCGTTGACGTGGCGTTATTATGAGATGTAGGACGGCTAGCGAGGATGAGAGCGTCGCCTCATCGATTTGTGGCGAAAATTGACCCGAAGGACTACATAGGAATTTCGTGCAAAGGTTTACTATTAAAGTGACAAAATTGAAAGTTTACGACAACATGTTTATGATCGATTGGATAAATTTTGGAAAATCTTCCAAAATTTTCTAAACATATTGTACGATGGTCAATTTAATTTTGCGCCTTTTCAATTTTGCCAAATTCTATCCTAAACTTTTTGACTATTTGTCAATTTAGTCCAAAAATATTTTTACTATTTGTCAATATAGTGATTCTCGACTAATTTTCATTGAACCTCGCTGATGTGACGATTCAATTAGTGTTGACCATCTTATGTGATAAGGCCGGCGATGACGTGGATGATTTTTATAAGTTTTCAAAAATTCACAGAATTTTTTCCTTTCCTTTCTCTGTTTTTTTCTTTTTAATCTTATTTCCCTCTGTTGGCCATCGCCACATTAGATTTTTAAGTCGAATGGCTCCGCCGAGGGCATGGGAGGCGAGGAGGGCGGCGGGCCATGGAATCAGTCCGAACTTTTTGCGTATCTTTCAGGTTCATACTCGTGGCTTTCCTTGGTCTAAACATGCCAGCACCCAATCGTACATCCCACGATCCTACTCTTTTCCTCATCTTCTTTTCGTTTACTCGTCGCGGGTCCTTGTCTAGTTTCCACGTTACCAAATAAGTCTTGAACATGTTTATAATTGTGTGAATTCAGTAATCACCTTTCAATTATATTAATTTAGTCCTAAATAATTTGTGATTTGCCAAATTGTAAACTCTTAGACGATTTGTCAATTTAGTTATTTCGGCTAATTTTGACGTAAAATCGCTAATGGGTTGGTCTAGTCGAGCCATCCATTCTATGTATCACGGTCGACCCCTCCGCCGGACATTATCGATTGCCAGCCAAGGGCCCCGATGCCCTCGCCAAGCTTAAGGCTGCCCGGGCAAGGGTCCTTCTCACTAGATCTTGCGAGGGCAGCCCACGTCGAGGCTAGCAAGGGTGTCGACGCCCTTGCCGATAAGGGCAAAAAGAAAAAAAAAGAAAAGAACAAAGATAAAATAAGAAAAATGAGAAAAAAAAAATTGCTTATGTGAACGCTCGGCCGTGTCACGTAGGACAGTTTGCACTAACTAGACCGCCACATCAATGCTTTTGACCAAAATCAGCCAAAATGACTAATTCGACAAATCCCAAAGGTTCGGGATTATATTAGCACAATTATAAGGTTCAAGACTAGATTGACAAGCCGTCAAAAGGTTTAGGATTAAATTGGTCAAAATTAAAAGATTTATTACTGAATTGTCACAAATGCAACAACTTCGTAATTTTTTTTTGGTAATTTGTCCCGTATAAATATCCGTCATGGCAGATTAATGAACGTTGACACATGGACTATTTTCTTCCAATTACTTGAACAAAATCCCATCACAAGAGATGATCGATGTGATTAGAACAGAAGACGACAGACACATCTCAATCCAAACGAAAGGTTTTTGGGCTGTACGATGTAGATTTGCGCCCGTCGCAAGATCGCTACTTAGATTTTAGCGAGCCGCATGTGTGGCTCCGGCAACATGATTCGAAAGCATGGAGCGAATGCATTCATTAAAATACATTTTTAAAAGCCGACGTGGAAAATTATTTTAATTTTTTTTATTATGTTTTGATTTTTTTTAATGTTCTCATTTTGTTTTATTTTTACTTCTTGGTGAGGGGCGACCTCGCTAGCTATTGCCGTGCCGTGGCTCGGCGACGAGCAGAGGGAGAAGAAGAAGGAAAATAAAATTTACAAAATATCAAAAATGAAAAATCCAGAAATTAATTAAAAAAATTTACGAAAATTGCCCACGTCATTCGGGCAATGCTGCGTAGGACTGTTAGGGTCCACACCCGTAATTTCCAATAAAAATTGTTAGGGTTTGACTACATTGTCAAATTTTGAAAGGGCTTAAGATTAAACTTATTCTGTTTTAAAGGTTTAAAATTGAATTTGCACAAATATAATAGGTTTACGATTTTTTTGGTAATCTTGTCCCCGATTGATAGACGCCCTACCGAGCTGAGATCAGAGTATGGTACCTCAAAAGACTTTGCTAGTGCATGCCCGTCTGCGTTTTTCGTGCTTGTGCGGGCCGCTCGTCCCATGATTAGCTTAGCATTTCGAAAACGAGAACATATGTACTGTACATACATTAATCCGAGGTTTTATGTCGGTCGTCGAATCCGCTGGCAAAGTTCCAAGTGAAAAGGTCGGGCTTTCAGAACGGGCTCTCAGCTCAAATCAGCCATGGATTTGACCAAAGAAAGCCATCGACTCGTACTCGGATCCAACAGCAAGCGGGGCCGTGTACAGTGTACACAATCGTAATTATGCATTCACTGTTTTACGCAAAGTTGGTCCAAACGTTATTGCTTGTGCCAAAACATGGTATAGAAATTCGTAGCCGACGGTCCAATAAGCCAATTCGGGCAGCGACATTAGATTGATCCACCTAAAATCGAAACCCCATGTCACGGGCAGCAGATAGACCCATGTGCACGCGGTATATGCCCTTAAGCAGAAAATGGCATTCAAAGATCACCATAGCTAGAATCTAGAGACTCAATAATGGAGTAAAAAGGATTTGTGCACCTGATTTGAAGTCCATCGTTCTTGATGTGGAATAGCGACGATACAAAACTCAAGCGCTTCTTCTTTATTGCCCTCTCGTATCACTAGCTCAATCGAATCCTATGACTGCTCCTTATTTGAGGTTATGGTATGCATTCGTTGGACTAGAGGAGAAATTTGATGCGGAATAGCGACGATGCAAAACTCAAGTGCTTCTTCTTTATTGCCCTCTCGTATCACTAGCTCAATCGAATCGTATGATCGCTCCTTATTTGAGGTTATCTTATGCATTCGTTGGACTATAGAAGAAATTTGAGCGCTATTTATAGAGTTTTTAACCATGCCCTCTCATCTCAGCCTACGCTCGACTTGGTCAACACAAGTCGGGCTCATATTAGACTTATTAAGAATTTTTATATCCTAATTTATTAGATCAATTTCGTAAAACAATACATTATAATCTCAATTAATATAGCTCACAAAAAAAAAAAACTCCGGGCTCTAAATAACGTGGGTCTGGCGGAGCTCCATGTACGATGGCCACTTCCTGCTCGCGGTCTCCTAAGAAATTTTTCTGACGGGGCCTTGATTCCATTTTCACATTAAGTTAAAGTGCCCATTGTTCGAGCAGACGTACCAAACGTCGCAAGCCTTCAATTATTACAATGAATGGTTGCCCTCAACCCAAAAAAGATAAAAAGAAAAACAAAAAAGGTTGATGCATATGATCTCAGCCATTGATCTTGGCGGATGCGAGTCCTTTCTCAATCTTGAAACTATTTCATGGTCTTCTGCTCCATATTTTGGTCAACGGTTACCTAATCTTTGTGTCCCTTTTAGCAAAGCCACTTGATTCGATCGGCCAAAGGTTATCTCATGAGAAGCATCCCCGAGGACAAATGCCTTGGACGCCCCACCCTCCGCGGTTGACGTTAACGGGGCTTCCGATGGGAGAAAAACCCTACTCGGCCGACACTCCGACCTTCCACATAAATGAAACCTCCTTGAAGACATCAATCACGTTCGACTTTGTGATAAATCGAGTCTAATCTAACACCCTTGCCATGAGATCGAAAGGATGGCTATATTTTGGGCACCTGCCGTTAAGCGAATACTTCTTTTTCGTTGGGCATTTACGTAGGTGACATATGATAAAAGCCAATGGACCGAATTTAAATGCAATTTAATTTCGTTTGATGCATTTGGAGATACTAACATACCTCCAAATGCAACCTTCTTTGTCTCCTGCCCACCTGGCCCTCCCCACAATTTGATTCCTCTTGTAAGTTTTCAAAGATCTCTCCATTTGTGTTTAGACCTAGCTGCCTTCACCCACATTGCTTAGCCAGATGAATTCTTCTTCTTCTTCGTCGTCCTCTAGGAAGCCGGATGTGACCTTGAGCCTCACCTCACCTTCCCATGCCAATGTTGCGTTCAAGCCTGAAGAGAGAGGCTTGCTCCTCATCCAGCTCCTGCTGTTGTGCGCCAAGAACGCGTCATCGAGCAATGTCCACCGGGCCGACACCTACCTCCGGAAGATATCCAAGCTCTCCTCCGTGACTGGCGACCCCATGCAGCGCCTCGCCGCCCGGTTCGCCTATGCCCTCGCGGCTCGGGTCGTCAAGCGTTGGCCGGGCCTCTACAAAGCGTTGAAACACGGCGAACCGGAGGGGCTGACTGCCCCACGAGCCCAACCCATCCTCATGCCGGCCTTCCCGTGCGTCACTTTCGCCCACGCCATCGTATCCCGATTCTTGCTTCGGGTCCTGGCCGGGGAGCGGGCAGTTCACATTGTGGATCTGGGCTCCGGCGACCCGAAATTGTGGGTTCCTCTCCTCAGGGGCCTAAACCAAGGGCCAGATGGGCCTCCTCATTTGAGGCTGACTTGTGTGTCCGCTAAAAGAGATGTTTTGGACATTTTAGGTCACGAACTTGTCAAAGAGGCTGAGACCATGGGCATGTCCTTTCAGTTCAACCCTGTGAACGTGTCTTTAAGAGAGCTGACCGAAGAAATGCTCAAACTGAGATTAGGGAGACCATGGCAATGGTGTCAATCTTGGGCCTCCATGCCCTTTTAGCCGAAGATGATAGAGTAGATGCGCACTTTGGCATGATCAAGAGCGATTCCATCAAGGATTGCAAGCGAGTCGGCGAATTTCTAAGCATGGTCCGGTCGGCGTCGCCCAGGATCTTCTTCCTCGTCGAGCAAGAAGCCAACCACAACATGACCCGCCTGGTCGACCGGTTCGTCGAGGGCCTGCACTACTACAGCGCAGTGTTCGATTCGATAGACGCCGCCTTTGGAGGCAACTGCTCGGAGGAGCGGCTCGCCCTGGAGGAGATGTTCGGGAGGGAGATCGAGAACATCGTCTCGTGCGAGGGCTTAGAGAGGGAGGAGAGGCACGAGAGGCTCGCGAGGTGGGCGGTGAGGCTCGCCCGAGCTGGGTTCAAGTCGGTCCGGCTGTGGTGGAACGCCATGGAGGATGCCAAAGTCATGGTCGAGGCCCATCTCCGAGACGGCTACAAAGTCACGACCGAGAGGGGTTGTACCTTGATCTGTTGGCATGAACGACCGCTTCTGGCGGTGTCTGCATGGAGTTGTTAGGTCATGACTCTATTTCTATGATTCTTTTTGTCCCGTTACTTTTGAAGTTGTGTGCAATTATGAGAATAGCTGGACAACCTGGTATTCGTCGTTTATTTGATTTTCAAACGGATTTCCTTTGTCTACTTGATCTCGAAATTGGTAGCCCGTAACGCCATTCCGTTTTCGATGGAGCTTAATCACATGAAGCCAAGCTAAAACGTGAGTCAAGGAATAGGACAACCAAAGTAGGCCAAAACAGACCAGCCGAGAAGCAACGCCATTTTCTTTGATGCCTCAGAATTTTGAAAAGAAGAACACAAAATTCAATCCAAGATCCAATTTTTTTTCGTTGTTTGAAGACCCTTTTGTCATTTTTGTTGTTTGCTATCCAATCTTCATTTGATGCATACCAAAACTCAAGAAGCAAAGAGCAAGAGAATTGACTATTTTCATTAGAAGACTCGTTGTTTTATTGTGGTACAACATCATAGTAGGAACTGAATCAGTGAAGTTACATCCCACAAGTAGAAGGAAAGCCCCAGGAAACAAGCCTACAATTGATACGTTATACTCTCCCAAGTAAAATCAAAAGTGAGGAAAAGAAGGAAAAAAAGTGCTGTAATGGTAATGGCTCTCTGGTATGAATTCTCAGATTGGAAAATTAAGGAGCTAATATATCCCTCAAAGTACGGTACTTCCTTATTTGGCCTTGCCGTTCGGCACCTTGGAGGCTGCTCCGGAAGGTGGGTTGAGCTCGTCCCAGGCCTCGATCCAAGTGACCATAGCATCAGCGAGCTTATCGAAGTAGGGGTCGACCTTGCTGAGCTTGTCCTTGACTTGCTTGGAGAGCTCGATGTAGCATTTCTGGACCGTGGTGCAGTCCTTGGGAAGAGTGGCGGCCTGGAAGAACGGGATGATCTCTTCCTGCCAGAAGATGCCTTTATACTCCTTCCTCAGGTTCACAAACGGGTTACTGGCTTTGCTGTGCCATATGTAGGGCAAACCGGTCTTCACTCCCAGTCCCAGATGATCACAGATGACCTGCAAAAAGTATGGTGACATCGGGTTAACTCTGAACCGGTGAGGTGTTCTCCTGGTCCAAATGAGGACCATCACATAAAAAGTGATGGTATTGAGCAGATTCTTTGGTAATTAGTGAAGGATCGTCGGGTCTGCGGCATTGTAAAATTCTATGGAAAGATCTACAGGGCAGCAGTTAATCGGTAGAGAGCCTTTTAATGAGGATGTTATGACTTTTGACAGAGAAAAATCGACATAGAGCGAGTACAAGTTAGTCAATTCAGCAACCTACATAATACAGAGCAATAGGGGCTCATATTATGAGATCTGGCTGCGAGTTCGTTATGATAATCTTATGGCAAGGTGGCAAGGTGCTCCGCCCCATGGTCTGGGCAATTGTGCTTAACATCTGGTGCCGATCATAAGCATTGCATTGGGCCATCAAGCCTCAACAGTATATAACAGGATCAAGTCATATCTTAAGGAATCCAACACCGATGGAGCAAAGAAAGGGAAGCTACCTTGACGCACCAGCCAGCCCACATATCATCGTAGCGTCCAATTGGCTGGCCATCACCCATCAGTCCGAAGTACATTGCAGGGCCAATAAGCTCGCGGTCAAACCCCAAATTCATGCCACACATAGGGAAAAGAGTGCCCTTTGGTATTGTCAAGACCGCATCAACATACCTAATGCAACATTCTCTTAGTTGTTATTACCAAAGATCCATGAACAAGCCAGCAGAAGGACGAGGATATGGAGGGTTCATATACCTTTGGTTCCTTTCAAGAGGCTTCACGAGCTGTGTAGGCGCATCATAATCTGGGATGTTGAGCCAGAGGCCATGAGAAACCGCAGTCGGTACACCCTCACGCAGACTGAAAGGGTATCCACGGACGAAATCCGCACCTTCCGTGTAAGGGTCATACAGCGTGTTGAAGAAGAAGGGAGTGGATGGACAGAGGAGGTTCTTGATATGCTGCTGGAGGGCATTGATCATTTTGCCTGATGGGTCTTTCGCGACCTGATATAACAAGCAAGATCAGAAAACACAAACAAAAAAAAAGTCGTCTTCACATTGAAAGAGTGACCTGCGGTTCAAACTCTAATGTGTACCGACACATAGAGGCTTTCTTACTCAATGCAGAGGTAGGTTCTTAATCATGAATGCAAGAACATTACACCACTAAACCACTCCAGGGTTAACTAGATTAAGTTTGATGCCGGGACAAATAAAGCAGACAGGACCAAGCCTTCATAATGAATCTTGACTAAGACAATAATCAAAAGGCATCTTAGTTTGATCCTACAGTCACAACTCAGAAGCAACAAGGCTCCAAAGAGGTATGAAAAGGCGAAAGGTTCTTAAGTAATTGTCATCTTGCATTGGAATAGAGTGAAGATATAATGTCCGAGCCGAAACAACTTATGGGATATTAAATTCAAACTCCTGGTACAAGGTCGACTCCGCAAATCAGAGAAAGGTGGCTTCCACAGGTCAGCTCTTTAATTTAATTCATCATATGACAAGCAATGAGACTGCATAATCGAGACGCAGCAACTGAATTTTCATAAGGAAAGTCGAGAGGGAAGGGCTTTGCTTTCAAAGGTCTGGGAAGAAAAGTTAGGGATCGTGCTCTGAAAAGAGAAAAGATGCAGATCTCTAGTCTTGCATATCCAGCCAGAATGCCTAGACTGTGCAGAGTAATGACAATTCAGATCGATCAAGGGATCCCAGCCATCAGACGACATGGGGATTTTCCGGCTAGAACAGTCAAAGCTGGTGAAGATCAATTTGCTTGTCTTAAACAAGAGTGCACCAAGTAATGAATGCGCTGCAATGCCAGATCAAGTACAGGGCTTCATCTCCTTACACTCAAGGTGACAGGCGAAGCCCAAACAATCACAAGACCGAGAAAGAATCGCACACACGAATGCAGCTAAACAAAGTCGAAGAAAAAGGAAAACCCAACAACCACCCCCATCCCCACCCACAAAAAAAAAAAAAGAGTAAGGGGGAATTTCAGATTGGAACTCACGAAGCAATCGTCGTCGATGGTGTAGATGTACTTCTTCTTGGAGACCATGTAGCCGAAGCAGCGGCAGGCGGAGTCCTTGAAGGAGATGCAGGAGGCCTTGGGGCCCAAGATCTTGTTGATGTCGTTGCGGTTGTAGAGCTCGTAGTCGAAGCCGTCGGGGACCTTGATGGTCTTGGAAGGGTCGCCGTCCTGGACGATGATGAGGTGGTAGGGCTCGAAGAAGGGCCTCCACATCTCCAGGAAGTCGAGGTTCCTGATGGTGGGGATCACGATGTCCAACTCGTCCTTGAGCAACGGGGTGGGCTTCGCCGCGGCTGCTGAGTCCGCCATTGTCGCTCGAGCTCGAGATGCAGAGGATTGGAGGCAGGGACGGAAGGTGGGGGGGCTTGCGAGGGAATATGAAAGAGAGAGAGAGAGAGAGAGAACGAATGCGCTCGGCGCGGGGGATTTAAAAGGGCAGGGGCGCAGAGATCGGCATGACTGGTGGCTTTTAACTGGTGAACGTGTCTGAAGTTTTGTGGGGAAGACGACTCGTTCAACTCCAAACCTTCGAAAAGTAGCCTCTCCCTCTCTTTTCCCAACTTCTGGCTTTTGCCTTTTTTCTACGCTCCATTTTGAAACAAAGCGACGGGCTCCTCGTGCCGCAAGTCGCGGGCCAACACGTGACGATCCAGAGGGGGGAACCAAAAAATGGGTTCGTGAATGAAAAGTGGAATTGTCTTTGGCTCGTGGTTAGATCTAGGACAACTCTCGTCTCATTGCAGGACGAATTCCACGTTCTTCAAAATTAAAGAATCGATTTCCACGAGCAGATTTCAGGTTTCATGCAGTAGAACCTAGAACAAGCCTTTGGATTTTTCTTGTACCATGTCTTCATGTTATCCTGCGAGATTCCATGGCGTTTGATATTTCATGCATAATTCAAAAATCATTAGTCTAAACTTTCATTTTCGACGATATCCATGATCGAGATTTTTACTCTATTAATATGTCCAAGTATGAGTTATGATCGTTGACTGTAATAACAAATAATGGTCATAGAGATGATGATTTACTATAATCGTCGATTAAGAACACAAAAATGAAAACGCTTTGCTTTGGAACATCAAGAGCAAGCATCACGTGGACCGCTTTACATATATATATTTATTGAAATCATACAGTGACCAAGTCCTGTTTTCACTATAAAACTATGCCAAAGTAAGTGCTCATCAATTATTTCAATGGATAATGACATAAATAATCCTTGAACTTTGACCTAACGTGCATTATAATCCTTGAACTTTAAATTTATTCAATATGGTCCTTGAACTTTAGCCTAATGTTCAATATGATCATGAACTTTTAGTTTGTTTAATGTGGTCCTTAGATTTTTGCTACATGTTCATTATAGTCTATGAACTATATGAAAATATTCAATGTAGTCCTTCCATTAATTTAATATCGGAGATAATAATGAATATTTTCATATAGTTCGGGGACTAAATTGAACATTTACTAAAAAGTTCAGGGGACTACACTAAACAAGTCAAAAGTTTAGGGACTAAATTGCACATTACGTTAAAGTTCAAAGACTATATTGAACAAATTAAAAATTCGAGAATCATATTGCACATTAGATCAAAGTTCAAGGACTATTTGTGTTATTTTCCCTTATTTCAAAGGGAAAACACAGCCGTTCGCGCACGTGAGGATGAAAGACTTAGTAAGATGAACCCCAAGCTCCTTAGAAGAAGTAAATATGGCTACTTGCCAAATGGATAATGTTCGTATCGGAACCTGCAGTCTTTCAGCTCAACCCGAGCTCCGATGCTATACGTACAATCCCGAATTACCCGGTTCCAAGTCGCATGACCGTAACAATCGTCGTCGTCATATCGGAATCGCAAGACTTGTCGTAATCCGAAATCGCAGTAAAATCAAACAAACAGCAAATAACATGACCGATGTTATAATTGTAGGAACTCCATGCCGAATACGTTTCTGGGTTACATATTTTGGTCACGAGGGTTATGTCGGGATCGCTACTCGCAACACGAAAACCCAGAAAAACCGCAATAAGAATTGATGCGATCCTTTGAGAAGTGGCCATTTTGCTGAATCTCAATTCTTGCGTCCATAGCTAATCAGCTTGGCTATATAAGAGGGGTGGTTCTTGAAATTATCTCCACACAAATTCTAGATGACGTTAGCTAGCAGAGTCCTGGCGACCATTTTATACCTTCTTCTGTTGTTTTATGATGATCATTCCAAGCATTGGACATTCCAACTTCAAGGATATGAGGAATTGCCGCCCTAAACTTTATCGAGGCTCAACTTCTTAATTATGCTGAGCTTATTGTAACCATTCGGCTGACAAGTCTTTCTATTTAAACGAAAAAAGTGGGGGAAGTTCCAAGTTTTAAGCTGTTAACCTAAAATTATATAAATCTACCACAATCTTGTCAACCTTAGCCATTCCCAGCCACGTGTTAATTTGGCCGATGCGTTGTGGGCCGATCCCGTCAATTAGTTTTTGCATATCGTATTAAGTCCGTCTCATATTTCCTTAACTCCGAGGAAAATAAGATATTTCGTATTCGAAATAGGAAAATCGACGCGAATTGTTTATGGATTTTGGTTCAATGTGGTCCATGAACTCTTAATTCGTTCAATGTAATCCCCGAACTTTTTATGCGTGTTAACCGGGTCCGTAAGCTATATTAAGATGTTCAATGTTGTCTCTAAAACTTGAATTAATGGAAGGATAATATTGAAGATTTTCACATAGTCGATGGACTAACTTGAATTTGTATCGAAACTTTAGAAAGCACATCGAATAAATTACAAATTCCAGTGACAACATCGACATCGTAGCCAAAATTCATGAATTATTTGCGTCTTTATCCCTCCAAAATACAACCAAAGAAGATACATGCCATGCACATACATCAACCCGACCCCTATCAATTTTTTTAGGCCGATGTATAAGACGAACTTAAAAATCCCATTTAAAATGAATACTGTGGACGAGTTGACTATCGAGCTCGAGTCTGATCAATAGATGGGAAAACTTTTCTCGTACGGCAACTGACTAACGTACAAGTCGGGGTAAAATGGAGAAGAGTGCGCCTTAATTTTATTGCGTTTTCTACATCGCGCCTCTCCACGCACCGTGAGGTCTCCGAGAATGGATCGTGACCGGCCACTGTCCAAGTTCACGTTTATGGAGCTTTGATTGCGATTGCAAATTCTAGTTGACTTGATTTGCCTTGCCTCACAAGCTTAGACCTAAAATAGCATTGAATGACAATAGTGGGCGCACATGGGATGCTCCTAGCCCTAGCGCGGGGCCCATCTTTGATTGGGGGTTAGGGGATGCGGACCAAAAAGATCGGTTCGACGGGCGTGAAAGGCATGGCTCGAAATACCGCTTCACCATTACGAAGAAGCAATCGTTTTCCTTGGCAATATGTCGTTACAACACAACAGGAAATGATGACAAAAACGATCCTTGAACTACTTGCATCAATATGCAATGTGACGTTTGAACGGTTGATTTCTTTCGGTGTGGTTTTAACTTTATCTCATCAGTTGCTGATCGTTCAATTTTTAATTTATTCAATACGGTCTCGAACTTTCGATACATATTCGATTTAGCTACGAACTATATGGAGGTTGCGAACCTTCAACATGGTTGCAACATTTTTGTCGTATGCAGAAACAAGGGTCCATCTTGAAGGACACAATTCAGAAGACAAGACCCATACACTTTTTCAAGGCACTCACTGACACAGTCTAGTCCCACCCATTCCTTTCCTCCACCTTATCCTTCCAATTTTACAATAACAACAATAGAATACTACCCAAGTGAAAAGTTTGGTCACATTTTGTAAATTTTTCCTGCACAACATCTAGGGCATAATCACTTATGGATGGTTATGTTCCTAAACCACCCGTTTGATGTCTTCTAGGCAACTGCTGGCTTTGATGTTGATTGGTCTGAAACTTGGGGTTGTCAGATCACCATCCAATGTTGGCATGAACTCCTTGTACATCATGCAAAAAATTCCGTGCTCTTTGGCTTTCTTTCACTTTCCTGGGAAGCAAACAAGTGCAATCGTGGTGGGATTGGAGGGGCAGGACAAGAAATTGCCATGGTAAAGTTTCATATGAAGATCTGTGGCAGGTTTAGCGTCAGTTGCAGAAGACAAGACATTCAACAAATTGACTGCAGATATCTCTAGACATTATTAAGGAGAGAGGGAGGGGTTGAGGGCTTTTTAATTCGTCATCATATTATTCGTCCAAAGATGAATGGAACTAAGCAATTTGTTGTATCGATATGCAATGTGACCCTTGAACTGTTGATTTGCTCGGTGTGGTTCATGAACTTTACCTCATTGTGCAATGTGGTCATTTAACTTTCAATTTGTTCAATGCGATCCCTACACTTTTGGTACATATTCGATTTAGTCCCCGAACCATATGGACGTATTAAATGATGCCCTTCCATTAATGTCTTTTCATTAGTTCAAGTTGAGGGACAATATTGAATATTTTCATATCTTTCAAGGATTAAACCGAACATGTATGAAGGTCTAGAAACCACATTGAACAATTCAAAAAAATTAAGGGACCACATTGCACGTGGAGCTAAAGTTAAGGGCCGCATGGGATGATTGAAATCTTAAGGATCACATTGCATATTGAGATGAAGTTTATAAATCATTTATGTCATTTTCCGCATAACAAAAATGGCGTGTTCATTGCAAAAGGACATAAAAAGCTTCATTCGATTCTCTCACTCTTAAGTTGGGCTCTTTATACTCAAATTTTCTTGCCGGAAGAATTACCAAATAAATTCCTAAAATCTATTACAATTGTGCCAATTTAATAATAAATATTTTTTCTATTAATCGAGCCTTAAAATTTTGCAATATTTTTTGAATTATTATTATTTTTCTCTCTCTTTCTTTCTTTTTCTTCCCTCCCTTCTTCTTTCCGAAGGCTTGCCCTGGCCAGTACCAAATACCCTCTTCACATTATCAAGAACATATAACTTTATCTCTGAGCTATCATTTTGAATTAGGCATAATTAGGAAAGCTGTCCTAAATTTTGCTCTCAATATCAAACACCCTCTCCACATTCAAAAACTTCATTTCATGAGTCCCCACCCCAAAAGGACCCATTAAGCATAACCAAAGTCTAAACCCAAACTCCCTTCCACTCTCTTTTCATATCCATGACAATAAATCCATAAATTTACTCTAAAAGAGAAAAGTAATCTTCTTGTTAGGCTCCGTTTGTTTCGCGAAAAATGTGACATTTTTGAAAAATATTTTTTGAATTAGTCATTTTCCAAAAAAGTTAACAATAGTTTCTGGTGTTTGGTTAGGCCTGAAAATGAATCGAAAAATATTTTCTATTGTTTGGTAAGAAAAATTTAATTTCATTATTTGCATTGTCGTTTGGAGAAAATTGTTGATGTGGATGCCAATCGTTTTACATGGTACGGCCGGGGCTAATGTGAATTTTTTTTGTAATATAAAAAAGATAAAGTTTTCGATATTTTATTTGTTGCATTTAATTTTTTTTCTTTTTTCTTCTTTCTCCATCGCGTTTAGCCGGCGAAGGCCACATGCGAGATCGAGCTCGCCGGATCTCGGTGAGGCTGGGCGAGCTCGAGCTTGCCGGCCCGAGTCTCGTGGCCGGTCATCGGTCGTCGCCATGGAAATGTGAAGGAGTGCGGGAAGGAAAAATTAGGGAAAAATGATTTCCTCTTTCGAAAAAGAGAAAATCATTTTCCAGACTTTTGAAGGTATTTTTTTTCCACTGGTGGAAAATATTTTCCTTGACTAGTTTATTTGTGGTGAATCAAACGCCGGAAAATTCGACATTTCTTTTCCTGAAAGATGTTTTCTGTGAAACATTTGGGATCCTTCATATGTGTGGTGATGACCCGCTTAACTGTACCCAATACATCATAGCAACTAGAATTCACATGGAAGTGGAAAATTTCAAAGATAGAAAGACGGAAAAGTGAACGAATTTGGGATCCAACACTTCAAATTTCAATTGGGCGATTTCAAGATAGTTTCGACCCTTCAACAAAAAAAAAAAAGAAAGAAGAAGATCGATTTAGTTATAGAAAGATCCATCCATTTGAAAGTGACGATCCAATACAAAGCCCACATGACTTCTGTGTCTTTGGAAATTGGCCCATATCAAGTTAGTCCCACAAGAATGCACACGTCACACAAGCGATGGACTTGATAAACGGGGCGGACTAAAGCCGAATCCGGGGCTAAAAAGTCCCTGCTCAACCAGCTCATATTCTGAAAAAAAAAATTCTTGCTTTATTCATAAATTGATCGAGCTTGAGCGGACGGAGGTCCAAGAAGAAAATTGCTTGCCAAGTTCTCCCGATTAATGACTAAAGGTCCAATCCGAATTTAGAGATGTCAAACGGGTGAATCGGGTTGAATATGATCCGACCAATATTGATCAATTTAACCAGGTTTGGCTCATTTTCATACCGTACAAATTTAATGGCCTATACCCAATCCATACCGACCCGACTATTACTTAACTACTTCTATATTTAACTAAATCATGAAATATTTATTTCTTATAATTTATTAAAAAATGATATTACTAAAATACCTTCAAGCAATTAAATTTGTTTTAATTTTTTTTATACAAAATTTGAACTTTTTATAATTTTTTATAAAATTAATTTCTTATTATTACCTGCTGCCTTCCGGCCGCCCACTGCCGATGGCAACCCGGCGGTGGGTGGCGATCGGCATGGGCGGGAGGCGGTTGGAGGCGGCGGAATTATATGCTGTTTCACTGTTACCCTTCCATAAAACATGCTGATGATTTTTTCGAAGGATAAAGGAAATGGGGCAACATGAACTTGAAGAACGGTGGGACACGTTGATAAATATATAACTTTTAAGTTGCTGCAGCTGAGACTGATCAAAACCGTTCTTTGATGATCACTCTCTCTTTTTTTTTTTTTTGGGGTTGACAATAGACAATTTCAGTGAATAAGATCATCCGAAAAGATCATCAAATCATAAAAATTATATATTTATCAACGTATCCCATCGTATCGAAATTCTCTAATTTTTGAAAATGACATGTCAACATGTCGGTCTTACATAGCCCACGAGAGTGCCGGATTATTGTTAGAGAAAGGTTGAGGGCCTATTTGGCAACGATTTTGATTCCCGATTATGTTCCTAGGAACAAAAAAAAAAGATAAGAAATCTGTTTGATAACGTAAATGATCTTGATCCTAAAATTTTCTAATTCTGTTCTCATGAGCACTTTTGGAGTAGAAAAAAAAGAGTTGATTATTTGTTTCAAGCATCACTTTTCGAAACAAGACCAACAAAATGAGAACCGTCCGTTGCTGTTCGTGGCCGATCGCCGCTAATCGCCAATGATCGCCGAAGAAAAAGGAAAATAAAAATAAAATAATAAATACTTTTTAAAAATAAAAAAATATTTTTATTAATAAAACATTAAATTTTGGTAATAATAAAATAAAATAATTTAAAATTAATTTCTTCAAAATATATGTATTTTAGAAAAAAAAATTCTAACAAAAATTAAAAAAAAATTCTACTAGATTTTTTTTTGCACTTTTAACAACTTATAATAAACAAATATGTCATGAATTGGTTAAATATATAAGTGTTTAAGTAATACGGGTCGGGTCGGGTCGGGTATGAATTTAGTTAAATATAGAAGTGTTTTAGTACAAATTCGTTGCAAAATTCAAGTACAAATTGCCTATTGAGCTTATATTCTTTCTTAAGGATCTTGCATATATTTTTATGCTCCACGAAATAAATAGATTAATTATGGATTATGCATGATCTGTATTCATTTTATTAGAGATGATATATATGTTGATTTTGTAGTGACAAAATATAATTATTTGACTTAAATGAGAAAAATTGGGAAAAGAAATTGTTCCTAAGAACAGAAATTATGGGTAGAGATACTTAATGCATGTCTATTTTAGGAGTAGAAATTTTGTACGGTTACCAAATGCGTTCGATTCTCTAAAACTCATCTAGAGAACATAATAAATAAATAAAATAATTCTGCTAAGAATTGATTTTGAGAATAAGAATCATTACCAAACAAGCCCCGAAAAATTTGGAGAATAATTGTTAAAATGGGGGAGATTCGGCTGAGGCGGCGAGGAAGGCTATCACCATATCTTCAGTTGGTAATGGAAGGCCTTCTATTGGCAACAAATAATCCTGTAAAATTTTGCTTATAATATTCATCGCCAACGGGAATCTCGAAATTACATCATGTGCAGCAAAATGAAAAAAGCGATTTGCTTTGAAACTCCAAGAGCAAGCACCATGGACACCGCTTTCGCTCCAAACTCCTTAAGAGGAAGTAAATACGGCTAGTTGCCAAATGGATAATGCTCGTACCGGAATCTGCAGTCTTTCAACTCAACTCGAACCCCGATGTAGTACGGACAGTCCTGTATTACCCGATTCCAAGCTCTACGCAGACATGTGGTGCAATCTTCATGAGAAATCGTCCCATTGCACACAGCTTGGCCGTAAGAATCGTCGTCATTGTATCTGGAATCGCAGAACTTATCGTAACCCGAAATCGCAATAAAATCAAATAAACAGTTGATAACATTACCGACGTTATAATTGTACGAACTCCATATCGAATATGTTTATGGATTACATATTTTGGTCACAAGGGTTACGTCGGGATCACTACTCGCAACATGAAAACCGAGGAGAACCGCAATAAGAATTGATGCAATCCTCTGAGGCGTGGCCATCTTGTTGAATCTTAATTTTTGCGTCCATGTCTGATCAGCTTGGCTATATAAAAGGGGTTGTTCTCGAAATGATCGCCACAAAATCCCGGATGACGTTAGCTAGCAGAGCCCTAGCAGCCGTTTTATACCTTTTCCTGTTGTTTTGTCCAAATGATTCCAAGCGCTAGGTTTCTCCACCTTCGAGGTACGAGGAATGCTGCCCTAGACTTCATCGACGTTTAACTTCTTGTAATTGACAAACTTGTAATTGACGCATGCCTTCCCGGCTGTTTAATTACGTCAACTTGAAGAAAAATAATGATTTCCCTTTTGAACATGAAAAAGCATCTTTATATTTAAACAAAAAGTTGGGAAAAGTTTCTAGTTTTAAGCTATTAATCTGAAATTTTGTCTGTTTACTGTCAACTTGTCAACCCTAGCTATTCTCAGCCACGTGTTAATTTGGCCCGTACGTTGCGGGCCAATATCATTAATCATTTTTCCACACATCATGTTAATTCCATCTTATATTTTCTGAATTCAAAGGAAAAAAAATGTTTCGTATTCCAAAATAGGGAAATTGACACAAACCGTCCATGAATTTTGGTCCAACGTGCATCGTGGTTTAACGTGGTCTTTGATTAATTTTGCAGCGTTGTCCTTGAATCTTCAATTTTTTCGACGTGATCACTTAACTTCCGACACATGTTCAATCTAGTCTCCGAGTTATATAAAAATGTGCAATGTTATCCTTAGGTAATTTGAACATGTACAAAAGTCTAGGGATCGCATTGAAGAAATTAAAAGTTCAAAGATCGCTTTCGCACATCGAGCCAAAGTTCGGAGATCATTTGCGTCGTTATCCCTCCAAAATACAATTGAATGTGACATATGCCATGCACATACATCAACTCGACGTCTATAAATTCTTTAGGCCGGTGTATAAGATGAACTTAAAAATCCCATTTTAAAGTGGACGTTGTGGGCGAGCTGACCATCGAGTTCGAGTCTGATTAAAATAGATGGAGCAACTTTATGTCTCACCTACGTCAATTAACGAACGCACAAATCGAGTAAAATGGAGAAGAGTGCGTCTTCATTCCATCGTGCCTCTCCACGCACCATGCGATCTCCGAGAATGGATCGTGGCCGGCCACGATGTTCTCGTGAGGGAGCTTTGATTGCAATTGCAAATTCTAGTTGACTTAATTCGCCTTGTTTCACAAACTTGCGACCTAAATTTGCTTTGAATAACAAGAGTGGACGCACATGTGATGCTCCTAGTCCTAGCGCGGGGCAGTCTGTCTTCGATTGGGGGTAGGGGGAAGCGGACTAAAAAGATCGGTTCGGCGGGTGTGAAAGACATCGGCTCGAGATACCGGTCCACCATTATGAAGAAACGATCTTTCCCGTCACGACATCTCGCTAAAAAGATCGGTTCTACGGGTGGTAATTGAACTTTCAATTTGTTCAATGTGGCTCCTGAATTTTTAGTATGTAGTCGGTTTAGTCCATGAACTATATGAAAATGTTGAATGATGTCTTTCCATTGATGTCTTTCAATTAATTTAAGTTCGGAGACAACATTGAATATTTTAATATCTTTCCGAGACTAAAATAAATATATAGCAAAAGTTTAGGAGCCTAAAAAATTTAGGAATCATATTATGCATTGGGCTAAAGTTTAGAGACCGTATTCAACAGATTAAATGCTTTAGAGATCATATTATATATTATGATAAAGTTTACGGATCATTTATATGATGTTCCTGCATAACAAAGATGACGTGTCCAATGCAAAAGGAGAAACGCATGCAGCCTGCAGGCCACGATCGTTGACTGATGAAATGGAGTGCTTCTTCTGTTCAGGGGAAGTCGGATGCCTTGGCGTGATTTTCCTTATGTTATGGAAGGAGATTGTGCCAAATGATGCATTGGACATTTGCACATGCATCCCTTCTTTTATTTGGGGTGTGGCTAACATGATAATGTGATAGTATCTCGATGGAATGTTAGACATAAGATCGGAAGTGGATCTCGCCACGATTGCTATATAGTTTTTGCCATTCGAACACTTGTGATTGAGATTGCATTGTTATATTTTTATACCGCCACTTCACAAATTCCTTTTTATTTGTAAGCTCCTTTGCACGTTTCCTAAAAGATCCATCCTCCGGACCACTTTGTTCGTGTTCGTACCTATTGACGAATACATATACTATTTAGACCTAGACACATAGGGTTTCGCTGGATTTTAGTCGAAAATTGGCAAAACCGGCTCGGCGGTCGCATCGAAACCATGCGGTTCGTCGGCTTCATGTGCACGAGTCCTCCCTTCGGCTACTAATCAATAAGCTTCGTTTGAGTTTCTTGTGCTCACAGAGTTTTCGAGGGCACCCACGGATCTAGGAATCCCAAAAAAAAAAAAAACATTCGATTCTCTCACTCTAAACTTGTGCTCTTTGTACTCAAATCTTATTGCCGGGAGAATTACCAAAAAAATGTCCTAAACTTATTGCAATTGTACAATTTAGTCATAAATCTTTTTTATTTTTTTCCTGGTCGGAAAATCATTTTTTAATTGAGTCTTAAATTTTTTTGTAATATTTTTTGAATTATTTTCCTTTCTCCTTTTCTTTTTGTTTCTCTTTATTTATTTTTTTCTTCCCTCCCGTCTTCCCAGCGACGGTGAGGCTTGCCCTCGCTAGTATCAAACACCATCTTCACATTATCATGAACGGATAACTTTATCTCCCACCTATCATTTTGCCTTAGGGATAATTAGGAAAACTGCCCTAAATTTTGCTCTCCATATCAAATACCCTCTTCCCATTTCAAAAGCCTCCATTTGATATGTCCCCAAACTAAAAAGACCCATTAAGCATATCCAAAGTCCAAACCCGGCCTCCCTTCCACTCTCTTCTCATGCCCTTTCTCTCTGTCCTCACGCACAGTAGCGCAGCACAACAATGATCGAGAGCCCTCCCCCAACAGCCTTGAGCGACCATAGCCCAACCCGCTCAACACCATCGCTCTCGCCTGCCGCTCATGCCCGTCTCACTGCATCGCTGTACTTATCTATGGCGAGATCATTCGCGGCACGTGACGGTGAGGCCACTCGACCTCGGCTTGAGCCCCTAACTCTCGGTCGCCTCGTACTCGTATCATTGGGAAATGTAATCGTGATTTTATTCTGGCATATCTTTCTAAGATATTTTGGTTTGATATGGTCATCCTGTTATGTGTTTATAAAGAACGACGGAGAAGAAAGAGTTTAATGGCGATGGGCACAACAAATGTCCATCGCAACTAATCTAAGGAGCGAAAATAATCCGTCCATTTGAAAATGCCGATCATATATAAGCCCGCATGACATTTGTGGCTTTGGAATGTTTTTCTAAGGAGGCCTCCAGGAAATTGGCCCATATCAAGTTAGTCTCACAAGACCAGCAACGGGGCAGACTAAGCCGAAACCAGGACTAAGAAGGAGGGGTGTCCGGTTTTCAGTCTGATCCTATCCCAAAATCGAGAACTGAATGAGGATCGGGAACCGGACTGATCGGTCTTGTCCAGTTCCCGGATGGTCCAACCATTGGACCGGTCACTTTTTTTTTTTTGTGTGTGTGTGATTTGTCATTAAATTTTTCTTGCTAACGACATTTTTATCGAACCACCTCTCGTTAATTCCATCGCGTTATCGCTAAATTTAAAAGTCATGCTAAGCATTCTAAGCATCTTAAGTTTATGTTTAGGTTTACATTTATGTTTTTTTTTTAAATTATATTCGGTTTGGTCGGTCCTGGTTTTCCTCTGGAACTGAAACTGGTTCTAATTTTACTGAACCGGAGCCCCCGTGAATATGATCAAACCGTCCGATCTGGGCAGTTCTCGATTCAGTCGATCCATTATGCTCAGCCCTACTAGAAAGTTCCTGCTCAACCAGCTCATAAATTTATAAAATAAAATAAAAGCCCAAATTGTATTCATAAGTTGATCGAGCTTGAGCGGACAGGGTCAAAGAAGAAAAATTGCTTGCCAAGTTCTCCCGATTAATGCTCTGGGCCTTGTTGGCTCAGATCTGCCTAGGCAGGTCGGGCAAGCCTCCAAATCCTGTATGACCAGAGGTCCGACAGGAATCTACTTCGGATCGCCTCGCAACCTTTTGGCGGAACAGATTCGGACCCTAATCAGGGAAAGCTCCGACTCTACCCCTGTACTTCTCTGCATGACTCAGCTCTACTAGTGAATAGCGGACATCAAGGTGTCAAACCTTCGCGTCAATGTGATCCACGGCGTCTTCTCGCTTGGTAGGACTGGAAACTCCAGGCCCACTTCCAAATAGAAAATTGTGGGCCGGTTAATCATTTGGCATTGGTTGCCTGCTCTGCTCCACCACCTTTCTGTTTCTTTTGCTGAAGAATCTACTGTCTAATCTTCTCAATAGAGTCCTTCAAGCTGCACTCACATGATGTTAGGTACACAAGTTTTTGTCGATGACCACATTCATTTGAAAGAAATGATACTTTGGTTGCTACATTGGGGAGAGCTGCGGTCCAGCTTCCTGATCAAATCAGCAGCTTTTTTACACAATGGATTAGCACTAATTACATCTGGCTCGAACTGCAAAACTTTAATCTCGACTCAGCTTCCTACTTAGATGTATCAAAATCCTTAATATACATCTGTACTTTGTCTTGCTTCTTGGTTTTCTTGTTTCTTCTGTACATGAGAATGTTGGAGTCAGTCAGCAAGAAGGGGAAACCCTTATGTGCAGCCCATTTGGTGCTTCTACTCTTGGAAATTTCATTAGCTTATCACCCCCAATTTCTTCCCATCTGCAAAGGGAAAGAAAAAAAAAGATCCGTAAATTATTAAGATTTTTCGAGGAATAGAAAAGGGAAAAATCATTAGTCATGTCCAATAATGCATCAAAAGGGCCAGAGTTCTCTGTAATTTGTACCTGTATCTGGTCACAAAATAGTGAAGAAATGTGGAGATCTCAGCAATCCCAAGCTCCTTTCCAGGGCATTGCCTTGTGCCCCCACCGAAAATTAGGTTGTAGTTTCGACACTCCACATTTTTGTCCTGAAACATTGGCGAGTTTCGAATGCTTAGAAGGGCATTGTCCGTCAATAGTACAGAATAGAAGCTCTCTGAATGTTTTCTAAGCAGTGCAGTTCTGCTATGTTACAGATTTGAAGGGTCACATGATTACCAGCCATCTCCATGGATTGAACGCAAGGGGATCGGGATATAATCGCGGGTTGTAATTTATTTCCCTTGTGTAAACGTATATCCTCCATCCCTTTGGGATTAAGAACCCTGAAAATGAAACACAGTGAGGGAAGGTATTGAGTAATTCACTTGACACTTCCCAGAAATGTTGTTGCACGATTGGGGACTTGCCCTTGAACATACCGTTGAGCTCCATGTCTTCAGTGGTTTTTCTCAAGACCCCATTGACAACTGTGGCTAATCTGGAGGTCTCAAAGATGACCTGAAGGATGACAAATGACATTATGCAATCACGAGTTAGTAGAGTTCGGCGAATTTGCAGGAAATAAAATTCCGCAGGGAAGTTGAATGTAGGTAGGCTCACCGCACGAGTGAGCTGCATCGCTTTGAGGTCGTCCCAATCGATAGGATCCTCTGGCCTTTTCTTCGCTCTGATTCCCAAGTGTTCTTCCTGAATAATCCACAATCAAAGTTAGCAATGCGTATGATAAGAAAAATATCTAGTGCTTATACAGTTTAACACGATGCCTTCCCTTCCCAACTTACCCTCAATTCGTGAAGAACGCTCGGGTTGTCGTGGAGATACTTGACGGCCATCATGGACGTGGTCGAAACGGTCTCATACCCAGAGTACATGATGGTGATTATTTGGTCAATGATCTCTTCATCGTTCAGCTGGTATTTGTTATCATCACTCCTCATAAGGCTACCAAGCATGTCATTGTGGGCTTCCTGGGAGGCCCTCCTCTCTTCTATCAGTTTCCTCAACATTCCCAGTATATTTTTCCTAGCCTGCAAAAAAGAAAATAAAAATGAGACTCAAATTTAGACGATAACATTAAAGAACAGATTGAAAACACTGGCCGGCGAGTACATGGATTTGCTGATCTACCTGGAAACCTCGACGGTAGTTCGTGCTGGGGAGGTCTATGGGCAGAGAGAGAGTGCCCAGGACCAACTTGAAGAACTCAGGTATGAATTGTTGAGAAATGGAGCCGGAGTCGATTCCGATTTGCATTAATGACGAGAGAAGGGCCATCTGCACAGATTGATGAAACAGGATGCGCATAAGAAACAGAGGAACTGAATCGTGAGATGGGTATGCACTCCTGTCACAAACCATGAGCCATCAAGCTGTGACATTCCCAGTTAAAGATTGGAAATGGGATGATTCAATAAGCGCTCTCAAGATCTGAACATATGAAAAGTTGAAATCTATTTATGGCATGGTTCTAAAACTTCAAATGTATACACGGCAAGATTTTTACCACAAAAGAGTTTAACTTTTCCTTTTTCAAGGAGGGATGAAGCACTCTCCACTCTTGGCATTCTTTCCAAGAGGGGTAGCACCAGAAATTTAACCGTGCCACGGGGGACGGCGATGTCATTTTCGCCCCGAATGATTTCCAGAACTAGAAATTCTCCTTTTGAAGTACCTGTTTGGTCTTTTCCTGGAGGTCAATAATGGAGCCATCGTCCCAGTGGGCGAGGTGGGATCGCATGAACCGATCAATCTTGGGCAGGAGCTGGTCCCTGATCATGGTGGGGCTGACCAAGGAGAGCAGAGCACCCCTCATGTGCTTGTGGGACGCGCCATGGACCGCCGCTATGTTGCGCTTGCCGAGTATATCGAGCATGGACTGCGGGTAACCCGGGACGAGCCCCTTGGCCTCGTTCATCAGGATGTACCGGTTCACCTCCGGGTCCATGGACACAATCGTGGGGCAACCCAGGATGTGGGACTTGAAGAAGCTCCCATACCTGCAGCGTTTTGGATCAGCAGGTGGAACCAACAGTTCCCTAGAGATGAACCACGACATTTGATCTAAAAACGAGGTCACATCTTATGTTATCAAAGGGCATTTTCTTTGACAGAAGACTTCTGTCGTGCAAAAAGAAGGCGGCCGAACCCCCTTTTCCTGGACTCGACCCGTCGTGAAGGGGATCAGTCGCAGGGGCGACAACGATAGATCCCACAAAGGTTTCCACCTCTTTAACTTTATTTTCTGTCCATGCAAAGATTTTTTATCCCCATAAAGGTACCTAAAAGCAATGGAGGGTTCTACTAAAAAGAACATACACCAAATCAACCACCATTTCAGAAACACATGAGAGCAGCACCGGGGCAGCTTGGGGCAAATATTGCATAGAGTAAGTTTTATTAGGCCAAACCAATCACATTTCAAGAATACGCGGGACTCGCTCGGTCCCACTGAAAAAGACCGGCTTTTTCTTGGCGCGCAATTGATTCTGTCCACCACATCACTCACAAACGAGTCTATACAAAGTTTTTCTCGCTTTCTGGGGAGAGAAAAGCTTAACCCATTTTGGAACTAGATTCAATCTCCAGAAGACCAATGAAATCGACTCAGTAGAGAGTGAGAGAGAGAGAGATGACCTTGCACTCTGGTTTTTCATGAAGTTGGGGCCTTGCTTGAGGAACTCAGTGGTCTCACCAAAGACTGGCCAACCCATTGTGCCTGGAGGCAGACCTCTCTTCATGTACCTCACTTCGTTCCATCTCAACAGGGCAGTGCATACACAGAGCACCAGCACCGCCCCAAGAGCCAAGAAGATGTAAACCGCCATTGTTGCTGGCTCCCAACAAGCACCAAAAGAGCCCACCACTCTCACTCCCCACCTCCTTCTCAGAGCTGTAAATGTGATGGGGCTTTGTCTGGTTTGATCTGCGAGTACGAGTATATATAGGACTCACACCACCTCGTGGGGGAAGAGAGAGAAGGAAAGACGGGACCACTAATTTAATTACACCCAATTTAAGTGTTTAGCTCTATAATTCCTCGCAAAATAATCTATCAATCTCATCAAGGAATTATACAAATCTTATCACAATATATAAGTGCCTTCAACAATATATTGCTTAAGGGTGAATTCACAAGCACAATCTCCTATTTGAGATTTTTCATAATGAACATCCATTTCTTATTTATAGATAAGAATTGGATCCAAATTAGGAAGCATTCTCTAACTTGGAAACCACATAAATTAGGAAAGCTATTCAAAATAAGATATCTACTTGAATAAGGAAACTATCCTTTTCTCGCTCAAACTCGGCACATATTTTCAAGATTGGATCCAAACTAGGAAACCTACTCTAACTAGCAAAATCTACTTAAATTAGGAAAGCTATTCAAAATAAGAAACTTAATTGAATTAGGAAACTGTCCTTTTCGGGCTCAAACTCAAGACACATTTTCAAGACTTAGATCCAAACTAGGAAAGCTATTCAAAACCTACTTGGATAAGGAAACTGTCCTTTCGGGGCTCAAACTCAAGAAATATTTTCAAAAATTGGATCCGAACTAGGAAATCTACTTTAAAGATGAAACATACTTAAATTAGGAAAGTTATTTAGAGTAATAAATCTACTTGAATATGAAAATTGTCCTTTTCGGGCTCAAACTCGATATACATTTTTCAAGAATTGAATCTAAACTAGGAAATCTACTCTAACTAGGAAACCTACTTAAATTAGGAAAGTTATTCAAAGTAAGAAATCTGCTTGAACTAGGAAACCGTCCTTTTCGGGCTCAAACTCGATACACATTTTCAAGAATTAGATCCAAACTAGGAAACCTACTTAAATTAGGAAAGCTATTCAAAAGAAGAAACCTACTTGAATTACTTTTGGGCTCAAACTTGAAACATATTTTCAAGAATTGGATCCAAACTAGGAAACTTACTCTCACTAGCAAAATCTACTTAAATTAGGAAAGTTATTCAAAATAAGAAACCTATTTGAATTAGGAGACTGTTCCTTTCAGCTTCAAACTCGAGACACATTTTCAAGAATTAGATCCAAACTAGGAAAGCTATTCAAAATAAGAAACCTGCTTGAATAAGGAAATTGTCCTTTTCGGGCTCAAAGTCAAGACATATGTTCAAGAATTGAATCCAAACTAGGAAACTTACTCTAACTAGGAAACCTACTTAAATTAAGAAAGTTATTCAAAATAAGAACCTACTTGAATTAGGAAACTGCCCTTTTTAGGTTCAAACTCGATACACATTTTCAAGAGTTGGATCCAAACTAGGAAACCTACTTGAATTAGGAAAGCTATTCAAAATACGAAACCTACTTGAATAAGGAAATTGTTCTTTTTGGGCTCAAACTTGAGACATGATTTTCAAGAATTGGATTCAAAACAAGAAACCTACTAAAATTAGGAAAACTATTCGAAATAAGAAACCTACTTGAATAGGGAAACTTTCATTTTCAAACATATTTTCAAGAATTGGATTCAAACCAGGAAACATTCTCTAACTAGGAATCATTTTTCAAACTAGGAAAGCTATTCAAAAGAAGAAGCCTACTTGAATTATTTTCAAGCTCAAACTCGAGACGTATTTTCAACAATTGGATCCAAAGTGGGAAACCTTAAACCTACTTAATTAGTAAAGCTATTCAAAATAAGAAATCTACTTGAATTAGAAAATTGTCTTTTTCGGGCTCAAACTGGGGACATATCTTCAAAAGTTCGATCCAAACTAGGAAACCTATTTAAATTAAGAAATCTATTCAAATTAAGAAACCTACTTGAATTAGGAAAGTATCATTTTCGTGCTCAAACTCAAGACATATATTTTCAAGAATTGGATCCAAACTAGAAAACCATGTCTAACTAGGAAACCTTCTCAAATTAAGAAAGCTATTCAAAATAAGAAACCTACTTGAATTACAAAACCTGTCCTTTTTCGGGCTCAAACTAGAGACATATTTTCAAGGATTGGATCCAAACTAGGAAACCAACTTAATTTAGGAAAGCTATTCAAAATAAGAAACCTACTTGAATTAGGAAATTGTTCCAAGACATGTTTTCAAGAATTGGATCCAATTTAGGAAAACTTCTCTAACTAGGAAACCTACTTAAATTAGGAAAGCTATTCAAAATAAAAGACCTACTTGAATTAGGAAACTACCCTTTTCGAGGTCAAACTCGAGACATAATTTCAAGAATTGAATTCAAAATAGGAAACATTCTCTATTTGGGAAACCAAATTAAATTAGGAAAGCTTTTCAAAATAGAAAATCTATTTGAATTAGGAGCTGTGAGGGAAAGCTTTGAGACTAGCATCCCCTGTTCTATCCGATGTTCAAGACCGGAACGAAGCTCATCCCGAATATTGATAAAAAAGAGTTAGCGCGATGATTGTCCTTTTCGAGCTCAAACTTGAGACATTATCAATAGATTAGATCCATTCACCTAATTTTTCAAGAGATTCAAAATGATATCCTCGTTATTAATATAGTGTCAAAAACATTCACTTCTTTGCCTGTATTCACTCTTTCAAGAGTTAATTATAACCATATAGGAGAGTTCAAGGGCGCAAATGATAGTCATTTTATTTTTGGCAATAATTTGTAGACGGAAATAGATTTTTCTATTTCTATTCTCGGACGAGTTTCGAAGCAAAGAAACGTGTTTGATAACGACACAAAGTTTATGTTCCCGAAATAGAAATTTGTCTAATTATAACATAAAATTTCTACGGTTACCAACCTGTCAGGCATTAGAAGAGCTGGCAGTGGCAAGAGAGAGAGAGAGAAAGTAATTCTTATTACTATTTCTGTTTTAGAAATAGAAAAATGAAATTGCATTACTAAACAGACTTCTATCTCAAAAACAAGTTTGGAAGGGAAACAGAGAAATATAATGGTTAACCCACCCATGGGTGGCTCGGTTAGTTAGGGCGCCTTGGGATTATATATTTAGGCGCATTGGTCCCAGGGTTCGATTTCCCAACTAAGCATCAATGATTTAAGTAGAGGGCCATGGCGGTGGGTTCTTGTGTTAGTCTTCCCCGATAATTAGTTAAGGTGCGCGTAAACCGGCCGGGATACCTCGGTTATATATATATATAATGGTTATCGTGCGCATCTCAAGTGTCTATACAAGGAACTTAAAAATACTTTAATGATCACTAATTGATGAATTTTAGTAAAAGAATTGTACTATCTACAATGCCATCAAAATACTATTAGTGAATTGTGTGTCCCGTCTGCCAATAAATTCGGTTTAGATGGTTAGATAAGTACATTAAAATAAACCCAATCTCGTGCACCCTGCTGCTAGGGGGACCCTCCTATAAGACATGTAGGAATTATAAAATAGTAAGCAAAAAACCAAAAGCGCCCCTAATAAACATAATAATAATGCCAGGGAATGTAACTTTTTGGCAGTTTTTAACCAAGCACACGGTGTGATTGGACAGAGAAGTCATGAACATGGATTATTCTCATGGAGAGAAAGAACTGAAAAAGTTGTGCGTGCACTCGGCCACCAACTGGATTTCTCAATATCTTAGCCGTGAATGTTTGTTGGCAACCCTCTCTTTTTTTAAATGCTTTTATTTTTATTTTATTTTTGGTATGAATGAACATTCAATGAGCAAAGGGCAACAGGGTCGGCCGTGGAGGAGATGTTGATAGTTATATTGGGAGGTAGTGCAGGACTATTTACAGCTTCGATTCTTTGTTAGGGTTTGGTCACTTTCAAGATGATTATGTTCCTCTTTTCTCCTTTCTTTTTTCTCATTTAAAAATTTCGCCTGAAGTCTTATCATTTTCTCACGTAAAAACGTAAAGTGAACCTTATTTCAAATAAGGCGCTCAAGCACTTTATTGTGTCAAATAAAAAGCTTAAAGTGGATATTATTTTAAATAAAGGCATGAAGTGATCATATCAATCTAAAAAAGGGCTTGATTCACCATTTTGTTTTTGTCAAAGACTCACTTTGGTTGGTTAGGGATATTTTCGTCATTTACTTTTAAATTTTTTCCTTTTATCTTTTTGCATTTCTTCAAAATTTTTAAAAAAAAGTTTACGAAGAAAAAAAATGTAGACACCCAAGCTTGTGGTTGCGGCCCCACTGGTGATGGCCATCGAAGTCGTCAACACCTTGGCAAGGGCCTTTTGCCAAAATCGGGAGAGGGTTGTGTCCTTCTCCCAAACTTGGGCGAAAGGTTGTTGGCCCTCGACGTGGCTTGGGCAAGGGCCGTCAACCCTCTCCTCTCGGTCGATGGGGTCGGTCGTGGCCATAAGTAGGAGGGCAACCCTTACCGATTTTTTTTTTTTCTTTGTAACTTATTGTTTAAATTAATAAAGTAGAGTTATTTTAAATAAAGTGTTTGTCGATAAAAAAAAAGGCTGGTTCACCATTTTTTTCAAAGACTCACTAGTTGGTTAGGGACATTTTCATTATTTACTTTTAAATTTTTTCCTTTTCTCTTTTTGTGTTTCTTCAAATTTTTTAAAAAGTTTAGTTTATGGAAAAAAAAACATTAACACCTAAGCTTGTGGCCGCCATCCCATTGGTGATGGCAATCGGGTCATCGGCACCTCGGCAAGGGCCTTCCAAAATCGGGAGAGGGTTGTGTCCTCTCCCAAACTTGGGCGAGGTTGTTGGCCCTCGGGGCTTGGGAAGGGCCACCAACCCTCTCCGGGCCTAAGTCGGAGGGTAGCCCTCCGCCCTTTTTTTTTTTTTTAACTTTTAATTTTTGTAATTTTTATTATGACCTATTTTCTTTTTTAAAACTTTTAATTTTTCCTTTTCTCTTTTTGTGTTTCTTCAAAATTTTAAAAAAACGTTAAAAAAAAACACAAACACAAACAAGGCTTGTGGCCCCATTACGGCGATGGCCATTCGTCAACACCTCGGTAAGGGCGGCGCCAAAATCGGGAGAGGGTTGTGTCCCTCTCCCAAACCCGGGCGAGGGTTGTTGGCCCTCGGCCGGGCTTGGGCAAGGGCGATCAACCCTCTCCTTTGGTTGTGGGTCTTCCTAGTAGGGCGCCCTCCCGCCTATTTTTATTTGTTTCTTTTTAACTTATTGTGTCAAATAAGGGATTAAAGTGGATATTATTTTAAATAAAGGCATGAAATGATCATATTAGTATAAAAAAGGGCTTGATTCAGCATTTTTTTTTTGTTGAAGACTCACTAGTTGGTTAGGGACATTTTCGTCATTTACTTTTAAATTTTTTCCTTTTCTCTTTTTGTGTTTTTTCAAAATTTTTTAAAAAAAGTTTATAGAAAAAAAAAAAAACACCCAAGCTTGTGGGCGCCACCCCATCGGGATGGCCATTGGGGTCATCAGCACCTTGGCAAGGGCCTTTTGCCAAAACCGGAAGTGGGTTGTGTCCCTCTCCCAAACTTGGGCGATGGTTGTTGGCCCTCGTCCGGGCTTGGGAAAGGACCGTCAACCCTCGCTCCGGTCGATGGGCTTGCTCGTGGCCGTAAGCAGGTGGGCAACCCTCCCACCTATTTTTTTTTTTTTTTTTAAATTTTAATTTTTATAATTTTTATTATGATTTGAATAAAAATAAGGTTAAAATTGCATTTTGACAAAAATGCCCTTGACATCCGGCGAGGTCACACCCTTATTTGAAACTGATTATGGTTATATCATCCCCTTATTTGGGACAATGAGGATACTTCATGACTTTATTTGAAATAATGATTACTTTAGGCTCTTATTTGAGAAAATGAAGGCATTTTGGACCTTTATTTGAAATTTTCTCTCTTTTTTTCTTTGTTTGGAGAAAAGGGGGAAAATTAGGACATAGGCATGCAGCGGAAAAATAATCTCCACAGGCAGTATGGAGCATATTGGCAAGTGTGCTGCAAAGATTAATTTGAGTAGTAAACGTCAAGATCTTGACGTTATTTTGTGGAAATTATGATGTGTTTTCATTAAAGATAGATTAGATGAAACCCATGTCATGTATATGAAGTACAATAACCACAAATAGAATAAAAGTATGGAGTAAGAGAGGGGTTGCTCATGGAAAGAGTCAAGAGAGAGGCACATGGACACCACCTCACCAAACAAAAAGAACGAAAAGAAAAAGGGGGATTCATTCATTCACTGCCCGAGCTCGCATGTCTGACGAGAAGATCCACTCGTGGAACAACTAAATCAACTACAAGACACTGCCTTGGCTGCCACATCTTTTCTTGAGTAAGTGTGGATGGAGAGAGAGAGAGAGAGAGAGAGAGAGAGAGAGTTGTATTGTATTCTAAGAGGGTACGAGGACTAATCTGCAAAACAAATACATTGATTGATATGATAAATTGCAAGTGAATGTTTAGATGAACGCACCACTTTCGAGATCCATTAGCAATTTGCCATTGCCGAGGAAAGGACGGCAGAAATCTTCTTCATTCATAATGAAAGATATCCAAAATGGTGCCTGTGACTTGAGCCATTGACACTCTAGTTGAACTCACCTTTCAACCAAAAATTTAAGTCATGGAGACATGAGTTGACTAAGTATGATCCATTATTTCTTTCAGTTTTAGACATCTAATGTGGGAGATCTTTTCTTTCATATCACTGGCATGTGCGTTCGACATTCTCCCTCTCACATGCGAGTCGCTACCACATTGGGTCAGCTCCCCTCAATCCAAGTCTGATATTCTTCTGGACCAACAGATCTTCGATCCGAACCTCCAATCATTGCCAACTAGTGCAAATGCACCTCTCACCCACAGTCTCCTCCTAGAACGAGCCATCCGCGATGGCAAGCGATTCCATCTCTACATATCGAAAAAATTGTCAAAAAAGTCCTAATCCTTTTGCACTTTTGCCAATTCGGTCTTAAACTTTTTAAGTTTGTCGACTTAATCCTAAACCTTTTCACGTTTTTCCAATTCAGTCCTATTGACCTGAAAATCGTTGACGTGGACGTCGGCCATTTTACGTGGTACCACCGGCGCTAAGTTGCAAAATTTAAAAGATTTATGACTAAATTGGCAAAAGTCCAAAATGTTTATGACTTTTTTGACGATTTTGTCTTGCGTATCGAATGAGATGGAAGGATGTACATGTGCTTGTTTTAAAGGATGACCTCATGTCTCTTTCCTTGTTTTCACCCAAAAGACGTTTCTCTTTCTAGTACATACACAAGTTACAATTTCACTTGAAAAACTTTAGTTTTTCTGATCAATCCAATTCAACACATCAGAAGAAGAATGGGGATTTGATTGGTGTTTTGAGCACTTTGAACACGAAAATGGTGAGAAAGAAACAATGGACTCGACCTAGTAGAATACTTACGTGGAGCATTGAACTACAGTATCAAAGGGACAAAGACGTAGGTTTCGACAAATCACATCAAATTGATCTGTCTGAGAACATTTTACAGTGAGTTGCCCTCTCAATCATATTGCATCATGATGGTTTCTCTTTTCAAGTTTGCCCCTAATCTTTCAATGATTAGATGAAAAGTTGATAGAGCCAATTCCTCTAGACCTCCAAAAATCGGCCAAATGTTCAACTATGTGCGCCGAGATTAGCGGGAAGGAAGGTGATTGATTGAACAGCTTATGCTTTATATTCACAACCAAAAGAATAACACCAACACATGAATTAACAAAATGTTAATAAATTTGGAAAAAATCCAAATAAAAAAAACCATCTATGGTTTCCATCTCATTACTATATTTTGCGTTATTTATTTAAAAAAAATGCAACTTTTCACTTTCATTAGTTTTTTTTTTTTTGGAACAATGCATCGATTGCATATCGTATTATACAGCCACGTGAGTTTATTCAGTCCCCTCTAGACCCAATACCCAAAAGAACCCCAAACTTTAGTACATGTCTCAATTATATCCAAAATATTTTGTTCGTCCCATAAAAAACCCTAAGCTTTTACTTTTGTCCCAATTCTACTAGCCTAATATAAAAAAAACACATGAGCTTTAACATTCGTCCCAGTAATATCCAAAACTTTTTTTGTCTCATAAAAAACTTTTAACTTTTTCTTTTGTCGCAATTCTACCATTGTTAGCCTTTCATTCATAATCACTATTGTCGCGACCTAAAAAAAAATAAACAAGTCATCTTTTTAAGGCTAATGGATTATCGGGTTAATTAATTAACTAACCTAACTCGGACTCTCCCAAGTCCATACCAAATCGCAACTTAAGGTTCGAATGATTAACATGCAATGTGATTTGAATTTGGAGTCGCCACTAATCATTTTTGGTAGGTCGATTAGAAACCTAAATAAAATAGCGGGAGAAGACTATCTTAAGTTTAACTAATTGATTAAGAGTCAGGGGACTTGGTTACATTAATTACAACTAATGCCCTTTCGGTACCTTAAAATTCATGAAAAAAAATAATGGATTTGACAAATTTGATGAATTCTACTTGAAGATCAAAGAATCAATTTTTTGGGGGGTTTTCTTCTCTTGACATTTGTTTGAAAAAAAAAAATTACATGGAATTATGATGAAATAAGTTCAAGATTACTCCCCCATATATTGGGATACTCGTGCACCAAACTTATGCTGGGGTTTTTATTTCTTGGTATTAGGTAGTTCGGTCTATTTTGTTTTCTCAATTATCTCTAGTTTTTTCTTTAACGTTTTATCTTTCTTTAGCAGAATTCCATACGTACTTGACATGGACATTGATATTTTTCCTTTTTGCTAACATTTAGTCATGATATAATGATGTCACATGGTTTTTAAACTGGAAAATTGTTATTTAACATAAAAACTTAGATTTAGAAAAAATCAATTGTAGAAAATACTATTTAATTTGTATTGGAAATTAAAGAAAGTTAGGGAATCACTTAACTTTCTTTTATTTACGAGCTTGAACGATGGTGATGAACTTGTGGCAAATTGTGTTGATGGGTGCGACCGTGGCAGCAATGTTACGATAGACTTCAAAGCTAAAACTTTTCAATACTCTCTAAATTTTTTTTGAATTTTTATAGAATTCTCTTTTTCCTTTTTTTATAATTCCTCTCAAAAACTCTCTCAAGTTTGCTTCCTCTTTCCCCCTAAAAACTCTCTCAATGCCCTTTCGCCCCAAAAAGCTCTCATCTCTTCAGCCATCGCAACCTTCCATAGCTGCCAAAATTCTTCATCCGTCATTCTTCATCTGCATCATCCTCATCCTTCCATTTTTCATCTTCCTTTCTTCATCATCATCTTCTTTTCTTTGGGGATGGTCTTCTTCACCTTCATTTCTCCATCTTCCATTTTCATCTTCTCTTTCATCTTCACTCCGTCTCGTATCATCTTTTTGCCATCTTCCATTTTCATCTTCACCTTCATCTTCATCTGTCCTTTCTTCATCTTCCATTTTCCATCTTCTCTTCCTTCATTTTCCTTTCACCATCTTCCTTTCTCCATCTTCTTTTGGTATTTGCGATCTGCGCTGAACCGAGGTTTCAAGTATTTAAAAGGTTGGGTCGATGGGGACGTGATTTGCAATGTAAGATCCAAGAGCAGTATTTGCAATTTGAGTCCTCGAGAAAATATTTCTTTCAAACCCAAATCTTCTTGGTGCATTTTTCCACCGCATGCCTAGTCAGGACCCTGTTAAATTAAGCTCAAATTGTATGCCAATGCTAAATGAATATGTGAGATGATTTTTGTTTAGAACTAAAATTAGTTCTAATTTTTTATGCAAAATATATATTAGTCAAAATTTAGGCGTCAACACTGCCCCTCTTTGAGTGGAGGCTCGTAGAGGTTCCGCTCAAAGACAAAATTGAACCATAAATTTTGATAGTGCAAATGATGGATGAACTTTTTGGCGGGAGTTTTAGTCCCATTTTTTTATGTAATGAAGTGATGCATGATATGCAAAGATGTAAATAACATGTGTCATAATTTCTCTTTTCCATGTTAGAGAAACCCGCACATGGATCGCATACGAGAATACTGTTTTACCAAATACCTCATAATTTGGTGATTCCCTTAATTTCCAAGTTTCTTGCAAACACGAGGACCTTAAGGTATTTGGCCTATCACGTTATCGGAGACTTTTCTGCTAATGGAGACACGCAAGATATGTGTATCCTTCCGGATCACAAGAGCTACGTCGTTGTGAGTCAAAAGAAGTAGAATCAAGTTCACAAGAGCTACGTCGTTGTGAGTTGATTAAATGTCGAAATCGCCGGTGCATATGTCTTCACGATCCGACAAATGGGAACCAAAATCGTAAGAGCTACATCGTTATGATTTGGTTTGGATCAAAATCACGGGTGCTTATGTCTTCGTGATTTGATAAAGGAGCCGAGAATCATAAGAGCTATGTCATTATGAGCCGACTAAAGGTCAAGATCACCAGTGCATATATCTTCGTGATCTGAGACCGAAATCATAAAGCTTGCGTCGTCATGATTTGATAAGATGTCAAGATCGCGAGTGCATATGTCTCTACCCGACGGGAGAGGCATATTGCATGAATTGAATCGTAACAACTATCATCAAAGGAGTTGTTAATTTGAAAATGGGTTCGAAAACTTACCCGGGTTCTCCGAACGATTAATCAAAGAACGAAACGGATCGCTCATATCATACATGGTAGGCATTTGCCCGGAGAACTTGCTCATTCAATAATCCTTGGATGAATTTCGAGACCTTGGGAGGGACATCGAACATCGGGAATGTATTACCCATCATAGAATGTCCGAGGTAACATGAGCAAACATATTCAACAATGAGTTCATGCAAAACTATCCTACCGAGCTTGCAATGATTAGAAATAACATGTGCATAATGCAATCACTCATATCATGGTTTATGCATAACCATTCTATCAAGTTTGCATTATCAATCCCGTCCGGGGATGTTCTCACATTATGAATACCTCGAATGTGTCTTGAATGGGGGACTTCGGTCAGAAAGGGTTTTCTCTCACTCTCAAGAAAAGTTATTTATCCTGTCTGCGGGATTCAAAAGAAATCACTCAATCTTTCCATCATCGCATTCGATAAGGATCCGAGTAACCTCGCAATTGATACGACCGAGCCGATCCGGAGGTCTTGATTAGGACCGTAATAAGGGCTAGGTCAAAGGTTTATAAAGGGGACTCTAGCTGAGTCAAGGGCTCTTGAAATGAATTTCTTCGTCATCTCTCGGGTTTACAAGTCAAGAACCCCGCAAAAATGAGAGAGAAGTAATCTTGCTCGAACTTCTTCGAGTGATGCTTAAAATCATTGAACTCCACATTAATTCAAGTGCCCTAGTCGGAAAAGGCTTTTAAAGGGTTGTAATGGAGGTAATGATTTGGGGACGAGAAACGAAAGGGTTCGTTTTGGCTCGAAGATATTTGAGAAGGGGCTTGATGTTGGTGATCATTACAATTTTATCACCGATCGTGGCCTTCTATGATACCATCATTGCTCGAGGATGGTATGAACCCGAAGATTGCATTTGCAATTTGACACTTCATGGAGATTTTTCTCTCAACACTTTTAGGATATACGGGAAAATTGTGCATTCAAGTTCGAAATATTCTACAAATGAACAATGAATTGAAAGGGCATTAGGCCTTGCTTTTGGTAGGCACTTTGCTTTTTAAATGCCCAGGAGTTTTTTTTGTGGAATCAGCTTTTCCTCTTTCTTCTCCTTTTTTTTACTCCCAACTCTCTTTTACTATTGCATCTTGATGAGTTCATTGAGAGATTTCCTATTGATCCAACTTTTCGTGTCCTTCTACTCAAAGATAGACCATATTTGCTTTGGGACAACAATGATACCAATGAGGGCTTTTAGAAACGAATTTGCGAGGCTCAAATGGATTGTGCAAGTGGATATAGATGTGTGGGATAGAAAAAGAAATGCTCTTCGTCACCCTAAGGCACTTGAATTAGTGTAGAGTTGTATGCAAAGAACCACCCGAAGATTGATGTTAGTCCAAGCAAGAAGATTTCTAACCATTTGTCTCGTGATCTTGATGGAATTACCTCTGTTTTGCCCCAATGTGGGGTGGTTCTTGACGAGGGTTGTGGAAGTGAAATCTCCGCTCAAATGGGTTGATCAACGGATAACTTGCAGTGTTTAGGGTAGAGAAATGAATGCCTCCATCACTTCGGTTATCGTACCTTTCGAGAAAACTCTTTACCTTGGGGAGTGCGGAACTTAGCCATCGTTCATCTCGCTCGATAAAATTGGACGTGTTTGGGAAAGGATTGCCTTTCATCATCCTGTCATGCCCTCTTCGTACATTCGATGTACCTTATGTAGTTCATGTTCCATATTCGAGTTGGTAAATTAAACATGAGGAACAATCATGTGCAAACCATGCGATGTATGAGTGTTTTCGAGCATATAAAATGCAGCAACTTTTTAGCTTAGCGGACAAAGTTCGTAAGTACATAAAAATTTCTTAGGGCGTGGATCGTGAGTTGCCCCTGTTCATGCAAATGCGTTGCAAAACTTCATTGTCGCTTCGAGACATGAGATTGTCAAAGGCTCCAGGAATTTTTCATTTCATTAATTTTTCGGGGAGATGGGATACTTCTCTATTTGGATGAGCAATGACCCTGTAAAAATCAAAAGGGAAAGCATCAATGTACGTCCTCATGTTCTAAAAGAATTGAAACGATACCACTTTACTCATGCACGTATTCCTTGCGAACTTTGAATTGAAAAGATCGATTCTTCGGATCGGATTGTATGTCCGGGACGTTATCTCTCCTGGTTCTATAACCGTCTGGGCCGAGCTTCAATCGCGAAGCAAAAAATGTTTTTATTAATCTTTGTACATTGATGCCAAATCCGGGATCGACCCTGGGAGCCTTTCGGACCATTGTCATTCCCCAACCACTATCTTTGCGGTGTTGTTGGCATCCACGGGTGGTTCGCTTTTGTTATATTGTTCTCAAAGCGGTTGGCAATCCCTGTCGAGAATAAAGTAAGCTTAACTTAGAGTTTGAAATGACTGAGAATCAATTGGGACGATACGGAGTTACCCATCTTTGAGCCCGCTTGGTCTCTTACTCGCATTCTCCCAAGTAAGGCTATTCGGAATCTCTCTTTACGGGCGTTCGGGGCGTCGTCCACAAATTGATTTGCTACTGTGCCTAGATTAATAAGGAACTTACGCATTTGATAAGAGAGGAGAAAATTCGCCCTTTAACTCTAGGCAAATTCTAGGCTGCTAGAAAGTAAAAAATATCCCACGCAGGGGAACTATACATGGAATTAAAAGAGTATTCATGTGAGATTGGTTCCACCTCTTTTCTGGCCATTCCAATGATCGATCGATTTTGTCTTGGATCATACACCAACGATCGTTGTTTGAGGATCCATAATCACTTGTTTCGGATCACAACTCGGGAGGTCCTTCGGCTCCAACCGGGCGATGAAGGCGGTGAGCTCATCATCAAAGTAATCTTCGATTTTTCGAGCAATTGATACTCGAAGTGGGCATTGTTACTTGCTAACACTGGCGACAGATTTTTCACTTTATTTTTTGCCGTGAGCGGTCCGACTCCTTGAGCTTGAGCCCTCGCCGTCACTCCCGGGAACTCGTAGGGATGATCAATCGGTCCGTTGCTAGAACCACCGGCGGAAGGTTGGTATGGCCGGTATTCTTGATTGGGAAGTGGTCGGGTACTTTTTGCTCCGTAGGTTTTTTGGGATTAATCTTCCAGTCAACTTTGCTCCGGTCGCCTTGGTTCCAAGCTACATCGTGCTTCTTCAGCTTTTCTCTAAATTCGTGAAGGTGATTTGTGACACTTCGTAGGGTGAGTCCGTCTATATTCATCATTTTGAGTATAGCCATTGGTCGTCTTGAATTGATTCCTAGTCTGTCGAACTGCCTCGATGAATATAGAATGGAGCTCGGTGGACCAAAGGGGCCTTTTCTTTCCGACAAAATCGTCGTAGGCGGCTTGGCCATAGTTCTTTTGTTCGAGTAATTGCTTCCTTACAGCATGCTGCCAAATGTTTTGGAGCACTCGAACGCAGGCACCGGCTTCTTTAGGATGCCCCGAGCACCATGCAATATGGCTCTCGTTATGAAGCGCCGATCATCACTTGGCCGATGTGACGATGACCGGTATATTCAACTCGGAATCAATGATCTTTAAGAGACCGAGACCGTCCATATCGATCCCTACCATGGCGTGACGACGATGTCAAAATCATATTTGTACTTGTCTCCGGCTCCTCTAAGGCTTCCGTTGCTTTCACATAAGCTGAAATCCTATACATGCACTTTCTCGGCATGGCAACGAGGATCGAGAGGGGAAACGGGGTTACCATCAATGGCCATGACTCGCGAGATCCTCGGGATATGAAACTTCCCATACTTCGCCTTTGGAGTGAACGCATACTTATTTTCCTTTCAAAACCTTCCATATGTAGACCGAAAAATGGGTGTTTCGACTAGAGTCCGGGCTTTAGATGTTCTTTGGACTTGCAAAGACAAAAGCGACGATGGCCTTTTGTGACGAGTTACGGAGGTGCATGGAGACTTCAAGTTCTTTATAAACTTTTTCTGATCCGTTAGTCTCGTGATGCAAGCTTTTCTCTCCTTTTGAGTCCCTAGTGCATTGAATCCATTTCGTAATAACTCTTACCTCCCGCTCAATCCGTCGTTTTTTTTTTTTTTTTTTTTTTTTACTTTTTCGATATGGAGGAGCCCTCAAATCTTTTCACTTTCTCTACGAACGAGGCGGTTATTTCCCTCTTCAAATCTTTTCGCTTCCTCCTACGAACGAGGCAGCTTATTTGCCCTCCTCAAATCTTTTCGCTTTCTCCTACGAATGAGGCGGTTATTTGCCCTCCTCAAATCTTTTCGCTTTCTCCACTAACGAGGCGGTTATTTCCCTCCTCAAATCTTTTCGCATTTACTTACGTGAAGGTTTTCAATGCTTAGTCAAATCGGCGAGGAATTCACGCATTTAAACATGATGATGTTCGTGGATAGATCTGTTTCTTTGCCCTGGATTAAAAGAAGAATGTCTCACATGGGGATTTTGTAACAAACAAGACATTCATTCATACATGTCACCGCTTCTCTTGAGGATTCGTAAGGGCTGGCTAGTAATGCTCAAAGAAGAGATATTTTGAGAGCCCATAATAAAAAAAACTAAAGCTTCATGTGTAGGCTACACATTCGGAGTTCCATCGGCGTTGAATTGGTCATTTGTGACATCAAGGAAACTCCAATTGTAGTGATGCATGTCTCTTCCCTCGAAGGGCATCGGTTTCGCTCCTGCAAGACCGACTTTCGGGATGTATCTCCAACGAAATCGGATTGTACGAGAACTTGCTCGGGGGATGAAGCTGGTGAATGAGCATTTTCAATGCTCGGATGTGGCTCATCGAGGGACATGTCACCAAAGGAGATGGGGCCGCTACGAGACATGGCAAACAGCGGTGTTGATAGCATCCCTATACCTCTTGTTCTCTCGCTCGAAGCTTTTCACTTTCTTCCCTCGAAACGTAAGTTCATGACTTTCATTTTTAACCTTCAATCGGGTTCGCTTGTTTTGAAACCAAAACTTGACCTTCAAGGGCTCCATTCCTATCATCCGGCTCAATTCATTTTTGCGTCTCCTATTCACGTAAGAGCACTCCTTGAAGGCGGCTTGAGCACTTTGATTTGATATTTTCTTTTAAGGGGTTGACTGCGTTTGCCGCCGCCATTGTTGTTATTCTTTGTCGAAATCTTGAATTTCATTGCCAAGAGAGTTGGGTTTTACGGCTTCAGCGTTGGATCCGGTCTCGAAATCCAGCCGGTTCGCTTTCGGGGATGTCTAGGTTGGTTGCCTCCCAGTAAGTGCCGATGGCCTCTAAACATGTTGGATTAAAATACCTCTTACCGCCTTTTGTTCACTCTATTCTCCGATGTATGCTTACTCTCTCCAAATTCTTTCGAGTAATCGGGTATGTTCCAAAGCCTCCCTTTAAACGCGGATGAAAATCACTAAGCCGACGTTTTTCCCAAGATTTCGTGTTTCCGCTTTGCCTTATTTTTTCAACGTGATGGGACCCCGAATCCACTCGCACCGATTTTCTTTTCTTGATAACCATGCTTGTCTCCCACTCGGTTTTCAATCATGGTGGAACTTCAACTCTTTTTGTAACTTTTCGGATTTGTGAGGCTCGAGATCACGGATTGACGATAGATCCAGGATCCAATGAACGAAACGCCCGTAGTTTTACCCGAGTAACTAACGTGGCTCCGCAAGAATTGCTGTTTCTTCTCTCTCGGAAAGTATGCTTGTCTCCCACTCGGTTTTCAATCATGGTGGGACTTCAACTCTTTTTGTAACTTTTCGGATTTGTGAGGCTCGAGATCATGGATTGACGATAGATCCGGGATCCAACGAACGAAACGCCCGTAGTTTTACCCGAGTAACTAACGTGGCTCCGCAAGAATTCTTGTTTCTTATCTCGGAAAGTATGCTTGTCTCCCACTCAGTTTTCAACATGGTGGAGTCCTCAAATCTTTTCGTAACTTTTTCGGATTTGTGAGGCTTGAGATGGTAGATCCGTGATTCACGGACGAAACGCCTGTGGTTTCACCCGAGTAACTAACGTGGCTCGCAAGAATTGCTGTTTTTTCTCTCGAAAAGTATGCTTGTCTCCCACTCGGTTTTCAATCATGGTGGGACTTCAACTCTTTTTGTAACTTTTCGGATTTGTGAGGCTCGAGATCACGGATTGACGATAGATCCAGGATCCAATGAACGAAACGCCCGTAGTTTTACCCGAGTAACTAACGTGGCTCCGCAAGAATTGCTTGTTTCTTTTCCCGAAAAGTATGCTTGTCTCCCACTCAGTTTTCAACATGGTGGGGTCCTCAACTCTTTTTGTAACTTTTCGGATTTGTGAGGCTCGAGATCACGGATTGACGATAGATCCAGGATCCAATGAACGAAACGTCCGTAGTTTTACCCGAGTAACTAACGTGGCTCCGCAAGAATTGCTTGTTTCTTTTCCCGAAAAGTATGCTTGTCTCCCACTCGGTTTTCAACATGGTGGGGTCCTCAAATATTTTCGTAACTTTTTCGGATTTATGAGGCTCGAGATGGTAGATCCGTGATTCACGGATGAAACATCTCGTACTTTTACCCGGGATAATTGACTCGGCATCCACAATAATTATTGCTATAGCCTTTCTTGCCCTTTAAATTAGGATTTAACGCCGAGACAATTATCGCTTTCATATCTTCATCTCCAACCTTCTAAGCACTCTTTTGCATCCACTCTTTTTAGCCGCTTCAACAACAATGGCTTCCCCTCCTGCACACGCCTTCTCGGTGAAGTTTTGGCCAAATGGGAGAAACTTTATAATCTCCTAGGCCAGGGCTACTCTTATATAGCCAACCATCCGGAGGCCGAAATCGAAATTCGTCTTATGTTTAGGGATATGGACACCGCTTCTATTGAAGGTACCAAGTTAGAAGAGGAATACGGGATCTTCCCCACCCTCTTCACTAACTTCTTGGAGGCTTACCATGTTGCTCATCAAGATGTTACTTTGGCCCACCTTGTGAAGGCACGCTATCGGGATCGGCCTGACTTGGTGTTGGCCGGTCTTCAGAGCCGACAATTATAAGAAGGCCCTCGACTATGGTAATGAACAAGTCTCCCCTTCGATTCGTGAGAGGAGAAACTTGGTAGAACGTTTGGCCACGTCCCAAATCATCTTCGAGCGCGATCCGCTCAACATTGTTTTAAAGTTCCAATGCACATGGTTGGAGGAAAGGCTGGACGATCGACCCTGGATATAGCCGTGGGAGAATGCTTGATCCATGACCTGGAATTTTCTACTTGAGCATCACGAGGACAAGGTAGCCAACCTCAAAGAGAAATGTGAGCTCCTCCTCTTTAAGTTGGCGGATCTCGATTCTCGGAGCGATCAGTGTAGGCGGAGCATCAACCGTATGGAGAGTCGGTTAAACTCCTTTGTGATGCTCATTAGGGCTCGGTTTGGCTTTACATTCCCACCCCGTTGATCTA
This sequence comes from Rhodamnia rubescens, assembly GCA_021437795.1. Taxonomy (NCBI): domain Eukaryota; kingdom Viridiplantae; phylum Streptophyta; class Magnoliopsida; order Myrtales; family Myrtaceae; genus Rhodamnia; species Rhodamnia rubescens. The sequence goes on from JAILYA010000046.1 coordinate 1,742,477, forward strand.
TTTGTAAGGCTTTCGATGAATGAAATGAATGCAAGTTTTTACTCATTTCATCTTGGTCGTCATATTTGTTTCGCAAGATAACCCCTTTTACTCTGCGAATATGTAAATCTCACGCTCCCGATGGTCAATTTAATTGGGCGAGAGGCTCCCCCATTCGAAACAATCTCTCAACAAAGATTAGTAGCGAGGAAACAAATGAATGCTCAAGGAATTTCCACTTCATTTGAAAATATCGAGGCCGAACTTTTTTGTTGAATGATTTAGCAACTCTCTGCGATAACACCGGCCATGACATACTGCCTTAAGTTTTTTTTCGTCGATCGATTCAATTGGCTTGCTCTGTTTGGATCCATTCGGCTTCCGTCGCCTTAGCTTGAGACAAGTATACGTAAGGAAGGAATTTCCACTTCAACCGGTAGAACGACCTCCATTCCATATACAAGAGAATACGGGGTTGCCCCGGTAGATGTCCGGATTGAGGTCGATATGCCATAAGTGCAAATGGCAACCTCTCATGCCAATCGCGATAATTTTCAGCCGTCTTCGCTAAAATTTTCTTAATGTTCTTATTGGCAGCTTCTCTTGCTCCATTCATCTCGAGAACGATATGGGGAAGAGTTCGGATGCTTGATCTTGAATTCCTTGAACAATTCGTCCATTAGTTTGTTGTTTAAGTTCGAGCCATTGTCGGTGATTATGGCTTCAGTGAACCGTATCGAGCAATGATATCCCGACGGATAAATTTCGCGATATTTCGTGCCGTGAACCGCTAAATAGGATGCGGCCTCGATCCATTTGGAGAAATAGTCAATCGCCACCAAGATGAATCGATGCCCATTGGATGCTTTAGGGTTGATAGGACCGATAACATCAATGCCCCACATAGAAAACGGCCATGGTTCGGATAAGCGATGCAACTCATTTGGAGGGACATTAATTTTGTCACCATGAATTTGACATTTGTGACAGCTCCGAACATCTTGAATACAATCTCTTTCGAGTGTGAGCCAATAATAACCCAACCTCATAACCTTCTTAGCTAACAAGTGGCCGTTCATGTGTGGACCAGATCCCTTCATGTACTTTCATCATCGGACGAACCGCCTCGGTTGAGTCAACGCATCTTAGTAGGACAGAATCGAATGACCGCTTGTACAAATTCTCTCCATTCAAGAAGAACTTCGAGGCCATCTTCCTTATATACTTTTGGTCGGATACGGTACTTTTTTCGGGGAACTCCCGCTTCGAATATAAGTCTTGATGTCATGGTACCATGGCTTACCATCGGGTTCATTGATCACGGTCATACAATATGCCGGCTTTTTTAGTACCTCGATCTTGAGTGGGTCAACCTCAAGTCCATTGGCGACTTGTAACATTGAAGACAAGGTAGCCAATGCATCGGCGAATCGATTATGAGTCCTGGACGAGATATTCAAATGAGATATCTTCAAATTCCTCCACCAATTCATCCGGATACTCATGGTAGGGTAGCAATTTAGCATCTCTCGTCTTCCACTTTCCAACGACCCGAAGGATAATCAAAGCGGAATCTCCGAACACCTTGAGTCGGGCTATCCCCATTTCAACCGCAGCTGTGCCGAGGATGCATGCCTCATATTCTGCTATGTTATTTGTGCAAGGGAATACCAATTTTCTTTGCCACGGGATAATGTTGACCACCTGGAGATATCTCGAACCGCGCTCGTGCTCGATCCCGATAAATTGACAGCTCACGTCAAAATACATAGTCCGGATGTAATCCTCCATCGACATGATTCGATCCTCGGAATGATAGGCATCATCGTCTTGCCCCGGATTTTCAACTAGGACATCTGCTATAGCTCGTCCCTTGATTGACTTTTGGGACAAATATTGAACGTCAAACTCGGAGATGAGGATTTGCCATTTAGCAAGTCTACCAATCAAGGCGGGTTGATTAAGCAAGTATTTGATGGGATTGCATTCTGTCACCGGAAGCACTTGGTGATGCAAGGTATATTGTCGAAGCTCATACAGCACCTGGACTAATGCCACACATGTTTTCTCTACTTGGAGTACTTCATTTTCGAAGTTGTAAATTTCTTGCTCGGATAATAAATGGCTCGTTCTCTTCCATCCTCCCGCTTCTCTTGGGCTAGCATAGCACCCAAGGATTCACTAAGGATTGTGAGGTAGAGGATTAAAGGTTGCTCCGGTGTTAGAGGAACAAGCACGGGTGGATTCATGAGATGCCGTCTTGCTTTTCCAAAAGCTTCTTCACATTCGCTATCCCACTGGACTAGCGCATTCTTCTTTAATAGCTTGAGGAATGGCTTAGCGGTTTCGATAAGCGAGAGATGAATCGAGCAATATAGTTTAGCCTACCCATCAAGCTTCGAACTTCTTTAACCGTCGTCGGAGGCCTAAGCTCGCGAATAGCCTTAACTTTCGAAGGGTCGACTTCAATGCCCCTTACCGCTACCACGAAACCGAGTAGCTTGCCCGAGCTGGTTCCAAAGACACACTTGGCGGGGTTGAGGCGTAACTTGTACTTTCGGAGTCCGTCGAACAATTTCTTCAGCGTTTCGACGTGATCTTCTCCATGCCTTGTTTTTGCTATCATGTCATCGGCGTAAACCTCGATCTCATTATGCATCATGTCATGGAAAAGGGCAACCATGGCTCGTTGGTAAGTGGCTCCAGCATTTACGAGACCGAACGGCATTACCCGGTAATGGAACATTCCCCATGGTGTGGTGAAAGTGGTTTTCAACTTGTCATTGACATTCATCGGGATCGATTGTACCGGAGAAACCATCCATGAATGAAAACAATTCAAACCCTGCAAGATCGTCAACAAGTACGTCGATATGCGGGAGGGGAAAATCATCTTTAGGACTAGCCTTGTTCAAGTCTCGATAATCGACACAAACCCGAATGCGGCCGTCTTTCTTCATGACGGGGACTATGTTAGCGACCCAATCGGAATATTCGTAGTCTCAATGAATCCTACATCGAGAAGCTTCATGACCTCCTCTTTGATCTTCTCGCACTAATGCAGTCCGGCCCTCCCTTGACTTTTGCACGAGCGGCTTAGCCGAAGGATCGATCGGCAAACAATGCTCGACAATGGAACGGTCAAGACCGGGCATATTTCTTTAGGGTTTTTCGCATCGCCTAGGGCTGACCGAGATAATTTGTTCACCGGTCAAGGGCTTGACCTCCTCATGTCGTTCGAAATCTTGACGAACTTTCTCATAATCTAGATCGAACTCATCTAGGTCGTATACTTCTGAATCCACTAGGTTTCCCTCCTCGTATATCCCCCATGATGACAAACTTGTTGGTCGTTGGTTATCGTCATCGGGTGGTTTGGGAGATTGGGACTACAAGCGGCGTGCTCGAGCTCACGCTTGTGAAGATCACATCTTCTAGCGGCATTGTCCGATAGAGAGCACTTTCCCGGGGCTTTACCGGAGTTGTCCGTAGGAGGAATTAGAGCAGGAATGGTTAGCGGCAGGCTGAGGTGGATGATTGAAGTTTGGCGGAGAAGGCGGCCATCATTTCCTCCATCTTTCGGGACATCATCTCTTCAAAGCGCTCGGTCAAGGAGCCAAGTTTCTCGTCTAGGGCAGCTGCGACGATGGCGTTAATATCGGCCATCCTCTTCGCGATTGATCGAGTAATATGTGGAGGATCCGTGAAAAATTACCTGTACACAAGTAACAAACCAAAAATGAGTACGGGGAGCGAAAATAGCGAGCCGGCCCATGGCATCCCTCTAGACTCAAACGAACAAAGTGATTATGACCAAAGAATTGAAACATGTAATTTTCAGTTTGTCCGCTTTTACGAAAAAATTCGTATTAATTCGCACGTTAGTCAAAATACGTCCAAATTTTACGAGCTTATAGTTGAGAAGATGATGAACAACTTTTATATTGACCAATCGGACTAGAAATGAGCGGATCAAATCAGTTTAATGTGTCTTTCCAAAAAATCGCATTCAGAAAACTGTTATAACCACAGGTAGTTAAAAAAACGAAAGGCCATCTTAAATTATGAATTTAATTCTGAAATTTTGTAGGATATTAGTTGAAACATAGGTCTACAACTTTCATGTTTGACACTTACTCAAAGCTCGATCGTAGAATTTAGTAAAAATCGTACAACAGGAACGAGCCAAATCAGAATTGAGGACAATTGATGAAATTGTAAAAACTACGGAAGCAAAGTGTGAAATTGGAAACACGACAATGAGATTCATAAACAATCAACCTAAACCATAGACCAGCCCAAAATAAAAATGAGATAACAGGGCGTAAGAGACAGGAAATTACCGCTCATATGAAGAAAATGTCAATCACAAAGACATGCGCATGAATCGTGGATTCAAATTTTAGTTCTTTTAGCAAAATGAAATGAAGGACAGAACGACATGTCGCAGCCTCGCGCACGTTCATCATGACTAGTTGCCGCCTCGCATACATAGTCATGACTAGTCGGGTCCAATCATCTCGGCTTGGTTCGGTCGACAAGGGCAACTCTCATGCGTCATAGCCTCACGCGCATGAGAACAACCCTTGAGCCATTTTTTGAAGAACTCGGGATCCAAGTGGGATAACCTTTAGCGAAGCCTTACCGCCAAGGTTAAAGAACCACATAAATACCATCCTGAAACTATCGGGTGACCCGGGTTTGGTCACAAGTCAAGGTGGTGTAGTGCAATTATATTAGGGGCATGCATGACATTTTAAAGGCAATCAGCACTCAGATAGTTCAAAAATTAAAATTCTCATCACCAAGCTCGCAAAACGAGAGGTTAGCCACGTACTCCTCCCCTTATAACTCCCTTCCCTGCAAAACCATTTAACACATAGGGATTAAAATTCAACCAAGATTGCCAAATCAAGTAATTTTCCTTTTCATGAACTTATCCGGCTTAAGTCCTCTTTGGCTCCCAATGGGAGTCGCCAATGTCGCGACCTAAAAAAAAATAAACAAGTCATCTTTTTCGGGCTAATGGATTATCGGGTTAATTAATTAACTAACCTAACTCGGACTCTCCCAAGTCCATACCAAATCGCAACTTAAGGTTCGAATGATTAACATGCAATGTGATTTGAATTTGGAGTCGCCACTAATCATTTTTGGTAGGTCGATTAGAAACCTAAATAAAATAGCGGGAGAAGACTATCTTATTTCTCGCGAACCTGGAGATTAAGAGTCCGGGGACTTGGTTACATTAATTACAACTAATGCCCTTTCGGTACCTTAAAATTCATGAAAAAAATAATGGATTTGACAAATTTGATGAATTCTACTTGAAGATCAAAGAATCAATTTTTTTGGGTTTTTCTTCTCTTGACATTTGTTTGAAATAAAAAAATTACATGGAATTATGATGAAATAAGTTCAAGATTACTCCCCAATTTGAACTCGTGCACCAAACTTATGCTCCGGGCTTGTCTTGATCATTGGACCGATTTGGTGACTCGTTAGACCGAGAAATCTCTTGGTCCTATCTCTCCTTGACGCTTCTTTCTCATCTCGCTAGAATTCCATTAGACTGCAATCCGGGCATTGATATTTTTTCCTTTTTGCTCTCCTTCTATTCTTGTACAATTGATGTCTCATCGTTGATATGCATTGTTATTTAACATAAAAAACGTAGAGAGAAAAAATCAGTGTAGAAAATCGAGCTAATTTGTATTGGAAATTAAAGAAAGTTAGGGAATCACTTAACTTTCTTTTCTTTGCAATGAGCTTGAACGATGGTGATGAACTTGTGGCTTGTGTTGATGGGTGCAGAAATTGGCAAATGGTAAGACCGAGCTTCAAAACACTCAAGCCCTCTCAAAACTCTCTCCAAATTTTTTCTTAAGAATTCTCTTTTTCCTCTCTAAAGAATTCCTCTCAAAAACTCTCTCAATTCTCTTTCACCCCAAAAACTCTCTCAATTTCTCTTCCACTCCCCCAAAAAACTCTCATCTCTTCAAGAACTCTTCTTCTTTTATAGGCAAAATTCTTCATCCTTCATTCTTCATCTTCATTTCCTCACCTTCCATTTTCATCTTCCTTTCTTCATCTTCATCTTCTTTTCTTCATCTTCATCTTCTCTTCTTCACCTTCATTTCTCCATCTTCCATTTTCATCTTCTCTTCTTCATCTTCATCTTCCTTTCTTCATCTTCATTTCCCATCTTCCATTTTCATCTTCTCTTCTTCATCTTCATCTTCCTTTCTTCATCTTCCATTTTCATCTTCTCTTCTTCATTTTCCTTTCACCATCTTCCTTTCTCCATCTTCTTTTGGTATTTGCAATGCAGTCCCTGAAGTTTCAAGTATTTGCAATACGATCCCTGAAGTTCCGAGTATTTGCACATACGATCCCCGAAGTTCCGAGTATTTGCAATACAGTCCCCCGAGAAAATATTTCTTTCAAGCCCAAATCTTCTTGGTGCATTTTTCCACCGCATGCCTAGTCCGGACCCTCGTTAAATTAAGCTCAAATTGTATGCCAATGCTAAATGAATATGTGAGATGATTTTTGTTTAGAACTAAAATTAGTTCTAATTTTTATGCAAAATATATATTAGTCAAAATTTAGGCGTCAACAACTATTAGTTGATCTTACGTGACATTTTCACGTTATTAATGAATTGCATTTCAAAGCAAAATTGACATGAAAAGACCCCTCAATTTTCTTTTGTTGTCCGCTTCCCCTACACATTGCCGAGAGATACAGAGTTACTAAAGATGGCCATCCTCGAAACTTGCTGTTTTGGAATTTCAAAGATTCATTGGTAAATTAGACGATAAAATTCAAGTTACGTAAGATTAACTAATTGTGGTTATGGACGGAAGGTCGATGATGGTAGAATAGGGACAAAAGTAAAAGTTTGAGGTTTTTTATGAAACAAAAAAAAATGGATATAATTGGACACATGCTAAAGTTATGTTGCATTTTGATATTAGGCCAGTAAAATTGGGACAAAAGTAAAAGTTGAGGATTTTTTATAAGACAAATTTTTTGGATATAATTGGGATAGATGATAAAATTGGGGGTTTTTATTTCTTGGTATTAGGTAGTTCCCTCTATTTTGTTTTCTCAATTATTCTAGTTTTTTTCTTTAACGTTTTGGAAATCTTTCTTTAGCAAAGTTCGTCACACGTACTTGACATGGACAATCATTTAAGATGACTAGCTAAGATTAAGACAAGTTATAAAGATGAGATGGTTTTTAAACTGGAAAATTGTCCAAAAATCTTCTAAACTTAATTTAGTTTTGTCAATTCGATCATAAACCTTTTTAATTTTGTCAAATGAGTTTTAAACCTTTTCACATTTTGTTTATTTAGTCTTTCCAATCAATTTTTGACTAAAAATTATTGACATGAACATCGGCCGTCCTAGGTGAGTACGGCCGATACTTGGCGTAGATAATTTTTAATACTATTTAAATTTATTTTTGGAATTTTTAATTATTTATCTTTTCCTTTTTTTATTATTTATATTTCTCTGGAAGTGATTGGTAAGGTTTGCTGATCCCTCGCGGCCACTAAGTAGAGTCATCAGCCCTTGTCGGCCGCAGGCGAGGGTAGCAGCCTTCACCCGGCCATCGCGATCGGGCCACGGCTGCCTCGCTTGCCGCCATGATGGTCTGCGCATCATCCCAATCGGAGCAATGTCTTTGTATCAAACCAGGTTCACATCTTTCTTTTGGTGGGGGGGGGGCGGCTCCGTACAGTATGTGTACATATGGGGTGTGGACTCTGAATCATCACCGGTCTCGTCGAACAACTTTGTTGCCATGGATTTCACACGCCATGGGGACAATCTGCTTTGTCGTGTAATTTAGATTTTCCCCCATCTCGTATTCCATTATTTTCCTCCAGGCCTCCTTAGCTACAACTCTCATTTTGCTTTTGACTTTTCGATCTGCGCTGAAACCGATGGCTTTGTCCGAGCGTGTGATAAAAGGTTTGGGGGGGGTCGATGGGGACGTGAAGGGGGAAGTGTAAGATCCAAGAGCAGATCCTTGTAAAGGGATTTGACACAAAAGATGGAAACCCCATTTTTTTTTTTCTTTCTTTTTTCCTCTCCCCTTTTTTATGTCGTGTTGCCATTCTTTGGGCCATTCATAGTCATGGTAATCTAAGAGCACATTAAATTGAACTTAGAACAAAAAAGTAAGGGGAGAAAAAGGGTGTATTGTGTATATTCTCGTGAAGTAGTTCGCCGACTATTTCGATCGAGTCGAAGCCTTCTCTTCGTCGAGAAAAAGATTAGCGAGTTGCCCAATTCTAACGGCGGGAAATGAGATGGATTCCGGAGCTCGTGCTTTGCCGGCAAAATTCGCTTTCTCGATGGATGAAAAACTTATGACAAAGATATGATCGGACACATCAATTCTCCATACAAGGATTGAATATTCCGCGCGCGTGTACACAAAACGCTTATCTTGAACCTTGCTTCCGGGCATGGGAATTTCATTGTCTTTGACAGGTGGAGCAAGCAGCACCTTTTGAAGTTTTCCTGTTGTTTTGTTCTATTATGTCTAAGGAAAATCTTTTTTGAGGGTCATTGAATTGATTAGGACTTTGCTCTTACGCGAACATTTTCTTGTTTTTTTTTTTGTGTGTGGTGGTTTTTGGCTTTTGGCTGGTGGTTGCTCCGCAGTATGATTTGATGCTTGCATTGCCGACACCCAATGGAACAGTCATTGCAGGCATGCAATGGAATGGGAATGAACAAAGAGAATTCCCATCAAGAGATTTATGGAGAGAGAGGATTGAATTCTTCATTGATTGAAGATGGGTGTTCTGTCAAGAAAATTTTTTTCTTTTTTTTTTTTTTTGGGGGGGGTGGGGGGTCAGAAATTTTCTGCCAAGATTGGATATGAACGAAATTGTTGACACAGAGAAGACATCAATGTTGGGCTGGAAGGAGAGAGAGAGAGAGAGAGAGAGAGATTATAAGTACAAGGAAATAATTGGTGTGGGGGAGGCCAAATTGTGGCAGAAAAAGCATAAGAGGACAAGAAAGAGACCCTCGTGCAATTTGCACTTTTCTCTATCGTACACTCCCTCACTCAATCACAACCTTTTCCTTCCGTTTTTTTCCTTATTTCTTATTATTATTATTATTTTTCGAATTCAATTCATCATCAGATAAAATGAATTCATTGGATAAACATGCATCCGTGTGCCTGGACATATCTCTCATCTCGCCTTCTCGAAAGTATTTTAGGCTCGCTGGTTATTCAGAGTATTCCAAGCTCTTCAAATACTCTACTACCATTTTCCTGTGAAGAATGCCCAAAAAGATTTAATCTCCCGTTTGGAATATTTCGATCGATTAAGCCCCTTAAAAAGAAAAATGGTAGGCATCGGTTTGTTCGAGTTGATGTTCCACATCGCTTTATAACGAGCCTTATATCTTTCTTTATTTTTTTGTGTGCCTCTCTCTACCTATTAGTTTAAGTTTTTGCGTTGGACTTTTTAACATGATTTTTTTTTTGAATGCCACATCACAAAAATTCTCTCATTCATCGTCGTATTTATAACCTAATTAAATTTTTCAACACATTCTTTTCGGAATTGATCTCTAGAGATAAAAACATGTCGTCTTCACTCTTCACTGTAATTATTAAGGAAAGAAATAGACATGTCGAGTTTGTAAAAGGCCAGCATCGACAGAGCCAAATGCCTTTCCAAGAATTTTTACTATTTCGCTTTACTGTTGGTGAACGTGCAAAAGTGCAGTTTTTCCCCGTTCCTTGATGTGCGGGTAAGCACGGGCGACTTAAATTTGTCTCGGGTGGAGAGATTTATCCCCCATCCTAATGACCAATCACGGAACATCAATTTCGTAGAATCTTCTTCTAAAATTGATTAACTCTTAACGACTCGCGATCCGTAAACGGTCCGACGAACGGAGGGCGCGATTTCTCGAGATGCATTCGAAACGATAATTCTCACTTTCTCTTCTCTCGTCGATGTCGGAGATTCCAGCATGTTTTACGGACCCGGCCATCCAAATCTGCTAGGGCAAGAACTAATTAAAACATGCCATGCTCAAGTTTTTTTTCTTTTTTCTATCTGTTTTGGGTATTTTCTATCTATAATTTAATCAATTTATCTTCTTTTTTTTTTTTGCTGAGTCTTGTCATTATGAGAAAGAGATAGATAGAGATGAAGAGATGGGACACAACTAGGTGATGATTGATTTCGAGTTGCACGTGTGGGGGAGGCTATCCACGTTCGTATGTTTGTATTCAGTGAGATTGATTGGTGCATGGATTCTTTTGTTGCTTTTCTGCCTTCGTCCCCTTGGATATTTCTTCTTTCCCATCCTCTCCACCTCATTCAATTTCCTCATCCACCATTCCAGCAAAGCAGCAGCACTCCCCCACAGATTCAAAATTAGAGAAATCCTACATAGGAATGGCACAAAAGCATCCTACTAAAAGTAAAGGTTTGGTTAGATTAGCGTTTCGATGATTTCGATATGAATCGAAAATTAGATCAAAAGCTCGTTTGTTAACTTGATGTCCGTATGTAATTAATCTTCTTTGTAGCTGATTTTTCTAACAAGGGTTCAAAAGACAGCACGTGATAACTTTTTTGCTTATCTCAAACATTGCACGGTATTTTCTTCCGTAAAAAATTCTTACATGATACGCAATATTTATCACGTAGTTCATCATCATCAATATTGATATAGATAGCTATAATTGTCCATAGGGTCTGTTGTTCAATTTAAAAACAAGTAAAAATTATTATTATTATTATTATTTTTGCATTTTCATTTCAACTTAGTGTTAATCACACTTAAGGAAATTATGAAAAATTGAGTTCGGGAAAACAGAAGAAAGGACGTGATCGCTCGTCAGTAGCCTCTGCAAAATTGCACGAGAGGAGTTACGACAACCTTCAACACTGCAAATGTGGCAGAGACGAAGTCACGTGTGGCTGGTCCAGACCTTTCTGCTCAGTGTCTGGACGTCCACTCTCATGACTTCCAGTTAAAGAACTCATTCCCATCAGACTCGTCAGATTCATAATTAGGCCCGATTTCACATGGAAGTCAATATGGATCCAACTCTGCCCAGAGAAAACAATTTGAGCATTTGTGGCCGAAAGAAAGCCCTTCGAGCATCTCCCGCTTTCAGCTTGGGAGAACAGTTGGAAGCGACTGTCGAGATGGTGTCCCTCCCCGACGTGCCTATAATGACGCGACTTATCACGCTCATGTAACAAAAAAAAAAAAAAACATAACATTAAGCGTACACATAAACGAGTAGCCCATACCTTTTACTTACTTCATCACGATCGGACCGCACCAGAAAATGAAACCACACCAAAGACGGCATCGTCGATCAACTATCGCTTCCAACAACTCCTACAAACGTTGCGCGAATCGGATAACTATATGTGAACATTGGATTAAGGTAATAGTATCATCTGCCAATAATTGATAAGCGAGAGAGAGCAGAAACAATAATGGATAGAATGGGGAAGAAGAACAAGATTTGAGTTTTGCTTCAAAAGATTTGGAAATGAATAATTATTAAACCACCACCCCAGCACACCAATGGAAATTTCAATTATTCTCCCCCAATCGTGTGCATCTTCCAACCAACATTCCTTTTTCCTCCTTTTTTTTTTCTAATTTTTGATGATTTTATTAAACTTTATTAATTTTTTTTAATTTTTTTTTTTTTTGAAGTTGGGTGGTGTTTGGCTCCCACAGGTACTTGCCAATCCCACCCCCACCCATGTGTTAAGGTCCCCATTACAGATGGTACCGATATGCCCAATATGCTTTTGTCCTAGCCCTTGTTCCTTTCATCATTCCCTACTTTATACTATTAATAATTCCTATTCAGTTCCAATTTTTTCTTTCTTTCTTTCTCATTTTAGCCCTCATTTTAGGGAAACTTCGTTGTGCAAAGAGGGGGTGCCATGGCCATGTGATTCGGTTGACTGTTTTGCCATAAGGGGATTGCCCTTCCAATTTTCAGAAAAGAAGAGGGTTCTGTGCTATCCATCCCCTCCCTCTGTTGTGGTAGGGCACGACACATTTTTGTGGTCGAAACAAACGAGACCCGGTTCGGAAAATAGTGTCCGAATTCTTTCATGTTTACCCCCTCGTGGGGGGATATCACTATCGTCGCTTTGGTACGACCCATTACTTGACGAGTACCAGTCTGTTCGTGAGGCCCGACCATGAGTTCAGTACGGCTAAAATGTGCAACCGAAAGCGACCTTGGCCAATTAAGCCACCTACAGACGCTTTACGCCCAATCATTCCCCCCGTGAGGTTGTGCCCTAATTTTTCTCAAACTCTCTCGATCGCATGAGCGCGCACACTGATGCGAAGCATCCGATTATGTCATCAATGATCCCCATATCATCATGAAGACTATCGACTAAGATTGTCGATTGTAAAGTATTGATTATTTCCTTTGCCAATAAAGTTGCTGATTTCAAGGCGAATTACTAGATTGATTGAAGATTCAAAGGCATATCCATGATATGATTTGATTACGATTCTATGGCATACTGAAGATGTGATTGATTGCTGATTTCAAGCCATATTATGCCTTATTATTTGCTGATTTGATGCCTAATCAAAGGCATATCAATGGGAGGCTGATTGAAGTGATTTCCTTTGATATTGGCGGATCTTTTAGGGTTGTTATTGGCTGTGCAAGGCTGGTGGACGAGATTATTGTCTTTTATTTCGTTTTTGCTTTTGTCTTAGTCCCTCTATTAAATTGACGAGTCTTCTCCATTGTAAGACAGGTCGATGAATGAATGAGAATTCCTCTCTTGAGTTGAATTTGCTTTGTATTGGTTTCTTTAGCCTTGGAAATTGGATTCTTACTCTGTGGTGAACCAAAAGTCCTTTAGCCTTGGTTGGTAGTTATCCTTTGAACCTCGGTGGTGAGCTTCTATCCCGAATCCCGATTTTGATTCTTGGCTGGTAGTGCTTCCTTTAGGCCTTGATCAAATCTTTTCTTATCCTTATTCGTGTTCTTTCTTCGAAATCTATCCTATAAACTCGATCGATCCATTATTCCATCCATAATCACTCAAAACATATTTGCTCGCCTCACGCACGCATCACACGCACGCATGATGGTCCTTGCTCCCTCCTTCGTGTTCGAGATAGCACCGCGATGGATTCAAACCACATGAATCCGTGTTCGATTTTTGAAATTTAGGGTGGATAAATGTAATGCTATTTCGGAATAGCAAAAAAAAGGACAAAGAGCAAAAAGATGCATGTCCATCTGCTCGCCCCATTTCTTGATTCTAAGATCTTAATGCCTGGCAGTTCTGATTGAGGCCTTCACAGCGGGGACCGAAGATCTGAACAACTCTGACCCTTCCTCTTTTGTCATGTTAAGCCGCTTCATTCTAATGTGTTGTTGCTACATTGAATTTCCACAGACGACTGTTTTTGTACATTTGGTAAGGTTGTGCCATACCTATTTCGGAGTTGGAAGGTCTAATCTTACCAATGATATTGGCGTCGTCCTCGTCCTCGTATGTCCGATTTTTGCCTTTGTTTTTAAAAGAGTATGTTTCAATATGACATCGATTGTCATGGTATTTAGATAGATGACTAAGTGAACTGCCCGAATCGTGTTAGAAGAAGTGATGGTTTGGTTTCTTATTTTGGCAGAGTCCAATAAAGTGTCTCTAGTTAGCTCATCTGAACTGAGCAGTCCTCTTCCACAAGGCAAGATGAGTAATAACAAAGTTCCCGTTGATGCACAAATGATCAGCACTTCGTCGTTCGCAGCGCAAGCGCAGTATTTGTCCATGTTATATGGCATGCCAACATCAAGCAAGTTGTTGATATTGATACCGATATTTGCGTCTGGACATGCAGCGCATATGTATATTGCATTGAAACAAGTTGCGGAATATAGACGGTATCGTTTTGTGTTATCTTTTTGTATACTATTGGCTCCGGAAAAATGCTGCTAAAAAGAAGCCAAAATCCTTCGTATTCGAACATTATGTGACGTTGCAATGAAGTGAGCTATGCAGCATAATTTATATCAAGGCAACTGTATGCGAGCTGCTCATTAATGTGCGTACAGAATCTGCAGCACGAAGAAAACCGGCGAAAGCTCAAAGAGGACAGAGACCAGAAAGCTTCGATCTAGGAAGAAAAGAAACAGGTAGACACAATGGGAGTGAAGGAAGCTGAAGAGAGAGGGGGGCGGCTAGGGTTTGGAAGCTACCACCATGAGGGGCAGAGGGGAATTCTTCCATAAGGCGAAGCTTTCCTAGAATGAATTGAAATCGGTTCTAAACCTTTAGCTCGTGCGTATGTATAACTCGAGGACATTAAGTAAAAAGTTTCGGGTTTCGTTTATTTCACGAAAAATGTGGCATTTCTGAAAAATGACTATTTTTCAGCAATTGGCTAAAATCTAAAAGTGCACTAGAAATATTTTCGCCGCTTGATATGAAAAATCTGATTTTATTTTACCCCATGGAATCATTTTAATAATTATTTTTTTTTTTATCTTTTATTTTTAAAAATCAAATTTCAATTTTTTATTTTTTTTTATGTTTTTGTTTTCTATTGGTCGCCGGCCCTGGCGATTGGCAAGAAGCGAGCTCAAGCCTCACCACGGGATGGCGAGACTTGGCCTTGTTCGAGATCGGCAACGCCTCGCTTCGCTTGAGGTCGGTCGGAGGCTAAAGCCGTGGAGAGAAAAAATAAAAATAAAATAAAAATTACAAGATAAATAAATTATGAAAATAAAGTAAAAAAATAATTAAAAAGAAAGGAAATATGAAAGAGAGGAGAATAAAATATTTTTCTCTTCTCAAAAAGAGGAAAATACTTTCCCCACTTTTGAAGGAGTTTTTTCCATGAATGGAAAATTTTTCCCTTGACTAGTTTATTTTCCGCAAATTGAACATTGAAAAATTCGAAAAACGTTTTCTTGGAAGTTAATTTCTGCGAAACAAACAGAAAAAAGAGTAAGTTTAACGTGCAAGGACATGGTTTTTCGCAATTTAATCCTTACATTTTCCTCACACTTGGAACAAATACATCACCCCAATTTCTAATAAGCGTGAAAATTAGAATCTGAATCTTCGAGGTATGTTTATGTTTCTCAAGTCTCCATGGTCCTAAATTACTTTCCATGCTTCAGTACAGTCATTACCGACCAACGGATGCGCCGACATCATCTGTTTTAAGAACAAGAAATTTCTTACTCAAAGTTGTGTCCAGGACATCAGATCCTAAAGCCCGTGGTACGTATCACGGGCACACCAGTCAAGCCCTATTGAACAGAATCATGCAACCATCTTTCTTTTTCCTTTTTATGGACATCTGTAATGATGAATGCACCAGCAACGTGCAACCCATTATCAAGAATTGTTGGTAGATGATTGAAACCCAGTTAGGATTCCTATCCCATCGTGCCTTTTTTAGCCGTAGAGCTTTAAGGTTCTATGGTTTAGTAGGTGAAAGAACAGGTGCAGATTCTGATGTTCTCGTATGTTATTCATCTTCCCCAGCAACATGGCGACACTTGGACCGAGCTTCGTGCGCTAAATCCAATCATGCATGTCATTATTCTGTAATATCCCCGTCGTCACCATCCATCTCGAGATCGCTTGCACGTGTTTGGATGCCTCCTAATCTACCTGCGCACATGCTGGACAATAATGCCTAATCGCTTTTATGTGCTGAAACATGGGATCAAATCAAACTAACGTCCGACCGAACCCCAAACCCAAGAATCTCCGAAGACTCTGTGACCCAATGGATCATACATGCTACCTCTTGTCCGAAGGGTGATGTCCTTAGATGCTAGGGTTAATTCGCTAGCTAGCTGATCATGCGTATCGGTTATCGGTTTCTGAGGCTAGCAAAGAACCTACAAAGCATTAGGAATCGCACCATCGATTCTGAAAAAATAGCACAAGCAAACAATCCACACAAACATAACATAATAAAATTAAACAGCATTAAAAGAACACAGAGGAAATTTGTTATCAAAGTTCATCTTAATTTGGGCTACATTTCCGTACAGAGAAGCCCAGCAAATCCACTAGATTTCGAAGAAAGTACGAATACAATGATAATCTTCTCTAAGCTTCGGAAAGGACGTCGCATTGAGAGTTCTCAGGACACTTAAATCAAGTCTATGAAACATTTTGTTTGGTGTTGGTCAAGCAAATTAAGAGACTGATTGCGTTCTCCAATCTCCTAATTTTGTTCTTGGTCAGCTGAAAAATAGTCTTCAGCCCAATCACATTGCGATTGGAAGAATTAGTGGGAAGGAGCCGGATTCAACGGAAGCCCATGATAACTGTAGCCCATGATCTTTGCCTTGTTGAACAAGAGCAATAGCCGTTGAATATGACGACCGTTGCTTTTAAAGTTTTGTTAATGGAGGTTGTGTGCCTTCACAAGAGAGATCAGGAGGAGAGAGTTCTCTCCCTCTTCTTTGGACAGCTCGCTGCCTCGGCACGATGTCTGTTTTCAGGGCTCCGATTTCCTTTTTCCGCCATGTACGTAGCCCATCTTTCCTCATCTTTGATCGCCGCGGATTCCACCTTTTACCTTGCAAACATTTCTAACATGATCCTCTTTACCCATGTTGCCTTTTTCTTTTTCATAATCGATGTTATTTCCTCATCCAATTCTATCGTATATGTTCAGTAAATGGTCTCTATAGCTTTTCCTCTGAACTCTGTTTTTCTTGTTTTCCTTTAAAGGGCTTGTGCCCAGGTCGAGACCTGGAAGGGGGTCCCTGGTCAATGACAGGGGACTGTCTTAATCTGCAGAAGTGGGAGGCTCGTATGAATATAGAGGATGTACGGTTTGATGAACCGGAAGTTTGGTTGCAGATTCATGGTCTTGCTCATGACCAGGTGGCTGAACATAATGCTGGACAAATAGCTAGATTGGTGGGGAGAGTATATGCAACCGGTGAATCTGAAATCTAGGATAGATCCGATTCTACACATCGTCCTATCCTTGATTGATCTGATTATCTTATATTACATGTAGACCAATGTACTCTTCATTAGAAAGAATACAGAAACTACGCAATTTTCTAGTCCGCATATTTCGCATATTTCTAGTCTTCATTTATTCCCTCATCTGATGTCCCTCCGGAGCCTCACCGCTATTTTGTTTTGACAATGTTATGCCACTGTCGTGCCCTGAACCTGATCCTATATTTTCCTGGTCCTCTAATCTTTGCATTCCCTCATCAGATTTCTGCTCTGAGCCTTCCCCTATTTATTATAACAACGTCACACTACGTTTGTGCTCCGAACCTGATACCACACGTTCCAAGCTAACCAATCCTTGCAATCCCTCATTGATTTACCTGTTGAGCTCACTCTACGTATCTCCAGAAAGACATTTCACAGCTTTCTTCTGTATCTAATCCCCTTTCTTCCCGAGGCGCCTATTCCTTTTTTTTTTTCCAGGATGCTATTGAAGGTGAGAAGGAGGGTGCAGAGGAGGGTAACAAAGTGGAATTTACTAAAGAAGAGGAGGGGGTGTAGCTTCTATGGGTGGAAATGAGAATGGCTGGTGATGCTCTACTTCCACTCGGCGATGATGGAACTGTCTTTGAAGAGGAAGGCATGTCAGGATGTTGGAGTGTGGTACGGCAGTTAAAAAAGTTAGGAAAGAGATTATCGACGTATTGCCAGGGTTGGGCAGAGAGTTTGAAGAAAATCAAAATGAGCAGCAGGAAGAAAGTTGGAACTCGAGCTAGCGAGGGAGGTACAACTTGACAGGGAGATGGATGTGTTACGGAATGTAATGTACTGGATGAGCGCTCTTTTGTAAATGGCAGCGGTGGCTGACCAGAACTAGCCACCAAGTCATTATGATTCTTTTGAGTTGGAACTGTCAAGGGCGACGGTTCGAGAGCTAAAAACCCTTCAGACAAGCCCCTGCTTCGTCTTCGTAATGGAGACAAAAGATAAACGAGAAAAACTGGAAAGTTTTACGCGACAGTTGCAGATGGACACTGCAGATTTTTCAAGGGGGCCTAGCCCCGTGGTGGAAGAGGAGTGCTGCAGTTGTTTCTTTTGATGTTGTTTCAAGCAACTATCTGATGACAACAACGATTCATCTTGAACCTGGAGGGTCCATTTCTGTTTCCTGGTGGTATTCGTATTCCTGTCCTGGAATTGTCCACTAGACAGCAAGTCGTCTAGCACAAGTTCCAGGGGATGGCAGATTTGCTGCAAAGTGCCTGGCTCTGCATTGGGTATTCTGATGATAATCCCTTCAGACATTGAGGAGCACGGAGGAAGGTTGAAGGCTAAGAGGAACTTGAATGGGGCTCAATGAAATGCTCCTGGAGACACGGGACCGGGAGGGCTTTTGGCCTTAGTGGCCAGAGATTCACTTGGCGGTGGGCAGGGCCTAGGATGCGTTTGGGAATACATTGCTAAAGTCCTAGGTCCTTAGGGCAAATGCTAAAAGCTTTAGGTGAACAATTTTGGGGGCCCATTGGAAAAGTGCATTACATTTGTAAAGTCCACCAAAGGCATTCAGCATTTTCGGAAATTCATGTTGAAACCCACAATCAATTTAATTTGTCATGTCAATTTTGCCGTCACTCAGAGGCCTAGGGGTCGCGCCACTCCTGGCGGGGGTTGCACGACCTCAGCGAGCGGTCACCTTGGGTCATGTGGCCTCGGGAATGGCCATGGCCAGACCTTCCAGCTTCCCCCGAGTTGTCTCGTGTCGCAAGTAATTTTTTTTTTGTTTGCTTGTTTTCTTAAACCCAAATCCTTTATGCAAATAACTTTCTAGTTCATTTTCAGGTCTTAGCTAAATATCGAAAAATATTGTCATTTCTTGAAAGATCACTTCCCATAGAACGTATTCCAAAAATGTTGAATTTTTTTCCAAAATCAACGGAACCTTAAATGCACATTATTTTCTTTAGTAGGCTTTCTTCGTCGTTGGTAAAGCATTGTTCAAATTACACAAAAATTTAACCAGGGCAAAGACCAGTTGATCACATAGAAAAACAAAATCGAAAACACCAGTCTGTATGATAAAAAAGAAAAAGAAAGTAAATACATGCTTGATCGTCATAGAATTTCCCCATTTTCTGCTGTTTATTCTTCATTTATCTTCGGAGAAGAAGTGGTTGATGCTGGGCATGATCTCCGGCGGGCGAGTGCGGAGGAACTTGCGGAGGCCATGTTGAGAGTATCTCTCTCCTTCTTCACCATTGTCTAGCACCGCCGTCGTCCGATGATGCTTGTTGATCCTATGCATAAACAAATTCGACAAATTTCATCATGATCGCCGATAACTCGAATTCTATTACTACGAACCAACTCTTTTTAGGATAATATTTGTCGGCAAAAGCATCCGAATGTCGAGATCAAGACACATACCTAACATCGGGGTTCAGAACAATGTTCCTCGTGAGCTGAAATACGCACAGACCGGTCACGAAAGTCATCGCCGCCATCAATGGATACACCTAAGCAACGCAAAGGCGGGGAAAGAAAACTTAGTCAATCCAAGACGTTAGGATTTGGCTCACAAATCACGACGAAGTGAAAAGTAAAAGCGAGAAAAAAAAATCGAGACACAAGATTTATTGTGATTTAACCTTAAACTATGGTTACATCCGATAGATAATTCCATTATAATTAATATTTCCCACTTCTTTATTACATAACTTAATCACAATTGAAAGAGGTTATGTATAAGCAATAGCTGTTTATGAGGTTAAATCCAAACTATCAATAAAATGCGGGATGAAACTATAAAAGCCCTCCGATGACGGGGGGGCACTGCTCCATAATCCCCACAGGGAGAATATGAACCATATCCCAACAAGATGCAGTTCGCCATCGCCTTCAAAACTAGCCTTGTACGACATGACACGGATATGAACTTGGTAAGGGTAATAGCTCGTCTCGGCAATACAGTTACATTCAAAGAAACGGTAAACCGACACGGACCGCGCATCTACGTAAAAAATGAAATCGTGAACTTGCTCGAAACAAGCTAAACAAGATGATCAACCTCGTACCTCTGGCTTCGCCCATCGTGCCATTGTTAAAGGTGGTCGATCTCCTCTTGCTCTGTTCTCCTCGTCCGCCCAAGATGTGGATTTTCAGTGGCTGGGTACGTAGGATGAACAAGGGTTCGAATGTTTATATAGACATTCTCTCCTGAAAGGGAAGAGACAGGAGGAGCCCGCATTTTGGAAAAGTATGGAATGACTTGGGGGATAGGAAAGTTCGTTGCTGGGATTCTTCTTGTTATTACAGTGGGCTTGAAGTCGAACCTTTGACTCCTGCCCTAAATACCAGGGGCTTGGCCTCCCGTTTTAATTTCCTTTTACTTCTTCTTTCTTTGTATGTTTTTCTTGGGCTTTTTTCGAAAATAGATAAAAAAAAAATTTTACCAAATTATGTCAATTTTTTTTATTTACCAATTTGGGCCCCGAGCGACGGTCCCGACTACCGCATGGGCTCGAGCCCACAGCCACACGTTCCCATGCGGCATTATTTTTTTTTAATTTCGTATTTTATATTTATAACATTTATATTGATAACATAATTATCAATAATTGATTACACCATTTGCAGCGAAATCTTTCAATTGATTACAGTAGCGAAATCTTCCATTTGCAACAAACTTGCCTATGAAGGAAATTAAAAAAACAAAATCTTCCAATTAATTACAACAGCGAAATCTTCCGTTTGCAGCCAACTTGCCAGTGAAGGAAATTTAAAAAAATGAAATTAAAAAAAAAACAAAATCTTCCAAGTAGCAAAATCTTTCATTTGTAGCGAACTTGCCAATGAAGGAAATTAAAAAACGAAATTAAAAAACGAAATCTTCCAATTGATTACAGTAGCGAAATCTTTCATATACGACATGAGGATGCCGAATGATTACATTCATTTCGCCATTAAATACTAAATTATTTATTTATTAATTAAAAAACTAAAGTAAAAAAAAAATACTACCGCACGGGGTTGTGGGCCCAGGCACTTGGGCTGCCGCACGGGCCCGTGTGGCAATTAGATTGTCACCCGAGGCCCAAATCGGTAAATAAAACAAAAATTGACCTAATTTAGTAAAAAAAAAAATTGACCTATTTTTTTTAAAAAAAAGACCCGTTTTTCTTTGCTAGTCGTGCCCATCAAGGCAACGAGTGACCATGATGACTTTGAGTCCATCACGAACAAATTTTAGTTTACGTTTCCTGCTGAGCTTCCACACGCTGGTTCGTAACTCATCCGTTTTGTCGTGCATTCGGGTTCTAGTTCCAACTATGTTTCTTGATAAAATGGAAGAACCCTAAAGTCCAATACAAATGCTTAATCGCAAAAATCGAGCGAGGCCATGCGTATGTAAATAGCACATAAATCTCATTGTAAAGCGGTGTGCAATATTTGAATGTCATCTCTCACATGCAAGCCGAATTAGGAGTGTCACATGTAATTTGACTAATATGATAGACATAGATACGAAAGGGACAACACTCGGCTCTAATAATGTGTTGGAAAGTTCAATTTAAAAACTCAAGCTTTTAGATCAAGTAATTGCGTTTTCACAAAATCTCACAATAATATAAATTTAATTCCAAATTTTGTTAGCAACTATAGCAAGTTAGTTGCTCAGCTCATCTGCAATTCTTTTTTTTTAAGACGAATGTACAGATATTTGACCATAACAAAATATTAGTTGCTAATGACAGCGGGAGAAGGGAAAATGTGTAATGGGTTAGCGGACGAAAGCTCACTCGAGGAACAAATAACAGGCGGAATATTGGAATATTACTTAAAATTAACACATGTATTAAGGGTTGATATTTTTTCTTCTTTTTATTGACGAATATAAAGGGCCAACATCAGCTGGTACATCGAATATAATACCAAAAAGTTGAAGGCATTTCACTTCTTTCTCAATAATCTACACGTGTTGCCAAAGCGCGTCATAAATAATATTGTAGAAGAAATCCGTCGAAGAGTGAAAGGGGAAGCGAGGAATCAGATCGAATCGAATCGAGTGGCTGACCATTTAATCCGAAAAATGCAAATTCCTCTCACAAGTTTGATAATCGCAGGCGGGAGATTAATTAGGAAATTGCAGCTTGTTGTTGAAGACGACAAGCCAAGTTGGCTGCGTGTTTATGGGTAATTGGGGTTTCCTATAGCACATTCCTTTGTGCTGGAATTTCCATGTTCGTCTATCTTAACTCGCTCTTTGCCGGAGTCAACCATGTTTATCGATTTGACATAATGAGGATGGCGGTTCAAAGTTGGAACATGATGTGGCAGAAAAGATCACCACGACCGCAATTCGAGTTTGACTTTATTTAAAAATTCCAAAGTGGTGATTACATCCACCGTGTTCTTTTATTTTTAATCTTGATTCTATTAGATTATAAAATCTTGTTCCCCCTTCTTATGTGTCCCCACCTCACTCTCTCCAAAAGTGGGGATTTGAATCTACCGCCTTCTTCTTTCTAAATGAAAAGAGTGACCACCGAAACAATTATCTAGTGATCGATTACATTCATTGTTTAAAAAGTTCTTTAGCCTTGCTCCGCCTCTTCCACTCGTGCATCATGGCCTACTCTTTTCCTCCAATCTTACATTTGAGGTTCCACCCTTGAATCCTTACATCGACTTCGCCTTCCACCTAAGCTGCGCAGAAAGGCCATCTCTGCAGTTTCGCGAGTCTTTGTCGCCGACATCTCGCTTCTCGCCGTCCGGACCGAACACCGGTGCTGCCACGGCACCAGCCGCCAATTGGGCCGCCACTTCGATGGAGGTTCAGTTCACAGACAAAAGTATTGTGGGCCTCGATTCGATTCTTTTCCACTTCACTTGGGGCCTTTGGGCTTAGGTTTGCAATGGAAGATCTAAAGACCCTTTTCTCGCCAAAATAAAAATAGAAGAAAAAAATTGTTCACCAGATAATGGCATATTGGCATGTGGGCACGACCCAAATCACTATTTGCTATACGCAGTTGTACCGCGAACGCATTTATTGGAAGTGAATTAATCTTTAGGGATAATTTAAAAAAGAGAGCTGATGGCATGACAATACTGCCTATTATTTCTCATTACATGATCTTTCGTCAATGGGTATTTTATACAAAATACGCGATGATGGTGCGTGGATATACGGTTGAGATTGTACCGTTCAAGAAAGCATTTCCCTTTCAAAAATCTATGTAAACTATTCATTTCAATATCGATTCACATCGTGAATTTTAAAAATATAATACTTTTCCAAACAGATTCCTCAAATCCAAAATGTCTAATTTACCCCCAAACGCATTGAAACTTTAAACCATTCTCTCTACTCTCTCTTTGTCTCTCAACCATACCCTCTCTCCCGTCGTCTCCCATCACCAATTCCAACGGACATCGCGCCACCACACTAGGCTTACTTCCTCTTCTCTTCTCAGGTTATGGCCGGCTTCGAGCTCGACTCAAGCTTCATCACTTTCGAGTTCGGCTTGACTTAGACTTGAGTCGAATTTTGTTGTCACCTAAATTTTGACTAACCTTGTTAGTCATCATTTTTTTCTTCATAAAAGTAGGGATTAATTTCAATTTCTACAAAAAAAATATTTAATTTATTTTCATAGATTTTGCATTTAATTTTCTACATTCATGCATTCACATTTGCATATTTACCAGATTGGCGGTAGGCGGATTTGATTAAAACCTCCGAATTAATTAAACTAACAGGCACCCAATACCTCAAGAATCTTACTTTCACAAGAAAATTTTAGGGATTGAGGGAATTGCTAACATTACGAAGCATTTAGAAATTTAGATGATCCATTTGCGATCCATACACCAAGTCTCTTTTACCGCTCCGTATGAAGTAAGAAGCCTTGGTGCACATTATTTAAAGTTTGCAATTTGCATTATGCATATCATGCATGCAATTTGAGCGAAACCTCTACGAGTCCGGGCATTGTTGACAACTAAATTTTGACTCACCTTTTTAGTCATCATTTTTTTTCTTCATAAAAGTAGGGATTAATTTCAATTCCTACAAAAAAAAATGTTTAAATTATTTTCATATCTTTTGCATTTAATTTTCTACATTCGTGCATTCATATTTGCATATTTATCATATTGGCGGTAGATGGATTCGATTAAAACCTCCGAATTCATTAAACTAACAGTTTGATGACCACAACTATGTGTGCCGGATAGAAAAATTGATTTGCAAGATTACCAAGATCTTGTCACATTATCGGAAATAATCATAGAGAAATTTATACGTGGATTTGAGGAAGTAAATATGGGGGAAGAGGACGAAATTGATTCTGTGGATTTGCCCATAAGACTTGATGAACAAAGAAAAAAGTGGAAGCAAAGGGAAAAGATCAAATATATTATATCGTGGATATTCTTTGAAAACCCTAGCTATTCCATCTATAAAAGACCACTCATGGCCACACTGACAAGGAGGCTCATTCAGAAAAAGATCGACTCTCACCCCGAAAATTCGGAGAAATCACGTAAGCAAGAGGCGAGGAAGAGAGAAAAGTGTGCGCAAAGGGAGAGTGCTGCATGAAGGAGAGGAAGCATGTGACATTCTGAAATTCTTGTCCTTCGAGGTTCATGAATGAGAAATGATCTATCAATGTATTTCAATTACGTTTCGCTCGGATCTAATCAATCTTAAGTTAACCGACCAAAAAGGGAAAGGCTAATGCGCGACAAGGTACGTGGATCTAGGAAACTCAATAAGGGTGGCCTTTTGACCATAAGGATTGTAGATGGGATATTTTGAGCCAATACGGGACGATCATGGAACGATTGTGGAATTCATTGCTAGTATTATATGATTGGTACATGGGTGATTCCGCTAAACCAATGTATAATTTGCGAATTTTCCTAAATCGATTTCGAAGATCGAAACCTATGGACTAGCGATAAAACTCTAGCAATTATATGACAATCAAAATGATCATGACCGGAGTACGCCTAAGAGTGATGAAAAATTCTTTGAGTCGATACGCGTAACGTCGCTACAAAAGCCGCCCGTCGGTTTGAAACGAACTGAAATTTCAATTGATAGAAAATGAATCAGGAAATGACATCTCAAAATGGGGACAAGGGAATTGAAGAATTAAAGTTTCGGATAAGGATTTGTTGTCGTCTCATTGAAGGTAATCTGTCATGGAAAATTCGAAATTTCAGCCGTCGAAAGTAAAATGACCGTTTTGCCCTTTTAGTTACAAATTTACTTTAAGAATGGACAAGGGCAATTGGGTCTTTTAGACCTTATACCCTAGCCGAAATTTTTATGCAGAAATTGGAGGTCAATTATAGTCAATGGGAGGTTGGATATTATGAATATAATGACAAGTGTCATTAATCCATGGTGAGCATTTAAATTTCCTTTACACCTAAGCACTTCCAGAACTTTGGGGGATAAGAACAAGTCATCTAACCTCTCCCTCCTCTGGTAATTCACGAGCACAGCACAGGAGCACCACCATCTTCATTATTTTCTCTTCCTCTTGCACGCACAGAAACAACTCTGCATGACTAGAAATTTCCACCGCCTTTACTGGCACCTAGCTCTTCAACCGTCGACTTCTAGCCAGCGAGCCACCCACCATCGTGAAAATCATCCTCTTGCTGAACTTTTCCAGGTGGAATGGCAGTGATTGAGCCACTGTGGAATTTAGGCCGGCCAATCTCCCGCGAGTCGCCGGAAACTAACTCAACCGGAGGAGCAGAAACTGTCCAATGGCGGACCGGAAGGAATTAGAGTTAAACGAAGACCAACTGGTGTCGCCTTGAGCCACACTTTTCGGTGAGGCCCCTTAATACATAGAACTTGGTGTTAGCAAGGATATTGATGGATGAATTGAAGGATTAGGTTGAGTTGTAGACTGTTTGAGTTGGATTGAAACAGAACGGGGGTACCCCTGTTCCGGTTCTGTTCTTACCGAGTTAGATGGGGCTGTTTGTGATAGAATTGAAATTTAATTTGATCCTTGAGGCATGTTAGGGTGTGGAGTGATATGTTGAGGAAGTGTATGATCGATGATTTGGTGTTTAGGCGAAGAAATAAATTCTCTAGGCTGCTTGCTGCCCTGTTCTGAAATTATGGGAGCCGAGGAGTTTAAGGGCTAAGAAAGAAGTATTTTGCTGATTAAGCTTAAGGTAAGAAAGTTCTTATACCTTGACTAGAACGATTGGGCTCAATTAGGTGAATACGATGAGGATTATGCAAATTTTGGTGAGTTACGGTGATGTTGTTTGATATATGATTTCGTATTGTGTCAATTGCTTAAAGACTCATTGAATAGCCTTGATATGTATTGATTGCCTCTTGTTTGTTGAAAATTGATTGTCTCGCATGCCTTTTTTTGTTAGCTCTATGTGTGAGTTATATTTGAACTTGAAGTCACGATTATGATGAATTGCTTGGCATGCTTGAGAAATTGTGGTACCACGATGCGTAAAGACGCGGGGTGGAAATGGCCAACGTCCCGATGCGTAAGTGACGCGGGACGGAAATTATGATGTATCGACACGGGCCGAGATGATTTTGAAAACCTGAAGCGTTTTACGCGGGTTTTATCGATGAGACGGTTCGATGCGTAAGTACGCGGACCTAGCCTAAGGCGTTTCACATGCGGGCTTGAATCGAATGAAGGTGGAAAGAAAGGGAGGCGTAGCTTGGTTTCGTTATGTGCACTGTCTTAAGTAAAGTGATGAGATATATCGCCATGATGGAGTAATTGATACTTATCATTATGCATGTACTTTGTATGGTTGTTGTATGCATCAGCACATTGAGCTTATGTTGTTTTTACCTAAATGAACTGTCGGTCTAACCTAGGGATAGGACTTGCCCTTCTCGAAATGTAAATCTCATCCCGTCGTGGAACCTTTCTTTTCGGATCTTAGAAATTGAAGATGTTGTCTGTCCGATTGGGTGAACCCCAAGAAATGACTAGGTATATTGAGGAGTTTCTGAAGGAGGAGATGTAGTATATGTTAGAAGGACGACCGTGGTTTGGGTAGATGAGCCTGAAGCATCTTATAAGCCTCATAGGTTCGAGGCATGGTTCCGTAGAGTAAACGGGGTCGTATCTCGACAGTTAAGGCCCCAAGATGTGCCGGAAGGTGTTGTACCTTCTCGGTGCCACCCTACCAGGGATGAGATAGAAGTTGAAGCGTCCTTTGTAAGCTCAAGGAATATACCCGAAAAGAACCAGTGGGAGAGGAGAATATAGAAGTAATAGAGATTTCGGATTCGGAGGATGACGAGATGGATGAGGATTCAATCGAAGTGCGGTTGGAGTCTTTCTCTGAGTATGATCCTGACGAGGACGTGAGTCAAGCTGGGGACACTAATACTTTCTAGAGTCTCCGTTGTTGGTTGACTTTGATGCCACTTTTTGTTGGAGACGGTGTTAAGTTAGGGGTTGGTGGTTTCATTTTTGGTTTGCCCTCTTGTCTCCTTGACCTCGGTTGTGTATATTGTTAGTTTTATGGTATCATTTGTACGGACCTGTATTTTTTTTTTTTATGGATAAAGTCTCTTAGTTTCCCCGCATCTTATTAAGTGGATGTATTGAGACGATGGACTGGAGTTGGGTTTATTTTCTTTCGCTTTCCGCTTGCAAGCTTCATTTCATTCGCCGTATATGAAGAGTATCCTGGGATAGTACTTACGGTGTGTTATGGATGTACGTGCTCGTAAGGGAAGCGGGGCGTGACAAAGCAGCCATAGGAATTCTGCACTCTTCCTTGAGATCGCTTGAACACTTGTGGCTGCACCACTTCATATTCTCGTGAATGAGGGTGGAGATAGATCTGTCATCAACATCCACCACAAAGAGACATAAGCATGAAAGAAGAAAGTGAGAGGAGGAGTGGAGCCAAAAAAAAATAAAGAAGATTTTTGCTTGGCAGGTTAACAAAGGACACGCAGAAAGAGCCCGAGATCGAAAAGAGAGAAGGTAGAGCGGTGATTTTGGACTTGGTTTGTCTAGTCCGTGCAGGAAAGGCAGAGTGTCTCCAACAAGCTTTGCAGGCGCACCTTGCTATCTCTTTCGGTTACGCTCAGGTCAGCAAACAAGTCTATGTCAACTCGTTTTTGCTCGTAGCCGACAACGACACTGATTGCTGTTATTTCGCCGCCGACGCTGCTCCAAGCTGTGCACGTGAGTCCTAGCCCTCGGTTCAAAATTGGAGCTTGGTCGTTAATTTTTGAGTGAAATCAAATTGCAAAAAGTAATTTTCGGGTAAATTTCCTATCTTGATTTGGATATTCACTTGCCTTGTTTGAAAGATTCTACATGTTTTGAATATTCAATTTGCATGTCTTGAGAAATTATGTTGCATGATTAAATGCCCGAAAATGGCCTAATTCAGAGGATTGCACGTAAAAATTTGTTCTTGGATATTCTCAAAATTTTGAGTATTTTCTTGCTATTTTGCATAATTTGTGGGTTAAATTGCATATCTTAAAAAATTGCATTCCAAGATAGAACATTCAATTGCCTTAATTGGAATAATTGCTTGTTAAATTTGGAAAATAAAATTCTGATATATCTTGCAATATATCTCATGCCCAAATTGGAAAGATTGTGATTCATGTGAATATTCAAAATTTTGTGATAATCTTGTGATAATTTTAAAACTCTCTAAAGATAATCAAAGATATCCAAAATATTTCAAATGTGATTGATTAGGAGAATCTCCTAATCTGCAATCGCATACATGAGAATAAATCTATCTATCAAACTTTAAATAGAATTATTTCCATAGCGGGTATTTCGAATTTTTAGGGTCGATCCGTCGGGCTTCGGATCGAAACTTGATTCCAAAGATTTAGCGGTAATTATCTTTTCATTAAAAGACTTGCAATTTAAATTTAAATTCATCCATAAAACCAAAAATCACAAAAAAATCATAAATTTACAAATAAAAAATCATTCATGTCTCATCTTTTAATTTCATGTCAAAAAATCTTAGAAAATAAAATTAGGAAGCTATGGTTTCTTAAAAACCACGTCTTATCAATTTTTCGGAAAGATGGGATTTTCTAGAAATCCTATCTTATGGATTGTATTCGATGAAATAAAATCTTTGGAATCCATTTCAACCTTTTTTTTAAAAGATGTAGACATAGGGTAAAAAGATTCTCTTAAAACATTTTGGAATTAAGGCAAATTAAATCCAAAAACTTTAAGATAATCTAAACCAATTCACTCTCATTTTTAATTAATTTTCAATTTCGATAATTGCACAAAAAATTACCAAAAAAAAATTCATAAAAAGAAAAACAAAAAAAAACACTTTTGAACTTCAAGTCGAATTCGTCAAAATTGCCAAATCGAACATTTTTCTTGAAATTGGTACCAAAATGGCATTAATTTAAAAAATTAATGTAACCAAGTCCCGAACATAAAATTTCTGGTTTGTAGAAATAAAATAGTTTTCTCCCACTATTTTATTTAGGTTTCTAATCAACCTACCAAAAATGATTAATGGCGGCTCACGAAAAATTAAAAATCTTTTGCAAGTTAATCATTCGAACCATAAGTCACGATTTGGTAGAACTTGATAGAGTTCGAGCTAAGTTAATTAATTTGATTAATTAATTTGGTAATTCATTAACCTAAGATGGGAAAACCTAATTTTAGGTCGTGACAAACTCGACGGATCTAAGTCGAGCTCAATCTTTGGGGAGCTCGACAAGTTCTGTCTCAATTGGGTTTGCGGTCGCGGTGAGTGGCGACGATGCAACCCGAGGGGCGAGGGTGGGCAATGGGTGGGCAAGTGTGTTAGTGTTTTTCTAATGTGAACTTATATTAATTGAGATTGTAATTACCGTTTTATGAGATTAATTTTTCGTTTATGGGATTGGTCTAATAAGGTAACTAGTTTAATATGGGACTAGCTAGTGTGAGCCAAGTTCAATTGGCCCGGGCCATAATGAAAGGGCCCACTGAAAACTCTATAAATAGCGCTCAGTTCCTCCTTTAACCCTTAACAATTCGAAGTCACCTCACATAAAGTTCGGAAAAGAAAGTGAGGGGCATCTTATCGAGCTAGTCATATGTAGAGTAATAGAGAAGAAGATCTAGAGTATCGGATCATTACGATTCCGCTTGAAATATAATGGATTCGAAATCATGTGCACAAACTCTTTTCTTTTTTCATATGGTGTTCTTTTCTAACTATGGTAATCTAGGAATAGTCGTAATGAGGTTTATAGTGGCTAACATGTGGTATTAGAGCCGTCCATAACCTAGATCTAGAACTTTCGATTTTTGCCCATTTTTGAAAATTTCGACAAGTCAAAATTGTTTTTGATCACATATTTGGATTGTGCTCGTCGTTACAACAAGCATTTCGAGTGGTGGCGCGCCTCCGAAGGAGGCCACACGGCACATCGCACACGGGCCACGAGCCATCGGAGGGTGGGAGCGGCACGCTCTACGCGCGACGTGCACGGCACCTTGCCCAGGCACATGCGGCTGCACGCGCGCGCCGAGGTGGTTGCCTCCTTGCACACACATCACGCATGCGACACATGTCGCCTCGAGTGACGCTCCGAACCCACGTGGCCGCGGCGTCATCATGACGTTAGCGAGCCACCGCCTCTCGATCTAGGTTTGATCGGGTCGACCGACTCGGATTCGTTGACCCAAGACCCGAACCATTTGATCGACATGTTTGACCGGGTCAACCCGACCTGAGCCGTTGATCGGTTCGACTAAATAATCGGTCGGATCGACTTTTTCCTGGATCGGTTGAACTTGTCGGACCGGTCATTAGATCTAGTAGACACGGCCAACACGTGCTCGGCATGTGACCCCACTAGCCGAGAATTCCGGTGGCGCGTGTAGGGGCGTCCGGGCCCCATTGGGGGGCAATTTTGGTACGGGCGTGCTCGTATGAAGATTTTGTACATTGTATTATATTTATTTTTAATATTGGGAGCTTTGAAGGATTGAGAAATGCGTAAAAACCCTATATATGTGTATTTCTAGGGGTATTGTTAGCATTTTCCTTATATTTCCATATAGTTTCGAAAATATTAAGGCTAGCTCCTATGTATATGACCACATACATGATGTGTAGAGTTTTATTAAGTGTTGGCATGTATAAGGGTTAACATGCATCAATGAATGAAGCAATGTCATTGGCATCGTATGTAATTTTAATGACAATCGCCCATGTCTTCAAGTTTAAACTTACATGTATATGATGAAGGTGAGACATAAAGTTTATATCCCCTAGTGTGAGAGAGTTTCAAAAATTCAATGAAGTTGTGACCGCCAAAGTGGCATATTTGATTGAGTTCGAGAAATATCGATCTCACATTGTGGTGGGGTGTCTCTTGCTCCAATGCATGATCATACTCCCAAATGAGGTGATTATGTATTGGTTATGGAGGGATACATGTATAGCATATGATTGAGGATTAACTAAACCTTGTGGTTCTTACACCTAAATGTAGTGATTCACGAAGGTTGGAATATATTCGATGACCACCGACATGTGGAGAGTTTACAACTGTACGTTATACATTCCGCCCATAGGTGATTATATGATGGTGCACGTAACTCTCTAGTTGTGTATTTATATTGTTTTTTAACTTACAATAGTACTCACTTGATGTTGATTATATCATTGCTTGTGTTTTTTTTTTTTGCCACCTTCTCTCGTGAATGACAACTCCATTACTTTGAGGTTCTTAATGGTTCAAGTCTTAAGAAATGGAAATAAGATTTTCTCGTTTGTTATGGAGCTGGCGGATGTTCATATGGCTCTTTAAGAAGATAAGCCAGTTGATCTCATTGAGACCAGTACAACAACGAGAGATGGCACATTTTTTTCACATGGGAAAAGAGCAATAAGATCTCGCTTATTGTCTATGAAACGATCCATATATGAATATTTAAAGAGTAGCATGGCGAGTTGATTGCACCGCATAAGAAATGACATAAGCTTTAATGGCCGTAAACCGAGTATCATCTAATACGGAGGTTGGGACACTTGTCTAGGGACTTTTTAACATGAAGAATAATATGGGTGTTGGAGGAGTTATGGATTGTATCCTAAGAATGCTAGACTTGTAAACAAAACTTAAGGTTCTCGATATTATAATTCTTGATGCTATTATGGTACATCAAGCCTTGAACACCTTTTCCTTTGAGTTTGGTATGATCAAGATCGGTTTCATCACACAGGATGAGACTTGGTCTATCAATAATTTGATAGCCAAGGTGGGGCCAGAGGAAGAAAAGCTGAAACAAGGATGGAGGGCATTTCGCCCTGGTTGCATCCAGTTCCGACACTAAGAAAGGAAGGGGTTCAAACTTCGTACTCGTAGAATAACTCATTTTGCTACTAGTTCAACTAACAAGACGGGGTCATAAGAAAGCATCCTTTAAGAAGGATAATGACTGTTGCTTCTTACGTAAGAAGAGAGGTCACAAGAAGAAGGACTACGCCAAATATAAGAATTAGTCTGTCTAAACGTAAGAATTCAAGTATTGATTCTTTGGCATTTATTTGTGAATCCAACCTATTAGAAGCCCCATCCAGTTCATGGTGGCTAGATAGCGAGTGCAACTAATCATGTTACGTTTATCATACATGGGTTCATAAATTGGAGGAAGCCAAATCGGGACAAATTAAACCTCAAAGTGGGAGATAACAATAAAGTCGATGTTGAGTTCGTAGGAGATGTCATTTTGATTTTAGAATCTGGTTTTAACTTGATGTTGAGGAACACTTTTTATGTACCTTCCTTCAGACGGAACTTAGTTTCTATATCATGTTTGGACATATGTGGTTCATCTTTTGAAATAAAAAATAGTATGGCTTTCATGTTTTTTAATTCAAAAAAGATTGGATACTGCAATATGTCTAATGGATTATACAAATTGTGGTAAACCCCCAATGATATATACGTCACTTATACTCGCTAAAAAGGTTATCTCCAAAAGAACTCTACTTAAAGAACAGTCTTATGTATTGTGGCATAAACGTCTTGGTCACATTTCTAGGAAAAAATTAGAAACGCCGACATCCTACCTACTCTTAAAAGTGACACGAAAACTTGCGTAGACTGCTTGTAGATGTAAGATGGCTAAGATAAAGAAGAAAATAACAGGTCCATGAGTTATGACCTATTGGAGGTCATTCACACCGATATCATTGGACCCTATACTACAACCTTGTATAGAAATTCTTATTTCATCACTTTTATTGATGGCTATTCCCGATATGGTTATCTATTTTGATTAAGGAAAAGTCCGAGTATCTTGACAAGTTCAAGATATTTTGGATTGAAATCGAGAAACAATTGAAAAAAGCCTTAAAGGTTGTCAAATCCGATCGAGATGGTGAGCATTATAGGCAGACATGGTGATATTGGACAGCTTAAAGGGCTATTTGCCAAATATTTAAAGGATTATAGGATAGTAGTTCGCTTTAATATGCTTGGGAGTCCTGAACAAAATGGTGTAACCGAAAGGCGTAATCGCACCTTTATGGATATGATAATGAGTATGATTAGTAGAACCAACTTGTCAACTTTTTTCTAGGGTGAGGCTTTGAAAATAGCCCTTTATGTTTTAAATCGGGTTCCCAAAGCAAAGTTGTTCCGTTGACTCCTTTTAAGTTATGGGACTGGACGTAAACCCGGCTTAAACCATCCGAAAGTATGAGGTTGTCCGGCAGAAGTGAAATTATATGATCCAACATTAAGTAAGTTGGACTCTAGAACCACTCGATGTTACTTCATGTCTTATCCAGATCATTTGAAAGTATATTGATTTTATAATCCCAATAGAGGTACAAGAATTGTGGAATTACGAGGCAGCAAAGTTTCTGAAATTTGATGTAGCCGAAAAGGGTAGCTGTTCGAAAACTATTGAAAATAACAAGACGGTAGAGACTACTATGTCGTTTTCTCTACCAATACAAACCATTATGGAGCCTCCCATACAATAAAACGAGCTTGTTGGGCTTCAGGATCCAATTATTGAAATAGTTCCTTATGAAGTTACTCGGGTCCCACGGTTGCGAGGATCAAACTAAGATAGTTCCACTTAGGAGGTCTATTAGGTAGAGACGACCAGCTATTCCATTGGACTATATGGTCTATTTGGGAGAACAAGACTACGATATCGGTGTGTGGTTGATCCTAGTTACTTAAACGAGATGATGTTTCTTGTCCTCAATCATATTTGTGGCTAGATACAATGAAAGATGATATGCGATCTATGAGACATAATAGTGTTTTGAAACTTGTTGTAGTGCCTAAGGGCCACAAAGCAATTGGGAGTAAATTGGTGTATAGGACAAAAAGAGACTCTAAAGGAAAGATAGAAAAGTTTTAAGCCGGATCGGTAACCAAAGATTTCACTCGGAGAGAAGGAGTAGGCTATGAAGCAACTTTTTCTCTAGTCTCTTCTAAAGATTCTTTCAGAGTGATCATGACATTGGTAATTCATTTAGATATGGAGTTACACCGGATGGATGTAAAGACAGTCTTTCCGAATAGGGAACTTGATGAGGAAGTCTATATGGAGCAACCCGAAGGTTTTGCAAGTGATGATTAAGGTGAGCTTATGTGCGGACCGAAAAAGTATATTTATGGCCTCAAGCAAGTTTCCGGATAATGGTATTTAAAGTTTTATAGTGTTATCACTTCATTCGATTTTGTGGAGAATAGAGTGGATCAGGTGTAGATACTTGCAAGGTCAATAGGAGGAAATTCATTTTTCTCATTCTTTATGTGGACGATATCCTCGCTTTGCGAACAATAATATTGAATTATTGCATGAAACAAAATGGATGTTTTTTGAGAACTTTGATATGAAGGACCTTGGTAATGCGTCTTTTGTCATTGGCATTGAGATCCATAGGGATCGTTCTCGCTGGATATTGGGTTTATCTCATAGGGCATATATTGATCATATTCTAGAAAGATTCAATATGCAACATTGCAAAACAAGAATCGCTCCTATCTCGTAAAAGGTGATAAATTGAGTCTTTCGCAGTGTCCTCATTCGAGATATTGAAAAAGCCCGGATGAAGGATGTACCTTATGCTAAAGAAGTTGATAGTATCATGTATGCACAAGTTTGCACTAGACCAAATATTGCTTTTGCAACACGACTTCTAGGTAGATATCGGTCAAATCCAGGATACGATCATTGGGTTCTTGCCAAGAAGATTTTGAGGTACTTAAAGAAGACGAAGGACTATATGCTTGATTCTACGAGACATGTTTAAGACCTGCGGCTAGTAGGGTATTCGGATTCAGATTATGTTGGCTATCAAGATGATAAAAAGTCGACATCATGATACATTTTATGTTGGCGGGTGGTGCAATATCATGGAAAAGCGAGAAACAGACAATAGTATCATCCTCTACCATGTAAGCGGAGTTTATAGCATGTTATGCGGCCGCTACTCAAGCTATTTGGCTCCGGAACCTCTTTAGGGAGTTGACGGTATTTGATTTTGTTGATAAGCCCATCCAATTGTAGTATGATAGTAACTCTGCGGTGTTGTTTATTAACAACAATAGAGATCTCAAGGGGTTTAAGCACATGGAAGTCAAGTTTTTTGACCATAAAGGAATCTGTGCAAAATGGTGACGTTACGGTAGAGTATATTCCCACATATGATATGGTTGCGGATCCACCGACTAAAGGTCTTCGCCCTTGTGTATTTGAACAACATATCATTAGCATGGGTTTAGTGGCATCGTTGGATTCTATTGTCTAGTGGGAGCCATTTTGTTTTACTCTAATAAAGATTACATCTCGTGTTTGTTACATTTTGTAACATTTTGATATGTATTAAAGTTTGTATACAATATTTGTGATGAATACATATATTTGATGAAAATCTTGAGGTGTGTGTAAACCTTAAGTAATGGCTATGGGCATTTGGTTATTAGCCGTATTTATATGTCTTATTACACATAAAGTGAAGTTAACTATAAATATAAGAAATATGTGAGTTCGGTAGAATCATACGAGATATTCTCTAGTGACACATTAGATTTTGTGACACATAAGGAGAGAGAATGGTGATCGACAAAGGGAATGACACATACGAGATATCACTATTTTATGAAGTGTCATCCAATTGCCACACTACCATATTAAATCCATATCAGTAGAGTTAAGAGCACTCGTGACCATGGATGGCTCGTGTCTCTGCAGATACAATTACTACCATGACCCGATATTTGAGAATTTATGGGATCGGATTGACTATTAAGAATAATCTCTAGACTAACATAAAGATGCATATATATAGTATAATTTCAATTGAATATTCGCCCAAGTGGGAGAATATTAAAGTTTTCCTAATGTAGGCTTATATTAATTGATATTGTAATTACCGTTTTACGGGATTAATTTGCCGTTTACAAATTTGATCTAATAAGGTTAGATATAAGGATTCTTAACTAGTCCAATATAAGACTAGCTAATGTGGGCCATTCCTGGTTCGGCCCCGGATGAGAGGGCCCACTACTAAAAACTCTATAAATAACGCTCAGTCCCTCCTCTAACCCTTAATGTTTTAGAAATCACCTCATATAAAGTTCAAAAAGAAAGTGAGAGGCGTCTCATCAAGCCAGGTCATACAAAGGGTAATAGAGGAAAAGATTTAGAGCATCGAGTCATTGCGATTCCGCTTGAAATACAATGAATTCAAAATTAAGTGCACAAACTTTTTTTTTTCTTCTTCATATAGTGTTCTTTTCTAATTATGGTGATCTAGGGATAGCCGTAATGAGGTTTATAGCGGCTAACAAAGTGGGCTTTTATTGCGGCTGGATTTGAAATAGTGAGAGGGGCAAAACTGAAAGGAAAATGACAAATTCATAAATAGGATCAGACGTCAAAATGCAAATTGATATGAGTTTCAAACGAAAAGATGATTTTTCTTTTATTTGCCTTCCATTACAAAATCTCATTTCCTGAC
The DNA here is from genome assembly GCA_021437795.1 of Rhodamnia rubescens. Classification (NCBI taxonomy): domain Eukaryota; kingdom Viridiplantae; phylum Streptophyta; class Magnoliopsida; order Myrtales; family Myrtaceae; genus Rhodamnia; species Rhodamnia rubescens. The sequence continues at coordinate 1,779,493 of JAILYA010000046.1, forward strand.
TTATTTACACCATGAAATTTTATATTTTTTTGCAGATTCAAGTCCTAAGGGGCTTCTCAAGCACTGCAGAGAAGAAAAACTCATCCTCCAACTTGTCACTCTTGGGCACAACCCTCCACAGCAGCTTCCTGTACCTCAGCCTCTCAAACTCATCCGCATACATCTTCACGTCTCCCTTCTTGCAGAAGAACCGGTCCACCCAGAGCAACCCCCTCGGCCTCAGGACCCGGTCCCAATCAAACAGCATGAACTGCAGCAGCTCCGTGCCGACCCACCCGTCCAGGAACAGGCTCGAGTGCACCATGTCGAGCGTGCCGTCGAAGAAGGGCAATCTTGAGCCAACCGAGACATAGAGCGGAAGCAGGCCCCTCAGCGCGATCACCTCGTTGAAGGGCGCCCCGAGGTTCAGCGTGGCCGTGGCCACTGTCACGTTCCTCTCCCTCATGAGGGCGGCGAAGCTCCCCGTCGACGGGCCGAAGTCCAGCCCGACCCGGATCTCCCCGGGCTTTAGGGCCAGGACCTGGTCGATGGTGAACTCGGCCGATTCCTCCAGCTCGTTGACCGGCACTTCCCACCCTCGCTTCGAGAGGTCGAAGCAGTCCGAGCACTTGAAGAAGCCCCTTTTGTTCCCTGTTTGATTGGAGAGGAGGCATTGATAGTCCTTGCACTTGTAGTGGCTCCACAATATGTTGGCATCCCTAGGCTGAGTCCACAGAGAGTTGCTTGAGGGCATTGGCTTTGTGTAGTTTGGGGGTGTTCTTGAGAAGCATCTCCTTCTGGGCAATGGGTCACAGCCACTGATCATTAGCTTCTGAGCCAAGTCCCAGTCGTCTGGGCACGTCCCGAACAACTTGTAACTCATGAACCGGTCTAAATTAGAAGCCATTGCCGCGCAGGCCAATCCTATCGATGGATTAACCGCTTCGACACCGAGAAACGTCTTCTTGCCCGCGACCCTGTTTGGTTTAGGCAAAGTGTAATTCCTGAGCTCCCCTGCTTTGAAGACATGATTGCCAATGAATTCCTCGGATGCATCTTCTTCTGATTCCTCTGGATCGCTTGAGTCTTCATCAACATTGCTCATTTGGGTGGCGTTAGCTGGCAGATTGCTTACGTAATGCGATAGGTGAGTGGCTATCTTGTCCATAGCCACGGCGATGTGGATGACTTGATCAGAAAACTTGGCCAGGGCTTTCGCTTCCTCAGTGTCGGAGTGAATCTGCTCCAGCAACACACCGACTTGTGTCTGCAAGTCGGAGATTCGGCTGTGGAAGGAAAGAGGAAGAGGAGGCTGTTCCCAGGAGATTCCAGTTGCGGAAGGGAAGACATTCCGCGGGAAGTAGATCGTTGAACCTAGGACGATCAGTGTGAGGAGGCTGATGAAGAAGAGAGGGCACAACAGTAGTCTGGGAAGATTAGTTCCTGGAAGCCATTTCGATGTCTTGCCTGAGTTCTGTTTCAGCATTTTTCTGGCCTCAAGTGATTATCTTTTCCTTAACTGCAACTCCGCAGTGTTAGTATTTCAGATGTTGACTTCGTAGATACCCCTCAAATGAATAATTTATGTTTGATCTTTCCAAGACGCCTGGTTTTCAGCCGAAAAAATGATTCTTGGGACCATAGATCTAGGCAAAGCTTCTTATTCAGCACAATGCCAGATAATAGTTAAAGTTTCCCAAGAGTTCCTTTACTGGAACTGCAAGCAAATTTCTGGATTGGAGATCAAATCTACGAAAGCTTTCATCTTATTTTAGTTCCACCGTAAGATGTGCAAGGTAGCAACGTTGACAACCCGGCACCGGTACGGAAAACTCGCAACAGCATGTTCCTAAGAAACCTTGAGACAAATGCATTGTCCCCAGATGGTAGAAACCAGAAGGCACCCGAAATGGAAGTTTCGGACAAAATCAAGAACCGGTGAACCACTTGAGTTCAGGGAAGCACCTCGAGTGATTCCTCCGTTCTGAAAAAAACAAACCACTGTTGTTGGTTGAAGCATTTTTTTTTTTTAAGCATAGCAGAGGATCAAAGACGAGCATAAAGGAGTCTAAACAAAACTCTTCATCATTTTTATATCCAATATCTCACCGCCACTGCAAAAAAACAAACAACACATTGCTCTTCTTTCAGAAATAGGCAGGTAAAGAAAAAATATGCACGGGTAATCAATCTATCCTTGGAGATGACAGAATGACATTCGTCTTCCACCTGGACTATCTAAATTCATTTGGTCTAAAACCCATTCACAATTCTCTCAAAATAGGTCGCACGCTGACTGTCGGGGACAGCATAAATATGGAGCTGTCTAAACCTTTACATGCTTTACGGACTTATTCCTCATCGTCAGTGTGGTCTTTGTCCGTGTCGTCCTCCGCTTCCTCCTCACCCTCCAGTTCTTCTTTGTCATTACCACAACCGGCTTTGCCTTCCTGGCGCGACCTGGCATAACCCTCAAGCGATGAAGAGGGAAATACATCTCCAACCTTGTTTGCTTTCTCTGTTGCAGATTTCCCCGAATTATTATCTTTTGACTTGTTCATCTGTTCAAGGGGTAAAAGAAAACATCACTGAGGATGGTTTGGCAATTTCGATTCCACTATTAAGTAGGCAATGATATGGAACAAGGAGCATGCCAGAAGAAATTTCAAGCAATGCCTCCTAAATGCAGCGCGAAGCCACAATAATTGCCAAAAGAATCAGCTAGGGAAACTTACAGCACGAAGTAGAGTTCTTCTATCCCTTTCTCGAGCATTCTTAATTGCCTGTAAAAAATGGCATTTGTCTCTTTAGAAGTTAAAGTTGATTGGGGAAAAACTAGTCCTGATCTTAACTTAAAATAAAAGTGCGAAAGGTTCTCTTGGGCCTCGAACAAGAAATGAAAAGGATTTCGAAAACCAACCTCCTCAAGCGCTTTTTGCTCTGCTTCCAATTCAGAAGAGTCTCTGAAGGAACATAGAAAACAAATTCAGTTCCATTTCAAAGAGAGCGAAGCTCGAAAAACAAACCCAATCCTCAACTACCTGCCAACTAAACTGTCGACTCGGCAACGACACTTAGCACACACATTCTGCTCCTTGGCACATCCTAAATCAGCATGAAACCTCCATGAATGCAAGTAAAACAACGCAATGCACACAAAGTCACTGATGAACAATTTTGAAGAAGACCAACAAGCTGGCAAACCGATGGCCGTTCAAGTTCCAAGACACTCGAGCAATGCGCACAAAGAGAGGTGAAACTAACCAGAGCAAAGATTGTGGTAAGCTTGACGAACAGCCCTCCTAGAACACTTCTGACTACAACAACATACAGGGAATCACCAATGAAAAACTGTACTACTTGGAGCACCAATTTGAACGCAGAACGAGCAAATGAGCACAAGCAAACATGCCAAAAGGAACAATTTTTACCACTTAGCAGGTTCGACGAGGGGCTTATACTTGCCGTAACGGCGTTTCCACTCGATCTGCTCTCTACATCGAGCGCAAACTCCAGTTATCTCGGAGTACGGCCGGAACCTCCCTCCAACTTCCTAAATCCGCAACCGGTAATCAAGCTAAGTCTCCCCTCTTTCGATTCAATTGCTTAGGGATTCGAATGGTGCGAATCAGATAATCGATTGAACTAGGGTTTTCGAATTTTTGGGGTTTTACCGTTTCGTTGATTTTGACGCCGGCGTTGGGCTTCCAGGCGTAGGCGTTCTGGTGCTTGGGCGGGCCACGCCGGCTGCTCATCTTCTATATGCCTTCGGCTTCTCCTCTTCTTCTTCTTCAATGAGCTCGTTTTGCAGGGTGGTTCCAGTTAAGCGGTCGCTGCACAGTGCATGGAGGCTGACGAAGCATTTTAGGTCAAGTACACGTTTTATGCACATTAATTATTCATAAAACATATTATTTTACTTATATTAATTTCGATGATCATGATTAATCCTCCAATAGCAAACAGAGCTCAGGAACTCCTTTTAATGACTAAAGATTTGATCAAGTCGAATCATGTTAATGTAATTTAGCGTCCGAAATTTATGAAATACGAGAGTCTAACTCAAGTCTAGATAGTCAATGCTATATTTAATCCTTAAAATATTTGAGGCGATTTTATTTGATACGAATTCTCGAGTTAGTGACAAATCATTTCTCTGAGTAAAGAAGACTATTCTTTGCTAAACACCACAAAAAAAAAAAAAAAGTAGACTATTGTTTTAATTAAGTTTACGAATAGGACTACTATATATTCAAACTCGATTCGAACTCGATAAGAATGTCTACAATACTTAACAAGATTAGCTCAAATAGCTCATAAGTTGCTCTCGTCATTTTGTAGATCTAGTGGTACGAATAACCTTCGTAGGCGTGATGCTTGTACACCACATCGATTATGCTGTAGAAGAGAAAATCGATTGTCCGTGATTACTCACTAAATGCGTCCCGTCTCTGCACGTAGGGGTGTCAATTGACCGAGTCGGTCGGAGTCTCATATAGGCGCGATCCAGCCCGAAACCAAATAGCCCCAAGCTCGGCCTGGCCCGGCCGACCCGATACCAGAATCATGTACGTCCAAGATATTCGGTCTGGGTCAGGTCAGATTGAGATTTTTTTTTTTAATAATCTTATGTGAAAAGACAAACAACATTGATCAGGATTTGCAACAATAGAAGATTTATTCTACAAGTTGAGGTCATCATATAGGAGCAAGAGACTATTGAAATGTTACAATCACATAGATTATCATCTGAACTATGCGTCTAATCGTCGCATGACCAACTCTTCAACAAAACAAACTGTTAAATCAAAATCCATTTTCAAAACTAAATGCCCACGAAAAAAGGGGAAAAAAAAAGAAAATTCGAAAAAAAAATTAATCAAAGAAACGACTTTCGCAGCCTCAGAAGGAAAGCAGTAGAGGTTATGTGTAAATCACGAATGCTCATCCATAAGCGCAAATAGCTCATCTCTTTCATCATATGCAACTGTTCACAACACAATGGAAAGTCGTAAACTTGAAGAAAAATACTTCACCAAAAGCCCGCAAGAGATGCAGGAGAACTTGCCTAGATCTATGAAAACCAAAGAAATTGCAAAGGGAAAATGAAGATCAATGGCCTCATAGAGACAATTAGATGTGTCTGCACCATTAGATTCAGACATATGCTTGTCTTTGTTTAAAGAATGTATAATCATTGGCCATCTGCAATCAAATTCACAAACCAGAACAAAGAAATAAACTTTTTTTTTCCCAGAATCTCAACAACAAGAGAAACGAAGAAAGTAAAAATCGAAGCTTGGTGTTTTTTTTTTTTTTTCCTTTGAGGGTGGGGGAGGGACTCAGAATATGAGTGGTGATATATCAGGATGGTCGGCAAGGCCCCAATCGGAGCTAGTTACGACGAACGAGACCTTTCACAATACAGTCGTCACCTTCCTCGAAAAACCATTTTTTCTTTCAATCTGATCCATTTGAAAACAAGAAAACGATAGACACCAGATGACGCAACCCTAATCGGAAGAGAAATTGAAGGTACAGAAGGAGAACCTCAAGAGATGAAGTAGAGAGGATTTGAGAGAGGTGAACAGAGATGGGGAGGGGGAGGGGGGAGAGGGTGGGGTTTAGGGTTTCGGTTTCGTGCGACTTTGCTTATAAATAGGCGATTTTGGGGATTAGATTTTCTTCTGAATAGGACTCGGCCGCAAAGGGGGGTACCGTCGGGAGTGGCCAGCATTGAGGGGTGGCGCTTGTAGGCGTCCGGCGTGCGCTCGGGCGCAAGAAAGTGATGGAAACTCGGTGGACCTCTGCGCATTGTGCGTCACAAGGAGGGAGACGTCGCGATGAAGAAGATGATGAGCAGTAGTAGAGTTGGGCCTGGGTTATTTGAGTCTTCAGTTGGCCCGTCTTCTTTTCATTCCCGGGTCGGTACTTTATTTTTCAGGCCACAATGGTACCGGCCCTCATTGAAACAGTACCAAGTTTCGGCCCGAAAATTTAGGGAATTTTCAGTCCGGGTCGGGTCGGGTCGGGTCGGGCCGGCGCGCCCCTTTTTGTGACAGCCCTATCTGCACGTATATTGCGTGTAATTCAATGCATATAGGTAAAAACGTGGTACAAGTGCATCACAAGTCAATCTTTATACCCACGAGCTGATTTAGTTTTGAAGTTTTCTCATCGTGTAGCTAATTCCAAAACTTGCAAAAAAAAAAAAACATCATGCAATTGAGTATTTTCATAAGATCCGTAGATTTCAATTTCATCGGACAAACGTACGGTACATTCAGATAGGTTTTCTTCTGACAAATGATACGGAATCACGATTGCTCGATCCCTCGAGCTCGATGCATCCATCCATGTCTCCGACGATTGATCACTAAATCCTTTGGATCATGTGGAGGATCCAAAGGCGGAAGTGGGGACGTCAACAAGGACAATCTGGTGCGGTAATACGTGCCGCAATGTGGCGGCGGGGAACCTGGTGGTGTGCAAGGCGTGTACCTCCCAGTTTGCCAAAATACGGCCGCAGCCGGCAATGTTCAAGTTCAAAGGCATAGGCCCAACTGCCAGGTCAGCGCCTAGCATGCCTGGATCCGCTATCACCTCCAGCTCCGGCTGCAGGTCGGCTATGCGGCAGCCGGCACCGGCGCCAACGTCGCACGGCAGCGGAGCGGCAGGAGCGGTGGCGATGGAGAGATTGTGCCCTGGGGACCACGTCGAGGCTCGACACGGGAAGGAGAGGGCGAGGATGGACAGGAACAGGAGGAGGAGAGCCTTGTTCAAGTGGAGCTCCATAGGGAAGAGGATATCAAATCGGTGACCGTGGGTTGATTGGGGGAGGTATTAAAAGGACGTCACCGACAGCGTGCTGGAAAACGTTGGGGACTAGACTTTAAAAAGGGGCCCACGGGTGGTGCCAACCTGGGTCCCCAAGAGAGCGACCTAATATTAGTCTAATCGAAAGAATTCATCACTAAGGACCACCAAGATTTGGATGTTCAGTGCCGCAAAAAAAAATCTTCAACTTTAGTATTTGAGACAATTAAATTTAATTTTTTTATCTCAAAAAAAGTTTTAATTTTTACTTTTGTCTCAATTCTATCCCAAACTTTTAATTTTGTCCTAATTCTACCTGGTCATACCAAAAAAACCTCTCAATTTTAACATATATTCTAAATATATGCACAAAAAAAAATTTACCTCATAAAAAACCTCAAACTTTTACTATTGTCTAAATTTTTTCATCGATAGCCTTTTTGTCCCTAATCACCATTAGTTAATCATATGTGACATTTTCACGTCGTTAATGAATTACATCTCAACAAAATTGACATGAAAAAAATCTCTAAACTTTTCTTTTGTTGTTTACTTTCACTACATATTGTCGAGAGAGATATGAAGTCACTCAAAACGGAGCTTTTCTTATTCTCTTCAACACTCAACAACCTAAAAACTCTGCTAGACATGAAAATATTTGGACGAACGATCTACATTCTCGTTACTTGAAACTTGTTGTCTTTAAATTTTGAAAATTTATTAGTAAGTTCGGTAAAAAAATTCGATCCACATAGGATTAATTAACAATAATTATGGACGAAAGGTTGAAAGTGGTAGAATTGGAATAAAAGTAAAAGTTGGAGGTTTTTTACGAGACAAAAAAAATTTTTTTGTTATAATTGAGATAGATGTTAAAGTTGAGAGTTTTTTTTTTTATATTAGACCCGAAAGTTTGAGATTTTTTATGAGACAAAAAAAAATTTGGATATAATTATCACAAATGCTAAAATTTGAGTTTTTTTTAGATTTTAGGCCAAGATTTATACATAAAGTCGATAGGATTTAGGTGGGCTAAGCGGATCGAGACGGGCATGGGGTGTCCAAGAACACGTAATTGCTCGACAAGGTGCTAGGAGGGTGCAGTAAAAGAGTTGGATATCGGAAGATCATTGAGAGAGAGCTCAAGTTCGAACTCATCAATACATTCAATTAGACACATCTTCACTTAAAAATTTTTAAGTCAATAAATTTTGACCCAATTAGGATATGTTAACCGCTCTACACCAAGTTAATTTTTTGGCGTGAAATTTTTTAACACAACTTACACGTACATCATAATACAAGAGTGGTATATGCAGTGAGTCGAAAGATTAGATGTTAAAAGTCTGTAAATTTTTTTTTTCGGTCGGAGCAGAAAAGTTTGTACTTGATGTAGCTGAACTTTGTGTCTCAGGCGAAGAATTCAAGATGGCCTTCTGGCTTTGTCGGTGATTTGAAGAAGTGGTTGTTGCTCATGAGCTCGAGACCTGTACGAGAAATGGAACACCAGTTAATTAACAAATACAAACTTAAGTGCAAATTCTTGCAGTTGACGGTTTGGGGACGCTGGGTTGGAGTAGAAAGGAAGCAGTACTAGCAGACACAATTCGAAACGTTCATCAACAGTGAGGATAGCTCCTATTATATATGTCGCAAGGTGGTTTCTGGTTCGGTGGTGGAACACAGCATGCGGCCCGTTGATTGCACTTTGGGAGGCTTCTGCCACAGCCGGCTGGGTCACTCGCCTTCACAGTCGAGTACATATCATAACCACTCGGGCCAGCCGCGAGCTCCAACTGCAATGAGGCACTCTCGGCTACATCGCCGGCGCCATCGCACGACGACGATTTATTGAGGTGTAGTTCATATTTCCCATCGATGCGAAAGACGGAGGTTTGAGATTTATGAATAGTTATTGTTATAAATTATCTTTTTCATTTTGTAATTGAAGGATGTAATAAGAAGTGCAAGATCTTAATTATAGTGAAATCCTCTATATGACATAGCTCTAATTTAAGCACAAATCAAGATACATTTTGTATCGATTTTTTTTTATTTTACGTTTTACTTCGTTGTACTTCCCCGTTAAATCCTAGTGCTCTTCGTGTGCGGTTCCGCAGGAGAGGGCCACTGTCAACAGATAGCGAAGGAAGAGAGCCTTCGTCGAATTTTGTCTCATGGCGACTTTGGCCAGTTGCTTTTCAGTGCTGACTAAGGAGTACGGAGTGAGGGACCAAAAGTGCTCTTAAAGATGGTAAGCCTCTGTTCGTGCATGTGTGGATATGAAAAGAGGACGGCGAGCCTCGCGCTCCATCATCCTGTCGTTCAAGAAAAAATTAAAAAAAAAGATGAATGAATTTACGTCATAATAATAAAGACTTTGTTAACATGACACTCTTTCGGTGACTGTACAGTTTATTATGATCTACAAATTCTTAAAAGTATGGATCCCACAATAATTTTTAATTAATCATTAATTGTATTCTGTGGCAAAAAAATAGACTGTTAGCATAATAACCGTTTAAAGATTCTTACACAATCAATTTCCTAATGATAAACACGAGCATTTGTCGTGACGAAACTACGATGCTATTGTACAATTTGAACTTACTTTTTGGGAAAATTGCACCCTAAACCCTAAACCATATGTGAGACGTCCAATCTGCCAATTTAATCAAGTTCTAAAATTTTCAATTGATTCAATGAAGTCTTGGAACTTCGTTTAACAAATGAAATTAATCCTTAAACCTCATATCAAAATTGCAATTTAAGGATGCCATGCAGGCAATTGTAGGTATTGTTCATTTAAATGACTTTGTTTGCACTTTTTTGTGAAAAGTCATCCAGAAAGTCATAAACATCTTGTGCGACAGCCTAATTTAGTCATAAATTTTTTAGTTACATCAATTTAGTTCTAAATTTTTTGACGATTTGCCAATTTAGTTCTAAACATTTTAATTATATCAATAGAGTCATAACCCTCTTGATGATTTTCTAATTTAGTCATAAATCTTTTAACGATTTACAAATGAAAATTGCTGAAGTGGAAAACTTTTGCAATTTTTCTTTTTAATTTCTGAAATTTTTCTTTTCTCCCTTTTTCCCTTTGCCAAGTCCCAGTCGACGGCTGCTCTCACCCAAGGCTAGCAAGGGTAGCCGTCACCTAAGGCAAACGATTTCCACCGGCCGTCGATGAGGCTCGGTGGAGAAAAAAAAGGGGAAAAAATAAAAAGAAAGAAAAAGAAAGGGGTAAAAAAAAAGTAACTCAGAATTTCTTAAAAATTTGTGAAAATTATGCACGTCTACGCCAACCATCTTGACTAGACTGTCATGCCAACGTTTTTCCAATCAAAATTGGTTGAAAAGACTAAGTTGATAAATTATTAAAATATTTATGGCAAAAATTGACCATTGTCTAAATGTTTATGACACAAATATTACAATCAAATGTTTATGATTAAATTGGCTATCGTGAAATAAGTATAGGACTGAATTGATATAATTAAAAAGTTTAAGACTAAATTAGCCATTGTACATAAATTTATGAATTTTTGGACAAATTTCCTCACTTTTTTTTTTTATATACGACTTAATTGAATCAATTGAACTATTTTAAAACTTGATTACTTTTTGCAGGCAAGATGTCGAATTTCCGATACACTTTTCCATACTAATTTTGAAAACATAAAGTTTGCATTTCAATGTGAAGAACTCACAAGTCACAAGAACTTCTTAGATTCGTGGCTAGTGCGCCTAAGTCCAAAACAACAGTACCCCGCGCACATGGCTTCAGACCATCCGCGCTAGCCCACGAGACTCGCAAGCAGACACGATTTTGAGTGCCCACATTTTCGGCAAACAACTTTTGCGATTTGGATGTTTCTTTTGAGCCCGCTCTTGCGATTCGTCGACATGAAAGCCAAGCCCCAACCACAACCGCGTCGGCCGGCTGAAAGTGCACTTTGATTTGAATTTAGCAGATCATATATCGTGTTCAAATCGGATCGATTCAGAGTGATCTTAGGGCTTAAGAATACATCGTCCAGCGGGTGAAGTCTTATCAGATGTACATGGATGAGACGCTTTGCGCGAATCGATATAGATTAGTCAAATTACAAATTTGAATCTCTCGTCGTGACAAAACAGAAAAACGAGTCCCGGAAAGTTGGAGCCGGGGTAGGAAAAAACGTATTGTGGCTCAAAAGGTCGTATTTCTATCTAAACCTTAATGTAATATGATATTAACAGCTATAATAGCTAATATATGTGTACTTTTGTCTTTGGTACTACCAAGAGTCAACATGTGGGAAGTCCAACCGCCATTTCACTTCTATATGGTTTTTTTTTTTTATAACGGGAAGTAGCTAATCTGATAATTTGATAATATTGATAGCTAAATATTTCATGATGATACGTGAATTTAAAATTGAGATTGTATTGTCCTTGCGCATTTTTCTAAAAAGTAAGAAATGAGGATGAAAGAGACCTCTGCAAAGTGACATGGAGGGTCGCCCCGTGACCTTTGTCCGGTCGCCTGTCCCACAATTGCCATGTCTGGCAAGTCTATTGAATAATGACCTGCAACAACCAGCCGGAGAGTCGATCATCGCTTACTCTTCGTTGAGAGAGGGAGAGAGAGAGAGAGAGAGTACATGGAAGTCAATAATTCCGGGAAGGTTCGTTTCTCCCTCGCGTGGTGGGGCCTGCTCGCAACCGCGGCTGTAGTAGCTCTGATCAGCTGCGGCGGAGCGAGAGCCGCTGCGGAAGCCGGCAACGCCACCATTCCGCGGCGGTGCCACGGGGGCGAGTGCCTCATCGCTTACCGGCAACCGGAGGTGGAGCTGATGGCGCTGCTGGACCCGGAGCAGGCCCTGGGCAGCATGCTGGATGCCTTCAGACCCGGAGACGCCGTGAGAGGTTCCGGGAGTAACGGCAATCCCGCCGGTTGTGGCCGCCAAGGGCCGGGACGCTACACGCCATGCCTTCCCCAGTCAAATTCCGGCCCTCGCTACAGCCCTTATTATCCCCGTAAGGCGTAAGACCCATGGGATTTTGGGGAAATGCTGGTCAATTTCTCGATATCATTTGGCGGTTTTTGTTTTCAGAGATATTGTCATCATCATGTGATTGCTTTTCGAGTTCTTCCGCAACTGGAGGCTTTACAGCTTCTTCCTTTGGATGTTATTGTTTGTTTGCTGTGTAATATACCAGATGCACCTCTCTCTTTTCGTGAGAAATTATTCGATGAACGTAATGTATACAAAATCGAATCTGAACCATCGAAGTAGACAATTTTCGCCTCTATGTCGGCAGCGCCCGATTAGGAGGTTGGCCGACTAGGATCTCAAAACTTCCGACGAAAGGACCCCTTAGAGAGGGGCATCTCATGGGAGTCCCGTGATGCCGGCAGCTTAGTACATCGATCGGCGTTGCTTTCTCAAGAGAGTATTGCCTGCGCGTACGTACTAAGAACGGTCCCTCGGATTCATTTACTACAAAGCGTAACTGGGTTTTAAATAAGGTCACGTTCCAGCAAGGTCTGCCTTGTGGATATGCGAAAACGTTTGCCGACACTCCCATCCGAGCCGTGAGCAAAATTCCACATCGTACCTAAAGTTCTCTGTTGTACCAAAAGCGAAAACCAATCACAGAACACAAAAATTTACGTAGTTCGATCACAGTGATCTACGAGCGAGGCAAAATAGGATTCCACTATGATCAAAGAAAGACAGATTACATGAAGTCGAACTATTCAACCGACCAAAAGACACACACTCACAAGTCTCTCTACACAAGAAAAACCCTAAACGCAATATAAAAATGAGCCAAAAATTTTTCTCGAGGGCGTTGTTCCCGAACTCCCATTAGACTTTTCGCACCGCTATAGAGATTTGTTCGTTTCCTCCGAGTTGGGTTTATCGGCCTAACTCTCCACGTCACGAACTAAATCTCCACTTTTTCTCCATTTTTGGCCGCACAAAAATATATCGGATCGGGTGATGAATCGGACCGAATACATAAAATTCATGACATATTTAACATTCTCGTTTACCATTTACTCATCAAGATGCTACCTTTTACCCTCCCTTTGTGGTGATTATTTTCGGGAAAATCAATGATAAAGAAGGGGTTAGTGGGTGGAGACACGCGGGACCATCGACCCTAGTGGAGAAGATGAGAAGAGAATCTACTCTGTAAGTCTTAAAGAGAGACAAAGGAGAGAACTTTATTGTCTCGTCTTTGGTGTTACGCAGTGGGAGGAGGGCCACGTGATTATCTGTCTGACAATCTAGTTTGACCTACCTCACAAATTCTTTAATCGTGCTCTCACGATGTGTTCAAAGGAGGGAAAAAATATTTAGCAGTTAATACGTTACAACTATGATTTATAGATGGTCATTGGGAAAATCCTCAGAGATATTAATTAGACAATATCTACTAGAGTTTGGCCACAAATCTTCTGTTTGAAAAAAAATTACCATAAAATTTATAAATTTATTGAACCTGTGTTAATTCAACCCTAAATCTTCTTTTTTTTTTTTAAATTCATTCCTAAAATTTCAGATTTGCAATTTAATCCATTTTACTGTAGAAGACCGATGTAGGCTTTTTAAATAATTTTTTTAATTTTTTATGATTTTTTTTAATCTTTTGTTTTATTTATTTATTTTTTCTCACTCAACCCTAAGGGCCAACGAGAGTGTCACAACCCTCACCTAGACCAAGCGAGGACAGTGAGGCATCGCAGCCATAGCCCAAACCAAGCAAGGGCCATAACTCCCTCATAGGTCTAAGTGTCGGGTGAAAAAAAAAGTAAAGAAAAAAAATCATAGAAAAATTTAATAAAATTATTAAAATATTATTAAAAAAAGTCAACATTAGCCTCAATAGTATCATCATCTAACATAAATGGTATGCCTAAAGTCATGTATTTTAATTTCTTCGGTACATTGGGCTAATGGATTGTCAAGGCGGTCCTTTGGTGGATATGGGCTTTCTTTGGCGTAGTCATCCCAACGTTCAATCATTGAATTGGTTTCAACTTTATTAGGTTATGAGTGAGTTTGGTTCCTTTATGTGCAACTATATGCATGCAAAAAGGAGTCGCCAGTTGGCCATTTTATGCAAGTTGGATGGATACCTTATCAAACAATTGACGTAGAGATTATTGGCGACATATGCATGAGATTTTTAAGTTGGAGAATTTCAAATTTGGGAACTTAATTATTACTTGATTACATCGGTATTTCTACCAATGCCCTTTCGGTACCTAACGTCGAGTGGTTATCTTAACTAAAATTTCATGCATGCACAACTTTCGGGTGAGGCAAGTCTAAATCGGGTTATCATGCAGGTCGGAAAAACTAATCATATCAATCACAATCAACAAAGTAAGTGGGCAACTAAGGATCCAAAGATATGCGAGTAAAGCGCATCAAGACAAGTCATGACATCTCTAATATAGCCCTAAAGGCTTAAAGAATGTGTGAGTAAGATTTGGGGTTCATTGGAGAGATTAGAGACAATTTACCCAAAAGGAGAAAAACATCATTTTTTGGAAGGAACGAGGGTCAAGTATACCCAAAATAGATTGGGCTAGTTGATTGTGGTCATTTCCCATTTTTTGAGATTTTTTTTGAAAATTTTCTGAAATTTTCGGATTTTTTTTTAATTTTTTTCAAAATTTTATATTTTTGATAACAATTTTTTTTTTTATGAAAATAGTGATCCGGATTGGGCTTCTAAGCCCAACCCTTCTAAAGCCGCGAGCTACGAAAGGACACGAAGCCCAAATAAGAATCTAAAAGGAAAAGGCCCATCTCTTAACAAAACCCCCTATCAAGTCTAAAGCCCAATAAGCCTAGTCCAGCCCACTCCCCAATCTCTTCAAATAAAGCAGCACAAGCCCACACCCAATTAGGAGATCGGGCCCAACGCCAAGCTTAACCTAATCCGCAAAAACAAACCAACCTTTCTTTTTGCTTTCAGTGCTCGTCCCCTACTTTTTGACCGAGCCTTCCCTTCCCGTGGAGTGAGCTGCTGCGGCTCCCCTTTTGTAGCCTGGGATCAGCAGGGTCTTCCTACCCTCCCCTCCACCGAACGCTCTGCGTGGTGCGAAAGACGGCCGTGCCTTGTTTGTCCTTCGTGCTCGAGGGACGGCTGGAGGGTAGGGGAACGATTTGGGAAGGTTGTTCTTTAGAATGCTGCGGAATGGCAAGGAGTTTTGGTGTTTTCCTCTTGGGCACAGCCGGAGGTGTACGTGAGGACAGAAGGAAGAATGCTCACGCTGCTTCAAATTGACCAATTTCGCAAAAAGCCCTGCGTTAGGTCCCAAAACGTTCAAAAATCGAATTGAATTTTCAACGTGCTTGAATTATGGAGTTGATTTGGCGCAAGTGCAACTAAAGGGTCTCAAAACCAAATATCATAACTGACTCGAAAAAAGACTCAATTTGATGTTTTTTGCTCTCGATTAAGGTATGAAATCCCATGATTTAGAAACACTGTGGACCCAAATAATTTTTGAGAATTGATTTGGCCAAAACTCAATTCAAATTAAAAGAAAATTTTTGACTATTTTCTAGTCGCATCTAGCATTTTTCTCGATTTTGGGCTATTTTTAAATGAAAAGAATTTTCAAAATCCCGAAAAAATATGAAAAATATTTTTTGTTCAAAATTGGTTCCTTAAATGTCGCCAAGGGTTCCAAAGTTGATTTTTTAATTTCATGAATTTTCTTGATTCTTCATTAATTTTTCTAAAAAGACCGATTAAAAGTCCAAGTATTAATGTAGTGTGACACAATATCTCGAGGAGTTGTATGATCTTGAGCGCACTGGCGTATGGGATCTTGTGCCTCTTCCACCAAGGAAGTCCTTGATATCTTGTCTTTGGATCTACAAATCAAGACTCACTTTGATGGTGCTATTGAGCGCTATAAAGCATGTCTCATCGCACGTTGCTTTGATCGGGAATATGGGATGGATAATGATGAGGTTTTTGCTTTTGTTGCCAAAATGGCTTCCGTTCACACTCTTTTTGTAGTAGCCTCTGTTCGTAATTGGTATCTCTTTTAGCTTGATGTGAAGAATGTTTTTCTTCATGGGGCCATTTAGAATGAACTCTATATGCAACCACCTCCTAGTATTGCTCATTCTCTTGGTTAGGTATTTCGTCTTCATCGGGCCCTTTATGATCTCAAATAGGCTTCTTAATCTTAGTTTGAATGTTTTACAAATGTTATTCAGTTAGCTGATTTTGTTCAGAGTGAGAATGATCATGCTATGTTTATCGACACTTCTCCCGCTCGGATTGTACTATTTTGCTACTATATGTTAATGATACGATTATTACTAGGGACGAATTTGCTCATATTGCTTATACTAAGCAACATCTTACCACCAATTTGCTATAAATGATATGGGTGTCTTACGTTATTTTCTTGATATTGAGGTTGCTCGCAATCGATGTAGTATTCTTCTCTTCAAGAAAAGTACATCACCGACATTTTCGCTCATGTTGAGTTATTTGATACTCGTATTACGGCTACTACCGTTGAACTTCATTTACAACTTTGTCCGAATAATGGCGAGCCTTTGTCCGATGGCATTCACGACTAAGCTCTTGTTTGTCGTCTTGTCTATCTTATGACTACTCGTCTTGATATTACCTATGTTGTTCATCTTGTCGGATCGATTTGTAGTGGCTCCTTATACAGTTCATTATGTTGTTGTGCTCCGTAATCAACAATATCTTCGTGGTTCTTTGACACGCTTTGATTTTCTCCCATCGGCTTTCTCACTTGCTCTTTATGCTTACCCTAATGCCGACTAGGCAGTTTGATTATTTGATTTCTTGGTGTGTTAAGAAGCAGCCTATCGTGTCTCACTCCTCTACCGAGTCTCGAGTATCAAGTTATGGCTGGTACTACCATTGAGATTATTTGGCTTCGTCGTCTCCTTGCTGATTTGGGTTTTGCCTCCCTCTTCATCGTGTGAACAAGAGTGCTATTTACATTGCAACAAATGCGATCTTTCATGAGCGTACCAAGCCGTAATGACCCTAAATTTCCAGTCAGCTTATCCTTAGCTAATCCCACCATACGTGTGGATGAATGTCTATCAATGCTATTAGAAATTTACGACGAGACGATGGGAATTTTACAAAACATGAATGCAGTCCCATTAAACCAAATACACGAGGAATTGGGACCAAACGAGGACGAATGGCAAGATACCATGTGGCGGGCGACGTGGCATTACGTAATTGGTCGAGGGACACGTGTCATGCATCTGTGACACGTGGTAGAGGCGGTGGACAGGCTAGGGATATGTGGCAATCCCTAATTGGCTAGATTTCCACTTTGCCTCTCTTATAAATACCTTTGACGTTAGTCTGTTTTGTCATTTTGTTGTCAAAAATCACTTTTTCAAAACCCTCACTTGTCGACCTCCCTGTGCTTGTGAGGGCCCCGGCTTTGCTGTCCATGCTCCATAGTCGTCTCTCGTTGTTTAGATCGTTCGTCGTTGTTAGCTTCACTGCCCTCTTGTTAGCGAGGATTTATGTTAGGAAACTAACGCTAGTAAAGTTCTAATTTTGATAGCCTTTAGAGAATGGCTTTGAACTATATAGCATTTGATTGATATATTCGATGTCCATCTTGATTTCTCTTTCAATGAGAAAACTTTTGATTTCATATCATTGAGCTTTGAACTGGTGATGGACAGATATGTCAACGAAAGTGACACTCGCATTGCATATACATCTCATGAAATTTGATTGTGAGATGAGAGTTATCCCATCGATATCTAATGCCAACGATACCTCATGGAGCTGGTATGGAATTCGGGATGCCTTCTATAACCTTTATCGGAGAATGCCTCCATTGTATGAACCGGGATGCCTCGATGTGATAAGCCACATGAGTTTTCCGTGGATTTGTCTCGTCTATGACGGACATGGTTACGAAATGTGAGATATGAAAGATGGGAAGTGCATTCTAGACATCCTCAACAAAGAATGGCTACTTGAATCATATGCTCTTACACCTTTTGAATATCAATTGTTAATGCGTATGGTTTGAAATGATTTACTAGTAGCTATTGCTTTAGACCTTTATTCGTGGGGCTTCGGCTCAATGTTCATAAATTGTGATTTTCAAATAAGTGAATATGCCACCTATGAACGCCCTTATTATTTCTGCTTATTTCGGTGTCCCCCGAGACATCTTTAGTGCATGGGAAATCTATGATGATGCTGACTTTTCGGAAATTAAATTTAAGAAATTGGTTAGTGCCATGTATGTTGATAGTGGTTTGGAACGGCTCCTATGTTGTTATGCTTCGTAGCATGTTTGTGGCTAGCAAGAATGGGGAACTCACGGGCCCTCTCCCTTAGTTTCGGACGCTTATCATGGGAGAGCAGGAGGCAGTCAAGAATAGTCGAGATGAAGAAAGTGAAGTATGGGAAAAGAACGTTTTAGAACGGCTTAGTCACTTTTGAGAGTAGTCGTTTAGCAACCAATTGTATAATATCGGAGTTTGATGTAGGTTGGCATGGTTGTTTTTGGTTTTCTCCTAGACGTAAAGACTAGTGTAGTTGTAAATATCAATGAACATATGACTAGGTGATATATGAGTTTGGATGAAAAATGACTACTGATTAAGTCATACTTATAAAATGAATGTATGTAGTGAAACATATAAGGCCATACCCTATTAGGCATGCTTGCTAATTGATATGAAGGATATACACTTGTAATTTGAATGGCTCTCCTGATCATTTATGATCAAGTCTTCCACATACGCTAATTATACTCCGTATAAGTAATAAAGCGTTAAAGAAAGTAGAGAGAGGTTAGCAAGCATTTCTAAAGGTCGTGGCGCGTCCAAGACGCGACATAAGCACATCGAAATCGATTATCATATCACGCATCATTAGCTTTAGGCATGCATCATTTCGCTTCTTGTTGTGGCCTCCATGATCTTAGCTTTGACTTCACCAAATCTTGTACATCACAAGGATTTGTTGCTCTTCTTTTCCAAACTCTCATTAGTGGACCCATTTGAGTTTGAGGAAGGGTGTTAAATATATTGTATATATTCGAATTAGGGTTTTCACTTTATTTTATGCAATTACGTTTATACCCTTCTTTGTATGTATTGTTATACCGGCCTTGTGCCTAATAGTAATTCATTCATTCCACTATCCATTTCTCTAAATCTAAGAGACATGCGGGACCATCGACCCTACTAAAGAAGAGGAAAACAAAATATATTGCATGTAAATGTATTGTCTCCTCTGGTTTCTCCTCTTTTTTTTTTTTTTTTTGGTGTGTATTGTTTATCCATTTGAATTTGCATGTAAACATCTTGGTGTCACGCAGTTAGAGGAGGATCATGTGGTTATATGTCCGACAATCAAGTTTGAGGAACCTAGCAAATTCGTTCACTATGATTTGTAGGTGGCTCTTGGGGAAATTCTTAGAGATATTACATAATCTTTATTACGTTTGGCCTTAAATCTTCGGGTTGAATCGTAAAAAAGAAGAAAGTTGGAGGAAAAAAAAAGCTCAAGAGGAGCAAAACAATAACTAGTTCTACTCTTCAAGGATGAATATAGTTCCAGGGTAGAACCGAGAATCGGAGAATCAAACCGGTGAAAACACGGTTGGTTTCGTGGATATGCATGCACAATATATTTTTGGTTTCATTATTTATGAAATATGGAACAAGTTTTTGTGCTTTTCTTTTTCTATGTCTTCACAAAAATTCCATAGCGTCTAATGCTTGAGTGTGTAACCTAGAACCATTAGTATGAGGTACCATTTTCGGAAATATCCATTACTAAGACTTTTAATTTGTTAATATTTCATATTCCTCACACATCCAAATATGAGTTATGGTTAGTGGATTGTATCAACAAATGGTAGTCATTAGAGGCATTCGAAATCGTTTAATTAAGAATACAAGTGGAACCTGGGTATATCCTAGAACGTGTGATAAGGTAAGTTCCAATGTATCCATGGTAGGTATCAAATTTCAAAAAATAGGGAACTGGTTGTAACGAAGGTTTTGGAACCTGGAAAGAACTTGAAACAGCTTCACCTTATCATTTTTTATGTTTGCAAAGAGAGGAAATAATTAGAGGTAAATGCCTAAAGTGATGATCTTTCCTTATTATCCATGTGCATCCATTCTCGGTAAGATGACCATTTCTTTCTTCTACATTTAATGTAGTATTAAAATGTTTGAATATTAAACCAAGCATTGATTAACAACTAATTCTTTTAAAATAGTTTGTCGCAATCTCATAAAATTTCACAAGGTACCATATGTTAGGATACATGCATGAGTTGTGTTAGAGAAGTCTCACATCGGTAGAATTGATGTGGGATGGAACTAGGGTGAGCAGAAAATCCACGATCAACAAACCGGACCGAACCGTACCCAACCGGTTGATTTTGGATGGTTTTTGGCGGGTACGGTTCGGTTCTCGGTTTCAATTTTCGAGAACCGGTTTTATCGGGTCGGATACGGATTTTAATGCGATCCAACCAACCGGCCCATGAACCGGTCCTATAAATAATCTATATAATAAATATACATTTCCTCAAAACCAAACCTAATCTTTAAACCTAAAGGAAAAAAAAAAAGAGAGAGAGCAGCCCATCTCAACTTAAAAGAAAAACCCACGCTCCATCCATCCATTCCATCGAAGTTTGGAAAACTCAACCTAAAAGGAAACGAACGGAAGAAGCGACATTCCCTTCTAAATCGGCAACTCCACTTCCTAAACAATCACGGCACACTCATTTCCAGAGCAAGCTTCCAAGAACGCTTCAGCCGAGCTACCAAAAGAGAAAAGGGAGATCGACGTCTTGCTGAGATCCGCGGGAGGAGAAGAATTCGGGAATCGTCGCCGACTACCCATACCAACTTGTTGCGCTCGAGTTGCTCGACTAACCCTACCCGTACCAACTTCGCTCGTTTGCTTCTCGGAGTCCGGCCACGATCGTCGATCACTCCTCAGCGAAGCTCACCACGAGCCCTAAGCCTTGGCCTCTACTCGGTGAGTGTTCGGAGCAATTTTTTTTCCCAAAGGTGATTTTCGGTGAGCTCAAATCGGGGCAAAGAAGATTACAATTTCTGCTCATTGTCTCGGCTCTTCCCCTGGCACGCCGCTCATTGCCTTGGCTCTACTCAAATTAGGAGAAGTTCGCATGTGCGTAGCTTTTGCACATAGTGGGATCTCTCTAGTCGTGATCTCGGTTGTTCGACCACTCTTCTTTTGTCCTTTCAATTCGGGATCCGTGAACATGTCAATGGAAAATAGCAATAGTGGGATGACTCGATAATGGAATCGGAGATGAAGAAGGATTTGATGAGGCATCCGACACGAACAAGGTATCAAATCCTTCCGACGCGAACAAGGTAACTGAATCAATCGTGTCCTAGTAAGCGGAAATCGTTAGCTTGGGCTCATTTTCATGAAGGCGAAAAAGGCGAACGGAAAAGTTATGATGATATGCAAATTATTGTGGTCAAGTATTCGTACCATGTTGATCATGGTACTTCAAATATGTAAGCATGTGAAAAGTTGCGAAAGAATCGCTAATGTAGACAAGAAGCAGAAATTATTTACATCTCTTAGAGTGGGTGGGACTCAGCGTTAAAGGGAAACATGTCTAGTGTGTTATCTACGTGGAAATTTGATCAAGAGGGTGTAGGAAAATGCTTGTTCGATGATTATAATGATGAACAACCTTTTCGTTGGTTGAACGTGTGGGATTTCAATTTCATCAACAAGCTACAACCCTCTTCACGCATTTGTCTCGATTTACTATGGCAGAGATTGCATAAAGTTGTATTTTTGTGAAAAAAGGTGTTGAAGTCTTCCTTTCGTAAGCTCAAATCTAGGATTGCACTCACGACCGATACATGGAGTTCCATTCAATATGAACTATATGTGTGTAATGCGCATTATATTGATGAAGATTGGAAATTGCACAAAAGAATCATAAATTTTGTAGTGATTTCTAGTCACAAGGGCAAGGATATTGGGAAGCGATTGAGAAATGCATCTACGAGTGGGGTATTGAGAAACAAATATCCACAATTACCGTGGATAATGCTAGTGCGAATGATACCGCCCCTGGTTATCCGAAAAACAATTTTCTAAAGAGAATCTATTGATCTTAGATGGTGAAGTTTTACATGTGAGATGCACGGCTCATATAATGAATTTGGTGAAGGATGGCTTGGCCGAGGTACGTGTTTACACGTATTCGAAATGTGGTTAGGTATGTGAGGAGTTTCCTATGAGAGCTAAAACATTTCAGGTTTCGTTGAAAGTACAAGGACCACTTATAAAGGTTCCGTCTGCTTGATGTTAGCACTAGGTGGAACTCCACTTACCTAATGTTGGATACCGCATTAAAGCTAAGAAAGCTTTTGAAAAGATGGAAGAAGATGATATTTATTTCTCTCGAGCTTAATTCGACACTGAGTGTGAAGATTGGGAAAATGCCACTATTCTTTCCAATTTCTTAGAAATATTTTATGATGCCACCAAGAGGATGTCCGGAAGCTTGTATATCACTTCTATTGAGTATTTTGATGAGATAGCTTTATATAATTATTTAAAAGCAGCGTCGAAGGCTTCCTACGGTGAAAGCTATGGGTGCCAAATGAAAATAAGTTTGACAAATATTATGGGATTTCGAAAAATGAACAAGATGGCGTTGATTGAGTGTTGGATCCTAGAAAAGTTGAAGTATGGAGGCATTGTTATGGACTCATTTATGAAGATAGTGCAAAAGTTGATGAGATGTTTAATGAGATGAAGTTGACCTTGGAGCGTTTGTTTAAATTCTATGAGAAATCTTCTCTTAGTTTTGAAAAAGAAGGGTGATGAACTCGCGGTTGGTAGTAGTGGCAATGTTGTAGACTGCCGTAAAAAGGAAATCATTTCCGTGTGAAAAGGGCATATGATACCTTATTGACGAGGAGAAAAAGAGTCCGTGGGTGACTTAACCGGCTTGATTGGTATTTTAAAGCTCAACGGAGAAGCTCATGACCTTGACATTTTGATGTGGTGGAAATCGTCGGCAAAGTTCAAAATCCTATCTTTGATGGCTGGGATATTTTGTCTATTCCTGTCACTACCGTTGCTGAGTCAACTTTTAGTACATCCGGTCGTGTACTTGTAGCAGCTTTGACTCCTGAGTTGTGGAAGCTCTTATTTGCACTCAAGATTGGTTGAAAGCGCTCTTGAGCCAGTATTATTGAAGAGTGCATCAATGCTAAAGATTTGAGTTGGGTAAGTTTGATCTTTTTCATCTTGTATTTTTCTATATTTAATAAGTGTTTGTTTTATCTAATAGCTTTTTGTGTTAGATATGGATAATGTTAATGCGGAGATTAACAATACATAGAGTTTGAAGTTGAGTGTAAGGAACATATGTGGTGAGGTTTTCATTTTATTGTTTTAGTCCCGTTACTAATAGTTCTATATGCAATTGATGTTGAGTATGTTGTTTTGCTTTCGGAGGTTACAACTTGGAGTTTGGATTGAAGTTCCAACTGGAGATGTCTTGGGATCCTTTGTAGACTTGGTTTTGGATTAAAACTTTGAGAAGTTTGTTAACTGTGGATTTTGCATTAGTACCGTAATTTATTATTGTGGTTTTTCATCAGGAACCGAGTTTGGCTTTTTACTTTTGAAACCTTTGTCGAACATCCTTTGTGAGGGTTAATTCCTCTAGCTTTCGAACCTCCCAAATTATTGAGGCTCCTTTTATCGATAATGACTTTGTGGGTTTGATTCCCGCCTGGAGATTTGTGCGCTTTGTGGTATTCATTGTCTCTTCCAATCTTGTAGTATTCTTCTTGAACTTGGGAACCGCACTAGTAGTTACTACACGTTGGTAGAAGACACTTGTTCCTTGAATGATTATTCAAGGAACAAGAAATAATTTGTTTTTTTTCGTCCAAGGGTTAATGGTTTTTCTTTTGCCATTGCTCTCGTTTTCTTTGTGGTGTGTGTTCATTTTACAATTGTTGTTCCCCCTAATTGCTTGTGCCATCATGTCTTTCTGCTATCTTTGTGCTTATTGTTTTTCCGTTTATATGTGTTGTGTTGCTATTTGTGCCCTGCACCCCGGCCGTCACTCCCATGGATGACTCTCGATTGCTTTGATATTCCCCAGGAGTCTCCTCCTGTTCCGGACCCCCACATCTTGTGATATGTTGATTTGAGATGTGGATTTGTTCCAGGGCTTTGTTAACTTTACTTTTTTTGTGATTTTGTTTATTGCACGGCATTTGTCGACCTTTCTAACTACTTGTTTGATGGCGCCTTTCCATGTGTTTCTTTGGTTCATGTATTGCGCCTTACCATGTTGTGTGGTGAGCACCTGTCTTTTGTGTTCTCAACCCGCTTTATCGCCTTGGGAAACTTTAAAGCCATTGAATTGTTTTATTTTGGTTCAGTGGCTTCTAAATTGTGCTTTTGAGGATGTGTTAGCCTCTTCTTGAGTGACAAAAACCTCCCCGCACCTCGTGGTGAGGTACCGTTTATCTTGGACACGTATGTGTCTTTGGGGAAATATTTTTAGTAGAGTTGGATTGCACCATCTGTTTTTTTTTAAAGGAATATTCATTTTGGTCTTTGAGAACTTACCATTCTTTTCCTTTTCTTTTCTAAGTGGAAGAGGGGAACGCTCATTGGGCAATGGTCCTTTCAGGGTATTCTTGTTTTTTGTTTGTTCCTTCTGAATCCAATTCCATTTTGCGTTATTAAGTCCATTGATTCTTCGATGTTTGCTCTGACATTTGGGGAATGTCTTTGTTTAGGTGTTTTCTTTGGTTCATGTATTGCGTCTTCTAAGTCTTTACCTTAGCACTCGTGGTATTTACCGGAAAAGATGTCGGGGGTAGTGATCATTTTATGATCTTTCGACTTTTAGAAACGGTCAATGATTTGGAAGAACTTGGGATGCTAGTCAACCTGAATTAGTTTTATTGGTCAATACAAACACCTTGTATTCAATGTCGCTTGTTTATTTTTTTTTCAATGTCGCATGTTTATTTTATTTTTTGTTTTTTCGGTAACGTTCCGCCGTGGTTCGTGGTTCCTTCTTGGTTTTGCTTTCTCTTTCTGTTCGTTTGGTATCCCCCTCCCGTGGAACAGCTTAATATATTTTAGTTTGCCCGTAATTCATTAACTTAAACATTTTGAGTAAAGGTGAGTCCAATCGAATTTATTGATAGGTTCGGATTTGGGCTCGCTCTTGTTGATCTCTCCGGATAAAGGTATCGGACTTCTATTACATGCTCCCAATAGATAGTATTAGAGCCGATGGTTGATTAGTGGGCCTCCAATCTATTCGGTGTTCCTCCAATCTTTTCCGGTGTTTCTTGAATATCTCAACACTTGTTTGGGGTGGAAAATAATTGCTATCACAGTTTGTCTAGCGAGAAGAGACCATGGACGGTTAGTTTGGTAACACAAATATAACGAGAAGAGACCACGAACAGTTGGCCTGGTAACACAAGATATAGACCAAGGGTGATGTAATGGACAATTGGTTCGGTAATGCAAGATATTGACCATAGGTGATGTAATCCCAAGTTAGCAATTGATATTAGTTGGTTGCAATGCATAGTTGTGGAGATTCAACTTTAGATAAGTTGATGCACAAGCATATTTGAATAAAGAAGGAGCAAACCAAGTAATGGAGCTCGCACGTGGGAGGGGGGGATTATTAGGATGCAAGTATAAGTTATGCTAGAGAAATCCTATATCGGAGAATTGATGTGATGTGGAGTAAATAATATATTTTAGTTAGCTCATAACTCATTAGCTTAAACTTTTGAGTGAAGGTGGGTCCAACTGGATATTGATGGACTCGGACTTAAGCTTCCTCTTGACGATATCTCTAGATGAAGATATCATACTTATGATGCGCTCTCAACACTAGATACAAAGATCTCGGGTTTAAATCTTTTCATACCTTTAATTTGCCATTCTTTTATATATTTTCACGCTTTAGTTTCAAGTCCAAGTCCAACTTACACAAGACGTGAGAGAGTCGATAGAAATATTTAACTATTAAATCATGCTTTCATTTATGGGTTTAAGTTTTTCGAATAACTATGGGAAGATAAAACGTCGCATCATACTTGTTAATTTGCACGTCATTCACTTTTCACTCTCAATATGACTCCAATTTTTTTCTTTCCTTCCATATCTTCGTCTTTCGGATACCGGCTGTTTGTTCGGGCCCATAAAAGAAAATGACATGCGACTTTAGTTCCATTTTTGCACCTCGAAATTGACTGCACCGGTTAATGGATTAACTACATGCTTTAATCCCATTTCGAGTCAATGAGCCATTAAATCTCCGTCAGTTTTGTTCGAATTGAAACTTCTCTTGATGTGTGTACTGTTCATCCACTTGAATCTGAATGTAAATGTCTTGGTGCTACGCAGTTGGAGGAGCACCACGGGCTTATTTGTCTGACAATCTAGTTTGAGCAACCTGACAAATTCGTTTATTATCATTTGTAGGTGCTTACTGGGAAAATTCTTAGAGATATTAAACAATCTTTATTAGGGTTTGACCTTCAATGTTCGGTTTGAATCAGACGGAGGAGGAAAGTTGAAGGGAAAAAAAAAAAGGCTGAGAGGAGAAAAATAACTAGTTCTCACTTTTTTAGGAGTGAGTATGGTTTCAAGGTATAATCGAAAATCGTAGAACCCAACCAGTGAAAACTGGGTAGGTTTGTGGTTTCACAAATGAGGGAACCCGAAAGAAGTCTTTTGTTTTTCTTGTTCTACATCTTCACAAGAATTCTATGGTGTCGATGGTGAGTGTGTAATATGAAATTTTTAGTCCGGTGTTCCATTCCCGACAATATCCGTGACTAAGATTTTTATTTTATCAATATTTCATATTCTTCGCGTCTAAATTTGAGTTACGGTCGATTGAATTATAATAGCAAATGTTGGTCTTTAGACGCATTGCAATCGTTCAATTACGAATACGGATGGAACCTACTTATATCCTAGAACATGTGACAAGGTAGGTTCCATAATAAATAGGATATTTCCCAAGTTCCGAAAAATGAGGGACCTACTCGACGGAGGTCCCGAAACTTGGAAAGAACCTAAAACTGCTCACCCCTACCACTCTTTATGTTTGCGAAGAGAGGAATTAATTGAAGGTAAATGCCTAAAGTGATCTTATTTCCTTATTATGCATGTGTATTCATTCATGATAATATGACCATTTCATTCTTCTAAATTAAATGTAGTATTAAAATGTTGAACGTTAAATGAAGCCTTGATCACCAACTTATTCTTTTAAAATAGTTGACTGTGATTTTATAAAATTTCACAAGGTACCAAAGACGAAGATCCCCGAGCTCAAATCTTTCCGGACTCCCAATTTGCCACTCTTGTTGTATGTTTTCACGTTTTAGTTGGAAGCCGAAGTTCAACTTATGCGTGAGAGAGCCCGTAGAAATATTTAATTATTAAATCACGCTTTCAATTATGGGCTTAAGTTTTTTGAATAATTATGGTGAGATAAAGCGTCGCGTCGTTATCCTTAATTTGCATGTTGTTCACTTTTCGCTCTCCATTTGACTTCCATTTTTTACTTGACACCGAATGTTTTGTTCAAGCCCATAAAATAAAATGACATGCGACTTTAAAGGACCTAATTACATGCTTTATTCCCGTTTTGCGTCAATGAACCATTTAATCTCCATCAGTTTTGGCCGAATTGAAACTTCTCTTGATGTGTTAGTTAATCTTTGAATTTTATTTTGACACGAAAAGTGGAGGACAACCGAGGGCGATCGTTCAATTTGATCTCCATCCACACTTCTCAAATTGAATTACTAGGCCAAATCCGATGATCAAACGCGTCGGGACTTGGATGTCTAACACAGAAACACCGTTTCATATTAGGAACTCACCAATTTCGATCTTCGATTAGTGACGGGAAAATTACAAAAAAAAAAAATCATTAACCTATTATATTCGCGCCAATTCAATTCTAAACCTTTCGAGATGCTAATTTAGTGCTAAACATTTTCTAGATTTTACCAATTGAGTCCATCCGATCAATTTAGATAGAAAATTGCTGACGTGGACACAAACAATCACACACGGTACAACCGGTGTTGACATAGATTTTTTTTTATTATATAATTTTGTTTATAATTATATTGATTTTACCTTTTTCTTCTTTTCTTTTCTTTACTCATTTTTCTTTTTTGTTTGGACTGAGGACCGACAACCCTCGCTGCCACTAGGGAGCGACGCAACCCTAGCTCAATGTCCTTGTTGTAGCCAGTAAGGGCTTGGACTGAGGGCTGTGACACAACCTCCAGCCAAATCGAGGGCATGTAGACCCAGGCCCTCACCAAATTTGGGTAGACAAGGGCACCGCAGCCCTCGCCAACCCGTGAGAGGCAAAGGGCCCAAACAGCAAGGCCCGATCCTCGCTTGTGGCCGGCGAATCTTGCCGGCACTTAGTAAAAAAAAAACCAAAACAACTATTTAAAAATTATAAATGAAAAGTCCATGTTAAAGATTTTTGACCAAAATCGACTGTAAAAAATTTAAGAGTCGATTGACACAATTGAAAGGTTTACAATTGCAACGAGTTTTGGTCTTTTGTTGTTGTTGTTTTCTCCTATGTTCGCCATATCTCATGCCAAAAAAGTTGAATTAATCACAGAAATATTCTCCAATGCACTCGCCGTGGCAGCTCCTAGCAAGTGCCGATTGGCTGTATTGACATGTGGATAATGCAACTTTAATTTGGCAGATCTAATGCTCGTACAAAGTTTGCCTAAAATTAAAATTGAAAATGGCCCAATGTCGGATGAATTCCCAATGTATCTAATGTCCTTCAAAAATCACTAGAATAGCTAAGGTTTTGGTCGCTGACCTAAAGATCAGGCGACTTCCTTCTCCATTCCAAACGATTTTCCGAGTTGGATATGTCGGTATTTTTGACTTAGATCACATAAATTAATTCGACCCGCTATTCGATTTCGATAAATTACTAGGTGGCGGTCAAGGCTCGATGCAGCTCGCTATAAATAAAATCCTTCATTATCCTCTTCTAGCTCCCAATCCGGCAGTGATTTTATTGGAGGGATTAGGATGAAAGAAAGAGAATTTCGAAAATTATAAACTTCTTTGTTAGGTTTTTTTATATTTGTGTTCTATGTTTTGGTTTTTCTGGTATGTTTTCTGTTTTTTTATCTGCCTCTTTGGTGTTTGAAGTTTTTAATTTAGTTTAGTTGGTGTTTATTTTGGTTTTTGGGGTTGGTGATCGTGTCGGAAAGCCTAACGGTTGTGGATGAATGTTCGTCCAGCTTGTATTTTTAGGAATAATCACAGGATTTTGGACCATGATGCCTTTCTCTCTCACCACCTTCATATGTTCGCCCAAACGCAACTATCCAAAAAATGTCGAGACCTTTTGTCCTCGCTCCCCACTAGATATTTAGAGCCCCTCTATGTGAGCAACCTTCCTTATATACATGCCCTCGGAGCTCGCCCAAGATGCCACTAATAATCAGGCGTCTCGAATGAACTCGCGTTGCGTGGAGTCGCTATCGGGCCTCGGTTCGCAGAAGGCGGAGAAGCTCGTCTGCCCGGAACACGATCCTCTCAGCGACATGCCGTCCCTGGGAGACGTCCTCGGCCC
The DNA here is from genome assembly GCA_021437795.1 of Rhodamnia rubescens. Taxonomy (NCBI): domain Eukaryota; kingdom Viridiplantae; phylum Streptophyta; class Magnoliopsida; order Myrtales; family Myrtaceae; genus Rhodamnia; species Rhodamnia rubescens. The sequence goes on from JAILYA010000046.1 coordinate 1,809,023, forward strand.
TCACATGCAGGATTCGATGCGCGCGAGGGAGGAGCCGAGGCCGAACAGGAGGGCGGTCTCGCTGACGTGGCAAGACGTGTGGGTGACCGTGGGAGGCGACAAGAGCCGGTGCGTGCCCATCCTCCAGGGGCTGACGGGTTTCGCCTGGCCCAGCGAGGTGCTGGCCATCATGGGGCCGTCCGGGTGCGGCAAGTCCTCGCTTCTTGATGCATTGGCCGGTATACACATGATCATGAACTTGCGGATTTTCCTAGGAAGGGAAACTTGACTTAAGATTCCCAAAATCTAGGATACCTTGTTCACTTTGGATAATTTGATAATGTGCATTTTATTAGAGTTCTTAGTTATAGTTTTGTGATTGTTTATGTCGGTCCGCACTAAATAAATTTATTCTCCAATAAGCAAATGATCATTGCAGGGAGGCTGGATTCCAAGAGAAGGCAGAGCGGACAAATTCTTGTCAATGGACGGAGAGAGCCACTGGCTTATGGGACCTCGGTAAGCAAATTATTCTCATGTTCTGTAACGAAACTCATGGAGAATCTTGGTGGAGATCAATTAGAACGTTACCCTAGCGCAGGCTTACGTGACGCAAGACGACGTGCTTACGTCGACCCTCACCGTGAAAGAGGCCGTCTACTTCTCGGCTCAACTGCAGCTGCCCAACACCATGCTGCCGTCGGAGAAGAAGCAGAGGGCGGAAGCCACCATCAGGGAGATGGGCCTCCAAGACACGGCGGGTACCAGGATCGGCGGCTGGGCGAACAAGGGCCTGAGCAACGGGCAGCGGAGGAGGGTCAGCATCTGCATGGAGATCCTCACCCGCCCCAAGCTCCTCTTCCTCGACGAGCCCACCAGCGGCCTCGACAGCGCCGCATCCTACTACGTCATGCGGCGCATCGTCGGACTCGCGAAGCAGCACGACATGACCGTCCTCGCGTCCGTCCACCAGCCGAGCAGCGAGGTGTTCGGGCTTTTCCACAACCTGTGCCTCCTCTCTCAGGGACGAACCGTCTACTTCGGTCCCACCAGTAAAGCACCTGAGGTATGGTACCGGGAAAACCTCGCTGAAGACAGTAATGCTATAATACTAAAGCTAAGGAGAGGACTGAAGCTCTTGAATTTGAAATTTTGCAGTTCTTTTCTCTGAATGGTTTCCCATGTCCAAGCATGCAAAATCCATCGGACCACTACCTCAGAACCATCAACGCAGACTTTGACGAGGTACGCTGGAAGTATCCCATTTTCGATCATCGTTGCAACTGTCTCGCTGAGCCGCCATGACTAGAACTTGCCTTTGTAATGACTAGTATATCGACCCTGGCCTCGGAGGAAAGCCGAGGACACAGGACGTGATCAAAGTGCTCGTTCAATCGTACAAATCATCGAATTACTTCGGGCACATCCAACAACGGATAGCTGACATTCATAACATGGTAAGTCGGAACTGAAGTATACTTATGCGGTATACTCCGGGACCCCGAAAGGCGAAATATCAGAATGAACATGTTTATTATGATGGTGTTATCGTCCTAGGTCGACCAGGAAGTACATGAGAAAGAGAGCCGAGCTTGCTTCTTCACCCAGTTCCTCGTCCTCACGACGAGATCATTCATGAACATGTACCGCGACCTGGGATACTACTGGATGCGCCTCCTCATGTACGTCGCCATAGCTTTGAGTTTGGGAACTGTTTTCTACCACATCGGTTCGGATTATGATTCTATTCAGGTAAGCTCTGTACCCGCCCAATCTGTTCCTTATCATTTTGAGTCTTTCTCTTACTTTTCGATCAGTTTTCCATAGCGCTAATGAGTGAAACATTGCCATTTATTTACTTAATCCAGGCTAGAGGTTCGCTGATAACATTCATCGCTTCATTCTTGACGATTATGGCAATCGGTGGCTTCCCTTCGTTTGTCGAGGATTTGAAGGTGCTGCAATCAGGATTATTCAGCTACTTGGCAAAAGGAATTATTCGATACGAATCTGACTCGCATCACTTTTGATCATTTTCCATCAGGTATTTGAAAGGGAAAGATTGAACGGACACTACGGATCGGGCGCGTTCGTTCTCTCGAATACGCTCTCTTCCGTGCCCTTCTTGCTTATGATATCCCTAATTCCCGGGGCCATCACGTACTATCTCGTGGGCCTCCAGAGAGAACTGGGGCACTTCCTGTTCTTCGCCACCACTCTTCTTGCCTGCATGATGCTGGTGGAGAGCCTGATGATGATCGTGGCGAGTGTCGTCCCGAGCTTCCTCATGGGGCTAACGGCCGGTTCAGGAATCCAAGGACTGATGATCCTTGGGGGAGGTTTCTTCCGCCTGCCGAATGACCTTCCCACGGTATTCTGGAGATATCCAGTCTACTACTTGTCCTTCAACAAGTATGCATTTCACGGCATGTTCAAGAACGAGTTCGAGGGCCTAATGTTTCCTCGGAACCCGGCCTCTTCGGCAGGGACCAGCTTGATCAGCGGTGAAGATGTGCTGAAAGATACATGGCAAGTGGAGATGAGTTACACCAAGTGGACTGATCTTGCCATATTGTTTGAGATGGTAATCGTGTACCGGCTCATTTTCTTCGGCGTCCTGAAGACGACCGAGACATTGAAGCCATTTGCCAAAGAGATCATGTCGACATGGCGGAGGCGAAAGGACCGAGACTCGGTGAATCCGTTACGGACGTCGTCATCGTCGTCGCCAGAGTCGGAGGGCAACAATGCAGTGGCACGAGGCTGGGTGGGGATTAGGAGTACAAGTAGCGAGCATCTGCATTTGAGTCAATGCTGACAGAAGTTGGGATTTAATGATTTGTGTGTGCTTTTTGGTGTCTAATTCGTTGCAAGGATTGTGATAATTCCATAATCGACTCGACTGGTCGACTCCGTTTAAGATCACAAGCCGCGACATACGACCATCCCGCTTGCGTTTCATAATACGTGGTGGTGGTAAGTTGAGTTGATTCACCACTTTTTAAATCTCGAGAGATTCATACAACCATTCCTCAGTAATTTTGATGATTAAGGGTGGTGTGGAAATGAAGAAAATTTCAAGGAGCTTGTGTTTTCATGTAGTGTTTGGGAGATATTAACTTAGATTAGATTAGACTAGATGTTCCGGTTCGATAATTTGAACTATTTTCAACTTGCCTCCGTCTAGATCTGCTAAAACTCTATGCGATTCTCGTTCGACTAGTGCGCTAAGGGCTTGTTTGGCAAAAATTTATAAAGCATCAAAGCCACTTGACACAAATGTGATGTTTAGTGTTCTTGGTGAAAGTACAAAAAAAGTCATAAACCTATTGCATCGATACTAATTCGGTTCCAAAACTTTCAATTGAACCAATTTAATCATAGTCTTTTTCACATTAGTATCAATTCAGCCCATACGGACAATTTAGGCCAAAAATTGTGAGGACATGGCTGTCGGTTGTCCTTGTGACATGGCAAATGCTAAAGTGGATATTTTTCTTTCCTTTCTCTATTTTTTTCCCTTATTTTCCTCCGCCAGTTGCCAGCCTCTGTGATGGCCGACGAGGGCAAGGGCTGGGATGCTCTCCCCATCTTTTGGCAAGGGCAAACGAGGGCTAGATGAGGCTTCCCTCGCCCTTGGCGGAGGTTGGCTAGCAAGGGGCAACCTCACCCAATTGGCGAGGGGCCTCGTCTACCGCCGGGCGATGGCGAGGGGCCTCACCCAAGCAAGGCTAGCCTCGGGCGAGAGGCCCCTTGCGGGATCCGGCAATGGGCGGCCTTGTCCAACTCTCACTAAAGGCCGGGGCCAACACGGAAGCTCGCGACTAGCAAAGAGAATAAAGGAAAAATGAGAAAGGAAAGAAAACATTTAACAAAACAACCAAAAAAAAAATATATTTAAACAATAAAGAAAAAAAAGTCCCCATCAATATCAATCAAGATCAATCTAAATTGGGTGGATGGACTAAATTGGTAATTGGTACCAAGGTGTAAAAATGCTCGAGCTTAAATTGGTCCAATTAATAGGTTTATAACTGAATTGGTACTAATGCAATAGGTTTAGAACCTTTTTTTTTTTGTTACTATGTTTTGCTATTTATCTTGTTTCTTTTATCGTTTTGATATTATTCCTTTAGTTTGTTAGTTTTGTTTCATCTTCTTTGTTGAAATAGGCATTTCTTAGTTGACCCTGGAGAAGGCCAGAATCATTTCATCAACAATTTGATAGGAACCCAACCTAGTCGTCGCCACTTTTTTGTGTGATCGTAAGATGTAAGTTTTAACTTTTCCCCGGTTTCTTTTAAACTTTGGTGTACACTATCCTTTTACCTAATAACATTTTATATTAGATTCTCGGATGATTCTCGCACCATGCCGAAGAAAGCATGTGGTTTCTATGGTCTTCTTGCTTTATGGAAACATGATTCGGAAAAACGCTTTTTCGAGGATGCTTTAGTTAAAAGAAGTGCTTAGGTTACAAATTAAAAAGTTTGAGGACTTATTGAGCATAATAGTTAAATACTGTTTTATTTTTTTTTTTTGTGTTTTGCTAAAGCTATATTCGTACTCAGATGAGTGATTGATTAACACAAGCTCAGTGCTGATCCTGCCAGATCATCCATTGCTTCCCTAGGTTTAAAATGTGTGCAAAAGTGCTCGTTGTCACGAAAGAAGGGAATTCTATATTAAAGGCTACTTATCATATGGGGTTTTGGGCTTCATTTTGATAGGAAGCAGACAAAATCTATACTACAATATGTATAGACCTTCTAGATTTTTTTTTTAGGTATTCAAACATGCATTGATCCGGCCGGAGAACCTGCTCCAGAGCGACCACTCCGCCTAGCGTATCCTCTGGCCGTCCCCGGTTCTCGCTGCTCGGTTCCACAATCAATCCCAGATTCATCCATTCGAGGGAGAGGGAGGTTCAATTCCGTGCTCTTCTAATTGCTCAGAAGGGTTCGTTCACAAACTCCTTTACAATATTATTATTGCAATTGGGATTATGCTATGGAAAAGAGAACCGTGACCTACCAAGATTCTTTGTCTCTGCCTTTGTGTGATTGGTGGGGAATCTAGAATATTGAAACCAGTAATCTTGGACTATTCCTCATGCTTTGAATCCGAAAAGATGATCAGACGTGATTAGACAACTGGGCACATAGGAATCTACCAATTATCGTCCACTTGTGCATGTTTTATACTCATAAAAAAAAAATTTACCAGACTGGAGGATGATACAGATGCACAATAATTATGATGATAGGACAGAACGAATTGATCAAAAGCAATGACAAAAGACAGGTTTATATCCGGGATCAACGCGCACTCGATTGGAGCGCAGGAATACCCAACTTTAGAATCGGAGATTTGCTTTGTTCAGATATATAAGTTGCGTGTAAACTGCCCCGTGACGGGCAAAAGGATGCTGGAAAACATGTTTGTTCGGCTAGAGGGATGTTGAATCCCCTTCTCAAGTCGATAATGTCATCGGAATTCAAATTAATCTCTCTCGACATGAACACGTGAAAATTGGAATAGATATTCCGAACCGAACGATGGAAAATGCTTTATAAAAACAGTTCGATAAGTATCTCGTGAGCAGAGACATGATCATTGGATTGGATAGAAGAGTTTAAATTTGAAGAGACATGTTTGTCCGAAAGTTGTCATTCATTGAAATGAGATTTTGGAATCGTTTAATCACAAATTTTCATGGATTTTGAATTTTTGGAAAAGAATTGTTACAATAAAAATAGCATATCTTTCTTCTTTTTTTTTCAAAGAAGGGTTTTAGAAAGATAACTTCAGTGAATGTAGCAATGATGAATCCTCGAAGACGTTGTTTAACGCGAAGGGAAGAAAAAAAAACTGGTTGTTTTCCCTCACAAAATCAAGATTTCCAAAAGGAATAAGAAGAAGATACGTACGGCGAAATCGATCATAGGACGTAAAACGCCACGGTCATTTTCAAAAGAGCACGATCACGTCGACGTCCATCCATACGAACTTCGGGTTAATATTTTTAGATAGCTTAATGCGTCGAAACCGACACGAGACATCGCCCGGCCCCTTAATCAAGAGAAGTTAACAAAATGAAAAGCCCAAAGTTCGGCAGCAGTTCCTTTCTCCCCATGTTCGTCTGCAACTAAGTTGTTGTTTACGAACGGATGTCGATTGATGACCACGGGGGGCAATTGCTACGAATTGCCTCTCTCTTGTTTGTCCAGAGCCAGAAGCAAACCGCACAAGAAATCGCTTCGTTGGACTAAAAATGATCATGTCCTTTTCTTGGACAGGTCAGCTTTAAGATAATGATCGATTTGCTGTTGCACAAGCTCCAACTTGGGTGAAAACAATTACTTTTTTATTTTTTTGGTCGAAGAAAACGATTACTTAAACATTAGCGATTCGTGAATATTTGGACCGTCCCTTTTTCTATCGATGTCAACATTTTTCAGTATGGAGGTTTATTATATCAGCAATAGTTGTATTCTCAACGCGATCGCGTTCAGTAAAAGCACCATTCCGCCCGGTTTCGACGTACTATAAATTGACCATTGATTGCTCGTAAAACATATCGGGTTGTCATAAATTGCGACAGTTAGACTAAGTCCCTAGTTGATATTTAATTTGAATTGGGTCCTTTTTTATATATGAGGCTCAGATTACGCCGAATAAGTTTTTCCGTGATAACGACGGCATAAATGGCATTAAATTTAGCTTAGAAATCTTTATATTTTATGTGGACTGAATTTAATCTCTTGATTTAAAATGGAGTGCATACCAAAATATAAATGAAAAATGAAAAATGAAAAAAAAAAGGGACACGACATGTTTCTTTATTATTATTATAATGATTATTACAATGATTATTTCAGAATGTTTGTCTTATTCTAAAGTACATAAGAGAGGACAAATTGTTGGGTAGCGATTTAGCCAGGCAGGTCGGATTCCGAGACTCTTTCAAATCCCCAAAGTTGGTTGGGGTTTGTCCGGTGGAGGCCTCACCTGGCCTAGCACTGACACGAAGAGATTTTTTTTTTGGCTGGGTGCTTTGCAGGGGAGTGATTATCATGTGGTTATAGTTGCATGAACATAATAAGAATGGGTCCTCGGCGCAGTTAATTAGGGCATCGGGAGATTTCCGGTCTAAAAACTAATGGTCATATGTTCGCGTTTTTACTTGATGTGCGCGGATTGTTCTGAGTCAAGGTCGCATGCATAAGCCGAAAGCCTAATCCGCCTGTGCTTGTGTGTCCTGGATCATTGGAAATGACCATGCTTCACTCCATCTTTCATCGATCGAAAAGAAATCTTATTCACTGCACTTTGATTGGGGTTGCAAGATATCGACACTAGGCACATACAAAATTTTACATAAAACTAAATTCGAATGATCCCTGTATTTATAACTCATCAATCGAACGGCCATCGAAAAAAGCACCCCAACAAAAGAAAGATTATAATCTCTTTTAGGAACGGTGGAGTATGACAAGACCGTCGAGCCGATCATGTGCCGATAAAGTTCGACGGACACGGATTCGTAAGCCCGTACTGTGTGCCCTGTTAAGAATCGATTGATGAAAACACGGTATGGGACAGACAGCTTTGGTCCGAATTCGATACTCTGTTAATTAATTTGAATAGACGAGGAGGTTGCATAAGGTGCATATGAGTTCAATTCATGTACGCCGTTGGATGAGATGTAAGGTCCATCGAATCCGACAGTAAATATGACGGAGTTAGTGAAACAAAAGGTACGAGGAAACGTGGCCACGTGGTGAGAGCTGACTTGATGAAGGCACCAACCAGCAAAAATCAACTGAGCAGTTTGGTTCCGGTCCCCATACAATTTTCCAGCCACTCTCTCTCTCTCTCTCTCTCCATTCATTTCCCGCGAAAGTGCTTCTTTCTTGTTTCTTTTGTCTGATCTTTCAGCGTTCGGTCCGACATGGGGAAGAAGCAGCACCTGGATTGGACCTCCGGCTCCATCATGAGCGCCGGTAGCGAGAGAGTCTCTCTCCTCAACAAGAACGTACGCTTCGCCTCTCTCTCTTTCTCTCTCTCTTTCTCTCTCAGTGGTTTCTTGATTTTGAGCCCACTGAATGGTTCTAGCAGTTTGAGGCCTTTTCAGAGATACCCAATTGTTTCTTTTCTTGCACGATTGAGATTTAGATTCTAGCTGTTGTTCTTTGTGTTTTTCATGGTCACTTCTACTTGTCTCGGGTTTCTTTTCTTCTGTAAATTCTGCTCAGACTGGTTGGGAATTTCAACTGTTGAGCTCTTTGTGCGGTGCGTGTTGGTTATGAAGGAGGAAATTGTGTTGATTCCTTTCTTGGGTGCCTGTATGTGTTGTGCTCTGTGATTGCTCTCCTTCCTTGCCTTTTCGATTTTCCCCTTTTGCTTGTTATGGTTGGAAATGGAACTTCGGGAGTTGACCATTGACATTATCCGACAAGGCGTGAGTACGAGACTAGTTACCCGGAGAAAGAAATATGAATTGACTAGAAAAGTCCCAACTTTTGAAATGCGTTAATAGCCGAGAGTGCTTGTGTGCCCTATCAGGCATGCATTTGCTTTGATCAGGAACCGTCTGCGCCTTTCTTTCTTTGAAAATCTTGGGATTGTTGCCTTTTCTGGTACTTGGAGTTGGTTGGGATTTCAAGCCTCTTTGATCTTCTTCAGTCTCGGTCGGACTAGTAACTTAGGGACTCATGGGTCAATTTTTTGCAATGCTACTGCGATTTGCAATCCTAAATTTTCAAAAATTGTTCTTCACTTCTGAAATCTAATTCATCTAGGCTAAGAAGAAGGGAAAAGAAGACCAGTCAGCAGAGGGTCCTGTGTCGGACCTTGAGCTCGGGGATGCAGTAGAGGTGCGCGATGTTCATGCAATTTCATTTGGTTAACTATTCTCTCTTGAGATGCTCTTCCAATAAATGTAATTCTGTTTCGGAAATCTCAGGCAGCCAACGTCGGATTCTTTCGGGTATTTTCACTGGTAAGTAGACTTTTGATCATTCAATGTTCAACAGAAATTTTCCAATTTTGAAGCTGTTTGACTCTATCTTTACCTTGCAGGCAAAACCCGAGGCAGGAAAGCTGATTATTGGCACCATTGCCCTACTGATAGCATCAACTTCGAGCGTTCTCATTGTATGTATTCCATTTATATGCGGCTCTACAAGCACAACTTGATCTCACATTCTACACAAGTCTTTTTATTTTTAAGTGCTCTTGCTTATCATTTGTTTCTACATTCAAATGTCATCTGTGTATGATTCTGCTACAAAGAGCCTAAAAAAGATGGTCCCTTCTGAGCATTACTTGACTGTGGATGATTCATCTTCCTTTGTCGGCTCTGCAATCGTTCAAGTTCACACGACTTCGTAATGCATCAAACTGTCATTGGCAATGGAAAGAGAAGGATGCTATAGGGACTAAATTGGTAGTTCTATTGATAGACATGATACTATAAAACCTGGTACCTTCTAAATATCGAGGAGGTGAAAATCTTAAATTTTTTTGACATCTTGATACGGATACATGGCAGATCTCTTAGCTCCCTTTCAAAGAGCATTAAATTGTGGCAGTCAAGGCTTATTGGCAGGGACTTTTTAAACTTAAGCAGGGTGTTAATGGAGAGGATTAGATTCCTCTCTTCTTTTGATGCAAAGTTCCATTCTCTCATCCAACATTGTGTAAGATAAGAGTATTGTCAAATAATTGCAATGGGACTGAAACTGTGGCAGTGCTGTGGCCTCCATATCATCATATATCTTTTGAAATTTTATGAAAGACACTAATTCCAATGCAGCCCAGATTTGGAGGCATGATAATAGACATTGTATCCAGAGAGATAAAGAGCCCAGAAGAGCAAGTTGAGGCCTTAAATGCTGTCAAGAACACTATCTTAGAAATAGTGCTTGTAGTTGTAATCGGGTAGGTCAAAAATTTTGATTTTATGTACTTGTTTCTTTTTTTTTTTTTTTTCTTGATTCGTGTTTGCTTTAGTTTCTGGCTCTTGGCCGTTTTTATTTCTGATGCCGTATAAAACATTTCTCTTGTTGGTCTTGCTTGGTTTGAGGCATAGGAAGAATCTTCCCAATGCTGTTGCTTTTGCTTCATATTGGCTTCTGAGAGGCAAAATATGTGCTCTGCTGTTCCCTTAGTGTGTGAGGTCATTTAAGAGGAATTAATCAGCTGGGTTGTTCTCAGAGCTCTCTGCACTGCTCTTCGATCATGGTTGTTCGCTTCAGCTAGTGAAAGGGTGGTGGCTCGGTTAAGAAAAGATTTGTTCAGTCACCTTATCCATCAGGTGAGGCATGCTTCTTTCGTTGATGACATACTGAAGTGCTAGTATCCTACACATGGAGACGTTTCATCTAGCATCTGGATTATTGGTTAAACTAGCATCATACTGTATTTAAATCTTATTCTGGCATTTTGGCTTTCTCGCGAAGTTTGAGACTGAAGCACCCTGGACTGCTGGTTCAGTGGTGTTGGAGACAAATATGACCTTACGATATTTTATGACTGATTTTTTTAAGAGCATGAATCCTTGAGGACAGGTTTTGACCCTTGCCATTCTTTGTCAACCCAACAGGAAATAGCCTTTTTTGATGTCACCCGGACAGGAGAACTCTTAAGCAGGCTATCAGAAGATACCCAAGTCATAAAAAATGCTGCAACCAACAATCTTTCAGAGGCACTCAGGAACTTAACAACTGCAATAATTGGTATTTCTTTCATGTTCACGTCATCATGGAAATTGGCATGTAAGTAATTCTTAGACCAGTGTTTGCATTTCTGAGGCCAAGTGGAGTCGTGTATGGGCTCATTGAAGACTACCATGCTTGTTCAGTGCTGGCACTAGCAGTAGTTCCAGTCATCTCAGTTGCTGTCCGTAAATTTGGGCGCTATCTTCGTGAACTTTCACATTCAACTCAAGCTGCCGCTGCAGTTTCTGCATCAATTGCTGAGGTTTCTCTCTACATCCTCTCGAATTGTTTGCCTGTCTGGGAAGCTTTTGGGTCATGGATTAGTCTTTTGTTTTCCCTTTATGTATACACCACCAATTGTCTTTTAGCCAGCATGGAGGACTGCAAAGCATGAGAATAAACGAATATCAAGATAGATGTTAGAGTAATGTGATGAACAGTCAGAAATGTTTTCTTTTTTAGCTTACACGAGGGAAATTGAGTTTTTTGCCCCTCATGATGCTTCTTTGCCTATCAACCTTTACTTAAACAGTTTACATCCTAAGCTGCCAAATCTTTACATTATCGTGTTTGGAAAAACAGATTAGTAACATCTGCAGCTCTAGTCGATGAACAAGTCAAACATTTCCACTGATTTTTTTTAACAAGCAGACCATTAGCATAAGTACGATAGAGAGGCTTTACTGGTTGATTGTGCGGCTTCTACAATTGATGTTCGCCTTTACAATTGTATCTTCAGGAATCATTTGGGGCCATTCGGACAGTGAGATCCTTTGCTCAGGAAGGTTATGCAACCTCAAATTATGCAGAAAAAGTGGATGAAACATTAAAACTTGGGCTCAAACAGGCTGTATGTCCTCTCTCCCTCACTTCCACTGTCTGCAGGTTATAAGACGGCACTATTGCGAATCCTAAGATGGTTTGTCATCCGTTACATTTTTGTCTTTGCAGAGAGTAATTGGTATATTTTTCGGAGGTCTAAATGCAGCGTCAACCTTATCTGTCATCATTGTGGTCGTGTATGGAGCATACTTGACAATAACAGGCACTATGACTGCGGGCTCACTTACATCCTTCATCCTTTACAGCTTGACAGGTAAATGCCCATTGCTTCCTGCAAACTACTGGCTAATTTGAAAGCATCAGACTTTCCATGGGCTTTAAATGTTTTTCCATTGTGTGAACTGACACTCCTGCAGCAAAAAATTATTTGCACTCGCTAATCTAAGTGTGCACTCATTTATTTTCTTTGCCTGCAGTTGGATCCTCAGTCTCCTCTTTATCGGGACTATACACAACTGCCATGAAAGCTGCAGGTGCAAGTAGGAGAGTTTTTCAGCTCCTGGATCGTGTTTCATCCATGCCAAAATCAGGAGATAAATGCCCTATTGGGTCTCTCTCTCTCTCTCTCTCTCGCTCTCTCTCTCTCTCTCTCTCTGCGCATTTGACCTGCACATGCTCCTTACCTCCACCTTTAGATGCCCTGAACCCTTATCTGAGGGATTAGCGCATTATGTCCTCTTTTGTAAATTCTAATTCTATGTTTTACCTTAAAAAATCTTGATGATTGCTTGTTAAATCTGCACAGGTAATGAGGCACAAAGATATGCCAGTTTAAGCTTTTTTATTAAACATCTGATTATATATGTCTGAGTGAGGTTTGGTCTTCTATTTCAGATATCCAGACGGAGATGTGGAATTAGATGATGTTTGGTTTGCTTATCCATCTCGTCCAAGTCATATGGTACTCAAGGTATTGCATAATCTCACAGTGCTGCAATTTCCGAGTTTATTAATGCTTCTTTGCTCGTGTCATCATCAAGACTGCTTTGTACTGCAGGGAATAACATTGAAAATGAGACCAGGCTCCAAAATAGCACTCGTCGGTCCAAGTGGTGGCGGAAAAGTAATTTTAACATCTTTTTTCCTGTCTAAATTTGCCTTTGTCCCTTTCTCTTCCTGTTACTTTCTATAGAGGTCTTTTCTTGAACATACTATGCACTCATAAGTTCATTTGAAAAGTGACAGTCTTCATATTTTTGCAGACTACAATAGCAAACCTGATAGAACGGTTTTATGATCCTCTGAAAGGAAAGATTATGCTTAATGGGATTCCTCTTGTCGAAATATCACATGAATATCTCCACAGAAAGGTAAATCATTTCATATCCATGCCCACTTCCTGCTCTTATTCTTTTAGGATGAGCAATTGTCCCTGTGAAGGTGGCCTGCATTATGGACATGAAGAGATTGCTAGCAGTTTTATAGTCCGCCTTAGTAGCACATTGGCATACTGATGGATGCTTAGGATGTGTGATCATTGTTATTTCAGTGTTTTTGGCCAAATCATTGTTCATTGAAAACGTCTGAAATATTGGAACATACAACAGGTCAGTATAGTCAGCCAGGAGCCTATTCTTTTCAATTGTTCGATTGAAGAAAACATCGCCTATGGGTTAAATGGGAGAGCTAGCTTTTTCGACATCGAGAATGCAGCTGTAAGCTCTCCATGAATAATTCTCCTTCCCTAGAGGATTTCCTATGTTTTTGCTTTTTCATCCTCACAAAAAGATGTTTCTCACATGGAGTTTAACGACGATTGCAGAAAATGGCCAATGCCCACGATTTCATAGAAGGTTTCCCGATAAATACAAAACCGTGGTAGGAGAACGAGGACTGAGGTTGTCGGGAGGCCAGAAGCAGAGGGTAGCTATTGCCAGAGCGCTATTGATGGATCCAAGAGTCTTGCTGTTGGACGAGGCCACGAGTGCTCTGGATGCTGAGAGCGAATTCCTCGTTCAGGTTATAGATCTTTCACATTTTTCAGAGATGCATTACTCAGAGAGTGTTCTGTACTGCTGTCTAATTTCTCCCTTTGCGCCTCATCTTTCGTAAAAAAAACTTCAGGATGCCATGGATTCTCTAATGAGGGGAAGGACAGTACTTGTCATAGCTCACAGGCTTTCGACGGTGAAGAGTGCGGATAGTGTGGCAGTGATATCTGATGGGCAGATAGCCGAAAGTGGCACTCATGAAGAGCTTCTTAGCCAGAATGGTATCTACTCCGCGCTTGTAAGACGACAACTACAGGAAGGTCCCAGAACTGAAGTTTAAAGTGCTCCTTTGTGTTATCTATGTAGGAGGTCCTCTTCTTTCTGAATTGCCCTCTGTTATGAGTTCCCTTATGCTAGCAACTGTGCTTTAACCTGGGAACCACAGGATCCTAATTCCTGCTGTCAAAACGCCTGTTGGGCAACAAACCACTTATGTTGAAACAACTTCTTGGTGTGATCAGGAGGCTCAACAGCAAGTTACAGATAAAAATTTATCTTGAGTTACTGAGAGCACTGCTTTGTTTGTAATCCAGAAGACAGAAACGGATCGTGATAATATCCAGTGAGAGAAGGGATGCCAAAAATAGTTGAAATGGCTATCGAAACACTTCGAAAGTTGGAGAAATCATTTCAAGAAAGTCACCCACTTTCGGCGGGAACAATTTGTATTTGTAAAGCACAATCATGAGGCTTACAGGTTACCTTAAGGCATTCTTTGTTTTTCCAATTTTTTTTGCAAGCACTAATCCCGACTGAGATGTAGGGTGCATTATTGTCCTTAATAAATGGAGAAGGATTCCAGCAGGGTGCCATTTCCAATAAAAAAAAGAAAAAACAGTCTACTATTATACTGTTCGATGCTTGTTTGTCTATTAAGATGAAAGTTTCTTGTTTCATCGGTGCTGCTTGCGACGGCAGAAGTGGTGCTGGCGGCAAAAATGACCGTCGCGGTGGTGTGTCGACAACAATGGTGGTGGTGACAGTCTTCTTGTGTTTCTCTCTCTTTTTCTGTTGCTCTGTTTGGCAATTTAAGTTGATCGAAATGAAGAGAAAAGAAAGAGTAGGAACAGAAGAGATTGAAATTCTAGTTTGGAGAATCTTAAAAGGAAATGATAATAGGAGGAAAATGGTGCCAGTTAAGAACCCAAAACGTTCTAGCCAAAAATGGGTCAGGACAGGGCTCGCGCCAGTTAAGATCGTAAGAGGAACTGAATCACAAATTCTACTTTACGTCACAGAAATGCTCTGCATGCGCTGCATAATCTAATTAAGAACAGATGTTTCAGGGAAATGACAGGCTTTTGCTATTTAACCAACCCCTTCTAATTAGCCCAACCCAAAACCTTACTTTGATTTTGATAATTCTATCCAAACTTTTTTTGTTTATAAAACCTTACTTTATATTTTCAGTTTTTTTTGTTCTCACCCCTATACTAAAACCCTTCTTTATATGTCTTATATCCAAAATCTTTTTTCCCATAAAAACCTCCATTAATACTTTGTCCTAATTTACCGTTTAGCCCTTCCGTCCATAATCACCATTAGTTAATCTTTTGATTTTTATGATTCCTCAAAAATATTTTTTTTCTATATAAATGCTGACATGGAGATATTTGACTAACGATATAAAATATTATCGTCTGCCTCTTGCTTCTAAATTTCAAAATTATTAATGATTTCAATGAGAAAATCGAGTCATGGGTTAACTAACAGATTTGAAAGAGACGACAGGATAAATTAATAAAATTAAAGTTGAGGTTTTTATGAGATAAAAATATTTTGGATATAATGGAAAAAAAGTTTTGTAAAATCAATCTATTGGAAGTTTTATTCTAATTAGTGGTGAGAACCAAACCGGCTTATTCTGGGTGGTTCACATGGGAGTCAATCCTATTCTGGGTGGTCCAATTCTCGATTTCTGGGGTGAAACTGGACTGATCGAAGCGAGTATACCGAACTGGGAGAATCGGCCTGGAGTACCTAATTATTTTTTTCTTTTTATTCAGCAAAGGGCAAACCCCAATTGAATAAGCGCCTCTCTCTCTCTCTCTCTCTCTCTCTCTCATACGCACATACATGGAGTTTTTCGCCCTAGCTCGACCTCCATTTCCGCTTAGATTGAACCTTCTTCCAAATTCTTCTTCATTTTTGCACCTCATCACCGTCACCATGGTCTCCGCCTCCATCGCATCCGGTTCCTCCTCCATTCACCCAGCCACCCACCTCCCTCAGTCACTTCCCTTTAACTCTCTCTTTGAGACTCAAACCACCTACTGCTCTCATCCTCAGTTCGCTCTTATCCTCTTATTCGCAGTCCTCCCTCCTCTCTCATGCTACCATCACCACGGTCTCACCGTCCACTGCCCTAATTTTGGCGCACTCCCCATCCTCAATTCTTCTCCTGTTCTCATGCTGTTGCTCATTTGGATCCTTTTGTGCATGGTTTCTTCTGCATAACACTCGACACAACCGGTGGGGAGTATCGAGGGTTAGGTATAATACCTGCAGGCTTAGTAGCTCATTTGGATCCTTTTGTGCGAATGGAGTTCAAGCGCCAGGTATTATGAGCAATTTTTTTTTCTTTTTGGTCAAACAGGTATTATGAGTTCAATACAGCATATTGTGGCAGGAATTATATAAAAGAAATTTATATAAAATAAAAAAAAAAACGCCGGTCCCCAGGTTGCTGGAATCGGTCCGAAACCTCCAGTCCAGTTCACGTACCAAATCGATCCCAAGGTCAACAAGGTCGGTTTATAAGGTGGGCACCGACCCACCCTAGAGAACTGAGTATCCCTATTTCTAATTTGAACTCCATGTCTCAAAGAATCAGCAGAGAGCCAGTCTGCTAAGCTGATTCAGCTCTGTCACCTACCTTTAAGGAACCGTCTCGTGTGAATGCCCAAATGGGGAGCAATGCAGCCACCATAAATTCAACAGAAAACGCCATAGTAGGAGGGAGAAAAGGGAGGGGGAAAAATCACTCTCCAATTTCACTTGCTTGGCCAAAAAGCCCAACACGTGAGCAAACCATCCCCACCAAAAACTGATCGGTATTACAGTTACTATGATTTCTCTCCACATGATGTTACTTGTCTCTGACATAAAAGTATTGCTCAAGATCAAAAAGCTAACCCTAGTCCCAAAAATATCTTCAACGGATCATTACCCCTTGCGTCGCCTGAGAAGCATCTTCAGTAATTTTGTTTGCTTGAATAGTGCTGATCACGTTTGCAATATTTTCCTGGAGATCAACAATGCAGAAATATGAACTTTGCCTCATACATACTAGTTACATGGTCAATAATTGACATTTCTTCATTAAGTAGGTATCAATAAGCAAAATCAGGAGAATAATAGGAGTTCCCTGCTTCCCAAGTAATAAGTCTGGAGGCACTGAATTGATTACTCAGTGTCCTTCCAAAAAATATGGTTATATCGTCTTTTGTGGTTATATCAACTAAATATATTTAACAAGAAACCAAGGATCTTTCAATAAACAATTCTTCTCTAAAAGATATGGAAAACCAAGAAGGTTCAATGAGTATGTACCTTCCACGTCGCTAGTTTCCCCCTAAGTGCTACCCACTGTTGCTTTCCAAACACCCTCTCAGTACAACGGCTACATACCAAATTATACTTGTTAACTAGGAGTTATGGTAGTGTGGTAATCAAATTATCAAAACAATAGAAAGCAGGACTCACCTCACTACAATAACTTCATTCATCTGGTCCATTTTACAATCCAGTAACTTGGCAGATATTGCCTTGACTACCCATGATTCAACCTCATCGTCATTAATCTGCAAGGGAGACAAAAAGGATAACCAATAGTTCCAAAGGAAAAGATGAAAAAACATTATGGAACAGCAAATCTGCCTGGAGGGTATCTCTGATGAGACCATATGGAATCTGTCCAGAGTCACTGGAACCAAGATCCACCAATGACATTAGTCGCATCTTTGTTAAGCAGTCTTCATGTACAAGACCTAGACAGTTTAAGATGTATAATAAACTTAACATATCTAATGTTAGTTTAAAGATAAACTCAAGAAACAAAAAGGCGAAGCGAATGTTGTACCATAGCTTTTCAGAGATGCTGAGTTTGCAGTCTGAAATTCCAAGTAGGCATCCAGCCTCTGGGTCATAAATATCTTCAGAAGCTGATAAACTAAAGCATACTTAGCATCCTGCTCTAGTTGCCCTACAGCCGGCATCTCCAGCAAATCACACTGCAATACAGGAACTACCATTTAAAATATGGGAGAAAAAGAAAATGCATAAACCAATACACACATGCAATTAGCAATACGACAGTTGTTAAGAAATCATATATTCATGCATGGAAAGCTCCAGAGCAAAGATTTTGCCAGAGACTTATTGCCCAAAGGAAACAGTTCTACAGAACAGCTTAATTAAATGCCACTAAACTATTCAGTAGTGGCTCTCAGTATCACAACAAGGTAGTTCAACAATATAACCTGTTGCTAAGGTAAGGCAAAAAATATTGAACACTATAATCAAGTCAATGATCAAAGTATTGCCACAGTGACAGTCCCCTTCCCACCACATTAATAGCACACAAAACGACCCTATCTGACCTCAATTGATATTCAGCGAGGGTCCACCATCCAGAGCAGTTTAGATCTAGTTTAGTAATTCTCAGAAACAACTCATTCATCCTAATATAAGGCAGAAAAATAATGAGCTGTAAATGGAATTATATTTTAATTACATAGACAATATGGAAGTTATTTTTCTTCAAACGGCAGGCAAAGCAAATTAATGATTTTTTCAAGCTCAAGATTTCATTGATCCACCTGATACTTTGAAAAGGGTTGGTCAAACTTGAGGAATTCACTCCAAAAATGACTAATGGAACAAGTTAAAAAAAATCATCTGGATTCAGTTGGATGGAAATCAATGGTTAATTACCATTTCTTATTTGAGTAAAAATTTAAATGTACCATAAATAATGTATCAATAGGGGGAGGGGAATGTTGAGGTACATAGTCACCTAGACACATACGAAACAAAAAACTAAAGACACTTGCACAACAACTTAGTGTTGATGCAAACTGAAGTAGCAGCATGGGAAGCCAAGTGCAATAAAGGAGTCTGAAAGTAAAGCTCACAAATCACAACCAAATAAAACTTGAGATGCCTGCAACGAGTGCTCACAGACACAATCAAAGACAATTTCCAACGACAAGCAGAAAATACCTGGAACATGTCGGGTGCCTTAACAAATTCCACAACTGCTCGCACTGCTTCCTCCTTGGCCTCATTCATTTCATGTGCATCTTCACCCGAAATGGTGGCCAAGTATTTCGTCAGGAACTTGAAAGAATCCTTCGCCGAACTGGATTTTAAAAAATGAAAAAACTTTAAGCATACTGACTGGAAAGAAGACAAGGAAATGGATAAAAGAGCTACCAGAAGATGACTCATGCCTTTTATTTTCTCTCAACACATTGGAGATGGTAAGAAAGAGTTCTCTCTGATCCTTGATGCCAATAGTCCACTCTTTTAAAAAACTATCGATCTTCTTGACAGAAGGTACAATGTGCTCAGCCACTTTTCCATTAATAGCCAAATTCAGGGATTTCATATACACATGAAATCGGCCATAAGGAATGTTCAGGAGGTTGTAGAGATTGAACAGGCTGGAAACAAAAGGCACAAGAATGAGAAAGCAATAAAGTTGTAAATAGTCTTGACTGACCATCACATTCAATTACATCTTCAAACGCAATGCAGGCCTGTCATTCGGTTGCTGAACAATCTTTGCAGATATTCGTTTTGCCATCTCAAGTATTTCATCCGGATCTTCAGATTTTGTCACAGCATTGCAGATGACGGTGAAAACACACTCAAGATCTAAAATACAAGACAAGAGGAGTCAACATTAAAATGCTATACATGGATTAGTCACTATCATTTACATAGCATAAGTGCGCACAACATTAAACACCACCATACGACAATGAAGCCAAGTGGATATAAAAATAAATCGAGTTTCGAATCAACTATGAACATGTAAAAGAGAGTACAATCTATTCCTTCAACTGGATTTCCCACTGTACAATATCATTGGATTACAATATGCGTTTCTGGTCCTTTTAATGTTCCCCACTCTTGGTACTACCTTTACCAAATTCTCGCATGCTGAAAAATATGTGCAATATGCTTGGACATCAGGGCATTCTATATTATACAGCAAAAAAGGCGTCTCGTGTTTTTCTGGTTCTTCGAGAAGACAAAGACCCCAGAATTCAGTCTATCAACTACTGCCACCATTTTTATAGCAATCATGACCAAACAGGCTGCAATAAGCACAGGGAAAATAGAGAAGAGTGATTTCTGGTATCTGCCATCCATTTACTCTGTCCATGGTTGATATCAAAAAATGCCATTGGACATGGCGCCCATTGGAAAGGATAAAAATAAATATGAAGAATACAAAGGCTGATAAACAAAAAGGTTGTCCACTGAAATTTGGTTTACTAGATGAACTTCATAATATGTTGCCCACACTTCTGTCCAGTCTTCCAGTTCCATGTTGTCTATCCAAGACAAGCAATCTTGTACTAGGTCTTAGCCAAAAGGGTTGGAAAGGGTATTTCGCAAGTCAGTTGACAGGAAGAAACTCAAAGCACAGGAACAACATACATGTCCAAGGAGTTAAACAAGCAAGAAAGCCATATCTTCCGTGTGATTAAAGAGAAGAAAGGGAGAATGCGCAAACATGAATAAGATTTACCCTTATCTGAGACCTTGGAGAATATCAAGTCGGCAGATGTGAGCATCAGCGAGACCAAGTCCAACCATCTGCCGCTCACCATGCATTCGTGTGCTTCCATACACAATCTCTCAACTTGAGAATCCACAACCTGAACAAACCAAGAAACATTCAACATAGGATAAAACCAATTCCCCATCACCTCATTCAATCAGCTGAAATGCAGAGCACATCAAAGCAACAGCAACGTACAAATAACAAAGCTCCGAAATGAACCCTAGCCCTCCTCTCAGATTTGCTTCCTGATAAAAAAAAATTAACCTAATGAAAAAACCAAACTCCCCATCTTCATCCTTTCTCTCGAAAATCGGACAGCTAATGCAGCACCATCACAACAGCAATTGCAAGCTCCTTTTAGCTTTCATCAATCACCCGTTCCATCAACCCTAAGCCTAATCAAGAGACGAATACTGCCTGCTCCTATGGCTACAAATGCATTCGGATTCAGCAATCCAGCTAAATCAGAAAGCAAGGAGACGCGAAAAATCGAGAACAGAGAAGGCAGGTCGGCGGCGCGAATCGCATCGTACCTCGGGACCGGCGTCGGCCCAAGCGAGCTCGGACGTGAAGCGGACGACCGAGAGGGAAAGGTCGTCCTCGGAAGTCGGAACCACGGTCGTCATTTTCTCGATCGCCGCAGCCTGCACTCTCCAAGCGTTTTGCGGTCGAGCGGCGTAGCGGGAGAGAGCGTGATAAACCCTAGCAAGGTGAATTGGGTGCGGGAGCGGGTTTGGCCCTGTGAAGATACGGCGATGCGTTTTATCGGAAGATAGTGTTTTTTACCAAACGAAAGAAGAAATTTTCACCTTTTTACTAAACACAAAAATTATTGCGAAAATTTCAAATAAGGTCTGATCATTTTTTTTTTTTAAACAATGTCTTGAAATAAACTTTTTTTTTAAATAAAGGGCTTTGGAAAAAAATAATTAGTTAAAATGCACTCATTAATGATCAAAAATATTTTTATTTTTTAGTTTTTTATTTTATTTTATTTTATTTTCCTTCTTTTCCCTTACCTTCTCGTCGGTGGCCTGTTTCAAGCGACGGCAGACCACAAGCGAGGGCCTCGATTTTCATTGAATCTTCAGATCTTTAGATTTGAATAATATTTTCACCATATTATCGAGCTGTGGTATAACCATTTTTCATTTGAATAATGCCACGGATAACCTCGGTATTTTTATGCGAAATTAAGCCCTCGTTCTTTCGGAAAATAATCACCATCTATCCTTGAATTTTCGACCACCTCGCTGTGGTCACCCTCCTCGAGCGATAAAAGCACAGGTGATGGTGGGCGTGTTGACTACCCACGAAGAAATTTAACTGACAATTAACAGTGAAGATATTTTAAAAAAAAATGGCGCAATAAATTCAAGTGGATCTAGTACGTGCTTCTGATAAGCTTAACTATATAGAATAGCGAATATAGAAAATGGAGCAAACCATACATTTTCTGCAATTCTGGATCAAAAATTCCCAACCCATGAACTATTTTTGTGAACCTTCGGAACTGCCACATTCTCATAGACATCTCTTACACCTTGGAAAGCACAGAACTGTGCCATTACGCCGACACTCAGCTGTTGCGGACAGGAGGAGCGACAGCCCCTGACACGATGCCCGAGCTTTGCTCAGGAGGATTCTTGGAAAACTCCGGAGCATTTATGTATGTGTGCAATGTGCATGGTCTCCCTGCTGAATTTGCAAGTTCTGCATTCGGCTCTCAAGCGGCTACACCATGGTGAGCATTCTAGCAGGGTCTACATGGACCGGATCAATCTAAGATAGGCTCACAAGTCTATCCGAGTTCACGAAGTTCTTGATATTTCTACCAAAATCTTGTGTAGGCCTTGAGGCTTCGAGAAGAAAGGCGAGTGATCAGCACCTCTCAGAAGAAATACGCGTTCTGGGGGGGTCCGCCTTCACCATGCTCTCCTGGAGCTCGAGAGTAATGGCATTATCTTCGGAAGTCTCTACGTAAAACCGCCTCACGATACCATACTTGTTTGAAAGGCGGAGCTTCTCAAGCACTGGAGCAAAGGGAATAGGTCTCATCGAAACAGATGCTAATGCGACATCCTGGAATGAGCAAAAGTGAAAAAGTGATCACCAGAATCAGTGGGGAACCAGAATTAGCACGCTCAATGATACATAAGAAAAATGTCTGCAGATGAAACTAATGTGATTTTATAATATAGCTTCAGAAACCAAAATCTTTTGCCATTTTCTGAAGCAGAACAACGTTAGGATGCCAAAGTTTCATGTATTAGGAATGAAGAAAAACCTTGGCAGGGCTCCTGTTAAACAGCAGGTCTCTCAACAGTGACTTGTCCAGGTCAATAGCAGTCGGAGGGTTGTCATTCCCATTGGCATACAAAAATATCTGACTATGTTGCATTAGATCATTTGTGCCAGCCTGCATGTATTTAAGCATAATTCAGGCTAATTGAACAGAGAATGTCCAAGCTTCTTTAACTTCATATCACAATTAACCATAAAAGATGCAGATTCGAGTCTATATCTACCACCAAGGATGCTGAAGTCTCTCTATGGGCAGCATTTTCCTCCCAAAACCGAGCAAGGTTTAATGGGAGGAGGAGTCCAATGGTGGGCAACCTTACCACCAACAAAACTTCTCTGTTTTCAAGCCCCAAACTTCTCACTCCCCTAACTGCCTAGAGAAAAGGAAAAGGGAAAACAAGTAACATGGCATAAGTGTAAAGATCCTGTTAAAACCACACCTGCTTTGCAAACGTGTCCAAAGTACTTTGACCATTGGTTAACATGGCAGCTGCTACAAAAATGGCTTTTGAAATTTTGGAGGGAAGCAGTTCCATTGCATATGATACGCATGCACCCCCAAAATCATGTCCCACCAGGATTACCTGCATGATATTAAAAAAAGGAAGGAAAGGAAGCACCCAATATTTTTAGGGCATTTAGTCAAGTTTGTGCAGCACCTCATAATTTCCGAAAAAGAACAAACAATTACTAAACCAGATTTATGACTTGAAGCATCAGGCATTTGAAACAAGGCCTCCACACCTACTCCTATCCTATTTTCAGATACAACAACACATATTGTATGCATTGCTGTCACAGGTAACAATTTTCTCCTCTTCTTAACTCTCTCTCCCTTCCCTCATGCAAATTCAACCCAAACAGAGGGTCCTCAAATGGTGAACTCCTTGGTCATAAGGGATCATAATTTGTACTTCATCACATCAGTGAAACAACCATTTTGACTTCTAAAAGTTTAAGCTAACACAGAGTGGAAGACAAAGACATGATAGCATGAAACAAGTCAGAATCACAATAAGGGGGAGAGCTACGATTCGAACTATTGACTCGTTTTCTGATAAAATGTTGAACCATGATGTTTCCTCCCAAAACTTAAGCTGTCAGAACTCGGAGAACTGACCTACAATGTATCATCGTCATATTGCTCAACAACATCTTGATTTGGTACCCAATATGCAAGTCCAGGCAAAACAAGTATCATTTCAGTGCCAGGACAATGATCGAAGTGAAAACTAGCAGGCATCATCACAATGTCAGCCTGCCTGAGGAAATCATGTGAAAGGATGTCCCCACAACCACCCTGTACATCTCAAGAACATGTAACAGGATAGAACAGAATGGCACCGTGTAAAAGTATGACGGTGTTGAACAGGATTAAACCGCATAAAAGGAAGATAATAGCAGTGAACAGAATTGAACCACGTAAAACGATGTCCCCACAATCACCCCCGCACCTTGGAAGAATATTATTGGTAAGTGTCATCATTGTCACAGAAAGCAGAGAATCAGATTAGAGCTAAACCTTCTCCCCATCAGCAAGCTTTTCAAGGAAATCAGTCAATGGCTTCACATACTGCGATAGACTCGTGACACCATTTGCATCAAACAAGTGAATCCCCGAACCGGTCAAGTCTATGGCAGTAACCTTGAAACCCTCTTCCTCAAGGAGTGCTATAGTTTTGTACCAACACCAGGCGCCAAAACCACCTCCATGAACAAGGATGAAATGGTCTGTTTCTAGATCATCAATCTTTGTTTCCTGTTAAACAAAGAACTTGCAAGGAATCATTCTCACAACATTTTATAAATGACTGAAAAAAATAGCCCCTTGCTCTGATCTTCTGACAGAAAAGTTCGCAAGATAAATGAAAAATTACTCTTTCAGGTTCATGAATTCATGCAACAACACAACAGCTCACGACCAGGTACCCAATGAAAAAGTAACTGAATACTCGAACGTAATATTCAAGATGGCCCTCTCAAGGCCTGCTGTTGGAATCCCGCTGCAAAATGAAAGTCACGAACAACCTCTCTAAAGGCAGAACACTTGTTATCTAATGACTTGAAACACCAACCTTAAAGATTCCATATTTCAACCATCCCAAAAATTGATTGACCATAAATTCAACCGCATTCGGTATGGTAGGGAGCTTGAAGCAGGATACGGACGAAAAAGTTGTTTTACACCATTGCGCTTCCCATAAAAAGCTGTGAAGAGTACTATCCGACTTTCCACCTCCATTACGTAGCAAGTCAATGGCATCGAGCTCATTAATGACGCAACGAAATCCCCCAATTAAAGCAACCGTTTATAAGATTTGGTCATGGGCAGATTCTATACTTCTTCTTCTTTCACAATCCAAGTAAGAGGACGCATTAACCACTAAACCAGGCTTTCTTCCAAATCATCAGAGAAAGAGAAAAGATATGGGGGAAAATCTCCACCACCGATCAAAGCATTTGATATCTTAATACAACTCACTTAACTACCTATGAGACAAGTCGACATGAGGAAGCACACAATCCAGCCGCCTCCAAACAACCTCGCCCAAACTGCACATTAGAAAACCCACAAAGCAATCGCGCCACCGAGAACGTTCCACAGGTTGACAAGGAATCGACCCAAACCTGGTTGACGAGCTGGTGAGGCTGCAACAGAGGATCAGTGAGCGACCGCGCGCGCGAGCTGGAGCTCCTGGGCAGGGCCTGCTTCTTGGGGCCCAAATTCGGGTACCTGAGCGAGGCCGAGCGGTCGAAGGGCGCGGAATCGCCGTCCTGCCGGTGCTGCCGGCGGAAGAGGATCGCGGCGGCGACGGCCTGGTCCCGCGTCAGGGCTTCAACCTTGTCCTTGCGCGACGATCGGGCACGGCTCCACCCGCTGCTCGAACTGGGAAGCGACGAGGGCGGCTGGCTGTGGTTGGTGATGCGCTTCGTCGCGGCGATGCGCCTCTTCTTCACTGGTTTGCGCGAGAAGCAGGTGCACAGATTGCCCATTCTCGTTGCATGTAGAGATAGAGAGAGAAGGTCGGTCGGTGAGTGCTATGCTCTGGCTTTGCAGAGAGAGAGAGAGAGAGAGAGGAAGGAAAACTGGAAAAGTAGGGGGTTGGCAAGCTTGAGGCGAAGGTGGACAGACGGAGAGAGAGAGAGAGAACGGGAGAGGTTTTTATACTTTCTGCTTCGGGAAAAAAAAAAGTACATTCTATAGAGTCAGCTCGATAAGTTTAATTAGGTTATAAATATTATTACGTATACTTAGATAAGACGGCTTAATAATTCGGATCAAGAGTGCGTTTGTTTTGCGGAAATTTCCAGATTTTAAAAAATAATTTTCAGATAATACTTAGTTATAACGCTAAAAAAAATAAATGAAAAATATTTTCTTCATATTCGAAAATAATTAAGTATAAATTATTGTTAATAATAGAAATATTTTTATATTGACTGATTTTTTCTATGCGACATAACTAGTAATTTTGCACGAAACGACTGCACCCTAAATTGAACACTTATCAAATTTAAAGGGGGATTCGAGGGTTGGCTCGATTGAATAAGGAACGGACTTAAGCATGTGATTCCACGATGCGAGTTTGAATCCCCTCTGTTCGTAAAGTGCTACCAATTCCTCGGGAGCCGCCTATACAGCCATGTGCTGGCTAAGTGTTTCCCAAGTAGATTAATTGGGCGAAATCCCAAATCACCTCATCGTTAAAGGAAAAAAAAGGAAAAACGAGAGATCGATCCAACTTGCGAAGTGAGCTTCTGGTTGATTTTTATTTTCATTTTTCCTCGTTTTGATCGGTTTTCATACGATTGAACCTATTCGTCCACATACCTACTTCTAATCGATTGGGCACTAGGCACAATAACATAGCTATCGACCATTGACCAGACGAGTGACATAACACTAGACACAATAATATTGGGGCTTTTAAGATCGATGCCATGAGTGATGTTGGCAAACTTCAGCATATTCGGTGTTGAATACAATAGCCCTAAAGCTTCTTAATCGGTCGTTTGTGACTTTAAGACATTTGTTACATATGTCGTATATAATTTGTATTATCTTAGTCCACTTTGTTATTAATTGTTGATTTTTGAATTTTCTTTTGGTGTTTGGGGTTATTTTGAAGCTCTTTTTCGGTACCGAGAGTATTTGATATTTATGTCCGGCGCTAAGAGAATTCTTTCCGCGATTGACGAGCGGTTACATCGAGAGAGTTCTCTTCAAATGTAGTCGGACACTTGTTAATTTCGCAAATTGTTTCGATTCATACCATCATTTCCACCGCGGAAGTGAACGGTACGCATGGCAAAACTTCTAGAGCTGAAATTTATTTGATAACGCAACTTCTAAAGCGAAATCCTTTTGATTAAGCAACTTCATTTTTCTATTTCTAGAGCATTTTTTTGCTTTAGAAATAGTTTTGGAGCTACTTAAATAAGTAAAAAAGAAAATTTAATTCTCAAAAGTATAAGTAGAGAAATCAACTTTTGGCGAAGTTGATTTTAAAGCAAAAGTGTCGCCAAGAGCGTCCAAAGTATTGATGCATTGTGTCTCAAGGGAACAAACGAGCCACGATGTTTATAATTTGTGATATAATATGGAACAAGTTATCCATGGATGAGATGATGAGACGTCGAGACTCACGGTGTGCAAAATTAAAAATCGATTTTACACAAAGATTAGAGCGCGCTCCAACCTTTTTAAGTGCATGTGGAATTTGATTTTTGGCCAGCGAAGGACATAATAGTTACTCGACATTTTGATTTTGATTTTGATTTTTTATTTTTGAATATGTTTAATCAATTGATTTGGAAGACCAATCAACGGATCAAATCGTATAGATCCAGACTACATTTGGTCATCATGATAAGATCACGATTTAATATATTTTATCATATCCTATGTTTGGTAGCTATTCAGGGTAGGATAAAGAGGATATAGCCTAGATAAAAAAAAAAATCTTAGGGAGAGGGATAAACTAGGATAAAATTTCTCAAGAAAGCATATATGAAAAGAACCATATTTTTTTCACAATCACCAGCTCTCCTTCGAATCGAACCGCCTTATCGGCAACGGCAACGATCGTCAAGTGTGGTTGCCTCTCCAAAGGTGTTTGGTCGAGGTCTCGGCCACAAAGCCGAATATCTCCACAACCTTGTTTTTTAATTGATTGTTTGTTGAAATATGAGATCATGTACATGTTCTTTCATCGCTTGAACCTTTCCAACGTTCAAAAGGAGTCTCAATATATTATGAAGAACTCGAGGTTGATCATTAACTTTCAAGGTAACTCTTTTGGATGATTTGCATAAGTGCATCTTCTTGTGAAAAGAGGCTGCACAATTCAATTATTCGGCACTTATTTATTCACTCGACAAGATAACATGTAAAGGCTAACGGGCCATTCTCAAAGGATTCAACTCCAAATCAAAACTCATGGTTCTATGGGGTCTGCTCGATCGATAGTCATGCCCGAATTTAGATGGCACAAACATCTCGCTCAATAATTACTTACTTATCGAACTCATCACCGAAAGCATCATGATGTTTCAACAAAGAAACAAAGTCGATATCGCCTCGCCTTTTCTTCGCTTTCTCGTTTTAAATCCATAATTCATCAAAAAATAGATATGATATATCAAATTACTTAGATTTCTTATGCTATCCTATCCAATCCAATTCTCACTAGAAATTCGAACTACCAAACAATGCCTTAGTTCACAAAATCATTACGACCTACGTGTATGTGTGTGTGGAATCCCTATATTTTTTTTTAAAAAAAATCCAATTAAACCAATTGCACAATTTATATAATTAACAATAACAAGAAATATTGACCAAAAAACCATCGACGTCAATTCAACGAACTTTTCTGACAAAAAAAAAATAAAAATTCCGCGACCTTTAATACTTTCTCAGACGAGAAGAAGTTGCTCCTCACGTGGCTGAAAATCGTGGACCACGAAGCTCGAAGTCGTGCCCTTTTCAAGCACCGTCAAGGGAAAAAAGAGAGCTGATTATTGAATACTTAAAAGCTGTTAATTTTCCGCTTAAAGCAACGTCAAAAGTGATTAGAATCTTGCTAACAAAGCTAGTTTAGTGCAGAGATAAAAATGGACTTCTCCAGCTAAAAAGGGAGGCTTGATTGCGGAATCCTCACATAAATCCCCGAGTCCGGCTTTCGGTCTAACTCAATTCCTCTCTTAAAGCAAAGAAATCCATTTCCAACTCCCGTCGTGGAATCAAATTAGCTGACCTCGTTAATTACTCGAGGCAATCAAACGTAAGCGCAAAAGGGTCCGACGACTGCGGCGGTGTCCGATTGGAACGCCAATCGATCCGATCCCTCGATGTTTGAAATTCATCTCACATTTTTCGTCGAGAATAATGCAAAATTGGCCGAATTACGCATAACACAAGACGGTGGAAGTTTCCTCAATCGGTCCCTTGACAAGTGCCCTCGAAACGGCGGGTGGTGAAATCCCTATCGACAACCGGCCTTAGTGAGGGGCCATCTTTTTCCAAAAAAAAAAAAAAAAATTCACCTTCACCATCCTCAGAATCTCATGACAAGGGGCTGATACAAGGGCTAACGAATAAAGGTTGGGGCTCCTATGGTCCGGATAGGGTTGGTTGATGAGCTCCACAGTTATTGCCCGGGAGGTCAATAGTCATGGTCCCGGGCCCAGTTCAGTCTGAACAGAAGCATCGATCCCGGACTTTTGAATGTCTTTTAAACCTGTCCTTTGCATCTTTTAAGGGATCGGCAGAAGGATGGTGGAAAGGAAGTTGTTGCGTTGCCCAACTTCCACGAGCTTTCAATGGACGAGACCTTGTCCACGCTTTTAAAGTGTGTTCAATACCATCACCTCCCAACTATCCACACCCCTCTCTCTCTCTCCATCAACAACACGATGACAAAGATAAAACAGATGAATTGGCCGAATTTCTATAAGGGAAAAGACACAAAAATAGTCGTTGAACTTTGACCCATATACGCATGTGGTCCCTAAACTTTTAATTTGTTCAATGTAGTCCTTGAACTTTAACTTAATGTGCAATTTGATCCCTTAAACTTTTGACTTGTTCAATATAGTCCCCGATTTTTTAGTAAATATTCAATTTAATCCTTGAACTATATGAAAATATTCACTATTATCCCCGATCTTAAATTAATGGAAGGACTACATTGAATATTTTCATATAGTTAATGGACTATAATGAACATGTAGCAAAATTCTAAGAACCACATCAACAAACTAAAAGTTCATGGATCATATTGAACATTAGGCCAAAGTTCAATGACTATATCGAACAAATTTAAAGCTCATGGGTTATAATGCACATTAAGTCAAAGTTTAGAGATTATTTATGTCATTATCCATTTCTATAATAATAATAATAAAAAAAACTCTCAACTTTGGGTTCGATTCTAATATGGCCCCGAGCTTTTTCTTCTTTCGTCTAAAAAATCTCTTACTCTCATTGTAGTCACCGCCGCGTCCGGAGATCGCCACGCTTTTTTAGAATTATCAACATCGGGACCGTGTTAGAGATTTGTTGCCCGAACCTACGCCTTCATAATACCTTGTAAAGCATGTGGATAGGCTCATGTTGATAATATCAAAAATTAGTCAATGGGGATTCTTGGACACGGGAGGCAAATTTGGGACTAGAGTGAAATATGGCGATCCTTCTTTGAGACAAAAAGGAAAAAGCTCGGGCAGAATTGGTATCGGACCTATAGGTCGGAGTTTTTTAGGGAATCAGCCTAAGACGAATTTCGCGTCAAGATAAAGATGAAAGAAGAATTAGAGATGCTAAATCATGCCTTGCCCATACTAGGGTTTCATTGTATTCCAGCCTTCCTCGTGAGTAGTTAAGTTAGCATGACTTGTAACGGTGAAATCACTTGTCGATATAACTTTGTTGGTCCTATGTTGACACATTCAACTCTTAACTTAAAGTACTTTTGAAATAGAGTTGTTCGCTATTACACAACATTCTTTCTCAACTAATGCTACCTGGGGATAATAGTATAAATAGCCCATGAAGTTTGATCCAATATATAATATAATCCTTGAATTTTTAATTTATGCAATGTAGTCCCTAAACTTAGGCCTAATGTGCAATGTCGTCTTTGACATTTTATTTTATTTAACGTGGTCCTTGAAATATTTGTAAATATTCAATGTAGTCCCTATATTATATAATTTGTGCAATGTAGTTCCCGAACGTAGATCGCATGTGCAATGTCTTACTTTTAATTTGTTCGATGTGATCTCTAAACTATGAATAACTTTCGATATAGTCTCTAAACCGTATGAAGATATTTAAAAGTTCAAGGACCACATTGAACTAAAGTTCATGGATCACATCGAACAAATTAATTAAGTCATGAATGACATTGTACATTAGATTAAAGTTAAGAGATCATATTGAATAGATTGAAAGTTTATAAAAGATATTGCACATTAGCTCGAGATTCAAGATCATTTATGTCATTTTCCCTACTATCTTTGTATCTCTCCAACTTGGGCATCTTTTCAATTCCTATTACACAAAATGGTTGCATACGTACAGTCCGTTTGGGGTTTTGACAATTTCATTTTCTTTACTCTTTACATATGAAGAAAAAATTTACATAGAAAACATATCAGTCCAGTTTGGCTCGGGCAGTCCGACTCCACACCTAAAATCGAAAACAATACCGATATTCCCAATTTCAAACGTTGAAATCGAGTACCACCCAGAACCAGCCAATTTAGTTCGGCCCCGTCTCCAGATAGATTCGGTTCCTGTGCCCACCTTTGTTTCAAGAGAAAAATGATTGAATTGGCCTTTGCCAGGTGAAGAGAATGGGTGTGACACCATCACATTTGACAGAAAAACCGCTGCATTATTATACGTATCAATCTTTGCGAGCATGTGGAGAATACAATGATGGCGTGCATGATATGTGCACATGATCCAAAGTCGATGTCCCCAGAAAACTACACGTGGCGGGCGGGAACCTTTTGGCACGCTCCGTGGGCTAAAAAGACGGGAGGGGAGGTCACATGCGTGCCAATGGAAAAGATTAGTCCATCGGATCCGATTCATTGCCATGATGATTGTAGGAATGAT
Organism: Rhodamnia rubescens; assembly: GCA_021437795.1. Lineage (NCBI taxonomy): Eukaryota > Viridiplantae > Streptophyta > Magnoliopsida > Myrtales > Myrtaceae > Rhodamnia > Rhodamnia rubescens. The sequence continues at coordinate 1,840,793 of JAILYA010000046.1, forward strand.
CTCCCCTCCGCCCGCAATAGTATATGGCGCTTGTCTAGGCTTAGTGGGCTTGTGGTCCACCTCCAAATCCCCTAATCAAATCTCAAGACTGCACAAAGAAATCATCAAATGTCATACATTTAAGCCTCATTATCTACCGTAGAAACCATCATTCCGCCATAACTTTTCAATTTTATCAATTGAGTCCTCAACTTTTTCACACTTTATCAATTGAGTCCATCCGATCAATTTTAACCGAAAATTACTACTTACGGCACAACCAAAGACCGATGTGAACAATTTTTATAATTTTTTTTAAAATTTATGGATTTCTTAAATTTGTAATTTTTTTTTCTTCTTCATTTTTTTTGTTTCTTTATGCCTAACCCAACGAGGATGGCTGGCCAAGCCTCGCTCGGTCACAAGGCGAGGCCCAACCGACCTCGTCGGCCCTGGGGGAGGGTAGCGGCCCTTGCCTGTGGTCGGCATGGCTCGACTGGCCCTCACAGGAGTTGATAGGAAAAAATAGGAAAGGAAAGGAAAAAAAATGATAAAAAAATAATTTTTTAAACAATATAAAAAATTATCCACTTCAACGGTGGGCGTCCTACACTAGCACCTCCGGTGTCTACATCTATAACTTCGGTTAAAAGTGGTCACATTGCCTCAATTGAAAAAGTGTCAATAGTTTTAGGATTCACTTGGCAAAATTGAAAGATTTATAACTAAATTAGCCAAAGTGCAATAGATTTGGGACATTTGGACGGTTTTCCATAAAAACGATGGCTTCTGTTGTTCGGATATATAGGTTTGTGTCACCACCCCAAATGGCACTCTTCCACCCGGACAAAATTTGGACTATCCGAATTTTGAGTGTTCATCCGAACGCTGGGTAGGACGCAGGTTATCTTATCCGAAGTTATATCCAACCCACCAAACACTGCCTAAGAACGGAAGGTAAATCGTAACCCATCCCGACATAATCGGATCGGGTTGTTTACATGCGAATACTTTTGTTCAATACTGAAAAGATTACCCTCGGCCTGTGGCTGAATTCTCCTTGGCCCAAACTGTCTTTTGGTGGCTGAGTTCAAAGAAGCCCAAAAGGCAGCTAACAGGTTACCAGGCCCAGTCCACCCATGGCCCACTACAGGCCCATCTATTTCTGGTGATGCAGGGTATCATCCTTTTGGGATAATTACAAAGAGAGTTCTAAAATTTTCATTTCGCGCCTTAAGATTCTGAAACTTGTGATTTTCGTGCACTCGAAATCATTCCCAGGTCAGTTAGTTTCAAATGGATAGAAAGGTACGCGTGGCTTCTTTTGTCATTTTCTAAACTCTACATGATTTTTTTTAGAAGGTCAAAAGATTAATGGAAGAAAAAATTGAATTTATTAAAGCCTAACGTGGAAATTTGAGAAAACAACCGGAAATTAAAAACAAGAGAAAGAAGACACCATAGGATCAGAGATGCAAGTTTAAAAGAGCAGCGATGTAGGCCATAGCCCGGCCACCAGCAAAGGCCACAGCTCTCGCCCTCACTCGTGGCGGCAGCGACCCCCGCTTGGTGGTGGCAAGCCACTGTAATCGGTTCGAGCAACCTTTTATTGTCTCTACTCTCTTCTTTACATTCATTTATATTATGTATTTCTCTTGCTTAAATTATTCATCACAAATATCTTTGTGATTGCTTGAAGTTTATGTTGGAGATCCTGATACTAATCACAACTGATTCAATCTTCAATCAGATCTTTCAATCAGTTGTGATTAGTATCAGGATCCCCAACAGTTTAGGTTAGGATAGTCGCCATCGCATTTTTGTGGGTTTATCTCCCCTCTTTGCACATAGTATCGTATCCTTAACATTCCCTAAAATTCTTCGATCGTTATGTCTAAAGTCCTTTCGTGGAACTAAGTTTACTTAAAGCCAATCATTATTAATAAAAATCTCTAACGTTCCTCTTTAAAAACGCCCATGTGAATCCAACCTACAAGATATTCATCGGTGATGGGGAAACATTCATAATTTTCATACAAGATTGAGGCGCAAACGAAGCATTTGGAAAACACATAGTTATTCGACCACATCGAGCCCGAATCAATGAAGTGTTTTTATAAAAACACACAATGATGATATGTGAATATACGGTTGAGATTATACCGTCTTTCAAGAAAATCATTTTCCTTTCTCATGTCTAAGATAAAATATGCGTGCTTCTTCTTTTTTATATGAATTTGGCAAGGCATCGAATTGATCGTTTTGCGCACCAAGTACGAGTTATCACCTTCGCTTCCTTCAGAATCCGACCATCACCGTCGTCGTCGTCGTCGTCGTCATCGTCGTCGTCATCATCATCTCCCTCCGCCCTTTTTCTGAACAAGTTGAATTACGAAATCATAGGACCGTCGGCACACGAAAAAGCCCATGAAGGGTCGGCGTTCCTAATAATTGAATGCACCTCCCTCGCCACGAGGAAGTCCTATCTACCATCTGACACTGCCTTCTCAGTTACCGACCCCTGCAACGATGGGGGAAGGGCGGATTCTATCTTTTAAAAACTCTCTGTAAGCTCCTCCTCCACTTCGTCAAAACCACCACGTGGTTTCCTCATCATTTTCCCCCTCGCTCCGCTCCGAGACGTGCTTCTTTTCTGGCTCCGCAGCTCCTTTCTGGGACCTACTGCCCATATCCTCATCGAACCATCCCATGAAAGGCCCCTTGTACCCTCCCCGCTATGATTAAGCCCAAAGGCGAGCGGTTCCAGATTCTTTCCGATTTGGAATCTGCTCCTTTTTAAGGTTTATTCAAATTTGATATGTATTCTTAATTGACGATCGCGATGTATTATCACTTTCAATGATCATCATTTTCTACTACTGGTTCACTGAACATACTCAAATTTAGCCACACGAAGAATATGAAGCATTGATAAAGCAAAACTCCGGCCTATAGGTATCGCCGGAATCAGTTTATCAATTTTTGAAATTTGAAACTTACTATGCATATATTAAAATCCTCCGATTTCCGATTCCATCACGTAAACTTCCTCACCCCCTGATCAAGCCTAGGTACGCAGCAAGGTCCGAAGTAGCTGTCTCGGTATGGTCGCACTGCTGCGAGCACGATCGTGGCCAGATCTCAAAAGGGCTGTCTCAGCAAAGCGAGATCTTTTCGAAAAGGGTTTGGTGAGATGGTGAGATGCTTGATGGGGTTCCCTCTTTATCCGGTGCAAGGTATCTCAAAGATCCTCAACGCATGATGACCACGAGGACATGCTTCAAAAATATTTTTGGACCCACCGCACAGATCAAGAACATTGCCCAAACTCATTAGGGTTTTGTTGCTGAGCCAGCAAGTAGTCAAAAACAAAAAGGAGGGCACGTAAGACATACGGAAATGATATCAGAACTTCATTTTATCCGCAGAGATGTTGCATATCTCTAAGTTTGTAAAGATACATTTACCCAAATTGCTTGGCCTGGTACAACTCAGAACCATTTCCACACGCTGGCATGTGACAGATGAGGTCATTCAACTCCTTTGAACTGGCAAACTTGCGTTGCATGGTTTTGTTCTTTGAAGATCCTGGAAGCTGTCGATCGCGTTGAAGGGGAATATTTAGTCCAGCTCATGTAAAATTAATTAGGGGCCACTGGTCTTTTGCTGCCAAAATGCTTCTTGATACACGTGACGAGAGTTATATTTAAGTGACATACCCATTGAATGATTGTAGGCTTTGCGTGTGCATTTCAACTTGAGTTTGATGATAGTATAATAGATTTTTTTTTTGGGTTGTTTTCTCGAAGGGCTCGTTGGTTCATTGGGGGCAACCCCACCAATCGACCATTTACCATGCTTCTCACTTGAATTAGCCAAGGAAAAAAACACAAAACTAGGTTTTTTTTTTTGTCCATTAAAACTAGGGTTTAAATGGCATGGTTTTCTTCTACTCCAAGCTGTGATCTGTGAGATCTTGGAGATCTTTTTCTTCTCGTTGGAAAAAAAGAAGGGGGAGGGATGGAATCTTTGACTTTGTGAACCCCTCATTAAATGGCTTCGGTGTTCTTGGGTGCAGCTACCATCCCTTGTTTGATGGTCACCCAACCCTCTTCTTGCAAAAGCTCTAATTGATGATACAAGCAAAGAAGTTATGCGTTCACGAGTAAGTATAATGCTAGCTAGGCCGACTAAATTCGTTTAAATTTACAAAGTTAATAAACTAACGATATGTGGTATATCGTGCAAGAGATTTTCAATAAATCGGTCGCTTGACATGAGTCCGTCACAAAGTTCCGACAAAGCTTTTCTTAAGACTTCAGTTTGTATATGTAGGTGTTGGCTTAAACGCGTGTTATACTCTAATAGAAAGTAGATCGAGATGTATTTTACAGGTAATCCGTTTATATCTTAACTTTTCTGTCAAATAATTACCGTTGTCACTGCCGCGATTAACATCGCCATAAAATGGGGTTTCCACAATGTTAAGGTCAATTTGCAATAATGTCCTCCAATGGCCCCCCAGCCGGGGCTTTGACATGACTTGGGTGCTTTTTGGTTCTCGCCCTAATTTGCCTCTTCCTTCTTCGTTTGCCCTTCCTATTTCCGCAACGGACCTCTTTGTTCTTCATCGCGCATGTTTCACCTTTTGATTAGCACGCAATCAGTCTCGCTCTTGGGTCCCTAAGATTAACCTACAAACGGTCGATGCACTACAAAATCTCCCTTTTCGAGATTTTGATGCGTTAAGAATTTTCATTGTCTTGACAATATTTAAACTAACGTTCTTCCTTGTTCATTGAAAAGCTATCAACTACTTTTGTATACCCTAAGAAGTTCAACACACTCGCCTTTAGATTAGTCAACCAAACTTTTTTCTACGAGAAAGCATCTCACATTACGCGTTGTACGATGGAGTTTGAAATTTCATCTTCAGTGATGAATTTCCGAGAAACCAAAACTCATGTTAGCATTCAAACTTTCCCAAATTCCCTCCTTGCCTCCATCGCTGACCAAGGATTCTTTTTTTATTTATGGGATGAGATTCAAAACTTTTTGTTAATTGTTTTCCATTTTTTTTTGGTCTTAAATTGTTTTCCAATTGGATGGTATCGATCCTTGATGGGTTTGACCCACAAACCCTCCCCCAAGTTATTTTATTGCTCAAATCACATGGCAAATCGAGGGGGGGATGAGGTGGGATATCACGTGCCAATCCAATCATGGTGACTGATTGGATGAAATGTCACTCGTACATGCCCTTGGAATATAATAACTTTGGTATAAAATATACATCGATCCATCACAAATTTTATTTTATTTTATATATATGTTTAGCTTAGTTTATGTGATAGAGATAGTTTGTGGGGAGGGGGTTTGGTCCCTGCCTTATCAAGCTAAGGCAACCTTTCATGTGATGCTTCTACTTCATCCATGTGGTTTTGTGCCCTATCTTTTCCTCTATCTGTTCCTTGCATCTTCGACCATCGCCATCACACTCCCTCTTATCATATTGGATGTTCCCCTTGGGGTTTATAATTTGTACTTTCCCATGTACAGATTCTTGGGTTGTGTACATGAAGATGCCCCTTGTACACAAACTCAAAAGATGGCGTAGATGTTGATAGGCCACGCCGTCTTCGGCAATACATGTATTCTGTGAATCGAAGTACACTTGGATATGTATGAATTCAAACCATCGAATAAGTTTGGAAGAATTACCAAAAAAGTCATAAACTTGTCAGTGTATCAGTTCGATCAATAACTTTTTGCATTTGCATCATTTCGGTCTATTTGGCCGGTTTTGACAGGAAATTACCGAGCGTGGCATTCCGCCGACGACGTGGATATTTTTTTTAATGATATTTCAATAGATTTTTGAATTATTTGAGATTTTTTTTTGTTTTAGTTTTTCTTCCCCTTCACTTAGGCTCGACAGGGGTACAAGGCCCCTTGTCCAGATCTGGTGAGGGCTGCAACATCCTTACCGAGATAAGTCCAAAAAGAAAAACTAAAGAAAAGAATAAAAGGAAAAAAAATTATAAAAAAACTCAAAAAGCATTAAAATATTATTTAAAAAGTCTAAGCCAGTGTCGATAATGCCACGTCGGCGTCGAATGGTCATAATTATTGGATTGACCGAGTTAAGACAAATGCAAAATATTTAAAATTGAAATTATATATAAAAAAAGGTTTAAGATCGAATTCACACAATCATAATAGGTTTACGACTTTTTCCCTTTGTTTAATTGAAGTTCTCAGATGTGGCTATGTTATCCTAGAGCATTAGCTCCATTCACTATCTAAGATCTAGGTCCGATTCTTAAGAAGCATGTAGACATGAAATCTAGCCTAGCACAAGTACCGAACTTTTGAGGGGAAAAAAAAGAGAGGAAAAGAAAATCTAGCATAATGGCTCAACATGCACGACATCAAGAACATATAGGCATAGGCCAAGCTTGAGTTAGCTAGGACACTCCAAACCCTAAATTGGATAGATGCAGGGGTTTCGGGATATTTTGACGATTTGTCAATGCAATTTTTCCAGCTAATTTTAATCAAAAACTGGCTGACGTGGATGCCAGTAGTGCCACGTAAGACGGCTAGCACCAAAGAAAAATTGGAGGCAAGTGGGCTATCGGGAGGTCCGGGACTCGCCAACCCTAACCCTAATCGGCCGATTATTGGGGACAGTGGTGGGGGTCTTCATGGAATAATATGCGCCATCCAGTGCAACATGACAAGGGGATGAACAATCCCCCCGACAGCAATGTTTCCGTTTAGCCTATTCAACGTGTCATCCTCATCAAGATAGGACGATTGCGTTTTCTTCCATTTCCCCTCAAAGCACTTCCTATGTGAACGGACTTTACCTCGAGTAGGACTTGTCGATAGATTTTTCAATCCATAACATTTCAAGATTTCGTCTTTCTGTAATCTTGGGTTTGATGGGTTTCGGTGATCCTGAAGAGGAGGAGACGATGTAGTAGCTTTCGAGGTAAATGTGACACCAGCTTAAGACATAACTTCTTAAGATCGTTGCGGTACCCTTCCGTAAAGATGAGAGCAGCGACGGTGACAGATTTGCGCGCATAACATTCTCCGGCAAGCATCGAAACAAATTTGCGAATAAATAACGATAATCGCATGAAAGCATGCAAAAGATCCACGGTCCATCTTCAATTAATTCAATGGCCAATTCCTAGGTCATCCGGATAAGCTATTGTCCCCAAAGGAACCAACACTCAATGTGATCGTAGGGTCACACTTTGTTTCCCGGCCAATTCCGACATCTTCCTCGACCTTCCTAGTCCAATCAGAGGCTCTCTCGATGCGTGTCGTAAACGAATGCAATTCGATACGAGCATTGAAGTGACTCATACGAATGTACTGTACAATTGTTTTGCCCCCTTCTTCTTGGTACCAACTTGCCATCTATTGCATGTATTAGGTTGCATAAGGAATTAGGCTTGAAAACCGTTCTCGGCATAGGGCCAAAACGGGAAGACAGTGCGTAGAACCTGCGGTGAGAAATTATCGTATGATGTTGCTCTATAGTATATGCGTACTTCTTGATAAACGGTGAAATTGCTGAAAAATTTCATAAACCTATTGTGTTTGTACCGGTTCGATTTTAAATCTTTTAATTTGGCCAATTCAATCCTAAACTTTTGACGATTTGACCAATTTAGTCCTAAATACTTTGACTCGACCAATTTTAGCTAAAAACCCTTAACCTGGCTATCTAGTCAAGACCGATCGTCCTACGTGGCGTGAAGAGTGATGACGTGCTTTTTGAATTTTTTTATTATTATTTTCCTTTGTGTCTTTTTTTTATTTTTTATATTCCAACCGTGAGTGGTGACTCCCGCCTGGTCTGGAAAGGGCATCGCTGCCCTCACTTAGATTTGGACGAGGACCGCGACACCCTCGCCTAGACCAGGCAAGAGTTGTCAGCCCAAAGTTGGGGGAAGAAAAGAAAGGAATAAAATAATACAAAAATTCAGAAAATTTAAAATAATTAAAAAAAAATTCAAGTTGATACCGAAAGCATGCCACGTAGGACGGCCACCGTCGATTAGAGAGTCGAGTCGGCGATTTTCGCCAAAATTGATGGGAATGACTATATTGTCAAATCCTTATAAGGTTTAAAACTAAATTGATCGAGTTGAAATGTTTAAAATCGAATTAGCACAATCGAATTAGATACGAACTTTTTTTTTCTTGGCAATTTTTTCGTATGCTCATCTTGTCCTGCATAGATTAAATAGCTTGTGATAGGCTTTGTTTAAATTAGCATACTATGCGAGACAAGATTCTGCAAGATTGATTATAAACCCACGACACTTTCCCCATCACCTCTGACATTGAAGGACTTTCCTGGAAATCCTAGGATCACTATCAAGGGGGCAACTATAGTGCAAACAGGCCATAATTAGATACGCCTTAAATGCATCTAATTCGGCACTGCTTTTTTGTAGTTGGCAACTACAAAGAATTCAGGACAGGACGCAAGACCAGATTACTTCGCATTGATTAGCCCAAAAGATTAAGACTTGGTCTAAAGCCTAGAAAGATTTGAACACAAAAGTTTTGTTCCGATATCATTATAGATTTTGTACGATCACCGCCATTGTTATAAAAATTTAAGTTATAAAATGAATGCGTGATTTAATATTTTAATTACTTTAAAAACGGGCTGTAATTAGTATAATTTTTTTTTGCACCGAAAATAAAAAATAAATAGATAAAGGGGAGGAGGTATTTAGGAGTTAAAGAGCCTCTTATCTAATGGGATAAAATTAAAAACATCTTGGGAACATGTGGCCCAGGATGTAAGGTAACAATCACGTTAATTGGGTACAGGAATTACGTGGGATCGCTGTCTCGAGTACTTATGTTAATGTTCATCACTGTCCATGTTCTCTCTTTTTTTCTTTTTCTTTTGGTTTCCATCAATGTTACGATGATTTCTGAAAACCGTCGAATTGTATCTGTGCTGCTTCGCCCTAATGATCTAAATTCTAATAGCTGTTATGCCAATCAGGCATTTGTGGAAGCAGATTCAGGATATCATTTGACCGTAGCGTGATGGAGATGCCGCTCGGAACCTGGCCAAGCGAGCAACGCGACGAGTCGTCCGCAGCTGTCGAGCTGAACAAACTTGGTAGTACTCGAGGAGATGGAGACGGAAGTTGATTAATGGACCACCTACCTACCAAATCAACAGCACTAACAAAGGGATAATTCATGTCTAATCAAAAATTGCTAGCCTAAACAGAGCTAAAAAGAGATGGTACAGGCCCTAATCAATCTCGGTCAGATTCCAGACCCAAATTGGAAACCAAAGAGCAGCACTGTGAGCTGCAGTCGTAGGTTGCTCCACCCCCAAGTAGAGATTCATCCATGTCAAAATGTCCTTTTTTAACCTCTGTGTGGATCTCCTCCATGTGACCCATGAAGAATAACCTTCAAAAAAGGGAAGGAAACTTCAGTGGCAAAGTGCCCAATAGGATCTCATCCGATGGAACAAAGAAGCAAGAATCAGTACAGGCCTGATCTTTACTCCTGTCATGTCCCAAGGAAAGGAAAGGAAAGGAAAGGAAAAAAGGAGCTTTCTATTGGAGGGCGATGTGAATGAGAGACAGTTAAGAAAATTTTGTAAGCTGGGAAAAATTGAGATTGGATTCCAGCGCATAAACCCGCATTTTCTTTCACGAAATCACATTTCATTCGTTTCAGCAAAAAAGAAAAGAAAAGAAAAGAAAAGAACAAAGAAAAACATCGCAGCCCACGTTTTGTTTAAGATTGTTATAGTTCAAATTCGAGTTCTTTTACTTAGATTTCTAATTTATCGACGCTGGCCCGACACGGATCACATGGTCATGTAAAGAGGAGGTCCAAGCCTTCCAAGTTTCAGACCCACCCACATTACTCTGTCCACATGAAAAATGGTGGAGGATTCGGATTGGGACCAGGAAAAGTTTCAGATCTGACCCACACGTTCCCAATTCCTGTATTTCCTCCCTCCCACCTCCAATTCATTAAGAGATTGCTGGACAGCTTCTCTTCATCCCCACCTCTTCCCCTGCTTCCTCCTTTCTTTAATCTCTCTCTGTGTCTCTCTCTCTGTGGGTGTGAAATAAGAATAAGAAAAGCCTGTCACGACTTCTCATTCTTCTACAGACTGATGTGAACATTTGCTTACATAACAAACACTTCACATTACATCACACCTCTCTCTCTCTCCCTCTCCCTCAAGCTATATAGAATAGCCTTTTGGCAGCCTTCTTATACTAGAGAGAGAGAGAGAGAGAGCCAGAAGACAAAGAGTTACTTTGTTCTTGTGAGGAAACCCAGAAAAACATCTCTTCTTGAGTTTGCAGAAAGAAGAAACTTCACTTGCTAAATTGGTCCTTGAGCACGGCTCTGGATTCTAGCTACTTCAGTTTCTCATTGGCTGATTTGTCACTCTTTTGGGTCCCCTCCCTCCCACCCCCTTCACGTAATCCTACTTCCTGAATTTCCACAGCAATCAATTTGTTTACCTCGTCCTCCGAAGTCCATTGTCCCATCTCTTGATCCTGTGCAGAATCATAGGATTTTGGCCTCTTCTGTTGTCTTCGTTTTCATCTTCGGTCGTTCTTCCATTCTCATCCCTGCAGAAAGAAAATGCATCCATGCTGAAATGCATGCATGATTGTGTGATTTGGAAGGCGAAAATTCAAGTGCTCTCCTAGTTTACAGGGAGTTTCTCCTTCAGTTCCGAAAACACATGCCTGCACGAAATTTGTAGGTTTGGCATTGTGAGCACGAAACATGTCCACGAGACTCCTGTATTCGCTGACAGATGACAAGCCGGGAATGCAGAAGCAAATCGGGTGTATGAATGGGATCTTTCAGCTCTTTGATCGCCAGAGTTTTCTCCCCGGTAGGCGCTTGAATGGTCACAACCACAAGAGGCTTATTGCAGGTAAAAATCTCCTCGCAACCCTATGGCCCTGTCATCTGAATTTGTCTCCTAGTTTGTCTACATACTCCTGAAAAGCAATTCAACCAATCCATATTGGTTTTACTTTTAGCTTGCATTGTCATGGTGTAAATTTGCTCACTTGATAGAAGAAAATCGAAAAACACGCCGCATGCCGCTCTCTGCGGAAGCCAGAGGAAAATGTCGAAACACTTGCAAGGATCAGTAGTTAGAATTCATGCGGGTTAATAATGAGTTATTAAGCCAAATGCGGATCAGAACTTGTTTGAGAGAGGAGTTCTTCTTCAAACTCTGTTTTCCTTTTCCACTAGAGGCCCCGGTACAAGAAAATGATATGGTGTTGATGGGTCGATAAGAGCTGAATATAATCTATGTGACTCATGAAAACATTTACTCACTGATAATAAACTCGGTTAGCTTGCGTTCCTAAGTAGGTAAATCTTTCTTCAGTGCTGCAAAGCACATCTAATTTCCAGTCCGCCCTCAGGTCAAAATGCCTCTGTTGATGCACATGAAGATGGAGTATCACAGAAATCTGCGGTAAGTCGTGCAAAAACCGAAGCATATAATCCGAGCTAAATTTCCCATGATGTTGATCAGATAATTTTGCCAATGCAGGTGAAAAATTCCAAAGCCACAAAGTTTGAGAGGCACAGATTGTCATCTGATTCCTCAAGAAGCTCTGTCTCATCTTCATGTAATTCATCTAGTTTCTCCTCGCACGAGGAGAATAGACCAGCCAAGCCAGAACCATCTTTGTTCAGGCTAACCACAACCCAGAACAACCACGACTCGCCGCTCCACCATTTAAATGCCACTGAGCATTTAAGTGGACAATCCCCTGACCTCTCTGATATTGCCAAGGGCTCCAATTTCAGAGAATCCTATGGGGGGTTTCATTAAGGCCTCCAACCAAAGATAAAGCAGCTGTCTTGACATATATGGACTCTCCTAGGCCGCTAAATCCGTTGAAATCTGTTAAACCAGAGACTTCTTATGTGTCTGAATCGTTCGGAGTTCTTCCTAACCTTCACCGACCCCAGATTTCGGCCGAGCAGATGGAGATCGACAGTTTTTGTTCTCTGTCTAAGAAGGATGCTCCTCGTTTCTCTTACGACGGACGGGAATCAGGGGATACTTTGAAGTCCAACTTCAAGCTGAAAGAGCTACCCAGGCATTCGTTGGATAGCAAGAGAGGCTCTATGTCACTTTCCTCTCAAAGTCAGTCACGTTGTTTGCAAGGGAATCATCAAAGGGTGAATCACAGCATCGGTCAAACTGTGAATTCACCCCGACCACAAGGGAGCCACGCGAGGCAATCGAGCGTGGTAGCGAAGTTGATGGGGCTGGAAGCCCTCCCTGATTCAATGTCGAACTCTGAGCTTCAGGTGGGGCATAGCAGAACCAACTCAATTAAAGCATTTGATCCCTTCTCCGTTTCATCGAGAGCATTTGACGGAAATAAGCCTGCTTTACTGTCTGGCTCCCCAAGGAAGAGCCAAAGGTCAGCCATCTCACAGCAGGAGGCCACCGCAGATTCAGTGATGCAGTTCAACCCAAGTTCACAGTTACCGATTCAAGCAATAACATGGAAGAGACCAGAAGGAAGCCAAAGTCCTGCAGTGCCAGTCCCTGAGTCTACTGCATCACATTCAAAAGCATCAAATGCAACCCTCTCAGTATATGGAGAAATTGAGAAAAGGTTAGCACAGCTTGAGTTCAAGAAATCAGGGAAGGATCTGAGAGCTCTTAAACAGATACTTGAAGCAATGCAAAAATCCGAAGAGATGCTGGAGAACCAGAAAGATGTCCAGGCTTCAGAGTTTATGCTCCAAACACGCAGTTGCAGCTCAGGCAGCAGATTAAGAGGAGCTCCCTGTGGAAACATAAAATCTGAAGCGCCAGATTCTCCCAAAATCAAGAAAATCAGTTCCCCAAAGAATTTGCAATCCCCGATTGTAAAACTGAAAATCCCTGGATCCCCTGTCAATTCCACATCAGGTCTTGCCAAGCTCCAGATTTCTCCTAGCAGCAGGAGAAAGTCAGTTGAGCAGCAACAAAACGAGGATCTTACTCCAAGAAAGGTTTCCAGCAGGCAACCCGATTTCCTGGACAGAAGAATTGGTTCTAGGAACACATTGACCCGAGTAGCAGGGGACCACCGACATGTTTCGGAAAACAACAGTTCATGTGGGAGTTCCGGAACTTCAAGCCCACGGCTTACGCTGAAGGAATTGAGGGCAACCGATGCTCAGCGGACAAATAACCCAGGGAAGCAAACAAAAGAACCGCGCTCTCCAAGGAGAACGCCCAAATCCAAAACTAACCATGTGCCACTTAGTTCTAACCGAGCGAAGGAGAACAACAGCCATACAAGAGATCTCAGCGACGAAAACAACACCATTTCTCTGCAATCTGCAGCTAGTATGGACTCTCAGGATGACACAGAAGTTTCCAGTGTATGTAGCTTTGCTGAAGTCTGCTGCACATTCCCACCTGATGACCAAACCAGAAAAGTAAGTTGCTCTTCTTTAATTAAAGACTGGAGCATTATCATTAATACATGCTGAATGTTACTTCATTATCTCCCATACAGAAAACAGTCCCCTCGAGAGAACAGGAATTAAGCAGGAAACCTGGAATACCTACAACAGAACAACCAAGTCCAGTCTCTGTCCTCGATGCATCATACTTTGAAGACGAAATGCCATCACCTGTGAAAATGACCTCAGGAGCCTTTAAAGGTAACTTGCATTCATAACTCCAAAGATGTTTTCGCTGATCCATAGTTATATTGCCTCAGAGAGCATGATTCATTTACTGAAATTGCCAGTTTACTAATATAATCTTACATGCAAGGATACGTCAGAAGTTTACAGTACAACTGAAATTTCATTGTTCAGGCAAGGAGAGGAGGAAGAAAACTCGTATTGATTCTGCAATTTTTTGGAAGAATGCAAGACTGAACCCATTTCTTAAATATCCTTCTTGCAGATGACGATGTTTCTGGAGAGTTAAAGTGGAATTTCCAAGAGCTAAATAATTTCTCTGACAGCAAAAGAAGCAGCTTTGGCTCAGCCATCAACCCGGATAGCCTAGTCAATCGTCCACTGGTCCAGCATGAAATACAAGTAATCTCCACTAACCAAGGATCTGGCACAGCATTCCCAAGTGAGAGCACAAGCTCGGATCATGCATACATTTCGGAGATATTGTCAGCATCTGGTCTGCTAAGCGATCTCGATTCTGGATTAATGACCATCCGACTCGACTCATCAGGGCACCAGATTTCAGGAAACTTGTTCCACACACTAGAGCAAACCAAGGCAAACAACGACATCTCAAGTGGAGATCAGGCCAGGCAATGCACCGTTCAGTCAAAACGAGGTGAAAAAATGCAAAGGAAACTGATATTCGATGTTGTGAGCGAGATCTTAGTGCACAGAGTGGTATCGGATCATTCCAGGAACTGTCTCTCATCAGATAAGCTGGCGGGGAGAAAGGCGGCACAACAGCGGCTCTTGAAAGGGTTGTGCTCCGAGATAGATCAGCTCCAAACTGACCGCCCACATTGCAGGTTCGACGACGAGGACGACAATATAAGGACTATCTTATCAAAAGATTGGACCCATCAAGAGCTGAACTGGACAGGTTCTAACGACATTTCAGGACTGGTCTTGGACATCGAGAGATTGATCTTTAAGGACTTGATTAGTGAAGTAGTGAGCAATTTGGCAGCCGGTCCGCGAGCCCAACCGACAGGCCGCCACCACAGGCAGCTCATTTTCAAGTAGCACTTGTTAGCGCGTTTTCCTGATTCGTCTTCAAAGTTTATGTTTCTGTGAATCTCTTCTTTCCCTGGGTGAAGACAAACGGATCAAACCCTTCTTTAACATAAGAATAGTACGATTCCGATAGTGTGATTGTGCTCTTTCTAGACAGTGAATGAATAACTGATGCAAGCTTCCACCTAAATTTGAATACTCCTCAAGTCCTCATCACCCCGTTTCAGCCCTGCCAAGCTTTCATCCATCGTTCCATTTACAGCTTCTAGCTTCACACAAATGGCTCATGATTCCCCGAGAATCGCTAGCAGGTTTAGTTTTCGGAGCGCTAGTGCCATGGAACCAAGATTCAGACGAACATAGATACGCCTTCCGATTCGATCTCTGTATCCTGTTAGCT
The DNA here is from genome assembly GCA_021437795.1 of Rhodamnia rubescens. NCBI lineage: Eukaryota > Viridiplantae > Streptophyta > Magnoliopsida > Myrtales > Myrtaceae > Rhodamnia > Rhodamnia rubescens. The sequence continues at coordinate 1,855,947 of JAILYA010000046.1, forward strand.
CCGTACGACAGCATGTCGGTCAGGTGAAGTTTCAGCAGAGAGATTGGCATACCTCTACACTGCGCGCCACCCTGCATCTGCCCTGTCGAAATATTCTTCCTTCTTCCTCCTCTCCTCCAATCAGTTGACCTCATAACCTGCTCGTACCAGACAATAACCTCCATGGATACGACATTGTCGAGGCCGTGTGGGATTGTGCCTTGATAGGGCATTGATCTGCAAAAGCGCCGAGCCACGAATTTCAATGGCGCCAAAATCCTTGAGGCCGGTAGTACCGTTATACAGTACGAGTAACGGGACAAGTTTTGAGGTGGCATGGGACTTGGTTCATACCCCCCATCAATAAAGAAAGTACGAAATTCCGCCATCGAAATATTTTTATAATTTAAGCCCGTATTTTATCGTTTGCTCATGAATAACTTTTTATAGTTTGGGGCCTTTCGGACACCAAATGCGGACACTTTAACCGGCATTAATATCTGTGTTGGCATTTTCGGTTTGCGATTTCATGGGGGTCTCGCATCGACCCACAATTAAAAAAGCTGATGCAACTTATTGAATAATATGTATATATTCATTAAGAATAATCATGATTAACATACTAATGATTAATATTTGTTCGGAGACGTCGATAATACCGAGCGGGATAAAGGGTCGTTGTTCGTTTTGAAGAGCTAATCCAAGCTTAAGAAGACCCTCCATTGTGGCTGCTTAGTGCATTCCGTTTAAAAAGGTTTCTAGGCACAGGAACAATTTAAATTCTGTGTACGGATAATACAGTACTAATCTTACTCTCAACGGGCTCAAATCCTAAACCGTTCAAGAAATCGATCAATGTGTTAAAGATTGTTCTCATCAGAGGGAGGGTTGTTTTTTTTTGTTATATATTAGCGATTAAGATAAAATTAATAATTAAAAAAATGACAACTCAATTGAAAATTTGTCTAATTTTAGAAAGAAAAAAAAGGGTTAATACCATGAAAAACTCCAAACTTGTATATATGAGACAAATTTACCAAAAACTAAGTTTTTGGTCACCAAAAGTTTCAAACGGGTACACTTGTGATAAATTTACCCCATGCTAATTTTTTAATCACCAAACCCCAAATCGAAACACCTGTAACAAATTTACCCTTCGTTAGTTTTCGTTAAATTGAGTTAATACCATGAAAAAATCCAAACTAGTTCACCTATGATAAATTAATCCCAAAATGGTACATCCGTGATAAATTTACCATTCGTTAGTTTCAGTTAAATTTTACTATCAAATTGCTTGAGTTGACGACAATTAGCGTTGAGTACCAATTTGGGATTTTTACCATCCGTTTGCCACATATTTACTAGTTTGCGATTTTTCGTGGTATTATCTTATGCAACTCAAATGAGAGTTGGTAAGCCAAATTAATATATATCTCAATAGGAGAAAAGTTAAGTGACACCAAAAAGAGTCGATAATTTCATATGATAGGTGGCTAATTTAAGTTATGGATGAGAGAAGGTAAATAAAAGTTTAAAAATGACAAGAACAGGTTTTTCTTATTAGAGATGGGATAAACTGATGGTTTATAAAAATAACCAATGGTAACTAATTGTCGGTAATCTATTAGGAGAAAAGTTGGTAATAATTTTATTGAAGCTGGTAATCATGAAGTCGGTATTCTTAAAAAAAAAATGGAAAAATATAAAAAGAAATCACTAAGTAAATAAAAGTGACAACTCAATAATAAAATTGGTATTCCAAAAAATTTTAAAAAAGTGAAAATATACGTTGGTAAGCATCTAAAAAAGTTGGTAAATCAAAATTAGCGTGTAATTAAACGGGAGAAAAGCTAGTAAGTCATACAAATAAGAGATGGCAAATTTAAATCTTTCGTAAGAAACACAAATAAAAGTTGATAAAAAGAATCAAATAATTGCGGGTAAATAAGTTAATTACAACAATCAAGAACTTGAAATTAGTTTGGCAATTCAATAAAAAATTGATAAACCATTCAAATAAGATTGATAAATTACATAAGAGTTGGTAAGTTATAAGGCGCAGCTAAGAAAAAAAAAGCATTCAAAAAGAAGTTAGTTGATTAAACTTCACTTATTATGCAGTTTGTTTAGTTTTGCTCTAATTAGACAAATCACTCTATTCTTACCCTCAGACCTCTCTCCTTAGTCCTTCGAAGGAAAGAGAGATGCGCTCAAAGCCACAACTCAATTTACTGTGTCATTTTGATTAGGCATAAATAGCTATATTGTTAGTAGAGGTGATCGATTTAGGGATGGATGGTTTTTACCCTAAAACCGAAAACCATCCGTTAAGGACCGGTTCCGCAAAAATGTGAACCGTGAACCATCCGCTCTTTTCATGGATCCACCCGAAAACCGAACCACCGGTCCGGTCCGTTTCCGGTTATGGTCCTACCAAGCACCAACATCAATTACAAAAAGAAAAAAAGGAACCAATCTCTAGCGGTTGAAGAAGGGAAAATTTCAATAATGCAAGATAACAATGTAGACAACGATTTAGTAACATTTGCACATGAAAAAATTCAATATGCAATATAACAAGTATTGTAATATTTGCAAAAGTTATCTCAAAAGAATATATAGTTGTATTATATAAAAGGGCCAGGTCCAGGTTGAGCCGGTTGGATGGTTCTCGGTTGAAATCGAGAACCGAACCGGTACCCGCCGGTTCCAATTTTATGGAACCGGAATCCGGACCGTATCCGCCGGTTACCATCCAAAATCGGCCGGTTGGGTATGGACCGGTCCGGTTTGGATGGATCATGATTTTTTTGCTCACCCCTAATTGTTAGTCTCGTGCGTTATAATCACGAATCATTCTCTCTAGACAGCATTGCGGAGTAGTTGATGCACCGCAAAATGACATTAAGTACATATGTTTCTCTCCTGTACAATTAAGGACCACTTAGATTGGTCAGCATTGAGGCATAACTATAACTTCAAAAAAAAAAAAAAAACACTATCAAATACCGTATTGCCAGTCACTCAATCCAAAAACCCATCTGTGTAAAGAAAACCACAGAAACTAGAGCTTAACTATTACATGAATTACCTTCACCTCTCTCATGGCGGCAACTGTAAGTCCTGTACATAATTGCTTCTGCACCAAATACAGCAACTTACCTGGGAAACCTGGTCATGGGTCTTTGTTTGGCTGGTCCCTTCCAAAACCGTTGGGTGAGTGAAGACACTCCTCGCTACAACTCCCTCGAGAACGGAGGCTCTCATGAACCTCGGATGACTAGCAGAGATCAGAAGAGGTGGTGGCGCAAGATAACTTGGTTGAATGTTGCGTGAATTAACTGAGCTCACAGCTTGAAAGTGGTGATTGACGGGTCGAGGATCGCCGTTGGTATTGGAGTCCGCCCAAGTCGCAAAGAGCGAAGGAAAACAAGATGGTGGTGTTGTCGCGGTAGTCACTCCGGGAGGGCACAGGAATATCTGAGAGCTGCCTGAGTGTAGAGAAAATGGAATGGCGTTATTGACATTCTGATGATGAGGGTCTCCAGTTTGGGAGGTGAACCCATGGATTGTGGCTGAATTAGGCAATAGGGACATGTCTGGAGGCTCCAAGTGGAAGCTTGAGCTAGTTCTTGACGAGAAATAGTTTTCTGCTGGGGCTTTTGAGGCGCCACAGTCACTGGGTTCTTGATCTTCTTCCTGATGATGATGATCAGAACATGACCAAGTCCCTGATCTTGATGACTTCACCAACCCATCTTTGCCTAATGAGTCATCTCCAACAATTTCATGAGATTTTGATAGGACTGATTGATGGGCTAGATGACCTAAACTGTGACCTGGTTGGATCAGTGGGAGAGGAGGGAGCTCATCAATCTCATGCTTAGCAGCATCAAGCAACCAGTCCAGAACCTTGCTCGGTTGGCTAAGCCCTAATCTATCTTGAAGATCATAGAGCTGAATTGCAGTGGGGACTGAGAGCCTCACCCTCCTGTCTCTTAACCCTTTGATGGTGCACACTTTGCTGTGCCGGTCCTTGCCTCCGAAGGCTCGTGAGACACGGACAATCCTCGGGTCTCTCGACCTTAACCAGTGCGCAGCCGAACCAGATGACGATGAAGCCTTGAGGATATTGTGGTCGAAGCTAGCAATCTTCTCCTGTCCTGGTGCTGAATCCGCTTCATTTGGTTCTATATTCATCATCATTGGTCTCCCATTAGCGCAATATCTATATTAGCAACTTGGAAGAAAGGGGCCTGCACTCGTTGATCCGGTTATTCGTCAATTTCCTTTTCTGTTTTCAACTCTGCTGCATATGGACTCTTTCTTGAGCTTTCTTGTGACCGTCTGTTTTTGAAACCTGTGAAGCAAAGAAGACAGAATCAATTTATGTCAATTTTAAGTTTTTAGCCATCTTCTACAGCCTTGAGAAAGAATTCGAGAAAAGATCAGCATAAATGCCGAAAGACTTTTTCTGGCGTTGTTGTTTCCATGGAAACACAGGAGAGCAGAGAAATTATAGATATGGTGGAGAATTTTTCTCGAATTTGCCATAAGATTACACCACCAAATTCTGCTTCTTACATGTCTATGAAACTGAAACTGTAGTCCAATGGACATCAGCAAAGAGGGTAAACATCAGTCGGTGATGCAACTGCAAACCGACTCATATTCATCTGCTTGAATTCAGCAAAGAGATTCACTTTGCTGATGAACGAAAGCCAGGTTTGGAGTATATCGACGAAGGAACAACAAATAAGATGACTTACATGAACTTGGAGATTGCAGTGCTAAGTTCCTGTTATGTGTATCACGGATCAGCTCGAAGAGCTTGATTATACTTCTCTGAAGGCGAAATTAATGACAACCAACATGTCTTCCTTCTGTGCAATTAATTTCCGTGTGGACACAGCTCTATCAAATCAAAAACAGCCTCCGGAAAACGTGGAGAATAAACTCAGCTTCTGAAGTTCTAAGTCATGTGGGGAAAAGAAAGATGCCGAATTCAACAATGGACTAGCTCTCATGAAAGAAAACACAAAAAGGCAACGGGGCATCCTTTGCCACGTGGCACGTCGCGACATCCTTCAAATGGAACGCGTTAGCCAATGACATATCGCATTCTCGGTCGTCCTTATAGAGCAATCATGGGCACAAAAGAAATATAAACATGACAAGGGGGCTCATAGTCGCCATTTTGTAAGTGAGATGTTGTCAAGAACACAAAAAAGATTCCAGCACAACCTAACCGTCACTTATAAACAAACAAAGATTGATAATTGCAACTAGGGGACCATTCTATTCTACACATTTATAAGTGAAAAAAGTGATGAAGAAAGCTTTATCGACGACTACAAAAAAATCTTTGGTCTGAATCCCTATCTTATGGTTATATGCGAGGCACGCTTGGTATTGAGGATAATGTTGGCCATGAAAAGTGAAATGAGAAATTAGGGCTTGAAGTATCTTCTTTATTAGCAAACTTCATATGTTTGCATTTTGTTGAGCCCCCAACCAAACCCTTTTTAACAATTAGGATCATGCCATAGAAAGATCTGCAGCCAGATCACATGGGCAAGAAGGATGATGCCAGAAGACAAAAGCAGGAATTCACATAAACAAGTCCATTTCATGGGCTCCAAAAAGTTGTGGCCTACAATTACAATGCAATGTCTTCTTGATGTGTATGATGGCTACTGAGAGAGAGAGAGAGAGAGAGAGAGAGAGAGAGAGAGAGAGAGAGAGAGAGAGAGAGAGAGAGACTATCCAACCTTATAGGTGAGGGACCAATCCCACTGATTCTTTAATAAAAACCACTCAGAAGAAAGAGGACCACACAAGAGAGACTTTTTCCCTCGAGGGGGAGAGAGAGAGACAGATCTTGAATGGTGCACAACTTGATGTAAATGAGCCAAACACAGCCAACAGATAGGTACAGTTTTCATAACCTAAAGTCTCTTGAAATAGTCATTAAATTTGAAATGGAAGAGAGCGAGAGAGAGAGACATTCAACTTCTTGGTTTCCATAACTGATAGAACCTAGGTAATGCGCTTTCATCTTTCTTCAATTTAGAGAACAGAGAAATTGCTGTTTCGACAAACTTCAAAACCCTAGAGAGTCCTATTCATTTAATGAAGCTTAGCTTGTTATTATTATTGCTCCTGCTAGCCATCAGAACTAGCAGAAACCCTTATGGTAAGTTGTTAAGTGGTTCAGCTCATCTCTCCAGAGGTAATGGCAAGACTTGGCGTAAGTACGGAACCCACCACCATTATACAGCAACATAGCAGATTTTCTTAGGGCTTTTTAATTTTCCCGGCTGAGTTATTGAAAACGATGTGCTTCTCTATCAAGCTATTTGGTAAGTGAAAGTAGGGTTGAGTCATCCAAGTTAATGTGTAGATATCTTCAACCCAAAATGACATGGATTTCTTAGTATCATCTTAAAGATTATTGAGCTGATCGTAGTATAAGAATAAGATGTTAGAGAAGAGGATAGCTCAATTAGTAGATAAGCAATCTTTAAATATATAGAAAATGAGTATCTTGATAAAGATCTGCCTGTTGCTAGGAGTATAATTAGCTATAGTGAGCTAAAACATTGAACTTATGAGAGGATTAATCTCTCTCTCTCTCTTACCAATATGTCCTCAGATAACAAGGGAAGATTCAATTCCATTACTGTATACTTGTTAGAAGCAAGAAAGAGAACATTTCAGGGTATCCAACTCCCCCATGAAGAACCAGCTGAGCGGCACAGGAGAGAGAGAGAGAGAGAGAGAGAGATGTCATTCACTTAAGAAAGCATTGAAAAAACATGATGCCACACATTCAATTAACTATGTTACACATTGAGGTTTACAATTAATATGCATTTTCCAGTTATAACCTAGTTGAATGGGTGACCACACATTAATATGTTACTTGATATGAAATTGATGTAATTTTTGTCTTTCAAAGTTTCTAAGTGAAAGCTGCATTTTTCTGTGTTTGTTATTGCACAAGAGACATAAAGTATTCAAGATTCAAGCTAAACATATTTGCGGGTTGCGCATAATGTCAGCCGTGTCCTAATCTCTACCATTAATGCTTATAGAAAGAGCATTCTATATAAAACTAGCATGACATGTAACTGATGCGATGCCACAGATCTAATTAAGCGTGCTGCCTATTATCATTTGTTAATATACACATCGAAAATGACGAATCAATTGACGGATAGTGGTATGCACATCAACATGAAAAATTACCAAAAAAGTCATTAACTTATTTTACGAATGTCAATTCAATCCTAAACATTGTAATTTGATCAATTTAGTCATAAAATTTTTGACGATTTGTCAATATAGCCCTTCAGACCAATTTTGGGCGTAATCGCTAATGTGGACAATTTTTACAAAATTTTAAAAAATATATATATTTCATTTTTTTCCTATTTCCCTCCGCCAGCCGCCCTTGTCTGAGGCTGTTGACCATCCGCAGGCCGTCACCGAGGCCTAGGGCTTGGCAGAGAAAAATAGGAAAAAAATAAGAAATAAAATGGATTGAAAAGAAAAGGATTTCATCAAAATTTGGAATAAAATGTAAAAATAGTTGAAGGACAACGATTTCCAGTCAATTCGACCAAAAAACTAAATTAGCAAATCGTCAAAAAGTTTAGGACTAAATTGATCAAATTAAAAAATTAAAAACTAAATTAGCATCCACACAATAAATTTAGAATTGTTTTGGTATTTATCCCTGCGCGCACATATCAAATGATATAGAAGAGCAGATCTCTTTCTTTTTCTTTTCTCTCTTTCGCTTGGTTTAGGTTTAGGACCGGGTCTTTACTGTGCACAGGATGAGGAGGATGTGTGAGAAGTGAAAAAGGGTCTCTCCTTCTTCTTCTTCTTCTCCTTCTTCTTCTAGGGTTTACTGATTCTGACAGGGGCGTTGAGCGGGAATCCCAAGAGAAAGAGAGAGCACGGAAAAAAAAAAAAAAGTGCAGTTGATGCAGATTTACAGCAACAAGAGAGAAGAGATATCATCATGGTCACTCAAAGAATGGTCCCCCTGATCCTAGACACACCCAGTCCCTCTTCTCGTTCCAAAACGATTTGTCACATACGTTTCTCACTTTCTCCCAAGAAAACTCTTGCAGAGAGTTATCACCGTAAACGAAGCCCAAGCTTCTCTCTCTCTAGAAAAAACCTTTCAGCACAGACACCTGCTGGTTTTTTCCTGCTTCGTCCATCGACATGGTCAGCCTTTGCGAGCCGTGGGAGATTTCGCTTTTGTTTCTTTGTTGGGACCCCAGTAGTCTCCGAGGAGCGAATCTTGAGAGCATCGAAGAAAAACCACGTTCTTGTACCAATTGTCTCAGCCTCTATACATTTTGGTGTCTTGCCTTATCTGCTCCGAAGCCGCCCATGGAATTTCCATCACTAAAATCAGGTTGTCTTGATTTGGGCTCGTTCAGCACATGCCCATCAACTAATATCAAATCCCTCAATGTTGATTTGATTTGATACGTTATTTGCCCCATTATTTTGTCCATATGGCTTTTGAACTTGGAAACTCGAGTTATAAATTGGCAAGAGAAAAATCAAAAAAAAAAAAAAGAGACCGGCATTGGAATTAGGTTTTCGAAAAAATCGTTCATGATGGTATAAGATTTAGCTGGAAATTGGTTTTATGCCCTAAATTTTCTCAAATGGATTATGTAAAGCACTTTCCCTTGACAATTTATGTGCTAATCGGTTATAATGTACGAAAGAACGTTCTTTAAACTTAATGTCATCAATGACTGGGATTACTTGTAAATCTCAATTTGATCATGATCACCGGTAGACGGTCAGCCAATTGCTTCAATTTATCTTCCACAAAATTTCTAATCAACATCAATGTTGTTTATCTGGGAAATGATTTTAGACTAAGTTATTTGGTCGCTATTATTATGACTATATTCTGATTACTTACTTGAAAAAAGAAAAAAAAAAAAAGCCAAGTAAGACCTAAGGCCAATTTGGCTTCTCATTGGTGGCTAGCTTTCTAACAGATAGGGCCACCAATCCATCTTTAATTTTGGTTTTCTTCTTTAAAAGCTCTCCTAATCTGAGTAACTATCCAACTAATCATTTACTTTTAAGGTTACTTGATTTAGGTTACTGTCTGTTCATGATTTCAATTACACCTTTATGCAATTTGGACGATTCCAATCCAATATCATTCTGTCAGGTCTCCAAGCAACAGCTAAGCCAAAACCAGATGTGGTGCTTCACAAAGCATGAAGTGAGATCAATTTTACAAGCACACCCACATGTATATCAGGAGTTTTGTATGCCAAAAAGAAAATCGAAAGAGAAACATCTCGAGTGAAAGTGGCCCACAAGTTCTATGGAGAAAAAATTGGAAGAGTTATTAAAGGCTCTATTTGTTTCACGAAAAATAATTTCCAGAAAAATGTTTTCCGGATTTTTCGGTTGTTTGGTTCACGGAAATAAACGAGTCAAGGAAAATATTTTTTTACTCATGAAAAAACACCTTTAAAAGTGGGAAAAATAATTGCCTTGAGAGGCAATCATTTTCCCTTAGCTTTCCTTTCTCAACCCTTTCACGTTCCATTTCTTTTTAATCATAATTCAATTTTCTTTTTTTTTTTTTTTTTTTCTTTTTCTTTTTCTTTTATTAATATTATTTCCTTTTCTTATCTTTTCATTTTTCCTTCTTCATCAGCCATCAATTAGCCACAGACGAGCACGGCCGAGCCTTGCCATAGGCCAATGAGTGGCCAAAGAAGAAAGGAAAAGAAAAGAAAAATAAAATGAAAAGAGAAAAAAATAAAAATTTCAATTTTTTTAAAAATAAAAAAAAATAAGGAAAAAAATATGAAAAATAAAAATTAATAAATGTTGTGCATGGAGGAAAATCAAATTCAATTTTTCATACCAAATGGCGTAAAGTATTTTCCAGTTCATTTTTAGATTTCAAACGCACATTAGAAAGTATTGTCATTTCCTGAAAAATATTTTCCAAAAACATAACATTTTCGGCAAAAAACGGAGCCTAACAAAATATTCATAGTTTCATATAAGAATTTGCAGAAACAATACATCTTATTTTTTTTTTTTTGGGGGGTCAAAGAAACAATACATCTGTTGAGTTGTTTGAAAGCTACCTGATCAATGTTAAAAAGTACATCAAATTCAAATAATTTTTTATAACCTAAAATTAGTGGGTAATTTCATTGAAAAAAAATTAATAAGTAACTCGAACATAGTTAGTGTTTCGATAGAAGAGTTCGTAATTTTAATAAATGTTGGCTGATCAGATCGGCAGTGGCTTGATGTGATTAGGTTAAAAAGGTCGGTTAATTTCACAAATAAAGATATTAATTTGATATAAGGGCCAATTACTTCAATACAAGTCCGTAAGTGAGTATTGCAAAAAATGGTAATTCGTAATTGATCAAACAAGTATTGGTAAGCTATTCAATTAACGGTTGGCAAACCTATAGTTAATTGGTAACTTAATTGAATAAAAGTTGATAATTCAATCAAAACGAGGTTACACAAGAGTTGGTAGCTTTAACCCTTTAACATGTTTGTAAGCTATACCGACAAAAGGTGATAATCTATCGGAAGTGTTGGCAAGTTACGAAACAATCGAGTCAATAACTTAACGCAATAGTCGGTCAATTTTCCAACAAGATATCGGATAGACAAACAATGTATTGCATACTGATCCCTTATTTTTACGAACATTATTGGAAGGTTATCAACGTTCCTAGCTAGGAATTTATGAATCCGGAAAATCGTTTCCAATTTCTTCAAATGGACAAAGGAGGTTTATAAAAGGCTAATAGCAATCACTACAAAGTGGAAAAGGGAACGAAGATGAGACTACAAAGAGTGCAGAAGAGCATGCACAGATTAAAAAATAATCTGCAGAGGTTCATTTTTGGAGGGGCAATCCTATGCCCAGCAGGCCAACATCCAAAAGTTTTCGTGAATTACTAGAAAAGATGGCACGTGAAAGAGATGTTGCGATTCATGGTTGCCTTTTTTTCCCTTGTCTCTGCTCTCTGTTCACTGCCTTAGGATCCACTCTGCCATGTGCCTGAATTGTCAAAGTTTGTCGGCGTACGGAACTCGGAAAGGAGAATATCTTCGAGGAATCGTTGCTCGTGGCTGTGGAGCGTGCGGAAGGTGTGCCGTGATTCATCCTCCAAGCAATGCGTGTGTGTACGAGCTACGTAGATCGTGTGCAGCCACACATTCGCACCAGGACATGTTGACCTACGTCCGTGGTGAGCAGAGCGAACCGGGAGTCCTGGGGAAAGTTTTGTTCTTCTTTGTAGGTTTGGGAAAAGAAGAAGACAAGCCAAGCGGCAGCTAATTTGCCATGAAGGGTCGAATCCCGAAAGGCGATTAAAGGGTCGAGAACTGAGATGACCGGGGCGTTTCGAGATGAAGTGATCGGGCTCGCGGCGCATATTCAGGGGAGAACGCGGTGTTTTCGATTCCGTTTATCATGGTTCTACCACGCTGCAAGTTTTTGGGCCACCAAAACCCCAAAGGCCCATGTTGACTTCTTGAATTGAGGACTGCATACTGTTCACTGCTGGCTATTCAAGTCATGTATTGGGATGTGACTGAATGTGCTGAACTCACCAAGAAAACCACCATCTTGTTGCAGAGTTCATGTTCACAGAAAAATGCAGCAACAAACGAACACAACACTCTTGGTCCCTGTCACACTCCTGAGCTAAATTCCAAAGGTAACACAGAGGACTGCTTGACCAAAAAAATAACAAAGAGGACTGCTACACTTCATAAAATGGAAGACGAAATTCCCAGCTCTGTAATCAGTATTTGCAGCAGAAAACCAGCAAAATCTAATGGAGAATATAAACCAGAAAGCACCAAAATGCTAGTTCCGGAATCAGATGGCTGCAATGTTGAAAATTGAAGCAGCCATTATAAAGAATGATCATTTTATACAAAGGGACAGGAGTCTAATTTCTACAGTTTTATTACAGAAGCTGAACCTAGAAAAACAAAACCTAAAAATACCGTGTAAGATGCGGCAAAGAATATCTGCACTCTTCTGCAGCTTCATCATAAAATGCCCCGACACTGAAGAATTCCCATGGAGTAAGGGAGCCATCACAACTATGGTACAACATCTATAGTAATAGAAATTCTCAACCCAAGGGGCGTCCGACCAACCAAGTGGAAAACCCGACAATTGCAGATAAATTACACCGCAGCCTTTGGCTCACTTCCTATAAACCGCTATTTCCCAGAAAACTTACGCGAGGGAGCTCTAAAAAGAAGGAGGCTGAAGCTGTTTCAGCCGATGTACAACGTGCTTCATCGTGGGCCTAGTAGAAAGAGAATCGACGGTGCAAACTACTGCCAAGTGTAGAACGGCCACCAGATCATCGTGGGGGCCCACGTCCCACAAGCCTGTGGTGAAGAACTCCTTGGCACGACCCTGTCGCAGAAGCAAGCATGCCCATTGGACAATGTTGAAACCATTCCCATATGAGGAGAATGACGGGTCTAAAGCCTTCTTGTCCGAGAGTAACTCAAGAAGTACTACACCATAACTGTACACATCGGCCTTATCAGAGACACGGCATGTCATCGCATACTCGGGGGCCACATAACCAAAGGTCCCTGCCACACCAGTAGTGGCATGGGTTTCTGAAGTTCCTAGTAGCCGAGCCAACCCAAAATCAGACAAGTACGCATTGTAATCATCATCTAGCAAGATGTTGCTAGGCTTGACGTCACGGTGGAGGATTCGGGGTACACATTCATTGTGCAGGTAGGAAAGTGCACGAGCCACATCTAAAGCAATCCTGTGAAGTACCCTCCAATCCACAGACCTTGTCGACCTTTCTTTTATGAATTTCTCCAGATTACCACCAGGCAAATACTTGTAAATAAGGAACATCTCAGTCTTGCTGGCATGATAACCAATCAAAGTAACCAGATTTCGATGGTGATGCCGTGCCAAGGTCTTAATCTCCGCATGAAACTGTTGGACCCCCTGAAAACGGCCTACCGCCAGCCTCTTTATTGCCAACAATACCCCTGGCGAAATCTCGGCCTTGTATGTAGCTCCAAAACCACCACTACCGATGCAATTGCTTGCATTGAAATTCCCTGTGGCCTGCACGACATTCTCAAATGTTAATGTGATCCCAATATCTATGAAAACGGACAGTTCCTTCTTGACAGAGCTGCAATTTGATTTTCCTTGTTTCCACTTCCTCGTGTAAATATATAGGCCAATCAAAGCCAGCAGCACGGAAACAATCGCCGAAGCAGAAGCCATAGATGCTATTTCTACTGCATTAAAACCATGATTTCTAGAACTTGGCGGTTGAACTCCTGATGGTGAAGCTGCATAATTTGCGAAACTACCCACCATCGGCAAATCTGTTGATGGCCCTAGTGGGCAAGGCTGGCTAAAATGGTTCCCAATAACATTACTGCACTTCATCAAATTATCATTTAAGCGAAGAGGCCCAGACAAGTCGTTGAATGACACATTGAATGAAGTGAGTGCTGTCGCATTCATCAAACCTGATGGGAGTTGCCCAGAGAGCTTATTGTTATTGAGCAGAAGAACAGTCAGATTCTTTAATTTCACAATGTCATTGGGTATTTCACCAGAAAGGGAGTTGGATGAGAGATCCAGCACTTCTAAGAACTGAAGCTGCCCCAAGCTGGGTGGGATGGAGCCAGTAAGATTATTACCAGCCAAAGAAATATATTTCAGATCCTTGACCTGGCCTAGACTGGATGGGACCTGTCCTTGCAATGAATTCCACCCAAGATTTAACCCGACAAGAGAAACCAGCTCTCCGAGACTTGGGGGAATAGAACCGGGAATTTGATTCCCAGATGCATCCAAAAGAATGAGCGATCGGCACAGCTTACCCATGCCAGACGGAATCGGAGCAGAGACTTTGTTGTAACTGATGTTGATGGCAATTACGTCCAAGTTTTGACAGTTCTCAAATATATTTTCCGGAAATGGTCCAGAAAGACTGTTCTCACCAGCAAAAAGGGCATAAATCATTTGAGCACGCAGTCTTCTAGGGATAATCGGCATTGAGCTCAACGTTCCAGTGAAGTTATTGCGCCCAAAATTGTGATATATGACAAAACCATCATCTGCTGGAACTGATGGTAAAGATAGACCACCATGAGCTCTATATGCAATGGATGACAAATATCCAGTTGGCCAGTTGATGGCATTGGACGCATATCCATTGGTGGGAGAAATAGAAAGACAGCTGCTATTATGGAATCTGGGTATCGAACCAGCCAGGGCATTTTCGCTGACATCAAACACAGCCATACACGGAACCTGAATTTCTTCAGAAAGCTGCCCATTCAACTTGTTTGAGCTCAGGTCAAGGAAAACCAACTTCTTGCAGTACCTAAATTGTTGTGGTACCCCTCCAGTAAGGTAATTCTTAGCCAAATTGACCATTTCCAAGTTGTCACAAGTGGCCCAGTCAGTGGGAATCCTACCCTCCAGGTTTGTCCTCGGTGCCCACAATATGCTGAGCTTGGGTAGTTTTGTGATTCCCTCAGGAACTTCACCTTGGAAGTAATTATACTCGTCATTCATCGGATGAAATCTTGATAAGACACTCCCTTCTGCAGTATTCTTGTCTTGAAGTGGGTCGAGCAAATTCGAAAGCACGAGCACAGATAGATTACTGCAGTTTCCCAGCTCAACAGGTATTGAACCGCTGAGAATGTTCCTCGAAAGATCTAACACTTCGAGCTTCTTGAGCTGCCCAATTGCAGCTGGAATGACCTCCTCCAACATATTGGAGTATAATAAAAGTGACCTCAACTCTGCACAACTCCCAATGCCACTTGGAATTTCACCGCCCAAGAAATTACCTGACAAATCCAAATGTTCCAGTTTGCTGCAATCATTCCCAATCTCGCTGGGAAGGGAGCCAGTGAACTGATTGAATGACAGATACACAGCCCTCGCCCCACTAACAAATCCAGGTATGCTTCCATTCAAAGAATTTCCAGCTAAATTCAAAACCTCCAAATCAACGAAATTCGATACCGACATGGACAGTTCACCCGAAAACTGGTTATACCCAAAATTGAGCACGCGCAGATTCTTCATGCCAACAAACTGGGCTGGCAAAGATCCCCTAAACGAGTTCCCCTCCAAATCAAGGACCTCCAACTTCTCCATTCCCCAGATTTCAGCAGGCAATTCACCATACAGTCCATTAAAAGGAAGTGCCAAAACCCTGAGCTCGGTAAGCTTAGCAATCAAGGGCGACAATTTCCCTTCCAATTTCCCACCACTTCCCAAACAATTTCTCCTCACTCCAAGCGCATAAAGAGGGAACTGAGCAGAATCAGCACAAAGGAACAAGCTTCCCTTACCTGGGCCGCCATTTCCAGTGATGTTGAGAGACGAAACCCTAGAATCAAGGTCACAGGAGACGCCAAGCCAATCACAGTGGCTGGACGCGCCCGACCTCGAATTCCAGCCGGAGAGGAGCCCCGACGGGTCGGGGAACGAATTCTTGAGCTGGAGGAGGACCGATTCGTCAGAATCACCCCGAACGGCGACGAAGGAGAAAGCCAAGAACAGGAAGAAAGTGGGTTTGACGGCGATGACCGGTAGCAATCGGAAAGCGGAGGAACCCATCTCCAAACACCCAAAAGGGTGTCCAAGACCTGAAAAGCTCGAGCCTTTTTGTGTCTGTGTCGGTTCGGGAAGAGCCCTTCCTTTTCAGCGACGGGCGAAGAAGAGAGAGAAAACCCTAATTTGGGTCATGGGGAGAGTCCAACTGGTGTGGTCTCCGAGAAAACGCGTATGTTGAAGCTTTGCTTTGGGTTGCGCTTCATTCTTCTTCGTTGTTGCTGTTCTCCTTCTTCTTCTTCTTCCTCGTCTTCACTGTTTCGTTTTTTCTTCTTTTTCTGTTTTTTTGTGCGCAAAAGGCAGTTGCCAATAATTTCGCGTGTCCTCTGCGTTTTTCATAGATGTCGATGCGGGAGTTTTGTCGTTTTGAGTGGGGCTGGGGCCCAGTGGAAATACCACAGTGTGGGTCGTTCTCTTCCCACACCTTTTTCTCTCTCTTTCTTTCTTTTTCTTTTTGAGAAAAAAAAAAGAGGAAGAGAAATAATTAACACTTAAACATACTAATTGACTTGATTAATTGTGTTTCATAATTTTTTCCTACAAAGATTATCATGTTTGGAAACTTGTTTGAAATGCTTCGTCTTTGACAAACTCTGTACTCTTTAATCTGCATGCCTTTTGCCCCGATAAATTCATGTGCATTATGTCCCGATACTTAGACGGCGACGTTTTTAGAAACTAGCGATTATTTGATGTGGATAAGAATGATGATATTCAGAGTAAATCCTATATATACGAGAAATATTGAGTGATTCACATAGGAAGAGTCATGACTACTCAAAAAAAGTAAATAAATGAAAACACATTTTTCATTGAAAATGTAAATCGCCGACGAACTTTTATGAAAACTATTTCGCAAGATAAAGGTCGAGGTGGGATTTCATGCTTTTCTCGGAAGTTTCTTGCTTCAACAAACAAATTCGAAAAAATATGCACCTATGGAGACTAGTTGATTATTGATGGTAGCAACAACTGCATGCAGCAAATGGCAATGACAATAAAAGTCGAGTTTGTTATTGAGCATCGAGCAGTTTCATGAAAAACGTGAAGTGAGACTTTTCTTTCCAGATGTTTTATTTTTGGCAAAACAAGCGAAGAAGGTGAGATTGATATATTTTCAATTAAGAATTCGATAATTTATTGCTTGTAAGAAATTGATCGAATGAACTGAGATTCTCGATTCATTAATCGTTTCGAGGAAGTTACTAATCATCATTTTGAATATGCGGAAGAAAAGGGTTTTGATTTTTCTTGAGGGAGAAAAAGCAAGTTGATGAATTATCCAAAATTTTTTTTTTTTTTTTTTGTGGTGGAACGAAATTTGGTCATGATTCGAAGCTTCTTTTGCCTTTTTTGATTTGTTCTTACATTTCAAGAGTTAATTAATGTCACGTCAATAGCCGGACCAATCAACACGTCGGACCCGTCAAACCAACAAGGCCCCGATGTGGTTGGTCGGGAGATTCCTCCGAAGCCCAACAGTCAAACACATCGCACCACCGAGGAATCCAAGTTGGCAATGTGAATTATCTGTTCATTTATCCGACAATTTCCACACACAAAAAAAGTACATATAATTTGAAAAAAATATTAAGGAAAAAGACTCGTGATTAGTTTTAAAATGGCGAGATGTCTGGCAATTTCATGTGAAACTCTGATAAATTATTCTACGAGACATTTCATAAAGCATGGAGGGATCGGGACTCGGACTGCGGCGGTCCCCCGTTGGCCCCCTCCCCTGCCCTCGAATCATCGTTGTCGTCGTCCCGAGCGTCGATGAAAATTAGAACACGTCCAAGTCGTTCCGTCGCATATTAAAAGTCGTGGGTACGAATGCGCTCGAAATCGATCTGTCTAATTCATCTCAAAGAAATGAGTGATGGGTCGTGCCCGATCCGGATTGGTTGCGGCATATCTTTCAAAAGATTCCAAATCCACCAGGGAAGTACGTTCGTGTTCTCTATCTCCAAGAAAACCAGTGGGAGTCCTCTTTTGAAACCGAGTTTTATGTTCTTGATTTGTGTGTGTTCCATTAAGTAAAGCCTCCACCACTAAACCTAATCAAGTCAGCTAATTACTTCAAATGTTATCTCATCAGACCGATCTGCACGTACCATGTTGGTCACATGGAATATACAAATGAGAACCGGAAGAGCATGATCTGGGGAAGCTAATATCTCGACTCTAGGGAACAGACAGGGTTACAGATGTCTTAATTAACTATGGTTAGTATTGCAGAAGTTGGTCATCCGATTCGCAGGCTGATGTTCCTGAGCGATGGGTGAGATCGGTTTGAGGTACGCGATCCGAGGTTAGAGCGAGTTTGAGCTTGGTTGCACCGCCAGTTCCGAAGCTGGTCGGCAAAACATGATAATTTGCGCTTTCGTGTTTCTTTCCGTCTGTCCATTTTTCAGGGGATACAGAAGTTCTTGTGTCTCGTGTATTTATATGCTTCATCAGCTGGTTCTCACCAACACTATGCTTAGCACGTATCTGGCAGCATTAACTTTTAAGACTCTTGTGGAAGCATGTGCAGTTGGAATGTCTACAGCTAACCCGCGGCGAGTAATCTGAATTAGTCCCGGTTCCGGACATATTAAAACCGACTTAATATCACATCAATCAAGGCCGTATCTCCTCGACAAAATTGCGCATATGTGGGCATGCTTGTATTCTGTTCTAGCACTCTTGGCAAGATCAATTTGGCGTTCGAGTTAATCTTGGAGGAGTTTTCGCACCGAGAATCACACAGAGATCTTTGCAAGTTCTCTAGCTTTGGAAACTTGACAGGAATTGGTTTACACCGGCGCGCATCAGATAATGCGATGGCATCGTTTTTGTATATGAACTTCCGTCACCTTTGAGCTCATTACGTTGCTTCTGTCGATGACCAATTGTAGAGAACATGAAATGATGTAACACGATTGGAATATCATGCACCAGATCTAACCATATTCGATTGTGAGGGGAGAACTCGGGAAAATGACTTGAGAGGTTGCGAGAATGATCTCCTTTAACATATATAATCATCTTCTCCGAAACTCACACGAGATTCGCAACTGCTACTCCTAATTACCATCTGTCTTTCTCTCTATAATCCGAGTTAATACACATGATGCAAGTGTGCAAACCGACCAACGCTAAGCAGAATGCACATGGTACGATATCGTTAGCTAGATCGGCAATGCTTGATAGTAGCATGCATATAATGCCGGCCTGTTATAGAATCTAAAGGGAAGAGAGGAGCCTTAAACTCTCGGTTGGATTGATGAAACGGGCAGGCACCGGGAGACGACTGTGCGACGTGTCTTACTTCGGCTTGAGAGAGATCGAACAGCGGAACGAACAGCAAGAGAAGCAAGAGAACCAGTTGGTCAAAGAAGTCCTCCCTGTTGTCGCTTGCCTTGGCTGAGATTTCTCCGGCAATAACTCCGACGAGTGTTCGTTCTTCGATTCCTCCTTCATCGAGGGCTTCTTTCCTTCTGAGATCCCTCCCAGTCTGACGCGAACAAAGTCCGATTGTTAGGCTTCGGGCAGGTTTAAAAAACACTAGTGGACATGAAGACAAACAATCCTATTTGCTCACATGAATTCGACTATGCACTGATTAAAAAAAAAGTGAAAAACTGACACCTTATGCATTAGACAGCGAATGAAACAGTAAATCCAAGTGCTTTATGGAGAATGAACTACCTGATACACTAAACGCTACTGGTTACCGATCGATCTCAGACTAATTCGACTATGACTGACAGAAAGAAACCAAAACTAAATGGGATTGCTGCTTACATTGGGAATGCAAAGGAAGCGGTGCTCGTGCCGCTTCCATCAGACCGAGTAGACATGCTCGTGGAATTTCGGACATCCTCAGTAGGTTGCATCTTTTCCTTGGCATTGTCATCTTCACCTTTCTTGATATCTACGTTGCTGGTTCTAGGAGATGCTTCGTCCGGGAATAATTCAGTTATTTGGGGTGATGGTTTCACTAAATCAGCAATCTGGTTCACGGACGATGATCTCGGGCTTTCCTGCTGAGGCCCCACGGCCTCTGCCACAGTGGGCAGGGCGGTCGGGACGCTGAACACCTCATCGAGCTTGGTTAATTCACCTGACTTATACAGCAAGAAAGCCTGATCCCTAGAGAAGCTGTTGTTTCCCATGTGAATGCTAAACAAGGATTCGTTAGAAGCGACGCTCCAGTCTGTCGGGTTCGCCGGCTTGCTGCTAAAGACAGCTGCTGGAATCCTATTAGGGTCATAGCCAGCAGGTCGTCCTGCCATGTAACTCAAGGGAAGCGGAGAGGTGATCTCGCCATGTGTGCTCGAGATTGGAGCTTGAGCATAACTCTCCGATGGGAAGAGTCCTTCGAGATCTTGCGAAGAACGATTCGATTTCGGCAAGGAATCACTTTCATCTCGATCTGTGAGGGTTGAATCCGACAAAGAGTCGGACTCCAATGAAGAAGAGGAAGAAGAAGGAGAGGCTTTTTTTCTCGGTAGCGTATGTGTTTCATTGCAGGTGTCGTCAAAGTGAACCTTCAAGTGCTTACCACTTTCCTCCTCAGCCTCTCTATCCATAGGATGAATGATCTCAAGATGCCAAAGCCCACGGAGATCCTACACTGAGCCATTGAAGGGTTAAGTTAAGCTACGCAGACCGATCAAGTCGAATCATTTTTTGGAATCACAGCAAATAATTCAATCACTTGCATGGTTCTAACAATAAGGATCAGGAAGATGGTGGCTTAACAAGCACATATACAACTTCGCATACACATATTTCGACTTGGGGACCAGACGAAGTTCATTCCGAGGAGATTTGGCTTATGGTAAGATCCACTACATAACCATCGAAACTCCTTGCGAACCGGAACTTCATACGAAGAATGCAGAATCTTCGCAATTGAGAATTGCTTAATAGGACGCAAAAATTCTTTATAAGCAGCGCAGCGCACAGGAACACGGTAAAAACTCGAGACCCATCATGCATCTCGCCCTTGCCATGCTTAATCACTCACCTATTGATATTGGCTTGATCCACGAAACGACGCGATCTAAATGACTAGGCATTCCCATAACAGCCACGGATCACAAAAGCAAAAATCAAATCAGCAAGAAGAGGAGGCAACGTACCAGAAGACAAAGCTCCAGCTGATGAAATCAAATCGAGACAGACCCGAGTTTCCACAGGGGAATCACCCGAATTGGGTCACAAGGGGATCTGGAGTGCCGCGATTGGCCGGAAGAAGTTTGAGAAGGGGATGGTGAATTGGAGCAGAAAGGAGGAGGGGGAGGGGGACAACAAGGGGTTTGACAGCTTGATGGTAATAAGAAGGGGGGAAAGAGAAGAGCGAGTTAAAGCAAGAAAAAGGAAGGCGTGGAGACGATTTCGGTGGGTGTTTCTTCAGTTCACGCCGGAAAGAGAGCGAGCGGAGAGAGAGAGAGAGAGAGAGGATTTCCTCCTAGGCGAGAAGAAAAATCGTAACCGCATTAACCGTTTTTCAAACTGAGCTCGCGTTTTTACAGTTCAGCAGCAAAACCTAACACGAAGGTTTGGGACTTCCACTTTGACCTTTTTAGGCGCGAAATTGAGGAAAAAAAAGATGTTTTTTTTAAGGAGTGAGGACAAGCAAAATTGGTCGCAGAAAACGTGTTTATTCATACAATATTGGAAGTTTTTTTTTTTTAGATAGACATGTACTAGACGCTAGTAACTTGCACATGAGCAACAAAAAAATTGACACAAGTACCAAGGTCCTGGATTCGACCTTGATGGAGCACATGGGCAACAAGGGAACTTGGTTCAGGCACTTGGATCTCGAGATCGGCCTCGACGGACCCCACTCAAGAGCTAGGGATCGGGCCACGAGCACTGTGACCTAGGCCGAGCCTTGATGGATTGTGGCGTGAGCGCCCGGGTACCGAGCCCGGCCTCGATGGACACGAATGTGGGCATCGGGGTCTCAAGCCCCGCCTCAATGGACCCCAAGCATGGGCATCGTGGTCCCTCGGCCTTGATAGACCTGCCTAGAGCTCGATCACTAGAGACCCGAGCACGACCTTTGTAGACACAGGCTCGGCCTCGATGGACCCAAGCTCGGGTGACGAGGACTAATCGGAAGCACCGGGGTCACGTGACCCCCCCTCGATAGACTTGACCTTGGATGCCGGAGACCCGAAAATACGGTGGGATACATGTCTATGCATAGAGTTTCGGTCTATCACCGATACTTAGTCATATTTGGAAAAGTGATTTTTGATTTTTTGAAGATTAAATTATTTTACTGAATTTAAGCATACGGAAAACATTTTTCGTCGATTCATTTTCCTAAGCGAACCAAACTCCGAAAAACAAGAAAAATGTTCTCCGCGAAACAACCTTAGTAATGTTTATCTGATTGATTTCGACCTACTAGTTATTAGTAACTCATTAATTTCTATTGAATTCGCCGACTCTTTTACAAGACTATGTAACTTATTGGAGTTGTGGTTAAGTTGCTTTGTTAGAATGAGCCAAACATTTGAAAAAACCCTCAATGAAACATAACAGTGAAATTTCAGGGATAGGACACCTGCCTATGTAAGGACAAGAAAGGCCCGGTTTCATAACATTATCCAGCAAAGAACACCTCTGCCTGAAACACTAAGCTCTCGGTCTGCAGTTGAAGATTACACACGACATCAATGGAACGAGTCTTACAGATGCAGATTCAACGCGCCGCGGCATGGAACCTGAGCGGTAAGCTAAGCTCTTCTTCTTTTTTCCTTTTTCTTGTCCCTAGTCTCGGGGCTTCGCAAGTCCCCGGCATCTCTCAAAACTAGCCCCTTTTCAAATTCCCGGACTTTACATGATTCTGGAGCTGGACTATGAGAATTAGAAGTTTTCGTTCATGATAGGATCAGGGTTTTGGACCGAGATGCCGATTGTTTTTTTCCTTGAATATTTACTGAGTGGCAGTCTGAAAATGATGCACAGGAGGTGTTAGCCTTTTTATGAGAGAGCAACCGAAGACAACTCTTCAATGCTAAATCTGTAGTAGGAATAAGAAGAACTAGCTGATCGATTTGATACCGTCTTCACGAATTAAAGACATGAAGATGCCAATAAGCAAGATTTCTTCTTTTCAACTACGAGGGCATTAGTTAAAGAACTCAACAACTGTGGGATTTACATAGTATAGACATTGCAATAAGGTAGAATGGGATCGAATATGATTGACTGAGAAGATTTTATCTCATTTGGCTACTGTGCAATCACTGATAGAGTGATTATTCTAATTTCCGGGCTTTGCTTTGTTGCAGGCGAAACGACTTCGAGGAATAAAATGAGGACCCCCTTTATCGAAGCAAATTCCGTAGGTGCCGTTCAGTTCTCCCGTCCCTCCGAGCACCTCAAACTGCACAAGATGGAGAACCATCTGAAGAACATAGAGAAGGTACATGTGCATCTGTATGTCGTTCTTTGTCGATTAGGCGAAAGGATCCAGGATCTGCTTCTTGTTGTTTCATTCCTACAGGAAAAGAAGTCTTCTTTTTTCTTAGTCAAGTTGCTTAATTATGTTTCTTCTCCATAAACTTCAAGGAGTGTCATCCAATGTGATATCTGCCTTTATTATGCTCAGATATTTGCAATCAGGCGGAGACGGGCCTATCAGCACACCGAGACTTACGTGCTACTGGAACCGGGACAAGAAGAGAGATTCGTGTCCGAAGAAGAGCTAAAGGCCAAGCTCAAAGATTGGCTGGAGAACTGGCCGCGCAAATCTCTCCCTCCTGACCTCGCTCGATATGAAACTCTTGACGACGCCGTCTCCTACCTTGTGAGCTCCGTCTGTGAGCTCGAAATAGATGGCGATGTGGGCTCAATCCAATGGTATGAGGTCCGCCTAGAGTGACCGAAGCAATGGCCAGAACATAAATTAGTGTGCTCCGCTGTATTTCTCAGATACACAAACTACTTGTATCGGTCTGCGGTGAATTACTTTGATACTTCATCGAATGGAAGAAGTCAATCGGAGCGACATTAAAGAAGAAGCCATTTACATTGTTAACTTCTTTCTTGTTCTTAAGAGTATATCAGAAGAGTGCACTGAACACAATTAAGCAGCAGAAGAACATTAATTTCCACGAGACATCGCATAATGTTACAGAGAATCGTCTTATACCAAAAGAATATTACAATCAGATGGTACATCAGTCAAAAGTAAAAACAAGTTGAGCTTTCCCGCAAAATCCCAGAAGACTTTTTCTGCATCACCAGCAGTGCAGGCTATTCGATCTCATGTTGTATCGTATAAGACATGCCAAGTCGCATAATCCTTCACTTCGGAGTTAATGAAAGAGACCCGCATCTTGAACCCGCGAGCCGGGAACCTGCAAATTTGGCAAGATTGGATTCTAAGACCATCAGAATCCCAAGAAATTACATATAGCGAAAAACAAGACCCTAAGCAAGCAAGACCATGTTTGGTAAGCGACGATACCTTGAGCTGATCTTTACTAGGAGGCAAGACGATGCCGCCTTTTCTGCTTCGGGCGAGGAGGCCTTTTGTGACGGGAGACACCATCAGATCAGTTGGGCTGCGATACCTTCACGTGAAAGATGCACAAACCAGTTCAAACGGAAACTCCCGAAGAGGTAAAATCAAAATCGGAACTTGATGCAGATTGCTAACACGAGAGAGCGGGGGCAGGCAAACCCTTGATCCAATACCTTTCAGGGTACTTGAAAGCCTTGGGGACTTTGAGGCGATCCGGCGTGCTGGGT
This sequence comes from Rhodamnia rubescens, assembly GCA_021437795.1. Taxonomy (NCBI): domain Eukaryota; kingdom Viridiplantae; phylum Streptophyta; class Magnoliopsida; order Myrtales; family Myrtaceae; genus Rhodamnia; species Rhodamnia rubescens. The sequence continues at coordinate 1,880,383 of JAILYA010000046.1, forward strand.
CTGCGCAGCTCGCCGGGGACCCGAGAAATCCGGCAACTTTCTTGTGATTGCGGGGGTTTCGGAGGGGGAGTCGTGGTCGTGCACTTGTGCTCCAAGCTGGTGTTGTTCTTGCTGTTGTTCTCCAATAGGACCGCCACATTAACCGGCGAATCAACCACCTGCTGCTGCTCCATCAGGGAAGTTTAAGTCTTCTATCGCCGTAAGCAGCCGATGTCTGAGCCACTGGGGGGAGAGAGAGAGAGAGAGAGAGAGAGAGAGGGCGTTGAATTGAATGAGTGTGTGTGTGGGGACTGTTTGTCAGGGGGTTGTATTTGAGCAGAGAGACGAAGGAGATAGTGGGGCTGTTACCGTTTGAGGATGAGGAAGAGAGGGACTATTTCTAACGGTCAAATTTGGTGTTCTGGCTCAACTTGTCTGACTGTGGAATGGGCCGTACCAGCCATTAGCACCCCAGGCCCATCGGGCCTCATAGGCATGGGAGGGTGCTTTTGGGCTGGCTTGAACAATGCTATTTTAACTTTGGGTTAATTTCCTAAAAAAGCATCAACTTTAGGTCTAATAACGATTCTGACCTAAATATTTTTTTTTCTCATAAAAATGCATCGACTTTAGGTCCAATGATGATTCTGACCCGAACTTTTTTTATCCCATAAAAATCACTAACTTTAACTCAAGTACCAAATCCGGCCTCCATTATTGTAGATTTCATCTTCAAACCTATTGAACACCGCTATTTTTGGAAATAGTTTAGCTACTCGTTCAATTGTTTCAAGTACAGACCTGTTTCGATTTTCAGAGATGTACACCTTGTAGTAGGCAAGCATCATTTTCAACATCTTTGGCATCTTCACGTGCCTTCAAAGGCCGCACAAACAGAAAAAACCAGATGATAAAATGCCACGACCATTAGAAATCGGTGTCCTTCTTTTGTTGGTGACCACATACTTAATCTACTCCATCTTACAAACTTACTGGAGAAGAGTGTTGTAGCTGAATAACAAAGAAACAAGCATGAAGTTATCCCATACACCGAAACCCGAAACACATCATGTTTACTAACCTAGTTCCTAAACACTAAACATTAAGAGTCTTCACTGGCGCCTCTTCAAATATAGATAGTGCAAGTACCTCAAATACTTCTTGATCAGCTAAATCGGTCATTCGGTGACTAAACTTTTTCGAATTCATGACAATGGCGATACCCCTTAATGTAACTTAATACGATTCTTCTTAAACGAGACTTAATTAGTTCCAAACTAATGGTGGTCGGGTTTGGGACTTAAGTTAAAGTTGGTGATTTTTCATGGGATGAAAAAAAGTTCGAGCTAAAATTGTCATTACACCCAAAGTTAATGCTTTTTTAGGGAATTAGCCCTTTTAACTTTTGAAGTTTGGTATAATGTGATTGGGACCGATTTGGCCCAAACAATTCAGATACAACTTCTTGGAGAAAAATTACCAAAAAATGCACAAGAGTGCCATTTTTAATTTTAAACTCTTCAATTTAGTCTATTTAGTTCTTAACCATTTGACGATTTGTTAACGTAATCCTTTCAGCTTATTTTTTTACCGGAATATGGTTGACGCGGACACCTGGTCGTCCTAAGTGGTACAACCTGAGATGACATATATAATTTTTACAATTTTTAATATTTTTTCTTTTTTTTTTTTTTCATTTTTTCCCTTTTCTTTACTTTCATCTTTTATTTTTCAGTATTTTTCTTATTTCCCTCCACAAGTACGCAGCCTCAACAAGAGCCACGACGTCCTTACCTACTCGGATCCGACGAGAGGGTCGCTAGCCACAATCAAAGAAGAAAAGAAAAATAAAAATTATTACAATAAATTAATGAAAATTATCGTAGGATCACGTCAGCGATTTCGATCAAAATTAGTCGAAAAGATTATATTGGCAAATCGTCAAAAGGTTTAAGATTAAATTAGCTAAATTAAAAATTATGATTAAACTACTGATTGATGACCTCTGCATGCCACCCATAACTCAACCATGCAGTGCTTCAGGTCGGACCTACAAGGCTGAAGGCACAACCTTCTTCTTCAATTGCTTTTCACTTTTACTAAGTTCTATTCTATAAGAGAAAGGATGTCTGATGGAGTCCGTCGAGTTTCTCTTACTTAGGGTCCATTTATTTAGCAAAAAATGCTACGCTTTTGGAAAATATTTTATGTAGGTTTATTTTCCAAAAAAATGACGTTTTTCTAGTGTTTGACTAATGGAAAAGATCCGAAAAATATTTGTCTTCATTCGGTATTAAAAATCAGATTCCTCCATGAACTCCTTTTAATAATTTTATTTTTCTCTCTCTTTATTTTTTAATTTTTTTAATTTTTTAATTTGTGGTTTTGATCGGTTGCAGGTGAGCTTGAGCTCGCCAAATCCAGAGCTTAGCTCAGCTCGCGCAAGTACGGCGAGCCCCCCGAAGGGATTTAACATAAATCGATACGAACGAATGTACGAGATAATAGAAGAAAAAGGTGCGACGGTTTACCGGGTTCACCTCAAAATAGGGCTACATCCTACAAAGAGATTTTACTATGATGATAAGTTTACGGCCGACAACTCGTTACAATGATCGAAACGAGTAAATATATATGCCATAAACGGGCCCAAAACCTAACCTATCCGAACCCTCTTTAATCCATCAATAAATGGGTTAACTTAAATAAAAGTCTAAATCCGTTGAGATTTTCGAAGGCGCGCCCCCGCCTTGCCGTTTCCTAGTAGCGAGGACACCGTGTCGGGCACTACCCCGAACCTCGCATTTCGTGCGCGGGGTCGCATATCGTCGGATCATACTCGTTTCCTAAACTCACGTAAGTGTGCGTGTGAGAAATAAGGGTTCAAGTTGCTAATTCAAGCACCCGAGCTCGCCAGATTCATACAAGCTTGAGCTTGGGCTCAACCGAGGCCGGCGAGCTCCGCCTTGCCTTTCCTATGGTGAGGCTGGAGCCCACCGGCCTCCGGTCAAGCTCGAGCTCAAGCTCGTTGGGATCGCGCGAGCTCAAGATCGCCGCACCGGCCGCCTCTTGGTCGCCGAGGCTGAGTCATGGTCAATTGCTAGGCGGCCGAAGAAAGAAGGAGCGGTAGCTGGAGGAAGGAGGTAGGAGAAAGAAGGAGAAAGAAAAAAAAAAATATTAAAATTTTTTAAAAAACAAATAGAAAATGAAAACAAAGTGAAAAAATAATTATAAACAAATGAAGTGTGAAAGAGAGGAAGAAGGAAAATGATGTTCACTTTTCAAAAAAGGAAAACATTTTCCTCACTTTTGAAGGGATTTTTTCCATGGGTGAAAAGTATTTTCTTAAACTAGCTTATTTTTTTGCGAACTAAACGTCGAAAAATTCAAAAAATGCTTTCCTAAAAGTTATTTTTTGTGAAACAAATGGAGCCCTAATTGTTAATTAAGCATTTTTATGATTTTTACAAAGAAAACTTGACATAATAAACATTGATTTCCCTGTAAATTCATCAATTTGGAATGTACAAAGCGGGCGTGATTATTGATTTTACAAAGAAAACTTCCTTTGAAGTTATATTTCACAAGCATCATCCTCACTTTTTATGGTGATTTTCAAATTACATGACCCGTCTCGACATGATTTGCCGCCTTACTTGCGCTCGCCACCCTCCTTCAAAGACAGTCGTCGGCATCGGCCTACGGTCTGATGCCGGCGGCGATCCCCTCTCCAACTTAAGACTAGATCGAGGTCAAATGATCTCGGCATGACCGCCTTGGCCCGAGCCCTGCCATGAATCTCGCGCGACTGACAAGCCCGCTGCAGATAGAGAGACACGGATGCGGGACTGGTCTTTTTAAGCTGCGAACGAAAACATTATAAGCATCGTTTCCTCGGAAGACGCGAAATTAATATCCGCCCAATGCGATCCGCGGAAAGCGCAATTCTCTCTTTTAAGTTTCTCTTCTCCACATGTCCCGACAAAGTGGAAAATCTGAAGGCTCTCTCGCAACTGCCCCGCGTGGACAGAGAAGTCAAATCTGCCAAACGATGCGGAGCAACAGAAGGAAAACAAAAAGATAACGCAATAAAAACTCCGATAAAAATCATATCATTGCACGTATTAGTCGGGTTTTGGGGGGCGACGAATCCGCCATGGGAATAGCCGGCTGACCTCCAGAGCTTACGGGAAAGAAAGGAGTCTTCCTTTCAGTTTTCAATCCATTTCTTTTCTCTGCTCCCTCCGTACATCGTCTCCGTCGTCATCTTTTCCCCTGCCGCAGATATATTCTTATTCTAATCGGCTCCGTATTTCGCCAAGTGTTTGACTGCTCAGCGCTTTACTGCTTCGTTTTAGCCTCTAGGATCAGATCTTCGTCGGGAAAAAGTTCGTCCTTGGCTTCTAATGCTCAATACCCTCTTCTCTTTCCGGTTCTCGTGTCTCGCGGAGCTGGAAAAGGAGACGCCTTTGAGCTCGCCAAGGTAAGTTCTTGAGCTCTCGTCCGATTCTTTTTGCACCCTTTTTGCGTTCTTCTGAGAATTATATTAAACCCAGAGTAGCGTCTTCTTCTGAGTCTCCTTGTTATCAATCTTGAATTCCTGTCTTTGTTTGTTTTGGCTGAGAAGCCAAGTTGTCAGTGTTTCCTTCGATCATTAGTTTGATCAAGTCCAGAGGGTGCGAGTGTTAGATTCAAGGAGTTTTTAGCATCGGGTTTCTAATTTTATCTAGGATCTTCATGGTCTCCCACTTGTAGGTGATTAAAGATGAGCTATTTTATTGGGTGAATAGTGATTTTCTAGGGTTCTTTAGAATCTTTGGGGGATATGGATGATCTTGAGAGTGGTGCCTTGGATTCAGAAGGAGAAGGGAACTTGATTGCTGCCGCGCAACAAATTGCGAGGGCTTTGGTGTCAAAAAGAGAGCTCACTGATGAAGAGAGAAAGGCTTTGGTTCATTTGAGGGCTCAGTTATCCACCGTTACCATAGATAGTGAGAAAAAGAAAAAGAACATTGATGAAGTCGCGAGCAGGGAAGAGCATCTCGATGTTATTCATGAGAAGATCATGAGGTGGGAGAATGATCATTCCATGATATGGGATTTGGGCCAAGACGAGGCATTTCAGTATCTGAGTGCCGTGGATGAAACCCGGAAGTTGATCGAACGACTAGAGAATTCACGTTCGGATATGTTGTTTGAAAAGGATGAAATGTTGAGGAATGCCCATGATGTTCTTCAGACAGCTATGGTTAGGCTCGAGGAAGAATTTAAGCATATGCTTCTTCAGAATAGACGGTCTGTTGAGCCGGAGCACACATCCTTCCGTTCAAGTGAGGAGGATGCTGTAGAAGAAGGCTCGACGTTTTCTTCCTCCTTCGATGACTCGCTCCGCAGAGACAGCTTCCACAGAACCTCGGAGGAATCGATAATCGATCTGATTCATCCAGAAATACTACCTGACCTCAGATGCATCGCGAATTTGATGTGCAACTCAGGTTATGCACACGAATGTTCCCAGGCCTATGTCAGTCTTCGCAGGGATGCACTGGATGAGTGTCTCTTCATCGTTGAGATGGAGAAGCATTGCATCGAGGATGTTCTTAGGATGGAATGGGCTACTCTTAATTTCAAGATCAAGAAATGGGTTAGAGCTATTAGAGTCTTTGTGCGGGTTTATCTAGCGAGTGAGAGATGGCTCAGTGATCAAATTTTTGGAGAGGTGTCACTGAATTTGAGTTGCTTTATTGAGGCTTCGAAGGCTGCAATTTTGCAACTTCTGAATTTTGGGGAGGCTATATCTATAGGCTCGAAAGAACCGGAGAAGTTGTTTTGCTTCCTTGAAATGTATGAAGTGATGTCTAAGCTCTTACCAGACATCAATGAGCTATATCCAGATAATGCCGGGTCCTTTATTAGAATTCAATATAATGAACTCCTGCAGAGGCTTGGCAACTGCATCAGGATGACTTTCCTTGAATTCAAGAAAGCCATCGCTTCAAACGCATCGGCGACTGCATTCCCCAGAGGTGGGGTCCACCATCTGACTCGTTACGTGATGAACTACATGAAGAATCTTGTTGATTATGGCGAGACTCTCGAATTGCTTCTAAGCGACCATGGTGGAGAGCGTTCCAATTCATTGTGTCATGAAACTAATTCACCCATAGAGGATGAAAAGAGCGGGGTTTCCGGATGCAGATTTCCCAAACTGGCTCCCCATTTTCATGGCATTTCTTCGGTTCTGGAATCAAACCTCAATGGGAAATCCAATCTATACAAAGATGCGGCTTTGCAGCATATTTTTCTGATGAACAATGTGCATTACATGGCGGAAAAGGTGAAAAATTCTGAGCTTAGACTTGTTTTAGGAGATGATTGGATTCGGAAGCACAATGGTAAGTTCCAACAGCATGCATTGAGCTATGAGAGATCGACATGGAGTTCCATACTCTCCTTCCTTAGAGAGGAGGGGCTTCACAGTTCGGGTTCGAGTTCCATCTCACAGACCCTTCTAAGAGAAAGGTTAAGGAACTTCAGTCTTGCTTTTGAGGAGGTATACAAGGCTCAGACAGCCTGGGTGATCCCGGACGTTCAACTGCGGGAAGATTTACGCATCTCTACGTCCCTCAAGATAGTCCAAGCGTATCGAACATTCGTGGGAAGGCATAATGGTCATCTAAGCGACAGACACATCAAGTATACTGCGGACGACCTGGAGAATTACATCTTGGATCTGTTTGAAGGATCGCCAAAGTCCCTGCCCAATCCCTATAGGAGGTGATGACATTATTTATTTAGTTTTCTAATGTAGACGAGCCTTTTATTTCCTCTCTCTACAAATCTGAGCTCGAGGTACTAGCTCAACCACTCTCTCCTTTGTTTTACCTTGAAGTTGTCCCACAGTTTTTCGCCCAATTACCAAGTGAAGTTCAGGCTTAGGCAAGTTGCATGTTCCCGTGTTGTACTCTGTCAGTAATTGTTGTATCGGCAGGTATAGTCCGTATACTGAGCACCTGTAAACATTACCAAATTGTTTAATGGAAGAATGTTTAATCTGTCTTTCCTAATTGTAATCTAAAGTCCAACATGTAAGGAGGATGCCGCTTGGTCTATTGCTGTCTATTGCTATTTTTCAAACTATTCGTACTGTCCATTGCTGTCTCGTGCACCGGTGATGCCTGTCTCAAGTGAGGAAAAGAGGAGAGACGAAAAAACAGATCGACTCAGGCAGAGCCGAGCAATGCAATGCAAAGCAAAGCATTACACAGAGACCAGTCTGGGTTTGGCTTGTGTTTTGCTTTGAGGTGCATAGCTTGGCTGGCAGTTGGTTTTTTTACGAGTCTGTCGCTAGTTGAGATAACATGACCGGACATTTTAGAAGCCGAAATCAGATCAACCACGGTGATGCCAGCATGAGCTATGCAAACTCCCCCACCCCCAGGTGGTAAACTAGAGATGTTAAATGGGAGCTGGCCAACTCAAGAGAGCAAGAGGGTCTTCACATGGAGAACATCCAACACTCTTGTTCTGAGGTGGTGAAGGTTTCTGCTCAAGCTTGGCATCCAGAGCCCACTGCTTGTGGCTGTGACTTGTGGGTTGAGAGCAGAGCAAGCATGTGCTTCGTGGGGCCAAAAGGGGACTTCTTCATCATCTCCATATTAGATATAAAAACCAGATATGCTTGTGGCTGTGACAATCAGCTGTTGTGGGTCAAATGTGAAAATTTCTTCTTTCCTCAGTTGGGTCTATCCGAGTTGGATGATCTCATTCGACTAATCTCCCAGGTGTGCTGAGTGACTGTCCATGTATCATGTGAGAAAAGAAGCGATCTAAATTATGTTTCAAGTTCAAGAACGAAGCAAAGAGTATGTTAGAAGGAGCACCTCCCTCTATTTCGTAAAAAAATAAATAATTTTAAAAAAATATATTTTAAAAAATGATCATTTGTATCTCTTGAAATAATTAATCGATGAGATATGTTTTTATCATCAAAGACAATTTACGTCAAAATACTTTCATAGATGATGAAAATAATTTATTTTTTTGTTCATTCATATTTAATAGCGATATAAGTAATTATTTTTAAGAAATTTTTTTTCAAATCATGCATTTTTCACAAAACAAACGAAGTAATTATATCAAAATTTCTAGCCAACGCAAACAATCGAAAGAAGTCGCTTTTGGAGCAGATCGACGAATTTTAAAATTGAGTAGAAAATATCTACTGATATTTTTAGCAAATCCAATCAAACCAAAATGAAAAAAAACCAAAATTTGAGGGGGCAAACATTGAATTTGCCTAAAAAGGAAAAGAAAATTGACTCCGGTCAACCATAGACCTGAGAGGGAAGGGCACCACCGTGCCCATCTTAATCCAACGGCCTAGAATCACCAGACTGATTATCCAACGGAGGAGCCGAACCGCCTCGTCGGGTTCGGTGATATCCATGGCGACGAGCGAGAAGTCAGAACCGGACCGAGAGCCCAATCTAAAACCCCAATTCTTGCTTCACCCGATCGGGGTTAGGGTGTTGGAAGCAAAGAACGATCTCGTGGAAGTAAGTCTCGCGCATCTTCACTTTGTGAAGCAATCAGTTGTTTTTCGTTCTTGTTCTTGTTCTTGTTCTTGGTCGTGGGACGCCGTTTCACGTGCTACTTCGTGGCCGTGGAAGATTGCTCGCGAATGCTTGCGGGGGGTTATTCGTGTGGTTTTTGATGGTGAATCTCGCATCCAAGTGGTTCTGTTTCATTTGAAGGAGAGCTTTACATGTTTCTTCCTCGATTTTCCTTTGGGTGGGTCATTTGCTTCGCACATGGTCCGCCATGTTGGAAATGGTGAGAACTGAAAGGGACCATCTTTCTGGGTAGACAGAGACTGAGGAGAACCTCTTTGATGTGATGGGAAATCAAGATCCGCTTATGGGCGCTAGTCTTGCTACAGCATGATCACTTGTGCACAATCTAAATCGGGCTCGCCTGCTCCCTCAGTCCGTGAGATTGATGCACCTAATGTTCCGACTGCGCATGTTCATGTGTCGTGGCTTGATTGAACTGTCTGAACGAGAGCGTTCATCATCGCTGAGAAAAAGCTTTGTTTGTGTCATCTTCGGTGAAGACATCTTATTAACAAAGAAGTAGCGAACAGAGTGTTCTTTTTCCTATTAACAAGTTTTCCCAGTCAATCCTGCTTTAGATGAATGGAGGCCATATGTGGGAGGCCCTGTTTGACACTGTTAATCCTCCCAAAAAAAAAAAATATTGTGTGCTTGATATACTGCAGTGTTGCATGTAGTCTCTGATAGTCATGCTGATTTACTTAACATGGATTTGATTATCAAGGGATGGAACCAGGTGCACAATTGTGCTTTGATGATGTCCAAGTATGCTTTCTGCCACGTGCATAATAGAAGTAGTTGAGAAATGCATAGGATTGGAATGAAATTCTACGATGTGTATTGGTCAAACAGAAGACGAATTGAACTTGTTGATAATATTACCCAAATATCAGTAGTTAATGATCACGGAGATGCTGATGAGGCAGATGCATTCCTGAGAACTGTCACCCAGTACGGCTTGGAGGAGATTATTCTTTCAATTTGAAAACTTGCTATAGTTTTACTGATATATTTGATCTGATTGCAGTCCCAAGTCCTCTGTTTTTTGATGATTTGGTCGGATTCATATGCATACCATACATAATATCGACTGCTTCTTTTTGTCATCAAAGAAGATCTACTGTTTCATTGTATCTCTTCAAAAAGTAAGAAATTACTGCTTTGCATTTGTATTTGATCAGGATTAATGGATCTTTCTTCATTAATCTTCTAAACTTAAGGTCTGAGCCATGGCATTCATCAGCAAGATGGGGAACATTCTAAGGCAGACTGTGAGCAAGCATGCCGACTCATCTGCTTATTGTCCATCTATGTACCAGGCTATAAGGTGCATGTCCTCGAAGCTTTTCATTGGAGGTATGACAATCCACTGCTCTTGTGAGTCATAATGCTTTCTGTCACTTTTACAAGTGTGTTATAGCTTCTTTTCTTGCATTGCAGGTCTGTCATATAGCACCGACGATATTAGTCTCAGAGAAGCTTTTGCAGGATATGGGGAGATAATTGAAGGTACTCCAGATGCGTTTGTCCCTTTTATGTTAATAATAGCAAATTCGCTCTATTTGTTTTATATACCGTATCAAACAGAAAATTGATGCTGCTGTCTCATGTGCAAGATGTGCTTAGCCATTGATCTGATGCTAAGCAGTGATTGCAGACAGAGTAAGCTAATCGCATGTATTTACTGCCTCTTTGACGGTACACCGTTCAAAATACTCAGATATGAAACTCATTTCTAATATTCAATGGCAGCCATAAAGGCATTTGATCATCTGATCTGTTGAAGAATATTTAAAATTTGGGTACAGCTGGTGTGCTTATGGTCTTTATCAGGAATTGCATGAGATTAATGACATAAGATTGTCTGCAACCTGTTCATTAGTCAACACCAGAATCAATTTACGTTTGAGTAATTGGCAATCTGCCATAGGTTTAGTGAAAGTGGATACACGAGATTGCTTTAGCGTGCTTTATGTGCATTTGATTCTCGTTCATGGAATGCTGATTATCTTGACATTTTGCAGCTAGAGTAATCATGGACCGTGAAAGTGGAAGGTCTAGAGGTTTTGCTTTTGTCAGTTTTGCTTCTAGTGATGAGGCCTCCAATGCAATCGAGGGCATGAACGGACAGGTAGGAATCTATATTTGTTTCTTAATTTTTTTCTAGCAAATTACTGAGGTGTTCTATGAGTTACGGTTCTGATGCATGACTATGCACTATCAATTCCATCTATGCTTGTGGCAGCTAAGTTCTCCTATTTATGAGATTGCACTGAATGGCAACAGACTTCTTATTTACTAAGGAAATTAATCACAAAATGATAGCGTGAATTTTCTTGTGGGCCAATCCAGAATATGTTTTCACATGGCAAAATATAGTGCCCGGGCCTTTTGTTTCAGTGCATTTGCAGGGGCAAGGCGTTTATGGCATGATGTACAATGGTGGTCTATTTGCAATCGTTCACTTTCAACAAAAAGATAAACGTTGCAAGAGCCTTGGGTTAGGGATGGGACGGGGTGTGATAAGGATGAGGATCACATTCCCCTTCCGCACCCCACCGAGCAAAGCTCTGCCCCGCCATTGCCCTGTGCGCCGCACAGGCCGGGGTGTTGGCAGACATTGAGAGGCAACGATGCTGCACAGGGCACCATCCTAGACACAAAAGACTCTTAAGTCTTTTACAAACTAGTCAATGTGGGACAAAGTGAAGATGGAACGCATGAAAGACACTTGTGCCACATTGTCTTATTGGGGAGCTTTCCAAGCTTGTATCTCATTAAAAAGAAATAAGACTTGCAAGATAGAATATTTGAAAGGCTCTGTCTCCCGCTGGTCGAGTGATGAAATTGATAAGTTAGCCTTACTTTTAAAAGACAAAGCTTCTCTTTCAATGCCTAACCCTCGGGGATGGGCTGCTATGGGGTTGGATTTTAATGAGTGCCATTTAAAAACGTTTTAATTTATTACTGACTTGTTATAGAATTAAGTGACTATATTTCAAAGTGCAAGTTTTGAACGTTCCATGTACAAAGATGTATTTCTATTTTGTAAATATTGCTTGGCGGGGCAGGGTCAATACCAGCCCTGCCTGGCCCTGCAAGATCCCCGCCTTCTGCCCCGCTCCCCTTTTTTTAAGGGAAATTTTCCCCCGGGGCGGGGACGTCGAGGCACCGTGCGCCATACCCATCCCTTGTTTGGGTGTGGGACCTTTTTCTATCTAATTGCAGATTAGAAAACGCGTTTGTTACAGTTTCACAGTATTCATAGGGTGATTAGGTCACGTCATGTACTTATCTGCAGAGTATGTAAGAAATGATGGAGGGATTGATAACATCTTTCTGCTTTCCAGTTAGGCTAATAAGCTTCTGTGATTTTGTTGGTTTTTTGGGGGAATTCAGTGATTTAAGTTGGTGAAGCAAATCAATTTTCTTTCTGGAGTGCCAGTGAGATTCCAACCTAAAAGTGTGAATTTGTATGTTGTAAGATTAGTTGGGCATGGTTTGACTAGGGTGCTCATTTCGACTCCAACCAACATGTGTGAATCCATCTGATGTTTTTCTGTTACCCTTTCACAAGGATCTTCATGGCCGAAAGATAAGAGTGGATTATGCCGTAGAGAAATCTCGTGGATTTGGCGGTCCTGGTTTTCGGCAGGGTGGCGGTGAATTTAGTAATGCAGGTAATTTCGGGCGCTGGAGGTTATGGAGGCAGCGGCGGATATGGTTATGGAGGAGGCGGCAGCGGGTATGGTTATGGACGAGGAGGGGACAGCTACAATGCCGGAACTGGTGGATATGGCGGTCACAGTAGTCATGGTGGTGGTAGCTACAGTGGTGGCAGCAATTTGGACGGTGGAAACAGTGGTGATTTTGGTGCTGACAGTAGGGGAGACTTAAGTGTTTCTGGTGGTGCCGATGCTAGTGACTTCTTTCCCAGTGATAATGCTGGGGCAGAAACATTGGAAGACAATCCTAAGGGCGATGACAATGAACCCCGATAGTTATGCCAACACCAAAGTCTGATCAAAAGCCATATCTTAACGGCATATCTCAATGAAGTAGATAGCCAAGGGACGGGAGGATGAGTCAAGAGTGTAAAGCTCAAAAGGTGTTCTTTGTTCTCTTGCTTTTGTGTTCTGCTTTCTGCTTGAAGACAATGATGGCTATAATTCTGTCATGGCTTGTTGTTGATGTCTCATCTCATGTCTGTCGAACAATGCCTGGGGAATTGTGCTCTAACTGCAAATGTAGAAGTCAAGATTTTAGCCCCTTCCACCCTTTTGGGGTCCTAATCTCCATGCTTTTAGATACTGGTGGGCAGAGATCATGTTTTGCTAGGATATATAATCTAGCATGGTGATCACAGTGCTCAATTTTTGGGTTCCATATGTCGTGGTCTGTGCCTCATTTTATTGTATTGATCATTTATAGAACAGTTGTCAAGGTAGGAGCCAGGCAGAGATATTTTCAACTTTGCGATGTCGATGAGATGAGATGAGTGATAAACCATCTCATTTTTTCTGTATTCGACACATGAAAAAGTTTCAGGGATCTTTCCATTTCCTTGCATTATAAGCAACATTGAATGCGCAGAACTTAAGAAAAGAAGAGCGTGGGAATTACCCGTTTGAATCATCTTGTCAAATTTATGGCAGCAAGAGAGTGAAAAAGGAAAATTAGTCGGATGGACTTAGCACCAGCAGTCGAGGGAGTGGTGATTTAGCTCCTAAGCTTGTTCAAGGTTGTTTCGATTTATGTAAGGATGACAAGGTAAGAGGATGGATGGACATTGAGCGGCACACGGCGTGGTCTCTCCTCGAATGGTTCTGAAGATCATCTGTTTTCACAAAACGGCCAAAACATGGGGCCAATCAGATGGAAAATTTCACCTTCTCTTGGTGGATTCTGGTTTCGGGCTCTATTTTGTTTTTCTAGACGTGCTTATTAAGCTTCCGATCAAATACTTGCCATGACGGGAACACGGTGTCGCATGTTTGGGATGTGCTGGATGTAGACTTTTATCCCAAGGGGCGAGGTAAAAAAAAAAATTGTAGTCAAGATGAGGGGCGTGATTAAGAATTTTTTTCAAGAATTTCAATGAAAGTGTGCAAATTGATAAAAAGGGTCCTGTTGAGAAGCGTAGAGAAGATATTTGCTAACCATTTTTACCGCATTTACTGTACATATTTGAGAGAGCATTGAAAATAACCGTCTTTCTTCATTTGAATATTTAGTGAGTGCCCGGAAGCACTAGTCGATAAGATTCTTGCGAAAATTATGCCAACCACCAAGGGGGCGGAACATTAGAACCTCCTCGTCAGCTCTCATTTGTTCTTGCAATCGTGTCGTGAAAGTCCCTATATTTTCGCTAATTATGCTGTAAAACTTAAGTACATAAAATTCACATCAAGTCGTGTCACCGTCGAATTTGCGAAGTAGTCCTGTTAAAATGTGTTAATACGTATTAGAAATTGTTAGCCGTTCTTCAAGTGTCGAGTTTAGGAAATCAGGGTCCATCTGTTTTTGCGAATAATATTTTCCAATTTCAAAATTTTCTGGTATTTAGAAAGGGAAAATGATTTTTCGTTTCGAAAGAAGAAAGAGGGAATTCATTTTTCCCTCCCGGCCCTCGTTGCAGAGCTTCGATTTTTTCCCTTTTCTCACTCTAGAGCTTCTTCGCCACGTCCTCATCTGCAGAGCTGCTGCTCCTTTCCCCCATCTCGTCCTTGTCTCCAACCTGGGAGAAAATATTCAGTGATTGTTGAAGTCCACGTCAACAGCACATGTGGCGCAGAAGAGCATATCTGGACCACTGAAAAATCGACACGTGGCGGGAGGAGAGAGAAAAGAAAAAGAAAAATTTAGCCGGCTCAAAATTTTCTCTCTCCTCTGCTGCTCTGCATATTACCCTGCAACACTCAAACATTAAATGCCGTCCTCCCCCTCTCTCTACTCTTTTCAAATTTGTTCCTCCTTTTTCTCCTCGAGAACGACAATTCAGTCGGGCCTCGGTTCTCACTTCATTTTTTCTTATTGTGTTCGCGAACGCCGGTCCAACGGATTGGAGAACTCTCACACCAAACCCGGGTTCGCTCACTTCGCTTCCTTCTCGCGTTCTCCTTCTCGTTGCGCTTCTTGAGCGAATGGTGATTTCGTGTTCGTCGTTTCAATATTGTGTTTGCCGAAGGTTCGTTGGCCTCCGGTGCTCGCTTGTTCCTTCTCGTTGTGCTCGCGACGCCGGTCCAACAGATTGGAGAATTCTCACGCCAAACCCGGGTTCGCTCACTTCACTTCCTTCTCGCATTCTCCTTCTCGTTGCGCTTCTTGAGCGAATGGTGATTTCGTGTTCGGTCATTTCAATGTTGTCTTTGGTTGAATATCTTGCTCGAGTAATGAATTTTTGCTGATGTTGCTTGGCATAGTTTGCAAAAGTTGGGAATTGTTACAAGGGAAGGAGATGAGTTCTTTAACTTTTTTAGAACATACGTACGTGTATCACTATTATGCTTCCGAAAGTGATTGATGTTGGCTTGAGTTGAGATGGGTCTTGCGGCATTTGGAAGCCACATTAATCGTGTCACTTTTGGGGCTGGGAGTTTCTGTTGCTAGTTGTTTGCTAATGAAAAAGCGTTATGGGATAGCTAACCATGGATTCAAGAAGGGGTAACTACAATGTGAATTTTAAGTCTCTTCCTTCCTAATGACTCTTTTTGATCCCCCAGTCTTCGAGGCATAGGGCCTGTGATGCAAAACCTTTTTATGTTTGGATATGTTCGCATTTATACCTTTCCTCCTTGAAAATACCGGTGAAAGGATGAATCTCTTTTCAAACCATCCTTCTGGTTTGAGCAAATATGGAAACTTATAATGGGAAGATGATAGTTTTGTGCAGTTGCTTGTACTCCAGGGGACAATAAACATTATTTCATATTTGGTTGTTCCTTAAGGACAAAATTGTTGCTTGGCCCATGGCCAACCTTTGATGTTTAGCTGCATGTCCGTATGTTTGTTATTGTGAGCATGGTATTGAAGCAATTGAATTAAAAGTTTGCACTTCCTCCTATTTGCTTAATCTATCATATGGACTTCTTACGTAAGGGTTGGGTCTTTCTTATTTCAAAGAATACATTTTCTTATATTCTCCACTAATTGTGCTTCTAATTAGAATGTTGTGCTTAATTATCTAATCTAAATTTGATTATATTATATTATTGTTTCAGTATGACATCTCGAGGATCTTCAAATCGGTCGGTTGATTTTCCATCCAAGATATGTTCATGTCCTCAAGGAAATTATGCACGGTTAAAAAAGTACAAAAGAATCCGATTAATCGAGGAAGATTATATTATGCCTCCACTTGTAATGTAAGTGTATCAATTTACTATATTGTGCAAGTAGTGACATATGTTATACCTTATATTGCTTACCCTAGGTTCTTTTTGTTTGGACGGATAATTGTCGGGGGTTTGTGCAATGGGTTGAAGATTATATTGAGGAATGCGGGATCTATTCACCTAAAAATATGGATGCCGTCATTTTGGAGAGGCATCAAGCCAAAATGAAGAATGGACAATCATGAAAGGAGAATTGAAGGAAGTTAGAGGAAAAATAGGCTTCATTATATCACTACTAATAATATATGGAGTCATCATATCTTTTCCTTCTTGGAATTGTGATTTCTATGTTACTATATAGGTAATTATAGTAATCAATCTTGATGGTTATGTAGAACTTGCTTTACTATGATTTTAAAGAAACTTAGAGGATAATGAATTGTCTTTCTTGATTCCATAATCTAGTCGAATTGAACTCGCGTTAGAAATTGGTACTATCTGGGTCGACTCAATATGATCGGATAATATGATTGATCAATAGAATGGACTTAGGTAGCAAAAGTTCAAAGTGAGACCATGAACGACTGCTTTGGAGGAGAAAATATTGAAGTCTCTCCATTCCAAGTGGCCTCGTAAAAAAATTACACCGAGAACCCCGCAATTTGATTTGAATGAGCTTACCAACAAATTATGACAAAATAGATAATATGTAAAATCCTCCTAACTCATTGAAAATGCTGAAATTCTTGGTCTTCCAAAAAGAAAGCAATATGTAACCTCAATATTCACAAAAATTGACATTGTCAAGTTACTAGCAATCGACAAAAAAAAATTGCTAGCAATTTACCAGGCTATCGGTTACAAGAGAAAGGCCATAATATGCCAAAAAGGGAATTGTTATGCCAAAAAGGAATTGTACTTCCGAAAGTTTCCAAAGCATAAAGATAAATAGTAGCTACAAAGCTACTCCCATTAACTAAGAATCCTGCCTTTTGTTGATGTCCTCCCATTAACGCATGCTCTTGTCTTCATCCGGAAAAAAAAAATCTAAAGCTAAGTACATAGAGGAGATACCATTGAAAATAAACACAACATGAAGAATGGGAAACGGAATGAGGTCCATTATTGGGCAAATGGAGAGCTATAGGAAAAAAGAATAAACACTCGCGGATCATATAACCAATAATAGAGTCAAAACTAGTTCTACTAGTTTACAAATGATGAGAAAATATATGAGGTCCATTATTACCTTATAAATACCACTCATTACCCCAGACGGAAACATAAGAATAAACTATTGAGAGGGCCTTTGCGCACACATTTGAACAAGTAACAACATCATACGGACATATGCTACCGGTAGATCCATGCACATTTGAGATGATATCGATCTACCTTTCGGACTAGCGGGAAGAACCAGTTTGACTCTATTATTAGTTATCCGATAAGCTTTTTAAACAAAACCCAACAACACATAATTACACATCAATGAACCACAAACAATAAAGAAAAGGCTTTTCTCACATGATGCACCGAGGTCAAGTCTGTCCTGTTGATGAAGATTCCTTTCTCTTTCGCTTCTCACTAGCCCCCTTCAACCGAGTATTTGGTACACCTTTTGGCCTTCTCTTAAGGGGATCAAGTATTTGAATTCCACAATTTTCTGCATATTGCGATACATCATTTTCCCTCAACAAATTAACATCATCTTCACTGTGAGAGCGCATTTTGTTCGTGATACGGGAGTGGAGATGCAACAAGTTTGATGTTGCCATCTTCTCCGTAATATCATGATTCGCACTAATGCTCATAACAACGAAAGACAATTGCATCAACCTTTTGAAGCGCAATGTCTTTGACTTGATCGCATCATGAAAGCTTTCTCCAATATTATCATAAAGACTATTTTCTTTTGCAGCTTTTGTCCACCTCTTCAAAATGTATTGTGATGGAATGCTTGTAACATTTACAACATGTGCCAATATACATAAAATATGCCTGCATAACCATCCTTGCATCTCAAATAACTTGCAGCTACATGTAATGGTAGAATCGCTTGGGAAAAAATGGACAATATGCTTTCTTTCACTACTTTCGGCTCCCAATATATAAGTGTGCAATGGCCCATCGTATCGATCTCGAATATGTTCGGACATAGCATGCAAGAACTCGACTGGAATTTTCTATAAATGACATGATTGTAGACATGTGCAGCATGTTTAAGTATTCCACTATTTGCAACCATAATCTGCGGCTTTCCTCGAGCACACTCAAAATCATCGGTAACTTCAGCATTGCGCATTTTTTTGCTTTGCTTCTCATAATGAGTAGCAAATTCGGACAAAGTCATGATCTTACATGCCATATCTTGAAAGACACTATTAGTGCTCTCACTTCTTTGCGTAGATCTAATACCTGCAGAAAAAGTATCTCGACCAAATGCGGGACACCATTTATGACGCAAGTGATACAAATTATCCAACCACTTGTTGTCCCCCAAGTTCCACTCATGACACATAGCTTTCCAAATGTTCTCCATTTCAAGTTCGGATTCGCATTGATATAAAAGCTTATGCCAATATTTATCACGAAAGCCTGACGATCTTAGAAGATGTGATATATGATGCGTGGCATTTTTCCCAATATGCCATATACATAGACGATGATTAGTGTTCGGAAGAACGGTTTTAATGGCATTTGTCATTGCATGATCTTGATCGGTGAAAATAGTCTTGGGTGCTTTATTACCCATTGCCTTTTAAAAAGATTGAAATGCCCACACAAAAGAAGCGATAGTTTCATCCAATAGAAATGCACATCCAAATAGAACATTTTTCCAATGATGATTCAAGCCAACAAAAGGTGCACATATCATATTGTATTTATTTGTACGGTAAGTAGTGTCAAATACCACAACATCTCCAAAAGCTTCATAATCCAGCTTGGATACGCCATCGGACCAAAAAAAATTGGTTAATCTTTGGTCCTCATCCAATTGAAAAGTATAAGAAAAATTGCTTCCATCGTTTGCAAGTCATTGAAGTGATTAATAAGCCTTTGACAATCACCCGCACTAATTAGGTCCCTTCTCTTTGATTGGTAGAAATTTTGACAATCACGAGAAGTAAAACCAACATTCTCTTGTCCTCCCGCTTCACCACTAAGGTATGAATACGCTTTCATAGCCCTTATACCAGCCTGACCAAAGAAGTCAAAGTACTCTTATCACTATCTCGTTATATGCCGATATGACCGTATGAGATGTTTTTGTTTATCATCAATGAATGGATGATTATGAACCTCCTCAAACTTGGTAACTACCCAAACTCCATCTTCGATTTTGAATTTGATGCAAGCTTTGCATCCGGTTTTTTCACGGTCCTATAAACATCTCTTTGTTCATGAAGTGGGATTGGTGGAGAGTATCCTTCACAATTACACAAAAATGTGCATATCCGCAATATTCCTTTGCTATTGTTTGATTTTTGTCCTCTTCGCACTCCAAATCCCTTACAAATTGCATATGCATTGTATGTATTATAAGCTTCATCCTCATTAGCAAATGTCATGCCAATTCTAAATTCAAATTCTTTATCAACGTTATGCACGATGATATCATCCTCTGCAAGTTTTTTCAAAAAAAATATAATCATTTTAAGAAAAAGATCAACTCTAAAAAACAAACTTAAATTCTAAAGAGATAGTCATACCCATTTTTCTCGAGAACACGTCGAATTAGCTACCGATGACTAGAAATTATCTGCTGAATAATAGTAAAAATGTAAGTTAGTGCACAAGTTTTTGTATGTCCATACTTTATTTCAGTTGTCCAATAGAAAACGACTAGCAACAGCAACTCCCAGTCCCCAAAAGTGACACGATTAATGTGGCTTCCAAATGCCGCAAGACCCATCTCAACTCAAGCCAACATCAATCACTTTCGGAAGCATGATAGTGATACACGTACGTATGTTCTAAAAAAGTTAAAGAACTCATCTCCTTCCCTTGTAACAATTCCCAACTTTTGCAAACTATGCGCAAGCAACATCAGGCAAAAATTCATTACTCGAGCAGTGATATTCAGTCAAAGACAGCATTGAAACGACCGAACACGAAATCACCATTCGCTCAAGAAGCGCAACGAGAAGGAGAACGCGAGAAGGAAGCGAAGTGAGCGAACCTGGATTTGGCGTGAGAGTTCTCCAATCGTTGGACTGGCGTTCGCGAGCACAACGAGAAGGCTGAAGCGAGCACGGAGGCCAACGAACCTTCGGGCAAACACAACATTGAAACGATAGAACACGAAATCACCATTCGCTCGAGAAGCGCAACGAGAAGGAGAACGCAAGAAGGAAGCGAAGTGAGCGAACCCGAGTTTGGTGTGAGAGTTCTCCAATCTGTTGGACTGGCGTTCGCGAACACAATAAGAAGAAAGCGAAGCGAGAACCAGAGGCCAGCGACTAAATTGTCGTTCTCGCGAGGAGAAAAAGGAGGAACAAATTTGAAAAGAGTAGAGAGAGGGGGGGAGGGACGGCATTTAATGTTTGAGTGTTGCAGGGTAATATGCAGAGCAGCAGAGGGGAGAGGAAATTTTGAGCCGGCTAAATTTTTCTTTTTCTTTTCTCTCTCCTCCCGCCACGTGTCGAGTTTTCAGTGGTCCAGATATGCTCTTCTGCGCCACATGTGCTGTTGACGTGGACTTCAACAATCACTGAATATTTTCTCCCAACCTGGGGCTTCTCCGTCTCGTCCCTCGTCTCATCCAGAGCCGCTCCTCCTCCTCCTCTGCCGCCGCTTCTCTTCTCGCTTTCTGACCCTCGGAGACGTGATTCCCAGGTAATCGCTGTAATTAGCCCCCGTGTCTTGTAAAAATCGATCTCTTTGGTCAATTCCAGAGAAGCGGATTTCGTAGGGGGCTACCCTACCGTGTTCCGATGGGCGCCAGGAAGTTTCTTGAGTGATTGCCGCAGATGCATTGTTCTGACCCCCGTAGTATTATCCTTGCTATCTGCAACTGCAATTGCAAGCCGGGTGAAAAAATCTTCGTCATCTGGGGAATCATTGTATTTGGATGCTAGTATAGTATAGGCCATGCAGAAGAATCCACAATGCTGTTGACTTTTTCACACTCTCTCACGACTTTATTGCATAATGGCGGAAGAGTGAGTTCTGAACAAAAGTTTACTCTATGTTGGAGTTTTCTGGGCTTTTGGTTCTTTGGGTCCATGTGCATCGCACGTCGCATACTTGTTCGGTATGCCATACGACTTTGAAATAGCTGGATGGTATTTGGTATTCCCATGGAATGAGGTGTACATGTGTTGCTCAACATTAGCCAGATTTAGAGGCAGCTTAATTTATTGACCCATCTGCCTGTCACTTCATGGGTGATTACATTACTATGTTTATCTGTCCTATCTTCTATGTCTGCGCACTGCGTTTCATCCTATCCATTGCATTACGACACAAGGGATGCTCAGAATTTTTGTGCTGGCTAGGATTTTCCATTTTAGAAAGTTTTTCTTACGTGCTTGTTGGTTGTGCAAGGCTGCTCGGTAGTGGACATATGGTTGCAATATTTATATAAGACAGCCCGTACTTTGTCACTAAAGGAAGCTGAGTGAACTTTTTGATTCATTCTTTTTTTCCGTATCTCTTCATTCTTTGGGCTTTTATGTCACATAGCAATAGAGAGGTCCATCCTTTTAGACCACCCCTTCTTGTACACTTAATGTGTGGATTTCGAACTATCGAACTATAATCTGCAATAGTTTGCCAATTTTTAAATTGTTCAGAAACTGCTGAGGTCGCAGTTTTGGAAGCAAAGCAGCGATCAAGACTATGATTAGAGTAGAATTAGCAGTGTAAGCCTTTTAACAGATGTTGGTAGAACGAAGAGGAGGACTTAGCCGATAATGGCGAATACCCTTTGGCATGTTGTCTTGCTTTAGTTAATTACTGACGTGTTGTCATTAACAAAGATAAAGTGCTCCATTGCACAGCGGTTCTGAGTTTTAGACGTGACATACCATAGCTTGAGGTCTTTCTGCTGGAGATACTAGTTTGTTGTCTGAAGAGAACTCAACACTTGTACAAGCTTGAGCTTTTTAACTGTCTGCTAGTGTTTTAAGTTGTAGAAGCTTGAGCTTTTTAACTTTCAGATAGATTGTTGTTTCCTGGTTCATAAGTTTCGTTCCGCCTTTATGTGTGCTTTTCTTACATCTTTGAACTTGACCACCCAATTTATGAGTGCATGATGTCTCTCAAGTTTGTGAACTGATAATTCACAAATATTCAGAAATACTGCTCTAAATTGATAATTCTTAAAAATGGCAACTAGAGTTTGTGAAACAATTTTCTCAGTTTCAACTACAGTCGTGACTTGGCAATCACGTTTCTATTAATTTGTGTTAGAAGTTAATAGTAACATGGAACTTAAAATTCATTTTGTAGATGGATAATGATAAGAAAATCAAAGTCGCAGTAGCGGGTGCGGCTGCAGCAGTTATGACAGTTATCACACTAGTTATGTATGATTCTGATAATTCTGAGAGTGATGATGAGTGTGCTACACTTTCAACACAACTTGGAGAGATGGCATCGGCAATCAAGTCGTGGGGTCAAAGCAATATCGGTTACTCTGAACTCTATGACGAGGTGATGAAAGTGGATGGATATGATGAAGTTGTCCTTAGAGCAGTTTTTGACTATCTAGTCAAGAATGAAAAAAATTGGAAAAGCATTCATGGTGAAGAGTGCGAATCTTCAAAAAGTGTGGATTGATAAATTTCTAAGCAAAGGAGAACATAATCAGTGATACATTATATTGAGCTTTGTTGCCAAAAGATTTATATTGGTTCTTTTTTTTTTTAACTCATTTTTTTATTGTTAATATTTGAGAATATTTGTGTTGCGGATATTCTTGGATCAATTTTATGCGTTGTTTTCATATCCGTAACTATTTCGGATATTAACATCGCTTCAAGAAGCTATATATGCTAATACCGAGTCCGAAATGTTGGTTGATGTGCTGCCTCTGTTGCTGATATTTTGATTGATGAAGTCTGTATGTTGGCCGTTTGTGGTTACTTGGTATGAATGTACGGGGAAGGAAAGTTTTGCAGCTTCAGTAACAACATTTCGGTTGTTTTGGCCATTTGGCGAGTCTTTTAGTCGGTAAATGGTGGGACAGTTTGACGTCTAGCGGACATGTGGTGGATCTTGTCCGTCAAAAGTTTTGCGGGAACACAGGATATCGATATCAGCTAGAAAAGAGAGGAATTCCTCGTGATGCCATGCTCGAATCGGTTGGTGTGGGTATGCGGCTCGAAGCCGAAAATTAAGCGCTCAAAAGGCCTCACTCCCTCTGTTCTCATTTGTAAAAGCGGCTGCTACATAGCTCCTCTGGAAGCACCCGAGCCCGATCAAAGAACCGCTGCGGAGCCTGATCGAGCACGGGAGACTCGGGACATCACAAGGAAAGTCCGTGCGTGGCGGAACGTAAGACTAAATTTGCAATTTGGTCCACCCAACCTTCGTGGACTTGGACTCGACCTTGATGGACCCAAGCTAGAGCACTGCGGATCTGAGCACAAGCACCAAGGTCTCGGGCCTCGGTAGTTGGAGACCCTGGGCCCCGTATTCGTTTACCTGGCAGCTCATACCCAAGTCATCGAAGCTACGATAATGAATGTTCATTTTGGGAAAAGAAAAAAACAAGGTAAATTTTCCTTACCAAATAACAAAAAATGTTATCCGGATCTTTTTTAGGTTCTAGTCAAACCCCAAAAAAATTATTATTCTTCTAGAAAAATGACTTCCTGGAAAAGCGTTATATTTTTCACGAAACCATTGGAAGTGGGAAATTGGACGGAGATCATTCAATATTATTTTTCATTTATTTCAGAGACAACAAGCTGGAATAGCTCAGTTGGCTAGAGCGTGTGGCTGTTAACCACAAGGTCGGAGGTTCAAGCCCTCCTTCTAGCGGTTTATCTGTCTACCTCTTTTACTTTTTTTTGTTAATTACTTTTTTGCCCTTCGTTTTCTCCTATCGCGCGAACCATTTCTAAAATTCTCAATTGGTAAATCTCATTAAACCCCTCCCCCACCTGGATTTATCCATTCCGGGGTATTTTTATCTCTCAATCTCTTGCGAAATTAATCATAATTAACACTTAAATCATCAAGAAAAAAAAAATTAAATAAAAAGGAAAAGAGAGACATGACATGATTTGAGAAATCACAGCCTAGATAGATGCGGAGGAATATTGCTACGATTTGACTTGATTAAGTTAGCAAAACATGTAAATTCCTTGCCTTAACAATCAAATTGTGAAGAACTCTTCGAGCCCAAAAGCGATCAAACTTACATTTGATTGAGGACGGCTCGGATGAGTGAGGAAACTTATTCGCGATAAAAAATAAATGATTTGAAAAAAAAATTTCATGTATCATTTGCAAAAATGAATGAATTAAAAATATTATCACTTGTTCATGAAAATTTTTAAACGAAATTCTTGTAGATGATAAAAATATCTTTTATTGACTAATTATTTCAAACAATCGTTTTCAAGAAGATATTTTTGGAGTTATTCATTTTTTTTCGCAAAATGAACGGAGTCTAAGTTGCAAAAATTTACTAAGTGTCAATTCGGCGATTGGAAGCTCCATCGCATAAATGTCGAAACACGCAAATCACGTGCGAAGACATGGGGTGCGAATTATAATCATTATGGTTCTTTATTTTTCCATTCTCCGAAATAGGTTTGGAACATAAATTTTTTGGTAAAACAATTTCATTGGGACGAATTTTTAGCTCGAAATATGTTTCGAATAGAAATGAGTAGTAGAAATTTTCAACTTTTTTGTTTTCGGAACTAAAAGAGAAATAAAAATTCTTCTCCTCTCTCTCTCTCTCTCTCTCTCTCTCTCTCTCTCTCTCTCTCTCTCTCTCTCTCTCTCTCTCTCTCTCTCTCTCTCTCTCTCTCTCTCTCTCTCTCTCTCATGTTAACAACAACTTTGGTTCGGTCGAAAATCAACTCTTAATTGCAAATGAAGTAGGATTTTCATACTTAAATTTTGTTTGAAATTATTTTCAATATAAAATATACGTGAATAATAAAAATATCTTTCGTTTAATTATTTTCGCAAGCAAGTAATAGTTTAGTCGTACATGGTACATGCCACGTTACTTTCAGACGTTACGGATTCTGTGCTTTATTCGAGCTGGCTTAGCTGCACCTTGACGATGAAGCCGGGCTACCCCTTTGTCTCGACTCGCACACTCGTCGTCCTCTCTCTTGCATTTGTCGAACAACTCCCCACCTCGAACGAACCCACTCGCTAGCGCCCGCACGTACCCCATTCACGCTCGTCTTCTCCTTTTTTCTTCTTTCTTCGTCGCGATTTCTCGGTCGCGGAGGAAGACCGACGAACCGACGTCGTCGTTGTGCCGAGAACCAAGGAATGGCTCTCAGGTGGGGTTGCCCACAAGCGGAGGTACCCGGAACGGCGGCGAAATGCGCGAGGTCGAGCCGTTTCGCCGCCTCTCTTGCACGGGCGGGCGCTGGGTTTCCCTCGTTTTTACCCAAGGAGGTGGAGAAGATCAAGGATCGTTTCGCTCGACGCTTGGCTCGGAGAATCGAGAGGGTCCCAGTTCCAGTGCAGGTACCTTCACTGTGCTTCCCCTCTCTGCATGCGTTTTCGTCTCGTTGCCCGAGCATTGGCTTTGCGCCTTGCCTGAAAAGGATAAGAGTGGTTCTTTTCGTGCACTTGTAGCGATTGCTTTTGTTGAAAAGTTAGTGACGATGCTTTTGAAGGTGGGCCTTTCTGCTTGTGAATCTGTTGTTCTGGGTGTACTGTGTGAGCTATGGGCGTATTGGCCTTGCATTGCACTGATCAGGTTGGCCCAGTGAAAGGACTCACTGGTGGGAATGAACAAACTTCACTTCACTACATAGCTTTAATGTGGTCCCCGTGAGAAAGCTCCCTCCTTTCAACCTCTATTTGGCGACATATCAAAGAATTGGTTAAATAGACATCAAGTAGGCGGGGAGAAGTCATGGTAGTAGCATGGGAAGGGGGGTTAGATTGCAGTAAAAACTTTCTTCTGGTCATGTGATGTTGAGCAGATGAGTTACAGCCTGTCGACACTGTATGTGGGCATTTGGACGTATGCAAGTTTTCTGCCATTTTTTCTTTTTAATTTCCGGAATATACATCATGTGAATGAAATATAGACAGAAAATGTTCCTACTGGTGGAGTGTTGAGTAACGGCGTGATTACTTTGTGCGGTCCTTTTTAATCTGCACTTTAGACTTCTCAAAAGTAATAGGCAACCACCCCAAGGTTCTTTATTTTCCAACACTATACACTTGTTCAAACTGAATTTAACATAAACAGGATATAGAAAAGATGATAAAGTGAAATTGTAATTTGGCTGAGATTTTGGGTGGTCTCTGTGATTCAAACAAATCCTTCTCAGAGGCTTATATTAGAGAAGTTTATGGCCAAGAGGGTAATAGCATAAACCAACCACTAGCATGTTTTATGAACTTTTTCATTGGGGCCCTGTGCTTGTTTGACAGGACAAATTTTTCACTGAAATGCCCGAGGTCAAAAGCTGCTGTATGATAGACTTACCATTTTAATGTTTATCACACTTTCAGATTGAATTGTCTGATGGTTGGGTAATGAGCAGTTGCGTGAAACCATCAATAAGAAGTAAGAACAATCCGGTGGTCCTGCTACACTGCTTCGACAGGTTCATTCGTTAATAGCAATCTTATCATATTAGCATAACATTTTTACCAATTGCTAATATATGTCTGCCCTATTTTGTGACTTAAGTTCTTGTTTAGAGTGGAGATGTGCATATCCTTTGCTTGAGGAGGCTGGTTTGGAAGTATGGGCTGTTGATGTCCTCGGATGGGGATTCTCTGACTTAGGTTGATCAATCTGCTTGACTCTGTTCTTTGCTGGTTATTAACATCATCCGAGTGTATCTTGATTGGATCCTCAATGATGTGATTTTTATTTATTAATTTATGTGTGTTAGAGAAGCGTCCTCCATGTGGTGTCTCATCCAAGCGACATCACCTCTATCAGGTGAATCCTGGGCTCTTGGTTACTTAGATTTGGGAAATGTTCTACTTCTCGTGTTGCTTTAGGATCCGAAGACCATGTTGCGCTCAATCTTCTTTCTTGTTCTGATGTTTCGATTTTGCTGCGACCAACTTCTTAAAGCTCAGCAACTAAATTAAGATTCTGTCTTCTGCATTTTTAGTTGTGGAAGTCCCATATAAGAAAGCCAATGGTGTTAGTTGGACCAAGTCTGGGAGCTGCAGCTGCAATTGACTTTGCTGTCAATCACTCAGAAGCTGTGAGTAGATTCTTCCATGTTATTCCTGTTATTGAGCTTTGGGACAAGGTGGATACATCTTACCTGGAATAATATGGTACATAAATCCAACCATGTCAAGGTTATGGAACGCATGCATGAGATTGGTGTTGAGCTCGATTGAGTTTTTCGTCTTTTTTCACTTTTGCGTTCAACTGTATCAAACCATCAATTTAAATCTGCCAATGACATCCTGCAAGGTTTGACAAGGTTGGACTATGTAAAAACTAAAAAGCTTTTCTTGTTCTTCATTGTTTGACCTTTTCAATCGTAATAAATGATCATGGACCACATTCAAGCCTGAGTTTTTACTTCAGTCCACCTTAGTTGATTTTTTCCCCTCCTTTCATGGTTATTGTCCTCTGGTTTTCATTCTTATGTACTTTTTGGCTTGACAGGTTGAGAAGCTGGTCTTGATCAATGGGTGTGTTTATGAGGAAGGCATAGGTCATCTAGCAAAATTACCCAAGTCGATCGCCTATGCTGGGGTGGGTTCTAAAATTGAATGTTGTGGGATGTATGTGTCGGACCGGATATGTAGATTGCCGTTCATTGCATTGAGCACCAAATACTTTCCATGAATTAGCACTGTCTCTATTTTCCTTTTGTTTCAAGTAGCTTGCAGTGATTTCACATGGCATATGCATTGAGCTTGATCAGTTGCTTTGTGATGGATTAACGGCCAATAATGAAACGACTACCTGACTGAATCTTACTCAGCCAAAAGATAGAGATAAGAAGAGGAGGACCTGATATTCAATTTCTATCTCCTAAGGATGGCGGCCCCGAATACCATAATCTTAAAAACTCATATTTCTGATACAATTATCAAGAAACCGCTGTGCTTGCATCTTATACAAGAAAGTATTTTAAACACTTCAGAGCTCACTGCATTCTCGTGCTCTTCAAACAAGATCGGATGATTGCAAGAACAGAATTAAGAATTTCGGATTATAACGAGGAAAGGACAAAGGAAAGTGAGAAAAAAAAAGAGGAAGAAAAAAGAGAAGAATACAAAAGGGAAGAGAAAGAATGAATAGAAATAATGGAAGCCTGGGATAGCATTTTCTTCTGATATCATTATTCCTCAGTGCATATCTTCCTCCACTTTTGTAGACTAAGTCAACTTAATGGTCTTATTTTCTTATTCTCCGATCACTGATGGAGCAAATGTTATGACGGCAGACCCTTCTCTAGAATGATCCCATTGCTGCTGCAATCCATGAATGCAGTTTGTTTTAGTTCTTTGACTTTCCATCTAGTTGGTCCCACCTGAACTTACCGTTGTCTGTTATATATCAGGTTTCTTTGCTGAAGAGCACTCCACTGCGGCTTTGTGCCAATATGCTGGCCTTGAACGGAATCTCATTGGCTACATGTTGCGATTGGACCAATGTAAAGTTCTGTACTCTTACTTGGTTAAGTTTCCTTTGCCCCATAGTTAAGTGTTATGTCATCAACCATAAAAGACATAGGCCTATAGTTGGAGCCATCTAAGCTTGTCTATGTCCTTGTGTTGCACTCTAGGTCGGGCGCTTACATTGTCTATTGCCATGGTGGAAAGATGCAAGTGTTAGTTTTATGAGGAGTGGGGGTTATAATGTCGTTGACCAAATAAAAGAGGTACAGCAATTTTGATGTTTCCGCTTTACATCTGCCTGATAAGCAGATGTTCTATAACAAGTCTGTTGAGGCATGCCATCAAATAGGACATTGATTGGTTTTATTAGTGTGTTGTTTCTTTTTAAATTATTTTCTTATGCTAATTCAACTGCAATTATATAGTTTAGATGGTTTTTACATTTGTAGAGATGATTCGGCAAAACAATTGAAATTTTGCATGCTGACCCCTTTTGGTAATTGCACTGCGAATAATTAATTGAGGATCCCGTTATCTTTAGTTCTCTAAGTGACCTCTGTAATGGAGAACTATCAGATGCTAAATGTTTCTTTATGATATATTAGCGGCACAACAGTGGGAACATCCATCAGGGTGTCCTACCATGGAGCAGCGGTCAAGTGTGATAATAAAGGACGTCTTGTCCTGCAAGCTACAGTAATTGATTGAAATTTCCAGACACTGGATGGAATTTTTGCTTTTCCATTAGTTTTATAACTGACTGAGCGCTGGCATAAATTGTCGATGCCCTTACCGGACTAATTCAAGGCTGCACTAGACCAGAGTTGCTAACAATTGAATCTATTTTAAGGACTAACATGCATCTGCCGATAGTGCTCGTCTCATTTGTTCCCAGCTTTTTGAGGAACTTGATGGTTGATATCACTCCTCTTTTGTAACGTATCTTGCAAGATGGTTGTAAATTTTAAGTCTCGTTGGAGTCAGGATTGAGAGAAGGAATCTGAATAACCCATTCTCATGGGTGCGCCTCTGACTCGACAATATCATACTTCTGCAGGTAAAGCAGAAAGTGCTCATTGTCTATGGCGAGCATGACAGGATTGTCACCAAGAAGCTCCAAGTGGTTAGTTCAGCTTGTACTTATAGTCGCCCACAGAGCCATAATGATTTGCTGTAGAATGAGATACTTGTCAAAAATGATTTTGAAGCTGGAACTTGTTTTGCTCCTGTGGCTTAGTTTTCTAGCTGTTTTTCCTTTCTCAGCATTCCTTAGCGCAGCTGATCCCTTCAGTTCTGTATTAGTTTATTCTGCTCTCTTTCTGTTTTGTCTTTCTTCTCCTCCTTTTAGAAGATTTTCGTTTTCCTGCACTTCGAATTTCTTACTGCCCTAACAAAAATGCTGGACATGCAGAGGCTCCACTGTGAACTGCCTAGTGCAATCATACGGCAAGTGCCGGAGTGCGGTCATTTACTTCATGTCGAGAAGCCCAATGCCATCGCGAATTTGATTGCGGATTTCGTCCTAGGCAGTAACTGCTGAAGAAGTTTATGTGGCGGGTCTTCCCTATTTTCCTTTTTTCAATGACTGCTTAAAGCCTATATATGAACAGGTCTTTAATGCAGACATGGACAAGGTAGATTTTTTCTCTGGCCCCCTTAAGGATATCTATTAGGTTGTGCTTTCGAGTTCTATACATTGATGTATATAAGGGAAAAAGAAAAAGGATGCTTCTGCCTCTTGGAAGCTCTTGGCGCTTTACACTGCTTCGGTTAGTCCTCTGACAGCGTTCACGAGTTTAGGGGTAGGGCTTTTCGCCCGTAGTTAGAGTTGTGATTAGATGATTAGAAAAGCGCGGTGTTCACCTAATGTGTGTGCGCCTAGTGTTCTAGTTTGCATACTTGCTGCAAAGCCATCCATCATCCTTTTTGGAACATGATCTAGCTAAAATGACCTGAACTTACTGGATTTCAGTGGACACATTGAACCGCCCTTTAGCACTGCACAGCCTTGTGACATGCATATGGGTCGGACAACAACTGCCGTGGCTATGGCCGCCGGCGGTGTATGGCATTCAGGCATTCAGCTAATGACATGATAAAGACAACCCGAACCATTCATTCAAAAGACATGGTGCCATCTTTCAACTGGGTTGGACTAGTTTCGAGACATGGTGCCATCTTTCAACTAGGATTAGTTTCGACTTTCCGAGTCTTCCACTTGGACTATCAGTCACTTCTCATAACAAGAGAAAAATCCACATGTAACATATTTATCTCAGAAGTGTTTTTACAAAGGCTTAGTTGGACTTGGAGAAAAGTGTCCAGAAAGTTATAAATCTTTTGCATTGGTGCCAATTCAGTCCTTAACTTTTTGAGTTTATGTCAATTGAGTCCTTTCGGTCAATTTTGGTTGAAAATTACTAACACGGACGCCGGTCGTCCTATGTGGCTCTTGTCGGCGCTAAAGTGGACATTTTAAAATATTTTTCTATAATAAATTTTTTGGTTTTTTTCTTTTATTTTCTATACTTTATTTTTTGTTTTGGGACATAGGGCCGGTGACCATCGCTTGCACCGGCCAAGGGCACCGTGGCCCTCGCCCTATGACGGCGAGGATCGCGGCCCTCTGTCCAAAAAACAAAACAAAGTGATAAAATAGAAAAAAAAATTACCGATTGTGCGATGTGGAATAATCGACATCCATGTCATCGATTTCCAATTAAAATTGATCAAATGGACTCAATCAAAGATAAATGCAAAAGGTCTAGGACTAAATTGGCACAATTGAAAGGTTTATGACCTGAATTAGCACAAATACAAAAGGTTTAGGACCAAATTGGCACAATCGAAAGGTTTAGTATTGAATTGGTACTAATGCAAACGACTTAGGACTTTTTGAACATTTTTTCATTTGGACTTGTGTGAAATTTTACGGGATCACTTCAATTGTTCTAAAAACTTAAGCGAGATAAATAAAGAGCCTATTTAATATTGCAAGATGTTGATTGTTGTCCATGCACTTAATTATTTTTCTTAGTCTCTCTACTCCTCTTGCTTCCGATCGGGATTTTTCCCTCTCCTAAATCCTTGCTTTAAGTACCATTTGTTCTTATAAAGTTATTGGATTGGCGTTTAATTATCTTTCATTGGCATAATAATTTTGTTGGCCACTTATTGGATTGATATCCGTATTTGTATTTTTCTACATTTATTCATTTAGTAAAGACTTGACACATGTTAGATGCATCAAGGATGAAAATCAAAAACTTGTAGTAAGAGATGCAAACGTCAAGGAAAGGTGGATGAGCTATTTTCGCAAGCTTTTTAATGGAGAGAGTGATATCAATGAGATGGATTTGGAGGGCGTTTCGATGATTCAAATAGAAAGTTTGTGCGTAAAATTAGAGCGCACGAAGTTAAGGAGGCATTAAAGAAGATGAAGAATGGTAAGGCCTTGGGACCCGATGGTGTCCCCATTGAAGTGTGGAGATGCTTAGGAGTTGTGGCAATACATTGGTTGACTAACCTTTTTAACAAGATTCTCCATACTAATAAGATGCACGATGGAGGGAGAAAAAGTATGCTTGTGCCTATCTATAAGAATAAGGGAGATATCCAGAATTGTTCCAACTATAGAGGCATTAAGCTTATGAGCCATACTATGAAGTTGTGGGAGAGAGTTATGAGCATCGTTTGAGACTAGAGACTAAGATATCGTAGAATCAATTTGGATTTATGCCGAGAAAATCTACCATGGAGGCTATTTTCTTGATACTGACGGTGATGGAGAGGTATCAAGAAAAGAAGAAAGATCTACATATGGTGTTTATTGATCTTGAGAAGGCGTATGATAGGGTTCCAAGACAGGTCTTATGGTGGGTGCTTGAGAAGAAAAAAGTACCTTCAAAGTATGTAGAGGCGATCAATGATATGTATGATGGAGTTACTACATGTGTGAAGGCTTGTAATGGAACATCAAGTTATTTTCCAATCACAATGGGCTTACACTAAGGCTCGACTTTGAGTCCTTATCTTTTTGCCATGGTTATGGACGAACTAACAAGAGATATCCAAGATGAGGTGCCGTGGTGTATGCTATTTGCGAGATGATATTGTGCTCATCGATGAGACAAGAGCGGAGGTTAACGCTAAATTAGAATTATGGAGAAGTACGTTGGAGTTCAAAGAGTTTACGTTAAGTCGAAGTAAGACCGAATACATGAAGGGAAACATTTTCCACCTAAGAAAAACGCTCCTACAAAAGTGAGGAAAATGTTTTCCTCACATTTCCTTTCTTTATGATTATTTTTTTTTTACTTTCTATTCATTTTTATTTATTTATTTTTTAAAAGTTCAAAAATTTTAGTTTATATTTTTTAATTTATAATTTTTCTCTTTTTCTTTTTCTTTTAATTTTTTTCTCTATTCCTTCTTTTTTTCCTTTTCCCTTCTTCTTTGGCCGATCGCCGACCACGGGCACGGCCGGTGACTAGCCACCGGCAAACGAATCCAAGCAAAGGCGAGCCTCACGGCCATGTTGATCGCGAGCTTGAGACGCAAATCCGGCAAAGCCGTTGAGGTGGCAAGGCGAGCCTTGAGCTTGCCAGATTAGGTGAGTGCATCGAGTCCGAGTCTTAAGCGGACCTCTGTTCTTCATGCGTGTCCTATCGGATTTAAGTAGTTTGAGCCTCAAGGAAGGTCTTTTCAGACAAGTTCCTTGTAGATATGGGCTATACCTAAAAATTACAAAAAAAAATCTATATATTAAAATGCATATATGGCGGATAATAATTTTCCATACCGGAAAATATTTTGAAACCCTAATCTCAATTTTGTTCGAACTTTTTTTTTTTTTTTTTTATAACAAAAGATCGCTAACTTTTTATTCTAGTTTTGAATCTACCTCAATCAAGCTCAATCCAAAAAAAGCGAGAAAGGTTTTTAATTAAAAATTCTCAATATCAAGGCAACCTAGAGGTTAATCAGCAAAATCTACATTTTCATCAATATCATTGTCTTCGTATAGAACAACAATAGTATCCCGATGTGAATAATTTTGAAAGAAATTGGTGGTTATTTCTTAACAATGAGATAGATTCCGTACTATGGTAAAAATTGGTGATCTTTTAAGGCAAAAAAAAAAAAGCTCGGAACAAAGAATTGAAATTAAACTTAATTTTTTTTTTTTTGAAGGAGAGTTTAGCCAACGGTAAATGAAAAATGAGATATGAATAAAAACTGGCTATATTTATTTACCGTTGGCTAATTAAAAAGATCGAGCGACCTTTTTTTTTTTTAATGAGAAAAGGTTGAGCAACTTAAGACAAAAACGACAGGCATCGCTGCGTTTTGGTGGTGGGACGAAAGCGGAGCGTCGCGTTCCAACAATGGAAAAGGATAATGCAAAAGTCGAAAATCCTCTAAAACCCTAGCCAAGATTCTCCTTCTTCTTCTTCTTCTTCTTCACACTGCAACTGCGTAAGCCTAAACCCTGAAATTCCACCGGCTACGATACGATCCTCATAGCATCCGACGTCCTCTCTGGCAGCCTCTCTCAGGGTTGGTTCCGCGACATGGACGAAGATATGTCCCGGCGAGTTCAAGTCCGGTTCGTCACGAAACTGACGCCTCCATTGAAGGTCCCTTCCGCTTCCATCGCAATCCCTGCTAATCTCACCAGATTGGGCCTCTCCACCGTCGTCAACAGTCTCATCCAATCCGGTAAGCTCTGTCACTCTTGAAGCACGAAGGAATGTTACGTGAACAGTCGCTCGTCCTTTTTCGGATGAAATTCGCTAGATGCTTCGCGGTTAGGAGTTTGTATTTACCACGTGGTAGTAAATTTTGTGCCTTTTTTAGCTTCGTGCAGATTTTATTGTATCTTTAATGTGTGCTTTTATGTTGAAATGTGCGCTTTGTGTTGGTTTCTACGTGCATTTGGCTGAGAATTGATAATTTTTTATTTTGGTGTGGCGTGGATAGTGCTGAGCTATTTGATTTTCTCTGCCAGGAAGCCCGGATTGGAATCCGGAGCCATTTGATTTTTTGATTGATGGCGAGCTCATTCGGATGTCTCTCGAACAGTTTCTTCTGGCCAAAGGCATTTCTGCGGTAATAATATTGTTCCTTGTCACCGGCACAGTGTAATGTCCTGCGCTGAAATCCCACATGGTCATACGTGGTTGACTAATAACTTTTTTTTTTTTTTGGTCGAAGTTGACTAATAACTTGAGTGCTGGACATTTTGCCCGCTCGAAACGAATGTTTTGTTGATTGATTCTTTTTATAGGAAATTATTGTTGTTGATGAATACCAAGAAACTTCTTAAAATAACTTAAGCTTGGTTCTAAGTGATGAGGTCTCTGACTGAGGGAACAGATAAGCAATCTTAACCTACACTTGAATTGTTCACTTTTGAAGGAGCCTTTCCGAATTTCAATGTGTTTCGGTTTTTTGTTTAAGATAGAAGAATGAGTAAAGATACTGGTGGCATGTAAAATGCGGAGATCCCATCAAGCAACGGGAAAAAGAGGAGAAAGCAAAGATAGCTAAAGTATAATTATCTCTTATTCTACATAAGTCAGTGGACTAATTTCGACTAAAAAAAAACTTGTTACTGAGGTTTGGTTCTTTGAATCGATCTAATCTGCTGATTGCTTAATGTAGTGGAATCGTCCACTTTGTGTGGTTTCTATCATCTGAGCTTCTAACTGTTTAATTTTCTCTTTCAAGATGCGGTCCATAGTTTATTTAATTGAAGCAGCAATGTTCTCCTCCAGCTATTTTCTTTTCTTGTGCCTTTAGATTTGATATATAACTAGGAATTGTTGGTTATTACAGGAGAAGATATTGGAGATTGAGTACATTAGAGCTGTAGCCCCACGGAAAGAGGAAGACGCATCTGTGCATGAGGATTGGGTTAGTGCAGTTGATGGGTCCAATCCTGGGTAAGTATCTTGACATCTAAAGGATAAAGGGATGCAAGGACGCCTTTTCTTTGCATTTGAACATCGCTCTCAAAACATTGCATGCTTTGTCCAGGGGTTTTGTTTGAATTTCATGGTGTTCTCACTTTTGGAAGATATATCCCAATGTCATGAAACTGCTATAGGTCTGTATGTCTTAGTTAACGATAGGCATTCTTTTCTAGTCAAAGGTGTGGCTTGTGGGGTCTTCTGGAGCGTTAATATCCAATACAAATTTCAGAATTGTAGTCATCGAATTAAGTGCTCAACGTCTTGACTTTGCGTATTGTGCTTCATCTTAATTATATATTGCAGTTGTATTTCTTACCAGCTTGTAAATGCAGAGTTCAGTTCTGTATCTATTTGAGCTGTAATTAGACATTGTTTGTCTATATGTCTCATCGAATTAAGTGCTCAACATCTTGACTTTGGGTATTGTGCTTCATCTTAATTATATATTGCAGTTGTATTTCTTACCAGCTTGTAAATGCAGAGTTCAGTTCTGTATCTATTTGAGCTGTAATTAGACATTGTTTGTCTATATGTATCGTGATATTGGCAATTTCTACAGTTTGAAGTTCTCAAGGGAAGCTTTTTGTTTTAATGACCTTTTGGGAACGAAAGTCTTGCGATCTCTTTTTAAGCAACGGGATCACAGCTCCCTGCTTATTTAACATGATAAACTGTATTCAATGGGACTCCTTGAGCAATTGTTTGTTGTTTCAGGAATTCAATGCAGAATGTTATATTCAAAAGGTGATTTGTCAAAAACCTAGACATTTTTCTAACACTAAGGAACCACCTGTGGTTTTGGAGGGTTCACAATACTATTGGCATAACTTAAATTTATGTTAGCTTGGAAATGGGAATGGTAAACATGTTGGATAGGATAACTCAATCTATGTGCTGAACTGACTTAACCCTGTACACTGGATTTCTCTGGTTTTGTTTTTTTTTTTTTAGGCTTTGCTTTTTCTTCTACTCAGTTTTTGTGTTTTTGTTAAATGGCAGGTTCATTTTGACAGGATGTTATGATGGTTTAGCAAGGTAATATTTGAAGAAGCTTGTTCCTCATTCGTACCTTGCACCAGCATCCATTTGCAAAATTCACTCCAAGGTTTCAACAATTTTCATTGACAATGATTTTGATGTCTTAAATTAAGGGTATGGGATGCTCCTGGATCATGCAGTCATATATTAGGAGGACACAGTGATGCAATTACTTCTGTTAGCGTCATTGATCAGGAAGGTACAAAGTACATGTGAAGGCCAACTGCTAAATTGGACATTCAGATGATTGTAGTTATGTCATTGTTGCCATGGTTGTTAAAATCAGGATCCTGCTTTGCATGATGGGATTGCCCATCTTATGCAAGTACATTTGCAGATAATATACTTCTACTCTTTTTGAGGACTGTGTATTGAACGTGGAGATGCAATCCGACTATTGAAACTGCAAATTATAAGCATGGTCCTATAGGGGCTATTTCTTTTTTGCGGAAACTGTTCAAGGCAAATTTTCCTTCGTGAAACTTTGGTATAATGAAGAAATTATGAAATGAATGAGGTAACTTTTAGTGTCATGGTCCTGCATTTCCTTGAGTCACCGTAGCGATTTCTATGTACTGCAAGCACAGCATATGTGTCCTCATCCTGAGGGTGCAGTCCCAAGTATAGCTTGCATATTGACTATGGACCACCTGTGGTCTGAATGCAGGAGCTGAGAGTGTTTGTGTGGCAACTGCATCAAAAGATAGAACCGTAAGGTTGTGGAAGGTAATTAAGGGACAGTACTGCCTCCTCTTTTACTGTGTATGATCCCTGTATCCACTCATTTATAGTTTTTTCTCTCTTTGCATGGGAAGATTCATAACAAGGCATCTCTTAATTCTCCTGCAACGATAAGGGCATTTAAGATTCTACGGGGGCATAAAGCATCAGTGCAAAGTGTTTCAGCGAGGTCTACTGGAGACATGGTCCTGTCTACACCCTAGTATCATTATATTGTTAAAAGCATCAGAATTAAATTTCAAAACTGAGCTGCCTTCTTTTTGGTTGCATAAATCAGATCTGTTCTGGTTCTTGGGATTGTACTATAAATTTATGGAACGCGAAGGAGTTGGGTGCAGACGATAATCCTGTAACAGTCAAGAAGAGAAAAGTTAATAATCGAGTTGAGGAATCTCAAATGGAGGTATTGCTTCCTTCTTGACTATGTTAAATGTATTTCTGCACGGTTATTAGACTACATTAGACGTCATTTTTACCTCATATTGAGTTGTCTAGGTGGTGTTTTGATACTTCTGATGGTTGCCAAAACTCTCGAGCAAAGTCCTGGTACTTGGACCCTCTCTTTCAATCAGGAAGCATTCTTCCTTCAGGCAACACAGATTGACTCTGCTGTTGTATATTTAAGGAGTCAGTCACCATCGTTTACTAACAAGTACCAAATTTGCTGCAAAAGTTGTTTGTCTCTTCTGTTTGTTAAAAATGTGCTCCAAGAGTCGGTCAAGTAGTTACTACAAACTGGCACAAATATCTGGATTAAACCAACTTTCTTTGGCAGCTTACTAACATTGCTTTTTATTACTGTCAGGAGGAAGCTGTGTCTACACTTGTAGGCCATACACAATGTGTATCTTCAGTGATTTGGCCACTTCCGGAAACAATATATTCTACTTCATGGGATCACTCCGTCAGACGGTGGGATGTCGAGACTGGCAAAGATTCGTTAAACATAGTATGATCAATGATTTCTACCCTCTCTCTCTCTCTCTCCTTGCTTTGTTTGTACTTGTAATAGGCTTTTTGGACCTTTTATGTCACAAGGACAGTATTTCTGCAACGCATATAAGTATTCATCATTAGTTTGATGTAAAATGCCAGAGATTGACTTTTTTCCTGTCAGACGAAGTAAAATCAGCCATTTTTTGCATGCAGTTCTCTGGCAAAGTCCTCAATTGCCTTGATATTGGAGGTGAAGCCTCTGCTTTGATTGCTGCTGGAGGTTCTGATCCTGTTGTCAGGATATGGGATCCTCGCAAACCAGGTATGTTGCAATTCACTTGCTCTTAGTGCACTCTTTTAAGATGACATGCTTACCTTTTAGTGCTCATTCCCTCCATTTCTCTCTCTGATAAAATTTGCTTTTTCTCAGCAAGTTCTGCCCCCATCTTCCAGTTTTTATCGCACACTTCTTGGATTTCGGCTTGCAAGTGGCACGATAAATCTTGGTTTCATCTACTTTCCGCATCGTATGACGGGAAGATAATGCTATGGGATTTGAGGACGGCTGTATGTCAACTCTTAACTTTGGACGAATTAAAACAATATTTTGTCTTTGGAATACTCCAGCTTGAGAAATAAATTTCTTAATGCAATTTTCTCTTGCAGTGGCCTCTGGCTGTCATTGATTCTCACAAAGATAAGGCATGCTTCTTTCTTCCTTGTCTGATTATCTAGGTTTGTGGTTGTCCCTGATTTTGGCTAACATATGGCTTTTTATATGGTGGTGCAGGTTTTTTGTGCCGACTGGTGGAGAGGCGATTGTGTGGTTAGTGGCGGGATGGACTCAAAACTGCGGATTTCTTCAGGGATACCTATCCAATGAGGTGTGACATTTTTAATTTCATCTGCTGGAAGTTCTGAGCTCTGGCTTCTTTCTCAGCTACGGTAATTCACCAATTGATTCCATCTCTTTCTTCCATATCAGGTCCTCAATATGATCATGAGCTCATCTGGTGAAAGTTGCAATCGTGCTTTTAATGATGGTAACCATGCTTGTAATTAACACCTTGCTGCTGATGTTTGTTCCTAATCTATATGAGAGCTTGGTTGGCATTCACGAATTCTAATAATCATACGAAGTCCAAATCTATGAAGAGTTATTTATCAAGAGTTGTTCCAAGCCTATCCAGCTTTGGTTTGCTAAGACCAAGATTTGCCTTATGATTAGGCAGTACATGGAAATTTTCTGCGGGCGAACGCCGTCATTCTGTGAGCCTCTTGACTGATTAAAGACAATCTGTAACCCTTGAAAATGTATCATTTGATTTAGATGTTGCAGAAAATAGCTGGGTGTATATGCATCCGATTTTGGGTTCGCATGTGCGAGTATGCTCTTCTGTTGTTTACATATTATATTGTGAGGGGAAAGAGGATGTTTTCAGATTTGATAATTGCATTCCGGATAACTGTTGTTAATTAACTTTCATTAGGCTGGTTTTTCTTTAGTGAAATCGATTTTAGGTGAATTTTGTTAATTCACTTAGACACTGTTATTGTTACATAATCTTCGCTCTTGCTATTACCTTTGTGTTTTTAATGATCAAATATCGTACATTTTGATTTGGCCACACAAAACAACGATCTCCATCTGGAGTAAGGTCGCTCTTCTTGTGGAGCTGCTCTGCTAATGCAACTCCTCGAGATAAGAACACTAAGAAGTGTCATAGCGATAGTATGGCGCTCCCTTATGCCTCACCGGAAAATCTAACTTGGCATTAATCTATAAGATATCATCCGACATGATGCGAACCACGTTGATCGCAAGCCTTATTTAAAGAAATTTGGGAAAACTGCAATTTCCATATTCATGAACCCTAACCGTATTGAATCTCAATTCTGTAAATTAGTGCACATCATCTCATCAAATACGCAATGGGGAGCAGAAGCAGGAGAAGGGGCTAACGATTGTATCACCAAAGCTAAGAAGAAAGTTAATTTCTCTGCAACCTCGTGGATTGGCTCCAATAAAGCATGACAGAATCGTATAAAGCTTGGTAGGGACTACTGGAGCTTTGTAGGTCATGACTCCTGTACTCGTCGCGCACCTGGGAAGATTGATTCAGTCTGGCTTGACAAATATCCATGGCCTGTAAAAGAAAATGATCGTGCGGCTTTGGACCTAGCCTGCAAGATCTTAGTTGTTATGTGAAGACGGCTTTCCATACTCCTCAATGTTTAAACCTACCAAACATTTGTGCAAAACGAGAGTATTTTTGGTAAATGTCCAATCTAATTTTTAGACTTTAAGAAAATATTCAATGTCGTCATTCATTTAATTCAAGTTTAAGGGTAATTTTGAATATTTTCATATAATCCATGGACTTAATGAAATATGTACCAAAAGTTCGAGAAAAAAAAAATGAGCAAATTAAAAGTTCAAGGGCCGCATTGCACATTTAAAAAAATTTCAAAGATCACACTAGACAATTTAAAAATTCGTGAATCACGTTACATATTTGACCAATATTCGGGAGATCATTTGTATGATTTTCCCGTTTAAATATGTATAGTAGAAGGACGGACCAAAAGTCCAAAGGGAATCTTTCTCCCTTATTGTAAGTTTCAAATTCAGACCATTCCTTTAATAAATAAAAAAACTTCCTAATTTTCTTATGACAAATTGCGATTCTCTTAATTTTCTCATGACAAATTGCGAGGCAAACTATCGAATTATCGTTATCTAATTGTGCCCGATCATGTTTACGCAAATTGTTAGGAAAAATTATTTAAAAAGTTTTGAACTTTTTTACCTTGTTTCGATTTAGTCCTATTAGGCGGAAATCGCTGTTGTGGACGTCTGCACTCCTACGTGGTACCGTTGGCGTTATTGTGGCCCTTTGCTTAAACCAAAATTCACTTTGAAATTTGAAATTCAAAGAATACATAACTCGAACGGTCTCTCTCTCCGTACTGTCAGATTAACTTTCTAAGGTATCAAGAAGGGAGGAGATTTGGGTGTGGGGCTTCGAAGGAAAATGGGGAAGATGGCCGGGGTCGACTGGGTCGACTGGAGATTAGGAGGAGTGCCGTCGCCAGAGGATGGAACAGAACAGGAAGAGGATGGCAGAGCTCCATCTCAACAAGCTCGCCCTCGCCCTGCAGGTGAAGCAGAGCAAGATGCGGGCTCCTCGAAATCAGTCGGAGCGCTCTTCCGTGCTCGTGAGACGCTCGAGCCGCATGGCCAACAAACCTGCTCCTATCTACTATGAAGTAAGATCTCTCTCTCTCTCTCCCCCATATGTAATCTTCAGCTTAAGTTCGAGGGCCTTCTTTGATGCTCACCATGATGTGCATTTTCAACCGATGTGGTTAATGTGAAGATTTCAGCTCATGGTAGGAAGTTTCGGACAGTAGCGTTTGCGACATTTGGGACGTATGCAGCAGGTTCACTGTTGCTATGTAGCTTGCAAAGATGTCAACTTTTGAGCTCCTGTGATGAATGTGATCAGCCCACCTATTGTTCATTAAGAAAATCATCTGTTAAATCCGGGTATTCATATGACATTGTGACCTATTGAAATTTTTTGCAGCAAGAATGGCTGTCCTGCTGGTTCCAGACATTGGATAATGCTTGATTATAGGAAGGAACATTATTAATTCAAAAGGGTTGAAAAGGCTAAACATTGATTGAGGAAGTGTAATTAACTATACTAATACAGACATGAACAGGGTGTTCGAATCTGTTTGTGTTTATATGGTCCTCTTACATGTGGGGATAGCCTAAGGACCCAATTTGCAGATAGTCGAAATCGACCCATCGGAAAGAGTGAGGAGGTTCCTGACAAGAGCTCACTGGTTTTCTTCCAGTGTTCGATTGTATTCCTGAGTAAAGTATCCAAAGTTTCTGATATATACTTCTGATGCAATAAGGGCATATGCCATTAAGAGAGCAGAGCAACTTCAATCTAGTTTGGATGCAGAGTTCCCCAGCTTTACCAAGCCCATGTTTAAGTCACATGTCACAGGAGGGATGAAGGTAAGCAAATCGACCCGGTTTTCTTTTTCCACTTGAGAAGTGTAACAGCTTTCGCACTCTGTTTTGAATGATGATATCTAGGAAACTGTTGTGCCATGTCCACTGAGTCCTTGCCCCAATTTGTGGATCTGTAGCATGTGTTAAACCATAGCTTTAACTTCGAAAGAGTAAGGGATGAGAAACAAAATGGCCTAACTAATTAATACGGATATATGTCCAAGTAAACACTTAATCGTCCATGCACTTGCATGGAATTCATGTGAGAAAAGAAGAAAATCGCACGGTTGATGCTTGGTCAACAGGTCACGTAGTGGAAAAGAGTATTTTCAATGTTTGATACAGTCATCTGTGAGTTTGAAGGAAAGAAGATGGTGAAAGATTCTTGTTGAATATGACAATGGAAGAGTTCAATAAGCATTGACACTACCACTTTGAAGCCGCGTGAGATATGTTGTAATCGATCTATTTCTGTTCCTTAGCTGCTTTTTTCTCGTAAAAGCAGTCTTGATTGGCTGCTTTGTGTTTGTAGTAGGAACTACTCCCCCACCTCTGATGAGTAATTAAATGGGATAATGACTCGCAATAAGGGTCGCAAACTTTGAAATTTCGGTCCATTTAGCTTACTTTGCATAAAAACTGGCTGAAAGATTCTTTAAGAAGTTGATTGTTTCTTTAAGAAGCTTCTAATGGATGATTTGTCTCCAATCTTTTTCAAGAGACTACCAATTGACTTCTGCCACAAGTATCTCCCGCACCATGACGACACCGTGACTCTTGTGGATGAGGACAGAGAAAAATTTGGGGCCAAGTATATCTTTGATTGGAACTGCTTCAGTGGTGGGTGGAAAGGTTTCTCCATCACCCACGATCTTGTCGGTGGAGATACTCTGCTGTTTCAGCTGATTGAGCCATTGACATTTAAACCTCCGACCATTCATATATGAATCGTAGACAGATTAGTATTCAACTCACTATTTGCTGGGCATTTCAACCATCCATCTTGAAGAACCTAAATTGATACCTTTATGCTGGCTTTACAAATTTGTACATGCCTTTCTCCAGGGACATATCGTCCGAGCCTACGACTCAGAGGAGAAGGAAGTAGAAGTCTCTTTAAGAGGAGGAAGCAGAAGACCATGAAGGAGAAGAAAGCAGAAAACCATAAAGAGGAGGAAAGGGGAGCAGATGTCCGATATGTAACCAGAAGCCACAAACAGATTAGAGCGAGTAAGAAGTTACTCACTGTTCTTTCAAACTTCTAAATATTGGTTGTGTTGTGTTAACATCAATGGCTTTTCACGATCTGAATCACTATTTCAAGGCCGTGTCAATTCTAACAAGAGGACTGAAGGAAATATGATGAATG
Organism: Rhodamnia rubescens; assembly: GCA_021437795.1. Classification (NCBI taxonomy): domain Eukaryota; kingdom Viridiplantae; phylum Streptophyta; class Magnoliopsida; order Myrtales; family Myrtaceae; genus Rhodamnia; species Rhodamnia rubescens. Next base: position 1,924,167 of record JAILYA010000046.1, read on the forward strand.
TGAACAATTACTAAAGCAAGCTGTAAAGTTAATGCTAAACACTTGCTCTCAAACTTATGTACCTGAATGATATTACCAAGAGATATCGTCCTCTCCCTAAGTAATTAGTATACTGATCTCGTTCTTCTGGGCATAAACTTAAGTTTAGTGTTTGTATTTAGTTAAATACGAAATAGATATATCGGCACATTATAATATTCTAAAACATCACGATAAATGGAACTGGTGAAACATTTTGTTCCTCTTAAATGAACAGAGCAGCAGAGAGTTTAACATTCCTCTTAGCTCTCATAAGGTAATAACTCCATCGATAGCTTGTGGTGTGAAATTGTGAATGTCTCCTACCTCAATACATGTACTATTTCCTCTTCCAGTCACAGGTTGGTAACTTACTTGGTTGTTTCGACAGGTAGAAAGTGAACAGCACAGTTTGGCTTTTAGACAGAAGTTTCTCGCAGAGTTCAGGGTACTTGGATGGTGTCCATCCATGCTCTCTTCTCCGTTGGTAGTTCTGCTAAACAATCGCGAGCCTTTCGATTTCCTCAAACTACATGGTCATGCGATTAGATTCGGTTCGATCTCACGTTCGGAGTCTGTCTGCTCTGTCTGCATCATCTCTCATCTTTGTTTCCCGCGAAAATACAACCCCTCGCGATGATGACGAACAGAACAACTCTTCTGTTCTCGCTCTGTTGCCAAAATGCCATTAACAGATCAGTCCATCCACATTGTTAACAAAGCATGTCGTCAGATTTCTAGGGTCACCGTGCGTGTAAGTAATTCCTTAAAAGCATAAGGAAATTCGTTACTGAATTAGCTTGCGAAGAGGTTATGTTCGAGGCGGTGCATAGAGCGCAGGAGTTGGACTTTAGGCGGCACCTGGGCTTGATCTTGGCTGCAAGCATCTCCGGGATTTCGCGGACGTTGAAAGAAGAGAAGAGGTGAAATTTTCTCGCTTGTTAGTTAGATGTTTGTGTTAAAAAGTCAAACCCAAAAGTTTAAGCTTATAGAGCCTGGCGGTGATTTTATAAAATCTCACATGATATCGAGTTAGCAATGAAATAAATTGAACGAGGCGGGTCTCATATGGGATCCATCAAGCCTCACGACACATGCGACTCGGGCTCTTGTGATGGGTAGCGATGAGCAGTTCCAAGTTTCATATGGGTTCTATCAAGAATTTGGAACCTATCTTTCGAAACGGGTTCTTCATTTTTGAAACTATCATGTATACTTTGATATCCGGAATCTATTATGTCACGATTTTAAGATCGGTTCGAGAGTCTTCTCAAAGTAAAAGTCTTAATCATAAGTATTGTCGAAAATGAAAGTTCGGACCAAGGTGATTTCATATTACACGTTTATCATAGAATACAATGAATATTGTAGAATCGTGCGATAGCATATATAAAAAAAAAATTGTAAAAACTTGTTACAAATTTTAGGTTTCATTTATGCGAAACTTAGAACCTATCCGTCAAAATAGATTATCTTATTTGTGAAATCTGAAACTTATGCACATATCTTGAACTCTAAAATAGGACAGGTTGTTCATCGATTCAGGTTTTATCGTGAAATCATACTCAACCCTAGGACGGGACGTCACACGGGAAAGTCCGATCAGCTTCTTTTCACGGCGTTGCGCGCGCGCGCAGTACACACAGGCAATAAATACGCAAAGAAAGAAAGCGGGCATGTGAAGGAACGCAGCTGAGCTGACAGACGCGCCCACGACACACCTCCAGACCCGACAACAACTCATGAATAATAATCATATACCAACACAAACAAAACGAGCCCTAAAATGCTGGCTTTCGCACGTGCTTTTCCCCTCTGTTCTTGTCCTGTTTCGAGCAATGACTCATCACTGTCGTCCAAACACCCCACATTTCTCCATTCTCCAGCGCCACTCCCCATCTCACGGAAACAGCCCGGATCGCCGGCTAAACCGACCGCCCACCAGCCTGCCCGAACGATCGCTCGGTGATAAAGGAGGTAGGTGTAAAAAAGAAAGTAACACGGTCGGAATTTTATACCCACCAATTTAATGGAATAGTCTAGAACGATGGGAAAACAAATTTGTTGTTTCGAGCAAAGATCTTCCTTTTTCCAAACTCCCTCCCCCATCTCCGGAAACAGCCCGATCACCCTAACCGCGCCCGCCCGCCCAAACGATCGCTCGGTGATAAAGGAGGTAGGTGTAAAAAAGAAAAGTAATACGGCTCGGACTAATTTTGATATACTCCATCCCAATTTAATGGAATAGTCTAGGAACGATGGGAAAACAAGTCTAATCTGTTAGACACGATAAAAAAGAACTTCATGAAAAATGTCCTTGGACAACAATCCCAAGAGCTCAAATAATGTCTCTTCCCTCCTAATTTTGTACTAGATGTTTTCCAAACATTTTCCTCTGCGCTTTCTCGCCAGCCCAAATGCGTTGTTTTTTTCCGTTTGGAATTCAATATTGAAGAACCATTGTTCTTGTTTTTTTTAGTTTTTAGTTTTTTTTGGGTGGAGACTGAAGGCTATAATACAGGGGAAGCATCGTTGATCTCGCGTTGTTGTTCCTCCGGAAGATTGGTCGATCCGTAGAGACGAACCAGCTTCTGGAGGATGACGACTTGGGTCCTCAGCCGGAGGATGTACTCCGCCGTTTCTTGAAACAGCTCGTCGGCGGAGGAGTCGTCGGCGCCGTCCCTGGTGACTGGAATGAGGTTCCTGAGGGCCTCTAGCTTCTCCGAGACGACGTCATTGGAGGAGGAGGAGCAGGAGGAGGAGGAGGGGCACGGGCCTCCGCCCAGCCTCCGCCTCTTGCTCATGCGGGCACGTGCCAGCTTGTTGGCTCGCCGCCGTCTTCTTGATGCGGCGGTCGAGGAGGCCGTCCCAATTCTTGATCTTGTTCTTGTCGACGAGCTCTTCTCCTGGTCCATTGGCGTCGAGCTCATGTTAGAGAGAGAGAGAGAGAGAGAGAGAGAGAGAGATGTTGAATATGCCATTTAGGAAGGAAGAGAGTGAGGAGGTTTATGTAATGGAGATTTGGGAAAGAGCCCTTGGGTCCTCAAGTAATTACGGAATTGCCATTGCTGTGGATCTTTCTTGTCGTTTTCTGAGTGCTCTTCTGTTTTTTTTTTCCCCAAAAACGGAAAGCATTGCCTTTTGGAATTTATTCGTAATCTGAGTCATTTTCCGAGCATTCAATATGGTTCACTCATCTAAGTATTCATTCAAAGTACATATCATTCTGTAAACCTAACTGCAGGTATCGCTTTGAAACTCGACTTTTGTATTCTTCGGGAAGCACTCGAGTAAATATCGCATCCATCAATAATGTCAGTTCACATGCCGGAACTTGCAGAGATTTAAGCTTACAATTTATTCCGTTTGACATGTTGTTGTTCGCCAGTTCTGTAGATCGGCTTCAGTTTAGCTACTACATTGAAAAGAGAGTTCACCCAAAAAAGCATGAGGAAAGTGGGGAGATCTCTTAAATTTAAATTTTCGCCTTGCTTTTCTCGAAAAAATTTGAAATTCGCCTAAATTTTCATTGAAATTGGAAAAAGAGATACGAACGGAGGCTTCCCGAATAAACCCTAGGGGTATCAAATGTTACATGGATTGTTCTTCTTCCTACATGCTTGTGTATCTTTTAGATGAATTTTGACATCAACGATGATTCCTTTCGGACCCAATTCACAAGATAAAAATGGACACGATTGGAAGATTGTCAAGAAAAGATAACATAATTTTGTCGAATGGTTGGATAGAGAGAGCATTGACCAAAGAGCACGACAGGCAAAACCATGGTCAAGGAAATCATAATTCTTTTCGGCCCTAACTTACAAGATAAAAATGGACAAGATTGGAAGACGGTCGACAAAAGATAACATAGTTTTGTCGAATGTTACACATAAACAGTCTTCATGGTCTTAGTATCGTGTACTCTCATTATTTCCATTTGAACCTCCACAACAAGAAGATAACATGTTTTTTTTTTTTTTTGCCATGCAATAAACGAGGCAAATGATGGCCACCTCTTAGTTGGCAAAATTGTTCAAGAAATTCTAAACCTACTGCACTTTTGCCATTTCGGTCCCTAAATCTTTTAATTTTGCCAATTGAGTTGTTTATCGAAAATCGCCGACGTGAACGTCGGTTGTCCCTACGTAGTGCGGCGATCTTGATATGAACAATTTATAATAATATTTTAACACATTTTTTACTTTTTTTTTATTATTTTTTTCTTTCTTCCTGGTTCTTTTCATCAGTTGTCCTTTTCTCATAGGCCGGCAAGGGTAAACCTAAACATTTATTAAATCAAATTTATGTTCCTAAGTTGAGAGAGACCAAATTTGCACCACACGAACATGAGCTTCGTGGACTATACAAGTGTCACCAATACCCTCCACATATATAGGGCATGAACAAATCGACATCTCTCTCTCTCCTCTCTCTCTCTCTCTGTCAACAGGAGGAATAGAGAGGAACAGCAAATGAAATGAACTGAAGCAAATTATCAGACCTCGACGCATTCAACAAGAGAGGGTCTGGGGGGCCCCACACGATTTACTGGTCCTGATCAAATCGAATCGTGACATGATGGTGGGGACTTTGGTAAAAGTACGATCAATGATGAGTCGATTTTTTTATGGAAACTACTACTGGACGGTTTGACAAAGACTGTCAATTATTTTGATAGTAAGTGAGTCTACGGTTAAGATTATATAGTCTCGACAGCATTGTAAATGAAAACGTTTCCGTGTTTTAACATAGTTTTTTTTATATATATTTCTTCCAGGCCCACCCTTTTTTTGGATGTTTTTCCTCTGTTTTTTTTTTTCTTCCTTCTTTTTTGGGGGACGGGAGAGTTGAAAAAGAAGAAGCGGGAAGGGAAAAACATTGGGCACAAGTTGCGAGCTATCATCTTTGGTGCTGCAAAAAGCCTGCCTATCTGGAACGGCACATGTGAGGTACGGGGATAGCAAAAGGGCCATTTCAAATGGCAAATGCATGTGGTTGCCCAGTTGCATCCCCCACCTGTTGCGAGGGTGAACTCCTGAGCAATTTACATTTGATCAATCCCATGTTTGCATCCAGCAGCAGTTCAGAGGTCAAAGAGTTAACCTTGTAGTGTCTTGTTTCTCCTCTGTGAAACTCTGGGTGAAGGTTGCAGGCAGAAAGGTTGAAGGAGGAGGAGGAGGAGGAGGAGATAATGCCCGTGAGTACAAACTACAACATAAGCTGACAAGGCAAGACCTTTTGCAGATGCCCAAAAACCCTCAGCCTCGAGATTCAGTTCGAAACCTGTTTTGGGGGAGAATGTTCTTGGGATGATCTGGGAGATTAAAAGCAAAGATAAAGAGCAGAGGCAGAGCTTTGTCCCACTCCCAAAACCGAATATGATATCATCATTAAAGCTCACGCTCTGTGCACCCAACACATGCAGGGCAGTCCAGATAAAGAGTGCAGTGGAGAAGGGCAATCATGTAAATGAAGCAGGGATGAGCTAGGGTTTTAGGGGGAAAGAAACATGAGACTTTTTTTGCTTTTTGGGAGGGTGGGGGTGGCTTCCTCAAAAGGGCCAGCCAAGAGGACCAGAGAGAAGAAAGAGAGAGAGAGCACATGGGGAGAGCACATGGAGAGAGAGAGAGAGAGAGATTATGGAGTTTGGAGGGTAGCAAAGGGGAGAGAGAGAGAGGGGGATTGTGGCATGTGAGCACGGGGAGACAGTGCAGCAACACGAATTGTACAGCATGTTCAGCACATTCCCTGCATGGCAGCTCCTCCCTCCCCTGTGGCAGCTCAAAAAAATACCTTTCTTAAACAAAACTCCCTCCCTTCTCTTCTCGAGCTAAATGGTGGGTAATCAATCTGATCCTTCGCACATGTCTAGGGATGGACGTCGATGCAAACCTCGTCAATCCAGGCATGTGGGACGAGCCCCACCCCCCAAAACGGAAAAAAAAAAGCATGTGATTTGGAGGGGGAATGAACAAACTGTCTTCCTTAATAAGAAACAGAGCCATTGTTTTCTGCAGGAGGCACTCCCAGTCCCAATCCCAAGCTGATCATTCAAACTTCGAATCTGTATCATCAAGCACCGATCATTGGTTCAGTCTGGTTCAGAGGTGACGAACAAGATGATGATGGCCATTCTCACTCAGATTCAGAAGTGACGCATCAAGCTTTTTCTTTTCTTATGTGGCGGGGATGATGATGATGATGAGTGGAGCGATGATCGGATTTTGAACAGTCACGTGAAGCAGCGTTCGCGCTTTATTCCTTTTGTTTCTCGGTCGGCAGATAAGTCCATTCGATCAGACACCGGGTGTTTGCCGACCCTTTTTGGGGTCGAACCGCCCCTGGCCCGCCCCTGTTTTGTCTGGCGTGCACCACTTGAATCTTGCCATTTGGACGGTCTCGGAACTGACAAAAATGTCTTCTCCCCTCTCCTTTTTATAGTATACGTGTTGGCAAACACACCACGAGTAAAGATATGGTAATAAGGTCTCGTGCCCAAAAAAATATTTAACTTCAGTATTTATGATAATTATATTAAAAAAAAAAATATCTCATATAAAATCTCAAATTTTTATTTTTATCTCAATTCTATCGATCTATTATAAAAAAAAAATCAACTTTAAAGCATTTGTCAAAAAAATCCCCAACTTTAATGTTTGTCATAATTATATCCGAAATTTTTTTGTCTCATAAAAAATCTAAACTTTTATTTTTATCTCAACTCTACCACCGTCGATTTCCGTCCGTAACCATTGATAGTTAATCTTACGTAACTTGAATTTTCTCCTCAAACTTACCAATGAATTTTCAAAATTTAAAAACAATGGGATTCGGGGGACGACGAGATTTTAAATCCTTCATCTAAATATCTTCATGTCTTTGGGCAGTTAAGTCAAGAAGAGAATACGAAACGTGCGGCGCCCGGTGATTCTCATATCTCCTAACAATATGTAGGGAAAAGCAAATAACAAAAGAGAAATTCGAGAGGTTCTTTATATCAATTTTCTTTGAGGTATAATTCATTAACGATGTGGAAATGCTATATAAGATTAACTAATTGTGATTATGAAAGGAAGACTAATGGTGGTTGATTGGGACAATATTAAAAATTGAAGCCTTTTTAAGAGACAATTTTTTTTTATATAATAAAGACATATGCTAAAGTTGAGGATTTTTTTTTGCACTAGTCGGTAGTATTGGGACAAAAGTAAAAGTTTGAAGTAAAATTGAGACAAAAATAAAAGTTGGAGGTTTTTTATGAGACAAATTTTTTTTTAGTATATAATTGTCATAAAATACTAAAGTTGGAGGTTTTTTTGGATAATGGTAAATAAGATAAAAAGGTTAATCTCATGAAAAAACTCAGATTAATATATTTATAATAAATTTATCTCAAAATAACTTTTTAACTTTCAAAAACCCTAAATTAGTACACTTATGACAAATTTACCATATATTAATTTACATTAAATGGGGTTATTATCATAAAAACTCCAAATTAGTACACCATAACAAACGAATGGTAAAAACTCTAGGTGATACACACGTCAAGTGCCGTGTATTATTCAACTCAAAGAATTTGACGGTGATATTTAACAAAAACTAACGGATGATAAATTTATCGTGGGGGTGCTTAGGTTGGGATTTTTGATGGTCAAAAAGTTAGTTTGGGGTAAATTTATCACGCGTATATCGTTTATGTTTATTTTTTTTTGTGGTATTAATCCTAAGATGAAATCAAAGATATGAGGATTTACGAGGCTCGATGGATGCTGCTCGTGATCAGACGGGAGATCAGACAGGAATTGGGACGGTTGGAAATTTTGCTGCATGCGAATCCAAGTGCTCATGTCTCGACCATTTCTTCGATTCCTCTTTTTGCCTGTGAAATCGAAGTCGTAAGGGAAGTGAACGCAAGAGTTCCCTATTGTTCTCCTTTTATTATTCCCACATTACCAAGAAAATATTCACTTCATTTGCTTGTTATTTGCAATTCACGAGAGAAATTATTTTTTGCGCGGACATGAACCTAATCGAAGCGTGCGCGCACCCACACACCAAAAAAAAAAACCAAAGGATTTTTACCCAAAACATCACGACCAAAGGAGACCGACTTTTATCGATGCAAGTTTTTTGACGTATGCAATGCACGAAGAACCGTATGAATAGATATCCAAGGAATGCGCGCCGATGTCAGCCCTACCACAACAAACCATCCATCGCAAGGAGTTGCTGAGGATCTTAACAAGACCTCACGTATGTTGAGATGTGAAACATGGGTAAAAGAAATTCAACAATTAGGCTTCGTTTATTTTTACAGAAAATGGATGAATCAAAATAAATATTTGTCTGAAAATGACTGCTTGTCGATAATAACTTATGCCTATATTTTTTTGTGAATGATAAATATTTTTTGTTCTTTCATTTTTATAAGCGATACAATCTATTATCTTTTTTTTATAAGTATTTTTCCATGTAGATCATTACAAGACAGTTTTGATGATCTATTCTTGGCAATTCTTGAAAGATTGCACCCAACATAATCCCCAGTGGGCTGGCCCAAAACCTAGTCCACTGAAAACCTCTCAGGCCCATCCCAATCCGTTCTCGGCCCATATGTCCATCTTCTTCATTCGACCGAAAACCCTAATCATACATGACCAGCACGATCTCTAAAACTCCTACGCTGCTGTCGCTGAAACGGAGGTCATTGCTCTCCCGCACCGACTCGACCATGGCGACTGCGAGGACCGTGAAGGACGTGTCGCCGCAGGAGTTCGTCAAGGCCTATGCTGCTGACCTCAAGCGATCGGGCAAGGTAAAACGCGCGCGAGTTGGAACTAGTGTTGTTTTCTCTCTCGGTTGCGGAGGAATGTTTTTAAAGCTGAATTTATCCGCGAGTGCTAGGTTGAATATGCTCATTTCGATTTGGGCTTCGTGCCGTACTGCGAGCTTAATGTACGATGGTTGAGAGGGCTGCCTTCGGGTCTGATTCGAAGGTGCTTTGGAGTTTTCCTAGGTGTATGAATGTGCAATAGTGGTTCATCACGACATTGACTGAGATTGCCTTGGTGTGTCCAGTGGATCTGTGACTCGGGTGGTTCTAATACCGGTGGTCCGTGTTCTTCCTGTTGGTTTTTTTTTCCCTTATGTCTTGTATGGTTCAGATTGAGTGAAATGCCTATGAAATCAAATGTCGTAGATCGGTGGCCTAGAAGGAGGGATGGAATGGCACCGCCTTGTTTTTACAGTGCGATAAAAATGGTCATTTTGAAATATTGGAAATGTCTCGTTTGCTATTCGTGTGATGTGTGTTGGGCTGCTGGTGCTGGATTTAAACCTCTGTAACTTTAGCAGGATTCAAATGCTGGTTATGCCTCTTACTCGTGGAGGTCTGCTATTGATGTTCTCATTGAGCATCCTCTTTTCTTTTAGAAAATTTATGAAATTTAACATCTACTTTTGATGAAAACTGAGTAAAGAACCTTGAGTGATCTGGAAAAGTTACATTAGCAATGAGATCCTCTTCAGTTAAGCTGGTTATGCATTTGCCCTTTATGATAGGAATTGTTTCTTTTGTAGTGATCAATATCAATATACTTTAATGTCTCCGAACAGATTGAGTTACCTCACTGGACCGACATTGTCAAAACTGCCACATTTAAAGAGCTTGCTCCCTATGATCCGGACTGGTATTACATCAGAGCTGGTATGAGTCATTCTCTATTCGGGTTAAATTAAAATTCATGGTCTTTTAGTCTGAACTTAAGCTTAAACATTGTTTGCAGCATCAATGGCGAGGAAGGTATACCTGAGAGGAGGGCTCGGCGTGGGTGCTTTTCGCAGAATTTATGGGGGGAGCAAAAGGAATGGAAGTCGGCCACCCCATTTTTGCAAGAGCAGTGGTTCTGTCGCCCGCCACATTCTTCAACAGTTGCAGAATATGAACATTGTCGATGTTGATCCAAGGGGGTGAGTACCCAGATTTGTAGCCGCTTAGCTCATTTATGGAAAAAGGCAGTTTATTGAACCATATGCTGGTTTTTATGTATTTTACTGGATTAGACTTTGCTTGGGGACTTGCTGGGACGCTCGATGCTCTTCTCTTGAACCATTAGTGTGGTTTCGTAATCCTCATTTTTCGTGGCATGAATATTTCTTGAGGGTGCCATTTTTAACTTTTGCTGAGTTTTGTTTGTGCAGGGGAAGAAGAATTACATCAAGCGGTCAACGTGATCTTGACCAAGTTGCTGGGCGGATTGTGGTGGCACCATGAACAATGAATCAAGTATTACCTAGTCGTCTTAGGTAGAATTAGATAACTCTTATTGTCTGTGTTTTTTTCTGATATAGAGATATGCGGAGCCCAGAAAGTTCAGGATCCAGTTTTTTTTTCAGATTTTTTTTTTTGGTCGGAGTCTTTTTCATATGTTGAGGGGCTTTATATCCTGAATTCAATTCATTCGGCTTTATTGCACGCACAAGGTGAATTTTGAGGCTTTGTTTAGCTTTAATTTCTGGTGAGCAAAGTTCAGCTTTGTTTAGTTTTTCCTCTTGCCTTATTATACTCACTAGGGGTACGTAAACCGTACCGGACCGGCCAGGGTGGTCCGGTTCCCATTTCCAATAAATGGGATCAGTGATCAAGCGGTCCGGTACCTGGTTCCTTAGTGGACCCACCATAGAATCGGATCGGATCGTCCAAAAAATATATATACACGCATAAAAAAAAATAGAAATTTTTGGATAACTAATTAACTTAATTTTTTCATCTTTTGCTTGGCATTTACTCTTCTCATTCAACGCTCGTGCCTCGCCATTGCAATACAGCTTTCTCAGTGCTTGTTCGTCTTGCCTTTGCCTCTTTGCTTGCTTCTCTTGTGGTCTCATCTCTTGCTCTTCTGCGTCTTCGCTCTTCTCTCATCTCATTATTTTAGCGAGAAATTTTAAATAAGAGCTTGAAATGTTTTCATTTTCTCAAATAAGGATATGAAGCGAATTTTGTTTCAAATAGTGGCCTCAAATGATATAACAAGTTCAAATAAATCTTTGAAGTGGCCAAAAGTTTCAAAAAAGGGTTTGGTCTAAAGGCTATTTACGTCATTTTTTTCTTTTTAATTTTTTGACTTTTTTCCTTTTCTGTTTTTTAAAATTTCAAAAAAAGACAAACCTGTTCATCATCTTCCTCGCAGGCCAAGAATAACCCAGGACTAACTCGCAATCAGACCAAGGTTCATCATCTTCTTCAACAGACGCGCGAATCCTCTGCAAGTCTTGCTCGTCTCGCCACTACTCCGTCTGGTTCTGCTTGCGGAGTCGCCGTGCCACCATATTCTTCGGACTAACACAGACGCTTCGACACTGGCCCTGCAGATTTTGCTGCCCAGCCGCCCGGACGCCAAGAACCATGGACGCTCAGCCTCCTCGGTCTGGCCCGATCTCCGCCTCAATCGGGCATCGCACCACTGTTACTGGCACCACCAGCCGTGGCCGCTGCCGGGCGTCGCTAAGCCGATGCTGACCACAGTAGAGTAGACCGTCGGATCAAACCAGATGGATGACGCTGCCACAGTCCATCCCTCCCCACGCCGAACCACACCTAACCTACGCGGGCATTCGCGACGAATCAACCATGACGTGGGATCGTAATGTCGTTCCGCCACCATCGATAGTCAAGCTAGATAGAGAAGGACGGTTGACCGGGAGTCGTTGGATAGCGGCGGTGGAGACGACCGATTGAGCATGGGTGTGCACGAGGCGGTCCCTTTTGCTCTCTGCTTTTCTATGCTTAGAAATGACCGAGCCCCCTCAGTCTTAGATGACCAGACCTCTCTCTGGTCTCTATCTCCTTCGGACCTTCTCTCCTTGACGTTCCTTCCGTCTGAGCGTCACCGAGAGCTTGGGACACCAGACCGTAGGTTGACCCAACGTCCCGCCACAGGCCACACCAAACCGGAAACATCGCAGGAACAAATATAGACCGGACGAGCTTGGTCTAAACAACGATGGCGACTGGGGTACTTCGGCTTACCTGGTTCAGAGGGCTCATCCGCTGCGGGGTGGACGAAGCTAGACAATCGACCAGTCGAACAAGGTCGAGAGGGTCGGGCCTGCTGGCCCGCGCCAGTCTCGGCGGGCTCGCCAGCTGGTGGCGGTGAGGAGCGGCCACCGGCGGGAGGGGCAGTCCTCCCGCGTCTGTGTATTTTTTTTCTTTGTAATTCTTAAAATATGGAAAAAGAAAAGACAAACAAACAAGGAAAAATATATAATAAAAAAAGGGAAATGCCAAAAATACCCTTGAGATTAAGCCTTTTTTTTAAAGATTTTATAAGATTCACTTCAAACTCTTATTTGAAATAACGTTTATTTCAGCGCTTTATTTAAAAAATAACGTTCACTTAGAGTTGAAATTATCCTCATTTTGAAAAAATAAGAACTATATTGTATGTTTTATTAGGTTAAATGGTTGACATTTCATTGTTATTTTATATTTAAATGCTAGATTTCTAAAAGCAGTTGGTATAAGTGGTCCCATTAGGATCGGACTGGATTGCTGGTCCGGTCTGATCCTCGGTCCCTAAAATTTGGGGACCAAGACAGAATCGGCTCGGACATACACACCACTACTTTGGGGCGGGACCAGACCAGCGTGGACATGCACACCCCCACTCACAAGGCATGATAAAAATTAATTCTCTGAAAATCTACTGGAATAATATTTCAAGATTGGGAATTAACGCCGGTACACTTTTACTTCGAGGTGTAAATTTTTTAGTTGCAAAAGAGTAACTACTAACGGGAATGTACCTATGAATTACATGGTCCACAACTAGTTCTTAAAGCTTCATTATTTAACACTTGGTTATTGAACGATGCATGCTTCAAGAATAAATCCTTAAGCATTGCTGTTTATGCGTTTAATAGTATTCCGTGCGTTGTGAATTGTGATTGATCTTCAAATCAAATATCTAAACTTCCTATAATAAGTTCAAAGATGGATTGACGGTAAAAAGTTTTGAATTTAGACTGTTTCATTTACGGAAAATGAATCATTTGGATATTATTTTTCAAAAAATGACGTTGCATATATCGCTTTAAAAAATGAATTAACCAAAAGTATTTTCACAGTCTACAAAATTGTCTAGACATAAATTGTTGTAGATAGCAAAGTTATTTTTTATTGACTATTTATTTTAAACGATACAAGCGATTATTAGTTATTTTAAATATTTCGCTAATTTTTTTTTATAGGAATAAATGGAGCATTAATATTGAAAACACACAGTTATAAAATGTTTATATTGGTTCATGAAATGGTTATAAAATTACATAGAGATTTGATTTCTTAGAGATTGACATTGGTGTCATCCATAGCATCAATGAAGCAATATAGATAGAGAAGAATCCAGCGAGCTTTCTAGAAATGAACATTTCAAATTAATATCCTCTATGCAACGGCCATCTCAGTAGTGATCACAATGAAATTCAGCCGCGAGATGAAGCTAATTTCGCGCTAAATATACTTTTCAATGTTAATAGTGATTAGCAAATTCGTTTTCATGGGAACCGTTAGCGATTAGCAAATTATCATCCACTGTACGTTCTGCCACGTCATGATTCATATGAGCACATCTCATCAACGTTAGACGTAGAAATTATATAGAATGCTTGTTACATGTAATCTGATATTGGCCAAAAACGAATAAACGGTTATATCCGTTGGATCTTATAATGAGGTCCCCTTGTCATTTTGCATGCTAGCGCCAAAATTAGCCAAGTAAACATCAGAACGGTCTTTTGACCAAAAATACCACAAAACATCAGAACAAGCCTGCGTTATGTATGAGGAACATGAGGAACTATCAAACCCACGTCACGATCATACACATAACCTCAAGTACCCGAAATGTTTGGGCATTTATTTGTTAACACAAGCACAGGACAGAACACAGATGTATGTCACGAGCTCAAGCAGACAGCTAGAAGCAACATAAAACACACACAGAGCATTACTGGAAACCCCTTTATTTAGTAGCTTAATATAGCATATGGGTTCCCACCAAGAGGTGACCGAGGATTCCATCACTCGTCACCGTCATAGTGCTTGCGGTGGTGGTGGTGGTGCTTGGAGCGGTACTGCTTCTTTTCCTCGTCCTCATCCTCGCCAGAGCCATCATCTCCCTGCAATATACAAATAGCTCAGCATATCAACATGAGGTGCAAGAGGGGGTGAGGTGAAAGTTAAACATGAACAGCTCACATTCCAATAGAATACAAACAAAGCACACATCTAAGTATCTCAACTTTAAACAACTTGGGTAGCTTAACAGTGAAAACGCCATTAAAAAGTTCCCTTGACACATTCCAAGTATACTTCAGTCCGAACAAGAACGTATTCTATGCTATGTGGCATAGTCAAGACTACAATATTTGTCCTACAGCAAGGTGAAGCAAGAATGAGACAGGTCAAACAGTGAAGAAAGAATTGAGTATAAACAGGAAGAAACATTTCTGTATACACAGGAGGATCAAAGTGCCCAAAAAAGGGCAAATAGAGTTAATCTATTTTTAGAGGCAGACAATCAAGTTTCACATTCAGTAGTCACACAAGTGCTGGAGCAGTGTAGGAACCAAAACAGAGTCACCCATCCAGGCATGTGAAATAACACATGCTCTCCCTCTTCATAATGTTAATAACGAAATCCCACGTCCTAGTACTCTCTTAGGGAAAATGAGATTAATAAAAGTTTTGGTAGAGCTGAATGACTCCATGAGCTTGGGGATCCAATTCACCATGAGCAGAAGTTCCAAAGGGTTTAATTTATAGAGAAAGGACAATAGGGGAACGAGTTGTGTTTGGTAAAGATTGAGGGGTCGTGTACTTTTTCTATCCTTCTAGTTATTTTCATCTGCATGTACAAGAGTTCATTAATTAGAAATTACAGAAGCCTGAGACTAGCATATACTCTTTTTCTTCCTTTCCACACAGTGACTACAGTCTCAAAGAATATCGACAAAACTGACTATGGCCTCTCACCTAAGGAACATGACTCGCTAACCTGGCCTTAACAATTAACAGAAGCTTGAGATGCAAATATATATCGAGGACTGTAACCTAAGGAGTTCAGTGGCTAATACTTCACTTTTTTCCTCCCTCCCCCACTTGCCTGGATCAAATCAAAGCCAATCCACAAGCCTATTTTAGGGCCTCTCCACTAAGGAACATGGTTCACCGAAAAAATCTTTCGCGAGAAGTGTACAACGAAATCAAGAGCTTATATCCCTATTTATGTGGCATGATTAACCACAAAAAAGTCTCCACCCCTCATTATAGACAAATGGAATTTTCCAGTAAATCGGCAACTTCGGAGAAAAATCCATTCGTCAAATGATAGCCGTCTAGCTGTCGGGTAATCAGTGCAAGAACATCTTAGCATTACTTCAGGTAACCTCAGTGGTCAGGACTACAACTTAGATCAGACCTTTCAAAACTAGATACTGATGCCGGTAATCTAACAATTCAATCCCTTACTACTTAGGTTCATCCATTATGCATGCCAAGAAACTACTCAAACTAAAAAGATAGACAATAGCAATTGAGTACCAGATCTCAGATATCCACATCATACCAAACAATAGCACAATTAATCCATCGCACTGAAACGAAAACAAACAACAAGTGCCAAATCTCATAGAGCAGTGGCAGGACTATGCAACCAATGATCCTAGCAACACCACAAGTGTCATCCTTTGCACCAAGAGAAACAGAATCGATGGAACTTACATATTTCTTGCGGCCATAGCCCTCCTCTTCGCCATAGCCATACCTCTTGGGCTTGTCTTCATCCTCATCATAGTCCTTCCTCCCATACCTCGGCCTCCCATAACCCTCTCCCTCCTCCTCGGTCCGCCCATAGCTCGGCCTCTCGAACCCTTCCCCTTCCTGGGTCCCGTAACTCGGCCTTCTCGGAGGCTCATCATCGCCGCCGTAGCTCGGCCTCTCAATCTCGGTCCTCTGTGGCCTCCCCCCATACCCAAATTCACCAACTTCCTGCTCACCATACCCGGGCTTGCGACCATACCCAGATCCGTATTCGGACCCACCAGATTCAGGCTCAGTCCGCCCACCATATCCGGATCCATACTCGGTGCTAGGCTTCTCGTACTCGGTCCGACCACCATACCCAGATCCATACTCCGAGCTCGGCTTCTCGTACTCAGTCCGACCGCCGTATCCGGATCCATACTCCGAGCTCGGCTTCTCGTACTCGGTCCTCCCGCCATATCCGGATCCGTAATCCGAGCTCGGCTTCTCGTACTCGGTCCTCCCGCCATATCCAGATCCGTAATCCGAGCTCGGCTTCTCATACTCGGTCCGGCCACCATATCCAGATCCGTACTCCGAGCTCGGCTTCTCGTACTCTGTCCGGCCGCCATATCCGGATCCGTACTCCGAGCTGGGCTTTTCATACTCCGTCCGGCCGCCATACCCGGATCCGTACTCCGAGCTGGGCTTCTCATACTCGGTCCGGCCGCCATACCCGGATCCGTACTCAGATCCGGGACGGCCGTACTCCGAGCTAGGCTTTTCGTACTCGGAAGCCATACTCGGCCTCCGGACGGCGACCGTACTCGGATCCAGGCATATCAAAATCAGGCTTGCGGCCATACCCAGAGCCGGGCTCCTCCGGCCTCCCGCCATACCCGGAGCCGGGCTCCCCTGGCCTCCCGCCGTACCCAGAGGCGAAATCCGGGCCGGGACCTCCGGGCCCGCCGAAGCCCGGCTGGGGAGGAGGGGGCCCGCCGGGGGCGGGGCTTGGGTCTGGCGTAGCTGCTGTACTCGGCCTGGAGGACGTCCTCGGCGTAGGCGGCGGGCTGGTCGTAGGAGGAGGCGAAGTGGGGGCGGTCGTAGTCGTCCTCGAAGGCCGCCGGAGGAGGAGGAGGAGGAGGAGGGGTAGCAGATCTCTTCGGAGGGCTCGAGGGGGCGGCCGTAGGTGAGGGTGATGTCGTAGCCGCCACCGAAGGGGGTGGGGTCGTACTCGTTGAACTCGATGTCGTCCTCCTCGCTGCGGTGGTAGTACGGCATGGTCGGTTCTTGGGGGTGTGATCTTTTGATCCGCTTCGTTTCTTCTTTCTTGCCGATTGAGAGAGAGAGAGAGAGAGTGTGCGCGCGCGCGAGAGAATGCGTGGTGGGATCGGGAGAGTGGCGTTTCGAAGGGTATTTATTGGTGGGGCTGACGAGGGAATGGCCGAAGTTGTCGATTCGAGGGACGCTGGGGAGATTAACCTGCGACTCTGGTGAGTTCACGTGAGCGACGGAGTGTCGGTCGGTAAAAATGCTCGGACGTTGGATTGACTTTTCCACGCCTCTAACAACGACCCACAAAACGACAACCCACGCCCGCTTATCGCGGGATGACGCTTGTCCGGATCCTCAATCCCCCATTCGGATCATGCCAAATCCCATTTTTTCATCACTTCGATTTTTCTAATTTCCATTTTCAACAAGTTATAATTTACAATGTCGCAATGTCACCACAAAAGATATCAAAAGGATGGATAGGGTCGAATTCGATCCCATCCATATCAATTTATTTAAGTCGTTTTAACCTATTTTCATATGGTGTAAATCTAACGGTCCGCACTTGACTCAAATTATACTAGACTGAAATTATTTTTATTTTCTATTTTTAGTCACTAGATTTTTTTCATTTTCATTTTAGGAGGACATATTATGTGATTGCAATACGTCATGTCAGAGCGTCTCTTTTTATGCGTGCATATCATCAAGTAATGAACTGTATTTGTGTCGGTTGAGTTGAAATAATATAATAAAAATTTGATTTTTCTGTTCTTCATCCAACACCCAGTTTCTTCCTATGATCCGGTTGTCGTCCATGGCCATCGGCGCATTTGGCCGGCACTTCTTATCTAGCCATCCATGGCCGCCGATTGCCAAACGAACCGTTGTCCCTCGCTACCAAGGCTCCATATCCAAAATTTCGGTTGGGTCAGATCCGGAAGCACTGGCTACGGAGGAGCAAGGACGACGGATAGATGAGCAAAGCTTGTCACGAGGTCCTTAGTTCTGGAGTCATGGCGACCAGATTTGGACTTTGCTGCTTGCAATCGTTAGCATAAGTGGATCTACAATTATGGCGACAAGATCTGGATTTTGTTGCTCACGGTCATTGCCATCGATGGATGGGCAAACTTTAGTCATGGCTCGTTGCAATCAGTGGACAAACGAGCAATGTTTGTGGCCATGGTCGAGATAAGAAATGACTAGAGGTATCAATATGGGTCATCGACCCACTTTTTAACTTATTTTTATATACTTGGATCAAATATAGGTTCACCAAATTTAAAAAATGGTCAAAATATGAATCTAAACTTAAAAAGCCTATTCAAATATGGGTTTTAATGAATTTTAACTCAACTTAGTTTTACTCGTGGGTTATAGTTTTCTAAGCCCCTTACCATCCACTACCCACAGTTGCTGCCCGCCGCCACCGGCCCATCGCTGTCGCCCACCCCTTGATGAAGTAATCAGTGAGCTGAGAATGGATTTGAGAAGAAGATGATAATTTGAGTGTGTAAAGACTTATTTGCACTTAGTGGCATGAGAAATCGAATCTGACATATTTGAATGAGCTTCGTTTTCATATTTCTCGTTCTCTTTGTGATTTCTAGTTCTTACACAGATACATCAAGGAATTCCCAACACGTGTATTGTATATGAGTCCTCAGATATTAGTTTGATTTGTGCCCGGTTTGGCCTCCCAGGGTTTTTTTTACTAGAGTCTTGCTTCTGGTTTCGGTTTTCAAAGCATTTTTTTGGGTACTACATGATTCCTAAACCGAGAGTTTTGAGGCAATTCCGCATCGAAAAGTGGGAGTCGCAAATAGTGATGGCCGGTTCCGGCCCGTGGCCATAGATGAACCGGAGCCGAAACCTTGAACCGAAACCTTAAAAAGGCGGTTCCGGTTACGATTTTGAACTCACAGCCCAAGTTGATTCAAGGCTTGGTTTCGGTTCAAAATCGAAAATGAAACTACCGATTCCGATTCGATTACGGTTTTGAAATTTAATTTTTAAACAATAAATTATGAAATAAAAAATAATAAATTTTGAAATTTTGAAATAATAAATTATCAAATACAAATTGTAATCAAATTGTAAATTGTAATCAAATTTGGGGAGAAAAAAAGGAAGGGAAAGGGCTTGAACTTAATGAATTATCATTAAGCGCCTACATATCTTCTTGAGGATAGACGAATCAAAACTCATGTAGTTCTTTTACCTTTAATAACTATATATTTACCTTATCATCAATCGTTACTATCCGTTTGATCTTGGTACCCGTGATTGTGGTATCTCTATCATCGAAAAATTCGGATTCATTGCTATGATCCATCTCTTATTGTTGATATTGAGCCTTTGTCCAATCATTGATGAAGCTTGAGTCTCCATCGAATCCGAGCTAATCTTGAACATCGGTCGTCCAAAATGTTGCCTCCAGGCGCTAAATGCTTGTTCAACCGCAATTGTTGAAGAATAGGTTGCTAAAACAAGTCTTGCGATAAGAGCGAGAATTGATAATTGAGTTGAATGCTTCTTCCACCATTCTAGAATTGGGAAATTTGTGCCGCCTTTGGATTCACCAAACTCCAAAGAAAATGTTAAATAGGTATCTATTTCGAAATATTTTCTCGTTACTCCCTTTTGTTGTTTTTTTTTATGCCTATTCATTAGAAGTTTGTGCCATCTACTAATTTTACCTACGTCCTCGTTTTGTATCTCATTAGGTTGGGAAGATCCACTATCACCTATATTAAATTTACAATAAAATTCATTATATAATTTTACTATTGCTTTTTTAATCACTAATTTTATAGCTCTAACATTTATCACTTCAATCAAATGTAAACATTCATAACACGTAGTCAAATAATCACCAAAATCATCTAATTTGATACGTTGATTGAAAAATGAAGCAACAAAATAAACAAGAGGAATTTTGGTATAATATTGCAGCCATTTTGTTCACATGGCTATAATAGTCCGACTTAATTGATCATCCTTTTCATTTTTTTCAAAAACACTAGCAATATTAATATACTCTATTAAAAATAAATGCGTAGTAGGATAATAAACACCGAATAAAGTATAAGTTACATCATTAAAAACTTTTAAAAAATCTTATGTTTTTTTTTGCAAATATCCCACTCTAGTGGGTATAAATTAATTTAAGAAACATTATTCGAAATAAATGTACATAATAAATTTTTATATGCAAAAGAATGATTAAACGAACTCGTACGTAGAATTCCAACGAGTTGGAACATCTTTTCAAAATCTTTTTGGTCTTCTTCTATTTCCTTTATAAAATTTGCCACATTCTTTCATAATTGGGGGATGCTTTCATAAAAATTGAATTGTTGTTTTTATTAGGGTGAGAAAAATATCAAGAGTTTTTAAATCATCTTGTATATATAAATTTAAAACATGGCAAGCATATCTAATGTGAAAAAATTATCCACCAAAAGTGGGTTTACAAATCTTTTCTAACTCGATAATTGAAGCGATATTTGCCGCAAAGTATTATCAAAATCAACTAAAAAATTTTATTCTAAAACTGCATAATTATTTTATAAATATTATTTGTCGTATGCCTATTATCAAAAACTCGAAATGTAATATTTTTTTTTAATGTTCCAATAATCATCTATCCAAAAATATGTAATATTCATATAAGAATGAATTTGTCAAGAATCACTCCAAATGTTACTACCTATATGCACACATCCATTAAAATTCATAAAAAAAAATTAAAGCTTCTTTTTCTCTTTTAAAAAGATCAAAAAGTTGGCATTTAAGCGTATTTCTTTCAACAGATTTTGCTTGTGGAGTACATACAGTTTATAAAATAATTAACACCAAATTATTCACCAAAATCAAAAGATAAACGTTCAACGGCAACACATTTAGCCAATTCTTCTTTATAAACTTTGTTATCAGAACGAAATAAAGGAGAAGTGTTAGGATTGGCGTCTTTCGAAAATTTATTTTCTATCATTGCATATTACGATTGTCTCTCAATTTATTTTTCAAGCTACTCGATATAATTCACTTTATTTAATCAGATATTTGTATCATAAGGTCGTATAACTTAAAATGCAGATACGTATTTTGATGTTGATAATATACAAGTGCCAAAATTTCTATTTAAGTTCCTAACTAAAATAAGTTCCCGCTATTGATATACACCATAAGAATTATAATAACAATGATTGATAGGACAGTTCTCAAATATTTTGATGTACCTTTATAAAACCGTCTAAATTCTATTTCGAAAAGAAATGTGACTAAATTAAGATTTATAACGAGTGCTACAACTTTTGGAAAAATCAATAACGATTTAGCAAACTACATTATCAAATTTTTAGGGTCACGAAATAAGTTGACAGTTAGCCTTAGGCTTGACACTAAATGGTAGAAAGGAAGTTCGATATTGATGAGTGCGCGAATTACCGAAGAATTTCGAGGAAGGAGAGGAGTGTTGGGTGCCCAAGACTTGTAGCCATGGGTACCATGAAAGTTGCATCATGCAATCGGGCGCCGATAGGCTTGATGCCCACTTTCCCAGGGCTCACCCAGGGCGGACGGTTAGCGTTACGCCGGCACCCATCCCTAGTTCGACTCTTCTAAATTTATGGTTGGTCCAATTAAATTCGCGATTTTCTTTTGACGTTCTAGTATTGGATCAGGAAAGTTCCATCATTCTTTGGCATGCAATTGACAAGTATGCTTACACATAACGGCAATTTTTTTAGCTATGTTTCCATAGGTCGATAGAAGAATTCTCAAATATCTTGA
This sequence comes from Rhodamnia rubescens, assembly GCA_021437795.1. Lineage (NCBI taxonomy): Eukaryota > Viridiplantae > Streptophyta > Magnoliopsida > Myrtales > Myrtaceae > Rhodamnia > Rhodamnia rubescens. The sequence goes on from JAILYA010000046.1 coordinate 1,946,068, forward strand.
TACATGTATGTAAAACCGTCTAAACTCTACTTTGAAGAAATATTTAGGTAACTTGAGATCTATAGAGCGTGCTGCAGATATTGAAATTTACAGTCGCGTCACGAAAAGTTTTGTGTAATTTAATGACACAAATGAAATTACAGTCGTATCCATTTCTAGAAGATATTTATGGGGTAATTATTCATTTGAAGTAGACATAAATCGTGGGTATTATTGGAATTTCTCAGGATAGCAATCGAGATTTTACATGCCCATTTTAACATTTCTTGCGAGGGGAATGTTGCTGTCCAATAGCCACCGATTCAGAAATCTCATCAAATGTCGATATACTAATCTAACTTAGATCTTAGTTTCCGTAAAAGACAAACACAAGCAGTAGAAACACATCATCCTTCCACCATTCTTCGAAGAAGAAACAAGCACATCATGCCTCCCTCTCCCTTGGTCTCTCGCCTCCGCCGCCGCCTCCCTACTCTGCCGCCGTACCTCTCCAGTTTGCATCCTTCGCCTCGTATGCCATGTCCCTAGCATGTGCCGAAGTCATACTCCTCGTCGTCGTCGTGGGCTATGTGTGTCTTCGGCGGCACCGTGAACGAGCGAATCCGGCTCGCGTTGATCACGACATCGAGCGGCCACGACGAGAAGTCGAAGCGGCAGCCTTGTCGGTGGTGGTCGTCGCATATCGCAGCGATGCAAGGGAGCTCCATAGCGAAGATTGTGCGATTTGCCTTGCGAGTTTCGAGGAAGGAGAGGAGTGTTGGGTGATCATAACGTGTCACCACGGGTATCATGAAAGTTGCATCAAGGAATGGCTCTCGAGAGATCGGCTTGCCCGCTTTGTCGGGGCTCCGTCCAAGCAGCGAGGGCGGCTAGCGTTACACCGGCTCCTACCAATTCCTAGTTCGACTCTTGTAATCTACGATAAGGTCCAATTAATGGCATGACAAGTTAGATCAGCATAAGGATATGTGAAATAATTAATTAATGAAAAATATTTTTATTATCAACTGTAATTTACATTCATAATTATTTTCGTGAACGATGAAAATATTTTTCAATCATTGACCCAGTAGGCAACACGAATAAATATTTTTGAAATCAGGCAATTGTTTTTTTCTCCACAGAACCAAAGGGGGTCAAAAGGCATGATGTTGACATCAGTAAAAGGTGACAAACTCCCACCGGTTCAAGTCAACGCATGTGAACGATGGATATAATTTCAGACTGGAATGCCTAAACATCTTATATCGACTTGTCTACTTGTTCTTTTGACTAAGTAACCATTAACTTCAACCCTCAAACTTTTCATCAAATTCGATTAAAGCCCACGTGATTACCTAGAATTTGGATTTACCCATATGCCAAATTGAACGGGCAGGGTTGAGGATCGGGTCGGATAAAAAAACCCACGAATCGCTCGGATCTAAAAGCAATGTCTCATTCATCCATGCAATTTTTAATTTGGGTCTTTGAATTCTCCTTTCCTTATTACGCGCAGAAATCCATATGTGGAAGACCCCTTTCAATTTTGCGCCATGTGAGTGGCCATCTTGATCTTTAGAGGGTGATTCTAGGCGTGGCGTGTGGCTAATCCTAACCCTAATCCAAATCATGATGGTTTAGGATGATTTGCTTCTCTCGATTATGTGCGTGCGTATGTTTTTCTCTTAATTAGAGTATGTACACTAGGGAAAACTTATTGTAGCCTCGTAGGGAAGAGTAGGGTCTACTCATATGCACTTTTAATTCTCTTTTAAGCTGAGTTTATTTAGTGAAAAACCATCTAATTTTTTTCTCTTCAAAAAGATCGTTTGTATCACTTGAGATCTTTAGTCGCCGGATATTGTTTTCATTTTTAAACGAATTACCTTGTTCTATTGTACAAATAATATTTTCATAAACTTGGGAATTACACATATATGAATGTTAGTCCATCTTGATTGTGATGCGATATGAATGGCCCATGTATCGATCATTCAATCAATACTAAATATTTGGTAAGGATTTCAATTCAATCATAAAGTTTTCGATTTTTGCTAATTTTATTTTAAATCTTTGTATCAAATTTCAATGTAGTTCTTCCGGCAATTTTCGCGACAAATGATCGACGTAGCGGTGCCACCACGTAATCGGCAATGATAGCAACCGTCACGTCGGCAATATTCGGCAAAGTTAACCTAAAGAAATACATTGGGATTTCACGTCAAGATATAGGATTAAATTGACAAAATCAAAAAAAGTTTAGAATTGAATTGGTATCCGTATAATATGTTTATGAATAATTGGATAATTTTTAGTTATTCTTTCATTGGTCGATAGAAGGATCTCAATTATGAAACCATCAAAACCTTTCTTCGAAAAATTATCTAGATAAGTTGAAATTTATAGAGAGTGCCATAAATTGTTGTGAAACTTATAACAATCAAGCAAACTGCCGTACCAAACTTTTGGTGTAACGAAAAGACTAATGAGATTTTGATTGTCAAGTCTTTTGGCATTTCTTTTGAGATTCGGGGTAATATTAGATTTACTCTAGTAAGTAATAATATATACAGAGAGAGATTTACATGCCTATTTTAGCATGTGGGACTGTTAATGTCCACCGCCACTAATTCAAATCTCTCATCGCACAGTACTAACCCGACTCGATCTTTATCTTCCAAAAGAGACCAAAACAAAGCAGTAGGGCCCCCGGCAACCACGTCGTTCCAACGTTCTTTAGCTATCGAACCTCGTACCCGATCGAAGCTTAAAGGCGCGCCCCTGTCCTATTCCAACTCCGAAGAAGAAACGAACACGTCATGCCTCTCTCGGCGCCGCCTCCTCCTCCTCGTTTCTCACATTCGCCGCTCTTCTCGACGTTGCTAGCATGCGGCATCGTCGTGCTCCACCTCGTCGCGGTGGGCTACCTCTTTTGCCGTGGCTGGTGCGTCGACCACGTGAAGCGGGCTCTCTTCTATCGCGGCATCATGGCAATGTCGAGAAGTTTGATATCCGGGAGTGCACAATTTGCCTGGAGCGCTTTGAGGAAGGAGAGGAGTGCCGCGTGCTCGAGACTTGAAACCATGGGTACCACGAAGGTTGCATCGAGGAATGGCTCTCTAGAGACCGGCATTGCCCGCTTTGCCGGGGCTCGGTCTGGGCGGGGCAGGTGGCCAGTGTAACGCCTTCCTCCTGTTCCTAGACCGGCTCCTCTTGTCTGTGGTGACGGTCCGATTGATGGCATGTCCAGATTTTTCTTTTACATACTAATATTGTATTTGAATATTACGCTGCTGACTGTTTTTATGAAATGTTACATGATGACCGAATTCTCTTACGTTATCCTTTCCTCCAACTAAATTTAAATTCTGAAGTAACTAATACATTCTGTGACAATTTTAAAGAATGGTTCAAAAGTCGATTTGATGCTTCTCAACTATTATGGCTGCATTTGGTTGGATTTTTGGGAAAAGTCTTTGAGAAAATATAAAGAACTTTTTAAGTTATAGAGTTTTCTGAATTGCAAATTGTGTTAATTAAATTGTAATTTAAAAGTCCACTATAAAGTAATTTTGGGCAAAATAGTGCTTGGAAAAATTGTTTTTACAAAGGACTATTCTTATTTTACACAACAAAAAAAAAAATCGTCAAAGGGTTTAGGTTGTCAGCGACGGCGGCTGTCGTCTGAGGTTGCAAGACGTTAGGCGGCCCCCGGCCTGGGCTGAGGGCCGCTTGAGATTGCGCGGCCCATACAACCCTCAATGGGTCCCGTGACCTCCACGAGGGTGCTCATGCAACCTCAGGTGGGTCAAGGGACCTTGCTGGCCTATCATCAGCTCGATGCTGATCCCTTATCGGCTGCCTTAAGCCAAAGAAAATGAACAATTAAAATGCAGGCAAAATCAGAAAAATTAAATAAAATGGTGAGGGTAGTTTTTGAAGAATTTTCTTTTACTAACCCTAGGGACAAGCATGCCAAGAACGTTAAAAGCCTAAGGCACCTCAAGAGGATCTACTTCGAGCTTTCAGTCTTTTCAAAGCTCACTTTTCCTTGAGGTCATTTCAAATATATTCCCAACCACCCAATATCTCGGCTTATGTAGCATAGACACGCTTCATCGTGAAATTTTCGAGTGTTGGACACGTGTTGGTGTCGGACACACCCGAACATGGCCGGACACCCTTAGACACGCAGTCAACGAGTGTTTGAGCTCCGACACTTGGTCAATCGAACAAACATGCGAGGGACTCACCGTCCTGGGTAAGGTGAGTCAAAATTGAAAAAAACTCAAAATTTTATGACCTAATCTCCATCTCTTCTCGACCTCTTGCTCTCTAGGCTCTATTGGGACTCTCCTCTCTCTCGTGTCGTCGCTTTCAGCTCTATCGAAATTTGCTTCTCTTGGACGCCTCGGGGATTTTCCCGAGAAATTGGCGGGAAAGTGAGGGAAAACGGAGGTAGGTCTTTGACGGAGGCCTTCTTAAAGTTAAAGTCATGCGAGGCATTCATCGCCGGGGGGAAAGGCACACATAGTGAGAGAAAGAGAGAGATAGAGGAAGATGCAGTATTGTTGCTTGATAGAGAGAGAAGAGGGGGAGGGGAGAAGAAGTGGCGGTGATTTAGGATGAAAAAAATCGGGGGAGAGAGAGAGGGGCGTGACAATGGTAAGTAAGAGAAAAAAAGGGGAAAAACTTAAATTTTTATTTTGGTAAGAAGGAGATAACTATTAAAGATTTTCTCTTTTTAAACGTGCAACTTTAAGATCAAAATAATCCGATAAAAAATATCAAAATAACCATTTTGGATAACATATTAGGACCAACCTCAATATAAAAAATATTTATTTTTAATTAATAATAAAAATAATAATTTATTATGCATATATAAAAATATTCTTTTAATAAATGCGCGTATCGGCGTGTTAGTGTCTATTTTTAAAAAAGTTCCATGTCTCGTGTCGTGTCGTGTCCGTGCTTACATAAGATCTGGCCTAAAGGGTCCTTTGGAAAAGCCTTTCCTAAACCAAGCTTGTGTCTATTCTACTTGTGGAATAATCTAATTTGTTTTCATTTATGACGTCTATAATATCCCTTGTTTTGCCCAATAAATGAGGCTTTAAGAGGACAACGATAACCTATATGTATGATGATGATGATGACTGATGATGATGATGATGATGATGATGATGAATGAAGGTTGATCAATTTGAAATTGTTGGTGCAATTTGATTAAGTCAACTATTATTCACTAGTTGGAAGAATTTCACATCTTTTGTGGGAAAATTCTTTTGTTAACGTAAAAATATATCATTTTCAATTGAAATTTGAACTCACGTCAAAAGACATAACAAGCATTATATATTGTAAAGTGATCGTATTAAAAGCAACAAGATAAAACTTTGAATGCTATGTACATAAATTTATTTGTTTGATTTATACCATGTCGAAGTATAACATTTGATTTTTAGTTAAAAGCCTATTCGCTGCGACGGAGTTTATTTTACTGTTAAAAATTTTATATAGCGACATCCCTAGATATGTTATAATGATTGCAACCTTATACAATATTTTATTTTATTGGTTTTGAGGATTAAAAATATAGTTATTAGTTCTTTACCCAAAAAAAAAAAGTTATTAGTTGATTATTTCTACTTAAGTTAATAAATTAAAAATCTTTTTTTTTGCCTTTTTTTCGGGCACATTTTGATTGTCAGGATCAATTGATAGACATCACGTCATAATTCTACCAACAACGGGACATTCGAAAATTTCGATAATTGGAATGGCCCAATGCTTTAGCTTTACGGCCAAGGCAAAAATAAAATAAAAAAAAATTGAAAAAAACAAAAAAAAAATGGTTCGTAAAAATTAGGGTTTGCGCTCCTGGATTTTTCCCCCAAATAGCCTTCCGTCGTCCCTCTCGGTCTCGCCTTCGCTCGCACTCTCTGCATTTCCTCTCGCTCCGAGCTTCGACACCTCGCGAGCTCCGCGAGCATCTCCATCTCTTCCTTCAGTCATGGGCAAGGGTCCTGGTCTCTACACCGACATCGGCAAGAAAGCCAGAGGTCTGTGTCCGTCCGTTCGTGCGTTTTTGTGGAGGGTTTTTTGGGGTTTTCGATCTTAGTCGTGCGTCGGCGCGCGGATTTGATTTCATTTGACGTGTTCGGTGTCCCGCAGATCTTCTCTACAAGGACTACCAAAGCGACCACAAGTTCACCATCACCACGTTCTCGCCGACCGGAGTGGTGGGTCTCGGTTCTCATTTCGTCGTCACTGCCGTGTTCGTTTTGTGTTTCCCGATACGTTGCATCTACCGTTAAGTTTGGCTAGGTTTATTGAGTTTTGCTCGTTTATCGGGCATTAATGTTTGACCGCCCCGGTCAATTGAGCAAACATCAGGAGGTGCCGATGCTTATTGACCGCGGAATTTGCTGTGCGTGGAATTGAGTTTTGCTTAATTGAATGCTACCGTTTCTTGTGTGGTGTCACGAAGAAGATTTGCTTGATGATTAGGGTCGGGCCATTGGTTCCAGGGTCTGCCTTCCATTTGTGTCGATTCTTCGTACATGATATCGGAGTCCGATTTTTTGGGAATCTGGATTTGACTCATGAAGTTGTCATTATTCATGTGTCATTTGCTTATGTTTGGTAATCGATCCTCGGTATCGTCTTGCTCTGCTTGATTTGGCTAATCACGCTTGGAAAAAACTAGTGTTAGTTTGTGGTTCCCATTGAGAAGAAATTAGAAGATGACTTCGATTCCACTTGGGTTAGTTGAATTTGGTTATGGCTTCTCTTGTTTTGGATGACAGCTAACTCATATTCTTTATAAAGTCGCCGTGCTTGTGCCAACACATGGTTTCACCGCATTTATTGAGAACCGTTAACTTTCTGCTGCAGACTCTAACATCAACAGGAACCAAGAAAGGTGAGCTGTTTCTCGCTGATGTTAGTACCCAGCTGAAGAACAAGAATATCACCACTGACATCAAAGTAGACACAAGTTCCAATGTAAGGTTTTTGAGCTTTCCTTTCCTCTCTTCTTGTGTGAATGAGTGATTGTATCACAGGAGACTGAGGTTTTTTGTTTTCTCCTCTCTGGAATAAGCCTTGCCTGCTTCAAAAGTGGACTGTTACGGGAGATTACACTTGCGTTGGGCTTCATCATTAGTACTACTGTGTCTATCGTTTCACGTTTCAACTGGACATTGCATTTTTATCCAAAAGGGGAAGTGGCATCTGTTTATGGTAATTGAACCTGGTGGTTAATGTTGAGTGGGAGTTTATGTATTATTATTTCTTGATGAATAAAGTGCGACTTGAGGGAATGTTACGCTTACATATTTGCATTATGCACAGAAAGAATAGCTTCCTAAAGCCATAATCGAATCCGGCATTCAGTCTTATTCCTCTTCCTCTTTTCTTCTCTCTCTCTCTCTCTCTCTCTCTCTCTCTCTCTCTCTCTCTCTCTCGCGCGCGCGCACTCCTCACACAGCACTCATGCGTGCACCCCCATACTGGAGTGCTGCAAGTGGTTGGATTAATTTTAATCTTAAGAAGTTAAGTGATTGTCCATTGAAAGATCATTTTTGTTATCTTCTTTGCCCTCTTTATTTTTACTGCGATAATACAACTCATAAGTTAGACCAAACGGCAATATTATCTTAACTGAGTACTGTGAAGTGTCTAGCTCTCATCACCAAATGAATGTGCAAATAGGTAAATCATGCTGTACTTACTTGTTTTGCTGAACATTCTATTATTACTACCAGCTCTTCACAACCGTAACTGTCGATGAACCTGCTCCTGGTCTGAAGACTATCTTTAGCTTTAGAGTTCCTGATCAAAGGTCTGGCAAGGTAAGCTTGTCTGTCTTTTCTGTTCCCGAGTGTTGAATACCTTTAGTTGTTGCTTCTATGCATATTTGACTTAATGACGTATACCTTTCTGTATCCCCCAGGTTGAGCTCCAGTATTTGCACGATCATGCCGGGATCAGCTCTAGCATTGGCCTGACTGCAAACCCCATTGTCACCTTCTCTGGAGTTATTGGAACTAGTGCTCTGGCACTTGGTACTGATGTTTCTTTTGACACCAAGACTGGTGACTTTGCCAAGTGCAATGCTGGTCTGAGCTTCTCCAATGCAGACTTGATTGCTTCACTGACTGTGTAAGTAGTTCTTGATTATCGGTTGTGAAGGCAACTTTTTAAGACTTGTCAGCATGAACTTTTTGTAGTTGTTTCTTTTATCACCATTTGCAACAATATGATACAGGAATGACAAGGGCGATACTCTGGCTGCGTCCTACTACCACCTGGTGAATGGTTTGACCAACACTGCTGTAGGTGCTGAGTTCACCCATCGCTTCTCAACCAATGAAAATACCATCACTGTTGGTACCCAGCATGCGTTGGATCCTTTGACATCGGTCAAGGCAAGAGTGACCAATGCTGGCAAGGTAAGTGCTCTTATCCAGCATGAGTGGCGACCGAGATCCCTCTTCACCATTTCAGGGGAAGTTGACTCCAAGTCCATAGATAAGAGTGCTAAAGTTGGACTTGCTTTGGTTCTCAAGCCATGAGGCAAACCATCCAACTTGTGCGAGTGCCCTTGTATGAGACTAAGGGAAGCAGTAAATTCTGTTCAGATTGACATTCGTGTGTCCTTCTTTACGATGGGTCTCTTTGAACAAGAGTGCTGCTGAACATGTTACTTTCCATTGTTTAGGTGGTTTCGCATTGTGACAATAAGATCTGTAAAACGCTGTCGGTGTCCCCTCTGAGGTTTCATTGAGTTTTGACTCTATCTGCGTCTTTGTTTTTTGCAATCCAAGGAAAAAACCCCATTTGAAGAGACCGGGCTCTAGATTTCTGTGTGATTTATTTTACATAACGCTTCCTCTTTACTTACATTTGGGCATTGCTTGTGCGTGGGGTGTCCAACGCTTGACCCTGTTTGTGTAGACTCCAAGCAAATGAGTGCTAAAGGATGCCGATCTCTAGGAAATTGGAATGACGCAGGTCTGAGTCCAGAGCACATCGAGCTCCTTGATCGCTTTATTCGGATTCGATGCTTCTCTGAAGACTTGCTCTACAATATCCTTGTTGAGAATTGAGGTGTGCGATCGACCCAGCAATGATCCCACGACCTGTCATGCAAATGTCTTTCCGGCCGAGCCATATATCAATTCGCCGATGCTCGCTCCTGGGTCACAAGAGCTCACTCACGAGGTGGCGCCTCTTTTTCGGCTCGCTGAAGTACTTAGGCCCATGGGGTAGCTTAGAGTTGGTCTGGCTCATAAAACAAAATTTGATAGCACAGGAAAGCATGACGTGTTATTAACTACGGTGATGCAATTAACAGTAGCAAACCAGTGACAAACTTCTCGCCAGACTTCCCTAACAGTAACGAGGATATTTTGAAACTATTGTCATGCACGCATACTAATCTATACCACCACCACCACCGAACAGCATTAGGGGCTTCATCAGTAATCTAAAAGTCCATCTAAAAATTCTGGAAATAACTCCGACCTCATCTTGCTGTCCATGGCCAAGATAGCGTCTGTGAAAGAGCCGAAACAGGAGGACGAGCCATGCCCAAAATGGCTTTCCAATGCTTGCACTCCCTCGCACAAAGATCCGGGTTTGCCCCATTTCGCTTCATTTTCACAAGCCATTGTATCAACAGGGGTGTTGGGGAGTGCTTGTTTCGCCATATCACTCGCATAGTTGATGGACGATGAGGACACTATATCCTGCAAGTCTCCTTCGCGCTTCTGCAAGACATTGCCAGTGGGAAATGGCTGATGCGAAATCGAATCGCCTGTCCAGGCAATAAAGGGCGGAGGAAGCAGCGGACCATCTGACTGTTGCGTGTTAAGTCGCGTCAGAGTAGGAGAGGACGACGAGGAACAAGAAGACGAGACCTCGCTCAATACATATTGGTATTGTTGCAGCTGCATAACTTCTTGGTTCATCACCCGGAACTGAGGCCACGAGAGTTGATTTTCAGCGGTGAAATTCTCATGAACTTGCTCCATCACGGGCTTCATGATCAAATCCACGCGAGACTCGGAGCCTGCAGGGACCTGAGTCAAGCATGACGGCGCAGGCAAGATTTGGCAATGCCGGGCGTTTGGGTGGCCGCTCATGTTCTCAAAGTCGGAGAAGATCTGAGAGAAAGGCTTGTGGGTTAGAGGATCGATTCCCATCTTTTGGAGCTTCTTCTTGAGCTTGGTGTTCCAGTAGTTCTTGACATCGTTGTCTGTTCTTCCGGGCAGATGTTTAGCAATTAGAGACCATCTGCAACAAAACCGCATTATGTCACAAACAAAAGCGTGAGAGGTAGTACCTAGAAATTATATGAATGCTGCATGCATGGGCATTAAGTTACACACGTTGAAACCTTCCATGACAGCAAGATGGGGTGATAACCAGCTGTTGAGTTCATTAACGTTTCTTCCTAACTCAAGATCTATGAAGAAGATAAAACTACAACCCTTCTGTCTGAATTGATCCTCTCATCCACAGAAGAGTAATCTCCATGAAATTCGGAGGGGGACTTCATGGAAAATGAGCAGCAATTCGAATCATTCGATCCAATGAAAATATGCGGTAAACCCGGTTCCTGATATATCCTACGAGCTTTATAAATTTCAAAAGAATAACTACATTCGACAGAGAAATGATGAGCAAACTGGTGGAAACCTGCTCCCAAAGATTTTGTGGAGGTTGATGATGAGATCTTCTTCTTCAGGGCAAAAGCCATCATGCTTAAGGTCAGGCCTCAGATAATTAGTCCACCGAAGCCTACAGCTCTTTCCGCATCTGTTCAACCCTGCATGCGCGCGCGAGGGCACACCTAAAGTAAGACTAAGCTCTATCAAAAGAACATGGCGAAAATACGAGCTGAGAAGGACAATGATCTTGTTCATAAAGGATTCGGAAAAAAGGGACATAAAAAGAAAGACCAGCTTTCTTAGGAACCAAAGTCCAGTTGCCAGTCCCGTGAGTCGACACGTATGCGAGGATCTTCGCGTCTTCCTCGGCCGTCCAGAGGCCTCTCTTCACGTTCGACTTGTCGCAGCAAGGAGGTCTCTTCATGGCAGCCGATACCAAGAGAGAGGGCGAAGAGAGAGAGAGAGATCAGAGAAGATGAATATGAGGAATGTGAGTGATGGAGAGAGAAGGGAGAAGAGGAAGAAGGTTTATGAAATGAGGAGGCGAGGAATGCATGGAATTGGCCTCGCCCAGCTAAACCCCATTTGCATGTCTGTGTATGGGGCAAATTCATTTAAAACGACTCGACGTATGACATCACTTTCTAATGCCTCTCCTCTCTCTCTCTCTCTCCAAGATGCAGATGCAGATGCAGAGAGCACACACCAAAACCCTTTTCTGGCTCCTCCAAGAAGAGTTTGTTTGAGGATCATCGGTTTTGGGTGACACATTTTAAACCAAAGATGGTTTGATTTGATTTCGATTTCTCTGGGGTTTATATAAATTTGGGTTGCATGCGAAGTGGTGAAGTCCGCATGATGAGGCATGGCGATGCTAACACACTCCAAATGTCTCAAAGAATATTCTTGCTCGGTCTCTCTTGTCATTCTCAATTCGCGTCATCTAAATCAATTGCTAAGAGCGTACGAGTGAGAGAGGCGAATGATCAAAACTCACGACGAGAACTTCTTTCTCAATTGGCTTAGGTGGCTTGGGAGTACCGAAACAGACGTTAGATCACCTCCTTCTATTTTTGGATTGCTGTGGAGAGCGATGATAGAGCTCCAACACGCGAGGCGCGAGGCTCCCCCATCCGATTGAGGGCAGCCCCCGAAGTCACCCCCAATGGCGAAAGCCCTCTCCCGTACCCTGGCTTGGAGTCTACCTTCATGTCCAGCGCGACGGGCGCGGTGAGGGCTTGGGCGAGGGGGGTTGCTGCGGGGTCGGAAAGGCGGGAATCGAGGAGGAGACTAGTAGCGACGGGCCAGAGCTGGAAGGAGAGTTCTTGGGAACGAAGACGGCGGATGGCAATGGTGGCGTTGATTGATCGGAGGTGGCGATGCTCTAGCCGGTGCGATGCGGCAGGATTATCTTCTTTCTTCTTGGCCGTCGTTGTTTGTCATTGCCATTACTCTTGCCTTGAGAATCGTCGAAAGGGAGGGACCTCCACGAGAAAAAATTGGGTAGCCATGTCTGGCCACGTTGGTGGTGCGTCACTCCACTCATTGACCACCACGTGCCTGAGTGGGCTCCACTTTTGAAATTTTTTATCGTAATCTCTCTCCTATGTGCCCCCTCTCCCTAAGCTCGCCCTTTGGAGCAACAATGACCTATCTCTCGTTCCTCCTCTTCCCGTCGCTCCTCCCTCTCCTTCTCCCTCCGGCCCTCTCCCTCACTTGCACGTCCGCCTCCACTGCCCATGCAATGCCTCCAACTCCTACCTCTCCGTCATCGCCCTCGAGCCGCCGTTGCCGCCTCTTGTTATACCCTCCTATGGCCACCGGGGAGCTGTCCATGGCCGCGAGCCATCATCATCCCTGGCCTCGAAGGTATAAAGAAACCGAAGGAAACTATGAGACGAGAGAGAGAGAGAGTAACGAAAGAGAGAGAAAAGAATCTAAAAACAAAGAAATCAAATAAAAAGAGGGCAACACATTTGAACCTCCGGATGCCAAAAACGTGAGACATGTTAAGGTAAGTGATAGGAAAGTACGTGGGTGCCATTTCCAATAGATATATACACACGAGTGATATAACAAAAGTAAAGTGTTAATTATAGTGGAATCTTGTATTGGACGTAACTCTAATTTAAGAGTGAATCGGGATAAAATCTCCAATTTCAATTTCTTTTTCTCGCTTTACATTTTACTTCAATTGATTGTGCGCCGAATTCTAATAGAACACACAAAGGATAAAATGGTCAACTAGGTATAGACTAATCATTGAAGAGGAATGAATCAACTTGAAAGAGCACTCAACATGTAGAAATTCCGATCCACAAATTGCCTAATGTATTAGTCATCACGATCGAGGTTGAGCGAGCGACGAGTCGAGCCCGTTCCAATGGCTTGGGCCGTATTTGATCGAGTCTGAATCAACACCTTAGCATCATCGTGGATCTGAGTATTTTCCCGATACGTCAGCTAAAACTTTTTGCAATACGCAATTCATCAACTAACGTGCGATGTTACCACCATGGCCTGTCTTGTTTCTACCGTCGACGAGTAAAAAAGTTGGTATTGCTGCGTCCAAACCCATTTCGAGTTCAAGAACACGTGCACATCCAAGATTTTTGCAGGCCATTTTTGGTGGTGTGCAGGGACGACCCATCCGTCTCTCTCTTCTCTCTGTCAAGAAATGGAGCAAAAGGAAGGAGGGAGGGAGGGAGGGAGGGAGGGTGGAGGAGAAGAAGAGCGGGGTCCACAGATGAGTCGCGCTCACTGAGAAAGCGCCGCGTGTACATCAACCATGCCGGTAATAAAGACCCACGTCAGTTTCGCTTATCTCTCCATCGCCAATGTCGCCCGATCCTGGATCACCTTTCGCCAGGCAAAAAAATTGAGAAGGAGGAGAAGGGAAAATGGCAATGCGCGAGCTTGGAGGAGCTTGCTTGGCGCCATGTCCGCAGCGGTTGCTCCCTTGCTTGACGAGCAGGAGGAGCAAGTGGGGGGTGTCCGAAGCGGCGCCGGTTCTTGCGGTGGCCCGCTGCGAGCCACCGGGAGACGGCAGGAAAGGAGGCTTCCACTTACACGTCCAGGATTTCCACCGACGTCCCGCTTTACGAATCTCCTGGGGTCTCTCTCTGTCTCTCTCTCTCTCTCTCTCGGGCTACTAGGGTTATTACTTTTTGGGTGATTTTGGGTTGAGTGTGTGCAGGCTTCGTTCGATCAGTATCTGGAAGACAAGCCCAGAGTGTTCCAAGCCATCTTTCCTGATAAGCGAAGGAGCCAACAGCTCAACGAGGTTTTCCCTCTGAATTATTACCACTCTGTTTCTTGTTGATTCCTTTGCTGTCTAAGTTAGTTCTTGCGTGTTCGATCGTTGTCTGGAAGTTTAAACTCGGCCCAATCTTTCACTAAAAGGATTGATGAACATGGGGCTTCTTGTGGGGTTGAGACAATGTGTACAACCTTTTCACTCTTTGTTTGATTTCTCACACCGCATTTCCTTATAGACGCTGCCAGTGTTGCATTGTTGGTGTTCAGTTGGAGGTGTCTGTTATGGACTGAACTCGGGTCTTGCAGGACTTGCTTCTACAGCCCTAAAAACTCTTCATGTTTACGTTGATTCTCGAACTCCACCAGGGAGAAGATGTCAGGCATGGTCTAGCACACATTGTACCTCGTGCTCATCAAAGAATCTTAATGTTTGGTCTGGGAAATTGGCGACGTTGCCGTTAACATGCCAGCTATTTTCTCAAAGTGCAGTTCATCAGGACACACAAACAGAATCCAAACATAACAATTTCCCGCAACACTTGAAACCTCAGAGCCAATCTGATTACCATACTTGACACTGGTTGTAAATTACTTGCTGTGAGTGACAGAAAAGACAAGTTACTGTAGGTTGACTACACGTAGGCTTGGAGCCTCTGTTCTCAGGCTGCTCTGAACCGGGAGTCACACTTGGCAGACAATTGAACTACTCCCGTTGGCAGAAGCTCATGCTTCTTTATGGTTTATCTTGAAGAGGCCCATCACATGTTTTACAAGGTTGACTCTATATGGCTGCATTAGATGACACCAAAGTAAGAAAATGAAATTGCCAGCAGAAGGTCATCCTGAATTTTTAAAGTGGGTTACCATAAACACTGTAAATACCTCTAGGTTAGAGCTCATGATGAGTTCGATAACTTACTAGTGCAACTAACCAGTCAATCTTAGTTGAATAAGCGGCTAGAGAGTTGGGCTAATCATCCAATTGACTCTTGTGACTATCGATCACAAAAAGGAGGCATGACTTCTTCATCTTCATATAGTTAAAGGTGTATAGCTATATCTGTAACACCACGCTATTAACTGAGTTTGCTTGCGTTACAAATCTAGTCAAATCTCAAATGCCACGACTATGAACCATGTAAATGGTACTCCTTTGTGTTTTTCCGTATCTCTTTGCAGGACGGAATACTTTTGTCCAGTCCAAAATCTCAAGTTTATTATTATGCAGGAAAAGTGGAGAATTCAGATACTGCCCATACAATTCCTACTCCTGACCGTCTGGCCTGTTGTAGACATGAGATTGAGATACAAATCAAGGGGAGAGATTATCCACCCCAAATTCCTCAAGATATTTCCAAAGTTCTTGAGCTTGATATTGTAAGGATTGAAGTTCAACAAATTTTGCGGCGATTCATTTCTTTTTCTCACCTTTATGACGACTCCAGAACAATTCTTCTACAGACACGGTGGGAGCTCCAAGGGCTAGACAGCATTCTTGAGCCGTCGCATTTTGTGCTTGGTGTAAAAGGAGCACTTTATCCAGATAGACAAGGAGCAAGGAGCCGACTCAAAGGTCAGCTAGAGATGAGCATAAGCTTTGTCCTACCTCCAATGCTTGCTCTGGTTCCTGCAGATGTCCTCCAAAGTGTTGCAGAATCAGTGAGAATCAAAGCTGCCTAAAGTTCACCATCACTTTGTTTTTTTTGTATTGTAATTACTTTCTGCAAGAATTTAAGATATTTTCAGATATCTGAGCAATACCTTACAAAGAGCTTTATTGGCAATCAGGTATTGACGAGGCTGGTAGAGAACATGAAGCACAAAGTTAATGGTAGCTTGCTTGCAGATTATAGCAAATTCAAACGAGAGCATCCGAGGCAAGTGGTTTAGTCCATCTTGATGAGGCTGGTAGAGAACATGAAGCACAAAGTTAATGGTAGCTTGCTTGCAGATTATAGCAAATTCGAACGAGAGCACCCGAAGCAGCTGGTTTAGTCCACCCATGACGGGGAAGTGAGCATGTCTAAAGTGAAAGTTGAGGCCGGTGCCCCACACTGGACAGACAGCCTGAAGAATATTTCTTATGTGTCAGGATCATTGCATTTTTTGCTATCGAACTCCATCAGTCCACTTACACGTTGCCTGAATGCGGATATAGCGAAATATGGCTGATGTGTGAGAGCACCCCTGAAGCTCCATGGAGTAAGATGTAGGCATTGCTGTCATTCTCATCCTTGAAGAATTTCTTCACTTTTCATTAATTAGGAGAAGTCGAATATACCGGCTTAACTCTAAAATTTTTTAGCCATATTGTATTGGCATTTTATCTAATTTGAGACCAGAACAAGATCTGCAAATTCATAATTATGGTGCAGAACCAGAAGTTTTTGGCTGAGGGAGGCCTTTTCAATGTTAATGGCAGCCATTTCTTTCTTTGACAGGCCAATGATTTTCGAACCTCTAACCAAGCAGGAATACGTTTCCTACATTTCGAGAAGCCAAATGTAGCGTAATCCAAGCATTGCTATTTCTGCAGACGACCTACCACTGGAATTGAAGTTGGTCATTAACGCGAATCTATTGACTGAGTTTCAAGATCTAACAAACTCGGAAACTTTATAGTTGAAGCAGCCAGCATTCACCAATAGTCAGAACAAGAACAGGAGCCATGCTTGAAGTGGTGAAACCGACTGCGGTCTCTTATAACAATTTCCCGCTCGTATATATCTGAGATAATCTTTATAGCAGCATGACAATCTGGACATATTCTTAGATTTTTCATTATGTACAAAGGTGTTCCAGCCCTGGTGCTTATAAGCCCAAAGCAAACTGCCAACTTCTCGCTGTGTGAGAACAGCGCCTGCTCCTTCTCTTCCTCATTGAACACATCATCCGAACCGGTTAACAGTTGCAAGCTAGTATTCGGAATGTAACCAGCCATACGCAATCTTTGTATCATTTCATCCAGCATAATGTATATTTCTCTTGTTCGTGGATGTGACTTATCTCCAGCAGAGAACTGATGAAACTCACCATCAACATGGATAGAGCTTATTCCAGGCACCTTCCTCATGCCCCCCATACTAAGAACCTGCCTAAGCGAATGGGCTTTCTCCAACTTTCCTTCCAGAGCATACATATTAGATATCAATGCATGGTATTCTGTATTTTGAGGATCCAACTGAACCAGCTGCTTCAAAATACGTTCGCCAAGCTGGAGTTTTCCATGGACATGACAAGAACCCAAAAGAGATCCTAAAACCACTTCATTCGGAGGGACAAGCATTGTCTTTATAACCATTTCTGCTTGCTCTATCTCGCCAGCCCGACCTAGAAGATCCACCATGCATGCATAGTGCTCCACTTTAGGTCTTATGCCATATACAACTTGCAGATCGTGGAAAAGCGACGGCCCTCATCAAGGAGGCCAGAGTGGCTGCAAGCATTCAAGAGAGACGTAAATGTCAGGTCATCTGGCTTTGCTTCTTTCAGCATCTGAGGGAACATGGCCACTGCAACTTTACCCAGCCCGTGCATTGCCAATCCACTAATAATTGCATTCCAAGTGACTGCATTCCTACTAGGCAAGTACTCCAAAACTTTCAATGCAGTATTAATCCTACCACATTTGGCATACATGTCAAGTAGTGTTGTTCCCACCATAACATCCATATGCTTACCCATTGTCTTTAAAGCATAGACATGAACCCACTTCCCCATCATCACATCTCCTGACTGAGCTGAAGCGGATAGGAGAGAACAAAGTGTAACATTATTTAATCTCATACACCAACCAAAAACTGTTTCATGTAACAGGCCAAAAGCTTCCCCAGTATATCCACTTTCCACATATCCCACAAGCATGACAGTACTTGAGACCTCATTTCTCTCAGGCATCCGATCAAACACCATCCTCCCACTTAATACACCTTCCCACCTAATCGCGCCATCCAAAACCACAGTCCAAGACACCACAGTCTGCTCCTTCATCCCACGAAAAACCCGCCTTGCTTCGTTCATCAACCCGCTCTTCACATACACGTCCATGAGGGCATTGCATGCCTTGGTACTAGACTCAAACCCCATCTTCACCAACCAGCCATGCCCCTGCATTCCCACATCCACATTGATCAACCGTGCGCAGGCATTGAACAGGCAAACCAGGGTCACGTCATCCGGTCTCATGCCCGTATTTCCCATTTCCACGAACATCCGCAGCACCTCGAAGGGCACGCGATAACGGGCAAGGGAGCCCATCAGCACAGTCCAATCGACGGTGTCCTTGCATGAGTCAGGAATTCCGTCGAACAGTTTGCGCGCGCAGGTGAGCTCCCCGCAGGAGGCGTACATGTGCAGAAGGGTATTGCAAAGGAAAGAGCTTGGCGATGCGGCGAGCCCAGTAGTGAGCACCAAGGCGTGGATCTTCTTCCCAGGGCCGAGAGAAGATTGTCGAGCGCATGCTCGCAGAAGGACGCGAAAATGGTGGGAGAGGGAAGTGGGGGGCTTGGAAAAGTGGCCATTTCATAAGAGGGACAAGGACGTTGAGGATGCTGACCGATGAGATTGATGATTTGCGAAGTCTTTTCGATCCGCTTTGGAGAATCAGACAAACATTTGCAGAAATGAAGACGGGGCAACAGGATTGATCTTTATTAGCCGTTCGTGCTTACGACACTGGGCGGGAAGTCGTGTCTTTGATTTGATTACGGCCAAAAGAAAATTTCTTTTATCATTGTCTATGTTTCTTGGGTGATCGTCGGAATTCTAAGACCGGTATATCGAACTGACTTACAGAAGAATATGATGAATTACAAGTGGTTATCTTAATGTGTCACTTAAACCACTCGGTAATGCTTTGTGGCACCCACCAATCGTCATTGTAAATTTGCTTTTGTGGATAAAGACCAAGCCTAAGGAAAAAAAAAAAAGTTTGGCTACGACACTATGCATTAGAAATAGACTTTCCCTTTTGGATCGAATTAAGACATGTCTTATTTTATTTTTTTCAAATCCGTGTCACGCAAAGGGGATATTTTTTTAAAAAAATTCTTTGTATGTCAATCAATTTAGTCCTAAATATTTCAATTGTATCAATTTAGTCATAAACATTTTGATTATTTGTTAATATAGTCCTTTTAGATAATATTGCTTAGAAAATCGCAAATATAAATATCGTTCGTCTTATTGGAAATGATTAGTATTAATGTGAGTAATTTTTATATTTTCTTTCTCTTTTTCTTTCAACCGTAAGTCGGTAAGAGCTAGTGACCCTCATCCAAACTAAGAAACGGTCATCGGCCCAAAGGTGGAAAAAAAAAAGAAGAAAAAGAAAATAAAGATATAAAAATAGTCAAAAATATTTAAAAAATTTATGTTGTCCACTTCAGCGTCGACCGTCTTATGTAGGACGATCGACGCTAACTAGATAACAATTTTTGTAATTTTTAGTCAAAATTGACAAGAATGACAAAATTGACAAATCGTCGAAAGATTTAAGATAATCGACATAATTCAAAGATTTTAGAATTGTCCATTGTACGATAAGTTTATGATTTTTTTGGACAATTTTTCCCACGGGAAATTTTTTTTTATCTATTCTATTTCATCTCAGTGTCAATCACATTAACAATGTTGCTCATCTCTACAAAATCCACTTTTCATTTGATTAAGAATACTCACATTGACGGTTCGCGAAAACATTTAATTGAGAATTGATAGTGTAATAACTTTTAAGTGATTATTATACTAACAATCTCTTTTGGACCACAAAAAAATAAATAAAAACTTGTTAAAAATTATTGTGAGGTCCACCTTTTTAAAAATTTGTGACTTACACCATACCGTTATTCTCATGTCATCCATTGACTTGATAGCTCACCAATATCGGGTATTAAGAGTGAGCAAAAGAACCAAATTGAACCGCGAACCGCTCGAAATGGACTGAATTGGTTGATTTCGAACGATTTCCAATTCTAGTTATAGAACCAACCATCAAGATCATCCGGATCGGACCGATATATATTAATTCACGTTAAAGAATCGAAATCCTTTCCTCTTTCATGTATGCACGTTGACTAAGCGAAAAATCAAGAAGAAAGTCTTATTCACACATGGTTTATGCCGAACGCCTTCCCCAAAATATCATCTCGACTTTCCTACATATCAACTCGTTCAAAAATAAGATCCACAATCAGAAAAATTCATTGCTTCAAGATTCTCAAAACAAATTTACCATCTCAAGCAGTTCACTTCGACCTCCTACCTAGACCTGACATGGAAGCCCAATCGAGTTGCTAGGATTGCTGGTAATCCTAGTTCAAATCGTGCTTTCATATATCATTAGAACAGTGCACAGAAGGGAAGTGTGAAGTGTTGGAAGTTCAAGCCAAAACAGGACGCAGAAGAGATCGCGATATAAATTTCTCTCATGTTATCGCTCAACAGGCAAAGAAGACCACAAAAATACACACTCAACCCCCCAAACCAAAGGCAAACCCAGAGCAAACATTACAATGCCACACTACTTGAGTTTGAAGTACAATATCAATCCGACAGCAATGACAAGAACGGCAATTACTGCACCAATGATCCACTTGTTTCTGCTCATCCTCTGAGACATGGCAGTCAAAATTCTCTTGCTCTTACCAACGTTGTCATCCACTCCGTGAAGCTGCGAGAAGTGAAACATTATAAACTTGCAAGGTATTACACTTTTTGCACTCATCGCTGGACTGTCCGCTCCTAATAGATGAGAAATTATGAACTTGGTGATGGCGAGAGAAGCAACTTCAGCTGAATCTATAGACAAAAGCTAGAAATAGATGCTAATAAAACGACAGAACATGAAGTGGCATGATTGTGCTTTGGCCTATCACAGCACCATCGATGATGACATGGCACCACCGATAGCAGTCTGAGATGGGAAGGTCCAAAAGCACATGACTTGGGATAGAAACCCAATTAAAGTACAATCGGGAAGTACCGTGTTGTTGGCGTGTAAGAGAGACTGTCTCTGTTGATGCAAATCTTGAAGAATTGAAACGCCAAGCTCCTCCGTCTCCAGCATGGTTCTTCTACTTTCCTTAACTCTATGACCAGAATGATTCAATCTGTCTGTAGATGTCATCAGTCTGGCTCTTTGATCTGCTGATGCCTGCTTCAAAGTACAGGCGTCAAGAGTCAAAGATTGTCCGACAGACTAAAAAGCTGGAAATAATGCCTACCCATGATCAGAATAAGAAAAAGAAGTGATGATAGTTACAAACTTATTAGTCTCTCTACCGAGTACATGCTACAAAGCTCAAGAGGAAGCCAATTAACAAATAAAAGAAGAAATACTGGCAACTAAGACAGCTGATTCTGCACAGACTTAATAAAATTGATATTGGCACAGAAACACAGGAGTATGAGAAAATAACTAAAGCGTTACGCAAAAAAATAATCTCAAGGAAAATCTACCGAGTAATTAATAAGGAACCACAAGAGTGTTTATAAACCCGAAAAAAGCTAAACAGGTTGATGCATACCGTCAGAGCATCAGCCATTCCTGATTCCAGCAGCTCATCTCGAGCAGCCAAATTACCCAATGACAGTCTTTTAACTTCACTTTTTAGGTTGTTCAGATCAGATTTATATTCCCTTAACTTAGCGAGGAGCACTGCTTTGACATTTGGCTGCAAACTTCTTGCCTCAAGGTCCATTTTCCGAACCTAATCGAATTGAACAGTGGATAATACTTGGCACACAAAGTATATAAGGTCACCAAGAGCAATCTCTCAGAAAGGAAACAAACAATAATCAAATACCAAAGATTCTGCTTCATCAATTCCAACTTTTATTTCAGAAATCCTTTGCTTCTTCAGCTCTGCATATTCACAATGCATTCAAAACAAAGCATCAGCTTCCTGATCAGTTTTTCCTAACAGATGCAGGCTGAACTTTTCAGCTATCAGCAATTCTAGAAGTACAAGCTAAATGCAAGTGCATGCACAAACAAAGAGTCAAATCACCTGTTCTCAGAAGATCACGTCATATTCCTATTTGGGACGCTTTTTACCATATTCAATCCGTTTCCTATTACTTTCCCAAAATACCCACATTCGATCATCACAGAGAACTGAATAGAGCGATCGCACTCATCGTCATCTAAACGCGGCAACAGACTAATCAACCCAAAATCAGTCGTTGTTTGTTCCTTGCGTATAAACGCATAATTACCTCCAACAGCAGCCGAAGCTGAGGTGCACTTCCTCGACAGATTCGCCGACAGCTCGCAGTACTGCCGCTCGTATCCTTCAAACACCTCACTCATCTTCCCTGCACAAATCAACCAAAACACGGGAACGGGACTCTGAAGTCAGCGATGTCAACCGCGAGAGAGAAATCAAACATCACCGCCGACCGAATCTCGAGGCACTTAAAAGATAAACCAACGCATCGCGACGTGTGAAATCAACTGCGCACACACTAGATCGATTCGAGTTCGACATCGGAGAGCGATTCCGACCTTGCTTGATCGGCGGCGGAACAGGCGGCCGGAGGTTAGGCCGGAGTGAGGTGCGTCGTCTCCAAGAAAGCAGAAGCCGCGAACAAGGGGAGGGAACGATGGACGAAAACGACGTTTCGCGCGGTGAGTGCTTTGTTGGCGTGGACACAGCACAACCAACGTGGTGGGGGTGATGATGACACGAGAGCGATGATAAGGAGACGCGGCTGTGAGTGACCCCCGTGAGGGGAAAATGTACACGTGTAGCCGACCCACGCGTGCATATGATCGCGGGTTGCTTTTCGATTTTGTCTGTGCTGTCAACCGCTAGGCTGTAATAGATATGCCCCTTAATCATGAAGAAAGTTTCGACCAAAAAAAAAAAAAACAATTCATGAAGAAAGTCACGAATACACCATAGAAATTAGGCTAATTTCCTTACCATCAACTTTAAATTCAATAGTAATTTTTTTTTTTCTGATAAAAAAAATCCAAAATCTGCTCTCGTGTCCAAAAACTTCACTGATTTTTTTTAATATTATAAATATCAGGAGGTTTGTATTATTCTTTATAAAGTGATGGTGTTGACGAAAACGCAGATTTCGATAATGAAAATTTTGAATTGACACAAGAGTGATGGTTGGAGATTTTTTACGAGACAAAAAGGTGATATCATTAGGGCCAAACCTTGACTCTGTTTGTTTACGAAAAATGAATGAATTGAAATTTTATTTTCATGAAAATAATTAATTGTATTTCTTACAAAAATGCAAATAAAAAATAAGTATTTTCATTGTTCATGAAAATACATAGACATAAATTATTATTCATATATTTTTTTGTTGTCTAATTATTTTAAGCGATCTAAGAGATTATTTTTAGAAAAATAACTTTTAAATTATTTATTTTTGCGAAACGTGAGCGCCTAGAGTTTTGAGTTCTTAAAAGAATCAGGTCCATGGACCAGTTCAATTTTCAACATTATTCACTACAAATGAGTAGTCGAACGATTGAAATCCCATAAATTCCTTAAAAAAAACCAAATTTAATTTTAATAATGAGCCAACGTATTCTTTCGGAAATTATTATTATCAAGTAGAAATTATTAAGGATCGTGTTGTCGAGCAGAATCAATTATGCGAGGATGGATGAAAATTCGGTGGTACAGTCGTACACGTCGCTATCACACCTCATAGACCATTCCCCTTTTCGTCCAACATTAGGATTTGAGGGGCCCACGCCACTTGACGCCGGCGCCTAAGTGGCGGCTGCACTGTTGCGACGGCGACGACAGCCTCCACCGCCCCTCTCCGCCGTCTGCTCTCTCTATTTCATTAAATAAAATTTTTTGGTCAAAGGCTTTCCCTATTTCGGTGGGCCTACTTTCCTTTCCTTCTTTTAGTTTCTGGATTTGTCGGAAAACATTCATTTTAAGGTTGTTTTATTTATTTATTTATGGCCACATAGAAAGGCACGTGGACGTTTGCAAAGGACATTTCACGGTAATTTAAAATGGCCACTCTTATGTCCAATACTCAAAGGATAAAGTCCGAATAGAAATAATACATAATTCAAGAACTACGTCATAAAAAAAAGGGAAAATTCAAATAATGCATTAAATTTTTTTGGCCTCCATCCATTTTTTTTTATTTGGGGACACGTGGGGTTTTTTTTTAATTTGATTTTTAAAAAAAAATATTTACAAATTTATTTAAAAAAAAAAATTTCCCAATTTGGGTCTTTCCGAGCAGAAGGTGGGGGTGGCCCCAGCGCTTGAAGCGAGTGGAGGGCCTTGCTCGCCTAACAATTTAGGCGAGCGGGGGGGAGGGGCCCTCCCTTCGCTCAGCGATCCTATTGCCGAGCGAAGGCGAGGACGACACTTCTTGTAACGCTCGGCACTTCTTCCGCCCCCAAACGCCATCAAACGAGAGCATATATTTCGTCGCTCTTACATGCACTTCTCTATTTCGTTTTCAAGAGAATAAAGAGCAGTGTCTCTATTTCGATTTCAAGAGAGCAAAGAGCAAGACCTTTAGTTTTTCCAGGTCCCTTGTGCAAGCAAGTTCAAACAAGTTCTTTCTCTATCTTGCAAAGATGTTCTTCCGCTTTCTCTCTTTCGGTTTCGATCTTGATTTGTTTCTCATTTTCAATCCGATCGTTTTCTCTCTCTTTTTCCTTTGGACGGATATTATACAACGAGGAAAGCTTGATTCGAGTATTGTGCATAGACAAGTGTAGAGTCCGCGGGGCCTCTCTCCATTGCTTGATTAAATTCGCGGTGATTGTCTCACAATACTCCGACCTATGCTACCTTATTAATGTGTATCCTCTCAATACCAAAATCCTCAAAGCAGTTTCTTTGCCATTGAAACTCTTTTCTTTATAATTAAGCATGAATTATTTTATATGTTGTTATTACTATGTTTTTATGTTAATGTTTTCGTAATATTGAAATTAATTCGATACTTTCTCTTGAGTTTCGGCTCCTCATTCGGTCCGCACGCTTTCTCTATAATTTGAGGTAAATTTCCTTGTAACTATTTTTTACAGTTTCGTAAATATGGATTTATTTATGTGGTTATTATTTATACCCGAATCATGTATATTACTTATAGGTTGTTAGCAATTTATGTTAAATTTTTGTGAATGTTTTAATAATAGTTATAATGTTTACAAATTTAGATATTATTTAAAAATATTTACTGCTTTATCTCATTGTCTTGTCGGATCTACTCTAGATCTTTTTGTTTTTGGAGTTTTTATGCACGGATCTACGGATCTTTTCTTGTAATCTTTACATTTTATGAATAAAATTGTGAAGTTTCATCTTATAAGAGTTGAATACCCACGGATCGCGGAAGGCTCCGCTCCTACTTGTGGCGTCTAAGGCTTTGTCTTCTATATTCTGCATGTTATTTACGTACTCCATATTGCATATCTTTTAAAGAATATTCAAAGCATAGTCGAGATCTAAGTATTGTGCAGTAGACAAGTGTAGAGTCCGTGGGGCCCCTCTCCACTGCTTGATTAATTTCGCAGTGATTGTCTTTGTCACACAATACCGTGATTTTAACTTACTTTGTATATCTTTTAAAAGAATTATAAATCTTAGAATTGGAAAAGCCGTGCCTCCTATTGGTGGTCGCATATAATGTTTACGAATTTAGATATTGTTTAAAAACATTTATTGCTTTAGGATTTTCAAACAAATTTTTGGGAAAATTTTTTTATCAAATGGCATGGCACGAGAAGCACGGGCTAAATTTGACTCGATTAAAAAAAATTAATGAGATTAGGGCGAATTTTTTATTTGCCCTATCTCCCAAGTACAATATCGTGTTCTCCTTCATGGCTTTTTCTAGTAGCTCTATTTAAAAAAAAAAAGATTAGTAGCTGGAGCCGTTAGAAAAAGCCATGAAGGAGAACACGATAACGTATTTGGAGATAGGGTAAATAAAAAAATTTGCCATAATCTCTTTAATTTTTATTTTTATTTATTTTTGCAATTATGTCCGTATTAATTTCTAGGTAATCGGATGGCCCGAGAATCATAGAACGAATTTGACCTGGCCCGAAAAATATTATTTTGAAATAATTTCAAAATTCAAATAATAAAAAAATCAAAAAATAGAAAATTCATTAAAAAATATTTTAAAATTATATGAATTTAGAAAAAAATCGAAAAAATAATAAATGGCCACAATCAACTGGCCATGGACTATTAGTGGGTAAATGGCCCCGAATTTTAAAAAAACAATTACCCTTCCGGCAAAATCTCTCCCAAAAAATTTGAAAAAATTTGAAAAAATTTCAAAATATAGGAAATAACCACAATCAACTGGCCAAATTCTAATTTTGGTAATTTGACTTTCGAAAATGATGATTTTTTTCCCTTTTGACAAATTAGCTTCAAATTTTTTTCCGATTTGCCCATGCACTTTAATCATACATTCTCTAAGCCCTTAGGCTATACCATACATTTTCATGATATATTGATTGTTATAATATTAATTTGTTAATAAACAGATAATGTTTACTAAATAATTTGTAATTTCTTTATTTAGCGAATGTCATCTACATTGTTTATGGTTGTATACTTGGGGAGGTAGAATAGTGCAAAAAGAATATGGACATGATTACGAAGGCGGACAATCTATCATGTTCGAGTTTGGAAACATATCGACATTTGATGAGTTACGTGGTACGATAGAGCGCGCGTTAAATATAGCACCCAACCAAGTATATTGATAAGTCGATATATAGATTCCCGATTTTAACACCGGATTGTGTCATGTATGACATTACGGAGGTGCATGATGATGGTACCGTTAGGATGATTAAGCAATTTGCACTTCGGACCGGTGCTACGGGATTTTTACGAGTTTTATGCAACCATAGCCGAACACCAAGTGATACGAGATTTAGCTAGGGAAGGTTCTAATGTTGGTGAAGATGATGTTGATGTGCATAATCAAGACGTGGATCCCTATCATAATGATGATCATGATGGAGATGATAGCAATGAAGAAGACGATGATTGGATAAACACCGATGACGGTGATGATGAAGATGTCGGAGGTGATAATATGGAGGCTTATTACAACACCCATTGCAAGCAATCCCATCTTGCCATTGGTACATTCGCCGTCTTATTCGAGAGATCGACTTTGATATGATGCAAGTCTATACAAGAGCCAAGCCGGGCGTATGTTATTTGATACATCAAAAGAATTTGATGTTGACATGTTATTTCCATCACGAGACGCGTTACGGTTGGCTGCAAAAAAGTACTCTCTAATAAGAAATCGTCACTTTCGCAAGCGATGTCACAAATAAGTCACAATATGTGATAAAGTGTGGTAATCGAAATGGATCCTGTGATTGGAGGCTCCGCGCGTCTAATAAAGCGGGTACCCTATTTTGAAAAATAATTAAGTACAATGGGCCACATACATGTAGCAATCCTCAAATGTCACGGGATTATCAACAACTTGATCGGAGATATATATGCAGCCAGATAAAAGTAATGGTGACCGTCCAACCAGATATTAGAATCAAGGCGATGGCGAGAGATTCAAGACAAGCCGCACTTCGAACCTACTTACCGTAAAACCCGGGCTGCTAAACAAATGGCCATTGCCGAAGATTTTGGAGGATCGGATGAGTCGTACGGTATGTTGAGAAAGTTCATGAATGAAATGACGGTAAGGAATCCAGGTTCTCATTTTATGATCGATGATCACATGAACGTAGATCGAACCGCACCGTTTTCAACCGGATGTTTTGGACTTTCAAGCGGACTATTGAAGGCTTCGTAAGTTGTCGACTGTGATATTTGTTGATGGTACCCATTTGTACGGGAAATATCGAGGAACGCTCCTTGTAACGGCTTCACTTGATGGTGACAATCATATATTTCGTTGGCATTTCTTTGTGATCGATCGTGAAGATATTGATAATTGGACTTGGTTTATGACTCATTGCGGAGATATGTCACTAGTAAGGACAATATTTATGTAATATTAGACAGGCATATTGGGATTAAAAGAGCAATGGAGACAGCAGGGTGGCGTCCTCCATAGGGCCACCATAGATATTGCGTTCGGCATCTTTTAAGCAACTACAATAAACATTTCAAAAATGCCGAAGGCAAAGACCTTATTGAAGGGCGAGTAAATTTTGAAAATTTAAAATTTGAGAAAAATACATGTTCATAAATTTGATAACAAAGTACTAATTATTTTTGTAATGTACGACTTACGCTAATCAACAGCGAAAGTTTGATCACATCACGAACGAAATTAGGGGTATGATGCACGCACAGCACTGCATGGTGTGACGAGATTCCAAGGGATAAATGGACGAAGGCTTATGATGGATGGAGGAGATATGGATCGATGACAACAAATTTAGTTGAATCGGTCAATGGCATCTTTGAAGGGTTACCGTGGTCTGTCAATAACGGTTATGGTGGAGAAGATATTCTATCGGTTGATCCACTATTTTAACACTAGAAGAATGATGTACGGGATGCAAAAGGACCAAGGACATGCATTTACACATTTTGCGTGTCGGACGCTCGGGAGAAACTTGATCAACGTGCAAATAGGCACGAAGTGACGTGTTTCGACTCGATAGAGGGATATTTGAAATTAAAAGCTGGACACGACGGATCTAGAGGATCAAGGGGCCAAAAATAAATAGTGCACCTAGACTCGCGAACGTGCACATGTGAAAAAATTCGATGAGATTAAAATTTCATGTTCCCACGTAATTGCAGCATGTCAAGCATATGGAATTAATTACGAGCCGTACGTAGATGAGTGGTACACGCTGGATAAAACCATTCAATGCTATCAATATATGTTTTATCCGTTGGGACATATTGAGTACTCGGGTTCGAACTCGACGCTATTGTCATTGGTGCCAAATTCGAGCAAGATTAGGACGAAAGGAAGGCCCCGTGCATCACGGATACGTAATGAGATGGATTGGAAGATGCCGGGCAGTAGCACTTCTAGTATCCATTGCGCAATATGTGAAAAATCGGGCAC
This sequence comes from Rhodamnia rubescens, assembly GCA_021437795.1. Lineage (NCBI taxonomy): Eukaryota > Viridiplantae > Streptophyta > Magnoliopsida > Myrtales > Myrtaceae > Rhodamnia > Rhodamnia rubescens. The sequence goes on from JAILYA010000046.1 coordinate 1,975,029, forward strand.
AATAGGAGTACTTGTGTACACGGATCGATCCAAGAATAGATCACATATCGGCAAACTTGTGTGAATTATGTAAATTAGATGTAATATTTTGTTTTGTGAATAATGCAAAATTGTTCGATATTTATTAAGTTCCTCGAATAATGTGTACCCTTTTTTTATATATTAATTTGTTGTGATGTTATAATATCATAGTTGCGATATATTTATTCCGTTCATCCTGTTCCATATCTACATTCAATATGTTAATTTAATGATGATGATAATATCACAATCGTAGATATGGCACATAGGACTCATATTCAAGTTGGGACCTCGGGATGATTCACTACTTACACGGCAGGCCCGACATAGATCGAGACCGTATGGAATGCTCGGGTAATTGAGAAATTTAGCGGTTTATATATCATTCGTAAAAAGCAATATCAAAATTGCTACTAACAGTTCATATAATATTTAGCAACCAGATCAAAATGCACTCCTTAGATGCCAGCGATCGATGGTGCACGTAGATGAGCTTGATCCACGTATACTTCCGTATCTTCAAGCTTCGTGGATTTTACGGAATTTATATGATGGGATATTTTCAGCTAGATTGACACTTGATTATCGCTGGTCGAGCGGTGGAGACCCGAGACCCACACATTCCATATGCCGGAAGGTGAATGCACGATCACGCTTCAGGATATAGCTGTGCTCACGGGGCTTCCTATCGATGAACGTGCGATTCTGCCGAGCCCACCGATTTCAATTGGAGCACTTTTTGCGATGATTTACTTGGTGCTCATCCACCCAATTTGCGTGGCACGCAAATAAATTTAGGCTAGCTGAGAGAACATTTTGATGATCTTCCTCCGGATGCCGATGATGTCACTATAGTATAACATGCTAGAGCATTCATTTTCCGCTCGATTGGAAGAAGTATTTTTTCTTGATAAATCGGGAGCAAGGGTTAGTTTGCTATTTCTTCCATTCTTTGGCGAACCTCAACAACCCTACATAGTACGGTTGGGGTTCGGCGGCGCTTGCGTGGTTGTATAGGGAGTTATGCGGTGTGATCGATCCATCAAAGCATCAAATCGGGGTGCCCTGCATGTATTACAGATTTGGGCATGTGAGCGCTTGAGATGTGTCTCCTCATCCCTAGCGAGACCGTGATCCTTTAGAAGATACACCTCTCGATAGTCGGTATGTGATCTATTGCTTTTTTAGTTCGTAAGTCATTGATTCTTTCAAGTGCGTATAATATATAAAAATCTATTTTTTTTTATGCAGCTGAAGTTTAGGCCCACTAACAGGAGAGGTCCTCACACATACGTTGCCCCATTTACGTTACCAACTCGATAGAATGAGATCGGAAAACGTAAGTAATGATAGCAACCAACGAGTTTAATATAATGTAGCTTATAAATTAATTCTTGAAGGTAATTGATATGTTTTATTATGATACCAAATTATTTGGGAGCCATACCTCAATGATATTCTAGAGGTTCTACCATATTACTCCCGACGGGGACAAGACGATCGGAGGGCTCGTGTCCCACTCGTCTGTTATTGGATAGTTGAGTGGCATTATCCGCACCCAAGTACTTCGTCGGTTTGGTCGCACCGTAGCCAATACCGCTCGTTCGCGTGATCATACGGCCTTGCATGATATTGAATTAAGGCTAGTTGGGAAGGATTGGGTAAGTAAGCACAGACGGTGGATTGATATGTGGGACCGTCGTATCGATTATACGATCAATGGTGATTACGAGCGGAGGCACTTCATTATCATTCGGGATATATGGAGTGGTATCGTAGACATACCCGATATGGATTTCTATTCCGGAGGTCGCAATGGGTGTAACGGTTAGTGCAAACACTTTCAATTTAATTCATTCATTATTTTTTAGTAACATAACTTATTGTCATTTTATAACTTTTTTTAATTTTCATGTCATTACCAGGGTGATGAGGTCGAGCAGATTTTACATATCATAGATAACTTCAATCCATCTCGTCGGTCCTGGGCATTGTGGGGGAATATAACTAGGGCAATGTTATACGCTTAGAATGAAGGGAGAAGGTTAACAATGATACCACCGCCCCAATCAAGAACTCTGCTAGCGCTGTACCGTTGGGCCGAGGATGATGACCCACCGGAGATTGTTCCGGTGACCGGAGGACTACTCGAACTCATCCAGATGGTGATGTCGTCCCCTACCCTTTGGAGTATCATACGATAGATTTCACTCCGGGATTTGCTTCAGGGGTTTAACGGTCAGATTTCACACGGTTTGCCGGCCCATCTCACAGGGGATCCGCTTTTGAATTTCCCGATAATCCATTATTTCATACTCCGGTCGGTTCTACTCATACATATGGATCGGATTTCTCTCCTTTTTTTCAATACCCTCCTAATGTAGCGTCCTGGGCACGGCATATTTTCACAAGATATGCCTTCGTCATATACACATCCTACTCATTCGGATCCTCTTCCTCCTCGTCGGTACAATACTAGATCCGCCGAAGAACGGAGACAACCCTGGATGCGAACGAGGAGGTCATATAGGAGAAAGACATCATTAGTAGATGTAATTGTAGTTGCCAATTGTTATATATTATGACAATTTCTTTTTTTTCATATATGTTACCAATTTTATTTTATGAATATTTTTAATTAATTACATAATTATAATATTATTTATTATTTATAGATCTTACTATATTTTTACATTAATTATTGCTAATTATGTTATAAAGATAAGTTTCAAAAAAAAAATATAAATAAAATAAATATTGTATCAATAATTAAAAAAAAAAATTAAAAAAAAATTAAAAATCGACCCGCTCGGCATTTGGCTGCCGAGCGGCATGGGCCTCGCTCGCTGCTGGCTACCAAGCGGGCATCGGCCTGGCGGCGGCCCCATTGCCGAGCGAGTCTCGCTCGGCACTTGTGGTGCCAAGCGAGACCTAAATCGGGAAATATTTTTTTTTAAAAAATAAATTCGTAAATATTTTTTTTTAAAAAATCAAATTAAAAAAAACCCGGACACGTGAGGGGGGAATCGGTGTGCTCGTCGGAAAATCGTTAACGATACGGCGAGTCGTTAAAGTCTGGAGAAACTCGCGGTTTCAGCTTTCCTTTTCTAGAAAAAGCTCACAGTTGCAGATAGGCACGCAGTTGCTCATGCGACGCGAAGCTTCGCTTGCTTCTTCTCTCTCTCTCGCGCACGGTCTTACTCGCTTTACCAGGTAGGTAAGCTCCAATTTATGTGTCGCTTCCACATCTCCGAGCTGAGATCTTCATTCTCCTCCGTCGTTCCGAGACAGTCACGGCACGAGCTCATGTGCTCTTTACTGTTTTTTTTTTTCATTTGGTGTTGTTGTGCATCGGTTAAGGTTTGGTTTATAGGAGGAGCACGTGTCCTCCGAATGGAAGCGCAACAGGAAGTAGCGGAAGTTCGTTTGACTTGCTTCTAATTGTCGAATTCACGATTCTTAAGACTTTTCGAGGCATGATGATTGTTCGCCTTTGCTCTGGTTCCTATCTTTTTCGTGGCGTGATTAGCCAGACACTGTTTTGGCGTTCTTGATTCCCAAGCGAGTAGGTTGAGTTGCTGGTGAATGTCGACCTGACTTGAGTGGGCTGGCGATTGTAACCAGTAGTTGTAATTGGCCTCGACCGTCGTAACCGGATCAACCTGTTTTGGTGGGTAAAGTTGATGAGGAAATCGGGTCAATCTTGTGATATTGTAATGATGTTCAACTAAGCACTTCTTATGGTTAATTAGTGCATGTAGTATGGTGTAAATGCGGTGTTTATCCTCATTGGTGCATGGTATTTTCTGTTCGTAGTGATGATTCTTCCATGCTGATTCCTCTGGTGCTTGATTAAGCATTAGGGCAGAGAGGGTATTTCCGCTGTCATTTGCTTTGAGATTGTGATAGGGCCAAGTCTATTTAACTCCGTGTTTTGCGCAGAATTTTGGATAAAAGCAGTTGCCTGTGGCTGTTGAGCTTTGATCAGCTGTTTCGTTGATCTCCTCAAAGGGATGATACTCTCTGCTCTTCTAACTTCTGTCGGGATCAATCTTGGGCTCTGTCTTCTGTTTTTCACTTTATATTCCATTTTGAGGAAGCAGCCTGGTAACATCACTGTATATGCACCTCGCTTAGTTGCTGAACATAAGATTAAGGAGAGGAGGCAGTTCAATCTCGAGAGCCTACTTCCTTCTCCTGGGTGGGTGAGACAAGCATGGCAGCCCACCGAAGAAGAACTATTGTCACTCTTGGGCCTGGATGCTGTTGTTTTTATGCGTATTTTTATTTTCAGGTTATTGAATATTCTCCATTCTCTTCTGAATCATTGTTTAAATAAGCTGTATGGAGTGCTTTTGAAAATTTTCAAATTTTATCAGTCCATAAATATTTTGACCTCCTGATATGTTGGTTATGTGTATTTTAGTAGGATATGACCAGTGATGAACTACAAATTGTAGGACTTGTGTATCTGTCTGCCTTTATTGCACCACCATAATAAATATGCATGGTCTTGCTATTGTCGATTAGGAATGTATCTTGACCCCTTTCAATAGAGTCCAATGTAACTTTAATTTTACCTCCTTCAAGGCCCCGGATTTTCCAGCTGCACACTTTTCGAATTCCTGAAACTGATAACATACAGTGATCAATGCTAGAACTCTTGGCATTGCTTCCACTTGAACAAATATTTCTTCAGGCCTCTGCCATAAGTGTTTTTACTACGACACAATTACTGCCACAAGCACCTTGTCCTCCCACCTCCATGGCTTTGCCTATGATGCATGACTCCAGTCTTTTAAAGCTTTTCAGATGTCATCTTTATGCCACTTGATGCAGCTTATACTACTGTAGCTTAAGTAAACGGACCAAAATATGATACCTCGAGTAAACAGAAGGCGCTCGCTCTCTCTCTCTCTCTCTCTCTCTCTCTCTTCTCTCATTTGCAACACACATTATTAGGCAGCACCGTCATCGTCACTGCTGCATTAAAGGCAGAAGTCTTGTAAATTACAAATCATACATATTCGATTGCCACTTACAAAAGGGAGTGTGATTTTGATGTAGTGATTCCATCTGAGGACCTCTTTCCATTCTTCTGATGGAGTAAGGTCCTCGGATATGGAACTGCAGCTCCAGTCTCCTTTCATGCATCGATTTTGTCCCTGTACTTCAGGTTGCAGTAACCTGGAGGGTCGAGGTGGAGAAGTTTAGTTGAAGATGCACTTTGTAAACTGTGGAATATGAAGAAATTGTCAGTGTCTTTGGTGATATTTTAAGGCATTGTGTCAAGACAAGTTGACCATGGTTTGATATATTCAGTCTTCAGCAAATTTAGGGTGTTTTGTGGGTAAGGACGTGATTTCATGATGAAAAGGAGCTTCTCAGTACGGACATCAGTCCTGGGCTCTGTTGTTGTTCAGCTCATTGAGGAGATTGACAAGAGAGCCTTCCAAGGAGAGGATTCTTTTCAATTTATTGAGCCTCAACATGTTACATTTTGGTATATTGGAAATTTTCTGTGTATGCAAATGTAGTAATTGATATTTTAGATTTTTTGTCCAGGAAAGGAATTCTTTATGGTGCTTGAGTTCATTTTATATGTGGTCTTGCCCCCTAGTGGCCCTCTGGTAGATACCGCTTGACCTATAATGTTTTTGTTTTTTGCGTGAATAGGGTATTTCTTTAGCCAGCTGCAGTATGTATTGCTGGAGTACATGAGAATAAAAGGGAACATGGAATTTCCCCCATTCAAAGCGTGAGGTTCAGGAATATTTTACATGCTAAATTTCTTCTTTTAAATGCACTTAGGGACATAAGTAATTGCTTAAACATTATATTCAATGAGTGATGATCATCTCTAATTGAAATGTTGAATATTTTGGGCCTTGTATGTGACTAAAGGCAAAAATCGCATTGGTTGTCTGTATGCTAAAATATGGATGTTCCACCTTTATTTTGCTTTTATGCAAGTAGCCTCTATACATTTATCTGCAAATACGCTCTTGCTGCATCATTTCACTTCTACCATTCACCTTCACAGATTTTCTTTGGTTGACTGAATCGGTTTGTCTTGTGCAGTATGAGAGTATTTAGCTTTGCTACAATTGTTGGGATTGGCATTCTCCTCCCTGTCAATTATCTTGGTACTCAGCTAAGTGATGATTCTGAACTGACAGACAAGTCTCTCGACTCTTTCAGCATTTCGAATGTCAATGACGGTTCAAACTGGTAATTTTTTGGTCCTAGTGGAAGTAGGCAGCCTTGGATCTTACCCGCTGAACTTGTGCGTTGACTTCAATGGTTAAATAAAAGGCATGAAACTACAGCGACACATGTGTCCATATTGGAGTTGTTGTTTGCGAGATCAGGATTTAATATTCGGAGGAGTACTTTTCCTCTTCGTAAGTATTAATCGTAGATGTTAGGTTCAATGTCGTGTTTTCTATTTTGAACATCATAGTTCCTTATTGGCCCCTTATTCATGTGATATTTTGAGCACAGCATACTCTGAATTTCTTTCATTAATTTTTCTGTCCATTTCTTTGTTTTACTTTATAACAATCTGGAAAGTGGAGAGTGAAGTAACTGCTGGATTCTAGTGTTGGTAATTATTTTCCAGTATTAATGAGCAAACTGGAAGGCTATTATTGAACCCTGATTATGACATATTTTTCTCAAGGTTGTGGATCCACTTTTCTGCTGCATATATTTTTTCTGGAGTGGTCTGCTTCCTTTTATATTATGTAAGTGGTCTCTGTCTGTGAGTTACTTTGTCAAAGCTTTTCACTTGCAATCAACATTAGCTTTCGATGACTGACTAAATTGTTTGATGTTCTGCAGGAGTATAGCTATATATCTGACAAGATAATTAATTGCTTCTATTCATGCAAACCTTTGCCTCATGATTTTACCGTACTTGTCCGTGGTATCTCCACTTCACTGGGACACACCGTCAGTGAAGATGTAGAGAGCTTTTTCACAGAGTACTATCCTTCCACCTATCTTTCCCATTCTGTTGTTCGTCGAACCAGCAAACTTCAAAGTCTCATAGTAAGCATTCTTATTGTGAAGAATTCTTGGGTTACTTTCATGACATGCAATATGGATACTGTTGCTGGTCATTCTAATGCTTAGATGAAAGGAATCCTAGAAATATGTGCCATGGGTTTTTGGAAGAATTTTATGGTTTTCTATGTGTAAAAAAACCATCCTGGCTCCTTACCAAAAAAAAAAAAGAACCATCCTGGCAGAACACTAACGTCCAACTAGTTTTTTAGAAGTTACATTCTCTTCTATAATTCACAAAACTCAACTTAAACGTTCATTTAAGATGGCGGACCAAGAAATTGAGATTTTTTTTTTGGGGGGGGAGAGACAAGCACACAATTCGTTACTCTTCTTATTAGGGGACTGTGCATTGGCATCTCATGCAGTGAGAGAGTGCTAAAGAAAAGAACTAACGCATATTGTGGTTTAGTTTTTTGATGCATCTTTATAAGTATGACTTGTGAAGTAAAACACTAACTTTCCGAGGCCTTCTTGTTTGGACTGTTTGCAATTGTTTCTTGATTTTGTGAAACGAGTTTTAAGGAACCATTATTTGGGTAAATATTTGTTTTGAAAGGAAATAACCACGGACCAGTTTGTGGGATATAAGAAATGATTTATGTTTCCTGTTTGCTTGGTTTTTCACCGTGCTTGAGTAAAGTTAGTGCCTGCAGCCAATTATTGGAAACTTGGTTATGCTGATTCAGTTGATTTTCCATCATGAGTGATACAACAGATCTTATAAAGAAGGAAAAAAATTTTACAGCAAAGGATGAGGTATCTGGAGACAAAAGTAGAGAAGAGATGACTGAAACAAGAATAATGAAGTCACCTAAACTAAGAGAGAACTGTTTTTACTCTCTCTATGTTGCGGGGTTGGAGAGGATCTTGCTGAAACAATGGAATCAGTCAGCACTTTAGCCCCTTTCTTTCATGTTTGATGAGTGATCTTTAATATGCATAGTGTTATCTTAGTTAATATTGCTTTTATGTGAAGTTTATCTGGTATTTGATGTTAACTCATTTGAAGAGTCCTTGCAATTTGAGAAATCCTCCTTGGTGTTGAACATGATGATTCCTCCATGTTTTTATGTTGAGCATCAGAGAAGTAACTTTTCTGTCTAATTGTTTAGCTGCTTCCAAGCCCTATCAGATAGTCACATACATCATATTCCTTTTTTAGAGTGGTGCAGACAAGCTGTATAGGAAACTGGCTCGCTTAAAATCGGATAAGGATACTCCAAGAAGGTTCAAACGTGAGGGTTTATTAGGACTTTTTGGACGGCAAGTTGATCTTGCAGACCATTATGGGAAGAAGCTGGAAGATCTAGAAGAGCGGGTGAGGATAGAGCAGTCTCTGTTAGCAGGACAGGTAGGTATGATTTGGCATCTTCTAATGAACTGCTACTTAAGTAAAATTTTATCTTCCCTGTTATCTTTAAAGAAACACAAGCTTGATACTAGAAACTATTTGTAAAGATCATCAAATGTGAAACGCCTTCATATATGTGCTAACATGTGCATCTCATGCCCATGTTTATGTTCGATGCACAACAAGCAAAGCACGCACGCTTGAACACTCATATCCTGGGGGTTTTCTGTTTTTGGGTTGGTTCCCCTTTCTGACTTGGTCAGATGGACCCACCACCTGCCATATGAACATATATGCTTCTGTATTTTGCTTAGGAAACCAATGCCCCATCTTGAATTTTGTAAGGCAGGACAAGGGCATGATAATGACTTTTGCATGCAATCGAGATCCGACCCAATGGTTGATTCTTGTTGTTGGCATAGTGGTTTAGACTTTAGAGAGCAGATCTCTATGTGCGGTTTAAGCACTTGGCATGAGTTTGATGCCCCTGCACTAGTACATGCAAACAATTTCATTGCCAGCCACCTATCTGTGTTTCAATAACACCTGATCCTTGGTGTTAGTGGGGGGTATTTCTAGTGCCTGAATTTTATCCACATTAACTGGACTCCCTCCTCCTCCTCCTCCTACTCATCATCATCACCAGCAGCAGCAGCGTCATTATCACGTTGTCGGCGTTGTCATGAGAGAGGGAGGGAGGGAGGGAGGGAGAGACAGGGGGAGGGAGAGAGGGATGGAGGGGGAGGGGAGAGGGAGGGAGAGGGAGAGGGAGAGGGAGAGGGAGAGGGAGAGGGAGAGGGAGAGGGAGAGAGAGAGAGAGAGGGAGAGAGAGAGAGAGCTTTTAAAGAAGTAACTCATGATAACTTGATTCTTTCCCAGATATTGCCTTTGTACAGAGATTGGAGTTGGACTTTATATCATAATGCTTGATTATTAAGCTTAATACTTAATTGCAGTATCGCTGTGAATTTGTTAGGAAGTTCCAGCTGCCTTTGTCTCATTCAAGTCACGCTTTGGTGCTGCCACAGCTCTGCACATCCAACAGAGGATTAACCCTACCGAGTGGATCACTGAGCAAGCTCCTGAACCTCAGGATATTCACTGGCCGTTCTTTTCTGCATCATTCTTAAGAAAATGGATCTGCAACCTGGCTGTGGTGGCTGCATGTATTGCTATGACTATTTTATTTCTCATTCCAGTTGCAATAGTGCAGGGTCTTACTAATCTGGATCAGCTGGAGACCTGGTTCCCTTTCCTTCAAGGATTGTTAGAAATGTAAGTGGAAATACAGGTTCTTTGATGCCAATTTAGGATCTGATGTGTGCACGCATTACATGAATCATTATAAAAAAGATTATTACTCAGAGTAGCAACTTGGTAAGTTCTGAGATACTCTATCCGGAGTTCATCCTTTTCCTCCATGTGCTAGAATGGTTGACCAGACTACAATCAAAGGTCCAAGAAGGCATTTTGTCTCAACTCAAAGCTGGATGATAGACTATGTAATGATGTAGGTCACATTGTTTCATGTCCTTGGTCACATTGCCCATAGTACAAAGTCGAGATCGGTTAGGGTCAAAGGTAACCACCTTTAGAATTCCAGAATATCCACTATCCAAGTATCTTGGTCATACCTCTGTTTTTAGTTGATTGAGTAGAACATTGGAGAACAGCTTTGTGTATCTTTGCCATGCATGTTGTTTAAAAGAACATTGGCCTTCAATTTGGTGTTTCTAAATTAGCACACCCACAAGAGTTGTGCTCTATTGGTTTTTTTTAGTCATAGTGCTCTGTTGGTTGAGTTAGACAATTTTACGTTCTTCTTGTTCAATTATACAATTTTTTACACAGCACCAGCTAAATTGTATGTATTCTTGGGCGCAGGACATTCGTTAGTGAAGTGATAACAGGATATCTTCCCAGTTTGATTCTTCAGCTGTTCCTCTGTCTTATACCCCCTGTTATGGTGGTACTTTCTTCAGTGCAAGGATATGTAGCCTTTAGCCAAATACAAAAAAGTGCATGTATCAAGGTATTATGGTTTACAATCTGGAACATTTTCTTTGCAAACGTACTATCAGGCTCAGCTCTCTACCGAGTTCATGTCTTCCTTGAGCCCACGAAAATTCCTGCGGTACTTGCTGAGGCTGTTCCTGCACAGGTATTAAAATATTCCTATCATGAATCCTTATTGTTTCTTTTGAGAGTCTTTTTGCACTGATTCTAATTGGATTATCCATAGTTGATAGTTACTATTTTTTCCTTGCCGTCTCTTATAAAATCTACAAATTGTTGAGAGCATAGTGAGCGCTCCTAAAGCTTTCCAAAGAGTAAAACATTCCACTCTCTTGTCCTGTGAGGTGACTAGTGTATCCAAAAGTAGCTCTTAACCTTCAAAAGGAGAGTTATTATAGTGTGCTCAATTCTGGAAGGCCATGACGCATTTTGTCCGTATGCACCCATTATGAAGTTGACATATGGTGACATCAGCGGTATGGACCTAAAACAATACAACTTCAATCATATGATGCCAATATAGGTTATCTTTCTCGTGTCAGATCTATTAGGGAGGTTAGTTTCTATTCTAATTGTTCTAACACCTCCCTTTGAAAAGGTAGGGAAAAGAGGAGGTAAGACAAATCTAGCACCCGTCTCACGCATAGGCAAGGATTTGGCTTAAAAGTGAACTCTCATTATTGATTATAAATGGAGCAGCAAAAAATGGACATTGAAACGGGTGGCCACTTGCGCTAATCCCATGTAAAAGTTGCCAGTGTATTGTCAACTTTTCTAAAAGGTTAAAGATAATAGTGTATTAAAATACATACATGTACTGTATATGGGATGAAGCAAATGGAAGATGAGTACTACCAACAGCTTGAGACACCGCCAAGAGAGCGGATGAAGTATGTGTAGATTCTACAATGCCTTCATTTGTGGACAACGGTTTGCTTTGTCAAAAGTGTGGCTTGAATCTTCCAAGTTTAATGTGTAGAGTTTATGTATTTGGGTACCTTTGAGAAATATAATGCAGCTTGTTCATTATTCATGTAGGCATCATTCTTCATTGCGTATGTTGTAACATCTGGATGGACCGGTGTATCGTCAGAGCTTTTCAGGCTGCTTCCACTCATCTTTCATTTTTTGGCAAAGGTCTTCACTAAAAAGATGCCGAGGAAGCTAAGGTTCCACAGATTCCTTACCACAGTGAGATACCCAAAATTATCTTCTTTGGGGTTCTTGGTATAACATACTTTTTCCTTGCTCCACTGATTCTGCCATTCCTCCTGATTTATTATTGCATGGGATACATTGTCTACCGCAACCAGGTTAGGATGCCCTATAATATTATTTCTCTGGTTTAATTTTTGTGTTAGTTAAAATGAAGGGACTGTGTGCTTTATTTTACTCAAGAAAAACACTGGAAATTCAATCTGTTCGACGGTTTAAAGACATAACAATACTTAAACGTACTTCAAATTTGGCGTTCCTTTTACTGAATACTCTATAAACAACTGTCTTGATGAACATCAAGATTTTCCTTGTGCTGGGATCTGCTTTTTCTTTTCTGAGTTGAGGTTGTTATTCATACATTGGCCATAACTGAGCCCTATCTTACTAGGTTATAATTCATAACCAAATGAAAAAAGAAACAAAAAAAGGAACAAGATGGCCACTGTTCTACATAGGCCTATAACAGGGTCTGATGTCTTACAAAAACTTAACTATTTATATTCCTAAAAGTTAAATTTGGACCGCCCTTGCCATAACCACAAAAGGAGACGGATGAAAAATGATGTTGATGTGAAGGGCCTTCTCTAGAATTTCATTGATAAATGACAGTGCTCTGTATAAACCCTCTTAAGATAAGTATCATTAGATATTGTTGCATTTTTCCAATTTTTTTGACTCACAGGATGCTACTCAGATATAATGTTGTTGTTGAGCACACAGAGTCTCTGTGTTACTATATGCATATCAAGTGCATGTGTACATGAGGATGTGTGCTGAAAATTTGATGTCCTCTCTGCTGTGCCTGAATTTTGTTGAGACTGACTATTTGTTCCTCTCTCCATTTGCAGCTACTGAATGTTTATGTCTCTAAGTATGAGACCAGCGGAAAGTTTTGGCCCATAGTACACAGTTCAACAATTTGTTCCTTGGTCTTGATGCATATTATTGCTATTGGTATCTTTGGACTGAAGAGTCTTCCCTTAGCATCAGGTTTAATGGTTCCTCTCCCAGTTCTCACCCTTCTGTTCAATCAGTATTGCCAGAAACGGTTCCTGCCTCTATTTAAAGCTTATCCAGCTGAGGTACGAAATTAAAGCTGCATGAATTTGTATGTGCTGTCTTCTAACTTTACTTGCTACGCTTTCAAGTTAGAGCCGATTCTTGACTTGCCACTTAGAGCAGGAAGTCTGCTTTCTGATGTTCTCCGATATTCACGGCAGCCATGTTCTGTTTTAGTATGGATTCATATCTTTTTCTTCATGAATCATGCTCTTGTATTATTGAACATTTTATCAGTAGAATGCCAGACGACCATTAGCTTACGGCATTGTTGAAAAGCATGTCAAGTAATGTTATGGCAACACTGCTCTTGCAATCTGCTGGTACAACATTGTCAAACTACCACAGGCTCTCTTGCTGCTTTTACTGCTTACCCAAACAGATACGATGGATGCGTCTACCTGACTTCGCTAAATATTTGTGATCTCCCACATGTCACCTTTTATGCTTCTTAAAAGGAAAATTTTTCTTGGCGGGGTACTATGTTACTTTTTCACGTATACCGTAGACTCTTGGTTGATTCCCTTTGGTTTTGCTGCATTAGATGCTCTAATCCATCTCTTCTCCAGTCAATGAGTAGTTAGTGTTACTAAACTGTTTGTCCCAAAAGTTTAAACTATTGCTAAAATATACCTAGTATGTTTGTAAAGCGTATTCCTTAATAGTTTTGGTTGCTTGTGAATTTGGGAGATAAAATGTGACAGAAAAATAATTATACAGAGCCATGTAATTCAAACTTTTGACCCATGCTTCGATGCCTTTTTATGAAACCGTCTGTTCTAGAAGTTTAGGCAATTAGGAAATGGATTGACAATGCATATATATATAATATATGGACTGACAAATATATAGACATATATATATATATATATATATATATATGCAAATTATTTAGTTGTTGTGGAACAAATGCATTTGAGTCTGAGATTGACTCCAGGAACTTTTTGCTGATGAATAGTGTGATGCTAAGAAAGATCTTAGCAATCCAGCAGCTGAACGAGGGTTTTCCTCCGCAAATTGATGTGCAATATGGTGTTTTTACTGATGATGTTAACCCTAGATAGTGTCCAAGGGTCCAAAGGGCTTGATGGTATGAGTATATCAGTCATAGTTTGATTATAAGATACTTGATTATCAACAATTCTCAGGATATTAGCAATCTATATCTAGAGAGAATAGCTCTTTACTCAGGAAGATGATCATTGGGTTCATAGTGAAGGAAATTATTTGCTGATCATCTTGGTAGGAATATCTTATTACCTCAGATATGGCTGGTGGAGTCTTATATATAGCGACTCTAATCCAATTGCTATCATGAGTTATTGCTGGAGCTTCAGTGTCCTATGTCACGTTCATCAAACTTGAGATGCAGCCTCTGTTTCTTCTTTTTCTTTTTGTTGTCATCTTTCCAGTTGAACTGGCTAAAACCATTGACCGAAATTTGAATGATTATAGTTTACATTTCATGATCTATGAGGAGGAGCCTGAGTGGTGTATTCTTGCAGTGCTTGATAAAGAAGGATACAGAGGATCAGAATGATCCCACAATTGGCGAATTCTACAATAGTTTGGCGACTGCATATGAAGATCCAGCTATGAAGCCAACACACTATTCGCTAAGCACTGATTCACGCAGCACTCCCCTTCTTCAGGCTGCAGAAGTTGAGAACCTAGCTTGATGACGAATTTCTTCCCGTATATTACCAGATTTCCTGAGTTTGTTTGAGTGATTTGCGTTGGTGACGTGAGAAAAACCTGTCTATCCAATACTAGTGTAAAGTTCCAATTCAGAGGTTATCCATGGTTTTGGGGTTGGTCTTGAACTTGAAGCATCAAGTGCCTCCGTCGGCATTTACCGGTATGGCCTTTGGCATTGGGGCTATGGAAGGTGAATCAGTATTGTATGGGTTCTGTTGCTGGATATGTGTCCTTCGCCAGCAGAAGTACATGAGCACATGTATCAAACGGTTTGTAAAGATTGAACTGGGTGATTCTTTATTATGGTTTCTAAGAGATTAATTCTGAAGGATGTTTTGCTTTCAAAATATGCACTCTCTCTCTCTCTGTAAAATGACAGCCTCAACTCAATACAACATAACACAATTATGTCCAATTGCAGTGTGTCGGATAATGAGTTCACATTACGACTCTGTGTTTTATTGTAAATATCGCTTTCACTTTTGGGAGAAAAATAGCTCCAACACGAAAAGCTACAACTGTGCCAAAGGCACTCCAAATGGTTTTACTAGAAATGACCATCAGTATGTCAGCCATATACGGCCAAACCATCTCATGATCATACTTGCATCTTTTTTTTTTTTTTTTGGGTTACGAATAATCATACTTATTTTCTTTACAAAAAAAAAATAATCATACTTATTCTTATAAATAGGAAAGAAGAACTAATCTTCTTTCTCTTTTGATTATCCGCATTGCGTATGTGTAAGACCGAGCACACTCGATTTTGACTAATTTTTAAACCTTTCGATCAACCTCTCGTCATTGATTGTGAATGAATGATTTCTTTTCAATCTTTTCTACCTTGGTTCTGTAGTCATCTGATTTGATTCGTTATCGATGGCCATGGGATTGATGGTGTTTGCAAATTGCAGGGAGCTCATAATTGGACATAGATTTCTTGAAGTCGAGCAATAATAAAAGGGGATCGTTCGTGTTCTGACAATATTCCTTCCCATCACACCAACGGCCTGAGGAAGCAGATGGGCCGGTTCTTCCACTAACTGACTAAATAATGTGGCTCCAATGGATCCTCACGACATCAAACCTTTATTATATTGTTTGTTAACTACAATGTTGCAAAATACAAAACAACAAACGAAATTAAGGATTGCTCTGTCACCCTCTCCACTTGTTTTTGTCTTTTCTCCTGTACGCTGGTGCCGTCCCCACAAGATTTGCTCTGCTCTCTCCTCTCAATTCTGTCCCCCCTCCCTTCCCTCCCTCCCTCTCCTCCCTGCAATAGCCACCAAATTTTTTGCCTCCACTTTATATTTCCAATGCCCATAAAATTGGAAGAAATTATATGCCTACAATGCCATGTGGTCTTTCATCTTAATATGCGATGATAAGTACATATTGAACGGCCATTTTGTTTCACATTATTGATTTGGACGACGGTTTTGACCGTGGTATCTGACGATGACATCAAACGGGTCGTTATGGTTTTCAATTAGGTGCTTGTCGATTGTTAAAAACAGCACAAAATGACCTGGTCTTCACAAATGGGCGAAGAATAGGGGTCAACTCGGGGATGTCGCTGTCTAGGCTCGATATCATCACACTATCCTAGATTAAATTAAATTAGCAATGAAACGGGGACATGAGCACATTGTTTTGTTGTTAAATCTCTCCTGATATGAGAGAGAGAGAGAGAGAGAGAGAGAGAGAGAGAGGGCGATGGATGAAAAGCACATTGTATGCACAAATGGCAGTTTCCTTTGTGGTGGGGGCCTTTGGGAAGACCGTTCTCGTTGGTCTCATTTCGAAACGACAAGCAGAAGGGAATTAAGGTCCATCTCCACAAGGCTACTTAACCAACGTTGTTCCTTGAGAATCTTTTCGTTTAGCTACTCGTTGATATGCTGAGTACTTGGTTAACTAAACTGAAGTTTACACATGCTTTGGTTAAAGTCCGTTAAACGGACTTTAACCATGGTTAAAAACCATATAGATGAAAGAAAAAGAAGCCGATGGGTTAATTTGGCGATTAAGAGCACAGATTGTTTAGAGTAAATGCTATATTTAAATCACATCTTCTCTCATTCAGAGTACCCTTCAGGACTTGGGTCACGTCCATTCACAATCCGGTGAGTGGGTGGACTTAGGCGATACATATAAGCACGACAGGTTTGAGTGTATCGATGGAAACTAGTCAAGTCGAAACGGTTGAGACATCTCTCGGTGTTGCATTTTGTTGAATGAGCATCGAGAAACAAAAGATCAAAAAATTTTCGTACTTGGTCTAATGCGATTTATACATTTTACGTGCCCTGGTGTCAATCGTATAACTTATCATCAGAAGCTATTCCCTCTTTGTTGATAGGAAAAGAAATGGAGATCCATTTTAGAAACTCAACATTGTTACACTTATCTATGGCTCGTACTAAAGACTCTGCCCCAAACAGTTCCACTGAGGAAATATCATGAGTTGATCAAGCAACCTTTTAAAAGGGCATTTTCTAAATTCAGCTATCAATATTCATTAATTTACAATAGGGATGATAGTTCAAAGATCATTTACCCACCTCTTGTCCGTTCAACAGTTGCGCCAGGTCCAATTTACAGTATGTGTTCTAATTTTGGCTCATTTCAACGAGTGAGTTCATAGCCAGTAGCGTACAAAGGAATGAGATACAAAGAAATGGTCACCATCAATCTTTACATAGATACATTCTATGCAACCCTTGTAGTTAGCCATGAGAAGACAACACTAAATCTGAATCAAACGAGACTCGTGGCGGATTACCTAAACAATGTTCGCAGTCCGCACATGCTGATGTTTAAATCGCTCATAAGAGTCTCCATTAATTCCTCGATTACCCACGCATCATATGGCATATCGCTTTTGTAGATGAACTCGGCTCATATGTTCTAACCCCATGATGTGGTAACTTTCGTAATTTATCCGTCGTCGCCATTCGATTAAGGAAGAAGAATCGTCCAATTGTGATGCAAGAGTAGGGCCTAAAATTTGTTGAAGTGATAGATGGAAGAAGAGATGATTTTGGTGCTCCTAGGAATAGATCAGAGTTGGCATCCGCTCCAATTGCACCATGCGGTAGATACAAACACGCGTATAGATTTAGTCTATACCATTTTTATATCTGCTTAACCAAGGAGAAGCTCCACTTGGGCGACGATGAAGCCAAATTTGAAAGAGAACAAGAGTGTGGAGACAAGAATGACTAATCATTCACTTCTATGCTCTCGTTTGACAAAGTCATAACCCAAGTTCATATAAATGTCCGGACACGAGACCAAAGACAGCAAACCATACTCATCTTCAAGAAATCACAAAGCTCGATCACCAAATTGACTCGTGGACTCAAACACATGGCAAGGAAAAGAAAGTCTGTTGAAGCCATGCCAGAGATGAACCCCAGTGAAGAAGCCATGACTTGGGACCAGATGGTGAAGGAGGCTGCTGCCGCCGCCGCATTGGGTGGCGCCCGGAGGGCCCGGAAGCGGTTCATTGGGGTCCGCCAAAGGCCATCGGGCCGCTGGGTGGCTGAGATCAAGGACACCATACAGAAGATAAGGGTGTGGCTTGGCACGTTCGATACGGCGGAGGAGGCAGCGAGAGCCTACGATGAGGCGGCTTGCCTGCTCCGTGGGGCCAATACCCGGACAAACTTCTGGCCTTGCTCTCCGTCAGCATCTTTGTCTCCAGCTCTTCCGTCAAAGATCACGAACCTTCTCCTCCAAAGGCTCAAAGCCAGGAAAACCTCTCTGGCTTTGAACTCGGATGCACTAATCTGCCAAGAGCAGAAGAAGCCGAGGGAAGAGTTCACACCAGAAGTCGAGGATTTTTCCGAGATACAGTTCTCTGATTATCTTAATGATCGTGAGGACTACACAGAAGAACACATCATCATCAATGATGCCATTACAAGTCATTATGCAACCAATTCCGAGTCCTCTTTGAATTTCAAAGAAGACTCAGGGCGGAGAGAAGAGAAAGAAGAGCATTTCGACTACAGCATGAGTGATGTAACGCAATCAAACAGCGATGATGGCAATCGTGATAGAGATGGAGTAGAAGATGCTGATGAAGAAGATGCCGATCTCAGGGTATTGGATCTTCAGTTCCTAGACGACTTCAGATCGTCTTGCTATTACTCTCCTTTCGAGATTGCTGAAGAGATCACCGAGCCAATGGAACTGGAAAATGATGGAGAAGAGCCTTCGATTCTCACAGCTGCCATGAAAAGAATGAAGTACGAGAGGAAGTATTCGGCTTCTCTCTACGCCTTCAATGGGATACCTGAATGCTTGAAGCTGAAACTAGGATGCAGAACTGTTATGGCGAGGGCAAATTCCAATGAACTGGCAAAACTCCAGAATGCATGTGACCAGAAGAAAGAGGAAGAAAAGCCAGTCGGAGTTGGCTTCTTGAAACTGATGGCAGAAGAAGGAAACCCAGACAACTCCAACCGATACATTCGCTTTATCGTCCTCTTCTTCCTCCTCATCTTCGAGCAACGAAGGCGAATCATCGCTTTGGAGCTCCCTTGACCTCCCAACCATTTGTCAACTGAATAGTTCAAGCTCTCTCTCCATGTCAAGCTGATATTCTTCTCTTTCTACTAGAGGGTGATCAGTGTCGATCATGTTTTCTTATATAGGTTTAAACTGATGTAGTTTCCAAGTTTTACGTCAGATAAAGAAATGTAACACGGTTATAAGCCTCCTGCTGAGGTATTAACATCTCAATTTTCTCCAAGACAAGTTGGCTCAGCCCATAGGACAGCATTAACACACAGCATGCTTTGCTTTTGTGTTTTATCGCAATGAGCCACATGATTGCTTTGCATCTGGTTGTGCATCATAATAAGATGAGTGATTCATGAATTTACTCACAGAGAATTCATGATTGAAGTGACTCTCCTGTGTGCTTAAGTAGTTAATACTGGTAACTCAAATGCAACATTTCTGTTAGTTTTTTTATAGCACTTCTGGAACTGATCATACTAAAACATCTATTGGCAGCAAATCAATCCTTAAACCATGCAGTCAAAAACTGTTGCGGAATATTATTGCCAAAATGAAATGAGAAATATTCATGTAGGAGACAAACTAATTGATCCACGAACACCAGGTATAATGAGTTATCCATAGGAATAAACAGGAAAAGTGGATGCACTCCAGCAATCCGCCATCCCAAATGGAAAAAGCAAATACATTATAAACACATCGACAGCAGGTATATTTAAGGACAAATCAGGAACTAAAAGCGAAGAGAGAGCCTGCAGCACCCATCCATGAATATTATGCGATGCAATTCTCATGAAGTTGTGAGCACACCTAACCCTGCCTTTGACTACTTAGCAAAACATAGAGGGGCCATCAACTTCAAGTATCGGGTTTACTCAGACGTAAGAAAATCACAGCACCTCATCCATATTCTGAGAAACTTCCGACGATCAAGCAAACTGATCAGTTTAGTATGATTAGTTCAAGAAGGGCTATAAAACGAACTAACAAAAATATTGTATTTGAGGTACCCGTATTAATGCTGTCCAATGGGGTTGAGCCAACTTGTCATGGAGAAAATTGAGATGTTAATTCTCTAGCAGGAGTCTTATAACCGTATTACATTTCTTTCTCTGACGTAAAACTTGGAAACTTCATCAATTTAAACATATAAGGAAACATGACTGACGCTGATTACCCTCTAGGAGAAAGAGAAGAATTTCAGTTTGACATGGAGAGAGCGCTTGAACTATTCAGTTGACAAAGCTAATGGTTGGGAGGTCAAGGGAGCTCCAGAATGACGATTCGCCTTCGTTGCTTGAAGATGAGGAGGAAGAAGAAGATGACGAAGCAAATGTATCGGTTGGAGTTTCTGGGTTTCCTTCTTCTGCCATCAGTTTCAGGAAACCATCTCCCACTGGCTTCTCTTCCTCTTTCTTCTTCATATATGAAAATTTGATGCAGTCCAGAATGCATATACAGTATAAACACAGTGAGAGCAGAGAAATTTAAGGATGAATTAGGAACTAAAAGCGAAGAGAGAGCCTGCATCACCCGCCCATGGATAATATGCACAAAAAAAAATCATGTTGTGAACACACCTAACCCTGCCTTTGACTAATTAGCAAAACATAGAGGGGCCTTCAACTTCAAGTAGAGGGTTACTCAGAGGAAAGAACATCACAGTACATAATCCATATTCTGAAATATTTCATACAATCAAGCAAACCTCGTCTTGCTAACATAAATTTACTACAATCAACCATCCCGTGTATCAGCCATATGGTTCCATGAATGCATGATTGCAGTGAAAAGGTGCCTCAAAGGTCATTAACACCAAGCACATAACTTAAAGAGATTCAGAATTGCCACACAACTTGAGAGGTCATATGCTGATCAAGGCCTTCATCTTCTAACCTCCATCGTTTAATGCAGCCACCAATAAAGTTGGATCTCTCTACAAAGGAGAACCCATTACAATCTGTTTGTACTGCATGATGATGAGGCTTTCTCATCATAAGCCAATCCTTAATGGTATGGTTATTCCCAGAGTACACGATTTTAAGAATGAAAGTTCCACCCCATGCACAAGCTCAACTATATGTTCCAACGTGTTAAATCAGTATATTAGTTAAAAGAAACTTCGGTGATTAAGCTGTTACAGCTGCTTAGATGGAAAATGTCAATGTCGAATCAAATGAATATGCCCAATGCATCAAGCATGCTTTCTCCCACATGGAACTGTACATCTTTAAAAAAGTTTCAAATGTCGGGCAGGAATTTAGGTAACACAAGGCATATATGCACAAGTGTTGTCTAGTTCCTCAGAAAAATATATGTACAAGTGTTGTCTAGTTCCTCAGAATTCAAATTTGTGCATTGTAATGGGAAGACCAACATAAATTTAATTCTGATTCCTGGGCTGTGCCGAGTAGTTCATTCTTCATAATTGTAAATACATATCGACTCTGTCAGCTGTTTCAGTACCTAGTCCAATAAACTTCTCTGAAATTATATAAGCCAATTTATTCTTCTGAGCCAACATAAATCCGTGTCTTGGGGACGTAGCAGGGCTGAAATTAGCCAAGCTATAATCATGCATAAGTCGAACAGAATCATACATAAACATCCGCATTACAAATGATCCATCTAAGTACAAGTAAAACTGTCCAAAAACCAAATTTTAGCTGTTAACAAAAACAATATCATACATCTGTGTAAGCACATTGGGAGAACACGCCTCAGTAATCAGGAATGGAAGCAAAGCGATAACCTTCAGCACCCCTCCATGAATAATATGCAATCCGAGTCTCATAAAAACCTACAAACATTTTTGGCTGTGTTATCAGAAACAGACCATAGTGCAAAATCAAAATCAATTATGAAGTTTTTTTATAAACATATCGCAGACAATAGTATAAGTGGACCATGAAGATGTCGGCATGACATAAATAGCAGTATATGTGGGCTATGTATTACCCCAAAAGTCAATGCTACTGTTTTTTCAAAGAAAACTCCCCAGCATCAACCCCTAAAATTATTTGCAATGTAGTTCAATGAGTAAAAGATACAGTATGCAAAGTCAAACTTTTTTTCAGGTTTAGTGGAAGCAGAATTGATGAATCACTTTTCAGATAACTATATCTATTTATATCTTTGCTTCTTAGTAAGGTTCACCCTAGTCATTCATGCCATTCCATCATAAGCCGTGCCACACTTATTGGACTTCCAAGTTTCCATGTCATGAGAAACATGATATAAAAACCTGACTTGCAAGTTCCCATATCATGATAAACATGAAATAAAGACCTGACCTCCAAGTTTCATGCCATGATAAACATGATATGAAAACCTTCTCTCTCTCCCTCCCTCCCTCCCTCCCTCGCCCTCCCTCCCTCCCTCCCTCCTCCTCCCTATCCAGTCATGATAAACATGATATAAAGACGTGACCTCCAAGTTTCCACGCCATGATAAACATGATATGAAAACCTGACCATACTCTCTCCCTCCCTCCCTCCCTCTCCCTATCCAGTCATGATAAACATGATATAAAGACCTGACCTCCAAGTTTCCATGCCTTGATAAACGTGATATGAAAACCTGACCATACTCTCTCCCTCCCTCCCTTCTCCCCTCCCCTCCCCTCCTTCTCCTCGCGCGCACACAGAGACAGAGCTTGAGGAGGTAAAATAAGTATTTATCCCGACTAGCTCTTAGAAATGAACAAAAAACCACCTCATCGTGCAATGAACTTATTCGAGTAAGTCATAAAAAGCAGCAGACATAAATTAGCACCAAGAGTTTCAGTTTACATAGAAGACTTTCAGTTTCAATTTATCCAGACTAGCTCTTAGAAATGAACAAAAGACCACCTCATCGTGCAATGAGCTTATTCAAATAAGTCATAACAAGTAAAAGACATAAAATTACCATCAAGAGTTTCAGTTTACCTGGAAGAAAAGTGAGAATTCCAAGGACTAAGAGGCCATATCCCTGGGACTTTTCACCACCCATGTGACCCGTTAAGATGAAGATGGAAAGAAAGAGAAGCAATGACCCTAGAAGGAGCAAGAAAAGTGCAAGGGCGATAGATTTCCAAGGCACTTTATCAAAGTTTCTTGGAGTATAGTCAAACCGAGGATCATATTTTCTTCCCATTCTCTCGTCGTAATCCTCATCTTCATCAGCAGGAAGACGACTGTATCCAACATTGCGCCTAGAAGCCATACTGGTTAAAGGTCGCCTTTAGGATTATCTCCAAGGGCTTTCACTGTGGCACCTACACAATGTAATGAGGTAAGAGAACTTCGAAGTCAGAGAAGGACATCTTCTTTAATCTCTTGAATACTAAGACTCGAATTGAACTTATTAAGACTTCACCCAAATTTCAAAAACTATAAAAATACAGGTTGGTTCTATCTATACATCAAACCCAAAAGGAGCACAATCAAGCTGCTCAAATGGCTGGCCACGATACTTGCATAAGCACTGAACAATAGCTAATGCCAGTTTGGTCTCACAGCTTACAGAAAGCAACTGTTTCCCGCTATTAGCAAGGAGATAAGCTCGTTGCATAGCCAAAACATGCGCACACACACACACAACCCACCCCCACCCCCAGCCCCCCAAAACACAGGATAACATAAACTAAAAGAGAAACTCACCGTTCAACTTGAACAGCAGTTCTTGTTTCAAGCTCATTCAGCGCGCATCAAAGAACCAACTAGTCTACTTAAGACCGCCAAGCATGAAGGAGCAAATTTCTCAACATTAATTGAACTCGGTCATTCGCCTCCGCTTGCTTCCCCGTCGTCTCAAACTACTTGACCGCTCACGTTCCACAGGTTATCCCACGAAAAAAAAACAAAATAGAGTTCGCAATTCTGCAGCATTTTCCAGCTAAATTCAACTCCGCCAACGCCGATCACACATACAAAGCTAACTCGAATCCAACCTAGCAATACGCAGATGACATGAGATAACAATCGCGACAGAGTCGGAGAGCCTGTGTCAATCCCACGAGAAATATCATCAAAAAATACACACAGCGAAGTCCCAAGAGCTAGGGTTTAGATTTGGCGCTGAAAATGAGATAACCAGAGGCATTACCGATCGGGACTCGCTCATTCCGCCGAAATCGGAGAGAAGAAGAAGAAGCGGAACAAGAAGAAACGAGCAAAAGCGAGGAGTCACAGGCGAATAATCAACGCGCCAGATCTGGTCCAATTCGCCATGCGAGACGAGAAGCAATCGGAAGGGAGTTTTCGTTTTCTCCCGGTAAAATCAAACTGAGGTGAAGGGATCGCGTGCGGGCGGGACTGACCTTCCGGACGAATCAGGAGGGTCGGATCCTCCAACGGGGCGGATCTGGATTTCTTATTTCTCTAATGGGCAGGGTTGGTCGGTTTCAATGGGGTCCGGTTTTCTATCCTAGGGTGATCGGTTCTCGTTCAATCCGATCTCATTCTAGAATCGAAAATAAGAGTGAGCAAATTGGACCGGATCGGTCGGGATCAAACCGGGATCGGCTCGAACTAGCTAAGTTGGTCCGATCCTTGAGGGGGAAGTCCGATCGATCCTCGGTTCCATATGGATAGGACCAGGCCAGGACCACACAAATTGGACCGCCCTGAGAATATATATATATATATATATATATATATATATATAATTCCATGTTATCCCCATGAATTTAGGAAAGAAGAAAAAGCTCTTCCCTTCTGAATAAGATAGATTCAACAAATGAATTAATTGAGATACAAATACAAATGACATAGGAACCGAATTTCTATAAAGGATGTCATAAGATCTCTGATTTAAATGCATCATCTTCCTTTGGGGTTTCTAATTGAAGATGAACAGAAGGGGTATTTGCACAATTATGAAATTTGTAAGAATTTTTGTTCCTTGGGTGAATAAATGTTGTGTTCATGCATCATATAATTTACGAGGCATGAGTTTTCGGGTTTTGCTACTTAAACAATAACCTATTAGGCTTTTTCTATTTTATTCGTGCAAAACAATTTCAAACTAAGGGTGAGCGGTTTCGGGTTCGGGTAGGTTCCAACCCTGGCACCTACCCCCCTAATATAGGTTCTTCATTTTTTGGAACCTAAAACCTACCCTACGTCTTTACTGGAACCTATCTTATCACAGGGTTTTAGGGTCCGGATCTAGGGCACCCAGGAACCCGTAATTTTACCAAGAAAAGCGGCTCCAACATCCACACAATCATTTTTAATCGAGAGAGTCATTAGCAATTGATAAAAGAAAGCCGAGTGCATTACCAAAGTGCAAGATTGTGAATTATAAAACATGACACTCGAAAAATTCAAAGTATTTGCAATATACCAAGCATACCACCTATATAATACATTTTTGAAATTATTTCGAATCTCTTCCCTATTTGAGTATAGCACAATCGAGCTCAAGTTTTCAAATTTTTTTTAGCTTGCTCTTGTATACTTCTCTCACATTCAGCTTGGGTTTTCTTTTCCTCTACCAACTCCAGAGCAATTCGCTTCCTCTCTAGTTAAGTCCGTTAAAGAAGTTTGAGTGTTCATGGATTAACGAAAATACGCAAAAGCTCTATTTGCCTCTCGCCATTCTATGAGTCTCTTCCTTTTTGCGTATGGCATCGCCACTCCCTTTGGCAACATCCGCTAATTCGAAACTTAATTTGAAAGCCATATTTCGACCTAGACGTTTTCGGGATGCTCCTAATAACCAATGAATGGCAAGTGCTTTTTCTTATGTGGATCCTATTTCAATGGGAACTTGATGAGTCGATCCGCCTACACATCTTGTTTTTATCGCTATATCGGGAGTTACTCCACATATTGCTTGACATGGATTTGATTTGTTTGTCTTTTTTTGAATCTTTTTCATGGCATCACGTTCCCAATATCTATGACACATATACAACATAAGTAGCAACATTCCTAATTTCTATGACACATATACAAAATGCCGGTTCGGTTAGGTTTCATAGA
Source organism: Rhodamnia rubescens (assembly GCA_021437795.1). Taxonomy (NCBI): domain Eukaryota; kingdom Viridiplantae; phylum Streptophyta; class Magnoliopsida; order Myrtales; family Myrtaceae; genus Rhodamnia; species Rhodamnia rubescens. Next base: position 2,000,970 of record JAILYA010000046.1, read on the forward strand.
GAATTGGGAATCGGAACGGGCGGTTCCTCAAAATGAGGAACCGGGAACCGACCCTATTTCCGAGAACATGGAACCGCACAGGAACCATAGGTTCGGTTCTCCAATTCCCGATTCTACCCTAAAACCATGCTCACCCCTATTTCAAATTGCTAACATTACATGTATAGGGTGTGCCTCGGAATAATGTCATTTATGGTTATCGCATGGATAGTTCACTAGGACGAGGACCGGGACTACGATCCAATCCTCGGTTCCATGTCGAGACCGGATGGCCCGGACCATGTACACTCCTAATCGAAAATAGGACTAGGAGGACGGGTTCACGGGTGATTGAATCATTGGACCGATCGCATTTTTTTTATTTGTCCTTAAATTTTTCTCATTAGTGACATATTCATCGAACCATTTCTCACTAATTCGCGTTGTCGCTAAAATTGGAAGTCATACTAGGCATCCTAAGGATCCTAGGTTAGGTTTAGATTTACATATTAGAAAATTTTTAAAATATATATATTAGTCTGTCCAATACGGGCGGTCAGATCGGTCCGGTTTCCCGTAACCGGGGACCGGAGTGGAGCCCTCGAGAACCGAATCAAATTCGCCGACTCGGTCCAATCCAAATGATTTCTCGTTTGATCAGTCCATTATTCTTACCCCTATTAAAGAGACTATTAGGACTATATTTCATTTCGACCCGGATAAATTGGAGACCGCCCTTTTTCTACTCAAGATTCAGTCCAATCTGGTGGGTTTCTAGATTGAAACAATTTTCGAAGGAAAATTACAAAAAAGGCATGAAGTGCCCTCAATTTTTCAAATAAGGACTTGAAATTGATCTTGTTTCAAATATGGGCCGAAGCGCCCTCTTTGTTTCAAAGAATAGCTTGACCATGGTTGACATTTTCTTATTTTTTTCATTTTTTTCCTTTTCTTTTTGCTTTTGTCTTTCCTTTTTTTTCCTTTTTTTCTCTTCCATCTGGCTTGTGGCCATCAGTCGCCCCTCACCTGGAGCCACCGTTATTCTAACGTCGCCTACTATTGTTACCAACCACTGCGGACCTTCGACCTCACTAACAAGCAAAGCTCGGTCCCAAATGGGGTTAAGTTCAGCGTCATGACTGAGCTTGCCCAAATCTGCAACATGACTGAGTTTTGCCAAATCGAGCAGCTGACTGAGGAAAAGAAGCTTTCGAGAACTAACAGAACTTTTAATAAATGGCTCTCTCTTACTAACAATTGGGTTTTTTTGGTAGTTCTCTTCCTTTGCTAGTCCTCTTCCTCTTTCATATCTGCAATCATGCTCTCCTCTGGTAGTTCCTTTCCATTTTCACATCTGTAATCATCTCTCACCTATAGCTCTCGCTTGGGCAGGGCGACGGCTCTCCTCGCCGGCGGCTATGAGGCCGACCCTAGCCTAGGGCTGGGCGAGGCAAGCCCTCGCATCCATCGGCGAGGCCTCCCAGCCCACGGCCATCGGCGAGAAGGAAGAGGAAAAAGGAAAAAGGAAAGGAAAAAAAGGAAAAAAAGAGAAAAAAAATCAGCTAGTGTAAAAAGACGTAAATACCCATAGTCGCCTTTTTTAAAATAAAGATGGCACTTCAAACCTTTATTTAAAAATAAGATCAATTTTGGGCCCTTATTTGAAAAATTTAGAGCACTTCGGGCCCCTTGGGCCCGTTTTTAAAATTTTCCCCGGTTTTCGAATGTGTTTTTGAGAAAAAAAAATACATATATTTACAACCATCAAAAGTTGGACTATAGAAACATGATCAAACTGCCACTCCACCAAAGAAAGTTCTAATAATAAAATGATGTGATTTTATATTTCATTATAAAATTATGGATCTTTTAAAACCCCTTCTAAGCCCCAAAATTCGAGTTTTCGGTGGAACCAGTGAATCATGCAAGCTGCTTAGGTGCGTGGGACAGAGGGCTCATAGTAACTGCTAGCGCAGCAGATATTATTTTTGTCTTTCTCAGGTTCCAGTCCAACCTTATATTGCTGCCCCCCGCCTCTACTTAATTTAATACTTTTTGGCCCAGGCCATCTCTCAAGCCCTTCCACTTTGGTGGAATTGTTGTTTGTATTGGTACTAAATGAACATATCAAACAAAGGGCTCCTTCTCCGGCCTGGGAAAAGCAACTAACCCTTGGACACAAATACTATTCAGTTCTCAGCGGAAACCTACCTTAGAGATTGAACCAAAAAAAAAATGGCCAATTCCATGATTTCCCCTTAGATTTGCTTGTCCGTAATTTGTTTTTCCTATTTTTAGCGCGCTCTATAAAAATTGTTATAAATTTTAAAAAGCACATATAATTATATAAGTGTGGGCGTGAGTAGGTCCTACAACCGTGTCGTCTAAGGCCTATTCGGACCTCGGAATCCCTCGGACATAAAAACACTTAGAGTGTATCCCCCGCTATCGGGAAAGAAAAAGATATGATTAGTATTTGGGGGTGATGGTAGGGAAGGTAAATTCCACGTCATTTTTGGATAACTATCGCCGAATAGGATCGAATAGTAGCTCATCGGAGCTTCAAAAGCACAGTGTTTGTAACTCACGTATATCTATATAAATGTCTAAGGATTAAAAGTAAATACATAGTTCTTATTAAATAGATAGAGCTGATCCAATACATTTTGGACATTAGTGTTACAAACATTCTTATTTTAGTGAAATTTTTGACAAATTCCTCTTGTTTTTAAATTTCTCATCTACTTGTGTGATTGCTTTTAAATTCAAAGCAATTAGTTGAATAAAGCTTATTACATTTGTCAAGAGGGAGCTCGAATCCGAGCCCATCAACGTATCTAGTTGAATCCACATTCACTTAAAATCCTAAATCAATGAATTATAGGCCTACTATGGGATAAGTATACCGTAAGTACCATAACTTATGTACGGCGTTCACTTGAGTGCCGTAACTTTCAAAACGTTCACTTGAGTGCCATAACTTTAAAAAATCGTTCACTTGAGTGCTACACTTTTCGTCCACGTTAGCTTTTTTCGGCATGCCACGTCAGCTTTTCCGGCATGCCACGTTAGCTTTTCCCGGCGTCCACGTCAGCAATGACACTCAAGTGAACGATTTTTGAAAATTATGACATTTAAGTGAACGTTTTGAAAGTTATGGCATTCAAGTGAGCGTCATACAAAAGTTATGGTATTGATAGTGTACTTATCCCCGCTAACTAGAATATATTAACTATTCAATCCCACATCAATTCTCCGATGCGGGACTTTTCTAATACAACTCACATGTGTATCTCAACATCTACAAATATCACATAAATGTACATTCGAGGAAATGGTTCATTAGTTCATTATAGACATTAAGATAACCATAGTACTTGATCCTTTTTTTGTGGGGAAAATTAACAAAAAAGTTTTAAACCTATTGCAATTGAGCCAATATAGTCATAATTTTTTTTTATCAATTGAGTTCTAAATTTTTTGCATTTATTCCAATTCGGTCCATTTAGTTGGCTGGCGCCAACGTGTGCTATTTTTAATAATACTTTAATATTTTAAATATTTTTTCATTTTTTCTTTGAAAAATTTCAAATAAAGGCCCAAATTTTTCGATTTTCTCAAATAAGAGCATAAAGTGGATCTTGTTTCAAATAGAGGCATGAAGTGTGCTCATTATTTTAAAAAAGGCTGAAGTTGATATTATTTCAAATAAGGACATAAAGTGACCATATTAGTCTAAAAAAATGACCTCTCACTAATTATTTATGGACATTTTGGTCATTTATTATTTTTTCTTTATTTTTTTCCTCTTATGTTTTTTGAAAAAAAAAAGAACAATAGGCTGGAAGGCCGGCATGCCCTCCCATCTATGGAAGCCGCTTCACCTGCCGGTGGAGCGGCGTTGGTGGCCGTCGGGGTTGTCGACGCCTTGCTCGAGGACGGCGACCCGTCGACCCGACGAGGGCCTAGATGTCCAATGGAGGGCCACGGCCCTCAATGAGACTAGTGCAAGGTGGCGACCCTCACTTGGGGTTTCGCCGAGGGCGGCGGCCCTCAACCAAGTCCCGCCGAGGGAACGACCCTCCCTTGGACTGGGCGAGAGCAAGCAACCCTCACCCAAATCTAGGAGAGGGTCGCGGCCCTCTCCCGGTTCCGGTGAGGGGCTTGTTGGCCCTCGGCGGGCGGTCGACGTGGTCACCGCCCCACTCGAGGTGTCTGGCAACCTCGACGACCACCAACTCCGCCCTACTAGCGATTAGGCGGCTTTTATAGGCGGGAGGCTCCTCCCACCTATATTCCATTGCGTTTTTGTTTTTGTTTTTTTTACTTTTAGTTTTTTTATTTTTTATTTAACTAAACTAAAAATTATGTTAAATTATATTTTGACAAAATACCTTGTCTTGATATTTGGCTGGTGGCCTAGGCCAGGCCCTTACTTGGAACAATAATGATCACTTTAATCCCTTATTTAAAATAAAAATTGCACTTTAAATCCGTATTTGAAACAATGTTCATTTCAAACCCTTATTTGAGAAAATCACAGTACTTGAGACCTTATTTGAAATTTTTTTTTTTTTTTCTTTTCTTTCTTTATTTTTTCCTCTTCTTCCATTGTGGCCGACAAGGGCCGCCGGAGATCGCCGGCCACTAGGTAGGGGTGTGAAGCCCTTGCCAACGGCCGTGGGCTTTGAGGCCCTAAGCCGGCCTCGCCCACAGCTCTATCTTAAACCAAATGTGGGCGTTTCTCAATCTTATGAAGGTCGGGCTTTCCGGAATATGGGCGGCCAATGGTTCGTGTCTGCTTTCCTCATTTCTTAATGCCTTAGACCAAATCTGGGCAAGCGCTGCCATGGCCTTGCCTAGCCTGGACAAGGCCGGACAAGGGCCGCGAAGCCCTCCCCGACAATCGACGCTGGTTTTACAGCCTTGCCTAGTGGTGAGCGAGCTCTGGTGACCCTCATCAGCCACAGTGGGGAATGAGAAAAAAAAAATAAAAAAAAAATTCAAAAAATCGGGAACGTAGGACCGGACCACCGGTCCCGGTCCGTCCGGTGGTTCGGGTTTGGGTGGTCCGATTTGCTCACCCCCGTTGTGGACGATTCTGGGGCCCTACGACGACAGATACCTCTTTCGGGCACGGATGGCCGTCAAGGGCAAATCTCGTGGAAGCAACGTATGACCCCACGAAAGAATCCAGACATTGGCTAAAACATAAAAAAGGAGGCATTGCCGTAGCAATCCAGAACAGGACATGCCAAGAGTCAGATTTTTTATCTGGGTCGGACTACAAAATCAGATTGTTGTGCACTGAACAGATTGAAGCAATCTTTGTGGTCGGCTCTGATAAGCCATGATGACTTCACAGAACAAGGAGCAAAACGCACCAACATCGGCAGTTGTGCTTTAGTTTCTGGTGTGGGGGTTCAACTTCAACTTCAACTGCAAGGTGGAATCCCACCCAGAAAGAGAGAGAAATCAAAACCTTCATCTCCTCCATTAACACAAACCTGGAAATCTCAGAAGAATACACCAGTCTGACATGTCTGTTGCCTTCTTTGCTTCCCTTATTATGAGACAAGGTTTGTCCCTTTTCTTTCTGTTTCGGAAAGAAACAAAACCCCATTAAGACTCGAAACCAGCTTGAATGATATCATCAAGAACAGTCGTCAATCAGCAGAAGGGGAAGCAGATCAATCCACACTCCTCTCTCTCTCTCTTTTGCCTCATTGACTGCCCAATTCTGCCATAGAAGGAATCGAAACGAAGACCCATCAACCGAAATCGGAGATGGAGAGGGCAGTGAGAATCATCAGGCGATCAATCCACAGTTTCCTCAAGAACATCGACTCCTTCAACACCCCGATTCTGATTCTCCTCCCTTACTCTGCTTCGCTGCTTCTCTCCCGCTCCCTCTTCCCAGCGACCGAGACCACTCCGCTTTCCCTTCCGCAATCCCTCTTTCGCGGCATCTCTAGCTTCGCCCTCGCTCTCACCTTCCTCGCCATGGCCAAATCCCGCGTCATACAGGCCCTGACGGATCGCCGCGACCCGTCCTTTTCGTCTTCCTTGTCTCTCTACAAACGCCTCGTGAAGCTCCAGTTCCTGCACACGTCGCTGGCGCTCGCGGCCGATGCGATCGCTTCTGTTCCGCACGGGTTCTTCTCGCGCAGCCAGGGGACCCTCCTCGCGTTAACGTCCAGGACCGTCTCTTGCGCGATCGCCGCCAACCTGCCCGCTGTGTGCCACGTCGCTCTCGCTATCGCGGGCATCGAGAATTGCTCCGCTCCCGAGGCGATCCGAAAGGCTTGCTTGCGGAGGTGCAGGGAACCGGCGGCTCTGTTGATCGCTCTGCCTCACTATCTCTGCTTCGCCGCCGTCGAAGCCCTGTGTCGGTTCCGATACCAATCGGTGATGGAGGATCGCAGCGCCAAGAGGCCTTACCTGGCCATGGCTTCGGAAGGGGTGGTGATCGCTTGGTTGTACTCGATCGTCGTAGTCTTGGACACGATCGCTTGTGGCTTGTACGTGAAGAGCTGCGGGTCGAATTCACGCGCAGACGAAGGAGCTAATCGCGGTCACAGCACACCGAACGTGAACGAGGATGATCGGTGTGGGCACGGGAAGATCGCGGCCATGGCCTGAGCGGGTTTCGTCCCGGGCAGCCGACGGCTTACTCCATTTTTGTACAGATTAGCGAAGAAGCCTTTGAACAGATGGAAAGTTAACGACGACTCCATCGTCAAATCTTAGGAACGTTTTACTTTCAGTAATTTTGAGATACAAACAGCTTTAGGATTTACAAGTTCTTACTTTTCAGCCGATACAGAAACACAGATTGCAAACTGTACATGCAGAAAGAAAATTCTCCATCAAGAGTCCAACTCTTGCTTCGGATACCCCGAGAATTGGTTCATCAAGATCGATTATTCAGTGATCTGCAAGAGTTTAAACGAAGAAGTCATTGTTCAATACTGAATGAGAGTTTGTGGCATGGTTTCGTTGATCCATCTTAGTACATCCAGTCTTATTTGTTGTCGATTGTCCATATTTTTTATTGGTAGTTTGGACTTCGTTGACACCTAAATTTTGACAAACTTTTTCAGTTATTTTTATATAAAAAATTAGAGCTAATCTTTTAGTTCTAACAAAAATAATTAAGTCATCTTTCATATTTATTTTTAATATTCACGCATTGCATTTGCATGTTACCATTAATCCAGATCCAAGGCTGAAGATTTGAACTTGAATCAATCAGCAGCAATTGGACTCAAGTGGGTGGTCTTGAGCTTAATTAGAATCTTCTGGGCAAAACCCAGCAAGAGCAGGAAATGCTAAGAAGTCCACGGTGGTCGAAATTAGCTTTGTGTATTGCGTATTTTGCTTAATATTTTTGGCCATTATGGGAAACAATGGTGGGCGCCAAATGGAAGATAATTATAATAATTGTGAAGTTGGGAGGTCAACATTATTCGGCGATTCTTAGGAATAATTGACCGTGATTAACACAGAAGAGTCTTTGACTGAAAGAGGAAAAAAAATTCTTGAGAATTCAGTCACGGAAAGGAAAGAATGGATCGGCCATCATCAGCAAAAGTGGAAGAATATCGCATGAGACACAATGTTGCACACTGCCAATGAAATGAAATCTGCTTTCTTTCCTTGGGAGCTCTGACCCTCATGCTTATAAGAAGCAATATCCTTCACAGTGCCAGCAAATTCTGAGATCAATTCATGTTCAGAATTCTTGAGAGCAACACACGAGAGGGAATTCTGAAATCTGAGATATATACGTGAGTTTCTCGAGAGCAATACACGTGAGATTGGGAGAGAGAAGAAGTTCTTCATGGTTCCTCATTCCCAGCGTCTGACGACCAACTTCGGTGGCCATTGGTTGTGACTTCTACCGTGATTTCGTGTCTCCTGACGAAGCCGTTGGACCAGAAACCAGTTCTGTTTTGCGCGTACAAGGTCCCAACAACGATCCCGACAAGTCAGCAAGCAACCTCAATCAACCTGATTGCTACCTACACTTTTGCTCAGTCCCATGGCCGCGTTCGTTGTTGCTGAACCAGCCATGCATATGTGAAGCCTTCTAGGCCATGACCACTTGGGGAGATCGACAAAGCAAACTAACAAATGTGGCGATTAAAGAAGAAATTTCCAGTAGATTCAACTACTGCAAATCCCAAACATCACTGGCGAAACTCCGCCGTCCGTTGACCAATAACTACCAGCCGAGTCCCACCCACAAGTCCCCCAGTCTAGTCGATCCCCAAGCTTGCGATCCGCCTACTCCTGCTGGTCCGCAAGTCCACAAAGTTCGTGAATCCAAAACGAGCAGAGGCGCGCATCCAAGCCGATACGGTCCAATTCTTGGATTGCAATTTTCGGAACAAGTTCAAATAGGAAAGAAATCTACGGGCGATCAAGGTAATTTTACCAAACTCGGATGTTCTGAATATTTGATTGCAAAACTAATTGTTTGAATTGCCTTGTTTGGAAAATCGCATTGGAAGTTCAGAATATTTCATTGCTTGAGTTAGAAGATTGCACGTTATTTTTGGAAATCGAAAATTCGGAATATATCTTGCAATACGTCTTGTGTTTAATTTGGAAAGATTATATCGTAATGCGAACATTTTTGAGATCTTTGTGAGAATCTTGTGATAATCCGAAAATCTTTCTGAATATACTCAAGATACAAAAATATTTCAAAATATGATCGATTATGAATTTCTTGATCCGTAACCGCATACATGGAAATAAGTCTTTCTATCGGGCTTTAGACGAAATTACTTTCATAGTGGTAATTTCGAATTTTTATGGTCGATCCGTCGGATTTCGGATCGAAACTGGATTCGAAAGATTCAATGCGGTAATTATCTTTCTCATTAAAATATTTGCAACTTGAATTTAAATTCAATCATAAAAACTAAAAATCACAAGAAAAATTCGAAAAAAAATTCATGTCTAATTTCATGTCGGAAAATAAAAAGAATGTAGCAAGATACGGTTTCTTAAAAATCACGTCTTATCAATTTTTTTAGAAAGATAGAATTTTCTAAAAGTCCTATCTCATAGATTGCATTCAATGAAACAAAATCTTTTGAAACCATTAGGATAGATTTTAAAAGATGTAGACATAGGTAACAAGATTTTCTTAAAAATTTGGGTTTTAATACAAATTAAATTCGAAAACTTTAAGTTAATCGTGAACCAATTCACTCCCATTTTCATTAATTTTTAATTTCGAAAATACATCAAAAAATACAAAAAAAATCATAAAAAGAAAACCCAAAAATCGCACATTTGAACTTCAAGTTAGAATTCATCAAAATTGCCAAATTGAACTTTTTTCATAAAATTGATACCGAAAGGGCATTAATTGAAAAATTAATGTAAGCAAGCCCCGAACTTAAGATCTCCTGGTTCACGAAATAAAATTATTTTCTCCCACTATTTTATTTACGTTTCTAATAAACCTACCAAGAAATGATTAGTGCGTGGCTTCAAAAAAATAAAAATCTTTTGCAAAATAATCGGTTGAACCATAAGTCACGATTTGGTAGAATTTGGGAGAGTTCGAGTTAGGTTAGTTAATTTAATTAATTAATCTAGTAATCTATTAACCTAAAATAGAAACTCGATTTTTAGGTCGCTGACGGACTTTGATCCATAAATGGTTAATGTTATATATACTCTTTTTCACTTATAATGGAGTGATTTAACAAGAGATGCGATGTGCTTAAGTTGGACGTTGCTCTAGTTTAAAGGTGAATTAAGATAAAATATTGTATCGATTTTTTTTCTCGTTTTACGTTTTACTTCGTTGTGATTGTATGGCGAATCTTAATATTGCGTTTTTATAATATATCACAAAAAAGTGAAAGAAGTCGAAGGTGTATGTTGTGGAAAATTGGAAAATGACATATCAAAATTATCGGCTGCAAGCACAAGCACCAACAGGATTTTCCTTTTTGTTTGGAACGGTCTCTCCAGTCTTTCTCAGCTTCGTCTCGCTGAGGACCTTTCTTGTCCACTCACTGAAGCGGACATGGTGGTGCCCGATCTTGCAAATGTCGAAGCATTTGGCGGCGTCCTCCGGGCAGGGACACCTCCACGCCGACCGGATCCCAACAAAAATGGAAAAATACATTTTTAGTATTAAAAGTTGTGTATGAAGATCATTTTGATGCAAAAATTTCAATCGGATTATTTTAGTGCCAAGTCGGAGATAAAAGGATCACTTTGGTGCCTCCGGCAAGAATTTCCTGTCAAAATTTCCACGTGTCATTAATAATTATTTTTTAACAAAAAATGACATTTTAAAAAATAAATAATCCACGTCGGATGCCACGTGAACTTTTGCACTTTAAAATAAAATAAATTCAAATTTAAAAATTAGCTAAAAATTAAATTCATTCAAAATACAAACTTTATTTAAAATAAAATTAAAAATAAGCTAAAAAAATTTTAAAAAAATTCTGGTGGAGGACCAGGCCTTGCCGCCTTCAAACGTTCACCTTTTTTCCCCCTTAGTTTTTACTTTTTTTAAAAAAAAATTAACCTAATTTTTCAAATTATCAATTTGTATTTTTTTCATTTTTGTACGCTAATTAAGTTTTTATTTTTAGTATTTTTTAAAATTTTTACCTTTTTTAATTGCGAGATCTCACCAATGCCACGTCAAAAAAAATGCCGTCAGATTTTTGACGGAGCAAATTGGACTTGGCACTAAAACGATCGTTTTAAAAAAAATTTGGTATTATAATGATTCGATTGAAATTTTTTGGCGCTAAAATAATCTCCGTACACAACTTTTCACACTAAAAATATATTTTTCCCCCACCAAAAACCCTGGAACCTCATCCCCGACCAGCTCACCAGCCACCAGTGTACGTATTGGCCGCTCCCGGCATAGCAGGGCCACCCCTTGGGAAGAAACTCCATCATGCTGCTGCTCCGATCCATCATGAACAGGTTCGTCAGCTTCACCCCGTTCGGCGACACGTCTGCCATGCTCATCATTTTCACCCGTACTATGTTGTTGGCTTCAAGCAAAGGTAACCCCACAAATCGAACACTGATTAATTACCAGTAAGATGAGTGAATAACGAGGACAATTAACACATGCGATATACTAAGTATGTGGCATTGAATTGGACCTGATTTTGCCGCAAGTGGTGGTCATTCACGCATTAGCATGTTCAGTTCATCATCTAACTTGGCGTGTCAGCGCCTAACATGCGTGCACGCCTTGAACTTGTTGGCCGATTTGGGTGGATTAGCGGAGTCCATTTGAAGACTCAACTGTGTCCCTCCACCTTCAACTTGACCATAAAAGTCACGTACTCTAATTTAACTTGTCTAGGTTACTCAATCCATCCGTACTACAAGGAAAAAACTACAAAAAAAAGTCTTACATCTATTGCAATTATGTCGATTTGGTCCTAACTTTTTTTTTTTGATTTAGTTCTAAATCTTTTACAATTATGCCAATTTAATCTATCCGGCGTAGTTGGCTGGTCGGCGCTAACGTAGACGCCGATCATCCGGAGGACATAATGTCTTGATATACTTTTTTTAAAAAATTTTTTCCTTTTTTTTCTTTTCTTCTCTCTTCTTCTTCTTCCTCTTCTCGAACCAGCCCAGAGGCGACGGCCAGCGAGGTCGGCATCGCCATGGCTGCGTGAGGTCAAGCCTCGCCGGTCCTAGATCTAGTAACGGCGAGGTCCAGATCTGGGCTAACCTGCCCCAAACCTATTTCTCTTCTCTTCTTTGCAAAAGAAGCAACTCCTCACCTATATCTTGGCCTCATCAATCAAAACTAATGTCCGAACGCAACCCATCAACCGCAAGCTACAACCATTCCACCCATCAACCACAGGAAGCTCTGTGTGAAGAGCTTGCCGTTGGGAGTGCCGAAGTAGGACTTGGAGTTGCGCATCCCTTGACTTCATGGCTCTTTAGGGATAAATACAGCACAAGTTTCATAATTTTCATATGGCGCTTACTCGAATGCCATAATTTTTTTTATCATTAAGTGCCAATTTTTTTTCAAAACATTCACCCATATTTTTAAAAAGTTAAGGCACTCAAGTGATCGAAAAAAAGTTATAGCATTTAAATAAGCGCCATACATAAGTTATGACACTCAAGTAATCGGAAAAGTAGTTATGCGCATTCAAGTGAGCACTTACAAAAGTTATGGCAATCCCAAGCCCGGATCTGGACCTCGTCGTAATCTTTGGCTGGTCGGGCAAAGGAAGAAGGAGAAGAGAGAAGGGAAAAAAGAAAAAAGGAAAATAAAAAAATCTAAAAAAATTTAAAATATTATGTCGCTAGGACGGCAAGCATCCACGTCGGCGCTAAATGGACAAAATTGACATAATTACAAAAAATTTAGGACTAAATTGACAAAAAAAAAATTCAAAATTGAAATGACATAATTGCTATAGATTAATGACTTTTTTGGTAATTTTCCCACGCCATAAGAATCAAAATTGGATACTCTAATTTACTAAAGAATAATCCCAAAAGACCGTCATTTTTTTCTCTCTTTTCAATGTCTCGAAATTCCAAAAGTTCAAGTATCAACGAAAGTCAGACAGCATTTGCGTTAATTCAAATGAAAACTAATTCAGATTTAAATGTACTAACCTGATTGCAGAAACTCAAATCATCGAAGGGAGCCACCGTGAGCCTACAACCTTCGACCTTATTGCCCTCCCTCTGAAAATTCTCGACCACGCTAGCTCGTTCTTGAACAACCCCGCTCCTCGTGTCATTGACAACATCGAACGTGTCGTGTCACTATTCTTACCATCACGACCGACCTTTGAGCTCAAGTTGCAATACCTCCTCGCATTGAACCTCGACGATTTTAGAATTCATCCCGAGCGGTCTGTACCACTTGGGCAAGCTCCGGCCCTTGACGGGAACCTGCAACCCTAAAATTGCATCCTTAAGGACGTGGAATTCGATTCCGGATGAGCCAAACGATGCCTAAGACCACGAATTAGTTTGACTGCACGAGTTCGATTCTCGTCTGATGCGATCTCTTGCGACGAGGTTACGAGCAAGCAAATTCATAACGGATCTCTTATTTCTTACGTAAATGTTCTGCGTTCACTCGGGAAAGAGAGCTGTATCTTCCGCAGCGCGCCGAAGTTACTTCGAGAACTAGTTTATTCGTGAGTTGATCCCAATGTCCGATTTCAGTACTCTTAACATCGGTCAAAACCCTACCAAAACCAATTTCTACATTTCCGATTCCGTCTCTTTCTCTGTCTTTTGTTGCTCAGTTTCTTCTTTCCAAGAATTTTTAACCTTAGAGCTGGTTGGGCATGAACAAGTCCAAAAGATTATGGCCGTGTGCATAAATGGGCTTTTCCATCAAATTAACATGAACCTAGATCATTTAAAATGGAGTCTCATAGTTTAGTAAGCTTAGAGGGCGAATGATAATTATTTTATTTCTATGTTTTTCAATTTTTTTGATTCTAGAAACATGTTTGGAATGGAAATTTGTTACGCAATTTCATTTTTCAATTTTGGAGGCAATTTTTTGGCCTAGATAACAGAAATGAGAAGTAGAAATTTTATACTTTTCTATTTCTAGAACAAAACATAGAAACCAAAATTATTCTCATCGCTCACTCCCTCGCACTCGTCCATTATAGTACCAAATCTGCCTCCGTGTCCAAAAATCGCCACCGATTTCTTCAAAATTATCAACATTGAGACTAGTTGGAGGCTCATTACCAAAAATCGCTCTTCCCCAACACCCTCACCTTCGTATGGAATAATAGCAGCATCTTGATATTGATAATTTTGAAGAAACCAATGGCGACTTTTGGACGTCGGGCGGATTTGAGATTAGAGTGAAAGCTGATGATTCTTTTTAAACACAAAAATGTTTGGGGCGGAATTGGGATTTCACCTAAAATTAAGGGTTTTTAGGACTGGTTTAGTACCCAATCTGAATCCTCCCTAGGATACTATTTTTTTTTTAAGAAGCCGCTAGCTTGATCGATAGTATTGTCAATTATTTCGACCACATGATCTCCCAGGTTAATTAGTGTTTTATGCAAACTACGCAGTGAAGATGCGAAGTCTACCGTTGAGATTATGCGGTCGCGATAGTATCGTCGGGAAAACATTTTCCTTTTTTTTTTTTTTATAAGGCTACAAAGTCACTCTCGACATGAAACTAGTACTCGGACACCCGCCGCAAATGCTAGTATCAACGACCAATTTTAAATAAGCCCCTTTAGTGTCGTCGCCACGGTCGCCGCAATCTTGTTACTCTTTTGAATATGTGGTCTAATCACTCTTGCCCCTTTACCATCAACGATCATCCATGAATCTTGCAAAACAACCTCTTAACCTATTTCTCAGGTTATAGCAAATCAATTCCCTGGACGGTTGTGATGGCATTTCGAGAGAAAACTGAAATACCAAGAGCTATTTTAAGCGAAGCTTTTTTTCTCATGCATTGGTGTAATACATCACAGAAAGCTTTTGAGGTGGGGAAAAAAAGTACAATGGCGCATGCTGTCGCAAATTGAAAAGCAATATATTCGAATCATCAGTTGCAAGCACAAGCACCGACAGGGTCCCGCTTCCTCTTCGGACCGGTATCTCCGGTCTTTCTCAGCTTCACCTCACTGAGAACCTTTCTCATCCACTCGCTAAAATGTGTCTCGTTGTGCCCGATCTGGCCGTCCTTGTAGACGTCGAAGCATTTGATGTCGTCCCCCGGGTAGGGACATTGCTCGCCGTCCGGGTCTCGCCAGGCGCCCTGGTGCCTCATCCCCGACCAGCTCGACAGCCACTGGTACACATATTGGCCGACCCCGGCATAGCGCAGCCACCCTCTGGGGTAGAACTCCATCACACTGCTGTTCCGGTCCATGATGAATTGATTGGTCAGCTGAGCCCCGTGCGGCGACGCCAACACGTCCGTTGTGCTCATCAGTTTCACCTGCACAATGTTATTGGTTTCAAGCAAACCAAAACCCATGAACCCGACATACTTCAGTGAATAGTTACTTGTTAGACGAGTGGATACCAATGTCAATCAGCGTGTGCGATTTGCTAAGTCTATGCCATTGAATTGGACCTCATTTTTCCGGTCATTCCAAGGGTTAGGATTTTCGGTTTGTCATCTAACATGGTGGGTCAATGCCTACCATGCGCGCACTCCTTGAATGTTTTGTTCAAAAGGTGTGGATTAGTGGAGTCCCCATTTGAAGACTCAACTCAACTATGTCCCTCCACCTTTAAGTTGACCACCACCTATATTGTTCGGCTCATTTACACTATAAGAATCAGAAGGAATATACTATAAAGTTAAGTATTCATGAGTGACGAATTTAAGCGATCATGTTAATTCAAACAAAATCTAATTTGGGTTTTATGAGCTGACCTGATCACAGAAACTGAGATCGTCGGAGTGAGCCACCGTGAGATGACAACCTTCGACCTTATCGCACTCCCTCTGAAAAATCCCGACCACTGCCGACGCGTTTTTGAAGGACCTCGCTCCTCGTCTCGTCAACAACGTCAGGCGTATGGTGCTAACCTTGTTACCACCGTTGTCAACCTCCGAGCTCAAGTTGCAATATCTCCTCACGCTGCATCTCAATAATTCGTAGGCCTCGATCCTCTTCTCCATGGACATCCCTCCTTCGTTGTGCCTTGTCACCACTGCCTCCTCGAAGCAGACCGAGACGTCCTCCTTGATTTTATCAAACACTTCTACAGACGGTGGCTTTCCAAACGTTGCCTCCATCAGCTTGCTCAGCCACGGGGCCATTCCAGGCCGGATCTCGCCCCAGTGGTACAGCACCCACCGCTCAGGCGGGCGGCGGCAACCGTGCCCCTGGTGCCACGCCACGAACGGGAACACCGTCGACAAGCCATGCCATATGTTGCCGTAGTCATAGTGGTTGTAGGACACGAAAGTGAGGCCGCTCATGAAGGTGGCATCTCGCGGGAGGGCCTCTGGCCACGCGAGGGCATAGTAGTTCCACGAGCCGTCTTGGGGGTCGCGTCCCTTGAGGCATAGCACCCGGCCCTTTGAGCTGTCCGACGGGAAGTGCATATGCTGGGGCCCGCCGCCGAAGCTGGTGTCGTTGAGGGAGCTCATGAACCAGGTGTGGCCATCAGCGGGACGGTCGGCAAAGCGCTTGTCCTTGAGCGGGAGGAAGGTGACCGCGTCGCGGAGCCTCTCCTCCACGGCCTCGAGCTGATTAGCTGTGGCGGCGGCGGCGGAGGCGCTGTCGGGAGCGACGACGGAGGTGGTGTCGAGGATGGCTCTTTGCCACTGGTGCATGAGAGAGAGAGGCCATTGTGGGGAAGGAGTTGACTGAGATTGGAGGAGGGAGATTTGGGAGAGGACGAAGAGGAGGACGCACGTGGAGAGGACGTAGACGAAGAGCTTGGCGGTGTAGATCGAGAAGGGAATGGCGGCGGGACGCGGCGGCTGGCCGGATTTGGAGGAGTTGGTTCTGGTGTAGATGGGTGGGAACGAGGTGGCTCTGACGTCCACTTGATCAGGGGGTGATGCTTTGGCCATCAAGAGATGACGGTGGCTGAAACAGCATCGAATTTCGGTGGAGGCTGGGATTTGGTGGTTGAACTTTAATACTCGTTAACTCTCAGCTTCAAATAGCCGGTAAATTACCGGCGGTAATACATCAGTAAAAAGTCAAACTTTATTTACCCCCAAGGAAAGAAAATTTGGGTTGTCAGGTAAATGAGAGTTTATGGGCACATGACAAGCAAAGGGACATTTTTATGCACCTCGAAGCAAATTCCCACCCGGCACGCAATGCTTTCTTCTTCAATTCTTCTTCTTCATTCCTGTCACTTTTCGCTTTACAGTCATCCAAAATCCTATGATGAGTCGGAATAGGAGCTCGATCACTCTGATATAGTTCGAAATTCTGTAGAAATTCGAAAGCTGTGTCGTCCGCGAAATCGAGCAGTCGTAGCTGCCAAAAATGGGTACTCACCAGACATTTTTGTTTTCATGATTTTAAGTCTTGAATGTTTGAGATTTCATGGTCACTTTTGAAGCTAACATCAGTTCCTTCCAATGCAATTAAAGGAGGAGTAGAAACATCGGTGGAATTGCATAGTCTAAGTAGAGGGGGATGCAGGAAAGTCGCTCCAACGAAGTCAAAAGCTTTATGGAATGAAGAAAAAGCTATTTGGGCAGCTTCAAGAGAAAGGCAAAGATATCTGAGAATCATACTGAATTCTTTAGTAGATATAGGAATCGCTTGATTGGCGTCTAAACTAGTCGATGGCGGCCAAGGCCCAATACCATCGCTAGAGAGCAGTACAGATGGGAAAATTATCCAAAAAATTCTATTTCTATTGCACTTTTGTCGATTCAATTTAAAATATTTTAATTGTGTCAATTAAGTCTTAAACATTTTTACGTTTTTTCAGTTAAATTCATCCGGCCAATTTTGATCGGGAATCGGCGACGTGGACACCAGCCATGATGAAACGAACTCGCGATCACAAGAGAATGTGGATATTCGCCGATTCGTATGATGGTTTGTAGGCCGCCAAGCTTACTGTAAACTTGGCATTCCGGCAAGGCTTATTAGTGCGATGGTCTCAATCGACGCACACGAAGCCGACCGATCTTAGCGAGATCCGCGGGAATTCGGCGGTGGATACATCTTAAGCTTCTATGTCTCGAGAGCATCGCGATCATTTCCAAATTGCCGGCCCCACTCTTTGATTTCTCCTTTTCGCCGCCCTTGGTCAAAATTGAGATCCGTGATGGAATCTCCTTCAAGAACAAGCAATGAAGCATGGAGAGCCACAGATCCATCAGAATCCGAATTTTCCGAAGTTCCGTTGAATTACGGCCTTGTCGAGACGTCAGCGCATTCGTCTTCTTCAACGGGAATTGATGGAATGTCAAGCAACCCGATTTAATGGGTTTTCTTATTAATTTGCGGTAAACAAGAATTGAGTAGGGCATGTATATTATACATATATAACGACGTGGGAGCTTTTGCAATTTATGTTTGTTGTTAATTTTTTTTCTGGCATGTGATCTACCTGTTATATCATTGTCTTCATTATCATTACATGTACAAATTGGTGTTTTGTCACTAATAATAAATAGTTTTTTTTCTTTTATTCGTATGTTTTATATGAAGATCGGTTTTGGCCATACCATACATGAGAAGATAAACAGATTTTTCTGCTTCTAGTTTCGGGACGAGTTTATGAGCGGATAAACGCGTATGATGACGACATGGAATTTCTATTCTCGGAATAGAAATTCGTTTGATAACAATATAAAATTTCTAGGGTTGCCGGTGATCGGCGTAAGACGGACGGCTATCGACGACAAGGACGAGAGAGAGAGAGAGAGAGAGAGAGAGAGAGAGAGAGATAGATGAGAAGAGTTCTTATTTCTCATCCTGTTCTAGAAACAGAAAGGCTGAAAATTTTAACTTCTCATTTCTATTTCAAATCTATTTATGGAATAAATTCTTGTTTCAAAAATAGAAAAGTGAAATTGCGTTATTAGACCTGTTCCAGGAACGGATTTGGAACATGAATAGAGAAACATAATGGTTATCGTTCGCGCCCTTGGTGTCCGAATTTTCATATACACAATTAATTCTTTCTAATATCTTTTTCAAATGAAGGCAATTGTTGCTACTTTGGTAAATGAAGGAAGACGGTAACTAGATAAATTTTGTGTGCTTTTCCTACCGAGCATCTAATTTCGCTCGCGAAAATGAGTTTTGAAGGCAAAAAGTATTATAAATCCTTCGAGCCGATGTTTCATTATCATTCTCAGATGATAATTAGATGAAAAGGGCATTAGTTCTTAGGCTCAACCTTCATTATGACCGACTTTAATTTCTACACATGATTTAGTTTGTGCTTTGCAATTGGTTTCGATCGGGAGCTTTGCCGCGAGATTTATTGACCCCTTTCATGATTCCCAAGATTTGCCACAAAATGTTAAATGAGGTCTTTGTCCGTAATTTTTTGTGTGTGCTTTTAGAAACAATTGCCATTTGTGCTTGCCAAAAATGGCAAAACAAAAGTCAAATAAAGGAAGAGAAACTTTAAAATAGATTTTTTTTCAGAGGAATGATTATTATTGATTGTTGGGTGAACCGTTTATGTATGATTTATCTGTTTTAGTGAGATCTTCTTCTTCTTCTAAATATTTTCGGGCAATCAACTTTTTGTACATAAGACCTGTTTAGGGAAAATTACTAAGAAAGTCTTAAACTTATTGTAATTGTGCGAATTCGGTTCTGAATCTTTTTTTTTTTTTGCCAATTCAGTCCTATATTTTTTGCATTTGTGCATATTCACGATTAGCTAGCTAGCTAGTGCCGACATGGCATTCTTTGTTCTTTGGCCAGGCCATTTTTAAATAATATTTTGATTTTTTAGTTTTTTTTTCCAAACCCTACGGGCCGCGCCAACCTCGCTGGATCCGGATAGGTGAGGGAGCCGTGGCCCTCAACCCGGACCACACGAGGCTCGGCCCGTGAATCCTCGCTAGCCCTAGGGTAAGAGAAAAATTATAGAAAAGAAAAGAAAAAAAAGAAAAAAAATCATAAAAACTTAAAAAAAAAAGTTATTAAAATACTATTAAAAAGGCAGCACCAAGCAATGCCACATCGGTGTCGGTAATTTCAAAGTCATTAAAGCCAAATGGACCGAATTGTCACAAATGCAAAAGGTTTATAATCGAATTGCAACAAAAAAAAATATGATTGAATTTGCATGATTGCAATAGATTTATGATTTTTTTGGTAATTCTCCTAATTTATTTCTCATTACGAGGTCAATAGAGCTACGTATTAATTTTTCTCCTAAGGAAAAAGGTTAGTGCTTTTTATTCTGGCATGAATAAATCCAGTTATTTCCAAACGGCGTTTATCTCATGTCTATTAAATAGGAATCAACACCACCAGAGGTGGTGGGGAAAAAGGGCAAGCCTGAAGTCTGGTCCAGCCCGTACTTATCTTCTCGGTCTGGATCGGGCTCCAGGCATGTCTTATATTGTTTGTATGGTACTGATCTAGGCCATCAGACCTGAAAATTACAATACAAAGGCCATAAGATTTTAATCTTTACACACCATTATAAAACACATCAATAAGTTAGAACTATATAGTTCGGCAGCTGCAATGAGTGAGAACAATGTGGCGGCGAGGGTCGCATTTATTCATTTTATCCTGTCAAAAGCCATATAATATATATATGTATGTATGTATGCGCGCGGGCGCGTGTATGAAAAAGTGATTTTTTTAAGGTAAGAAAGAGCCTCGAGTGCTTTAGCATTTAGCTCCACGATGTTGGACTCTGAACGAGCTTTATGAGATTGTTAAAACGGGCCTCGTAACTCTACCTGAATCGAAAGCAAGAGGAATGTGATGGAAAGCACGAAGTGTTGGGAGCACGCAGTGAGAAGTTCGGTATCTTCACTTGGGGAGATCGTAAAAGGAAGCTCAAGTCCGAGTCGTCAATATATCCAGTTAAACTCACATTTACTCAAAAGGTTAAATTAAAGTGTTACGAGCCAAATATAATATATTAATCGATCCACACCACGCCCAACTTCATCCTATCCTTATGGGCACTCATTGCCACACCACAACATTCACCTGCCCGGAAATAGCAACTATTGGCTCTAATACCATTTATTGGGAGCACACAACATAATCTTGATACCTTTACTCAATGAGATCGCTAAGAGGAGCTCAAGTTCAAGCGTGTCAACATATCCAATTAAATCCTCATTCGCTTAAAAGATTAAACTAATGAATTATAGACTAACTATAATATATTAACTACTCCACACCACATCAATTATCCGTCGTAGGATTTCTCTAACACAACTCATTCACACGTGCATCCTAACAAACTCCCTCACAATGAGCCGATCTTGGGCTCATTCCCCTCAAGACATCTCATGGGAGAGTCACGCCCAGTGCCCCGTCAACATATCCAGTCGAACTCACATTCACTGAAAGCTCGAGCATGTGAGTTATGGGCCAATTATGATATATCAACTGTTCTATTCATTGAGGTTGATTTTGAATTATTTTAAGGCAGTGCTACACTTACCGAGTTAGAGTTGGATGTTCGGATTAGGAATTCAAAACTTAATAGTTCTAAAACGATGCAACCATTTGCGCTTAAAGAGGAAAGACGATACGGACCGGGCAACAATTGGTTTTTTTTTTAAGGAACAAATCCCGGACGTTAGGGGCATGCCCTATTTCAGTTTCGAAACCTAAATTTTAGTGCTCATTTTTTCGGTGGGAGGCATTATTAGAAGTCGAAAGTGAAACGCCGTGCTTTCCCCTTAATAATAGTGTAGGGTTCAACGTAGATAGGTCGGTAGATATAATGCAAAGGGCAGTCGAGTAATTTCACGGGAGCTTAATAACAGTGTAGGAATAGATATAGACAGATTGGTAGGCATTTCTAAAAGGTCATCGATTTTGACATAAGTGCATTAAAAGCCCCGAGATTTGTTGAGGAAAATGCGATCGAGTCCTACAGCCTTTCAAAATGTTCAATCAAGTCTCGAAACTTATCGAATTTATGCAATCGAGTTATTTCATTCGCTCTCGCTAAACTTAGCTAACGAGAAATGTTAACTTATCATTTTCTCTCTCATGCATGTTTTAGGATTTTTGCCGCCCTTATCTCAATTCATTTAAAAACGAAACCTTCTTTTTATTATTATTATTATTATGTTAAAAGAACAAACGATGGTTATCATCTATCAAATTCAACCAAGGCATTTCCAAAAATGCCCTTAAAAGATTTTCTCACTATTTCAAGAAAAGGTTGATGCGATAATTTTCGTAGCAAGTGGCTTCAGGCGGAAGATTTCGCGCCTAATTTACTAGTTGTTCTCAATTAATAGAACAATAGAAATGACGATAATAGTAATAATAATGAAACGGTTAGTAATTATCCTAATCCTGACATTGCGAGCCCATCTATATCATTAATTGTGCATGATGATAGCATCCGCATGCACGTGAGCTTTCGAGGATTTCCACGTGATCAGTCCCTAGAAAAGTGGCGATTAATGTTGTTTTAGTCATCCTGGCCTCATGATTACCCGAATTTCTTTTTTTCTTTTATGTGGTATATATATATATATATATATATATATATATTGTTGTGCATTATTTGAACTCAAATTATGTAAGTTGTACGGGAGCAAATTCACGGTAACATGACGTGTTAACATATGTAAATCTAGATGTCATTAATTGTATACTTTAGTAGGTGTCAAGTGTCCACAGCCACATTAAATAAAGTTCCGATCGCAGCTTTGTACTTTATCATCAAAGTTAAAAATTAATTCGGTGTTTGAAATAGAAATTATGCAGTGTGCTATGTGAATGTCCGAAATTCATGCGTTTTTTAATGATATTTGACATCTCTTGCAAAATAAGAGTCAGAATACAACACGGGCTCTCAAGACTTAGAAAAATCAAGGGATAAGCGCATTGGAAGTTCTAAAACTTATTCCGAAAGTACGATTGAGTCTTTAAATTGAACAAGAAAAAGTCCAATCACGTTATGAAATTTATCAAATTGGTGCAACCTTCATTTATCTCTCGTCCAACTTGGCTATCGAGAAACATTGACATGACTTTTTATTATTACTTTCTCTCTCTTGCATGTCGATAACGTGGCTAAAACATCGGGCGTAAGGCTAAAGAAGGAATGTCGTCTTAGGTCCAAATCTGATTTTTTTTTAAGCCCAAAATTTACATAATTAATTTTAAAAAAGATAAATTTATATTAAAAAGGATGTGACTTTTTCCTGCTAGAATAAATAAAAAAAGCCATTGCAATATTTTCGGTTAACCAAATTGGATAGAATTAACATAATAATTCGATTGCATCAATTCGATAAATTTTAAGGCTCGATTATATTTTCGTGATAAGTTTTAAGATTTCAACTATATTAAAATGAAAAAAATCTAGAGTCTCTCCAGCAATTTGTACCATAACTCAAGACATTATTTCAAGGGGCTACGTTCCTCACTTCAACTAATTCACTCTCGACGTGGACAGACAACGTTTGTGCAGATGGAAAAAGCTGTTCATGTATGTACGTTTAAACTTCAATCGTTGTTTTTTTGGTGTTTTGTGATCGTGGTTCGATCGGGATGAAATCTAGACGGGCACGCCCAATAATGATCGAATTGAAACTCCCATAAAGATTTGACATTATAGCACGCAGCTGTCCTTTTCTGTGCCCCACCGCCCCCAATTATTGTCTTTTTGTCAGTTTTCAACCTTTTCTTTACCACATTATTATTATTATTATTTTATTATTATTATTGTTGTTGTTGTTTTTGTTGTTGTTGTTTATTTTTGTTGTTGATTTTTATAATTTGCATTCGGGCATTTGCTTCCTTAGCTTGATGAATTATATTTGTAGGTCCCAATAATATTAATAATAAGTAATATCACGAAAAATTTCAAATATATATATAATAAATTTATCTCAAATTAATTTTTTGATTAAAAAAATTTCAAACTAATACACTTATGATGAATTTACTCGAAATTAATTTTTCACTCATAAAAAATTCTAAACTGATAAAGTTGTGATAAATTTACTTCCCGTTAGTGTCCGTTAAATGGATTTAATATCGTGAGTAATCTCAAAATGGTATACTTATAACAAACAGAGAGTAAAAACTTTAAAATAATACATTTATCAATTGTCGCGTATCATCCAACTGATCGATTTGACAATATAATTTAGCGAAAATTAATGGGAGTAAATTTATCATAGTTGCACTATTTTGAAATTTTTTTATGGTATTCAAAAAATTAGTTTGGAGTAGATTTATCATATGTGTATCGATTTAAAATTTTTTATGGTCAAAAACTTAGTTTAGACTAAATTTGTCGTGAGTATATAAGTTTGGATTTTTTTTATTGTGTTAATTAATAATAACAATAGCAATCATGGGGAGGAAAATAGAAAGAGGATATTGAAAGAAAAGGTGTGGGAGTTGGATTCAGTTGTCCGCTTGCACGATATTTATGTACACATTGCATTAGACAGTAATTAGTGTCGAGTAATTAACGTTTATGATGATCTACAAGTAGAAGCTCTTCGGCTGTAGCATCATCCCGTCGCGAAATAGCCCATTTGGTATAACCTTCCACGCGGTCCGTATGAAATAATGATTGGCGACATAATATTTTGTGGTTCATGGCTAAGGGTGTTGTCCCGTCGAGTCGAATCGACATAATTTTATCACACTGACTCGACTATGCTCGAAAATAAGGCATAATACTCAAGGAGATCGAGGTTGAAGTTTATTTTGATTAAGGAAAAGAGATATGCGTTCATTGAGCTAAATTCACGACATGCTCTAATTTAGCATTTTTGAGGTTCAGCTTGAGTCAATTAAGTGGTCGAGATACTTGAATCCTAAAAGATTGTGAGTTTGAGTAGCGATTACTAAAAACTAAGTTAACGAAATGCATTCAAGAAGTTATTGTCGCTCTCTTTGATGAGTTGATATCAAAGGTAAATCTAAAGGCTTAATTCCTTAAATAAAAAAAAAAAATCACAACTTTAGATTCAATCCTAATTATATTTCGATTTTTTTTTTGTCTAAAGAACACCTCAAACTTTGACTCTAGTCCCAGATCTGTCCATTTAATTGCCACTAGTGTTTCAAAATTACCGACTCGGGGCTAGTTAGAGGTTTATTATCGAAATTCACGATTTCGTCATTATCTTCACCTAACAAAACAACATTAGCTTTCTACTATGGATGGTCAGTGGCGATTCTTTAACGCGTGGGCAAAATTGGGATTAGAATAAAAATTAACAGTTCTTTTTTAGATAAAAGGAGTTTGAAATAAAATTTTGGTATTGAACTTAAAGCTGAGGGTTTTGAAGAAATTAGGTTGTAAAAATTAATAGTGTGAAAGACAGAGCCTTGACCGAAATTTTGTTCCATGGGTAAAAGCAAGAAGTAGGAGAGACATTGGAGAGCGACATGGGAAAAAAGAGAAAATTCTAATTAAGGGCTTGAAATACCCTTATTTTCTCAAAAAAAAGTTCTAAAGTGAAATCGCTTCAAATAAGAATTTGAAGTCTTCTTATTATTTCAAAAAAACATGATCAATGGCATTTTCGTTATTTTTTTTTTTTTATTTTTTTTTTTTCTTTCTTTTTTCCCATTTCCTTTTCGCTAATGGTGGGTCTCAAGCGATGGTCGGCCATCGGCGAGGCCGTCCTCGCCTATGGCCATCGAGGTGACCTCGCTTGTGTTCTTTGTCTCGCTAGTTCGGGCGAGGGTCACCTCGTCGTAGTTGGCGAGGGCTTGGCCAGGTGACCCTTGCTCAATGGCGACGAAGGTTACCGCAAACTCTCGCCAGCCGCAACATAGAAATGGAAAAAAGAAAATGGAGAAAAATAAAAAAAGTAAAAAAGAATAAATGATGAAAATTTCTTTGCCGAGGACATTTGAAATAATGATGATATTTCATATTTTTATTTGAAATAACGTGCCTTTATTTATAAAGGAAATGATCTTTTCACGAGGAAAATGCCAAAGAAGCGTTTGGTTTTTCCATCTTCTTTTCGATCGAGCGAAAAAAAAAAAATGACCTGGAAGCGAGACGGGCACACGCACAACGAGGAATGAGGTGGGGAGACGCAGGGATTGAATGCGGATTCAGATGAGATTAGACCTCGACTTCAGCACGAGATGGATCGACTATAAAAAGGATCATTAACGGGATAAACGATGCACGTAATGTAATCACGCAAAGTAGGATTTTTATCTGTGTTTTTTCCGAGATGGGTTCTTGTTTGCTGATTTGTTTTTCTCTCCATCTGCCAGCGAAAATTTAAAAAGCCCGCAAGCTAAACTCAGAAAACACGAGAGCTAAACTCAAGGGGAAGGGAGGGGAGATAGAGAGAGAAAGAGGGGGAGAGAGAGAGAGAGAGAGGGGCAAGAGATGTCTCTCTGCAAGAACAACTTCAAGAACGGCAAGGAAGGTGAAGAGAAGCCCCCTCTCGGGTTCGCGTTCTTCTTCTCCTGTGATGGAAGTTGCAGGGTAAAGAGAAGAAAAATTTAGAAAAGAATAAGAAGAAGAAGAAGGCGTGGGAGATAAGACTTGCTCGCGTCTGGTTTCGGATCCGACGACATTGCCGGACCCCATCGCCGATCCGCTTCGTTTTCCTGTCTCCCGTTTTGCTCTGAATCTCTTTCTCTGTCTCTGTGGACTGTTGTCGGAACCGCGGCTTGCTTTTCTTGCTTTTGTTCTTGTTGGTGGTGGTGCAGAAGAGAGGGAGAGAGGGGCACGCACATCCGTACTGCAAAAACGAAGAAAAGAAAAAAAAAACAGAAGAAAAAGAAAACAGAAAAAGGTGAGGCCTTTTCATTTCTGCCCGCGATTAAGCTCAATGTATTGTCTTGTTCGACCTCAAGCATCTATTGGTGCATGCATGCATCTAACATATGCTCTGCTTCGCCGATTTTGTTAATGCCTGAATCTTTTGCTCTGTTTTTCTTTCTCCCGATAAAAGTTTCCACTTTTATGTCTCCTTTGATGTCCTTTTGGTCACGGTGCAATGCATGCTGTGAATGAATCCCCTCTGATTTTTGTTCTTCTCTCCTTTTTTTCTCCCCTATTTCGTTGTATTTTGCGTGAATTTATTCATCTATCGAACAGCATAAGTTTCCTTTTCAAATGCTGCCTGACTCTGTTTCTTGATTTTTTTGTGGTGTTCGATCGTGAAATGCGACAGAAGTTGCATGTTTCTTGTTTTTGTCGGTTACTGCTTCTTGGGCGTCATCGTCGACTTGGAAATTTCTGTCGTGCTTCCACTCGAAGCGTTTTCACGTTGCCAAGGTCTTTCGACTTTTTTTTGTCTGCTCCTCTGCCATTGATAATGGACAGAGCACCATTCTTTATGGGAAACATAGTGGTGCTCGATCTTATTCTATTTTTCCATCTTTTTTTTTTTTGGCCCC
The DNA here is from genome assembly GCA_021437795.1 of Rhodamnia rubescens. Classification (NCBI taxonomy): domain Eukaryota; kingdom Viridiplantae; phylum Streptophyta; class Magnoliopsida; order Myrtales; family Myrtaceae; genus Rhodamnia; species Rhodamnia rubescens. The sequence continues at coordinate 2,028,008 of JAILYA010000046.1, forward strand.
TCGTCTTATGTGGACCCTTCATCTGTCTCCCTTGTTATGTTCCTTCTCTGAAAGTGAAATCGAAAGTCCCTTTGAAAATGAACAATGAACCGTTCATCTCTCTCTCTGTCTCTGCCCTTCTGAATCTGCACTTTTTAGAGGTCCATCTTGTGTTCTTTTTTTTTTTTTCTCTCTTTATTTGTGATTGGATCGACATTGATGAGTTTATGTAAAGTGCTATGATTAGGATAGCGGGTTCCTTTTGAATTCTTTAAAATGGTTTATGAAAGCTGGTTTAAATCGTGTGATAGATTTGTGTTTGTCGTTATCCGTTTTTCGTCGCCGATGATCGCCATGTGATTTGCTCTGTATGTGTTCGGCGTTTTTAATGGAATGCATGATCTGGGAAAGCTTGTCTAATAATTTGATAGGGGTTTGCTTCATCTCTCTTGTGTTGCCCAGCTTTCACTCTCCTGGAATCTCAGTTTTTCTGAGAAAAAGGTACAGTCCTGCTTCATTTTGCTTACAATAGATGGTTAACTTTCTGACATCCAGAATGGTAGATGGCTCAGTCTTATACCGGGGATTCTGGGTACTTGAATGAAGAACCGGTCTTAATCAAGATATTTTTGTTGCTATGGATTGTTTTCCTTTCGGTACTCATGTTTAATGTAGAAAGGCTACAATGGAGGGCATCTGTGGAGAATATGTTGCATATTATACTTATATTCCAAGTTTCGGTGTTGCTAGGTTTGCGGAGAATTTTCTTGGGGAAAAAATTCGGCAATCATTGCAGAAGACTAGAATTGTGCTTTGAGCATTCATAATGGGTGCTTGCATGTCGACACCCCCTAAAAAGATCAGAGTGCGGAAGAGACATTCCCGCCAAACCTGCAAACGCCAAGGCAAGATATCAAGTTTTGCCCCTACCATAACCAAGAAAAGGAACAGCGGTGCTGGTCTCGTAACAGATTATGCTGTCAGCGAATTTGTTCGAATGGATTTCGAGACAGGGGAAACGACCACTTGCAGAAGATCCGAGGTTTCCAATTCTACATTCCATCTGACACAGCTGCAGTGGCACCATAGTCAATTTGAAGCTAATGGTATGCCGTGTCATTATACCGAGTTTATTTTGACTGGTATTTTTCTAGAACTCCATACGATAACATATGAAAACCAGAATACTACCTAGTCAGCATAAGAAGTCTTTGAAGAAAATCTTTTCCTCGCCTTCCCTTATGCCAGTCCAGCTTCTGTTCTGATTTTTATAATTACTACCTAGTCAGCACAAACATGATCACCTGCTATGCTGGAAAATATGCCAGTGACTGTAAGAACCTTCCTCAGTTCTCTCTGTAGCCAATAACCTGAAGTTTATTTAGGTTTGAGTCATGGCGGCTCATAGGTTGAAGATGTTGGACTGTCTTCTTATAATAAGCTTTTGATTGTGCTTGTGTGATTCTGAATAGGGTGTTGTTGGATTTGTTAATTTGATTTACTATTTGTATTGCTTGGAAGGCTTTCTTTTCATAGACAAGTATACTTTTTGGATTGTGCGAATTACTGAAGCTTCGATAGTCAATCCCTTCAGTGTTATGCCAAGAGGAGGCATGGTTCGACTCGGTGAGCATCTTGGAGTCTGACTCAGATGACGAATTCATCAGTGTGCATGGAGGTAAGAAACATCAACTTCCCCAATAAATAGTTAACGAACTTTTTCTTGTCGTTCTAACTTCCTTTTGAAAGAATATCTCAATTATGAACATCATCATCATTTGCCTTTCGGAGTCTTATTGGAGTTTCCGAACACATTTGTGTAGATGGATTTCCTTTGGTAGTCAACGCAATTGGCAACATTTCTGGCAGTCAAGTGCTTCAGTATGAAACTTCATCTTGCTTTGTGGACAGTGGGAATGCATATGAAGAATTTCGTGGAAGTTATCTCAAAATAGATGGAGGTAAATCAGAAGTTTTAACAGCCAAAGATGAGCACAAGGAATCTAATACATTCACGTCTACACAAGGCTATGAGCTGGCTTGTGCTGGAAAGGCTGAGGAAAGTTACAGCAGGATGAAGAAAAAATTGGAACACTGCCATGGGAGCTTCAAAGGTCTTAAAGAGTATAGACGCGATTCCGAGGAGAAATGCCAAGAGAAACTATTGAAAACTGGCCTATCTCGTTTAGTTCCTTCCGTGAGTTTTAACGATAAGATCTTAAGTACTCAAAATGTGGGCCTGCAGGCTCAAAGAAGAAAGTCCGCAGTTTTCAGGCTTTCATTCAAGAGAAGGTCCTGTGATGGAGAAGAAACAATGGAACAACGTAAGTCTTCCAAGGGGCCTTCCTTCCGTTGATATTCAAGCTTAATTTATGTTATATGACGTGATTATTGCATAGTTGAGTTCCTTGATGGCGTTATAAATCTGTCTATATTAGGGTTACATGCTGATATACATCTATGTCCTTGACGAGTGAATTGATTTTGCTTATATTTCCAATTACGACAATTAATGCATTTATTGCATGTCTCGGTAAATTCGTATAGTATGAGATGGGTTGGTGTATTTACAGGCGCATCAAAAAGATTCTTATATCGCCCCCGAGCAGGATTGATCATTCCTTGCTGCACTGGTGAAAAACCGGCCCCTGGATGCTGGTCTGAGCTTCCACCCTCGAAATTTAAACTTCGAGGCGAAAACTACTTCAAGTATGATGTCAATGCTCTTTTTGTCACAAGCTTTCATGATAACCATGCATTATTCAACAATGATTTTTCAAACGCTATACTTCAGATAGTTTCTTTATTTCACATATCAGACATCTTAATTAGTTGCTGCTTTGTGAACTCCAATTATATTGCTTGTGTTGTGAGTTTCTTTGATTGTGTGGAGCCTAATCACCTTATGGCTGTATGCAGAGATAAGCGGAAGTCAGCTGCTTCAGATAACACCCCGTATATACCAATCGGAGTTGATCTATTTATGTGCCCTAGAAAAATAAACCATATAGCCCAACACCTTGATCTACCCAATGTGAAAGCAGATGGAAAGGTGCCTCCTCTTCTTGTTGTAAATATCCAGGTAAGTCCTTCATGAGTATGCTTGTTGGTCTCATCCACTTTCCTCGCTTGCCTTCTTACTTTTGGAGCAAGGAATTTTGCTTTTGTCAGCTCATCATGTAAATTGTGTGCGTTCTGCAGTTGCCCACTTATCCTGCTGCCATGTTCCTTGGTGATAGTGATGGGGAAGGAATGAGTCTTGTCTTGTACTTCAAAGTTTCTGAGAGCTTTGAGAAAGACATCTCTTCACAATTTCAGGACAGCATCCAGGTGATTTACCCTCTCTTCGGATGTTCCTATTTGCATTCTTTTTAACTGCTAGCTGTAACCAAGGAACACAGTCATATCATGTTAGGATGTAAAGGAATGAATATTATGAGAAAAAGAGTGGCCTGCAATATAATGCTTGTTCTTATGTTTCGAAGGATCTGTCTCAGCCTTGGGATTATAATTCTCGATTGTAATAACCTAATTACCACCCTTCTGATGGGGCTTGTGCAATCCACTTGAACTGGATCGGTTGTTTGGTGCTCCCAGCGCCAAGTGCATGTAGTCTTAGACTAAAAACAAACACGCCAGCACATTGTTGATTCGATGTCCTTACTAACTTTATTCGCTGTAGTTCCGTATTAAACCTGCATAATTCAAGAAAATCTCAAGTCTAATCATATACTTCTGATACTTGAATAATCAACTTGGTTTGGTGATTTAGAATTTTCTTTTTTCTGCTATGATAACTTGTTCCTCATGCAGAAATTGGTCGAGGATGAGATGGAGAAGGTTAGAGGCTTTGCTAAAGAGTTCACAGTTCCTTTTAGAGAGAGGCTGAAGATCATGGCTGGTGTGGTGAACCCTGAGGATCTCCAGTTAAATTCTACCGAGAGAAAACTAGTACAAGCATACAATGAAAAACCGGTTCTTTCACGCCCTCAACACAACTTCTACAAGGTGAGCTGCAATAATAGGTTCTTTTGACTATTTTAAGAAGTTAAACCTATTCCTTGCCAACTGAGTTACTCGAGTTCTGAGGTTCTTGTCACTTCAATCCGTTGATGCAGGGACCCAATTACTTTGAGATCGATTTGGACATTCACCGATTCAGCTTTATATCTCGAAAGGGGTTGGAAGCTTTCCGGGAACGGTTGGAGAACGGAATACTTGACTTGGGTCTAACTATTCAGGTAACCCTTCAGCCATGCAACTCCTGTGAGGCATTGCCCTTCATATTTGACATCTAGAAACTTTTTATGCATCGACAAGGAATTTGGATTTACAATCTCACGACCACTTATCTATGATATTAAAACTGAGTACTTCGTCTAATACCGTGTCCTGTGAAATACCGAATCTTTTGCGTGATTCATCTAAACTTCTGAGCACTGTTCTTGAAAACCCAACAGGCACAAAAGCCAGAGGAGCTGCCAGAACAAATGCTGTGTTGCGTTAGACTGAACAAGATTGATTTCATCGATCACGGCCAAATATCAACACTGGTCACCGTGGATGATGATTGACGACTCCCCTTTTTAAGTGAAATCATATCAATGGTAACTACCAACGATAACAGTGGGCTTCACAGGGAGAAGTCCATGCCTCCAGTCTCAATCCAGTTGGGAAAGAAAATCTCTTATAAGTATGCGAATTATTTGAATTCAAACCTTTCGTAAGTCTCCTGGTTCATTAATCATATGAGCACAAGTTAAACATGAAAGCGGTTTCGACTCCACCATTAATGGGTGTTGTAATGTTATACATAATTGTTGAATACGCTGTTGGGATGATGCTGTCAAATTCCCTTGTAAGGGACTCTACTGATAGCATTGTCGCTTGGGGTCTCGAGCCATTGAGGATGCTTTCACAGGAAAGAGTAATGTCAGGTATAATCAGGATGATCTGCAAAAATTGATCTATTAATGCAAAATGATTCATGGTGAGAAATTGTGACTTGTTCATCGAAGGACCGGCCGAGTTGAAAGCTCGAGAAAGTGAACTTGATCGTATGTTCTAGCATGATCACTTCACGTTATTTAGGATATCAAACATTTGGAAATCGTCTCTTTGTATGCTGTCTTATTGTCAAAACAAGATAATCGATATAAACGGACAACGACAGATTTTTCAAGGCGACAGCTTCTGAAGTGACGGGTTTCTACATTAAACCGGGGACAACAGTTCAATTTGACGGGTTTGTTGAGTTGAATCTTTTGTTTTCAGCGTGAGCTAGGGTAGTGTTCAACGCTATACCCCTACGCGGGATGCGGGGTTCGAGGGCGCGCCCCCACGGGTGTCCTGCGTCGTCGGGCGGGGGTTCGGGCGCGCCCCGCGGGTTCCTGCCTCGACGCCGTTGCCGGTGTGGGCGGGGGTTGGGGCGCTCCTCGGTTTGGCACTTTGTTGAATTAGGGTTTGGTTTTTACCCGTTTTATCATTAGAACATTAAACCCAAAAAAAATTAAACCTTCATTTTCATTGTGGGTCTGCTCCATTTTGCATCTCAGTTGAATCTTGATTCTCCATTTCGAGCTCTGGCGCCTCCATAATGTTGTTTGTTGAATGCGAACTCTTTTTCTGCGCTATGGATGATTGCGAGGCAAACATATGAATGATTCACCTTCGGAAACTGCTCTGCAATTTCAATTTGCAGTACGGTTTTAGCGAAACTGATCATATTATTTTTGGGATCTTGATTCGATTCAGCTCAAAGTTCCCCCATGCCAAAGCTGCGATCTTTTTCCAGTTGATGCTATGAATGATGTTCACGCGATGGAACTGTTTCACAAGTTGCCCTTTCGTATGCAAGGACCGGTTGATCGATCCTGGAGCGGACGCTCCTCTGAACAAAAGGTTGCATTAGCAAAAATCGTTCAGCAACGTAAAAGCTTCTCTTTTTAAGCTCGGAATCAATTAAGAGGAAACGATTTGATAAAACAGAGCAAAGTCTTATTAGAAATCTCACTTCTTATGGAGACTCGGCCTTGGCACTTGATACAACAACAGAGTAACTGATGCTTAGTTACAAGAGGCGATGCACAAAGCATAAGAAATAACCTTCCCCTGCACTTGATATGGTTTTTGTGCATTAAAAATACAAGTCACAAGTGACAGCAAAAGGGTTCGCTCATTTATATATTTATCACATTTCTGTTCAACCGTAGATGGGCTTGGGCGACTTCGACCAAAATCCACCGAGTCCATGAGCTCTTTTAAGCAGATGAGGATCGAGTAGCTTAAGGCTCAAGCGGCCACTCGTTCTTCTTTCAGCCGCAGAACCGATGGTCTTTGAACTTCGCCAAATTCTGTTGCCTCAATGGTACGGCCCCGCTTTCCAGCAGATGGTGTGGTGTGAGTGTGCTTTCCCTCGTAAGTGGTTATGACGGATTTGGGGTCTGACGCAGCCCTTTCGACGTGTTTACGGACATTGCAGCCTGCGTAAGTGCACTTGTAGTAGCTCCTGCACAGCATAGGGTGATTTTCGATTGAATCAGAGCAGGTCCTCAACGGAAGAAAATGTTTATTGAAGAGGTCAAATATTTGATTGCACTATTTGGAATATCAATCTCTTTCTTCCAGCCAACACTTTGAGAGAGAGAGAGCGAGAGAGAGAGAGCATCGTTTATGAAGTATTAAACTCCAACATCATTTTTGAACCAAAAAAAAAAACTCCAACATCATGGAAAGCAGGGAAAAACATGAACGCCAGTATAATCCTAGTGCTTCTGCTAATGGTTGAGTAAACAGTGTCCAGGAACACAACAGGAAAGACGAAGCAAGAGAGTAATCATTATTATCGGGTGACATATATCGGCTGTTTTCACTCCTTATGCTAAAATTGGGGAAGGAAAAAGACTTGTCACCCCTCAAATATCTCAGTTGGGTGGGCTTAATTGAGATCTGAGATCGGATGACTAAAGTAATGCAAACAAAACAAGACAGTAAAAGGTGTTGCAACAACAATCTGTCCTCCCTCACGGGTTATCTTTACCACCTATCGTGTGCGCAAGAAAAGACAAGTCTTAAACTGACCCGGAATATTGATAATCCATACTCCTAATGATTTCGCCCAATTGATCTATGAGATGGCAAACAAAATCTTTCCCCTGGTTTTGTTTTGCATGTACTATGTTTATGCTGCTGCCATATGATTTTGCATTGAGACAATTTGGGTGACTCTGTGTATTTCTAAAGCGTTGAGAAACACATTGCTACAATCTAGTGGGCTTCTTCGAGATCGTTCACTATTTCACCTCATTATTTGAAGCCAAAGACACCCTTCCCCAAGTATCGACTGCTTTCTTATCCTTTGGCTTGTTCGGGCATAGTGAGCAAACACAGCTAAAAAGACATGGCAAAAACTACAGGCAACATGCTGCCTCCCCACCCACATTGCAGACAGACAAAACTCACACATTGGACGAGGCAAGACACCAAAATCAAATTCAAGGGCTAATGGCATCTGACATCAAGACCGCAATTCCAAGCATGATTAGATCATCAAACCAACGAACAGCAGGCAAGAATGGGAAGAGATGCCTATGAAATAACCAAAAATCTCTCGTGACAATTTCATCAATAGACACAAAGAAATTTCAGTACCTTGGGTAGGAACTCCCTTTGACCACTTTCTGCCCATATTTGCGCCACTTGAAGCCATCGTCCAGCAGATCAACTTCACTTCTTGTCTGCAGAACGATCTTGGGTTCCGTGACATATTTGCTTGATGGAAAAGGCACAATCCTATAAGCCAAAGCAAATTATTCGTCTGTCTAAAAAGAAATGTTGCAAGAAGAAAGACGGAAATTATATAGAACATCATAGTTAAAACTTGCCTCTGCTTGGGATTTGGTTCATCATCACCAGCGTCAACATCATTGGTATCAACGTCAGATCCATCTCCCTTAGATTTAGCATCATCTAACCCCACATAGTTACTTAACCCGCTGGTATGCGAAGTGATTGCTTGAGAAGACTCCTTATCTCTCCCACTCCCAAGCATTGCAGGAGCAGATTGGCGCCCAATCTGACCCTGAAGAACAGCTTGAGATTTAGCCAGAGAATTTGTGCTCCTCTTCAAGTTGTTACCATCCTTTGAAGTCTTTTTGCCTTGAGGTATTTCATGCTGGTGTTGCCCTCTGTAAGTAATCTCCGTTATTCGACCATCAAGAGAATGCTCGACCTTTTCTTTACTGAGCAATTCAGATGGCTACATTTATAGTAGCTCCTGGGATAACCGCAGCCCTTCACCTGCTTCTGGCCATACTTCCTCCAATTATACCCGTCTTCAGTAGGCTTCTCAAGAACTGTGGGAAGAGCTTCCCATTTTTGACTGGAACTAGAGAAATCACAGGATTCGGCCATGGAAGTGGTAGCATCTGATGGAGAGAGCTGTTGTGAATCCTCATTTAGCATAAAAGATGGCTCGTCTGGGAGTGGCTCTTTTGATGCTTCCGAAGGAGGATTCATTTCTAATCGCGAGTGCTCATGAGACCGTGCTAGGGCAGCTTGAGCTTGAGCAGTCACTTGTGCCAAGGCCTGCTGGTGGGACATCCCAAAGGGGCTCTGCTTTGTGCATAGGAACCATAAGAGGAGATTCATATAATAGTTTAGGAAAGTACACTATCTAGGTTTCGTAAATGGTGCGTTTCTATGTGCACCTAAAACAATTCCAGGAGCCACTCTCTAGAGGATTTTGTATTGTGTTGATTGTCTTAAGGTCTCAAAATTATAAGACCATAAAATCCTCTGGGTGAGAGTCTAAGACTAGACAACTCCAATAAAGGAAAATCAACACTCTAGGCATGCAACGATTGGGAGAGCATGGAACTTGCCTAGGTAGTTAAAAAGTTTCAGACAATGTAGCATGCTCAGAGGAAACGCGTGCTAATTGCCACAACTGCAGCAACAATCTAGGAGAGATCTTTGAGACAAGGTTCTTGAAGGATATGACATTTCAAACTTTAGTCCATTTCTCACCTATGGTCCGTTTGCCTTGATCCCATAGCTGGGACTCCGACATCAGGAAGTATCAATGAAGCACTTGAAATACTTGAAAAATTCATCTTTCTAACCAATCATCTCTCTTAGGATGCAAATTTATGCGGTCGCAAGATTAGCGACTGCAGAGCACTCTGAAAAGATGAATCCATTCGCAAAACAAAAGGCAAGTGGAATCTCAATTTCATCCTGCAAACCCAAGAAATGAAGTGCGACAATCACCTTAGGAGAGAAGAAACCAGGCGACAGAAGCAACCCAGAAGGGCTCAAGCCAGGTGGGACCGTGAACAATGGCGACTTGGCAACCGCCAAACTCGCTTGCCCATCTCGAAACTCCCCTTCCTTCGACGGATTATCACGCGAGCAGTCCAAAAGGAACGAACTTGGCCCCGAGGCGTTGACCGCGAGGGGAGAGTACATGGCACCGGCGAGCAGCTCGGAGAAAGATCCGCAGTCGGATTCGGCGAAGAAGCTCGAGACCAGCGTCAAAGGGCCGGGGCTCACGCAAGGCCCGAACATGGCGGCCACCGGCGGGCGCGGCGGCACCGATATGGTGGGCCGCGGCGGCGGAAGTGGCTGTTTTCCGGCCATTTCTTGGCTTTGCTTCCTCTGTGAAAACTCTGTATCAATAAGTGTGTATCTCTGCTTTCACTGGTGTCCGTTTCTCGTTTTCTTTCTTGCTTTCCCATTTAATACTTCTTTATTTCTCGCACGTTGCCACGACATTTATTGTCGTTGCGAGTGGCAACCACCGGTCCACCGCCACTTGCTGTCCTTGGCCTCTTTTTGTCTTGCTATCCAAAAGAAGTTTAGTAAAAACTCCACGTTTTATTTATTTATTTATGATTCTTTTTACTTAATCAAAGATGCCAAGAAGAAAAAAAAAAAAAAAGATTTTGATAACTAGTGTCACAAAAAAAAAAAACCCTTAAACTATTACTAACAAATATGTTGAACACCAAATCATTCTTGATATAAACTGCGAAAAAAAAAAATCGTGACACGCAAAAACCCGATATCATCGAGCAAAACTTTAACTCAATGAGAGTTCAAAGCGGTATGTGTTTCTATTTAAGCAAATTCTAATTCGAGACTTGAGTTTGAATCACCATTTTTATGTCTATCATTATCCGGACTCCGTGGGATGGGGGGATGTCACATCCGATCATTAGACGGGTGCTCAAAGAATTCCGGACGCACGTGGATATTGAAAAAAGAGGTCGGGAAGATTTTGCTTGGAGAGGAAGATTACGAATAGAACGTTTTCTTTTTGTCACGCAAGAAAAACTATGGAATGAATTCCGTGGGAAGATGAGCAAACAACGAGTCACGCCCATGTTGGCGACTTTGCCAGCAGATTGGTGGGGGCTCATGAGAAACCTGAACCGAACCGAGCACATAGAATGAAATGAACAGAAGAAGATAGGACGACTTGACGTGGAGATGGGGGATTCACAACAAGCTTGGTACCGCAAATTGAATTTGACGTCCCAGTACAGCAGCATTCAATTGATGCTAGAAAGTTGAGCAGCAGCGAGTCGTCCCGACATCCACCATGATTGGGTTTTAAGGTGATCTGTTTGCGTTCGGGCCACTCGAATTCGAGATAGGACGATAAGATATTATCGCCAGGACGATGCTTCATCCTCAACATGTAACTTCTGTAGCAAAGAAATGGGAGTGCGATGAAAATAGGGAGGTTGTCTAGACTTACATAAAGGTTAGGCTCGTTCGGTTGATAAGATGATACAACTGAGCCAGTGTCGGCATTGCGAACATCCATACCATGAATCCCATGCTTTGCCGATGTCAGCATCGACATGGTCACTGAAGGCCTCCTCTTGCAATTTGGCATTCTTAATTGTATGTAACCCCACGTTTCTGTTCATCGATCATTTTCCAGCAAAGCAGGGTTCACAAGTTGTCATAGAGCAATCAAAGCCAGCAAGTTGGTTTCCCACTTGCAACTCACCTGTCGAACAGCAAGACTTGTGAACCAAAAAGTCCCTTTGAATAAAAAATGACGTGACCACAAAAGCGTGAATTTGTCTTACATCTCATTTGACATTATACACGCAGCTAGGACAAAATTCTTGCTTCCAAGTTATGCTCGAACACAATCCTCATTTTGCACGACTCAATCGGTATAAGCAAGCACGTCTAGTTTTACAATTGACAAGTAACCAATCCTTTTCTCAGCCTCAAGACTTGGTTTCCAGGAAGTATGTTGATGAGACGGCCAAGCCCTCCACATCATAAGTGCGAACAAGCCTCTGTCTCCTTCCAGGTGCCTCAAGCCAGCAGAACTCCAAATGGAATGACTTGGACTCGGCCACGCTCTTTGCCACATTGGACGGGCAGCCCATGTACATGCCTCCAGGCAGCAGTGTCATCTGGTACCCACCTTCAAATGTGACCAAATTGTCTAACATTGTACCCGTCCAATGCATGTTCGTGGTGACTTCACCGCTACTGGATGTTGTAGTAATCTCCTAGCATGATGAGGAGGAAGGAGGGAACAAATGCATGAGTCACAAGTTGAACATTGAAAACACATTCAAAATTCTCTCTAGCATAATTTGCAGTTTATGTGGTTCATCAAACCAAGTCAGCAAAATTGAGAGAAGGGAGATGGTTGAGGTGATTGGAGAAAGTGGAGCGAGAGGAAAACTACCTAAGTAATAGTCTAAATAACGTCAACACTATTCACATTTTTTTATTTGCAATCTTTTTTAAAAATAATTTATGGAATTTCCTTGCATGCAACGATTAAACCTGGCTGCCATCAAATTTTTTTAATCAAGGTAGAGATTAGTAGAACCACGAAGAAACTATTTGTGTTACTTTTTAATTGGAGTCGCCCATTGGAGGCCATTTTGAAAACCATGCATCTTTGGATTAGTAAAACTTAAACCAGAGCTTTGCAATATGCATATGTGATTTACTTACAGCCAACATTAACAGGTTAATAGCATCTGACTAGTGTGACTTCTGCTTCGTCTAAAGTTCTACATCTTCAATTGATTCGGAAGTTTTATAAAATCACTTCCAGCTATATTAGCTGCTGAATTCTATCTCGAACAAACCTGAACTAAATGCCCCCTCTCATCAATTTGAAGAAACGAAACCAAATCAGCTTCAGTAGTTGTTGCTCCATAAACACCACTACGCTTTGTTACAGAATGCCCCTTCCAGTTTCCAAGAAATGGTGTAATCCTATCTGTGCTTACCTGCAATCAAGAGGAAAGACAGCAAATGCTTAATCTTTCACTTTCGATAGCCACTTAAAAGATGAGAAATATCGTCAAACTTACTTCATAGTTCTCGAGCAAAGGAGGTATAGACAACCCATTGCCTCTTTCTTCAAGAAATATGAGAAGCATTTCAACGAAACCCTTTGGGTCCATGATGTGGAATGCTCTTGCTCGTGTATCTGCTTGTTGTGAGTATAGACAATTCTCACAGACAATAGAAGGTTGGTAAGATGGAAGCTTGAGATTTCTGCGCAGAAAAGCCCTTTCAGCAAAAAGAAAGAAGCGAGAATCTGAAGCCCTAAAAAGGAGCAGGATACACTGGATGATCTTGAAGCTCTGAAACCTCATAGACAGAAGCTTAAGCCATAACAGCAGAAAAGATCAAACAACGAAGATGCTCCACCCAAAAAAGTGGATGCAATTGGTTACAATAAAAGAATGGAGGCTCTATTGATGCATCAAAGTCTCCAGCTAAATAGTCGACTGTCTACAGAGATCATGCAATAGAACCAACCAACATAAATGTGAAGAATCAACAACATATCGACAATTCTTTATAATTCGTTGATGCGCGAATCTGCCCTTTAAATGAATACAACCCTCATTGGGACAAGCTATGTAATTCATTTCTCCGGATTCTGTCAAGAGGAGCAGGTTTTCGGAGACCTACAGATAGTAATCATTATGTGGGACTTATCTCCTTTTCTTATCCTGATTGAAATAATTTGACACTTCAAACCACATTCTTTTCAGTCTACCATACTTGGAAATATGCATTGACTACTTCGCAACATCCTTCTAAAGGCTATCCGCATAGCATACAAACAAGTGACATATTCATGTTTCCATGGATATGTCCTACTAAACATAATGTCCCAAGCCATCAACATGGCTGTACATAGTGGAGAAAGGATCGTCTGAAACCTAGGTGGCTATCACTCATTTGTTCTGTCTATTCAATTAATGGAACAGGAAGCCATAGAGGAAAGAATACGATGCTTTATTTAAAACGCACTAGCATATACGTACTTCATTCAGTGAATTAGTCACTTTCTCCTTCTTTCTGGCTTTAGTCACCACGATTGACGGCCAAAGACAGCACAGATTACTGCGAAAATGAAAATTTAAACAAAACAAGCACTCACTTTGGAGATTCTTCGCCAGTGTCATCTTCCCCTAGAACTCCTTGCCTTAATACAGTTTCAAGCATGCCTGCTGTCTGGTACCTCAGGGAAAACGCCCTCTCATCTGGGAAAAATCCTAACTATGGACTAATTACGTAGGATAACAACAGGAGCCAATGAATGAAGCATAATCCAGTGACATAAATTCTCTCAAGCATTAGCATATTGGGAATTTACCTGTTGATACTTGTCAACGGTGAACATGTTGGTTTCTTTTACTTTATATTCTGCCCATTCAGGTTCTTCGTCGTGCTCAGGAATCGAAATGCTTGATTGAGGTTGTTTTATGTAAAGCCTACAAGGTGCAGTCCTATTAGACCATAACCGATGGCGTGTTTGCATTGAAACTTTCAACAAGAGAAGCCGAACGGAGGTTACGTTTGGATAAGACTGAGGAGCTCATTTTCTCCATACGAGCTTGCAGCAAGCTTTGTACTTATCTTATGTAACAGATTCCCGCGGGCATCAAATTGCTGCAAAAGCAGGACATTTAACATGAAGACATTGCATAGATCATAAAAACTTTGCATCCAGTCGCGAAGGCAAGTTATAAGGCATTGGTAACAATGAAGCTCCCACACCACCTACACAGAATCAGCTAAACTAAATGTCAAATCCTAAAAACTTTATTCCACCAAACACCCTCCAGAACCAGTCAAACCCTAACATCATTTCAGCCCTGCTTTTCGCTCAAGCATTACCGCAGTAACATAAACGACAGAGGCATAACGACGATATAATGTGAGATAAGCTCAAGAACACAACTAAACACGAGACTCACGTGAAAAGAGCCGTTCCACTTGCCCAAGTTCAGATTGACGAAGCGGCGGAGATTATCGATGCTCATCGGTTCCTCCCGCGAAATCGAGCTTTGCTCCGTCGCGTGGCACTTCGGAGCCGGAATTGAGGCAATGGAGCGACGCCAAAGCTTCGATCTTGGTATGCGGTTGAATGAGGGAAGTGCTCCGTTAGGGTTCAGTGAGCCATCGAGCTTCGGAAGGAGAGAGCGAGTAGTTGCAGATGGAAGCCATGGAAGGGAACGTGTCTCTCAGCTGCGAAGTTCTGATGATGATGATGATGATAACTCATAAGCTCTCTGTCTCCCAAAAAAATCTTCCGATCACAAGCAACGACGTCGTCTGCCAGCGGGAAAAACCGTTGGTCTCTTTTTTAAACGTCATGGGCACTCAAAAGAAAGAGAATTTGACACACAAACATATCCCAACACCAAAAAAAAAAAAAAAAAAAAATTGTACAAAGTCAAGGAAAATTTCAATTAAGGGTCCAAAATACCCTTATTTTCTCAAATAATAATTTGAAGTAATCTTTATTTCGAATAAAGGCACGAAATGCCTCATTATTTCAAATAAAGGGCCTAAAGTGATTATGCATCTTTCAAATAAGGGTTTGCGTCGGTTGGCTAAAAGTTCCGACCGATCAAGAAAATTTTTCGTAAAAATACAATTTTAATTCAATTTTTAGTTAAATTAAATTAAAATTTTTAAAATTTAAATATATATATATAAAAAAAGAGGGATCACAGGCCGATGCTTGCCGCGTTGACGGTTGTTGTCAAGGTAGCCGGTCACCCTGCCAACAAGTAGGGTTGTAGCCCCTCCCGCCTGTGTGTTATTTTTCTTTTATTATTTTTTATAATTTTAGAAAATAGAAAGAGGGATAACTAAAGAAAGAAATTTAAAAATATAAACGACGAAAATACCCCTAATCAACTGGTGAGAGGCTTTTTTGAGATTGATATTGGCCATTTTTAATTCTCATTTGAAATAAGATCCACTTTGTGGTTTTATTTGAAATTTTCCCACAAAGTTATGCGACAGTGATATCACATCAAAATACAAAACTGAATTCTATTACCAGCGAATCAAATTTCTTGATTATTATTGAAGTGTGTTTTTTATTTGAATATATGACTGCATCTCTTTTTTCCATCGCTTGTAAGCTCGGCAAGTGCATCGAGCCTCGAGTTCGCACGACAAGACTCATGAGACAAGAGCCGGATGTCTCGCCCGCTTCACTTTCTTCCCACAATCGCGCCCCGAGGTTGTGCCCAGGGAAGCTCCTAAAAATGCCCGGTTCGTAGCGGCCCAGCCCGGCCAAAATCGACAACAGCCTCGACGACCCGGTTCATTGTCACCTCGACTCGGGTCCCGCATCCTTGGTCTCTCCACTTCCATTGTATTCCGATTCAACTAAAGTTCGATCCTCTCTTTAAAAGTTTCAACTTGGCTGCCATGCCGCATGCGCACTTTTATACTGAACCTTCCTCAAACTCTCTTTCCTGCCAAATCTACCTTTGCAGCAGATCTGATCTCTCTTTCCCTCTGTCGACCGGCCATTGAATTGACCAGTAGGGAGCAAAAGTGGCTCCCAGGTCAGAATTCATGTGATTTCGCCGCAAAAAGCTGACCTCAGATTGAAAAAGACAACCCCCCACATGGCGAGTCTCCCGCGATAAGCTCCTCGTAAACTTTTGTGGCGAGGATCGTTGCGGAATCAGCGGGCCGTGAACCAGTAATCTCATGACACACCGCATGCTGGTCAAAGCTTCTAACTTCAATCTTAGAAAAAGCATGCATTCCTAGCGGAGACAGGAAAAAGGAAACAACGTTGAACTCTTCTGTTCTTGTCCGAAGCTTTGGTGTGTTCAGTTCAGTTCTTTGAGACCCGACACGGTCCCAAGGTTCAAGCACAACTCACGCCATCTCCCCCTCAATCAAACCAAACCAAACTCGGGGCAACAGCTAAACATGAAGAAAAACCCTCAAGACAACTCTCCTCCTAGATACAGAACAAAAGGTACCAGGAAAAAAAAATTTGTAGATGAAGAAAGCATTTGAGTTTGATCTCGTGGAAAGCCCATTCTCGGGCAGTTTTTGGGGGCTAGCAGAACCGGAGGAACGCGTCCCACATGGCGCCAACTGCAAAAACCGCTGGTAGGACTATACGTCCCTGGTAAGAGGAAGCCGGGGATCCGCTCTTCTCTGGGGAGGCCACTGGAGGGGGTGGTGGGTTTTCTACATTGACAGCGAGCTTGGCTCCTCCAAAGCAAAATCCGTTGCCGCTGATGAAATAGTAAGGCCTCGTGACGTTCAGTGGGACAACGTCCCTCCCTGCTCCTCTCGTCCAGTTCACCAATGGGTGATCGGAGATGCACGACACGTAGTCCGTCTTGTTCACCTCGAGCACGCTCATTTGGTTCCTATCGTACACAAAGTCTGGAAGAACGCAGAGTCAGCAAACAGCAATAGAATGTCGGCGTCGAAGCGTCAAACATAAATGGCATATAATTCAATGGCCGAGCTAGTAGCTCGTTCATAATTGAATTGCGAACTGCAAATGCTCACCTAAGATGAAATGTGGAAACATCAGATCTTAGCAGAAAGATAAAAAGAGTGAACACATTTCAGCAAATTATGAAAATGGTGAACCAGAGAAGGTTATTGCCCTCTAGGACCAACCTATCTCCTCGACCACATGTTAAAGAGCACAAAAAAAATAACAACTGACTTCGTTACGCTAAGTAGGGAGCGTTATCACTTCATTCGAACCAAAAAAGCTATGTATCTCGGCACCTCCTAGACAACTCAGATCATTATGATTGAATTGGGGCTAAAGAATTTCACATACAGCTTGACACAATTTTTCCTCTGATCACATGCTGTCAAGATTTAGATCCGGGTCCCAGATACAAAGCCTCATCAACAAGACCGATCTGAATCCTCAATCGGACAGCCTTAACCGTATGACTTCTCTTCTTCCAATAAAAAGTGTCTGAGAGCGCAAAGCGTCGAGCCGAAAGAACAGCAAGTTTAAGAATACAAGATTGTACACTTGCATCTTCCATGCATTATGGAGGTTCTAAGGTTTAGCAAATTACGGTACTTATTCAACCGAAAAGGCAGTTATACCTCCAACTGACGAGGATCACCGATGCTCAAAAGAAGTTAGAAGCGGAACTGACTCCGAGGAACTAATTGCAGGAGGAAGGATTAAGAAGTAAGCAGAAAAGATCAGAAATTTTCAACCCCAAGCCCAAGGAAGCATGGGGCTCTCCAAAACTGTTACAGAAGAAGAAGCTCCAACAGGGGAAACGAACTGAGATTGACCAAGAGCTGCGGATCTGAATGAGCTTAGCATGACTATCTCGACCAACGTTGAGGATTTCAACTCTCTAAGAACCTCGAGATTCACTATATCTAGCAAGTTTATTCTTCAACTCATCTTAGAGAAATTACCCAGTGAGCCACTGAACCCAACCCTGTGTCACCTCAAAGAATCAGGGGATTTATATAGCAACAAACTCAAAAGCGACTAGTAATTTTTCAGAGAAGTCGCAACTCTTAAGCAAAATTCACACAGTATAAAGCTCTTGAATCAGCATTGATATAAGAGGGAGCCAAAAAGAAAGAGCAGCACGCAACCCTGAGCTCATACTCTGTAGAATCACACTGCAGTGAGCTCATTTACATGCAACAGCGCAAACCCATCTTCAGATCTGGCTCAATTTGATAGACCCAGAACGTTTAACGCGAGGTAACGAATCACAGATCTGAAGGCTAGAGAGAGAGAGCTTACAGAGCCAGTCGCCATTGTAGAAGTGTTTGTCTTGAGCCCAAATGGTGTAGTTAACGTTGGTGGCCCATCCGTTGCCCATGCCCGCCCCCACCATGTACCTCACCGCCGCCACCTCCGGCAACATCACCGCCGCCAGCGACAGCGCCACCGCCAGTCCCACCAACGTGCCCGCTCGCCCCATCTCTCTCTGCGTCTGTCTCTGTCCCTGGCTCTCTGTAACTAGCTCAGCTCTTTCTAGTACTCGTGTTACACTTCTTTCTTATAAAGGGTCGGCTTATACTGCAATTTACTTCTGGCCAGGAACTTTACTAGCCACTCCACCTTCTGGATCTGCTGTTCTGTCTTGGATTAAACAACGTTAGTCCAGATTTCGACAAAAATTATGGGACAGTGACTTGGAGTACGCTGTTGCTCACTAAGGTCAAAACAAGATTCTTTATACTTACCACGTTACCGTGGGCCACCGTTTCAGTAGCCCCCTCATCATTTCTCACCGAGGGTCAATGCAGAGGGAGAACTTTTCTATGGACTTTTGTCTCTAGAATGCCCGTCAAGCTAACTCCAAAAAAACAGGGGAATTGCATTCTAGACATTACAGTAGAATCAAAAACCAAACCTTTCCATCTTTAATCACATTCGACGAGTGCCCCAGAAGCTCAAAGATAATCACCCTTCCAATGAAAGCATGAATACCTGCGAATCTCGACTAATGGTCTGGAATCGCAAAACGCCCGAGCAAGAGCACATTTCAATTTATCACATGCAGTGTTCCAAAAGAATTTTTGACTCTATTATTCGGTGGATGGAGCAAGCTTGGTGTTGGTAAAGGTGGTGTTTACACGTAATGTGGATCTCGCTGCCTAATTAGATGAAGTGAAAGAACATTGGATGATCAATTCGTGCAAGACAAGAAAAAGAGGGCAAAAGGATGAACGTTGCGGAAGCGTCTCGAGTTTGGTAAATGAGGTCTTAGCTGCACAGATACAGAAGAAAATCAGTGGTCCCGGCAACCCACATCCTCTTACGCATTCAACCTTAGTGCAAGTGCTGTCCATCGTGTCCAGGTTCGCCCCCCAATTTTTTTTTTAAATGATCGTTTGTATTATTTCAAAATTATTAGTAAATAAAAAATATTTTATTATAGACGATAATTCATGTCTAAATATATTCGTGAACGAAAAAAAATATTATTCGTTAGTTTATTCTTGTAAGTATACAAGCGATTATTTTAAAAAATTTTTTTAAAATTATTTATTTTCTGCTCAAAAAAATATACCCGGGACTTCGTTTCTTCGGATTTGTTGGTGAATATCCACATTTACTTCTATCAGCGAAATGGACCATCTATTTGGAAAGGTAGCTCAAATCTTTTCTTGACAGTTTAACGGGAGTAAGTAGCAATCCTGCTCTGGTCTTGAGTTTGGAAGACGGGTCGTGCGCGTGCGGGTCGCTTTATGTGCATGCCCAGATAATAATTGCTGTTGTCTCGTCTATCGGGCAAGGTGCTATGATTTAGAGCATTTTGGAGCAAAAAGTAACACTAATTTTGGAACAAAAACGACAACCGTTCAGATCATGATTAATTGAACGGCTGAAGCTTGTTACAGTTCAATCTAACGGTGAAATATCACAAAGGTACGGTGCGTTTCCATCCTCTCTTTTCCTAGGAGAACATGCAAATGCAATTTAGTCCCTGCTTGGATACCGTTTCTTCAAACCGTTTGTACCCCTCCATAAGGCAGATCATCAGCATGTCCACCAAATAGTATTAGCATTTTTCCCCTTCCATTATCGAAATCCAATCTCTAGGAGCGAAGAACAGACTTCGGTTCGGTTTCAGTTCGAGCAGACGACAGAAGACGACATTTCCATTTCCTTCGACATCGAGGGAGAACAAGCATAACCTGGATAGCAGATACCTCTGCTATACCGAAACACCTGACGGTCTGATATATGCGAATTTCAGCTCTAAAATGAGCTGCTATCTTTCTTATGTCCCCAAGACATCTTTGTAATATCCTCCTACTTTACATACATAGTTCCAAAACCCGACAATCGTATATGCTTGTATTGACAAAGAGATTTTTTATTTGCGATAAATAGCTGAGGAAGCTATTGCTCTGTCGATTAATCCAATCTCCTCAACAAATACTCGACTTGAACATCCTTTGTCAAAGGCATAATCCAGTCACCATACAGATCTGCTATTAAGCTTGGCTCGATCTTATATGCTGGGTCAGCTTCATCGCCTTCAACATCCACAATTACCTCCTGCCCAAAGGTTTTAGCTTTCATTTCTACTCGCTTCTCGACTGTCTCTTCGACGGTTGGATATGTCAACATATCCATGAGCCTGTCCCTGTCCTGCATGATCCAAATTGAATACTCAAATCTTAAGATCTATGGACATAACATGGGACCTATAACAGAGGGGTGGAAATGGGTTAGGTCGAGCAGGAAAGCATTCGAGGATAGCTACCTGGGCTATAATGGCAGCTTTATAGTCATCAGGGGCAGCCTGGAATTTTGCCTCAGCCACAAACTTACCATAGTGTATTCTCTTTGAGAGGGCCTGTAATAAAAAGATTGCATCAGTAACAAACACAAGGCCTGGCGTCGCCGAGGGACAATCTAGACAGCCACATGCAGATGCGGACATATGACACACATACAACTGATCAATGGTATAAAGACTTCAGCCCTCGTTGGGCTTCAATCATTCTTCTTCTGGAGGATGGACATAGTCTGCTGTTGATCTCAGAGTCTCCCGGACAAATATACCAAGTTCACCAGTAAATACAATAAAAATAAACTGGATGAAACCAAATCATCAAATGTTTAAGGCTAATGCAGGTTACTGACAAGTGATCCTTGGGACCTATTCCCTGAATTCCCTGCAACATTGTTTAGTTAACAACTTTATTGAACACGTGTACAAATCAAATTGAATGACTCGTTTTAATTCTTTTATTTAACTCCCGAAGGCGAAGGATGGACACATGCGTGTTCTATAAAACGTGTCTGACGTCAATTTTCTACTAGCCCATAATAATGGCTGGACAAATGCAACTGCCATCAAGTTTCATCATCACTCTTTTAACTTGTAGATTAAAAAATAAGCTAAAACTGCCAGGCTTTCCATGAAGGCTGAGGGAGACTCGATAAAAATAAGGCTGCTCTGACAAATCTAAACTGAAGCTCACATAACCTTTAAGCCTCTGTTGCCACGTTTGGAAACAATGACCAAAAAAACCTGTTCGAACAAACCTAGACGTAAAGGGACATCTCTGCATTTGCCAATTAATTCAAGATTAGTTGAATTTATACCTGCAGGCATATTGTGTCACAAACAGCTGTCGACCCATAATTGCCATCATCTCCTTCACTAACCAATCTTGGGAGGAGGTCCCTAAAGTACATTTGCCAAACCTTACCATTTATGTTGATTGAATCTGCAAACGGATGTAGTACCTGCAGCCATAATATAATTTATGTGGAAACATCTCAGTCATCTTAGGTGAAGAAGGACGACAAAATTTTTGTCAATAGTCTTCCAAAACTAAAGAACAAGCTTCATAACAATAATTTGGCTATAAATGACAAAACTTCAAAAGGAGCAGATCTATGGAACTAAAGTTTAATCAACTTGGCAAAAAGGTTGTGGTATACTCAATTATTAAGCATGCTCAAACAAAAATAATGCCAAATTCATTGACGCTGGCACTTATTCAATCTGGCTCTCTAGTGCTGCACTGGTACCCAAGAAAGATGGTCAGGTCATAGTTCGACTACCGAGACCAGTTTAGTCGAGAAGAACAATTTCCCCTCGCAGAATTCCGCTCTCCAAAATAACACACATCCCCTCGCAGAATTCCGCTCTCCAAAATAACACACACACACACATATATGTATACATATACATACAGCTTTCAAACATCTATGAATGAAGAATACTCGAGGTCATCACCAAGCAAGGTATTGATTCTATGTCACAGTCTCTTCAAAAAGAGTATTCTCTACTGGCCAAGGGCCAGATCTAGAAAGTGGATTCAATTAAACCTCATCACACACACACACACACACGCCAAAGTTCTCTACTGGCCAAGGGCCAGATCTAGAAAGCGGATTCAATTAACACACACACACATGTATACATATACATACAGCTTTCAAACATCTATGAATGAAGAATACTCGAGGTCATCACCAAGCAAGGTATTGATTCTATGTCACAGTCTCTTCAAAAAAGAGTACCTTCAAAAAAGAGTATTTGCCCAAGTTCTCTACTGGCCAAGGGCCAGATCTAGAAAGCGGATTCAATTAAACCTCACGCACGCGCACGCACACGCACGCACACACACACGCACCCACACGCGCACGCGCGCACGCACGCACGCACACACGCACCCACATGCACACCCACACGCACACGCACACGCACCCCCCGCGCGCGCGCGCACGTATACATAGACATACAGCTTTCAAACATCTATGAATGAAGAATACTCGAGGTCATCACCAAGCAAGGTATTGATTCTATGTCACAGTCTCTTCAAAAAAGAGTACCTTCAAAAAGAGTATTTGCCCAAGTTCTCTACTGGCCAAGGGCCAGATCTAGAAAGCGGATTCAATTAAACCTCACGCACGCGCACGCACACGCACGCACGCACACGCGCACCCACACGCGCACGCACACACGCACATGCACACCCACACCCACACGCACACGCACGCCGCTTGCGCGCGCGCACGTATACATAGACATACAGCTTTCAAACATCTATGAATGAAGAATACTCGAGGTCATCACCAAGCAAGGTATTGATTCTATGTCACAGTCTCTTCAAAAAAGAGTACCTTCAAAAAGAGTATTTGCCCAAGTTCTCTACTGGCCAAGGGCCAGATCTAGAAAGCGGATTCAATTAAACCTCATCAATACAAATTTCAAAGTATTCACAGGAAGCGTTTCTTCTTCTTGTTATTTAATGAGTACACAGGATGGATACAGATTATTGTCCTGCACAGATAGGTCAATTAACAAATTGGCAATATATCAGTAGAGTATAAGTTTGGTTATATCAAGTCTCACCTGTGGGTACTGCAGCGGTGGCAACATTGGGTCGGGCAAGTCATCTGGGAAGAAAGGATGCTCATCAGGGCTTTTGTATCTGCCGACCTAATTTATAATGATTCATGGAAACAAAGATGTGTGAAATCGTGAGTTTTTAATCTTGTCACCTCTACCACCAACAAACGCACATCTATGTATCTTTCTCAAAGCATAACACACCTGACCATGAAGCTTTTCAGTTTCCTTCAACATAAACTCAACCAAAGAACCATCAAAACCATCCATCAAGAATGCATGAGGGTCGTATGTTTCAGCATTGTAACAATATTGAGCTCTCTCAAGAAGGCCAAATATTATGCTGTCCTCTTGCCGAATTAAAGAATGTCTTATACCCTCCAGTTTCAAGCTCTCACTCCTGTCTATCCTTCTCTTCAGCGAAAATCTGCGTACAGGAAAACCGCAATTCAGAGCAAGTTCCATGCAATTATCAACTAGGATATCCCATTCCTTTCACAGTATTTGTAGTGAAACTCCGGGAATAAAAGAAAAACATAACCACAATAAAATGTGTGAGAATTTGGTCTTCAGAAGTTACACCACAAACCCGGAACAAAGCCTCATAGGTATTCTGGAACAAACACCGACACCAGCATCAATTGTCAGGAAAGAGACTCAAATTACCCAGAATTCAAAGACCTCCACAGTCCACACCGCAGCAATAACTGAAATTTCGCACCTTCTACATCAAAGTTCGCACCTCAGAATTTGGATTGTCTGAGAAGAAGATAGAGGGAAGGCATTAACCTTTTGGAAGGGCACTGCCTTTTGATCCTTGGCCAAAAGCCCGCAAATTATAGTTTTTTCATCCACTTGAGGAACACAACAAAATTAGTAACGAGTCAGACAATCGGATTACACTACCCCAATCATGTTAACCAAACTTCAAACTGCCTCACTACAACTCGCAAAATAACAAACAAGAAGCCCGCACGCCAAAATTCGCAGAGGGCGGGGACAAAGCACGAAACCGATGCGGCCGAAAGAACTGAATTAGCGAAGCTCTTGCTGAAGAGGGAAGCGAAATCATACCCAGCAGGAGTGGCGGAAGCGTGGGCGCACGAAATGCCTCCTCTCGCGGAGCGTGAACCGGGACCGAGCCCCACTTGGAGGAAGACGCCATGGTCGAGCCTTGGAGGCTTGCAGAAGCGAGGAGGGGCCGCAATCGCAGGAGATGCACATTGGAGCAGCTTGGCTTCCATCGAAGGTGGTTCAGTGTCGAGGAAGTGACACGGAGAAAGAGAGAAAGAGAGAGAGTTAGTTGGAGCGAAGGTGTTTGGTGGTAGGTGCGGTGTCGAGAAGGGGTAGGTGGGCGGTAGGCAATGGAGTCTTCAACGTGAGTCGCCTCCTACTTTGGCTTCTTGTTGCGGAGCGTGGACTTCGCCAACGTTTGGACAAAGGTGCAGTTGCGTGCACTGGCTGGTACGTTGTCGGACGGAAATAAATCGGCGGTTCTCGATTCGATCCGATGCGGTTCTCTTTAACAATCGTGTTCTCAGCTCTCAATTTCTAAAATCGATGATCGGATCGGGCGATCCAATAGGACTGCCAACCGGTCCAATAATTGAAGAACAAGAAAACTAAATGAGTGAAACAAGATCTACGAAGGCGAAAAAAACACAACATTCAACTCTTACTTTTGAGCAGCCCTATTCAGCTCCGCCTTTCGACAGAGTTACCAACTATAGCAAGCCCTTGAAAAGCAAGTAAGAAAACCATGAAAGAACAGAAGCCATGTTTTTGAATTCAACAACAATACAATGCATCCCCCTATGATACTCAAAAGCACGGGAAGAAAGTTGATGGGTGGATGAGGCGGGCAAATATGTTTTGAGTGATTATGGATGGGATAATGGATCGATCGGAGTTTATAGGATAGATTTTGAACGAAGAACATGAATAAGGATAAGCCACAATCTAATTAAGGCCTAAAGGAAGCACCACCGGCTAAAAATCAAAATCGGGAATTCGGAATATAAGCTCATCATTGAGGTTTGAAGGATGACCACCAACCAAGGTAAAGGGCTTTTGGTTCACTATTGAGGAAGAATCCAATTTTCAAGGCTAAAAAAATCAATACAAAGTAAATTCAACTCAAGAGAGGAATTCACATTTATTCATCGGCTGGGGAAAACTCTTCATTATATAAAAATTAAGATAATGCAAAAGAAATAAAGGCAACAATCTCGTCCGCCCTTGCACAACCAATAACAACTCCATAAGATCTACCGATATCAAGGAAACAACTCTATCGGTCCCATTGATATGTCTTTGATTGACATCAAATGGACTAATAAAGTGACATGGCTTGAAATCGATCAATCAAATCTTGAATTAGAATCACAATTCGCGTCTTGAATATTCCTTTGAATCTTCAATCAATGTGCTAGTTCGCCATGGAATAAAATTAATCTAGTGAATTGATTATCTTATTGAAAAGGAAAGAATCGAAACTTTGTTATCGACAATCCTAGTGATAGTCTTCATGTAGACACTATACACCGAAGAAGTTGTGACCAAAATCAGCCTTGGTTTGAATAAATAATGATTGTGCATAACTTGTGGATGGAATAAAATGATTGCTCATTAACATTGGGGGTATCATTGGTGACATAATCGGATGCTCCGCATAAAAAAAAAAGTTTTTTTTAGAAGGGGGGTGGTGAGGTTAACTTACGTGAGATGTGATAGAGTCCACGGAAAAAAAAAAAGTTTGGGAAAGAAAGAAGGAAAAAATAGATGTAGGGTTACGTTTAAAAATTTTAAAAAAATCGATCGGTCCGATCCGATCCGATCATGTACCTTAGAATTGGGAATCTAACCGCCCGATCACCGATTCCAATTTTAAGTACAAAAAATCCGACCGCGCCCTCGGAGCGAGGAACCGGGATCTTTGCTCGATCCGATCTGTCTGATTTGCTCATCCATAGGAAAATATGACACAAATTATTTTTGAATTTTGATTTGATGTGTATTTTTATTCATAAATTTTTAATTTGTTCAATATTATTTTTGAATTTTAACACAATCCGCAATATCGTCTCTAAACTTTTAATTTATTCAACGTAGTCTTTGAACTTTCACTAGATTGAACATTTATTTAAATTTTAGGAATCGAGTCTAATAAATTAAGAGTTCGGGGACGACATTACATATTGGGTTAAAATTCATGAATTATATTGAACAAATTAAAAATCTATGGATAATAATAGCATATTGAGCCAAAACTTAGAGACAATTTGTGTTATTATACATTTCGAATTCTCCCATGGATCTCAGTATTTGGTAGCTAGTATTCTTGTGGCAGCCATGCAAAGACCTGTATGAAAGTTAGTACCATCACAATGCTCGGAGGGAGTTGCTAACGCAAATCGCTTTCTCCCCATCTTTTTCCATTAACAAAATCACCACAAAATCAATTGATCCAAAACAAACAAGTACATGAGTAGATTTGTAGGGGCATTGGAGTACAATATTTCTCATGTCCCAACTAAATATAGCTTGTGAAATGTAATCCACTTTTCGGAACGCAAAATAAAAAAATTTGGTGTTAATCTATTATGATTGACTTGAATAGATAAAGATGTATCGCATCGATATATTTGAACATTTATCGAGTGCGTGACATGCAAAATCGAATGCATGTATTTGAGATAGGCACGATCACTTTGGGAGTGGCTTGAGAAAGCCGCCTAGGCTCAAGTGATCCAAAAGACAAAATGAGCGGGTCTTAGCAAGCAATTCCCTCTTTAAGTATGGCCAGTCTTTTGACTTGAAAAAAAAAAAAAGAGCATGGCCAGTCCACCCCGGATTGCTTAGCTCAATCCAAATTCGATCCATTTCATATAACAAAATTTATTCCCGTTTGTAATTATGAAGCAGGGGCAAAGATTTTCAATTTCGATAGTAGGCTCGACCCCCATATTGAGCTAAGTCAATTCCAGGATGTGCACGTTCATCAATTCGAGGGTTTTGTTGCTTCCCTCCAAATTCGCCACCACCGTTGTTCAATCCCCTCATGCTCACATCATCAGCTGAACCTGGGATGTCGGTGCCGGTTCGAACACCGCGGTGGGTGTCCCCGAGGCGGATCTTCGAGCAGAAGCTGTCGGACCTCCACAGGTGCACCAACTTGAGCCACATCAAGCAAGTCCACGCCCAGATTCTCAAGGCCAGCCTCGACAGGGACATCCACGTGGCCGGGAAGCTCGTCGCGGCTTTCTCCCTCTGCCGCCACATGGCGTTGGCCGTCAGCGTCTTCGACCAGATTCCGGAGCCCACCGCGCATCTCTACAATATCCTGATACGGGCCTACGCGCAGAACTCGGAGGCCTCGCGGGCCTTCACTACTTTCCTCCAGATGCAGCGGAATGGCGTTTTCGCGGACAATTTCACCTACCCTTATCTTCTAAGGGCGTGCTGGGGCCAAACTAGCTTGTCGCTGGTGCAAATGATCCACGCCCACATCGAGAAGTTTGGGTTTTGGGCGGATATCTTTGTGCCGAATTCGCTGATTGATACTTACTGCAAGTGTGGTTCCTTGGGTGTCAGAGCAGCTAAGAAGTTGTTTGATTCGATGGCAGTGCGAGACACGGTGTCCTGGAATACTATTATCACTGGGCTGGTGAAGGTGGAGCAGCTGCTAGAAGCTCGGCAGCTGTTCGATGAAATGCCAGAGAGAGACACGATTAGTTGGAACATTCTGTTGGATGGATATGCAAAGGCTGGAGAAATGAATGCCGGGTTTGAATTGTTCCGGGAAATGCCACGGCGGAACGTCGTTTCATGGTCGACTATGATTTCTGGTTATAGTGAAGCTGGGGAGATGGATATGGCCAGAGTTCTTTTTGACAAGATGCCTGCAAAAAACTTGGTTCCATGGACAATAATTATATCGGGATATGCCAAGAAGGGGATGGCGAACGAGGCCAGTCAGTTGTATGATCAAATGGAGAAGTCTGGATTAGTGCCTGATGATGGGACGGTTATTAGCATTTTGGCTGCTTCTGCAGAGTCTGGTCTGCTTAGACTGGGTATGAAAGTTCATGCCTGGGTCGAGAGGACTAAATTCAAGTGTAGCACTCTGGTCACCAATGCATTGATTGATATGTACGCAAAGTGTGGTAGGTTGGATGATGCTCTAAGCATCTTTAATTTGATGAGCAAGAAAGATATAGTGTCGTGGAACATTATGATCCAAGGTTTGGCAATGCATGGGAATGGCGAGAGAGCACTCCACCTTTTCTCTAGAATGGAAGAGGAAGGGTTTGAACCAGATGGAGTCACATTCATTGGTGTGTTGTGTGCGTGTACCCACACCGGTCTTGTTGATGAAGGCCTAGATTACTTTAATTCTATGGAAAGAGATTTTAGGATCGTTCCTCAAGTTGAGCACTATGGTTGTGTGATTGATCTGTTGGGTCGTCGCGGTCGTCTTAAGGAGGCCTTTGCTCTTGTCCAGAGAATGCCGATAGAACCAAATGCCATTATATGGGGTACACTTTTGGGGGCCTGCCGAATCCATAACAATACAGATGTGGCCTCAGAGGTAGTTAATCATCTTATTAAATTGGATGCTTCTGATTCAGGTAATTTCTCTCTGATGTCAAATATTCACGCTGCAACGGGTGACTGGGATGGTGTTGCTAATATAAGGCGGGAAATGAAGAACACGAGGCTTCAGAAACCGTCCGGAGAAAGTTCAGTAGAGTTGGGCAATGAGGTCTGTAAATTTACAGTTTTTGATACATCACACCCTGAATCGGATGGAATTTATCAAATGATAACAACTCTGGGTTTGGAGCTTGAGTAAGAGAAGAATAATCCAAACGGGTACTAAAAGAACTTGTCATGGATGTTTCATTAGTCAATTCCGCTCCTACTCAAACTGACTGGATGCCTGGATGTGTCAACATTGAGATCTTCGCACAATGAGAAGCATATTCATCAAAGGGCATGTAGCCATTCTGATCTTGCAGGTGCATCTATCGAGCTTTAGCTATTGCTTACTCTCTTTGGCTCTTTGTGTGCATCGGACAAGCTTATTACCGATGACGCCTATCAATGTTTTCTTCTTGAGGTTTGGACCAATCCTTGTTTTGAGTTGTGATGGACTCAAAAGAAGACTCATATCAGCGTTGGTTCTCTCATATCTCGGAGACGCACTACTAAATTGGTGTACATAAGTTGTAGATAAATGAGATAAATCCAAATACCTGCGGCTTCCTAAATTCTGATTTTACTCTCTCATGCTGTATCCTCAATGAGTTGTACATGTTAATGAATCTGTCTTTATTTTGAGAAAAAGGCTTTTCTTTATCCCACTGATTTTCTGTTTTATCTTTGTTATCAGCTAGGATTCACTAGATAATACATCATCTTGATTTGGCATGGAGATATAAGCTCTGGATTGTTTAAGCAAAATTGACCAGAGTTTGACACTAAACTATTGCTCATTTAGCTTTTCATTCAGGGCTGGCACATTTAAATGTCATATAGATATTTCCAATGTAACCGCTGAAGCTGCATATGCGAGATGAGGGCATCTTTTGAGAGAGTGATGAGGCAAAGCAAAGCCAAGATCTCCATGAGTTTTTCCTCGGTGCATTATCTAGTCCCCATACCAGCCATTGCATGGGGGAGGTTCTTTCTTTAAGAATTTGCTGTATTGCATCTTGACTGTTATGAAAGCCTGCAAGGCACTGTTCCCCCAGTCAATTTTGTGAACTGCGTGGAGGGTTGGAGACGTTCACATCAGCGAGGAGACATAATTGTTGCTTGTGACTTGGTCCTAGCTGCAATCCTTTGTACTTTTGATACCACATGCATATTCTCTGTATCTAATTCCTGGTTCATGGGTAAATTGGCAGGACAACCAAAGAGGAACATTCGCATACAGACAATCAGCCTTCCATGGATTGCTCTCCTTGAGATACTGAAGCAGAGTGATAGGAGACAGTTTTTAAGAAATTTGGAGGGAGATTCATGCTTTACCAAGCTAAGAGGTTAGTCAGTTCATTCACTTTAAAGTCTTAGCGAAAGTCATTTACATGACTTTTACGGATCAGATCATCTCTGCTTTTGATCAGATCAAGCATAGATAAATGGTTTTATTACGTTGTTAGAAAAAACATGCTCGTATGCATGGCGGTACTGTTGTCCCGCCATCAATGTTAAAAAGATAAGAAGTTTTTAACCTATCAAATGAGAAAAGCAAAATAAGAAATACAGAGATTGTAGTCAGCAGTTACAAAAACAACTGTATTTCTATCGATATCAACTCACTGGAACACTTAAGATTTCCTAAATTTGGAGAACTTCCGTTAATCATCTGGAAGTGGAAGTTAGGCAGACTTCCATCCAAAAAGACCAATAATAAATGGCTGGCCTCGTGGCACGTCACCCAAGAAGCCACGTAGAAAAGTCCACTTCCCTTCATCCAATATCCACAAAGTGCATGTCCCGAAGCAAGGCTTCAAGCTTTTGCCACGTGGAGGTTCATATCCAATGGCCCATACCTTTGGAGAGCTTACGTGGCTGCATCCAACTGGGAACATGACACTTTGTGGTGCACATTCAACCTCGCTTCACCTATAAAAAACTTCCTCAGTCTCCATCATTGCACCACCATCTCTTTCATATCTGCATTCTGGGACTGTGAGAGGAGAGAGGATCACGTTAACAAGTTCAGTTTAGTTTTAGAGCATAAGTGACAGTGACCATGGAGGCTTGCTTTCTCACCTCAAATTCCTTCACCAAGTCCATCAGGATCGTCCCTTCAGCTAAGCCCAAGTCGTTCGCCCCTCATCCCAAATCAGATTCTGCTCTTACTCAGGCAAAAACCTCTGGCAGCTCATTGTCCATAAAGTGTAAGCCCTTCAAGTTTGATCTTTTTGTCCAAAGTTGTTCTCCTACTTGTTGGCTTCGAGTAAATCTCATCGAGTCTTTGATGGCAGGTTGCAACTTCGAGTCCAGCTCACCTTTCGAAGATGTTGCTGGGAGCTTCACTAATTCCGATTGGCGGTCGTTCAGGGCAAGACTTGTGGCGGGAGAAAGGGCATCGAGGCCCGAAGTGCCTTCCTCGTTGGTCGACCTTGACACCCCAGTGGATCGGCCGTCCCCAGTCATGATGGGGGATAAGTGGGCCCACATCATCCACGAGCCCGAGAAGGGCTGCCTGCTCATCGCAACGGAGAAGCTCGACGGGGCCCACATCTTCGAGCGGGCTGTCATCCTACTCCTGTCAACCGGGCCTGTGGGCCCGATAGGTGTCATCCTCAACCGGCCCTCCCTCATGTCCATCAAGGAGTCCAAGTCCACGGTGCTCGACATGGCGGGCACGTTCTCCGAGCGCCCGCTCTACTTTGGTGGGCCCATCGAGGCAGGCCTGTTCCTGATGAGAGGCGGCGACGACGACGTCGGCAAGAGTGGGGTTTTCGAGGAGGTGATGGAGGGGCTGTACTACGGGAGGAAGGAGAGTGGTGGTTGCGCGGCGGAGATGGTGAAGAGGGGGGTGGTCGGGGTTGGGGACTTCAGGTTCTTTGAAGGTTGTTGCGGGTGGGACAAAGGCCAGCTGAGCGATGAGATTCGGGCCGGGTACTGGACCGTCGCGGCATGTAGCCCGAGTGTCGTCGGGCTCGGCAGTGTTGGGAGCATCGGGCTCTGGGAGGAGATTCTTGGGCTCATGGGCCCTAAAAAGGTTTGGTGAGATCTTCAGATCACTTGGGTGTGCCATTGAAGATGGAGGGTGGTCCCCTCAGACACTACTCAAGAGAAGAGAGGGGCATATGATTGGAATCAAGTTATCGCAAGCTTATGAGAAATTCGAATATGAGTCGGGAGATGTTGTGAATGTGAATATTTTTCGTTGCACATGTAAATTATGCAGAGTATTTTCTGCTGCGAGTGTGTGCGATGACTCTGGAACAAGAAAAGAAAGAGGGGGGGAGGGAGAAATACTTTGGGAAGCAAAATGTTAGGAAAGTATGATGGAATTTGATTGGGATTAACTACGTAAATGGTCCATGAACTATAGTCTAATATGTAATGTTGTCCCTGGATGTTTAATTTGTTTCATATGATTTGAACTTTAACCAAGTGCAATGTTATTCAAGAACTTCTAATTTTTTCTACATTGTTCCTAAACTTTTGGTGAAGATCCAATCTAGTTCCTAAGTTATACCTCCATCAATTTAAGTTAACGGGATTTGCTAAATTCTCTACTAATCCAGTGAGTTTGAGTAATAATCCACCTCATCACATAACATGGATGATCATTTTTCCAAATTGAACAAATTAAAAGCCTTGTTATATTTTAATTTATATCTCACGTGAATAATCCACATGTAACGTTACTTTTTCGTCCATCGTTTTAAACGTACCTGATTAGTACCCAAATTAGGAAATTTTATTAATTTGAATCAATGAAAGGACAATATTGAATATGTACTAAAAGTTCGGGACAATATTGTACCTCATGTCAAATTTCAAAAACTATTTGTGTCATTCTTAATTTGATATAATATAGTTGTAAGGTTGAAGGATTATGGCTAAATTGAAGTAAACTGAACCATGTTTGTTATTGTTAGTTCCATTTGATATTAACAAGTCATTAAAAGGTGAGAGGCTAACACACTGGACAACAATTGGGATAAAATTTATAGCACGTAGGGAATGGTTGTTGGTCAATCGTAATACATCGTTATTGCAATGCGGCGTGATTGTCATATAAGATATTTTTTCCAAGTTTTCATGTTGAAGTAGGCGAGAAAAATATATTCTTCAAATCGCAAACGTAGCAGATTTGTTGTAAATACTTAAATTTCGAGATTCAAGATTCGATCAAACGAGAACTAAGGAAGGACAACAAGATGCGAAATAATAGTTAAGGACTTATCATTTGCTTATGCTTCATGGCTCCTGAACATGTAATTCTTCAAGCTAGGCGCAAGGAAGAATGAAAAAAAAAAAAAGAGGAAAATTTTGAATTAAATCGAGATATTAAAGTGGCAATATTGTCAATTTGCCTTGGAGGAGAATTTATTTTATCATTCTGAGAAAAAGGGACTGCAGAGCGCCACAAAGAAAATGAACAGAAAAGAGCAGCGCTCAAAACGACATAGTTTGGTCGATATCTTCTTCGTCCAACAAGATTAAGGCAAAACTATCTTCCTTGCCAGTCAGCAGTTCAGCCACCTCTCTGCTCGGCTTGATTCCACCCTCTGCGGCGGCGCGTGAACCGCACAATGAGCGCCTGCAACACCCTGGCTCGCACGTGGCTCTTCTCTCTCGAGTCCAGCCTCCGGAGCAGTCACCGCGTCTCATTCTCTCTCCCGCTCCGGTCTCTGCACTCTTTCCCTCCTCCTACTCGAGGTAAAAGCTTCTTCCCCTAAACACGGCTTCCATTTGCTTGCGGAGATCACCTTTCTGAAACATCTCTGTGAGCGAGTGTGTCGTTGCGATTTGGTACAGGATTGCGCCTCATTAAACCCCACGGAGTTTCGGCGAGATGCCTCGGCTCGATTCCAGGAGCTGTCGCTCTAGTACCGACCGAAGTGTCCGACGAAGATTCGCCGTGCGAGAGTCCGTCGAAGAACACCGTGGAGCAGTTGCTTATGGAACGTGAGGACGTGACGCAGCTTATGAAGATGGAGCGTAAGTCCGCGATTGGCGATTTCGGCAAGAGGTGGTTCCCTTATCTGGACAGGTTCAAGTGCGGGGCTTCCGATTTGAGCAGCGGCGAGGTGTTGGAAGCTCTCGATCCGCTCATAATGGACGTGAGGAAGGAGAGGTTCAGGAACGCGGTGAGGAATCGGAGCTACTCGGTGTGCTTAGTGGTGGAAGGGCTCTGCGACTTTGGGAACGTCTCCGCCGCGTTCCGATCAGCGGACGCCCTGGGGTTTCAGTCCGTTCACGTCGTGTCATGCGATAGCTCGAAAAGGTGCTGGGTCGTCTGAGGTGAAAATGGTTCTCTTTTTTAGCTCCTTTGAACTTCAATTCAATTGTTGTTTATTTTGGTGCCTCTCTGTTAATTTTTTAGCGCTCTCGAAAGTGCAACCCTATACTTTTTCTAGTTACAAGGTTGATGAGTGATTTTTTTTTTCAATATCTTTGAGTTGTTTTTACGCATGTTTGATGCTCATATATTCAGAATTTCATGTGAAAAGCAATACAATAAAATGTGAGAGATAATGTCTCCAGTTCTCACCGTTAGTTTCAGTTTCATGTTTGCACTTGAAGTATCTGGTTTCATGAATGCAGGGACTTCAGAACTTCAGACATGTAAATTCTGTGGTTGGTTTTGTTTTCGTAGGTTTTATGTGATTTCTCGGAGAGAACGGTAAATTGTCTGGTGTGAAGTGAAAAAAGGATATAGTTCAGCTTGCCGAATGAGCAAAGTTTCATATGTCTTCTTGTTGCTGCTCTTTGATGTTTCTTCTCCTTTTATTTAAGAGGACAGATACGTAAAGCTTCTTCTTTAGTTGTTTCTTCTTATGCAAGGGATATGTATCCTTGGATCTCTAAGTTGAATAATCAACTTTGAATATACCTAACGGAATGAGTTTTTATTGTAGGTATAGAGAAAATAGGCATGTCAGCATGGGCGCTGAGAAATGGTTGGACATTGAACTTTGGAACTCAACCCAAGAGTGCTTTAGAGTTCTCAGGTCTCGTGGTTATCGAATTGCCACAACTCATTTGGCAACAGATGCGGTATTTGTCGATTCTGCCTCTTCCATGAATTTCTCTTCTCTTACTAGTAACCAAATACCTATGTTTGGTTTGTCTAGCCTTTGTTTTTTTATATTGTATAGTATGTTATTGTATTTTTTTTTTTTTTTGCTTTTTTTTGGGTTTCCCCCCCCAACTGTTTGGGTTAAAGTGTGTTGATTGTGTTGATTCACTAGTAACCAAATAGATTTCTTTTACGAGTAGCACAGATGAAGTCTTCGGTTATCATAACTTTGTTTTATGAAGCGTAGTTTCTGACGGGGAGAGACTTTGTGAAGCAATTGTCGCTAAATGACGATATTTTTCTTTTTTCAGGTGTCCATTTATGATATGAATTGGTCTTATCCCACTGCAATTGTAGTCGGCAATGAGAACAGGTAGCTGTAGTTATACTCATCCTTCATTCATCGTGACAGTTTTGTTGGCCGAACTAGTGTTTTTTCCCTTCCAAGAAAGAAAATTGCCTCTCCTTGTTCACTCCAGAAGCAGAAACTATATCAAGTTTGTCTTTTCACGACTGACTAATAAGGTCAATTCAGATTATGGTCAATTCAGGTTAATAGTTTTTGTTCACGACGACTTGATGTGTCGACTTCTTGGGTTATAATGCTGTTTGATTTTGGAACCCAAAAGAGCAATATAGCAGAGCTAAAATAAGAAGGATCGAGAAATATTCCGTCGGTCATTATAGCATCAAGAAGTGGTAGAGGTCCATATTGTCTTGCATTTAATCTAGATTGTCATGTTGTGCAAAGTGGTTTGTCTATATACTGTTCAGTGATGTAAAGTTGTATTCCCATATATCAACTTAGTTTAGGCCTTCTCGAAATTGGAATGTGAAAACCTGGAATCACCCGGAGCCCTTGTCTCTGGGGTTATTTTATGGCACTATCTCTGAACGCGATTGCATATGTGGAGCAAGCTTTAACAAAAGCTCAATTGCAGGGGAATTAGTGATGAGGCCCTGCAGTTGTCGGATCTCCATTGCAGCATCCCAATGAAGGGCATGGTGGACTCCTTCAATGTCTCTGTTGCTGCGGGTATTCTGATGCATCATGCTGTTTGTGACAGAACTTCTCGATTGGTATGGCCTTTTCTTTTACCTTCCATAAGATGACTATCTGAATATTTCTTCTTTCTATATTGAAACCAGCTCATGGCTGACTTTACAATCTGCCAAATTGTGCCATTTAGTGAAGTTGTTATACACTTAGATGTCCTCTAGGAAATTCTTTCTGATTCCTTGGTTGTCACTACTTAATTGACCTGTCTATACATGTATGAAAGAGGCTATTATTGAACTCCAAATCTCATTGAGTGCTGCTGTTAACATCTGACGTTGGTTTTTCATTTAGTTTTTATCTGTTGGAATACTAAAATCAAACTAACGTGTGCTATCCACAGGGCCACCATGGTGATCTAACAATGGAAGAAAGTCAAATCCTGCTTGCAGAATTCTCTCTACGTCACAGCAAGAGTGCCATTAGCATTGCTCATGAATATGCTAAGAGGAGGGATGCAACTCTCATGTCGAAACTTTGATGGATATGATCAAGTTGGGTGTCTTATTGACGTCGTCTGCCCCATCCGTTGTCTCAAAAGCTCGGCAAAATCTTCTCACAAATTTGAGATAGGGAAAATAGGAGAAAAAAATCTGCCACAACACAGCATTTTAGTGCCTGGTTGCGTCTACATGAGCTGCTTGCAGCTGCAAGATGCTGTTCTTGCGCTGAAGGCAGCGGACTCCTCTGTAGCCGCTGCTGACTAGGGCTGCAATTCGGCTCATTTTGGTCATCAGGGCTCGTGAATTGCCCACGTCAGTTGAAATCGATAGGAAGCCCTTGCAAGTTTTTCTTTTAGTAAAGGGTAGCTTGTACCCGTCCTATAACATATGGCTTACACAGGACCACGATTGTACCATTAATGATATTCGCACACATTTTTTTTTTCATTAGTGAGACAATAGAATACATGCCTGTGATGAGTCTGGCAGAAGATACTTGCATCTGATTTAGAAAGAGGGCAAGTGGCTTTTCTTATGGTAATCCCAAAATGAGCGCCTGAGGTCCGTCCAGCCCAGGGATAAAGGAGACGTGACATGGACATGAAATTCCCTTATGAGATGTATCTTAGGCTAAATGTTGGGAGACGTTTCAACTCACGAGAACTGCAAACGTTTCAACTCACGAGAACGTGCAAATGCTCCCTTTACAGATCGTAATGGTTTATAGCCAGTGGCTTGACCCATTCCACCATCCTGTCGTGGGAATCGTCAAATTTCGATGAACAAAAGAACCGTCAATTTCATTCCTCCAATGTGAAATTCGTATGAAAGTAACAAAGCCCCAGACCGAGCCGGGTCTTTCAGAAGCAACAAAACAATTGTGGATAAACATCTCTACACGTAACTGCAGGCATCATAATAAATACACCATGTAATTATCCCCCCTAACAATTATAATTAAAACTCGACAGAGAAGTCAAGTACGACAACGGTCCTAATCAATGAGCATCTCCTCATTAGTGGTTTGTATCATTGCCTTGGAAGAAGGGAAGCCCAGCCCCTCCCCACGCTTCTTTGATTCTCGGGACCTGATAAACTCTTCAATTCTCGCCTTCAGCTCGACGTTGGGAATCAGCATATCCACAGTAAGTTGGGAGCGGTTGAACGGATCAGTCTGCAATTAAACCTTGATCAGCACCAATTGGAAAACAGTTGACATAGGCAGAATCAAACTGTCGAGAGAATATTTACGGTATCGCTGAGGAGATGCCTCTGAATCACCGGTCGGTCCACTGTGATCCTCGAAGAAGGTAAAATCACTGGATCCTTCATCAATGTGTACTGAAAAGATTATAGGCGAGATCAGTGTGGTGAAAACCACTACTCAAGAGTTGGAACGAGAAGGTTTGCCTTAAGAGTTGGAACGAGAAGGTATATGCAACCCAACAAGCTGTTTGCCCAAAAAGACTACAATCCTCATAACAATGGAGACTGAAGGCTTATCCAGTCCTTACTCGTGCTGAAGTAGATAATTACAAAAGAACTTTACTCCAAACCTCACTGAATGAAATGAATAGCATACTTGAATTGGGTCAAGAAATTCGTCAGGTATCTCTCCAAGAGCCTCTTCAGTGTCCATGGCCTCAGTCGCCGCAACTTTAGCTTTTGCACCAAGAGCAAGAAATTCCCTTACAACCCTCCCATCTTCACCGATCCTATGAAGAACATCAGCTGCAGCACCAAACAACTGGCATATTCTCCAAACAATTAGAATATGTCAGATTTATGAGTGGCAATACTAAAAACCATGAAATGCTAAAAAATTTCAACATTTTTCCGTTCATGCAATGCTAAAGAAAGCATCCTTAAGATAATAACCTGCTCATTGTATGATCGACCATCCTTAGAGATGGCAGCAGGGAAGATATTTTGTGAATCACCGCGTGCCAGATGAACATAGATTCTGACAATCTGCAGCCAAACAATTGAGAATTAATTACCAAACTGGTCAAGCTGTTAGCCAACCATACCAACATCCATATTCATGTTAAATATTGAAAGGCAACAGTAATTTTGTACTCTTGATGAAAGTACAACCACTCGATTAGAGCTTGCAAGATCATTCAACAATGATCCACAGCGTAAAAGCTTTTCCTCCCATTATCTTACAAATTGTGTTAACATAGAAATGTTAAGCAATTGAACCATAATCCCTTAACTCTCACAATTGTCCTTCTGCAAGATCAAGTTAGCAAAATTGTTTGGTTATTCACTTCCAGCTGACTCCATCATCAAATGAGAAACAAAAATGACTTTGCACTAATATATTGGAAGGGAAAAAAGTTTATGGATTCCAACCTGTTTAAGCAAATCTTTTGGACGAAACTCGTACTTCTCAGGATCCTTCAGACTAAGAGATTTTCTCTGTGGACCCACAAGTTGCAATAAGAAGTAATTGAGCATGCTCGCTACTCTTTCAACCTGAAGCGAAAGGAAACATCCGGCGGATCAAACTTGTAATGTAGTTATGCAACAGCTCTTAAGGTAAACACACTGAAACCGTGCAAAATCCTGCAGCTTAAATTGTGGGATGTGGGGAATAAAATGCATGTGCACTGATCTTACCATCTCAGGAAGCAAGAAAGGAGCTGTAATTTGTTCTGAAGTAAATGCCAGCATGCTCACATCTTCATTTGCCAATTTCATATCAATACGAATTATCTGCCAAGGTCAAACAATGTACATTAAAAAGAATATCTCAACCACCATTTAGGCGAATATGTCCAGGTAAACCCACATTTTCCTGGGAGCGGAATTGGCGTGTTCTTTCCTGCCTCTCTTGAGCTGGTCTACGTTCCCATTCTGCAGCATTCGCCATCTCAGCTTCTAGCGTTTTAAGTTCAAGAATTTTGTTGAGACTTTCATCGAGCAGATAGATGCTATCATTAATCAGGAAGTTCAAGAAATTGAGGTAGACACCCTTTTCCTCTTCTTTGGCAATCTACA
This sequence comes from Rhodamnia rubescens, assembly GCA_021437795.1. NCBI lineage: Eukaryota > Viridiplantae > Streptophyta > Magnoliopsida > Myrtales > Myrtaceae > Rhodamnia > Rhodamnia rubescens. The sequence goes on from JAILYA010000046.1 coordinate 2,067,437, forward strand.
ATAACAAAAATATGTACAGCATCTCATGCAGATAAGAAAAGAACATAATATTTGTATCGGAGTAAATGAAGAAGGAAGGAAAATTATTAGTGGACAATTGATTCAACCTGTCTCCAGATGTTGCGATGACTGGGCACCTGCCACAGGTACTCTAGAAGCTCCGCGATATTGTGTCGTATATTAAACTTGTCATAAAACTGCAAAGAAACAAAACCGCAATAAACTGACAAAATGAGGAATACTAGTTTCTGAAATGTGGTGAACAATGGGAAGTGAATATACGATTATATCTCAATATAACCAAAAGGAAAAGAATGTACATATCGAAAATCATGAAGTCGGGTGTATATCTTATAATGTCTTTTCTCACTCCGCATTTTTGTTAACAGTGGAAGGACTATATTTGGTGTTATATGCTATATTCGCATGGTCTGCTTTCTAGCTCTTCCATTTAGTTAAGGGGAGAGGAGAGAGAGGAGGAAAAGATGAAGAAGAAGGGGGGGGTTGTGGTTGGTTGTGGTGGGGGATATTTTCAATTACATCCATAATGCATTTAGAGGGAGTAACCTGCGTATGAGAACCTGTGAACTCTATGTCCACATAAAGCTTTAGAAGATTCCTCACAAGAAATTGCAGGGAAAGTTGGTGCCCTTCGAAGAGAGATGCTGTAATGGATGAACCACTGCAGAAGATACAATCACATCGTAAAAGTTGTTTATTTAAGATCAAAAGAAGAACTGATTTATAGAGAGAAATCAAAATTACCTCCTGCGAGGCATCCAGCAATTTAAAACTTCGACCATCTTTGCTCTGAGATATGGATTTCTAATGAATTGTGGACTTGCCATGAACATGATTATAAAGTTCATAAAATCATCCTGCCAAGCAAATACAGCAAAGGAAATATATTAGATAAAATGAGTACTCTAACCTTAGAAAGAGATGAGAAATACATACCAGTAGGACTCCATCCAAAGCTTTTGGAATCCTTGAAGCAAAAATTAGCAACTCCATTGTATCTTCAACAAAATGCTCAGGCATGCATGCAAATTCCTTTGGGCAGTCTGATGGCAGTGGCATCTTGAACCCACCAACCATATCGACTAACCATACCACCATTAATCGGTAAAAAGAGAGTGCCCACTGAATGAGGTCTTTATCCTTCAATTACACAACAGGTGACGTGAACTAGTCAAATTCAATTGACAATGGGATGAAACCATCATTCTGTATTGGTATGCATGCAAGAAAAGGCACATCTTCACTTAAATATTGAATCCTTAGTTTCTCACAAGATTTCCATAAAAAACATGTTTGAGCATTATTTCACAAAAGTAATGAATGAGCCTGAATGAAAGTCAAAAACCATAGATAAGCAAGCTTGGGATGACTGTTCACCATGAGATAATGAACTGCTGCAGCTGTAGTGGAAGGAGGTCACAATACCAAGTTCATCCTATTGTTAATGGTTATTTATCCGACTGCTGAAGTCGGGTCGCCTAATAAAATAGAGAGCCAACTTACCCTCAGTATCTGAGCTTCATAACAAAGTTTTTCTTGGGAAGATAGCTCTATTTCCTTTTCAAGGCGAGCAATCTCAACATCCAATTGTTGAGAAGGCGTATGGCCTTGCGCTTCTTTTAGTGTGGATAAAGTATCTTCACATCTTGAAATGTCCTGATCAAGTCATCATTCGGGTGTGTAAGACACAAAAAAACAGCATTACATAACTCATAAACAACTCACATGTAAAAATGTTTTATTTTCTATAGCCAATTGTAAGCATATGAAACTAAACAATAGCAATGACCACCTGAACAAGATGCTTGAAGTCAGAAAATGCTTTTAGTAGACCTAGATTAAGCACCCTCGCAGTCATAAAGAAGCATTCGCAGATAAATGGATACTTCGCCCTTTCAGTACCACTTGAGTGTCCACTGCCAGAGCTGGTGGCCTCTTGAGATTGTAACAACCGATTTTGACCCTCATTATGTTCACGTGACTTACTATTCTTCTCAATATCACCTTTATTAATCCATTCAGCAACTTCTTCTGAGGATGCATGCAGGGCAGTCAAGGGTCTAAAATAGTTAAGAAGCAACAATTAGCAGAATAATGATAAAAACAAAGGAAACTTAATCAGACAATTATACATGTAGAGCAGTCATTACCTCCAATCCAAACGGTTGCTATAGAATACATATTTCGGATCAATTTTATCCTTCTTTGACAAATCCCTATCTATAAATGGTTCACAAAGTTGAAGCATAACAGCGCTGAGATTTACAAACATGCCTGAACTTGCACAGGATATTGGATCAACCTGATGCAGAAATAATGGCAAAGCGAAAATGAGGATAGCAGGAACAAATATCTGGACAACTGATGGAACAGGCTAGGCATGTTCTCCATGCATGATTTCGGCCATCACCACTCTGTCAAGGTGCATAACAGAAGGAAAGATCTTACCTGTATATGAGCCCTTGAGGCATTTTTATTGATAACCTCTGCAAGATATTCCAGGACACTATCCCGAGTATCGGCATTTTTAAGGAGAGAGAGAAGAACTTCCTTCAGACCAGTGTATAAGTTGTTCATGACAGTCTTGATTGTGGTGAAGGAAGATAACAAATCAGCTGGCCGTCTAGTTGATGCTTCTGAAAAGCACTGCTGGCTGGTATTTTAAGAGAATCACGCATCACAATAAATTATAATTGAGTCTTGAAAACACATCAAGGGCTAAAGGCAGCAGATAAGTCCTTTTTTAAAATATTTGGGGGGACATTGTACAAGTGGTCCTATGAAGTTTTGCATAAAAAGATCAGAACATATCAGAACATCATCAACATCAACATCAACATCACCTTTAACCCAAACTAGTTGGGGTCAGCATTAGAACATATCAGAACATAATATAATAATGTGCTTAAAAGGAAATGTATTGGAAGAGAATTCTTTAAAGTTGGAGAAGTTCTAGTTGGACGACTATCAAAACCATTTGCTCATCCCAATTGGACTGAGAATCAAGAGCATGCGTCAGAACTGCAAGCACTTTAACCAACATCAATAAGATCGAGTTGATAGAATCTTACATGGATGAAAACAGAAAGGGTCCTTTAAAAAAGCTGGCCTATTTACTTCACATCCGATGTTACAAGATAAGCACAATGCCAAGGTAATTGTGCACTCTCAACAATTAACAAGTTCAGCGGCGTATGCAGCTTCAAGATAATGTCTTTTCCAGTCAATTTATGTTTCTTTCGAGTAATCATGGAGCATCAGTTCACTTTTCAACTGCAAGATAATTGCCAAGTTCGGACCACTAAGAGTCATAAAGGTAACATCGATGAGGTGAACGATGGCCAACAACCAGAAAAAGGTTTCTTCCGATGGAACCAACAGAGAACAAGACTTGAAGTAGTGAACTTCTTTTCCTTTATCCATTATTACAAGGACGACAACAGGACAGAAGAAAGCCCTTTCTCACCGCATGGGTAATTGACATGTATCTTCTTATGCTACTGTGCTCCAGTCGACTTTACTTGACTAGTGAGCCAGTCGACTTTTACTGGTACCAAAAGAAGTCCTCATACTGGCAGCACACAAGGAGTTCAAGGATATATTCTAATGCATAGTGTGCTACAATTCATTTAGTTATCTCTGCACTTTTAGTTGCACAAAGAGAGAGAGAGAGAGAGAGAGAGAGTCAAAACTGTCACAACTGTTTGATGCTATGCTACTGACAAGTGCAGTGCGACAATCAGAGTGAAAATTCAGATGCCATTAAGGGAAAATATCAAAGAGACTCAAAAATAGATTGAATCATTATTGCAGACAGGCAACAAAAAGCATAAGCACAACAGCCTCATTTTGACCTACAAAACAACCAAGAACGTACTCACCCCACATCAGGCTGGCCCTTGAACATCGCATGATCAGGCAATGCACTAACGGCAAAAAATGGGCCCAAAATGCTAGTCATCTCAATGACACGCCCGTTCAGGTAAACTCCTTTTGGTATCCACCAACGGTGATTAACCAGCGACTTTGCGCCCATCGGGAAACCCACTAAAAGCATCAATGCCCTCAACGGCTGCTGGAAATTCCCAAGAGCAGACACCTTAAGCACACTGCCCCTCAAATCCTCATACAACTGCTTCAATATAGGGTCCAAGCTATCGAAATCCGAGTCTCCGAAAAACTCCTCCAGAAACCCGGGAGGTGGCTTAACGCCTTCACTGGCGCTGCCAAAGCCCTCCACTGTGCTGGCCACCTTGCCGAAAACATAAGGCAACAACGGTGAAACATTTGATTTTCTCACACTGGCATCCGAATTCGCACCACCAAACCACTCGGGATTCCCTAAATGGATCCTACAATACGACACCGCCAACTTCTTAGCTTGTTTCACCACATCCTCCATTTCCGACTTCACATTCTTATCCTTAATCGAACCGATCTTCCTACCTTCATCGAATGCGCGACTATAGCACCCAATTAGGTACTGGAAAGGAGGTTCCGCGTTAGGGAAGCTACCTGAGAGACGATCGACGAGGACTCGCTCCATCAAATCTCGCGAGAGCCTCAGCTCTTTCCCCTCGCTGAGGACCTCCGCGGCCGTGAGCTCCAAGTACACGATCCGAGGGTCGGTCTCGGACGAACCGGACAGAGTGACGAGGAGTATCTTGCGCAGGATGATGTCCTCGATCTCCTGAGGCGATCTCTGAGGCTTCTGAGTGGACATGATCGAGAAAGGAAGAAGCTTTTCCGCTTCTGATTCAGAGGGTTTTGCACAAAAGCGTAGCCGGAAAATCAGTGGATGAATCAAATACTCGAATTGAGAGAGAAAATGAAAAAATAGTTCCTTTCTTGGGAGTGTTGGAGATGGATGAGGTTTCGGGGAAAGCTATCGGGAGGAGTTCAAGATTTTCCCATGGATTTTCTCGAGAAAACGAATGCCAAGTCTCTCTGTTTTGTTGCTCGGAAGAAGGAAGACTTAGGACGGACGAAAACAAGCCGGCGATGACGTGGAAATGGAAAATTAGCTCGGCCAAAAACGACGGCGCTTCTGCTTATGCTCGATGGGCTGTGTGGACCTGGGGCGCGGAAAGAAGGTTTGGATTTCGGCACCCGAGACCTGACCGTGAGCCTGGCGGCTAACTGCTTTGCCCGACTCGTGAGACTCGAAAGTGTAAATGAACAAGTCTGGATAACAAATCAATGGTTAGTTCCATCTATAATTGATTCGCTCAACCGTGATACTTGAAACATAAATGAGCAGGTCTATATAAGAAATCAACCGCTACCTCCGTTCATACTTGATTGTCTAAAAAGAAAGTGTTAATTTTTCCCTAATTGCAAGTGAGTAGGATAATAATCTAATAGTCTATTAATTGGTTGATTTGATGCAGTCAAATCCGTCCATCGATCGAGTCTAAGTTTAAATGGAGATCACTTCCGACAAGAAAGAAATACCATAAGAATGCGTTTAGTCATTTAGATTTCTAATCGGGTAGGATCGAATGGGATAAGATAAGGAATTCAATGATTTAATCATATCCTATTTTCATTTGGTGATTTACTGATTTAAAATCGGATATCTTTATATCATATCTTAATAATTGGGAAGAAGTTCTGGATATCAACATAATGATTCTTGACTTGTACCATCCGGAGGCTCTTCTCCTAAGTCAATGCAGCGAATCTCCTGTCGCTCATCGGGTGGAAGCTCGAGGGGATGATTGCCAGGAGCTACAACGACCTAAAATGACATATATTTTGAAAAAATTATAAAAAAATTTTGTTCACTGTTTTGGCAATATAATTTTTCTAGAAATTTATAATAAAATTTTTCCTAAATTGGGTTAAATATTAAAGTATTTAAGCAACATGGGTCAAGTCGGGTATATGTTAGGTTGGGTATGAATTCCTAGCTTTGTATTACATGGAAATGAGTAAAAAATAATTAAATATGTCAATTTGGGTATGACCATTTTTTACCAAACCCGATTTACCCGTTTGATGATCTAATCGACAGGCATTCAAAACGATGGCCTTATTGTCTTCATATAATTTCGTGTAATGCATGTATGATAATTTATAACACGACATGAGGTGACGATACGAAAGCATGATATGATCCTGACGAGAAATTGGTGAATTTTGTTTTGCGTCAATTGTATTGATATGCTAAAACGGTTGTCTACAAAATTGTTATCCGTAAGGAAGATGAGATTGATGTGCGTGGGCCTTTGCTTTGCATGGACCTTTCTCTGGAAGAATTATACAATTCAAGGCAAAGCAGATCCAAGAAAGGAGAAAACTTTTCTCGTTGATGATATAATTTTCCTTCATGACTACATCCATACCTCTATTTTTGTGAAAATCATTCGCATGCTTTTAAACACAGCTGAATATTGAAAAGACCAAATCATCGCATCTTGTAAACTCATTTTAGCACATTTTTTAAGTGGCTATTAAGACTTTGATCTCTAAGTCCCATAAGAAGTGGTGAATGAGATTGAGGGATGGAGAGTCCTACATAAGAAAAAAAATGGAGAAGTGGAGAAATGGATTTAAATAGTGAAACCTCACAAATGGGTTTGGGCCTGCAAGGGCACCCCACTTTTATGGAAGGAAAATGACTTACGCAAACTTAGGTGGGCCCATACGCGCGCCCCCGCCGCTGGCCGGCCGGCTCGACTAGGGCCAAGCGGGGCCCGGCTCGCGCTTTTCAATTTTTTTATATATCCATTAGTTTTATTTTATTTTTATTTCGAATAGACATTTATTATGAATTTTCGTGTTCTTGTTCGAATATGTTTTGTATAGAAACCTTTTCGTGTTCGAACAAACACATTTATTTGAAATCTTTCTTTGAACAAACACGTTTGTTGAAAGAAATCTATTCGATTTCGTGACTCTTCATTCTATTGGAAGATGTTTATTAAATTTCGTGACTCTTCATTCTATTAGAATATGTCCATTCGATTTCGTAATTCTCTATTCGTTTGAAATAGAACCGTTCTGATTAGTAACTTTTCGTTCTTAACCTTTATTTCGTGAACTCTTCGCATCATTATCTATAAATAAAGCCTTGACCGTCGCATTAAAAACTATTGTCATTTTCGTCATTCATAATTCATTATTCATCATTTGTGCAAGAGTTTTGTGAAGTTGCGTTCGAAAGTTTTCTCCGAAAAAGTACCGCTTTAAAGAAAAGGCGATCCGTTATCTAAAGGTTATCCAGAACCTCGGGTATCGGTAGAGGGAGACAAATTTATCTTAAGGATACAACGTCAATTTATTGGGCTCGGATCATTCGTTTACATTTAGATTACTCTTTTTGCAATTGGATTCAGGTTTGTCGATCAACTTTATTTTACATATACGAAAACTTAGGCGACTACAATCTTAAGACAAATCTGTTTTTATATTAGTTGCTTGGTTCGTATAGTTGCCTTTTTGATTAAATTCTGCTTTCATATTAGAAAATGGCATCAACATTGATAATGCCTATTGCGTTGATTCGACTCATGGAGAAAAGCTAGAAAAGTTCAATGGAACTAATTTTAAGATATGGCAACATGAAAATATTGTTCTATCTCACGACTTTAAATTTGGAAAGGTTCCTCAATGAAGATGTTCTTAAGTTGGATGAAGGAGAGGTAGACAATGAAAGGTTTGTTGCAAAGTAGATGCGTGGAAGCATTTTAACTTCCCGTGTCGCAACTACATCCTTAATGGTCTGGACAATTTCCTCTACAACGTTCATAGTTCGTTGAAAATGGCTAAGGAATTATGGGAAAGTTTTGACAAGAAGTACAAAATAGATGATGGGTTGAAGAAATTCATCGTTGGCAAATTTCTAGACTTTAAGATGGTAGATCATAAAACCCTTTTAAGTTAAGTTCGAGAACTTCAAGTGATCATGCATGACATTCATATTGAAGGTTTGATTTTAAGTGAATCATTCCAAGTGGCTGCTTTCATTGAAAAGTTGCCACCGTCTTAGAAAGATTTCAAAAATTATCTCAAATATAAGAGAAAGAAGTTATTACTTGAAGACTTAATTATTCGATTGAGGATAAAGGAAGACAATAGATTTTTGAAAAAGAAAGTTAGCGGAAATCTTGAGGTCTCAAGGGCCAAGGTTGTTGAAGAAGGTTCGAAACCCAACAAGAAGAGGAAAAACTACAAAGAGGGATCCACTTGAGGTCTAAAAAAGTTCGTTGGCAAATGCTACAATTGTGAAAATTTGGACATCATGCCAAAGATCGTAGAGCTAAGAAGAGACAGAAACTCAAGCGAATGTGGTGGAACATATTTCCAATTGTGTTAATGATATCAATCTTACTGCGATGATATCCAAGTGCAACATTGTGGAAAATCCCAAAGAATGGTGGATTGATACTTGGAGCAACTCACTATATCCGTGCCAACAAATCGATGTTCTCATCTTACACGCTTATGGGAGGTGATGAAAAATTCTACATGGGTAATTCATCAACCTTTAAGGTTGAAGATGTTGAAAAGATTGCTCGAAAGATGACATCCGAAAAAATAGCGACACTAAACAATGTGCTACATGTAGCTAGACATAACTCAAGAATTTAGTATCCGGATCTCTCCTTAGCAAGAATGACTTTAAGTTGGTGTTTGTGTATGATAAGTTTGTACTTTTCAAAAATGAGATGTATGTAGGAAAGGGTTATCTTAATGATGATTTTTTCAAGATGAATATAATGATTGTTGTACTTAATGTTGATATGAATAAAGTTGTTTCTATTTATGTGCTTGAGTCTCCTAATATATGGTATGCTAGATTAGGACATGTTAATTAGAAGTCAATAAAGAAATTAATGAATACGGGGTTATTGCTAAAGTTTGACCTGTTCAAGTGAAAAATGCCAAGTGTGTATTGAATCTAAGTTTTCTAAGCATCCCTTTCATTATGTAAATAATAGAATCACAAAACCTTTAAATTTAATACATACCGACATATGCGATATGAAATCAATACCATCAATGGGTGGTAAGAAATATTTTATCACATTTATAAATGATTGTTCAAGGTATTATTATGTTTATTTGCTTAGTAGCAAAGATGAAGCTGTAAATGCTTTTAAAACTTATAAGTCTAAAGTTAAATAAGAAAATTAAAATGATCGAAGTGATAGAAGAGGTCAATATAAATTTTCTTTTGAGGAAATTTATTTTGAGTCTAGTATCATTCACCAAATCGATCCTATGGGCAAAGGAAATAATGAATATACTCATTATTGAATAGTTTCGGTTTACCACGGAATTTGTGGGGAAAGTTGTTTTGACGGGGAATTTTATCTTAAATAGAATACCTCACAAAAAGACACAACAAACTCCTTATGAGAAATGGAAAGGCAGAACACTTAATTTGAAATATCTCAAAGTGTGATGGTGTTTGGCTAAAATTGTGATTCCTAAGCATTAAAAGATTAAGATAGGATCGAAAAATGTTGATTATATCATTAATTGGATATGCTCTTAATAGTAGTGCATATCGATTTCTTGTTCATAAATTTGAGGTCCCAAATATGCATGTTAATATGATCATTGAGTCAAGGGACGCTTTCATTATTTGAGAATATATTTCCGTATAATACAATATATGAGCCAATTGACAATGATATGAGGTCTCGGAATACTACATCTAGAAGTGATCCTATGGAGGATGAACTTAGACGTAGTAAAAGACAAAGGACCTCTATGTCTTTTGGACTTGATTTTCTAACATATTTGTTAGAAAATGAGCCTCAGATCTTTAAAGAGGCTATGATATCCCTAAAAGTCCCGTTCGGAAAGAAGTTATCAATAATGAAGTTGAATCCATCTCATTAAACTATACTTGGGAATTGGTTGACCTCCCTCCTAGTAATAAACCACTACAATGTAAGTGGATTTTCAAGAAGAAAAAAATGAAAGCGGATGGTACTATTGATAAATATAAGGCTAGACTTGTAGTAAAAGGTTACAAGCAACGAGAATGTCTTGATTATTTTGACACCTATTCACCTATTACAAAAATTATATCTATAAGAATGCTAATTGCCATAGCGGTGTATGAGCTTGAAATTCATCAAATGGACGTAAAATCGGCTTTCTTAAATGGGGATTTGGAAGAAGAAATACATTTGGAACAACCTGAAGGGTTCATTGTTCCATGACAAGAAAAGAAAGTATGTCAACTTATCAAGTCTCTCTATGGATTGAAACAAGCACCGAAACAATGGCATGCTAAATTCGACCAAGTCATGTTGTCGAATGGTTTTAAAATTAATGAGTGTGATAAATGTCTACATGTTAAGAATACTCTTAAGGGCTTTATCATTTTATGCTTGTATGTAGACGATATGCTTATAATGAGTAGCAATAGTGATGTTGTTAAGGCAACTAAACGTATGCTCACAAGTAAATTTGATATGAACGACATGGGGGTCATATATGTCATTTTAGGAATTAAAATCCATAAAACATCTGAAGGATTAATACTCTCTGTCTCACTATATAGAAAAGATTCTTGAAAAATACAAGAATCTAGACATTGTATCAAGTAAAAACCTCGATAGATGTTAATTTACATCTTTCAAAGAATACTTGGTGAAAGCAAGGTTCAAATAAGTATGCTAGTATACTAGATAGTTTAATGTATGTCATGAATGTACTAGACCGGACATAGCTTATGCTATGAGCAAGTTAAGTCAATTTACGTTAATCCAAATGAAAATCATTGGGGAGCTATGAAACATATATTGGGATATTTAAAGCATACTTAAAACTATGTTTTGCATTTCACATAGTATCTCGCGGTACTTGAAGGACATTGTGATGCAAATTGGATAACCTAAGCACAAGAGACACAAAATCCACAAGTGAGTATGTGTTTACACTTGGTGGGAAGTAGTGTCTTGAAAATCATTCAAACAAACTTGTATTGCGAGGTTTACTATAGAAGTATAATTTATTACTTTGGATAAAGCCGGAGAAGAAACAGAGTTGCTTCAAAATTTCTTAGAAAATATTCCTAATTGGCATAAACTAGTACCAACTATATGTATTCATTGTAATAGCCAAACGATAATAGGCATAGTAATGAATATCATGTATAACGATAAATCTCGATATATACGTCGAAAACACGATACTATAAGACAACTACTCTCTAATGGAATTATCACAATTGACTATTTGAAGTTAAAAGATAATATTACGGATCCATTAACAAAAGGCATAACTAGAGAGATGGTTGTGAAAACATAAAGGGAAATGGGTTTAAAGCTTAAAATATAAGTCATCATAGTGAAAACCCTATCTAGTTGACTAGAGATCTCAAGATCAAAGTTCAAAGGGACAATCAAGTTATGTAGGTCACTAAAAATACTATCAACTCTTACTCATTCCCGTATGGAGACATTACCGATATGTGAAGGTTAATCGTAAACTTTTAATGATTTTGAGTCGAGTATGTGATATGCCTACACATTCAAAAATCACCTATGTGAGTATGAAGTAGAGGCCGCTTCACGTGAAAATTTGAAAGGCCAAATTCTCTAAAGTTCTCGTGAAAACTAGGCGGTATTCATGGTCAAAACGAACACAACAATGAGAATCAAATTTGTTCGAGAGATAATTGTGTGGTTTCTATTATTTAGGCTTACACAAAAAAATCGACGGTTTAAGGACATCAAGTCTACTAATTGACTAAGTAAGTTCGATAGGGTTCACTAGGGAAAGTTCAAAGTCTCATACTACTTATCCCGATGCAACTTTCTCTCATGAAATAATCGCACATTTCATCTCATGCATTCACGAAGAGTTATGATAACCGAACTTCTCATTCATGTGGGAGATTGTTGGGACTTTGATCTCTAAGTCCCATAAGAAGTGGTGAATGAGATTGAGGGATGGAGAGTTCCACATAGAAAAATAGGAGTGGAGAAATGGGTTTAATGACATCGTGTGGTAATTATTAGGACTCATTGGGAAAGTTAAATCTCAACTACTTTGATCACGTTCTTTCTGGATAATCGGTTCTGCTTCACGAAGGCCTGATAATGACTTTCATTCATGTGGGGAATTGTTGGGACTTTGATCTCTAAGTCCCATAAGAAGTGGTGAATGAGATTGAGAGATGGAGAGTTCCATATAGAAAAAATAGAAGTGGAGAGATAGGTTTAAACATTAGAACCTCACAAATGGGTTTGGATCTCAAAGGGCACCCTATTTTTGTGGAAGGGAGAGGACCTACGCAAAGTTAGGTCGGCCGGGCTGGCTCGGTTCGGGCCTGGCCCGGCCCACATGTTCCAATTTTTTTTTATATATCCATCGGTTTTATTTTATTTTTTATTTCGAACGGACATGTATATTGAATTTTTGTGTTCTTGTTTGAATAGATATGTTTCGAACAGACATGTTTGTATGGAAACCTTTTCATGTTCGAGCAGACATGTTTGTCTAAAATCTTTCTTTGAACAAACACGTTCGTTGAAAGCGATCTATTCGATTTCGTGACTCTTTATTCTATTGGAAGGATATCTATTTGATTTCGTGACTCTCCATTCTATTGGAAGACATCCATTCGGTTTCGTAACTTTTCATTCGTTTGAAAGAGAACTGTTCGGATTAGTGACTTTTCGTTCTTAATCTCTATTTCGTAACTCTTCACATCATTGTCTATAAATAAATCATTGTCCGTCATATTAAAAACTATTGTCATTTTCCTCATTCATACATCATTATTCATCATTTGTGTGAGAGTTTGCGAAGTTGCGTTCGAAAGTTTTCTACGAAAAATTACCGATTTAGAGGAAAGGCAATCCGTTCTCTCCTTGGGAGACAATTGTCCAAGAACCTTGGATATCGGAAAAGGGGATAAATTTGTCTTAAAGACACAACGTCAATTCGTTGGACTCGAATCATTCGTTTACATTCGGATTACTCTTTTGCGATTGGATTCGGGTTTATCGATCAACTTTATTTTACATATACGAAAACTTAGACGACTACGGTGGCTTCGTCTTTGTCTATAACTTGAAATACTTGCTGGAGAAGTGGCCCGCGCGCTGCCAATGCTTCCTGGAGAAGTTGCCCACTGCCATCGGAGAGCGGGCCGCCGCCGGAGAGGTGGCTCGATGTGGATGAGAGACCAATAGGTCTTGACAGAGAGAGGGTGGTTTGAGAAATGGATAAGAAAAATTCTATCCGGCTCTATCCCATCCCTTTTTCTATGAGTATTTTATCCCCCTTTATCCTGCTCTAGACAACTAGCAAATGCAAGATAGGATAAATCATATCCTATCTTAAGTTTTATCCAGATGATCAAACGCGGCCTAAATCTCTTGAACGTAGTAAATACTCTCTAAATGAATCAACAGTCATCCCACGTTGGTTAGCCGATTCTCTGTATTCTTGTCCTCAAATCTCTAGAATGAACTTCTCGAAGAAAATTGATATTCCGGGGAAGGAATTCCTGAAGTTTGACATCATAGCCTTTTTAAAACGTCCGAGGAAAGGGGTCATTATGTTTACCCCGATACTTCCATAGGATGTTTTCTCATGGACAAGGACAGATGCTAATACTGATGCCTTCTCTTGTTTTCGTACTGTCGGCTGATGTTCGGGTCTGTGCTTCTTCTTCATCTATCATACACGACAGAGCACACGGCACGAGAGATCCGACCATCTAAAGTTTTCTTACCTCCCACAAATTGGTCATTCAATAAGATTCAACTAATCATCAACCAATGCTCAAATTAATCAAGAGAAGATAATCTTATTCAATCATTAAAAAAATTGTTCCCGATTTTTCCCGTCACCACTGGGGACCCACCAGAGCGCTCTCCGATGGATTCATCCGATGATTAAAGGAATGAAAGAAGCCGAGTAAAACTAAGTTATTCAAGGTGGTCGTGTGGCCTCAGCGACATGAACATCGCAGCATACTGCAAGAGGTTGCGACTTCCGCCATCTTCCGACGCAGGACTCGCCGCCGGGCCCCGGGTCCTCATCCTGTGGCGGTGCCAAGCGAACTGAATCTTCACTGCGGCCCAGGTGCGCCAGTTGGATGAGTAGTACCTTGCTCTCCATTTGAGCCTCTCGTTTAAAAACTTATAGCGGAAGTGGTCAGTAATGTACCGGAGATGGTCAGCATCCAGGCCAAACGCTTCTATAGAGTCCATACACATGAATGTCGCGGATGAGGCTGGACGGCGGTCTATGAACGGGCGTCGCAGGCACCAGGACAAGAGTTCGTCGCCCAGGAAGCCACCGGGCTCGAGCAAGCTCGTCGTTACCATTCCTTTGCTCAGGCCTTGGATGCGTTTGATGTGTCCGCGCACGATAAACACAATCCTCTGCACGGGGTCGCCTTCCCTAATGATCTGGCAGATTAGGAGAGAAATCTTCAGTCATTCTGAATTCATTTGGTGGCAAATGAAAAGGAAACTTTGCAAACATAGGAAGTGGCACCTTTTCATCTTTAGAGAAGACTAGGGGCTTGACCCGGTCACAGATATTGTCCAGAATAAGATCATCTAAATTGTGAAAAAGCGGCACCTGAAAGCATAATGTCGAGTCAGAGATGAGTTCGAGAGAACTGTCTGGACAATAGAGTATTTCGACACCATGTAGGAAGAAGCAGTGCAAGTAACAGCAGTTCGAAAAGCAGAAGGCACATTCAGTTCTTATCATCTGTAAAAAGCAAATTTGCTGCAACTCGGGTTACCTTCTTGATGAGGTCCAAGCAAAGATAGCGCTTAATGTCCCGCCGCAGCCCCTCGGGCAACTCCTTTATCAGTTCCATCTCATCTTCCCCTCCCATAGTCGCCCACCTCTGGAGCTCGTAATGCCGCACCCGTTGCCTCAGATGGGAGGGTAATTGCCTCCGCCTCATCCACCATTCCATGTCGCGGCACCTTAGCTGCATTTTCCTCTTCTTCGCCATGACAGCATGCAGAAACACCTTCCAAGCGATAATTGAATTTTCTCATTTCGGATTACGGCTTCAGTAACGAAAGGACGGGCTAACAAGTAATGTCACTAATGGATCATCATACCTGGATGTTTCCAATCAAGAGAGTGAACAGAAGTAGCCCGCTAAGGACTATACATATACTGAATACCACCTCCATCCAGTGGCTCGTAGGCTCTAGATCATTACCAAAAGTGCTGCAAGTACAACAACCATTTAGACATTCATCTTTGAAATACTTCCGCAAACTGTAAGCCTCAATTACCGGAGGAGGAAAGAAAGATTGCGAATCTAGATAATATGGTGCTCTAGCAACAGCACTATAGAAGCTTTTATAAGCAAAAATCAGACAAGCAGAAAGCGGGTTCAAACTAGTAATGTGTATATATATATATTTTGAATCCAATATATATCTATCTGCAATGCAACGGATTACGAGCAACACCCCCCAGTGGATTACGCGGGACGTGGATTTGATAAAATAGGACATTGCGAAAGGGATAAACCTCGCTCGATCATGTTAGAAGTAACCCAAAATTTTTAGGTGGAGCAAAATTAACATATTATCTTTGCAAGTGCAAACCATACAAAGGTACTTCAACCAAGAATTCACCTGAGGGTCATCAAACCCCAAAATATGGGATAAAGGATCTTCACGACTATGGAGTCGCTAGAAATGACCGGAAGAGCCCACTGGTAGATCCCGTAGTGAAATGGCCCGTTCCCGTCTAAACACAATGGCTTTCCGGCCATGGCTGTCCTGCTCCCGCCACAGGGGCTTTCCATGGTGCCCGCAGGTAACAAAAGTTGGTAGCAGACCTCCTCGGCGCAAGACACAGAGAAATCACAGTGGATGTTTCTCTCACACTGTTGTCGGAGACACGAAGCCACGCGTTGTATCGCTAGGACGTACCAGCACCCACCAGCTACCTGCGAGCAGGTTGTCTTGTTATACACTTTCCGAGAATGGATCCACATTTGGTAAGGAGATGTGTCTATGACCAACCAGAGCAACAAGTTCTTTACTTCTGTTCAGAAACAATTAGAACTAACCATTGAACATACAGGAAGACACTTACATTAGCAGACTAAACTTCATTTTCTTGATTCATTTGTTTGCCCTGTCTTCATGAGTTAGCTGCGTATACAGTAGGTTGGTCTAGTAATCAGGAGGATGGCCTTTTAGTACCCTATGAAGGTAGGAACACCAGGCCTTCCCGGTGTATGACGATCAACTCTAGACATGTGTGGACTTACAGGACTAGAGCTGCTCCGTAAGTCTTTTCTTACTGCGGAAATTAGAGGATTTCTTGAATCTACTTTAGTACAGAGGCGATGATTGCAGTTGAATGCGAGAAAGTTTTTCTTAGGACATGGACATGCTAGAAGCTAAGTATCCGCTTTATAACGCTGCACCAGCATTCCGAGGCGGAGGGCGAATGGAACTTACATGAGAAGCGATGAAGTAGGCGATGAGGTTGAGGCCGAAGCCCCACCAGATGGTGCCGAAGATGTAACCGGTGACCTTTTGCATCCTCCTCATCAGGCAGATACTGTGGTAGACCTTGGGAAGGAACTGGAACAGAAAGATGAGGAGGAGTATGGTCATGATCAGCTTAATCTTCTCTTCCCGGATCAGTTTCGGCACCACTAGCCAGAACACAGCCTGCACAAGGGCGAAGAAGCCAAGTACGTCAACGACGACAACGGGGTGAAAACGACGTCGTCGTCTGAGCGTATGGATCTCAGTAAAAAAATTGAAGGGCAAAAGATGGCCGCGTGATGAACGTGCGTTAGAGAAAAAAAGGGAGACGGTTACATGGTCGCAGTGCTGGACCCCTCAGACGCTCGTCACTCTCGTCAGTCTTTCGTTCAGACCGGACCCCACACACACTCTTTCACATCGTACTGTCAAATTATTCGTTTTTTTATCTTCTTCTCGCGTTTAAACGTAACATGCCACCTCGTTTGCACTTTTCTCTTTCAAGAATTCTTACCTCGGAAAACACATGATACAGGTTAACGTTAACCTCTCTCTCTCTCTCTGACTATTACAGTGTGGTAACTGAAATTCTACATCAAAGTACATCATCCGCAAGCTCTCTACTGTGCAGAAGTGACAGCTTGCTCGAATATGGTTTTCGGGAAAGATTAAGGGAGTTGGGTTTCCGAGCCCCGTGAATTCGACGGGAAGAAGAGAGAGGGAGGGAAGAGGAGGATGGGACCTGGGGGACTGGGAGGATGACGAAGACGTCGAACCAGAAGCCCTTGAGGGAGCCGACGTAGTGGGAGGCGATGGCGCGCGCGTCCCACACGAGCTTCCCGCACCCGACCACCAGCGACTCCCTCGACACGTAGGCCAGCCTGAACTGGAGCCACAGGTGGAACAGGTGCACCGCGTCCACGCACGTCCGCAGCACCGTCACGATGGCCGCCAGCCCGCCGTCCATGTACAGGCAGGGCGACCCGCCCCGCCCGATCGACAGCGCGTAGAAGAAGAGCGGGTCCACGGCCAGCGCCATCCCCCGCGCCAGCAGGAACCCCCGGTTCCAGCGCTGCACCCGCTTGCTCCTCGGATCCAGCACCCGCCCGAACGGCCCGTGCTGAGCCCCCGGCGGCCGGCCCCGTCCTTCGGCTGCCCGGGCCTGGCCTGGATGGGGACGAGGGAGGAGCCCGCGGAGGCCTCCCACTCGGGCTGCTGGTGGGCCCGGTCGCAGCTGGTGGAGTGGAACCCGGGGACGCCTACCTGGGTGCAGGCGTAGCACTCGATGGAGTGGGAGACTGGGTTCTCGTCGCTCCCGCTGTCGCCGGAGCCGCCGTCGCTGCTCGGCTTCTGCAGCCCCAGCTGGCGTCCAATCCACCTGCCGACGAAGACAATTACAGGAATGTCAAAGTTTGAAACGCACTGCAAATCGCATCACCTTCTTTCAGCTAAAAATGGAACTTTTCAAAGTATGGTTTACGTAATGATCACGATGGATGAGAGAGAGAAAGAGAGAGAGAGAGAGAGAGAGACCTTGGGAGTGAGAAGAGGAAGATGGGGCGAGAAGGCATGGCGGAGGGAGAGGAACCATGGAAGAGATAGAGAAGAGAGGGAAATGGTCGAACTGGTCGAGCAGGCGGCGAGGGTGCAGATGAGAGAGAGAGGTTTTTGATTTTGGAGGGACAATAATAGAGGCGAGTGTCACGTAGCACATGAAAGAGGGAAGGCCACGAGGGAGCGAGAGCGGTGGCTCCCACCACCGTCCCCGAACCCCAACTAAGTAACCCCACGTCGGCCCTCACTCGAATTATTGAGTGCCATTCAGCATTTTGAAAATGCCTTGGGAAAAATTTTGGGGTGTTCGCCAATCATTTCTAAAGGACTTTCGAGGCGAAAATTGATTTTGAGAAGGCTGAAATCTCAATACTGATAAGCGATTAGTATTAAGCTTTCGTAATTTTGGAAATGGTGACTGCTCAATTAATGAAGATTAGCCCGTTATTTTTTTTGCACTTAAAACCTTACAAAAAAATTTCAATTCTACCATTTTAAAAAAAACCTTAGATTACTTTTCATCTTCTTGAGCACGGGTAATCGACGAGGGCCAATGAGATCAGATCCAATCGGCGAGGTCATGCGACCCACCCCGAGGTCACGCGACCTCGGACGACGCGCGACGCTGATCTTGTTCGCCGGCGAAGGTGTTGGTTTGTTTTAGTAAGAAACGAAATACATCGAGACAAAATTCTTAGCAAATTTTTTTTTACTAATTTAACGAAAGTTGCTTTTCGATTTTACAAAAAAGCCATTTGCATTTCTCTAAAGTCCCTTAGATTAAAGGCCTTTGCATGTCCCCTCGGGATTGGAGGAACACGATCGAACACAAAATCTCAAAAAGAGAGGTTTTTCCCCCGTGTTTTCACCTTTGTTCTGCGGTTCGGCTTGGTTCCCAAAAGGGATCCTCCTACAACACAGAGTCCTGTACACTTGACCCCGCAAAAGCACCTCGCTAGTTTGGCACATAGGGCAGATGCCAAACTGTTTTGAGAAGAAAGAGCAAACTCATGTGTTCTTTGTTGTTCTTTGTTTTTTCACCTCGGCTCGTACCTATAACCTATGTATGGGTAATGAATGCAACCCCCCCCGGAAGTCGAAGCTTCATTGATAGGTGCGTACTTGAGAAAGACGTTGTACTTATCGACAGACCTCTCTCTTCAAATTTTGAGGCTCATCATCACCACCGGAGAGGATTGAAAATCGCATGTGCTCCTGGTGAAACGGAAAAATTGCCCGGAAAAAAATCTTAAAATTTACTATGATTTTGCCGGAAGGTACTTATTGAGGGCGGCCCTGGTTTTCACTATAATTAATGGATGGACTAACCGACAAAAGATAATATAATTATGACTTTTTGGACAATTTTCCCCTCTACAATACGATAGATGCTTAGTGGGTTTTCAATAAACAATCCAGATTTGTGTAATTAAATATAAACTATCGGTTATGGATCCCCTGAAAAAGTTGCTTCCTCGAGAATTGTAGAGGCCCTACCCCAATCGTTCACCGGCCGTTGAAAGACTTTGGGGAGCTCACATGGCTCCGCCTCCATGTGCGTTTTCAAGGTTCCATCCGGAGGTGCTTCTTCCGTCATGCGTTTCCTTCATGGTCCCCAGGGCTGCCTATCATAGAAAACCAAGGCGAAGTAAACCACGGTATGAAAGGCCAAAAATAAGAAAGTGGTGAGAGAAGAAGTTTGAGGGAGAGAGCACTTCGCCCCCTATGGAATCCAAGAAAGCGGTTTCTCACCCATCTTCTCCTTGTCGCATTTCATTTCCTTTCGTTTTAAGCCGTAAGACGCTGAGTTAGATCTCGAAATCGAGTATGAAATGATGAGACTATTTGTACTCAAATCGTGGAATCGAACACGCATCGAATGCCCGATTCATCCGCAAGAGCGTGCTCTCCCGATCGCGGAGCTGATTCGATGGGGTTAGTCGATTTATCGACCATCTAAGGGACCGCGGTCGTACAATATCAAAAGATGACCGACGACGAGTAGTTAAGCGTCGTGACTAGGGTATGTCTGATCAAACAAGCATGGAGAGAAACGTCCATGCCTGAGGTTGGTCAACTAACTGGTTTATCGATCATCCGGGTAACCTCGCCCTACAATATCGAAAGCGACGATAAGAGGGCACGTTTGAATCGGAAAGCGAAGCAGAGGATATCCTAAATCTAGGCGAGAAAGTTAATCGTCGTTATTCGGACATGTCTAACCAGAAAAGCATGGAGAGAAATTTCCATGCTTAGGGGAGGTGACTAGGACAATTTGAACGCTAATCCGCCAAAACATTAGGGCATCAAACGTAGTTTTACGCTGGAGCAGAAGTCCAATCCGGTCCGCGACGTGGATTGCTCGGGACAATTGACGTTCATAAGGACAATCCGTGGGGACACAAATAGCCGTACGGGCGAGATGACGAGGGGGGTCAATTTTTGTCGCAAATTTGGGCCCCATTCGTCCCCTTTCTTTCGTAGGCGGCCAAGAGTCCAAGACATTGAGGCACGCCAGCTCCTATACTCCGAGATGCGGATTGCTTATCATCTATGAAATGCTTTCTTCTTATCTTATGACGGAAACCTACCGTAAACGGATAGGTCCCGGGCCCGTAGAAGCGGGACCCTTAATGACCTCTCGTCTTGCATATCGAAAAGAATTTAGGGTTCAAATGGCTCGGGATCAAGTCGAACTAGGTGGCATAGAATTTTGGGGAAAGGGACTCGATTCGGTTGATTTATAGAGTTACTAGATTAAGGAGCAAGGTTGGCGAGAGAAGTTAGTTGGGAGCTCATGTGAGCTTCCAATCCATCGGTGACGCAAAATCAAAGAAGGTGTAGATTTCTTTCCTAACTATCTTTGCCTCGAAAGGAAATCCTTTTATACAACGTATCTTAATGTAGTACATTAAATAAAATTATTTTTACAAATAAAACGGGTGGGAGGGACAATTTGTGCTAGTTGACCCCATCTAGATGGTATTAGAGATTTTCACCCATTAGGAACGGGGCCGGGCACAACTACGCATGGAGGACGAGAGAACAAAGTCAAGTTTTCCTACAAGGGGTTTTAAATGCACTCCTAAAGGAATGGAATAGTAATGCGTGGGTGGTATCCACCTAGATGATCGGTACACAACTCTCACTTGAAGAGGTTCGTTCTTGTTCCTGTGGGAGGAGAGATTATTAGGGTTCTATCGCTATGGAAAGCATTGAAGGTTAAGTGAAAGTCTCATCTTTTAAATTAATTTTCGTAATGAAAGAGGCCTAAATCACGAGATATGCTATAGCCAGGTAAAGCATCACAACTCATTTAGAGTTTCATTCACGATATGTATTGAAGTCGCGCTAAGCATGCCCAATTACCACTAAACTTGCCACCTCGGTCGTGAATGTATACTTTGCTCGAAATAAATTTCGGTATGATAAGGATGGGATGCTTTCGTACCACTAAGAGCGTTCATCAATTTCGTGGATTCGTGTGATTTTGTCGTAATGAACCCTTGAATGATCAACACTTCTCGATTACGGTACGACCGAACGTGGGTGGGGTACGGAAACGGAAAACGACCCGACTCCGACATGGAAGCTCCCCCCATGAATCGACCTTGTCTTTGCTCAATTATTTCGTAGTTTTCATACCGCCACTTTATCGTTTTTGCTTCCCCCATCTCTCTCTAGCCTCGATGGTCCAAAGCCAGTGGGACCCAAGAGTAGAAAAATCTGGTGATCGACGAGCTTAATGCTCACAATTCTCGAAAATCTCATGGAGAATCTCGCTCGTGAATGGTAACATCCAAGCTTTTGATCTCTTGGCAATAAAGAGCACAGCAAGCTTCCAGTTCGTAAATCTCAGTACTGCCAGAACGATGATTTACGATGTGGCCTTCCTTAATTTGACAGAAAGGCGAGAGAGAGAGAGAGAGATATCAAATGGTTTCAACGTAAAAAGGGGAAGAACACGATTCGAATCTTTGGGATGACAAAAGGGTTTGAAGTTAGAGAGAGAAAAACACTCGGGACTTGAATTTAATGCGTCCGAGGAAGTTGCGAAGTTCGCGTTTTTGGGACGTTCTTAGATGACGTGATACGATGATTCTTGATCCAAGGATATGGGTGTGCATGCTCATGGATTCGCACTCCAAACGCAAGCGGAACTCGTTGCTCCGTGCGTAGTCGGGACCTTTTCCATATCGTTGCAATTCATTCGAGAGCTTCGCCCGACATGATTCGCAGATCATATTCGATCCTCGATGTGCTGGCGCTTCTTCTCGGTGTATCCGGCTGGTTCGTGGATGAAGCACTTGACTCCCCCACGGACGTGTGTGCGTGCCGAGGCAACGCAAAGCGAGGAGAGGGAAAGGCCGGCAATGTGAAAAGGGGGTTCGCTCGTTCTGCGCTCGATGTAATTAAAGTAGCCGATCATGGACAGTTCGACGTGGGATTGCGACACGAGTTTCCATCACTGTCCAACTTGATCTTTAATGATCACATAAAGGGGATGTGCGAGCTTGGGTTATGGTCCCGATCCCAATTTGCTTTTCTGTCCCCTCCTTGTCCTCAAGCTTATTAGATCACGAAAGGGGCGTTGGACCGACACGCCCAAAACCACACAAATGGTGGCCCTCTTCTCAAGATACGGGTCAAACATTCAGGCTCTCTCTCATCATATGATTCCAAATGCCTACATAGCGCACCGTAAAAATCCGATACTCACCAAAATGGAGCATGTATCAGACTCCGTTAACATATCCAGTTTGATCCATATCCATTCGAAAACTTAAAATCAATGGGTTATGGCCAATTATGATATATTAACCGCTTCACACACCATATCCGTTCGAGATTTTTCTAACATAACTCACACGTGCACCGTAATGCAACGTGTATTAACTATGAGTTGTTTGTCTCGAATTGAGATTATGTGCACCTTCAACTGATTCGTGCATTGCTACATAGCTAATGAAAACTCGTTATTTTTTTTTATAAAATTTTTATGTGGGGAAGCTTACTTTAGTTAAGAAAATTCCGAGCCGTGATTTCCAGTTCGACTCTTGTTCGATCCGACCCCCTCGACATGAGAAAGAAAGACGGACCAATAGGAAATCATGCTGGTCTTTACGGGA
The DNA here is from genome assembly GCA_021437795.1 of Rhodamnia rubescens. Taxonomy (NCBI): domain Eukaryota; kingdom Viridiplantae; phylum Streptophyta; class Magnoliopsida; order Myrtales; family Myrtaceae; genus Rhodamnia; species Rhodamnia rubescens. The sequence goes on from JAILYA010000046.1 coordinate 2,090,607, forward strand.
AAAGGAGATGATGATTTGCAAGCTTTTTAGATACAAATGATGTTCATACTAATACCAAATCATTGATGAGCATTGGGTTCCCCCAAATTATTGGACGCACCACGTGCAATCGCACGTCCTGCTTTTGGCCGCGACGGCACGTCGGAATAGCCAATCATACGTTCCTTTTGTGCTACAAACAGCAGACCGAAAATCGCATTACGAATTGGGCAAAGTGGCTTTTGCTTTTTCTCCCCCTTTTTCTATAGTGTTCTCCAGGGCTCGTCCCTTCGCGGTTCGTCGCCGCTCGGCGATCGGTGCTAGACGTTATAGAACACTGTGGCCCGCCGGCCTGCCTTGGCCCACAAAGCCAATGACTTTTTATGGGTGGCTTGGGATAAGGGCATTTAGAAAGAAAGCCCGGATGGCCTAATCCGAAATTTACATATAAAAAATTTATGATGAGAGAGCTTGAGCAAGTAATTCAGGTTTGCCTGGCCGAGACCCGTCAAATGATTACCTCCGTCGCTCATCACCACTTGCTTGTTGGACCACATCTCTCTCGCTCTCTCTCGTCATCGCTCTCCGTAATCTCGATCAAGGTCTATCTAAAATCAATACGTATCCACATGAAGATCTTGGTAAACGAAAGAAACCATTTTCACACGCAAAAACCATACTTGGGTATTCGCCACATGTTCCGTCCGTGAATCAAATCCGCCCCATGCATCAGGCGGAAAGGTGCGATGAGAGGGCGATTGATGTGCATGGGGGGGGTTTCGGTACGGAATCTCTCGAGATATGCCGCCACGGAATCGATACATGCAAATGCAATCGAGGAACCTTCGTCTTCGAGGCGCACGCAATATAAGAAAAGGCTCTTCGGGTGCGCTCGATCGCCACGTGCATGAGGATCGAAGCACGCTTTGGAAGCGATCGAATAAGATTCAGAACGATGTCATGCCCAGTTCCCAAACGACCGTTGCTTCGTACTCTCCACTTGCGCGGGGTACGCTACCACGTACGGGACCATTTCCGTGTATTCAATTCATTTTTGTCTTCTAACGACTCGACGAGGTTTCGTCTGTTGCCCATACGCAACTTGACATCTGAGCGATAGAGATGATATCTTGGGTAGAAATTGCATGAAGTTTATAATTTTCGCCGTCTTTTTCTTCGTCTGAGTTTTTCCATTCCTGAAACTCGAGCCTTTGCTTGTTGCCCAGACCCAACCATCACAGTATTCTTCTAACCAGACCAAGCTTTACACAGACGCTACCTAGCCCGGCTAGACAAGCTCGTCCAAAAAGCGACCGTCGGCCCGTTTGCCCCGGCAGGCCTAAGGCCATGCTTCTGGCTTCCTCGGCCATGATCAGGTTCATCGACAAGTACTTGACTGCTCCTAACTCCCGATATCGGAGAAAAGTGTGCTTGTTACGTTCCCCAACAACGACACTAATGAAAACAATGGCACGAGCTATTCCATTTCTAATTAAATGTATCCTATGTGGCTTAGATACGCCCTCCAAACTTGTATACATGTAATGTTTGATTTTTCTTTTTTGGTTGGTTAAACGTGGCGACGGTGTATATCAAAATCAAAATTCAACTCTGCAGACCCTATTTGATAATCCCGCGATTCCCATTTTATCGTATGATACGCTGTTCAATTTCATGTGCATTTTGTTACTGTCATTCGGCTTGCCCACGATAGAGATGGTAGGGTATCTTAAATCTCCAAGTCCGACTTAGATGCAGTCTCCGGCCATAAGTTGACGCTCAACCATCCATCATCCCAGTTGGGAAAACAAAAATTGGAAGATGATGGCAAGGTGACAGCCACTGGGTATTGACCTTCAAACAAAAGACTAGAAAATTGGGGGAGGGAGAAAGGTAAAAAGCCAGCAATCATTAGATAATTACGTTCCCACCTCTCAAAATCAAGTCTTGGCGCCTGACTTTTTAATAAGGGCACATTTCCTGGTTCCATGGGCCTAATTCCCTAAAAAAAAAATTAATTTTAAGTTAAGCTCCAAATCTGTCCTGATTTCTTTTTGTCTCGAAAAAAAAACCCTCAATTTTAGGTTCAATCTCAAATATGCTCCGAACTTTTTTTTTTTTTGTCTAAGAAAAAATCCTAAACTTGAGATCCAGTCACAAATCTATTTAGAACCTTTTTTTTTTTCCTAAGAAAAAATCACCAATTTTTATTCTAATATCAAGTCTGCCCCATTAGCCCTCTATCCAAAAGTCAGCGTTAGTTGTCCATAATTTTCATATTCTAGAGCGATTTTTTGGAGCATTTCTTTATTGGGGTAGATTTATTATTTACATAAAAATGCCACATCGGTCAATACTGTTGTCCCAATACTTTGCTAATGCGGATTTTTTATTGACATGGAAATGCTATGTCCCAACCACGAGATAGATTTGATAATACATTGAAAAATTTGTGATATTTTTTAGACAAAACAAAGTTCAGGGCGATTTGGGACTATTACCTAAAGTTTGGGATTTTTTCCAAGATAAAGAACAGAGAGCAGATTTGAGGCTGGATCTAAAATTGAGAATTTGTTCTTAGACAAAAAAAAATTCAAAGTTAATTTGACTAAACCTAAAGTTGGAGATTTTCAAGGGAATTCAACCCGTTGAACAAGCAACTTGTGCCTTGGACATTAGCACCGGACATCTGGTTGGTTGAAACTTGTTTGATCTGGTGTCGAATCCAGTTTCGAACAATCTTTTTCCCAATTTAATCCCGATTTGACCCATTTGGTTGCGTTTGATCGTCCGAATTTCTAATCATAATATGATCGCATATGATAATAAAAAAATCATGGGATTTTGTCATATACTTTCTACTATTTGGTGAATTATTTAATTTAAGATAGGATATTTTTATATCCTATCATATCCTATCCGTTGTTTGGTAGAAACCGGATATCAATATAAATGGCATATATGCTCCTACTTAGTGCCCCATCAAATAATATCAATCATAAAGATTCCACGAAATAGCAACATTGCTTAATTCTTCAAATACCACAGCAACTATGAATAATGCTCTAGACTTCACAAAAAATAGCACATTTAGAAAATATATAATGCCAAAAAATACCGAAATGAATATTGTTCGATGTTGTTCATTTTCATAAAATAAAAAAGGCATAGACCGATAACTTAGACATAATTAGGAACAACTTTCCCTTTCCAACTCACACAAATGTACTGCGACTCATTGGTCCAACCTCGGCTAACTCACTGAATACCACAAAAACTACAAACCAAGCTCCAAACTTCACAATAAATGGCACATTCCGAAAACGAATCATTTGTCTTTCTCATCTATCATTTCTTGGAGAAGCTGTTTCACAAATATTTTCCTGTCTTCTCCTTGAAATTCAAGAAATAGATGAATGTTTTCAGATCCTTCACAATTTTTCTACGTACTTTTATTCTATCTATTGTATTGATAGACATTTGAAGAAGCTCCTCATATCATATCCAATGCAGCTAGCAATCATCTCCATCCTCTTGTTAACTTTTTCCAAGAAAGAGTCAAAAGTGCCTGCCATCTTAATTAACCCAGCAACCCATTTATCACTTGCTTTTGTCCTTTTTCTTCTTGAAGAATTAGAATTATTTTGTAACTTGAGGAGAAGATAGTGGCTGTAAGTTTCGACTTTCTCCATTAGTTGTCTCATCATCATGATTCTCACCTTCCTCATGATCTACAACAGGGTCTTTATTGAGATTTCCCTTGGCATAGTCTTTTCCAAATATGTTTGCTAGTCGATCATTGAGGGAAGCACTTCCCTCTCAAATAAGAAACACTTGGATAGATCTACAAAGAAAATATATTATTTTGTTAAAAAAGAAACAAATAGTAAAGAAAAAAAATTTGAAGAAGTGACACAAACCTTGCAATATTTTTTCCAACTCTCCTCCGAACGAATATCAAAGCATTGCTTCTCATGATCCCATCCAAACCCACTTTGATTCTTCAAGTCATATATCTTATTGTACTTTTACAAGTTATTTTTATCTAAGTCCTCTAATGCCAAAATTAGGAAACTTTTCTTCAAACCACTTCTTTAACATAATCATGTAACCACTTTTGAAGCCGTTATTAGCTTTCATTCCTTGCGCAATTAGTTCTTCAAGACCATCTAGAAGTGCGTTTTCTATATCTATTGTCCATACATTAGTCTCTCTTTGTTCCCCTTCTTTGAGTTTGACTGAAATCGCTAGCATCTATTACTAAATATAAACAAACCTTGGTGATTGTTATTCGAACAATGAATGGATATGGACAATAGGCACGAACATGAATCCAACATATTTAAGTCAATTTTCTACAAGCTATCCGTCAAAATATGAAATAGAGAGGACAAGAATGAAATGTACCTTTACTCTTGACCTATATCAACCTTGTCGCCCATAAGTCGAGGTCAAAGAACCCTGTTCAGCTGCTATACTGATTGTCGCTTGAAGATATCTGAAAGAACTCTGGCAACATCAATAATTTCATCACTTTGTTGTTTGGAAGAACTTTTGAAGTTTTACGATGAAGGAAAACGCATTAATGTTAAAAAGTTTACAATCGATACTCTATCTTTTAGAGCTAACACGCGACATAAGGAAAGTGCTCAACCAACTCCTAAAAACCAGAACGTGTAGAAACTACCCATTGATTTGGTAAAACGCAATACTAAAACAAACTCCTAAAAACTAGGATACTAACTCGAACAAATTCAAAGAACACGTGCGCAACTTAAACAAATTTATAACACTCCTCCTTGTTTTAGGTGCTGCAATGCCGAGCTCTCCTTAGATCTTCAAATTTGCTTATGGGCATGGTTTTGTGAAAATCGGTTTTCGACTTGCGAAACAAGTGCACTCTCGCCTTCTTTCTGCACTTCCTTAGAAGAAAAACTTGATCTTGAAATGCTTAGTCTTTCCATGAAAGACTGATTGTGAGAAATTGCAATTCCGATTATCAACAAGAATTTCGGTGTTGTTCCATTGCTTGTGCAAATCACATAAAATTTTTCGTAGCGATTGCTTGATTAATCGTGCTGTGTGGCCGTTATAAACTGCTTCCGGCCGTGCTACAACTTCTTGCTTCTTAGAGCACCATGAGAAAATTCCCGAGCCAAAACTAAAACAATAACCGGAGGTGCTTTTCATATCATCCACTGAACCTCCCTAATCACTATCGAAAATCCCAGCTTGAAATCTTGGCTTTTCTTAAACTTCACACCAAATTCAATTGTTCCTTTGATGTATCTCACAACTCTCTTTGTTGCTCTTAAATGCACTTCAGGCACAATGCATAAAACGAGACAAAGACGGAGAATAAAATGTCGGTCTTGATCTGTGAGGTACATCGCAACCAATCGACTTAAAGTAGCCTTCTTCAACTCTGAGTCTCTTTGCTCAAACTCCTTTTGATTCATTGGAGTGGCCATTGCCTTGCAATCCTCCATATGAAACTTTTGAGAATTTCCTTGGCATACTTCTTTTGACGGATGAAAACTTCATCTTCCAACCGCTAATCTCCATTCCCAAAGTATGTATTAGTCAGGTCGTCATTTCAAAATCTGCATCATTTTTTCTTGAACTCTTACAAGCTTGGTATTACCACCGTGATTAAGAGATCATCAACATAAAGAGAGACTATAAGTAGAACATCTCCTTACGTTTGACATAAAGAGTAGCCTCGACATGCTTTTTTCGAACCGGGGCTTGAGAGATGCTCATCTATCTTGCTATACCATGCTCTGGGTGCTTGTTTCAGCCGTATAGAGCCTTCTTAAGAGTAGACCTTCTCTTCTTCACCATTTTCCGATTCGTTCACATAGATCTCCTCCGCAAATACCATTCAAGAATGCGATTTTACATCTAGTTGAAACACTTTCCAACCCTTTGCCGATTGCTAACAGAGTCTTATAGTGTCCAATCTAGCGCGGTGAAATGTGTCGAATAATCAACACCAAATCGTGCATAACCCTTGACTACAAGTCTAGCCTTGTACTTGTTGATGGACCCATTCGCATTTAACTTGGTTCTAAACACCACTTTACTCCATAACCTTTTCTCCTTCGGTTTATCAAAAGCTCCCAGTCTTGTTTTTCTTATCATTGACTCATCTTCCATTGCCTTCTTCTTGTGTTTAATAGTTCTTCATACCCCGGTTAAAATGGCCACATTGCTCGATAGATCGGAGAGTTTGTTCCATGGTGGTGGATCATCTTCCAACTCATCTCGCCCCCTTGCTCTTCGTTTTGGGAAGACTTGTCTTTGTTTGCTTGTGGTGTTTTTTCTCGCTTCTTAAAGACACATTCTGCGATTATCTTCCTGTTTGAGGTTGATAGACTTAGGCCTTGGAAAGCCCCGAAGATGCCCGGTTCGACTTCTTGTAGTTTACGTATGGACATGAGTGAAACATAAACAACCGAAGACTCTAGAAAATTGAGTGAAGGTTTATACATACCATGCCTCAAAGGAGTTTTGTCCTCTAATGCCTTAGTGGACTGTTTTGCAGAAAACAGTTTTCCCAAAATTTTTGGAAGTCCTTTCATGAAGCATGCTCGAGTATTTCTTGTTTCTCCGCTCCCGCTCATTGTGGCGTGTAGGGTGAGTTGTGCTCGATGCCGGATTCCTCCAAAACATGTTGTTCGAGGTGTTTTTCCATTGTGCCTTATGCTTGAATTTCTCGATTCTCACCATTTTCTTAATTTCCACGTGCCCCACTCCGTTTATACTTCAAAAGAAATCCAACATTCTAAAAAATAATTCCCGTGATGGAGTTCGTTGAGGACAAACATCGTGTGGATTAGTTGCAACTTGTGGAGGCTCTCCTGTCCTTAGGAAACGGATTTCGATTTTGTTTACCGAATTGACAAGCATGACGTTGGTAATCATCCGCAAGGCGGTAGCCATTCGACTGTCCTTTTTCTTCATCGACATTCTTGAAATGTGTATGGCCTGTCTTTTATGCCGGTCTGTCCATTCTCCTTGTGGATTGTTTGCTCCTCCTTGGTTGGTTCAATAGAACTCTTGTATTCTTGCTTTGCTTTCTTTCCATTTGATCTTGTATGAAGCAAATTTTATCTTCAAGGACACCTTGAATCCCTTTTCATGGCGTCCGACTCACTGTACAAGAGACTCCGGCGATTTTGTCGTTGAGATAGAATGGTTCCTTTTCCTTCCGGAATATAGTGATTCCCTATTCCCTTTGTGTTGTGTGGGCTTATTCTTTGAAAGGCTTCGATCATGGTCATGTGGTTTGTCACCGTCTCCCACTCACATTTGATTCTCGCTGGAAGCGCGGCAACAATTTGTCTTCCTCTTCTTCGCACTTGGCATCGCTTCCGGATTTTTATTCTTGCTATCACCTTGTTCGGGTTGCATTTGGAACATTTGGCGTGGTTCCTAATTTGATGGAGGGCGACCTTTCTTCGTGTGCAGGAGGGTTTTCCCTTGAATTTCCTTCGCTTTTGTTTAGTAGGAAAACCAATTTCCCTCTTGGTTTTCTTCTTTTCTTCTTGTTTTTGTTAGATTCTTGATGTTTTTTGTAGGCTCCTTTTTCCCTTCGTCTTGGTCTTCTTGTTCGGCTTGTAAGCATTACTGGGTGATTTTTGAATATCCTTGTGTTTTTAGGATGTATTGTGGCCTATTTTTGCATCGTTACAGGTTTTTTCGACATCCTTGATTCGGCAAGGAGAGCCAAGTAACCGCTCGACTTGCATGCTAAGCATGTCGTCTCTTTAATGGATTGCTTTTCATCTTCCAACTCAAAATCACGTACTGATTCGACTTGCATCCCTGATCCTTTCGTCTCCTTTGTATTGGTCTCGGATAATTCCTTCTCTTTGCGACTTGACTGATCGTGAGATGTTGGATGGTCAGCAAAAGGGGACTTTGCCTTTGCCTTCTTGTCTTCTTCTCCTTCGTGCTTTGTCGTGCCATGGTGGGATTGTTTGGAAGAAGATTTCTAGTCCTCTTCCTGCTTCCCAAGATCTAAAGCTTCAGTACGTCTCCATCCGTGCAATCTGGTAATTGTCTCCGTCGAACACCGGCGGGCAATTGCGGAACTTGCTTCGGCTTCCATGTCGCGTCGTCCTCAGAAGATTGCTCTACCATTTGTTAGTATTTGTGTTAGAACTTTGAAAGCGGTTTTTGGTGAAGGAAAACCGCATTATGTTAAAAGTTTCATTGATACTCTTCTTTTGGCTAACCGACATAAGGAAGTGCTCACCAACTCTAAAACCAGCACGTGTAGAAACTACCCATTGACTTGGTAAACGCATCTAAACAAACTCCTAAAAACTGATACTAACCGACAAATTCAAGAACACGCCACTTAAACATTTATAACAATCACATACAGAGAGAATAAACGCTTTCATGAGGGTGTTCTTGAATAGCATGGCCAGTGATTGCCAGGTCAACACTTATCAAGAGACAAACTATCCCCCGAGACAAAGAAACCAGGTCTGAACTACACCAGCATCGTTTCCCAATATGTAAGGCTGCTTCCCTGTAGATCCAATATAGATGATTCGCAGAAAGAAAAAAAAAAAAAAAGGGACAAGAAAGAGAGAAACAGAGCTAGATCCACAAACGATTGCATCTGTGAAAATATAATGCAAACCAAAGAAGAAACTCACTGACCCACAAACGATTGCACAGAGAGAGGGGGGGAGAGAGACGAACCTTATGAGGAATCAAACTTGCCTGTTGCTCCTCGCCGGAGATGGAGCTTGAATTTGTCAGATCAGAACGGGGAAGAAGAGCTTCGTCCCTCGCTGCTTTCATAAAGTGTTTTTGTGAAACTTTCGACATGAGAGGGGTCGTGCATGTGTGAACGAAGGAGAAAGGAAACGGCAACGTAGGATTTTTTTGTCAGGTTTATAGCCTATTTATGTCTGACTTTATCATGTTTTGGATAGTTACCAAACACAGAGTAATTACGCAAAATGCTAATTAAGGGTCGCTCTTTATGTGGTCAAGTGATTTGCTCCGTTTATTTCGTGGAAAATATGACCTTTTCGGAAAATATTTTCCCGAGAAGTCATTTCCAAGAAAATAACTTTCTTTTTCGATGTTTGGCAAAAGTTTAAAAAGTTTGGAAAATATTTTTCCGCCGTTTGATAAGGAAAATTCATTTTTATTTTTTTTTCAAAATAAATCTCCGCTCACTTCTTTTGGAGTCTCCTCTCTCTTTCTCTCAACTCGCGTCTCTAGAGATAGATAGATAAATCCGAAAGAAAGAGGCTCTGCGCATAATGTAATTCCCGCACCGAATGATAGGGATTTTGATTAGCACGCCACCGATGCTTGAGAGGAAGCATAAAACAATGGTGCTCGGAGCTCGGGCGTCGCCCCGGCCCGCAATGTCGGCGTTCACCGGAAGCGGGTGGTTCCTTGTTGACTGCGAGTTGCGAAGACCTCCCGGAGGCCACCCTCGGTGGTGACTCGGAATTGGCCGTCAAGTGCCTCGCAAACTCGCTCGTCGACGTCAACTACGTCGGGGCGATGAGCCTCAAGACTATGAAGGCCAACGTTGTCCTCCGCATGGAGCACGAGGAGTTCGGGACGGATGTCACGGCCTGTTCCTCCCTATAGCTTTTCTTGCTCGAGGCCGAAGCCATTGGTTGCGGCCATGGTCGGCGACTAGCCAAGGGAGAAGAAGGAATACTAAAATAAAAAAGAAAAAAAAGAAAAAAAAAAAATAAAGAAAGGAATTAAAAAATAAATTTTATCCAAAAAAAAGAAAAGAAAGCAAAAAATAATTAAAAAAAAAAATAGTTGAAAGAGAGGAGTAATAAAAAGTGTGGAAAATATTTTCCTCTTCTCAAAATGAAGAAATTATTTTGCTTAGTTTTAGAAGGCTGCTTATTTTTCGCCTCTCAAACACCGGAAATTAGGAAAAATATTTTTCAAAAAATATTTTTCATGGAACAAACGGAGTCTAAAAGTGTCTTTTTTTCCTGTCGGAGAGGGGGCGCAAAATGGATTAGGAGGTTTTAGAGGGATTGGATTTGGATTGTCGAAGCAAGGTGGAGCGAAGGAAGAAAGAATGAGGTCGGTAGGAACGCTGTCGTTTTGCAAAATCAAAGAATACGGCGTCGTTCATAAGCTAGTCCCAGTGAGTCAGTTCCATTGCACCGTCTGTCTCTCCTCACGGTCATCGTCGTCTTAGCTTTCTTGAACGCTTACAGAAGGTCAAATTAGGGTTCGGTTCCGTCATCGAGACCAAATGGCAATGGCCGGGCGCATCAGATCGAGCCTCCCTCTTCTCAGCAGGATGATGGCCGCAGCCGATTCGATGTCGGGTCAGAGATGCGCTCTTCGCCGCGCTCTGCTGTGCCCTACTTTCTCCAAAGCCAAGGTACCTACTGACCGATAGAAATACAAATGAAGAAATGTGGATTTGGCATCGTAATCTGTATCGTAGTATCGCTTTCCAATATTTCTGTTTGAAATTGGGAAGGTTCGTGTGTAAGGATAGGTGTGGCGCACATTGGGATTTGATGATATCGTTTGTCTTTTTTTTTTTTTTTTTGTTCTTTTTGAGAGATCAGTCGAGGCGGTAGCTCTTTAATCGCTCTACGATGAGTAGGCTGTTCTAGCATAATGTCTCTGTAGTTTGTGACAATTTGTTTAGTTCTATTTTGCTTTGCTTGTCATGTCTGGTTATTTGCCATTTTTTTTTTTTGCCAAAAAAGAAGAAAATTGGAAGGACTAGGAAGTAAGGGAGCTGCATTACATGGAATTTAATGTTCTTTTAAGATTTTTCATGATTGTATGAGGCTTATTGAGTTTATTAACTAAAGTGTATGAATGTCTATGATCAATTGTTTTCTTCTTGTTTGACTAGCAGCTCTTTTCTTGTAGTAGCAGTCGTGGACTATGACTGATTCTTACCTTCTGTAAGATGTTGTAGTTTCTTGGTTAGACCCATCAGCACGACTTTATCTCGAGCCATTAGTTGCTTGTTCGCATGACCTGATGCAGATTATAATGGCCAAACTCTGTAAAGCATATATGTCCATTTCGTTTTTCATATGCTGTTTGACATTGGTTTCTTGCAGGTTTCGAGAAATTATTCTACTGATTTGGCAAAGAAGGGTGACAAAGTCAAGGTAACTAAAGTGTAACTGACGCACTTAAGAAAAATCTTTTATTTTAAGGGGCAGTTTGTTGTAGGAAACACTGTTTTCTCGTGCATATGCTTGGAAGGAGGCATCCTTCTCTTTTCTAGGGAACTTTCTAACCTGGGATTGGAATGTTCTCAAGAATGCTCCCTCAGTGTACTTTAGTTATGGAAATGCTTGATGGCTTTAATATCCTAGTCAAAACTACCATTCTCATCGAACTCTGTTTTAGTCAATGTAAACTTGAGATGTGTTACGGTGCAAACAATTGATTTTTCTATGTAAGTTTAGAAAGCTGTTGAGATCTGTAAAACATTGGGAAACTGAGAAGAGAGTGATTTAACTTGGTCTTCTTCTGCCCGTCTGGCAATGCAGTTGCCTCTTGTCTTATATGGTGGTTCAGGAAACTATGCTTCTGCTCTATACCTGGCTGCGGTGAAGGCTAATGCTTTGGATAAGGTTGAGTCTGAGTTTGTTGACCTGGTGGCTGCCTCAGAAAGGAGTTCTACCTTTACACAGTTTATGAAGGACTTAACCGTTCCTGCAGACATTAGAGTTAAGGCTACTAATGCTATCTGTGATCAAGCTAAATTTTCGGAAGTCACAAAGAACTTTTTGGGTATGAGATTTCGCTCTACTTTGTTGGATTTGATTACTAATAACTGTTGTTTTTGTTGCCTCTATGATTTGGAATCTGAGTTGTCGCATATTGTATCTTGGATTAGACACTTCTGTCGGTCCTTTTAATAGTGAATTCTGCATCGTAACGAGAAATATTTCTTGAGCTCATTCTTCAATGATCTGTATATTTGGAGAAACTGACACTTTGGTTTCGCCTCATTTTCCCTTTCTGTCACTAGTAACATCTCCCCAACTTTTCACTAGGAAGTAATTGGTTGAGTTTATGTGTCTCAAATATGTACTGCAATTTCTTTCTATGTTCCGTTACTGGTACTTTTATCCCTTATATATGCAACCAACTGGTGCTTCGTTATAGCTCTTAGCTTGCAAACGTGTTTTAAAAGTTCCTTTTGCAGTTTGGAAGTATTATTCCACTTGCTTGCTAGGAAGGCTCATTGTTGTTATCCGCCTTCCTTTTTCGTGTTGTAGTTGGTGGTGAGTTGCTGCATGAACCTCCTCTTGAAAAAAACTTGTAGTTCTACTCTCCTCATTTCATAGTCAGTGACACCTCTTACTTGTGGTTAATGTTATTGTTATTTGACCAGTGCGGGGTCCTTGATAGGGCTGATCCATGTTAAGTAGACTATTCATTTTCCCCAAGATCTTTAGCGTTGTATCTGTTTGTATCCATGAGCACATTTTTTCTTAAAAAAGCCTGGTGTGGCTTAAGTAGGTTGAGGATGCTGCCTTTCTGAGCTCCTTTGCTATCGCCAATTGTCCCTTACACTGTATACTTGAGCGTAAGTTCATTTATTAACATCAATCACCTTCGGTTTACTCCACGTGACCAGACTGTACAGTGCCTTCTAGCTATGTCTTGCTACCCCTTTGGTAGGCTTTTGATTGTAGTTGTCTTTGGCTGGCTTAATTTCATTACTGCTGCGTGTTGCGGTCAACTTTATGTTGTTGTTTTGATGGCTTAGGCATTTGTTTGCTAGTCATCTCTGCAATGGATTATATTGTCGTGCATTTTGGTGGTCGTGCATTGTTGGTGCTCTTGCTATGATGACCCCCTTTCAATGCTTTCTCTGTTGCTTTTCCTCCATTTCTGCGAAGTTAACTTTGCAATATTCAATATGGGCTTCTGCATTAACTCTTGATGGATTCCATGTGGGCTTCTGGCTTACTTTCATTACAGCTGCGTGTTGTGGTCAACTTGATTTTGTTGTTTTTAGGCTTAGGCATTTGCGTGCTAGTCATCTTTGCGAAGGATTATAGTGTCGTGCATTGTTGGTGCTCTTGTTATGATGGCCCGCTTTCAATATTTTCCCTGTTGCTTTTCCTCCATTTCTGCGAAGCTACCTTTGCAAGATTCTATATGGGCTTCTGCCTTAACTACTTGATTGATTGCCTTCATAGTATGAGTCCCTTGGTAATTGGTCTCTTTCTTACCCTTCACTGCTTCTCTTCGCCATGCCAACCGTAACTATGCTCAATTGTCTTTTCTAGTTTTGCTGGCTGAGAATGGGAGGCTGAGATACCTAGATGACATCGTTAAGAAGTTCAGAGAGCTAACCATGGCACACAGAGGAGAAGTGAAGGCCATTGTTACAACTGTCATTGTATGTTATTTAGTTGGATGTACTCTCAGACGCATGAGAATATGTGGTACTATTTATTTGGGTTCCATATTATGAAGTAGCACAAGTCTTCCTTCTTTCGTTTTCTTTTAGGCTTACTGTGAAATAATGATATATGTGACATCCCCCCCCACACCCCCGGAGTGACTTATATGGTAGGCCTTGATAGTATCAAAGCGACAATATTTTGCAAGTGGCGCTGGCGTGGTCGGCCTGGACCGTTTTGGTATCGAGCCAACTCCCATGTGTGGACCGGGCGCTCCTTGGGGCAGGGCGCTGTGCCCCAGGGGGAAATTTGCTCGTCCCATCGCCTGGGTACTTATATGGCTAGGCCCTCCTTTTTGCAACGCGTTTTAAGCCGTGAGGATTGTGTGTCCAGCGGAATATCTTGCAATCCACTGCCTTTACAATATAAGCCTGCTTCAAGTAATGCGACATCATCATGATAGCTTAGGCAGAACTTTGGAAATGTTTATTTAGTTGAGTTCATTCATAAATATCAGCCAAAGTCTAATTTACGTGTAAAATTTGAAAACTAATCAATCGTGTAAGTGTTTTATGGAGACATGCCATATAGAAATTTTGTGGTGCAATTCATTTTGCCTTGATAACAGCTTGTATCAGTTTCGAAGATGAAATAGCCTTTGATTTCGCAAGATTTTGATTTATAGTTCCTTTGAGTTCCTTCACTATCTTTTTATTTGATTGCCTCCACTTGCAATTCATAAGGAAAGAGATTCCACGTAGTTGGTAGCATTATGGGTTCTCAGATGTAAGAGTTGCTTTTTTCTTTGGATTCTATTTAGATATGTGCTCTGTTGTTCGTCAAGTTGTGACTTGGCCTAGCAAACATAGTTTAGCAGTACCCTGGCAAGCCTGTGCAGGTGATGCGGAAGCCGGAGTACTTTTGGTGCTTTAAAGCTATGAACTGCTGTGTAGTTTGAAACTGAATTCCGTGTTGTTTGTCCATTTTCATTTCCTTCCAGCCTTTGCCCCTAGAAGAGGAGAAAGAGCTAAAGGAGACACTACAAGATGTAATTGGAAAAGGGAAGAAAGTAATTCTTGAGCAGAAGGTGCGTGGTTAATTTGTTTTTTATCCCTTTTTCAGTGAGTCGTGTCCTTTAAAATGGGAATTAATCGGAGTTGCTTGGATCTGGCAGATTGATCCCAGTATTCTTGGTGGGCTTGTGGTGGAATTCGACATGAAGGTCTTTGATATGTCTATAGTGACCAGGGCAAAGCAGATGGAGAGGTTTTTGCGGGAGCCCATCACTGACCTCTTTTGAAATCTCGTGCTTGTTTATGCTTGTGAATCAAGTTCTGTCAGCGCTTTAATGACAAAAAGGAGCTTTGAAGTTTCTTACTTTGCTATCTGTTGCTGGTGGTCACAGCTTTGTTGTCAAATCCAATTTTTCCAATAAGAGTTACTCATTCTCATGGTTCTATTTCCTGTTCCAGCAGACCATCCTACACGGACCATCAGTGCTTTGCCCAGACGTTATAATGTCCAAATCATTTGCCAAACACTGCACATATTTCTTAATTGGTTAAGCTGTTTATCGTAATGTTTTTCCGTTTCTTGCTCCTTGCTCATTGAATGTCATTTGCACTTTCGATTGCTTTACTCCTGTTTGTGTCGGGAACCCCCGGCCTTCCAAAATCTTCCAAAATGGCTGTGATCCTTCGCGGATGCTGGCCGTGATTTTAGATACTGGATGGACTGCACAAATGATTGGAGTGAGAGACCGGGTAAGCTCTGGTCTCTCTCTATCTGCATTTTGATGGGTGCATTTCCGAACAAAGCAGCTTATCAAATCTCTGCTTGTACTGTTAGCGTTGGATTAGCGTGGATCGATGGAGTTCTAGTCGCTGACTGCGGGATCTCGCTGATGGAATGCATAGTACTTGCGAGTGTATGCACACGCTCGAGGAGCAAAGAAAAACTAGGAATTACGTGAAATGATCGAAATTTTCTTTTCCACGATCATGTAGCTACCTGGTGCTTCATTTTCTATATTTAGGTTCCGTTTGACTCGCAAAAAATAAATAATTTAATTTTTTTTAAATGATCTTATCAAAAATTATTTGTCTTAATATTTATGTAGGCGATGGAAATATTTTTTGTTTGTTTATTTTTATAGATAATATAAGTGATTATTTTTAAGATGATATTTTTAAATTATTTATTTTTCTAGAAATAAACAAAATCTTAGGCAAAAATCTGTGGAGGGAAAGAGTGGTCGAGAATATAAATTCTCAAAGAATTTCTACGGTTGGCTCTTTTCCTTAATTTGTCTTCATTTATATTTATTTTTGATAAATTTTCAAATAAAAAATACGATGTGGGGCATGAAGGTTTGAAGTAGATGTATGTCATGTGCGACTTACATATGTTAATTTCAATTTTCACGTATATTCTTTTCTCATTCGGTATAAAATTTGGTTCATTTCTACTAAAAACTTGCTAAGAGCAGCTCATTGTCCAAGATCTTAATGCCTCCGACCAGCACACTCCGCTCTCGTCGAATTAGGTCGTTTCCGTTTAAGCTGCTGTAAAGTTATGAAAAGAATTAACCCGTTAAGCCTGTGTTATTCTCCCATTTTCAGAGAAATAATTTGTGGCCATGCGCTTCGCAGCATCGAGAGGCGTGGGATGCGGTCGTAACAAGGTTGGGGGCGACGTTACTGATGTGCTCTCCCGGTACGTGTCTCTGATATTCTCTGTTCATCTGCCGATTCAACTCCGCGTCGGTTCAAATTGTTGGAAGAATGTCGGCAGGTGACGTGTCGCGAAGGCCCGAGAAACGGGGACGCTTCCACGACGTTGGATTCGATACGCCCCGACGCATCGTGGCCGCACATTTGGCACGCTGTTTTTTTGGCTTGCTGCTCCCACCGTCTCTCGCTCGCTCCTAGTTCCGGCACGCTTTTAATCTCGTCACGTGCGCGTGCGTCCACCGGTATCGATCTCCGCTCTCTCTCTCTCTCTCTCTCTCTTTCTCTCCCCACGACATGCTGGAGCTGACGAGGTAACGCTGCACTCCCATCTCGTTCTCCTTGCAAATCCTTCACGTCCCCGAGGGTTTTCAATTGGGTCTTCTTCAATTTCCGTTTTTTTCTTCTCCCTGTGTTTAATGTCAGGTTCTTGACGACGGTCTCTGTCGTTTGAATGTTAGGTTGTCGTTTTTTTGCTGTCCTCTTTTTTAAGTTGTTGTGTTTGTTGAGATACGAAGTTATTAACTGATGGGGACTGAGATTTGGAGTTCGTAGAGTTGCTCCTCGGTGCCGAGGAGATCGGAGATTCAGACGTGTTTGGTGTCTCGTGCCGTCGACTCGGGCATTTTTCGGAGTGAACCGTCGAAGCGTCTTCTGGAGATCTGGGGTCTTCTGGTTAGATTGCTTGCCGTGTGGGTAGTCCTGTTTTTTAGCACCGAATATGGAATTTGCTTGTCGTGTGAGCTCGTTCCTTCGCTTCTGTTTTTCCGGTTAGAGGCTAGGGTTTTATTTTCGTTCTCCTTTCTAGGAATCGGGAAAGCTGGGCTTTCTATTGGGAGGTTCGTTCTCTCCTTAAACTCGGGTATCAATGGCTTCTCGATGCTTGTATTGGGCTAGGTTTCTGTCGGCGGTGGTTGATTGTGTTTGCCTGACCGGGCTCAGTGTGCTGTAAATTTGGGAAAATCATATGAGTGCTTGACTATGAGTTCTTCACTTTTTTGTGCTCTGTCTTGCATATGCTTGTCTTGACGCTGTAATTGGTAAGTTGCATCATTAAGAAGTTCAAATGTTTCTCTTAATGGAGAGATTTTATCTGTTCATCACGGATAAAAACCTCCATGCCATGTGCTCTCGATCACATGATGATGTTTTGTTTCATTATGTTTCTGTCTGCCTTAATCTGGAGATTCCTTGTCTTGTTTATATCCTCATAGTTCGATGAATGGCAGGAGAAAATTGATGGCTCTTTTATTTTTTTTTTTCCCTTCACTTATTACACATCCTAGTGCTTATTTGGTCATTTGATTGACTTGAGCAGTTTCTTTCTAAATGGTTTCTTACTTCTTAGTGGCTTACTTGGGCAAAATGGTCCATACATTTTCCACGTACTTTGCCCATTTTATTTATCATTTGAGAGAACATGTCGATTATGTAGGCAGTAGATGTAGGTTATAGTTTCACCAATGCTTGCCAAGCATGTATTTCATCTTTCCTTTGTCTATTATTTTCAGGTGAAATGGTGACAGCTTGTTGCTCTGGCAAGCACTATTGACCCAGGCAAGGCTAGTTTTCCATGATGCCTACCGAGTGCATCAATTTTTTTAACTTCTCCTAATAGAGTCACTTGTGAAGCCTTGTGCTCTTACGCCTTCCGTAGAATGTGGAATTTTGGACCCAACTTTAGTGCTGGAAATGTTGTTTCAAAAAGTGAGCATCAAAGATCGACTCAAGCTACGTCAGAATGCTCAGATGATGATGTCTCTTCCAATATTAGCAGAGAGGAAGGTCTGGAGTGCCCTATATGCTGGGAATCCTTTAATATAGTTGAAAATGTCCCTTATGTCTTGTGGTGCGGCCATACCCTTTGCAAAAATTGTATTTTAGGATTGCAATGGGCAGTTGTGAAGTTTCCTACTCTACCAATTCAGCTTCCGCTCTTCATCTCCTGTCCATGGTGCAATCTCTTGTCCTTCCGTCTAGTTTATAAGGGCAACCTTAAGTTTCCCCGAAAGAACTATTTCTTGCTCTGGATGGTCGAGAGCATGAATGGTGACCGTGGGAAATTGTGCCTCTCCTCCTGTGAAGATCATCAGCTACAGTGGCCATCAAACAGCAATCCATCTCTGGGAAGTCGAGTGAGCAGGGGCAACTTGAGGAGGATGCAACATGTCCACCGTAGTGAGTCAGCTGGATCAAGTCATGATCAAAATCGTGTCAATGTCTCTCTCAATATGGAAAGAATACATTCTTCCTTGCGGAAATCTCTGGTCTTCTTTGTTCATCTGACGGCAAAATTCCCTCTAGTTATCATATTCCTCCTCATTGTGCTATATGCAATACCGGCCAGTGCAGCCATCTTGGCTTTGTACATGCTTATCACAGTTCTTTTCGCTCTCCCTTCCTTTCTCATATTGTACTTTGCATATCCTAGCTTGGACTGGCTTGTGAGAGAGATCATCACTTAAGAGGCCAGTTGCTTTTGCCTATTTCAGTGTGAATATTAGCTTCCGTCTGTGAAAAACACCCTCATACCCATATAAATTTGTCGAAATCTCACCTTCCATGGAATTCTTGGCTGCTCATTTTCTGTAAGTCCGTGATCTCATTATTTCCCTTATCATCAACTAGGCTTGTTGGTCATGTGATTAAACTTAGTCATGTCTTTTCAGCAACTCATCGGCAGTGTGATTTGACGGCCGTGTTTTTGTGCTGGTTCTTGATTCTCAGAGCTACTCTTAATAAATCTCTGTGTTAGGACTATCTCATCCAGACGGGCAACTGAACCTGTATTGGAAATCCCCAACGATTCACTGCCAGAGGTTGCTGTCTTTCTTAATGTGGCGGGGCTCTTATAGAATAAGGTAGAAAAACTCCTTTTAGTGTTTTAGTTGATTTATAAAGCTGTGAGTTTGTATGGAGATCAATGTTAAAAATGAAATCTTTGTTCGATTATGCCGGAGGAGATGGTTCGTGGCTTTGTAAAAAGGAACATTTCATCTTTGCAATTTCTTTTTAGCCAGTGGATTGTCATGAAGTCAGGAGGTCTCTCTTTCTGTTGCAAGTGATGATGAGAGATTTGGCGAAGTCCTACTGTTCATTGTATTTGCACATACCTGGACGTTGTCCTGACGGGATTACACCGAAATGCAATGACTGGTGTTGATGTAAAGATGACCATTTCCAGAAACCAAAGCTGCATCCAGACAGTGAATGTGAATTGGGCCGAACCAATGTTGAATGGGGTAGTGATTGGAAGCTTCATGCAGGAAGGTCCTGGATATAAATTTTTCAGTTAGTGTAGGAACTATACACAACTTGAAAGTCTCCAGCAACATTCAGAATGTGCTTCGAGGGATTAATATTCTCAACTAAGAAAAGATAAAAAAACCATATAAAGTAACATCTGTGCAGCTTTAACTGTAAGTCGAACTATGATTATGAGTGTGAGGGAGGGAACTATGATTATGAGTGAGGGAGGGCACGTCAAAACTAACTGAATTCATCCAAGTCAGATTTTGAGTTTTGCTTATTGACGTGGTGAACGATGTTGACTCCTCCAATTGATGTTCATGGTCATGGCATGTCTTGAGCCTAAATTAGTGAGAAGACCAGTAAGGTTTGTCTCTGGGTCGACGGACCTAAAGCTGTTGCTGAAATATTGGAGTCGGCAGTAGAGGTAAGATCCGGTTTCGGCTCGATCTTTCGATCTGGGTAACTTTCCGGCACCTGGGGTCTGCTAGATGAAACCTAGGCAACAATGTAACTTGGCCAAATACAACTTTTAAGTGGCCAGCGTTGTATTTGTACGTCTCAGAGTTCCTCGGTTGCATTGATCCTGGAACGTTCCCTTTGCTTCTAAATTCCATGTACTCTCTTTTCTCTTTCAACGTCCACAATAAACCCTCGGAAGATCCGGGTAGGATAGGACAAAGCAGTTCGGATCCTTCCACGTGTCAAAAGCAGAGCCTGGAGATTCCATACACCAACTGGGACCTGCGGAAAGATGCCACCCCCACTAATTTTTCTTCCTCGGCCTGCTCATTTTTTGGTGCAAGCGAAAAACTAAAGCCCGACGAACGGTAGGATTGCATGAAAAAGTGGTAGCGACCATGGCTGTTTCTTGTCCAAAATCCACTCCTTTTCAGAATTCACCCTGTCTGAAGGAACAAAACTCGAGCTTTCTCGGTGGGTCGTTGAAGTGTGTCTCCTTGCAGCTAAAACCAAGAAATTATGGGAAAAATGTTCCAAGTTTGGTGGTTGCTTCGGCCAGTGCTGCCGCTGAGGCTGCCTCGACTGGTGGCGGCGGCGGCAGGAGGTTTTATCTGAACATCACAGGGTTTCCTTTCCCTCTTGGCCCTTTTCTCAACAGGCGCACCATTAGGACCGAGGTTAGCTTTTCTGTGATCCTCCCTTTAATTTAGGATATTTTTTTCAGCCTGCTAGTTATTTTAGCCTCTAGTGAATTTTGGACAATTACATGATATAAAGCCCTTGAGCAGATTGCACGGTCATTGGGATATTAGTTCTTCAGTTGTTCAATCATTTTCCCCCTTCCATACTGTCCTTGGAATAAGCTGATAAATACAAAGCTGTTAGGCCCTTGGACTTAGTTGAAGTAAAGAGGCCAAGTGGGCAAAATAGTTCTGGTTGGGGAATTTGAAGAAATAAACAGTGGAATGCACATTGAAGCAAATTATTTGGCGTCAGCTTGTCTTCCATTACATAGTTAGTGTCGAATTATGTATGTTCATAAAGCAGATAATGAAAAGCAAGGGAACAACAGCCTGCGGAATTTCATTCACTTTATAGCTAAGGAAACGGCACGACCTACATCAGATTCTGCCTGATAGGTACTGTTTGTCCCCATCGCCAAATCCTCCATGATTGCCGTAGTTGCTGGAAATTGTTAACCTTCTGTCTGGATGTTAAAGAAGTATAAACAGCACTGCACGGTTGATCAAGAGTTTTTAATCGCTGCGGAATGCAACATTTTAGGATCATTGCTGTTTTCTTGCTGATCCTCTTGTGCTAATAATCATTTGTGCCCAGGCAGTGAAAGGATGCATATGGCTGTTTGAACAAGAGCAAGCATTGGGCTTTAGCAGCGTCTCTACGAATATCCGGATGACAGTTATTAAGCTCAAATCTGGAGGATTGTGGGTTCATGCACCCATTGCTCCGACCAAGGAGTGTATTGAGGTTAAATCTGGTTTCCTAGTAATTCATTTACTTGGTTTCTGAGACCATATGTCCAGACTCCTCTAATTTCTGTCTCTCTCTATGGAGACCTCAGACTTCTTAAAATTGTTCTGTTACGTAAGAGGGAAAAAACCTGGATGAGATGCATTTTTTCCAAAGGGCATGATAACGAGTGCTAGTCTTCCTCTCCCTTCAATCCTAGTATTGTTGTTCCTGACTTTAACATGAGTGTCATTGATAAGAAACGTGTCTCTATTGATCAATTTTGCATAGCACTATGATTGTTAACTAGTGACTTAGGGCAGCAATTAAGCCAAATACATATTGTAAATTTATGTGAGGACATTGAAATAAAGTGAAAGTTAAGAAATTTTACACACGACAAGTTCTTAAATCATGCCAAAACCCTTTTACATGTCCAAAGAACATTTAATGAAGCATCTAAGTACTCTGAGGACTTCAAGAACAAAATTCTTCAAAGATCTCTTCCTTCAATAGCTGCATGATGGCATCTCCTTTCTGTGTTAATTCTCAGAGGTACTTTTGAATTGTTCTTCTGCTTTTTGGAATTATGGAAACATGCAGTTTGGCCCAAGAAAAGCGAACTCTGGATAATGTAAAGAAAACCACCACCATCCGTCATCTTTAAGTTCACTGAAGTTTATCTTTTTGCAAGGGATCTAGTTGCCACCTGACCATTCACAAGCTGTTCTAATCTTGATTTCTAGCCTCGATAGTATTTGTGGTTATTTATGATATAAATGCACCTTCTGACGGCATATTTCCTTTCCTGTTGCCAGCTTGTGAAGGAGCTAGGGGCGCCAGTTGAGTATATTGTCCTGCCTACTTTCGCATATGAGCATAAAATTTTTGTTGGTCCGTTTTCAAGGAAATTCCCAAAGGCCAGAGTATGGGTAGC
The DNA here is from genome assembly GCA_021437795.1 of Rhodamnia rubescens. NCBI lineage: Eukaryota > Viridiplantae > Streptophyta > Magnoliopsida > Myrtales > Myrtaceae > Rhodamnia > Rhodamnia rubescens. Next base: position 2,112,845 of record JAILYA010000046.1, read on the forward strand.
ACCAAGGCAGTGGAGTTGGCCACTCAATTTGCCCCTAGAGTTTTTTGGAATATTTCGTGCTAAAACATTGGAAGACGAGGATTTGTCAACCCCATGGGCTGATGAGATTGAGCAGAAGGTCTTGAGCTCACCAGAAGTTGGTAATACTCATCACAAATGAAATTCCTATTATCGCTTTGCAGGGTTCCAGCAGGAAATAATTTTCCTTTTTGTACTGATTACAGGAATTGGGCCATATGTTGAGGTAGCTTTTTACCACAAGCGCACGAGAACTTTACTTGTAACTGATGCCGTAATATTCGTCCCTAGAAAGCCACCGGAATGTATTAGCAAGGAGTCCTTGTTAGCATCCGCTAAGAACGGATTGGCAGTGAAGATCCTGAGCAAGGGGAAGGAAGTGCCAGAGGAGCCTGTCGTCGACAATAACATGAACCGTCAAAAGGTTGGTTCATGCTGTCTCAGTTTATCCGCCTTCATGAAATATCAAGAGATTTTGCAGGAGCAAATTGAGGTTGCTTTACAAGTATCACAAAGATAATGAGGCAATGCCAAAAAAATTTGCAGGTTGGGAAAGAATGGTCCTCCAAATATTGTTTCTCGGTCCGTCCAATCTTTTGGAACCAAATGCCAGCTTTTCTCAGATGTCACAGAAGCTGATTGTTTCTCCCATTGTGAAGACACTAGTCTTCAGCAAGGTCCCTGAAAAGGTAAAAATAACCATTGTCTATGCAACTTTCCTCTTTGTTAGAATTTGTGCTTTCTCCTTACTGTATGCCAAAGTAGAGTGTATCCATTATGGCGTTACCGTTCTAGTATAGGACCACTGGATGTGTTTGGATAAAGCCTATTGAAAAGTGTAGAAACCACTTTAAAGAACCTTGTGGGGTGATTATGTTAATTAATTGATTAATTTATTTTTCTTAAATTTCAGGTTAGAGATTGGATTGACAGTATTGCACAGGACTGGAGATTCAAGAGAATAATTCCCGCTCATTTTGCTGCGCCGATAAATGCCAGCAGGTCCGACTTCTTGGCAGCATTTGCATTTCTAGATGATCTGTTGGGCGATCGATACGTGACTCGATCGTCGCTCTCTCTTCTGTTCGCATCACTTCTAGGGAAGGCCGCCAGTTACTTCCCTCCTGATGACATGAAGACCCTGTCATCCCTCGACCAGTTTTTAGTCTCTATCGGAGTTGTGAAGAAGACCGTCTCCGGGAGGAAACAGCGATTAGGAACATAACCTTACATGTAAGCCACTATCGTCAGCAAAACTTTTCATCTGTGAAAATTTGTTAAAACCCCGTATTATTAGGAGTTGACAGGACATTTTTCATGCCATCTACCCAGAAAATGAAAACAGAAGTGTATCTACCAGAAACTTCTTGTTTAGCATTTTTATATGAAACAAGATCAATGCTATTAGTTGAAAGTTACTGCTTAAATTCTATTCGGCTCTGTGCGTATACTCAAAAGTCGGCCCTCTGCCTGAGTCTTGACTCGGAAAACCGATAAACAAGAAAAAAAAAATATGAGCAGTTCTTGTAACAGCTGTGGGATTATCTTATTCTGAGGATTAGATACTATTCTGCGCATAGCATGCCGGCCTTTTGCCTATCGATGACCCATCCTCTTCATGAACATTGTCCCTAAGGCTAAGTAAATATGAGCTAAATGATCAAATTGGTCAAGGAATGACTGTTTCTAACATTTGTCCCCATAATTATTACCTTTGGATTACGACTTCTAATTCCATCTTCACGCTTTAGATAACAAATCCGGAGAATTTAATTTCTGGCCAGAAAGGGAAAATAGATAAGCAAGGCAATCTGGCACAGAATCCTTCAACAAATGCACTTGCCCATTATAAAGCCCACCTCAACCCATTAAAGCCACAGAAGACTTGCCCGCACGATCTTTCGACGGCAAAAGAACTCGTCTCTCTCTCTCTGATACATGAAATCCATACACAAAAGGTGGGACTCAGACAATATCCTTTGTGCTTCATATCAACTTCGCTTTGTCGTTAAGCAGTCTCTGTACACGCAAGTTTAAAGGTACGTTAGCTAGCACTTATCTTGAATCAAAGACGGGCCTATAGCGCCCATTCTTTCGTTATTTGCCGGCGTTTTCGAACCCGTATCAGAGGTTAAACCGGATTGTTAGATGGTAGCGGCGGTGAGCCGGTTTAGCCTGCCAAAACCAGGAAAAACCCAGGTCGGTGCCCAGCTGATGGCGGGTCGGGTTTGGATTTCGAAATGCTGACCGTCCTCGAGCAACTACATATGTAGGCGTGACTCCTCATTGCCATGTTCGTCTGTTCTTGATTAAGCTTTGGCCGTTTCAGCGGATTCTTTTAACAGGTTATTCTGCTATCGATGGCTTTTTGAGAGATGCAAGCCTGGTTTTTTTCATGTGAAGGTTCTCACTGATTCTTTTAGAGGATCATCTAGAGTTGCCCTTCTTTTGGGTGGAAATCAACTTTCCATTGATAATTCATGCGAAAGGGAAGTTTTTTCTGATCCGTAGATAGATACACATGGGCGGAAAGCGGCTAACTAAATAGTATTTTCACAGAAGCATTGTCCCGATCAGAACACCCCATTTCACGAGTCGCAGTCAATCGATTTGCCTCGCCATGTTCCGATCGACATGCGGTATAGTGTGCCTTAGGACAGTTTCTTGTTCTGTTCGACCTTTGCTAGAGGGTCTAAAACCAAATAAGCTATTATGGATTGGTATGTATTTCTTCTTTTTCACATTTCTAAAACTCCTTTTGCAATTTGATGAATAAAATGAGGCAATTAAAACATCTCTAAATGTAAAACCGCGCGACGAGCACACGAGATTACGTCTCTGAAGAAGCAGACTTAAAACAAGGCAATTTAAAATGTGGGAGATGAGGAAATTTAAGTTTTTCACACGTCTTTCTTCTGTTGTAGTTGAACTAAAACAAACCGTATATCCAACTGCAATGTCAAATTATGGAATGACTCTGTTGCCTTTCCTCGTATAGCGTTTACTAAAATTGCATATCCCGCAGTTATCCTTCAATTGATTCTTACATCCTCGTCTCCTCTCAACTGATGTCTGCTTCTGGAGCTCGTGGTCATAGTCTTAGCTTTAAAGTTTTGCTTCAACGATGTCTTGGGAGTTTGTTCAATGACTTAAGCCTCCATTATTTGCAGACAGTTCTAACTTTTCTCCATCATTGAAGAACTCTTGTTTTGTGACGACAGGGTTCATAAACAATTCATCTTGTGTATTTTCTCCTCATTAAATGGCTGAGGAGGGCAGCAAGTCCCCTGCAACCTCAGAGATAATCAAGACAGATGAAGGAAATTCTGCGGGAAAACCGTGGTCTTCGAGAAGTGGAAAAACCCCACACTATCTCAGGGCTCCGGCAGGATCATGCCATGAACATTGCAAATATGGAGGGCCACACATGTTCAAAACAAAGCCAAGAAATCCGATCCGTGGGAAGACGACCAGGAAGCTGCCCGATGAACTGCTGTTGGCAGAAGATGGGGTTGCGCCAGGTTTGGCGAGACAACCTACGAATAAGCTCGAGATTCTGTCAAATTTGGAATGCCAAACCTCTGACATAGCTATTGTGGGCAAACAAGGAGGACCGGCCCCAGACCATGCTGGGGTTAAGTGCAATGCAAAAGGAGAGAAGAAATCAGAGGCCGAGTTGAAATCTTCATGCAGTTCAAAAACCCACTTCTCCTATCTGCGTAAAAAAGTGAAACCAGGCATGGCATCAAGTGGAACAAAACAATTTTCTCCGGGAGCCTCAGTGATGTTCTCATCAGAAACAGACTCAAGGTCAACGAAGATGAAAATGGAACCCTTAGAAGCCGAGCCTATGTCATTGCCTGACTCATCGGGAGACTCAAGCCATAGAAAAAAGAATAACATCATGACAAGGCGGTACACTAGGACCTCCAAAGTTGCGGCAAAGAATCGGTCGATATCCTCGACTACTTCTAATTCCCTAGAATTTTCTTCTCGATCTCCAAGTATGAGACCGGGAAAGGGCATAGCCAGTAAAGTAATGTCCCCTCTGAAGAATCAGAACAAGAATTGTAATAGTACCAAGAATGCTGAAGTCGTACAAATCGCCAGAGAAGTGGTGGTCCAGGAGAAGACCCTTTATATCATTGATGAGGAGACTGAGCACATACCTTCAGAATTTACTTCTACGACTACCACTTTTGTTGGGGATGACCAAAATGGAAGCGCTGCTAAAATGTCTCCAGATCAATCCTTGTTACTGCCACAGCGTCTTTCTCTCCCAAAATATCCATCTCCAAAATCCAAAGAACATGAGCCTTCTGATTATACAGACAATGAAGGAGAAGGCTGCTCTGATTCTGGTCACGGTGAATCTGATAGTTTGGTACAAGCAGGGACTTCACGGAGGCCAACACAAGATAGGACAAATTCTACAAAAAATGAAACATGTAAAGCTGTGAATCTTAGCTTGAGGAAGGGCAAAGTGGTTGTTGGAACTCAAGCTGAAAGCAGTAGTCCAAGGAGGCCAAAGAATAGACGAGGAAGAGCTTTTGAAGAGAACCAAAATCTGAAGGCTGATGCCAGAAGGAGAACCTTCAAGAGAAGAGAGGAAATTGAGGGTGGCAAGAATAGCAGTACGCCAAGATCCGTAAAAGTCACCTTGAAACATCAAGATGTCCGAGAGAAGAAAGAAGGCCAGGGACTGTTCAACAATATGATTGAAGAAACAGCTAGTGCACTGGTTAAGACCCGGAAGAGTAAGGTGAAGGCTTTGGTTGGCGCTTTTGAAACAGTGATCTCCCTTCAAGAAACCAAATAGTTGGTGAAGTAGGCAATTGAAAGGTATGTGCAGAGATCGTTGCACAGTTCGGCAATGAAGTAAGTCCAATAATAGGGAATCAAAGACGAGAGATTTACTTGGATCAGCAATGATGCTGCAAATCATACAATAGAGTGCTTGGGTTGGATTTAAACCTTTTTCGTGTTCTTTACTGTGACATTTCAGGGTAATGGAAATGCAGTTAGTTCAATAGCTGGGACCATAAATGGTAAACTTGAGGTGTAAATTTATTTAGTTGCGTTCATTTGACTTCACTCTGGATCATTGAAGCACTTACTTTAGTTGCACACCATTTCTTCCTCTTTAGTGATCTGCATCTTCTTCATCCTCCAATGTGCAGATTCATGTTTCCATGCTGTGAGCCTCTGAGTGAGCTTTTATTCTGAAGTTGGTTTCCTACCTTTCCTTTTCTTGTTTAATTCATCCTCACAAGGAGATGATTGTGCTGTTTCTTAACGTGATTTTTTTTTTTGGGGTTACTTACAGCAATGTAAGTCACCATATGCACATTTAGACATAAATATAGGAACTGATTACAATTAACATGCATACTCCTCCATGTTAGAACTGGGTGATAGTTATATCTGCTTGAACTTGAAATTAAGTACAGGTGCCACTGAGCTTGAACTCGATCATTTAATAGGTCATAGAATGAAAATCAGCACCCGTTTAAATACTTGTATTCCAATGACTTATGTCTCGCAAACAACCTACATGACGGATACCAGGGTACTCAAAGTATTCATATATCAATTAGCTTCGAGCTATATAACAACTCAACTGAACTCAAGTAGCTGATAACCAAGCTTTGAGTACTCACACGTACAAGTATCACACTCTCTCACCAGAATAGCCAATGCATACTGACTGTAAACATGCAAGGATTTGACAAATTATCTAGATAATCACAAAACATATCATCTGTCAAAACATGCTCTTGTCTATGACAAAGGAAGCTTGAAGTTTCAGCAAAAAATATGCGCACCATGAATATCACACATTCTGCTCCAAGTCTGCCTTTTCTGCATCAAAGTCCAACCCGGCAATCCTCATTCGCCCAATGTTAACTGCATTGCAAATGAAAGATAAGTGATTTAGCTAAGCCAAGAACAACAAACCCGCAGTTCAGGAAGACTCCAACTTTGATATACCGTTGATAACCACATTGCAGCTAAAAGCTTGATGAAAGAACATGAAGTTTAAAGGTCACGAGAAACATTTCTGCTGCTTATAATATTAAGGTACTATTACAGTAGATGGTGATCATGATCAATCAGAGCATGGTTAACCCTTAGCGATAAGCCCCCCTCCCTCCCTCCCTCCCTCCCTCTCTCTCTCTCTCCCCCTCCCTCCCTCCCTCCCTCCCTCCCTCTCGATCTCTCCCTCTCCCTCTCCTCTCTCTCTCTCTCTCAAGAGGAGGGATGTCTTGCCTGAAGATGCACTGCTTAAAGAGAAGTTCAAAAATCCAAGATGCCGTTACAAACTTATATTGGACAGTCCACAGTTGCGCCCAAACAAAAGTAGATTGAAGTTAGAGAATGTCGTAGATTGAAGTCACAGGATGTCTCTCTTATTTTATAGGGACAAAGACAACCAGCATTCAGCTCTTAGTGATGATCCACAGTCTTAGTTATCTAATACCAGTAAGTTCTTGTGGTATGTCTTCTCCAGAATGAGATGAGTAATGCAGCTGGCCTACTAAATGGTACAGAACTAACACTTCCAACACTGTATAGGTGTAGACAATGATAAAAATGACCACTTAAATTAGCTGCACAAGTATGTAAACGAGAATGGTTACCAACAGCATCAAGTCCACTTAATTTTGGCATGAACTTCTTGATATGGTCCTCTGCTGCTTCCTCAGCTTTCAGGGTCTCACACTCGAAAGAGACCACAATCTTGCTCTTCTGATGTTTTTGCTCCAGTAAACCTGCCACGTCCTCATCCCAACTGCTCAACAAGACAAGTGTGCAGGTTATCAACAACGTTAACATCATAAATAACATCAATAGCAACAACAACCGCACTGGAAAAGGTTTCAGTCAAACAACAAGTTCCCGTCTAGCATCATAACTTGAGCGGAGGTAGCGAACGCTTCTCTTAAACTTAAATCAGAGAAGCACCATCCCAAAGCAAAAGCCGATAGGAAAGCCAGTACGCAGAGGTTATTATTGAAATGGAACAAAAATGCCTCTCTGAAGTATCCAGGTCCTTCGACCAAAAAAAAAAAAAGTATCCAGGTCCATAAGATATTCTTAGGGACGTTCACCCGTGAGCATGATCTATGCTATGAAACCGAGCTGCATCATGGCCTTGGCACTCCACCACAACAGTCCCTTCTTGTTTGGTCTGTCAACATGAAAATAGTACTGAGGCAAGTCTATCCGCAAAAGGATTGAAACCACTCAATGTCTCTGGGACAACATGAACATGAAAAGTAGAATAATTTTCTCCTACTTTGAAGTCCATGATGGAGAGTTTGATCAGGCGGTAATCCTCTCCCCTGCTGCATTCCCTTTCGCACGCCAATTCTGCCCACGAAAAAAAGCGTCGCCTACAGCAATCCTCAACACGTAACGCAGTAACAAGAAGAGAGAGAGAGAGAGAGAGAGAGAGAGAGAGAGAGAGGTGGGTACCAACCAGTGCCATGGAGGCCATAGCAGACGGAATGAGGGAGGTGGATGAAGTGGCCTGAGATGGAGCCGCTCGGAAGAATGGCTATTGAGGCCACCCCCTCTTTCACCTCCCCGTGTTCCGATTCTCCTCCTCCATTTTCGCCGTCTGCAACAAAAAACGAAACTGCGGTATGAGAGCAAGACAAGTTCTTGATTGAAACAACGAGAATAACTTTCGATTCTCGACAAAGAGACGAGCAACGATTCAAACTTTCACCGACCCATTCGAACTTGTTCGCCGGACGATCAGAAAGACAGCGCCTTTCTTCTGAAACTCCAGTCCTCCGATATTGTAAAGCCGACCTCACGGGACGTCAGACATCAATGGAACATCTGCCTAAACGATCACCGCGCCGAGAGACAGAGAGAGAGAGAGAAAGGAAACTCCGTTTCTGCCAAGCACCTTATTAGACTTTAATTCGACCAAATTACCGATTTCCTCGAAATAATTAAGTAGCGTTTAACCTCTTTAGTATTTATTAATGCGAGGTCTAATGAGTGAGGCCTCACACCCCAGTAATATGTGGTAATTTTCATATTACTCTTAGAATGCAAATAGCAAGTTCTTATTAAGTTTGGCGTACGCAGTGAAACATTGATGAAACGTTTGCGAAGGTGCTCGCATTAATCATTCGGAACATAGGTCCTAAAACAATTTGAACATCCCTCATTTTTCTCATGCATCCTCTTTGCCCCTGCGGTCGCACTTAAATTGGGTGTCCGCGCCCAACAAAGAGACTGAATGTCATCGGCTGGCGGCGACGGGTACTAAGCTGGGCCAGGCCTTGAGCCGCCGCCCAAGTTTCCGGTACCTGTCATCATGTTCTCCACAAAGCCTTGGCCCTCACTAAACACTGGGTGCAGGTCCAAGTTCAGCTGGTCTGCACCCGCGAATCTTTGAGCAAAGATCATGTGCTTTTGTACGTGTACTCTTGAAGGATTTATCTCACATTATACACTTCATGCTGAGCATGTATTGGTTTACAGAAGGGTTCACTGGCATAAGCCTGGATCCTTCCCGCCGTAGAAGAAAAAAGAAAGAAAAGGTGTGAGACCTATATATGTTGCTGTATAAGAAAAGAACTGATTCGGAACCTTAACTAGGGGGATAAATTACTCAAAACATTCAGACAGAAGGCGAGAGGGTTTCTCGTTCTCCTGTGGCAGCCACATCCGAGTCCCCATCCTGTTTCCTGAACACCAACTTCTGCTGAGGAAGTTGACCATTGGCAAATGCTGTGACTTCCGTGTCTACTACGATGGTGTCTTCATCCTTAAATTCCCCTCTCAAGATGCCCTTGGCGAGTTCGTTTCGACGTGCTGCTGAATCACCCGCTTGACCGGCCTCGCACCGTAGTTTGGATCATAGCCAAGACTCCCTAGCAGCTGGATGGCTCCATCTGTCATTATTACTTTTATTTTCCGATCTGCGATCCTCTCCTGTACACGCTCCAACTGTCAACAAAACATGAATAAGCATTAGGTTGATTACAATACCATCTGAAGCCAACCTACTGCGTCCAGAATGGTATAAGGACATTGCATCTACTCCGCGAGTTCTTCAAATGTTCATTAAATTAGCAGTTATTTAAGGATGAGAAGTCCCAAGATTTACAGGTAATTCCATCACATCTTATCACACAAGTCAGGAGACCTTTTCTCCATAGAAATTTGGAAAGTGAAATATGAGAGCCAAGACAGCCAAGAACAAAAACATTGTCCTAACAAACGACCTAAGCATGTTGTCAGACTTCTAAAGTGCGACAAACAGCATAACCTTGTAGTGAGCCATAGGAACTTGTTTTTTCTTGAAGAAACCATAATGAAGAATGCTATGCCACTACATATATAACTGACGAACTGCATACCTGTAATCTCACAATCCTATTAATCTGCTCACGGTCCAGAGGCTGGAAAACTATATATTCATCGACCCGGTTCATAAACTCTGGGCGAAAGATAGACCTTGCAGCATCCATTACCCTCTGTTTGATGGTCTCATAAGCAGTTTCTTTGGGTAAAGTATCATCTTCAGTATCTAGAATGTACTGTGAACCCACATTCGAAGTCATAATTATGACCGTGTTAGTGAAGCTCACAGTCCGACCTTGTGAATCAGTCACCCTCCCATCATCTAATATCTGAAGAAATATGTTAAACACATCAGAGTGAGCTTTCTCTATCTCATCAAAGAGAATGACAGAATAAGGTCTTCTGCGAACCGTTTCTGTCAATTGTCCTCCTTCCTCATACCCTACATAACCTGGTGGAGCACCTATTAATCTTGAAACTGCATGCTTCTCCATGTACTCACTCATATCGATTCGTACCAGCGCTTCCTCAGTGTTGAACAAATAAGCAGCAAGAGCCTTTGCCAACTCTGTTTTCCCAACACCTGTAGGACCCATGAACATAAAACTAGCAATAGGTCGGTGAGGATCTGACAATCCTGCTCGAGAACGCTGAATCGCTTCTGCAACTGCTTTCACTGCAGGCTCTTGACCTACAACACGCTTATGCAATTCTTCTTCAAGATGTAATAACTTCTCCCTCTCTGACTGCTGCAGCTTGGAGACCGGGATACCAGTCCATTTGCTAACAATTTCAGCAATATCGCTTTCTGTTACTTCTTCTCTAAGCATAGATTTTCCAGAGCGCATGTACTCATCTAGCTCTTTTTCTGCATCTTCAAGTTGGCGCTGCAATGAAATTAGGCTCCCATACTTCAATTCAGCAGCACGATTAAGGTCGTACTCCCGCTCAGCTTGCTGGATTTCGAGATTTACTCTGTCAATCTGCATAAAAATAAGTACACAACTCAATTTCCTAGCACGTACATTGCAATTTTTGACACTATCACATCTTAACGAATAAGATTATTTTTCAATGTCAATTTCCCATCTGATGGACATCCAAACTCAGCATTGAGGATGCCAACTTTGAAATGTGAAAACACAAGAAGAAGATTTATCTGAATTAATCCTCTAAGTGCCTCAAGGAACCCTCTGAAGAAAATCATTTTCATCAAATTGACATATAAAAAGGGGCAAAATGCCGTACCTCCTCTTTGATGGACTGTATTCGCATCATGACAGACTTTTCATGCTCCCATTGCTCAGTAAGCTGAGCTTGTCTTTCCTTCAAGAGAGCCAACTCTGCCTCAAGGCGGCTCAACCTCTCTTTTGAAGCCCTGTCCGTATCATTTGCTAGTGACAGCTTCTCCATCTCCAGTTTCAAGACTGACCGATTGATCTCATCAAGAGCAGTTGGTTTTGAAGTAATTTCCATCTTGAGCTTAGCAGCTGCTTCATCCACTAGATCAATAGCTGAAATTGCGAGGACATTACGTTTTTAATCTTCCTTCAGAATTCCTTCAAATGACTACGATTTAACGCCAGGTAAAAAAAAAAAAACATCACACAATATACTACTTCAGCCAAACATATACTGAACTAAAATAAAACTTCTAATAGATTCTCTCTTTTAGAGTTCAGCCAGACCGTCCACTATAATGCTTTTATTCCTCAATGACAATTCACCGTAAGAATCACCTATTCCAAATTTGTAAAAACCCAAAAAAAAAAGAAAGCCGGAGAAAAAGAGGGGGAGGGGGAGGGCGCAAGAGAAGGGAAGCAGGGCCAATGCAGACAACTAAGAGCTATATGTTGCCAATATCTGAGTAGGACATATTTGATTATGTTTCGTCACAGAAAGAACTGATCTGATCTCATCAGCTCAGTTTAGAAGAATCCTCTAGATCAGAATATTTAAGATCCTATCAGTTGAGAAAATGCACTTTCTACTATAAGGGGAACTATAGCTTGGCAGCCTTCTGATAAACCAAACAAGTAATCAGCATGAAGCAGATTAATAGCGAAAAGAAATATATTCATACTTCATCAGACAGTTTGAAATGTACCTTTGTCAGGTAAGAATCGCCCACTTATATATCGGTCAGAAAGAATTGCTGCTGCTACCAGTGCACTGTCGGAGATTCGGACTCCGTGATGCAGCTCATATCTTTCACGCAATCCCCGAAGTATTGATATTGTGTCCTCGACTGAAGGTTGATCCACATAGACTTGCTGGAAACGGCGCTCCAAAGCTGGATCCTTCTCAATATATTTGCGGTACTCATCAAGTGTCGTTGCACCAATACAGCGCAATTCCCCTCGTCCAAGCATTGGCTTCAATAAGTTGCCAGCATCCATTGCACCGTTTGTAGCACCTGCAGCAAGTTATATAACCATCTTCATAATCTAAATGACGTCAAACAAGCAAGCGACCAAAATCCTAACTGAGTGGGCCATTGGCAACTGAGAGAAAGCTCCAATAGAAATTTCAACGAACTCCCTAGGAAATTGGGACTGCGGCTTCGATCGAACCACCTGCAGTATCAGTGCCAAAGCATATATTTTGAAACAGGAATTCCAGACATCTGCCCAGCAAGTGCACTACCTGCGCCAACTACCGTATGAATCTCATCTATAAAGAGGATGATCTGCCCATCAGATTCAGTTACTTCCTTCAGTACAGCTTTTAGCCTGTCTTCAAATTCCCCTCGATATTTTGCTCCAGCAATCAGGGCACCCATGTCAAGGGATATAAGCTGTGAAATTCAAGTTAAGGTCAAATGTCATCATAGCAAACAAGTAGGAATACACACAGCCCATTCACTATCCCAATAATTATACAACCAAATGTGCGCAAACACATGGAGATGATACATCCATTGGGAATTGTTTCATAAAAACATCAAGTAGAATACGCACCTTACGATCCATCAAAGCCTGTGGAACATCACCTTGCACAATTCTCTGGGCTAGTCTGTCAAAAGTTTCACGTCAAATTTCAACAATTGTTCAAAATTTCATGCCTTGACCAAGGTACAGCACCAATGCAATTAAATGGTGACTGCAATACTCATGCTTTTGTAAAACTTAAACAGCAGTTTCTTTGTTGACAGGTACTAACTTAGACACTCATAAGAGCAGAAACTTGGCACAGCAGTAGAGAATCAACGAGTTAGTTCTGTCAATAATGAAACCGATTGCCTAGCTAAGCCTACAGTAGATCAAAAGTCTCAGCTCAGTGCTATTTCACAAACATCCCATGTCCCTATAAGTACTTACCCCTCTGATATTGCAGTCTTCCCAACACCAGGCTCACCAATTAGCACGGGATTATTCTTTGTCCTCCTGGAAAGAATTTGAATGCACCTACGTATTTCATCATCTCTTCCTATGACAGGATCAAGCTTTCCAGCTCTTGCCATAGCTGTCAAATCCTTCCCATATTTTTCCAGAGCTTCGTACTTCCCCTCGGGATCTGCAGTAAGTACTCATAGCATGGGATACACACGGAAAGACACAAGACGAAATATAAACAGAAAATTCCAAAGATGGTTGCATGAGATGAGTTATTAGATGTCGCCAAGCTTGTTTACAATTAAACTCAAAGCACACACTCTCCCGGCTTGTCCCAAATAAAAAGTACACACATCCCACAAGAATAGAGTAGGCAGTTCTGAATTCCTCTTGACAAGACATGATATATGTCACGCAAAGGCTCTCAGAGAACTAATGATGAATATCGAGACAAAAAAGAAAAATGCTGACTTTCTCCATTGCCTCCACATACAATGAAGAAGGGAAATCAACACATAAATCGGGTAAACAGTCACCTTGATCAATTACAGATTGTCGGCCTCTTACTGCTTCTACCGCAGATTTCAACTTCTGTTCAGTTATTTGAAAATCCCTGAATAGCTGTTTTCCAAATCGTGGATCCTGTGCAAAACCAAGAACCAAGTGCTCGACAGAGACAAACGAATCCCCATACTCATTCTTAAATTCCCTAGCTCGATTGATCAAGGCTTCTAAATCACGGCCTAACATTGAGCCAGCTGACTCGCCAAGAACCTGCAGCAGGTTAAACAGTAACAGCTATTAATCAACCAAATATCAAACATTCCATACAGTCGTTATCCGTTTCCATTATTAGCAGAGAACATCAAGTAATGTTAAATCCTCTATTCTTCAATTAACAACTGGCTCTCAAGAGGCAACGCCAATGCCGGAAATGTTTAACTGATTAGTAAAACAGGATAGCAGCATCTAACTATAATCGCCCATTGATCAAAAAAGGATGCCAATTAAGACATTGTCATTCAACAAAGATACCTTTGGTTGCCGTTGGATGAACTTATCAGTAGCCTCCAGGAGACGGGTATTGTCAACTGCAGCCTTGGAGAAGATCCGCCGGGCAAGCCCATTCTTTTGCTCCAACAGAGCCTTCATCAAGTGCTCGGTCTCCACTATCTGATGTTTATTCTCTTTCGCAATATCTGGTGAGGAAACAATCCCTTGCCAGGCCATATCTGTAAATTCTTGCTGCGTGATCTGTCAATTCGACACAACTACAAAAATGAATAATTTTTCGGGTTCAAGTGCACAGAACTGACCATACACATTATAAACACCACACACAGGCATGCGCACGAAGCGCTAGAATCCAAGGAGGAATCGGCAATCACCCGTCCACCGGAAGCTTCGCACCGCACGACGAGCGGCCTGGACGGCGAGCCCCGCCCGAACCTCCCGGCACCGCGGGGGAAACCGCCGCCCTCCCTCTTCAGCCGAACCCATCCGAGCGGCTTCGACCTGCTGGGGAAGCTGAGAGACGAGCGCGGGGTCGCGAGAAGCGCGCTCCGGTTGCAGCAGCTCGGCAGCGGCCGAGGAGGCCGGAGGCTGATCCCGGAGAAGGACGTCGTCGTCGAGGCCATTGCGCAGGAGAGAGACAGGGAAGCAGACAGAGAGAGAGGATTGCTTGAGGAAGGAGAAAAGTGGCCGAAGAGAGAGAGAGAGAGAGAGAGAGAGACGTTATGCTATGAAATTCTTGGGTGAGCTGAGCTCTCTTCTCGGGGGTGGTGGAGGGGTCGAAAGGCTTCTTGAAAGGTCTCGAGCTTTTCAATTTTTCCGCTCGAAGATTACAGACTCTTCGCTTCCTTTCCATCTTGTTTGGATGGATTTGATATGACAGTGAGCGAGAGCGCGAGTGACTGGAGATTTTCTTGATTTTCAGCTTATTTTCCCTTGTGAGGAAAATTTAAACTGCAAGTTCCACAAAACTAAAGAAAATAATTTAAAATGAGCGATTTTTTTCCCCCATTTTTATCGACTTGAGCCACCACATTTCGATAATTCCATCTTGTTCGAACACTTAATCATCCGTTTCAAAAGTTTAAATTTTTAATGATCACACGAATCGAAAAAATACCATCTCAAAGAGGTCCCGAGAACTAGCCTCAGAGAAAATTCGAGACTCAGGCACCGCACCGCATTTTCTTAACGCGCGATTTCTCCTGATAATTAACCGGCTGGACGAACATCTGGGCGATGGAGATTGTACGTAAGTAAGGATGGGAATGTATCATTGCCATTTCCAATGGAATCCAAGGGAAGGAACAAGGCCTAGCGTGAACTGTAAAGTACCGTCACTAAGAGGATGCATTTCTTTTGAAAAGAACAGAAACTTAACACAGTACAGATCTGCACAGAGAAAATGCAATTGCGATGAGGATCCCCAAACGACAGGAATCAACTTCAAGAAGCTCACTCCGCAGAACCAAAACCACGGAATCGTGGAGGCTCGCAAAACACCGATCAAGAATGCCTACTATCCGATGCACAAGTCGCCCAACTTCCGATTTTCTGGCATTTTCCACCTCAGATTCTGGGTGCAGTGCTTCAGGAATCAGATTAGGAGTTATCCTTGGGTTATGAACAGCAACTCTCTTGAGTTGAGTCTGTCCGATTTTCGCTGATGAAAGTGGTAAGCGAGCTAGCGCATAAAGAACATCATACGTTGGCGCTGGAAATGTGCCCTCCAGATTAGAAGGGTCCTGACAGTTCATGTACATATGACTAACACGTTATCGTACGTTGCCAGGGGAACCGGGAACCAAGAACAGATGAAGACGACACAGAGTTTCAACCTGAAGAGATGAGATTATTGCTGAATACCGGAACCAAGAACAGATGAAGACGATACAGAATTTCAACCTGAAGAGATGAGACTATTGCTGAATACCAAGTTTTTATGAACTACAATGCTAACAATCGGTGAAAAATGGAAAAAAGAAGAAAAGGTATGTCGAAATGATACAGTGCAAGGGGCCAAAGGCAGGGTAAATAAACCAAAGATCAGCAATGAAAATTGACTTGTATAACAATCTGTATGGTACCGACTCCCTCTCATTGAACACGGATTCCTCAAAACCATTCTCTGTACCAGCTTTCACGCTCTTTTCCTGCATAATGCCATGAACAGAATGTTTTAGGGCAACCCACCTCATGTATGGCTTCGGTCGATAACGCAAGTTGTTGGCACTGAGAATGATTATGTCAACACACCTGAAACAATGCTGTCTTCACTCGGAATCCGCAAAGCTATAATATGACACAACCACAATTATTCTTCTGTGGTTGGTTTAGTTCCTTCTTTTCTGTCGAATGTTATGAGAAAATCATAATTCCATGAGGCTTATAACAAAAGGGCACCATTACAGGAGGAAAGAACAGGTCAGAAAAGTTATTCCCACTAAAATACTGCTATAGTTGACCGTTCAAGTTTTAATGGGGAGATATTCGGAGAACATAGGGAATCAATGTTCGTACCTTTTTCCATAGGTGCTTGAACAACAACGTGCATGGTGGTAACTCCACCAGGAGTGTCGACGAGGGGACTCCGGCACTCACCGACTGTTCTGCTATTCTCTAATATCTTTCCCGCGCTAATCAACTTCACATCTTTGATGGTCCTTGGACAATTGTTTTTCTCTAATTGATAAGAAGAAAAGCAATTAATATCACTTTTAAATTGACCTCATAGGTAGCAAGATCAAGACACTCATTTAAAAAACAGGAACTGGCTAGACAAGCAAACGTGCCAATGTGAAGTTGTGATACACTACGCAAGACGCAGAAAAATCAGACATGTCTCAGCACACAAAAATCAGACGCATGAATCTTCTGAAACAGAGCGTTGATTATACAGAACATATCCTGCCTTCTTTTGCAAGACCCGTTGTTTACCAACCCCAGTGTAAAGATCACAAGGTTTATTGACCCGGCGTTGCTTGTAAATATTCCTAACTCTTTTCCCCAGGAGTAATTAGAGAAAGATTCTTTAACTGAAAAGGAATTCAAATGAATAGTTCACTTTCCCAAAGCAGCACATTGTTTGACATGCTAAAACCATCAAAACACTCCGCAATCAGGAGATGCGTCCTCCAGTTTGTGTACTTCACCAGGCTTGTGCTTGATTTGAGATGCTTCTTCGTAGAGTCTACCTTTAAAGAAAATTTCAATCCACTTTTGAGAAAAAGACAACCATCTGCTTCAGGGATATTCACATCAAGTGGGATTGGATTATTTATGAACTTTCAATTTCAGATACTCTCAAAGGATGAAGCTTCTTTACTAAAAAGATACGGCCCAACAGGCAGTATCATTGTCATCTCAGTATCCCGCACTAACCATGCATAACCTGATCAATCTTACTTGACCTGTTCAGCTTCGTCCTAGATTGAATATAAAAAAATCGACAGAAAAAGGCAGAAATTGAACATTAAACGAAGCACATATTGGTAACAAGGCACTGCTGAACAAGAACCGAGTGCCTGAATCCATAAAACTGTAAATTTAACCTTTTGGCCATTGAGCCAGGACGCTTTCCTTCAAAGTGGCAACACTTGTAGCAGCAGGAAAGCTTTTTGGGGCCGATATCCGACCCATCGGTCAATCGAAACTTGATCTCTAACTGATCTTGGACGCCACTCATCCTCAGCTATCACACAGATTTGCGAAACCCAAACGACCAAGATCTTCACTTGTGCTCAATCTCAGAGCAAATCCAGAAAAAGTTCAGCAATAAATAATCAAGGGAAGGTTTTGGTCGTCACTCCCCCAATACTGTTCTGCAAAATAAATCAATCAAATTTCAAGAACATGCACTTGCCAATGGAAGCTAATAGCACAAAAAAAAAAAAAAAAAGGAATCACACAGAGATAATTCATCACACACAAAATTGGCAAATCATATTTAAAGCTGACGAGCCTCGGAACGAAATCCTCCAAAATAATCACAGATCGACGCGTAAATTCTTCTGGGTCGCCTATGAAAATCCTCAAGATCACTGAAGAAGAAGCTGACGAGCCTCGGAACGAAAGAAAATAATAAAAAAAATTACTCACTGGAATCTGGAAAAGTTTGATCCTGGGGGGTGGGGGTTGGCTCTTCTTGTTCCCCAGAAAGCAAAAGCCGGAAGTCGGGAGAAACCCGCGATGAGTTTCGTCGATGGATACGATTGGATAGATGCTTTAAAAGTCCCAATTAAAAGAAGAGGAAAAGATCAAAACAATCTCCAAGGACGAGGCTGTTTCGGAGTTTTCAAAGCCTCGTGAATCTGCGGGGTCAAAACCAATCCGTTCCTCGCCTCGCCTTCTCCTTCAGCCCTCCTAATACTATGGAAATCGACAGATTTCAGCTCTCATTTTTCTCAAATCTCTCCCTATATATACACAGTACGCACGCGCGCGCGCACGACACATACGTCCGTGCTGACTTATATCATTGCAAGACGTCGAAAAGGCGAGGAGGTGTTCGAGGGACTTTTGTTTTGTAGAGGTAGGTGTTCTAAGTGGAACAAAGGCGGGGGCCTTTGATTTGTGGCCGCGACATGAATTCCGACTTTTCATGCGACTAGAACATCTTTTTAACTTTTGAAAGAAAGGTTCAATGACCCATTGACCCGGATGGATAAAGTTTGAATTTTTTTCCTTTTTCATTTTGGTGATCTCGAATTCTCGATGTCTCAACCATCTTTATTGCGGCCAGTTAAAGAATTCAAACACGATATGGGCCTTCCATGAAAAAGGGGCAGAAGCAAGATCCAATTAATCATCATATTGAGGGCAGGCCATGTTATTTATCCGATTGGGGGAGTTTCGAGGCCTTTCCTTGCTGCTCCTTTAATCTTAACGAGAGTTCATCAAGAAAGAGGGACAAGGACCCGATGCTGCACGAACACCCAGGAGATGATATCAGCAAATGGGGGCCTGTGGAAACTAGCGGAAGATTTTGCGGCGTCTAGAACTCATTTTCCTTTCGTCATTGGAGCTTAATGGCTCGGTTTGTGGTGGCATTCGAAAGTGCCAAAGTTCTTCCAGGTGGGCCAGATTGGGATTTATTAGTCACTACGCCACCTATTAAGTTGAGATGTGGAGAAGGAATGGAATCGCTCGTCCGATTTCTTCTTTGTTTAAGCTTTGGAAGAATCCACTAGCCACTAGCAATCACACACTAGATGATGACACAACTCCCATATGCTGATCATGCAATTGAGCATCGAGAGAATCGTACTCATCAAAACACTACAAGAGATATCCGGTTGATGGTGATGGTGAATTCGCCATTAAACTACTGAAAATGCAATGAGTGACGTTCTAGTGTTGTCCCTTACGAATTTGCTTAGCCTTAAAAATGGGAAAACCCTAACCACCTAAGCTTAAAAGTAATCGTAAAATTAAGTAACCACCAGAGTCGTTTGATGTGTGCTTAAAGAGGCTTAAACCACCAATAATTCCAAGTGGGTTTCTTTCCCGTCAACCCCTAGTTTCACCTTCTTGTCCCGCACATACGTGTGTACATCGAATTTCCAACTCAGCGAATTTGGCTTTCAAATGGTGGGGGCAAAAAATCGGGTGAAAGTTTAAACCATTTGTCAAGAAAAAGAATTTTTCTGCACAAATAAACCATATCTTCTATAGTACAATATGACAGAAACAAAAAAATTATCTAGAACCAATTTCTCCCTACCGATGGGTATCGTAGCAGTGTCCAGTTCAATTACATCTACAAATAATATTGGGAAAATCGGGAGGAAAAAAATGGTAGCAAAAATTGGCGAGTAAATGAAGTGCTGTTTAGAAGTGAGAATCCCTGCATTTGGAAGCTAAAGGGGAGAGTGACCTGCAATTGATCTCATACCCTTTCTGTTGCTAGTGTCGTGCAAAGAAAGTCGGGCTCATGACCCAGTTATCTGGCTTCTTCTCCGCCGAAAGTGCAACGGATGATGCAAATCTGATGAGGGAGGTAGCACACTCCGAGAAATTTCCGCTTGCAATATGAATGCAATATGCGAAGAAACGCCATTGACAATACGGCCCTTCACCATATCATCTGTCCTTCCGTGTATTTTCTTGCTACAAGCTCTCCGAGCTGAGCAACTATGACTCCAATATCCGACAGCTTCTTACAAAATCGTTGGAGTGGTTCACGTATTTGCTCCAAAATGGCCTCAGGTGGTCAAAGCCAATCTGAAGCCAGGGTTTCGACTGACCATTATAATGTATAACTGCAGCCTTCTTGACACTCTCGACATTGGTCTTAATCTGATACCCCAAGCCAAGCATGTGCCACGACGGGTCGATTGGGTGAACATGATCTCTGAATGCAATCAAAGCAGGAGGAAGAGTACCCAATTTCCACATTGTCATATTTGACTTCAGATTCTGCGGTAAGGTACCCAAAAGAGTGGGATAAGTCGTCTCATAAACCTCCAGTACACATAAAAGCTAGACACTTAGAGCCCATCAACCATGATGGACTGTTAGGAGATGGGAGGAATTTAGCAATTAAAGGGTAAGAAATTCCTCACAAGCATGAAAATATCTTCCCTTAAATAAGGTTCACATGGAATCAGATAGTTAATATAAAACAATGCGGACATATCCAGATTGGATCATTAACTTTACCACTACTTGAAGGACATCTTCCTATCATCCCTAAGCACACTGCCAGTGAATATATAACAACAACATTGACCATTGCACATCTGAATCCAAAATATACGGGGAACAAAAAAAAACATCAGGAGGTTTAAAGTCAGCAAAATGTACCTCTTTTAGCCAGTACTCATAAGTCTCCCTTATGTCAGTCCTTCTCCATGCACGAAGATCAAATATATTCATGCCATAGGCCCAAGCACATTCATCAGGGTCCAAATGTTTTGCTATTAGTGGATTAGAGAAATTGAAGTAATTTTTGAAATGCTTGGACATAACCCAATCATCTTCACCCCTACAAGTTTCGACAGCTCCATTAACCTTTCCACCAAGATCAAGTTCCCAAAGTGGAGATAAATCACGCTGAATCACAATATCATCGTCCAGGAAAACCACCTTCTCGAGGTTTGGAAATAGCTGTCAAATCACTCAGTCAGCACACTATATGAGGCAAACAAACAGAAGAAAGACTTTTGACAAAAAGATTTAGAATAGCAAAGCCTAATCCCCAAGTCAAGCTATTGATGTATGTAGAGAACAGAGTAAAGACAAATAATATCCATCCCACACTTTTGGAATATGCATCCTAATCCAAATCGGCCCAACTTACACCTATGAAATATTACCAGTGATCTCCCTCCTGGGAGATGAAATAACCACATAAAATCGGGTACGTATCAATATCCTAATCTCATTATAATGATTGTGAAAAATGAGAAGTCCAAGAAAGGATGTATCAAAGCAAATGTACACCAGATGATAAACATGCATATAAGGTATAGAAGAGGCGGAAGGAAATCTTTAACAAGGAGCAAAACTATTGATTCTCCTCACCCTGATATATTCTCGTTCCTAGACCTGTAATATGGATTATATGCTAAAGGATCAGCAATAGGTAAAGAATGGCTTCATTATCTGATAATCTATACAATATGGATAAGAATGTCGAGAAAAGCAGGCATCCGCCTGCTTTTTCTCCCTAGGGACAGTGAATTATATAGTATGTCAATGCTAAGCAGTTGTGCCTTGTTTTGCAAATTAAAAGTGCAACCCTTCACCAGAACCCCTTATTGAAACCCTAATCACTCCGATTACCTCTGGTATATATATTCTCAGATGGTTGAGTAAGGAAATGTATTTTGGACTTTTCCATTGCAATTTGAAGCAAACATCCTTGGAGTAGTATCATCAACCTTTGCTCCAGCAATATGATTTCCGTGGTAATAAGTCCTTACTCCCTTGTTGTTCTCAACTGCTTCTAGCACAGGAATGTTTTCTTTCATTAACCAGTCAAACTGGTGAATACCTTTTACTTCGATAATAGCTGGGGAGACAGGATTAAGTGCAAACCATGAGTGCATCGCTGAGTAAGTTTTCTTGTCAGTGATGACATGAAAGACTATCTTCTCAGGTTTTAAAGATGATTGAACTGCAGAAGCGACAACAACTGAAGCAGCTAAAACGTTGTCAGTAGATAAAATAAAATGGTGATAGGAGTTGTCTGAGAGCAGAGGAAGAAGCTCCGGGGACGGCAATTGTACTCGCGCATGAACATTAGAGGAATATTCATCTGTTAAACGCAGAGACAGACAGTGGATGCCTTTTGGAATAGATGTGGCAGCAAAATGCTTGTTCATCAGTTCAGCAAATTTGGACTCCCTGATCTCTCTTTCAAATTTCTCCATCTGTAATGAAAAGAAAGGGAAGTTACGCTAAGATTTTCCGAATTACTTTCACTCTCTGACAGACATTAAAAGAAAACTGCATCTAAGCATCAAACTCTTTTGTAAATAATCAAACTGGATGTGGCGTGATTTCTTTATGCAACATCCCAAAACAATTATGTCAGATGACAGCGGAAGGTAAGCCAAACAACTCAACAATGAACAAGAGAATCCAAGAATATTCACCAGATGATGTATAAAAAGGGTTGAAAATAAAATGGTGACTGCAAAAAATAACTAATGGAACAAGTGGCAGGTCTAATGCAACTATAAAGGTAAGAACTGCACCGAGTTCATTGATATTTAGAGACACACACACATCTGGGATAACGAAAGATAAGTAGCCTTGCTCTCAGAAAGTAGTCTTGTCTTTCAAAACAGGCTTCTGCTAGCCCACTATCACTGCTAGCATTTTAAAAGGATCTTTCTCTTTAACAAGTCTCTTTTCAACCAAATGGTATCTGAAAGCAAAATGCATTTCTTATGTGAAAATTAGAATTGCAAGCACTTTGGTTTAGGTAAGAAAACATAAGCCAATATCCAACAAGAGTTGCAGTATCCATGACCAAAATGATAACTCAGATAAAAAGTCCAACCTATTGCCCTGACTGAGCTGGGGAGAAAACCTATATAGAGGAAATAAGGGCAGAGACCCATTTAGCAGACTAGTATTTGTGAGAACTACAATGAATTTATATAAGTGAACAACCTCTTGCTTGTCCAAAGATAGCTCAAATTTGAATTTCTACTGGGCATTTGTTTGAAATTTAGTAAATAAAGGGGCTCAAGGAAACATCTTCCATCTAAATCACCTCTTTGGTATTGTATGCTGCAAACTGATATTGGACAAAAGACATTTTGCAACCATAGCATGCTCTAACTATGCCAGAAGCTAAAAATTACCGTGACATTAGCGCGTTCATTGTAAATTTTTGAAAGTGTCTGATTTAATCATTTCCGCTTTGCAATACATATGAATGATAAAGTTCGCAAAGTAGAAATTCCACCAGAAAACATATGAGTAAAGTTTGCTTTTAACAATAAAATGTCACAGTTTAGTGTTATCAAAGGAAGAAAAGTTAAGGAGAGTGAAAAGGCTAATTCATTTAATAGCATAATATAATTTTGGATTTTGTTCTTAAAATTTCCCAATGTCAACATGGTTAGTCATACGTTTAGAACATATTGCATGTAAAGCGGTAATTTGCTCAGTGTTTGTACATTACTTCAAATTAGATTTTACCAAAATGAAGCCAGAAAAAAATAGTTGAAAGTTATATGACATTGATTTAGAAACTTAAGACGCACCTAAAAGATTCCGTTGACTTCCCATGGAAAAAATCATTTCATATACCACATTTGCAAATGTGGAAAGTTTAGGACAAACTTTAAACTGTAGAATGTGAATTTGAAACCTCTTCCCATGGAAATTTAGAAAATTAAAAAAAGCAAAGAATGTAATATGAAGCTTTAAAGAATCAACACAAACCGCATGAAACTTTCAAGAAACTACAGTGGTAAATAGGAAAAAGGATACCAAGTTGAATACGCAGATAGACCATGGGTAGCAAAATGAGTTCCATTTAGTGAAACTTATCGTCCCAACTGAACTAGCTCAAATGCTTGTTAAAAGAGCAAAAACTGCAAGAAAATACCATTGCCAACTTGCGACATAATTGAAGCAAAACATCCGCATAAAACAAAATAGCACGCGGACAAATCAGAGAAATAAACAACATACAAATGTACATCATAACATACCATTGCTCTTAACATGAAGGCAAAGGTTCTTGCATCATACTGGTGGTTCTTCATTTCAAGAACAAGTTGACTAAATGAATCTGGGAGCTCTAAATCATTTGGGATTGCTGCGGTATTAACATCATTGAGGATCATGTACAAGTCTCTCGCTAATCTCTGCCACACCCAACCAAAGAGAAATAATTAGAAGTCCTCTCTAGTCTCTTCTTGATTTATCTCAACAAAAGAATCAAACCCAAACAAGAACTCCAGTTACTTACCTCTGAAGCATCAGCCCTACCAAGAAAGCTAGGCCCCCATCTTCTGCCTAAACAACCTGAAGCATACAACAACGTGAGCACATGAATTCACTGATTTTCATGTCTTACACTCAGTAACAAATAGTTTAGACTTCAAGTCCAACATGAAAATGCAGGGGACCAAGAAAATGCCCAATCAATCAGAATCGACTACGGACTTCTCTTCCAGAAGAATTATCACATGAAACAGACATCATAAATGTCAGAATAACCAGTGTCAATGGGCCTAAAGATTAAAAAAACGAAAAAGAAGGAAAAAAGCATCAATCAAAGTCGTATTGTAACAATGTCATTTATGTAACTCGCATTCACAAATTATCCTTAAAAAGGTGCTTCAGCAAAACAATCATCGCGGCATCAACATTAATCTGACAGCTCCATATGAGGAAATCTAAGCGAACAACCGATTTCCTCGATGCTCTCATAGGAAGTCTCCACAGTGCAAGGCCAAACAATCATGCTCATTTCACCATCCACCAAAGTAACCAGCGAGCTATTCAATCACAATTAATTCCACTCATTTAGCTCAAAGCAACGAAAAATACAAAACCCAGTCTTAACGTAATTGATCAAACAGATTGAACTAAAAACACGTCCCAGAGCTGAGACAGAACAAAATTTAAAACAGGAGAAAGGTCATTTGATATAAAGTACCCAAGGAGGAGGAGCAGTTGGGGACACTTTCGAGAGTGACAACAGCGGTGAGAATGAAGACGAAGGGCAACAAGAAGGCGAGGATGAGAATGGCGTGGAAGAGCGTCCGGTACGAGAAGTGGCGGGCTGCGATCTTGATCTTCATCAAGTCAGCGAATCCATTGCTACTCGATATGGTCAAACTCCTCATGCTAGGCGAGAAGCTAAGCTGCATCATTCTCTAAGAACGCTCAATTTCACCACAACGCCGACAACGACAACAACAACCGGCTGCGGCAGCGGCTCGCGATCGGAAGAAGCAGCGGGAGCGATCGCCTCGCAGCAGCCACCATCGGATCCGGACGCCAGCGCCAAGACGGAAGCCGGGGAGAGAGATTGCGACGAACGGTGCGATCTGTTCCGAACGGCAATGCGGGAATCGTCGCAGCGTAGGGGCAATGCCCGAGACCGCATTGGGGTTCTGGCGAAATGCCGGATCTGGGACGACCGATCGGAATCGGGCGAGCGCCGGAGAGAAGGTCCTCACGCCGGATTGAGCTTGGCTCCGTCTTCCTCCATGGAAGGGCGAGAGAGAGAGAGAGAGAGTGGGGTAGGGTTTGGAGTTCGTTGTTTTGGGGAGCTGTTGCTCTTTCCTTTTTCAGGTTTGATTGGAGCTTGAATGAACAGTCAACCCGATCTCATTCTCCTTCCTCTTCTGTTTCCTCTTTTTTATTTGTTTTTTTAATGATTATTTGAAATATGAATTTGAGGAAAATAAGGCACACGATTCGTGACGTCATAAAGTTCGTCCAAAGATCCGAAACCGTGCTGCGCACCACGGCCCAACGAATCTCCCGCCCGAACGATCCCCACCGTCCACATCCGATAATTACCGAATTACCAACGTCCCACGAGTTTCGGGATCCAACGTGTCTCCACATTTATTCTCTATTTACAGTGAAAAATTACATTTTAGATTTTACCAAACCTCCGATAAGGACGATGAAGTCGCGCAAACGATCCTCCGCTCTGTGACGATAAGTCGTCATGGACAAATTCATACTTTTCACGATTGATGTTTTCCGATTGATTTTACACGAACAATTAAAGCACCCAAATGCGCGAAATTTCCTTTATTGCTTGGTCGTTCCGAACGTTAGTAAAAGTTCTGTCTGTACAAGATGATAAGGCAATGTTACCGTGCTTGGCATTAACTACCGATCAATCCTTAACTTTCAACCGGGTGGGTTGTCAGTTGGGGCTCAGGGGATGGGGAGACAGGACATCCAAATTTGTTCCTTGGACATGCAGAGGACCAAACAGAAAAGGTAACTGTCCTCCATATTTGCCGCGGCCGACCTGAATTGAATCCAACTTTGAAAAAGATCATTGAACCAAACATGACGACCTTTCTCCTTCTTGAAATTGAACGCATGACATGCACATCTGATCTGGTACAGAGTCGTGAATAATGCAGCTTTCTATTCCAAGTTGCAAAACAAAAGAAAGGACTAATTGGGCAAATAAAAGATCGCAAAATAGCAAAAACCTGCATAAGTTGGCATTTCCCGGTAAGACGTGTTTCGAGGATGAAGGGTCATTTTCCAAATCATTCATATGTCCGATTTCGGAATGTCAAGGCTCTCGTTCAATTCAGCAAAAAATGTCACTCCACATGAAAGATAGTTGGCCAGCAGAGTTTCATGCCTGCACTCAAGATCTAAAGGAAAAGAAAAAGAACTCCCCCCATCCGTGGGTCCTCCGAGAACAAAACACATCACCAGTGAGGGAGAGAAAAGAGGTGTGGCACATGTCTTGGAGTCTTGGGATGGAGACAGAAAGATGCACTTTTTCGTTTCTTTATATAAAAAGCCAAAGAGGGGTCAATTCACCAGTAGCAAACCCCCGCTAGAAGAGCAATGTCAGCGATGCTAAAGTCGATATGCTAAACTAATGTACAGGAATAACAAGACAAGCTGTAAATAGTTATTCAAATTGGTGGATGAACCTGCCAACATCACTTTACAAACCAGTTCTGGTGTCTCTTGATTAAACAAGACGGATCCACAAATAAATGCAGCTTATTCTTGTCTTGGATAAAGCGCTAGACTTGCACCCTGCGATTAGCTTCTTCTTTGTGACCATATGGGAGAATCCTTTGGGGGCATCCTAGCCATTGGCTAAAGGGAACTCAACCACATGGTATCCCAGTCAGCATTTCTGTATCAAACTCGATCTTCAAAGAACAAGCCGATGTAAAATGAAGTCGGCTTGATTTCCAGGTCGGGTAAACCTGCAAGCCACTCAAGTAGCTGTTCATACTCGTGTAGTGGGATTCCAATGACAACTGAATCAAGTTCAAGTAGTCAGTAAGCTGAAATTAAGTAGATCCAGGCAACCAGCAAGCATAATTGATGGAGAAAAGAGAATGGATGTCTAATTACTTCAAACATCCAATAAAGTGGCCATACCGCAACTTCAAACACGATCACCAATTTGCTCAATGTCGTTCCCCGAGTTGAATTCACTTCACCAAAGGGGGACAATCTGTTGTTCTCAAATTGCCATGCTTATGATCTTTACTCTCTTTGGCCGTGATGAAACCACAATCCGACTCATGAATTCAGTTCTTTCC
Organism: Rhodamnia rubescens; assembly: GCA_021437795.1. NCBI lineage: Eukaryota > Viridiplantae > Streptophyta > Magnoliopsida > Myrtales > Myrtaceae > Rhodamnia > Rhodamnia rubescens. The sequence goes on from JAILYA010000046.1 coordinate 2,140,281, forward strand.
ATGACAACAAACAGTGCAAACATGAATATCATCACCGACCTGAGAAAGCACCATTGCAGGTGCGAGTAGAAGCAAATGTCAATCTGTTTGGATATTCTGGAAACCAAATCATCCATGGATAGGGGGCCCCTGCTCAGAGAATAGAAAGCATAAAGTCCTCAAGTCATTTTGACCAGTTAATTGCTTCTGATTGGAATTTTTCTTTGCATATTGCCACTCCTTTAATTCTGATACTCAGAAGATGGTAAACGATCCAGTTTCCAATGCACACACCTCTTGCAATTTGCTTTGTGAAACAGCTCCGGTAACAGTTTGCAAATTGCAACTCAGGGTGATCCTATGACACAGGTAGCGTACACTTACAGGCTCTTATACGCAATAACAAGAATTCCAGTATCTACACCTGCAAAGTTTACACTAAACTGTGAGCTGGTGCTTTTCTCAATCCTATTTTCTTCATCATATGTCTAATGTCCTCAGCATCTTTCCACCTTCCCAATGCTGAATAAATTTTTGCCAGCAGTACGTAGTTGCCTGTGTTCTCAGGCTCAAGCGCAAAGAGCCACTTTGCTGCGATCTCACCCAATTCCATGTTCTCATGGATTACGCAAGCACCAAGCAACGCACCCCAAACAGCATGGTTGGGCTTAAATGGCATTGTTCTAATTAAACCATACGCCTCTTGCAGCCGACCTGCTCGGCCTAATAGATCAACCATGCATGTGTAGTGATCAAAATGCGGCTTCACTGGGTTATTATGAAGCATGAAATTGAACAAATCCAAACCCTCCTCCACCAGACCTGCATGGCTACAAGCATGCAAAACAGAGGTAAAAGTGACTTCATTGGGATTAACTCCCAAGTGAACCATTTCCTTAAAAAGCAAAACAGCAGCTTCACCATGCCCATGCATTCCGTAACCAGCTACTATTACGCTCCACACTACGATGTCCTTTTCATTCCTAGGGATATCATTGAAAAGTCTGTGAGCAGATTCTAGACGTCCACACTTTGCGTATATGTCAATAAGGCCTGTGATGATTTCTACATTTCTTACCAAGCCGGATCTTGCTACATAACCATGTATATTCATTGCTTGTGGAAGATCTGCTAGAATGGCGTATGCTGGAAGGAGACTGTTCACAGTTGCAAGGTTCGGTTCTACTTCTTTTATCAGCATTTGTTTAAAAGCTTGTATGGCTTCTTTAGCAAGGCCATTGTGGACACATCCCGATAGGACTGCGTTCCATGGCGCGGTCTTCTTCTGCAAAGCTCTTGCGAGAACATGAAAGCTGACATCCACACGCCTGCATTTTGCATACATGTCAATGAGTGCTGTCTCTATCGTTACATCAGATTCAAGTTTTTGTCGCACCGACCAGCCATGAAAGCACCTTCCAAGCTTGAGCAGAAAGGAGCTACTGCATGCTGAAAGGAGAGAAGATACGGTCACAGGATTTGGTTTCACCCCATCAAACTGCATTAGCCGACAATTATCCAAAGCTTTTCCGACATCACCATTCAACACATATCCGTTAATCATGGCACTCCATGTTACAACATCCCTCTTATCCATTTCATGAAAAACTGCCTGAGCTTCATCCATTCTACCACACTTTGCATACATATCGAGCAATGCGTTACTCACAGCTATATTCTTGTTCCCTAAGCCTTTCTCTTCAACAATATCATGAACACACTTTCCCAAGTCTAACTCCTTCAGATTACCACAAGCTGGCAACACTGAAACTACTGTTGCACTATCAGGCTCCACGCCAGCGTTCATCATCAACTTGAAAAGCATCACCGCCTCCCCGAATATGAATTCTTGAAGTATCCACTAATCATAGTATTCCACGAAACCACCGTCCGCTCACGCATCTCGTCGAAAACCTTTCTTGCAGACCCCATTGCCCCGCAATTCATGTACAACGCAAGCAAAGCATTCTGCACGAAGGTGTCCGCATCAAACCCGGCAGCAAATACCTTCCCATGGACAGCAAACCCAACGTCAAGCAGCGACAGGTCGCTGCAGGCCTTGCAAACAAACGTGTACGTGAAATAATCTGGCGGGCACCAACCCGAAGCGAGCATTCTGACGAACACGTAGAGCGCCTCGTAATGTCGGCCGCAGAGGTTATACATCCTGATGAGGGCATTGCACAGAGACGGGCTTCTCTCGGGCAATTCGTCGAACAGTGCCGCCGCGTGGGGGACGTGCCCACACAGCGCATAAGTGAGGACGAGATTGGAGAGGACCGGGGCGGTGGAGCCTGAGGTGGAGAGTAGTCCCGAGACGATGATCCGGGCATGGAGCAGCTTGGTGTTCGTCAGGGACCGAGTCGCTTTGAAACGCTGAAGAAGTGACCGGCACTGGGCTAGTGGCTTGAGAAGGTGCTTCCGGCCATTCATGAACCTGACTGCGCCGACTCCGTGTTGGAGGGGGACGACGGCGGATGCTCATACCCCGATTCGGCGATTCCGGGTCTGAGACGTTGCGCGCCGGAAAGTACGAACCGACCCGGGCCTCCACGACCACACAAATATGCAATACCAAATTATTTCTTAACAATCCTGTTCGATCCTTCTTCTCATTACGAGCACTTTTCTTACCCGCTCCGCTCATTTTGCTTCCGATTAGAATTTTGTGTTTACCTTGCCTCACTCAATAGCATGAGTTTTGTTAAAAGAAATATTATTTTAAAGGGTTTCAGTGTTATAATTTATTTAAAATTCTAACAAATTTTTTAACTTTTCCATTTCGATAATTTCCTTGGGATATATTTTTATTTTATTTTTTCTCAATATTACAATAGTGCTGTTGAATTCAAAGAGAAGTTCAAATTTTGTGGTGCAAGAGATGGGGTTTAAGAAGCAACTCTAGTCTCTAGTTACTCTATTGGTCAAAAGTTGATGTAATCTTGGCGACGATGGTCTGACTTGGCAGCTTCAGCTTGTTAATCTGTCTACAATGCCCATGGAGGACAGTGCACACAGTATAGGAAAAAACCAGTCTACTTCTACATTCATTTGTCTGAAATTATGACCACCTCTGCGGGATTTATATGCAGTCTTCAAGCTCAGCCTCAAGAACAGAGCTGAGCTTTCCTAATACATGTGTTCATCGGATGCACAAAGCTCGGCAGACCGTTAGGTACCTGTTCAGTATCGCAGGGCGGAATCGGATGCTTCCTTTGAGAGATTTTAGACTGCCTCTCCATATCTCAGTAGGCGAAGAATCAGAGAGCGAGGAGGATACCATAATACCATAACACACGGGGCTCGCAAGTCACACTTAATCAGAACATGAGAAGTTAACGCCGGCATACATGTTACAGCCCCAGGATGTCCCATGAAAAAGAAAGCAATGTTCCATCTCTCACAGAATGATCAAAGCAACAACAGCATACAAGCCAAGAACAGGCATTACGTGTTACCCAGCCACAGGGTGTCCATGAAGAAAAATGTGACGTTCTGCCCAACCTAAAAACAAAGAAGATTACCCCAACCACCAACGCCCACGTCTACAGCATTTCGCCAAATCCCAATCAAGCTAAAGAAACAATCACCGGAAAAGGTGCCAAGGATCGTAATCGAATGGCCAAGTCAACAGCTGCATAATTGCCGGAACCAAAAGTCAGATTGCAAGTTTTCTTGGCTTACTGCTGTGAGGTTACAATCTTCACATTCTTTCTGTTCTTCACCAAATCAGCTCTCGATTCCATCTTCTCAGGTACTGGAGCAGAGACTCTGAACTTACTGTTCTGGCCCTTATATCCTCCACCACTGTCCACTTCACCTCCACTCCTTACCCTTCCCTGGTGCTTTTCTCCATCGCTGCTCTCCAGAGACTCCCCACTCTCCTTCTCAGCTTCTCCCTCTTCATCATCGTCATCATCATCCTCGGCCACATAAGAAGAGCCCTTCATCTCTTCAACCTCTCGAAAATCCTCCAAAACCTCTCCACCACCAATACCGTCCCGATCATCATCATCCCCACTCGAGCTTGCCTCATCAGAATTTCTGCTGATGATCCTATACACATTTCCATCCTCCGCGAAGCTCACAACTTTCTTCACTCCATGCCTTTTCCCCGATGCCCTGCTCACCCTCCCATTGTCCACTTCCCCATCGCCGAAATTGTGGAACCCTTCAAGCTCCACATCTTCACCAGCATCATTCTCTAAAGCCCTAGACAACTCGCGGACCCTCTCGACCCTCGTCCTCAGGTTATTAACCACTTCTCTCTGATCCCTCAAGTCCTTCGCTTTGCTTCTACCTCCCACAGATTTCACACACTTCCTAGCTTTATAAGAAATCTCATATCTTTTCACAGCAAGACTATCAATGTACTCCAACAAGCAACCCAAATCCCTGCTAATCTTCCTCTTACTATCTCTAATCACAGGACTATTACCCTGCAAACACCAAGGCAGCCAGAAAAAAAAAAAAAAAAAGAGACTTTCAAGCTAAGCGACACAACACAAAAAGAGACAACAAAATAGAGGGATTCTTTTCAGCTACCTGAATGGAATCCAGCTGAAGCAGCAAGGCGGTGATCTTCCGAGAGACGCGATCGAGATCGAGGTGGGAAGAGGCGTAGACGGAGGAGCGAAGAGCGAGGGAGGCGGACTTGATGGAAGCGAGGCGCTCGAGGTCCCGGAGGGCTCTGGATCTGCGGACGAGGAAGGCTCGGAAGTGGCCCTGGATGATGCGAGCCGCCCCGTCCCTGAGAGAACAACACCGACGGCGGCGACGGGAAGCAGGAGAAGGAGGAGAGATGGAGAAGGAATGGAGAGAGGATTCCAGAGCTTCGATGCGATCGAGGAGAGAGGAGATGGAATGTGGGTGATGCTGCTGTTGCCGGTGGTGGTGATGGGGTTGACTGACGCTTATTTCTTGGTGGGTCCGCGGGAATGGTTTGTGGGGTTCCTGAGGAGGAGGAGGAGGCTGAAGGAGGCGCGAAATGAGGGCTTCGACGAGCGGGTCTAATAGTGGCTGAGGCGGCGTGTGGTGGGGTGCGCCGGAGTGGCAGCAGGAGCTGCTGCAGCAACAGGTGGTCGGCGGTGGCGGCGCATGTTGGTGGTGGTGGTGAGCCATGGGGCGGCGGGAGGCCGAAGAGAGAGAGAGAAGTGGGTGGATTTGGGGGGGATCGACACCCAACGAGGGGGACTTATCCCCTATCAGTCCGAGCTCCGCTGCTAAGACCCTTTTTCCTCTCTTTCTACTCCTTTGACTCCGCTGAGACTCGTATCCGTTGGCGATCTGAACTGCGGTTGCCCGACAGTAGACTAATGGGAATCATTTGTCGGGGAGGACAACCATCGGACAACGGCTGACGATCGACGACCCCTGAGCTGTCATCTTTTTTGGTTAAATGGTAAAAGATACGATCTTGATTTCGAAGATAATAATGAACGAGAACACACATCCAAATCAAACCTGTATTTCGATTTTAAGGGACTTTCTGGGAACTCTACCGAGTCTCTCTCACTTCCACCGAAGCATATAAGTTCAATCGTCATTCCAGGTCCCTCAATTAAAAAGAATGATTCCCGACTAGTTATCTCAGAGGCAAGGGGATCAAGATGTATTTTGACTACTGCGTGTGCAGAGGAGGCCAAAAACGAACACCACCCACCATCTTTCTGTACATAAACCACGGGGATCAAGGACTCGGAATCACAAAACAGAAAGGGAGACGCGCTCATGATCCAGCCGTGTGTTTCTTCAGCATGGTGGCGTGCTTCTGTCCAGTTAGATGGTACATAAATACCGTGTTGCTGTTGCACACCACGTTGCATATGGTGCACGTCCTAACGGCATCTGCGGCCGCCCCACCTTGGACAACCCTCCTCCTCTTCGTCTCCAGGTCCTCCACGGGCTCAGATGCTGCCTTCTTTCTAATGTTTTGCTCGGCAACCCTGCTGTGCTGATCGGGGTTCTCAGGCGGACCGATTAGTGCATTGCTTGACCCGTTTGATGTGGCAGGAACCGAGTTAGCCGCTTCTTTTAGCTTCTCAAGATTCTTCATGTGCTTCTTTCCCAATTTGTGCTGATCAAGCATGTCTTTGCTGTTACAGTGGACATTGCAAGTTCCACAGTAAGCAGATTGTACAACCTTTGTTTTCTTTGGATGCTTCTTCCATGCACCAATTTTGGGAGGCTCAACTTTGGGATTACTCCAGAAGGCGGGGTTGAGATTTACAGCAGCCAATTGCCCTGTCCTATCTGTAGGTACTGCAAGTATTGTAGGAGAGTGCTTTACACTCATCTATGCAGCGTAAGCAAATATCCAAATTAGCAATCATACAAAGGCCATTTTCAAGGGGATAAAAAGCAAAACATAGACTGATCTTCATGCCCCAATCCTGTGCGCACCCTTCTTCTGAAAAAAAACCACGAAGCTGCACTACAACACACATAAATATAGAAAGAAAAAGGCAAAGGCAGTACAACTGGAAAGACTTGTCCTTCAGTCATGGCCAATGTGGAGACATAAAATTATTTTTACACGCCAACCTCACTACCGTATTTTATAATTCAGAGAGCGCTGAAATCCTAGCTGCAATAGATATGAAGCTATTTGTCTCCTTTGCGATTAGATAATCTCATCAAATAGAAGAAAAACTTACACGAGCACAGAACGAAGGACATACCAACACAAAGGCACAAACCACTGCCTCAACTTCCTTTAAAAAATGCAAAAGAAACTCCAGTGCTTTCTTAGATCAACCAAATGGGACAACTACTATGTCAAATAATGGATAATCAGCCGAACGACTAGGATTGCAGATAAGGATGAACTGGGTTATCACTGCATTAACACATACATCATGTGTGCAAGTGGGATAGAACTCGAGATCACAGTCGCCCATAGTCATGTCCGCATGTTCAACACTAGCATAAGAACTCATTTACACAGCCAGTCTAATCCAATGACGATCAAATTTATGAGAAAACAATTAGCCATCTTGATTCAAGAAAGAGCACACGTCAATTAATTACCACCGAGAGCATCAATATTTCAGATGATTTTACCTACTATAACAGCCGCTGTAGCATTACAGACGTCCTTCCACTAACATGGGTAGAAATACCTGTCAATGGTGACCCTCCAGGTCGCCTAGATAAACTGCGGCTATGTTCAATTCTATGTATTCCTTTATCTGAATACCACAGTGCTTATTAGAAAATTTCTCACTCCTATCGTCTTTTTATGTTTGGCTGAAGCCAAGAACCCATTTAGCATTACTGGAAAGTGAAAACATCAGCTAAGATCAACCCTTTGTGATCGGGATGTTACAAATCAAACGAGGGAGTAAAAATGCTTCTCAACCCTAACAGAACAAGTATTTCCGACACAAGGCGTATCATATTCCTGGAATTATCAACAGATCCCGGCAAAAATGAGCACCTAATTCAGTTAATTCACTCACTACTCACCACTGATGGGATATAAGATCGGTGAATTTCCGAATAAATGGTGATATTCTATAAATAATGGAATGGTAAAATGAGATTACTTCGCAAGCAGATCAATTCCGCCTTTCTGTATCAATTCACTTCAATGTTCAATCAGCAACACATTATTGACGACAATGTAGCAAATGGACTAATTCAATCAATCATCAATTACTTTTTCCGCATCAATTAACATCTATAGCCCCAAAGACGCCAGAAAACCATTAAATTTTTCTTGAAAAATAACACTCACAACTCCTCCATACGTAGCTGGATCCACCCCGTATTGCTGATTCCCCGACGTGGCGGCCAAACTCGGCGCACTCGAGGCCCGATACGCCGCATAGCTGGGTGTCCCGTCGACATGATGGGCGGGATAAGAGCTCAAGGAGCTCAATGGGGCCAAACCGGGAAGTGTTGCGAAAGCTCCGGGAGCGGCGTCGGCGTAGAAGAGATGGGGCACCTGAGGTTGGGGGAGGGCAGAGAAGGTGAAACTGGAGCTAGGGTCGAAGAGTTTGGGGAGGTGAAGAGGTGGGTTTGGTGATGATGATGATGAGAGAAGCGAATCGCTTCGGTTTGTGACTTGCGGGTATGGCGCAGGACGTGAGCTCTGGCGAAATAGAGCGAAGCTGGTGCTGTAACAATCCATGGAAGTTTGCTGCTGCACCATTTTCAGCAAATTTTCTGCGAGAAGAGTTTCATTCCATGAGAAACTGTAAATACAAAAGGGCACATTGAGAAGAAAGCGCAGAGGTATAATTACATAATGCCCCCTGGATTATTGGGGTTGTGGCAATTTGCCCCCTTAAATATCAATTTTTCTTTTTTGGGTCAGATCAATTTCTGCAATTGACCATTGGAAATCCGTTTCATTTTACTCTCGAGAAAAATTGAAAATAAAAACGAATTTTTAGAAGAAGTGCGGAGGGTTAATTACACTATTGCCCTGGATTATTGGGGTTGTGGCAATTTGCCCTTAAGGCTCCGTATGTTTTTGAAAATGAGACTTGAACATATTTTTCAAGAAATAATCACTTTTATTACTTGAAATAATGAGTCAATGAATAATATTTTTTATTATCTGTAACAATTTATGTCTAAATAATCTCATAGACGCTGATTATTTTTGAAAATATTTTTTAAATTATTAAATTTTAACGAATTAAAAGCATCCTAAATATCCATTTGCACAATTGACCATTGAAAATCCGTTTTTTTTCCCCGACCTCAACTCGAGGCCAAATTCTTCCCTGGAATGTCGCTCCCGTGCTCTCACGTGATTAGGTGGTTCTCGCCATCAAGGGCAAAAATGGGAATTTAAATAAAGAAGTAGAATGGCTAATTTAGCTATGTGTCACGTAAACAACCTCTAGTGAACTTAAAAGAAAGTTCAAATGCGTACCTTATAATAAGGTAGATCAAGATGTGGTTGGTCTCACGGGGACTTTAAAAGGGAACTAGGCAAGCCAGTATCTTTGCATTGGGTGTGTGTTTACACCTCAAGAAGGCTTGCTGACAAATTTTCCAATGCGGTACATTTCAAATTCACAAAAGACAAGAAAAACATTTCTGTCTTTTTTTAATATTATTTTATCAACAAGGTTAATATGTAATTTGGGAGATGAATTAGTAGTTGTTGGCTTATACTACCACTACAAGGTGATTTGGTGAGAGAGTATAGTTCTCCATTTCGAGTTAATAAGGAGCAAAAGCAAAAAGATAAAGAAACAGGATTTTCCCCACCAGATCAAAGGGAATGAATCAGAACCAAAGGACAACAAGGCACATGAGCAATAGGAAAAGCAAAAGTTGGCTCACTGTACAGTGGTACAGGATCATCGAAACTCATTTACAGCCCCAAAGATGGCGTCTGTTGTAGCTGTACTTACTGTAACTTGTGTATCTCCTTCAGCTGCTTGCTTGGTAGAGCTGTAGAACAAATCTGCGTCGACTTCTAAGTTCTGTCTACACCACGGGACCCACCAGAGCCCCATGCTCGTGCTCTCTTACCAGACACCTCTTGAGCAGAGGATGAGCCCCATCTTTCCTCCTCCTCCTTGGAGCTCAAATGGCACATTGAGATCGATCAGCCTGGTCAAGCCTGCTGAGATCTCCAGCTTCTCGGGGATGTCCTGTTTGGCTTTGGCCGCATAGCCTCCCGCCTCCTCCGCTTCCACGCGGTGAGCAACGCTGTTGCGACCGCCCCAGGCCTTTCCCGATGCAATCCCGTTACCTCGGCTAGCCTCGCGTATCTCCGCATCATTCGGTAATGCAGAGCAGGAGCTCCCTCTCTTGCCGGGGTGCGCACAATGGCCTCCGAGTGCCTGGTGAGATGGGAACGCCCTGCTGCAGTTCTTGCACTTGTACTCCTTCTTTCTTGGGGAATCATCAGATCTCTCAGAACCGGCGGTGAAAGTCGTCGTCTTGCAGGAGGGTTGGCCTAGCTTGACCGCCTCTGTTGCTTCGGATACGACTCCATCGAGCTTGAAACTCAGGGCGCCGTCAAATCCCTTCTCAAATTCACCACCACCGTACACAGAATCACCCTTTTCAGTGACATTCTCGAATTCTACTCCCCTGAGAAGCATCTCGATGTGAACTTCATTATCCGCAGACCCCAGATCAGCGTGATCATACCTCACCTTCTTGAGCTTTGTTCCACCATCCTCGCGGGGTCCTACGTCCTTTCTCTTCGTCCGATACGTCCCAGCGCCCATAGAGAGAATCAAAAGAGAAGCCGCTGCCTCTTCCTCGTCTGGCCGCCAAATCTCCCTAGCCGCTCCAGACGAGGATTGTCGCGTATCAGCGTCCGTTCTATTAAAGACCGTCAGTTTCTCGAGCTGAGACCTCGAATGGGCATACACAGAGCCCAGCGGCTCAAACGCCTGACCACATTCTTGAGGAAGGATCCCAAAAGCATCCCTTCCTCTTTCGCTTCTCGGGTGGAGTCTCATGTGGCCGAACAGAGCGCGACGCGACCGAAACCCTTTCCCACAGACCCAGCATTCATTCACGAGACTCCAAGCAAACTCCGTCTCGTGGCCGCGGAGGGGCAACCTCTGGTTCTTGGCCGGTTTGGAGGCCGTCGTGGCCCGGTGGCTCCTGACGTGGCCTCCCAAGACTCGTCCGCTGGCGAAGCTTTTCCCGCAGAGCTTGCACGCATAACTCCTCCCTTGACCCTGTTCCGCCATCTCGGCGCAGATCAACCCAGAAACGGAGCCACCAAACGGAGGAGGGAAAACAGAAAAAAGACCCCAAAGCTCGAAAGGGTCTGAATCTTTTTCAAAGATTAGCGAGAGGCCGAGGGAGGATCGATCCTTGGAGCAAGCAAAAAGGAGGAATCGACAAAACGGGGGCCGCAAAAGCAGAGCAATCAGAAAAAATCAAAAGGAGGAATGGACGCTTCTTAGCTCCAGAAACAATCGAGAAGGAGAGGCTCCGCATTGCATCTTTCTGGGTTTTGAAGGTCGCGCACAGAGCTGCAGAGGAACGGAAACGGAACGGGGAGTATCGGAAGCCCGAAGAGAAGAACCCTACGCCGAACCACCGAGATGGGTCTGCGTTCTTTTCTTCGCTGGTTCGGCTCGAGGGGATCCGCAGAGGAGTGATATATGTGGAAGTGAACTTTTAGAGAGAGAGAAAGAGAGATTTTGCAGTTTTGGTTTGATACGGGAGTGAGATTAGCACGAGAATGGATGCAGGATAATCCTATTCGCCGCTGGTTCTGCGTGGCCTGATCGAGCAGGGGAGGGAGAGACACTGCACTTGCATGGAAAGCAACTGGGAATTAGGCGTACGGACGTCCCTTTAGGCCTACAAAGGCTCCTATTGTTTTTATGGTTTTTATTTAAAGGTGCTCATATCATGGGCCGAGACAAATAAGTGGCAAGGCCTAAAGAAACTTTTCTCCTACTACATTATTTTAATTAATGTTTGGCACACAAGTATTTCGCAACTTTTATCTTAAAAGTCATTTTCATACGCAACGATCAGGAACATAACACGAGAATATGACTAGATCACAATAGAAATTATTAAAAAGTTTTCGGACCCGACACGAATCGACATGTTGTCACGCATTTTTCATTTAATTTTTTTTCGGTGACTACGTTGAAATTTAAAGGATGGCGCGAATATAACGAGACGACACAAATTTTCACTCTCGGATATGGGTATTGAATTTGTTAGGGCTTTGCCGTGATCTAAATTTTCAGATTGAAACTATAACCTAACCTAACCTCGTCCTGTTCAAAAAAAAAAAAATCCAATCTCATCGGTTAACCAAAGTTTTTAAAATAGAAAAAGAAGATTAAGCTATTGAAAAATCACTTTTGAATTTAAGAAGGAAATGATGAATTCGTGATGATCAACAGAAGTAAGTAATCCCCACTGCCCAAGATAAATCAAATCTGTTGACCCCAAAAAATAAAAGTGCAAATCAAATCTCAGTAAAGATAAAACATTCACCTTCACCTTATTCTTGGCAAAGTTTGATTAACCTTGTAAACCTTAACAAAAAAAAAACCAAAACCTTTGTAAACAAACCATCTTAGCAACAACACCACCACCACCACCGGTACCATGATGCCACAAACATGAATACCCCTATGTACAAAACGGTATTCATTACAAAAGTGCCCCGCATGGGCCAATAAGAAATCACAGATGTTAATGACAAGTAATGGCTGTAACTATGATCCAACTTTGTCCAACAAAACCTACATTTCCTCCGTTCAGTTTGTCATGTACCTCTATAATACTATGATTGGTCATGATCTCCGTCAGCAACTCCAAGCGCCCGGCGCACCGAGAGCTAAAAATTGTCCTCGTCACCATTGGATTGCCAGCGAGAAAAATATAAGCATCCAGCAGAAAATTTAGGTGCAGTCCCATCGGTTCAAGCTCGCTATATATCTCGTCGCCAACAACGACAAGCAACTTCCACTGGTCATGTAGAGTGATGGCCACTGGGTGCTTTTGCCATTCCATCAAGCTTGTGAGGAGTAAATTACCGATGTTGACGACAGGGAAATCTGAAGGGAAATAGAAATTGCGGTGGAGCGAGGCATCGATGGAATGGGCGTAGAGGCGAGCCTTAACGTAGGAAAGGACAATCAAACGGGTGGTACCATGGTCGTAGTGTGGCTAGCCTCGGCATAACAATGAACAAAAAGAGAAAGGAACTTAGGTTTGGAACTTAGGTTTGGGAAAGGAGGAGGAGGAGGAGGAGGAGGAGGAGGAGGAAGAGAAGGAAGAGAGGAGGTCGTATGGTAAAGCAGAGAGAAACTTGGGGAATAAGGAGAAGGAAGAGAGGAAAAGCTTCACATGCGTCGTTGGTGAGCAACTTTGAAGAGAGAAAAGTTTCGTTTGTTTGTGATGGAGGAGGGAGTGAGCTGCAAATATTTACTAGAGAGAGAGAGTGCCATCCTCCTCGACGCTCACTTTTCTAATCATATCCGTGCTCGCTCACTATATGAAAATATTCATTATTGTCCATGATTTTAAATTAATAGAATGATTATATTGAATATTTTCATATAGTTCGAGAACCATAATAAACATGTAGTAAAAGTCTAAAAATCACATTGAACAAACTAAAAGTTCATGGATCATATTGAACATTAGGTTAAAGTTCAAGGACCATATTGAACAAATTTAAAGTTTAGGAACTATAATACACATTAAGTCAAAGTTCATATACTATTTATGTCATTATTCCTTTTATTGTCTTCGACCTCCTTTTTACAGCCGTGAAAAAGTCGTCCTTTTGTATGCTCTGCGTTCCTCCCAAATCGGTGGTCGGTCGTCAACTACCTAGAGAAGATTCTAACTCTCATCTCAACTGTAAATAAATAAAATTACAAGGTAGATCCTTTCAGAAAAGACCATTTTCCCTTGTTCTCTTTGCTTGCCTGCTTATAAGCTAACTCCAATGACAATAAAAAAAAATATAGATTTTGTGGAATTTTCATTAAGCAATTTGGAATTCTAAAGTTATTTTGAGTTAAACTGGAAACTATGTGAGGAGAAGAAGAGATGTACTACGACGTGTAAGAAAAAAAATAGTTTTGACTACTTTATTCTCTTTATTAAAAAGAATTTCCCATCTAAACTTGCAAATTTAGAAACACTCTGTGAGAGGGGATCGTCAAATTTGGGACAATTTCTCGATCATTATATTTTCAAGTGAAACTTCATTTTTTTTAATATAATCGTGATTGGTCCGATTTTTATATAGAAATATATATTTTTTCTGATCATGAATTAGATAGATTGGTCCGATTTTAACTTTCGTGTCAATTCTATGAATTGGATTACTTTTGTTTGTAAACGAAATTGTAGGAAAAATGGGGGAAAGAAAAGAATTCGAGTGCATAGTAGATTAGTATAAGTTCCAAAACCTTATCGGCCTTGCAAGTTAACGCATGGACTAAACTGAATTAAAAGGAACAACCTTGTTGTGCTGCTGATAAAAATGTTTTGCTCATACCCACCAAAAAGACATTAAAAAAAAAAAAAGATAATTTTTCGCAAAGGGAGGAATGATTTCATGTCTAATGGGATACTTATGGATAAGGTGTCCTCACCACGCCCTTTTTGCCTACTCACCCTTAAACCAAATTAGGCTTATTAAAAAGATCAACCTCTCTTCTCTTCTCTTCTCTTCTCTTTCGCGTCGTTTCCTGAAATAAAATTTCCCATCTAGACTCGGTACCGTTTTTGTTATTACAGTGAATCGGGGAGTCGCAAACGGTATCGCCAAAAAGACATTTTTGAAATGATCATCCGGTAATCATCCATTTTTTGAAATGATCATCCAGTAATCATCCAACAATAGATAATTGATGGGATTAATAATGGATAAGTTGTCCTCTCTCTCACATCATCAGACCTCACACCTCACATTCCTATGGCCCCTGTTGCTTTGTTTTCTGCTGCATTTCCCTTCTCTTCTCTTTCCCTCCCAGCGGCCTACCCAGAGAAATAAGTGAAACATTGCATTTTGGGTTTTTCTTGGTTTTATTAACATGGGTAAACACCTAAGACTACTACATGATCAATGCGATGACATCACTCTTCTGATGCAACAATTAACTAGACGTAGTTCCTATTGAGTTGCACCATATGACCGAGGCGTATGGCCTTTCCTAATGTGGGGAGATTGACGTAATAGGACCAATCAATCCCAATGCCTCGGATGGGCACCGTTTCCTACTTGTGGCCATCGATTACTTTTCAAAGTGGATCGAGGCCGGTTCATACGCCAATGTCACATCCAAGAGTGTGACCGGATTTTTGCGCCGAGACTTCATCGCCCAATATGGGGCGTCGGAGGCTATAATCAACGATAACGACTCAAACCTTAACAACAAGTTGGTTGACGAGGTTCTTAATTAGTTCGCATCCGTAACTTGAATTCTTTGCCTTATCGTCTCTAGATGAATGGCGCAATAAAAGCTGCGAATAAGAATATCAATAAAATTCTGTCTAAGAAAAGCGAGAATTCTCGTGATTGGCACGAGAGACTCCACTATGCACCGATGGCATACCGAATGTCAATTTGAACTTTGATCGGGGCAACGCCTTTCTCATCGATATATGGCATGGAAGCACTTGCTTCCACGGGAAGTAGAGAATCCCTCGCCGAGGATTCTGTCATAGTTAAAGGTATCGAAGTAAAATTGATTAAATAGAGATATGAGCGAGTTGAACATGATCAACGATAAGAGATCGCGAACCGCTTGTCAAGATCGGTGTTATCATAAGCGAGTGGCAAAGTCGATTAATCGTAAAGTCCGTCCCCGATGTTTTGAGGTCAATGACTTAGTCTTTGAAGAAGAGGTTAGCAATCATACCGCACCTTGGAAGCAAATTCACCCCAAATTATGAAGGATCATATGTGATTAAAATGGTTCTCCGGGGAGGGTGCGTTGATTTTAGCTAAGATGGATGGCCATGGTCGATCTCTATAAATGCTTATATGGCAAAAAAGTATTTCCCCATGAATAAAACCAGCGGCCATGATGGCCAATTTCCTGTGCATATCCGAGTCATTAAAACAAAATATTAAATGAAAAATGCAATACGAATTAGAACTAGTATCAAGTCTCATTCCACATTTGTGCAAAAATATGCCCCAAACATCTAAACATTTTGTTAGTCGTATTTATTAGGTATTCGCGTTACACATGAGTAATGAATTGAAAGTCAAAATTAGGTCTTCAAAGGAAAACCAAGAATAAACTTGGTTAGCTCCATTTGGTCAAATCTACTGACCAAAGACAAGAAGTCTCAAAAGTATTTCCAAAGAGCTAAAATTTACTTAATTCAGCTTACTAATCGACTTAACCTTCACGATGTCTACTTCGGGAACTTAATCTCGGCATGCTTACGCCGCATGTTTCACGCACGAGACTAGTTAATCATTCTCAACCGGATAAAATTAGCAAGCCTTCCCCTTTCGTAACCTCGGGGTTTAGGCCAAATTTAGTAGTTTACCCCCGAAAATAAACGGGTACTTGTTTCGAATGGTCATAGGCCAACTACAGAGCAGCTTCGCTTCATCCAACATCGGCAATTGGGCGTAATCACAACAGTAATCATCGATTTCCACTTGCAATCTCTCTATTTTTCAAATTAAATTGGATTTTTGTTTTTGAAAACTATTATTCATGTCACACCACGGCTTTTGACCCAAAAAAGAAAAAGAGAACTTGTTTTGGCCTAATTGTGGCAAATAAACTTGAGTAGCACCTGTGCAAGTAAAAAGTTATTCTATATCGAGTAGAAAAAAATATATTTTTTAACCCATCACAAACATAGCCTCTAATTTCAAAATTTATGTCACTTTAGCCGGTGATGGTAATTCTTAACTTGTGTCTTTTTTTCCTCGTAAATAAAAGTTGACGAATGATCTAAAGTGAAAAATGAAAAATGGCATTTGGTTTTTTTGGGGCCAAGAGCATAATCTGAAATTAGCTCGGGAAAAAAAAATTGGCTTAATTGTTTTATCCCCCAAAAACAAGAAGGACGGGCTTTTCTTATTGGGTAATTGAGATCCTAATCTCCCCCACAATCAACGGCTGGAAACCCCACAACAATTCGAATCGATCATCCAACGTCCCAAAAAGGCTCAGCTCCCACTCCAAAACAAACTAGCCGTTACGAAGAGCGTCCCCCCGGAAACCCTCAACGTTCCTTTCTTCTTCTGTCCCGTTCTCTCTGCTCCCTTCACTCTCGCTCTCTTCACAAAATAACTCCTGCATCAATTCGCCAAACCAAAGGCCAAATCTCTCTCTTCTCTCTCTCTCTCTCTCTCTCTCTCTCTGAAAATCCCTAAATCCCGAATTCGTTTGTGCTGACGATTCGTTCCTGTTGATGATGGATTTAGTCCATAAAAGTTCCTCAGCAGTGACGCGTTCCTCATCAGTGACGCCGGCGAAGGAATCGAAAGCGTCGTCCAGGTCGAAGAATCAGCAGGAGACCGCGAAGCTGTCCGAGAATGTGAACCCTAATCTCTCGCACTCGAGCCCTGGCCCCAGAGTGGCCAATTCCCCCACGGCGGCGGCCAAGTCCGCGAAATCGCAGAAATCGGCCTCCAAGAACCCTAATCCGGTGAGTAATTACTCCCCCAGGAACAGAATTCGGGATCGGAAGTTCGTTAGGGCGAAGAGGAACGCGAGGAAAGGGGAGGCCGGGGGGCCGAGTGCGGCGGCGTGCAAGTGCAAGGAGAAGAGCGGTGGGCAACTGAAGAAGTGTCTCTGCGTGGCTTACGAGAGCTTGAGGGCTTCGCAGGAGGAGTTTTTCAAGAGCAAGGACGGTGAGGGAAGTGACTTGATTGAACTAGGAGAAGAGATGGAGAATCGGTTGATGGTACATGATTTGGGGAATGAGGAGGGTTTTCAGGGGAAAATTGAGGAAAATCGGTCGTCTCCACTCGAGGATCCCGAATTTTGGGAGCTGGGTGAGTTTGATGCTGCTCCGATACAAGTTGGGGTTTCCACAGTTAAGAGGAGGAGGGACAAGTTGATGGAAGAGGCGAGGAAGAGCGTGCCTGATAGCGGGTGCGGGAGAGTGATGCATTTGGTTAAAGCATTTGAAAATCTCATGAAGATACCGAACCCGAAGGAGGCAGATTCGAAGGATGAGAGAGAGGTGGCTGAAGAGCAGAGTAGGAAGAAGGTGATGAGCTGGGCGTTGCCAGGATTGCCGCCCCCCAAGGCCCCAGAAACGGAGGTGTCGTCGTCTTCCTTCTCTCCGTCGGAATTGCACTTGACAGCCGAGAATCTAGGCCTGGATTCGCGTGCTTCTCTTTCTTCTTCATGGGACAGCAGCCAAGGAAGGTTTGTTAAACAGTAGTGCAGTTGTGCCGAGCTTTCTATGTTTTGATGATATCCTTCTGGGCCTATTTTGGAATCGACTGTGCAGTTCTCTCTTCTGATTGGGTTTTATTTGCCTGTGAACTTCTAGCGTTTCAAGCAGAATTTCTAATGGGGGCCGGAGAAGCCGAAGAAATGTAAGGAATATCTTCTATTTTTACTTTTTAGTTGGAATGTGGTTGGAAATTCTCCTTGATAATTTGGTTTATGCAACGTATCGATCATGTGTTCTCGTTTGTGATTTTAGAGCCTCGAATCATATGGAACATTAGGTGGAAGTAGATGGAAGAAGAAACAGCTGAGAGTCACCAGCCAAAGGCCTTTTCAGCTGAGAACTGAGGTAACAACTAGAAATTATCTTGATGTGCCAAAACTATGTAAAGCGGTCGCCAAACTGGCTGACTACGATTTGCTATTGGTCATATCTTTGCAGCAAAGGGGAAGAATGAAAGAGGAGGAGTTTATGAAGAAGATGCGAGAGACCATGGTTGAGGAAGACAGACTGCGGATACCGGTTGCGCAAGGTCTGCCATGGACAACTGATGAACCCGAGGTGAGGTTCATCTTTCCATAGAAATCTGCAAAACAGTTTAATTTTTATCATATGGTACTCTAGCGGGAATAGGGCACCTAACATGCCTTCCTATACAAACCATTGAGAGAAGGGAATCATTTATTGGGGATTTCGTATGCAACTGGTCTTTGAAAGCATAGTTTAACTGCCTTATAGGTAAATCCAGAAACATTTAGAACTTTTCATGCTCCGAGGCTTCAAGCTCTAAGAACATTTCTTGGCCACTGTTCTTCATTGGTGTGCTGTTGTTCTTTTTTTCTCAGTGTCTCATCAAACCTCCCGTAAAGGAGATTACTAGGCCACTCGACCTGAAGCTACACAGTGATATGCGGGCAGCAGAGCGAGCTGAGTTTGACCACCAGGTGCTCCTGCCTTAATGTTGACACACTTTTCATGCCTTAGATATTTAATAATGCAAAACAAACATCAATCATGTTCCATGCTCTCTTTCTTTGTTCTTCAGATAG
Organism: Rhodamnia rubescens; assembly: GCA_021437795.1. Classification (NCBI taxonomy): domain Eukaryota; kingdom Viridiplantae; phylum Streptophyta; class Magnoliopsida; order Myrtales; family Myrtaceae; genus Rhodamnia; species Rhodamnia rubescens. Next base: position 2,159,165 of record JAILYA010000046.1, read on the forward strand.
CAGAAAAGATGAGCCTGATTGAGCAATACAAGATGGAGAGGGAGAGGCAGCAAAGGGTATATATAAGAATATCGTAAGAATTAAGGCTTGGCGTAGCTTCTTTTCTCATTAATGAATTCTATCTCTTCTCTCTCTCATAGTTGGCAGAAGAAGAAGAAATCAGAAGGCTAAGAAGAGAACTTGTGCCGAAGGCACAACCCATGCCATATTTTGATAGGCCTTTCATGCCGAAGAGGTAAAGTTTTACACTGAAGAAATGGTGAAGGTTCTTCATAGGTGTTCCAACTTTTCATCAAAAACTAAACACTAATCAGTCTAAAAGTGATGTTATAAATTGACGGAATTTCCTGACCAAAAAAAAAAAAAAGTTGATTGAATTTAGCTTAGGACCCTTTTTTTCCCCCTTTTTTAGACACTATTCAGTTCAAGTGGCTATCTTCTTATGATTTCACATCCGTCTGTCTCTACTGTTGAAAAGGATAGGTGAGACATTATTAGATGAGTTTGGTGACTTTTGCTATGAGAGGAAAGGATTTTTGTTAATTCTACTCAGATGAAACGGCTACTTTTTCTTTGAAGAGAGGGTAGATTCTGTCTGATATTGGTCGACCCTGATATTGAATTTATTTTCTTCTCTTGTGCAGGTCATCGAAAAACCCAACTATCCCAAGAGAACCCAAGTTTCACATTCCTCAGCAGAAGAAGATCAAGTGCTGTTTATCATGGAATGACATGAGCCCCTACACATACCATGAATGTGCCCACGAGGATACGCAGAATTGAACTATAGATTTCTTTGCTCTCTTTGTTACCAATAATATTGTTCAATATAATTCTTTCGCGAGAATATGTAAATCAAGCAACAATAAAGTTGCAAGTTTTGATTGGACTTCATGTTTCCTCTCTCTGCTTTCACTGGTGAAATATGGCAACACAGAACTTGCAGAGAGTAGCACCATTCCCTTGTTGATGTTAATAGGAGTGGTAAATTCAGCAACACTCTTCGCCTCAGGATTAGGAAAAGTTGCCCTATTCTGTCACCGTCCCATGAAAAACTTAACTGTCCCCGTGTTTGGGTGTGAAATTGTCCTAGTACCATTGAATCTAACCTTGGAAACACTTGGTCTTCAAACTTGGGAGAAGCCTATCTAAGTTCCTCTCAGGTTCCTTGCTTCAATAAGAGAGAACTTCACTGACGCAATCGGCTTTATGGAGCTCTCAGTTTGAGTTTGAGCATGTTGAGAAAGAAGATAATAGTTTGGACGTTCTCAATCTTCAAAGTTGGGAAAATATACAACAATGGTCTGATAAGGATCATAACTGATTAATCTTTTGGTAATACTCAACCATAAGATATGCACAATCATGTTGGACGATCCTCTTGATATATGATAAAATGACAATCAATCGAAAAAAATAAAGTCACCACTAATTGTGCACTTACTTGCATTTATTTGAGAAATGTGGAAAATTGCCTAATTAGTTACAAAACATATTCTTTCCTGTATTTGCAACTGCTGCAAAAATATTTAGTTAGTTATGTCGCGAACCAAACAAACTTGTGCCGGACACTGTTCTCCAACGCTTATGGGCACGCCAGTGGGGTTGCAGTGACGTTCGTACATCTGCGACTGGAATGAGTCGTTGTGGCTCAAATCAATTTCGTAACTGGGTGTGAAACCATGGTAACAATGCCAAAAGGAGGTAGCTACCATGATCGCCCTTTCCAACCTTTTAATTGTCAAAAGGGAGGGAAAAAAAAACACTATATGCCAACACAGTTTGGTCGAGATAATCTGACTTCGATTGATTACTTAGGGACCACGATTCTTGCCTTCGACTAGAAATGAGCGGCTTCATCCTCCCAACCAACTGTATCCTGGAGTCTTTAAAGCTCCATCGGCTGCCATCGTTTGCTCCATCTCATTCGCTTCATCCGTCCGGCCGGCGGCGATATAAATATCGCGAAGGAGCACATAATAACCTCCTTTACGAGGATTCAATTCGAATAGCTTCCTCACCACCTTCTCACCCATCGTGACGTCACGATAGATCCTGCATGCCGCCAGGAGAGACCCCCAAATGACGTCGTTGCTCGACATAGGCATGCTGATGATCAAGTTGTACGCTTCCTCTAACCTTCCGGCCCGGCCTAACACATCTACCATGCATCCATAGTGCTCAATACCGGCTTCGATGCCGTATTCCCTTTGCATACACCGGAGTAGTCTGTACCCTTCATCGACCAGTCCTTTGTGCGCATAAGCAACTAAAAGGGCCAGAAACGTCGCCTTGTCAGGCTGCATATTGGACTGAACCATACGTTGGAACAAGTCTAAAGCATCTTCTGCATCACCATGGTTTGCACACGCCAAGATCATGCAGCTCCATGTGATCGAACTTCTCCGGCCCATGCCATTGAATACCTGCCACGCCTGTTCCATGCATCCGCATTGTGCGTACATGTGAATCAAGGCGTTGCTGAGCGAAACCATCCACCCGAACCCGTTCTCCTCGATGTAACGGTGTATTTCTAACCCTGTCTCGCGATCCTTCAAGTTTGAACAAGCGGAGATCACACTCACCATAGTGACCTCATCCGGCCACACACCTGCTTCCCTCATGTCCCAGAACAATTCCAGGGCCTCCCTCGAACGGCTTGCCTGCGAATATCCTGAAATCAAGGAGGTCCAAGAAACCACGTCTCTCTCGGGCATCGCGTCGAACACCTCCCTGGCAAGTTCCAACTCCCCAGCTCTCACGTGAGCAGCCACCAAGCCGGACCAGGAAACAACATCGGCCGCCCTGGTCTCGTCGAACACTCTGCGAGCACCGGCGGGCATACCTCCCATCGCGTACATGTGGATCAAAGCATTCTTCACGAAAAGATACCCGGAGAATCCAAGCCTCACCACAAGCCCATGGACATCATCGCTCCTCCCTTTCATTCTAGACCGCGCTTTCAGCAGGAATGTGAAGGAATGCCCATCTGGGTCGACCCCCTTTCGCCTCATCTGATTGAACAGGTCGACGGAGACAACAAGGCTGCGAGCTACTGGAGTACCCGCGAATGAGGAGGTTATGGAAGAACGCGTTCGGGCGAGGAATTTGGTCGAACAGGCGGTGCGCGTACCGCAAGTCGCCGGACGGCGACACCGCCGCAAAGCGGAAGATCTTCGCGAGGACCATGGGGTGGTCCTGGAGGTGGAAGCGAAGAGCGCGAGCGTGGATCTGCGTGAGGCCTTCCATGGAGAGGCAGGTCTCGGCGAGGGAAGCCAGAGCGGCCGCGAGGCTAAGTGGTGCTTGGGCTCCGCATTGCTGCTGTACCTGAATCATGGGCAATTGCATATGCTGAGCTCGAGGCCGAAGGGTCGTTCCTTCTTCATGCTAACTGTCTTCATTGATCCTCTCGATCCTTCACGGAAGCACAGCACAGGGAAGAAATGACCCTGGGAAGAAAATCACAGGACCATCGAGGAACATTTCGCACGAAAAGGACACTCCTTTTCGAAAAAGATAAAATTGATTTTGAGCTCGTTTGTCATGATTTTTGAATTTGATTGTTGATTACGTGATTCATGATAGGCACTAGGAAAAGAAAATAAAGATGGAAGACAAAAGGAAATCAGCATGATTTATGGTGAGCTATGCTTGAATAGATTACAAAAAGTAAATGATTGCTCGAAGAAAAGAGAAATCATTTGTCGTGAGATTTTAACATTGTCAGAGAGGTGTATTTTAAGAAGTCTTTTCCTCCGTTAAATGCTAAATGAGGCAATGCATATGATGTTGAAGTCTTTGAAGAGCTTTTTTCACGTGAAGTTATAGTTTGTGTCCAACTAGTGAATTTGTCTTCTTATTAGTAACTTTTTGACTTTTTTGTTGTTTTATGTTTGTCAGAAGATGTTTGTTATGGCTTGCGTAGACATCTTGGCACTTTCTTTTCCTGGATTGAATGTTATTTTAGTCTTGGAGGAGAAAGTCATAGGTGAATCGTTTTCTAAATAGTGCAACTTTAGCAATAAATAGAAGGCAAGCGAAGCAATGTAATCAAGCCACAAAACTCCAAGTGAGCTTCGGTTTGTAATACGAATATCTTACGTTCCAATAAAAGAAATTCTTCCTCCGATCTTTATTTTGTGCCATTGTCCTAAGTTTTTTTCAAAGTCACCATTATTGTTTTGGTTCCAACATTTGATATCAAGGCTGGAAATGACATCCACTAGTTCCGTTCAATTGCAACTTCCAAAGTTGAACGGAAAGAATTTTAACAATCGATCCATCCGGATAAAGGTTCTGTTCAAATCGCAACATTTATGGAACCAGGTTGAAAATGGCTACAATGAAGTAGCCGATGCCGCGAACGTTCGAGGCATTAAGAAAGGAGGAGAAAAAATCTTTGGTGGAGTCCCGGAAGAAAGATCGAAAGTATTATATGTGATCTTTCAAGCCGTGGAGGAAACGAATATGTGAAAAAATATCGAGTGCGGAGACCGCGAAAACCGCTTGGGATATTTTGCAAAAATCCTATAAAGGCAATGATCGCGTTCGACGTGTATGGCTTCGGACCCTTCGAGGTGATTTTGAGTCTTTATGCATGAATTACTCGAAATCAATATCAGTATATTTTGATCGTTTGCAAGCCATTGTTAACCAATTAAGGGTTAATGGTGAAGAACTTCAAGATGTTCGTGTCATAGAAAAAATCTTAAGGTCCTTGACCGAAAGATTTGACTACGTTGTTGCCGCAATCGAGGAAGGACAACATGTTTCAATCATAACATTGGAATGGTTGATGGATTCATTGTGCTACCATGAGCAAAGAATGAATCAAAAGTCAATTGCTTTAGTTCCCAAGCAAGCATTGCAAAGTCGAGTCGCTCCATCGAGTCGAGGAGGCTATCAAGATAGTCAAGGTCGCAGAGGAGCTCGAGGTAAAGGTAGAAATTCAAATTTTAATGGAAAATTTAAAACACGTGACAAATCAAAAGTCAAGTATTTTAAGTGCAACAAATTCGGACATTATAAATTCAAGTGACATGCAAAGGTGATGTACGAGCGGGCGGAGCATGCACATACCACCGATGCCGAAGAGTACATGGTACTAGCATGTACGAAGGATGACCCGAGCATCGTAGATACCAATACATGGTAACTAGATACCTGGGTGCAGTAACCATTATGACGGGCCAAAATGAGTAACCATATGACCGGTCGAAAGGAGTTATTTTCACGGTTGGACGAGACAAGTAGTGTTGAAGTCAACTTTGAGAATAAATAAAAAATTCTAAGGTAAAATTAATATCAAATCAAAAAATGGTACTAATGTTGCAATTGCGAGATGTTTATTTTGTGCTATAACTTTTTTGGAATTTGCTAAGTGTTGGGCAACTTTTCGAAAAAGGCCACAAAGTTCACATTGAAAATGGAGTTTGCACCATCAAAGGTGTCAACAATAAGTTAATTACGACGGTGCGAGATGACAAAGAACCGGATGTTTCTCTTGACTCTTTAGATGAAGAATCTCTTGATTTTTCAAGCGATAACGAAAGATAGCGGATGGCTATGGCATCTTTGTTTCGAGCATCTAAATTTTCGTGGAATGAAGCTATTGGTCCAGAAAAAGATGGTGACTAACATGCCATTGATTGACAATCCAGGTCGTCCTTGCGAAGGATGTATCATTGGAAAACAACACCGAGACTCTTTTCTAGTTTGGAAAGCCAAAAGAGCAAAGCAACCTTTGGAGCTAGTACATACACATATATGTGGCTCCGTTGAGGTTGAATCATTCGGACAAATAAGGTACGTGCTAATTTTTGTTGATGATTTTACTCAGAAAAACTTGGTTATATTTCTTGAGAGAAAAATCTGAAGCTTTTGGCAAGTTCAAAGAATTTAAACTCTATGTTGAAAAATAAAGTGGCTTTAATTTGAAGATGTTGAGGTCGGATAGATGATGAGAATTTACCTCAAATGAATTTCACACATATTGTAAAATTCATGGAGTGAAACATCAATTAATTTGCCACTATGCTCTTCGGCAAGAAATGGTATAGTAGAAAGAAAAAAAAACATAACAATTTTTGAAATGGCAAGAAATATGTTTAAAGCTAAGAAGTTGCCCAAGAAATTTTGGGCGCGAAGCCGTTGCGTGTGCCGTATTTTTACTAAACGGGTGTCCAATAAGAATTGTTCTTGGAAGAACTCTAGGAGAAGCTTGGAGTCAGAACAAGCTAGATGTTTCGTTCCTACGAGTATTTTGGTGCGTGGCATAGCCCTATAGACTAGATGAACGAAGAAAGAAGTTGGATGATAAAAGCGAGAAGTGCATCTTCATTAGCTACAAGTAACATGATTAAAGGTTATAAGTTGTATAACCTGACCACCGAAAAGGTCATCATCAGCGGGGATGTCTAGTTTTTAGAATATGAAGCTTGAGTGAAACCGGAAAGGTGACTAGAAAAACATTACCATCGAAGATGAACCATCGGCGGGTGAGAGAAAAACACCTCCATCATTTTTAACAAGCTGTCCATCTTCCTCATCAACTTCAGCTTGGTGGTACATATTCACCAACAGCGGTTTAGAACCACAACTACATTGTTCACAACAACCGAAGGAGACGCTAGCAAAATTCAAAGATTATGTGGTCACAAGTGACGGTGACAGTGATAGCGACATCACTAATGACACACTGGTACAATTTTGCTTATTTGCTTAATGCGATCCCATAACCTATGATGAAGCCTACAAATGAAAAGTGGATCTAAGTAATGGATGAAGAAATTCATTCCATTAAGAAAAATGACACATGGGTACTAACTTTTTTACCACATGGTAAGAAATTCATTGATGTCAAGTGGGTATACAAGATAAAGTACAAACCCGATGGTCGGGTGGACCGATACAAGGCGACTAATTGTAAAAGGCTACAAACAAAAGCTAGGTATTGATTATTTTGAAATATTTATACTTGGTGGCCCGGATGAATACTATCCGAATGGTCTTAGCACTTGCAACTCAAAATCGTTGGAAGATCCATCAAATGAATGTGAAATCAGCATTTCTCAATGGTGTTCTTGAAAAGGAAGTTTACATGGAGTAACTACGGGGTTATGAGAAAGGGCATGAAAAACAGGTTTACGGACTAAAGAAGGCTTTATATGGGCTAAAACAAGCACGTCGTGCTTGGTCACACGCAGATCTATACATACCGTTGGAACATGATTTTCAAAAGTGTCCATATGAGCATACATTATATATCAAGTCAAATACTAACGGTGATATCTTAATTGTGTGCCTTTATGTTGATAACTTGATATTTATAGGGAGTTATGAAAAAAATGTACATTGAATTCAAGGAGGCTATGACTAGCCAGTTCAAGATGACAATTGGAATTGATGTCCTATGTTCTTGGCCTTGAAATGAAGCAGACACATGATGGTATATTTGTTTTGTAGCGAAATATGCTAATGATATTTTTAAGCCATTAAAAATAGAATTGCTCATGCCAATCCGAACTCGGTAGAACGATTGGAGCTGAAGAAAAAAGGAACCAATGAACTAGTAAATCCCACTTATTGAAAAAAGCATTGTTGGTAGCTTGAGATATTTAGCTTCTATGAGGCCGGATATTACCTATGGAGTGGGTATTATTAGCAAGTTCATGGAAAAACCTTACCAATCACATTTGCGGGCAGCAAAAAGAATTTTACGGTATGTCGGTGGAACTCATGATCATGAAATTTTATATTATTATACCGACAACTTTGGCTAGTGGGGTACACAAACGGTGATTGGGCGAGGTGATCCTGAGACTCGGAAGAGTACTTATGGATATGCTTTCTTTCTCGGATTAGGAGTAATTTCTTGATCTTCAAAAAATTAGCAAGTTGTCGCACTCTCGATAGCTAAAACAGAATACATGGCATTAGCTTCAACGGCTTATCGGGCGATATGGTTTCGTAAGATGCCGAATGAACCGATGCATGAACAAATAGGTTATACTAAAATGATGTGTGATAATAAGTCGGCTATTGCATTAGCCAAGAATCCAGTTTTCATGGCGGGAGCAAACACATCGACATTAAGTATCATTATATTCGTGAATGAGTCAAAGATAGTGAAATTAAACTTAATTTCTGCATATCATAAGATCATATTGCAGATATTTTTCCCAAAAGCATTGAAGGCGGATTTGTTTGAAAAGTTAAAGAAGATGCTTTGTGTGGTTGAATTCTAAAATCAATTTTAAGAAAGGCTATTTGAAAAAGATAAAATTGATTTTGAGCACGTTTATCATGGTTTCTGGATTTGGTTGTTCATTACACGATTCATGGTGCACGCAGGAAAGGAGAATAAAGACGAAGACAAAAGGAAATCAGCATGATTTATGGTGAGCCACGCTTGGATAGCTCACAAGGAGTAAATGCTTGCTTGAAGAAAAGACGAATCATTTGTCGTGAATTTTCAACATTGTCGAGAGATGTACTTGAAGAAGTCTTCTCCTCCATTAAATGCTATATGAGGCAAGGCAGATGATGTTGAAGTTTTTGAAGAGCTTTTTCTATGTGAAGTTATAGTTTGTGTCCAACTATTGAGTTTGTCTTCTTATTAGTAACTTTTTGACTTTTTTGTTGTTTTATGTTTGTCAGAAGATGTTTGTTATGGCTTGCGTAGACATCTTGGCACTTTCTTTTTCTACATTGAATGTTATTTTAGTCTTGGAGGAGAAAGTCATAGGTGAATCGTTTTCTAAATAGTTCAACTTTAGCAATAAATAGAAGGCAATCGAAGCATTGTAATCAAGCCACGGAACTTCAAGTGAGCTTCGGTTTGTAGTACGAGTATCTTACGTTCTAATAAAAGAAATTCTTTCTCCTATCTTTATTTTGTGCCATTGTCCTAAGTTTTTTCCAAAGTCACCGTTATTGTTTTGGCTCCACCAACTCCTAAGTTACTAATTTTCGGAGAACAAAAGTTAATACCTTTTCATCATAAACGCTTCAAGACTGGGGATTACTTATAGACAACTTCTGAACCCACTGACATAAGTTTTGAACTTATGTCTCGCTTCTCTTGTAGTATAGCAAAAATTCATGAACAGTTAGTGACTTGTCTGCAAAATAGTGTTGTGTTATTGTTATACTAGTTAAGGAAGAAGCAATCATCTGAGCTGATGAAGCGCTTAATTAGCATAAACAGAGATGCTCAATTGGTTACTACAGCTACCAAATATAATCCAATGACCAATGTACAAATATGAAGGCCACGAACATAGTTGTTGATCCACGATCATAGTCCGATCCGATGCGGGCTCAATGAAAGTTCAATTACTCCGCTGAAATCTGCGTAAAGCAGATGCAAAATGGGATGATGGGGACTGCAAAAGCATGTGACAGTGCTTCAAATAAAGGGTTGTTGAGTCTTAGAATGGAGGCTTAAAGGAGCTTCTTCCTCTCGAAGAATGACTTGAGATGCCAGAATTGCAGACCGGCCACGGACAAGCAAATCAGGAGTGAGAGGAAACTGAAGGTGCCCATCTTGGAGTTGGTCGAACGGTTAAGCTTTTGCATCTCTTCCTCCCTGTAAAACACAACCAGGGCAGCGCACGTTGAAGGATTTTACTTTCATGTAACCAATCGTCACGGCAAGGCAATAGAGGATATAATCTAATATCGAAGTATTAAGCAAGTACTGAAACGCCATGCCATGAAATTAAGACTATATATGTTGAGATTGAAGATTGATTTTTCCATGTGCTCAAGAGTTTTAGAAGATTGCAATCAGTGACTTCATCCGATTAGTGCGAGAAAGAAGTTTAAATGCAGATTGCTGTGTTTTCATTGGAATATAACTTGAATAAGAGCTTCCATTCTGTAATGATGGAACCAACAGAATATGTTCTGTCTAATTCTCTAGTCTATAGATAACTAACAGTCACCAATATGAGCAGGCTCTATTGTGTGAAAAACTTTGCATTAATTCTACCTCTCGCGAAGATAAAACATCTCCTCGTGAATGGATGCGATCTTGTCCAGCAGTTTCTTCAACTCGACTTCCATTGCCTAGTCCAAAGTGTGGAGAGAGTGAGCCCGCAAACGTAGCAAATGGCGGTAGATTATGAACATGGAACGCAATCTTAGTCAGTCAACAGAACAGTAAAGAACATTTTTTTTTTGTTTGGTCGGAAAAGAACATTGAACTGAAGTTTGCAGAACAAGTAATTTATCTTTACTTCGATGTTACCCTTCTTAGCAACGCTAGACCAGTCCTTGGCAGCAAAGCCGGTCCGCCAGTCGAAATCTATCACCATCGTCCTCGGGGGCCTGAGGTCGGGCATGTAGAAACACGTCGAGTAGTCGCCTGATTCAGCTGCTGTGAATGCGAAGTTACCCGCTTGGACCTGGTCCGAGTGATGATAGCTGTGTCCCTGGGGCGAGTTCACCTAACAGACACAAAACACCCCCGCCTGACAATCATCTCATCAGTCCTCACAGCAAAGCCTCACTGACAAACAGATCACAGCCAGGGAGCTGTGCACGTCCATGTTGTCCCAATCAACTCCAAAAAAAAAAAAAAAAGTGTAATTTCTCAAGAATTAATTGAAGGGTGTACGGTTTCACGTACCTTGACAGTGAGCTTGTAATCTTCAGGCATTGGATAGCCTTCATTAGGATTGATGAGGGAGTACTTGCCGACAGTCATGGCGTTCATCTTGATGTCCTCTGTTATGCATTTGGAGCGGCCCGATTCGAGGTCGAACCGCATGCAGCTCGCCACCTTCCACATACAAACCGCCATCATGACCGCTCTCGGCGCCACATTAAGCCTCGACATTTCACGGTTCTCTTCCTTTTTCTCTTCTTTTCTTCCTTAGTTCTGGTTCTGCGATTGGTGATCTACGTGAAGACGTTTTTGGAGGTGTGTGAGCTACACTCACTCAGATGTGAGATCTCCTGTTTTTTTTTTCCTCCTTTTACTGAGGTGGCAAGAGAATTTAGCGGGGTTGTTACTTGTTATCGTTAGCTGTTTTGCGCAATTCGCGAAGCAACATTCCACGGATTACTGTCACGATTTGGTACGTGCGTTCCTTAGGTGTACCGTTGCACCATGTCACTTATATTTTCGGATGGCTTTTGCACTTAATCACCACGACCCGTTGTAACGTTGTACAACCATTTTTCGACATGTCAAGACATTCTTATATTTGATTACGACGATGTTTCGTGAATTTTGAAGTGCGTACGATACATGTGAAGACATTCTTATACTTGATTAGGATGATGTTTCGTAAGTTTTACGTGTGTGCAATATACCGGTTGTATCATAAAAAGTGTCTGTTTCGGGTTCGGTCGTGAAGTTTGTGTGGCACCCTAACTCGAAATTAATCACTCGAATAGTTAGTGCGGCCCGTCAAATGGGTAAGTTTGGATGATAATGGTCTGAATCAAAGTGGCCTATATAATCCATATTAACCCCTTTTTGTGCAATACAATTTTAGCAACTAATACCCGACTTGACCCCGACCCAATCTTGTACCCCCACCCAACATGAGATCCAACTCTTTTAAATTTTTCTTCTTAAATTGTTGCCTATGAAGAATGGAGGACTTCATGGACGAGCTCGTCGAGTCAATGATGAAACCGGGTTACTCGAGTCGAGTCATGGGCTAGGACTTCGTGTGGCCCAGCAGCAACTTGGAGACATGGGCGAGCATCACGCTGACCGATAAAAATACCTGCACTGATGAGTGTAAGCCTTTCAAACGGGTGATTTGAGTCGAGTTTGAATAGGTAGAAAACGGGTCTAGTCTAAATGAACCGATTTAACTCATTTTCATGTAACGCAAAATCAACGACTGATACCCATCCCAACCCGATCCAGACCAAACATCTATCTAATTCTCGATCCAGGCTCCAATTCTTAACAAATGTTGCCCTGAATATGTAAAATATCATATTGAAATCGGTGGTGCGAGAAGTCAAAAGAGGGAGAGATGGATACCGCAGTTCTCACTTCTCAGCAACTAAACTCCTTGATTTACCTGATGAGCAAACCAAAAAGACAAACTTAACTAATCAAAGACCCCAGAACATGCCATGGGCAGTTCCTATGCCCACAGAGTTACCACTTCCTATGCTTCAAATTTTCAAGAACACAAGCCACATTTAATGCAAAGCAAACTGCCTATCGCTTATGCCAAGAGCAAACCCTCCAGAAAGTGTACATAAACAAGCTCAATTACATCAACTGCAGAAGCTGTGCCTATGGACTGTACAGTGCCTTGTCATTCACTCGCATTGATTGCAGTTAGTGTCTTCACGCTGCTCATATTAACGTGATTATTCAACTCCATTGCTTCTCCGGAATCAAATGAAAGTGACTTCACTGGATTAGAGGGGCCCGTCTGCATCCTCCCGATCAGTGTCCTCCCCATTCTGCACTGTGCAAGGGGAACTCGAGGCTGAGTCTTCGGAGGTCACAGCCCCATTGCTTTCATCATGTCTCATATAGAAGGACGAAATGGAAAGTGGATTGTAGGTAGAGCTCGCTCTCTTGAGGCCTTGTATCGTTCTCATCGCAGCAAGGGTGCTCCGGTAGATGTCCATGGTCTCCTCCCCGAGTGTCGAGGACGACTGCGTCGGGACATCAGCAATGTCACTTTTTGGTTGGTTTGACGGGTCGCCAGTTGATTCAATAACTTCCGCTTCCAGAGGGAAGAGAAGTTCAAGATTCTCTTCACATTCTTGTACTAGCCTCGTGAGTGATTCGGTTGTAAAAAAGGGCTGATCCAGAGCAAGCTGAGTGTATGGCAGACGCAATAAGCCTCCTGTTCTTTTGTCATATTTCTTCAAGATCTTAACAAGGCCTACAAACCAAAGGAAATGATTTTTTGAATCGATAGTACGAAAAAAAATGAAATCACAACCGACCATCACACGACATTTACAAAAGATTTTACAAGCTAGAGGAAGCGCCATTTTGTCATTTAAGAAAGTGTCCACTACATTGGCAGATGACATCTCAAAAGAGATCTACAAATGAAATCCAAATAAGAAGCCAAGGTACCTGCAAAATTAAGGGAGCTGTAATTTTTAAGAAGCACCATCTCCCCATGGATTGTGACAAAGTCCTTGCGGATTTCCATCATCTGCTCACCAAACTCACTTCTTGATGTAGAGGTCCCAGCTTTGCTGCTTTTTTCTTTAACTCGCTCTATCCTTTCCTTCAATTCCTGCAGTAAGGCAACAAAAACGAAAAGGAAAACCCAAAAATGAACACGTGATCAACGCTTCCTTGAAGAGGCATCAAGTGGCACAATCATATCATTCACAAAGTCTCAACGCTGACTAGCTGATTTTTCCAACATTACCAATTACCAATTTCAGGATGGCCCGAAACTTAATATCAATTCCAAAATAAAAGTCAAAACGTAGAAATGATTGTGATAGCAAAGAAAAAACTATCATACTTCATAGTCCCACCCCCATCAAATTTTTTATTTGCACTTAAAAAACGTAGTACTCCAAATGGATAACTAAAGAAAATGATATTGCACGACTGAGAGTCTCCATAATAAAAATTTGATTTAAAAACAATCCCAAGCCAAACTGCAAGATTGCATATTCCGAGGTAGCATGTATTCTGCATGAGTAAATGATTCAATGTCCATAAAAACTCAAATCTTTCCAAATATCATTAAGTTTGTGAACAGTAATCACTTCTTCAAAAGTAAAAAGAAGTAAGCTTCAGCCCGTCATCTTCTGACAAGTAATGATGAATCTCAATATTTTGAAGAAACGTGACTACAAGAGGAAGCTTAATATATCGTGAGACAAGTTGATAGGTCAAGGTCTCAAGTATAAATCTAGTCACAAACTGCTGGCATCTGATACTGTCTACTTTAAATTTGTCTCCAAATGGGAATTCCCTTACTGTACTTTAGGGATATACGGAACCACATTTTACAAGACAATGGCTAATAGAAAGAATGGGGCTCAATTGAATATTATCCTCAAAATAAGCATGTAGAAATTTGCTGACACTATTGCTTGTGCCTGGAGCAAGTTTATGATATAACTGTTGAAAAGTAAGTTATAATATCAAACTCAAACATATTGCACCTCGAAACATGGTGATAATAGTGCAAAAGATGTTCCATGCAGATAGATAAAGAGAATTAGGAATGATTAAAGAAATTAGCAATTTTTGTCGGAAAAAGATGTTTTGTAAGTTAAGTCAATGATCTACCAAGACGAGAGCACAAGAAAGTTGTAAAATCTGGTTAAGAATTTGACACTCTCTTTGGGTTGTAGGCTCCATAAAAATATATTTAGTACTCCTGGACAACACTCTCTCCAGCACATATGCCCTGCAACCCCATCATATTGAACTCATCATTATGTAAGAGGAAGAAGTGCAATCCAGGAGTACACAAGTGTGGGGACACCCCACAATGAAGAGAGCAAAACACGGTTGTCGAGCCAAAATGCAGTAGAAGTATTTCAACAACCTTTTACGAAATGAAGCTTATCAACAAATCCCCACCCTAACGCCTCGTTACTAGAGTTCGCTATGGAGACAAAATCACTCACTTCTCCGGTTCTTGCTAAGAACAATTCACTGGATTAGTGACTAAATGCGACTACAGAGCCCAACCCAATCACCCTTTAGGAGCGAATCTCGGCTCCAAGATGACACTGAACTTGGCGACTTGCTCAAAGCAATTTCTTGACTTCCCAACCCCCTTCTTCAATGCAACTTCAAGCATAACATGAGCTATATCACGAGCAATTCCACCACTAGCTTCAACTCAATTTAAGAAGCTTGGGAATTGATTGCACGACGCATTAATTCACGGTGATCACCAGAAAGATTCCACCCCAATTCATTGCAGCATGAGTTCTCCAGGCCAAAATCATTCAACCCAAAACAAAATACAAGAATTGTATCCACAAGTCAACACGAGAACTACAAAACCACAAATCAAAAAGCAGAAATCCCACAGAGAATCACAAGCCTCACACACGATATCAAGAGAGAGAGAGAGAGAGAGAGAAAATTGTGCGTGAAAATTTTACATACCTGAAAACGGATGACAAACTCTTCCTCCTTGTCGACGTAGAAATCATTGAACTTCTCGAGCTCATCATTCAAGATCCTGACGAACCATTCGCGCAAGTCCACCAAGGGCCCTCCCGCGTCGTGGCTCTCGCGCCGACCATCGCCAGGGGCGGGCTCTCGGCTCGGGTCAAGGCGGAGGTGCGGAGGGAGCGAGCCGGCGTCGGAGGGGAACCTCTTGAGGAGCTTCTTCAAGGGCTTGTAGCAGAGGAACTTATCCCTCCACTCCGGCAGGGTCTCCTCCAGATGGGTCGTGAACTCCTTCCCAAATTTCATAGGAACAAAACCGAAAAAACAGGGAAACGGGCCAGCGATCCCGGTGCAAGCGGGTCGACCGACGATGGGATCGACGATTCTGAGGAACCAAACCAAGAAACGAATGGGTGGGGGGCTCGAGAGTTTCTCTTGTGTAAGAGAGGATGAAAAGAGTGTGTTGGAATAATTTGGTCGTGGGGAGAGACAGATTGGAATCTTCCGAATGTGCTGCTGATAAAGGAATGTGGATGAGGACGCGAAGGAGAATAAAAAAAGTTCCTCTTTTTAAAAATCTCGAGGATTGACTACTAGCTTAACGAAATGGCGGTGGAACCGATGAGGACGGCTTGGTCTTAAGATGAAGTACATTTTAGAGACAGCACTTCCGGCACCAGCACGAGGGGCGGCGGCATTCCGCGGAATCTGCTCACAACCACCGCATATTCTCCTCCCCTCAGGACCACTGTGCTTTCGCCTCCGGCCGTCTGGGGAATCTTGTGGTCACCGCGATAAGGGAACGCTCAATTCAGACTCCTGATTCGTGGTGAGAGATGAGTATAGGTTTAAGATAGAATCGGAAATAGGCATTGATCCGGTTCTATTTTAATTTTTATTTTCCGACAACAATTATGATTGGAATTTTTACTTTGTTAATATTTTATATTTTTCGTGCATTTAAATACGAGTTATGATAAATGGTGTGGTAGCAAATAGTATCAATAGAGATAATGATTTATCATAACCGTTCAATTAAGAATACAAAGCTAAATATAAGTAAATTCTGAAATCTGCGATAGGTAAGTTATAGATTTTATGATAGGTTTCAAATTCCAAAAGGCATGGAGTCGGTTCTGACGGATAGGTTTCGATTTCATCCGAATCGATCTTGTAACCGTTTATCCCTACCCGCGACAAAATTGCGCGCATCGAGACCCAACATTCCCTTGCTTCGTTATGATATTTTGCTCTTTGAAGGAAGGGGCTGCCACTAGCGACTAACCTCAACCTTCTTAACAAGCTTTCGTTCAACTTGATGCAAAGATTTTGGTGGATGTTGTCCTCTACGAGTCCCATAGCCGATGCCAAGAGGCGAACCAAGTGGCTAACGCCCCGGTAAAGTTACGCACAAGTTCAGGACAAGCTCTACTTTGTATAACCTTCATCCGCCTGATGTTTTAGGCGGTCTTATTTCTATAGACTTATCTCGGACTCTTAAGTCTCTCTCTCTCATCTCATGCTATTTAATTCTAAAACAGAAATTCAAAAATAAAATCCGATTAAATACTAAAACTTCCAAAAAGTACAATCAAATCCTAATACCTATCAAATTAGTACAATTAAATCATTCTTTTAACTTCGTCCCACTTAACTAATGAAAAATATTGATTACATTATTATTTTCTCTCTCCTACATGGCCGTCTTATATGGCGTTAAGGTTAACTAAAATTAAAACGACATTATTTTGATCTAAATCCTAATTTTTACATTAAATTATATTAAGAATTTACAAAAATCCAAAAGTTTTCCAAAAAAGAGACAAACTTAAAAAAAATAAAAAGTAAAAATGATGCAAAAAATAGAAAAAGAAACTACATAAGGAGGGTCAAGCCCTCCGCATGTGACCGCCACCCCATCACGCAAGGGGCATCGGCAATGGCCGGCGCCTCGTCGAGGGTAGTCATCCTAAAGCTTCTTTTTTTTTTTTTTTTTTGGGGGGGTCAAATAGTCATTCCGCTAAATTCAAGAATTTCCTGAACTTCTTATAAATCAATATCACTACCCTCATTCTGGCTCTTGCTAAAGATCGCAGGCTCTTGCGGAGGCATTGGCGACCCTACCGACCATCATCGACACCCCTCCCACCTGCATTTTCTCCCAAATACTTTTAGCTTTTTAATTTTTATAATATTCAGTTAAAAAATTGAGATTTTGATCAAAACGACATTATTGTGGCACTTTAATTAACCTTAATGCCACATACCATATCACATAAAAATGACGAAATACTAATAAAAAAAGTGACATGGACATTTTTCGATAGCCAAATTTGACAGACAATGAAAAGACTTAATCACACCATATCAATTTAACAAGTTTTAAAACATGATTTGACTCAATCGCACTAACAAGTTTAACAATTCCAATGGATTTATCCTTAGTTGTAGCAGAAAGGAAGAGATAAAAAAAAAGCATCAAGGCAATTGTATGAAAATATAAAGGATGTACGTACGGGAAACATGCGGCCCAGAAAGAAATCCATATATAAAGAATGGCTACAGCCTATAGGTATGCCAGGCTTCATCAAAAGAGAAATATTAGCGAAAGGGAAATATTTGGTGATCCAAATCCAATTGAAGCACCAAACTAAACAAGACCCCCAAAAAAAAGCGCAGTAGTAGGTGGGCATGCCCATTATATGGCCTCCAGTGCCTGAAGAACGTCAGCCTTCAAATCTTTGAAGTCTTCGACCCCGAAACTGAACCTCACCAAGTTATCGCTAATCCCATACATGGCCCTCTCCGCTTGGCTCAGGTCCCTGTTCCATAATGGATGCAACAGAAACGATAAGCAGCAGAATCGGGTGCCAGTGCGGCAGATAATTGTCTACATGCCACACCACTCCACAGAAATCTTCTATAAGATTCCGTACCAGTTTTTATCTCGCGGTTCAGTACAATAAAATTCAGAAAGAGGACACAGAAGACAACAGAGGAGAGACATCAGTAGGATACCAGTAAGACATAATGGCAGGTTGGTCCACAATGCTCTCACAGCCACCAAATGATGGGGCTATATATGGGATTTTTAGAGCATCCACAAACTTGATGGTGGTCAATAAGTCTCCATCAATCTGCAAGATTTGAAGAACGACAATTATAAGGTTGTGTGCAGGAAAGCCAATGTGAGACGGCTTGATGACTGGGGTACGGAAAATAAAGACTCTAAATCACCTCAAAGCTAACAACACCACCAAAGCCTGTCATTTGTTTCTTGGCTATGTGATGTTCAGGATGACTGGGCAAGCCTGGATAGTAGACACGCTTCACCTGACAAGAATGTCAAGCGAGTGTTTTAGCACATGGATAGTCTAGAACACTAAGATTCAGCACTCCATCCTGATGACAAGTGTGACCATGAGAAGATTGTGTTCTAGAAAGCAAATGCCAACATTAAGACACTGATCTCCACGCCTGTACAGCTTGCAAATGCCAACACTAAGACACCGATCTCCATGCATGTACAACAGATACCAAAAAAATATGCCCCGAAAAATGCTTGAACAGTGAACACGACAGAAAGCTATTCAAAATTTAATAATCTTCACTTCCATAAATCCACATTGAATGAAATTATGAAAAAAATGCTAGTTAAATCGAAGATAGATATCAACTCAAATTGCAACTTGATCGTACTACATCCAGAAGATGGATTGAAGGATGGAGTGGCTATCCCAAAGACAGACTGCACTTTCATGCTCATCATCTCTACACTCCCAATGTAAATGCTCAAATTCAAGCAGCCAAGAGCTATGCCTAGCGACACCTCATGATCTCAACTGCACTAGCAGAAATGGTTAACACAACCATGCTCAAAGCTTTCTCCATGTGCTCTCTAAATAATGGAGAAAATGACCAGATACATGGATAATTCACAACTGGTGTCCTGCCTAAATCACTATAGCCAAAGGCCGAAAAAGAAGCTTTTTTACTTTCACAAGTAATCTAAAAGACACAAGTGCCAAACTGAGCCAAGAACTAAATGCAAAATCTGGTACAAGTATTGACAATATATTAGATCACATGATTATATTAGCCATATACAAGATCTCATTTCAAAAAAGAGTGGCTGACTTTCTACTTGTACTTGATAACTATATTAGGATAGAAGCGTCATCAAATTCTTCAAAAAATTAACTTGGTATACAAAATCGGAATGTTCTAGCTATTTCCCATTTACTATCAGAATTACAATTGTATTTAATTGATTGAAAAAGAAAGTAAGTGAAGAAAGAACATGAAACAAATAACAGCTACTTTTAAATCCTGTTCTTCTGAAAAGATCTTGAAATGATTAGGCCAACAGGATAATGATGGAATAAACATATTAAAGCAATGTCAAAAGGAAACAATGCTATGATGGAAAAATAAAGAAAGGGAGAAAAGACGAAAAAGAAGAAGAATGAGAGAAGATGCACCACTCAACTCATAACTTTTCATTAACTCAGCATGAAAAACTTCAGAAAACATTATAATAGAAGGCTCTTTCACCAGACATATAAGTTGGGAGACATGAAGAACAAAGTGCCAATAAGTACCTTAGGATGTGCCTCTAAAATCTCGGCCATCCTCTGCGCTGTTGAGTTTTGTTGCTTTACACGAAGATGTAGCGTCTTCATACCACGGATAATCAGGTAAGCAGCATTCTGTACATAAAAGAGGAAGGAATATCACAATAATCAGTACTCCTACGAATAACAACTATCAATAGGGTAAAACAATTATAAACGGGACTATAAGGAGAGCAAAAACAACACGGAAAGGGGGAAACACAACACTGGCATCGATTAAACAGACACGCTGTAAATTTGTATGCGACGAAATTAATCATTCTTTCTTTTCTCTTGGCTTCTCAATGACCAACATTCTGCTAGTTAACAGTCTTGCGCCATTCATTTTACTCCACACATTCAGTTCTTGTCTAAAATCCAAACACAAGCTAACTTAAAGGCCCAAATTATTAATCATATCTTTGCTCACCCCCACCCCCTCTCTCGCCTCCAACATTAGCAAACCTTCTCAAATCAACATCTAGCATTTCCTGCAGATTTTGGGAAGTGCACAGCCTACAAGACAGCATTTTGATATAACTCACAGGGTTGAGAGCACCGCCAAGAACATGATGCAAATTACGAATTTCCGTGATCAATTTCAGCGAGCCACTAATGCAACCAGCAAGGACCTGAAAATGAATTTGCAAAAAATCAGTGCCAAATAGAAAACAACAGAATTCTGCGTGCTACAGTGACTAAGTATGTGACAACTCTAGTATTACACACATCATTGTGCCCTCCAATGAATTTGGTAGCCGAGTGCAGAACCAAATCTGCTCCAAGGGCCAGAACTTTCTGGTTCAAAGGTGTTGCAAAAGTGCCATCAATGCAGACCAATGCTCCTTTACTGTGGCAAAGGTCAGAGACCAACTTGATGTCTACACATCTGAATAAAGGATTGGTGGGTGACTCTGTGAAGAAAAGAGAAACCTGCAGAAAATGGCAAAATCACAGCTCAATACAGAGTCAATTTTCTATCAATATGACCGTCATAAAAAAATCAATAAGTGAAAATAAGCATACTGACTTTATTCTTCTCAAGAGCAGACTTCAGGCCTTCTATATCTGCTGGGTCAATAACTGTAGCCTACATTTTCAACAATAACAATAAGGAAAAGGGCCTCCACTACAAATATATGAGGAACAGTCGACTCCTAAGCAATAGCAAATGGTACACAAGTCATAAAAGAAAGCAAAAAATTGTTAAAAGTGTTCACCAAAGTAAGAAGATTCAAAATGTTGATTTCCAGATAAGAAGTTTCATCTGACACTATCGAAATGGAAGATAATATCTGGATCATCCCAGCACAAAATCTTCAGAAATGATTGCGCAAGCCCACGAACATGAAGGTACACAAGATGTGCAACTGCATGCACATAAGGTCAGAACCAATTACCGAGATTCCCATTCTGGGAAGAATAGTCTCGATGAATATCCTGGTCTTCCTGTAGCAGTCTGTGGTTGTCACAAGGTGTCCTCCAGCTGGAACCAATGCCATTAACATGACTGTGCTGGCACACATCCCAGAGGCCATAATCAGCGTTGATTCAGCCCCCTCAAGAGCACTGCATCATCAGAAAAGAAAGACAATTTTTTATTAGTCTTGTAGGACAGGGGTCAATAATACCGAAGACAGTACTAGTCAGAGGAAAATAAGACAACCTGATTTTCTCTTCCGCCACAACTGTGGTTGGATTCCCGTATCGACCATACTCAAAACTTGCCCGGCGCTTTTCCTATGGCGGAATCAGGGAAATAATAATGGCTTAAATAAATTGCAAGTAGCACCCAATACTACTGAAAATTCAAAGCCCCGAACTTTCCCATATAGAGGAAGATAAAGAAAAAAAAAAATTTGCAAAAATGATCACGTGATATTAGGCATTAGCCCCTCCATCAATACTTGCGGCAATATCCAAAACTTGATAGTACAAGTACCCCAATGAAGAAAAGGACAAACTGCAATTCAAATTGCATTTACCAAAAAAAATCATGAGCAATAGTGAGGTCGACACACAGCTAGAGATCATCCATCGTGATATACTAGTACCTTGAAATCAATTAGCTCAGCAGTTTTCTTAAAGAAATAAGCAGAAGTATTGACCACAGGTGTGGTAATTGCATCGGTGACAATGCCGCGTCCTAATCTCTCACCTGCATAATCAAAATACCTTATTACAGCAAAATGAGCTCAAACAAATCCTCCTAAAAGAAAGAACCCCAAGGTGTAGGTGGATCAAAGAGCTGGTTTATATCAACAGTTTTCTCAAACTTTGCAAATGCACCAGAATAAAGTTGTATTCCTTAAAAACATACAAGAGAGTCGCTCCTTGTTCACATTCCCATAATTCGACTTAATCAAAAGTTATAAATGACCTGCTATAGAGAAATCTGCCAAAAGGAAGTCGGTTGCCAATCAGGAGATCAACAATAGAACCCTAATAATAACATAAGGGCCCGAGCTCCCACAAATGCAACCCACAACTCCTTGCACATCTGTCTTCATTTCTCCCATAAAATGAGCTTAATCGCCAATAGCAAGCAACAGATCCATACCTGCATGAACCGTGAGACTTCCATCGGAGCTCAAAAACGAAGACGCCTCATGCGTTCTCAAATCCTCGGACAGCACGTCCCCGTTCTGGAGCCCGTCCACCGCCAGCGCCTCCCCGCCGGCCACAAAGTCCAGCGCCGGAACAACCGGCGCGGCCGCAGCGCCGGCTATAGCCGCCGCGGGGGATGGAGCGCCTCCGCCCGAAGCGGCGGAGGCGGAGATGTTGTTGTTCGACCACGACGCGGCCACCACCTGAGCGACGCCGATGTTGCTGCAGTTCCTCCGAGCCTTGGTGCTCAGCTGGCGCACGAAGTTCGGAGGGAAGCGGAAGATCAGAGACGAGAGGCCGCCAGATGACAGCATCGCCCGCTTCGCCGAGTCGGGTCGGCAGCTGAACCGGCCGTAGCTGGCTTTTTCCGGCCTAGGCGAGCTCCGGAAGTCCGGATCGGAGCGGCACTCGAAGGCGGAGGACGAGGCCGAGGTGATCTGGAGGTGCAAACAACCTGAGATGGCCATGGAAGCGGCGGCGTCGTAAGGCGCTCTGGGTCTGGTGGCCGCTCTTGACTCAGTCTTCCCTGGCGAAATCGAAGTGGACACAAAAGCGTGGAACTGAGCAATAGAACTGCGCAATACGTGGGTGATTAAATAAATACGACGCGCAGTTCTTACCTGTCGTTTCGCTGTATTCTGCGAGCTAGATTAACCATGGTTGGGGGAGTAACTAACTCGGGTTATTTTCGACGGAAGCGATCGTGGTGGAGTTTTGCTGACGTGGACAACGGTAGAGGTGGGTAAGGATGGATATTTTTTTTTTTACCTATCGTACCTGTATCTCTACCTTTTGAATTTTGCTAAGCACGAGAGTCAAATTCCCGCATCCACGATATACTAGCGTCCCTATCTCCCAATCTTTTTACTAATACTCGTAACGCGGAATCGAATCCGCATCTATAATACTAGCATGTCCACCCCTAATCTATTTACCAACAGGATCACATCCTTATTGGCGTAATAAAATTTTTTAGTATATACATTCGAGCACATTCTCTACTGTTTAGGTCAATTAATTAAGGTTATGAGAAACTAGTGCATTAAGTTACAAAAAAAGATTAAAACTTTAGAACTAAAAATTTCTATTTTCAATATAATGTAACTAAGAATTAAAAAAAATTATAACAGTACTTTCATTAATGTAAATAGTTAAGCAAATTAGTTTTATGTAGTAATCATATGTATTTAGATGTGATGTTAGGTGAATTTGCTTGCTCCTTATTAAAATGATTATCCACATATAGTGTTGGTTTTGTTGCACTACTACAGTAACATATAGGCAATTCCAATAGATACCTGTTTCTCTTTTATATTTTGATTTGCATTTTAAGATGCTTTTTATTCTTTATGGAGCATTTTAAATAATGGTTATTTTTTAACTTTAGCATTTCATTCAGAATTAATTTTTTAAAAATTTTAAAACAAAATGTTACTCCTTTCTAAATTTTAAATCTCTTAGTTATGTCATCTCAATTATCCTAGGGTTTGCTGGTCTTAAAGGCCAACTCTAACGACGAAAACTCTCCAATAAACAAAAATAAGAAACCAGATATTTATTATATATTTTAGTCAATGCCTTTATAAATTAGGTCTAATATCGACACGAGAAACATTTTATTGGGTGAATATAAATCAAACAATAGTCATAATCATAAACATAATGCATATTTTAATAAAATAAATCATTTTCGGGTCATACTTTTTGAAGCTTCAATAGTAATTTTGTTTTTCGAGTTTTTAAAGACGCATACGCAACACTTTTGTTTTAGAAATCAACTTCTTGTCGGAATCAACACTTTTTTCCTTTTACTTTTCCTTCTCCCCACCCCACCACCGCCGGAACGAGACTAAACATCCGCCACAATCAGAGCAACACCCAATAAACCCATCATCGAGCAGCATTAATATACAGCATGATCAAACAAATGGGAGAGAATCAAAAGAAACATTCTCCACAAGACATGATTAAAAGAATCGAATTTTTTCCTTGACATGCGCCAGAGAAATGACCTGGTGTAGAAATTAGTAGAGAGATTGGTGAAGATGGGGAGGCCGAGCTTCCGGAAGAGATTGGTGCCGTCCATGGCGAAGGCGTCTTCCTGATCAACGCCACTCCATTGCGATGCCCTCTCTTGCGAAATGTCTCTCTCTCTCTTTGAGCTCGTGGTGATCGTTTGTGCTTGAGGCTCATTTTCTTGAAGGAAAGAGTCACCCGCCTAGGCAAGGGATGCCCTCGCCCGACGCTTGCGAGGGTTGCCCTCGCCCTAGGCTCGACGAGGCCGGGCGTTGGGTGAGGGTCGCCCGAGCTTGAGGCCGGCGATGGCCGGGGAGGGAAGAAGAAAAATAAAAGGAGAAATTTAAAAAAAGTGAGGGAAAAGGAAAAGGCAAAAATAGAAAAAAAATGCACAAATTAAAAGATGAAAATGCCTACTCAGATCTTTACGCCAAATGACAAATTTTTATAATTAGGTTCGTTCATGTTCTTATCATGTCATCATTTCCCACGAAAATTGAGTCACGTCTCACTATCAACCAACAACAAAGACACCGCAAGCGAAAATGCCGTGCGGCTCTGTTTCTCTCCCCCCCTTTTTTTTTTTTTTTGGCTCAAGCACGGCAAGCACTCGTCCCCGCATTCAGTGGAAGAAGGAACTAGATTTTGACTTGATTCCCATTGATCAATTATTTGTAAACGAGGTATTGGATTGCTTTCTTTTTAAAAGATGGAGAGTCCCGAGTTCAATTTTCACCTAGAAAATACGTCGAGTCTTAATCCCAAAATTACACCTAATCGATGCGATCTCGGTTACCTCGCTGGCCCTCACCTTTGGCCGGTTGCCAATCCGGCAACCGGCTGGAGGTAGAAGGATGAGAATTAAAAAAAAAAAAAAAGGAAAAAAATATTATTAAAAAATTAACGCGATGGCCAAAGTTGATTGGAATGATTAAATTATCACAAATACAAATGGCTTAAATCTGAATTGATAAAAAAATATTTAAAATCGAATTAGCATAATTATAATAAATTCAAGACTTTTTTGATAAGTTTTCGTTCTCAAGCTCTAAACAATCCCTCTTAAGAACCATCCAATTATCTATTTCGATGCAACGAACATCGAATGGATTCGATAGACCCAAATATAGGGACCAACGAGGTAGCCGCTTGCAACCCCGGCCGACAAGAGTGGTCCAACATCTTGGACGCGCACAAGGCAATATCAAGCTGCAATTTTTTAGTTGGTGGGGCTACATAATTGATTCCCCTGTGATTTTTTCGTGACTTGTTTTCTTTTTTTCCTTCTGCCTCCTTTTGGCTGGACGTCTTTTGGGCCTTTATTGAAGTCAGGGGGTTTGACCCAAAAAAAAAAAAAAAAAGAAGTCAGGGGCAAAAAGGGCGATATGTGAAAACGAGAAGTGATGTTTTTCTTTAATTTAATCGAACATTGTCGGCTACTGAGGAGGACTGATCGAAGGGTTGGCCCTAATGTTGGAAAGGACATTCCTGGTGATTCGAAAGGGAAACGGGCCGTCGCGTATTGGTACTTGTGCCGATCTAGCTCTCTGCCAAATGCCGCTCGACACGTTAGGTGCGGTTTGCTCCAATGACCATCCCATAGTTCAAATTGTTGAAACGGATGACATAATTTATGTGAAACCATGTTCTTGTAAATTCATACTTGTTGGCAAAAGCATTGAAAAAATCAATGCGCCAACGTTCCGTTTCGGTTCGATCGGAGCGGTCTCGAGTTAGTGAATTATTAATCCGCTCCGATTGTTGCTCTTTAGAATATTGGGTTCCTCAAAGTCTTCGTCTCTGTTAATCCCGTAGATGTGTGCAAATGTATTAATCGTGTGCAAATGTATCAATCGTGTGCGAAGGGCATGGATCCACTCATGAAGATGTCATAGAAAACGTGTATCGACATATCAAACGATATTAAAATGATTTTTCGAAGAAGTTTACGAAATTGACTCCGAATAATGTGCATGTTAGAGATTTTAAAGATCGAATACCCTGATTATACGTTGTCAAACAAACTCAAGTATAATCGGAATCGAATGCGGAAACGTAAAGAATCTTTACTTACCTCCGGCCATTGATGAAAACGATTGACAAATCGAAATTCGCCGAGCGTTAAATGATCGACGATGGGTTCTTCTAGCCAATTGCCCTCTCTATACGATAGTGTGTGTTTCTTGTAGAAACGTATGTTACGTATGTAAGTTAGAATGAAAAATTGACCATAGAGAATTTAGCTTAGATGACCCTTTTATATTCTCCTCTTCGCACCACTTCGGATAACGTCATCAATCAAGACGTTATCGTAAATTTTGGGCGTTGTGACTCTTAAGCGAGAACGGTTATCACTTAAGTTAATGTAATCAATAAACGTTAATGAAATAATCAAATGTGGAATCAAATGTGGGATCACATTATCTATAAAATATTATAACATTCTCCCACTTGATCCCAACATTTCATCGAACGAAATATTGAACTAAATTCACACAAAAATTCATGCTAAAGATAAGGCACATGAATCATGGCAGTATGTCCTCTTAGAACGAGTAGTATCTTCCATGTATTACAATGCTCTTTATCTCATATAAATCAGCCCATATGTGATGACATAACTTAATGAATAAACCATATATTTATTCTAGGTCTACTTAATGAATAAACATTAACTTTATTCCATATCAAATATGACTATTTTCTTAGAATAAATAAATGTGTACACCAAAATTGAGAAAAACATCATAAATAAATAAAAGTTTCACAAATTCGTCCATACGAATAAAAATTACATGATTGGACCTATTCCCATCATAACCACATGTAAACGTGGCCAAATGGAACCGGGGACTTGGAACCCGCCCATTGACCGGCCCGTAGGAATCGGCTCGAACCGGCTGTTCGGGCCTGTTTGCACCCGTTTTTTTATATATAAAAAAAGGGGAGGTGGGCTCTTTCCCCCCAAGGGCCCCAACGGCTCTTTGGATGGTATTTATTATCCTACTACGCATTTATTTTTAATAAATTGTGTTAATATTGGTGATGTTTTTAGTGAATATGAAAAAGACGCTGAATTAGCTCGGACTATTTTAGTAATGCGAGAAAAATGGTTACATTATTATTTCAAAATTCCTCTTGTCTATTTAGTTGGTATTATTTTTGATACACGTATTAAATTAGATGGTTTACTAGATTATCTAAATGTGTATTATTATAATTGTTTACATTTGGAAGATGCAATAGATATTTCAAATATGCAATGAGAGGTTAAAGAATCTATAGTAGTATTATATGGAGAATTTTGTCGTAGATATAGTTTAAGTGATTGTGGATCTTTATAATCTACCGCCTCACGAAACGAAACCGGTAATTCACTTAGTAGAGGGTACAATATGCTCAAGAGTAAACAAAACAAATAAAAAAGGGACAACATGTAGTATTTTTGAATTAGAATAATATTTAACCATTTAATTTGAGTTTCGTGATGCCGAACACACGTACGGATTTTCAAATTCTGGAGTGGTGGAAGAGTCACTCAATCGATTACCCAATTTTCGCCATCATCGCTTGTCGAGATATTAGCAACCCCTTATTCAACGGTTGCGGTTGAACAAGCATTAGCGCTGGAAAATTAGTTTTAGACTCTCGCCGTTCAAGATTAAGTCGGAGTATGTGGAAACTCAAGCTTGTGTCGACGATTAGACGAAGGCTAGATTTCTACACCAAGAGCTGGATCGAGAACACGAATTCTTTAGTGAGGATTGTGAAGATATCACCGCCACGGGTACCACAAACGAGTAGCGACTATTGACGATGAGGTAAGTTGGAGTTATCAAAGGTAAAAGAACTTCATGGCCTTTAATTCTTCTAAGTTCTATCCCCGAGAATATATGTAGACGCTTAATGATAATTCATTAAGTTCAAGCTCATTCCTCCTCTCTTTTTTTTTTTCCCAAATTTTATTATAATATACAATTTGGTTATAATTTATTATGTTTATTTTATTATTTATTATTTTAAAAATTAAATTTAAAAAATGGAACTAGAACCGGCCCCTTCAAGGGCACGTTTAACCACATGATCCTTGTATTCATTAATGGCATGCCTTTAGTTAAAGAATCGACTAACATCAATTCTATACTAATGTGTTCTATGAACACTTTTTTTTCCTTAACACATTCTCTTATGGCTAAATACTTAATATCGATGTGTTTGCTTTGATTACCACTCTTGTGATTTTTAGCCATGAAAATTGCAGTTGAATTGTCACAAAACAATCCTAATGGCCTAGCAATGGAATCCACAACCTGTAAGCCCTTAAATGAAACTCTTCAACCACACACCATGCGAGGTGGCCTCAAAACAAGAAACGAACTCAGCTTTCATAATAGAGGTAGTAACTAAGGTTTGCTTCACACTCCTCCACTATACGGCTCTGCCAAAGCAAACATAAAAATGTATCAAGATGTGGATTTTCGAGAATCAATGCAACCAAAGAAAGCCCGAATTCGAATAACAACTACCTCCAGTTGTCAGTCCACCTATACATAAGCACGCAACCTTTTGTACCTTGAAGGTACCTCATCACCTTCTTTGCGGCTCTCTAATGGTCAATACCTAGATTACTCGATATCTTCCCAACATTCCCACAATGAACGCATTATCGGGTCGAATGCAAACCCGAGCATACATTAAGCTTCCGACAACAAAGTATATGGAATGTCTTTCATTTGTTCCCTTTCTAAATCATTCCTCGGGCACCGATTCAAATTGAACCTATCACCCTTCACAATATGTGTTATACTCGGTGAACAATCTTTCATTCGAAATCTCTCTAAAACTTTATTAATATAGGTTTCTTGAGACAGTCCCAAAATGCCTCGAGTTCTATCCCTATGGATCTTAATGCCAATGACATAAGATGCCTCACCCATATTCTTCGAGTCAAAATTCTTAGAGAGAAATTGTTTCACCTCATGTAGCAACCTCTTATCATTGGTTGCAAGTAAAATGTTATCCACATACAGTACAAGGAAATAAATTTTGCTCCCATTGACCTTTTGGTGTATACATTGATCCATGACATTTTTTACAAAATCGAATGAAGAGATGTCATCATGAAACCTTAAGTACCATTGTCGGGATTCTTGTTTCAAGCCATATATAAATTCCTTAAGTTTGCACACAAAATGCTCACCATTATTAGAGGAGAATCTTTCTGGTTGTTTCATGGAAACCTCTTCCTCTAGCTCTTCGTTGAGGAATGCTGTTTTCACATCCATTTGATGCAATTCCATGTCAAAATGGGCAATCAATACCAAAATGATACGAAGAGAATCTTTTTTAGATACCGGAGAAAAAGTTTCCGTGTAATCGATTCCCTCCTTTTGAGTAAATCCCTTAGCAACGAGTTTGGCTTTATATCTCTCAATATTGCCTAATGAGTCATTCTTAGTTTTAAAGACCCATTTACAACCAATGGCCTTCTTACCATCGGGCAACTCACCAAATCTCAAATCGTATTAGATGCCATGGAATTCATCTCTTCCTTCATGGCATTGTACTACAAATCGGATTTATCACGACTCATGGCTTGTGAAAACGTTTCAAGATCATTCTCGGCTCCTACATTATAGTCGATTCTTGCAAATACACAATGTAATCACTAGGAATTGCTGATTTCTTCATTCTAGTAGATCTTCTTAATGTTGCATCAACGTTCTCCTCGAAAACATGTTGTTCAACCGATTGTTCAACAGTTTCGGTAATTCTGAACAATTGGATCTCTTTGGATCAATAGCAAGCAGGTCGTGGAGTCTCAATGATTGGTTGTTCAACAAGTGGTTGGAATGGAGGAGCGTTATGAACAACAAACAATCTAGTACTTAATGTGAAAGGTTGAGCATCCGAATGATCTTTCTCGGGAACAAGGTCATCTAATCGATCGCTCTCGCTAATTAAGTCATTTTCAAGAAACTTTGCGTTTCTTGATTCCATGAATCTAGTGGTATGAGATGGACAAGTAAAATTTGTATCCTTGGACTTTTCGGCGTATCCAACAAAATACCCACTTATAGTCTTTGAGTCTAATTTCTTTTCCCGTGGATTGTAAACTCTTACTTTAGACCGGCATCTCTAAACGTGTAAATATCGCAAACTCGATTTTCAACCTCTGAATAACTCAAAAGGCGTCTTTGGGATAGCCTTAGTCGAAACTCGGTTCAATATGTACACTCGTCGTCTTAAGAGCTTTAGTCCACAAGGACTTAGGAAGTTTGGAGCTGTTAAGCATACTCCGCACCATGTCCAATAAAGTTCGATTTCTTCTTTTCGCTATATCGTTTTAGTCGGGAGACCCAGGCAAGGTGTATTAGGCAACTATCTCACGCCCTTGAAGAAACTTCGCAAATGGACTATGTGCTTGTCCATCTTCGGTGTATCTACCATAATATTCTCCATCTCTATCGATCTCACGATCTTAAATTATTTACCGCATTGTTTCTCTACTTATGCTTTAAATACCTTAAAGGAATCTAAGGTTTCGTGCTTATTATGAAATAAGTAAACATACATGAAACGCGAGTAATCATCTATGAAGGTAATGAAATATTTCGACCATGTAAGTCGATATCCGGACAACGGATGTCTATATGTATGGTTTCTAATATTTTTGAGCTCCTCTTGGTATCTTTCTTTGACTTGTTGATCTGCTTTCCCTTTATGCGGTTCACACAAGTATCATGATCGATAAAATTCGAAGTACCGAGTACTTCATCATTTACTAATCGCTTAATTCTATCTATGGAGATATGTCCCAATCTCCGGTGTCACAATATAGAGGAATCTTCATTCACAACACATCTTTTTATGCCAACGTTATTGTGAACATGCGTTGCATTATAAAATGCATTGTCTTGTAAATTAATTAAAAAAAAACCATCGACAGAATACCATTCCCAATAATTTCGGATTTATATGACAAACGAAGGTCAAATCGAAAAGTTAAAGGAGCAACCAAATGGTAATAGTCTTGAAACAAATCAAATTTCTAAATAAACTTGATACATAAAATGTCCTTTTCAAATTTAAAACAAAGCCACTATTGAGAACTAATCTACATGTCCCAATAGCTTCCATATGCAAACGCATCTTGTTTCCGGAATAGATGCATTGTTTACTTCCCACTAGTTTCCTGTGGTTTTGAAAATCTTGCAAGAAATTTGAAATGTGGATTGTAGATCCATAATCAATCCACCAAGTGTTGTGACTCACATCAATTATATTATATTTATAATAAATATATGATGTTGGTTTACCTTTCTTCTTGAGCCAGGCTTTAAATTGATGACAATCCTTCTTCATATGCCCCATCATTTTACGAAGAAGCATTTGGATTCCTTCTTAACGTGAGCTTTGAGAGATATTTTACCCTTTCCCTTCGCTTGCCTTGCTTCTTAATTTTTTGTGTGTGTTGTCAAATGAGCACTATCTCCCGATTCCATAAGTAACCTATCTTCCTCTTGAACACACATGATCATGAGTTCATTAATTAACCACTTGTCCTTATGTGTGTTATAAGAGATCTTGAAAAGTACATACTATTGGGGAAGAGAATTCAAGACGTAGTATACTAGGAAGGATTCGGATATATCGGCCTCAAGATTCTTTAGCTGAACCACTATGTCCCTCATTTTCATGATGTGTTCACGCACACCTCTAACACTCGTGCGCTTCAAAACTTCATAATTAGGGTCATGACATGCGCCTTTTTGAAGTCTCAAACTGCGCACCAATGGCCTCCAACAAAGCCTCAGCATTGTTATGTTGAGAAACCGAACCACGGATACTTGGAGAAATTTTTGTCCTTATGAACATCGCACCAAAGCGGTTGGATCGCTCTTATTGTTCATAAAGGGCTATCTCAAATTGCAGTGCTAGTATTAGTAGGAGCAGGTGGTTCGTCTTTCCTTATAAGCATAGTCAATGTCCATGCACCCCAATTGAAGAAGGATTAACTCATTCCAAATTTTGTAGTTTTCACCATTCAAGCATGGGAACATCATTATTAAATTCGAGATAAATTCACATGTGGTAAAAATGCATAATAAATAAAATAAACATGCTTATGTCACAATATTTGAGGCAAATTCACTTAATTCATATTTTACCAATGTAAAACATGCCATATAATATGAATAAAATAACATCAAAAATTGCATGTGGGCCAACTTTCAAATTTAAATAGATTCATAATAACTATATGATGAAACTATCATATTATATTCCTTTTTCCTAATCTTTATAGGCAAATTAAGAAAAATAATATGGTATTTCAACATAATTAATCATATTAATATAATGAAAATTTAAGTGGGATAAAATTCATTATATTAATATAATTAATTACAAGTAAATGTCATTTACTATACGTGATCTAGAAGTTCTTAATGTATAATTTAATCGATCGAGTTGTTGTGGCTAAGCTCTAACTATTCAAATAAAGTATAGATCATTAGACATTTAATTTCATGCAAAATATACTTAATATTGCATAAGGGGCAAATCTGTAAATTTACGTGGATACGGATTGAAAAGTAAATTAACTGAAGGGATAAAATCATAAATAAACTGAATAGGGTTAAAATCGTAAATTTCTGGCACAAGGGCAGAATGGGAAAATCATCCCACGGACGATGGCAAAGGTAAAACCTCCTCCAAGGACAAAACTGTGAAGTCAGCGCTAGGATAGGGCAAAACTGTAAAGGCACGCAATCAAGGGCAAAAGGCTAAAGGACAGTGCAGGGGGCAAAAGTGAAATTAATGCCACCCAAAAGCTCACGTTGGCATCCATTTCCATAAAAAGTATATTTTCATCTTTTTTTTTTATATATAAGAAAGTGGGGGTGAAGGGGAAAAAGAGCACGTGGGCTTCTCTCCCCCCCCTCCACCCAAAACACGTGAATTGCCCGCGAGCCGCAACTTCTGAAGCGGCAGGTCTTCAGTCCTTTTTTTTTTTTTTTAAACATTAAGGTCGGTTCTCCAACGTGGGCGCGTGCGCCGCACGCCTCCCTAACAGCCAGAGGCACGTGCGTGGCACGTGCAAGCCGAGAACGGCAGGGCCCGCCCGACTCCACCGATTTTTCACCGCTCGATTCAACTCCGACAGCCCACAATAAACCAAAATAATTGATGGGTTTTGACCAACACGCCGGCGCGACCACATAGGTCCAAGAATCGGACGACAAACGAGCGGCGGATTTGGGCGGAGATTAACGGGCTTCGATACCAAATGTTAGAGATTCTAAAAATCGAATATTCCGATTATACGTTGTCAACCAAAGTCAAGTATAATCATAATCGAATGTGGAAACATAAGGAATCTTTACTTATCTCCAACCTATTGATGAAAACGATCGACAAATCGAAATTCGCGAAACGTTAAACGATCGATGATGGATGTTTCTAGCCAATCGCCCTCTCTATGCCATGGTGTGTATTTACTATAGAAACATACATTTTGTATGTACGTTAGAATGAAAACTGATTATAGAGAGTTTAGCTTAGATGACCCTTTTATAATCTCCCCTTCGCATCCCTTCGGATAGCGTCGTTCATCAAGACGTTATCGTGACTTTTGGGCGTCGTGATTCTTGGATGAGAAAGGTTATCACTCGAGTTAACGCGATCAATAAACGTTAATGAAATAATCAAATGTGAAATCAAATGTAAGATCACATTATTTATAAAATATTATAACAGTGCATGATTTTTTTATGCTGGAACACATATGAAATTTACCCATTTGATCGCTCGCAATATGGTGCAATCCCTTAATGAACCCTGTTTGTTTAGCGAGCTCCATGAAATATGACCTTAGGCCATCATCCGGGAGATTCGCCTCATGCTCCAGATCCTCAATCCTTTAAAGATCTTCGGTCATTCGAGTGTTAATCATGATTTCGAAGTCTTTCGCTGCAACGCAGGTTCTGACATCAGACGTCACAGTCCGAGTGGTCGACCTAGTCTGAAGGACCCTGCATCATGCCCTATCCTCGGTCACCAGTGATAGATCGGCCGTTCTAAGCGCGCAATGGCCCGATGCTAATTCGCACGGACAGTTGGCAATG
Source organism: Rhodamnia rubescens (assembly GCA_021437795.1). NCBI lineage: Eukaryota > Viridiplantae > Streptophyta > Magnoliopsida > Myrtales > Myrtaceae > Rhodamnia > Rhodamnia rubescens. The sequence continues at coordinate 2,193,628 of JAILYA010000046.1, forward strand.
GACTCATGACAACCAGGAAGTTAACCTTTGCCTCCTTAGAGCTGTTGGGTTAGGCTACTGGAGAAACATCACGAGCTTGGGGACAAAACTTCAATGGGACATGTGGTCGGTGGCAGCATCACTGCAGAAGATGCTTTTGGGGCTTTGTGAAAATTCAAACACGCCGTGGTTGCCATTGCATTGCCCAAATAGCCAAGTGGGGTCTCCACGACACGCTATAGTCATGCAAAATCATAATTAAGTTAACCGGGGCAGCCCTAAGGTCAAATATTGAATCATTTTCGTACGACTCAAGTCAGCGTCGCCCGTCTTAGTAAACGTTTTCCCAAGGGCCAAGAGTCGTTTGTACCTTTTCTCCGTCCTTTGCACGTTTTCTCATATTGGGACTGCGAAATACAAATTTGATATCTTCACCCAAGGAGATTGAATCGTCAAGAGAGAGCTCGTGCATCTGACACTTCGATCCAATAGGTTTGTCAATGGAATACTTACACGAGCTCTGAGGATTTGGGAAAGGCATCTCTTACCATGCTAAAGCAATGGATCGATCTCACCTGGACCATAGAAGCATCTGCTTGGCAAGTGCGGAGAGTTAGGTCGTTGGTCTTTAATGATCCAGGTTGGGGGTTAGGATTTCATAAAGATTAAATTGAAAAAATAAAAATAAAAACTTGAACCAGGATCGTGAACCGGTGTGATTTTACATGATCATGCGCTGACTGTCATCGTGGACGCCTTTGGATGACCTCTTTCTGGCAATGCATTGAGTGACACAGTTACAATCTCATGAAGTGGCTACATTCTTTTTGGGCTTGTTCATAGACCGGGCTCATCAGGCCCAATTTACAATTGGGCCGGGCCTATGTGAGCAAACTCCTTCTTCAGCTCGGTCCCGCCAGGCCCGATCTTATACAAATCGTTTATTTCTATATCTTCGGCAGGGAGGGTTGGGCGAAGACTTTTAGGCTCGACGCTCGGGTCGCTCCGTCCCGCTCATCCATCGGGTCCGGTTCTATGTCGATCGAACCCACAGCACTCCGTGCGTTAGAATCAATAGGCTTCCAAACAAAGGTTGAAATTTAAGCAACAAATTATTTGTTGTTGTTGATGTTGTCAAATTTGCAAATCTGTGTAGCGCTCTGTAACGTACCTTTGCCATTCGTTTTGATGAACAAGTGTGGACTTTATGAAAATTTTGTTCGATAAAAATCAGAGGTTGAACATTACACCCCATGCTTTCACCTTGTATACATACTTCATATAGATATAGGGCAGAGCAGGAGGAGGAGGAAAAAGAGTTGTGAAGATGCAGAGACTCTCTAAAAACGCACGCACGAAGCACCAGGGCCTCTTCAAACAATGGCGGTCTCCAGACTCCACCCATGAAAAAACTAACCAGAAAGAGGGAAAAAAGAAGAAGATTCGAATCATCTAAGAACCATCGTGCTCTTCAGCTTCACTTGATACCTAGTCTTCCATCTCCAACCTCAGTTTCCCCAAAGGCAATCCACATCGCGGTGGAAAGACGTCTGAATCGCCTCTCTGCTCGGGCGTTTAACTTGCGAGAAATCTGCGCGCTCCGCTTTCGCGTTCGACGCGGAGTTCTCGAGCAGCAGCATCCCCATAATCGACTGCTCGTGCATGAAGACCGCGTCGGACCAGCTGAATTGAGGCGCGGAGTTGAGAGAGGGTTCTAGCTCCGACGAAGACGAGGAAGGAAAGAGGTGATTCTTCTGGCCGTGCATGCTCGACATGAGGTCCTTCCGAGCGTTGTGATCCTCGGCTCGATCGGAGAAGGTGGTGGTGAATGGAGATGACTCCACCAGCGGCGGCAGAGGCAAGAGAGATGGTTTCGGTTCGTTGTCAAACCAGCTCAGCCTCTCCAGACCACCGGGCAGAGCCACAGACTGATCAGCTTTCTTCCCATCCGGTCTTTTTGCAAAGATTCTGCTTATGACCCAGTCGTTCTGCAAAACGCAAGAGAAATACAATCATCAAAAACTGAGCTGAGCAATCAAGTATTTGAGAATTAGGACGCGGCCATGATCTCGTGTTCGAAACTGCTTTGGCGGTTCAATGGCCTTATGAAAAGAGGTCCAAAAACACGATGACCTGATTAAAAACTCCGACCGCGTAGCCCCAGCAAGGCCATACCTTCTGTGGGTTTGAAAGATACTGCTGATAATAGCCATCTTCTAGTCTGAATTCATGCATGACCCAGTTGGTCTTCTGGCCACTGGGAGCTCTTCCCCTGTAGAAAACCAGAGTTTTCTTCATCCCAACCACCTTCTTCATCCTATGGATCTCCTTGTCTTTCCCGGTGGCTTTCCAATAACCGGCTTCGGTCGCTCTGTTCGTCCTCAAGCCGGTCGGGTACTTCCTGTCTCTCACGCAGAAGAAGTACCATTCCTTTTCCCCCATTTTCGCTCTCCCTCCGCAGCCGAACAATATTTAAACAAACGTATCAGTACATCATTCTATGACAGATTGGGAAAAACGACAAGAAGAGGAGCATCCTATCCCAAGGATGCAAGGCTTAAAGGGGAATATTACCAGGCAAGTCCCACGGTTCGCACTTGTTCAAATCAACCTCCCCCATGGCTCTTGCCCAGAAGCGGCCATCCAGAACTTTCGGGGTGAGGTAGTGAGTGATCAGCTCTTCGTCAGTCGGGTGGAATCGAAACCCCGGAGGCAATTCCAACTGGTCATTTTCTTCGAAAATCACCGTGTCACCCATCATAACACAGTTAAAAAGTCCCGATAGTTGCAGACGATCTCTCGAGGTTCTAAATGGCAAATCAATCGAAAATATGGAGTCAACTGGAGGGCAAGACAGGCTTTGAGTAGTCTTTCAATCAGGCGATGACACTTGAGAAGGTAAAAACTAAAAAGAGGCTGTGGTGCAAAAATCTTCTCAATAACAGACAAGGTTTGGTTCTGCAGCAACACAACTCTCTAAATACTCGCTCTTCTGGAGGTGAAGAAGCGTAGGCTGTAAGGCAACTTGGTAGGCAAGTTCCAAGCTTTCAGATGGTTATATTATTTTTATAATTTCAGTCTACATCTGATTTCTCCTAAAGTCAAAACAGGAAAGCTTCAACCATGTTCCCCGAGACATGAACGGGTTCACAACCTCTGTTCCCGTTTTAAAATGACAAGGCATCTTTTACAGCAATCAGCAATAAAGATGGCGACTTGAGCTCTATCTGTTCAAGCAAGGTCTTCCAGGAACTGCTGCAGTTATGAGCTTCATCGGCTGATAAACGAGACCGGATCTGAAATTCGTGCTACCGCAACTCTACCGGTGCTTGATTTATTAAGTCGAACTCCCCGTGCTGATACGGTCCGTTTAGAAACCTTAATTATGAGACTCATATCTTCTCAAAAAGAGGTTCTGCAGAAGAGCCAAACAATGAGAGAATACCCATATGTTCTGCTCAAGTCAGAAACGTCCTGGACATTTGCTACCGTGACCCCCATCAAGAATCATCGGGTTTAATGGAATCATGTTAAGAAACACTGAGCTGTATGCTCAAAGTTCGAACCTTTATCGTCATTGGAAGAGGGTTTTGACTGTTCATGTCCACGACAGGCTCCTTAGCCTCCACTATGTTTTCGGATGCTTTCCCATGGTGCCATATTATATGGTTTTGCTTACACGATTCAGTCGAGCTCTTTACCTCTTGAAGTCTTTGATTCGCCCAAGTCAAGTTCATGTTCTGTTTTGCTTTTTACTTGAGCCAAGTTCGTCAAAGTCGCGTGGTGCCACTTGGACAAAGTGAATCTATAGATCAAATCCCAGTTCAAAACCAATACGATCTCGTCTTGTTTGACCTTGTTTGCCGCAATGAGTATGGCCTAATGTCCTTGTTGCTTACCATTAAGGGAGAATCAGTGGGTTTTGCTTCTTACAATTATTGGTGTTGAGAACTAGATAAGTCTCCGATCTCATATCTCCCGTGTTCGGGACATCTTGCCGATGGATGCGTTTCGCGTGACTTCAAATTAGGGCGGCACGTTTTAAACCCGTGCTTCTACAAATGAGTCGAGGCCAATTCGGACGATCTTATGCCGGAGGCAAGCTAGGACACGAAAAGTGAGCGTAGCGATCCATTTAGCCACGAGATTAAGGGTACTAGTCGAAGATCCTTGCATCGCACGGATATGGCAGAGTGACTTAATTTCACACGACAATACATATTTATCGACTAAACAACAAACATAAGTCACGTTGATTCCTTATTTTACTAAGTAATTCGTCGCAAATCATGTATTGTTCATTCACCTATCTTTAGCATAATAATTAATTAACAATTTGCATCAAGATATTCGCATATTGGAAAGTTGTGGAAGACTTGGTTCATTAAAGACAAAGGGCTGATGTCGAAAGATGAAGCTAGTGCAATCCTTTCTTTAGCCTAAACAATTGCGAATTATTGGTCGATTGGAGTTCCCTTTATTGGCTGGAATGGAAAACATGCCTCCATACATTAAACATCAAATTGGTCTTCGATCCACGATTTTACATATATCTTTTCAAATATGTCATCTCCATCGTTCTTGACATTTATAATTATATCTTTGGTACATCAACGGCGGAAAATTCCAAATCGATAATAGCGAAAAAGTTTTGCTTGAATGAAATTCCATAAAGACCAAGGCATCATGCAAAGGTCTTTGGATATTACTCTTTTTTTTTTGTGGGTATTTGAATATTACTTTTAAGGAGTTCTTATCCCGACGATCCGGCAATCTTGTCGGTTATTTCGACAAAGACGATCTCCCGGTTGATGATTGTTTTATGCAAAACATGCGATGATGATATATGAATCTACGATTGAGATCGTATCGTTCTTGATAATACTTGTCGGGAAAACATTTTTCTAATTTTTTTTATATCATCGTAAGATCATATCCATAATGCAGAAAGGTGCCACACCTTTCATTTTCAGGGAAGGGGAGAGAAAGAGGACAAAATTTCCCAATAGACCCACCATTTTACAAGTCGTGGCAGCATTGGCTACCTTAAGGAATTCAAATGATTTGGGCAACCTTATTGGATCCGACGGTCGAGGTTCGAGGGTTTGTCAACGTAGTTAATCTGCCACGTCAAAGGATTATGTTAAGTAAAAAAAAAAAAATCTAAGAAAGAGACAGTGCCGCCATTTGCCGACGGGGAAGCAACCGAACTGCGAACTACTTGGGGACGTGCCATTGGACGCCGACAACAAAGTTTGAAGCACCCAAAAATCCCAATGTTTAGATTTTTAATTGGGGTTTTCTTATTTTGACTAATCACATGCGCCCAAAGCTCCTAAGTTGGCATGTGGGCCCTTGTCCCCCTCTCTGCCCGCTTGACGCCACGACAGGAGACAGCTACGTGGCGGTGTCTCATTGGTGTCTGGAGCTGACAAATGAGGGATTGGTTACCGGTTAGGACGACTTCTTCCTATGGTCAAGCTTGAAAAGCCCATGCAAATCAAGATGTGAAAGACCGTGTAGTTTCGTTCCGTAGGTCTATTCTTATCTAGTAGTTGTGTGAATCCATCGATATGATGGACATGCTTCAATCACAAATAATTAGAGTCTATCGTCATGGCAATCATGTTTTGAAAAGAACTTGCTTGTACTTCTATTTAAGCTCCCGATCTATTACGTGACTGTCAAATATTAGACTGACGTGAACGTACTTTAAATCGATCTTATCCTTAATAAGATCACTCTAATTTGTTTGCCATTCGGTTTAACAAAACAACCTATGATTAACCGCATCATTAATTCGATGCAAAATTAGTGAGAGTGGAACATGAGATACAAGATTTGAAGTCCAGACACTTGACAGAACATGAGGAAGGAATGCCTAGATCTAAGGAGCATAGAGACTTTTTGGCACATGATTATGTTGAGTTATCTTAACCCAAGATATTTAGGGAGAATTAGGTGGCCATGAACCCGGTCCACATCGAAAAGATATATTATTTGATTTGTTTTGATTCATTGCTTTACACACCATAGTCCGAATGAGGAAGTGGGATAAGATAGCTGCCTAGTTGGTTTGATTAATTGTTGGGCTATACTCATCTTAACCTAATTTCACGGGCTCAACCATCAATATCGTTTGCCATCATAAGACCAATCACTACCAGCTGTTCACAAGTGTGATCTTTGGTATCACCCCCAAAAAGGAAAGCCAAAATCAAAACATGTCTTCAGAGTGTGTACGTACGACCTTATGGAGAGAGATATTCCCCGCCACGTTGTCTGTGCAGCAGTCACAACAATACACAACAGTCACGTAAGCATCCACGTCAATCAAATCTCTTCTCAACACATCGAACCGTTTTAGTGATTCACCTAGGCAATTTGTCTTTTATTGAAACTCAAGTTGACTTATGTTAGGGCTAACAAAACAACTTAGAGGAGGTGAATATGTTGTTTAAAAGCTTAAGCAATATTTTTGTGTGTGTGCAGAATATAACAAGTATAACTTGATAATTGCAGAAACGGATTGAAAGTACTAAACTAGCTAGTGCTGCTATCGGGCACATGTAGGCAATAATGAACAGATATAAAATAATACACCTCAGTTTGCAGTAGTTCAATCTTATCTCTAAACCTATGTCCACACTCCAAAGTTAATAGCCCTAACATCGGTTGGAATTCACTAGTAATTCTACAAAATGTTACGGCCAGGAAGTATTGTTTCAATAACACAAATAAATCACACTATCAGAACGCGAGTACTGTTATCACACTTATACAAATCTCTTATCACTTGTAACAAGCAACAAAGACTCTACGACAAAGAGAATATTACACAGATAGTAGCGCAGCTTGCACAAGACATAAATAGATGATAATAACAACGTAGGCTTTTTCAAATCTCCATCCAATTCCTTCGAGCTGCCGTGATAATCTTTATATAGAAGTTCCTCCTCCAATCCGGCTATATCTTCAGTTCAACGGTCATCCTAGAGATGGAAGGATGAACAGCACGTTCTAGGAGTTTGACATTTGGACGATACGTTGCTCCTCATCACCGGATAGTAGCACGTGCTCTTGTCAATTGTCCGTCGTTGTTGTTCATTGTATTCATCTCGCAGAATGACTTGCGATATATTATCTAATGGTCTTCCAGAGCATATCAGACTCGGTGTCCTCTTGTCAAGGCCTTCATCCTTGCGGACGTTTTCGCTGAACTTTGTAACGAACATCCGCATCGATCAAGTAGATATTAAGCCAAGGGGAACTTTGGACTTATTCAAATGTCATAGGGAGTTTTCCCAACAACTTCTTCGACGTCGCCTTGAGTTTGAGGGGGATGCAGGAGATATTTTGGATATTGCACTTGATTTTCCGTATCTCTTGTGAGGTTGCATGTATCGGGGAGACTTTCCGTATCTCACTTTGATCGCATTTCATCTTGATGGATATTTATTATAAATAAGCTCAGTGTGCTTTTTATTATTCCATATTGTAATAACACAGAGAACCTACGCGATTCTATCTTCCACATTATTTTGTAATGCACGGTCTCATTTCTTTGTATTGAATTAGACGGGTGGACTCAGCCAAGCACTCGAGAACTAACTCACGGGAGGAGTGGGGAAGGGAAGCTTCTTTCCGGACTCCATTCCATACAAACATGCCTGATGAAGCAACGTGAAAGACTGGCGACACACAATCTCATGAATAAACACTATTAGGTCTTGCCGTTAGATGGATGATACGAATGGAGAACAGAAGTCGGTAATTGAATCGTTTGATCGGGCACAATACCTGGCAAAAAGAATTCCGTTTTCCCTCTTGAGGCATGCGCCGTAAACCATCCCCACCAACTACTGATACTTCCTTTCTACTGTCTTTTCTAATCCCATGAATTTGACACCATGAATGCGGAACCATGCACTTCGTTCTCAAGTACCAAACTGCATACATTTTCCCCCACTTTTGCCATCTGAAAAGACCATTTTCGCAAAATCGAGTTGCGTCGAAGCCCTCTTTTCTCGATGGGCGCTCGCGGCCCAATCACCACCGAATCCATTTTCACTTTGGACAGAACGATAGGGTGACATTGGTAAAGCTCCGTCCTGAGAGATCTGCAAATTATCAACTGTGTCTCGTCCTTTCCCAGTTCTTTCGTTCATCATTGGCCAGAGCAATGACAGAGCTAAACAATCTGACTCCGGTTCAAGCCTTTGGGACGGTTGACCTCCATGACCCAAGCCCGAAGTTCTGGCCCCAAACAAGTTTGATTGAGCCCACAGAAGCGTGTACAGGTTGGGGCCAAGCCCACCCATTTGCTAGCGGACCTAGGCGGGCCCTTTGAACTGACATGCTTCTCGATCGAGCCTAGTGATTAGGAAAGCATCGTGAAAGTCCATAAACCCACTTGAGCCTGCCTGGCCCATGAAGGAAGACCCAAATGGCTTGCGAGAACCGTGAGAAGGATGGAGGAAAGAGAAGCCGAAGCGGAAGGCCATCGGACTTCATGAACGGTAAGATTGTCGAGGGGACGTAAATCGGAACTCTCAATAGGGTTCCCCATATTACAAGATCTTTTGCTTTCTAAGTCGATGCTTGTCGGTCAAAAAAGGAAAAAAGTTGGTCCATGACCTTTCCGGACGATGGGTTGGAAATTTTAGGGCCGAACATACCTAATTAAAGTTCGTAAAGACCATGACTTCCCATGAATTAGCGTAGCGCGTGCGGTACCGATCCAAAACGCAACCCAGATGAAGCCCGGGAAGACCTTGACTTCTTCATGGACGTGTACAAAGTTCCATTCATACATGCACGCTAGTTTGAAGGCTCCATTTGTTTTGTGAAAAATATGATGAGAAAGTCGTTTTCTAAGAAAATAACGATATTCTCCGGTGTTTTGTTTGAAACCCGAAAAATGATCTAAAAAATATTTTACGCCTTTTGGTATGAAAAGTTCAATTTGATTTTTAGCATTGTCATTTGGTCAAAATTTATCCACGGTCCATGGCCGACGCCATCGTGGATAATTTTTTTTCAAATAAAAATAATATCTGAATTTTTCAATAATGTTTTATGTATTTTTTTAATTTTTTTTTCTTTTCTCTCTTCCTTTGCTGGTCCGGCCACAAGCGAGGCGTTGGGGAGCTCGAGCCTCACCCGAAGCCGGTGACCATAAGAAGAAGAAGAAAGAAAATAAGAAATAAGAAAATAAATAAAAGGAAAAATTAAAAAAAATTGGATTTTTTAAAATAATTAAAAAGAAAAAAATGTGGAGAGTGGAGGGAAGAAAGTTCCCAATTTTGAAGGTATATTTTCCATGAGTGAAAAATATTTTCCTTGACTATCTTATTTTTCATGAACCAAACGCCGGAAAATCCATAAAACATTTTTCTAGAAGTTATTCTTTGCGAGACAAACGGAGCCTTTTTTTTTTTTTTGCCAATCGAATCATAAAACTAGGAAATTTAGAGATTGCATGAGTATAATATTTCGCTTGTCGGAAAATTACCGCCATAACTTTTAAAAACCGAATAGCTAAAATTACATGGGCGATTTTCTTTACTTGAAAATCCATCGTGGCATTAATTTAATTTTAAATCATTCTATGTGGCTCACCGGAAAGTAATGTCACTTAGGAATCTCCAGCAAGAAAATTATCGATGTAACTTAGAGTTGATTTGCTTTCAATAATTATGACAATTAAATGTTCGCTCAAAAAGTTATCGCATAAAGTGAGGGCAATAAGAGAAACTATGATATTGTTAGTGTCCTTATCCCCTCCAATTTTATCGGGCAAGCGGTGGTTAAAAGCCATGAGATTCGAGCGATGTCACGACATCTCGCTCGAGATTTTATCTGCAGCCATCGCTGGTTTCATTTTGTATGGTGTCCCACGGAACTTGAAATATAACTTCTATCAAGTTAGTTAGAGCAGCTCGTGGGATACAAGAGCTAATTTTGTTTGCATTGAACAATCAAACAGGCTATTAGCTCACGGGACATAAGGGTACATGCTATCACAACTCCGAAATCCTGGACACGTAGTTTCAAATAAGTTGTTAGCTTTTTCCGGTGATTTTTTTGACAATATAAAGTATGTCACGAACGCATACAATTCGTGCGAGATTATTTCGAATAGGAGACGTTATGATGGAAGCCGTCGAATTTAAATTAAGTGTTTAGCCACTTAGCCGATAATCCAATGTTTTGGAGCAAAATGATTCGATTAACACGAAATCTGTGACCGAATTAGGTTTGATCACAGAGTCCTCTTCCAAACGAACATTCTTGATATTAGATGTGAAGTCCATTAGGATTAGGCCCCTCGACGGAGACCAGAGTGAAGTAAACATGGGTTCCACACAGGAAGATTCAAACGCAGGAAAGTGTTGTCGTGGGCGACCGAGGCGAACAATCATTCTTGTGCACACGGTTCATGCAATGCGACTGCAAGTGTGAATTGGATCCGCACGAAAAACCACAGGGCCTCAAAGCCTGGAGTCTTGTCCGGGGAGATACTTTGGTGACGGTGACACGAGAGTTTAAACCTAGTCGATTGAAGACTTCCAAGTCGTTATGCTGAATTGCCCTCCACAAAAAGTTTTTTCTTTTGGATTGCCCTTCTCTCTCTCTCTCTCTCTCTCTCTCTCTCTCTCTCAAGCATGAAGATATTCCATTGGATTCGCTTGAATCCCGTAAGCGAACCCGTTGGCCAGCCGATGATCGCAGCAGCCACATGGATGGTTATTGCGGTAGCTCTCTCCCACAACTTCCATGCCCTTGCCACCGGAACAGAGGCAGACGCTCTTCTTCGCAGCGGATGGTGGCCTCACTACGTTAAGAGCAACAGCACTTCCTTGTCCCATTGCACGTGGCCTGGCATTTCGTGCGATGATTCCGGAAGCATCGTTGAAATAAATATACAACAAGGAGTTTACTACGCAACTGATTTGAGCGACATGGATTTCTCTCTGCTCCTCAATCTCGCCTCTCTTCGGCTGCCTGATAATTACTTCCACGGCATCATTCCCCCCAAATATGTGCAATCCCAAAGCTCAGGCACCTCAACTTGTCCCACAATTACCTAACTGGTGAGTTACCCCTTTGTCTCCAAAACCTTACTGTGCTGGAAGTCATTGATATTCAGAGTAATAATATCAGTGGTCGCATCCCTCTCGAACTGGGAAATCTAAAGAGGCTAATCCACCTCGATCTTAGTTTCAATTTGCTTCATGGCCCTATCCCTCCGACTCTTGGTCTCTTGTCTAATTTGATGCATCTCTATTTGGGAAGAAACTTTTTCAATAGCTCTATTCCTCTGGAAATAGGGAAGTTGACAAACTTAGCATATCTGAGTATGGAAGGTAACGAATTCAGTGGACCTGTCCCGTCAGCAATAGGGAATTTGACAAACTTAGCATATCTGAGTATGGAAGGTAACGAATTCAGTGGACCTGTCCCGTCAGCAATAGGGAATTTGAATAGCCTGATTGAGTTCAGGCTGCGCTTAAACTCCTTCACTGGTCCTATTCCTTCATCTCTAGCACATTTAACCTGCTTGAGGGTTCTAGATTTGGGTAAGAATGAATTCGACGGTGCTATTCCATCGGAATTAGGAAATTTGAAGAGCCTCACTCATCTCGATTTGAGCTTTAACAACTTCTCTGGAAAAATCCCTCATGAACTTGGGAGTTTGGTCATGTTAAGATATCTCAATCTTCAGAACAATTCTCTTCACGGTTCAATTCCCAATTTTGGAAGGCTTTTCAACTTGACGCACATCAACTTGTCGTGCAATCATCTCACGGGAACAATTCCAAGTAGTCTGTTGAATGTCCCTGAAAGTGATATCCACGGCAATGATGGTTTCGGAGGGATGGATAGTCCTAGAAGAACGTCTAAGGTTATGCGAATGGCGGTATTTACACCACTGATGGCTATACCATTCATTACCTGTTTGGCTCTCGGGTCTTGCTTCATATTTCGACGTAGAGTGAAGAGCATGCAATCAGAGACAATAGAAAAAAATGGAGATTTTTTGTCAATCTGGAATTATGATGGGAGAATTGCATATGAAGACATAATCAATGCAACAGAAGACTTTGACATTAAATATTGCATCGGGACCGGCGGTTACGGTAGTGTCTATAGAGCACAATTGCCCAATGGGAAAATCGTGGCATTGAAGAAACTTCACCGTCTTGAAGCAGAGGACCCATCATTTGACAAGAGCTTCCGGAACGAAGTGGAACACTTGACCGAAGTACGACATAGAAGCATAATTAAGCTCCATGGTTTTTGCTTACACAAGCGAAGCATGTTCTTGGTTTATGAATACATGGAAAGGGGGAGTCTATTTTGTGCTTTGAGAGATGAAGTTGAAGCGGTGGAGCTAGACTGGTCTAAAAGACTCAATATTGTTTGGGATATGGCACATGCCTTGTCTTACCTGCACCACGATTGCGCTCGGCCAATTATTCATCGAGACATATCTAGTAACAACATTTTGCTCAACAACAAAATGCAGGCTTTCCTATCAGATTTCGGCACGGCAAGACTCCTAGAACCTAACTTCTCGTCGAATCTCACTGCAAATATCGCAGGCACTCATGGATATATAGCACCGGGTGAGCAACAATCCTCCATGCTTTTCTATAATGTTATAACTAGAGGTACAGAGCTAGAACGGTACACTTTACTTGTTGCCATGTGGTAAACAACACTGTTGATGCTCTATCATGCTTACAAAATTCATCGTTCGATAGTGCACTAGATATCATTGAGAACTTGGTTTCGAGCCTCACATAATCTTCAACTTTTTGTTCTGTTTTTTAGAGCTCGCCTACACTTTGGTCATCAATGAGAAATGCGACGTATATAGCTTTGGAGTGGTAGCAATGGAAACAATAATGGGTGAGCATCCGGCCGATATCATCTTGATATTGCCGACGCTCTTTAGAGAAGATATTATGCTACATCGGATATTAGACCCGCGCTTGCCAATCCCAAGAGAGAATTCTACCACAAGAAGTATCGTTCTAGTAGTTTCTCTAGCGCTTGCTTGCTTAAGTAGCGATCCAAAGTCTCGACCCACGATGAAACAAGTTTCGGAAACTTTTCGAGCTCCAAAACTAGCGTTGCCCCAGCCCTTCCATTCAATATCGCTTGCGCAGCTCCAAAAAAATAATCAAGGAGTCTGGTGGGAAGGTGGATCAAGAGAAGCATCGTCAAGCTCACAAGAAGAGCAAGGACCATGGAGTACTTGCCCCGATACAAACGCTAAGTTTCCAAGGAATGGAGAGTCGATTGATAAAATGATGGTGTAAATTGGTGAACGCGATTGAGGATACGAAGGATAGGGCTTATGTCATTTTAGTCATGTCAAACTTATTTTATACTAGCTAGGTTGGAATTTACCTAAGTAGCAATAAGAAACGAGAAGCATTTCTTGGACAGTAATTTATTTGTCAATTTTTTTGTGTGTGTTTTCAGTAAGATCGGTACGCATGATAATTGAGAATATGTTGTTGTGACCATGAAAATTAGTGTACATAAGTATATTCACCACGTATTATTTCGGATACTTTCTGTTTAGTAGGCTTCCTCGTCAATTAAAGACAGGCCAATTGACCAACGTCTTCTTTACGATGGATCAAGATCCGACATCACGAGAACAAACAAAAGACCACGATTACTCTAGACGAACCATGTCTAGTGATCCAACGATCAATACATGTCCGAAGACATTGACTTGTTGACTTTCGAGGTGAGTACCCGACAAAGACCTTGACTTCGTGACTTTGTCGTGCTGGCTCAAATTCTAAGTGAATCATCATTATTTAACCGTAAAGTTTACGGTGGAGGGGCTGCCACTTCGCAATCATGATGTCGCGGAATCATTCAACATGGTTCGCTGGTAGTTAATGCCATGCAGGGATTTCTGGCAAGAGAATCCCCAACATAACTTCAACGATCGTTTGAAAAAGTCATCGTACTAATATCAGCGTCGTACAAAAGCTAAAACATCGTTAGCGTCTTTATCCCATCCAGTTTCATCGAGCAAATGCTGATCTAAAGCCACGAAATTCGAGGGATGTCACAACATTCGACTTGAGACTTTATCCGTATGAGTTGCCATCGTTGATTTGATTTTGCATGGTGTCCGATTGAGCTGCTGCTAATTTGCGGATTGAACTTGAAATTTAACTTCTGTCAAGCTAGTTAGAGTAGCTTGCATGATGTAAGAGCTAATTTGTTGACATCGAGTAATCAAAGGCATGCGGCAGGACTTTACCAAGGGCAAGAAGTCGTCGGCTTGAAATGTCATTCACAGTCTCTCTCTCTCTCTCTCTCTTCTCATATTTAAAAAAAAACGAAAAATTTGGGTTCATAAATTTATCCCAGAATAATAAGATGAAATGACCGAAACCCATTTATCCTGTTTTAATGAATGAATCTGCCATGGAAAAACAAAAGACATTCCATCATCCCGCCGGCCTGTGGCGAGGCCCGGCTTCACTCGCATGGGCTTGTCGCTAATTTTAAATGTACTTTTTTTATAAGAAGAAAAAGTTTTCATGAAAAGAAAAAATATTTTCCTAAATTTTTTTTTCCGCGAAACGAATGGAGCATTAACAATCTCGATTGTTCTTGAGCCCTATCCGGCTTCTTGGTTTGGACGGTGCCATTGCATTGGAAAAAAAGGGGGATTTGATGAATCTCACTTATCTTAGGTTTGAGCTCGAACGATTTCCATGGAGAAATTGCTGTTGAATTTCAAAAGTTGGGTAAGGCTAATCTTTCCCTTACGATGGGTTAGAAATTTGTAGGGCCAAACAACACCAGTGAAAGTGTCATAAAGACCGTGACTTCCCACGAGCCATTGAGCACGTTTTGACCCAAAAGTCAACCCTCATGAAACCCCAAGAAGACCTAGACTTCTTGATGGGTGTGTACAAGTTCCATCCATACATGCCTGCCGGTTTAGATTGGTTTAAATTCTAATTCAATCATAAAAGTGCCAGAAATAGAGATCGTAAGAGTAGAATATTTTGCTTGTCGGAAAATTAGTGCTGTAACTTTTAAAATCCGAGCACCTAAAACTACATTGGCGATTTCCTTACTTTGGAATCCATTGTGGCGCTTACTTAATATGAATTATTCTGCATGGCTCACTGGAAAGTAATGTCACGTCGGAATTTCCAGCAAGAAAATTATGGATGTAACATAAGTGATCTGCGTTTAACAATTATTGACGATTAAATGTTCGCTTAAAACATTATCGCATCAAAGTGAGAACAATAACAAAATTATGATATTGTTAGTGTTCTTATCCCCTCCAATTTTATCCAGCAAGCGAAATTCGAGCGATTGTCACAATATCTGACTCGAGATTTTATCCGTAACCTTTGCCGATTTTATTTCGTGTGGTGTCTTCACATGTATCTAGTAAAGCTCCATCCCCGAGGTGGCTGGCGAGATTTTTCTGAATACGAGACGTAATGATGGAATCCTACGTATCTAAATTAAGAGTTTAATCGCTTAGCAAATAATTCAAGGTTTTAGCACAAAATGATCTGATCAAGATGAAAGTTATGACCTAAAACGGGTGAGACCGATGTGAGCAATCAATTCTTGCGGCGTTCGGTTCATGGAATACGGCAAGTGTGAATTGGATCCGCACTAAAACCAAGTCGTTAGGTCGAATTGCTCGCCACAAAAGTTATTTCTTTTGGATTGCCCTTCTCTATATTATTGCAGCAAACTCGGGCCTTCCACTTTCGGAGCAAAAGAACGAATGTATTCCACATGATTCATTTGAATCCTGTAAGCTATCACGTCGTCGGCTTGCACGTTCGCCGGCTGATGGCCGCAGCTGCTACATGGATCCTTATTGCGCTACCTATCTCCCATAGCTACCGTGCGATTGCCACCGGAACAGAGGCAGATGCTCGTCTTTGCAGCGGATGGTGGCCTCACTCCATTGCGAGAAACGCTTCCGTGTCGCACTGCGAGTGGCCTGGCATTTTCTGCGATGATTACAGAAGTGTCTCCGCAATATACATGTTACATGGACTCTCTGCTGGGCCGGAAGTAACTTTAGCTGCATAAATTTCTCTTTGCTCCAGAATCTCAGCGCTCTTAGGCTGCCTATAAGTGGCCTCTCCCGTATGTTTCCCCTTCAAATATGTGCACTCCCAAAGCTTAGGCACCTCGACTTGCCCGACAATTACCTAACCAGTGAGTTACCTCTTTGTCTCCAAAACCTCACTATGTTAGGGTCCGCCCTAAGAATCAATTATGGTTGATACTCTAATATTAGTTGTGACTTAGGTTGTGTCGGAAAATCGACATTCACTATACTTAGGTAGTCATAATGTATTGCTAGAGACCGCTTATGATTTGTGAGCCAAAGATTTTTGAGCACACCGCTAATATCTAGTATGGTCGCTCACATAGCGATGATTAGTAAATTTTCTCGCGCCTGAATTTACTTGGAAGTAAATTGTATTTTCCTAATATCTATGCGATCGCGTTATCGATAACATAAACGCACGATCAAGTGGACGGTTTAATAGACGTCGTGGCCCGACCGCGATCGTGAGCCTGATCGCAACTCTAGGTTATGAATAATAACCCTAAGATGCCCTAAGATTGTTAATCGTCGATTTTCGAGTATCTTGATAGGAGAATACAGAACGTTCTCTCGCTCACATGCAAGAGTTTCTCCGAGATCGACGAGCTAGTACTGGATCGTCGAAAATTCTGTTCGTGTGTGGATTCGTCGCGTGGGGGGATCAACCACAAACCTTTAAAAAATTTTTTGTTTTTAGATTACTAAAAGGAGGTAGTGACATTCATTATAGTCTAATCGACCATCGTATCCCTCCTGAACTGGGAAATTTGGAGAGGCTGACCCACTTGGATCTCGGTAGCAATTTGCTTCGTGGCACGATCCCTCGGACTCTTGTTCTCTTGTCTAATTGACGCAACTCTACTTGGAAGGAAACTCCTTCAATGGATCTATTCCTCCAGATATAGGGAACTTGACAAACGTAGCATAGCTAAGTATGGCAAGGAATGAACTCAGTGGATCTATCCCATCAGAAATTGGTAAATCAAGTCAGTAACCAAGTCGACACGGCCCGTCTGATTAAACAGGTCGAACATTCGGGTTACATGGCCTGATATAGATGAGGGTGGTGAATCTCTCTAGATGGGCAACGTAAAACACTTCCAGGCTCGAGCAAAAAAGGCGTTTGACAGATGATCGGGTCTACTAATATTGCCATTTCACTGAAGGAATTGTATTACTTGCATTTCGCAAGTATAATTGGCCAATTTAAGAAGCTTGACCACTAGATTGATGAAATGATGCCGCAATTCGGTGAAAGTGGTCGAGAATTTAAGCTTTATATGGCATCTACAGCTTAAGTCGTGTATTAAACTTTGTCCATAATAAGTCAGATTCTATCTTTTTTTTTTTTTTTTTTGTGTGTGCATAAATTTCTCCCTGAATGATGAGATGAAACGACCAAAACCCGTTTAGCCGATCTTATTGAATGAATTTGCAATGGAGCTCCAAAGTTTTCTTGAGCATGCAGGTGAATCCAAGATCTAGGACTCGTTCCTATCATCGAACTTGTTTGCATTAGTAAATCATGATATCGATCATCCAAAAGACGACGACAAGAATCGAGAATATCTTTGACACGAAAAATGCCACCATGAACATGACTAATATGCCTTTCGAGAAAAGGGAAGAGACAACCAAGAAAACCAAACTTGACCGCACCATTGTCCTTTCGAGAAGACTTTGATTCTTAGCATCTATAATTAAGTGCACCGCTGTCCTTGAGCCATTGCACTCGACCGAAAAAACATGGAGTTCTACCACACTCTGTGTCTTCTGTTTTCCCTTTCGGCACAAGTATTGCTCGGCCTCCCTTTCACAACAGCACAGTCATGTCATCCTGTCCAAAGCAATGCCTTACTTCAGTTCAGCAATTCTTTCACAGTCCAAACTGATATGTACCTGCCCTGTGATCCAAAGACGACTAGAGGGGAGAACGGCCTGGACTGCTGCTTGTGGGACGGCGTCACCTGTGACAATGTGACGGGAATGTTATCGGCCTCGATCTTTCATTGAGCTGTCTTAAGGGCACCCTCCGTTCTGACAGCTCACTCTTTGCGCTTCGCCATCTTCAGAGCCTCAACCTTGGTTTTAACAATTTCCTTGCCTCACCCATTTTGCCCGAACTAAGTGTGTTTACTGAACTGAGGCACCTCAATCTCACTTACTCGAATTTTTCAGGTCTAATTCCTACCGAAATTTCTTACCTTTCGAAACTTGTTTCACTTCATCTTTCTCAAAACTATAATGGTACATTTACAGATTGGACACGAGGTCTTAGGATCGAAAATACGGATTTCAAAGTGCTTGTTCAGAATTTGACAGAGTTGAGGGTACTTATACTAGATATAGTAGACATGTCTGCTGTTGCGCCTAGTTCCTTCGTGAATCTGTCATCCTCCTTGATCGTCTTCAGTGCGTCTATGTGCGATTTACAGGGGGAACTTCCGCCCAACATTTTCCGCTTTCCAAGCCTCCTTGATCTTGATTTGCAATCCAATGATATCATGGTTTATTTTCCCAAGTCTAACTGGAGCAAGTCTGTTGAACCCTTAACCCTCTCGTATACAAACATCTCAGGCAAAATACCTGATTCAATCAGTGAATTGAAGAATTTAAAAAGTCTGGATCTCTATAACTGCAAATTGATTGGATCCATTCCCTCATCCCTTGCGAATTTAATTGACCTGGTTGGACCTTTCGCGCAATGAATTAACGGGTCATCCCCAGTCAAACATTGGAAAGCTTGAGCGACTTGCCCATTTAGACCTTTCTTCTAATAATTTTACTGGTGTTTTAGACTTCAGAGTCTTTTCAACACTGAAAAATCTGCAAGTCCTCAGTCTTACAGTAGAGCTAAGTCTAGAATCCAACAGTATGAACTACATATTTCCAGAGCTTGAGATTTTGGCATTGTCTTCCTGCAACTTGACCCGGTTTTCACTTTTTCTGAAATCTTCAAAAAAGCTAGGAAGCTTAGATCTCTCCAAAAACAAGATCAGCGGTCAGATACCGAGATGGTTTTGGGATTTTGGGAAAGATACACTATTGTCTCTTGATATTTCTAGTAACCTTATTGAGGGAAATATACCACAATTTCTCTGGAAAGAGTTGGTCTACCTTGAACTTGGTGATAACTTAGTCCAGGGACCGCTTCCAACTCCACCACTCCCTACATTCTCCTTTTCGGCCAGCCAAAACGGCTTCAGTGGAGAGATTCCACCTTCCTTTTGCAAATTAAGCTCCCTTTATTATCTACGCTTGGCTAATAACAATCTCTCTGGTTCTATTCCTCATTGTTTGGGAAACTTAACCGAGCTCTCTGAACTAGATTTGAGTGAAATAAGTTTGAAGGGACATTACCACCTTTAGGTAATTGTGCATCATTGGGTCGGCTAAACGTTAGTTACAACAAAATCAATGATACTTTTCCGAGGTGGTTGCCAGAAGCAAGTTTTTTTTCAATTTAATTTTTTTTTAAAAAAGTATTTACGAAATTATTTTTTTAAAAATATTTACAACTTTGGGCCACGCTCGGCAGTTGGATTGCCGAGCGAGGCCCGCTCGGCAACTTGCTGGGCCCGGCCCCAGCTACTCGGCAACTCAACTGCCGAGCGAGGCCCAAAGTTGTAAATATTTTTTTTTAAAAAATAATTTCGTAAATATATATTTTTTAAATTAAATTGAAAAAAACCTCCAGAAGCGCCCTCATTGTGGAGCTTCGATCTGCAGTTTAATGAATTCCATGGCCAAATCGATCCTCCAACTGCTCCATTTCTTCCCTCCATCCGCTCCATTTCTTCCCTCCATCCTTTGGAGTTTTGCCATAGCTAACAATAAATTTGAAGGTCCTCTTCCAATTCCACCACCCACCACTGTATTCTATTCCATTGCAAACAACAATTTTAGTGGAGAGATTTCGCATTTGATATGCAACGCCACTGAGCTCCTAGTCCTTGACTTGTCCAATAATAGTTTGATGGGCACCTTGCCAGAGTGTTTGATGAGCTTTAGCAAAGATCTCTCTGTGCTCAACCGTCGAATGAACATGATTCAGGGTGTGATCCTTGGAAAAATTGCTCGGGACAACTACTTAAGGACACTTGACTTCAGTCGGAATCGATTTGAAGGGACATTGCCACGATCCTTGCTTCAATGTAAAAGTTTGGAAGTTTTGGATCTCAGCAACAATAGAATGAAGGATACGTTCCCTGATTGGTTGGAAAGGCTTCCCAAGCTACAAGTCCTTGTTTTGAGGTCCAACATGTTCCATGGCTTTGTGAGGAGTCCTAGAGCAGCTAGCCCATTTCCTGAATTGCGCATTTTCGACCTGTCCAACGACAATTACAGCGGTTTGTTACCTGTTAGATATATTATGAAGCTCACTGCCATGATGAGTCGGGATAAAGGACGGGACGAGCAGCAGTACATGGGAGGCTATGGTTATCAAGATTCAGTCATGGTGACCAAGAAAGGACTGGAGATACGCATGATGAAAATTTTAACTATATTCATGAGTATCGACTTATCGAGAAACCATTTTGTTGGGGAGCTTCCCAAGGATGTTGGAAGCCTGAAGTCACTCAAACGGCTAAGCTTTTCTCATAACAATCTTACAGGTTATATCCCTCCTTCTATTGGGACTTGACTGATCTTGAATGGCTAGATCTCTCTTCAAACAAGTTCACCAGAAGGATTCCTCGAGAACTAGCTGATTTGACATCTCTTGCATTCTTGAACCTCTCGGAGAATAGGCTCATCGGACCTATTCCCGAGAACCGCAATTCAACACATTCAAGAATGACTCGTTCGCCGGAAATCCTGGATTATGCGGATTTCCATTGCCGAGACATGCGAGAACAGTTCACGGGAAACTCTACCAGTAACCATCCTGCGGGAGAATGATATAGAGCGTGGAGGCCGGTGTGACGGGAGAACCATATTGATGGGTTATGAGTGTGGAATTGTGGCTAGAATCTCTCTAGGATACATCATTATCAATTCCAGGAAACTCGAACGGCTTGCGAGATCGTTTGATAGGAAAAGAGCTAAAATGAGAAGGAAGTCGAGGAGGAATGCTCGGAGATCTTACCAAAGATGAGAGTCTCAATTGTTTGTTCTTTTCATAAGACAGATAATATGCTTATTACTTTGGCCTTTTCACTATTCGGAGTGTACTTTCATTTGAAATATTTCTTTATGAATAATATAATCTTTCCAAATTTTGCAACTCATGCACTTTAACGTTCTTTTAACGTTGGAAAAACTGGTCATTCCAAAATATAAAAATAGCACGTGATTCGCGCATAATATAAATGTTATTTTAGGCTTTTTGCGGAAAAGTCAATAAATAATTTTCAGAATAGAAGAAGGCAAAAAGAAAAGTAGAGCTTGCCACTAATTTAGTTTATTTATCTCTCATTGGATTTATTCATAATAATTTTTCTTTCCATAGTTTTTGCAAATTT
The DNA here is from genome assembly GCA_021437795.1 of Rhodamnia rubescens. Classification (NCBI taxonomy): domain Eukaryota; kingdom Viridiplantae; phylum Streptophyta; class Magnoliopsida; order Myrtales; family Myrtaceae; genus Rhodamnia; species Rhodamnia rubescens. Next base: position 2,215,213 of record JAILYA010000046.1, read on the forward strand.
ATTTGTTAAGGATTCTTTCCGATTACCGGACATAAAATCTACTTTTTACCATTACTCGACCAAACAGGGAAAAAAAAAGTGCTTTTCACATGGACAAGCCTAGACGATTGATAGAGATCAACATCGAGAGAGAGAGAGAGAGAGTGAGCAATTGCATTACAATTACAACGACACACATGTTCACGCGTATCTAGTAAAGCTCCATCCCCGAGGTGGCTGGCGAGATTTTTCTGAATACGAGATGGAATGAACGGAATCGACGTATCTAAATTAAGAGTTTAATCACTTAGCCAATAGTTCAAGGTTTTAGCACAAAATGATTTGATCAAGATGAAAGTTATGACCTTAAACAGGTGAGACCGATGTGAACAATCAATTCTTGCGGCGTTCGGTTTATGGAATGCTGCAAGGGTGAATTGGATCCGCACTAAACCCAAGTCGTTAGGTTGAATTGCTCGCCACAAAAGTTAATTCTTTGGGTTTGCCCTTGTCTATACTGTTGCAGCAAACTCGGGCCTTCCACTTCCGAAGCAAAAGAACGAAGATATTCCACATGATTCATTTGAATCATGTAATCAATCACGTCGTCGGCTTGCGCGTTCGCCGGCTGTTGACTGCAGCTACATGGATCCTTATTGCGCTACCTATCTCCCATAGCTACCTTGCGATTGCCACTGGAACAGACGCAGATGCTCTTCTTTGCAGCGGATGGTGGCCTCACTCCATTGCGAGAAACGCTTCCGTTTCGCATTGCAAGTGTCCTGGCATTTTCTGCGATGATTACGAAGTGTCGCCGAAGTATACATGTTACATGGATGCTGCCATGGCTCTTGGGCCGGTGTTGACGCCTAAATTTTGACTAATATATATTTTGCATAAAAATTAGAACTAATTTTAGTTCTAAACAAAAATCATCTCACATATTCATTTAGCATTGGCATACAATTTGAGCTTAATTTAACGAGTGCTGGACTAGGCATGCTGTGGAAAAATGCACCAAGAAGATTTGGGCTTGAAAGAAATATTTTCTCGGGGATCTGTATTGCAAATACTCGGAACTTCGGGGAGATTGCAAATACTCGGAACTTCGGGGATCTGTATTGCAAATACTTGAAACTTCGGGGACTGCATTGCAAATACAAAAGAAGATGGGGAAAGGAAGATGGTGAAAGGAAGATGAAGAAGAGAAGATGAAAATGGAAGATGAAGAAGAGAAGATGAAAATGGAAGATGGGGAAATGAAGATGAAGAAAAGAAGATGAAGATGAAGAAAGGAAGATGAAGATGAAGAAAAGAAGATAAAAATGGAAGATGGAGAAATGAAGGTGAAGAAGAGAAGATGAAGATGAAGATGAAGAAAGGAAGATGAAAATGGAAGGTGAGGAAATGAAGATGAAGAATGAAGGATGAAGAATTTTGCTTTATAAAAGAAGAAGAGTTCTTGAAGAGAATGGAGAGAGTTTTTTGGAGTGAAAGAGAATTGGGAGAGTTTTTGGAATGGAAGAGAATTGAGAGTTTTTTGGAAAGAATGGAAGAGAATTGAGAGAGTTTTTGAGAGGAATTCTTTAGAGAGGAAAAAGAGAATTCTTGAGAAAAATTTTGAGAGAGTTTTGAGAGGGCTTGAGTGTTTTGAAGCTCGGTGCTACCATTGCCAATTTTGCACCCATTAACACAAGCCACAAGTTCATCACCATCATTCAAGCTCGCCGCAAAAAAGGAAAGCTAAGTGATTTCCTAACTTCCTCTAAGTTCGGATACAAATTAGCCCGGATTTTATACACTGATTTTTTTCTCTACTTTTTTATGTTAAATAACATTGCATATCAACGATGAGACATCAATGATACAAGAATAGAATGAGAGCAAAAGGGAAAAAATATCAACGCCAGGATTGCAGTCTCATGAAATTCTAGCGATATGAGAAAGAAGCGTGAAGGAGAGATAGGACCAAGAGATTTCTCGGTCTAACGAGTCACCAAATCGGTCCAATGGTCAAGATAAGCCCGAAGCACGAGTTTGGTGCACGAGTTCAAATTGGGGAGTAACCTTGAACCTATTTCATCCTAATTTCATGTAATTTCTTTATTTCAAAAAATGTCATGGGAAGAAAAATTCAAAAAAAATTGATTCTTTGATCTTCAAGTAGAATTCATCAAATTTGTCAAATCCATTATTTGTTTCGTGAATTTTAAGGTACCGAAAGGGCATTAGTTGTAATTAATGTAACCAAGTCCCCGGACTCTTAATCTCCGGTTCGCAGAAATAAGATAGTTTTCTCCCGCTATTTTATTTAGGTTTCTAATCGACCTACCGAAAATGATTAGTGGCGACTCCAAATTCAAATCACATTGCATGTTAATCATTCGAACCTTAAGTTGCGATTTGGTATGGACTTGGGAGAGTCCGAGTTAGGTTAGTTAATTAATTAACACGATAATCCATTAGCCCGAAAAAGATGACTTGTTTATTTTTTTTTTTTAGGTCGCGACGACTTGGCGACTCCATTGGGGATCCAAAGAGGACTTAAGCCGGATAAGTTCATGAAAAGGAAAATTACTTGATTTGGCAATCTTGGTTGAATTTTAATCCCTATGTGTTAAATGGTTTTGCGGGGAAAGGGAGTTATAAGGGGAGGAGTACGTGGCTAACCTCTGTTTTGCGGAGCTTGGTGATGAGAATTTTAATTTTTGAACTATCGGAGTGCTAATTGCCTTTAAAATGTCGTGCATGCCCTTAATATAATTGCACTACACCACCTTGACTTGTGACCGAACCCGGGTCACCCGATAGTTTTAGGATGGTATTTATGTGGTTCTTTAACCTTGGCGGTAAGGCTTCGCTAAAGGTTATCCCACTTGAATCCCGAATTTTTTCAAAAAATGGCTCAAGGGTTGTTCTCATGCACGTGAGGCTATGATGCATGAGAGTTGCCCTTGTCGACCGAACCAAGCCGAGATGATTGGACCCGACTAGTCATGACTATGTATGCGGGCGGCAACTAGTCATGATGAACGTGCGCGAGGCTGCGACATGTCGTTCTGTCCTTCATTTCATTTTGCTAAAAGAACTAAAATTTGAATCCACGATTCATGCGCATGTCTTTGTGATTGACATTTTCTTCATATGAGCGGTAATTTCTTGTCTCTTACGCCCTGTTATCTCATTTTTATTTTGGGCTGGTCCATGGTTTAGGTTGATTGTTTATGAATCTCATTGTCTTGTTTCCAATTTCACACTTTGCTTCCGTAGTTTTTATAATTTCATCGAGTTGTCCTCAATTCGATTTGGCTTGTTCCTGTTGTACGATTTTTACTAAATTCTATGATCGAGCTTTGAGTAAGTGCCAAACATAAAAGTTGTAGACCTATGTTTTAACTAACATCCTACAAAATTTCAGAATTAAATTCATAATTTAAGATGGCCTTTCGTTTTTTTAACTACCTGCCATTATAACAGTTTTCTGAATGCGATTTTTCGGAAAGACACATTAAACTGATTTGATCCGCTCATTTCTAGTCCAATTGGTCAATATAAAAGTTGTTCATCATCTTCTCAACTATAAGCTCGTAAAATTTGGACGTATTTTGACCAACGTGCAAATTAATACGGAGTTTTTCGTAAAGCGGACAAACTGAAAATTACATGTTTCAATTCTTTGGTCATAATCACTTTGTTCGTTTGAGTCTAGAGGGATGCCATGGACCGGCTCGCTATTCTCGCTCCCTGTACTCATTTTTGGTTTGTTCTTGCGTACGGGTAATTTTTCACGAATCCTCCACATATTACTCGATCGGTCGCGAAGAGGATGGCCGACATTAACGCCACCGTCGATCGCCCTAGACGAGAAATTTGGCTCCTTGATCGAGCGCTTTGAAGGGATGATGTCCCGAAAGATGGAGGAAATGATGGCCGCCTTCTCCGCCAAACTTCAATCATCCACCTCCAGCCCGCCGCTAACCATTCCTGCTCTAATTCCTCCTACGGACAACTCCCGGTAAAGCCCGGAAACTGCTCCCTATCGGACAATGCCGCTAGAAGATGTGATCTTCACAAGCGTGAGCTCGAGCACGCCGCTTGTAGTCCCAATCTCCCAAACCAACTCGATGACGATAACCAACGACCAACAAGTTTGTCATCATGGGGGATACATGAGGAGGGAAATCTAGTGGATTCGAAGTATACGACCTAGATGAGTTCGGTCCAGAGTTATGAGGAAGTTCGTCAAGATTTCGAACGACATGAGGAGATCAAGCCCTTGACCGGTGAACAAGCTATCTCGATCAACCTAGGCGATGCGGAAAACCCTAAAGAAGTTAAGATCGGGGCAAGCCTTTCCTCGGAAATGTACGAGCGCTTGATTAAGCTCCTGGAGGATTACCGGGACATTTTCGCCCGGTCTTATGCGAATATGCCCGGTCTTGACCGTTCCATTGTCGAACATTGTTTGCCGATCGATCCTTTGGCTAAGCCGGTGGTGCAAAAGTCAAGGAGGGCCGGACGAAGTGGTCCGGAAGATCAAAAAGGAAGTCATGAAGCCGCTTGACGACGGATTCCTTGATACTACGAGAATATTCGATTGGGTTGTCAATATAGTCCCAGTCATGAAGAAGGATGGGCGCATTCGGGTTTGTGTCGATTATCGAGACTTGAACAAGGCCGTCCTAAAGATGATTTTCCCCTCCCGCATATTGACGCACTTGTTGACGATCTTGCGAGATTTGAATTGTTTTCATTCATGGATGGTTTCTCCGGGTACAATCGAGATCCTGGTGAATGTCAATGACAAGTTGAAAACCACTTTCACCACACCATGGGGAATGTTCCATTACCGGGTAACGCCGTTCGGTCTCAAAAACGCTGGAGCCACTTACCAACGAGCCATGGTTGCCCTTTTCCATGACATGATGCATAATGAGATTGAGGTTTACGTCGATGACATGATAGCAAAAACGAGGCATGGAGAAGATCACGTCGAAACGCTAAAGAAATTGTTCGACAGGACTCCGAAAGTACAAGTTACGCCTCAACCCCGCTAAGTGTATCTTTGGGACCAGCTCGGGCAAGCTACTCGGATTCGTGGTAGCGGTAAGGGCATTGAAGTCGACCCTTCGAAAGTCAAAGCTATTCGTGAGCTTAAGCCGCCGACGACGGTTAAAGAAGTTCGAAGTTTGATGGGTAGGCTGAATTATATTGCTCGATTCATCTCCCGGTTATCGAAACCGCTAAGCCATTCCTCAAGCTATTAAAGAAGAATGCGCTAGTCCAATGGGATAGCGAATGTGAAGAAGTTTTTGGGAAGCTGAAGCGGCATCTCATGAATCCACCCGTACTTGTTCCTCCAACGCCGGGGCAACCTTTAATCCTCTACCTCACAATCCTTAGTGAATCCTTGGGTGCTATGTTAGCTCAAGAGAAGCGGGGAGGATGGAAAAGAACAAGCCATTTATTATCGAGCAAGAAATTCACAACTTCGAAAATGAAGTACTCGAAGTAGAGAAAACATGTGCGGCGTTAGTCTAGGTACTGCACGGGCTTCGGCGATATACCTTGCATTACCAAGTACTTACGGTGACAGAATGCAATCCCATCAAATACTTGCTTAATCAACCCGCCTTGATTGGTAGACTTGCCAAATGGCAAATCCTCATCTCCGAGTTTGACGTTCAATATTTGTCCCAAAAAGTCAATCAAGGGACGAGTCATAGAGATGTCCTAGCTGAAAATCCGGGGCAAGATGATGATACCTATCGTTCGAGGATCGAATCATGTCGGTAGAGGATTACATCCGGACTATGTATTTTGACGGAGCTGTCAATTTATCGGGATCGGGCACGGGCGCGGTTACGATATCTCCAGGTGGTCGACATTATCCTGTGGCAAGCAAAATTGGTATTCCCTTGCACAAATAACATAGCGAGAATATGATGCATGCATCCTCGGTGCAGGCTGCGGTTGAAATGGGGATAGCCCGACTCAAGGTGTTCGGAGATTCCGCTTTGATTATCCTTGATTGTTGGAAAGTGGAAGACGAGAGATCTTGAATTGCTACCCTACCATGAGTATCTGGATGAATTGGTGGAGGAATTTGAAGATATCTCATTTGAATATCTGTCCAGGGACTCATAATCGATTCGGCGATGCATTGGCTACCTTGTCTTCAATGTTACAAGTCGCCAATGGACTTGAGGTTGACCCATTGAAGATCGAGGTACTAAAAAAGCCGGCATATTGTATGACCGTGATCAATGAACCCGATGGTAAGCCATGGTACCATGACATTAAGACATATATTCGAAGCGGGGAGTTCCCTGAAAAAAAGTACCGTATCGACCAAAAGTACATAAGGAAGATGGCCTCGAAGTTCTTCTTGAATGGAGAGAATTTGTACAAGAGGTCATTCGATTCTGTCATACTAAGATGCGTTGACTCAATCGAAGCGGTTCGTCTAATGATGGAAGTACATGAAGGGATGCGTGGTCCACACATGAACGGCCACTTGTTAGCTAAGAAGATTATGAGGTTGGGTTATTATTGGCTCACGTTCGAAAGCGATTGTATTCGGCATGTTCGAAGGCTGTCACAAATGCCGATTCATGGAGACAAGATCAATGTTCCTCCAAATGAATTGCATCGGTCGGAACCATGGCCATTTTCTATGTGGGGCATTGATGTGATTGGTCCGATCAACCCAAAAGCTTCTAATGGACATCGATTTATTCTGGTGGCCATTGATTATTTTTCTAAGTGGATTGAAGATGCATCATACCTAGCGATCTCATCGCACGAATGTTGTGAAGTTCATCCATCGAGATATCATTGCACGATACGGCTCACCGAGGCCATAATCAGCGATAATGGCTCGAATTTGAACAACAAGCTAGTTGACAAATTGTTCAAAAAATTCAAGATCAAGCATCCGAACTCCTCTCCGTACCGTCCTCGGATGAATGGAGCGGTAGAAGCCGCCAATAAGAACATTAAGAAAATTTTAGCGAAGACGGCTGAAAACTATCGCGATTGGCATGAAAGGTTGCCATTTGCACTTATGGCGTATCGAACCTCGATCCGGACATTTACTAGGGCAACCCCGTATTCTCTTGTATACGGAATGGAGGTCGTTCTACCAGTTGAAGTGAAAATTCCTTCCTTACGTATCTTGTCTTAAGCTAAGGCGACGGAAGCTGAATGGATCACGAGAGAACAAGCCAATTGAATCGATCGACGAAAAAAAGACTTAAGGTTTGTATGTCATGGCCGGTGTTATCGGCGAGAGGTTGCTAAATCATTCAACAAAAAAGTTCGGCCTCGATATTTTCGGATCAATGACCTGGTCTTGAGAAAATTATTGCCCAATAGTCCCACTCCCGGAAGGGAAATTCGCTCCAAACTATAGTGGTCCATATATAGTAAAGAAGGTGCTCCCTGGTGGTGCTTTAATTAGGTTGAGATGGATGGTCGTGTCTTTGCCAATCCGATCCAATTCGACTTTTGTAAAGAAATATTATGCTCGATTCACTCGATGTTTTCATAATCGAGTTATAATATTATCTGATTCACGAGTTGTTCACATTTGAGCATTCGTTTGTTTCCTCGCTACTAATCTTTGTTGAGAGATTGTTTCGAATGGGGGAGCCTCTCGGCCCAATTGGATTGACCATCGGGAGCGTGAGATTTATATATTCGCGAGTAAAAGGGGTTATCTTGCGAAAAAAATATGACGACCAAGATGAAATGAGTAAAAACTTGCATTCATTTCATTCATCGGAAAAGCTTTACAAATAGATCAACGGGGTGGGAACGTAAAGCCAAAGCGAGCCCTAATGAGCATCACAAAGGAGTTTAAGCGACTCTCCATACGGTTGATGCTCCGCCAACATTTGATCGCTCTCGAGAATCGAGATCCGCCGACTTAAAGAGGAGGAGCTCACATTTCTCTTTGAGGTTGGCTACCTTATCCTCGTGATGCTTCGGTTGAGATTCCAAATCATGGATCGGCATTCTCCCGCGGGCTATATCCGGGGTCGGATCGTCCAGCCTTTCTTCCGGCCATGTGCATTGAAATTTTAAAACAATATTGAGCGGATCGCGCTCAAAGATGGTGTACGGGACATGGCCAAACATCCCACCAAGTTTCCCCTCTCACGAATCGGCGAGGAGACTTGTTCGTTACCGTAGTCGAGGGCCTTCTTATAATTGTCGGCTACAAGGCGGCCAACACCAAGTTGTCAGGCCGATCCGATAGCGTGCCTTCACAAGGTGGGCCAAAGTAACATTTTGATGAGCAACATGGTAAGCCTCCGGGGAAGTTAGTGAAGAGGGTGGGGAAGATCCTGTATTCCTCCTCTAACTTGGTACCTTCAATAGAAGCGGTGTCCATATCCCTAAACATAAGACGAATCTCGGTTTCGGCCTCGGATGGTTGGCTATATAAGAGTAGCCCTGGCCTAGGAGATTATAAAGTTTCTCCCATTTGGCCAAAACTTCAGCCGAGAAGGCATGTGGAGGAAGGGAAGCCATTGTTGTTGAAGGGGTTAAAAAGAGTGGATGCAAAGAGTGCTTAGAAGGTTGGAGATGAAGATATGAAAGTGATAATTGTCTCGGCGTTAAATCCCAATTTAAAGGGCGGGAAAAGCTCTAGCAATAATTGTTGTGGAGGCCGAGTTAATTATCACGGGCAAAACTACGGGCGTTTCGTCCGTGAATCACGGATCTACCATCTCGAGCCTCACAAATCCGAAAAAGTTACGAAAAGATTTGAGGACCCCACCATATTGAAAAGCGAGTGGGAGACAAGCATACTTTCCGAAAGAAGAAACAACAATTCTTGTGGAGCCACGTTAGTTACTCGGGTGAAATTACGGGCGTTTCGTCCGTGAATCACGGATCTACCATCTCAAGCCTCACAAATCCGAAAAAGTTACGAAAAGATTTGAGGACCCCACTATGTTGAAAACCGGAGTGGGAGACGAGCATATTTTTCGAGAGAAGAAAACAGCAATTCTTGCGAGCCACGTTAGTTACTCGGGTGAAACTACATGTGTTTCATTCATTGGATCCTGGATCTATCGTCAATCCGTGATCTCGAGCCCCACAAATCCGAAAAGCTACGAAAAGAGTTGGAGTCCCACCATGTTGAAAAACGAGTGGGAGACAAGCATGGTTATCAAGAAAAGAAAATCCGGTGCGAGTGGATTCGGGGTCCCATCACGTTGGAAAAAATAAGACAAGCGGGAAACACGAAATTTTGGGAAAAACGTCGGCTTAGTGATTTTCATCCGCGTTAAAAGGGAGGCTTTGGAACATACCCGATTACTCGAAAGAATTTGGAGAGAGTAAGCATACGGCGGAGAGTAGAGTGAACAAAAGGCGGTAAGAAGTATTTCAATCCGACATGTCTAGAGGCTATCGGCACTTACTTGGAGGCAACCAACCTAGACATCCCTGAAAGCGAAGCTGTTGGATTTCGAGACCGGATCCAACGCTGAAGCCGTAAAACCCAACTCCCTTGGCGGTGAAATCCAAGATCTCGACAACAACAACAATGGCGGCGGCAGCCTGATCAACCCGAAAAAGAAAACATCAAATCGAGTGCTCGAAGCTGCCTTTAAGGAGTGCTCTTACGTGAATAAGAGACGCAAAAATGAATTGAGCCGGATGATAGGAATGGAGCCCTTGAAGGTCAAGTTTTGGTTTCAAAACAAGCGGTCCCGATTGAAGGTTAAAAATGAAAGTCATGAACTTGTGTTTCGAGGGAAGAAAATGAAAAGCTTCGAGCGAGAGAACAAGAGGTATAGGGATGCTATTAACACGTTGTTTGCCATAATAAGCCCCATCTCCTTTGGTGACGTGTCCCTCGAGCCACATCCCGAGCATTGAAAATGCTCATTCACGATTCATCCCCGAGCAAGTTCTCGTACAATCCGATTTCGTTGGAGATACATCCCGGAAAGTCGGTCTTGCGGAGAGCGGAACCGATGCCTTTCGAGGGAAGAGACATGCATCACTACAATTGGAGTTTCCTTGATGTCACGACCGGCCAATTCAACGGCGATGGAACTCCGAATGTGTAGCCTACATGAAGCTTTAGTTTTTTATTATGGGCTCTCAAAATATCGCTTTCTTTGAGCATTACTAGCCAGCCCTTACGAATCCTCAAGAGAAGTAGTGACATGTATGAATGAATGTCTTGTTTGTTACAAAATCCCCATGTGAGACATTCTTCTTTTAATCCGGGGGGCAAAGAACGGTACTATCCACGAACATCATCATGTTTAAATGCGTGAATTCCTCCCTGATTTGACTAAGCATTGAAAACCTTCACGTAAGTAAATGCGAAAAGATTTGAGGAGGGAAATAAGCGCCTCGTTAGTGGAGAAAGCGTAAAGATTTGAGGAGGGCAAATAAGCTGCCTCGTTCGTAGGAGGAAGCGAAAAGATTTGAGGAGGGCAAATAAGCTGCCTCGTTCGTAGGAGGAAGCGAAAAGATTTGAGGAGGGAAATAAGCGTTGCCTCGTTCGTAGAGAAAGTGAAAAGATTTGAGGGCTCCTCCATATCGAGAAAAGTAAAAAAAAGAACGACGGATTGAGCGGGAGGTAAGAGTTATTACGAAATGGATCCAAGGCACTAGGAGGCGAAAAGGAGAGAAAAGGCATGCTGCGAGACTAACGGATCGAGAAAAAAGTTTATAAAGAACTTGAAGTCTCCATGCACCTCCGGAACTCGTCACGAAAGGCCATCGTCGCTTTTGTCTTTGCAAGTCAAAGAACATCTAAAGCCCGGTCTCTAGTTGAAACACCCATTTTTCGGTCTACATATGGAAGGTTTTGAAAGGAAAATAAGTATGCGTTCACTCCGGGGCGGAAGTATGGGAAGTTTCCTATCCCGAGGATCTGCGAGTCATGGCCATTGATGGTAACCCGTTTCCCTCTCAATCCTCGTTGCCATCTTTGAGAAAGTGCATGTATAGGATTTCGGCTTATGTGAAAGCAACGGAAGCCTTAGAGGAGGCGAGACAGTACAAATATGATTTTGACATCGTCGTCGCGGCCATGGTAGGGATCGATATGGACGGTCTCAGTCTCTTAAAGATCATTGATTCGAGTTGAATATACCGGTCATCGTCACATCGGCCAAGTGATGATCGGCGGTTCATAACGAGGGCCATATTGCATGGTGCTCGGGGCGTCCCTAAAGAAGCCGTTGCGTTCGAGTGCTCCAAAACATTTGGCGGCATCTTTGTAAGGAAGCAATTACTCGAACAAAAGAACTATGGCCAAGCCGCCTACGACGATTTTGTCGGAAAGAAAAGGCCCCTTTGGTCCGCCGAGCTTCATTCTATATTCATCGAGGCGGTTCGGCTGACTAGGAATCAATTCGGCCACGACCAAGTAGCTGTACTCAAAATGATGAATGTAGACGGACTCACCCTACGAAGTGTCACAAATCACCTTCACGGATTTAGAGAAAAGGCTGAAGAAGCACGATGTAGCTTGGAACCAAGGCGGCCGGAGTAAAGTTATTTGGAAGATCAATCCCAGGGAAAACCTACGGAGCAAAAAGTACCCGACCACTTCCCAATCAAGAATGCTGGCCATACCGACCTTCGTTGGTGGTTCTAGCGGCGGACGGGTTGATCATCCCTACGAGTTCCCGGCGACGGCGGAGGCTCAAGCTCAAGGAGTCGGACCGTTCACCGCAAAAACAAAGTGGAAAATCTGTCGCCGGTGTTAGCAAGTAGCAATGCCCAATTCGAGTATCAATTGCCCGAAAAATCAAAAGGTTACTTTGATGATGAGCTCACCGCCTTAGTCGGCCCGGTTCGGAGCTAAAGGACCTCCCGAGTTGTGATCCGAAGCAAGTGACTATGGATCCTCAAACAACGATCGTTGGTGTATGATCCAAGACAAAATCAGCCGATCATTAGAATGGCCGACAAAGAGGTGGAACCAATCTCACATGAATACTCCTTTAATTCCATGTATAGTTCCCCTGCGTGGGATACTTTTACTTTCTAGTTGTCTAGAATTAAAGGGCGAATTTTCTCCTCTCTTATCAAATGCGTAAGTTCCTTATTAAGCTAGGCTTGTAGCAAATCAATTTGTGGACGACGCCCGAACGCCCGTAAAGAGAGATTCCGAATAGCCTTACTTGGGAGAATGCAAGGAAAAGACCAAGCGAGGCTTAAAGATGGGTAACTCCGTATCGTTCCAATTGATTCTCGGTCGTTTCAAACTCTAAGTTAAGCTTATTTTATTCTCGACGGGGGATTGCCAACTGCTTTGAGAACAATATAACAAAAGCGAGCCACCCGTGGGCCTGCCAACAACACCGCGGCATAGTGGTTGGGGGAATGACGGTGGTCGAGGCGTCCCGGGGTCGATCCGGGATTTGGCATCAATGTACAAAAATTAATAAAAACTTTTTTGCTTCGCGAGATCGAAGCTCGGCCCGGACGGTTATAGAACCTGGAGAGATGACATTCGGACATACAATCCGATCCCAGATGAATCGATCTTTTCAATTCAAAGTTCGCGAGGAATACGTACATGGGTAAAGTGGTATCGTTTCAATTCTTTTAGAACATGAGGACATACATTGATGCTTTCCCTTTTGATTTTTACGGGGTTCACTACTGTCCAAACGGAGAAGTATCCCTTCTCCATGAAAAATTAATGAAATGAGAAATTCTTGGAGCCTTTGACAATCTCATGTCTCGAAGCGAGACAATGAAGTTTTGCAACGCATTTGCATGAGCAGGGGGCAACTCACGATCCATGCCCCTAAGAAATTTTTTATGTACTTGCGAACTTTGTCCGCCAAGATAAAAAGTTCTTGCATTTTATATGCTTTCGAAAACACTTCATACACTTGCATAGTTTGCGCATGATTGTTCCTCATGTTTAATTTACCAACTCGAATAAGGAACATGAACTACATAAGATACATCGAATGTACGGAAGGGGGCATGACAGGATGATGAAAGGCAATCCTTTCCCAAACACCTCCAATTTTTTCGGGCGAGATGAACGATGGCTAAATTCCGCATTCCCGAGGTAAAGAGTTTTCTCGCGAAAGGTACGATAACCGAAGTGATGGAGGCATTCATTTCTCTACCCTAAACACTTGCAAGTTATCCGTTGATCAACCCATTTGAGCGGAGATTTCACTTCCACACCCTGTCAAGAACCACCCCACATTGGGGCAAAGCAGAGGTAATTCCATCGGCATCACGAGACAAATGGTTAGAAATCTTCTTGCTTGGACTAACATCAATCTTCGGGTGGTTCTTTGCATTGTACTTGCGCTTTAATTCAAGTGCCTTAGGGTGACGAAGAGCATTTCTTTTTCTATCCCACACATCTATATCCATTTGCACAATCCATTTGAGCACTGCAAATTCGTTTCTAAAAGCCCTCATTGGTGATCATTGTTGTCCCAAAGCAAATATGGCCTATCTTTGAGTAGAAGGACACGAAAAGTTGGATCAATAGGAAATCTCCCAATGAACTCATCAAGATGCAATAGTAAAAGAGAGTTGGGAGTAAAAAAAAAAGGGGAGAAGAAAGAGGAAAAGGCTGATTCCACAAAAAACTCCTGGGCATTTTAAAAAAAAAGCAAAGTGCCTACCAAAAGCAAGGCCAATGCCCTTTCAATTCATTGTTCATTTGTAGAATATTTCGAACTTGAATGCACAATTTTCCTGTATATCCTAAAAGGGTTGAGAGAAAAATCTCCATGAAGTGTCAAATTGCAAATACAATCTTCGATTCATACCATCCTCGAGCAATGATGGTATCATAGAAGGCCACGATCGGTGACAAGATTGTAATGATCACCAACATCAAGCCCCTTCTCAAATATCTTCGAGCCAAAACGAACCCTTTCGTTTCTCGGTCCCAAATCATTACCTCCATTACAACCCTTTAAAAGCCTTTTCCGACTAGGGCACTTGAATTAATGTGGAGTTCAATGATTTTAAGCATCACTCGAAGAAGTTCGAGCAAGATTACTTCTCTCTCATTTTTGCGGGGTTCTTGACTTGTAAACCCGGAGAGATGGCGAAGAAATTCATTTCAGCAGCCTTGACTCAACTAGAGTCCCCTTTGTAAACCTTTGACCTAGCCCTCATTACGGTCCTAATCAAGACCTCCCGGATCGGCTCGGTCGTATCAATTGCGAGATTACTCGGATCCTTATCGAATGCGATGATGGAAAGATTGAGTGATTTCTTTTGAATCCTGCCAGACGGGATAAATAACTTTTCTTGAGAGTGAGAGAAAACCCTTTGGATTGAAGTCCCCCCATTCAGCTCACATTCGAGGTATTCATAATGTGAGAACATCCCTGGACGAGGATTGATAATGCAAACTTGATAGAATGGTTATGCATAAACCATGGTATGAGTGATTGCATTATACACATGTTATTTCTAATCATTGCAAGCTCGGTAGGAAAGTTTTGCATGAACTCATTGTTGAATATGTTTGCGCATGTTACCTCTCGACATTCTATGATGGGTAATACATTCTCGATGTTCGATGTCCCTCCCAAGGTCTCGAAATTCATCCAAGGATTATTGAATGAGCAAGTTCTCCTGGCAAATGCCTACCATGTAAGATACGACGCGATCCGTTTCGTTCTTTGATTAATCGTTCGGAGAACCCGGGTAAGTTTTTCTGAACCCATTTTCAAATCAACAACTCCTCCGATGATAGTTGTTACGATTCAATTCGGGCAATATGCCTCTCTGTCGAGTCGTGTAGACATATGCTTTGGCGATCTTGACATCTTATCATGACGGCGTAGCTCTTATGATTTCGATCTCGGATCACGAAGACATATGCACTTGGTGATCTTGACCTTTAGTCGGCTCATAATGACATAGCTCTTATGATTCTCGGCTCCTTTATCAAATCACGAAGACATAAGCACCCGTGATTTTGATCCAAACCAAATCATAACGACGTAGCTCTTAAGATTTTGGTTCCCCTTTCTCGAGATCACGAAGACATATGCCTTGGTGATCTTGACCTTTAGTCGGCTCATAATGACATAACTCTTATGATTCTCGGCTCCTTTATCAAATCACGAAGACATAAGCACCCGTGATTTTGATCCAAACCAAATCATAACGACGTAGCTCTTAAGATTTTGGTTCCCCTTTGTCGAATCGTGAAGACATATGCCTTGGCGATTTCGACATTTAATCAACTCACAACGACGTAGCTCTTGTGAACTTGATTCTACTTCTTTCGACTCACAACGACGTAGCTCTTGTGATGCGGAAGGATACACATATCTTCTTATTTGTCTCGCATTAGGGAAAAGTCTACGATAACGAGATAGGCCCAAATACCTTAAGGTCCTCGTGTTTGCAAGAAACTTGGAAATTAAGGGAATCACCAGCTTATGAGGTATTTGGTAAAACAGGTATTCTCGTATGCGATCCATGTGCGGTTTCTCTAACATGGAAAAGAGAAATTATGACACATGTTATTCTGATCTTGCATATCATGCATCACTTCATTACATAAAAAATGGGACTAAAACTCCCCCCCAAAAAGTTCATCCATCATTTGCACTATCAAAATTTAGGGTTCAATTTTGTCTTTGAGCGGAACCTCTACGAGCCTCCACTCAAAGAGGGGCGGCATTGATGCCTAAATTTTGACTAATATATATTTTGCATAAAAATTAGAACTAATTTTAGTTCTAAACAAAAATCATCTCACATATTCATTTAGCATTGGCATACAATTTGAGCTTAATTTAACGGGGTCCGGACTAGGCATGCGGTGGAAAAATGCACCAAGAAGATTTGGGCTTGAAAGAAATATTTTCTCGGGGATGTATGTGCAAATACTCGGAACTTGAGGGGCTATGTGCAAATACTTGAAACTTCGGGGGATCAGATTGCAAATACTTGAAAGTTGAGGAAGGATGCATTGCAAATACGAAAGAAGATGGGGAAAGGAAGATGTGAAGTGAAAAGGAAGATGAAGAAGAGAAGATGAAAATGGAAGATGAAGAAGAGAAGATGAAAATGGAAGATGGGAAATGAAGATGAAGAAAAGAAGATGAAGATGAAGAAAGGAAGATGAAGATGAAGAAGAGAAGATAAAAATGGAAGATGGAGAAATGAAGGTGAAGAAGAGAAGATGAAGATGAAGAAAAGAAGATGAAGATGAAGAAAGGAAGATGAAAATGGAAGGTGAGGAAATGAAGATGAAGAATGAAGGATGAAGAATTTTGCCTATAAAAGAAGAAGAGTTCTTGAAGAGAATGGAGAGAGTTTTTGGAGTGAAAGAGAATTGGGAGAGTTTTTGGAATGGAAGAGAATTGAGGAGTTTTTTGGAAAGAATGGAAGAGAATTGGAGAGAGTTTTGAGAGGAATTCTTTAGAGAGGAAAAAGAGAATTCTTGAGAAAAAAATTTTTGAGAGTTTTGAGAGGGCTTGAGTGTTTTGAAGCTCGGTGCTACCATTGCCAATTTCTGCACCCATCAACACAAGCCACAAGTTCATCACCATCATTCAAACTCGCCGCAAAAAGGAAAGTTAAGTGATTTCCTAACTTCCTCTAAGTTCGGATACAAATTAGCCCGGATTTTCTACATTGATTTTTCTCTCTACGTTTTTATGTTAAATAACATTTGCATATCAACGATGAGACATCAATGATACAAGAATAGAAGGAGAGCAAAAGGGAAAAAATATCAACGCCCGGATTGCAGTCTCATGAAATTCTAGCGATATGAGAAAGAAGCGTGGAGGAGAGATAGGACCAAGAGATTTCTCGGTCTAACGAGTCACCAAATCGGTCCAATGGTCAAGACAAGCCCGAAGCACGAGTTTGGTGCACGAGTTCAAATTGAGGAGTAACCTTGAACCTATTTCATCCTAATTTCATGTAATTTCTTTATTTCAAAAAATGTCATGGGAAGAAAAATCCAAAAAAATTGATTCTTTGATCTTCAAGTAGAATTCATCAAATTTGTCAAATCCATTATTTGTTTTCGTGAATTTTAAGGTACCGAAAGGGCATTAGTTGTAATTAATGTAACTAAGTCCCCGGACTCTTAATCTCCTGGTTCGCAGAAATAAGATAGTTTTCTCCCGCTATTTTATTTAGGTTTCTAATCGACCTACCGAAAATGATTAGTGGCGACTCCAAATTCAAATCACATTGCATGTTAATCATTCGAACCTTAAGTTGCGATTTGGTATGGACTTGGGAGAGTCCGAGTTAGGTTAGTTAATTAATTAACCTGATAATCCATTAGCCCGAAAAAGATGCTCTTCTTTGCAGCGGATGGTGGCCTCACTCCATTGCGAGAAACGCTCCTGTTTCGCATTGCAAGTGTCCTGGCATTTTCTGCGATGATTACAGAAGTGTCGCCGAAATATACATGTTACATGGATGCTGCCATGGCTGCTGGGCCGGAAGTTACTTTAGCGGCATAAATTTCTCTTTGCTCCAGAATCTCAGCGCTCTTAGGCTGCCCAGAAGTGGCCTCTCCCGTATGTTTCCCCTTCAAATATGTGCACTCCCAAAGCTTAGGCACCTCGACTAGCCCGACAATTACCTAACCGGTGAGTTACCTCTTTGTCTTCAAAACCTCACCATGTTAGGAGGTATGCACATTCATTATAATCTAATCAACCGTCGTATCCCTCTTCAATTGGGAATTTTGAAGAGGTTGACCCACTTGGATCTCGGTAGTAATTTGCTTCGTGGCACGATCCCTCCGACTCTTGGTCTCTTGTCTAATTTGAAGCAACTCTACTTGGAAGGAAACTCCTCAAATGGATCTACTCCTCCAGAAATAGGGAACTTGACAAACGTAGCATATCTAAGTATGACAAGGAGCGAACACAGAGGATGTATCCCATCAGAAATAGGTAATTTGAAGAACCTGACTGAGTTGAGGCTAGGCTTAAACTCTTTCACTGGGCCTATCCCTTCATCTCTATCACATTTAACCAGCTTGAGGTTTCTAGATTTAGGTAAGAACGGATTCGACTGTGCAGTTAAAATCGTGAACAGGAAATTTGAAGAGTCTCACTTATCTGGATTTGAGCACCAACAACTTCGTCCTATCCCTTCACGGTTCAATTCCCAATTTGAGAAAGCTCTCCAACTTGAATTACATTGACCTATCGTACAATCACCTCACGGGAAAAGTTTTGTACCTCTGGGGCAATGAAGGTTCGGAAAATGCTGCCGTGCAAGCAGAGGCAAACGTTCTTCGTCGCAGTCGGTGGTGGCCTGACTCCCATACAATAGGACATTGCATGTGGCCTGGCATTTCATGCGACGATTCCGGAAGTGTCGTCAAGATAAACATAGCACAATCAAGGCCAATACGACTACGAGGTCGAATGTGATTGGAGCAGCATGGATTTCTCTTTTTTCTGGAATCTGGCCTTTCGTGGGCTGCATAATGATTTCCCCACTAATGTTTTTCCCCTTCAAATATGTGCACTCCCAAAGCTCAGGCCCCTCAACTTGTCCCTCAATCACCTAGTCGGTGAGTTCCCTATTTGTCTCCGAAACCTCACTGCATTAGAAGTCATTGACATTCATAGTAATGCAATTAGAAGTCCTATCCCTCCCGAATTGGGAAATCTAAAGAGCCTGATCCACCTAGATCTAAGTCCCAAAGCTCTTTGGGGGATGATCCCTTCGACCCTTGGTCACATAGATTACATTGACTTGTCGCACAATTATCTCACGGGAAAAATTCCGGATAATCTGGCCCATGTTCCATATCAAGCTTTCATTGGCAATGTAGGTTTGGAAACGATTGACGGCTCCAGAAAAATGTCTAGGGTTGTATTCATGACAATACTAGCTATACCAATCATTTTCTGTTTGGTTTTGGGGCTTTTGATAATACTTCGACGAAGAACAAAGAGCATGCAATCGGAGACAGCAACAAAAAATGGAAATTTCTTGTCAATATGGAATTCCGATGGGACAATGGCATATGAAGACATAATCAGTGCAACGGAAGACTTTGACATTAAATATTGGATTGGAACTGGCGGATACGGTAGTATCGATAGAGTGCAGTTATCGAATGGGAAAATTGTGGCATTGAAGAAACTTCACCGTCTTAAAGCAAAGGACCCATCTTTCGACAAGTGCTTTCGAAATGAAGTGAAGCACTTGACAGAAGTACGGCATAGAAGCATAATTAAGCTCCATCGTTTTTGCTTACACAAAAGATGCATGTTCTTGGTTTATGAGTACATGGAAAGGGGGAGTTTATTCTGTGCTTTGAGAGATGACGTGGAGGCGGTGGAACTTGACTGGGCTAAAAGACTCAAGATTGTCTGGGATATGGCATATGCCTTGTCTTACCTACACCATGATTGCGGTCGGCTAGTCATTCATCGAGACATATCTAGCAACAACGTTTGGCTCGACAACAGAATGAAGGCTTTCCTATCAGATTTCGGCACGGCAGGACTCCTACAACCTAATTTCTCATCTAATCTCACTGCAAATATCACAGGAATTCAAAGACATAGGCCCGTTTGGTTCAGCATTTGAGATGAGCATTGGGGCCCTAAAGTCCCTTGCCCAAATGCAAATGTTGTTTGTCTATTTTTTTAAGTCACTTTGGGGAGATGCAATTGCATCTCAAATGCTTTCTAAAGTCTTTTAGCCGAAAGTACCTCTAGAGGTACTTTGCTAAATAACTTTGGTGAAATGCAACTAATTTTTTTTTTAAAATTTTTTTGTCACATTCGCTTGCCGCCGCCCGCCTCCGGTCGCCGGTTGCTGCCGGTCGCCTCCGGTTGCCGCCGTCGGCCGCCGATTGTCGCCCGGGCGCCTCCGATCGCAGCCGGGCGCTGCGCCGCGCGTCGCGGTCGCCGCCCGCCACCGCTGGCGCCGCCACCACCGCGCCGCCCACCGCCGTCGTCGTCGGCCTCCGCGGTCGCCTATCATCGGCCTCTCGGTCGGTCGCCTGGCGCCGCCGCCTTTTTTTTCAAAAAGAAAAAAACTTTACCAAGTTTATTTTTCACCAAACAACATTTACGTCAAAGTTACTTTTCAAATGTGTTTTTAAAATACACTTCACCAAACACTATTGGCATTTTGAAAAAGGCTTTTAGCCTAAAGGTATTTGCATTTTCTCAAAGTCTCTTGGCCAAATGAGGAACCAAACGGGGCCATAGAGCACTAGGTGAGCAACAATCGTCCATGCTCTTGTGGAATGTTATTACTGGAGGCACATAGCTAGATCAATATACTTAACACCCCCCACCCCATGGGGGTAATAACATGTTGACGCTTCATCATGCTTACATTGTCGCGACCTAAAATTTAGGAATTCCAGGCTAATAGATTATCGGGTTAATTATTTAACTAACTTAACTCGGACTCTCCCAAGTCCATACCAAATCGTAACTTAAAGTTCAATTAATTAATATGCAATGTATTTTCAATTCGGAGTCGCAACTAATCATTTACAGTAGGTAGATTAGAAACCTAAATAAAATAGCGGGAGAACTATTTTATTCCTACGAACCGGAGATTAAGAATTCGAGGACTTGATTATGTTAGATTACTATAATGCCTTTTTGGTACCATTTTATTTCATGAAAAAACATTTGAGAAGGCAACATTAATTGATTTTAACCTAAGTCACTAATAAAGATTATCATGCGGATGCACAATCAATTAATTAAACATCCGGAAATCAATATAATCCGGGGGCATGCGTCACAAATTATATATATTTTTTGATTTTTTTGATTTTTTATATGAATGCATATGATGCATGAATTCTATCCTAAATAATGTAATGTCATGGCTTAAATGCAAAGCTAGGGTAGATGACATGCAAATTAAATTAAATGAATGTATAAGTGAGACTACGATTAAATTAACTACGTGGCACGTAAATTAATTAAAACGTAGACATGCAATCCTAATATGCAATTTAAGCTAACATGCAACCTAATATGACATGGCAAGAACGATGATGTGGCATAGAAGATATGGCAAGTATGAGATGGCATAGATGACGTGGCAAGTATGACATGGCATAGATGACGTGGCAAAGATGACATGGCAAGGATGAATGCTTTTTTAAATTATTTTCGGATGAATTTATTTCCTAAAATAGAACTATGACAAAATAATTTTATCTTGCATATTTTAGAGTTTACATTGACCTAGACCCTAATATATTAAAGACGAATTATTTTAGACATGAAATTCTATTTAAACATGCAACTTTTGTCCTAAAATGCAATCTAATCTAAATATTTTGCAAGAGGGATTAGATATGTAATTATCAACATGATGCTATTTTTAAAATATGCAATTTTCGAATATGGAAGATGAATGAATGCAATCTTTTTTTAAAATTTTTGAGATAATCACATGTGACGGATATATTCTAAAAAAATATGACAATCAAGCAATTCAAATCAAATTGGGAAAGTGAATATGCCAATCAATCCAATCAAGAAAGTTGATGTATCAATCAAGTTTTGAAAAGATTTCGCGAATATCCGAGTCAATCTTTAATTCGTAATCCTACGATTAATGATTGTACCCAATTTCTTACCTAACGGATAATTCCATCAATAATCTTAAAGATGGTCTTTCTTGATTGTATAAGTTGCGGATTAGGAAAATTTCGCTAAAGAACACTAGAAGAACACTTTACGAAGCTCCTTTGTGTCAACTATCAAACGATCCTTAGTGCCAATTTTTTAAAAATAATCATTTAAGTGCCAATTTTTTTAAAAAATGATCACATGAACTCTAATTTAGTTGACGTGCTTAAAATCACACATGCTATTTTTTATTAATATTTGGCTGACGTGGCTAGTGTTATGATCTTTTAAAAAATGGCACTTAAATGATCATTTTTAAAAATTGGCACTTAAGTTTGTTTTGAAGTTTTTAAGTGTTTTTCAAAATTTTTATGCGTTTTGAAAATTTTGACACTAAAGTGAGCACCGTACACAAGTTTTGGCACCCGTAGTGTACTTAAGCCAAAAAATTTCCTAATCAACATGTATTTTTTTAAGAAAATATCCACTTTGATACTGATATGCAAATATATTCAAATTAGGCAATTCAATATATCAAAAATTCAAGATAGGAAATTAACCTTTCCAATTTGAATTCCGCCGAAACTTGATGACCAAGCCTTGAATTCGGACTGGCTTGGATGGGGACTTGTGGGTGAACTCTTCATGGCTCTCGAGTTAGTTGGATTTCTCGATCAGTGGAGGCAAAAGGGATCGGTGGACTAATTGAACTCCTAACAATTCCCGATCTTGGATGATGAGTTGGGATCAACTTTGAAGAATTGATGATGAGAAAAAGACAATCTTGTGGGTGTTCTCAAACACCAATGGATTTGCATGATAAGTTTCCCGTATAGCACAAGTTGTGAGAGGGTCATCAAAAGAGACACACGTGTATTGCTTGGGAGATTATTATTGTTGACACCTAAATTTTGATTTCCAGAAAATTCATTTGTTTAAACATAAAATAAGAATTACACATAATTCTCACAAAAAATAATCCCTCATGTATTGCATATTTATTTTCTGTCAGTCATCGCATTTAAGGTTAGAGGTGAGTCAACTACGCTTAATTTTGATAGGTGGTTGAATTGAACTTGGTCTGAAAAAAATTGTGACTAAGGCATAGGGGGTGTGCCGAATGGACCTATTTCTTGAGCACAATTCTATTCGTTCAAGCTTGTTTTAATTATTAAGGCTTTCAATTAAATGTTCGTTATTTAGAAAAGCCTTATTTTGAGCTTGAGAAATTAAGATGAGCCCATAATTTGATTTGTAAAATTCGGATGGGTTCTAAATGTGAAAGTGCCGGATTTTATATATGTGTTTTGGACTTAAAATCAGATTTAAATCAGCCCATCTTGATGTTTAAAATTATATGGGAGTTCATTTAGTTGTTCATTTGATTAATCTAGGCCCGAGACATTATTGTAAGCCTGCAAGACATGAGAATTTCGGCCATTGTGACATTCACATCCTCATGGCCGAATTTCATAGTCCTAGGGGAGCTAGGACTCTTCTAATTTCGAAAAGATTTTCAAGAGTTTTATTTGTTGAAGAGTCCTATCTTATGAGTGTCCCAAAAAATTAAAACTCTATCCCTACCTTACTGAAAATAACCGAGAGTTTTGATAGATATGGGAACTCGCGATCCAATGGTTCATACTTCGACTAGCATTGCAAATCTAATGGTTTTAAGAGAGTCCTATTCTAAGTAGGACTAGTAGTCCAAAATCTATATAAGCAACCCCCAGCTCACGTCAAAGGGGTTGGCCACTATTGATTTGCGATAGAAATTGGAGAGTTGCTCCGAGAGATTGAGGGTTTGACTACTTCCCTTGTGGTTGAGGCAATCCCCTAGCTAAAACTCACACACGAGCTGCTCTTGCTCCGCCGCTGTCCATCGCCATCTCAACATCCCTCGCAATTGCTTTAGTTCGCTGATTCGCCACCGCTCAACCGTCACAATTCGTTGCTTCGCCCCTTAGCAGTCTCGACGTTCGTCGTATTCCAAGACGCCAAGAATCGGATCGCCCCCAGCTACTGTCCAATTCGGTTCAACATAGAAATCAACTCTGTTCATACGGTAATTTTGCTGTACTTTGATCAATATTCTGCAATTGACGAAGCTGCATTCTCGCGTTAGCTTACTCAGTTTAGGCGTGCACAAATCTGGTGAAAGAAAGGCTATTTTGGGCTCAAACATCCAAGTGTGCTCTTGCTGAAAATTGCTTGAAATAAGGTAAGATCTCTTGAACTTTTTGGTTATAATTCATTGATAAATTGCTGAATGTTTTGGCATCATCGTGCGTGAAGTTTGTTTTATGACCAAAAGTGGAGAAATTCAATTTTTATGAGGGGCCTAAAATTGAATAGATGAAAATCTGATTTCTTTTGATGATCATGTTATCTAATCTCGTGACTTGGATAATAATTGATTAAACCAAACCTTATCTAATAAGAGAACCTTTCAATTGGATAATTTGTCGTGGATAAATTTTTGATCTCGAAAGCTATCTTTATCATGTGAGGTGGTTTGATTTATTTATCCTGTTGTTTGAGTTGCCTTATCTTTCGTGGATGATCAAGTTGTGGATAATGTTGAATTCTTTTTGGATAGTCCTATGCCCGATAATTATCTCTAACATGAACTTTTTCTAATGACTTTGGAGTGTTAGAGATAGGATTTGATTTGAAGTGGATTTTATTTTTTTTGAGAATTATCTGAAATAAATTTTCAAATCTTAAAGATAATTTTCTCGAATTAAAAATGGATTTTGGATGAGGAAAGGTGGATCCCGTCGCGACCTAAAAATTGATTTTTTTAGGTTAACGGAATATTAGGCTAATTAAATTAATTAACCTAATTCGAACCCTCCGAGTCCTACGAATCGCCACTTAGGTTCATTTAATGAAAAATGTATTAAATTGGAGTCGCCACTAATCTTTTATGGTAGGTAGATTAGAGACCTAAACAAAGTATTCGGGAAAATACTTTATTTCATGCGAACAATTAAATGGATTCACTTTATTAATACCCGATTTTCATGAAAATCCTTAGTTTGTGATTTGAATTAAATATTTTTGATTTTTTTTTGTTAAATGCAATGCTAATGCAATCTAACTATATGACATGTGAGATATAATGACATGACAAAAACACATGAATTATACGAGGCAAATATTATGACATGGAAAACATGATAATGCAAATTAGACTATATAATATGCAATGCAATGACATTTTTGTATTTTTATGCATTTTCGAATTTATGAAAAAAATTGAGTTGAAAGACTACCTAAAGTGAAATGACATCCGATTTAATTTAAGAAATTGATTTCTCAAAGTCCTAATTTTTATTAGATGTTATTTTCATGCAAATGTATGAGAACATGATTTAACCTAAGAAAATGCGACATCTTTTTTTTTGGATTTTTAGGAATTTATTTAAGCCATAAAATGATGAAATTTGAACAAAAGTAAACAATATTGCCCATAAAACACCTTTAAATCCGAAATTCGATTTTTATTCACAACATCCCCGAGATTAGGGTTAGCAAGTGAATATATTATCGTATTCCCTATATACCTTTGGCAAATCGAGGATTTGATATGTTAGTCATATGTTTTAATGTACGTTTTCCGAGGGACAAGGCACAATTATGGAGATGTGTTATGGGCAATATTGTTTATTAAAATTCAAACTTTATGACAGTAAAATAAATGGCAAACAATATGCAGAATATAAACATGCGAAACATTGAAGTAAAAATCGACATGAGTTTGAAAATCCATAGGGATTACCAAAATTTTAAAGGAGATAGGAGGATGTCGATATCTTTTAAATTTAGGAAAAGTTATCTCTTAAGATTTCAAAGTATATCAGATAATTTTCCAAGTTTAAAAGATATGATCAAATGAGATATAGACTTATCTCGATATGCTTAGATTTTCGAAAATTCCAAATTCGAATACAAAATATCTTGATTACTTTGAATGATGCGCACAATATCTCCGGATAAAATTAATTCAAACTTGGATTACGTGACATATCAAATATCTCGCCAAAGCACACCCTCGAGCTTGAGACATACTCAACATTCCCCCAAAGATATAATCCAGAATTTAACGTGAGCTTAGAATTTCCAGGATATGATTTAATATTCCAAATAGCTTGAATCACAAAAGATGTCCAATGTTCGGACAAAACAGATAATATTCCACAAAACCACAAAACTAGATTCATGTTCCGGGAGTTCAGATTAGAATTCTTAGTAGTTTTTGACAATTTCAAGATATTCGCTAATCAAGAGATATGTTCCTTTTTCCTCGTTCCTCGGGCTCATGATCATCCAATCAATTTTTAGATTATGGTAAAACAAAAAATTGATCCAGACAAACATCCATGATGACTAGAATTCGATTGATGATTCCAACCAATATACATTCAGATCCCAATATTAATAAATAAAAATAGACGTCAAGTATTGATAAGAATTAGTTTAATGGGTCCTTATAGACAATAACGCAAATAACGATCATATAACAAATACCCGATGATATATTTAAACATGCAAAAACATTCATTGAAACATGCGAATCAACCAACTAGGCCAGTGAACATTCAATGATAGAAAGCTTTACTTGAACCAAATATCACTTTTGTAATCGAACTTTGCACAAGCTCGAATATTCAAGCTTTGAACATTGATCTTTGATATGGTGACCTTCGTGATTGTTCATATATTCATCTAAAATTCCATAGTAAAACCGAAAAGCAAAGAAGTCAAGTGCCAAACCCGAACAACTAAAACGAACAGAAGTTATGCGTATTTTTAAAATAATAGCTAGCGTATTTACATAAAAAAGGCCGTTAGTTATATTGAAGACGTGCCAGATGCAAAGTCGACCAAAATGACTGAGAACCTCCGTTTTTCTCTCACTTTTCTCTTGTTTCCGTATGTCTAGAGTATGTCTCAAAAATTTTTGAGTAATTCTGAATGATTTTTTTTTTTGCTGTCCCATCAACCCTAGGCATAGTGTTATATTTATAGAACTTAGGTTTTTAAACCTAATACAACTAGGACTCAATCTAGGCCGTTAGATTAGGAATTCTAATAGGATCAACTCTTAGCCGTAGATTTAAAAATTCTGATAATTAAGAGTCCTATCACTTTAAAATTCTTAAAAATTTCGGTCGAAGAAATAGAGCACTAGCCAATTTTATTGACATGGGGTTCAATCTGCTTGTCCTTAATTGACTAACCTAATCTTAAATGCAATCAGAAAATAAATATGCAATGTATAGGATTTAATTTTTTGCGAGAATTATGAATAACTCTCATTTTATGAAGTAAATAAATGAATTTCTAAAATTGAAATTTAGGTGTCATAGTGCCCTCTTTGGTGGAAGTCGCAGGTTTTGCTCAAGATCAAAATTGAAACCTAAATTTTGCAAATGCAAATGATGAATTTTAATGATAACTTTTTTTTTGGAGGTCTAATCCCATTTTGTTGATGCAAAGGAAATGATGCATAGTATGCAATGCTGTAAATAACATTGGCAAGACTTCTTTTTTCCATATTAGAAAAAATTGCATGGATGTTATGATAATACTTATTTTACCAAATATCTCATGATGCTGATGCTTCCTTTAATTTCCAAGCTTCTTATAGACGCAGGATTTCAAGTAAGGTGCCTTATCTATTATCGATGTTTCGTTTGATGCATTATGATATATGTAGTGTTGAAAATATATTTTCCGAGGTCACAAGAGCTACGTCATTGTGAATCGAAAAAGGACCAAGATCACGAGAGGTCGGGCCTTATCGTTATTAAGGTTTTTCTTGCAGATATATGTAGAGTTTAAAAAGGAGATCAAGAGCTACGTCGTTGTAGAAAGGATAATAAGATCAAGAGCGTACGTCGTCGTGACTTGATAAAAGACCAGATCATAGTGCATATGTATCATGATTTGAGACCAAAACCATAAGAGCTCGTCGTTATGATTTGTTAAAATGCAGCCATAAGAGCTACTGTCATATGTAAAAGACAATACCACAAGAGCTACGTCGTTGTGATTTGGTTGAGGATCAAAATCATGAGCGTTATGTCATCTAATTTGATAAGGGTCAAAACCATAAGAGCTACGTCTTATGATTTGACAAAGATAAAAATCGAAGTGCATATTCAAGCGATTTGATAAAGGTAGAGATCATGGGTGCATATGTCGTCATGACCAATTACCATCAATGATGTATAGCATAATTATAAAGGATATACTATCGCGAATCGAGTAAATACCAAAGGGATGCTTCTGAAATGAATCATGACAAACACGAGAGGTTAAAATGACAACTTAAATGAGCGTCAATTTGAAAAGGGTTCGAGAAAACTTACGATTGAATGTTTTAATGAATGGTCAAGCTGACTGTATCATACTGTTTATTCACTTGAGGTATATCTGAACAAAATGAATGTAAATGCAACATGATATGTCCACAATCTTTACTTTTTCGCATTACAAGGCTCCACTGAGAACTTTTTAGTGGAATCATGGTCTCGATAAGTTGAACAATGGAATGAGGAACCTTGTCAAGGACTTTGACTATTCTCTCAAAAGGCTTTTGAAACCCGACCATTGATGGAAATGTTGAAGTTTTGATCGGGCGTTCATCGAGGAACCTGTAAATAATATCAAAAGAGCGCCAGATTCCACGAAGGAATTTTGGACTATTGCTGTCAGTGGAGAATTGGATCACAATGAGGACCGTAGCTCGCTGATGTGAAATTTAGAACTCACGATCTCCCTGCTTAAAAAATATTTTGCCTGCATGAAGCCAAATCATAAAATCTCCAATGTCATTCAGTATCAAGGCAAAATCTAAAAGAAGACCAATTCACCATTTAGAACATATTGTCCTTTTTTGCTCCCTCAATTCTTGCTAAAGTTAGAGCTTCATGGCTGGACTCCCAAGTTCAACTCGATCGGCTCGTCGGTGGTGCAGTGGCGAAGGAACTATGGTAGTGATCGGGGTCGAAGAAAGAAGGCTGGGCAGTACAGAGGTTCACAGCGGAGAGTAGCGCCTCTTTCCTTTTCTCTCTTTGTTTGTGTGGAACTCTGGCCGTGATGGACGATCAATTGGCCTCCTCCCCACTTTTGTCTCTTCCTCTGAAGAAGATTAGAGAGAGAGAACGTGACCTTCCTCTGGCTTTTTCTCTAACCCTCCTTCCATCGCCTCTCAATCTGCCTAATATGAATTTATGCGGCCTCTCTTGTGAACGTCCATGGCATATGTATATATAGACTATTAGGGTTTCTTGCCCATATCTCTTTCCTATTTTCATTAAAAGGACATATTCTGATATCTCTACGATATTATCCAATCAATTTGCTCATTTATCCTTTGAGATTTGAAATATAATAATATCCAGATTAATTGCCCCCAAACTAATATTTCAAATTTTAATGAATTAATTGCTTACGTCGCCGGTCCGATAAAATGCAAATGTAATGCGTGACAATGTGATGCTAAAATAAATATGAAAAATGATATGATTATTCTTGGTAGGAATTAAAATTAATTCCTAATTTTTTATGCAAAAAAATGATTAAAAAAATTAGTCAAAATTTAGGTGTCAACATACATATTTAATAATGCACAAGTGAACACTGAAAACTTGGTTTCGAGCCTCTTCTAACTATGAACTTTTTGTCCCTTTCTTCGAGCTCTCTTACATTTTGGTCATTAATGAGAAATGCGACGTATATAGCTTTGGAGTAGTAGAAATGGAAATAATAATGGGTGAGCATCCGGGTGATATCATCTTAATGCTGATTGACACTCTTCGGAGAAGATATTATGCTGCATCAAATAGTAGACCCATGTTTGCCAATTCCAAGAGAGAATTATGTCACAAGAAGTATCATTTTGGCAGTTTTTCTGGCCCTTGCTTGCTTAAGTAGCGATCCAAAGTCCCAACCAGCAATGAAACGAGTTTGGAAGCTTTTCAAGCTCCGAAACTAGCATTGCCGAAGCCCTTCCATTCAATCTCGCTTGCCCAGCTCCAAAAAAATAATCAAAGAGTATGATGGGAAGGTGGTTCAAGAGAAAAATTGTCAAGCCTACAACAAGAGCAAGGACCATGAAGTACTTGTCCCAATACATACAATAAATTTCCAACGAGTGAAGAGTTGATTGATAACGTGGTTGAGGATATGAGCTATACGGCTTGTGCAATTTAAGTCATGTCAAATTTTTTTTTTTGTGTGTTAGCCACAGAAAATGGAAATTCACAACCCGGGATGTTCGCATCCAATCTTGGGATGTTCTTCTAAGGGAAATGCTTCCCTAACGGTATTGTCGGGGACGATACAATCTTAACCGTAAATCCACATACTATCACCGCGCTTTTTGCATAAAGCACCATTGATTGAGAGATCGTGTAGTAAAAAATAACTAAGCTGTCGGTGTCGGGCTAGCAATTTCCTTATTCTAATGTTGGGAATCGTGTGTCCTCCGAACTGTTAGAAGAAAGATCATGTGGAAGAAGATTCATTCCCTTGGCAGGAGTCAATTTCTTGGTTTTGTCCACTCATATTGTTCTCACGGATTATTCCCCGTTTAAAAAAAGTGACGTTAATTTTAGGCTCGGTTTGTTTCACGGTTGTAAAACATTTTCCTAAAAATGATCCCTCATATCGCTTATAATTTTTTTTATCTTCATCCACGGAAATATTTAGATATAAATTATTGTTAATAATGAAAAAAAATTCTTTATCGAATGATTATTTAAAAAGCTACAAGCAATCATTTTCAGAAAAATATTTTCCACATCGCTGATTTTTTTAGAAAGAAAAAGAGCTAAAGAGTCATGTCTTTTGACATGTAAGCCCAGGTGTCTAGCCTCACTGAAAGCAAAAGAAGGGTTCACCTATAATGAGCATCATATGCAACATGTCCTTGGTTATACTCATTACTAATAGCTTTCTCTTACTACAATTCAACTGTTGTAGCCCTAGCACCTTCTAATAAGTTTAGGCTTGGCTAATTTAGGTCAATGTAAACCAAGTCATTAACCAAGCCGACACGGCCCATCTGATTAAACAGGCCGAATGGGTAGAATTCGGGTTATATGGGCTTGAAGTAGTTGAGGGTGGTGAATCTCTCTAGACGGCCCAGAGAATAGGAAGAGAACATTTCCAGGCTCGAGTGAGCGAGGCGTTTGGCAAATGATCGGGTCTACTAATATTGCCATTTCATTGAAGGAATTGTATCACTCGCATTTCGCAAGTATGATTGGCCAATTTAACAAGCTTGACCATTAGATTGATGAAATGATGCTTGAAAGTGGTCGAGGATATAAGCTTTATATGGCATGTACAGCTTAAGTCGTGTATTAAACTTGTCCATAATAAGTCATGAGAGGGAGTGTATATGTCGTTTATTTATCTATTTATTTATTTTTAGGGTTTTCAATAAGATTGGAGTGCATGGTCAGATTCTATCCTTTTGGTTTTTTTTTATGCATAAATTTCTCCCTGAATGATGAGATGAAACGACCAAAAACCCGTGTAGCCAATCTTAACGAATGAATTTGCAATGGAGCTCCAAACTTTTGTTGAGCATGCAGGTGATGCCTAGATCTAGGACTTGTGCCTATCATCGAACTTGTTTGCATTAGTAAATATGGATATCGATCATCCAAAAGACGACCACAAGAGTCGCGAATATCTTTGACACGAAAAATGCCACCATGAACTTGACTAATATGCTTTTCGAGAAAAAAAGGGAAAAAGACTTCTGCATTGTGAATCCTACTACATGCTCGATGCCATATTGCAAGAGAAAAAGCACCACAACAATCCAACTTATTAGCATCAATTTGTCAATGCCCATCTAGAATGGATGCCCTAACATCTCCTCCACTGACTTTTATGCATTCAGCCATGGAAGAAATTCTACGGCACTAAGAATTTTCCACACCTCAAGCAACACCACCAAATCCTATGGAAGGCAAAACCGTAGCATCATATGGAGTTTTGGTGTGTGCTCATTACTAAAGACGGATTCGGTGATCGGCTGTCGATTTTGGTGTGAAGAAATTATAGATATGCTCTTTGAGCGTGTGATTTATAACATTGTTTTGATGATTTCTCTTGTTATCTTGAGCTTGTATTGTTTTGAAGTTGTTTGAGATTTGTCTGGGCTTGAAGTTGCTCTTTTTTTTCGTATTTCGATCAAAGAAGTGGATGGAACGATATTTTGAGAGGAAAAATAAAAGAGTAAACCCACCAAGAGACAATCAAGAAAACCAAACTTGATCGCACTACCGTCCTTTCAAGAAGACTTTGATTCTTAGCGTCTATAATTAAGTGCACCGCTGTCCTAGAGCCATTGCGCTCGACCAAAAAAAAACATGGAGTTCTACCACACCCTGTGTCTTCTGTTTTCCCTTTCTGCACAAGTATTGCTCGACCTCCCTTTCACAACAGCACAGTCGTGTCATCCTGTCCAAAGTAATGCCTTGCTTAAGTTCAGCAATTCTCTCACAGTCAAAACTGATACGTACGCGCACTGTGATCCGAAGACGACTAGATGGGAGAACGGCCTCGACTGCTGCTTGTGGGACGGCGTCACCTGTGACAATGTAACGGGTAATGTTATCGGCCTGGATCTTTCATTCAGCTGTCTTCAGGGCACCCTCAGTTCTGACAGCTCACTCTTTGCGCTTCGCCATCTTCAGAGCCTCAACCTTGGTGTCAACAATTTCCTTACCTCACCCATTTTGCCCGAACTAAGTGTTTTTGCTGAACTGAGACACCTCAATCTCACTTACTCGAATTTTTCAGGTCTAGTTCCTACCGAAATTTCTTACCTTTCTAAACTTGTTTTACTTGATCTGTCTATGAACTTTAATGATACATATGTGACACAGGGTCTTAGGATTCAAAATACGGATGTCAAAGTGCTTGTTCAGAATTTGACAGAGCTGAGGGTACTTAAACTCGATCTAGTAGACATGTCTGCTGTTTCGCCTAGTTCCTTCGTGAATTTGTCATCCTCCATGACAGTTTTCAGTGCGTTTATGTGTGATTTACAAGGCGAACTTCCGCCCAACATTTTCCACTTGCCAAACCTCCTTGATCTTGATTTGCAATCCAATGATATCATGGTTTCTTTTCCGAAGTCTAACTGGAGCACGTCTCTTGAATCTTTAGCCCTCTCGTATACAAACATCTCAGGCAAAATACCTGATTCAATCAGTGAATTGAAAAATTTAAAAATTCTGGCTCTCAGCAACTGCAAATTGATAGGTTCGATTCCCTCATGGCTTGTGAATTTAACAGAATTGACCAGGTTGGACCTTTCAGGCAATGAATTGACAGGTCATCCCCCATCATTCGTTGGAAAGCTTGAACGACTCCTCCATTTAGACCTTTCTTCTATTAATTTTACTGGTGTTTTGGACTTCAGAGTCTTTTCAACACTGAAAAATCTGCAAGTCGTTAGGCTTACAGTAGAGCTAAATCTAGATTACAACAATATGAACTACATATTTCCAGAGCTTGAGATTTTGGCATTGTCTTCCTGTAACTTGATCAAGTTTCCATATTTTCTGAACTCTTCAAGAAAGCTAAGAGAATTGGATCTCTCCAAAAACAAGATCAGCGGTCGGGTACCGAGATGGTTTTGGGATTTGGGGAAAGATACACTATTGTCTCTTGATATTTCTAGTAACCTTATTGAGGGAGATATACCACAAATTCCCTGGAAAAAGTTGTTCTCTCTTGAACTTGGTGATAACTTATTCCGGGGACCGCTTCCAACTCCACCACTCCCTATATTCATGTTTTCGGCCAGCCAAAACAGCTTCAGTGGAGAGATTCCATCTTCCTTTTGCAAATTAAGCTCCCTTTATTATCTACACTTGGCTAATAACAATCTCTCTGGTTCTATTCCTCATTGTTTGGGAAACTTAACCTTCCTCTCTGAACTAGACTTGGGTGCAAATAAGTTTGAAGGGACATTACCGCCTTTAGGCAATTGTGCATCATTGGCGCAGCTAAACGTAAGTTACAACAAAATCAATGATACTTTTCCGAAGTGGTTGCTAGAAGCACCCTCATTGTGGAGCTTCGATCTGCAGTTCAATGAATTCCATGGCCAAATCGATCCTTCAACTGCTCCATTTCTTCCCTCCACCCTTCTGAGTTTTTCCATAGCTAACAATAAATTTGAAGGTCCTGTTCCAATTCCACCGACCACCACTCAATTCTATTCCATTGCAAACAACAATTTTAGTGGAGAGATTTCGCATTTGATATGCAATGCCACTAAGCTCATAGTCCTCGACTTGTCCAATAATAGTTTGATGGGCATCTTGCCAGAGTGTTTGATGACCTTTAGCAAAGATCTCTCTGTGCTCAACCTTCGAATGAACATGATTCAGGGTGTGATCCCTGGAAAAATTGCTCGGGACAGCTACTTAAGGACACTTGACTTCAGTCGGAATCGATTTGAAGGGACATTGCCACGATCCTTACTTCAATGTAAAAGTTTGGAAGTTTTGGATCTCAGCAACAATAGAATGAAGGATACGTTCCCCGATTGGTTGGAAAGGCTTCCCAAGCTACAAGTCCTTGTTTTGAGGTTCAACATGTTCCATGGCTTTGTGAGGAGTCCTAGAGCAGCTAGCCCATTTCCTGAATTGCGCATTTTCGACCTCTCAAACAACAATTTCAGCGGTCCGTTACCTGTTAGATATATTATGAAGCTCATTGCCATGATGAATCGGGATAAAGGACGGGGCGAGCTGCAGTACATGGGAGGCTATGGTTATCAAGATTCAGTCATGTTGACCATGAAAGGACTGGAGATACGTCTGGTGAAAATTCTAACTATATTCACGAGTATCGACTTATCGAGCAACCATTTTGGTGGGGAGCTTCCCGTGGATATTGGAAGCCTGAAGTCACTCAAAGGGCTAAACTTTTCTCACAACAATCTTACAGGCTATATCCCTCCATCTATTGGGAACTTGACTGATCTCGAATGGCTAGACCTCTCTTCAAACCAGTTCACCGGAAGGATTCCTCGAGAACTAGCGGATTTGACATCTCTTGCATTCTTGAACCTCTCGGAGAATCGGCTCATCGGACCTATTCCCCTCGGACCTCAATTCAACACATTCAAGAGCGACTCGTTCGCCGGGAATCCTGGATTATGCGGATTTCCATTGCTAGAGACATGCGAGAGCGGCTCACGAGAAACTCTACCAGTAAGCATCCCTGCAGGAGAATGATACTGAGCATGGAGTCGGTTTGAGTGGAGAGCCATGTTGATGGGTTATGGGTGTGGAACTGTGGCTGGAATCTCTCTAGGATACATCATTCTCGATTCCAAGAAACTCAAATGGATTGCCGGATTGTTCGACAAGAAAGGAGCTAAAATGAGAAGGAAGTCGAGGAGGAATGCTCGGAGATCTTACCAAAGATGAGAATCTTGACTGTTCTTTGCATTGTGAGATGAAGAATAAGTATGTTGAAACTCCCATAAGACAGATAATATTCTTATTACTTTGGCCTTTTCACTATTCTGAGTGTACTCTCATTTGAAATATTTCTTTATGAATGATATAATCTTTCCAAATTTCGCAACTCATGCACTTTAACATTCATTTAATGTTGGAAAAACTGAACGGTCCCAAACTATAGAAATAGACACGTGATTCGCGCATAATATAAATGTTATTTTAAGTTTTGGCGGAAAAGTCGGTAAATAATTGTCACACCATAAGAAGGCAAAACCGAAAGTGGAGTTTTCCATTAATTTATTTTATTTATCTTTCTTTGGATTTATTCATGATAATTTTTCTTTCCATAGTTTTTGCAAATGTATTTGTTATGGACTCTTTTCGATTACCGGACATAAAATCTACTTTTTACGATTATTCGAACACAAAAAAAAAAAAAAAAACTCTTCACGTGGACAAGCCTCGACAGAGAGAGAGAGAGAGAGAGAGAGAGAGAGAGAGAGAGAGAGATCAATTGCATTACAATCACAACGATACACAGCACAAGCTCTTGAAAAGGAACAAACAAAATAATCACACACTTTAGAATGGAAAATATGCATTCAGACTTAGAAACATAACGTGTAGCAGCATCATGTAGCTCCTACTCAACGTCGAGACAACGTGATGGCGGACAGCAGGATTAGAAGCACGAACACGACGACTCGCCGAACGACCCTATCAAAGAGCCCGAGATACGCTTACATAAGGAGTAGAATTTCTGGCAGATAGAGAACCAGTTAACCTTGGTGTTCCCTTTGTGGCCTAAGTACACGATAGCAGCCAAGGGCCGAAGCTCCCGCCATCGGCGGCGCCCAACATCGCCCGCACCTTTTTGCACATTGTTTTGATTGGATGAGCTCATTTTGTTTTATCAAGACGGAGCTGTGCATTTCATGCCCGATTCTTTAGGACAACCATATGTCATCAAGAAAGACATACTGCATTTGCATGTTCCTATATGCATCTAATGAAATCTTGAATTACAATTAGGAGATATGCTAGTTCGAGCACCACAACCTGTATAGTAAAACTACAAATGTTCTAGGAAAGATGGTTCCTTCTTCTCGGCATAATTTATCGTGTCGAAGATGACAAGGACAATTCTGCTGTTTTGCGCGGCACTCCTCATGATGTGCAAGATAGAGAGCGACATGTGAGAGGACGAGGTAGGCGCTGTTTTTTTTCTTCTTCTTTTTATTTGGCTGTGGGTTGGGAAAGGTTATGTTACTTTGCTCAAGTTGTCTGTGCTTTTTGTGGCAGTATAGATAAGTTATAAGCTCTTATAAGAGGAAGGCAATGCGCATGATTGTGGTGGATTATAGGTAACTTTGGAACTTTTGACAGAAGTTCACATGCATGGAGACCCGAGAGAATAAAATCATATGTTTCTCCTCTGTCCACATAAATCTTACATGTTTCCTCCAAACAGTGAACCAATTATCTAGATCGGACCCCATCATAGATCGAGTTGAGCACTATTATATTATGGATGATAATGGATTTCAAACTGTCTAGACCCAAATCATCATAAATCAACTTAATTATTATCACGAATGCTCGCGGTTTTCCTGTTCACATGTATCTAGTAAAACTTCATAACAGGGTGGCTGGAGAGGTCATTCTGAATGTGAGGTACCGTGATGGAATCTATCGTATTTAAATTAAATGTTTAATCACTCACCCAACAGTTTGAGGTTTTAAAACAAAGTGATTTGATGAAGATGAAAGTTATCACTAAATTATTATGGTCTTAGAGTCCTCTTACGAACAACAGTTTTTTATATATTATATATTAGATGCAAAGTACATTACGCCCTCTATCACACCAAACTAAAGTAACATGTGTTGCACCAACATATTAAACATAGAAAAGTACCTTCTTGAACTCAAGAGACATAAATAATTGGGGAATTTCAAATAAAAGTCTAAAGTAGATCTTATTTTAAAATCGGATCGGGCCGAGCGCCTTGAATCCGCTTGGACAAGCCCACGTGGTCCAGCTGGGCTGCTTTCTTTTCTTGAGCAGGCCCATCGTTTCATAAATGGCCTATCTCTTTCCATCAGCCCACGTTTCTTTTTAGCCTGGCCCAAATAGGCCCATGACTCTCTCTTTCCCCCAACTCAACTCACGTGGCCACATGAGCCCGTAGAGAAGAGGGAGTTCTGCTCGTCGCTCGCATGGACTCCCGCCTGCAGGCCGGTTGTCGCAGCCCGAGGGGACGGCCTCGCGGTTGACGGCGACGGTGGCATGACCATTGGGTGCCGACAGGGGAGCTTGGTTCAATGAGACTAGAGGTCTTCGACGATAGAGGGCCGAGCATGAAAGCAAGAGAGCAAGCTCTCAAGGAGCTCGTGGGGAAAAGAGGGTGACTCAGAGGGATTTGGTTCTTGAACCAAGTTTGAGGGATGAAGTGAGAAACCAAGGGCTTTGCCTTTTGGGAGTTTCGCCTCACGCGGCGCACCTCCTTTGTCTCAGCCTTGACCAGTCTACCACCTTCATCACCTCTGGTAGACGACCACCGGCCAGAGAGAGATCGGCGACCGACACTCCCTCCCGGTGATCTTTCATTCGCCGTCGTCTTCCATCGACGCCTCATTACTCCCACCCGCTTTTAAGGTTTTTTTTTTCCAAAATAGGTAAAACAAAATTACCAAATTGGGTCATTTTTTTTATTTACTAAATTGCCCCGGTCGACAATCTTACTACCGCATGGGCCCAAGTGTGGTACTCCAAGTGCCGCACGGGCAGCCTTTTTTTTTTTTTTTATAATTTCATAATGTTTTTACATTTTTTTAAATATTTTATATTTATAGCATTTATTTTACTTATAATTTTTTTTTCTTTTGAACCTTATTTTCATAACATAATTATCAATAATTATTTGGAAAATTTATTAAGATATATAATTAATAAATAAATTACTATTTATCTAATTAATTTATTTAGTATGTAAATAATTAATAAAACATATTCATAAAATAAAATTGATAAGATATATGAAGATGATATATCCAGATTAAAAGAACGTGGATAATAATCCAAGAGCTAAAAAAATCCAGCAAATCAAAATTGATATAATAGATAACAATCCTCAACCCCAAAATTTATCTAATTTATTTCATTGACGATAAAAATAATGTTCGTTCATTTTTATAAAAGATGCGAGCGATTATCATTTGTGCCCTCGCTCTTATAATATTTAATAAAAGGCAATGTGGAAACAACGAAGATTTTATTTAACTGATAATTACGTTCCAAAATTAATCTTCTTTCCTCTCCCATAAATATTTTTGTAGTTTTGGACCGTAACCTCGTGAGATTCATTTCATGGTTAAAATGCAAACATGTGCATATGAATTAGGCGGAGAATATAGGTATGATTCCTAAAACCCATCATATACAAATAACCCATCTCACTTTGGTGATGGATCCACATCGCAGCCCACGCCGGCCATCATAAGATATGCCTTCGCCATCTACACATCCCACTTA
Organism: Rhodamnia rubescens; assembly: GCA_021437795.1. Classification (NCBI taxonomy): domain Eukaryota; kingdom Viridiplantae; phylum Streptophyta; class Magnoliopsida; order Myrtales; family Myrtaceae; genus Rhodamnia; species Rhodamnia rubescens. The sequence continues at coordinate 2,253,840 of JAILYA010000046.1, forward strand.
TCCGGAACCTTGTCCTTGTTCTCGAGTATACTAGATTTGCCGAACAATGGAGATGACCCGATTACGAAACAGGATGCCACGTAGGAGGACGACATCATTAGTGAATGTAATTGGAGTTGATGATTGTTATCTATTATATAAATTTTGATTTGCTGGATTTTTTTAGCTCTTGGATTGTTATCCATGTTCTTTTAATCTGGATATGTCATCTTAATATATATTTTACCAATTTTATTTTATGAATATTTTTTATTAATTATTTACATACTTAATAAATTAATTAGATAAATACTAATTTATTTATTAATTATATATCTTAATAAAGTTTCTAATTAATTATTGATAATTATGTTATAAAAATAAGCTTCAAAAGATATAAATAAAATAAATTTTATAAATATAAATATTTAAAAAACGTAAAAACATTACGAATTTTTTTTTTTAAAAAAGTCGGCTGTGCGGCACTCCTTGTTCGGCACCCCAAGTGCTGGATGGGACTACCGACCGGGACCTAATTTCGTAAATAAAAAAAAGTGGCCCAATTTGGTAATTTTTGGACCTATTTTGGATAACCACCCCCTCGCTTTTATCAAGTACATAATTCTAAATTTTCTATAAAAAAACCAAAAAATTCCTAAAACCCATGAAAATTAGAAAAATGGTTTATGTTGCCTTTTAAAGCCTATTTTGAAGTTTTCAGGCTCCATATTGGTGATGATTGCAGATTGATGTCCAGTTCGGTCTCATAAGCGTGTATTCGATTCATGTATTAGAAATATTTTCTTAAAATATCGCCAATATAGATCTAGTTTGCATGTGTACATTTTAGTCTAATAATTAGCATATTTTACTTGATTAAGTGTTTACTATAGCACTATCTTTTGAAAATTTGCATGTTAAACTGCTTTCCTAGGAGCTAGGTAAAGCGTTACTTGGGTAATTGCACAAAATGACAGAAAAACATTATACATGATCATTTAGCACTAGTTAGATACTTGGTAGGCTTTAAAATAATATGCAAAATGTGTGGTCACTTTAGAGAATATTAACTGGTTAGGTACCGAAAGGGTGCTAATTATGTAATTAGCATAAACATATATGCGGATCTCGAAGCTCTGGTTGTGTAGGAATTGTAGTGACACTCTCATATCTCAATTGGTTTCTAACCAACCCCAATAGACTAGTGACGACTCCTAGTAAATTTTTAGGTTGCTAATTAGTAAAAAGAAATTCAATGTCGTGTGAGTTAGGATTTGGGAAAGTTCACGCCTAAACCAATAGGCAATACCTCTAGATCTCGTGGATCGAAAGGCGAAATGCAGGTCACAACATGAGTTTTGCCGAAAAAGTGGGTAAATAATTTTCAGACCAGAAGAAGGCAGAAGCAAAAGTGGAGTTTGCCATTAATCTATTTCATTTATCGATGCTTGGATTTATTCATGATAATTTTTCTTTTCATTGTTTCTGCAAAACGTATTTGTTATGGACTTTTTTCGATTACCAAACATCAAATCCACTTTTTATGATTGTTAGACATAAGCTTTTCCCGTGGACGACCTTTGACGATTGATCGAAATAGAGGGAGATCAATTGCATTACAATTACAATGACACACAACACAACATCTTGAAGAGAAACAAGCAAAACAATCACACACTTCAGAATGGAAAATACGCATTCAAACTTAAAAACATAACGTGTAGCAGCATCATGCAGCTCCCGCTCAACGTCGAGACAGCGTAATGGCAGACAACGGGATTAGAAGCACGAACACGACGACTCGCCAAACGACCTGATCGGAGAGACCGAGATGCGCTTGTAGAAGGAGTTGAATTGCTGGTAGATAGAGAACCCGTTAGCCTCGGTGTTCCCTTTGTGGCCAAGTACATGAAAGCAGCCGAGGCCGAAGGTCCCGCCGTCAACAGTGCCAACATCGCCTGCACCATTTTGCAGACTTTCCTAATTTGAGAGCTCCATTGGTGTTATCAATATTGAGTTGTTCATTTCATGCCTAATTCTTTAGGACAACTATATGTCATCAAGAAAGACATACTGCATTTGCATGTTCTTATATGCATCTAATGAAATCTTGAATTACAATCAGGAGATATGCTAGTTCGAGCACCACAACTTGTATAGTGAAACTACAAATGTTCTAAGAAAGATGGTTCCTTCTGCTCGGCATAATTTACCGTGTCGAAGATGACCAGGACAATTATGCTGTTTTGCGCGGCACTCCTCATGATGTGGAAGATAGAGAGCGGCAGTGAGAGGACGAGGTAGGCGCTGTTTTTTCTTCTTTTTCTTTTTACTTGGCTGTGGGTTGGGAAAGGTTATGTTACTGCTCAAGTTGTCTGTGCTTTTTGTGGCAATATAGACAAGTTATAAGCTCTTATAAGAGGAAGGCAACGTTAATGATTGTGGTGGATTATAGGGAACTTTTGAACTTTTGACAGAAGTTCACATGCATGGAGACTCGAGAGAATACAACCATATGTTTCTCCTCTATCTACATAAATCTTACATGTTTCCTCCAAACGGTGAACCAATTATCTAGATCGGACCCATCATAGATCGAGTTGAGCACTATTATATTATGGATGATAATGGATTTCAACTTGTGTAGACCCAAATCATTATAAATCAACTTAATTATTATCACGAATGCTCGCAATTTTCTTGTTCACATGTATCTAGTAAAACTTCATAACAGGGTGGCTGGCAAGGTCATTCTGAATGTGAGTTATCGTGACGGAATCTATTGTATTTAAATTAAATATTTAATCACTCACCCAATAGTTTGAGGTTTTAAAACAAAATGATTTGATGAAGATGAAGATGAAAGTTGTCACTAAATTATTATGGTCTTAGAGTCCCCTTACGAACAATCATTTTTTTTATATTAGATGCAAAGTCCATTACACCCTCTATATAAGCCAAACTAAAGTAACATCTGTTACACCACACAAATTTAAATAGAAAAGTACCTTCTTGTATCAACCTGTGGGAGACCTTTTCGTTGTCATGCTGGCTTTGGACCTGGATGTCCTGAACTTGAACCCAAGAGAACATAAATAACGGGTAAAATTTTAAATAAGGGTTCGAAGTGGATTTTATTTTAAATAAGGGCATGACCAAGGCATTCTCGTCAATTATTTATTTATTTATCTCTTTTTTCTTTTCTTTTTTCCCATTTTTTGATGAAGAAGCCCGAACAGCAACAACAAGAGCAAAATCTAAAAATGAAAAAAAATAGTGAGGATAATTTTGGAAGGGAAAAAAAACATTTAACCCTAGAAATGGGTTTTTAGCATTTGGCCAAATGCCGAATCAAACGCCTCATTTTTTTCCCAATGAGCTTTGGAACTTAAAAAAAAAAAAAAGCTCCTTGAAAAAGCTCAACCAAACACAGTCTGAACAAGACCATGTTTCTTGAACTACAATAAAAGAAGAGGTAACCCATGGTGAGCATAATCTGCAACATGTCCTTAGTTTTAAAGCATTTAACCACTTAGCCAAAAATTCAAGGTTAGACGAAAGTTAGGACCGAATTATTTGGATCACAGAGTCCCCATTCGAACAAAATCATTGATCTTGATGTTAGATGTGAAGTCCATTGCGGCCCGTCGATGGAGAGAATTAAGTGAAGTAACAGGTGTTACCCAACAAGATTCAAACACGTGAGACCCGAGGTGACCAATCAATTTGTGCGCGTGTGAATTGGATCGACACTACGCCTGATGGGGACACGAGGCTGCTTCAATTAGTTAATTGAAGACTTGCAACTCGTCACGTTGAATTGCTCTCCACAAAGTTTTATTCTAATTGGATCACCCTTCCTATATAAGTCTTAGCAAAAAGAAAAAAAAATTGAAGATACTCCACATGATTCATTTGAATCCTGTCAGCAATCCCGTGGTCGGCTTGCATGTTCGCAAGCTGATGGCCGCAGCTGCTACATGGATCCTTATTGCGCTACCTCTCTCCCATAGCTACCCTGCCCTTGCATGCCACCAAAACAGAAGAAGACGCTCTTCGTCGCAGCTGGTGGTGGCCTGACCTCCATCCCATACTTGCATGCCTGGCATTACGTGCGACGATTCCCGAAGAGTCGTCGAGTAAACGCAGCACAACAAGGCCAACCCGACTACAAGGTCGAATGTGATTTGAGCAGCATGGATTTCTCCTTGCTCTTGAATCTGGTCTTTCTTGGGCCGCATAACTCTTTCTGCACTAATATCTTTCCCCTTCAAGTATGTGCATTCCCAAAGCTCAGGCACCTCAACTTGTCCCACAATCACATAATCGGTGTGAGTTCCCTCCTTGTCTCCAAAACCTCACCGCGTTAGAAGTCATTGACAATCCTAGTAATGCAATCAGAAGTCCTATCCCTCTCGTATTGGGAAATTTAAAGAGCATGATCCACCTAGATCTGAGTTCCAATGCACTTTGGAGGGTGATCCCTCCGACTCTTGGTCACATAAATTGCATTAACTTGTCGCATAATCATCTCATGGGAAAAATTCCCGATAATTTGGCCCATGTTCCATATGAAGCTTTTATAGGCAATGAAGGTTTGGAAAAGGTTGACAGCTCTATGAAGATGTCTGGTATTGTACTCATGACAATACTTATAGCACTGATGGCTATAATATTCATTTTTTGTTTGGTTTTGGGGCTTTTGATAATACTTCGACGAAGAACAAAGAGCATGCAATCAAAGACAAAACAAAAATGAAAATTTCTTGTCAGTATGGAATTGCGATGGCACAATGGCATATGGAAGACATAATCAATGCAACAGAAGACTTTGATATTAAATATTGCGTTGGAACTGGCGGATACGGTAGTGTCTATGGAGCGCAATTACCGAATGGGAAAATCGTGGCATTGAAGAAACTTCACTGTCTTGAAGTAGATGACCCATCTTTGGAAAAGAGCTTATAAATGAAGTGAAGCAATTGACAGAAGTACAACATAGAAGCATAATTAAGCACCATGGTTTTTGCTTACACAAGCGACGCATATTCTTTGTTTATGAGTACATGGAAAGGCAGAGTCTATGCCGTGCTTTGAGAGATGACGTGGAGGCAGTGGAACTAGATATGGTTGAAAAGACTCAATATTGTCTGGGATATGGCACATGCCTTGTCTTACCTACCCCATGATTGTGATCGGCCAATCATTCATCGAGACATATCTAGCAACGACATATTGCTCGACAACAAAATGAAGGCTTTCCTATCCGATTTCGGCACGGCAAGACTCCTAGAACCTAATTTCTCATCTAATCTTACTACAAATATTGCAGGAACTCAAGGATATATAGCACCAGGTGAGCAACAATCGTCCATATTCTCGTGGAATGTTATTCCTATAGGCACATAGCTAGATCAATATACTTACCATCCATCCCCCCCTCCCCCCAAAAAAAAAACCTGCACCAGGATTGTGATCGGCCAATTATTCATCGAGACATATCTTGCAACAACATTTTGCTTGACAACAAAATGAAGGCGTTCCTATCCGATTAAGGCACGGCAAGACTCCTAGAACCTAATTTCTCATCTAATCTTACTGCAAATATTGTAGGAACTCAAGGATATATAGCACCAGATGAGCAACAATCGTCCATATTCTTGTGGAATGTTATTACTAGAGGCACATAGCTAGATCAATATACTTAACACCCCCCAAACCCCAATGGGGTAATAACTTGTTGACGCTTCATCATTGTTACATATTTACCATTTCATAACGCACTAACTAACACTAAAAACATGGTTTCGAGCCTCATCTAACTATGAACTTTTTGTCCTTTTTTTTTAATCAAAGAGCGCATGCACTTTGGTTATCAATGAGAAATGCGATGTATACATATTTGGAGTAGTAGTAATGGAAATAATAATGGGTGGGCATCCGGGTGATATCATCTTAATGATGATGACCCTCTTCGGAGAAGATATTATGCTACATAAAATATTAGACTCACTCTTGCCAATCCCAAGAGAGAATTTTGTAGCAAGAAGTATCGCTTTGGCTGGGATGACCCAAAAACTTTAGTTTGCTTATTTGAAATTATAATGGATAATTATGGGTTGAAAAAGAGTGATAGGACGACATGGTATAATTAAATTTTGGGCATGGTAGGGCCATGTACATACGAAATTGGGACCGAATGTGGACACGAGGATGCGCTAACATGGGTGGGGCCCACGTGTTAGCACGTGGGAACGGGAAGGACGCTTGGCGCTGAGCGTCCCTATCGTGGCAAGCGGTGCCACGTAACACCGCCGTGTGACAGGTGGTAGTGCCTTTTGAGGCGCGCGTGACACGAAGCGACATGTGCCACGCCTCGGTCCTTCGGGGCATCGACTCGCCTAAAGCCGACTGGTCCACTTAGCTTCCCCTATATAAAGTTCGACATTGGTTTATTTCATCGGAATAATCGTCATAAAGTTGTCACTCTATTTTTTATTACCCTCGAGCCATTTATGTCCCGCACCGTCCACCGTCTCCGTTAGCCGTTCATCTGCCATGCTATTTGCTGCCATCCGCCATGCTATTTGCCGCCCTAGGCCGTCGCCGTTTGGCGTTCCCCATCCGTCATCTCCGGATATCGGAGTTTTGTTAAAAGGTGAGTGGATTTCTAACTTTTATAGTTTGTTTAGATAGGCGTTAGAATCGTTTGTCAATGGTTTGAAATCTTGATTGTATTCTTGAATTCTCACTTGATATGCATGATTTCGCATTGATTAACTTTTCGAAAAGAATATGATCATGGAAACGAATGATTCATTCATTGCATTGAATCTTTTGAACGTTAACGAGGGTAAGATTGCATTGTGTATGCATTACATGGCACTTCATGATGAAACAAGTGATTCGCTCTTCGTGAGGTTTATCCGAGTTATACCATCGTGAGGTTTATCCGACGATACCCCATGGTGGCGAAGGGAAATACATGATGTCTTCGATGTACTTTAAACGGAGATGCCTCCGCCTATGAGCTCGAGATGCCTAAGAGTGAAATGCCACGTAAGGTTTATCTACGAGGATGGCACACCCCACTTGAGGTTTATCCACAAAAGAGTTGGAGTGCATTGCATATAAATTCATGAGTTTTGAAAGAAATCTATTTCATGGATTGCTTATACGTGTGCTAGAACTCATGGATTGTTGATGTGGTATTCTCGATTTCAATACTTGCATTATATTGAGTTAGACGTTCATTCATGGGGCGATAACTCATTGTTGTTGAATTGTGGTTTTCGAGATAGTAAGAATGCCCCAGGGTAGTCCCGTTGCTCCGACCCTGTGTTATGAAATCCCCAAGGAGTGTATCTCTTCCCGGGAGGACCACTTGGATATGGACCACCTTGACGTGAAATTCAAGAAACTAGTTATTACTCCGTCGATCGAAGTAGGGTTGATGTCCGGTCAAGTGTTGTACCATTTTGTAGCTCTCGCACATGGTTGGTGAGGACGATGTACTTTTGGACCTTCTTTCGTTTGTTGCTGTTGATGGTAGTGATGATGATGATCTTTGGCGAGGGGTTGTTGTGAGATGTAGTGGTGTGTGGAAAATGGGATAGTTCACTCAAGTATAGTGGATTGTTGTCGTGAGTTATTTTGTGTAGCCGTTGACCGGCTTTGGTGGTTGTCTTTTGATCTCGCTTCCGTAGATATTTGCCCGTGGTTGTAAACTAGTTCAAACCCTTGTAAATATGTGTGATGAAAAAAAGGGTTGAATTTCGATGGATATTCATGGTCTTCCGAATGTTTGATTGCAATATATGTGTTATCTGGTTAGTGAAACTTATTAAGGCCATACCTCTTATTACGTGTGTCTACCGTTGATGTTTGAAGTTTATCATGAACTTGTGATGTATGGCCGACTTGATTACTTAGTCTTCCGCATGCCCCAAATTATAACGAAAGACTAAAAGCAAAGAATGTAAGTCCTTAGGCGTGGTGCGAGCCGGGATGTCACACTCGGCAATTTCTCGGCCCTTGCTTGCTTAAGTAATGTCGCGACCTAAAAATTAACTTTTCAGGCTAATGGATTACTAAGCTATTAAACCTAGCTTGGGCTCTCTCAAGTCCATACCAATTCACGACTTATGGTTCAATCATTTCAAGCAAAAGATTTTTGTTTGAAGTTGCCACTAATTTGTTTGCGGTAGGTCAATTAGACAACTAAATAAAGCATTGGGAGAAATGCTTTAATCCTACGAACCGGAGATTATAAGTTTGGGGATCTAGTTTCGCTAGATTACATTAATGCCATTTCGGTACCATTTATAAAAAAATGTTTGGCAAACAGTTGGGATCTATTTTAGAACCTATCTCCTAACATGTGAAAATGTCCATGCAAGTACGCAATACAACCAAAGAAAAATCAATGATAAGATAAATTGCAAGAGAAAAAAAATCAAGCAAAAACAAGTGATTTTTTTGTTTTGTTTTGTTTTTGTTTGGTCCCAACATGCAAGCTAAACAGTGTATGCAAGAATGCAATCTTAATTAATTTGTTATTTTTTTTTTATAAAAGTGATAACTATGCTAAGATGCAATGCATGAGATGCAAGATTAAAATTAAATGCAGCTATTCTAATATGTCACGTGGCATGCAAAAATTAATCTTACTACAATTAACTTAATTTAACATGCACCTTATCAGATTTCTATTTAAAAATGCAACCTTCTCTTTCATGCCTTTTAAAAAAAAATTGCTTAGTATAAGATAAGAATACAATTCAATCCACATCAAGATATTTCGAGAATTCAAGCAAAAGATTATGATATCCGAAAAAATAATCTATCGTCTCGCGTCATAAATTAACGTATATCATGATCTTGACAAGATATTGACAGCGATAAATTCAAATTTGATTAGAAAAATGACCCTTCGTCTTGCCGCTCAAATTAATAATCAAATTTGACTTTTATGCGGTAACCCGTGATCAAATAATGCCTAGAATCATATAACATCATATTAGTCCAAATTAGGAAAACAAAAAATGGAATTTAAAATTTGATCAAATAACCACCTAATTTCAAACAAATTGATTTCCAATTCGTAATGAGATAACGAATCGTAGATGATTTGGACTGCAACCAACGATGCTCGTGAGTCACTATGGTGAACGATGGGGGAAAATACCCAGCAGCTCTTTCAGTGTGATATTCCAGAAAAACCTGCAACATAAAGAATTCGCCAAGCTGTGGAAAGACTGAAAGATTCCACAGGAAATCAGCAATGTGAATACCGCCAAAAGGAGGTCGCAGCAGGTCGTCGTTGCACGGCAGCTTCGTCGTCACGGACAGGAACACTCGGGGACCAGAAACTCGTCCTTACGTGCAAGGATCGTCTCGTAGTAAGGATCAATGACAATGACAACAGTTCAGGTTAGCAACAAGCCTCACAGTGAGGGGAAATTGGAGCATAACTAGAGGTGTCACGGCTAAATAGGGACGTCGAGCAGCTTCGTCGTTGGGTCGGTCGCTGTAAAAGATCACAGTAGTGCGGGACCAGACGTCACAAACTGGAGCTTCGCCTGGCACTCAGTAGGCTCAGCGATGCTAACACGAGTCGCAGAAACTCGTGGTAAAAGCAAAACAGCAACACGTGATTCTAGCTTGGAGACTCGATGGTGCAGGCGGGATATTGGAACGCGAGGAAAACTTGCAATCCTGCAAGCGTTTCCCCTGAAGAAATCTGACGGAAGGAGATGAAGGAACGACTCCTTTTTCTTCTCCGTTTCAATTCTCTCTCTCTCTCTCTCTCTGTATGGTCGTGGAGCTTTTCACCATTTTTCTCTCAATGGTCCTCCCCCGTTTTTTTTTTTCTCTCTGTACGTGTCTTCAGAATCACTCCTCCTCAATACCACTTTTCTTGGCCGTGAAAAAGAATGGCAATGAACCTTCTTCCTTCTTTGTCTCTCTCTGAATGAAGCTCCTCACGCAAAATCCTCTGGAGACTGTCTCGCGAGCTGGACTACCCCCTGAGAACAGTAAGGAAATCCCAAGATTCCTCCATTATCTTTTATCCTTCTATGAGTGTAAGCACAAAAGTGGGCCAACTATCTCCCAATGCTATCCTTTTCTTTCCCTTCCCGTACTTCCCCATGTAGCCGAGCACGTGAAAAATACTAGGAATCTCCCAACTTGCCTTTTCTTTTCAGTTCTTCCCCAAATTGACTCCTCTGATCTCTTGGGCAGACCAGCTCAGCCCCAAAATAAAATATGCAGATTGGATAAAAAAAACGATTTTTTTTTTCCATGAAGGTATGGTTGTTTATGGTTTTCTTTCCTTTGGGTTCATTTTTTTTTTTTTTTTGCCTTTTATTTCCCAATTAGCTGAGCATGTGCGAATGTACTGGGAATCAAAGCAAGTTGCTTTCTTTGCCATGTGACCAAAGTTTTAATAATAAAAAAACTTATTGTTTCAACTTTGGTCAATTAAAGGATAATGTGTTTGAGCCAAACCTTCTTTCACGCGCGGGTTATTTCAAACAAATTCAGAGCACCCGCTGCCGGTCCAAATGCAAATGCATGAATGCAGAACTTAAAACTATACTAAAATGCAAACCATACGAAAATGATTTAGTATTTTCTTTGGTAGGAACTAAAATTAATTCCTGATTTTTAAGTAAAAGTTCATAACAAAGGAAAATTAAAATTTAGGTGTCAACAAGCTCTCCTTCTTTGAGCGGATGCTTCGCAGAGGTTTCGCTCGAAGACTGAAACCTAAATTTTGACCATGCAAATGATGAATGAATTTTTTTGAGGGATTGTTAATCCAATTTTTATGCAATAAGAGAAACGTATGATATACAAAAATGCTGACGTTCGCAGTACACGCTCGATGCCATATGGCAAGAGAAAAAGCACCACAAAAATCCAACTTTATTTATCAGCACCAACTTGTCAGTGGCCACCTCGAGTAACCCCACCAAGAGAAAATCGAGAAGACCAAACTTGACCCCAGGTTTGTCGTTTCAAGAAGACTTTTGATTCTCAGCATCTCTACAATTAAGTGCGCCTTCCGAGCGCTTTCGAAAGCCTTTCTTTCCCTTCTCCATCCATCGGACTTGGACAGCACATCATCCTTCTCTCTCTTGCTCGCACTCACTCTTTTATAAAGGGGTGTGAGAGCGACCCATGAGCAGCTGTCAACATGGAATTCCACCAGTACCAGACCCACCTGTTGTGTCTTCTCGTTTCCCTTTCTGCACAAGCATTGCTCGACTTCCCTTTCACAACAGCACAGTCATGTCATCCCGACCAAAGTAATGCCTTGCTTCAGCTCAGCAATTCGCTCACAGTCAAAACTGATGCGTACCCGCACTGTGATCCGAAGACGACTAGATGGGAGAACGGCCTGGACTGCTGCTCGTGGGACGGCATCGCCTGCGACAATGTGACGGGTAATGTTATCGGCCTCGATCTTTCATTCAGCTGTCTTCAGGGCACCCTCCGTTCTGACAGCTCACTCTTTGCGCTTCGCCATCTTCAGAGCCTCAACCTTGGTTTTAACAATTTCCTTACCTCACCCATTTTGCCCGAACTAAGTGTGTTTACTGAACTGAGGCACCTCAATCTCACTTACTCGAATTTTTCAGGTCCAGTCCCTACCGAAATTTCTTACCTTTCTAAACTCGTTTTACTTGATCTCTCTGAAAACTCTAATCGTACTACAGATGTGACACCCGGTCTTTGGATCGAAAATACGGATTTCAAAGTGCTTGTTGGGAATTTGACAGAGTTGAGGGTACTTACACTTGATCTAGTAGACATGTCTGCTGTTTCGCCTAGTTCCTTCGTGAATCTGTCATCCTCCTTAATCGTCTTCAGTGCATCTAGGTGCTATTTATACGGGGAACTTCCGCCCAACATTTTCCGCTTTCCAAACCTCCTTGATCTCGATTTGCAACTCAATCTTATCATGATTTCTTTTCCAAAGTCTAACTGGAGCACGTCTCTTGAATCATTAGCCCTGTCGTATACACGCATCTCAGGCAAAATACCTGAATCAATCAGTGAATTGAGGAATTTAAAAAGTCTGGATCTCCGCAACTGCAAATTGATTGGATCGATTCCCTCATCCCTTGCGAATTTAACAGAATTGACCTGGTTGGACCTTTCGCTCAATGAATTAACCGGTCATCCCCCGTCATTCATTGGAAAGCTTGAACGACTTGTCTATTTAGACCTTTCTTCTAACAATTTTACTGGTGTTTTAGACTTCAGAGTCTTTTCAACCCTGAAAAATCTGCAAGTCCTCCGTCTTACGGTAGATCTAAGTCTAGATTCCAACAGTATGAACTACATATTTCCAGAGCTTGAGATTTTGGAGTTGCCTTCCTGTAACTTGATCGAGTTTCCATTTTTTCTGAAATCATCAAGAAAGCTAAGACTATTGGATCTCTCCAAAAACAAGATCAGCGGTCGAATACCGAGATGGTTTTGGGATTTGGGGAAGGATACACTGTCGAGTCTTGATATTTCTAGTAACCTTATTGAGGGAGATATACCACAATTTCTCTGGAAAAAGTTGTCCTTTGTTGAACTTAGTGATAACTTATTCCATGGACCGCTTCCAACTCCACCACTCCCTGTAATCTTCTTTTCGGCCAGCCAAAACGGCTTCAGTGGAGAGATTCCATCTTCCTTTTGCAAATTAAGCTCCCTTTATAATCTACGCTTGGCTAATAACAATCTCTCTGGCTCTATTCCACATTGTTTGGGAAACTTAACCGAGCTCTATGAACTAGACTTGGGTGCAAATAAGTTTGAAGGGACATTACCGCGGTCTTTGGACAATTGTGCATCATTGGGTCAGCTAAACGTCAGTTACAACAAGATCAATGATACTTTTCCGAGGTGGTTGCTAGAAGCACTCTCATTGCAGGTCATCGATCTGCAGTTCAATGAATTCCATGGCCAAATCGATCCTCCAACTGCTCCATTTCTTCCCTCCACCCTTCAGAGTTTTTCCATAGCTGACAATAAATTTGTAGGTCCTCTTCCAATTCCATCACCCACCACTCTATTCTATTCCCTTGCAAACAACAATTTTAGTGGAGAGATTTCGCATTTCATATGCAATGCCATTGAGCTCCTAGTCCTTGACTTGTCCAATAATAGTTTGATGGGCACCTTGCCAGAGTGTTTGATGAGCTTTAGCAAACATCTCTCTGTGCTCAACCTTCGAATGAACATGATTCAGGGTGTGATCCCTGGAAAAATTGCTCGGGACAGCTACTTTAGGACACTTGACTTCAGTCGGAATCGATTTGAAGGGACATTGCCACGATCCTTACTACATTGTGAAAATTTGGAAGTTTTGGATCTCAGCAACAATAGAATGAAGGATACGTTCCCCGATTGGTTGGAAGCGCTTCCCAAGCTACAAGTCCTTGTTTTGAGGTCCAACATGTTCCATGGCTTTGTGAGGAGTCCTAGAGCAGCTCGCCCATTTCCTGAATTGCGCATTTTCGACCTGTCCAACAACAATTTCAGCGGTCCGTTACCTGTTAGATATATTATGAAGCTCACTGCCATGATGAATCGGCATAAAGGACAGGACGAGCTGCAGTACATGGGAGGCTATGGTTATCAAGATTCAGTCATGGTGACCATGAAAGGACTGGAGATACGCCTGGTGAAAATTTTAACTATATTCACGAGTATCGACTTATCGAGCAACCATTTTGGTGGGGAGCTTCCCATGCATATTGGAAGCCTGAAGTCACTCAAAGGGATAAACTTTTCTCACAACAATCTTACAGGCTATATCCCTCCATCTATTGGAAACTTGATTGATCTTGAATGGCTAGACCTGTCTTCAAACAAGTTCACCGGAAGGATTCCTCGAGAACTAGCGGATTTGACATCTCTTGCATTCTTAAACCTTTCGGAGAATCGGCTCATCGGACCTATTCCCCGGGGGACCGCAATTCAACACATTCAAGAATGACTCGTTCGGGCGGGAATCCTGGATTATGCGGATTTCCATTGCCGGAGACATGCGAGAACAATTCACGGGAAACTCCACCGGTAACCATCCTGCGGGAGAATGATACAGAGCATGGAGGCTGATTTGAGTGGAGAACCATATTGATGGGTTATGGGTGTGGAACTGTGGCTGGAATCTCTTTAGGATACATCATTATCGATTCCAGGAAACTTGAATGGCTTGCGAGATCATTCGACAAGAAAGGAGCCAAAATGAGAAGGAAGTCAAGGAGGAATGCTCGGAGATCTTACCAAAGATGAGAGTCTCGACTGTTTGTTCTTTGCATTGTGAGATGAAGAATAAGTCTGTTGAAACTCTCATAAGACAGATAATATGCTTATTACTTTGGCCTTTTCACTATTCGGAGTGTACTCTCATTTGGAATATTTCTTTATGAATAATATAATCTTTCCAAATTTCGCAACTCATGCACTTTAACATTCTTTTAACGTTGGAAAAACCGGTCATTCCAAAATATAAAAATAGACACGTGATTTGCGCATAACATAAATGTCATCTTAGGCTTTTTGCGGAAAAGTTAGTAAATAATTTTCAGAATAGAAGAAGGCAAAAAGAAAAGTAAAGCTTGCCACTAATTTATTTTATTTATCTATCATTGGATTTATTCATGATAATTTTTCTTTCCATAGTTTTTGTAAATTTATTTGTTATGGACTCTTTCCGATTACCGGACATAAAATTTACTTTTTACCATTACTTGACCAAATAGGAAAAAAAAACACTTTTCACATGGACGAGCCTGGACGATTGGAGAGAGAGAGAGAGAGAGAGAGAGAGAGAGAGAGAGAGAGAGAGAGAGAGAGAGAGAGAGAGAGAGCAATTGCATTGCAATTACAACGACACACAGCACAAGCTCTTGAAAAACGAACAAACAAAACAATCACACACTTTAGAATGGAAAATATGCATTCAGACTTAGAAACATAAGGTATGGAAGCATCATGTAGCTCCTGCTCAACGTCGAGACAACGCAATGGCGGACGGTAGGATTAGGCGCATGAACACGACGACTTCGCCAAACGACCCGATCAAAAAGCCCGAGATGCGCTTGCGAAGGAGTTGAACTGCTGGCAAGATAGAGAACCAGTTAGCGTTGGTGTTCCCTTTGTGGGCCAAGTATGTGATAGCAGCCGACGCCAAAGTTACCGCCGTAAATGCGCCAACATCGCCTATACTATTTTGCACATTTTCCTAATTTGAGAGCTCCATTAGTTTTATCATTATGGAGTTGTGCATTTAATGACTAATTCTTTAGGACAACTATATGTCAGCAACAAAAACATATTGCATTTGCATGTTCCTATATGCATCTAATGAAATCTTGAATTACAATCAAGAGATATGCTAGTTCGTAGCAAAGACAACTTGTATAGTAAAACTACAAATGTTCTAAAAAAAATGGTTCCTTTTGCTCGGCATAATTTACCATGTCGAAAATGACCAGGACAATTATGTCGTATTGCGCAGCTCTCCTCATGATGTGGAAGATAGAGAGCGGCAAGTGAGAGGATGAGGTAGGCGCTGTATTTTCTTCTTCTTCTTTTACTTGGCGTGGGTTGGGAAAGGTTATGTTATCTTGTGACATCCCGAAAATTCGACATCTCGTAAGATAAATGAATTCGATGGATTTTAATCACGAATTTCAGTCAGGTTGATAATATTGGATTTTCGAGGATTAAGGATAATTGTTGGACGTTGCCTCATTAACCTACCAATTTATCTCATTAACCTACCAATTTATCCCATTAAGCCATTCTAATGCCCAAACTCTATTCATTTGAGCCCAATTTTAATTTATATGAATTCATATACAATACTAGCTCAAATACGTGTATAGTACTTCATACTATACTTTGTGAAATTACCAAAATACCCTTACCTTGGAAATGACCAAAATGCCCTTCTTGCATTATTGAGAAAAGCCAAGAAGTCATTATGAGATGAAGACTTTTAGGGCATGGCATTAATGTGGGAATTTTATCTTGGATATAACTTGTTCAACAAGCTTAGGGGATATTAAATATCTCTCTCTCTTCTCTCATTTCTCTCTTCCTCTCCACGTTCTCTCCTTCCTTATCTTCAATTTCCTCATAATCAGAATTTGTTATGCTCGACCGGCCGCTGCCTACCCCGACGCCTTTCATTGTTCCGGCCATAACTTTTTCGTCCGATGTCTCCTTGAGGTAAGACCACTGCCATTAGAAAGCTTATTGTCTTATCTTTCTAAAGAAATATTATAAGCTCCATTTGGCCCAGTATTGTTTCCTGTAGAGCTATTTATTTGAGCAAAGGTCAGACGGTTCAGTTTGGAAATCCGGTTTGAGGGAGAGCTCAATTTTGCTGGCTTAAAGAGCTCATTTTGCTTCAAATTTTCGGTGACATACTATTAAGATATATTATAAGGGTTTGATAAGCTGAGGATGGACATTTGTTTGGAATTAAATAGGTTTTAGAGGCTGATTTGGGCTGGTTTTTATGAAGCAGATTCTGCCCCTTTGCTAATCACGTGAAAACATAATGGAAGAGGCCCTTTGAGGTGTTGTTTTGCTGCCAAATTTTCGGTGAGACCTCTATAATCATAGATTGAGAGGTTAGCAAGAAGATTATGGGATAATTTGAAGTTTAGAGGAAGTTTAATTGCCGATTTAAGTTGGTTGTTGCAAGAACAGTTTTTTGTTAGCTGCTGCCCTATTCGGGTTGAAGCTGTTGGAGGCTATTTAAGGTGTCAATTGGCTTTGAAATTCTTGGTAAGACACCTTATGATAAAGTATAATGTGTTATTGTGGAGTACACGAATTGGATTGGAGTTTAAAAGTGGTTTCATAGCTGATTTGTGCAATTGAACTCAAACTGTATACTGCCATGTTTTTGGACAGAATTGAAGTTGAACCTTGAGGCTTCAATTGGTGGACTGAGCTAGTTCAATTTATTTTGTAAGTGACCCCTAACCCTTTATTAGGACATTAGGGTACTAAGGGATGAATTTATCACTTAATTGATAAGTTTATGAGGTGAATTGTGCTTGAATTGCTAGAGGCCGAATGTAGCCTAACATAACCGAATCTTGTGTGATTCCTTGGGGTGAACTTGTGATCTTTTCATGGTTGAATTGGTAATATGTGTACTTGGCGCTCATGTGTTTTCATGGTCGTATGGTATTTGGCCTTGAATAGCATTTGTGTGAGAAAGTATGCTTAAAATGGCAAGAAAATGAGTTATGTGATTGATTCCCAATATATATGAGATTGTGCCATGCAATGAAAATATACAGCCATGATTACTCCTCTTGGTAAAAGAAGAATCAGTTTCTCATGTCAAAAGCATTGTTATTTGCTTGATTGAAATATACTTGACCATGAAGTTTGTTGAAAGACAAGATTGGCTTGTGAGCCTTATGCAACGAGAAACATAACATGAGATGGCAAGTTGAGGTAAACAAGATATGAGCCTAAGGACCTATCACACCCGGGTCTTGATCTTGGTAAAAGAAGAATCGAGTTTCTCATGTCAAAAGCATTGTTATTTGCTTGATTGAAATATACTTGACCATGAAGTTTGTTGAAAGACAAGATTAGCTTGTGAGCCTTATGCAACGAGAAACATAACATGAGATGGCAAGTTGAGGTAAACAAGATATGAGCCTAAGGACCTATCACACCCTGGGTCTTGATCATGCGGGGATATGTGATACCTTGAGTCTTGATCATACGGGGATAAGTGAAATGAAAATGTGATACTCTCGGGTCTTGATCATGCGGGGATATGTGATACCCTGGGTCTTGATCATGCGGGGATAAGTGAATTGAAATTGTGATACCCCGAGTTTTATGTCATGTGGGGATATGTGATTCCCTAGATCTTGTGCCATGCGGGGTTATGAATTGTAATACCCCGAGTCTTGTGCCATACGCGAATATGTGATTCCTTGGGTCTTGTGCCTTGCGGAGTTGTAATTAAAATTATCTTGAGGCATCGGAATGAAGGCTAAATTATTGAGCCGAGAAATGAGAAATGAATGTGAAATGTGACTTGATTCCTGGAATGCGGATTTGATATTGTGCTAGTAGGTTAAACTTGGCCATTGGTATCGGAAGCATGATGAGCCCGATGCTTATTGACGTGAGCATAGCCATTGAAAAGAGAATTGTGATGAAATTGATAAGAAATCCTTGTATATGAACTTGTTATGGTGCTGGCACGAGAAACATGATTTTGATAATATGGATGTCTTGGAATTGTATTTGTTGTATGTCAATCATGATGACTTGTTGTGATGCATTGAGTGCCATATGTTAAATTACTTGATGAACTATTATTTATTGTTTTAAAAGATGTCTGGAGGTACTAATGGCCTAGTTTAGGTTTAGGGCTAGCTTTTTTGAGATTTATATCTCACCCCGTCGTAGGATTAACATTTTCGGGTCCTAGATGATGGAAACCGAGCTTAACAAGGATGAATATTCGAGGAAATAATTGTAGAAAATGAATTTACTTTTGTGACCCTAAGGATTTCATTTTATCTAGAAGTTAGAATTGAAACCTTTGGACCTGTAATTGGTGTTGTGAATAGACGTACCTTCTTGTCCTAAGTCATCTTGTATTAAACTTGCTTGGAGATGTTTTAATGCTTCCGTATACTTGTATCCTTTAGAAGTTTTTATAACTTGATGGCCGAGGGATCCTAGGAGACTAAAGAAAGTCAAACGGCCTGGTGGGATATTCGCGTGCCTCTTGGGTTCGGGGTGTGACAACCGCTCAAGTTTTTTGTGCTTTTTGTGGCAATATAGACAAGTTATAAACTCTTATAAGAGGAAGGCAAAGTGCATGATTGTGGTGGATTATAGGGAACTTTGGAACTTTGTGAGAAGTTCACATGCATGGAGACCCGAGAGAATAAAACCATATGTTCCTCCTCCGTCCACGTAAATCTTACATGTTTCCTCCAAACAGTGAACCAATTATCTAGATCGGACCCATCATAGATCGAGTTGAGCACTATTATATTATGGATGATAATGGATTTCAACTTGTCTAGACCCAAATCATCATAAATCAACTTAATTATTATCACAAATGCTTGCAGTTTTCCTATTCACATGTATCTAGTAAAGCTTCGTAACAGGATGGGTGGCGAGGTCATTCGAATGTGAGATAGTGTGATGGAATCTATCGTATTGAAATTAAATATTTAATCACTCACCCAACAAGTGTGAGATTTTAAAACAAAATGATTTGATCAAGATGAAAGTTATCACTAAATTATTATGGTCTTAGAGTCCTCTTACCAACAATAATTTTTTTTAATATTAGATGCAAAGTTCATTACGCCCTCTGTCCACACCAAACTAAAGTAACATGTGTCACACCAACAAATTAAACATAGAAAAGTACCTTCTTGTATCAACCTGTGAGGAGACCTTTTTGCTGGCTTCGGACCTCGATGGCCTGAACTTGAACCCAAGAGAATATAAATAACGGGGAATTTCAAATAAGGGTCCAAAGTGAATCTTATTTTAAATAAGGGCTTGACCAAAGGCATTCTCATCAATTATTTATTTATTTATCTCTTTTTCTTTTTCTTTTTTTCCATTTGTTCTTATTTTAAATAAGGGCCTACCAAAGGCATTCTCGTCATCTATCTCTTTTTTCTTTTCCTTTTTCCCATTTGTTTTTCTTTGTTACGGCCCGAGGGCGAAGAATCCCGAATAGTAACAACAAGAGCAAAATCCAAAAATGAAAAAAATAGTAAGGATAGTTTTGGAAGGGAAAAAAACATTTAATCCTAGAAATGGGTTTTCGACATTTGTTCAAATGCTAAACCAAATGCCTCATTTTGTTTTCCCAATGAGCTTTGGAGGCTAAAAAAGGGTTTTGTCAAAGAGCTCTCACACAAGACATGATGATATTGATCTCCACATTTTTTCTTGCAATTTCGTGAAAAAGGCCTTTGAATTACTCGCGACGCATTTTCTAGGTGCTCCTTCCCAATTGCAGTTCCCGCTAATGAATGATTTTCCTCCTTCTTTTCGTATCGTTAGCAACAGATGATCTCGAGAATATCCGATTCCCGAGTATGTAATAAGAACGAAAAACTCGGTCATTTGCCGAGCTGATACTCTCGCCTATCTACACGAGCTCAAGAACTAATCCGAGTCGGGATCGAATTCAGGCGGATCTTCTTCCGACGTGGAAATGGATAGGTTTTCTTTTTCGAGCATGAAATTGGGAAAATTAACCTGTGCGAATGAATAGAGAGAGGGGGGGAGGGGGAAAATTCTAACGACCAGCAACAAAGAACCAAGGAGTGTGGAAATATCTAGATTATATTTCATCTTTAATGAATTTTGTGATATTTTTTCTAAATCACAGCCTAAACAAGACCCTGTTTCTCGGACTACAACAAAAGCAGAGGTGACCCATGGTGAGCATAATCTGCAACATGTCCTTAGTTTTAAAGCGTTTGACCACTTAGCCGAAAATTGAAGGTTAGACGAAAGTTAGGACCGAATTATTTGGATCATAGAGTCCTCATTCGAACGAAACCATTCATCTTGATATTGGATGTGAATTCCATTGCGCCTGTCGATGGAGAGACCTAAGTGAAGTAACATGTGTTACACAACAAGATTCAACCACGTGAGACCAGAGGTGACCAATCAATTCTTGCGCGTGTAAACTGGATCCGCAACTACGCCTGACGAGGACACGAGGCGGCTTCAATTAGTTAATTGAAGACTTGCAAGTCGTCACGTTGAAATGCTCTCCATGAAGTTTTATTCTAATTGGATTGCCCCGTGGTCGCGTTGCATGTTGGCAAGCTGATGACCGCAGCTGCTAAATGGATCCTTATTGCGTGCTCTCTCCCCCATAGCTACCCTGCCCTGGCCAACTGTCGCGATCTAAAAAAAAATAAACAAAGTCATCTTTTTTCGGCTAATGGATTATCGGGTTAATTAATTAACTAACCTAACTCGGACTCTCCCAAGTCCATACCAAATCGCAACTTAAGGTTCGAATGATTAACTTGCAATGTGATTTGAATTTGGAGTCGCCACTAATCATTTTCGGTAGGTCGATTAGAAACCTAAATAAAATAGCGGGAGAAAACTATCTTATTTCGCGAACCAGAGATTAAAAGTCCGGGGACTTGGTTACATTAATTACAACTAATGCCCTTTCGGTACCTTAAAATTCATGAAACAAATAATGGATTTGACAAATTTGATGAATTCTACTTGAAGATCAAAGAATCAATTTTTTTGGATTTTTCTTCCCATGACATTTTTTGAAATAAAAAAATTACATGAAATTAGGATGAAATAGGTTCAAGGTTACTCCCCAATTTGAACTCGTGCACCAAACTTGTGCTTCGGGCTTGTCTTAACCATTGGACCGATTTGGTGACTCGTTAGACCGAGAAATCTCTTGGTCCTATCTCTCCTTCACGCTTCTTTCTCAACTCGCTGGAATTTCATGAGACGCAATCCGGGCGTTGATATTTTTCCCTTTTGCTCTCCTCCTATTCTCGTACCATTGATGTCTCATCGTTGATATGCAGCTGTTATTTAACATAAAAACGTAGAGAAAATCGGTGTAGAAAATCTGGGCTAATTTGTATTCGAAATTAAAGAAAGTTAAGGAATCACTTAACTTTCTTTTCTTTGCGAGCTCGAACGATGGCGATGGACCCGGTAGCTTGTGTTGATCGGTGCAAAAATTGGCAATAGTAGTATCGGTCTTCAAAATTCTCATACCCTCTCAAAACTCTTTTCAAATTTTTTCCTCAAGAGTCTCTCTATTCTCCTTCTCCAAAAACTCTCTCAATTCTCTTTTCCTCCCAAAAAAAACTCTCTCTCAATTCTCTCTTACTCCCCCAAAAAAACTCTCCATCCTCTCCTCAAGAACTCTTCTTCTTTTATAAGGCAAAGTTCTTCATCCTTCATTCTTCATCTTCATTTCCTCACCTTCCATTTTCATCTTCTTTTCTTCATCTTCATCTTCTCTTCTTCACCTTCATTTCTCCATCTTCCATTTTCATCTTCTCTTCCTCATCTTCATCTTCCTTTCTTCATCTTCCATTTTCATCTTCTCTTCTTCATCTTCCTTTCATTATCTTCCCTTCACCATCTTCCTTTCTCCATCTTCTTTTGGTATTTGCAATACGATCCTTGAAATTTTAAGTATTTGCAATACGGTCCCTGAAGTTATGAGTATTTGCAATACATCCCCCGAGAAAATATTACTTTCAAGCCCAAATCTTCTTGGTGCATTTTTTTCACCGCATGCCTAGTCCGGACCCTGTTAAATTAAGCTCAAATTGTATGCCAATGCTAAATGAATATGTGAGATGATTTTTGTTTAAAACTAAAATTAGTTCTAATTTTTATGCAAAATATATATTAGTCAAAATTTAGGCGTCAACATTGCCCCTCTTTGAGTGGAGGCTCGTAGAGGTTCCGCTCAAAGACAGAATTGAATCCTGAATTTTGACGGTGCAAATTATGGATGAACTTTTTTTGCGGGAGTTTTAATCCCATTTTTTGTAATGAAGTGATGCGTGATATGCAAGTCGTAAATAACATGTGTCATAATTTCTCTTTTCCATGTTAGAGAAACCTACACATGGATCGCATACGAGAATACCTGTTTTACCAAATACCTCATAAGTTGGTGATTCCCTTAATTTCCAAGTTTCTTGCAAACACGGGGACCTTAAGGTATTTGGCCTATTGTTATCGGAGACTTCTCCCTAATGCGAGACAGCGCAAGATATGTGTATCCTTCCGGATCACAAAAGCTACGTCGTTGTGAGTCGAAAGAAGTAGAATCAAGTTCACAAGAGCTACGTCGTTGTGAGTTGATTAAATGTCGAAATCGCCGGTGCATATGTCTTCACGATTCGACAAAGAGGAACCAAAATCTTAAGAGCTACGTCGTTATGATTTGGTTTGGATCAAAATCACGGGTGCTTATGTCTTCGTGATTTGATAAAGGAGCCGAGAATCATAATAGCTATGTCATTATGAGCCGATTAAAGGTCAAGATCACCAGTGCATATGTCTTCGTGATCGACAAAGGGGAACCAAAATCTTAAGAGCTACGTCGTTATGATTTGGTTTGGATCAAAATCACGGTGCTTATGTCTTCGTGATTTGATAAAGGAGCCGAGAATCATAATAGCTATGTCATTATGAGCCGACTAAAGGTCAAGATCACCCGGTGCATATGTCTTCGTGATCCGACAAAGGGGAACCAAAATCTTAAGAGCTACGTCGTTATGATTTGGTTTGGATCAAAATCACGGGCACTTATGTCTTCGTGATTTGATAAAGGAGCCGAGAATCATAAGAGCTATGTCATTATGAGCCGACTAAAGGTCAAGATCACCAGTGCATATGTCTTCGTGATTCGAGACCGAAATCATAAGAGCTACGTCGTCATGAAAAGATGTCAAGATCGCCGGTGCATATGTCTACACGACGACGGGAGAGGCATATTGCCTGAATTGAATCGTAACAACTATCATCGGAGGAGTTGTTGATTTGAAAATGGGTTCGAAAACTTACCCGGGTTCTCCGAACGATTAATCAAAAGAACGAAACGGATCGCTCATATCATACATGGTAGACATTTGCCAGGAGAACTTACTCATTCAATAATCCTTGGATGAATTTCAAGACCTTGGGAGGGACATCGAACATCGGGAATGTATTACCCATCATAGAAATGTCAAAGGCAACATGCGCAAACATATTCAACAATGAGTTCATGCAAAACTTTCCTACCGAGCTTGCAATGATTAGAAATAACATGTGTATAATGCAATCACTCATACCATGGTTTAGGCATAACCATTCTATCAAGTTTGCATTATCAATCCTGTCCGGGGATGTTCTCACATTATGAATACCTCGAATGTGAGCTGAATGGGGGACTTGGTCAGAAAGGGTTTTCTCTCACTCTCAAGAAAAGTTATTTATCCTGTCTGCAGGATTCAAAAGAAATCACTCAATCTTTCCATCATCGCATTCGATAAGGATCCGAGTAATCTCGCAATTGATACGACCGAGCCGATCCGGAGGTCTTGATTAGGACCGTAATGAGGGCTAGGTCAAAGGTTTACAAAGGGGACTCTAGTTGAGTCAAGGTTGAAATGAATTCCTTCGTCATCACTCTGGGTTTACAAGTCAAGAACCCCGCAAAAATGAGAGAGAAGTAATCTTGCTCGAACTTCTTCGAGTGATGCTTAAAATCATTGAACTCCACGTTAATTCAAGTGCCCTAATCGGAAAAAGCTTTTAAAGGGTTGTAATGGAGGTAATGATTTAAGGACCGAGAAACGAAAGGGTTCGTTTTGGCTCGGAAGATGTTTGAGAAGAGGCTTGATGTTGGTGATCATTACAATCTTGTCACCGATCGTGGCCTTCTAGGATACCATCATTGCTCGAGGATGGTGTGAACCGAAGATTGCATTTGCAATTTGACACTTCATGGAGATTTTTCTCTCAACCCTTTTAGGATATACGGGAAAATTGTGCATTCAAGTTCGAAATATTCTACAAATGAACAATGAATTGAAAGGGCATTGGCCTTGCTTTTGGTAGGCACTTTGCTTTTTTAAATGCCCGGGAATTTTTGTGGGATCAGCTTTTCCTCTTTCTTCCTTCCTTTTTTTTTTTTTTTGTACTCCCAATTCTCTTTTACGATTGTATCTTGATGAGTTCATTGGGAGATTTCCTATTGATCCAGCTTTTCGGTCCTTCTACTCAAAGATAGGCCATATTTGCTTTGGGACAACAATGATCACCAATGAGGGCTTTTAGAAATGAATTTGCGGGCTCAAATGGATTGTGCAAATGGATGTAGATGTGTGGGATAGAAAAAGGAAATGTTCTTTGTCACCATAGGGCACTTGAATTAAAGCGCAAGTACAATGCAAAGAACCACCCGAAGATTGATGTTAGTCCAAGCAAGAAGATTTCTAACCATTTGTCTCGTGATCTTGATGGAATTATCTCTTTCTTGCCCCAATGTGGGGTGGTTCTTGACGGGGTTGTGGAAATGAAATCTCCGCTCAAATGGGTTGATCAACGGATAACTTGCGGTGTTTAGGGTAGAGAAATGAATGCCTCCATCACTTCGGTTATCGTACCTTTCGCGAGAAAACTCTTTTACCTCGGGGAATGCGGAATTTTGCCACCGTTCATCTTGCACGAAAAAAATTGGACGTGTTTGGGAAAGGATTGCCTTTCATCATCCTGTCATGCCCCCTTCGTACATTCGATGTATCTTATGTAGTTCATGTTCCTTATTCAGAGTTGGTAAATTAAACATGAGGAACAATCATGCGCAAACTATGCAAGTGTATGAGTGTTTTCGAGCATATAAAATGCAGCAACTTTTTATCTTGGCGGACAAAGTTCGCAAGTATATAAAAAATTTCTTAGGGGCATGGATCGTGAGTTGCCCTTGTTCATGCAAATGCGTTGCAAAACTTCATTGTCGCCTTGAGACATGAGATTGTCAAAGGCTCCAAGAATTTCTCATTTCATTAATTTTTCATGGAGAAGGGATACTTCTCTGTTTGGACGAGTAGTGAACCCTGTAAAAATCAAAAGGGAAAGCATCAATGTATGTCCTCATGTTCTAAAAGAATTGAAACGATACCACTTTACCCATGTACGTATTCCTCGCGAACTTTGAATTGAAAAGATCGATTCATCTGGATCGGGTTGTATGTCGGAATGTTATCTCTCCTGGTTCTATAACCGTTCAGGCTGAGCTTCGATCTGCGAAGCAAAAAAGCTTTTATTAATCTTTGTACATTGATGCCAAATCCCGGGATCGACCCGGGACGCCTCGGACCACTGTCATTCCCCCAACCACTATCTTTGCGGTGTTGTTGGCGTCCACGGGTGGTTCGCTTTTGTTATATTGTTCTCAAAGCGGTTGGCAATCTCCCTGTGGAGAATAAAATAAGCTTAACTTAGAGTTTGAAAAGAGCGAGAGCCAATTGGGACGATACGGAGTTACCGATCTTTGAGCTCGCTTGGTGTTTTACTTGCATTCTCCCAAGTAAGGCTATTCGGAATCTCTCTTTACGGGCGTTCGGGAGCGTCGTCCACAAATTGATTTGCTACATGCCTAGCTTAATAAGGAACTTACGCATTTGATAAGAGAGGAGAAAATTCGCCCTTTAACTCTAGGCAAATTCTAGCATGGCTAAAAAGTAAAAAAGTATCCCACGCAGGGAACTATACATGGAATTAAAAGAGTATTCATGCGAGATTGGTTCCACCTCTTTTCTTGGCTATTCCAATGATTGGCTGATTTTGTCTTGGATCATACACCAACGATCGTTGTTTGAGGATCCATGATCACTTGCTTCGGATCACAACTGCGGAGGTCTTTCGCTCCGAACCTGGTCGACCAAGGCGGTGAGCTCATCATCAAAGTAACCTTTTGATTTTTCGGGCAATTGATACTCGAATTGGGCATTGCTACTTGCTAACATCGGCGACAGATTTTCCACTTTGTTTTTGCCGTGAACGGTCGACTCCTTGAGCTTGAGCCTCTCCGTCGTCGCTCGGGAACTCGTAGGGATGATCAATCGGTCCGTTGCTAGAACCACCGTGGAAGGTCGGTATGGCCGTATTCTTGATTGGGAAGTGGTCGGGTATTTTTTGCTCCGTAGGTTTTCCTAGGATTGATCTTCCATTCAACTTTGCTCCGGTCGCCTTGGTTCCAAGCTACATCGTGCTTCTTGACTTATCTCTAAATCTGTGAAGGTGATTTGTGACACTTCGTAGGGTGAGTCCGTCTATATTCATCATTTTGAGTACCCATTGGTCGTGCCGAATTGATTCCTAGTTTGTCGAACCGCCTCGATGAATATAGAATGAAGCTCGGCGGACCAAAGGGGCCTTTTCTTTCCGACAAAATCGTCGTAGGCGGCTTGGCCATAGTTCTTTTGTTCGAGTAATTGCTTCCCTTACAAAGCATCTGCCATATGTTTTGGAGCACTCGAACGCAGCACCGGCTTCTTTAGGATGCCCTGAGCACCATGCAATGTGGCCCTCGTTATGACTGGCGATCATCACTTTGCGATGTGACGATGACCGGTATATTCAACTCGGAATCAATGATCTTTAAGAGACTAAGACCGTCCATATCGATCCCTACCATGGCTGTGACGACGATGTCAAAATCATATTTGTACTTGTCTCGGCTCCTCTAAGGCTTCGTTGCTTTCATATAAGTGAAATCCTATACATGCACTTTCTCGGCATGGCAACGAGGATCGAGAGGGAAACGGGGTTGCCATCAATGGCCATGACTCTGAGATCCTCGGGATAGGAGGCTTCCCATACTTCCGCCTGGAATGTACGCGACTTATTTTCCTTTCAAAACCTTCCATATGTAGACCGAAAAATGGGTGTTTGGACTAGAGCCGGGCTTTAGATGTTCTTTGGACTTGCAAAGATAAATTGCCGGAAAATCACAAAAGCGACGATGGCCTTTCGTGACGAGTTCCGGAGGTGCATGAAGACTTCAAGTCCTTTATAAACTTTTTTCGATCTCGTTGGTCTCGCATGCCTTTTCTCTCCTTTTTCGGTCTAGTGCCTTGGATCCATTAATAACTCTTACCTCTCGCTCAATCCGTCGTTCTTTTTTTTTACTTTTCGATATGGAGGAGCCCTCAAATCTTTTCACTTTCTCTACGTACGAGGCGGTTATTTCCTTCCTCAAATCTTTTAGCTTCCTCCTACGAACGAGGCGAGTTATTTGCCCTCCTCAAATCTTTTCGCTTTCTCCTACGAACGAGGCGTTATTTGCCCTCCTCAAATCTTTTCGCTTTCTCCACTAACGAGGCGTTTATTTCCCTCCTCAAATCTTTTCGCATTTACTTACGTGAAGGCTTTCAATGCTTAGTCAAATGGCAAGGAATTCACGCATTTAAGCATGATGATGTTCGTGGATAATCTTGTTCTTTGCCCTGGATTAAAAGAAGAATGTCTCACATGGGGATTTTGTAACAAACAAGACATTCATTCATACATGTCACTACTTCTCTTGAGGATTCGTAAGGGCTGCTAGTAATGCTCAAAGAAGAGATATTTTGAGAGCCTATAATAAAAACTAAAGCTTCATGTAGGCTACACATTCGGAGTTCCATCGGCGTTGAATTGGTTGGCTGTGACATCAAGGAAACTCCAATTGTAGTGATGCATGTCTCTTCCCTCGAAGGGCATCGGTTCGCTCTGCAAGACCGACTTTCCGGGATGTATCTCCAACGAAATCGGATTGTACGAGAACTTGCTCGGGGATGAGCTGGTGAATGAGCATTATCAATGCTCGGATGTGGCTCATCGAGGGACATGTCACCAAAGGAGATGGGGCCGCTACGACATGGCAAACGGCGGTGTTGATAGCATCCCTATACCTCTTGTTCTCTGCTCGAAGCTTTTCACTTTCTTCCTCGAAACGTAAGTTCATGACTTTCATTTTAACCTTCAATCGGGTCCGCTTGTTTTGAAACCAAAACTTGACCTTCAAGGGCTCTATTCCTATCATCCGGCTTAATTCATTTTTGCGTCTCCTATTCACGTAAGAGCACTCTTGAAGGCAGCTTGAGCACTTTGATTTGATATTTTCTTTTAGGGTTATTGCGGTTGCCTTGCCATTGTTATTCTTTGTCGAAATCTTGAATTTCACTGCCAAGAGAGTTGGGTTTTACGGCCGGCGTTGGATGCGGTCTCGAAATCCAGCGGTTCGCTTTCGGGGATGTCTAGGTTGGTTGCCTCCCGGTAAGTCTTGATGGCCTCTAAACATGTTGGATTGAAATACCCCTTACCGCCTTTTGTTCACTCTATTCTCCGATGTATGCTTACTCTCTCCAAATTCTTTCGAGTAATCGGGTATGTTCCAAAGCCTCCTTTTAACGCGGATGAAAATCACTAAGCCGACGTTTTTTTCAAGATTTCGTGTTTCCCGCTTTGTCTTATTTTTTCAACGTGATGGGACCCCAAATCCACTCGCACCGATTTTCTTTTCTTGATAACCATGCTTGTCTTCCACTCGATTTTCAATCAATGGGACTCCAACTCCTTTCGTAGCTTTTCGGATTTGTGGGGCTCGAGATCACGGATTGACGATAGATCCAGGATCCAATGAATGAAACACCCGTAGTTTCACCCGAGTAACTAACGTGGCTCGCAAGATTTTTTTCAACGTGATGGGACCCCGAATCCACTCGCACCGATTTTCTTTTCTTGATAACCATGCTTGTCTCCCACTCGGTTGTCAATCAATGGGACTCCAACTCCTTTCGTAGCTTTTCGGATTTGTGGGGCTCGAGATCACGGATTGAATAGATCCAGGATCCAATGAATGAAACACCCGTAGTTTCACCCGAGTAACTAACGTGGCTCGCAAGAATTGCTGTTTCTTCTCTCGGAAAATATGCTTGTCTCCCACTCGGTTTTCAACATGGTGGGGTCCTCAAATCCTTTCGTAACTTTTTCGGATTTGTGAGGCTCGAGATGGTAGATCCGTGATTCACGGACGAAACGTCCGTAGTTTTGCCCGGATAATTAATTCGGCTCGCAAGAATTGCTATTTTTTTCGCCCTTTAAATTGGGATTTAATGCCGAGACAATTATCACTTTCATATCTTCATCTCCAACCTTCTAAGCACTCTTTTGCATCCACTCTCTTTTAGCCCTTCAACAACAATGGCTTCCCTTCCCCGCATGCCTTCTCGCTTGAAGTTTTGGCCAAATGGGAGAAACTTTATAATCTCCTGGGCCAGGGCTATTCTTATATAGCCAACCATCCGGAGGCCGAAACCGAAATCCGTCTCATATTTGTGAGTATGGACACCGTTTCTATTCAAGGTACCAAGTTAGAAGAGGAATACAGGATCTTCCCCACCCTCTTCACAAACTTCCTGGGAGGCTTACCATGTTGCTCATCGAGATGTTACTTTGGCCCACCTTGTGAAGGCACGCTACCGGGATCGGTCGGACAGCTTGGTGTTGGCCGGTCTTGTAGCCGACAATTATAAGAAGGCCCTCGACTACGGTAATGAACAAGTCTCCTTCTGATTCGTGAGAGGGGAAACTTGGTGGGATGTTTGGCCATGTCCCCGGACCATCTTTGAGCGCGATCCGCTCAATATTGTTTTTAAAATTTCAATGCACATGGCTGGAAGAAAGATCGGACGATCGACCCTGGATATAGCCGCGGGAGAATGCCGATCCATGACCCGGAATCTGCTGCTGAGCATCACGAGGAGAAGGTAGCCAACCTCAAAGAGAAATGTGAGCTCCTCCTTTTTTAAGTTGGCGGATCTCGATTCTCGGAGCGATCGGTGTAAAGCGGAGCATCAACTATATGGAGAGTCGGTTAAACTCCTTTGTGATGCTCATTAGGGCTCGGTTTGGCTTTACATTCCCACCCCGTTGATCCGTTTGTAAAGCTTTTCCGATGAATGAAATGAATGCAAGTTTTTACTCATTTCATCTTGGTCGTCATATTTTTTCGCAAGATAACCCCTTTTACTCTGCGAATAAGTAAATCTCACGCTCCCGATGGTCAATCCAATTGGGCCGGAGAGGCTCCCCCATTCGAAACAATCTCTCAACAAAGATTAGTAGCGAGAAAACAAACGAATGCTCAAATGTGAACAACTCGTGAATCCGTATTAATATTATAACTCGATTATGAAAAATCGAGTGAATCAAGCATAATATTTCTTTACGGCGTCGAATTGATTGGATTGGTAAAGACACGACCATCCATCTCGGCCGAATCAAAGCACCACCAGGGAGCACCTTCTTTACTATATATGGACCACCATAGTTTGGAGCGAATTTCCTTCCGGGAGTGGGACTATTGGCAATAATTTTCTCAAGACCAGGTCATTAATCTGAAAATATCGAGGCCGAACTTTTTTGTTGAATGATTTAGCAACTCTGCTTGATAACATTGGCCATGACATACAGCCTTAAGTCTTTTTTCGTCGATCGATTCAATTGGCTTGCTCTCTTTGGATCCATTCAGCTTCCGTCGCCTTAGCTTGAGACAGTATACGTAAGGAAGGAATTTCCACTTCAACTGGTAGAACGGCCTCCATTCCATATACAAGAGAATACGGGGTTGCCCCGGTAGATGTCCGGATTGAGGTCCGATATGCCATAAGTGCAAATGGCAACCTCTCATGCCAATCACGATAATTTTTAGCCGTCTTCGCTAAAATTTTCTTAATGTTCTTATTGGCGGCTTCTCTTGCTCCATTCATCCGAGGACAATATGGGGAAGAGTTCGGATGCTTGATCTTGAATTCCTTAAACAATTCGCCCATTAGTTTGTTGTTTAAGTTCGAGCCATTGTCGGTGATTATGGCTTCGGGTGAACCGTATCGTGCAATGATATCTCGACGGATGAACTTCACAACATTTCGTGCGGTGATCGCTAGGTATGATGCAGCTTCAATCCACTTAGAAAAATAATCAATGGCCACCAGAATAAATCGATGTCCATTAGAAGCTTTTGGGTTGATCGGACCAATCACATCAATGCCCCCACATAGAAAATGGCCATGGTTCCGACGGTGATGCAATTCATTTGGAGGAACATTGATCTTGTCCCCATGAATTTGGCATTTGTGATGACTTCGAACATCTGAATACAATCGCTTTTCAACGAGAGCCGGTAATAACCTAACCTCATGATCTTCTTAGCTAACATGTGACCGTTCATGTGTGGACCAGATCTCTTCATGTACTTCCATAATCGACGAACGCTTCGGTTGAGTCAATGCATCTTAGTAGGACGGAATCGAATGACCGCTTGTACAAATTTTCTCCATTCAAGAAGAACTTCGAGGCCATCTTCCTTATGTACTTTTGGTCGGATACGATACTTTTTTCAGGGAACTCCCGCTTCGAATATAAGTCTTGATGTCATGGTACCATGGCTTACCATCGGGTTCATCGATCACGGCCATACAATATGCCGGCTTTTTTCATACATCGATCTTCGTAGGTCAACCTCAAGTCCATTGGCGACTTGTAACATTGAAGACAAGGTAGCCAATGCATCGTGAATCGATTATGAGTCTTGGACAAATACTTAAATGAGATATCCTCAAATTCCTCCACCAATTCATCCAGATACTCATGGTAGGGTAGCAATTTAACATCTCTCGTATTTCACTTTTCAACAGTCTCAAGGATAATCAAAGTGGAATCTCCGAACACCTTGAGTCGGGCTATCCCCATTTCAATCGCACCTGCAGACCGAGGATGCATGCCTCATATTTTGCTATGTTATTTGTGCAAGGGAATACCAATTTTGCTGCCACGGGATAATGTTGACCACTTGGAGATATCGAGAACCGCGCCCGTGCTCGACCCCGATAAATTGACAGCTCCGTCAAAATACATAATCCGGATGTAATCCTCCACCGACATGATTCGATCCTCGGAATGATAGGCATTATCATCTTGCCCCGGATTTTCAGCTAGGACATCTGCTATGGCTCGTCTCTTGATTGACTTATGGGACAAATATTGAACGGCAAACTCGGAGATGAGGATTTGCCATTTGGCAAGTCTACCAATCAAGGCGGGTTGATTAAGCAAGTATTTGATAGGATCGCATTCCGTCACCGAAGCACTTGGTAATGCAAGGTATATTGCCGAAGCCCGTGCGTACCCGGACTAATGCCGCACATATTTTCTCTACTTCGTAGTACTTCATTTTCGAAGTTGTGAATTTCTTTGCTCGGATAATAAATGGCTCGTTCTTGTCCATCCTCCCTGCTTCTCTTGGGCTAACATAGCACTAAGGATTGTGAGGTAGAGGATTAAAGGTTGCCCGGCGTCGGAGGAATAAGCACGAGTGGATTCATGAGATCTTTGCTTGTTTTCCAAAAGCTTCTTCACATTCGCTATCCCATTGGACTAGCGCATTCTTCTTTAATAGCTTGAGGAATGGCTTAGCGGTTTTTGATAATCGAGAGATGAATCGAGCAATATAGTTTAGCCTACCCATCAAGCTTCGAACTTCTTTAACCGTCGTCGGCGGCCTAAGCTCACGAATAGCCTTAACTTTCGAAGGGTCGACTTCAATGCCCTTACCGCTACCACGAAATCGAGTAGCTTGCCCGAGCTGGTTCTAAAGACACACTTAGCGGGGTTGAGGCGTAACTTGTACTTTCGGAGTCGTCGAACAATTTCTTCGGCGTTTGACGTGATCTTCTCCATGCCTTGTTTTTGCTATCATGTCATCGACGTAAACCTCGATCTCATTATGCATCATGTCATGGAAAAGGGCAACCATGGCTCGTTGGTAAGTAGTCTCTAGCATTTCGAGACCGAGCGGCATTACCCGGTAATGGAACATTCCCCATGGTGTGGTGAAAGTGGTTTTCAACTTGTCATTGACATTCATCGGATTCGATTGTACCCGGAGAAATCATCCATGAATGAAAACAATTCAAACCATGCAAGATCGTCGACAAGTACGTCAATATGCGGGAGGGGAAAATCATCTTTAGGATCGGCCTTGTTCAAGTCTCGATAATCGACACAAACCCGAATGCGCCGTCTTTCTTCATGACGGGGACTATGTTAGCGACCCAATCGGAATATTCTGTAGTCTCAATGAATCCTACATCAAGAAGCTTCATGACCTCCTCTTTGATCTTTCGCACTAATTCCGGTCTAGCCCTCCTTGACTTTTGCACCACCGGCTTAGCCGAAGGATCGATCGGCAAACAATGCTCGACAATGGAACGGTCAAGACCGGGCATATCTGCATAGGACCGGCGAAACGTCTTGGTAATCCTTCAAGAGTCGATCGGGCGCTCAAACATTTCGAGGAAAGGCTTGCCCGATCTTAACTTCTTTAGGGTTTTCCGCATCGCCTAGGCTGACCGAGATAATTTGTTCACCGGTCAAGGGCTTGATCTCCTCATGTCGTTCGAAATCTTGACGAACTTCCTCATAAACTGGGTGAACTCATCTAGGTCGTATACTTCGAATCCACTAGATTTCCCTCCTCATGTATTCCCCATGATGACAAACTTGTTGGTCGTTGGTTATCGTCATCGGGTTGGTTTGGGAGATTGGGAGTACAAGCGGCGTGCTCGAGCTCACGCTGTGAAGATCACATCTTCTAGCGGCATTGTCGATAGAGAGCATTTTCCACGACATTCTTGGAGTTGTCCGTAGGAGGAATTAGAGCAGGAATGGTTAGCGGCGGGTTGGAGGTGGATGATTGAAGTTTGGCGGAGAAGGGGGCCATAATTTCCTCCATCTTTCGGGACATCATTTCTTCAAAGCGCTCAATCAAGGAGCCAAATTTCTCGTCTAGGGCAAAGACCGACGGTGGCGTTAATGTCGGTCATCCTCTTTGCGACCGATCGAGTAATATGTGGAGGATCGGTGATAAATTACCTGTACGCAGTATCAAACCAAAAATGAGTACCAGGGAGCAAGAATAGCGAGCCGGCCCATGGCATCCCTCTAGACTCAAACGAACAAAGTGATTATGACCAAAGAATTGAAACATGTAATTTTCAGTTTGTCCGCTTTTACGAAAAAATCCGTATTAATTCGCACGTTGGTCACAATACGTCCAAAATTTACGAGCTTATAGTTGAGAAGATGATGAACAACTTTTATGTTGGCCAATCGGACTAGAAATGAGCGGATCAAATCAGTTTAATGTATCTTTTCGAAAAATCGCATTCAAAAAACTGTTATAACCGCAGGTAGTTGAAAAAACGAAAGGCCATCTTAAACTATGAATTTAATTCTGAAATTGTGTAGGATATTAGTTGAAACATAGGTCTACAACTTTCATGTTTGGCACTTACTCAAAGCTCAATCGTAGAATTTAGTAAAAATCGTACAACAGGAACAAGCCAAATCGGAATTGAGGACAACCGATGAAATTGTAAAAACTACGAAGCAAAGTGTGAAATTGGAAACAAGACAATGAGATTCATAAACAATCAACCTAAACCATGGACCAGCCCAAAATAAAAATGAGATAACGGGCGTAAGAGACAAGAAATTACCGCTCATATGAAGAAAATGTCAATCACAAAAACATGCGCATGAATCGTGGATTCGGATTTTAGTTCTTTTAGCAAAAATGAAATGAAAGACAGAACGACATGTCGCAGCCTCGCGCACGTTCATCATGACTAGTTGCCGCCTCGCATACATAGTCATGACTAGTCGGGTCCAATCATCTCGGCTTGGTTCGGTCGACAAGGGCAACTCTCATGCATCATAGCCTCACGTGCATGAGAACAACCCTTGAGCCATTTTTTGAAGAACTCGGGATCCAAGTGGGATAACCTTTAGCGAAGCCTTACCGCCAAGGTTAAAGAACCACATAAATACCATCCTGAAACTATTGGGTGACCCGGGTTCGGTCACAAGTCAAAGTGGTGTAGTGCAATTATATTAGGGGCATGCACGACATTTTAAAGGCAATCAGACTCCGATAGTTCAAAAATTAAAATTCTCATCATCAAGCCTCGCAAAACGGAGGTTAGCCATGGACTCCTCCCCTTATAACTCCCTTTCCCGCAAAACCATTTAACACATAGGGATTAAAATTCAACCAAGATTGCCAAATCAAGTAATTTTCCTTTTCATGAACTTATCTGGCTTAAGTCCTCTTTGGGTCCTCAGTGAGTCGCTAAGTTGTCGCGACCTAAAAAAAAAAATAAACAAAGTCATCTTTTTCGGGCTAATGGATTATCGGGTTAATTAATTAACTAACCTAACTCGGACTCTCCCAAGTCCATACCAAATCGCAACTTAAGGTTCGAATGATTAACTTGCAATGTGATTTGAATTTGGAGTCGCCACTAATCATTTTCGGTAGGTCGATTAGAAACCTAAATAAAATAGCGGGAGAAAACTATCTTATTTTCGCGAACCTGGAGATTAAAAGTCCGGGGACTTGGTTACATTAATTACAACTAATGCCCTTTCGGTACCTTAAAATTCATGAAACAAATAATGGATTTGACAAATTTGATGAATTCTACTTGAAGATCAAAGAATCAATTTTTTTGGATTTTTCTTCCCATGACATTTTTTGAAATAAAAAAATTACATGAAATTAGGATGAAATAGGTTCAAGGTTACTCCCCAATTTGAACTCGTGCACCAAACTTGTGCTTCGGGCTTGTCTTAACCATTGGACCGATTTGGTGACTCGTTAGACCGAGAAATCTCTTGGTCCTATCTCTCCTTCACGCTTCTTTCTCAACTCGCTAGAATTTCATGAGACCGCAATCGGGCGTTGATATTTTTCCCTTTTGCTCTCCTCCTATTCTCGTACCATTGATGTCTCATCGTTGATATGCACTGTTATTTAACATAAAAACGTAGAGAAAATCGGTGTAGAAAATCGGGCTAATTTGTATTCGAAATTAAAGAAAGTTAAGGAATCACTTAACTTTCTTTTTTCGGCGAGCTCGAACGATGGCGATGGACCAAGAGCTTGTGTTGATCGGTGCAAAAATTGGCAATAGTAGTATCGGGCTTCAAAATTCTCATACCCTCTCAAAACTCTTTTCAAATTTTTTCCTCAAGAGCTCTCTCTATTCTCCTTCTCCAAAAACTCTCTCAATTCTCTTTTCCTCCAAAAAAAAAAACTCTCTCTCAATTCTCTCTTACTCCCCCAAAAAACTCTCCATCCTCTCCTCAAGAACTCTTCTTCTTTTTATAGGCAAAGTTCTTCATCCTTCATTCTTCATCTTCATTTCCTCACCTTCCATTTTCATCTTCTTTTCTTCATCTTCATCTTCTCTTCTTCACCTTCATTTCTCCATCTTCCATTTTCATCTTCTCTTCCTCATCTTCATCTTCCATTTTCATCTTTCTTCTTCATCTTCCTTTCATTATCTTCTCTTCACCATCTTCCTTTCTCCATCTTCTTTTGGTATTTGCAATACAGTCCCCGAAATTTTAAGTATTTGCAATACGTCCCGAAGTTATGAGTATTTGCAATACAATCCCGAGAAAATATTACTTTCAAGCCCAAATCTTCTTGGTGCATTTTTTTCACCGCATGCCTAGTCCAGACCCTGTTAAATTAAGCTCAAATTGTATGCCAATGCTAAATGAATATGTGAGATGATTTTTGTTTAGAACTAAAATTAGTTCTAATTTTTATGCAAAATATATATTAGTCAAAATTTAGGCGTCAACACCACCAAAACAGAGGCAGATGCTCTTCGTCGCAGTGGGTGGTGGCCTGACCGCCGTCCCAAAG
The DNA here is from genome assembly GCA_021437795.1 of Rhodamnia rubescens. Classification (NCBI taxonomy): domain Eukaryota; kingdom Viridiplantae; phylum Streptophyta; class Magnoliopsida; order Myrtales; family Myrtaceae; genus Rhodamnia; species Rhodamnia rubescens. The sequence goes on from JAILYA010000046.1 coordinate 2,291,194, forward strand.
AACATTCCATGTGGCCTGGCATTACCTCCGACGATTCCGGAAGAGTTCGTCAAGATAAACGCCACACAACAAGGCCGACACGACTACGAGATCGAATGTGATTTGAGCAGAGCATGGATTTCTCCCTGCTCTCGAATCCGGTCTTTCTTGGGCCGCATAACTGTTTCTGCTCTAGTATCTTTCCCCTTCGAGTATGTGCACTCCCAAAACTCAGGTACCTCAACTTGTCCCACAATCACATAATCGGTGTGAGTTCCCTCTCTGTCTCCAAGACCTCACTGTGTTAGAAGTCACTGACATTCACAGCAAAGCAATCAGCAGTCCTGTCCCTCCCGTATTGGGAAATTTAAAGAGCCTGATCCACCTAGATCTGAGTTTCAATGCGCTTTGGGGGACGATCCCTCCTTCTCTTGGTCACATTAATTGCATTGATTTGTCGCATGATTATCTCATGGGAAAAATTCTGGATAATCTGGCCCATGTTCCATATTAAGCTTTCATAGGCAATGAAGGTTTGGAAAAGTTTGACGGCTCCATGAATATGTCTAGGATTGTACTCATTACAATACTTATAGCACTGATGGCTATAACATTCATTTTTTTTGTTTGGTTTTGGGGCTTTTGATAATACTTCGGCGAAGAACGAAGAGCATGCAATCAGAGACAACAACATAAAATGGAAATTTCTTGTCAATATGGAATTAAGAGAGACAATGGCATATGAAGACATAATCAATGCAACTGGAAGACTTTGACATTAAATGCTGCGTTGGAACTAGCGGGTACGGTAGTGTCTATAAAGAGCAATTATCGAATGGGAAAATCGTGGCGTTGAAAAAAACTTCACCTTCTTGAACCAGATGACCCATCTTTGGACAAAAGCTTTCAAAATGAAGTGAAGCACTTGATAGAAGTACGACATAGAAGCATAATCAAGCTCCATGTCACAAGCGATGCATGTTCTTGATTTATGAGTACATGAAAATAGGGAGTCTATTCTATGCTTTGAGAGATGGCGTGGAGGTGGTGGAACTAGATTGGTCTAAAAGACTCAACATTGTCTGGGATATGGCACATGCCTTGTGTTATCTGCACCATGTTTGCGATCTGCCAATCATTCATCGAGACATATCTTGCACTAACATTTTGCTCGAAAACAAAATGAAAGGCTTTCCTATCCGATTTCGGCACGGCAAGCCTCCTGGAACCAAATTTCTCATCTAATCTTACTACAAATATCGCAGGAATTCGAGGATATATAGCACCGGGTGAGCACAATCGTTCATATTCTTGTGGAATGTTATTACTGCAGGCACACAACTAAATCAATATATTTAACGAAACCCCAAAACCACAGTCAACCCAACCCCTCCCCCCAAAACAGGTGATAACTTGTTGACGCTTCATCATGCTTACATATTTACCATTTGATAACGCACTAACTAACATTGAAAACTTGGTTTCGAGCCTCATCTCGCTATGAACTTTTCGTCTCCTTTTTTTTTTCCTAGAGGTTGCATACACTTTGGTCATTAATGAGAAATGCCATGTATACAGCTTTGGAGTGGTAGCAACGGAAATAATAATGGGTGAGCATCCGGGTGATATTATCTTAATGAAGATGACACTTTTCAAAAAAAATATTGTGCTACATCAAATATCAGACCCGCACTTGCCAATTCCAAGAGAGATTTTTGTCACAAGAAGCATCGTTCTAGTAGTTTCTCTAGCCCTTGCTCACTTAAGTAGCGATCCAAAGTCGTGACCCGCAATGAAACAAGTTTCGGAAGCTTTTCAAGCTCCAGAACTAGCGTTGCCGAAGCCCTTGCATTCAATCTTGCTCGCAGCTCCAAGAAAATAATCAAGGAGTATTCCCTTGGCATAAGTCAATTTCCTGGTTTCGTCCACTCATATTGTTCCTGCAGATAATTCCTCATTTAAAAATAGTGACGTTGATTTTAGGCTCCTTTTTGTTTCACGGTTGTAAAGCATTTTCCTAAAAATTGATCGCTCATATCGCTTACATAAATAAATGAACAAAAAATATTTTTCTCATCCACGAAAATATTTAGATATAAACTATTGTCGATAACAAAAACATTCTTTATAGATTGATTATTTAAAGAGTTACAAGCAATCATTTTTTATAAAAATATATATTTATTTAAAATCGCTGATTTTTCGAGAAAGAAACGGAGCTAAAGAGTCGTGTCCTTTGACACGCTAGTGACACGGTCCTGGGAGTTTAGGGTCCTAGGTGGTCGAGTTCTCTCCGTACTCGGGTCCCTTGAAGGGTGGAGCTTGGGGTATCAAGTCATGGGTAGTTTGAGCGTTGTAGAGGGGAAATGACAATCCGGGTCATGGTTGAGTGGTGTTAGGACGGGTTTGTCTCTAGGAGTTCTAGGATTAGATAGAATACATCCTTAGGAGCTCAAGCGAGCGGCGAGGTTTGGCGACTCCGGTCCACTAATTCCAGTCATTGAGGATCGATCTTGCATTCTCGCAAGTATGATGGCCAATTTAAAAGCTGGCGGCTAAATGGATGAAATGATGCTGCGATTTTGTGAAACCGGTCGAAAAGGAAGGATACCCTAGCTAAGTTGGGTGTGGTATGATCCTATTACCGGAAAAGCACCAAAATATTCGCCTAAGTGTTCTTTGGAATCCCAACTAAACGAGGGAAGGCTGGCTTAGCGTGGCTTGCTAAAGCGCCGCACGGTTAATTCCGCGACCTGAGATTATCGATTCGGCCCGTGACACTAGCATAGGTGTCTAGCTTCACCTTGAAAGCAAAAGATGGGTCACCTATGATGAGCATCATATGCAACATGTCCTATAGCTATACTGACTACTAATAGCTTTCTCCTACTACAATTCAATTGTTGCAGCACCAGCACCATCTAATAAGTTTAGGCTTGGCTAATTTAGGTCAATGTAAATCAAGTTATTAACCAAGTTAACACAGTTCATTTGATTAAATAGGTCAAATTTGGGTTACACAGCACTTGAAGCCAGCAAAGGAAAAAATGGAAAAAAAAAATTACATTTTTACAAATAAAAATATTTAAAAATTATTAAAGATTATTCACGTTAAGTCGCCAATGATGCCACGTAGGGCTATCGGCGTCCATTGTCAGCGATTCGTGCGAATATAATTGAATCGGCACAAAGTGAAAAAGTTTAGCACTAAATTAACAAACTTAAAAGATTTAAAACTGAATTGACAAAAATATAAAAAATTTAACATGTTTTTGATCAATTTTCCCAACAACTCATCCACTGACTTTTATGCTTTCAGCCACGGATGAAATTGGATGACACTAAGAATATTCCACACCTCAAGTAACCCCACCAAGAGACAATCAAGAAAACCAAAATTGACCGCTGTTTTGTCGTTTCACGAAGACAATAAGACATTGACTCTCAACATCTATAATGAAGTGCGCCTTTCGAGAGCTTTTGAAAGCTTTCTTTCGCCCTTTTCATTGTACTTGGGACCTAATCTACATCGCACCCGCAGCAATAACTCTTTTATAACATGGAATACAGTGACCCATGAGCAGCTGTCCTAGAACCATTGCGCTCGACTAAAGAACATGGAGTTCTACCAGACCCTGTGTCTTCTAGTTTCCCTCTCTGCACAAGCATTGCTCGACTTCCCTTTCACAACGGCACAGTCCTGTCATCCTTTCCAAAGCAATGCCTTACTTCAGTTCAGCAATTCTCTCACAGTTAAAACTGATATGTACCCGCACTGTGATCCGAAGACGACTAGATGGGAGAACGGCCTGGACTGCTGCTCGTGGGACGGCGTCGCCTGTGACAATGAGACGGGTAATGTTATCGGTCTTGATCTTTCATTCAGCTGTCTTCAGGGCACCCTCCGTTCTGACAGCTCACTCTTTGGGCTTCGCCATCTTCAGAGCCTCAACCTTGGTTTTAACAATTTCCTTACCTCACCCATTTTGCCCGAACTAAGTGTTTTTGCTGAACTGAGGCACCTCAATCTCACTTACTCGAAATTTTCAGGTCTAGTTCCTACCGAAATTTCTTACCTTTCTAAACTTGTTTCACTTGATCTCTCGCAAAACTTTAATGGTAAAACTACAGATGTCCTTAGTCTTAGGATCGAAAATACGGATTTCAAAGTGCTTGCTCAGAATTTGACAGAGTTGAGGGTACTTAGCCTTGATCTAGTAGACATGTCTGCAGTTTCGCCTAGTTCCTTCATGAATCTGTCATCATCCTTGACCGTCTTCAGTGCGTCTATGTGCCAATTACGAGGGGAACTTCCACCCAACATTTTCCGCTTTCCAAACCTCCTTGACCTCAATTTGCAAGTCAATGATGTCATGGTTTCTTTTCCGAAGTCTAACTGGAGCAAGTCTGTTGAATCCTTAGCCCTCTCGTATACAAGCATCTCAGGCAAAATACCTGATTCAATCAGTGAATTGAAGAATTTAAAAATTCTGTATCTCGATAACTGCAAATTAATTGGATCGATTCCCTCATCCCTTGCGAATTTAACAGAATTGACCACGTTGGACCTTTCTTCTAATAATTTTACCGGTGTTTTAGACTTCAGAGTCTTTTCAACACTGAAAAATCTTCAAGTCCTTAGGCTTACAGTAGAGCTAAATCTAGATTACAACAGTATGAACTACACATTTCCAGAGCTTGAGATTTTAGCATTGTCTTCCTGTAACTTGATCGAGTTTCCATTCTTTCTGAACTCTTCAAGAAAGCTAAGAAAATTGGATCTCTCCAAAAACAAGATCAGCGGTCGGATGCCACAATTTCCCTGGAAAAAGTTGGACTTTGTTGAACTTAGTGATAACTTATTCCAGGGACCGCTTCCAACTCCACCACTCTCTACATTCTTCTTTTCGGCCAGCCAAAACGGCTTCAGTGGAGAGATTCCATCTTCCTTTTGCAAATTAAGCTCCCTTAATTATCTACGCTTGGCTAATAACAATCTCTCTGGCTCTATTCCACATTGTTTGGGAAACTTAACCGAGCTCTCTGAACTAGACTTGGGTGCAAATAAGTTTGAAGGGACATTACCGCGGTCTTTGGACAATTGTGCATCATTGGGTTGGCTAAACGTCAGTTACAATAAATTTGAAGGTCCTCTTTCAATTCCACCACCCACCACTCAATTCTATTCCATTGCAAACAACAATTTTAGTGGAGAGATTTCGCATTTGATATGCAATGTCACTGAGCTCTTAATGCTTGACTTATCCAAAAATCGTTTGATGGGCACCTTGCCAGAGTGTTTGATGAGCTTTAGCAAACATCTCTCTGTGCTCAACCTTGGAATGAACATGATTCAGGGTGTGATCCCTGGAAAAATTGCTCGGGACAGCAGCTTAAGGACACTTGACTTCAGTCGGAATCGATTTGAAGGGACATTGCCACGATCCTTACTTCAATGTAAAAGTTTGGAAGTTTTGGATCTCAGCAACAACAGAATGGAGGATACGTTCCCTGATTGGTTGGAAACGCTTCCCAAGCTACAAGTCCTTGTTTTGAGGTCCAACAAGTTCCATGGTTTTGTGAGGAGTCCTAGAACAGCTCGCCCGTTTCCTGAATTGCGCATTTTCGACCTGTCCAACAACAATTTCAGCGGTCCGTTACCTGTTAGATATATTATGAAGCTCACTGCCATGATGAATCGGGAAAAAGGGCAGGGAAAGCTTAAGTACATGGGAGGCTTGGGTTATCAAGATTCAATCATTGTGACCATGAAAGGACTGGAGATACGTCTGGAGAAAATTCTAACTATATTCACGAGCATCGACTTATCGAGCAACCATTTTGTTGGGGAGCTTCCCGTGGATATTGGAAGCCTAAAGTCACTCAAAGGGCTAAACATTTCTCACAACAATCTTACAGGTTATATCCCTCCATCTACTGGGAACTTGATTGATCTCGAATGGCTAGACCTCTCTTCGAACCAGTTCACCGGAAGGATTCCTCAAGAACTTGCAGATTTGACATCTCTTGCATTCTTGAACCTCTCGGAGAATCAGCTCATCGGACCTATTCCCCAAGGACCGCAATTCAACACATTCAAGAATGACTCGTTCGCCGGGAATCCTGGATTATGCGGATTTCCATTGCCGGGAGACATGCGAAAATAGTTCATGGGAAACTCCACCAATAACCATCCTCGCAGGAGAATGATATAGAGCGTGGAGGTTGGTTTGAGTGGAGAACCATATTGATGGGTTATGGGTGTGGAACCGTGATTGGAATCACTATAGGATACATCGTTATCGATTCCAGGAAACTCGAACGGCTTGTGGGATTGTTTGATAGGAAAGGAGCTAAAATGAAAAGGAAGTCGAGGAGGAATGCTCGGAGATCTTACCAAAGATGAGAGTCTCGACTGTTTGTTTTTTGCATTGTGAGATGGAGAATAAGTCTATTGAAACTCTCATAAGACGGATAATATGCTTATTACTTTGGCCTTTTCACTATTCCGAGTGTACTCTCATCTGAAATATTTTTCTTTATGAACAATATAATATTTCCAAATTTCGCAACTCATGCACTTTAACATTCATTTGTTGGAAAAACCAAACCGTCCCAAACTATAGAAATAGACACGTGATTCGCGCATAATATAAATGTTATTTTTAATTTTTGGCGGAAAAATCGGTAAATAATTGTCAGACCATAAGAAGGCAAAACCAACGGTGGAGTTTTCCATTAATTTATTTTATTTATCTATCTTTGGATTTATTAATGATAATTTTTCTTTCCATAAATGTATTTGTTATGGACTATTTTCAATTACCGGACATAAAATCTACTTTTTACGATTATTCGAACAAAAAAAAAAGGTTTTCACGTGGACGAGCCTCGACGATTGATAGAGAGAGAGAGAGAGGGGGGGGAGGGAGGGAGATCAATTGCATTACAATCACAACGATACACAACACAAGCTCTTGAAAAGGAACAAACAAAACAATCACACTTTATAATGGAAAATACGCATTCAAACTTAGAAACATAACGTGTAGTAGCATCATGCAGCTCCCGCTTAACATCGAGACACCGCAATGGCGAGACAGCAGGATTAGGAGCACGAACACTACGACTCCGTTGAACGACCCGATCAAAGAGCCCGAGATGCTATTCCGGAAGGAGTTGAATTGCTTTGGCGGATAGAGAACCAGTTAACCTCGGTGTTCCCTTTGTGGGCCAAGTACACGATAGTAGCCGAGGCCAAAGCTCCCTGCCATTAGCAGCGCCAATATCGCCCTGCACCTTTTTGCACATTGTTCTAATTGGATGAGCTCATTTTGTTTTATTAGTATGGAGTTGTGCATTTCATGCCTAATTCTTTAGGACAACCATATGCCATCAAGAAAGACATACTGCATTTGCATGTTCCTATATGCATCCAATGAAATCTTGAATTACAATCGGGAGATATGCTAGTTCGAGCACCACAAGCTGTATAGTAAAACTACAAATGTTGTAAAAAAGATGGTTCTTTCTGCGCATAATTTGCCGTGTCGAAGATGACCAAGACAATTCTGTTGTTTTGCGCGGCACTCCTTATGATGTGGAAGACAGAGAGCGGCAATGAGAGGACGAGGTAGGCATTGTTTTTTTTTCTTCTTCTTTTTACTTGGCTGTGGGTTGGGAAAGGTTATGTTACTGCTCAAGTTGTTTGTGTTTTTTGTGGCAATATAGACAAGTTATAAGCTCTTATAAGAGGAAGGCAATGTGCATGATTGTGATGGATTATAGGGAACTTTGGAACTTTTGACAGAAGTTCACATGCATGGAGACTCGAGAGAATACAACCATATGTTTCTCCTCTGTCCACATAAATCTTACATGTTTCCTCCAAACAAGTGAACCAATTATCTAGATTGGACCCATCATAGATCCAATTGAGCCCTATTATGTTATGGATGACAATGGATTTCAACTTGTCTATTATTGCCACGAATGCTCGCAATTTTCTTGTTCATATATATATAGTAAAACTTCATAACATGGTGGCTGGCGAGGTCATTCTAAAGGTGAGATACCGTGACGGAATCTATCATATTTAAATTAAACGTTTAATCACTCACCCAATAATTTGAGGTTCTATAACAAAATGATTTGATGAAAATGAAAGTTATCACTAAATTTTTATTGTCTTAGAGTCCTCTTATGAACAATCGTTTTTTTATATTAGATGCAAAGTCCATTACACCCTCTATCCAAACCAAACTAAAGTAACATCTGTTACACCACACAAATTAAAATAGGAAAGTACCTTCTTGTATCAACCTGTGGGGAGACTTTTTCGTTGTCATGCTGGCTTCAGACCTGAATGTCGTGAACTTGAACCCAAGAGAACATATATAACGGGTAAAATTTTAAATAAGGATCCGAAGTAGATCTTGTATTAAATAAGGGCATGACCAAAAGGCATTCTCGTCAATTATTTATTTGTTTATCTCTTTTTTTTTCTTTTTTCCCATTTGTTGACGAAGAAGCCCAAACAGTAACAACAAGAGCAAAATCCAAAAATGAAAAAAATAGTGAGGATAGTTTTGGAAGGAAGAAAAACATTTAACCCTAGAAATGGGTTTTCAGAATTTGGCCAAATGCTTGAACCAAACACCTCATTTTTTTCCCAATGAGCATGGGAGCTTAAAAAAAAAAGCTCCTTGAAAAAGCTTAACCAAACCCGGCTTAAAAAAGACCCTGTTTCTCGGACTACAACAAAAGAAGAGGTGACCCAATGTGAGCATAATCTGCATTCTGCAACATGTACTTAGCCAATAATTCATGGTTTTTGAAACAAAATGACTTGATTAAGATGAAATTGAGGACAAATTATTTAGATCACGGAGTCCTCAGTCGAACAAAATCATTCATCTTGATGTTAGATGTAAAGTCCATTGCGCCCCTCGATGGACAGACCTATGTGAAGTAGCATGTGTTACTCAACAAGATTCAAACACGTGAAACCCGAGGTGGCCAATCAATTCGTGCGTGTGAATTGGATCAGCGCTACGGCTGACGGCGACACGAGGTGGCTTCAATGAGTTAATTGAAGACTTGCAAGTCGTCACGTTGAATTGCTCTCCACGAAGTTTTATTCTAATTGGATCGCCTTTCCTATATAAGTCTTGGCAAAAAGGAAAAAAGAAAAGGAATGAAGGTATTCCACATGATTCATTTGAATCCTGTGAGCAATCCCGTGGTCGGCTTGCATGTTCGCAAGCTGATGGCCGCAGCTGCTACATGGATCCTTATTGCGCTACCTCTCTCCCATAGCTACCCTGCCCTTGCATGCCACCAAAACAGAGGAAGACGCTCTTCGTCGCAGTGGGTGGTGGCCTGACCTCCATCCCATAGAACATTGCATGTGGCCTGGCATTACGTCCGACGATTCCGGAAGAGTCGTCAAGATAAACGCAGCACAACAAGGCCAACACGACTACAAGGTCGAATGTAATTTGAGCAGCATGGATTTCTCTTTGCTCTCAAATCTGGTCTTTCTTGGGCTGCATAATGATTGCCCCACTAACACCTTTCCCCTTAAAGTATGTGCACTCCCAAAGCTCAGGCACCTCAACTTGTCCCACAATCACATAATCGGTGAGTTCCCTATTTTGTCTCCAAAACCTCACCGCGTTAGAAGTCGTTGACAGTCATAGCAATGCAATCAGATGTCCTATCCCTCTCGTATTAGGAAATTTAAAGAGCATCATCCACCTAGATCTGGTTCCACGCGCTTTGGGATGATCTCTCCGACTCTTGGTCACATAAATTGCATTAACTAGTCGCATAATTATCTCTGGGAAAATTCCGATCATTTGGCCCATGTTCCATATACTTTTAGGCGATGAGGTTTGGAAAGATTGACAGCTCCATAAATGTCGAGGATTGTACTCATGACAATACTTTAGGATTGTCCTCCTATAATATTCATTTTTTGTTTGTTTTGGGGCTTTTGATAATACTTCCACGAGAACAAAAGCATGCAATCGAGACAAAAACAAAAATGAAAATTTCTTGTCGTATGGAATTGCGATGGGGAATGGCTACAGACACAATCATGCACGAAGACTTTGACATTAATATTGCATTGAACTGGCCTCGGTGTCTATAGCATTTCGAATGGAAAATCGCATTGAAGAAACTTCACCGTCTTGAAGCAGATGACCCATCTTTGGAAAAGAGCTTTCGAAATGAAGTGAAACAATTGACAGAAGTACGACATAGAAGCATAATTAAGCACCATGGTTTGCTTACGCAAGCGATGCATATTCTTGGTTTACGAGTGCATGGCATGGGAGAGTCTATTTTGTGCTTTGAGAGATGACGTGGAGGCGTGGAACTAGATATGGTCTAACAAACTCAATATCGTCTAGGATATGGCACATGCCTTGTCTTACTTGCACCATGATTGCGATCAGCCAATCATTCATCAAGACATATCTAGCAACAACATTTTGTTCAACAACAAAATGAAGGCTTTCCTATCCAATTTCGGCACGGTAAGACTCCTAGAACCTAATTTCTCATTTGATCTTATTACAAATATTGCAGGAACTCAAGGATAGATAGCATCGGGTGAGCAACAATCGTCCATATTCTTATGGAATGTTATTACTAGAGGCACATAGCTAGATCAATATACTTAGCACTCCCTCCCCCAAAATCTGAACCATGACTATGATCGGCCAATCATTCATCGAGACATATCTTGCAACAACATTTTGCTCGACAACAAAATGAAGGTTTTCCTATCCAATTTAGGCACAACAAGACTCCTAGAACCTAATTTCTCATCTAATCTTATTGCAAATATTGCGCAGGAACTAAAGGATATATAGCACCAGGTGAGCAACAATCGTCCATATTCTTGTGGAATGTTATTACTAGAGGCACATAGCTAGATCAATATACTTAACACCCCCCAAACCCCAATGGGGCAATTACTTGTTGACGCTTCATCATGGTTACATATTTACCACTTGATAACGCACTAACATTAAAAACTTGGTTTCGAGCCTCATCTAACTATGAACTTTTTATCCTTTTTTTTTTTATATCAAAGCTCACATACACTTTGGTCATCAATGAGAAATGGGATGTACACAGCTTTGGAGTAGTCGTAATGGAAATAATAATGGGTGAGCATCCGGGTGATATCATCTTAATGATGTTGACCTCTTCGGAGAAGATATTATGCTACATCAAATATTAGACCCGCGTTTGCCAATCCAAAGAGAATTCTGTAGTAAGAAGTATTGCTCTGGCTTGATGACCCAAAAACTTTAGTTTGCTTATCCAAAATTATTATGGATAATTATGGGTTGAAAACGAGTGATAGGGCGACACAGTATAATCAAATTTGGGCAAGGTAGGGCCATGTACATACAAAATTGGGATCAAACGAGGACATCAAGTAAGCGCCAACATGTGAGGGGCCCACGTGTCAGCACGTGGGAACGAGAAGGATGCGTGGCAGCCGCGTGTCCCTGTCGTGGCAGCCGCATGTCCTTGTCGTGGCAAGCGGTGCCACATGTCACATGCCGACATGTGTCACGCCTTGGTCCTTTGGCCATTGACTCACCCAAAGCTAACTGGTCCACTCAGCTTCCCCTATATAAAGTTCTGACGTCAGTTTATTTCATCTGAATAATCGTCAGAATGTCGTCACTCTACTTCTGATTACCCTCGAGCCATCCACGTCCACGTCCCGTGCTGTCCGCCGTCATCATCAGCCGTTCAGCTCCATACCTCCGCTGCTATCCGCCGTGCCGTTTGCTGCCCCAGGTCGTCACCATGAAAATTCTGATGTGGCTTGCCCTATTCTGTGAACATCTTAATTTCACTCTTGTCCATAGCCATTTGTGGTAAAATGTATAAAAGATTCCCCTACCGGCAGGCATTACTGGTCGCGGTCGAATTGCTCAATAGTTGCCAGATGGACGCAGAATGCATTTATGAATAATATTTTAAATCAATTTTTCATGACTCTACTTGATGTACAAAGGCCCTTGTTAACGAGGTCCACGGGACACTTTTCAACCATACCTAATAAGGAAATAAAGAAAGGTTACAAGATGCGACATATATAAATTCTCAATTAATACTACATGATTAGCTATTTAGTTTCATTAGTTATCTATTTTTCTTTGTCATAAAATAATCCTATGTGAGAGATTAAAAAATTGAGAAAAGGTAGGTCGTTGGAGGAAAAAAAAAAAAAAGATTCCTCTATCATGTCCAAGTGATATCGAACAATCTATAATTAGTAAAATGTCGTTTCTGAATCAAGAGCTTAAGTTTATCATGCACCTGTGATGTATGGCCGACTTGATTACTTAATTTTCCGCATACGCCAAATTATAACGAAAGATTAAAGTAGAGAACGTAAATCCTTAGCCGTGGCGCGACTAGGACATCACACTGGCAATTTCTCTAACCTTTGCTTACTTAAGTAGCTATCCAAAGTCACGACCAGCAATGAAACAATTTTCATTCGGAAGCTTTTCAAGCTCCAAAACTAGCGTTTCCGAAGCCCTTCCATTCAATCTCGCTCACGCAGCTCCAAGACAATAATCAACCGGGTTTCCTCCAAACTGCTAAAAGAAAGATCAAGTGGAAGAAGATTTATTCCTTCGGCATGAGTCAATTTCTTGGTTTCGTCCATTCATATTGTTCCTGCAAATTATTCCTCGGTTAAAAATAGTGACGTTGATTTTTGGCTTCTTTTTATTTCACGGTTGTAAAGCATTTTCTTGAAAATTGATGGCTCATATCGCTTACATAAATAAATAAACAAAAAATATTTTTTATTGATGTAAATATTTAGATATAAACTGTTGTCATTTGAAAAAAAACTTCTTTATCGATAGATTATTTAAATAGCTACAAGCAATCATTTTTAGAAAAATATATTTAAAATAGCTGATTTATCGATAAAGAAACGGAGCTAAAGAGTCGTGTCGTTTGACACGTCGGCTCAGGTGTCCAGCTTCACTGAAAGCAAAAGAAGGGTCACCTATGATGAGCATCATCCGCAACATGTCCTTAGATATATTGATTACTAATAGCTTTCTCCTACTGCAACTCAATTGTTGCAGCACTAGCGCCTTCTAATAAGTTTAGGCTTGGCTAATTTAGGTCAACGTAAATCAAGTCATTAGCCAAGTCGACACGGCCCATTTGATTAAATAGGTCGAACGGGTCGAATTCGGGTTACACAACTTGAAGTAGTTGAGGGTGATGAATCTCTCTAGATGGGCAGATATAAGGAAGAGAACACTTCCAGGCTCGAGCGAGGGAGGCGTTCGATGGATGATTGGGTCTGCTAATATTGTCATTTCATTGGAGGAATTGTATCACTTGCAATTCGCAAGCATAATTTGGTGAATTAAACAAACTTGACCGTTAGATTGATGAAAAGATGCTGCAATATTCGAAATTACCTCAATATTACACGCTGGATGCCATATTGCAAGAGAAAAAGCACCACAAAAATCCAACTTTATTTATTATCACCAATTTGTCAGTGGCCACCTCGAGTAAACCCCACCAAGAGAAAATCAAGAAAACCAAACTTGACCCCAGTTTTGTCGTTTGAAGAAGACTTTTGATTCTCAGCATCTCTATAGTTAAGTGCGCCTTCCGAGCGCTTTCGAAGGCTTTTCTTTCCCTTCTCCATCCATCGGACTGGACGGCACATCATCCTTCTCTCTGTTGCTCGCGCTCACTCTTTTATAACCCCTCAAGGCAATAAAGGGCGAGTGAGAGCGACCCATGAGCAGCTGTCAACATGGAATTCTACCAGTACCAGACCAACCTGTTGTGTCTTCTCGTTTCCCTTTCTGCACAAGCATTGCTCGACTTCCCTTTCACAACAGCACAGTCATGTCATCCCGTCCAAAGTAATGCCTTACTTCAGCTCAGCAATTCGCTCACAGTCAAAACTGATGCGTACCCGCTCTGTGATCCGAAGACGACTAGATGGGAGAACGGCCTGGACTGCTGCTCGTGGGACGGCGTCGCCTGCGACAATGTGACGGGTAATGTTATCGGCCTCGATCTTTCATTCAGCTGTCTTCAGGGCACCCTCCGTTCTGACAGCTCACTCTTTGCCCTTCGCCATCTTCAGAGCCTCAACCTTGGTTTTAACAATTTCCTTACCTCACCAAAAACAAGATCAGCAGTCAGATACCGAGATGGTTTTGGGATTTGGGGAAAGATACACTATGGTCTCTTGATATTTCTACTAACCTTAATGAGGGAGAAATACCACAATTTCCCTGGAAAGAGTTGGTCTATCTTGAACTTGGTGATAACTTATTCCAGGGACCGCTTCCGACTCCACCACTCTCAATATTCATGTTTGCGGCCAGCCAAAACAGCTTCAGTGGAGAGATTCCATCTTCCTTTTGCAAATTAAGCTCCCTTTATCATCTACGCTTGGCTAATAACAATCTCTCTGGCTCTATTCCACATTGTTTGGGAAACTTAACCGAGCTCTCTGTACTAGACTTGGGTGCAAATAAGTTTGAAGGGACATTACCGCGGTCTTTGGACAATTGTGCATCATTGAGGCTGCTAAACGTAAGTTACAACAAAATCAATGATACTTTTCCGAAGTGGTTGCTAGAAGCACCCTCATTGCAGAGCGTCGATCTGCAGTTCAATGAATTCCATGGCCAAATCGATCCTCCAACTCCTCCATTTCGTCCCTCCACCCTTCAGAGTTTTTCCGTAGCTAACAATAAATTTGAAGGTCCTCTTCCAATTCCGCCACCCACCACTGTATTCTATTCCATTGCAAACAACAATTTTAGTGGAGAGATTTTACATTTGATATGCAATGCCACTGAGCTCAGAGTCCTTGACTTGTCCAATAATAGTTTGATGGGCACCTTGCCAGAGTGTTTGATGAGCTTTAGCAAACATCTCTCTGTGCTCAACCTTCGAATGAACATGATTCAGGGTGTGATCCCTGTAAAATTTGCTCGGGACAGCTACTTAAGGACTTTTGACTTCAGTCGAAATCGATTTGAAGGGACATTGCCGCGATCCCAACTACATTGTGAAAATTTGGAAGTTTTGGATCTCATAAACAATAGAATGGAGGACACGTTCCCTGATTGGTTGGAAACGCTTCCCAAGCTACAAGTCCTTGTTTTGAGGTCCAACAAGTTCCATGGCTTTGTGAGGAGTCCTAAAGCAGCTCGCGCATTTCCTGAATTGCGCATTTTCAACCTGTCCAACAACAATTTCAGTGGTCCATTACCTGTTAGATATATTATGAAGCTCACTACCATGATGAATCGGGATAAAGGACGGGGCGAGCTGCAGTACATGGGAGACTATGGTTATCAAGATTTAGTCATGTTGACCATGAAAGGACTGGAGATACGTCTGGTGAAAATTCTAACTATGTTCACGAGTATCGACTTATCGAGCAACCATTTTGGTGGGGAGCTTCCCATGGATATTGGAAGCCTGAAGTCACTCAAAGGGCTAAACATTTCTCACAACAATCTTACAGGCTATATCCCTCCATCTACTGGGAACTTGATTGATCTCAAATGGCTAGACCTCTCTTCGAACCAGTTCACCGGAAGGATTCCTCAAGAACTTGCGGATTTGACATCTCTTGCATTCTTGAACCTCTCGAAGAATTGGGTCATCGGACCTATTCCCCGGGGACCGCAATTCAACACATTCAAGGATGACTCGTTCGCGGGAATCCCGAATTATGCTGATTTCCATTGCCGGAGACATGCGAGAACAGTTCACGGGAAACTCCACCAATAACCATCCCGCAGGAGAATGATATAGAGCGTGGAGGTTGGTTTGAGTGGAGAACCATATTGATGGGTTATGGGTGTGGAACTGTGATTGGAATCACTATAGGATACATCGTTATCAATTCCAGGAAACTCGAACGGCTTGCGGGATTGTTTGACAGGAAAGGAGCTAAAATGAGAAAGAAGTCGAGGAGGAATGCATGTAGATCTTACCAAAGATGAGAATCTTTGCATTGTGAGATGAAGAATAAGCCTGTTGAAACTTTCATAAGATAGATAATATGCTTATTATTTGGCATTTTCAGTTTTTACTACTTGAGTGTACTCTCATTTGAGAAATTTCTTTATGAAAAACGTAATCTTTCCAAATTTCGCAACTCATGCACTTTAACATTTATTTAATGTTGGAAAAACCGAACGGTCCCAAACTATAGAAATAAACACGTGATTCGCTCATAATATAAATGTTATATTTAAGTTGTTGACAACTAATTCTAGTCGTCCAGTATTTTATTATTTTCGTTAAATAGACTACGTCAAATTTGTTAATTATGCATCTTTTCTTGTTTATTGCAAAATAGAAAAGCGCATATATATATAATGAAAAAACAAAAAATCTGATCGGGCCGAGCAACTTGAATCCGCGTGGACAGGCCCACGTGATCCAGCTGGGCCGTTTTCTTTTCTTGAGCAGGACCATCTTTTCATTACTGGCATTTCTCTTTCCATCAGCCCACGTTTCTTTGCACTGGCCCAAATAGGCCCATGACTCTCTCTTTCCCCCAACTCAACTGACGTGGCCATGTGAGCCCATACAGAAGAGGGAGTTCTGGTCGTCGCTCGCGCGGAGCTCCCGCCTGAAGGTCGATCGTCGCTCGTCGTAACAGCCCGAGGGGACGGCCTCGCGGTTGGCGGCGACGGCGGCGTGACCATTGGGTGCCGACAGGGGAGCTTGGTTCAACGAGACTAGAGGTCTTCGACGAGAGAGGGCGGAGCGTGAGAGCAAGAGAGAGAGCTCTCAAGGAGCTCGTGAGGGAAAGAGGGTGACTGAGAGAGTTCGCAGCTAGGCCCAGAAGTTCTTGGTAGAGGGATTTGGTTCTTGAACCAAGTTTGAGGGATAAAGTGAGAAACCGAGAGCTTGCCTTTTGGGAGTTTAGCCTCACGCGCACCTCCTTTGTCTCAGACTTGACCAGTCTACCAACTTCGTCACCTCTGGCTCTGGTAGACGACCACCAGCAAGAGAGAGATCGGCGACCGACACTCCCTCCGTCGATTTGTGGGGCCTATTTCGGTCTCTCTTGTTGTTTTTTTTTTTTTGTTTTTAGAATTCGGACTGGGCTCATGTCTCGAGCCCAGTCCGAGCGAGAACCCAGGCCTTGGAGGCCTGGGTTCTGTTCTATCGGGGTCGGGTGCGGAAGCCCAACCTCACCAGCTTTTATCAAGTAAATAATTCTAAAAATTCTCAAAAAAAAAAAAAAAGAAATCCCAAAATATTCATAAAATCCCAAAAAAAAACTAGAAAAATGGTTTTTGTTGCCTTTTAAAGCCTACTTTGAATTTTTCAGGCTCCATATTGGTGATGATTGCATATCGATGTCTAGTCCGGTTCGATAAGCGTGTATTCGATTCATGTATCGAAATTATTTTCTTAAAATATCGCCATTATAGATCTGGTTTGCATGTGTACATTTCACTCTAATATTTGGCATATTTTACCTAATTGAGTGTTTACTAGCACTATTTTTTGAAAAATTGCCCGTTAAATTGCTTTCCTAGGAGCTAGGCAAAGGGTGACATGGGTAATTGCACAAAACAACTGAAAAAAATTAAGCATTATCATTTAGGACTGATTAGATACCTGGTAGGTTTTAAAATGATATGCGAGAATGTGTGGTCACTTTAGGGAATATTAACTAGTTAGGTACTAAAAGGGCGATAATTGTCTAGTTAGCATAAACAAGTCTCCGAATCTAGAAGATCGATTGCATAGGAATTGAGGTGGCACTCCCATAGCTCAAGTGGTTTCTAGTCGATCACAATAGGCTAGTTGCGACTCCTAGTAACATTTTATGTTGCTAGTCAGTAAAAACGAAATTCAACGTCACGCGATGTTGGACTTGAGAGAATTCACGCCTAAACCAATAGGCAAAACCTCTAAATCATTTGGACCCTTGAGAAGGCCGAAAGGCGGTCGCGACATAAGTTTTGGCGGAAAAGTCGGTAAATAATTTCCAGACCAAAAGAAGGCAAAAACAAGAGTGGAGTTTGCCATTAATCTATTTTATTTATCGATGCTTGGATTTATTTATGCTAATTTTTCTTTTCATTGTTTCTGCAAAATGTATTTGTTATGGACTTTTTTTTTATTACCGGACATGAAATCCACTTTTTACGATTATTAGACATAAGCTTTTCATGTGGACGAGCCTCAACGATTGATCGAAAGAGAGAGAGGGAGATCAATTGCATTACAATTACAACGACACACAGCACAAGCTCTTGAAAAGGAACAAACAAAACGATTACACACTTTGGAATGGAAAATACGCATTCGGACTTAGAAACATAATGTGTAGCAAGCATCATGCAGCTCCCGCTCAACGGCGAGACAGCGCAATGGCGGCGCATGCCAGGATTAGAAGCACGAACACGACAACTCCGCCAAACGACCCGATCGGAGAGCCCGAGATGCGCTCGCAGAAGGAATTGAATTCTTTGGCAAATAGAGAACCAGTTAGCCTTGGTGTTCCCTTTGTGGGCCAAGTACACAATAGCGACCGAGGCCGAAGCTCCTGCCGTCACCAGCGCCAACATTGCCTCGCACCGTTTTGCACATTGTTCTAATTGGATGAGCTCATTTTGTTTTATCAGTACGGAGTTGTGCATTTCATGCCTAACTCTTTAGGACAATATGGGTCATCAAAAAGGACATACTGCATTTGCATGTTCTTATATCGTTTCGATGAGATCTTGAATTATAATCGGGAAATATGCTAGTTCGTAGCTCCACAACCTGTATAGTACAACTACAAATGTTCTCATAAAAATAGTTCCTTCCGATCGACATAATTTACCGTGTCGAACATGACTAGCACAATTCTGCTGTTTTGCGCGGCACTCCTCATGATGTGGAAGATGGAGAGCGGCAGTGAGAGGACGAGGTAGGCGCCGACGACAGAATTAGCGACCACGAAAAAACTGTTCCATAACCATTAAAGATGAGGTCGGTCGCACTATTAAAGAGTGTGGCGGTCACTTAAATTGCCATTGCAACTCGAATGGAGAAGCAAATAGAGTTAAAATCTTACGTGAATGTTGGGAGGTCATCATACTTAGCGCGGAATCTAATGAACTGAGTGAAGAAAGGGAGCGTCTCATCCGTCGTCCCCATGGCTATTGCGCTTCCAAGGGTACAGACGAATGCCACTATCCTCAAAATGAAATCGAGAACCGCCACTCCTTTGTTGACACCACTCCTTGCAACGGAGGCCCTTGCTACGCCTCCGGCTTCAACTCCGCCTGCCTTCATATTTTCTCCTCTCCTCTTCTTTTGAAGGATGAAATATTATCGGGCGGTGTATCGGCAGCTCTCTAGGGTTCGAGAGAACACTTAAAAAGAGCTCAAAGCTTGAAATATGCACGGATACAACTAGGGCTCATGACCACCTCTATATATACGCCATGAAAAGTTGACAAAAGGGTCTGTAGTAGGTTTGGTTAATGATCAAACAGCAACTAGAGTCCCCATGCGATGAAGTGTCCGTAACATGACCGTACCGACTAAAGATGAGCCTAGAAGGCATTTTTTAAGAGCTTACCTGCCCGTACTAGCTCAATTATATTGGAGGCAATAGGCATAGAAGCTAAAATAACCTATTCGTTGCGTTATCGGGTCTTCCAACTCCATTGTTGTGGACCCTAAATGGAAAAAGTGGATTCTAAACAAAAAAGGTAAGATACGAGAATCCACAGCTCGTGGCAAATATAGCATGTTCTTCTTATCATTGGTGCCTGAATGCGATTCTACATGTTTCTCGCTGAGTGGACATTGCAAAGATTGGAGCAGTTGGTAGTTCTATTGACATTGCAGCTGCGTTGGATGGGTCGTTGTGTTATTGTTGTTGTAGGCCTTGGAAGCTTCATTTGAGTGATATGAACAAATCCACTTGAACGTGATGCGCCCTCTTTGCTTCTTGAGATTTAAGTCCGATAGGGGCAGGTAACATTTGTCGGAACAACGGCAGAGATACTGTGCGAGGAAGAGGGATCTTCACCCCAACAGGGAGACGAATTCTGGAGTCGTTTATGTTCTACGTGTCGAATATCTAAATTCGATCCTATCAACGATGTAAGAAAGTGATGAAAATTCGCACAACACAAGAATTTACGTGGTTCGGCGGGGAGATATTTCGCCTACCTACGTCCACGGGGAGATGAGATCTGTTTCACTAATAACGTAGAAAAGTGTCACAATTGCTTCTTTCTCACACCCTCTCTATCTAGAGACATGTTTCGCCCTAAATATAAATAGCGAAACCCTACATGGCACAAATTACAAAATTGCCCACATAGCTTCAAATATTTAACTTTCCCATATAAATCCTTCTATGATCGAACATAAAACGTTTTCTAGCGGCTCGGGGCGCCGCGCCCGCGACCCCTCGGGCGGCCCCGGACCCCCATCTTGTCTAATCGTCGGGCCCTTTCCGGAACCGTCTCATAATCTCTTAAATAACAGAATCAAAGACATCAACCTCAACACTACGTAGCATTCATAACACACTTAGCTAGTGAGCAAGAGAATATTTTTCGGCTTCGTTTGACAATCAAGTGTATTTTGTTTAGATTTGACATTTCGCAGAAGAAAATATGATTTGGTCGATCAAGGTGAACTTGTTAAAATTTATCGGTCCGATAGACTCAATTGAGAGGGTATGCATCGAGCGTATACACTTGGTAAATTTTCTCAAATAGATTCGATATTCTCCCCAATTGGGTATACACCTCAAAGTTCAAATTTCACGTTGTAGTTGCCAGGCCAAGACCAAGTCTGCCCCTACTTTACTATTCCTAAAATGCATTCAAGCATTCAGTGACGATTGTTACGTCTCTTCACAGAACCGAGTTTACTACCCCTGGAATTGTCGGTCTATAATGTTCCCATTGTCGCCTTTTGTTAAAACCAGGGTCTGGAGTCTTGTTAAGAGGTACTTACATCAGAACCCCTCCGCGCCTGCCACTGTACAGTCTCTTGATATGGATTTACCAACTTCATTCACAAGGCCTGAGAACATGTCTCAAGCTCTACCTTCGCAGGAACCAAACAAAAACTTCATTCTCGCCACAAATATTTCTCTGGCGTTCCAAAATCATCTGATCGATGACATTCTATATCCTTGGTAGAGGCCAAAAGCAAACCAGGGAACATACCACGACACTCATCGTACATTCCTTCTGGATGTTTCCAAATATACGTCGAATGAAATCAGTGGGCCATAGGTTATTTAAGAAAGGCACAGTTGCATCTGGTTGCTCGAAAAAAAATTCCCTGCATGACGAAGCAAAAGAAGTCAGGGACGGTTTTACATAGCAATTTTTGATCATTTTCTTGAAGCGAATCCACTTCCTGAAAGAAGCCGCGATAGGAAACCTGCATTGCCCTTGTCATCCGCCTTGGCCCCTGGTTTGTTTAAAGTGCTTATGATAGACCATTGCGCATCAAAGTCCGGTTCATAACCGATTCTTTGCATGGCTCGCACGAGGTCAGATGCCTTTTCGGAATTATTCTCGCAGCAGTATCTGTTTATCACAAGTCGATACATCTCCCTGGTCGGGAGTTCACCAACCCTTGTCATGGACACCAGCAGCTTCTCTGCTTCTGCAGTTTCTCCAACATCGCAACATTTTCGTATGAGTCCAGCCCACACCTGCATGCTCGGTCTCAAGTCCCTACTCAGCATCTCAGCATGAACATCCAATGCTTGCGGCAATTCATCATTTCTGCAGTAACCACATGCCAGAGAATCGTAGCAGGAAGAAGTAGGAATGCTTCTGCTCTTCACCATTATGTTCACAAGATGAACTGCCTTCTTCATTTTCCCTTGACGAGACAACTGCTTGATGAGACCATCATAAATGACACCATCAGGAACTAAATTTTTCTCTACCATCCGGTCCACGAACTTTTCTGCTTCACCAAGCTTACCATGAGAAAGGAGCCCTTTAACCACAGCATTTTGAATGGTTGAATGAGTGATCCAGCCCCTAGATTCCAGTTCTTGACTCAACCATATGCACATTCCAGGATCCGATAATTCACTTGAGCAGGTAATGATACTCCTCAAACTGCGCTTACTCGGAGTCAGTTCCTCGGAGATCATGATGGATAGATAATGCAAAGAACTGGATAAATCCCTAATTTTAGAAAATCCATCTACAAGAAAATTGTAGGTGACTTCATCTGGGTGCAATTTCTTCTCTTGCAGCTCATCCAAAATTTTCTTCACAACAAAGATATTTCCGGATGAGAAAGCATAGAAAATGAGAATGTTATAGACAATGAGGCCATGAGAGTTGCTTGGTCCCAGCAGAAGATTTTTAAGGTTTAATACCGCATGGGCCTGTCCTCCTAAGCACATCAGGCGCACCATCATCCTAAAACTGGAAAGAGAGGGGCTCAAATTTCTTCTAATCATATAAGCAAGTACCTCCTCAACTTTCCTTAAGTTGTTTGATTGACAAATACCCCACACCATTACAGCACAAGCTTCAGCATGTGGACCCACTCCCTTATAGGATAGATCCCAAAATAAATTTGATGCTTCTTTCAATTCACCTGCCATAAGATAACCCTTTAGTAAAGCACAATGAGACGAAAGTGACAAGGAAGAATCATCTCTCGGCACAGCCTCATTTACACCAATTGCTTCAGTAAACCTTTTCGCTTTGCAAAGAATAGGAATTAACAAAACTGAAGCATCTGGATGAGGGACAAGTCTCTTGGCTTGCATGGTATCAAATATACTCAAGGCTTCTAAGTACTTTTTTTCCCCACAAAATCCCCTTATAAGTTGACTATATGCTGTATCCTCTATTAAGCAACCCCTCTGATGC
Organism: Rhodamnia rubescens; assembly: GCA_021437795.1. Classification (NCBI taxonomy): domain Eukaryota; kingdom Viridiplantae; phylum Streptophyta; class Magnoliopsida; order Myrtales; family Myrtaceae; genus Rhodamnia; species Rhodamnia rubescens. Next base: position 2,314,119 of record JAILYA010000046.1, read on the forward strand.
ATTTCTTTCACAAGTGCATATGCAATGGTACTTAAACCCGCATCACAGAGATTCTCAAGGAAGACGTCGACAACATTATAGGCAGGGAAGGCCATAACTGAGCTTTCGAAAAGCCCTAGTGCTTCACTGATCAATGCATTCTGGCTGAGACAACCAACAAGAGCACTTAGGTCTTTCAGTCCTGGAACCCACTTAGATTCTCTAACAAGATCCAAGCAACCGCTGAGTTCTCTTAGAAATCCTTTCTCAGAAAGACTTCTGATAAAGATGTTATAAGTCTCATTCTCAATCACTAAGCCTCTTTCCTGCATCCCATCCAAAATAATCCTAGCCTTTTGTCTCCATCCTCTCTTGCTGTAAAATTGGGCAAGCAAATTAAGAGTGTCTGCATCTAACTGGCTAATAGATCTAGGCATTTTCTCCAGAAGACAATCTATACGTTTGAAAGTAGGATAAGATGTACAAATCCCCTTGACTAAAGCTGATAAGACGGACAAAGACAAATTTTGCCCCCATTGAACCATTTCATCAACCAACCTCAATGCGTATTTAAGATTTCCATGCCTGCAGTGTTTCATCATAAGCGAGTTAAAATCGGGAAGAAAAGAGTCATCGAGGATCCCATTTATTCTTTTGTCAAACTCATCAATATCTGCATCCAAATAAAGTCCATTGCCAAGACTATCATAGAACTCTGTCCTTGAAAATCTGGCATCACTGTCTCTCTTCAACTTCACATCTAGAGGACCGAATCCCAACATAGTGAAAGCCTTTGAAAGTGGATCCTCAGTAGAAGAAAGCTGAATTAGATGAAGTTTCATCATTCTGTCAACAACAGTCCTAACTTTATCAAATTTTCTAGCTTTACAATACCCTGCTAAGAAAATTTTGTAAGTTAAAAAATTGGGTGTTGCGCATCCCTCTATCATCTCATCAAGAATATGACGTGCATGCTCCCACATACCCTCTTTAAAGACTGCACTAATCAGAGCATTATACGAACATATATCTGGTTTAAGACCTCTCCCCAATACTTCTGACAAATAAACAAGAGCACCTTTCAAATTCCCTTCACGACAGCACCAACCTATTAATATTCCAAAGGTTATTTCGTCAGGCTTGAAACCTAACTGTTCCAATTCAAGTCTAAACAGGTTGGCCCTCTCTGAGCCAGAATTCCAACCGAGAGCACTTATCATCCTATTGCCGGCTTGAACATCCGGTGCACAGTTCAACTCAAGAAAGAAAGTAAGCAGATCTTCAAAGTCTCTCTTCTCACAATATGCACAAACAATTTCAAATAGAACTGAGCTGCAAGGCTCATATCCACAACCAGCAGCCTTCTTGACAAGATTTCTCGCTTCTTGAATTTTGCCTTCTTCGCAGAGTAATTTGACAGCAGCACCAAAGTCTACTTTCTGAGCATCAATGCTAATTCCACTGTCTATTAAATTAAGAGAAACCCTCAGAGCCAAGTGAGATTTTTTCCTTCTAACTAAATGTTCTATAAGTGAATAATAACAAGAGCGAGCTGGCACCAAACCTTGGCTTGACATTTTACCAAGCAGGTAGAGGTTCCTCTCGAAATCACCAACTCCAGCGTACCTCTCAATCAAGTCACTGAATATTTCATGACTATCCAACGGAATTCCTCGGCTTTCAATATCCCGCAGCAACAACTCAGCTTCTCTAAGTAGCCCAACCCGCGTGAGCATCGAGCCCATGAGTTCGTATGCCCGAGGGAGATGCTCAAACCCCTCACTCCGTCCCATCGGAAACTTGAAAAATTCCCATAAAGACTCCACCTTTTCGACTCCAACCTCAACCTTTTCAAACTCGGACGTAAACCCCGACAGTATTCGGAGCACATCCTGAGGTTTGAGCTCAGAAGCTCTAAGCAACCCACGGGCAGTGTCGGGTATCACATCGAAAATCTCGAAAAGAAGGCCCTTGAGAGAAGCATCGCCACGGGTCTTCACTTTCTTCGGGCTCTTCTCCTCTAACAGATGAGCACACCTGGATAAAACCGATTCCGCAATGCCTCGGAAACTTGAAGAGGACGAAGCGTGGGATGGCGCGGCGGTCTGGTCGTCTGGAGACGGTGATCGAGGAGCGTCATCAGCGAGAGTATGAACAGCGGCGAAACGATGGTTGGTGAGAGAGACGAGAGGAAGAAGCTGCTTGATGTGGGAACGGGAGAGAGCGGCGTGTTGGAGCATGAAACACCGCCAAGCTGGTGTCAATGGGGATCACTTCCGCAGCGCCATGAATCAATGCCAACAAGTTTTGAACTTTTCTTGTTAAAAGTAACGAAGTATTTTGTCGCCTGATTTTTAATGTTTTATTTGAGAGTCAAAGTAAAACATTATTAAAGAAAGAATTTTTTCACTAAAACCAGATTCAAATGTGATTAACAAAATATTAAAGACACTTATTAATAAGACTCATCGCAATTAATAATGTACTAAGAAAATTTGAGCTAATTTTAAGTACCGATCTCAACATTAAACAAAAATCAGAGTTGAAGTAAATCAATGCCAAGTGTCAAGGCATTGTTATACAAACAACATAGGATTCAATCACCTGACTTTATGCTGCCGACAATTTCATGATGATTGGGTCAAACGCTCTGAAATTAGCGAAGAATTCTGCAATTTCGAAATGTGCAAACTTCAAAAAGGACAAGCTAGATCCTGAGAGGAGGTCCGACCCGACTTTACGAAGATCGTTCGGCCCATCGACCAAGCAACGCCGAGCCCTCGACTTTGGGCTCACCGGGTGGGTCCGATCCTTCCTAGGCATTTCTTCGCAGCGCGTGGCCTCGATCCAAGTCGGCTGGCTGGAGTAGACCCGGCCCAGCCCTGCTGATCAAGATCATCCAGATGAGAATCCCCGCACCGTGACACACAGAGAGAGAGAGAGAGAGAGAGAGAGAGAGAGAGAGATGTTTAATGTGTAACTTCAGAGTTTTCTCAGGGGCGAAGCAGAGAACATCTTGGCAATGTCATATGCGAGATTGATGCAGATGTTGGCGGGTGAGCAGACCACTTGCAACTTGCAAGTGGTGGATCGCCTTCCGGATCTAGCCAAGCACCCCCACACAGATGTGTGTGGTCACCATCGTACCAGATTCAAGTTCATCAAGCTTCCTCATTGATGAAACACCAGCTGCCCCATGTCTCGTGCCTCTCGAGAGAATTTTTCACCAAAAAAACGTTCACCTCCGCAATCTCGGCACGTCCGAGCAAATCGCATAAGTTCGAGGCACACCAGAAAACTTCACATGTCGTTCAGAACCGCTCATGATCGAAGCCGCAGCGCCTCCAAATTCAGAAGCTCGAAGCTGCCTAGCTAGCGACGAAAATTGATTTCCGAGTTTTGAAAACAATATGGTCACCACCGAACTGTTTAACCGGCCGACCTTAGGTCATTAGTCTGTGAAAGTGGGCTTTATCTGGAATCCTTTGCCCGCAGTCGATGGTATCTGAACGAGCGATCTCCTATTCCTCAACTGAAAATCTCTTAGTCTCGAACCAATCTCACCTAACACTCAGAGTCGGTTTTCATCAAATTTCAGGCGTGAAAAGAAAGATATTTGAGGGAACCATATATGCCCTACGGTTTATAAATGAGAAAGGACTACACTTAGGTTCCATGCTTGTCCAAAGGGACGACGTCCATGTGCAATTGACACCTCCGGATCATGTCTGTCGATCAAAGAATTCTCTCATTGAGTGCCCATTTTCGCTAATACTTGGCTGATTTTAATCCACTTCCACAGCAAGCGGGTCTTGCGACAATTACAGCTGATGAAGAGGGACCACAGGGACAGTGGAACATGAGCATGATCTTGTATTTTTGGCGACTGTAATCAACATGTATTTATTGTTCCGACCGAAATGAAACATATGATTACTGTTATTTATCCGATTGTCGGAAGGACATCGTGTTGTTTTTTTTTTTTTTCTGGATTGGTTACCGGAGATTGAGGGTGTAGAGACAGTAAGAAAGACAACCGCATTCGAATGGAATCCAAACAGTCATATCGGGAACGAAATTGAGATCATACTTACTAGGAAATATTAAGTAAAAATCGAGATTCGGTATGTGAATCACTTTTACACAAAAGCTTCCACATGAACTGTTAGATCGCGTGAACCCGACGTGATGTAATGACTCATGTGAAGTGGACGAACGTAAAGCGAGAGCATCATTTAGTGATTTTCCTTTTCTTTTTGCTGCAAAATTTGAAGGACTAGGCTGAAATTTTTGCATGGGAATTGGAGTAAAAAAACAAAAACACTACGAGCCATTGCATTTCCTTTTGTTTGGTGAATAAGGCTGAGTTCCAAACAAATCAAAACTTTCGCTTGGGATAAAAATATCGTAACTTTTCGAACCATCTAAAAAATCCCGTGAACTTCCATTTGGGGGACAAGAATACCCACTATTAATATTTTTGGTATTGAGTTTATCTCACATCGATTGTGAAAAAAGTGGTGGTCGAGTTTATAATGTAAAGTCTCATCCTTTGAGCTAGTTCTTAAGACGAGAGAGGTTAAAGATCACCAAACACTTGATCAATCTAAAATAGAAAAAAAAAAAAAAAGAAATGCATCTTTTGAACCAAAAGACACCGTGGACACATTAACATTAACCAGAAAGACATAATTTCTCAAACATCATCAACTAAAACAGTTTTGTTCCTTGAATAAGAATTTGTAGATATTTTCACGTCATTTGAGAAGTCAATTTTTGTTTCATAGATTAAAAACATTTTTTTACTGTTCTCCTGTACTTGGCCAATGGGTAAGCAAGTTCAATACGACCATACCCAGACGGCCAAAATCTGACCCGATGGCCCTCCTTTTATCTGAGTCAAGTGCAGTCATTGCAGACAGATTTTATCCTTTTCTGTGGATTCTAATCATGAACCGGAACCAGAAAAAAAAAAAAATAGTTTGAAAAGACACAGTGCACCGACTAATAATTGGGCATGATGTGTAGTAGACCAATAAAAGAGATAAACTCGGACAGAAATAGTCAAGGGCTCTTCAATGTTCCAGCTATTCAATAGCCTTCGAACGAGTCTCGATTTGCCTATCACAAACTCTCTTCCCATGAGATTTGAGCTGGAAGCCGGTATATATTAAGTAATGCCACGAATGACTTCAAACTGTCTTAATCGGCAAGATTCACGTGGATTTAATTCGTGATTCAACGTCAGCTGTGTCCCAATCTCGAATTGTGATTCGGGAGAAGAACTCGGATAACTAATTTGTAAAGCTAAAGACCCCTTCCAGCCCCGGCAAATTTCACTTCGCTTACAAGGTTTGGATTCGAGCCTGCATTGTTTGCCACAGTCGCTAGCACTGAGCAGTATGACATGAATGTGACGGAGAGGTGCATGTGATTTTCTCTGCAGTCTTGACACATGAGCAGTTGAATGGACCCAAGCACTTCAAAAGATGTCAAGAACTTCCTGTCAGTGGTGATGTTGACGAGCCTCTATTTATTCTCCTCCATCTTCCCTCCTCATCTTACACAAGCTCGTGCATTTTTCTATGCTACCTTTCTCTCCTTTTCCAAAAGGGTTGAGTTTTAATCTCTTTCGTATACACAGAGTCCTGCTCTTGGTTCAGTTAATTCCATATCAACAAAAGCGAAAACATCTCATGAGAATCATGTCTCGGTGCAGGGCAAAGAGAGATGGTTTCTCTAGGATTCCTGGTGGTCGGCTTGCTCTCGCAATTCGTGCCGGTTTCCCGCGCATACGGATATTACGGCGGGTGGACGAATGCTCATGCCACCTTCTATGGAGGAAGCGATGCTTCCGGAACAATGGGTACGCATTATGTGGACCAAGTTAATTTAAGTAACTCAATACGCTTAAGCCGCCAAGTTTAGGAATTTTCACGCATTGTTGTTTGTGTTAATAGGAGGGGCTTGTGGTTACGGGAACTTGTACAGCCAAGGGTACGGCACAAACACAGCTGCACTAAGCACTGCGCTGTTCAACAACGGCCTGAGCTGCGGCGCGTGCTTTGAGCTCCGGTGCGCGAACGACCCGCAATGGTGCCTCCCGGGTTCCATTGTGGTCACGGCAACCAACTTCTGCCCTCCGGGAGGGTGGTGCGACCCTCCTCAACTCCACTTTGACCTCTCCCAGCCGGTCTTCCAGCACATCGCGCAGTACAGGGCTGGGGTCGTCCCCGTGGTCTACCGAAGGTATAGCCTAGACTTCAATTGCTTCCTGTTGTGAGGTCTCATGTGTGTGCACAAATCATGCTACTTCTCAGGTAGTAAGAACTATAGTCGAATCTAGCGATAAATCACTTCATTCGGGTTCGAATTTTGGCTTTCCCTCGGCAGAAGCAAAAAATCTTGCTCTACATATCCAGTTGTTCTACAAGATAACATACTAGGATCCTACTTTGAGTCCTACCCATTACTTGTCAATCGATGTAATTAATACCAAGGAGTTTAGACAAATGTTCCACTCAGATAATTCAATGCTGATCGCTCCGCACTTTGTCGGGCCTAATCATGCTTCCCTCGCGACGGGTTCTTCTTTGCAGAGTGAGGTGCAGGAGAAGCGGAGGGATCCGGTTCACCATCAATGGCCACTCTTACTTCAACCTCGTGCTCGTAACCAATGTTGGGGGAGCTGGGGACGTGCATTCCGTGTCCATCAAAGGATCGAGGACCCGGTGGCAACCCATGTCGAGAAACTGGGGACAGAACTGGCAGAGCAACTCTTACCTCAACGGACAGAGCCTCTCTTTCCTAGTTACCGCCAGCGACGGCCGGAGCGTCGTGTCCTATAATGTCGCCCCTCCTAGTTGGTCCTTCGGCCAGACTTATTCTGGAGGCCAATTCCAATACTAATTATCGAACCCGTGCGCACAACTTTACAACTTATTACTAGCAAGAGTTGTGCACTGCATTTTTAGTTCGGAAATCCAACTTGGACTTCTATGTTCTTTATTTTTTTTTTCCTGTGGCCCGTTGGTGATCGTTTCGAACCGACCATGAGTTTCAATCAGTAAGTTGAAGTTGAAAGACTGAAGTCTCTAAGGAATTGGTGAATGAATCAATGTAGGGTTAGTATACATGTGAGGGAAAGTCCTGGTCAATTGGCTTTTTTTTCTTGCTGAGTTTAGGCTGCTTCTGTAATCCAAAATGTCCTGCTGAATGGATAAAAGTCCTCATGGTTATATTGGGCATGAATTTCATCTTGGCTTGTTAGTGTTCCACTTTCTCCTCCTAAGAATATGGGATCTCAATCAAGAGCATACAAGAGATTTAGCTAGACATCTCATATAAAGTTCAGTTATTTCGAAATCACAAGTCGAGACAGGGTATCAAGAGCCACCTTCGGGAGCCAAGGGATACATATGACTTGTCCGGGTCTGAAAGAATCTTGTGATCATCACAAAGTCGACCTCACGACATTTTATCAAGAGCCAGCTTCGTATACTTCTGTCGTGCGAGAGAGAATTAGAAACCCAGACTTAATATAATTCAAGCCGTTCTCTCAAACACCTTAACGATCTTCAAGTAATCAATTCATTGCACAAACTAGCGGTTTTAGTTAAGAGATAAAGCAAAGATGGCAACCACACGCATCTTTGGCAAGATCTATGACGAGTTGAGCCGAGTGCAAAGCAAACCCCTCAAACTTCTAAAATGAATGCTCGAAAAGTGATGCAGCATCAGTCCCCCACTGAAAGAGAAACCAACGTGCCACGTCTGTGCTGAGTATGACATAGCTGAAAACGTATCATCGACCAAGACATGGTTCAATTAATACAAGCAAAACGGGACTGAGTGACACACATTAATGGTGAAGTACTGCTTGTATACTTCCATTCCAGTATGCCATCCACCGCGACCGACTTCTTTTTTTGTTCATCGGAAATGAAGATGTACAATACAGATCTAGCGGGATTGATCATCAGCTTCGTTTCCAGCGAATGAAGTTCCCTTTTTCGCTTCATCGAAAGAGGAAATGTCCGGTCTAAGTTGGTGAGTTAGCAAAATTAAAATGCGTAGTGAAACAGTTACTTCCATTTCATCTTTTCCACATCTTGCTCGTACAAGAATGTCCGCTTCTTCTTTGTTTTGTTTCACTGCCGAGGACACTCTTAGGTAAGTTCAGCTGTCGGCAGATACTTTTCCTTAGAATCACACAACTTGGCAAAAGCCAAGACCCAATCATTATTGCTTTGCGATGTCGTATCAATTGTTGGAGTGTGGTTCATACTTTCCCTGCGATAGGATAAAGCACGTGAATCCGAGTCCGGGAGGGGAGCCACCCCGATGGGGGTCTCAAAGGAGGCAACGCTCTCTGGACACCATAGGATTTTTACGATTTAAGCCCATAATTTTTCATTAGTAGTTTGAGCTTGTACTCATGAATATCTACTACTATATATACTCTTCTTCGATTGTAATTGAGTGATGTAACGAGAGGTGTGCGGTGCTAACGATAGTCAAATCCTCCGCTAGACGTAACTCTAATTTAAGGATGAACCAGGGATAAAATCTCAAGTCATAATTTTCTCTTTCTCGCGCGTTTTACTTCACCGTGATTGTGCGCCAATCCTAACACCAACGAGCTTGGTGTTATACTGTTGCTCGTGAACCCACCAAGGCCCTACGCGGCAGTCCAATGACGAAGGAATAATCCGGCAATAAAAAGGTTACATCGTCCTTTGTTAAGTTACGGATTTGAGCTATTTTGTGAGCAAACTTCTTACCGGTTTGTGCCTTAGGCATTCGTTATCACGTGCGGAGAGGCTTCTTAACTTTTGATACGTTGCGTGTGAAAAGATTAAGTAGTTGTGGCTCAAAAAGAACACACCGACGTTGATTTGCACGGATCAAATTAAGATCTTCTGGGGGAGACAAGGGAATTGAATGAACAGATGAGTTGGTTCTCCGAGGGATCATTTATTAAATGACATGTGAAGCAGAATTGACGATGCGCAGGCATTATGGTCATGACTCGCTCTTCGATAGCTCGTCGTTTTGAGTCGGTCAACATCGATCGCACGAGATTTTAACACAAGTCAAAGATCAAACCATCGATGGAGATGCATGGCTGCATCCTTAATAGCTAGCAATAGACAGCAAGGAGACCATTGAAAATTCCAAATAAGATTCTGAACTCCTCTCTTTTTTTTAAATAAGGTCCCGATGTGGATCTTATTTCAAATAAAAGTCTAAAATGCCCTCAATCCTAATCAAGCGTATATTCCTCTTTGACATTTTCTGATTCTTGTCCTTTTCTTTTTTTTTTCCCCTTCAAGAAAGGAAACGGCCACCGGCGAGGGCTAGGCGACCTTGTCGGCCATAGGTCTCACTTGCGGCCGTCAAGAGCGGCCTCCCTTGGGCGAGGCCGGGGTAGCGACCTCACTCGGGCGAGGCCACCCTCGCCTCGCCCAAGTGAGGCCGCCCTCCACGGCCATAGGTGAGGGCCAAGCTCACCGATTTGGCGAGGGCTACCCTCGGTGATGTTGGCCATCACCTAAGACCGGCCATCGGCGAGGAAGGGAAAACAAAGGAAAAACAAGTAAAGGAAAAAAAAAAAATGTAAAAGATGAAAATACCCTTGATCATGTTCTTCTTTGAAACAATAGAGAGCACTTTAGGCCCTTATTTGAAATAAAATTCACTTCGTATCCTTATTTGCGAAAAATGAGGGTATTTCAAGTCTTTATTTGGAATTTTCCCACAAAACTTTAAATACAAGTGAAGAGGTTCATGTAAGAATTTTAGATATAATTTTGATTTACTTTTGCCGCATTCTAGATATAATTTAGAATTGTCATCGAGTGTTCTAAGGTGCTTTTTTTAGCACATAGTTTCTTTGCGGCGTAAACGAGAATTCCCATTTTAACTTTTATGGCGTGGAAAACCATCTTAGATAATCAATTTTAGATTATGGGGAAAGGGTATAAAATGTAGTCACAAGTTAGGATGGTTGCACTTGTTAAAACATGTTGTATAGTTTTGTAGGTTTTCCCTTACCTCTCTTCTTTCTCTTTAGTCCCATAGGAAGAATGCTAAGCTCCTTTTCTCCTCTAAGTCTATATAAAGGCTTCTCATGTACAATGTTTAACACACCATTATTAGAGAACAAATATCATTCTCTTTTAATCTTTCTTTCTTATCATGGTATCGGAGCAAGGTTCATTGTCTTGAAGAGTATGCTTCTGCGGTTGCCATCAATTGGATCTTCCGCATCGAAAATAAGACAATGAGCTCATTATTTTTTAAAGTATGCTCTGCGGTTGCCATAAATTGGATCTTCCGCATCGAAATTAAGATAATGAGTTTAGGGCCATCATCCTTGCTCGTTCTAATCCGTGCTTCTTCTTTCTCGATCCTTTCGATCAATTTTTCCACCTCAATCCATATTTCTAGCTTTGCTAGTGATTTCTTTTGTCGTCATGGGTGATTCTAGTGATCGTATTGACGTCAAGCTCGATGGTTCAAACTATTCTCTTTGGAAACCATCGGCAATGACGCACTTGTTTATCGCGACTGTTTGAGCATGTTGAGGACTTTGTCCTTGTCCGGTGCTCTTCAAGTGACTCATCGATGAAGTTGCGAAACGTCTTTCTGAAGTCGAGCATGGAAAGTTGTTGATCGGGGGGCATGGGCTATCATTTTTGGTTCAATTGATCCGCTCTTCGCCCACAATTTTCTAATATTGTTGAGGCAAAAGTTTATGGGATCGGCTTGCGAGATGTTCACCCGGGCGGGGGACATTCGAGTTTATCGGTTGGAGCAAGAAGTTTACAATGCTACGCAAGGGTCTCGCTCTATTCGAGACTTCTACAATTACATGCGCTCACTTTGGAGTCAACTGGATATTCTTGCTCCTATTCTTCGCCCATCATGCGAGGCTGTCTCGGTGTCCATCTACTTCGGACTCAAGATAGGCGTCTACATTCTTTTCTTATGAAGCTTAGCTCTCCCTATGAAGGTGTTCGCGCTCACCGCTCTCCAGACCATCCCTTGTCAAAGAATTCGTCGAGGAAACTCTTCTTTGGGCTTTTGATTCAGTGCTATTTTGGCTGCTCCACCACGTCCTTCGCTATTCGTGGTCTCGCCGCCTTTCATGTACGTATTGTCATCGTCTTGGTCATGCGAGTCGCATTGTTGGAAGAAGAGGAATGCTTCGCGCTTTTCGCATCATCACGAGTCACTACCGCTCCAATCTCTAGCCTATTACTCGGTTTCTCCCTCTACGGATGGCCGTATTTGCTCTTGGGGCCCAACTTGCCCGATTGGGTCCTTTTCGGGTCTTTTTCCGATTCTGGTACTTTTACAACTCTCTCATCTGCTTTGGAAGCACCGTTGCGGCTACTCCACCTTCGGGTGATATTTCTACTACTTGGGTACTTGACTCGGGAGTTGTTAGACATATTTCTACTTCATTGTTTTTCTCACTAAGCTCTTCGAGCTCAAGCAGGTACATTTCTTTGCTAATGGTTCTCCTCTACTAGCTACCCGACGGTACTCTTACCATCTCTGAAGGTTTCAATGTTCGATGTGTTACATGTTCCTCTTTGGCTCTCAATTTATTATCGTTAGGCAACTCACCGATCTTGGATGTCTGTAAGCTTTACAAATAGCTCTTGCTTTGTGCGGGATCGTTTGAGTGGCAAGATGATTGGCGGGGCGGTGAGACGGGATGGACTTTATATTATGCAACATCTCCATCTTCCAACTTCCTCTCTTCCTCATCCTGTGTTGGCTACCTCGATCTTGCTCGGTGGCATGTTGTCTTGGACATATTCCGTCTTCTCGTCTCACGTCCTTCACCAACAAGGTGCTTTGGGTCCCATTTCTTCTAGTAGTCTTCCTCCATATTCTATCGCCCTTTGGCCAAGCAATCTGCTAAGCCTTTTCTGTTAGTAACTCTAGAACTAGTGCGATTTTCGATCTTGTTCATTCGATGTTTGGGGTCGCCGCTCTCTTCCAAGAGTGGTTTCAAATATTATGTATCTTTTATTGATGATTATTCTCGTTATACATGGGTCTATCTTATGCGTCAACGTAGTGATTTCTTTTCCATCTATCGGTCTTTTACTTCCATGGTTTCCACACAATTTAATACAAAAATCAAAATTTTCCGTTCGATTCGGGGAGAATATCTCTCTGGTATCTTTCGTTCCCTCTTAGCTAGTGATGGTACACTTCCTCGGTTATCTTGTCATGGGGTTCCGGCTCAAAATGGAGTTCTTGAACGCAAGCACCGTCATATTCTAGAGACCACTCGAGCTCTCTTACTTGGCACATCCGTTCCCACTGAGTTCGGGTGAGGCTCTTCTCACGGCTATTCATCTAATTAATCGCCTACCCTCATCTGTTCTCCATCAAGACACCCGTTTGGCGTCTCTACTCTCGGCCTCCTAGCTATAATCATCTTGAGTTTTGGATGTACTTGTTTTGTCATTCTTCCGCTCCTGAGCGTACAAAGCTTACCTCGCTCTATCCCATGTGCATTCTTGGGTTATAGCCTGAGCATAAAGGTTATCGTTGTTATGACCCAAATGCGCGACGTGTACGTATTTCTCGTGATGTTACGTTTCATGAACACATCCCTTTCTTTCCGACAAATACTACACCTCATGTTTCGTCTCTTGTTCCATTTATGGATTTTCTGTTGATCCTCTACGACCCTTCTAGTCCCTCCATCTTCTCCATCTTCACCTATCCCTTGTGCTGCACCTCCTGCTGTATCGCCCTCGACGATTCGCACAACTAGAGCCACGCCGTAATCCTCCTCGAGATCGGCGTCCACTTGCCCGGTATGTTCTTGCTACTTCTTATTACGAGTTTAGTTCCTTTTAACTGCTGTTCATGCTTGTACAAGAACCTAATAGTTATCGCGAGGCGAGTTCAGCATGTAGAATGGCGCCGAGGCTATGTTCGAGGAACTCTCGGCTTTGGAAATTGGAGTCGCTCTCCTCGTATCTTGCCGATGGATATATAAGATTAAGGCTCGTTCGATGGCGGTATTGGGCGTTACAAAGCTCGTGCAGTTTGCTCGAGGTGTCTCGCAAGAGTATGATATCAATTACGAGGAGACCTTTGCTCCGTAGCAAAGATGACATCTGTCCGTGCTTTATTAGTTGTTGCTTCAATTCGCAGGTTGGCCTCTCTTTCGGCTTGATGTGAAGAATGCTTTTCTTCACGGTGATCTTCGGGAAGATATCTTTATGCAACCTCCTTTGGTCTTGCTCATACCTCGGAAAGGTTTGCCGCTGCGACGGGCTCTTTATGGTCTCAAAAGGCCCTCGTGCTTGGTTTGAGAAGTTTGGTGCTATTCGGTCTGTTTGGTTTCACTCAAAGTGAGGCTGATCATGCTATGTTTGTTCATACCTCTTCTTGGGCTGCACTATTCTTCTTCTTTATGTTGATGATATGGTCATCACGGGAGATGATCGTGACCATATTGAGCATACAGCGGCACCTTCAGCAACATTTTGCCATGAAGGATCTAGGACCACTGCGCTATTTTCTTGGGCTTGAGATTGCTCGCGGTTCACGTGGTATTCTCATTTCTCGGCGAAATATACCGCGATATTCCGTCCAGGGTCGCTCTATTAGATTCACGTATCGTTGCCACTCTATTGAGCTAAATCGGAAGTTTTGCCCGGACGATGGAGAACCTCTTTCGATGTCACCCGCTATCGGACCTTGGTTGGCGGTCTTATTTATCTTACTATCTCCCGACCCGACATCGCCTATGTCTTGTTCATGTTGTCGGTCGGTTTGTTCTTGCTCCTCGAACAACTCATTATGGTCGGTTCTAAGAATTCTGCGCTATCTTCGAGGCACTTTATCGCGTTCCTTATTTCTACCATCTTCTTCTACTCTCAAGTTGCGTGCCTATTCGATCTTGATTGGGCTTCCAATGTCACCGATCGCAAATCTATCCTTGGTTATTGCATTTTTCTTGGCGATTCACTTATTTCTTGGCGATCCAAGAAACAACATATTGTCTCGCGCTCCTCTACAGTCCGAGTATCGTGCTATGTCTAACACTCTTGTTGAGATTGTTTGGCTTCGCCGCTTACTTGCCGATATAGGTGTTTCATTTCGGATCCTACTCCTCGCATTGTGACAACAAGAGTGCCATTCATATCGGTACAAATCCAGTATTTCATGAGCGTACAAACATATTGAGATCGATTGTCATCGACTCGTCATCATCTCCAAGCTCGCACTATTTCACTTCCTTTTGTTGGCCGAGAATCAACTTGCCGATTGTTTTACGAAAGTTCTTACATCACAACGATTTAAATTTCTTCTTTCCAAACTCTCGTTATTTGACCCACCTTGAGTTTGAGGGGTGTTAAAACATGTTGTATAGTTTTGTAGGTTTTCCCTTACCTCTCTTCTTTCTCTTTAGTCACATAGGAAGAATGCTAAGCTCTTTTTCTCCTCTAAGCCTATATAAAGGCTTCTCATGTACAATGTTTAACACACCATTATTAGAGAACAAATATCATTCTCTTTTAATCTTTCTTTCTTATCGACTGACCATTATTAACCTTGATTTTTCAAGTCTCAACTTGGTATTACGGAAAAGAAAGAGAAAAAGATTGCATGGCCTATATGAATCAAATAGATTGATGTAAACTTTTATTAGGAGAACTCCGTGATAGGACCCGTATAAGTTACAGTTCGGTTAATATTGATCTATGCGACCTATATAGATCATATATAATTTTTCATATAGGAGGGTTTTTAAAATAGTAAAATGCTTTCCCGACAAGATCTTGTCAAGAACGGTACAATCTCAACCGTATATTTACACACCATTCTTGCGTGTTTTGCATAAAGCATTCATTGATTGGGAGATCGTGTGGTTAGAAATAATCGACAAGATCTTGTCGACTAGCAGCTCCCTTTAAAATAATATCATTTTGACACCAATTGACTTCCTAAATAAGGTTCATCGTAGAATACAGATTTTTTCATTTCCTTTTTATTTTTACTTCTCTCCTATCATTTTGTTTTCTTGTTTTTTGGACAATGATTTATCTCCTTTTCACTTAAGAATCATGTATATATCTATGATATTTTGTAGGACAAAGTCCGTCTTTGCCATATAAAAGGGCTAAACAAACTTGGTTATATAGAGGAAATGTCATGATTACGTTGTTTAGTATTCCTTATATTGGTTAATCATATATGTTTTAAGCATGAAGTCAATCGTTTAGCTGGGCTTAGCTTACGTATGTCTATACATACATTATCATAAATTTTAGGGATAAGCAATTCCGGTCCGGTCCGATTCCCATAAAAATCGGGAACCGGACTAGTGGTCCCGGTTCCTATTTTTCATAACCGTGGACCGGATCGGCCACCCTTGGAACCGAGAACCAGATTGGTTCCAATAAACTTGTGTTCATGAAAAAATTATGCACATGTAACGTTAAAATCTCAACAGCAATTCAATAACATTTCACGATAGATGATGAGGATGGACGCTTATAGAAATCATAGATAATAACATTGGAAGCTCAAAAAGCAAAGCAAACCCTACACCTAAACAAGTAAACATTAGGTTTACTTTTAAAAAATTAAAAAAAAAAAAGACTCGGTACGATCTAATCCCGGGCCTTGGACCCGGGAACTGGACCACTCGATCACCGGTTTCAATTTTAGGAACCGGGAATCGGATCAATCCCTTTAAAATCCGGAACCGGACCATCGATCCCGATCCCTGGTCCGGTCTCGGTCTTGTCCGGGCGGTCCGTGCGGGCGGTCTTTTTGCTCACCTCTATTATATTCATTGAGGTCGCACGACCCTCAAGCGGCGGTCGCCGAAAAAAGAAATTGATCCCGACAAACAAAATTTTTAAGGGAAAAAGGGAAGAAAATTAACATCCATTTGTTTCGCGAAAAATAGATGATTTGGGAAAAAATCTCCTAAAAATTATCGCTTGTACTACGTACAAAAATGAATGAACAAAAAAAATATTTTCATCATTCATTAAAATGTTTAGACATAAATTGTTGTCGCGAATGAAAAGATTTTTCATTAGCTAATTATTTCAAATGACACAAGCAGTCATTTCTAGGAAAAAAAAATTTCAAACCATCAATTTTCGCGAAACAAATGAAGCATTATAATTTATTAATTCTCGCAGAAATAATCAATTAATAGTTGTTCGTTTCAACCATCAAACCCTAGAAGAATAGAATACAATATTGGGTTTTGGTCATCATAACATACTAATAATATCGCCGGAGTACTTGCTACTAAGCTACTTTTATAGGAGACGTAATGCTTATCACGTCTTTCGACGCGTATTCAAATTTTAAATTTAGTATCTCAACTAAACAACAAGAGGATATGCCACATAAATTTCGAAACTCTTCCAACTAGTGAATAGGCGTCGACTCGTTTAATTGCACTGATAATCTCACATTGATCAAGCTTCATTCATCATCTTCACGCTAATCATGATTAGGTTTGAAACCATCTATACACCCCTACGAAATTTAAATTACTCAACGAGAATGATAAGACCTAAATGAGAACAATTAAATTACTCAACACTAGTGGAGAGGCATGAAATTACATTGAGATTATGCTTTTCGATTATCAGTAACATGAAATCTAAATTTAGTTGGAGGAAAGATAACAAAAGAGAATTTGACAATCATGTATAAAAAGAAAATCTCCATCGAGTCTCCAAGAATATAAAAAGAAAATCTCCATTATTGTGTCCCAAAGAATGAAAAAAAAAAAAACCTATATGCCATTAATTAGACCATACCATGAATTTAGAAGAGTCGAACTCCGGACCAGCGGGACCAGCACTAGTGGGAACTGGCGCAACATAAACCAACCACCCCACTTGGAGCGGGACCCGGCAAAGCGGGCAATGCAGGGTTCTCCAATTCGAGAGCCATTGCCTGATGCAACTTTCGTGGTACCAATGGTTGCACGCCTCGATCACGCAACAATCCTCTCCTTCCTCAAAGCTCTCCAGGCAAATCGCGCACCCATCGACATTGTACGTCTCCACATCAACACGATGCCGCTCAATGATACGATCAAAGACAGCCCGAGTCGATCGGCCACGGAGCCACATAATGAGAAGGGCGAGGCCAATCAGGACGAGCATATAGGTGAGAAGGCCGCATGCTAGCGACTTCATGAACAACGGTGGAAATTGGGAATTAGGAAGAGGCGACGGAGATGCCGAGGGAGGCATGACTTGTTTGTTTCGTCTTTGAGTTGGAAGAGAACTGGTGTGTGCCTTTGAGCTTTGATCGAATCACTTGTTTTGGTCTTTCTTGGGAAGATGAAGATCAAGTCGGATTAGGATAATGTGAAGTTTTGAATTGGCGGCGTTGGACGGTAGAAGTCCAGTTGCAGAACAATGCCAAAATAGGCATGTAAATACCAGTAGGGTTTGAATCTCAAACAGTGTCCTCAATAATTTCAATGTGTGGGAAAATTACAAAAAAGAAAAAATTATATACCTATTGCGACTTATATCAATTCGATCATAAATCTCTCAATTGTTCTAATTAAGACCATTCAACTAATTTTGATCGGAAAACATGCCATGTCAATACCGATCGTCCTATATAGTTGCCAGAATTGACTTTGACAACTTTTTAAATTTTATGAGTTTTTTTCTTTTTTTTCTACTGAGATCTTTGTTACTTTTTTTTTTTTTTTCCTTATTTCTCTTTTGCTGGTGGCTAGTCTTAGGCGACAGCGGGAGAGAAAGTGGGCAAGGGCTGCCTTCACTTGCCACAGGCAAGGGATGGACTCGCTTGGGCCAAGGCGATTTTCAAGGTGACCCTCGCCACTGGCAAGGGCAACCCTTGCCGACACTCAATTAAAAACAAAAACAAAAAATTTTCAAATTTTTCACAATATATTTTTTTTTTTAAGTCCACGTCAGCTGTTATCTTTCCACATTCATATGAGCCTTTCTTACTACGAAAAGGGATGACAAATGCACAAGGGCAAACCCTAAAATGTCGAACATTTTATCTTTTACGGAAAGCTAAAGCGTGGTGGACTATTCCAAGAATGGAAATTTCGAAATGTACTTTTAGTTTGCCACTTAACTGGGTTTTGTAAAGGGAAATGCCGTTGGTGTGCAGTTACCCCCCGATTCAGCTACAGCAGCGAGCAATGCAAAGCCCAAGCAACAATCAGCCTCGCCGAGACCTGCCTCTCCATGCAAGCCCTCTCGCTCCTGCCTCCGCGACCACCCATGAATATGATCCTCGCCAAGATGGTCGCTTCATGGGGGTCTCGGCCTCCGGTGACTTGCAGTACGCGCAGTGCCTGTTCGACCAAAATCCTCGCCCCAAACGCCTTCTTCCAATGGCTGCTGCCCGGACATGTTGATGTCATTGGATGAACTATCTGTCACCAGCTTGACCCAGCACGTTCTTTATGTGCCTTAGAGAAGAAGCGCATTGTTGGGTTTTACCAATTTCCGATTTTCTTCATCTCTCCTCTCTCTGTTAGGATTTAGCGCAAAAACCACAAACGAAGTAAAGCGTAAAAGCAAAAAAAGGAAATCGAAACATAATATTTGTCCCAGTTCACTTTTAAACTAAGATTACATTCAATAGAGGATTTCACTATAATTAGCACATCGCACCTCTCGGTTAGATCCCTCAATTACATGAGGAAGAGATAATATATAGTAGCTATTCATGGACCCAAGTCCAAGCAGGACACCCGTGCTTTCGCGTTAATGGGGAGTATGAACCACACCCCAATATCCTCCCATTTCGTTAATACTTCACATGCATCTTTAGACCCAACTCAATTGCACACCATTCATATTTTTCTGCACTCTCTGCCTTTGTCAAAAGTGAGCAAGACCCATGCTTTCCCTCGGTCAAAAGTGAGCGGGACCCGGTGCTTTCATGTCGGAGGGAGTATGAACACATCCCAACACTCTCAGTATTCGTTACATTAATTGTGCGAGGTGAGAGACCTAAATGATTTATTTTTCCTCTCTGTCATGCTACTTTCAGATTTCTTTGAACTTAATCGAGCCATTGTAATACGTGCGTATACTCTGTTTTAATGGAGTTTCAAGTTTCGTTGGGTTATTAGATGTCGCAAGGAAACAAAAACACCAACTTCATCCAATGCTTCATGAACTGACGTTGAGAATCGAGGTCAAAAGCAAACCAGTGTTGGGTCGAAGCAATCAAATCCTCCGCGAAGTATTGTCTCACTTCTAGGTTCTATTGATATGTAAGATTCACGTCCTCCAGGGATCTGCTCGACTTATTATCCTTCTATTCGCTGAAATTCTTTGTACATTGCCGAAAATCGGTGAAAGAACTGCAACAAAGTTTGGTTTTTCGTATGCCATCCTTGTTCCACTCTTCACTCTCGATTCTGTTTCGAGCACCCTAGTTGTCTTGAAGGCCCGGTGCTTGCCGACATTATTCAAGTGCTCATTTTCCATCCTGGGCGATTTAGAGGAAAAGAAGAATCATTGTTTCCTCACTTATGTACGAAAGCAGAAGTCCTAAAATCTTGAGGTGCAGGGGACTGACATGGAAGTCCGCAGAAATGGTATGGATAACGCTCACTTTAGGATGAACTTTGATGTGTTATCCACGGCTCATAATCAGCAGTGTCCGGTGTCCGATCACGTATGTCAATGGATTCGTCAGCTTCATGGTACAAGGTAAGATTAGGGAAAAAGAACATGGCAAACCCGAAAAAAATTCCAAATCGCACGGTGGATGATTTCCAAGCTAGCGACAATCACAATCAAGGCCACTCTATGCAGGAAAGGTGCTTCTCCGAAGCCTAAAAATGCTCTGCATCCATGCAAGTGTCATTTACCGAGGTTTTCGCGACTCAAGCGATCGATCACATGGCCCAAAAGAACCTCAAGGGCAGGCGATATGGTAATTGTCCCATATTCTAGATGGGGAGATACAATCTTAGCTATTAGATCGAGTAATAAGAGACTCTCTAGTATAAATAGAGGTGTTCTCCCCTCATTTGTATCCAATAATCAATCTATACACATGAGTAACAAATCACTCTGCCACTCTCTAAACTTTCTCTCTACTGTCAGTGGAGTCTAAGTCAAACTTTCTATCTCTACAATTCGGGTGATTCAGGCAAGCAATCGGTGGGAGAGCTTAGGCTCTCCAATGATCCAAGGAAGCCTAAGTGATCGGCCTGCTGTTGCACGTAAGTCAAGCAAAGTTGGTCCCGAGATATGCGTGCTAGCGGTAAAACAAGAAAGTGGAAGAGCTACCACCATTCAAATCCTCTACTTACCATGTCCAAGAATTAAATGTGGAATTGCGAGTTTATCTCTCAGGCAGGAGTTCTTGGCGTTTCGCCCTCAGAAGGCCCAATCGATGGCGAGATCCCAATACGTGTTATATCGTTGCAACCCCAGAGCTGGCCATGTGATGATCTTCCACATTACCCCGTTCTCATGACAACCGCATGGATTTTGCTGAAGTAGGCGATGAGCAATTTTCAGAATCCCGCTATAGAGTTGATAAATAATCAGACCAGTAAAAAACATGTTAAAAACAAGACATGCACTTTGATAGGATGTTAGGCGATTCAAAAAATCTGGTCATAGGCTTTGGACTAACGGTGGCTGAAACCGCCTGGGAATGTAGCAACAGCTCGTAATATCCTACTGGTAAGTTGATCTGCCAAGAAGAAAGTCAGGTAGTGTTACCTGCAACATCGGCGTAGTGAAATCAAACACATAGAAAAAGCACTCTGAATCAGGAAGAAGCGGCTCAAACAGTATATGATGTTGAGAGTAGGATGTTATGCAAATCAGAAATCACAACCTAGAGTCCTTAGTCTCGTTAGCTATCGAATTAAGGCTTCTCCTGTTATCCCACTTTCAATTGCATAAATACGAGATTGTATGATTGGAGCAATTTCTTTCAATCTTACTACAACCAACTGGAGGGGAACTAATTCTGTCAATGCCTTATAGCTCATTGTTCTTGGTCCATACCTTACATTTGAGGAGGGGTGGTGCAACCCTCCTCAACTCCACTTCGACCTCTCCCGGCCGGTCTTCCAGCACGTCGCACAGTACAGGGCCGGGATCTTCTGGTTCGGGTGCCTGACATTATTTGCTTGCTTCCTGTTGTGAGGTCTCATATGTGTGTGCACGAATCATGCTACTTCTTAGGTAGTAAAAATTATAGTCGAATCTAGCGTTAAATCAATTCGTTCGGGTTTGAATTTTGGCTTTCCCTCAGCAGAAGCAAAAATGTTGCGCTCTACATATACAGTTGTACTACCAAGTAATATCCTAGGACCCTACTTGGAGTCCTACCCATTATTTGTCAATCGATGCATTTAATACCAAGGAGTTTAGGCAAATGTTCCACTCAAATTATTCAATACGGATCCCTCCGCACTTTGTCGGCGCTAATCGCGCTTCCCTTGCAACGGGTGCTTCTTTGCAGAGTGAGGTGCAGGAGAAGCGGAGGGATCCGATTCACCATCAACAGCCACTCTTACTTCAACCTCGTGCTCGTAACCAATGTTGGCGGAGCCAGGGACGTGCACTCCGTGTCCATCAAAGGATCGAGGACTCATGTCGAGAAACTGCGGATAGAACTGGCAGAGTAACTCTTACCTCAATGGACAGAGCCTCTCTTTCCTTGTCAAGGCCAGTGACGACCGGAGCATCGTGTCCTACAATGTAGCCCCTTCTAGTTGGTCCTTCGGCCAGACTTATTCTGGAGGCCACTTCCAGTACTAATTAGAACCCATGGACACAACTCTTTGCTAGCTCAAGTTGTGCACTACATTTTTAGTTCGAAAATCCAACTTGGATTTCTGCGGCCCGTCGGTGATCGTTTCAAACCTAGCACGAATTCGATCAGCAAGTTGAAGTTGAAAGACTCAATGAAGTCTCTAAGGAATTGGTGATTGAATCATTATAGGGTTAGTATACATGTGAGGGAAAGTCCTGATCAAGTGCTCTTTTTTGCTGAGTCTAGGCTGCGTCTGTAGTCCAAAATGTCCTGCTGAATGGATAAAAGACCTCATGGTTTTATTGGGCATGAATATCATCTTGGCTTGTTAGTCTTCCTCTCCTTTTTTGTATCACTTCTGAATCCCAAACAATTCGATTAAGTGGCATATGGGATCCCAATCAAGAGCATACAAGAAATTTAGCAAGACACCTCATAAAAGGTCAGTTATTTCGAAATCACGAGTCGAGACATGGTATCAAGAGCCACCTTCGGGAGACAAGGGATGAGTATGACTTAGTTGGGTCCAAAGAATCTAGTGATCACCACGCAATTGACTTCACGGCATGGTGTCAAGAGCCACCTTCGATACCGCCATCGATGCGAGGGAGAATTCAAAAACCAGGCCTTATAAAATTCACGCCATTCTCTCAAATACCTTAACGATCTTCAAAGTAATCAATTCATTGCGCAAACTCGAGGCCTTAGTTAAGAGATGAAACAAAGATAGCAACCACACGCAATCTTTGGCAAGATCCATAACGAGTTGAGCCGAGTGCAAAGCAAACCCTCAAACTCCGAAAATGAACGATCGAGAAGTGATGCAATACACTCTCCCACTGAAAGAGAAACCAACATGCCATGTCTGTACTAAGTTGGACATAGCAGAAAATCTATCATCGACCAAGACATGGTCCAATTAATAAAAGTGAAACAGGACTGAGTGACGCACACCCGTCCCAACCTCAATGTACTTGAATCGTGAAGTACTGCTTGCACACTTCCATTGCAGTATAGTACACACCGTGACCGACTTCGTTTTTGGTTCATATGAAACAAAGATGTACAGATCTGGAGGGATTGATCATCAGTGTCGTTTCCAGAGAATGAAGTTGTTTTTTTCCTTCTTCTTTCTTTTCGCTCTATCGAGATATGTCCGGTCAAATTTGATAAGTTAGCGAATTAAACTGCGTAGGGGAACAGTTAGTTCCATTTCATCTTGTCCACTCTTGGTCGTACAAGAATGTCCGGTTCTTCTTTGTTTCACCTCACGGGCCGAGTACACTATTAGGTAAGTTCAGTTGTCGGCAGATATTTTACCTTAGAATCACAAAATTTGGCAAAGCCAATACCCAATGATTCTTGCTTCGCGAAGCCGCACCAACGAGCTAGTTGTTGTACTGTTGCCCGTGAACCCAATGCCCTCAAAAACATCACGCAACGCAAACGGGGTAGTCCAATAATCAAGGGGTAATCCCCTGATAAAAGGGTCACGTCAACAGAAACATGTTACATAATTCTGTGTATTAATCTCGTTATCTTGATTGATTGTAATTTACTATACGATTAAAGCCTGTAGATAAGTTCTTGCATAACTCATTAATAAAACACAGAAATTCCACAACTTTATTACCCGTTTTGTTCTTATCATTGTCTTTTATGGAATCACTGGTTTGAGCTACATCGCGAGCAAACTTCTTACCGGTTTGCGTCTTGGGGCATTTGCTATTTCGTGTGAAGAAACTCGTTGACTTTTGACACGCCGTGTGAATAGATGGGGTGGTCGCGGTCCAAACCGAATATCTCGTTGTGGGCGTTGGAGCCTTGTAACGTCTAGAGCGATCGTTGAACTAGTTGCTCTACCCCCCCCCCTCTTTTCGCTTATCAAAATAGGCTCCTCATGTATTAAAAGAAATATACATCTTTATTTATTTTAAACACCGTATATACGTACATGGTGCCACGACACCCACTTATGCACACAAGGGTCGCCTATCTTCACATCGCGCCTATACCCAAAAGCCTGCATGTACAAAAGTCAAGCCATATGCTACGATCGACCATTGCGCCCGCCCGCCTACTCATCGCTGTCGTTGTCCCCATCGAATCCCCTAAAAGGACCAATCAACTCGCCGCCGATGTTAATGTATCGTGCGACGAGTCAATATGAAATCCATTTTAGTAGACCTGCGTCAACCCACATCGTGGAACTATACTTAGTAAACATTAACGTTGGTTTGGGTATGGGTACATCTTCAAGAGTACCCTCAAAATGTATAGGAGCTTCATAGCACCATATTGGTAGGACATCCATCTTATACGTCTGAAAAAAATAAAATAAAGGGATGAATCGAGGCTCAATAAATGAAATTCTCTAAGTCTAAAATAGGAGTTCATCTAATCACTCCATCTTGAGATGCATGACGTGGGATCGAGATTTACTTGCGTAAAGTATTGCAAGTTTGTTCCATGCACTTTGAGGCGTGACACAAGAGGCAATAAGGGGGATGATGGCTTCGGAAGTGGAAGCGAAAATCCCATTAAGCAAGAATTGATCTTGTCTAATCCAATGAAGGTGGACGGCATTCGAGATTGTTTGATTGCCACGGGTAATTTCTTCTAGTGGGCAAGGACGCGCTCCATCGATGAATCCTTTAAAGTCATATCCGACTAGCAAGGACATGAATTGAGCCCGCCAAGAAGCATAGTTGGTGGAAGTTAGCTTCATGGGAAGCCGTGCACCAGCAGAGATTACAATAAGTCCAGTTGAAGTGATTGTAGGAATTTCGGTTGAAATGGCTGCAGGAATTTCGGGGAGAATTGTTTCGGAAGTAGAGTTTGCAGTAGACATGACTAAGGTTAAAAGGGAGGCAAAAAGATTTTAAAAAGAAAAATGAGAGTATGCTCTTAGGAGCAGATTCACTCTGATACCATAAAGAGAGAGAATGAAAGAATGCTTTTCAGGATAACTTTCATTACTGTGTTTCTAAGATATTTATAGTACATATACAAGTATGGCAACAACTAAAAGATATAGAGAAAATCTCACTACTTGACAGCTAGAAAATCTCGACTAATTGATAGCTATTAACAATAATGAGAAAAGCTGAAATTACGGAGGACAATTTGAATTTTAAATTGATTCCCTTACACCTAGCATCTCTAGCATGGAGATTAATGACGCTACAATCAACGACTTGATCAGGCACCCCACTGTTTCCTCCTCTCTCATCTTTGTTATTTTCCTCTCCTTCTTCTTTTTCATAGGGACACCCGTGTCCCAGCCTCTCACTATCGGGCCAAAGACCAACATTTCGATCACCCCAAGGTCACGAGTGAGCTTTTCCCGCCAGAAGCTATCCAACGACTTGCTCGCTCGGCTCGGCTTGCAGCTCAAACCCGACTCTCCGCCCGGTCCTCTTAACTTTCCTCAAAACTCTGCCACACACACTCAAACTCTGCATAGGGCAGCCCGGCAACACAAAGCTGAACAGCTACCCAATTACCCACATTCGCGGCCTCTCTCTCCTTCAGCAAATCCTCGCCACAGAGGTTTTCCGCACTCAAGTTCTCAAATTTCAACCACCCACAGAGGAAGGTCAGGCGGTCCGAAATAGAGCCTCGATACAACGGCGCACGGGTCGTCGGCTTGTAGAGAAAAATAGTCTTGCCCGTGTTCGAAAGGAGCAAGAATCCCACTTCCCAGCTCAATCACTGCAACCAGCCACGATTTGCTTCAAATCCTAGTTCTAAAATGCCAAGATTTCTAAACTTTTTTCTTGCCTTTTTCCTTGGCTAGTGATAGCGCAGTTGGACCTCGCCCAGAGTGTGCCCACGGCTAGTAGCGAGGGGAATAAAAAAAAAGAGGAAGCCCTCCCATTAGCTGAGCTGGGCCGGCTTTGCGCGGCCAAGCCCTCCGTATCCCTTCCTGGACCCGGGTTAAATTGGGCTAAAATTCTACCATGGCCCTACCCGAACAGCTTCAACTAGGCTGGAACCTTGGCTATGGGCCGGGCTCCAATTGACGTCTCTCGATCACTCCTCTTTGCTGACCCCTTAATTAATTCTCGACTCAATCCTAACCATTCGCTAATTCACTCCGCATGAGTCAGCTTTCCAATCCGTTTCTTTTATTTATTATTGATTTAGAACTATTTAAGGGGGCACTACAAACTCTTCCCCTCTTAAATAATTTCGTCCTCGAAATTATCTGTTTCCTTGCACTACTCAAACAAGAATGGATACCGTTGTCTCATCGTGGCCTTGCTTTCCCAAGTTGCCTCTTCCTGACCGTGGTGTTGCCACATTACTTTTACCAATGGAATCACCTTAGTTCGTAATGTCTGCTCCTTCGATCCAATATTCGATTGGTCTTTCAAGTGTAGTGAACTCTCTTATCTATTCCCATGGTATGATGATCCAATACGTGAGACGGATTTGCTTGATATTTTTTCAACATCAAGACATGAAAGACATTGTCTATGTTGGACATCTTAGGTGGAAGCGCCAACCGATACGCCGCCTCGACAATCCTTTCTAGTATTTCAAATGGTCCAACATACCTCGAACTAAGCTTTCCCTTTTTTCCAAACTTGAATATCCCTCTCACCAAGCAGCACCTTTAAAAATACATGATCGCCTCCGTCGATTATCGGCATAACTTTTTTGTCTACTTTGAGCTGCTCGCAACCGTTCACGAATCATCGCCACCGCGTCCGAAGTAATCTATACCAATTCGAGTCCTGTCAATTTCTTTTTGCCCACTTCGGATCAACACGTGGGTGTTCCGCAAGTCCTTCCATATGACGCCTCAAACGGTGCTATGCCAATACTCTGCTGATAACTATTATTATATGCAAGTTGATTTGGATGGATCAAAGATGTACAATTGAATTGAGATGAACATATGAGAAGGGATTCGTTTTGATTCACCTTTCCACATACAATCCATTCGAGTCTGGTTCGAGTTTCGGGCTCCTGGAGGAGGGTCCAAGAGATACCCGAAAGATCTCGGGTTAACATTTGCTTTTGGATCTTCGTAATCCATCGCTTCCATATCCGGATCCGCTGATTCTCTCCCAGTAGCCTTCAGTTGAGGAGCAGCATCATCCCACACGAATGAAAAACTTGCTAGGGTTCACACTACGAGTTCAAGCGCATTACCAAGAGAGATGCAGAGAACGGGAAACGTCAGAACAAGGAGAACCGGGGGCCAACGAGATGGAGACCGAGCCATCGTCTTCGAAGACACTGCTAGGGTTTTTTTCAGACTGACGGTGAATATTTTTGTGGACCAACAATGTAACAGCACGACAGGCTTTTAGGTTTTCGGGGATGTCCATTTCTGCAATTTGTTGTTTTGGCATTTTTGGCCCGTACAAGGCAAGGGGCATCTGTTAAGTCTAAAAATGGCGATTCATATGGTCCTCTTCAAGATTAACTGTAGAAAAACACAACATTTTCATCTTTTTAGCAAGATTTGCCGGATATTGTCGGGTTATACTAATTAGGCCCTTTCTCCCTCATAAATTAACTTTTTTGCTCAAACTAAATTAAACGGGATCCGGGCTGAGTTGGGCTGACTCGAGCCGGGCATGAACATTTGGACGTGGGCAGCCTGTGAGGCCCACGAACTATCATGGGACCAAGGTCAAAGATAGAGATTAGTCATGATCTGATGGGTTTGAAAAACCAATAATGTTTGTAGACATTAGTATTGAGTAATGTCATTTCATGAAATTTGGTTTACAGATGGCAGATATTGGTTCGAGACATGGATGGGTATATATAGTCATTTTCCTTAAAAGTATTTTAGAAAAAGCTCGGCATTGTTATAATAAAATCGTAGAATGATGTTACCGTAATGTTCTAGAGTATTCTTAAGGGTGGTCGATAAGGTAATTATTCCGTATTCTAGAACTCTCTTATTTAATGCCGGTAGTTGGTTAGATGAGGAGATGCATTGTTAGCCTTTAGATCAAGAGAGGACCAACGGCTGTAATGAGAGGCCATCTAGTATAAATAAAGCTATCCTTCCTCTCATTTGTATGGATTCATCATTTGAAGCAATGCAAACATTCTCTCCCAGAGCTTCTCTCTCTAAAGGCTTTTTTGGGCTCCCTCAAAAGTCTACGCGTGACTACTTCAATTGTATTATAACCAAGAATTTTGAAAGTAAATGTCATACCTTTGTAATCGAGAATTTTGAAAGCCAATACGCGAACTTCTTCTGCGAAAGCAAAAGGATTCGGACATTAGTAATTTTGAAAGTAAATGTCAAAGAAATGAAGGAAGGAATCATATCTTTGTATTGTTGTCAACATAATAATGGTAAATGACTAGGTGTGTTTTGGGGAGACAATACTAAATGAACAAGATGAGCAGGGTAATTCATCCTCAATTCATGTCATTTTATTTACCTTTCAACATAGAATTCATTCTAAGACAATATGAGTTTAAGACTTCTGGAAGAGGGACCAAGAGATACACAGGAGATCTCGGGTTAACATTCGCTTTCGGAGCAGCAGCATATAATTCCAAAAGCAATTGTGGAGTGGTGGTGTACCACTAGTAGGAATATGGAAGAGTATATCCGAAGAAGGCGAGTCCCACGAAGAAACAATAGGCCACCTTCATTTGTGAAAGGAGAAGATGGCCATTAGTAATTTTAAAAGTGAAAGGTACCCTAGAAGTTAATGGCAAAGCTACATTCAAAGAAATGAATTACCTTTATATTTGGATGAGCGTAGTAAAAATAGATGATCACATACGACATCTCCAAGTGAGATGCCCACGATGTCCAAGGTCACGACATGCGCATCCAGATTTACATAGCCGTACACAATGAAGAACACAGAGTTAAGGATAGCAGCAAGATACTAATCGACCCTGATTTGCTTTATTGATTAATTATTCAGTATTTGTCCAAGGACTGCACAGAAATAACAGGAATGTTAGCTTTACATTTTAAATTGCTATTCGGATTGATGTGCGAGCATTAGCGGTGCGTTTTTGGACCGATTGGACGAGCAAAAATCCCAACGAAAGTCGAAGGGAGGATGATGCACCTAGGACCGGCGGACTCGAAAGTCAACGATTGTGGAACGGGCTCAAATTCAGTTGGTTAAAGCGAAACGACCTCATGCTCAATACTCACGCCTTTGGCCGTGATTAACGATGGATTTTGGCGATTCGATGTCGTTTAAGTGAATTTTTCATTTTTTTGGACTTTATTTTACTATTAGTGGTAATTTTGTAATTTTGGATTTGATGTTTAAAATCCTAATAGGGTTAAGATTAACACCTCATATAAAAGGCGTTTTATCATGCTTGAGACAGACAGAATATTTGATATTGAATTTTGAGATTTCCTATCATGCTTAGCTTGTTATCGATTTTCTATTACGCTTTGCGCTGCGTCACAGATTGTTCCTTCTTTTTGTTTAGATGCTTTACCCCTCTCTCTCTCTCATTCTCCCTCTCATTCTCCTGGTCGTAACGTACATGGGTTTGGGTTTGAAAAGCAAACTTCATCCCACGCCCTGCCCCTTTGTAACCATTGGGCCGTCTGCTCAGGTTTCCTATGTCATCTCTTGATATTTGCTATTATCTAAGTCTTTCCCTCTTATCATCAAGTCAAGTCATACAGGCGCAGGAAGATGTCAAGATTGTCTTACAAGGAGCGACGAAGAAACCAAAGGCCCATATGCAACCTGTTGAAGGATAGAAACAGAGTCAGCAAGGGCGAGAAATCAAGAGAGAGGATGAGGAATGAAGAATGCGAAACGCTCACCGACGAATCCAAGAACTTCAGCGACAGTCACCATTTTCCTTCACTGAGCAAGCTAAAGCAAGAAACGAAAGAAAAAGAAAGATTAGTGCATGACACGGAGAGAGAGAGGAAGAAGAGTGTGCGTAGAGAGAGAAAGTGCAAGCCTACCGAAGAGAGAGAGCAAGAGAATGTGTGCACGAAGAGAGGAGAGGGAGGAAGAGAACGTGCGCACGGGAAGAGAGAAGAGAGGAAGATAGTGCGTCTTGGGTGCGGGCTCGGAAGAGGAGGGAGATCGTTAGTAACTCGATTTTTTGTAAACGGAAATCTGTAATTCCTCGACGGATACTGATTATAAGAACCTGAAGTTCGTTTTAACCGTGTTTCTTGTAGGGGTGAGCGATTCCAGGGTTCCTTACGGGTTCCACATGGAACCTGGAACCTACCCGTCGGAGCGGGTTCCTCATTTTTTGGAACCCGGAACCTACCCGTCATATCTTGGAACTCGAAACCTACCCCCGTCACGGGTTCTAGGGTCGGTTCCAGGGTACTCGAGAACCTATTAATTTCTTTTCTTTTATTTTCTTTTTTCATTTTTATTTAAGCAAAATAAGAGTGAACATTGCAACATCTAAGAGAAAGTAGAGGTGAATGGTTTTAGGTTCCGTATAGATTATATTTAGAACTGAAATCAATCCATTGGAACACGTTTATCATTTTTTGGAACACGAAACCTAAAAATTTGTTTGGTTTCGGATTATACACTCATCATCGGATGCCATAGAATATTATAGGATCGTGCAAAAACATATACCAAGAAAAATATAAAAATTTATTTCGGGATCTAGGGTTCGGGTTCCGGGTTCCAGGTTCCGGGTTCTAGGTAGTGGAACCTGGAACCTACCCATTGGAACAGGTTCTTTAATTTTTGGAACCTAGAACCTACCCTACATACCTTGGAACCTGGAACCGGACCGGATCCTACGGGTTCCGGTTCCGAGTTCTCGGTTCTACCCCGGAACCATGCTCACCCCTAGTTTCTTGTAAAAACTAATCACAGCCCAACATTGCGATAACCCGATGTTCTATACCTTTTCTTCCGAAAACCATCGGGCCCTTCGGGCTGTCTAATGGGTGGGCCTTGTCTAGGCGACCCAAGCCCACCCGGTGATCGCCGCCGCTTCTCTCTCTCCACTTCGCTTGTCTCGGTCCTCTGCCCGTGACCCCGTCATTGTCATCCTCAAGGTTGCTCCTCTCTTCTTCTCTCTCTTCTCTCTCTCTCTCTCTCTCTCTCTCTCGCTCTCTCTCTCTCTCTCTCTCTCTCATATTGGGCTCGGGATTTTCAAGTTTCAGCAGAAAAAAATGACGCAAAGCATCAAGGTACTTCCCTTAATCATAGTATTTCTTCTTAAAGTTAGATATGGCGTTGCGCTCTTTTGTATTTTTGCTGATTTTGTTGCGGTTACTAAAAATTCCAATGGAGATTGGCGAGGAGAGGACGCAGTGGAGATCTTGAGAGATCTTCATATTGGCGATGTTGTTTTAAGGTTTTGTAGAGATGCCAAGAAATAAATGGTCCCTTGCTCGGCAACTCTTCCCTAGCAAAGCTGGTGGGGTTCCGCGCGTTTTACTTTTGAAAATTCTCTGCTTTTCAATTATTTTTGCATTCTCGCACCAGCTTCTAATTCGCATCTTTGAATGGTCTTTTCAAGAGATAGATATATGAAATCGAGTAGTAAAAGTAATTAAACATTCCAAATTGTTGAAGTTTGATTTTTATGATTGTGGTTTATGGTATTTTCGCTTGAATGCGAGGCTTGGTTGGATCCCAATAATCTACCATTTGGTCGATCTTGCCTATGCGACGTAATGTGGAGAACCTTTGCAATTTTAGCTTCGGGTATTCTTTGTTCTATACAGACATGTATCCGTTGGTTATGCCTTAAGGATCATTCTTGGTCATTTTTTTGTTCTAGTCTGTTAGTTGTTTGTTTTGTTTTACTTAGTCAACAAGATAGTAGGAGTTTGTTGTTCAGTTCCTATTTTGTTGCTAGTTAGTGCAATTCAGTTTTTCTTTATTTTTTTGAAAATGCTATGTACTCTTCTTGGAATTTTTTAGAGTGTGATAAGTGCATTTCCAAATTAATCTTCTCTTGTTCTTCTAAATTGAGAGCACATTCTCGTGCAACAAATTGGTATCGAGCCCTATTGATCTTAAGGGACTTGTGAGAGAGTGCTAAATTCGAAGTAGAACAAGAAAGATGGAACAAACGGTGTTCCTACTGCCTCATTCTCAACAATCACAGCTCCAATCTTCGATGGAGACAACTACCAGGCATGGGCAGTGAAGATGCAAGCTTTCATGGAGGGTGCAGATCTATGGGAAGTCTGTGGAAGAGGACTACGAAGTTCTTGATCTACCCAACAATCCAACTATCAATCAAATCGGGTACCATAAAGAGAGAGTAACCCAGAAAAGCAAAGGCAAAATCTTGCTTGTTTTCTCGCCGTCTCCTCGACCATATTTACTAGAATCATGAAAAAGGATTCAGCACATGATATATGGAATTATTTGAAGGAAGAGTATGAAGGGGATGAGAGAGTGAAAGGGATGAAGGTGCTTGAACTTGTTAAGGGAGTTTGAGAGGCGAGCAAATGAAGGAGAATGAGTACGTGAAAGAGTTTGTTGATAGGCTAGTTGATATAGCCAATAAGATAAGGGTCCTAGGGACGGATATAGATGATAAAAGGCTGGTTCAAAAGATTTTGGTTGCGGTTCTGAAAGGTTTGAAGCAACCATTGCTTCTCTTGAGAACACTAAGGACATTTCGGACATTAAACTTGCTTGAAGTCCTAAGTGCTCTCTGTGCTCGGGAGCAAAGAAGGCTTATGAGGAAGAATGAGCCTATCGAAAATGCTTTGCAAGCCTGTTTGAAATCGCATACGAGAAAAGGGAAGAGGATGGAACCGGAATAGAAGACATGTTGAGGCCGGTCATAGTCATAGCCTGGGGAGGTTCAAGTAGTGGTGGACACGATAGGAAGTGGAATGCGGTTCCATGCAAGCATTACGGAAAGAGAAACCACCCTCATTTCAAGTGTTGGAAGAGACCCGGATGTGAAGTGCGGGAGGTGTCACAAAATGGGCCATGTTGAGGCCATTTGCGGGGAAAAGCATCGGCAACAACAAGTGAAGGTCAAAAACTGCAAGAGCCGGTGAAGTGGAGCACCTGTTTGTTGCCTCCTGCTTCATCTCAAATGCATCTAGAGATGGATGGCTCGTGGACGGTGGATGCACCAACCATATGACGGGTAATGAAGGATTATTTAGCAATTTAGACAAATGCGTGAAGTCTAAAGTCGGGATTGGTAATGGAGAATGCATAGAAGTAGAAGGCAAAGGTGATGTAGTGCTTGAAGGTCCTGGTGGTGTTAAGCTTATCACGGAGGTTTTGTTTGTGCCAAAGATAGATCGGAACCCTGTTGAGTGTGGGTCGGTTAGTAGAGAAGGGGTTGAAGGTCGTGTTTGAGAAGAGTGAGTGTGCCATAGGAGATGAGAATGGTCACATTTTTTTTAGGATTCCTATGAGGAACAAGTGTTTTATATTTGATCCAGTTGATGAAAATTATGAAGCCATGAAAAGTATACAAGATGAGGAGGAGTTATGGCATAGAAGATCCGGGTCATTTCCATAGCAAGGGGCTGCAATACTTGCAGCAAAATGAAATGGCAGTGGGGCTACCTATGTTGCAAAAGGAAGTAACGGTCAGAGAGCATGTTTACAAGGCAAGCAAGTGAGGATTCCTTTCAAAAGGTCAAATTGGAGGGCCGGTGAGAAGCTGCAACTAATTCACACCGATGTGTGTGGTCCAATGCCGGAGGAATCACCGAATGGCAGCAAATACCTCATCACTTTCATAGATGATCGCACTAGAATGTGTTGGGTGTACTTCATAAAGACTAAGGCTGAAGTTAATGAGATTTTTTTAGGTTCAAAAGAGAAGTGGAGAAGGAGAGTGGCTGCAATATCAAGACAATTAGATCGGACAATGGAGGAGAATACACCTCGGGCGGTTTCAATGCTATATGTGATAATGCGGGGATCAAGCACCAACTCATTGTGCCATACACTCCACAGCAAAATGGAGTGAGTGAAAGGAAGAACAGTAGTATCATGGAGATGGCTAGATGTATGCTACATGAGAAAGAACTCCCTAAGAATTTCGGGCCGAGGTCGCCAACACTTGCAGTCTTTCTTTCGAACAGATCGCCCACTAAAGCTCTCAACAAGCAAACACCATTTGAAGCATGGCATGGTTACAAGCCTAAGGTGAGCAACCTGAAAGTGTTTGGTTGCATTTGCTATTCATTGATTCCTTCGTTAAGAGAGATAAGCTTGATCCAAGAGGAAAAGCATGTATCTTTGTGGCATATAGTTTGCAATCTAAGGCTTATAGAGTTTATAATCCCGCTAGCAACCAGGTTGTGGTGTGTAGAGATGTGAGTTTTATGGAAGATAAGAAGTGGGACCGGTCTGTAGTAGAAGGTGGCAAGGTGAAGAGGAGGTAGTGCCATTACGGGTTGAACCAACTGAAGTGGAAGTCGAGGATCTAATTGATCATGTTCCTATGAGAGGCACTAGATCTCTTGCTGAAATTTATGAGAGATGCAATATAGCTATGATTGAACTAGCTAGCTATAAGGAAGCAAGTGAAGATGTGAAATGGTGTCTTTGCAATGGAAGAAGAAATCGGAATGATTGAGAAAAATCAGACATGGGATCGGTTGAGAGGCCTAGAAACAGAAAGGTGATTGGAGTGAAGTGGGTATTCGGGACAAAGTTGAATCCCGATGGCTCAGTACATAAGCACAAAGCAAGACTTGTTGTCAAAGGCTATGCGCAGGTATGGGGAGTAGACTATTCGAGACCTTTGCTCCAATGGCAAGGTTAGATACCATAAGGATCTTTGCTCTTGCTTTGCACAAAAGGGCTGGAAAGTATTTCAGTTGGATGGAAAGTCGGCTTTCCTGAATGGAGAGCTAGTGGAGGAGATATATGTTGAGCGACTGATGGCTTTGTAGTGAGAGACAAGGAAGATCATGTGTATAAGTTGAGAAAAGCCTTGTATGGGTTGAAGCAGGCTCCAAGAGCTTGGTATAGTAAGATTGATAAGCATCTGCAGGAACTTGGGTTTAAAAGAAGTTTGAGTGAAGTGACCCTATATGTGAAGAAAGGTATGGAAGGTGTAGCTATTGTCTCTCTTTATGTTGATGATCTTTTGGTCATTGGTGATTGCGAAAAGCAGATTGCGAGAACTAAAGAGAGGACTGATGAAGCGATTTGAAATGACCGATCTTGGACTAATGTCCTTCTTTTTGGGAATGGAGGTGCGGCGAGAGGAAAGGCGAGGTATTCATCTATCAAAGGAAATACCTAAGAGAGATCTTAAAGAGATTTGAGATGGAGGAATGTAGAAGTGTGAACACTCCTATGAATCTAAAGGAGAAGGCTGCAGAAGACGCAAGGAGCCGAGGCTCTGCGATGAAGGAGTATACGGGAGTTTAGTTGGTTGCTTGATGTATCTAAGCGCAACAAGACCCGGATATCTTGTATGCAGTAGGTGTGCTTTCAAGATTCCTAAGTTGTGCTGGTGAAGAACACTTGGTAGCCGCAAAAAGAGTGATTAGATACTTGAAAGGCACTCGGTCATTTGGTGTCAAGTTTACTAAAGTGGACAATTGCGGGTTGCAAGACTTTCTTGATAGTGATTTGGGCTGGTTCGGTCGAGGATATGAGGAGTACAAGTGGTTTTTGTTTTACTTTGGGATCCGGATGTTTCACTTGGAGCTCAAAGAAGCAAGAAGTGGTTGCTCGTCTCATCGCGAAGGCGAGTTTCTAGCAGCTCTGCAGCTGACCAATCATGCAATATGGTTGAGAAAGGCGATGCGGGATCCGGAAATAGAAGTTGAAAGACCAACCGAGATACTTGTGGACAACCAAGCTGCACTAGCCATATCTCAAAATCCTGTCTTTCACGGGAGAACCAAGCATTTCAAGATCAAGTTCTACTATTTGAGGGAAGTGCAACAAGAAGGTGAAGTGAAGCTACTCTCTTGCAAGACAGGAAGATCGGTG
This sequence comes from Rhodamnia rubescens, assembly GCA_021437795.1. Lineage (NCBI taxonomy): Eukaryota > Viridiplantae > Streptophyta > Magnoliopsida > Myrtales > Myrtaceae > Rhodamnia > Rhodamnia rubescens. Next base: position 2,349,815 of record JAILYA010000046.1, read on the forward strand.
GGCGATGTGTTTACTAAGCCACTGCAAGCAAGCGGACTTGAGTTCTTGAAGAAGAAGGCTGGAATGTGTTTCGCTCCTTAAGCCAAAGAGGAGTATGTTGGTTATGCCTTAAGGATCATTCTTGGTCATTTTTTTGTTCGGGTCCGTTAGTTGTTTGTTTTGTTTTACTTAGTCAACAAGATAGTAGGAGTTTGTTGTTCAGTTCCTATTTTGTTGCTAGTTAGTGCAATTCAGTTTTTCTTTATTTTTTTGAAAATGCTATGTACTCTTCTTGGAATTTTTTAGAGTGTGATAAGTGCATTTCCAGATTAATCTTCTCTTGTTCTTCTAAATTGAGAGCACATTCTGTGCAACAGTATCAAGCATTAAATCTCCTATTAACTGTCACGGGGATCTTTGGACAGTTGTCGATTGCAATTCTATTACTCGTTCATTCTTAACTGTCACGGGGCTATATTTTTGGTTGACTTGCATATTCTTTTCAAGACAGTGTATTTGCTTGTGTTTTAATCATCTGCTAGTTGCTCCTTCGGCCACACTAGTACTAGAGGCCAATTCCGATACTAATCATCGAAGCCGTGCGCACAACTTTTAACTAGCACAAGTCGTGCACTAGGTTTTAAGAGCGGAAAATCCAACTTAAGCTTCTATGTTCTTTTCCCCTTTTCCTGTGGCCTATTGCTAACTGTTTCGAATCGAGCAGGAATTCGACAAGTCTCTAAGGTTGTTCTGGCCTTGGTGCTCTACCTGATTGAATCATTGTGAGGGTCAATATACATGTAAGGAAAGGTCCTAGTCAAGTGCTTTTTTCGGCTTGCTGAGTCCAGGCTGCTTCTGTAATCCAAAATGGGCAGCTAAATGAGTTAAAAACCATCATGGTTTCGTTAGGCAGGAATATGATCTCGGCTTGTTGATGATAGACGATGAAGATCGAAACCCCATGCATGGCCAGCAACATTTATAGGGAATTGAGCGAGGTGCACCCACAAACTTCGAAAACGAATGCTCTAAAAGCGAAAACCGACATCGCCGAAGACATGACTCAATTGATTACAAGTGAAACCCGATTGAGAGATGCGCAACCTACCAATTTGATGCTTCCCTTCTTTTGATTTCGCAAAAATGTCCGGTTTTTTTGTTATTTTACTTCGCTGCCTAATACGCTGTTATTACATGAGTTCCGTTGTCGGCAAATGCTTTTGGTAGAATCCCTTCTCTTTTGCAAGTCAAGATGGGGTAAAAATAAAAGTAAGTTGCAGACTTATCAAAAGAGTCAGATGGCCCTAATGAAATATTCCTAAGCCCTGAATTTTCGCCGGAATGTCAATGTCAAAGGGGTTGAATGAAGAAGCAACTTCCTAGAGGCATGCCAGGCCAGTGCTGTTTGATTTGGACAGATCAAAGATGTACAGTGGAATTAAAATGAACACATGAGAAGGTCATCCATCCCCGGTTTGTTTTTATTAACCTTTCCACGTACAATTCATTCGAGTCAGGTTTTGAGTTTCAGACTCCTGGAGGAGGAGGGGCCAATAGATAAGCAGGAGATCTTCAGTTGAGCAGAAGCATTGTCAGGACCTCCTCCACGATTCGCATTGCGTCCTTAATGCGTGCGTGAGTTCAAAACCACGACCCCCGAGCAACATCATATGCCACACACGAATAAAAAAATGTTGCTAGGGTTCTTTCATACTACAAGTTCAAGCGCATTACCGAGGGAGATGCAGAGAGAGGAGCGTCAGAACGAGACGAACCGAGGGGGAACGAGATGGAGACCAAGCCATTGTCTTCGAATCCATTGTTAGGGTTTGTTTTCAGACTGAGGATGTGTGTTTTTGTGGACCAAGAATGTAACGCACGACCGGCTTTTTAGGGTATGGGGGATGTCCATTTCTGCCAAGCTCTCTTTTTTACTTTTGTGCATTTCGTTGACACGTACAAGGAAAGGAGACATCTGTTAAGGCTTATATAACGGCGATTCATATGGCAGTGTCTTCAAGATTGTCTGCGAAAAAAAAACAGAAGATTTCATCTTTAGCAAGATTTTCCGGACATTGTTGTGTTAATTAGGCTCCTTTTCTTAAGGATATAGAGCATTAATCAATCCAGTACCAGAAGTATGTATCCCCATAACCAAAAACTAGGTGCTCCACTTGGTGGGTCGGGCCTAGCTCAACTTTGTTAGTCGTAAATCAACTAAACGCAATCTGGGATTAGACGGGCCGATGGTAGGCCGACTCGAGTCCGACATAGACATCTCGGCTTGGGCGGCCTGCGAGGCCCATGAACTATCATGAGACCGAGGTCGAAGATCGACACTACTTATGATCGGATGGATTTGAAAAAGAAATAATGTCTGCAAACATTAGTGTTGTTAATTGACTAAATAAAATACGTAAATTAAGTATAGAATTGAAGTACTTTTACGTGAGCACAATACTTCATGTGTTCTATATGTGTACTGTTTGGTTCCCTCCCAAAAGATGAGCAATTTTTTTTTTTTTTGTAAGCAAGGCAAACGTGCGGTAGACAGAAGTCTTACTGACAAGATGACATGTCAAACCGTCAATGAAATAGTTACATGAGTGGCTATGTTTGACGCTGAATGCAGTCTGTTGCTTCACTTGACTTTATAAAGTCACTTGCTTAATTGATCTTATTATAATTACTTTTTCGACCTAAATATCTTTTAATGAAAGTATGAGGTTTAATCAAAAGCCTTACAAAGGCGGATTATGCTGAGCAAGAGCATAATTTTTTTTCCTTTTTTTTCAGAAAGAGCAAGAGCACTTGCCTGGCAAGAAAAGTGCTGTCGCTATTGGCCAACATGCACCGTGGGAAAGGGTCCCATTGCCTTGGCGAAGGAGAGCCACAAGAGAGCTTCACCTCCTTTTAGGATTTTGAAACTTCTCAGGAGTCTCGCGTATAAGATATTGTAATAAAGGTAACAAGTTCACATCATGAGCGTCACAGTCGCTGAAGAAAACCGAGGGAAGGGCCCCCATCAAATTTGAGCGGCTGAAATTCTTCGGTAACTACTTGGTACTGAACTTATCTCGACAGCTAATGGAAGTACAAGATGATTGTTCAAAAGGGTTTCCTGATAGGTGAAAAGTGGGTTCAGAAACAAGGACAGATCATCACACTGTGCAACCCTCGGAAGATTTGGTCGAGTGGTTAAACGTTCGGTCCAGATGACGGCATCTGCGAGGGTAGAGCCTTGCTGGATACGTACTAACAGGAGAGCTCATGTGCATTCTCGAGAGTTTTACCGGACTTTGAGATTTCACAGAAAGAAAAGGAAGGGAGAGCGATAGGTGGAAAAGCCACGAAGTAAGTTTGGAGGGCATCACGTGATTCGGTGGCCCATAAACAGCTCATGGTTTGCTTGTTGCCTGTCAATGCAAACTGGTGAGATCCGAGTTTCCCCCTGTCCTTAAGCGACCAAAAATATCTAAACTTCTCGTCTACTGCAACATCTGTCAAGGACAAAAAACAATGAAACCCATCTGTTTTCTCGATCAATCTGTCAAGTACAAAAAACAATGAAACCCATCTGTTTTCTCGATCTTGATTGATCGAATCCTGCGTGTTGATTGAATAAAAGACATGGGAGTCCAGTTTTGATTCGGACAACATGCCGCTTGTGTTGAGTACGTTCTGTTCTTTCAATCTATGAAATGCAGAAGCGAGTTATGTATCTGCAGATTGTAATACACGCTTCCCTCTGATTCCAAACAAAAGCAGTTGAAAGAACAGTGGAGAGAGAGAGCCTGTAAAAGACAGCATCTTTAGACTACAACTTTGATGTACATCACAGTAAAACTTGAGTACAATACAATTCTCACATTATTTTTTATAGCTCTCTTTATTTCACATCTAGTACGCACATGAACTCACCAAATCACTATGCTGACATAGAAAAAAGAGGCGCCCCGCTTTTACTATCGACTAAACAAAAGAAGGGGGAGGATCATCATTTCGGAACTTATGCTGAGAAGTCTCTTTCAACCGACATGGGAAAGAATCGCCTTCCCTGTCCTTTCTCAGAATGGCTTCAGGATAGATCCTCAGAAATGACGACGGTGAATCAATAAGATCTTGCCGGTCCCACAGCTGATTTTTCGATTCACCAGGCGAGCACAACAGATGTTCACCATGCCAGTTGATGACGAAGCCTCCGAATTACCCGATTATGAGCTCTCTTGGAAGTTGAGCGATCGAGACAGCGCGGCTGGATTTGCTTGTAACACAGAAGAAGCTTCGACCGCGTGTTTCTTTTCGTCTCTCTTAGACTGGAAGGCCTTAAAGAGCACACCCCTGCCAGCCGAATCAGAAGCTTCGTTTTTTATCCCGAGAGTCGCCCATATCGAGCTCTTCGCAGCTTCTCCGGGATCATCAATCCTTAATGTCTTTGGAATCCACAAGGATCTCTCAGGATTGGCCTCCTTTTGTGGATCCTCTTCAGTGGAGTCGTTTGGTTTCACGATTTTCTCATCCCTGGAGTGTTTCCCCAAGGTCGGAGAATTAGGTCCAGAGCTCGTGGCACTGTGGTTCGGAGAAGTTGGCTGGGCAACCCAAGGAATGTTCCAAGCACCTGGCACACTGCAACTCCAATAAGCTGGCCCTGGGTAGAACGGCACGGCAAAACCCGGTGGACAGAAAGTCTGCGGGCCAGGGGATATTTGTGGGCTCCATGGAGCAGAATTCCATGCATAAGGCCAAGGAGCCCCCGGAAAGCATGGTAGCTGAGGAGGAAAACCCTGACAATTCGGCATCACAATTTCTTTGGTTCGGTTTTTACTCTCCGCATGGTTGGAATTCACTGAGGTGGCTGAAGATCCATTCATATTGTCAACCCCGCTTCTCGCACTTCCACAAGTGCTTGGAATTATCACTCCTTCAGGTTTATGGAATCCATTTTTCCTACAGTTTTGCATTGCCTTATCAGCCAAATGCAAAACCGAAGCCATGGATTCACATAGAGGTGTATCAGATCCGAAGGTGAGGACAGTGCCATTAGGTTTCAATGGTGGGTGACGGACCCCGTTAGGGAAATCCGTTCGTACGCTCTGCAGGGCTTCAGGAACGGCTAGATGACGGTAATGAGAAGCGGAGTTCTTGTTCTTGCGGCGGCCAGCGCCCACGGGAACGTTCCTCATGGTCCCACCGGCTGTCCAGTATCTCTGGCAGTTCTTACAGAAGTGTCGGGGCTGGTTCACGTTGTAATTGTTGTAGTAACAGAATTTGGTGTCCATGCTATTGCATCGAGGGCAAGGAAGTATCTTGTCAGGCTTCTTGAGCACCTTATCTTGCGAGTTGCTCGTGTCGCTCTGCTCCTCTTCTGATTTGGATGCCTTTGGTGTAGCGCTCTCCTTGTCGACTGACGGCGTCCTAGGGTTCTCATTTGTCACCGATATTGCGTCATGGTTTGTGCCCTCCTCGAGATCCACGAACTGAGCTCCATTTTCCAGCTTGGCTATAGCTGATTTTTCATCCTGTGTTTCCTATATAGAGAGCAAAACATCTGTTTACACAACCTAACCAAATATTTAATGTTCAAACCAAACACCTCCACCGCAACAGGGGAACAGACCAAGAATGGTATGATAGCATTTATGGACAAAACTAATTCCAAAAGGAAGTCAACTCAAGGCACAGCCATACAAGCTCTAAAATCAGCAAAGGACCAAACTGTATGTAAGATTGGCAATTGTTAAATTAAGCAAAAACTAGTGAATTGGATATTCTAAGCAATCTCAATAGTGCGAATAACGAAATCCAGACAGATTGTTTTCAGATTTATAAATGTCCCTATTTTTCTGCAATTGTTTTAGAAGTTGAATATGCAACAGGTAAATGGCGGATTTCTTTGAAAGATTGAACTTGATGGGTTGTCATGGGGAATAAATAGATGACTGGATTCGAGGTCTTCGCCTATGGCTTCAAAGAGCCACGACAAGCAACTTTTGGGAAAAGATCTCCCAGGTTATTAAGAACAATCAGCACAGACCCTTTCCGGGTGGTTTAACAGAAGAACAAGCTGTGATTCGCCTTGTCAAGGAATAAAGGAAGGAGGAAACAGCCAGAGTTAAACCATATCGACTTCAGTTAAATCATACCGACTTCAGAGCTCAATCATTTGTCCGGGAATTAAATTGGCCTTGAAAGAGATGATTGGAATTAGGAAACACAGAGATCAGAGCCAGCTCACAAACATGAACTTGCACGGAGCATCCAACTATTTAGCAGCTGATCCTTACTCGCACAAAAGCAAAAACCCCAAGCGCCAGCAAATTAACCTAATCTTCTACTTGGTCTCCAACCATCAATACAAGAAAAGACCCACCTACCAGAACCCCTCCCCAATGAACATCCTCGAACTTCCTCCATAATGACTAACTCCGTTTCAACTCCTTATTCGAATAGACAAATCTCAGTTCATTCAGAATCAAGGAACCCCCCCCCCCATCTCAAGATTCATTTCCGCCAAAAATCCAGCATCAATGCAAAAGCATGTCAACCCAAGTCAACAAGAAGAACGAAGCCTGACCCAATTCAAATTCTCAAAAGCTGAGCATTCAGGGGAAAAATCACAGAACAACCCGTACCTTACTATCACGGTCTTCTTCTTCTTCCTCTTCTTCTCCTCCTCCTTCTCCTCCTCCTCCTCCTCCTTCTCCTTCTTCTTCTTCTTCTTCTTCTTTGTCGTCCCTGCCTATATTCTCGTCAAGCGAAGGAGGATCTGTGCTTGGAATCTGACCAGTGTCCATGGCGCCCACCACATCCCCAGGAGGGATATCAGGCAAGGAGATCGTCTTCCCAAAGAGCTTGATCGCCGGGTCTTTTGCTTCCCCCGACATTTCTGCTCGCGCTTTGTCTTTTTCCCCTCCTAAAATAAAAAGGAAAAGACCCAACAAGAAAAAATGGCAACTTTTCAGAGAGAGAGAGAGAGGGGAAGAGGAGGAGGGGGGAGAGTTGAGTGGACTCGGGGATTGATTGTGGGTTTTTTGATCCGTTTAATGAGGTCGGGGTGCCACGTCATCGACTGGGGAGAATTCTCAGCCACAAGTTCTTTGTGGCCTTCAAGGATCTCTTTCCCCCTCACTTTTCCTTTTTTGATGATTCTCTCTTTCAATCCTACTCAGCACTTTCCCGTCTATTTTCCGGGAAAATTACATTTTGCCCTCCATCCTATTTGTCGTAATTTGCCTCCTAACCTTTTTGAAAATTGGTGGCCATGTTGCCCTAACCGTCGACTTTAGAAAAAAAAAAATTAAATCTCATGACATATTTGATCGTGTGACTGCACGTGATTTGTCTTGAAAGTCAAATTGGTCACACACACAAAAAAACAAAAATACCAATTAAAAGTATCTCTTAAAATCGTATGTCAATTGTTTTTTGCATCGGTACCAATCAAATTCTCAACGAAATTTCTAGACCATATGTGTACATCTTCAATCAATTATTTCGTCACATGTCGTTATGATATTGTGGCTTCCAGCAAAATTTTGTCAGAGTCAACGAACCTATTTCAAAAAATTAAGGGGCCTCTTTGCAAAATTTTGAAACGTGGAGGGGGAGTTGCAACAATCCTAAAAACTTGGGGACAATAAATAATTGCCCTTTTCGTTTGTGTATTCCTATTCGAAATTTTTTTTTTTTTTACATGCCCTTGTGGAATCTTCACGAGTACTTTGGGCGGAGAAATCTGCAAAAAAAAAAGGGGGGGGGGGGGACCTTTTTTCTTTTAGTAGAAAGGCAGAAAAGCCCATTGCATTGAGTCCACGTCAACATCTGAGGGCCACGTAACCTCGTGGGCTGGGACTCCACCACCTGCCACGTCAGATCCATATTCTCCGTAGGTGGGCCCCGCACCCCGGAAAAGAAGTAAAGTGAGACACCCCACCACCCGGCACCAACCCTTATCATCATCATAACCTCACACGCTTATCGTTGGTCGCACGTGTAAGGGCATGGTGCGCCCAAAAAAAAAACTCGTAAATAATGTTTTTTTAAAAAAAGGGAGAAAAAGCACAAAAGAATCTGCTTCTAGTGGCTGAGGATTTTCCCTTGTGCGAGGCGCATAATCTACCGAGAAGCCGACACGTGTTCATTGCGCGCAAAACAAGGTGGACCGTACGATTTAGCTTTTGCATTTGATGGGAGCAAAACTCAGATAATATAGATTAAGATTATGTCACGAAGTGCCTACGAAACCTGACCAAAACGAGTTCTCTTTTCCTTTTATAGATATCATTTTCTAATAACCTCCCTTTCATCGCGCACCCCTTTTTTTCTCCCCCAAAATTTGTTTACAACATAAGTCGGGAAAAATATTTTTCAAAAAATCATCATTATAAATTGTGTCTAAATTTTTATTTAGACGATTGAAAATATTTTTCGTTCATTTATTAATAAATAATATCAACAACCATTTTTTTAAAATTATTTTTTATTTTTTTATTTTTTTTCGAAACAAATTGAGCCTAACAAAAAGTTCGAGGTCATCTTGCACCATCTTAAGGGCGCTTAGTAATGTTTCGATTCTCTATTTTTTTTTTTTTTTGTTTCTTGAGATAGAAAAGAATCGAAATCTCGTTTGGAAATGTGAATTGATTTTTTTGTTTTTGTTTTCGAGAACAAATTTAGGTTCCTAGGAATAGAAATGAGAAGATCTTTTTTGTTTTTAAGAAAAAAAAAGAGAAACAATATCCTTTTAGAAAAATAAAATCAGTATAACTCGTCTTTATAATCACGATTCCACCGCCCTCGTCACCAATCCCCGGTCACCGTTGCCTCAACTAACATTTCTGTTCTTTTTTATTTTAAAATTAAAAATTTTATGTAATTATTAAATGTGTTTTTCTGTTCAGGAACTCTTTTCGTCGATGGTTTATGACTTGCATTAAAATGTAGGGGTGGACGGGTGACACGTGGTATCGTGCACTTGAGCAACCCGCGGATGGAATCATATCGGCAATCTATCTTCAATAGATGACTTGGAAGAATCGAATTAATCGCCACGGGTACGGGCAAAGTATAAAGGTGCTTAGATCACGAATCTCGTCAAGATTCCATGGGCGTTTATTTCCCAGAAAGGAATTATTTAAAATATATATATTATTTCAAAAAAATCACTTAAATCACTTATAAAAATGAGACAAAATAATATTTTCATCGTTCATAAAATTGTTAAAATATAATTTTTTCTCGATAATGAAAACATTATCTATTGAGTGCAAAGAATCATATTCTGGATGATATTTTCTAAATCGTATCGAGCAGACTCACACGATCTTAACATCCACGATATTAACATAAATTGCATATCTTGGCCAGGTCGGCCTTTGCTTGTGGATAGTCGTCGGCCTTCGCCGAGGCCCGGCGACTTGTGGAGGAAGAAGGAAAACAAAGAACATTAAAACATTTTAATAATTATTTTCTTAAAACTATTATGAAATTGCCTACGTTATTATCGATCGTACCATATAAGATGATTCACGTCCATAACCGGAATTTCCTGTCAAAATTGGCCGGAAATGATAAATTGATGATTCGTCAAAAAGTTGAGACTCAATTGGTATAATTGAAATTTTATGTATTGAATTGACACAATTATAATAGATTTATCAATACATTTTCCCTTGACCATTCATAGAGTGCCGAAAAAAGATTCATTATTTTCATTGGGATTGTAATTGGTTTGGTGTAGGCGTGACGCAGTACTCTAAGAATAGACAACCTAATATTGTCTTTTTTTTTTATAAAACTCCACCTTTTTATCGGAATTTATTGAAGCCTACTTCTCCATCTTCTTCTTTTTGCCAACCTACTTTTTTTTAATAAAATAAAAAAATCTCCATTTTACATATAAAAAAAAGAGGTACATAAGTTTAAGATAAAGTATAAATCTCACAAAACAAGTAAATCTCAAAGATAAACTAGCTTGGTAAAGTTGCGAGAGACTTACCCATTCCACAAAAACGAATTTGTCATAGCATCAAAGCACAATTGGTGGCCGATCGCCGAATCTTGCATCAACATCTCGTGATGAACACAAGCCTAGATTTTCCTCTCCAATAGCTACGATTTTTCCAATAGACAATGCGAGCCTAAATTCGGCATCCCTAGCAACATCACCTTGTAAAGATAACAAAGCAATATCAACGGGTTAAACGGATACGTAAAACGTCTTGTAAATCACAAATTTATTTCTAGAGAAATAGAAAAACACCCAAATCTATATCAATCTCAATATCATGAAAGAAGACTTGCAAAGAAAATACCAACTTATTACAAAATCATTTTCAAATAAGCCGAACGCCGAAGAGCATCGTAGGCTTGCGGAACGCTCCACTATATGGAGCAAGCACCAAAGTTGAAGCGAGCGAGCAAATCCAAAAGAGATATTCTTCCGAGATGCTCGTGCTTCGAACTTGTGAGCTCAAATACACAACAATGTACGCTTTTCGACGAAGTCGAGATCCAAAAGAGGATATTCTTCCGAGTCGCTCACGCTTCAAACTTGTTAGCTCAAATGCACAACAATGTCTACTTTTCGACCGAGTCGGACCGAGCGAGCAAATCGGAAGAGGATATTCTCTAGAGGCACTCGCGTGTCAAAATTTTTAGCTCAAATGCACAAGCAATGTCTACTGTTGACGATGATAGGATTAAGCAAAACCCAAATTTACTAGATTTGGGACGGAAGAAAAAAAATGTTTTTTCTCGAATTTGTGTCATGCCGTGTCGATGTTTATTTAATATGTGAAAAGAAGGGAGAAGAAAGGAAGTGCACCTTTGTGAATTGACAAAGAAAAATTTTTTCCAAAAATGTCAAAGTTTCTTCTATCTAAAAAAGTATCTTCGGTTCATATAAGGACGACGACTCCAAGAAACTAAATAAGCTTATAGCGGTACCCTTTTAACAACTTTTAAATCGGTTGACCGTGACACCACGAAATTCGAGAGCACAATTGTCTTGTCCATACGAACTTCATTGCAATTCGAATTCCGTCCCGTAAACACAGATTTTTAAGGACATCACATATGATAGTATGGACCGTCAAGACGGGAAGATCCATGTTGCTCCAATCACTTTAACGTGCGGCTGGGAAAGCTCGGATCTCGTGTCATGGTGCAAATAAATTTAGACCTTGTTGACTTTCAAACTTTAGAGACGTGGGTCATCTCCCCAAGGCCACCGCCGTGGCGTTGACCTCTTTGAGCAGCCTCTCTTTTGGTCGGCGCGGTTGACCAAAACGGCTTCTGTTCAATGTCGCTTCCGATGGATTTTTCGTGGGATTTGACACCGAAATTTCCCTTCGGGTTCAGCTCGTTTGACCTCAAAATTCTCAAGAGCAATCCGTGCGATCGAGTGACGTGGCCAACCTGCAAGGACATACACTTGTTCTAACTCGTTTTTGCCGAGGAAGTTAAGGCTATTTCCACACGTGGTTGGGAAATTTTCTTGTGTATTGCTAATTCATTTTTTTTTTTTTGGTCGAACATTGCTAATTCATATAATTAGGTAGGGCTTCGATAATTTTCGTGACTTGCGCACGTCATGGTTACATGGTCTAAAACTCATCTGGGGCCACAATAAGACTTCCATACGGAAGCCATGAAAAGCTTCTGCGACCAAATACCTAAGTGAGAATTTGTGGGTACGACTTAAAGGTGTCCCGCGCATGATCCGTGAACCGGTTCCAAACGGAGGAAGTTCAAAGCCCTCTTAATAAAGGGTTTTGTGGACGAGTCTCGGCTCCGTTGAAATTAGATTATCAATAAGAAAATTGTAATCGTTGAGGTAAAATTGTAAAAAAAAAAAAAAAAAGTCATAAGCTTATCATGCGGCGGCCAACTCGGTCATAAATTTTAATTTGATCAATTTAATCCTAGATATTTTGACGATTTTCAAGGTTCCCAATATAGTCTAAACTAAAGTACTGATTTTTTGTGGGAAAAGCGTCGGAAAAGTCCTAAATTATTGCATTGGTGTCAATTAAGTATTAAACCTTTTAATTGTGCTAATTTAGTCATGGGCCTTTTAACCTTGAGCCAATCTAGTCCTTTCGACTAATTTTGGCCGGATGTTACTTAACGTGGACGCCCGGTTGTTTACGCTCAAGACGCTTAAGACCGATATGAACATTTTTAAATAATGTTTTAAGAATTTCATATTTTTATTTCTTTTTTTCCTTTCTTTTCGTTTATATCTTTTTTTCTTTTTCCAGGCGATCGGGACGGCCATGGCCGGCTAGGGCTGGCCTCACCACTCACCGGGGCAAGGACAAACACCGGCAAGGGCAACCCTCGCTCGGGCGAGATCAACCGTCACTCGTGGCGATGAGGCCAGCCCTAGCCGGCCACCGGGAAAGAGGAGAAAAAAGAAACAAAAAAAGGCAGAAGCAAAAAGAAAGGAAAAAGAAATTAAAATTTTCAAAAATAATTAAAATATCACAAAAAAGATGTACACTTCAATGCCGGCCGTATCATGTAGGCGGTCGGCGTCCACATCGGTAATATCCGATCAAAATTAGCTTGAATGATGAATTGACTAATATTCAAAAAATTTTAGGGCTAAATTAACACAAATGAAACATGTTTTAGGACTTTTCCGAGACTTTCCACGATTTTTTGACACTGTTATAATCAATAATTTTAAAATTGTGAATGTTACGTTTTTTGATATATTTAACAAATGTCCCGAAGACATTCACGACAGACCTACAAAACTGCCAACGCATGCAGCTTCTCAAAGTTATTTCACAAGGGAAGTTTTTTTCTCCCCAAAATTTCTTTATCAAAATAACCAAGGAAAATAAGAAGTCTCCATCAGCCATGCTTCCTTAAGTATGCTTAACACGGTTATTAATCTTGTCTCGTCGGTTGACATGAATTGATTCTAGTACGATTAGTCCCAACCTAAACTTGCTAACTTTAGTTTTAGCAAATATGTTAACAATATCAGAAGTTCCATTCGATGTTTAGGATTATCCTTTTTAGATATTTAAGATCTATGTATATATGATGTTCTATTCCATTAGGTTATCTTTTTCCCAATTTAAATTAAGATATTCGTTAGTGTATTCGGGATATGATAAATATACATTTTGTTTTCTGGTAAGACAAATGACCTCCTTCAATAGATGATATAATCACGAAGTTTTTTTTCTCTTTTTTAAGGCTTTGTGCTCGAGAGCGTGTTTGCAAGTTTTGCTCGTGTTGTCATTACTTTGAACTACGATTCGCGTTATCTTCTTTTCCACCGCACCGGGTTGTATCGGATCAAGTTAGTCATGAGAACGCGAGATGCGACACATTCTGAAGCTGTAACACATATTTTTGTTTGTTTTCTTTTTATTTATTTATTTTTTTGTCGGAATTACATTTTAATCTCAATAAGTGCGTTAAAATCGTTAATGCATATTTTCCCTACAAGATTAGTACACCAATGGTGGAATAATTAATATAACTCCGAAATAATGATTTTTTTTTGTAGAACAAAATAGTAAATTGATTGAGAGTAGAAGCAAATCTATTTAGGAGATAATAATGCAAAACGCGATCCTCTTCTCCTTGTCCTCTCTCCATTTTCTTGGTTCTCTTTCCGTGTGTTGAACCTGTTAAGCCGGCATTTAACCATTTCATACTTGAGCGAGAAAGTTCTCTTTTTTCAGCAGTTTTGGTCTCTTTCGTTCTTTGACAATTGTTCAATATTCTTAACTCTCAAGTAAGCTCCATTCTTCTTCTTCTATGGGATTCGCTTGGCCCAATTCGCTTTGACCCGCCGACGATTTGACAATCTTCAAGGATCGAGCAACCGAAAGATGAATCCTTTGCGTGTTTGACGAGGTGGGTCGATCCAAATCCCGATCCTTTTTCTGTGTTCGATCCAGATTTCGAAGCTTGTTTCATATAAATTATCGGGTTCTTCGGAAATCATTTGTTTTTTTCCGGTTCTGGGTGCAATTTGAGATGGTCTATCTCCCTAGCTCGAACTCAGCTAAGCTCGTTGACCAGTTGGCGCTCATGGCGAGTTCTGCGAACTCGGTCGATTCGTTCCTCAAATCGAGGATGAACAAAGCTAGTTATCTTTCCCAGAGGAATAGGAAATTGCTCAATTCGGCGGCAAGTCGCTCGAATTCGCCGTCGTCTTGCCACCATCATGGATCTCGATCGGCTGCGGTGGATGTCGTTATTCTGATCGCTGTTGTTGGTGCTTGCGGGTTTCTCCTGTTCCCGTATGTGAAGTTCATAGCCGTTCACCTGATCGAGAACGTGGGCCCGATCACGAGCGTGGTCAAGGAGGAGTTTTCTGAGGCTCCGTTGATTTATGGATCGATAGGACTTAGCGTGTGCTGCGCCGCTTTCGCTATGTTGGCATTGGTGGCCTGTTTGGATCGGAAATGCGGGAACCCAAATTGCCAGGGACTGAGGAAGGCGGCTGAGTTCGATATTCAGCTGGAGACGGAGGAGTGCATTAAGAACTCGACTGCAAAGGAAGATTCAGAGAGGATGCTCTTTGAATTGCCGGCTAACCAGCACCGAGAACTTGAAGCGGAGTTGAAGAAGATGGCACCACCAAATGGGAGGGCTGTTCTTGTTTTTAGAGCGAGGTGCGGGTGTTCTGTTGGTAGGTTGGAAGTTCCGGGGCCGAAGAAGCCGCGAAAGATCAAGAAATAGGAATGGGTCTGGTCTGGGTTGGGGAAACTATATAGCACAGAGCAATCATAACAGAAAAGGGGCTTTTATGATCAGCCTTGTATGAATAATAATTTGGGAATATTTATCTCACTGCAAATACTTGTGAGGACTATACACACCTAATGATTACGCTTTCTTCCATCAGCTTATATGTGAACACAGCCACTTATCGATTGATTTACCTTTTAGTGACCAAAAGTACCTTTCTTTTGATGGCCCTCACAGGTAGTGCCTTAATAATCTATATGCAGCTTATCATTGATGCAGCACCCAGGACTTAGGTTTTGTTAATCTTTCAGTATCTTAAGTGCTTTCTTTTTTAGTGGAGTATCATGTATAAAACGTAAAGATAATTACTGAAGTTGTTAGTGCATGGCGAAAAGGCATCTCCACCTATCCTTATAGTCATACATCTCAAAATCTTTCCAGCATCTGCTAACATTTAATAACGGAGCTTTATGACGCACCTTTGATTCATAATGAATAGCACTAGCAACATATCAAGGTTAATCAGTTGAGTTGCTGGAGTTAATGTGATTACTGAAGTATGTTCATCTTATTGCTGCTGGGGTATTATTTGAAAAGCATATGAAAGACTCATCGTCAGCAATTAGCTGTTATGATCATATTACTACATGGGCAACACATCCCTTTCCCGCATGATGCCCTTGCACCGACTTGTGCACTATCATGGGTTACTTCAGTTAGAGAACTTGTGAAGACTTCATCTGTATTGCAGTCTGGCAGTGAGTAACTGTATTTGTTTGTCATGAAACTATGCACTTTCAGTATCAGTATAACGACATATCGAGATCTAAGCGTGCAAATGTTGATTACAATCTTAGAGAACTTGTGGTGATCTTGCATGTACTACAATCTACCACTGATATAACATCATTTTTCTTTGATGTTATGAGATTAAGCACTTTCAATCATTTTATTTCAGTGTATTTGCATGTCCAGATCTGATCAAACAGATATGATATTGATGCAAAATGATTTTAAATGTTAGTTTTTTCAGTGCAGCAATACGCTAGTTGTCTGTGGGTTATGACTAGTTTCCCTATGGTTGCTATAAATTCTGAGCATTACTCCATTGCTTGAGTTATAATATTTTATCAAGGATTAGTTGATGCAGCAGCACCTTTGGTTTTTCTGCTAAAAGATTGAGCAAGCCTAGTTATACTTACTGTGCGCCAGGCAGAGTCCGCTACCAACTTGGTCTATGCTGTTATTTTTGGAGTTATTGTTTTCGTAGATGCATTTGCCATGCTGAAGTTCATATTGCTTATGCCCTATGTTAATTGTTGGTTTTCCATGAGGTGTTTGCATATTTTCTAATCATTTGGCATACTTAGAGTTTCTTGTCTAGGTTATCCTCTCATCATAGACAATTAGCCCTGTTAGGTTTCTAGTTTACTTGCAACGTTAAGTTTGACCAAAATGACGGGGCTTTTTGACTACATTGTCTTTGTGGAGCAAAAGCAACATGACAGATGCATAGTGATGAAGCAATGTCAATTCCCCATAGAGGCCGTGAAGAATAAAAGGAGGTAGTATTGTTGTATTTCTACTGGCAATTGAATTCTCTGCTACTGGGTTGTTGGAAATATATTAGAATGCGATGGAACGGCCTTAAGGCTTTTGAGAAAGCCTCATCAAGGCGCCAGATCCGTACTGCAGTCCAACCTCTTTTTGTCTTGGGATGTAAGGCAGTTTTAGAATGCCAACGGAAGAGTTTTTAAGGCAAAGGAGATGGAAAATGTTGGGTTTGGTTTGCTGGCTGAATCATCTGGTTACTGAACTGGCTTTTTGTTTTTAACGTGTGCCTCATGAATTCGCATCTTAAAACTATCGTCTTGTTTATCTTTTTGTGCTGTCAGCCCTAGTTGATATTTTTCCAGCTGCTGGTCTTGAACTGTATCAGTTAGCCACTGTAGAGTAGATGTTGTGTAGACTGGGGGAAGATGGAATATGCCTTTTGCATGAAGTACAGAGGCGATTTAAAGTTACTGAATTAGCTAATGATAAAGCTTAGGAAACTTAGATGCCTTGGCCAAATCATCCATTCTAAGGTTACTTGTCTTGTTCATTTCGTAATTGCGTCTGGTTCAAACTTTTTGAGCCTGCGGGGTGCATTAGTGCCTTCCAACAAAATTCATGCCTCCGGGAAGTCCTTTCCTTGGATTTTATTGCTGTTTCTGTTCATGTCGTCTTGGCAATACTAATTGCTCAGTTTCTTGCTGAGAACTAAGGCAGTGATTGTAGTGTTTTTTACAGTCCTCTGTACTGCACCGTGGAACTAACATTTTCACTCCCTATTTTCTTCCGGGCAGTGGCCTTCCAGTTTTTCGCCGATAACGAAACGTCCTATGCTTTCAGATTGCTCGGTTAATCCCTAGTCAATGTGGTTCAATGCGGTAGTGCCCCGTTCCTAACTTCGTTGCGTAATTATCAAAGCACATGAGCTTGTGCGTTTGGGGATGATCCAAGACGATCAACAGGTGGGGTGATTCAAACTTGGATCTTGAGTGAAGTTGATGAAGACAGCTTCGTCGTTCGAACGAACTCTCAAGATCATGTCTTCACTGTTAGCTCGTTGTATAATGCAATCAATTAATAAAGCTTGTGCGAGGTGTCTTGCCCGCTGTTGGTAAACCTTCTAAGCACACCACATAGTAGGTGATCATCCTGAAACTCCGCAAGCGATCCAAATCGCGCATGTGTATATTTCTCAGAAAGATGATCAGTTATCTAAACTGAAACCCGCCATTTATATGATGCTTAGGGTGAGAGATTTTTCCTAAACCGACAGTTCCTAGTAATGTCGATTGTAATTTGCTCAAAACCTCCCTGGAGGGAGCTGTTGATTGGATAGATGAGTCCAGATCCGGTTCCAGAAATAGTCCATTCAAGTACTGTTTTCAAGGACTCGGCTCCCGTGTTTCTGTCATGTCCTTACGATAGAGGTGAGATGACTGCCCTTCTGGAGGCTTTGGAGGATCGTATGGGCGGCTTATAAACTGGAAGAACTGCAATAGCAGAGCGTACAGCACCAAAGACGAAACAAAAAACAAAAGGAACAATATTATTCTTTATTGTGTTGTCGACGGCTAGTTGTTTTTTGGGTCCTGGATCAAATTGTTAATGAATTGACAGTCGTTCTTGTCTATCTACGAGGACATAAATGATTCTGCTTCAAGATTGAAGTATGTGTTTGCAGAGTGATCTTTCAACCACTATGATCAAACCCAGATGACATGAACGATAATTTAATTTAATTTTCATGCCAATAATGTTGCATTGTACAAGTTACTGAATCTTGCCTTCACTGGATGTTGCCAGAACTGTCATATATTTGCATACTCTGCATTTTTTACTCCAAAAAAAAGCATGCATAAAGTAAACGACAATTCCCTTTTTCTAGTAAAAGTGGAAAGAGAAAAGTCCTTTAAGATTGAAATTTAGTTGGAGAGAGGCATGCTTGTTGTCAAGAGACTGGGAATAATTGGAATGCTGGTGACCTAATGAGCCTGCCTTCTCTGAATGAGATGCTGCCGAGCTTCGTTTCGCACCATTTGAGCTGGGAAGAGGAGATTGTGGACATGTGGAGGACTCTTGAAACGAGGCTCAAGTCACCGAGCGTGAGCAGAATCTCTTTCCTCTGAGACTCTTCAAGAGGGCCAATCTCTGTTCTCTTCTTCAACCAGCACCTCTTCTTCCCTTGCAAATCCTTCAACCCTAGTGTCTTCTGCATGAACCAAAAAACAATCTTTACCAACCTCATTTTTCGAGCTCTCCATTTTGCGTGGCGCGAATAGGAAAGAGACGAGTTTTGTTGCAAGCCGCGTCTCATCGATAGAAGATTGGAAATGCAGGCGTTACATTGAGATCACTTATGCTGGACACGAGGAATTTTAATCATGCTGTCGGGGCGTGTCTTGGTAATAAAAATGGTTGCACCGGAGAGAACGAAATTCGAAATTGAACATTCACCTTGCGGTGCGTCTGATTTAGATCAGCAAGAAATTGGAGATCTCTAGGGTCTTCAACAGGTGAGTAGCTCCACAAGGAGCTCTTGAGCTTCCACCAAGTCTTGTCATTGTCGTGATCGGTCTTGATGAAAATATAGAAGGCCCTTATGCACTTCTCTATGGCTTTGGAAACTGCTTTGAGGTCCATGGCTGCTTCTTCTGTCCCTACCCTTCTTCCCCCTGAAATCACTTGGAGGGACATGGTAAGAAAATACCCAAAATTTTGGTAGTTTATGAGTCGAGTACAATCTTCAATCTTAACACCCGGCATAAAAGATAATGTACTTCGCACGTGATCTTGATCGCCAGAAAATCCATCCATCTTCAATTACTTAGCCGTGTAAAACGGTCTTTCCGCGATTTGTAGGTTTCTCATGAGGACGGTGAATTTCATCAATAATGTTTGTCATAAAGATCTCATCAGGAAGGTTAGAAAACATAAGTCATTTGCAGTAAGAGGCATTCCAACCCACTGATTTTTTATTTTTTTAAATTTTTTAGCTTGATGCAATTACAATATTGTAGAATTTCAAAAGGATAAACATACATGATTGTTTTGGGAAGAAGGTCAAATGAAGACTGAGATATCATTCTTTAAAGAACTAGCTAGATTAGGAGTAAGATAATGAAAGGACCCCCTTCCTCTCAATTTAGAGACGGAAAATGAGCCTGTTAGTTAAAGTGCCGCTTTTGACTCTTCCTGAAAAACAGAAAACAAAGTTCATCTGCATGCAAGATGCAAACTTCCCCAAGCAATTCAAAGAATATCCACGTCAGTCTTATCATGGATAAACTTTGCTTGAACAATACAATATGTTGTACCTGCTAATTCAGGGACCTGGAGGAGACTCTTGAGAGAAAACCTTGCTTGGACATATTTCCAGTATCTCTTCCCTTCACACCTCTCATCTTCCAAGAACCTTTCCAACAGGACTTGGAATTTTTGGAATTCTCCCACCAGATTTTGGTGAGATACTGAGGCGGATTGGAGAGAAGAGGTTGGAGACTGAGTGAGGTCTTGGACCTTCTGGTGGTGGTAGTTGAGAGCCTCCCATGACAAGCATGCTTGAGCCACATAGACCACCTCAAAGTCACCTTGTAAGCTTCTCAAGAGTCTCTGCTTCAAGAGCTTGGTCAGTGAGAATTGAGGGATGGTGAAATTGGCTGACTCGATGCTCTGCAATGGCGATCCAGCAGTCCCCATTTCCTTTTGCAGCATTGCACCTGCAGAATGACACCCATTTGACTTCCTCGATCAATAGTCGATATCGAAAAGAAAAGGGGGAAATTTAAGCAACCCTTTGTCTTGTTCGTCAATCAAAACTATGTTGTTCTTGAATCAGCAGTATTTCTGATCGAAGTTCTAGTTAGCTTGCTAACACAGATCCGAAGTCTCTTTGTCGCCGACAGACTTCCTTCATTCTGACGTGACATGTTGAAAATGTGTGAAATCTGACGATTTCATTTCTGTTGTGCATGGGATGCATAACAAAGAAAGACTGCATAACATTGGGGGATCTTATTCTTATGCGATGTGATAGTGAGAAAGCTTACTGATTCCGCAGGTCCTTTCGTGATTGAGGAAGTCGAACCATCCCATGCGCTCGACATACGTCCTGTAGAAGGGATCGGCCTCGATTGTTCCACCTGCATCGGGAACTTCTGTAAGCATCGACAATGGCGGAACACGAGTCCCACAGGTTGAAGGTGAACACTCATTTACAGCGGCGTCTTCTCCCAATGTCTCTGCCAAAACAGCAGAGCCTAGTGGTTCTGAGGCCAAAAGGGGCGAGTCAAAGCTCAGAATCGGACACTCGTCCATAAAGAAACCTTGTTCTGTTGCCAAGTTCAACATCAAAAAGGAAGACACATGCTCATTCAAGTTCACTCCAGCATCAGGAACAGACAAAGTGGGCATGTACTCATTGTTATCCACATTCAAGTAATCGCGACATGCATCAACAACAATACAAGGTTCGACTTTGAGCTCCTCTGTAGCATCTTCGAAGAGAACTTGCTCTTCTTCGACATCTGCATATTTTCCAGGGGTAAACTCTGCTTCCAGCTTGCATGTCACAGCTGAAGCTGCAAATGAGAAAGAAGACAGGCAATCCTGAGCACTTTTGTTGGCGGTCTCCGAAACTTCATGATGCTCAATCTCTTGGCCTTCATTTCGATAGTCACCGACTCTATTGGACCAAAAACAACAGAAGACAGCGCATTTAGCTGAACCATAGAGATGACTGGCCAGAAACAGAGCTATTCTGAGCAAGGGAAGGAGGATGAAAGACAAGGCACAATCAAACAGAGTCTTGAGAATGAGAAAAATCTGGCACAGAACAAGAAAGAAAGGGTGGACATAGAAGCTCAAATAAAACCACTTTCGAAACCCATTTGGGATCAGGGTTGATTCAATCAGGAACCAAACAGAGCAATAAAAGGCCATTTCTCTAGCTAATCAACTCATCAACTGGATCGATCTCCCGAGGGAGTTCCTCCATTCTTGATTCTCGAAGACCATAGGCTCATTTGTTTTCTTCAAGCAGACAAAGGCGGTACTAAATACAAGCCGGCCGATGGCTTGACAAATGCAATGATGGAAGTCATCAGCTTCATGAGTTTAAACTATACTGTGATTTGGCTTCTGGCGAGTCATGGTCATGCAGGATTTGAGTAATTTACTTGAGACTAACTTCACAAGGAAGACAAGTCTTGGCGGGGAATACGCATTCGGTGCATATCTTGACTAGCCCTTTCAGGGACTATATTTAAATGTTTCTCCACTTGTTTGCTTACTCGGATCCTATCTATAGCACGATCGGCTATAGATAAGTACGTTTCGTCTGCGAGAGCTGCAATATGTCACAGTCCCAAACTTGGGGACCAACCTGGTTCACGCGATCGCTGTCGTCGTGAACAAGGTCTACGCAACCAGAGCTGTGTCTGACCCCCACCGGCTGATGTTAATCTAGATAGCCAGTGTACAAATACTAGCTCTTCAACCAGATTCATGAGTGGTGACTCCGACGAGCAGAAGAAGAAGCTCGAGCGTGGATTTCCCGAGAAGCCCATTGGAATATGCTTTCGCTTGTTCCGGGGGGCCATGTTTTCTGGCCGGATCCGCTCATGAGTTTTTGCTAAACGCTGTACACAGCTTCGAACAAACCGTACTACTGTGTAGACAACGAGGTTCGCATATGATTTGGACAGTTTTTAGCAACAAACAGTTATGCTAATCTACTTTGAATACTGAGAGAATGCGCAGCTTCTGTCTGCTCGAAAGTAGCTCGGATGATCGAACCAGTCAACTAGTGTTATTTCATAGTTCCTTCTTGGTATTTACGGTAGAATTTGCTCGTAGAAGAGGAAAAGAAAATGAAAGTTAGGCATGCAACGATCGTGGAGGGTTGTTGGGGGCCGTTTAAAAATAAAAAAAAAAAATATAAAAATAAATAAAAATAAATCTTCACTCTTCCCCCCCCCCCCCCCCCCCCCCCCCAACCCCCCCCCCCCTTCTCCCCCCCCCACCCCCCCCCCCCTTGGCCCGCCCCCCCCCCCCCACCCCCCACACCCCCCCCCCCCCCCCCCCCCACCCCCCCCACCCCCCCAAAAAAACCACCCCCCCCCAACACCCCCACCACCCTAACCCCCCCCAAACTTATAAAAAAAAAAAATTATTAAAAAATAAAAAAAAAAATTTAATAAAAAAAAAAAAAAAATAAAAAAAAAAAAAAAAAAAAAAAAAAAAAAAAAAAAAAAAAAAAAAAAAAAAAAAAAATATTAAAAAAAGTCATGAGACTCGGGTCCTGGTCTTAACCCTCAAAACGTTGGTAAGTCAACGGTATATATCTCTCACTCTCTCCCCCCGCCTTGCACGCACAAATGAAGTGACACCCCAGTAACGTCCGACACTCTAGATTAACTTAGATTAACTATTTCAAACAAGTTTAACTAAAAGAGAATAAAATACTATAGACACGTAAAGAGATAGAATGGTGGGTAGAATTTCAATCAGCCGCCACGGCTGAAAGAGAAGGAAATTAGGGACGTCAAGGTCCATCCCACTTGGATTTGACTTTTAAATGGCTGGGACACGACAAGAAAGAGAATGGCCTGGCCACAACCCACACCTCGTTAGAGACCGATCACCATCTTTTGCCTTGTTTTTCGTCATGAAAGGCAAATGCTGCGACTAATGCACGAGGAAGTTTCAGTGAAGTAGTGCAGGTCAGACTTTTCGCATTCTTCCAGAAGGGAGCCGTGGAGAATTGGTGTACTACCACGCTTATATTACTGTTGAATTTGAAAACAGACATAAATTAGTGAAAGAGAGAAAGAAACCACCTAGAGTACCATTTGGTTAAATTAAGACAAAGGTTTTCTTCTTCAACTTCGACTCTTGCATAATTGTATAGCAATGCATGGGTGGTTCTAAATCCTAGGAGTACTCAAGACGGTTTAAAATCTTTGTAGTATAAACGAAATGATCCTACTTCCATCGTCGTCTTTTTTAGACATATAGGAAGTATAGCATATGGGTTTCGGTCACCGGATTGCCTTCATATCTATCCATATGCTTTAAGCTATTTTGCCTAGTAATTTTGGGATCATGCACCAACTAGGACAACATATTAGTGAGCTAATAACCTCGGCCAAACCTTAGTTTAAAATCTTACAGGCCCTCCACTCATCCCCTAATAATACCCCAACCCTCTCAGTTGATCCCCACATCTAACATCATTAACTTTGCAAAAATTGGCGTTTCAATTTCTGGTTCCTACAAAAAAGTATCTCTGGCAGGACCCCCAAAATAGGAGAAGATCTCTTGAGAGATTGGTGACCTGGTAAATAGAGGTGTAAGAGAATGGCATCGCCATCAGTAATGAGCTGGGGCGAAGATTTCATAGGAATTATGATGCAGGAAAACAAAATCCTTGTCGACAGCAACGCATATTACAGCTCGAAGCTACTTGACGGCTATGACCATAGGGGAGAGAGAGAGGTAGATTCAGAACCTCCGCTCTTACATTAGGAACAAACCATTCTTGTACTATACATAAACAGCAAGCAAATTCATTAAATTATAGGCCACTGAGGATGGCAAGCTACGCAAGTTAGCAAGAAACTTAGCGAAACAAGCAGCCATGACAGGGAACATCATGCTTACTCAAAACATCTTAACTGACGAATCAGTCATCATCCTCTTAGTTTTCTTCTTGGTTTTTTCTTTTGGTTGAACAGTCATCATCTTCACACACCACAAAACTCTCAGGATTGATTGTAATGCTCTTAGTGCAGTTGTCAGTTTTGTATATTCCTACAAGCCGATCCGCCAGCTCAAACATGTTGTTTCTGAGGCTGCACATGGCATAGAGATAACATGAATATGGTGAGTCGGGAGAACATTGTCATCTGAAATAAATTTAGACTATCTCCACACAATGTACCTTATGATAACGAACTGGGCATCCTTTGTCCGATCTTTCACATAATGTCCCACGATAGAAACATTTTTGAAGTCTGAGAAATTATAACAAGTACAACTAAGCTTGGAACAGAGGCAAAATAAACAGCATGCCAAGAAAAAAAATGAACTCTGGAATGGGCACTGAGTACCTAGAGCAGCATCAATTTCGTCCATCACATATAGCGGAGTGGGTTTGTAGTGATGAAGGGCAAAGACAAGAGCTAATGAGCTGAGAGTCTGAAGATTCAGAAGGGCAATCGTCATACTAACACATAAAGCTTCATAAAATAAGGAGCAGAACAGCTATGTCCTCAAGTTACCTTTTCCCCGCCAGATAAGTTTGCAATATTCTTCCAGCTTTTCTTTGGTGGCCTGACACTGAAGACCACACCTTCAGAGAAGGGATCCAAAGAGTCGACCAATTCAAGTTCTGCATCACCTCCTAGTGTGATCATCTGTTTTTTATAAGATAAGGATCAGAAGGAAAAGTACTACAGGTGCTCAGCACCTGACATAGTTTGGAAGCTAGTCTTTTACAAGTGCACAAAAAATTGAGCCCAGTAATTGAAAAGTCCAGGTAATTGGAAGCTGAACTAGACAAGGCAAGAGATGTGAGAGCACTATCATCACCCAGAACAATTAGTGCTAGGCATGCATCAAGAAGAAGTTTATTAATATGGAAAGATTGCATATTAAAGAGAAACTAAGAGAGTCATATATTTTCACGAACCTAAGCAGACACATGCGGGCGTACGAGTTGTCTCGATATACAATTACTCAAATAGGGGAGAGAAGAAAGAACCTGGTACATCTCTTTCAATTTCAGAGATATTGTATTAAATCCTGCCATGAACTCATCTAACCTAATATGAAAATTCCAGTTAGAACTATTTCCATGTCAATATGCAACAAAAAAGACAATCATTCTTACCTCTTCTTTCTCCACTCATCATACTGTTTCTTTATGTCATCTCGTTGTTGAGTGATATGATTAAGATCATCAACTCGTTCACCATATAATGCAACTTTTTTCCTGTACCTGTACATGCACAGATATTTATATAGAAACTCTTCCAATGCATCTCATGGTGCAGAGGATATTGGGAGCAAGGAGAAAATGTCCCTACTCTGAGATTGAATCGAGATTAGGACTCATTTCCTTGAGCTGTGCTTCTAGTAGTGCTACTATCTCAAGTGCCCTCCTCAAGTCACAAGTCTCTGTCAGAGTCTTATCAGTCAATGTAGCTTGAAGCTTTGCAGGATCCACTGAATCTTTGTGAATCCTACAAGAGAAAAAATAGGATTTGAGAAACTATGCACTGCTCTGCCAACATCGAATTTCTTTTTCTGCAAACCAACATACTGTTCCATATGTTTTGTAAGTGCAACTTGCAGGTCGTCAAGTCTTTTCTGGTAACTTTTTGCCTTCAACTCCAATTCTTTGTATGTATTCTTCATGTCTTGTAGGTTATAGGCAGAATCAACCTGCAGTAATAAGAAACCCCAATCATATGGCCCTCTCGTGGATGGCAGGAGCAGGAAGCGGAAAAGGTTTTGCCAAATGGTACCTCTGACGCCCGTAATTCATCCACAGACCTTTTCACTTTCTCATATTCAGATTTTGCTTTCTCCAAGACATCTCTATGTTGATCTATAAGCTAAAAGCAAGCACCCAAAGTAATGACATATCAACATCAACCAACAGCTGTAGGTTATCTTGTCTGGAGACTGCAAGGATTACCCAATGGCATAGAGAGAACAGACACAATAATACCTGCTGCATGTTTTTGTAATTTTCTTGAACTTTAAATGCTTTCTGTTCTATTTCTCGGAAAGCAGTCCGTAACTTCTCCTTCTCCTCAACAAGTCTCTCTTTCTCCTTTTTCGCCTCCTCAAGCCCTTTTGTTAATTCCTTTATCTTTTTGTCACCAGACTCCATCTGGTTTTTGTGGCGATTTATATCTGTCTTGTGCTGATCAATATCCTGATAGTGGAAAGATAAATTCATATACTTTTCAATAAACTCAAAACAATATTCAAATGATGCAGGTTCTCACAGATTGAATCTTAGAGACCCTGAACTTCTGCACTTTCATCTTTTCCCCCCAGCATCTATTTTCTTCTGCAGCTCCGACGCCTGAAATCACCACAAAGAGTAAGCAGTAAGACAAATCCAGTTACAAGTACCACAGGCTAGTTTGTCTAATGCCATCTGTGGCATAATGATACACAGATCAAAGACAACAGGCAACATTTAGTTGCACAACGATAAAAACAGCAAAGCTTATTAGAACAACAATCATTTAAAAACTCACCATCTCCTTCAGTTTTTTGGATCCTGACATGATCCTACCAATCTCCTTTTCTTCATCGCGCATAATTTTCTTGAGCTCCTCAAGCCTATCAAGCTCCTCCTTCCCTGGCTTTGATGCTGCCTTCAAAGAATCAAGGTCTTTTTCGAGGTCGCTATGCGCGGAATGCAAACTGTCTATCTGTAAAGCAAGATCTTTGTCCATAAGTAACAGTACATATAACAACAGCAACATGGCTGAAACTAACAAGTACCTCCTTCTGGCACTTAGCCAACTCCATCTCCAGATTTGCAAGTGTTTTTTCAGAGGACTGGTGACGCCTCACTGCATCAGCTATTTGTTGTCGCAGACTGCTTAATTTATCGGACAAGGTAGAAAGTTCATTCTCTGCATTTCTAATAGCTTCCACAGACACATTGGTGCTTCGAATGCATGTACCCATCTTACCACCGCGGGGTTTACTTCCCCCTCCACTCATGGTTCCAGATTTTTCAAAAAGTGCTCCATCTAGTGTTACAACCCGTCTAAATTCTCTATTTCCACTGTACGCAATGCGTGTTGCCTGAAAGTTCAACATAAGTGCAATTACATGACAGACCCTAAAGGACTAAGATATCTTTCTGACAAAAATAAGCCTTGCCATATGAAAGTTAAATTATTTCCAATCTTGTGGCACTAACTTACAGGACCTTCATAGATTACTAATTAAGCCAAGAGACAAAGCCAAAAACGGAAAATATTTAGACATGTCCACATACGCAGATGTGTGCGGTTGTGCAAAACAACCAAATCTAAGATACATGAGATGTCACAACTTTATCATTACCTGATCAAGATTCTCTGCTACGACAGTATTTCCAAGTGCGGCATAAAAGGCAAGCTTCATTCTCTCATCTTGGACTTTGATTAGGTCAAATAGACGTGGAACTCCTTCTGGAGTGCTTACCTTCTCCTTCAATTTGTGGAGAAGACCAAGTTGCTTCTCCTTCATTAAGGGAAAACAAAAGTTAAACAAAATAAGCAATTTTGTAAAGCATGATAGAAAATTACCCTACTATCAACACTTTCTCCCAACTCTGCAGTCCTACCAGCACAATCGAGGCCGAAGAAAAACTGGTTAAAGGAGAGTGACATGTGTGCATTCAAGGTGATGAATACAGATTGAAGAAAGGAAACAGGGGGGTGAATAATCAATCTCAATGGGGTCAGGGAACTGGTGTATTGCCAAACTAGCAGCATCAGCTGGTTCAACCAGCACATAGTAAAACAACAGCCGTCTAAAGTAGCATCTGAGAGACGAGGGTTAATAAGCAATCTGTACCAATATCATGAAAGTTGCAATGCCTAGTGTCTCTTTCCGTAGTAACTGAACACATGCTTGTGCTGCGCTTGTTGTTTCCACCACTATATAGTCAAGTCCCGGACAAGCCGTTGATATAGCAATATCGTACTTTGCTGCAAGATTTAAAGTCAGTTCAACATCTGATCTGTTAAAGATTATTTAGCTTTTGGGGAGCAGACAAAACACAGCTTCAGAATCATTAGATGCATATCCATAATATGTGGGCCACCCACTTGGATATTGGCTCGTGTCTTAAAGCCCCTGAGTCAAATTTCAACAGTAAAACATGAACGAAGCCAAACATAAGTAAAGCAATAAACAACACTAACCATCAATAGCACCTAAGTCACCCATTCGCCCATATATTCCCTCTATCTGATTTGACCGCTTGGCATGCAAAATTGCCTTCAAAACTGATCCTTCACTCTTCTCAGATTCCATAACAGACTTAAGTTGAGCAACCTTTTCTCTTGCAGCTTGCTCAAGAGGGATCAGTGTTTCTTGCTCTCTGATGCATTCCTAAAGGTAGCTTAAAAGTTTGAGCAGTATGTGCAAAACAACAAAAGAAATGCAATGGCAATCATGATACAAACTTGCTCCAATCTTCGAGCTTCTGAGACTTCCATCCTTTTCTTCTGGATATCCTCTTTGATATTAGCAATGTTTTCTGTTCTTCTTTCAATGTTTCCCTTGATGTCATCCATCTGCTTTTGAGCACCCTCAAAAGCAGAACGACCAGCTTCATGCTGTGAGAAATAAATATATAACTGAGCCAAAAGTTTACATACCAAAGCAAAATTGTTTCTTGACCCCTTCTTTAATTGCTGAAAGCATAATAATTCATAGAACAAGACCTCACGGCAAGCAGGGGTATTTTTCACACGTCATTTCCAATCCCCCTCCAGTAAGCTAAAAAGGAAATTTCTTCTCAATGCAAGATGATTTTATTTCTTATCTCTTTGACTAACACCTCCTACAGTCATTTAGCCGTCGCAGGGGCTTAAGGTCCAACTCGGAGATAGATATTTCCAGCAACAATGTCATCTACTGAACTTGTAAGTGGATAGCACATCACCTTCTCATCAAGAAGCTTGCTCGCAGAACATGCCTCATCAAGTTTTCCCCTATGCTCAATCAGTTCTTTATCCCAAGGTTCTAAT
This sequence comes from Rhodamnia rubescens, assembly GCA_021437795.1. Classification (NCBI taxonomy): domain Eukaryota; kingdom Viridiplantae; phylum Streptophyta; class Magnoliopsida; order Myrtales; family Myrtaceae; genus Rhodamnia; species Rhodamnia rubescens. Next base: position 2,378,845 of record JAILYA010000046.1, read on the forward strand.
TCAGCACGAACTTTTCCAAGCTCAGAACGAAATTTCTCAGTTTCCACTGCTTGCCAAAACCATCAGAAGGTTCAAAGGGTTTAGGAAAGCTCAGCATGAAACTCCAATATATGATTGCAATAAGGGGTTGTATCTTCGTAAAATAAGTACTCCATCTATTGCAGAATAAGAAATGGAGCATGTCCATCCGAGCAATGTTGGAGCGGAGGCTTTGCTTCTTAACCAATTAGATCACATTATGAATAAATTGGATGAAACTAACTCCATTTTAATGAGATTCAAACTTAATCTAGACACTACCGAGTGTCTCTCTCACGTGAATTTGATCCAACAAAAGTCGAAGTCATTAAGTTTGATACTTAACCTGTCATTAAATCAGAAAGCTCATAAGAAAGAAGCGACAAGCTTTCTCAATTATAACTAAGTATATTATTTTTTAGACTGATTATCGTCCTTGAGTAACTTGGACACTATAAAAAGAATTTATGAATATGCTCAAAGCTCAGGAGAGCATTGGAGATTGAACCAGAAAATTGTGCCATATGCAAGGTTCAACTAACAAAAAGTGAAAAATTACCTTGAAAGTTCTTTTCGACTTTCTCCATAATTGCTGCTTCATCAGACAACAGCTTTTCCAGTTTTGGAATATTGTCCTCAAGTTCTGGAATTGTCTTTGCTGAATCCTCACACGTCTTTTTTAAACCTTCAATCTTCAACGCATCCTAAAAGAAGAAACAGGTGAAATGCCAAATCATGCTTAATGTATGTGAACTATTTGTTTCCTACCTTTACAAGTTTCTCCTCAACTTTCTTTATTTTTTGCTTCTTGTGCTTCAAATCTTCCCGATATTTGATATCTTGATTTTCAAACTCCTTGAACTCATCGTTACAGACTCGTAGGTTATTATCCAACTCCTGATCATCCATAGACAAACCCAATTGCAAATATTCAGAAGAACCGACTGGGAAAAAAGTTGCAGCAGTAATCACCACATTGCAATGAGCGAGCACACTTCCTTTCTCATAACGGAAAAACAGATATGTGGTGACTTCCTGTAGCAACTTCAACTTGTTAGTCAGATCCATGCGTAACACACCTCTTGTCTGTTCAAATATTTTCGGTGCACAGCCTCAAGCTCCTTCAGTGTCATGTTGCTTTCTCCAATTTTCTCCCTAGAATAAACATCCCAAGACCCAACGCAAAAGTGTGAAATTTGGATACTGACACAGACACAATGAAGCAAACAGATATACCTTTGTCGATTCAAATTTTCTTCTAGGCTGGAGAGGTTTGCTTGCATTTCAATCATTTTGGCATTGCTATCTTCATAAGCCAATTTTGTGGCTTTCTCTTGCCATTTCAACAGAGACAACTCCCTCAGCATGTAAGATTCTGCTTCGTTCTTCACGCCCTATAGCAAAGGCAATAATAAAAACCAGTACCAACTTAAGACCACAAAACCTAAGATTTTATTCGTCCAAAGTATATGGTAATACCTCCAGGCTATCTCTTTCTTTCTCAGCCAGCTTCACCATTTGAACTACCCCAGATCTCTTCTCATTCAGTGACTCCAGCCTGCAACGACGATTATCGCACATGTCATTGTCAGTCTGAACATTGCTCATTGTTCGATGCCATGGGAAACAGACGAGTGGCCCAACATATTCAGCAAACAAAGGACAGAGGAGTAAGTTAGGTAATGGTAGCACATCCAATGTATTATTCTGTATAAAAATGGAACATTGCATCATCCTACTGTTCAACTTCATAGGTTATAGGCACTGACTTGCTATTCCTCAGCACAAAGCCACAAATTATAGCCTATAGTCTATCATTCAAAATAGTACTTTCCTATTAAAAATAAGGCGAGCACATTTACACCTACGAACAAAGATGCATCTAGAAAAATACACCATATGGAACCCCGTAAAATAAGATTGTGAGAGTGCTCTCTTATGCTGTCATTCAAGTTCCGAGATGAAGTACTCACTCTTTGAATGATTCATCTATTTTCTCGACGTACTTGTTGGTTCCAATAATGTCTTCAAGATACTCAAGAAAACCTTCATCATGGGGTCCTTGGGCCTTCGGCTTCATTAAGGAAATCTGCTCTACTTCACCCTGATGATAGCAACCATGAAGTCAGTTACGGGTTTGCATTAACCTCAACCGCTACACTTTGTGGCAGGATTGACCTGAAGAATCAAGAAACGGTTGTTGTCCAAGTCCACTCCTTTCCCTCTCAATAATTTAGTGACCTCCGTGAAGTTACTCGAGCGGTTATTGATGTAGTACTTTGAGGAGTTGTCTCGAAATGCAACCCGGCTTATTTCAAAATCACTTCCTGGAAGAACTTCATATCCACCATCATCCTGGAGTTTTGAAAAATGATTATATCAGGAACATATTAACACTGTGACTCCGCAACAAATCGAGGCTCTAATTACTTATCTCTAGTCGTCTGTGATTGGCGCAAAAAGTATCCGCTTATAAAGAAATATCAAGAAACAAATACTGGCCCACACAATAATTCAGCATACTCACTGTCGCTCCTATCCAGAAGGGAAGGATTTTGAGTTCTAGATAAAACTAACAATCCTATCGTGCAATCTCTATCGGATATAAACATGGGGAGGGCAGATAGGGGCACGAGATGGAAGTCTTTGTTACCAAATCCACAATTTCCTGAAAGTGAACGGAAACGCCAGCGCTGTCAAGATTCTGGTGATTAGTTGAGTTGTGGATAAGCTCCGAAACCTTGTTGAGCCTCATCTGCAGAGACAGGCCCAAATTTCCACAAATGCAAGATCACTTTAGCAATATGGTTGTCGAAAATCTTTGTGAAATTCAGCTTTGAAGAGCATGCATCTGCAAATATACCTGCTTTGCTCTCTTCCCGAACACAAAAAGCATAGCATCTATCACGTTGCTCTTCCCGCTCCCATTCGGTCCCACTACAGCTGAAAAGCTCTGAAAAAATTCAAAAAAAACTCAATGGCCGTGTTTGCGAGCCACAGAACTCTTTTGCTCTTTGTCAAACGAATAAACATGGGTATTAAACAAAGGCGCGATCCCAATATCGCCAACCATGGGAATTCCTAAAAACTGTAGCTTTCACCAACATGCGCGAGGGAGAAATTCCAGTTTCTTCGCTACAAAAGCCAGCAAATTGCACAGTGAAAGAGCTCAGAACCCTAACCTTGTGAAAAGGGCCAACGCGCTGCTCGCCGGCGTAAGACTTGAAATCCCTCATCACCATCTCCTTGATAAACAGCCTCGGCGAGCTGCTTCCCCTCGATGGCTTCCGACCCGCTGAGCCCGGCTCGCGGGCCATCGCGTCGTCCCCATTTTCCATCCCCCGTAGCCTGGATTCGAGCTCGCCTGCCCTGCGCGGCTCCGCTAACCAATTAAAGCGCTCTCCAGTTCGTTCGGTGAGCGTCGCAACCGGTCTCCGAGAAAGAGAAACCAGCGATACGCAACTATGTCCGAATCCTATAGAATCTCTATACCCGATGCAAGTGGGGTTTCGAGTGGAAGAATCGGCAAAATGGCGGGAAAGTGATCTGCTTTGAATTCTAGGCCAGCGAATGATTCGACCAGAAAAAGGGGAAGAAGGATCTTGACAGGATCGAGCACGGAGGCCCAAATTGAATTGGGCTTGCCCCAACCTTTTGGGCAATGAAGAACAGACCGTCCGTACGATCCCGACTCTGGGCTGAACAGTCTCAATTATGTCTTGAATTCAAATCAAGACATCTTAATAAGAGTTTTCCCTTCTATCTTCACAAAACACACGACGGTGATAAGAGTGGAATTTTTCTTCGGCCGGACCACGGTCGCCTGAAGCTGTTCTATCGGGGATTACAAGATTTATGATAAATTAGTAACTGTGCCGGGCGATGCCACGTTCGAACGGTGTACAAATAAATTGGAGTTTGACATAGATATGTCGCACCAAACATCGTGCTACAAATGTTGAGGGAATTCCAATTAAAGAGAGAGGCGGTTGTCGTCATTAACATTACAGAACTCTACTAAGGTAAAATCCGCCGAATATTTAGGTTTCATGTGCCCTTAACTTGAAGGGTTGGCGAGTTTAATATGTCTCGATAGAGAGTTCATTCAACAATTTTCGGACCCATGAGTGGCTATTACCCAAAGAAATAAGCATTGTGTTTGAGTAACATGAACCCCTATGTATATTGCCTCTCGATTCACACACAATTTTTTCGGGGCCTCTCGTTAGTGCACGCAACGCAATGGGACAAAGGGTTCATTTTTCTCGCGCCTCGACCAAGTTATAATCTTTACCACTCTGCTCCTAGGGGGAGCCTTTGATTATGCTAATGATGCCATGTTAAGGCTGCAAAATCAAATCCCGACCGATCAAATCAAACGTTATTTCATCCCATTCACGATCCTCGATTCAAAACGAGGATGTAAGAATGGGTAAAAAGAAACGAAAGAGAGAGAAAGGGTGAAAAAAAAAAAGGGGGAGGGGGCGTACGGTGCACAGAGTTGTCATCTCAAACCATACAAAGGTGTCATTCTTTTCCACATTGAAATCCCTAGAAATTAGGAAGATGTTGGTGGCGTGTGGTGCTGTGTCCTTATACTCCCATCTGCTCGTGAACAGTTTGCTACAGCTCACCATTTGGGGCCATTCGTTCTGCCCCACCGCCCAAGGTTTTCCTTCTCTCTTCCGAGAGAGAAACCCTAGTTGTCGATTATTATGATTTGCAGCTTTGTTCGTTCGATTTTCAGATACTTGGTTAACTTTCTGGGTGATGGAGATATATAAATATAGCTCGTCAGAAATTGTGGGGGTGATTTCACTGATGCAAGAGCCTTGCGATTGAGAAATCTTGCCAGATTTATCGAACGGTCATTAATCACCTCTAAGCTTTTCGATTATTTTTTTATCGGTTCAATCATAAATATTCACACGAAGCTCCGATATAGTCATTCCGATCAATTTTTCTCCGAATATCACCGACACGGCCGGAACAACGATTGGACCGCCATGTCGACAACATTAATCGAGCCGACTACATTAGAATCTAGGCGCAAAAAGTTTAGAGCTAAATTGGTAAAATTGAAAAGTCAAAAATAAACTGACATCCGTACGAAAAATTTAGAACCGATCGGTAAATTTTCCCATTTAGATTAAATCTCACTTACTAGATTCTTTACTGGACAAAGAGTGTAAATTGACCCAGCTAGCGAATATGTTACAATCATTCAACCTTCTTTTTTTTCGTGCATAACACTCGGAAAAGCAGTCATTTGTCGGCTCGATAGCACATGCACGACCCATGCATCTCTATCCGAAAAGCGAAGAAAGGATGGCTAACATCGAGTTTAGAACCAAAAAGGGACAAGCTCTCGTTAACATGTATGAATGGTCCATGGTAAGTTAAAAGAAGGGTCCATCTTCTTAAAGTGTAAAGAAGAACAGATACTCTCTAGCAGCTACTAGCTGCCAAATATGTACCTTTTTAACACATTGAAAACCATCGTTGTTCGTTTTCACGAGGAGGAGTGTTGCTTCATCGTTTCGCATCTATTGTCGCGATGAAGGCCGACTGCTCATGTCCGAGAATCTATGGCGAAGACATTTACAAAATGCATATATGTATTTTTTTCAATACAGTAGAAATCTTCACGAAGCTTCCTACATTTAGTCCTATATGAAAAAAATCGTGCTAGAATATGAGCTGGGTACGATCACAATCGTTAAATCTCGCGAGACTCGGCATCTTTGAGGGGTTTTTCTTGTCAATACGAATTCACGTGATTTAACGTTCGTGATCGAGTGAGTCTATGTGAAGAAAATCGTCATTACATAACAATAAAAAAGTCATTATCGAAGTCTACAGTGGACCCCCAAAAAATAAAGTGTGAAAAGAATGACTTCGGATGTATGCCGGAAACAACAAAACGTCGTGTAACCGGTCGGTTTGGACGGACAAATACTTACGTATTAATCAACATCGGGGGACAAAATGGTGTTAAATCCTACGTTGTTTTGTTTTTCTTTTCAAGGAAACCCTTTACGACCGAGATGGGGTCGCCTTGCATGCTTTTTTCACCGCACGCTGTGGAAAAAAGCTGCCATGCACGCCTGAGCTCGGCTCGGCCCAATTCCATTTCTTCCTTTCTTTTCTTGCCCTAAAAATTTGCCACATTTGAGGTGATCCGATTTGAAGATCGATTTTTCATTTTTTTTTATAAATCGGAATCGACCTTGTCGACAGGCTAATTCAAATTTTTTTTGTGGGGTTTCGTTAATCCTATTCCTTGCAATATGACAAACTTTTATCGTGAGCTTGCAGATCGATCGAAGTAAATAGAGATATAAAGCAATTCGGATGTGCACAAGTCATCCCTCGGTCAAGTGAAAATGAAAGTTAAAGCGACGACGGAAATCTCCTATCCGTAAAAAAAAACAACCATCCTTAATGACATGACGAAATCGTGAAATAAAATTGCACGGTAAAAAGTTTCGAGATGAAAGAGTGAAAAAAAAAGGAAGAGAATTAAGGTCATCGCGGTTCGGTTTCGCACCCGGATCGCAAATCGGGTGGTTTAGTCCGGTTCTGGGATTTTCCCGGAGGCCGGTGCTAACCCCTATTTGGCACTCACCTCTCTCGGCTCATTCGTGAGTGTGGATGCAATGTTAGGCGTAAAAGAAATATAGTCATTGCCTTTCTTCGCCTTGTTTCCTTTCTTTTTTGCTCTTTTCATGTTAGGAAGGAGTAATCCTTTTAGGTGTAGAATTCCCTATCCCTCCCCCTTTTTAAGCCTCAGCTCCGTAGAAAAAGGGTTCAAGGAAGAAAACTCAGCTTCCTCCCCTCAGCCTTGTATTGAAGGTAATTCCTTCTTTCACAAGGCATTCTTGCAAAGAAAGAGTCAGAGCCGAGGCGGTTCGAGCCTACGTGAGCAATATTAGTATAGGCCTTTCAATCTTAAAGGATTCAGCTCTTTCAATTCTAATCGAAAATAAGAGATACAATATATTCATGTGATCCATCGTCACAGCCCAATAGCAGATCTGTGGGCATGTAAAACCCAGAAAAGCAAAAGGAGAAAAAAAAAAAAAACCTACTCGTCTTCTTTGCATATTTATGTATATTTCTTTGGTTCTCTTTTTTAAAAATCCCTTTCCTCGCCTTGACAAATGCGTAACCAACAGGCCACCAAGGAAGTCAGTGCAAACTCGACAGACTCCGGAACAACCTACGCGAAAAGCCAAGGCCGACAGTCCTATGATTAATTTATATACTTCTTAAATTAACAGCCTAAAACTGGAAACTGCTCCAACCTTTTCGTTTAACTATAAAGAAATGATTAAGCGACGGGGCAGCGACACAAAACACGTGGAGCTCCGCTGCGGCCAGGAGGCGCCACGTGGAGGGATTATTTAACACGTGTCTGCGCTAACAACATGTGTTTTCGCAGCCCTAATTCGCCGTGATTACGTGCGAGGACCAGACCTTCGCGTCTTGCGTGCGGTGGACTGGACCGAGCTCCGGATGAAATCGGGGGCGCTATTATTACGAGTGGCCGGGCCTGGTAATTTGAGGGGTTAAGGGAGGGGCATTTTGGGGAATACGCCCTCGTGAGCTGTCGCGGGGCCCTTCGTGTCAGAGAGCTTTAATGAGGACGTTTTCGCTCGTCAAGGCAAAGCGACGTCGTTCCGGAAGAAGGATGGTGGGAGAATCCGTTTGATGGGGCTTGCCGGAGGATCCTCTCTAGCCGACAAAAATACCCATTGGAAACGTCAAGGAGGTTCGGGGGGGTTCGTAAATGACCTTAGCCTCCCCGGATTTCGATGGATTGACTCTAGAAAATGTCACCGTTTTGATCTTTTTGCCCCTACGTGACGAATGGTTTGTTACATAAGCTCCTCCTTGTCGGCTGAGGGTCATGTGGAATAGTTGAAAAAAGGAGGAGGAAATGGGTCATTAGGGGGAAGCCCTTGGGATACCAGTCTCGCACGTCACGGGTCGGTCCGTAGGACCCCGTAACTAGGGTTAGTTTCTTTCCGGCATTCGAGGCGGGGAGGTCGTTTTGGGGATAAGAAAGGGTCAGAAGTTGACGAGCCCGTCGCCGTAAGCTGGTAATGTGCAGCGAATAAGGATACAAGCCGGTCAGACGTCCGTTATCCATTGTGTATCCATTTGCACGAACTGGTGGTGGCGTCGCAATAGATGCACGTCGTACGTTTTTAGCTGGTTGTATAAGACAATGTAAGGACCGTATATGCCGGAATTTCGATTGATAAGAGAGCCGGCGAGTTCGAACTTACCCCAGTGGAAATTAGATGCAAGATCGGGTAAAAGAAAGTAACCCCAAGAGAGTTTTTTTGTTTTTTTACTAATTACGACGAGTGAAAGGACGATAAAAGGGTTAGGTCGGGTTGTACTGTGGAAAGCGGGTCCCGACACCGTATACTGCAAAAGTTTTGATACGCCACCACCCCCAAAAATCGAAAGGTGGGTTACGGTCATCGGACAGAATCGCTGGGCCCCCACGTCTCGCACTTTAAATTTATTTTCTTTATAAAAAAATAAAAAAAACTCCAATGTTTTCCCACCCACCACCTCAGTGGGTCTTATCATTTATTCCCCGAGTCAACTCGGGACTTCACCGAGTCACGCTTGGACCAGTTCTTCCCCCTGTGAAAAAAACTCGGACCTCCCCTCATGATTATCACCCAAGAACGACGCTCTGTTAGGGCTTTTTTAGATGGGAAGATAGGGTGGTGTGGTGTGGCGATAGCAACGGTGGTAGTGGCGGTAGTCGATGTCGGAGAGCGAAAAGCCACAGCATATTTATTACACAACATCTAACCCCAGGTGGGGTCACCCGGCGACTTAACCATGGATTAGAAACCTCGGGTTAAAAAAGGGGCCGAAGCGGGTTAAGAAGCACAACCACAAAACCACCAGATTTTTTTTTATTATTATTATCAACAGTTCACACAACAGCCTTTCCTCCTCCTCCTCCCCCCCCCATCATCATCGTCATCTTCGTCGTCGTCCTCCTCTTCTTCTTCTTCTTTCTTCTGTTCTTGCTCAGTCTAAGACGCGAGAGAAGTTAATTATGCTTCTTGATCTCTCTCTATCTCTCTATGCTAAATCCTGAAGCTCTTTAATGGATGGAGAAATGGGTTCTCTTCAAAACCTGACTTTGACTCTCCTTCATCATCGTCCTCTTCATTTTCCCTCAGGTTAAGCTTCTTTTGTTCTTCCGTGTCTCTTTTTTTTTATATATATACTTTGAAACCCTAGATGTTAGAGCCATGGACATGACCCCGACCAACACATCCACCAACACCGCGAGCACCAAGTCCCCGGAGCCCGAGACCGAGACTCCGACCCGGATCCAGCCCCCCAAGCCCCTCTCCTTCACCAACGGCGTCCTCAAGCGCCACTCCCCCCACCGCCTCTGCGCCCCCGCGGGCTCCGTCGCCTACAAGGAATGCCTCAAGAACCACGCCGCCAGCCTGGGCGGCCACGCTCTAGACGGCTGCGGCGAGTTCATGCCCTCCCCGACCGCCAACCCCTCCGACCCCACCTCCCTCAAGTGCGCGGCCTGCGGCTGCCACCGCAACTTCCACCGCCGCGAGCCCGACGACCCCGCCCCCACCTCCTCCGCCGTCATCGAGTACCAGCCCCACCACCGCCACCACCCTCCCCCGCCGCCCCCGGCCCCGCACCCACCACCACCACCACCACCACCATCCGCCGCGCAGCCCCAACTCGGCCTCCCCGCCGCCGATCTCATCCACCTACTATCCGTCCGCGCCGCACATGCTCCTCGCGCTCTCCACCGGCATCTCCGCCGCGCCCGAGAACGCCGCGGCTCCCCAGGGAGGCCCCCGCCGTCCTCCACTGCCGCGATGGTGAGCCCGAGCAGCCACCACCCGGGCTCGCGAAAGCGGTTCCGGACGAAATTCAGCCAGCACCAGAAGGAGAGGATGTTTGAATTCGCTGAGCGAGTCGGGTGGAAGATGCAGAAACGGGACGAGGAGCTGGTCCAGGAATTCTGCGCGGAGGTCGGCGTCGATCGGACCGTGTTCAAGGTATGGATGCACAACAACAAGAACACCTTCGGCAAGAGGGACGTCAATGGCGGTGGCAATAGCAACACCAACAGCCTCAGCCTCGGTAACGACCCTACTATCACTACCACTAATCATAATCACAATGGTCTGAGCGACGACGACAAGAACCACCACCATCATGGCTTGAGCAGCAACAACAACGACAACGACAACAGTAACGTCGTAATTGGCGGATTCAGCAGCGAGAACCACCCGACGTCGTCGGGTCATTACAACCACCACGACAGTGGAGCTCATGCGGGCACTAATGGGTCTTCTTCTTCTTCCTGAATCTTGATCCCCTGAACCTGATCATATCTCTTCCTGATCCTGATCCTGATCCTGATCCTTCCCTTTTCTTTTAGCAAGATAATAAGTATGTTTAGAGAGTTAGAGTAAGAACTTGGGGTTATTAATCAGTTGCTTCTTTTGTTTTTTTTTTTTCTTTTTCTTTTTTTGTCTCTAAATTTTCCTTTCTTCTGATTAATGGAATCCGCCTTGCTGAGGATAACCTGGAGAAAAAACATTCGATCCAAAGGGAATTTATTTTGCTTTCTAGTTCATTTCCTTCACTCGATTTACATTTGCGCTGATTTCTTTTCATACTTATCTTGTTCGTTCACTTTGGCGAATTCAACCTGTGTGTGTTGGGAATGTTTGGGTCGTGGGTGTCATGAAAATTTACGCTGACGATGAGGAGGCTGTCCTGTGAAGAAGACTCGAGACTGAAGAGGATAATATTAAATTTTCAGACAGTGGGTAGGATTTCCATGGCGGAGAGAGAGAGAGAGAGAGATATTTAAAGATTAGATTAGAATATAGATTTCTTTTTCCTTGTCATCTGATCTTGTCCGAAAGATAGGAGCGAAAAGCGTAGGCGTACGTATGTGCCGTTCGGCGGTGGGATTCGGGGCGGGTCGCCAAATCATATTCTAATCCCACTCGAAGCACAGCTTTAAAGCATCGCTTTGTTCTTTTCATCTTCTTAAAGAAATGGGTTTAAGCTTCTTTTCCTCTTCAGATCTTCTTCCATCTCAGGAAACAGAACCTGGTCTGATCCGGTGGTTGAATGAAAGTTGGTGATCTTTTAACTTAAGATCACCAAGTGGGACAAACCCTAATCATTCTTATTTGCTCGTAAAGCTTAAGTTTTTTTTTATTATTATTTTAACGCGTTCAGAAGAAATCCTAGCGTAGCCCTTAGCTTGAAGGATTAAGCGGCAATGCGAAGGTAATCAATATCTTTAGTCCCGCTAATGGGGATAGAGCTGGGAGTAGTTGAGGGTCGAGGGTTTGCAGTTTTCTCCGGTTCTTGCCCTATGATTTTCACTTGCCTTTAAAGGGAAGAAGCGAAGACGCGAACCAACCTCAACTTAACCATTAATAATTGCTTGATGATGATGATGATGATGATGTTTAATTAGGGTTCGAGGGGCACCTTGCTTGGGTTGTTTGCTGCTCCCACATGGGTGTGTTTCTTGGAGTTTGGTGGGGGTATTGAATCCCGGGTCTTAAGCCATGACGGACGAGGCATGGGTTGGGGTTATCTGCGCCCCATGAAACGCTGCGAGGTGAGAGGTTGGATAGATATGGACATGACATGACCGCGAGGGGGTCTAATAATTACAGCAAACTAGCTAGGGATTCTGTGCAGAGGGTTGCAAGATTTTCCAACTCTCTTTTCGTTGTTTGGTCGGATTCTGTAAACACATTATCATAATATAATAATAATAAATGAAAGTTGGAAAATGTTGCGGACAAGACAGGAGAATCATGCGAGGAGGCAGGCCATCTTAACGTTTATCTTCGATGATTGTAAGGAGGGGGGTAAAACGTTTTTTGGTTTAGGCTCTTGCCGAGCAGCCCTAATTCAACCCATGAAAGGGAAGACGGAATGATGAATGCGAATGATGAATGTGAGAATGAGGAGGAGGAGGAGTAGTTGTGCTGAAATAAATAAGAAAATGGCCCGACTCTGCCACGCATGTTAAATGTTGCAGGTTACTGCAATTACAGACTTCTATAGAGAGAGAGAGAGAGAGAGGAGAGAGAGAACGTGTGTTGTATCAGCTCCGACCCATGGACGTGTACAACTCTTCTTAGTTTTCAGGGACAAAATATTTTGTCTGAACAATGCGATATTGTATTCTTTGGCTGCCAATGAGTTCTTTGGTGCTCAGAAATTTCTTGAAGTTGCTTTTGGTAGTATTTCAATTTTTACACTGAAATACGTATCGGGCTTCTTATGTGCACAAAGATATAACATTCCTCGATCTCTCCGAAGGGCGGAAATCGGCATGAAGAACAAAGGATTGAGGGGGCCGGCGGCTGGATACGGTCCCTCCCGGTAATCGATTGGTGTGCTCGAGTAATTCTTGCAAAGCGCATATTATGATGTACTCCATTTCATGTGTAACACTCTTGTGTTTGCTATCATCGAGTCGGACCATGTCAAGTTGGATTTACCATCCGACTTGCGTGCCCAGAGGGGAAACGGAAAGGGACTCGGAAACATGGTAGGAAAGGGGTATCTATGCGCTAGCTGATCGGTGGCATTCAATTCTCCGATGGCTCGAAATCTCCAGACAACCGACGCGGTACGTCCAAACGCGCCAGCCGACTACTGATCCAGCCGCGCGAGGCGTACGGCTTGGAATCTAACAAGGACTGCGCCCGCGCGCATGCCCAACGATAAGATAAGATTAGTAAGGGGGGACGCACCATCAAATCACAATCACGAGACCAGCGACGCCACGATTAGCGAGCGTGGATTATTGCTTGGGAGGGGGGGTTAAACTTCCTTTAATCCATTATCTCCGAAGAAGCCAAACTTCTCAGCTCTCGGCAGAACACTTGGGGTTTGTGTCCCCACAAGCACTGTTCTAGGGGCACGATCGAGATCTTCTGATTAGAGAGGTTTTTGAATCGAAAGTGGTGGGGATCGGATTTTGACGTCTGAGCTTTGTCAATTAGTTGTTCAATTGCGATTTGTCCAATTTTTTTTTTTTAAATTTCCTAGAGTATTATAGCTAGCTTTAATAGGCAAGTCCATGGCTCACGCCAAACTCCCACCAAAAGTGCGCAAAGGAACAACTACAACTTAGACATGTTTTGGCTAAGACTAGAGAGACACTGAGGCTATTTAGGGAGCTAAGCTAGGAACTAACTTTCACGCATTATTACCATGACATTTGTCTTACAAAAAAAAAAAAAGACAAATCAAATGAAATATTTTGAGCCTTTGTGCGTGCGCACGGGGGGAGGAAGCCAATCCTACTTCTTGATGCGTATTCTCTGCACCGCAGTGTCACTTCTTTAACCATGATATGACCCGTCAAGAGGGCCATTCACTATAGTTCCCCACCCCCAACCAAACCAAAAAAAAAAAAAAGGAATTTTTCCATTTGGGTTTTTCGTGGTTTGATTATACTGAGGAAAGATAATCTTGGGTCTCCCTATTTTGTGGATTTTGAGGTTGTGATTGGTTGGTTTTGGGTCAGAAGTCATTAGATGATGATCTCAATTAGCTACCGACATCATCTTCTTCAATCAAATTTAGTGCCATTTGACTTGACCCAAAAAAAAAAATATATATATTCCCTTTTGGGGGAGATTACTAAATTTTCATTGGATTACATGTCAAATCAACTATTTCACTCGACTCTTTTTTCATTATTTTCTCCATCGGCTCTTCAAAATGAGAAGCGGAAAAAAAAAAAAAGAATCAACAAATTGAGATCGTGATGGAACCCAACACATGACGCGAAGTCATACACAGTACAGCGGAGCTGGCCATGTGGAGCAGTGGAGGTCACCAGACAAGGCCAAATTTTTCCCCTCAGGACACATAGCATGAATGGTGGTGCTAATGAATGATCGGTCGATCGATCCTCCCCCCTCCATTTCTTTTAATTTTGTTTATTTGTTTGAGGAATGAAAATAATGGTGGGGGGGATGTGAGAAGTCACCCCATTTCGATTGCAATATTTGGGAAACCCTACACGCATCACCTTGCTCATAGGATTCCCTTCTCTCTTCTTCTTCTTCTTCTTCTTCTTTTTCACCCACCAAATTCGCAATTACAGCTATGGGGTCATTATTGAAAGCCCCCCTGCTTCTTGATGTGTGCACTTTGTCCATAAACCTCCAAACTCACCACACACACACACACACAAAATTGATGGGTTAGCACCATTAAAAGTTCCATAAACCTTCCAAATTCGCAACAAAAGCAAAAACATTTAAGGGTTAAACACCATTAGAAGTTTTAAAACCAGTCCGTCTCACAATATTAAAAGGAGAAAAAAAATCTCGATACTAGGTAACCCACGACACACGTACCCCGAAACAAGTTTTCGACCCGGTGAAAAACCTCGACCCGATTGATATCCGTGGCCCGAATCTACGTCTCGTTGGATTGCATAGAGTGTCCAGACAGAACCGAACGTGGGATACGACAGATCGGACGTGAAAAAATCCGGGTGCATTGACATGCACGCATTTTAACCGAGGATGCTAGTGGCGGGTAGATTTTCGATTGGGTGACGTTGGTTTTGAAGTTCGTTTCAGATGTTATGGGGGTCCCATCCCAGTTTTGGCTTTTATTTATTTAATGATGTTGGCTCAAAACTTAATTAGGACGACAACAAAAGGAAAATCACTAATCAAAGTGGCCTGAGTCGAACCGTAATTCCCAAAGTGGGGGTGATCACAAGCTCTTAACATTTAAAGAAAGCTCCAACACGTGAAGAGCAAAAGCGCGAGAACCAGACTTCCCTTTATGGGTTTCATAATCGTCTCGGACACGTCCTAACTTTTTTTTTTTTTTTTTTTGAAAATGACACAAATAATTCTTAAACTTTTGACTCAACGGGCAATGTGATTTATGAACTTTTAATTTATTCAATATAATCCTTAAACTTTAACATAATATGCAATTTGGTCCCTAAACTTTTGACTTATTCAATGTAGTCCCCGAATTTTTAGTAAATGTTCAATTTAGTCATTAACTATATGAAAATATTCATTATTGTCCCCGATCTTAAATTAATGGAAGGACTACATTGAATATTTTTATATAGTTCATGGACTATAATGAACATGTAGCAAAAGTTTCTAAGGACCATATCAACAAACTAAAAGTTCATGGATCATATTGAACATTATGTTAAAGTTCAAGGATCATATTTAACAAATTTAAAGTTCATGGACTATAATGCATATTAGGTCAAAGTTCATGGACTATTTATGCCATTATCCATTTTTCCCCTTTGCGGTTTCCATTCTCAGATTGTGAATAATTAGGGTTTTATTATTATTAAAGGATGATGTTTTTTTTAATTTAAAAAGATAAGACGCTAATCGCATCATTTCTAATCTTTTTAAGGAAAAAAAATAAAAATTTGCTGGCAACAAAGTCCTGGCACATGCCTTTTGAAGTAGGGTACTTTCAGCCGTTGACCGGGACGTTGGGCATATTATTTAAGCAGTTTGACCAGACGGTTGATCGGGTAACATAATGATAAATATAGTGTTAGTTCACGTTGCTCCTTTGCTTTTTCCTTTTAACATTTGTTCCGCGTGGTCCATACTATTTTTTTAAGGCCTAATTCCCTTATTAAAAAAAAAACAACTTTAAGTCGTTTATTTATAGTTATCAACATCACTACATCGAGAGACTGGTTAAAAACCCACATCTTTATTGATACCTTTGCATTTGTATGGACCCAAAGCAGCCTTCTGATGTTGATAATCTCGAAGAGATTAATAGCGATTTTGGACACGTGAGTGGATTCGGGACCAGAGCGCAAGTTTAAGATTTGGTAGACGAAAGAAAAAAGTGAGTTATCATTAGGATTGGTCCCAAAGTTGGGTATATTTGGGGAATTAACCCGTTTATTTATATGTATGATTATATATTGGATTCAAATTGCAAAAAGAACGTGCTTATCAACGACTAATATCTCTAAACCTAAAAAAAAAAAGCTCATTAATAGTATCATTAGCACTACCACTAGTTTTATTTTCTCATTTCACGATTGGATAAAAGCCCTATATCATTAATGTGATAAGTGCGGTAAAAATATTAAAACTTGTTGCAAAAGTGCAATTAAATTCTAAAACTTTCGGAAAGTGCAACAAAGTCTTTTTGTTAACACCTTCAATTGTTTAACCAAAAATTCTAATGTGACATTCTTAAATTAATTTTTCTCATGTGCGGCATTTTAAAATTATTTTCTTATTCGAATTTTATTAAAATTAGATTGAAAAACTAAAATTTTATAAAAAAACTATAAAAGGGGAATGGAGGGTCTTGCCCGTGGTTGTTGCCGCCGCTCAATGCCGGAGGGGCTAGTGGAGGTTGCCAGCTCCGGGCGAGAGTGGCTAGCCCCACGTGAAGGGCCGGTGTCACCCAGGTTTGGCGCCCTCGCTTGGGCCCGACAAGCCTTCCTAGGGTTGGCGGGTCCTGGATTGATGTGCCTCTGCCTAGGGTTGGCGAGAGCTATTTTTGTTATCTTGTTTGCCAACAATTTCGACAACCTCCAAATTTAATGCCATGTAGGAGAGAGAAATAAACTCGAAATTTCCATGTCGACATTTTCTGTTAGAAGACTTAATCGTGTTAATAGAAGGACTTGATTAGACTAATTTGATAAATTTTGAGACTTGATTACATTTTTTAAAAGTTTGGGAATCAATTGCACTTTTGGGATAAGTTCTAGGGTTTCTAACATACTCGTCTCATCATTAATCGAGGGTGAGCTACATTTACTCTCTGTTGTGGACCTTATTCTCACCAGATCATGAGCGAATATGACGTCACTCAATTCATCATCGCATGAAAAGAATATAATTAAGAATGTGGAAGCCAATAAATATCTTCGCAACCCCTAACCCGAGTCCTCCTCTTGATAATCCAATTGAATAGCAACAAAATTCTCTTTTGTTCCTCACCGAAAGCTCGCACTCTCTTCAATACGAAAAGCGACCATCTAAGTTCCGGGCGAGGAAATTCCAATCGATTAAAGCCCGGGGAGAGGAGGACCACGCAATAATTCACAAGGGGAATAAAGTTTTCGAAGCATATGGTAATGTGGTCCAAGCTATATCTCCACGCACAGATCTCACCATCTCGATCGATCGACTCGTCGTGCATGCCCTAAAAAAAATTTACCTCTGTTCACCGATCAAATCGAACCATCAATTAGAACGCAGTTGGCAACAACATGCATCATCCCCACTTGACCTTTGTTCTTAATATTCGCGTACGCATTTGCCTCGCCTCTTGATTATGCTTGACCGGCTTCGATCGCAAGTGAATAAGACCTTGTCCGATCCTTTTCATGGCGCGCTTAATCGGACTTGGACGTTCGGGGGCACGTCGAGAAGTATATTAATCACGCGAAATATTCGAAATGCGATCGTCATGGATTATTGGTCCCCCATTACAGAGATTTTGGTCAGGGAGGGAGTCTAGCATCAGGAAGAGACTGACCCACGATCAATTAGTGATGTCAGGGGCGATTTTTCATATGGTCAGTGACGAAATTTAATGTTTCACGAGAGGGGGGGGGTGCATTAATTGAACGTGACGAAAGATCAAACTCAGAGAAGGGGTTAGATCGTGTGAGTCCATTGAATTACAAACACGCAAAGTTTTCAACTCATCATGATTTAATTTTTAGTTTTTTTTTATAAAAAAATTTAAAGAAGAAGAAAAAAAAAAATGAGAAAATCCATCATGTGGAGAGAAAAAAAATTATCCAAAAAGTCATAAACATTTTGTATTTATATCGATTCGATCTTAAATCTTTCAATCGTGCCTATTTTTTTTTTTAGAATTATGCCGATTTCATCAAAACTTCTTAGCATTTATGCCAATCGAGTCCATTCGATCAATTTTAACTAGAAATCGCTAACATGGCGCGTATGTTGTTCTACGTGACCGTCGCAAGTCTTGACGTGGATATTTTTTAAATAATTTTTTAATAATTTTTTTTTCTACAGTCCTTGGTCGGGCGAGGGTCGCCCACTCTCTCTAAAAAAACAACAAAAGAAAAAAAAAGTTGAAAAATTATTAATTTTTTTTTAAAAAAATCCAAGCTAATGTTGGCGAGAATTACTTAGGACGATCGGCGTTCGTGTTAGCGATTCCCAATCGAATTGATTGGATGGAGTCAATTGGTATAAATGCAAAATATTTAAAATTACGGTGACATAATTAAAAAGTTTAGGGTTGAATTGAGATCAATACAAAAAATTTAGGATTTTTGGAAAATTTTTATCTGTGGAGAGACGAGTGGTGGGAGCGAAAGAAATTGGCTAGCCGATTGTGGGAAGTTAAAGTGGCCCGAGTTGTTGATTAGTCTCGAAGTCAAGCACGTGGCGGGTCGATTCGGGGACGGTCAACGCGAGCCATGTGAGAGAGAGCACTGGCACGAGTCTGGTCACTGGTCATGTCCCGTTTCAAGGTAATGTCACTGGACCTAACCTAAAAAGTTACAACGATTTCTTACCTAAATCTGGTTTTTCCCTTGGCTGTTTGGTCGTATTGTTTTGTCATTACCAATGTTTTTCTTTCAGAGCTCACATGGGGATTCCTGATTCACATGAAGTCATCCGCCCATACGATCATGTCGTGGACCCACGGCTGTTCGATTCTAGCTTCGTGTTCTTAGGGAAATCCAAAGATCGGCGCGGCCGTAGGATTAAGCAATGGGCGAGTTTTGATAGCCGAATTGTGAAAGCTCATGGGTTAGGTGGTGTCACTGAGTTCCGGTTACACATTTGAGTAGACGTTCTATTTTTGCACCGCGGAAACGCTTGTCACTTTACTCGACCGATCTGGTATGAATTGGGGTCAATTTACGTAGCACTTCCCGAACAAAAATTGAGTTGATACTTGGATCCACGAAAAAAGGAACATCAGCTGGTTCGGAGCGCTCATGTCCTATGTTTGGGCGCCGCATCTGAAAAGATGGGACCTTGAGTCCGAGGTCGAGGTTCTTGGGGGCCCCTATAGGATGCCGAGTTGTCGGTCTAGAGTTGGGATTTTTTTTTTTTTGGTCGGAGTTCAAGGACTATTAAAGTCGAGTCTAATAGTATATTTTCTTGAGATCCAGCACGCCTACATAAAAAAACACAACTCCATAATTTCGTCTATCATCGAAGTCGAGCTCATTACATTCCCTCTTCGCAGGCCTGGGCGTAGCAGATCAGCGGATCTTTACATCACAACATAGCGACGACGAACAAGCCCAAGACCACCTTGGCAAACATCCTGGGCTTCGGCCCATTTACGCATTCATGGATCTCTTTGTGTTAACCTCATGAAATCACGACGTGAGTGCCAGAAATATGGCTCCGACCACATCCTTCTTTCGGTTGCTCAACTGTTCACAAACTCCTAAATTTAGTTTGATCGTGGTACCTCCATTTGATGCCAGAAAACTGCATATATATTCTATAATTCGGTCGATCCGATCACAAAAGTAAGACCAAAGGGATTCGATCGATTGCATTCTCCGGAAGAACCGAAGTCGAGTTACCAAAACTTTCGGTTCACGCACCAGAAAAGACGGAAGCAAAGTAGTGGTGCCGGAAAAAGGTTTTCGGTAGCAATAAGCAAAATTTCTAGGGGGGCTAATCATCTCGTACCTTAACAAATTAAGGGCAAGACATCTTTCGACCTTAAGATAGCCCACCTAAAAGACCTATAATTTACATCGTCTTGTCAATGCCGCTTTTCCAATTTCTTCCCAAATCCGAAAAGAGACTTCCATGGATGATAGAATAGAACCGAACCTTCTCTCTCCCCCTGCCTGTCATCTTTTGATTTTACATCCCAAAGGACTGCCATCATAGCCAATGTTGGGCGGCTAAAGGAGTGGGGTAAAAAAAGGAGGTCAGTAACTTTGTCAAAACCCAAAAGCAATCAAAAGGCTCGAATCTAATCTTGTCAAACCTATGATTCTTATCCTCGTCACTCATTATCTTACCTCATGAAATCGGCCTCAGTTAAGCACGCATCAAGAGTTTCACGCCATATCCTTAATAGAGACATCTCTCCTCCCGAGACTGACTTGATTAATTACGCATGTTGTTTTTTGGTTTTCTTACCATGGTCGCTCTATTTACGGCATTTTTCATCCTTGTTTAGGGAGATCAACTAGCCAAGTGACACGAGCCAACATACTCTTTACAGCGGAATAGCCCGTTCGACGCTTGGTGAACCGAAAACACCAGGTTAGTCTTCCTTTTATAGATGTTCCTAAGACTAGTACGGTGAATTGAATCCATGCATCTATTATACCACGTCAAGTTTAGCTTGGGCATCTAGTCCTTCGAGCGAGATATACAGCCCACTTTGGTACAACACCTGGTTTCGGCTTGCCATGGCATCCTCATCGGGAGAGCGGCATTAGTTCCCGACTAATTTGTGCACGAGAAGCCAATCATGTCTTCATAGCTTATCGAGTGCTAAAACTCCTAGCACAAACGCCCTGACTCCACTCCTGCGGATCAGTTGTATTCCTCCCTTCTGCATCACTCACTCTCAGCCCCAACGCCACAAAACTCCACTCACAAAGGGTTCGTGAGCACGGGAGAATTCCATCCGCGACACAGGCCAGCAAAAGAAGTAGCGCCTTGACCTTTCAATCACCTTTCTTTAAGAGCGCTAATGAGGAGGTTTCCCATCTTAACCACCAAGCGCATTATTCATCCGGCCCGGTGGGCCTTCAAAGCAGTCGACGTGACTTGCGCTTAATCATGTCATGGTACACTCTGAACATTGTGGGAGGCATCGATGTAATCTTCCCTCCCTACTTCGCCCTCGAAATCGGCTTAAGTTTCGAGCGCAGTCCCTTCGAAGAGGTTCGAATTGCCCACAAACGATCATGTCATCTGCAGCAATTGACCGCCCCTCGCACTAACCAGCCTATTTTTAGGTTGCCAGCGTAAAAGATGATCTTTGCATCTCCTTAAATAGGGTTCGTTAACGAGTACCCATTATACTTTTTAGCATATTTAATGAAATATAGTTTCACTTTCCAAGTATTTACAATATTCTTCTCTCTCTCTCTCTCTCTCTCTCTCTTTCTTCTCTCTCTCTCTCTCTCTTTCCGACTAATGAAAGTTGTCTTAGCAACCTGAGCTGCGTCTACATAATATATCGAATGGGGTTGAAGTATTCTAATCATAAGATAAACCGTTGGATAGAGTTGGCATATTTGTCGGGTTGGTAAGTAATGCAAACACAGGTTGGCAACTTAGGCTCCGTTTGTTTCATGAACAAAGAATAATTTGGAATATATCTTCCTAAGACCAACTGCTAAAATCGCTTGGAATAATTAGTAAATAAAAATAATATTTTCATTATCGGAAGTATACCAATATGATTAGCGAACAAGGTGATCCGTATATTTCTCCATTAGAAATATACAAGCACGAATAAAAAAGAAGTCTTTCAATATGTCGATGGTTTTGTATAGTTAATATAGATAATTAATAGATTAAATCTCGTGGTAGCAATTGAGGTGAAGCAGTTCCTCAAACACATATCGAAAGAAGTTGCATAACTATATTGACAGGTTCTTTTACCGCCAATTTTTTTTTTTAGAAAAAAAACCATATACATTCACTTATTCGATGGTCGACATGCATGCTTTTACAATCAAAGTCTTTTGTACGTTAACAATCCAAGTATTGAGTACGTAAATTATTTCTTGAAAAAATTTCAAATAAAGGCATGAAGTGCTTTTATTTCTTAAATAAGAGCGAAGTGAATTTTATTTTAAATAAAGGCATAACCGAAAGGCATAGAATATAGAGCTGCAAAAGCTTGACTTGGCTAGAGAGGAAGGCCGGGGTTCACACCCGCTTTCATTTCATATGGATAGAAAGCCCTTCCGTCCTTTACTTTTTTACAATGTTTTCCTTCTTTTCTATTTACTTTTTCTTTTCTTTTTCCTTTTTCCCCTTCCCTCCCCGGCCATCATTGGACTTGAGCAAGGGCGGCTCGACCTCCCCTAGCCGGGGTTTCCCTCGCCCAACACCGGCGAGGAAAGTCCTCACCGGCCCAAGCGAGGCGGCCATCGCCTGGGGCTAGCGATGGCCAAGGGAGGAGAGAGGAAAAAGAAAAAGAAAAAAGGAAAAAAAATGCAAAAAAGTAAAGACGGAAATGTTTTTCGATCAGGTCCATTCTTTGAAACAACGAGAAAGACTTGCATTTTATTTGAAATAAGGTCTACTTCGGACTTTTATTTGATAAATCAATGGTATTATTTCGGGTCCTTATTTGAAATTTTCTCTTATTTCTTATACAAGGGAGTGGACTCAATAAAAGTTTCAACTTTTTTCCTGGAGAATTTATCAAAGACATACGAGAGTTTCTCTAACTAACAATCAAAGTTTCAAAAAAATAAAAAAGTTAATCAAAGGAGGAAATGCATGTTATCCTTGTACAGCTATACCACAAATGTAAGTCTGAATCCATTCACGTCAGAAAACTCCTCCCTCCAATCCAACCCTTGCTCAATTCGCATAACGGTTTATATTCGTGCAAAACATTAGGTTTTGAAGTCGTAAGTGTCTGTTGACGTTATATGCGCACAAACATATTCTCATCGAGGGCACGGTGCGTATAGTTTAGATACGACCTTATACGCATCCTGACACTTACCCGTCCTCTATACACTTACCGACCTTGTAACATTCACAACCATACTGATTTTTCTCAAATTGCACAGCTTAGAACCCTGATTCGCACATGCTAATGTCGACAACAAACGAGGAGTGTGGAGATTCACCATCATATTTGTTAAGATGTAAGAACCGACATTCCTTGTCAATTTCACAGTAGATTAACACATAGTAAGCCTGTAGTTTATAACGATACAACTTCTTACATGAGTCGTATTCTGTTGATTGAACCCCCACACACCCCAGTAGAAGAAGAACATCATCATCTTCACGAGACAAGTTTGGCTGCTGAGAACAGAAACGACCCGTGATGCGCCACACAGCAATTTCATGCGTAGAACGAAATCCTAACTTCGACATCCATCATCTATATAATCTGCCTCATGATTTCTCTATGTTCGAAAAGATCATCAAACAGGTTTTTCCGTTTATCCATTCCATTTCTGTTGTCGTTACAAACAAGATTCCAATCAGAGGCCAACAGTCCCAAAGCAAGCCCGAAATGAAAAGCCAAGAAAAAGAAAAAGCATAATCTCATTCATCCACATCCTCTCCAATCCAGGATGATCAACCCCCGAGAGTGTTGATCATGAGAAACGATTGAAACCTCCATCAAGTGATGATGCGCCATAACCTAATTCCATTTGTCATTTTCTTTTAAATGAGACAGACGCAAGATCTCGATCGTGGTCATCAGTCTCTATTGGTTATCGGCCATCACTAGCCTTTTGTGGAAGCTCCGGTGGCAGCCACAGGCCGCACAGACAAGGGCGGCGCTGGTGCCTTGCTCGCCGCGAGCCATGAACTCCCGGCAACCATCCACTGCGTGCCCCCGATCGATTCTGCTTGGTTCTTCTCGCACTCCCCGTACCTTATCGTCTCCCCTCTCCTTCTCGAGCTCGCCGACGACCCTTTTACGACCACGACTTGAACCCTCTTCATCTCCTTACCAACTGCGTGTAGAAAGAGAGATAGCCCTAGATTGGGCCTAAAAGAGAGAGGTACTGGGGGGTTTTATAGAGCACGTACCATGTATCGGACGGAGTAGATCACTGACCACAGATTCTTGTAGAGTTGATGTTTTTCCCTTTAGTGGGTAAGCCCTAGAAAGAATGAAGGTCGTTGAGGAGGACCTTGGGTCATCCATGTCCGACTGCCGGTGATTTCATCCGTCATAGAAGACAGAATTATTGTTCCTCATATAAAGCAAACCCCTCTCAAGCAAATTAATGATTGATTACTAGGTCACAATCTGCTTTGCCAATTCGAACAGCTTGCGCAGAAAGGATGGATGTTTATCTAATTAGACTTGCATACACATATTCTGCATAACATTTCTTTTTGCCTTCAGCTTAATTTACCGGCTTGGTATTAAAAGAAAATTTCAAATAAATGTTTGAAGTGCTTCTCATTTTTTTTAAATAAGGGCATGAAGTAGACCTTTATTTCAAATAAAAACTTGAAATGCCCTCATTATTTCAAAGAATGATTTTTTTGTTTTGGTTGAAATATTGCTCGGTATTCACAGAAATTCAAGGGTTCTTAAACAAAATGTCCGCTAAAAGAGAATCCAAATATAAAAGGTCTCAAAGAGGTTGGGGAGGGCTAGTGACCCAAAAAGAGGAAAGAGAGTTCGAACGATCAACTTTGCCGAGATAAAGAGGTATTCTACTTGATGGACTTGCTATGAAAGAACCACCGTCATTGTCGTCGATTCATACGGAACTCTTGGCGGCCCTAATTGAAGTCCTTGTTGGGGTGTGGTTTGTACTCCCCAATGACGAGAAAAGTACGTGGGTTCCGCTCATATTTTTTCATTAGAAGTTTTGGCTTGGGCTCATGAATAATCCGCTACTATATATATATATATTATTTTTCTCTTATAATTGAAGGATGCAACGAGAGGCGTGGGGTACTAATTATGGTGTAATCATCTACTTGGACGTAGCATTAGTTTAAGGATGAACCATGATAAAATCTTATATTTTGATTTCTCTTTCTCATTGTTGTACAATTTACTTTCTTGTGATTGTGTCTTTGAATCCTAACAGTTATAAAGCTGTTCGAGTCGAGGAGAGAGAGCATGGTATAGTTAGAAACTCATTGTGTTGAGATTGTGAATGAACTTTTAGGGAAGACACGCGCAATGGGAATTAGAGTTGTTGATAGAAGAGGTTCGTATCCATATGGCCCATTGTAAGTCCATCTCTATGGGCCACTGTTATTGATCAACAAACAAAGTGGCAGATTGGGTCGCAAAGAAGGGTCGATCAAGAGTATTTTCATCATTTTCATTTTTTTGAAAAATTTCCTTTTCTTGTTTTTTTTTTCCTTTCTTTCCCTTCTTTTTTGCTGGTGGCCGGCCATTGGCGAGGCTGCCCCCGATCATCGAGGGCTCGCCGACCAAAACAAAAAAAAAACAAGAGAGATGGGAAAAATGAAAAGAGAAAAGAAAAAAGGGAAAAAAAATTAAAGAAATTAAATGACAAAAATGACCTTGATCAAGGATCTTCTTTGAAGCAAGGGGGAGACTTTAGGTTCTTATTTGAGAAAATGAGAAAGACTTTATATCCTTATTTGAAAATTTTTTTCCCTTGAAGAGGGCGATTAAAGGGGCCCATGAACTCCTCCTACAAAAGACAGAGCTATGTGGGGTCCATTGAAACGATGTCATTAGCGATTCTCTTTGCTTGATCTTGCTGGACGTGAAACCCGCCCGGTTCCATGATCTGTTCCATTATCCCTTTCTTGAGAATTTGCATGCAAGCTGGTCACGACTCAACCATTATTCAGACAAAAGGAGGAAGAAGAAAGAGGTTCATATCTCAAGCTGCTCAAGAACCAACTGCATCATATGCAGGTCACAGGCCCAGCCCAAAAGTCAACATCTAATTCCAAAAGCCTCTCGAGCCCCCATCATCAGAAGTGAGGAAATCCCATCATTCGCATCATTCAAGCTCCAAGCCCTGAACCCGTTGAACGCGCGTTCTTAGGAAAATCTCTGCTCGAAATCTGCACGCGAGGAGGGTTCACGATACATGCCAAGAAAGGACAATAACACAGAGGGCTCCCGAACTTTTGCCCGATACGCAATGCGTTCTCGAACTTTAATATGTTCCATGTGATTCATAAATTTCTAATTTATTTAATATAGTCCTTGAACTATATGAAACTATTCAATATCTGGTCCCTTCCATTAATTTAAGATGAGGGACAACAACGAACGTTTTCATACGGTCTAAAGAGTAAATTGTACATGTATTAAAAGTTCATGAACCACATTGCACATATGGCTAAAGTTCGGGACCACATCGAACAAATTAAAAATTTAGAGATCACATTATATATTGGGTCCATGTTCATGAACCATTTGTATCAATTTCCCCGCCAAGAATGTGTGTGTAATAATAACTTAGTTGTTCTAAGTATTAGCGATATAAAAATCTGCTGTAACAATCAACTAGTAATAACCTAAAGCTGCACGTACGTCCTCATTCATATTGCCCGTAGCAAATATCAAAGCAAAGTGTTGCGTTGCGCCGAGGCCCAGTCATCGATGCCGCCAAGCACAAGTAAGCTGCTGCTGCTTCGTCTTTGGTCAAAATTGAGCGCTGGCGATGCGGCCATTCCCCATTTCTCTCTTCAAAGATTTCTAGAAAGGAATGTTCTTATTTCTGGCCGATTGGATGTGACCAACGTTGATTTCGTGATGCGTGCGCGCTTCTCTTTGAATTTTCCGTAATGAAGAGCGTAATCAGTCGCTGAGATCACCATCACCGCTTCATGCAAAAATTTTCTTGAAACCGAATTTCCTCCTTTTGAAGATCTAATTCTCCAATTAATCACGACTCGTCGAGTACAAAAACAAAGATATTCCAATCATATCGATTCAGTCTATTCCAATCCCAAAAATCAAATCGCTCCAAGGTTAGGGCTACCGGCACGTGTTACTTAATTGATTCGTAGAGCTTGTGGGCTGCTTCACGAACCTTTAAGTAGTCAGATCTGACCGCGCTGTCCCCCGGACTATAAAAGGGAAAATGAAGTGCTAATCTTGATCCTGTCCTTCCAATACTAAAATGATTGGACCTTCTTAGCATCGTAGTGTTACTTACTTGTCTTACGCAATTTCCACAGCCCCAAATATGAAAAACAAACATGGTGAATAAATTAAAAGGGCAGGCACGCCAGGCTTGATGTGCGACCGATAGTGGCACGATCGGATCAAGCACGAGGCAAATATTTAACTTGAAGAAGATAATTCAAGTATTCATGTCCAATTCTTTAGACTAGGCCACACGGTTTGAGTGGACGGCGGCATCGACCCAAATCCTATTAAGTCCTTGTCTACTCATATTGACAATTATTGTATTCCGACGTCAACTTCGTCGGACAACGTGAACATTCCTAGGTAATTTCGGTGATGAATATGATATTGAGTACGTGAACAAGACGTCGAGTTCGTATCAATCTCGGGGGAGTTCATGAGATCTTTCCGAGACAAGAACTGAATGGGAAGGCAGAACTTTTAATCGGCGTAGTTGGTTTTCATTTCGTTGTCAGGTGCTCCTAATATGAAAACTTAATGAAAGAGAGGAACAATATCCTTTGCCTTCCTATAGCTCTTTCGTGGGGGCAATTTATCAAAAAAGTCATAAAATTTTTGCACTTTTGTCAATTCAATTTTATTGACGGCGTCACGTAAAAAGGCCGGCGTCTATGCCCGATTGCCAATTTTCAAACGGGCAAAAGGTGAAAATGTTTAAGACTAAATCGATAAACTTAAACGGTTGAGGATTTAATTGACAAAAGTGTAAAATTTTCAGGATTTTTTTGACAATTTTCCCCTTTCGTGGATGTGCCATGATATATACTATTTTCCTAGTAAGTGAAGTGCTAAATGGGTTAATTTCGCTCTAATGAGTGTAAATTTTTTTTAAAAAAAAAGCTAATGTAATTAATTTATCTTCCATCTCTCTTTTTGCTAATCTCTACTGTATAAAAAGCTAGCTTTTTTGTGGATTTTTATTAGACCTATTGCGATCGTGAAGATTTTTTTTTTGCACATTCGCCGTGGGATGGATAACATGCGTAATTCAAAATAATCGGGTAACTAAATTAATGCACGTGTTATTTATCTAACAATCAACGTGTGAAAAGTTTTAATATTGAACGGACACTATTGGTTACCAATCAAGTTTTTTCGAAGCGATAATGGTAGTGAATTTCGCTCCATACCAGTATGAAGATTCTGCTCTTCTATCGGAGCAAAGCAACAATAATCATGTCCTTACACCGTGCCTCGAATGCTGTTTAGAGGAAGTGCCAAAGCACTCGTGGAGTGAAGCTTTTCATAAGACAATCATTTTCATGAACAGATTACCAAGTGCAAATCCTAATTATATATGCCCGGTTAGCGAATGCGGCAATAACTTGTTCTTATTTGTTGTCTAGTCTTTATAGAAGCAAAACTTTTTTAACTCCTTAAATTATAGAAAAAAGCAAATAGAATATCATATGTCGTGAAGAATAAAATTCAATTTTTTTCGGCTGGTTACCTAACAGATCTTCTATTTCCATAAGCACGTATACGGGCTATCCTTACTTTTGAAATTCAGAACTCATGCAATATGAAAGATGAATCAAGCATAGCACATTAGTGTAATGGATTAATACCACGAAAAATTTTAAACCAAGTATACTTGTGACAAATTTATCCCAAAATATTTTTTTTACCATAAAAAATTTTAAACTAGTACACTTGTAACAAATTTACCCCAAACTATATTTTTGAGCACCACAAACCCCGAAATGATATATACGTGATAAATTTACCATAAATTAATTATTTTGATCACAAAAGTTTTCAAATTGATACACTTGTGACAAATTTTTCCTCCATTAATTGGATTAATATCACGAAAAATCCTAATTTGATACACCTGTGACAAACATAGGGTAAAAAACTCCAAATTGGTATGCCCGTTAACCGCATCCAACTCAGTAATTTGATAGTTAGATTTAAAGAAAATCGACGGAAGGTAAATTCATCATATATGTATCAATTTGGGGTAAATTTATTATAAGTATATCAATTTAATTATCTCTTGTCTTATGGCCTCGCTTGTCTTTTCGATGTGTTTTTCCAAGTTTACAAGTTCACACGCATGCTAAACTTCCCCAATCTCTCTTTTTTTTTTCCCTTAACTTGTGTTTTGCATGAAAAGGGCCATTGACTTGTCTAGTGATGAATTTTTTTAGGCATTCTAGAAAGTTCTTTAATTCCCAAAATATTACAATTATCTATGTCACAAGAACATGTAAAATGCCTTGAAAAAAAGGAGGTTTCTTCATTTTGCAATTTTACAAGTGCTATAATGACATTTTTTGACAAAATTATTAGCTACATGTTATACAAGCTGTGTAGAAGGTGGTATATGCAACCTCCGTGTTGGATGCATGATACATATCGTGTATCTTTAGTCATATGCTAGAATAATGGCCCGAGAAAATCTCCGTATAAGGATAGGCCGTGATACTGCGTGAACCCGGTCACGGATCGTGTCATGGAACATCCAGTGGACTAGGACTTGAACCATGCACCATGGCCAATGAGCAACCCGAGTCGGCCGAGCACGATCCAAGGAGGCTGGGCACAAGGATCGATCATGAACGACCCAACACGGCCGAGCATGAACCAAGGCGGCTGAGTGTGTGATTCAATGTAAGATCCAGTACATAGACCAGGGCACGAACCGCACGATCTAACGCACGGCCCGGCGCATGGCCAACACGACTCGGCGCACGACCGGGCGTATGACTAGGCATGATTCTTAGATGATCCGATTACTCCAAGAGTCATCCAAGGGGTTGTCCAAGCAATGATGATACCCTACCTAGAGGATACTACAAAATGGGGAAATAAAGAGTCCCGCAAGGGACAACCCATGTAAGACGGGAAAAAAAAAGATCCAACCAAGTAAGACAAGGGAACATGACAAGAAGGAAAACACAAAGCTGGAAAGCCAAAGGGTTACCCGAATTGTCCCCATTCTTGTATAAATAGGGGTGTTCTCCCTCATTGTAATTCCATTGTGCGCACAACATTGAGCAATAGACTCCCATTCTCTTCCACAACTCTCTCTCTCTCTCTCTCTCTACAATCCGAGTGCTAGTGAGTGTGAGTGACAATCCTCGGGCAAGGCTTGGCTTAGGCGATCCATTGATCCCACGAGCCTTGGTCGCCGCATGGGACTCGATCGGCCCTTGACACTAGGGTGAACCTTTTTTTTTTTTTTTTGGGCTACATAGGTTGTGTACCAAATTTGAATCTTGGCTTTATCTAGCTGCCTCCCTCTTAAAGTGTTTTATATGGATTTGACAAAAAAAAAAGTGTTTTATATGGATTAAAACTAAAGATTTAACGGCAAATGAATGTACACAAGTAGATTTACATATAATTTCTTCATAATTCTTTTATTTGAATTGTAAGTAACTTTGTTGGCGAGAAAGCCAAAAAGAAAACGAAAAAGTTAGCCTTTTCGTTTTTTATAATTCAAAACAAACAGACCAGAGATCGTATGGTAGTACCAACTCATAATAAAAGGTAAGACAAGAAGAGAATTGACTCTCCATTGGAAATCAAATCCGTCCCCGGGTAACCAAAGTCAATGAAGTGGGATTAGGGTTGATTAAAGTGCTTTTGTAATCGCCATTTCCTTCACTTTAATCAATGATTTTAGCCAAGTTTTCAAATGGGTGCACCTCCTCATGGAACCAAGTGAGGACATCCATCGACATCGCTCCATCCTAATCACTCCACAAAGTAAATAAAAACTGCAAGCTTAGTTTTCTTCGTGACGTGAAGATGCATGCATACTTCTATTCATGATGATGTCAAAGCCGCATGGTGCATTATCTTCTTGTTGGGGACAATTACCCAAAAAAAAAAAAAATCCTAAAACTCGCTGCACTCGTGTCAATTCGATCCCAAACTTTTTAATTTGGCCAGTTTAATCTTAAATTTTTTGAAATTCTTCCAATGTAATCCATCGGCCAATTTCTCCAGAAATCGCCCACGTGGATGGCTATTCTTGACGTGGACAAAATATATGATTTTTTTTATATTTTAATTTTCTTTAATTTTTTTTTTTTCTTTCTTCCTCTGCGGGTTGCCGGACCTCGGTGATGGCTGATGCGGACAAAACATATGAACTCTTGTCGAATTTGGCGAGAGACGAGCCTTGCCCAAAGCCTACGAGGGTCGCCCTTGCGAGATCCGGCGAGGTCGACCCTTATTTGAAGCAAGTGAGGCCGACCCTTGTCGTGCTTTGGCTAGGTCCCCTCTCGCCGGTTCTAGCCTATGGCCGGTCATCGACCATCGTCGAGGCTTGACGACCGGTGAAGGTAGAAGGAAAAAGAAAAAAATAAAATATAAACAGATTAAAAACATATAATAAATATAATAGAGTTGTCCATGTTAGCGCCCATCGTGCCAAGTAAGACGGCCGATATCCACGTCTACAATTTCTTGCTAAAATTAGTCGGATGGATTATATTAGCTAAACGTGAAAATACTCGGGACTAAATTGACACGATTGAAATATTTAGGATTGAATTGTCATGAACGTAATAAATTTATGACTTTTTTTTTGGTAATTTTTCCAATTTTTATTGCTAGTAACACGTGAGAAAAGAATGATTAGGTGAATGAAAGCTCGATGTACACATCATTAGGTACTTTAATCTACGAGACACGTTGGGCTATACCCAGAATCATCATCATACGATACTCATCAATGTCAAAATCATCAGGCTCGAGTCAAACGAGTTTGTCCCCATAGTCTCACAAAAGAGTCGAGATTCTCACAAGTATACGACAATGATGCATGATGATCATTGATAGATATAGAATACATTATGTGGGCCTGTTCCTTCCTACACATTGTGGCTTTCGGAAGATCTAATTAGCTTACAAAAATAGGGAGAATTGTCTTAAAAATCTTAAACTTATTGCACTTTTATTAATTCGATCATAAACCTTTCAAAGTTCCAATTTAATCCTAAATATTTTCGTATATTTTTAGTTGAGCTCGTCCAATCAATTTTGCTTGGAATTCGCTTACGTAGACATCGGCCGTCTTATGTGGCGTGGATGATGTTGACGTGGATAATTTTTAATAGTAATTTAAAATTTTTGTGATTTTTTTTCCTTTCTTCTTCCTTTTACTAGTGGCTGGTCTCATCTGGGTAAGGGTGAGCCCCAGTAAGGGCTCCCCTCGCTCAACTAGGCCTCGCTTGTGGAGGGCAAGGGTTGCCCTCACCTAGGCGAGGCCAACCCGCCCCGGCCATAGTCGGTGGCCCGGCTATTGCCTGTGGCTAGTGGGTGGCCAGCAAAGAAAAGGAAGAAAAAATATATAAAAAATGTAAAAAATAGAAATAATAATAATAAATTAAAAGATAATAAAATAGTATTAAAAGATATCCACATCGACGATCGGTCGTCTTGTATATAAGGCGGTCAACATCGACGTCGAGCAATTTTCTATCAAAATTAGCTAGATGGACTCTGATTGACAAAGTGTCAAAAATTAAGTTCATGACTCAATTGACAAAACGAAAATGTTTAGAACTAAATTGAAAAAATGCAATAAGTTTCAGGTGTTGTGGGCAATTTTCCTTACAAAGTTACAAGCGAATGATAATTAATGGTCCCTATCCTCGACTCCAGCTAGCTATCTCGCGTGTCTTATTGGGCCATGTGGTGCTTTTGGGAAACTTGTATTGTAGCAGTTAATAAACTTGTTCATCATTTTTTTTTTTTTGGGGCCATCCTTGGTTATTATAACTTGTAAGTGCTCAATTTGCAGATGGGGCATAGTTTTTGCAGGGAAAATGGAGGTTGGGGAGAAGATTATGCAGCATGGAGTGATTGCTAAGGAATTGCCCCGTTAGAATGAGATTGGGAATTAGGTGGGGGCGTTTGTCTCTATTCTTTCATTTTGTTCTCCATCTCATGTTGTTGCCTCCATTTGAATGTGGTTTTGAACGATAGGTGGTCAAGGTGCAACTCGATTGTTATGAGGAAGAATGGTTCCTCTCGACAAGAAAGGAAGCTGTTTCTTACTCGTCTCTCGTATTATCATTCTAAGACCAGAACGGACGAGAAAGATGCGACGAATAATGTGGATGCGAAATGAATGAATCGCTTCAGTTGGACGTCCAAAGAAAACGACAAGAGACAAGAGAGGGGCCGTCGGACAAATTCGTAGCAAAAATCACGATGCTCGAAGTTTTATTATACTTAAAAATTGTTCTTTACAAGCAATTCTTCCCAGATGTCGATCATTCCTTTCACTTACGAGGACGTGGATCCGTGTAGGGTTCTTGTCATGTTACTCAATTCAGGATTTGCTCTCTTTCAACTATTGATTCTTTTAGCTCTTTTGATGTTTTCTCGCGACAAAAAGGAGTTTCCTCCATACGCAACGCGTTTGGAAAATAAGAGCAGGTGTGACAACGGAGGTCCCGATTTGCATGAGAATTCCAATGGGAGTTTCGTTTCTCTGCCGTCCATTAGCTGGTCTGAAAACCAGGTTGTTGTCTCTTCCTAAAGTGGGGCGCATTGGTCTGAAAACGAAGTCTTGTTCCCAATGGAGTTCACGGCATTTCCTGTTTTTTTTTTTTTTTGTTGTTGCTCTTTCTATGTCATCGAAAAATCCACCTTAAATAGGTAAAACACGAATTCGACGAAATACACGGGCCGTGTTTCTCTCCATCAGTCCGACCGTGGTCGGAGGAAACTCCGTTCAGCCGTCGAGTCACAATCATGGATATCATCCACCTTCACATGTAGTTAATTTTGTCATGATACATCCCTGTGCAACCAGACCGGATTTACTCGAAATCCAGATCGGACCAATTGAAAAGCATGTTCGAGAATCCATTTCCATTCAAACCAATCCGGGAACTGGTTCTAAATTTTGGGAACCGGTTAGAACCAGGGCCGGTCCTCGGTTCCAAATACCTAAGAATCGGGCCGATTTTGGAGCCGATTTTTAACAACCTGTTAAAAAAAAATTCTAGTCTTGCTCATCTCACCTCCTCTATTTTTTATGGATTATAATTTCTATTGCTCATATTAGGGATTGTTGCTTTTGATGAAATGTGAGTTTTATTATTCATTTTTTACTTTGAATCGTTTAATTGCTACTCATATTATTTTGCTGAAAAAAATAAAATTAAAAAGAAAGAAAAATAGGTTCTTGGCTAGACCCTAAAATAGGACCAAAAAAATAGGGTAGGTTCCAAAACAGGTTTCGGGACAAATAGAGTAGGTTTTAGGTTGCAAAAATTTGGAGTCGGTTATAATAGGGTCGGTTTCAAAGTCTAGATCTAAAACTTACTCACTCGGCTCATGCTCATCCCTATAACCTTTTAAGGATTGGTATGCGGGTCGAAATCGAGTATCAGCTTCGATAAGAGAAGAGATCATTTCATTTGAAGTATGGAAAATCATGTGCGTGTCTTGTGCCACACCACTAATGTTCGTGCCAAAAAGAAGAAGAAGAGAGAAATCGATAATCATCGTGTCGTCCTTTTTCTTTTTCCCGAATTGGGAACGCGATCGATAAATTTACTAACTCAAGCTAATGCTATTTATGCTAAGACCGATATATTGAAATGGTAACTTCAATCCAACATATGGTAATTTCACGAACAAATTGTTGAAAAAGGTGATTTCATAAAATTCCTTCAAATTCTTTAGGGAAATAAAACCAATTTTTCCTTACGCGTTTTACTATTTAATTGACCGATTCTGCCTCTGCCTCTGCCTCTGCCTCTGCCTCTGCCTGAGGGTCAGTTGGGTTCACTCGTCGCCCCTTTGAAATATTCTTCGGGGATAATAATGGCGATCGGTTCGACCTAAAATCTCCCCTCCCCTGCCATCAAACCGTATGCGAAAATCAAAGACGTAAACTTTCCATTTTAACCACATCCCCTCTCTCTCTCTCTCTCTCTCTCTCCTCTGTCTCTCTGGCTCGGGGCAAAAGCCGACCTCTCAACTGATAAAAATCTTCATATCTCTCTGTGCACTGACACAGAACTCTGTTGAGGATCTGATGGCTCTCTCTAAGCAACCCAACCAAGGACTTGCACGAATCCCAGAAGCCGGTGACGCGTTCTTTTCTCCCCTTTTTAATCCTCGCTTTCATGCCGCTCCCGTCTTTTTAATTAGGTGAACTCTCAACCTCCCGTGAATTGGATGCTGCCTGCGAAGCGTTGAACTCCTTCCCACGAGTTTTAGTTCTCTCTCTCTCTCTCTCTCTCTCTCTCATTCTCACTGGTGGAAGGTCCCATTCTGGGCGTGAAGATTTTTCAGCGCCTGTCATCGAGTGTCCCGTTGAACGCTGCTCTTGTTCTCAATCATGCTCTGCTTTTGCTTCGAGCTGAATTAAGAGATCGCGACGATGGGGTTAAATTGATGGGCTCGCCCAGGAGGGTTCGTCTCAACAACCCATTTAATTTGGCGAGGATGGGTCATCGAAGCGGGGTCGTGTACCGGAATCTGGTTCTGTTTGCTGGGTCTTTCTGGGTATACTTCACGTCCCTGTTCAGTACTCTGTTCTGCGTTGTCAACAAATTCCTGAGGTAAGAAATTCTTGAGTTTCACATTTGTTTTGTTTTTCGACTCTGGGTAATAGCCCGTTCAACTCTGTTTTGGTTTATTCCTCGTTACTTGTCAGACACGATGAAGATGGGATTCCTCACGAGAAATTGAATGAAAACCCAGATACCGGAGGACCAATTGCTGCTGCCACTTATGTTCAGGAAGATAACAACCCAATTTGTTCAGGGCCAGTGGAAGCAGCGGATGATGTTGCCGAATGCGAGGGTTCGTTGTTTGATAAAATTACTGTAGAAAGTCCACCGAAGTTCTTGTCGTTCAAGTTTCCGACTTTTGAAGAATTCACTAAGGACAGTGCAAGTGGCGATGGTTCCACTTTCCAGGGAAAGCTTTTCCTGTCTGAATCGCTTTCCGAGAATAATTTCAGAGAGGAAACAGAGGATTTGAGTTCACCTGTGGAGGATTCGAGTATTGATTCCAGATTAGATTCTTTTTCTGACAAATTCAAGTGGTCTTTCGAGTTTTCGTACAGAAAAGGCGCTATCGAAGAGCTAGAGGAACCAGAATTTGTTCATGAAGAAAAATCTGATCTTGCACAAGAGAATGTCAACACAGAAAACAGAGCATGGATCAAGGAGGGTTTTCTTTTGCAGGAAGAAGTACTAAAGGAGCTCAAGAGCAATTTGATTGATGATAAAGACGCTTCTGAGAAATTCCAGTTCCTTTTAGAGAAAGACTTGCTCTTTTCGGACACGGACTCTGACTCCATGAGCTCGAGCCATGATTTCTCTATCATGAGCCGCTTATTGGATTCCAACAGCGATGATTTCTTTTCAGAGAGAGATCTCGATGAGGTTCGTGAGCATCAAGATGCGAACGTTGACGACATCGAAGCCGATGACGAGGACTACGAGAGCATCACGGAAGAGCTCGAAGAGCTCGAACAGTCCGACAAACAATCACATGACAAGGACCGTGAAAGTCCCACCAAGCTTGAAGAACCCGAGGGCATAGAGGGCGCAGAGGATAAGAGCCGTGACAAACCCCGTTCCGAGGACCAATCTGAATCGGACGGCGAGGGCTCGAATTGTGACCTCTTGTGGGAGCATCAAGACTTGATAGAGCAGCTCAGGATGGAGCTGAAGAAGGTCAGAGCCACCGGTCTGCCCACGATCCTCGAAGACTGCGAGTCCCCCAAGATCACGGAGGACTTGAAGCCGTGGAAGATCGACGACAAGTTCCAGCGCGAAGAGAAGATGGGCGAGCTCCACAAGATCTACCGGAGCTACCGCGAGCGCATGCGCAAGTTTGACATCTGGAATTACCAGAAGATGTATGCACTAGGTCAGTCAGCTGAGTTCCTCAACAGTAAGCATCTTGATATTTCATTTTTCCTCTGGGTAAACTGTCCTAGTTTCACAGATTATCATAGCTGGGTTGATTCTGAGAAAGTGTGCGATCATGATAATGGGGGCGAGGCCTTGCCACCGATTTAGTCCATTTTCCAATCAATTGGCATGAATTACCGCTAACCAACAATCAGAAGTCTAATAGAAGTTAAAGTATTGAGAAGGACCCACTTGATCTGATTAGCTGGGCTGGGGCACTGGGGAAAAAAGCACGAGACCTTTCGGATCACAGACATTATGATGATGATAGTCACGTTATGTAGGACGTACGATGAAAAGGAATCGATTTTTTTAGCATTTGTTAGAAATCCCTGCACATGTATACATCAGTATGAGAGCACTCATTGGCCCATCAGATCGGATGGTCTTTCTGGCTACACCGCGGATCTTCCTGGCCCAAAGTTCATAACTTTTCCTATGAGTTGATGCCAGTGTTTCATTTCAGACAGATTTGAGCAACACTTTACCATTTCACGTACAAGGATTGAGAGCTACGCTCGATCCTTTCCGTCTTTTTCATGTTTCTTGCAGTAAAAGAATTAAGGTTAGTTAAAGGTGCACATCAATCTGGTCTATTGCAATTAAACCTACCTGAAAGTTTTCTGCTTTGGACCATCTATCTCATGGGAAACTGCTTTCTCTATTTTGGAGTGGATTTTTCTCTCCTCTGCTCCTTAAATTAGCTTGCACAATTCAAAGGTTTCTAGAAAGTTTCCATGTCGAATGAATGACTTTTACATCCAGAACCTTTCAAAAGTCCGACTTTTCTTTTCCTAGGATGAGTTTTTGGTCATCAGCCTATTCCCCTGTCTGGTCTTCTTTGTTGTTTTACACACTCGTAGTCAATCAATGTTCGGACCTGAGAACCCTGCTTGTTTGGCATTCTGCAGGTTTTCTCCAGTCAAAGGACCCGCTTAAGTCACTCTCGAGCCACAAATCTACCGGCCCGGCGATCACGTCCCTTCTGTCGCAGAGCTTTAAGTTGTGCAGGGAGAAGAAATCGGAAAATGACCCGACAATGAGGTTCATGAGAGAATTGCATAGCGATTTGGAGATAGTGTATGTTGGGCAATTGTGCCTCTCTTGGGAATTTCTGAACTGGCAGTATGTGAGGGCTCTAGAGCTATGGGAGTCAGACCAGTATAATCTGCGCCGGTACAATGAAGTCGCCGGAGAATTTCAACAGTTACAAGTGCTCATGCAGAGATTTCTGGAGAACGAACAGTTTGAAGGCCCAAGGGTGCAATATTACGTCAAGACTCGATGCCTCCTCCGCAATCTCCTGCAGGTCCCTGTAATTAGAGGTCAGCAATAGCTACTTTTGTTAGGATTAATACATTTTGAAGATACAACAACAACATCAACAACACCTTTATCCCAAACTAGTTGAGGTCGGCGGTCGATGAACCCAAAAATAAATAATACATTTTGAAGATAATTTGATTAAAATAGTTGGTTTCTCGATACAGGGGAATAATATTTACTATAAGCTAATTTTCAAATTGCAGAGGACAATTCGAAAAACAGAAGGATGGCGAGATTAAAAGGGAAAGGTGAGTACACCATCAACAGCGACGATCTAATAGAGATCTTAGAAGAGTCTATAAGAATATTTTGGCGTTTCATCCGAGCAGACAAAGACTCGAGCACCGCTACACAAAAGGATCGACAGAGAGGCCAACCGGAACTTCAGAATCCTGCGGATTTGGAATTATTGACACAGGTCCAAGCGATGCTTCAAAAGGTTAGGCATTTAGCCCTTTTTGCAGTCCTGTAGATTTTTGTTTTTCCCTCACCAATTTCATCCAACAGCAGAAGTGATGTTTACTAATTTCGAATTTTACTCAAACCCAGAAAGAGAAGAAACTGAAAGATGTCTTGAGGGGCGGAAACTGTGTGCTGCGAAAGTTTCAAAAGCGTCAAGAAGAGACCTCCGACCAAGTCCTCTGCTTTTTTTCTCAAGTGGACATGAAGCTAGTGAGGAGGGTGTTGAACATGTCAAGATTAACGACTGACCAATTGGCTTGGTGTAGCAGCAAGCTGAGCAACATTGTCTTCGTTCACCGGAGGATACACATAGAGCCCTCGTTGTCGCTTTTCCCATGTTGATATATATAGCAGCATAGCAATTTTGTACGACTTTTGTAGCTAGATCTCTGATTGATATTAGTAGTTGAGCATAAGTTAGAAGTGTCTGCTGGAGAAAATTTTGTTACCCAATGTACAGCTTCTGTAAGGGCAATTAGGAAATCGATTCTTTCATTTGAGAGAAAAATGTTTGGTCAACAGCGGCATGCTTTTCAGACCTTGTCTTCTCAACTCAGCAAATTCGCTCCAACTTTGCACTCCGATTCTGAGTCCCTCGGTGCGTGTTCGAGTTCTACCTGGAAACTGTTTATAACTCGGTTTGACAGCACGAGTAGCTCAAATGCCTTCCAAGCTTCAAATATATATTGATGGAGTTTGATGGTCTCATCTAGTGCAGTGTTAAAGTTCAGACTCACAGATTGTATTCAGCAGCATGTAGCATTGTAGCCTCAGCTAGAGAATTGTTTAGCCGTCAGTCAATGGGTTGATGCTACGTAGCTAAGACAGTTCTGGTCATACTCTAGTCCCTTGCGTCCGTTGCGTAGCTAAGCGGTCACTTGATCTGCAACAGCCTTTCCCTATTTCTGATGAAGTTCGGTCATGCATGCTGCTCATTATCATAGATACTCTCAGCGTGGCTATTACCGGAACTCTTATAGGCATGAAACTCAAATGTTGTACCTTCTGCCTCAAATTTCACTTCCTCTCTTAACAATATCATAATACTGATATAGGATCAATATAATACCATTGTGCTAAGGTTCTCTTAATGTTCGTTTTTTGTTCAATCTGGCCCCTCAAAAACACATGTATGCACTTTTTTCAGAATAGATATCTGCAACTAGACAGGTCGACATCGATACGC
This sequence comes from Rhodamnia rubescens, assembly GCA_021437795.1. Taxonomy (NCBI): domain Eukaryota; kingdom Viridiplantae; phylum Streptophyta; class Magnoliopsida; order Myrtales; family Myrtaceae; genus Rhodamnia; species Rhodamnia rubescens. The sequence goes on from JAILYA010000046.1 coordinate 2,418,649, forward strand.
CCGCTCTGAATGCTCAAAAAGAGTTTAAATGCGCAATGTCCTGATAGTTCAGCTCTCTTGGTACTTTGTTTCTGGTTGTTCATGGTTTATTTCTGGTCTAAAGTTGCTTGTCATCTGAAACTGAGCAGAGTGTAAAAGGAGGAGATAACAAAGAGAAGAAGACTTTAAAACACATTACTAGGAAAATAATGACACTAACAAGTGTAACAGGAGCCTAGGATACTGTACATAAAACAGCACAGATGGATAACAATTTTTCCTGGGATAAGCTCCAAAGCTTTTGCACCAAACACGGAAAAAGCAGCTATCTCTACGTATAAGGCTCGTCCCGATCAATCAATTGTAGCATTTGTTCGTCGAGAAAGCCGTGGACATCTCGCTAGGACATGGAGGTGAGTCCCAGGGCATGTTTGAAGGCAAGCTGAAGGGGAAGCCCATTGATCGCGTGGTCACTGGCCACTGGCTATTCACATGGACCATACCGTGATTCTTCTTCAGTCCTGCCGCCTCCTCTTCACCACCGGCGTTTCCTTGCATCTCCTGGGGAAGACCTATTGAGAAGCCACCGAATTGATATGACCCCTCGAAGCTTATGCTCTCCGACGCCTTGTTGACGTCTCCGCCCATCAAGGCAGGGCACATGAGCATTGGGGATGTGTCGGCTGCGCACTTGGTGGGTCCTGGCGGCATATCAAGGGGCGAGAAGACGAAGGTGCTGGGGAGGTCGCTGTTTGAGATTGTGAGAGTGGAGGCTTTAGAGACCGGCGGGTATAACATGGGCCTGTAGGATTGAACATCCAAGGAGTTGAAGCCAGCAGAGGTTGGATGCTGGGTGGCTGGTCCAATCTCTGTGGTGCAGGAAATGTTCTCTGAGCCGAACTGAGAGTACTGCGCACTGTCGCCGAGCAGATCCGACCCGATAGGTTCGGGTATTTGAGTGACCCAGGAGTGTGATAGAGCTCTTTGTGCCATGGAATTGGTTTTCTTGAATATCCTACAGATAGCCCATGAGTCCTGCAGTACCAAGATTTGTTCAGATTACTTGATAATTTTTCAGCATCAATTTAGAAGCAAGGATAGTGAAACTGGGATAGGTTTTGGCGTGTGATACATTAGGGGGGATGTTCTTGTCCAAGAACTTCTTGGGAGGAGCGGAGTCAGCAACGGAAGGGAGCCGGAACTCGTGCATCATCCAGTCGGTTTTCATGCCTCTGGCGGCTCGGCCTCTGTAGAAGACGAGGGACTTCTTGAGGCCGATGCACTTGGTGCCGTCGGAGGAGTAGATAGGCCGGTCGGTCCCGGTCGCCTTCCAGAACCCGGAACCTGTGACTCTGTTCGGACGCGCGCTGTTCCTGTATTTGCGGTCTCGGGGGCAGTAGAAGTACCACTCTTTCTCTCCAGTAGTTGCCAATTCTGCTTCAAGAAAGTCAACAAGCCAAGCAAAAAAATAAAAAAAAAACGCTGCTTAAGATCAACTACCACAGGAGAAACAACGTCAGAAAGTGTTAAAATGCTTCAAAATGATATGGTATTAACAGGTGCTTCATCAAGAATAGAAATCCTGAAAGAAAAAGATATCTGGAAGAGTTACCAACTATGGACAAATGATTCATAGATAAGTATGGCTTAGTAGCACGAACATAGCAATCTGTTGAAACTTCTGTTTAGCATGAAAACAAGCCAAAAGAAGCTGCCAAAGATAGCAAGATTGCTTCTGGTGCGTGAACACTGCCGTATTGCTCGACATATACGATAGTGATAGGGCAATATAATTAACGCGGTCACTTCGAGAAAAAGAGAGGATAAACTTCAAATGATGTTTGACAGATATAAATAAATAAATAAATAAATCAAACCAAAACCAAAGAGGCACGAAGAATATGGTCTTTTTCTTCGTTCCATGCATGCACACTCGCACTACCATTGAGAAAATTACACACGCTGAAGAAGTACCAAAAAATAATGAATCAGACAGACAACTTTTCTCTGTTCTTACTTGGAAGATCCCAAGGATCATATTTGTAGATGTCAACTTGCTTGATGAGCTCAATGGGGAGCGACCTCTGCTGAATTTTCCTCTTGAGATAGAACCCGACGAGCTCTTCATCAGTGGGATGGAACCTGAACCCAGGCAACATCACGTCATCGACCTTCTCTGCATCACTCTTCCCCCCCATCTCTCCTCTCTCTCTCTCTCTCTCTCTCTCTCTCTCTCGAACACGAAGAGAAACCAAATCTTGCAGCCTCCAAGAAACCAGAAACCCCAGAAGCTTCTTTGAGCTGAAACCAGCTGAACTCCGCTAAGGAACTATCGTTCGCGTGAAAAGAACTCAAAATACAACACCCTCCAGAGCCTTTAAGACATATTATACTCCTCTTGCTCGAAAAGGGCCTTTGCTTCCGGAGCTTGAGGCGATTCTTGAGGGGGAGATTTTCAGTGGGAGACCGTGCAGGAGCGAGGATAACGATGACTTGGTTGGAGGAGGAGCAGAGGCTTGAGCTTTAAGCTCTCTCAATACAGGTCAAGGAATATAGACCCCCTTTGAACCCACTCGCACCATCTTTCGTGGTGTTTAAATCCAAATTAAGGATCCTGCGCGACTACAAAAATGGCAAGTGTCTGTTTATGGGAGCGTCAAGAAAAGGAAACAAGAATTCAGAAATCTGTTCATACTGCTACACTGTTCAAGCCTTTTTTTTTTTTGCTCTCTCTCTCTCTCTCTAGTGGGGATTCATGCCAAGTTTTATCTTCAAATCAGGGACTAGATGACAATGCATAATGCCAATGTAACGGTTTTCCGTGCCCTAATAAACTATTCATTCTTGAACAGTTTCTTGTTTAGCTATACACACTCGCAGGATCTGCTTCCAAGACTCGCTCTACATAGAGCCAAAGACGAATAAAATAATCAGAGAATTGAGAGATTTCCATTAGAATAATCTTGAGAAAGGTTTGATTATTGGGTGTCCGCCTGATCCCAAATTTCTATTCCATTCTTCCTACACCTTCTATTCTTCATCAGATTCTGGAAAAAAAATGTCAGATATGAACACGTGACCCGTCGCTGACTATTTTTTTTTGATTCTTATACATATTCATTATTTCCCATCTAAACAGAAAAGGTTAATACTTGATTATTGAGCTTGATCATCCCCGGTAGGGGCCCACCCCATGTAATCAGAGAGTTTTGACCCTTTGAGAGGACACGCCCCCCATGACCTCTTTTTCAGTATATAGCTACTTGGCTAGGTTTTCGCTTGGACCCCCCCCTGATCAAGTTGCCCCCTTGAGCCTTTGACTAACTTAGCCTCTTAATTAGACCATTAGTCTAATTCGCTCCGGTGCGAAGCGATAGGTTCAATAAGGGCATTGCAGCCTACTGCGACACCGACTTCTTTATTATGTGTACTCGTTATTTCGGCGAAATATCGAGATCGAGATATTTCGTCCGTCTCGAGTTTTCGTATCGTTTTCCTCTATGCATATACATATACATGTTATGAGATTTAATCATTTTGTACTTAAAATTCTCATATAACGAAGCTAGAGCATTCTTGTTTCTCCAATTTGCCAAGACAGAAACAGTGTTAGGCAAACAATTCCGGTTAAAGCTGCCCAATGGGTGAAAATGTAGGCTGTTCACCAAACCCTAGTTAGAAATAAAAGGAGCGCTTAATTTCGTTGAACTACTTGCACATTTATTACTTCACCCGCAAACCCTACATACATATATATCATCTATTTGACACATAGACACCTAAATATTACATACTTCACGTGCATAAGATCGCCTGAATATTTTTTTTTTACTTTCAATTTTCACTTCATAGACGTGAATAATGGGAGAAGGGTATAAACTGCCACATTGGCCGCAATTGAGAGAACAAAATCTGTCGGGGCCTGCTTGGACAATCAAGCGAATCGCCTATGCTCACACCAGCAACATTGTATGAATTTTTGTTCTTGTTTGGTCAACAACATTGTTGATCTTTTGAAGATGAATATTCCCTTTGAAATTCCTAGAATGCATATTTTGTTTTTGTTTTTGTTTTTGTGGATGGTCCATCCTTAAGAGTGACGTTAGCAAAAGTCGATTCAAGAGGTTCCTGGAGTATCAGGGAACAAGTTTCCAATGTTGCACTTTAGGAAAGGAACTTGTAAACAACTTTGTAAAAGGCCTTGTAGTGGGAGTTGATCGCAGCTTAGGACAAAATGATTATTGCAAACATTAGTAGATGAGTGCTTTAGAGGCAACCAACTTAGTCGAAGAAGCTCAGTGTATAATTTTCCTTTTTGGCTCTACAATACTTCATTACGTACATATGAGCAATGGTGCTTATTATCACCTAAAATGATATTTTACGGGCGCGTCATACATGATTAGTGGATTTCGAGTCGTAATCAGCAAAATTGTGGGTGACTGCTAATATATGATGCCCTAATTTGCGTTTTTCGGAGGATTTCGGTGATGAGTGCTTTAAAAACACTTGTTAAATACCTAAACAAGAAGAAGCTTGCAATTTTCAGTGCACCGATCTTCTTGTGACTTGTGCAATCAGTGCATTGAAAATCAAAATACTTCTTGATCGAGTATGGTCAACAACTGGCTTGAGCGACCGTCGTGCTTGCTTATCTTTTTGTAAGCAATCATATCCTTAAACTCCAGTTTAGTTTGTACAATTTGATCCTTTCACCAGTTGTGATTACATGCTCTCTCAAATGCTGATGCCGTCGATGTGAGAGGGATGCTTAGGTTATTAGAATTGCATCTATCTAATGGACTTAATAAAAACACTCCCCCTTTGTAAGTTAAACTAACTTAATAACATTTTCGAAATGATATCATTTAAACTCATTTAACGAACGATAAAAAAAAACTCATGGCATGATAGTAAATATTAGGGTTAATACCACGAAAAACCCCAAACCGGGTACGATTGTGACAAATTTACCCGAAATTAATTTTTTGACCACGGAAAACCTTGAACTGGTACACTTGTGACAAATCTACCCTCCGTTAATTTTTGTCAAATTTCACCGTTAAATTTGCTGACGTGGATGACACCTCCGCCTTGGTACGCTGAAGTGGACTAAGTCTACGTGGAAATCTCATAGGATTAATAGCACGAAAAATCCTAAATCTGGTATATTTTTGATAAATTTACCCTAAACTCGATACATTTATGATAAATATACCCCAAATCGGTATATTTGTGACAAATATACCTCACACTAGTACATTTGTGACAAATATACCCTAGATTGATACATTTGTGATAAATTTACCTCAAATTGGTACACATACGACAAATTTATCCTTACACTTTTGTATACTTTGCGACTTTTTTTTTAATTTCTTTGGCATATACATCCTGGATGTTATTTTGTACATATTGATTATTTTCAAGTGCACCTAAATGTTTGACAAATAAAAAAGTACACCACAATATGATTGTCATCCGTAAAATTTACCTTCGCTTAGCATTTAAAGCCACTTTTTTTTTTTACGTTTAAAGTCACAAAGCGGCGCGGGAAATGCCACCGCATGAACTTACTCTCAAAATGAACAACCCCACATTTCGGACAACTAAATAAAGGCATCAGCTAGACATGGCCATTTGGGCCCGTAGGCCCGGAACCGGCCCGTTGACCGGGCCCACGGTTCCAAAACCGGAACCGGCCCGAACCGGCGGTTCGGGCGGTTCCAACCCGGTTTAAAAAAAAAAAAAAAGGTAAGAGGCAAGGGGAAAAGGCTTAGGAATCGGCGGTTCCGAACCGGAACCGAAACCGACCCGGAACCGCCGGTTCCACCTTTTTCCGAACCGAACCGCGCTTGAAGGAACCGGTTCCTAGGAACCGGCCACCTCTAGCATCGGCCTCCACTAGAGGTCCAAAAGCATGTTTTATATACTTGAATAAGCTTTACAAAATATCCTTTACATGTTAAAGGTCCAAAAGCATGTTCTATGTACTTGAACAAGCTTTACAAAATAATCTTTACATCCGACTTGAACAAGCTTTACAAAATAGGCTCTACACTAAACATCCAACCAGCTAACGATCCAAAAAAGGCACAGTCTACATCGGACAATAGAGGCCCAAAAACATGTTCCATATCACTATTATCCAAAAGAAGTTCAATATATACTAGACTTGAACAACCATTACAAAACAAGCTTTACGCTAGACATCCAACTCTCCCACCGGATTCATTGCCTTGCTTCACTTTGAGATTGTTGAGTTTGAGAGGGTCCGAAACTTGGCTTGAAATATCCACTATATGAATTGCACCACCTCGATGAATTTCTTGCACTATATTACTACCAGGCATCTAAAATTAAGGAAAAAATAGTATGTTATTATGCTAGTCACAAGTAGATTAAAATTTTCTTAAGAAAAATAAATGTTCACCCTCAAATATGAATTTCCTGTGGCTTTAGATACATATAATCCATATCCTTGTAGGACTTATAAGAAGACAAACCATATCAACATTTACTTTGGCATCACGAAAAACTAGCATATATATCATTAGCAAGTAACAAAACCCACAAAAAATGTTCACTTCATAAAGAACTTTAAACAACATTCCGTGCAAGTTATTGTATACTCATCTACTAAAATTCATTCTAAAAATAAAAAAGGAAGCAACTACTCACACTCCTCTTCTCGGATCTAATAATGTTTGATTGTGCACTTACGGATGCACCTATGGCACTTTCACTTTGTTTGTTAGATGCCCCTCCTTCAATGGTTGGTTGCTTTGGATCTTTCCTTGGCCTACCTCTTTTGCCCCGCATTATAGACATTTATAAGAAGTGTGTTTTAAGGGAAAAATGTACCACAATTGTGTTTGAATTTCCTTACAGCTTGTTTGATCTCCATAGGTGTAGGAGGTTGGGGGCATTTGGTCCTATTGTGTCCAATACCATGACAATTGGAGCATTTCATGGTAATTCCAGCTTTTGATTTTTTAGCAAGATTGGTGTTGGTGACCCTTGGCTTCCTTATTCTTTTACTTTTCTCATCCTTTCTCTTCTCACCGTCGGATCTCTTCCTGTCTTTCTTGGGCCTACCTCGGAAGCTCTCGAATGGTGGAGGCAATAAAGGATCTTCACTAGTCTCTCGGCCACATTTTTCTTTCATTCAAGGTAGGTAATGCAAATTGATAACAACGCTCATATGCAGCTTTCTTGAAACAATCAGCTACAAAATCATTTAAGTTACCCTTCATGAAGTTGATGCACGAGATGGCATGGTTACATGGTATTCCCGATATATCCCACCGTCCGCATGTACATGTCTTCTCATTCGGATCAACCATAAATGTGTCATCATTTACTTCAACTTCGAACTGGGAAGCAGTAGATGGCCTTGGAATGCAAGATCTAGTGTTCATCTTTTCCTCCTCAATCTTCAATCGATTCTTGGACAAATCTCATCTCTTGAACGGACCATTAATTGGCTTTTCTCGTACATTCTTACCATGAGTAATTTCCTTATGCCCTCTAACATATCAACAATGGGACATTCCCTTTCTTTGCATATATATGCATTAAACATCTCACTCAAGTTGTTCTCAATAGCATTGCAATTTTGTCCACACTTGATGAATGCCCCGCAAAAGTGTTTTGGACCCTGTCTCATGAAGTCTTCATATGCATGAATAGACTCTTCCTTCATTTCTTTTATTGCTATGTGGAAATCGACCTCATATGTTGAATATACAGCTCTCCAAAAGCAATTTCTAAATGCTTCTCCCTTATATATTTTTTTCTAGTTAGCATATATGTGCCGAGCACAATTCCTATGCTCTCGCTTGCGGAGAGAGTTTAGAAATTGCATTAAGAAGGCCCCCGCAACACATTATTTGGCATGCAAATAAGTTAGACTATTAACAACAAAATACTTATTTTAGTAAAGCTTGTGCATAATCTTACCTTTCGTTGATCACTCGTGAAGGTCCAGCCAAGACCTTGTCCCACATTCAAGTCTTTCACTAGTAGCTCGAGGAACCAAGTCCCGGATTCTTCGGCCTCGGCTTCAACAACAGCCCATGCAATTGGAAACATTTGGTTGTTTCCATCTCGCTTGATGGCACAAAGCAATATCCCTTTAATTAAAGTCTTCGTAAAGCATCCATCCAATCCAATTACTCGCCTACACCGCTAGAAAACCCTCTTTCAATTCTTTGAAGCCCACATAGAATCTCTTGAATGTATTATTTCGTCCAACTTCTAATTCAAAAGTGCTATTTTGACTACATCGAATCAACTCAGCCTTATAAGAGTGCAGCAACTTGTATTGCTCAACAAATGGACCTCTCGATGATCTCAATAGCTCTAGCAATCGCTCTATAGCAAATCCTCTTATTCAATGTCAATGCCCACATCTCCATTGCATCAGCCTGCATTTGTGATGTTGTATACTTCAAGTTAGCTCTAATTTTTGGCAAGAACTGCTCCGCAAGCCATACATACGTTGCATTCTTATTTCTCATGCTCCTAGGGCAAGTATGTTCATTTCCAACAGTTTTTATGATAAAAGTCTTCTCACTCTGCATCCAACTAGCAAACACTCTCCATTCACAACCACTCATACACCTACCGTCCATTTTTTTTCGCTTCACTCTTCTTCCATCCAATATTGAATCCATTCATAATTGCATAAAGTTGCACAGACTTTCTTGAATTGCTCGCATGAGGCAAATCTCATTCCTACTTGAAATTTTACTTCCCTATGATCCTGTTTGGGGTCATATCTAATGGTTTTCGTTCTTCTTTGGTCACATACTTCTTCATCTCCATCGAGTTAAGAGGGCTTAAATTTTCATCTCCTTCTAGATTATCGTCTCCATCATTTTCACCCTCATTCTCATTTTCAAGAATGTTAACTTCAACTATATCGCTGATCGCAGCATGTCAGCAGCGACATCAGCATCTCTTCTTATTCGTCATGCGAGAAAGAAATCCTCGTTACCATCACCGAGAATGTAGTCATCATCACTTAAAGATAATGTACCAGGATCTTGCTCGGTTCACTATCTCTATCACCGTCATCACTCTCGCTACCAATAGTAGAAAAATCACTACCATCACCAAGAGCAGCTCCTTCAATATATACTTGAATAGCACCAAAACTCGATCCTAGACTAACCAATTCTAGCACTTGATCATCACCTAAAATCTGCACAAGACCACCTCTCAAGGAATACCCGGGAATTTGATACCACAACTTTTCAACTGTGTATCCTAGACCAAAAAACAGCCTTAATAATTGTATTGTAGTTCACGGATGTTGACTTACAACCATGAAGATATTCCACACGGAAGCCCTGTGTACTTCGTGATGGCTCCAAACTCCATAATTCCACCCAGGTTAAGTGCAATTGAAAATTCATTAGACATCTGCAAGAGAACAACAACAAAATTAATTATTTTTGTGAAAATCTCTCACACAACTAGCAAAGATGGGATGATCAAGTTTGATAAAGGAGATGAGAAGATCGAGTTACGCAAACAAGCTACTTGGTATTTTTCGAGTTCTATATACAAGCAAAAAAGTGAACTCTCATATAAGTCACGTAAAATCACACTCAATAAACCCGAAATCGGTGACAAACGAAGTGAATCTAGTTCCGGCATTTCATCGAGCATGTGGTGCACGAGCCAATCATATCATTCACATTTAAGTTTCGTGTTATAATTTCGACACACAACGAGGACAAGAACGAACATGAACGCCCAACATAGCAAGAGCAATATCTAAGCACACAGATTTTAAGACAAGTAGTAAATCATGTAGGGCAAAGTTTGGCACAAATCAATAACAAACGAAGCAACCAAATATGCATTTCGAAGGGTTCTCGAAGCACATAATCTCAAACGCAGCGTAGAATGGAGGAATCTCGTTTTCCTACCTTGACAAAATGAAACCTATGACATACACCCAAGGTCGCGACCAAGCAAGGCGAGAGGTGGCGATGGGAAGAGATGAACCGAGCTTGTGGCGATGTGAAATGGAGGAGTCTCGGATTGTTGAAAGACTCTCGTTCGTCGAAGGGAATGTCGGAGAAGATGAATTGAGGGGCTAGGGTTTTTTTTTTTGTGTGGAGAGAAAATGAGTTAATCGAAGAACGTTCAATTAAGTTAGTATTTCTTATAAAAAAAAGCCTAATTTATTATTATTTACTAAAAAAATCAAGTTTTTTCCATGTGGACCTAGTCCACATCAGCGTACCAAGTCGGACGTGTCATCCACATCAAGTAAATTTAACGAAAAATTTAACGGAAGTTAACGGAGGGTAGATTTGTCATAAGTGTACCAATTTGGGGTTTTTCGTGGTCAAAAAATTAATTTAGGATAAATTTGTCACGATCGTCTGGGTTTGGGGTTTTTCGTGGTATTAACCCTAAATATTATAAGACATTCTCTGGGAGGCTTGATACGAGTCGTGCAACCACCGGACACTAGATTAGTCCGATCTAGTCTAGTTATAAGATGTCAACATACTTCTTTGTAAGCTTGCTAAACGATATCTGCTATAGGGATAACAGATGATAAGGCATAGCAAATAGTTCTTGAGTCAAAAATGGTCGACGAGGAACACCAAATTCAGTGAAATTCCCCAAGAAATGATCTTAGGGCAACCTTGTTTAACGCAAACTTTTCTGTCTGGTTTCGCTTCACATCGGACTCTGCAGCAACCATCCATGCGTGCAGCCCAAGTTGGGAAATGAGTCAATAGCTTCAAATTGAAGCTTTGTGTCCTCTTTATGAGTGTAAGGTTGACCTCTTCCACAAAGTCATGTCCCCCAGAATTTAGCAAATCCACAGGGCTTAATGCCGAACTCTCTTACGCACTCCCTGAGGAAAAAAAAAAATCGATTCTGGGTCTCGAAAAAAATTGAAAAAACTTTCGATTTCCACCCCAAATTAATTAGCGGAGCTTGAAATTCTGTGTACATTGTCTGGACTGGAACCCCAAGAACAAAGTTAAATAGTATCTCTGCTCTTAGGAATACTAAACTGCTACAATTGCCGACTCATGAAGATAAGCTAATCTCGTCGTTAAACATTTATTAAGAAATAATAATCTTAGTGCGGAAAATTACTATTCCTAAAACTAAGATTTTACTTGTTTCGCGAAAAATGAATAATTTGGAAAATATTTTTCAAAAAATTATCGCTCGTATTGCATAGAAAAATTAATTTAATCAAACTTTAGATATAAATTGAAATATTTCTCGGCTAATTATGTAAAACGATAGAAGCGGTCATATTTTGGAAAATATCATTCAAATCATCTATTTTTCGCGAAACAAACGGAGCCTAAGTTGGCTAATGGCCGTGTGTACTTTCTCAAATGCTCAAACTTACTCTAAGCACAACGACTTCAATTAAAGCCTGGTCTTTTGATAATACCAGTTTAAACCATCAAGCTGATATCACAAGTTAGCAGAAAAATATCAAATCTTACGTGAAACTTTAGGGTAAAATAATGCCGACCCGTCCAGTAAACTAGTAGCGGGATCAGCTTAACGTCCATGTTCGACAACAATATTGGCAAGACAATTGTATTACCTCATAGATTTCCACATCACGCTTTCAATTTACTCAATCACTTCATGGAACACACGCACACACTGCGAGGCCTGACGTTAATCTCTTCGAAAGCAACCGCGTGTTTGGACTTGTTAGGGCTTTAATTGTCCCCATTATTAAAAACTCGATTGCTTCCACAATAAGTCACTAATTCAAATTAGTTTTCTAATTAACTAGTAAGAGCCGTTTTAAGCCAACGAAAGAGAGTTCCGTGTATCCATCTTAGAGGTGAATAATTAGTGTTATGAGTCCATCGCAGTTGCCTTGCCATGTTGAACTTTTCACATACCAACAACAAAGAGCTCGCGGCACTAATCTTCAGCTAAATTGCCTTCCCACGACAACAAATGGACAGATGATGCGCGTCTCATGCCATACCCCGTGTGGAGTATCGAAAACTAGGGTTGAAACCCTCGTCTAATCGAGATATTTCAATGTGATTATCGAGTTATTAAGTATGCTTTGGTACGTAGACTTGTCAAACAGTGGGTTCGATCTATATTGATCCACTTAATCCGTTTTAACTTATTTTCATGCAATACAAAAATATCAACCCATACTTAGCCCATATTGCTAAGACACTATATTTAAATCAATTAAAAAAACGTTTCTTATAAATTTCTCTGCTTCTTCTTCTTCTTCTTCTTTATTTTTTTTTCCTTTTTACATTTTTTCTAAGCACATCAAAGGATTTCCTTTTTCCTTCGCTCGTTGTTGATCGACGACGGTGACCGGCGATTGAATGATGATCGGCTAGACCCCGGCAAGCTCGAGGCTCACTTGTGGCCATCGTCAACCAGTCGTGATTGAGGAATAAGGAAAAAGGAAAAGAAAGAAAAGAAAAGAAAAGAAGAGAGTAAAATGAAATAAAACAATAAAATAGTAAAATAAGTTGGATTTAAAAAAAAAAATTTGCGGCCTTGCCTATTGTGGACAAGGGTCGACCGGCGACCCTCCGTAGATTTCGTAAAAGGAAAAAGAAAAACAAAACAAAAAAAAATTACAAAAAAGTTAGAAAATTTAAAATTCAGAAATCTTGTTTGTGGTTCACTTAAGATGGTTAGGTAACCCATTTATGGCTCATAAAAAACTCATCTAAAACCCATTAAGTTATAAATTAAAGCAACCCATTTATGACCCACTTAATCTTGCTCTTAAAATTAAATGGAACTTATTTATGACCGACATTACTAAATATGAGTAAATATGCGGGTTTCGGATCCATTTTGCCACCTCTAACAGCAAAAGATGTACTCACTTGGTTCTTCTCATTTGAAAGAACATCGGACAAGGACGATTTCGTCTTGTGCTATGCCTTTGTCCCCAATGGGTGTTCATCCGTAAAGATGTGATCAAGATATGGAACTATCTTAACTGGTTTATAATAGAGCTTTGCTAGATCAACGCAGGACCTTATCCTGCTGCAGAATTGCAACACAAGGTAGTACAACATCGTATGCTACGTACAAGCGTCATTCACCTACGAACACACGCCTATGTATATTTATGCATATATATATATATATATACACACACACACACATACACGACAAGTGGGATGTGTACAAACAGAAAATAGCTGCTCCAGCAAGCATCTGTCAGATTGATTAAGAAGTTTATGATTCCTGGTCCCAATATAGAGACCTCAAAGCCAAGGGAAAAGGACCCGCATATGCTTACGAACGCCTTGAGATTTCTAATTCTTGTCCACATGAAACTAATTTAAATATTTTTACTCCCCTCCATTTAAAAAAAAAAAAAAAAACTCAGACGATATAGATGGAGAGTCTTCTTTGGTTGGCTTGGATTGCTGGAGACTTAGACTAAGTGGAATTTACTTATCGCTTGATTGGACATTCCATCATGATGTTATAATCTAACCAATGATAATGTGATCACTAGTACTACATCACCTCCTTCAAACTTATATATTTTCTAACACGACATTAACTGGGACCCCAAAAGAAGAAATTAACGAAGTGATGTTGAGATCTCCATGGTAAGAGGTTCAGCTACCATTGGCAAATTTTAGCCCGAGATTTCCATGATATACGAGGATCGCGGTGACGAGACGTTTCCCCGATGGTAACTCCATTTTTAAATGGAGAAAAGCGATAATGTATCTCATTGATGCTTCGCTTTTTTCGGGATACGAGTCAGAACCCGAATAAGTGACTCGAGTCAAGGGGATGTTTGAATTCGATTGTGAGAAGAATTGAACTTGTACCGTATGCCTAACCATACTACGTCATTCTTTAGCCGGGTTCAAAAAAGATGATTCTATACCTCTCAACCATTTCACTGAAGGCCACTTTTTTTTTTTTTTTTACTCCCTTTCGCTAGGGCCGACAAAAGAAGATTGCACGAGTCTCATTGTATGACTTCTAGACATGATTATTTCAAAAGAGGAGGGGGAAAAAATAGATGCACATATCCACAGCTTTTGGCTATCTTCTTTAGTGCTTAACTGTAGTTCGGTGGAAATTGCCCTGAACATCCGGTTATGTCGAACAATTCCTACATGCAAACAAAAACCAAAACAGTCGTCAGCTGAAGAGCAATGAAACCGCATCGAGACAGACAAACACAAGCATCTCAAGCCGTATGTTTGCATGTTCCTACGTTCACACTCTCCGAACTCTCGCTTGTTGGGAGCGCGTAGTAGAAATCCAACACTTTCATCAGGGAAGATCGTGAGCAGGGAACCCAATCCGAGCTTGTCAACATATTCAGTGAGAAAAGTATCAAAAAAGTCCTAATCCCATTGCATATATACTACTTTAGTCATGGCCCTTTCAATTGGATTAATTTAGTCATAAACCTTTTTTTTATATTTGTACCACTTCAATCCATTCGGCCAATTTTGGCAGGAAATTATTGATGTGAATGTCGGCTAGCCTACGTGACATGGTCGGCACCGACGTGGATGTTTATGAATATTTTCTTCCCCTTTTTTGTTTGTCGGTGGCCGCGAGGGTTGACCTAACTAGGCCGAGCCTTGGCAAGGGCGAGCATCGACGAGGCCCCCTCGCTAGATCTCGACAAGGCCAACCCTCGCCCACGCCAAGGTGACCTCACTAGGCGTCGCTTGGGAGAGGTTTGGCCTTGCCGGCGCTCGCCCTTGCTCGGGCGCGGCCCAACGGGGCCAACCCTCTCCTTAGGCAAACAAAAAAAGGAGAAGAGAAAAAAAAAGAAAAAAATATATATATTTGAAAAAAAAAATATCCACGTCGGCGTTAGCTATGCCACATAGGATGGTCGGTACCCATATCAACAATTTATGGCTAAGATTAGTCGGATAAACCGAATTGATACCAATGCAAAAAGGGTTATGACTAAATTAGTGAAATTAAAAAGTTTATGATTGATTGGTACCAATAGAATAAGTTTAAGATTTTCTTTTGGTACTTTTCCTCATATCTAGTTGGACTCATACTCACTCAAAAGTTCAAGTCAATGAGTTATAAACTAATCGGGATATATTAACTTATCGACTTCTCTAATATAACTCGCACATGCATCTTGACATCACTCATGATCACTAGGACATGCACGCCCGTCTTATTCAAACGAACATCCGATTCCACACTGCGGCGCGTGCATGTCTTGAACGTGATGAGTCTTATAAACTTGTCCTCAGTAACATCGAGGCACCCAAATGCTCGGAACACGGTTTCCTTTGACATGGACGAGCTGAATGCGATGTTAACATGAAGTTTCCACTTCCAGAAGATCATGTTCATACAGGAACACAGTCGCCGGCCACCTATTAAGCAATCATGGACTTCCGCGTCTTTGCCAGGACTTAGGTCGGTCAACTCGCGGCCCGTGTACCGTACATGCGATTTCATCACCACAATGGCGCGTCTACCCCTTTGGACTCAGGTTTTGCTATCTTAATCATTCAGGTTTCAGACCCAGGAATAAGATCAAGATCGAATGCCTTTAATGATTCTGGTGGGGCTTTCTTGATAACAGTTCAGAACAGATGCATGACATGGTATGGTATTGTGCAAACAAATCATGGACGTCTCCGATTTCTAATTTGCGATTCGTTCTAGAAAAGGCATGTCAATTTGCACTCACTAGATTTCCTCTGCTAATATCACCACGGGTTTCTGTCCGCTTCGCTGTATCATCGAACCATGAGTCGAGCTTCATCAAAAGGACAAACTCTAACAGATGCCTATCTACTATAGTTGGCATTGCCTTCCTGCAGTTATCTCCCTGTCTTCTCAGGAGCTTCTACCAAAACAAATGAAGTGCTTTGGCACAAAAGTATGCATTGACCCAAATCATGTAAAATAATAGATATCCAAAATGAATAGCGTAGAGGTCTCCACAGGAAAGCGAAATGGCGCAGGATAGAAAGAACGAAAGAACTAATACCCATGAAATTGCCTTCCTTTGCATATAAACCATGCAATGGGCACAACAGAAATTTTCTCGCAATGATCTTTAAGTCCAGATATGCATTTACCGGCGGACGATTCCCATCATGTGCTGGGACAAAACCTCTCCTCTGTCAAGACAAAGCGAGTATAAAACTAATAAATCTACGAAAAACGTGATGGAGGGTCATTTTGTCACGAACTCTTTTCCTCCAAAGGTATAGGCAGCTCCAGATACTCGCTGGCTCTCTGAATCTTTAGCGTTACTTGATCACCTACATTGTAGTCATCCAACACTTTCTCCAACTCTGCTTTGCTTTTAACCTGGGGCAACAAGTTCTCCTCTTATTGTTGAATTATAAAGTTAAAACCTAATCACGATTCAGGAGGATTTCTCCGACAAAAACCAATAAAACAGGTCCTAGGACATCTTAATTTCGTCACATAAGATTGTGAGAACTCCTGGACAAATTAATGCCCATGAATCTACATAGAGAGGAAAAAAGGCTCACAGGTTTGCTGTCAACTGCTACAATGACGTCGCCAAGTACTATGTTACCAGCGAAGCCCCTAGTCGTGGGTAATAACCCAGCTTTTGCAGCGATACTATTTCCAGGAACCTACAAAACCATTCATAGAAAAACATAACCAAATGAATTAATGGGAAAACATCAGGAAAATAGAGATAATATGAATTTTTGGAACTTTCCAGACAGAATCCCAGAATAACACCTTGAGTATGAGAGCTCCACTACGAACATTCAGTTGATTAGCAACTGGTTCAGGAGCAATATCCACATTTAGTCCAGCTCGTACAGCCTGAAATTAAGGAAACAAATGCACCAAACTAGTTATTAGCTTTGAAAATCCAAGGAGAAGGTCGATGAGAACTTTTCATGCTTCTAAATCTGAGGTTTAACAGCCATAACTTGAATCGCTTAAGGCTGTTAGTTTAGATTAACATATAAAAGAAATAGCAAGACATCAATAATAGTGGAGTTTCAAGGCCCAAAAAGTATCTAAATTTGCTTGTTTTATGATCAATAAACCTTACTTTGCCAAACTTAATCAACTGCGGCACAATCTTGAGGACAGTAGATGATGGAATGGCAAAACCTACACCTGCCGATGTCCCTGTGATACCAAAATGAGACCTAAGATCAACATGACAATTGGGATAGATACAGGATTAAGACTGTCAAGGCCTCAATGCATAGCAATGGGCAAGCCAATAAAAAATGAGAAAACCTTTCAACATATTGATATGTCTGACTAAAGGATAATTACCAGTCTGAGTAAATATAGCGGTATTAATCCCTATCAAATTTCCCTTGGCATCTAGGAGAGGACCTCCACTGTGAAAAACAGAAGTACCAGAATCAAGGAAAAGAGAGCGGACAAAATATGATATATATTTATCTATCACGTTTTAAACACAAGAATAGAGAATTGTTTTCATTAGCTTTTACAGTTCTAAAGAAGAGGGGAACTTAACAGTGGAAACAAGCTTGTAACCTTGGACAACGAAACTGCTATAAGTGAGGGCCTAGAGAGTAGGACCAAACTCACCTGTTCCCGGGATTAATGGCCGCATCTGTCTGAATTCCCCCACCAATTGTTACTCCAGTTTGACTAAATATGTCTCTGTTAAGTCCACTTATAACACCAACTGTAAGTGTGTGATCAAACCCAAACGGATTTCCTATTGCTAAACATTGCTGCCCCACTTTCAAAGAATTTGATTGCCCAACTGTGACTGGCTTCAATAGATCTTTAGAGGCTACTACCTATGAAGAAACATGTAATAACCGGATGACTCGTATTAGTCCCACAGGACATGAAAATTTAACCTAATAGAGTAGACTTGTGTGAAAGACCAGCTTGCTCTAGTGGATAAAATGGAAACTCAACTTGGCATTGTCATTGTACTTGTATATGTGGTCGTCTGTGAGATAGAATTATTGGTATCTTACTAGAGGAAATGAAACTACATACTGTAGGACCAAAAACAATTATGTTTGGACCAGTTCTAATGACATGGTCAGTTCCTGTGTTTGTTCTTCGTCACCCTCCTAAGACATAAAACAGTAAGAAGTCAGTGAAGCTATGCTAGATGACATACTACCAAAGCGCATCATTTGATCTCGTGACTTTAATAACTCAAGTGCAACATATCATTGCACGATCTACAAGCTAGAAACCATCTCAGTTTTGTTGGTTCACTAATCAATCCAAGAATGCCACACTCTGCATTCTGTTAGACATGTCTATCCAACAAACCTCAAGTAAACATCAACCTTTTGATTTTCGTCATCTATTCACCAACTCACCTTCAAGACAGCAAGATCTTTAAGACGATCGGCACCAATCAGCTGGCCCTCAAAGTTCTTCTGGACCCTTTCAAAGGATCAGTTGAGAGAATATAATAACAATTTAAGAAATGTCCCCGTCTGGAGATGGATTTAAATGCTGGAAATGATTTCACTCGCTACTTTAAGGAAGAGGGACCAAAAGCTCACCCTTCTGATGCTAGAATATTAACACGTGCTACAACTTGGCCAAGTTTTGCATTTCTGGAAAGTGCACTGCCAATAACTGGCAACATTTGAAGGACAAGTCAGTATAATGCCTAAAGACCCTACAATGATAGAATCAGATGTTCTGCACAGAGAGAGAGAGGAGAGAGAGAGAGAGAGAGAGAGAGAGAGTCATGTCAAACGGTTTCCTCCCAATTAATTTTAGTGGTGCTTATGACATACCGGGGTTAAAAGCAGAGACATTAAAGAGAATTTCTGAACAGGAAGCAGTCTAATAGATAGGTAGCAGTCATGATTTTGCAGTTGAATGCATGGTCATTGAATATGGGTGATAAATGTGGTAACTCAACTTAGGTAAAACAACAGCTTCATAACAGTGAAATGTCCAGTATGATCTGCTGGATTCAATCATGCAATTGACCTTAAGCCTTACCATGATAGTTTGTAACAATATGTCCTTGTTGATCCCAGACAACTCCTGAACCATTTCCTTCAGGAATCTGGCAATAAATGATCCAACAGAAAACTATAAATAAAGCAGAACATAGGAAGGTCAATAACAGAAGACAAATGCCAATCAAAAGAAAGCAGCTGTAGTACCTCAACAGCACCAGTTATGTTAAGCTGCGGGCGCAATGTTACATCAAAGATGTTGACGACAGAAAAAGTATTTTTCTCGAAAAGATTGGCAATTCTTTCCTGTCAATTCGATGACTATCAATTACCACCCACAATCATCACAAGAAAGAGTGACTATCAGCTATAAGTAGGGGGAAAATGGTGGTCACCTCAGCTGGGAAGAGTGACCCGGAAGGAAAAACAGGAGGGGTTACTTCTTCAAGTGTCACTGATGGATCCCCTAAAGCGTGCGCTACACATGCATTGCATATTTTACGGTCAAAAACTCAGAAGCATAATCAAGAGATTTCAGCATACAGTTACTAAAAGGATGGCATCTCTTTATCCAATAGGGCCACTATTAATCAATCAAATCAATTCGAGGCAAAGTTTATGGATACAATTTTTTTTTAAGCAATATAAGCTATCAGTTTTTAGAAATTATTTTCCTAAATGAATTGGCATAATGGCGAAGAGAGATCTTCAACAGTGCCACAAGCTCTGGACAGTGACTAGTGAATACACTGGCACTCTTTTGAAGGATGATACCATTTTCTTGAAGCTTCAATCATGGAATCTTGACAATATGGCTACAAAAGGAATGCAGTCAAAGAGTAGATAGAGAATGGGGAAAAAAAGCAGAACAGCCCCAACCTGATAAATACCTTGAAGGATGATACCATGAGTACATGAACAAACTCGCAAACAGCATTCGCCGCGAAGTGAACGGAAAATTCTTCTGCACCAGTTCAGCCCAATCCTCAGTAGGATCTACCGTTCTGCCAAGCATTCAAAACAGCAAAAAAGGTTAAAAATTTTCACAGAGAATAGGACGAGTAATGGGAGAGACGATAGTGGAATTGGCGGCTTTAATTAGATTCCCCCAAAGCTAATTTGCTCGTTTCATCCATTCAGTATGGATTGGTGCGGTGAACCGGATAGCCTCCACAAGACCAAATGCATTTCTTTCAACCCCCTCTCTTCTTGAAGAGTTGAAAGAGAGAGGAAGCCTAACCTCTGAGGAGCTGACGGGTGAGGCGGTGGGTCGCCGTTGGCGGGGGGTTATCGGTCTGGGTTCGAGAAGACGGAGAACAGGCGGAGGAGATGCCGTCGAAGAAGAGCTGACGGCGACCCAAGAAGGCTTTGACTGCGGTGGGTTGCAAGAGCGGCGGCCACGAGCTCGGAGCTGCTGATGCTACCACATTCTGCATTTTCCCTCCTCGTTCGGAGAGACCAGAGGAAGGGCCTTTCGTGAGATTGTTGAGCGCGAGGGGATTGGATAATGATGACGACGACAAGGAGTGTCCAATCGACATCCGCCATTTTTCTCGCTTAAAATCTTTCTTTCGTGTTTTGTTATCGCTCGAAACTACCTGAAAAAAATCTCTTCTTTTCAATTCATTTCTTAAATCAACCCAAAAAAAAAAGTGTGACGTCATTTCAATACTATTTTACCTTCTTAGTCTCTGCAAATATTATCATAGTTCCGTTTAAATATATTATAGCTTATGATGTGTATAATAGTATAGGTGTAATTTTGTTTAGAGTTATATCCGATCGATATTTTCGCTGTTCTAATTTCCTTGTATATAGAGTTAATTGAATTCAATTAGCAAAACCAACACACAAAAGCTTGAAAACTTTTACCTATCTAAAATATAAGGAACATGACGTAATTTAATATAAGTACGTGTATCTATAAATTAATTAATATCGTTTCATGACATCCTTATGAAAAATGACTTCTTTTTTTTTTTTTGTAAAATAAAAGGAATGTTAACCCGATATAACTATAAATGAGTTTCTATTAAGCTAAGATAAATTAAGCGAAACCATCGTAATATTTATAAAGACCAAAAATGCAAAATGACAACAAAAAGATTGCTTTTTCTTTTGTTCGTTTGGGAAATGGATTGGGATGAAAGAATATCCTAAAATCTGGGCAATAGTGTACATATGTAAATACTACTGAATTATGTACTTGGCAAAATTGAAGGACCAGAACAAATTGAGAATTTAGGAATTAAATTGAAAATCATATTAAACAAATTAAAAGTCAATGGATTATATTATACACTTGGGACCAAAGTTTATGGACTATTAATGTCATTTTTTTCTATTTTTGAATATAAGATCATGTTCCCGCACTTGCAACTTCTAAGAGTGTAATGCCTGTACAAATCTGGAGAGTATTCTACGCAACAAAGTCGATAATTAAATGTGCGCACGACAACAATTCTGGAGGAGAAATTCGTTTAATAACTTAATTTATGAGTAGAAATTCTTTTGGTTACGTAATTTCATTTTTTACTTACGGGGCATTTTTTTATTCAAGAAGTAGTTTTGGAGCTACTTGAAGAAGCAAAGTTTACTTCTCTCTAGAAGTAAAAAAATCAAATTATTTTGGGAAGTAGAAGTAGAAAAATAAATTTTTTGCCAAAATTTGATTTTTAGAGCTAACGTATTGCCTTGCGATTCCTAAGCTGCTGTTGAAATTGAAACAGAGCAGAAAAAGAAAAAAGAAAAAAAAAAAGCTAGGACAGAAAGTTTTGGGCCTGGACCGATAGCAACAACGAGATCGAGTATGCAAAAGCCCATAAGAGAGTCCATGGCCCACTAGGGTTTTAGGGTTTCGGCCATCCTCTAGTATAAGTGGAAACGATGACATCTTCCACCTTGTTGTCTATCTCTGTGGGTTAGCAACCGCGAGGCAGCCGACGCAGAGCCATGGTTCACGTCAGTTTCTACCGGAACTGTAAGTTCTCCTCGCTTCCCCCTTTCGTTTACCTCCGTTCTTGAACATATTGTTGCTGCACGCTTTTTCGCCCATTAGTGATCGTGCATTTAGATGCTGTACTAGTGCAGTAATTTGCTTGGTATATATGAACAAGACTGCTTACCAGTAGCTAATCCGACGAAATGAATCGAGTTTTGATTTCGGATCCTGGCATTTCTTAACCTGTATAACGTAGAGAAGATGATCTCGCGTGGCCTTTTTTCTTATCATCACCTGAGTTTATGGCCATGATCTTGCAATCGTAAATTCTTTATTGCATGATGCCATTTTGGTTTTTTATATGTTTTCTGCGTCCTGGTCTTTGGTAATCGTTGTTTTGGAATTTTTTGTGATTTATGCAATCAACATTGCCTCTGATTTGGGACTGTTGTAGATGGGAAGACCTTCAAGAAGCCGCGGCGCCCTTATGAAAAGGAGCGTCTCGATGCAGAGCTGAAGCTTGTGGGAGAGTATGGTCTCCGATGCAAGAGGGAGTTGTGGAGGGTGCAGTACGTGTTGAGCCGTATCCGCAACAATGCGAGAATGCTTCTCACTCTTGATGAGAAAAATCCGCGCAGGATTTTTGAAGGCGAGGCACTTTTGCGCAGGATGAACCGGTACGGGCTTCTGGAGGAGAACCAGAACAAGCTCGATTATGTTCTGGCTCTGACCGTGGAGAACTTCCTGGAGCGCCGGCTTCAGACGCTTGTGTTCAAGTCTGGAATGGCAAAGTCGATTCATCATGCTCGTGTCCTCATAAGACAGAGGCATATAAGGTATTTGTGATATCTTGTTCAATTCAGTCTATAAGTAGCGTATTTTGTCCTTGCTTTCGTTTTTTCACATGATTTGGCATTTTGTAATTGTTAATCGGTCTATATGAGTAGATTAAGATATGCTTTGAGCCTGTTGCCACATGAAACTTCCCGTTTTGATAGCTAAGCAATGACTATTTGATGAGGAATTCTTTCTGTATCTGGTACATTTTAGTGTTCCTGTGAATCACTTGGTACATTTATTTGGAGCAAGGTGCATGTTGTTACCATCGGCTCTGCCCTTTACACTAGTCGCTTCTGTGGCAGAAAGCCTTTAAGGCACTTAGAAGAAAGCTTACTCTAATGTAAATCTTGACTTGACTTCAAAGTGTCATATATTTTCTCTCGATTCTTATTACGATTCATCAGCATGATGTACTCCAGGATGTCAATAAGTTTTCACATTCCTTGGTGGTTGTAATTTCCTATCTGAGTTGATGTTGATGTTGATTTCTTAATGCATACTGGAGATGCAACTTTTATCAAGGTACATCAGTGGTTTATAATGTGTCAGACTTCGCATGCTGCTTGCATTCTGGAGCTGGCTTATGTTAATGGCCTGTGTGGTTTATATTATATGTTGGGAATTTAGAGGTCTCAATTAATATCGACTTGTTTCATTTGGAAGGGTCGGGAGGCAGGTGGTCAACATTCCATCTTTCATGGTAAGGGTCGATTCCCAGAAGCATATCGATTTCTCCCTAACGAGCCCGTTTGGAGGTGGACGCCCGGGCAGAGTGAAGAGAAAGAACACGAGGGCAGCTGCGAAGAAGGCATCCGGTGGAGATGGAGATGAAGAGGAGGAAGATTGAACCTTAGGCTAGTTCATGTTTCAGTAACTGCAACTGTGAGCTCTTTTCTTTCCCCACCTTTTTCCGTTCATCAGGAATCCGGCTTTCGCCATGAGACGGTGGTCTTTCCATACTTTGTTCTGGTAGATCTTCCTTCATGTTCCGCAGTTTTGTTTCTCGATCAATACGGATTAGGGTCTCTCCGGTCATATTCACAATGTGTCATCCTCTGATATTCGCAAAGAATTAGAATTCCCTTTTTTTTGGTCATCAACCTGTTTTGGGAAGTGTTTATTGCTGCGCATATGTGGTTTTATCTGCTCCAACGTTTGGTGGGGGAACATATGGTTGGCGGTCAGTTTTATAGTCCGGTAGATTCAGCCTACTTAATGAGTCATGTTTGCCTGCTTGTGTATCTTTTAGGTTGATAAGCCTGCCTAACAATTAAGTAATGCATGATTATATGTTGTGTGCGGATTGCGGCATTGCCGGAACCATACACAGTTCTCGACACCAACCTACCTGTTTTAAAAGAGTGGTGATGAATGGTAATGCTTGGACTGATGGACCCATTATTGTATTACTCGGAATGATTGCTTTAGAAGTTGTGGCCGGGGGGAAGATAAGGAAAGGGCCTTCTGGATGACCTTTGATACTGAGAATATTCCGGTGATGCGTTGCTCCGATTGGATTGTTTGCAATCAAATCCACATCTTGTACCAACTATTCGGGTGATGGCTTTTTTTGACTTAAGACGTCTGCTCAGCTGCAACTCACGGGAGTGAATGTCTGGATTGTGCCGATTGCGGAGAAGAGGCGAGTCCCTATTAAACAGGTGTACAGAAGGCCCCGTGATCTTGGGTTCTTTTGCCGCAAAACACCTGGTTTATGTCACATGCCTTGAGTTTGAAAATTTAAAACTTTAGGACCGATGCTCTTCGTATGGGCGAGGCCGAGCTCCATGTTTTTCTCTCCTGTCGCATGATGCTTTCGGTTTGCACGGTGCCAAACTGTCGGTGCATTTTGCGAGGAAAAAAACCAAGAAGGCTAAAGCATGGACTGGTGGCTTAGACAACTAACCGGTAATAGAATCCGGTGGAGGAGTTTGTGATTCGATGCTCTGCTTGACCGTGACTTAATACTCTGATCAAAGTTCGAATGTTGGGTCAGGTTCCTAAGGTTTTGTTGTCATCGTTAGGTTTTCCATTGCATTTGAGTTATTAATGCCGCCGAAGCAGTAATATGGGGGTTTGTCTTCCTTGCTCCAAGTTCACAACTTCACACGAGAACTTAGTAACTGCACAGTGCACATACGGGTAAGCAACCAATTGGTTCCTTGGGAACTGAATTGGCCTTGCTCGATCGATTTCAGGTTGGTTCTCACGGGGACTATGTAGGTTCTTGGGTAAAAAATTGGCAAAACGATCTTGACCGGTCCGATTTTTGGTTTAAACCCTTGAATAGTCGGTTTTAGGCTAGGACAAGCCTTGTTAACAGATTTTCAAATTTTTTTTTCTTACTATTGGAAAGGTCTTGGAAATCCATCAATACCCTGATCACCACATAACGAAATATTCAGATTGTATGCTTTCCTAAAACAACAGTCACATTATCAAAAGTTAAGCCCGGTTCCAGAATCGATCCTGGAAATATGATTTACAAGCTAAAATTGATTCGTTTCCGTTTCAGAAAATCGGGAATTGACTCGGACACGATAGATTTCGGTGTTCTTAATCTAAAAATCTGCCCACCCTCATATCGACCGTCTCTAATTGCACGGGGCTGCGTGAAACGGGAGGACTATCACATTCATCAAAGAATTGGGCCAAGCGTGTCGAGAAGCGAGGCTCCCCGTGGAACCGGCCAGAAAGAAGAAATGCAGCGAGGTGGTCCGTCCAGATGGAGAGCCCCGTTTGCCGAAAGCGGGTTTTTGGCTCGTGCCAGGGACGTCGACATCCCCGCGAGATCACCGTTATCGGGTTGACCCGTCATCAAGTCCCACACCCAAAGCCGAAAAGGCTCCACCCACCCCCTGGTCCCCCAAGCGGGGCCCCGATCTCGCCCAAATTCAAATGAATTCCCACCACCTGCGACTCTTCTACACACCTACACAGCACCCCCCGATCTCCGTCATTCCACTATCGAACGCAAACAAACCCTACCACGACACCCTCGTTTTTTAACATGCGGATCCCGCGCCACGTGGCTCCCCAGAAAAGGAACACGTGAAGCCGAAACCCTGCCCAACCCGATCCGGACCGGACCAATGGCCAGCTCCCGCATGTGAGTTTTGAATTTTCAAATCTTCGGAGCTACCCCCGTTTGATTAGCGAACTAATTAAATACCCAATTATTGGCCACAAACGCTGGGGGAAAAAATCTCGGTCGGCCCTCATCCCCGCGATATGAGAGGAAAATCAAATCTGCGGTGACGTGGCGACGGGGGATTCGGTGACGTGGCGGGGCTCGAAGCGGTACAAAACTCCGTTGCACGGAAAACGGAAACAGCTTCCCGTGATGATATTAACCACATGCGCCCCCCCACCCCCTCTCTCTCATCTCGGTCAACACGTGCCGAGTGCCCCTTTCTCTCTTCCCCGCCACGTGTGCGCAGCCGATCCGTTCCCCGCCACCACGTAACTCAAGGCTCCCGCAATAACTACTCAAAAACGCAACCCCAAAACCGCACCGTTTTTGCTCCGCCTCTCTCTGTCTCTCTGCCGTTGGACGACTATAAATACCATTCCAGTCGTTATTTTATCATTTCACAAAAAATTTCAGCTCGTAGCGTTTCGGAAAACTTCTACGGTATCGCTCGAGATCGTTTCGCTTCAGTGCTCTGACGTTTACGACTTCCACGGGGAAGAACTGCGAGATGACGGTTAGAGACAATCGGATCCCGAGCTCCGACGTGGAGAAGAAGAAGAAGATGCTGCCGCAGCAGCAGCAGCAGGGACCGGCGACGGAGCTCGCCTTCTCCGGAGCTGGGGCGAAGGACTGCGGACAGCCGATCGACCGCCGGAGATCTCTCGGGTTGGCGAAGCCGAAGTTGGCCGCGGAAGAGGAGGCTGGGACGGACACGGAGAGCGGAGGATCGTCGGAGGAGATGGAGTCGCCGCGGTCTTTGGCGGGGAAGTGGATGCGGAGGGCGGAGAAGAAACTGGCGTGCTTGCACAGTCAGGTCCTGAGGGTCAGAGAGGAGGACCTGCACCTCGGCCAAGATATTGGCGAAGGCCTCAGCTCCAAGGACAAGGTCAGCAGCAGCGCGACCTTGGCAGCAGCCTCGCGCGACGACATCGTGGTCCTGTCGCGGCCGATCTTGCCGTGCTCGCCTCTGAGCGGCAAGGTCAACCCGATCCATTCCTTAGGCTGAAGAAAACAAGGTCCGTTCCTCGATCCTTTTGGTTTCGCTCCTCCTTTTTACATCTTCCAAGAAATTGTGAAAAGCGAGAAGGAGAATTTCACTTCCACAAAGCTCCGCGACCAAACTGAGCTACTCTAGCTGGAGATTTTTGCCGTTTCTGATATTTCCTCTTCTTTACTTCCTAATTTTGCAGGAGCTGGTGCAGTTACGAGACGGGAAAAGATGGCGACGACCTAACAACATCGAGGAGAGCCGGAGAGTTGGGGAGCGTCCATCTAGTTCGCCGACGTCGGAGCACGAGACCGCTAGTGATCATCTTCTGGTTTGTCTCTGAGTGTATAGGTTCGAGGGGTGTGTTAAAGAGACGAGAAGAGTTCCAAAAAAAAAAAGAGAAGGGAAAAGGGCCAAAGAGAGATGATGATGATGATGATGTACAGTGACGAGGCTATATGTGGATTTGCACATGATGAACTTAACACTCTGTGCGCGCTGATCGGTCTCCACTCCATTTCCTCGGTCAGTCCGTGTATATCGGAATCGCGATTAGGATTCGTTAAGAGAGGGGGACGAAATTTTAGCTGAGAAGTTCCAAGGCAAAAGAAAATGGCACAAGAAGAAAACACTCCCCCGCCCCAACCAAAAAACACACACACACACAAACCCCCACCAAACAAACCCCAAACGGAAAAAAAAAAAAAATAAGGCAGCAAATTTGGGATAAACGAACAGTATAAAATGTAGGGGATTCGCTAAAATAGAACATCCCTCGTTTCAAATTGGGGTAAAGCTCGGAAGCTTTGAAGTATGGTGGGCGCACGGTCAAATCTGTGCACTTTTCCATGTCGAGGCCCGCTAGAAACTCGATCAGGCCTCTCTTCTATGAGTCAAGCCCAAGACGCCCAAGCGGGCCCATGACTTTTTATGACCAAGCAGTCCCAATGACGGTCCATGACGAGGTCTAATCGGCTTTTCTTCTACGAGACACGAACCGGGCTTTCACCATCATGTATGATTGAACGCCCGGCCCGGTCGATCGTACCAGCGGGACTAATCTCAGTCCCCATTTCTTGATCTCGTCTCCATTCGTTACTTTCCCCTTCTTTGCTGAGCGAGAGCCCAACGCTTGCATCTCAAATCTCGCAATAATGTCGAGGACATGACCGGATTCTACTGTTTGATCAGCTAATATTTAGGAAGTGGCATCGGATCCTTTTTTTTACTAATTGACGTGCTATGTGATTATAGGTAAACAACATATCGGTCCAATTATTATTATTATTTTATTACGTCTCAATTCTTTCAAGTTATTTCTGTGAATATAGCAGTCATATATATGTAAAAAAAATATTCATTTGAATTTGTTACCAAAAATTGCTCCTTTTATTACTGTTGTTGTTATTATTTTTTTGTTGTTATTATTATTATTATTATCAGAAATATGCATTTTAGTTATCCTCGAACTGAATATTTGTGGTATGCTATTGTTATGATGTAAGATTATTTCTTTGGGCCTTGGTTTAAACAGGTTCCGGCTATGCAAATGTAACGCGAGAAGCAAGTCCCTCTATGGTCCACATATTTTGTGGGTTCAAATAAAATAAATTCTCGTACCGTTTGTCTCGCCTACACGAATTTACAAAGAGTTGTGAATTGATGCATCGCCGACGATTGCGCCCTTTATTAGGTTTGGAAAGGACGGCTTCTTTGAGCTGCCTGCTAAAATGGACTAATATGGCACTCAAGCCAAAATGGAGGCGACACATTCAAAGTATTCTCCTTTATAGATGAGAGAGAACCCTTTGGATGTGTGAAAATGAATAACTCAAGAACGAACCTATCCAGAATTTTTCAAATTTGAAGTGCACATGGATCCCGGCACATCTCATATCATGAACAATCTATCTTTCTTCGAGGAAATGAGTTGAATAGATAAAAAAATAAAGGTTGCTTCAACCCGACTTTCGTCCTCGTCAACCTAACTCGAGAAAAAAGTTCATCGACAGTTATGGGCCCGTGCGAGCAAAACCAGCACGCAGATCGTTATCGATGTTGCACATCCAACACGATAATCATCATACTACTACTTCACTCATTAAAGAACCCAAAAAGAAGAAGAGAAATTCATCATCACGGTGGTACTCTTTGGACTTCAGACAACAAATTCCACAAGCATTGGGGGGAGAGAGAGAGAGAGAGAGTCTTGCATCTTCAGTTAAATTAGCACTCACGTGAGGCGCAGGACTTGTTTAGCATCGATTCAAGTGTGTCCGGACACGAACATTGGTCTTCGGCAAAGCACGAGAAACATGCGCGGAAATGCGTAAAAAACTTGAGATCGTGCATCACGGCGAATTGGACTTAAACCTAATTCATGCCTCGTTATTCGGGGGTCAAGAAAGCGTTCGAAGCTTAGTAGTCATGATTAGGACAAGGCCTGCATGCACTTAAAGCGAGCCCCTTGAAGACCGTCCGAGCAGGAACATCAGGGTCTTCCCTTTTTGACCATGCCATTTCGTGTGGAAGCTCAAAATCTTTGACCCTTTCGTGATTTTCAGTTGATTAAAGAGTAGAGCGCAAGTTCAGGCCTTGAATAGTGTTTCCTATCTGTAGTCACCCATAGTCTTGGAAGCATGAAGGATCCTCTTTCTTTCGGATTGTTAGCGCCTCCCGCACGCCTATTGTTGGCTCCTAATAAGTTCGGGCTCAATCTGAGCCTATTTTTTAGAGATAGTGACGTTCAAGTAGAGCTGATCGATTTCAAGGTGGGCGGTTCCCACCCTGAAATCGGGACAGTCCACTAAAGGCCGGTTCCACAAAATAGAAATCGAGAAACCACCCGTTGATTCTATAGACCCTCTCGGGAACGGGACTGCCGATTCTTGGGTGGGTCCATGAAACTGGTCTAGTAACTCGATATCTACCCAAGCAAATTATTTTTGCACCACTTTCGTTACCCCAAATTCAAGGGTGATTTGAAATGTTTTTACCGTGGCAGTTTTCAATTGAACTGGTAATTTGAAATGTTTTTACCGTTGCAGTTTTCCATCGAAATACAATGAATTGATTTTTTCTCACATTTAAATCTTTTTCCCTAGTGGGAGGAGATCGTATTTTCCAGATACAAATATATGATCTCCGCGTATCGACGGCTTCACTGGAATCACCCACAAAAGTTCAAACTCAGTTTTATTTCTGCAATTGTCTAGTGTCGCATGCACAATGATGAAGAAGTCGATCAGTGGCCTGCCAGGTGCCCCTCCATACCCTCAGCTTTATAAGAAAGAAGGAAAATTAGAGGGACTAATGCGATAATGATTTCTCATAGCAAAGGCCAGAAAGTCAGGGGGCATGGAGGAAATGCCTTCTTTGCAGTCGCATCCTATGTTAATCCATGGTTTAGGGGTTAATTTGTTCTTGGAAATTTAAATATCACAGGGACATCTACATCAGCACCACGTACCCTTCGAGATATCTGTTACAAGACACATGTGGGTGGTATTAGAAGAAAAAGCCTCATGTTGGAGAATTGATATGGTGTGGAGTAGTTAATATATTCTAGTTGACCTATAACTCATCGGCTTAAACTTCGGCGAATATGGGTCAACACCGGATATGTTGACAAGCTCGAGACTTCGGCTCTCTCTTGAGGATCTCTCCAAATGAAGGTGTCGTGCTTTTGTTGCGCCTTCCAACATATAGTATTAGAGTCGATGGTACATGATTTTGGAGAGAGATGGGGGATGAAAGTGGACCGGAGAGAATTACCAGAAAAGTCCTTAAACCTATTGTAAAGTCAAGTTAGTCCTAAATTTTTTTTTTTTTTGGCCGATTGAGGTCTAAACTTTTTGTATTTATGCTAATTCAGCCCATCCGATCAATTTTTATTGAAAATTGCTGATGTGGTATGACTGACGGTGATGTGGATAATTCTAAATTATATGTTAAAATTACATGGTTTTAACTTTTCCTATGTTTTTTTTTTCCCCTTTTTTTCCTTCCTTCTTTCTTCCTTCGATCGGTTGCCGGACCTCAACAATCGATTAGAGATGAGGGCAGGCAAGGTCGACCTCGCAGGCCCTCACCTTTGGCGGTTTGCCGAGGCACGACAACAGACTGGAGGAAGAAAGAAGGGAAGACAGAAAAAAAAAGAAAAAGAAAGAGAAAGGAATTAAAAAATGAAAAAAATAAAATAAAAAGGGGAGACTGAGAAGATTGCTAAAATATACCGTGAGTTAATATATGCTAGTCAACCCATAACTTATTGGCTTAAGACTTTTAAGTAAAGTTGAGTCTAACCGAATATGTTGATATACTCGAACTCGAGCAGCTATCTTCCTAAATAAAGGTACCTAGATTTTTCTATGTGGTCTCAACACCATCCATTTATGTTACTACGATCTTTCCTAGTATTTTCCGCAACAAGGAAGAGTTGAATCTAAGCTATGGAAGTTTCGTACAGTTGGGTGTTTAAAGCTTAATTAATTGTGCTTACAGATATCGAGGATCAAGCAAGCAGGCTTTTCCCAAAAAGGACTAGCAAAAGACATGAATGTTGTCACCCACATGTGTTGAACTTAGAAAACGACAGTCAAAAGCAAGCTCCCTCGAGGAAAACAATAAAAATATTAATTGCCCGTGTTTGGAATCATGATTATCCATGCAATTAATGCATGATCAAATTAAGTAAATGAAAAAAAAAGAGGGGGTGGCAAATGCGTGCTGGTGGAGAACAAACATGGCCCTGCAAACCATATATTATAAATTAATGCATGTGATTTGACACCATTAAGTACATGTCGGCAAGCTTAATTAACCACGCCCTCGGCATCGCCACAAAACAAAGCAAGCATCATTTTTGACTTGTGCAGAGGCAGGACTAACTTTGTTTTCATGTTGAGACAATGATACCAGCAAATCAGAGATGGTTGGGTTGTCGGAGGTTCAATTGAAAGCTTTCAGGTCTGTGTCTTGAGCAAGAAACACACAGAATTTTTGGATTAGGGTGTTTAATTAAGGAAGAGAGAGAGCTGAAAGAGTGATTCATGGACGGCTCTTAATTGAGCTCGTCACAGTTGGTTTTGTCCTCAGCGCAGTTGATGGGCTGTCCATGTACGGACACGATTCTTTTCACATACCAGCTCGTTTGAAACTTGGAGTTCCTCGGGACTTTGTTACAACTACAGATGTAAAGCCATGCAGTCGAGTCGAGTCGATATGCTGTCATGCTCGAGCTCGATTCGACTCGCATAGCGACTTCGGTTGGGAATCGACTTCTTTGTTTGAGTTCGGCTTTACTCGAGTAGCGGGTAAGAAAACAGCCGTTGACAAGGCTTGGAGATAAGTCGGGACAGCTCTGCCAGTTTTGCTCAAACAATATAGAGGAACAATTGGTGTAACAATACTGGTAGACTTTATTTGGGAAACCTTGATTTTGCCAATAGGTTTGTAGACTGTAATGGGGGCCTGAACCTCAGACAACAGCTCCTATCGACTGCCAACGCCTCCTAACTCTTCAAAAGGATCGGCAAGGGATAGATTGTAAAAGGAACATTCATGTAAAGAGGATCAAAGCAGCTAGAAGGGGTTGGGCAAAAAATTGAGAAAGCCTACTCTGTTATTATTATCATCTCCTTTCGTAGAGGTGTCAAATGGGTGGATCGGGTTGGGTTTGGGTCGGGTCTAATATGGTTCGACTCATATTAACCCGTTTAACCTGTTTTGACTCATATTTATTCAATGCAAATTCAATGACCCATACCCGACCCGTATTTCTCAAACAATTCTATATTAAACCAAATCATACCAAATAAACAAATTGGTATTTAACTAAATCATACAATACAAATTTTGTGAAATTTTTTTTATTATATAATTTTTATTTTTTAAAATTTGTAATTTTATAAAATGTTTTTAATTTCACGACAAAAAAAATGTTTTAAATTTTTATTTTATTTTATCTTTTTATTTTTCTTCTTTTTTCATTTTTTTTTTCTCCTTCCTCCTTCGCAGGCAATCTTCGTATGCAGCCTACTTCTCTAACTCCGTTTACAACCTTCCTCCTCCGTTCGTCGATATTCGGGGCTTTGGCGATAGGGGGAAGCTCGACTAACTGACCGCTTCCCTGGCGAGGCTCACTTGATTCCGGCGACGACTCGAGGCCGGATCCCGACAAGCCTCGAGCTCGCCCGATGCCGGCGAGCTCGAGGCTCACTCGATTCTAGCCGGCGACCGGAGGTCGGATCTCGACAAGCCTCGAGCTCGCCCGGATCGGATCCCGACCGGCGACTCGAGGCCGGATCCCGACAAGTCTAGAGCTCACCTAGGCTTGTACGCTTAGGCCGAGCTTCGACTTGCCTAGATCGGCCCAAGCCTCGAGCTCGCCGACGCTTGGCCGAACCTCGAGGCTCGTTAGATCTCGGCCGCCCGAGCTCGCCCTAGGCTCGCCGATGGCCGTTGCCTGCTAGTGGCGGCCAAGGAAAGAGAAAAAAAAAGAAAAGAAAAAAATTAATGTTATAATAAAATATTAAAAATTTGAATTTTTTTTTGAAATATTCATAAAATTTATTTATAACTCTTTTAAGATTGTTGTTTTACCGACCCATTTATGACCCATTTAAAACCCATTTAGAACCCATTACATTTCTAAATAACCCACTTATGACCCATTTAAGCACTTAAGCTAACCCATTTTTGACCCACCACCATCAAATATGGGTTGAATATGGGTTCTAAATCCATTGTGCCACCTATACCTTTCTGTAGCGAGCAAGCTATGCTATTATTTGTTCGATATTCTCTCCGTCGTGGAGCTTTTTGTTGTTTTGTAATCAGTGGCAAGAGAAGTATACAGGTGTAATAGCATTACTTGCGTTCTGATAGTTGTTCTATCGTGTGATAGAAGTGGTGCTTGATGTGTTGTAGCACCTATTGAGATTATTATTGGATCCTAACCGGTGGGGGAAATTACTCAATTAGTCCTAGACCTATTGTATGAGGGCCAATTCAATTCTTAACTTTTCAATTTTTTGAATTTGGTCTTAAATTTTTTGCGCGAAATTCCAAGTTAGCTCTTTTGGTCAATTTTCGCTAAACCGCCGACATGCCGGTTTAGTCATCGCTAGCCATTTTATGTGGGACACCTCATATTAGTAATGTTCCCGGGAAAATTGGCCAAAAACACTATATTGAAATTTCGCGCGAAATGTTAAGAACTAAATAGTTTTGGATTGATTGGACAATTTTCTCCCGGTCAACATTAAAAGGCTGGTAGTGTGGAGAGTGGACGTAGGCTTGATTATAAGCCAAAATACGATTTATTTGTGTGTGCTATATTTTATTTGCTCATTATTATCTGTATATGTTTGATAGGAGCACCCATATGTCTGGTATTACCAATATTTTTCGGCTATAAGTATAACAAGTTATATCTCACGCAAGTTTTCCAAAGCTTCCAATCAACCTATTCGCCCTCTCTAGGTTTTATTGTCAGCCTCAACAACTTCACCTCTTAATTACAAAGACAAAAAAAATGCCCCTTGAGTTATCTAGTATGGCATGGATGAATAGCAAATGAATGAGCATGAGAGATTAGCTTTAAATACCAATCGGGCTCCGTATGTTCGAGAAAAATGAATGATTTCAATAATATTTTTCAAAAGAATGACCGTTCATATCGTTTCGAATAATTAGTCAACCACCCTATAATTTTCAATCATTCACTTCCGGTAGATTTTATTGTCAGGATAAAAAACTTCACCTCTTAATTACAAAGACAAAAAAATGCCCCTTGAGTTATCTAGTACGGCATGGATGAATAGCAAATGAATGAGCATGAGAGATTAGCTTTAAATACTAATCGGGTTCCGTATGTTTTGAGAAAAATGAACAATTAGAACAATATTTTTAAAAAATGGCTGCTCATATCGCTTCAAATAATTAGTCAACTACCCACAATAATTATGTCTAAACATTTTCGTAGACTATATGAATGTATTTCTCATTCCTACTTCTTTGGAAGCGATATAAGAGATCATTTCAGGAAAACATAACAATTCATTTTCCGTGAAACGAAAGGAGTCCAAAACCTAACACCGTGTAACACCCAGAATAATCAATTAGAAAGGGTACGCAACTGTTGACGTAGTTATTTCATATGCAGTGTTGATTAATTTGGTCTGGCCTATGCTTCCTCCGCCGGAAGCAAGAAAGCGAAGGAAAAGAAAGCGAAAAGACCGGCTTTTAATGGAAGATGGCGAGCCTTTTCAATGGGAAGCAGCAGCAGCAACAACAATCACTTAAATTCCGACGACAAAACCAGGAAATATAAATACATGGGCCACACTAAATCAACTCCTGTCCTATGGGGGAAAATGCGATCTCCCCTGCCTTAATCCCTCCAGCTGATCTTTTTAACATCATCGTTGATCCTATGTTTTGGCAAGAAAATCAGGGAACGTGAACTCACACTTGCCTCGATTCAAAGACAGAAGAAGATCCTAAAAACACATCATGTAACGTCAATTCCACGTTCACATATGGACATCGGGCGTGTAGATCCCATTCGCATGCTTTGTCCGGTGTTGCTTTCGCAATATGAACGAGTACCTTCTTTCGCTAAGAAGAAAGATCTAGGCACCTTGAAAGGAGGATCAAGAAGATGGATTTATCAAGACGAAATAGGATCATCGGCGAGCCGTCGAAAACCCATTGAACGGAAAACTTGATTGAATCTTTGGTTTCGATACTTCAGAACTATGCAAGTTGGAAGATTACGAATTAGACGACCGAACGTGTATGAAACGTTCGTGCGGATTTCTAAATCTGCAACTTTTTGAATTAGGGTGTCGCACATATATTTTATTTTTTCCCTTATCGTGATCTCGATATGAATTCTAGTGTACGTGAGTGATTAGGCTTAAGGAAGCTTGCACCAACGCCCTGATGTACACAATCATCAACGACTCATTTGGGCCACACTGGAAGACCATTGTTGGTTAAGCATCGTTTGCCGCCATCGCTAGCGATTCACCACTAGTTGGATCAATTCAGCCGACCGGCTAAATCGAGAGAGTGCTTCTACCTCCAATGTTTTATTTTTCTCTTTTCCACTCCTAGAAGCATCTGAATAATTGAGGAGAGAACATAAAACATCACACTAAGATGCCCGGAATGACCATGTCGTGATGGCCCTTGTTGGTTGTTGCCCAAACTTAAGGTGGTTGTACTAAAAGCTATTCATGTTCATACAATGGGGGTGTTGGTCCTCCAGTTTTTTTCTCCACCAGCACGTGACTCTGCTTGACCCAACGAAATAACAAGGGCCATGGAAAAGATTTTCATATCCATCTTTTTTGGCTATCTCGAATTAAAACTCTTGCATATATTAGTGTACTATACTAGGTGACATGACACTTGTCGTGTCGTGTGTACCAGGGAAATGGCATGTGACTTGGGCTTTGACATTGTGCAACCCTCACGCAGTCATGTCCCAAACATTGAAAGGAAAAGAATTATATGATGAGGGAGAGGGAGACCTCCCTTAAACCACCATAAGATAAACATGTATATATATATATATATATATATATATATATATATATATATATATATATATATATATATATATATATAGATATAGAGAGAGAGAGAAAGAGATATGGTTAATAAATATTTTTCCTTGATACTTGATCTCTTAGCAAAAGTTAAAACAGGCTCCTTGGAAATGGAATCTTCGATCGGAGAGATTATTTTATCCATATATTTCATATCTTCAAACTAAATTAGATGGTGTTAGAGTAATTAAATATTAAACAACGCTTTTATCTAATAGCTTAAGTTTTTAGAATAATTGACGGTAGTTCCACAAAATCTTACATAATCTTTGGAACAGGAGGTTCGATTCAAATCTTTCCATACCTCTATTTGCCTCTCAATGAAATATTTCCACGCTTAGTACTAGACAAAACGTGTGAATTGGAAGTGTTAGAATAGTTAAATATTGAATCACGCCTTCATTTACGTCATATGTGTTAAAGTTGTTGTCTCACATCGCCTAATAATGAGTCTCATATGTTTTTTATATTCATGTGATCTCTTTCCAAATTTATAAGTTTAAGGCTTTTCGTTTGAACTTTCTAACGTAGTATTGCAATCTCTCTCTATATCCATTCCATTATCTTGTTCTCTAAACCTAATATGGTATCGAGCCATGTGATCACATGGAGAAACCGGAGAAACCATCAAACAGTTGTTTATAAGCTCACCATGCAACTATATATTGACATAATAGACCAAGCAATCACCGTAAAAAAAAAAAAAAAGAAATTCGATTTAGTTTTCGCGCGTCTTTGTCTTAAATTATACACAATAGGGTCTAAATCTTGTAAATTGCTCAAAAAAAAAAAAGAACGATTTTCAAGAACTTGGTGGAGTGGCACAAACTGATTTGGTGAGGAGATTTGCAAGCTCACCAAAGGGAAATTATACAGAAGATCGGAGTCCCCGCCACGGAGATGATCACATGGCGTTGTGCATTATGAGGCAAACACAAGCAGGCCCACTCTGTTTGCTCAAGAACAGACATCTTTCTCTAATCCCACTTGTACTCCTTCCCCAGCTTGGGAACACCCCCTTATAAAGCAGAGAGAGAGAGAGAGAGAGAAGCTTCACTCTCTCTCTCTCTCTCTCTCTCTCTCTCTCTCTCGTGTCAGAGGAAGTCTAGTCTGCTCCTTTCTTCAATGCACTTGTCTTCTTCATAGCAAACATCGCTGTCTCTGTCTTTTGTACTCTCTCTCCCTCCCTCTCTGTGCGCGCGCGACATGGTCCTCGTTCTTTATAACCCTCTTCGTCACTTTCTACAAATTTCTATCATGGTACCTTTGTAGTTTTGTAGTATCTAGCAGCAGCTGCATTCACTTCCCCCTTCCTTCCTTCCTCCTCTTGAAGCACTTCTTCCTCACTTCCATTAGAGTCTCCAGTCTCTCCCCTGGGGATATATAAGAGGTTGCGCGCATTGTCATAAACATATAACTTGAACCGACTTAGCCACGATGTCCAGCAGAAGGTCGAGGCAGTCCGGGTCTTCGAGGATCAGCGACGATCAGATCATTGATCTGGTGTCCAAGTTGCGCCAACTTCTTCCCGAGATCCAGGATCGTCGGCGCTCCGATAAGGTACATAAAGCAGCTCTCTCTCTCTCTCCATCTCTAGCAAGTGAAGGGACATCAATGCTCGTAGTCCCTACTCAGTCCCATGCCCCAAAGTTAATGAAGCTAATTACTCAGCGTAGATTTAGAACTTTTCCCCAAAGTTGAGCTCAGTAGATAAGTGGTCATGGACATTCTATGACGATCGTGAATCATATCATTCTATATTGATATACCGGGTATGTTGCTTTTCTATTTCGTTGCTTGTATGTGCTAAGCTTGTTTGGCTTTTAAACTTGCACTTTTGATGTGCCACTTCGATTGTATGTCCTACTTACAAGTGATTTCCAGTCAGCACCGTCCTATTTGAGCATGTACTTATACTTGTGTACTGAAAAATGTACATACGCTCGTCGGTCCGTATAAATGCAGGCTAGATATTGCCTGTCTGGATATTAATAAACAACTATGTAGATCCATTATGTGATATTTATGCACATAAGGTAGTCCTTGATGGGTATAAACATTCAAACCTGAAGTTGGAATTAATTACCACAGCTCTAGGGCATTTGGAAGGGACACAAGATCAACGCCTTTTCAATCCCATATCCAACATATAGGCGGTCAACATTGACACGAACACGTATCCACGTTGGCATCTGTACGGATATATTTGTCCACAGAAGACATACTCATGCTTCCAAACTTCCCTAACAAGTGACCTAGCTAGACAGAGAACTAAATGATCATTCAACCTTACCAGTAATCCCCTTGGCCATTTGGTCGGAATAATTAGTCTGCAGCACCGGAATTCAATCTCCATGAAGAGGCTAAAGTGTTGGTCTAAAGATATATTATGCGGGAAACATTGTCGACCCATGTAAAAGTTTGACCCGACATGTGCACAAGCGCTAATGGCTAGACGCGTCGATCGTTTCTTTCTCTGCAGGTACCAGCGTCGAAGGTTTTGCAAGAGACCTGCAACTACATAAAGAACTTGCACAAGGAGGTGGACGACCTCAGCGAGCGGCTCTCTCAGCTCTTGTCCACCATCGATCCCGATAGTCCCGAGGCCGCCATCATTAGGAGCTTAATATAAAACTCTCCTGATTAGTGTTTATCATATCGAGCCCTTCATCTACTGAACCAGCTTGTGTTCTGCTTCTCAAACTAGCTTCGTTTTCCCTTCATTAGTTTCTTTCCTTTGGGTGGTTTTTTATCATATCACTAGAATCAAAACAAGGGCTAGCATGGAACTAGATATCGTCTCTCCTGTACGGACGTACAGTGCAGTGTAATTAGGCGTCGATTATATAATAAAAAAGCACTTGCATGCACCCCTCAAGACCCTATATTATAATATGCTTGAGGTAGATGCATAAGCCAAACTGCTGGTGGGGATCGTTCGTTGAAAGGTTGCTTTTCATGGACATTTAAGACTTTGAAAGCTACAACATGGTGCATACATTTTCCTCGGGACTGTACCGATTTTGAAACGGAAGAAGACAATGATAAAGAATTCATTCTTCATTTGTCGTAAACCGCCACAAAAATTTAGATTGAATGCAAAAACTTGTCATTCTGAACAGATGAATTTTCTTATCCTCTAGAGAACTGAGAAGTAATGCCTGATTCAATCCGTTGCCTGTGCACAAACTAAGATTAAAACTCTTACAGAGAATCCTCTACAAAAATGACAAGGTAATATGTATGACGATGCATGTTTAATTTGAAACTCAGTTTGCGGAAACTTTTATCAAGACACCAATGTACTTTCTTTGTCTTTCCTAAGAGATTAATTCATATATTCAAAGGATCAAGAAGAATATTTCGACTGACCCTAAATGTTTGACATGTACATAGTTTATGAATGAGGTGAAAACACAGCCATTCCCATAAGAATAACTACGTTGTCAGACTCAAAATGTTCAATTTGAGATCAAAGTCAGCCATCGACTACCAAAACAAGGTAAGAACGAAAGGGGAAAGTAAAAACCACTCTAAAACACTCGTGATGCGAAGAGGCTGCCATCTTATTCTTACCTAAACTTTGGTAAAATTTGGCATTGCATATACATCTGTCGATATCCTTGGTATTTAAAATACTGAGGTTTTGTCGGTCATAAGGGGTCAGGTGGGTGTTCTAGGGTCAGCCAGTGAGCCCCATCTTGATAATCATTGGTGACTTGATTTGATGCCCAATAAAAACCATGGGCTATAATCTTATATAAATAAGGTGTGAGCTCTATATAATAAGCAAAAGAGATTTAAGCCAATGGATGCTGTGTCACCCTCGGCAACCTGACGATCAGCATCTGAATCTACATCTATATAACAATGCTGCTGGAGATACAAAAGGTGATTTATATACAATGGATTTCCAAAGTGATAGCCATAGAGTCACATTGGATACCCAAATGTGACCTGCCTCTTTATATATCCATGTTGATCAAAGTATCCCGAGCGCCTTGTTCTAAATCGAATTTATAAATAGACTTATGTATCTTGTATTGATTGATCCGATTGTCCGACTCACGTGTTGCGGCGACAGAAACATGAGGATTTACCTACCATAAACCAATGAAAAATGTGCGCCTGCCCAGCGGCGCCGAAACCGACGTGAGCTTTTTCGTTATGTCGGAATCACGTGTACCGCATCGTCGCGTGCTTGCGGTCGGGATGGACTAATAATATAGGCTTGTGAAGTTGACTTATGGGCTTTCGACAGTCTGATATTTGCTTCTCTCCTCGTGTATTATTGAGACAAGTTGCGCAATCAAGGGCTGGTTGCTATCAAAGGGTTCGGAAAATGGAAGCCATGAATCTCTTGAAATCTAGGATCAGAATCCAGCCAGCTAAAAGCAAAGATTGCATCTTTCCCTCTCACCAAGGATTACGGGAGGTCCATACTGATAGAGGCGTGGCTAGTGCCTAGAAGCTGAGGTAGGCCCTTCTTTGTCTTTGTGCTTCTAGGGGCTTTCGTCCTCCTAAGCTTGAGTCACTTTCACTTTCTATGTTGATTGCCATGTTTCATTGCCAAATACGGGGGGCTTCTTCCACGAAATTGATCTCCTGAACTATAGGAGGTAGATGCAATTACTTCGTTTTTGAATGAGGAAGAATTACCCTCTCCCTCTCTCTGCCCCCTCCACCGTGTTGCGTCAGCCTCGACTTCGTGATGCACCACCGGCATTGCACCTGATCACACTTCAACAGTTACCGCCGGGCGTCTCTCTCTCTCTCTCATGAAGGCCAGGGAGTGATGGTGACGAGCATTGCACGAAATGGAAGCCCTAGCCTCTAGACATTGAATCTAAGGCCACCGGCTAGGACACACACAGAGACAGACAGACCCCACGAGAGGGGGAAGGGGCGATAGCGACGCATTGGCGACAAGACAGCGACGATATCATGGTAGAAAGGTGTGTGTGTGTGTGTGTGTGTGGGGGGGGGTGGTGGATGTGATGTGGGTGGGGGCGGAAGAGAAAAATGGAGAGAAAAAAGGGCAAAAAGAGGGAGAAGGAAAGAAGATAAATTTGTAAAATGACAGTTGTTATGAAATGTTAAACTTTGTTGTGGGTAAATTTAAGACGTAAATTTTCCTTCTACCTTAAGAGGGTTTTAAAATCTTAGCCCTATGTGTCTTATCCCAAAGAAGCTTTTTTTTGCATAAGTCAACGGATCACACGTTAAAAACGACATGTTCAAGTTTGACTAGAATAATAAATAGTCGAATACAAAGAAAAATCCCTTGGCCAAATTTCAGGCTAAGATATCAATCTCCGTTTGATCGATCTGGTCTAAATATGCTGCAAATATGAGGCTAAAGACAAATATCCGAATTTTGAAAAAGTCATCCTTTCATAAAAGGAAATTTAAAAATGAGTTATACGCAATGCCGTTTCTCTAGGTCTTCATGGGTTCATCCACACACCTTTTGAAAATGGGGAAAATTGTCCAAAAACTTATTGCAATTTTGTTACTTGATCATAAACCTTTTAATTTTGTCAATTGAGTCTTAAACTTTCTCACCTTTTTGCTCTTTGAGTCCATTTAGCTAATTTTAGCTTGAAATTGTTGATGTGGGCGCCGGCCGTCCTTAGTGGCATGGCCGATATTGACATGGATAATTTTTGATAATATGTTAATAATTTTCGACTTTTCTTCTCTGCTTGCAACCTAACCCTAATA
Organism: Rhodamnia rubescens; assembly: GCA_021437795.1. Taxonomy (NCBI): domain Eukaryota; kingdom Viridiplantae; phylum Streptophyta; class Magnoliopsida; order Myrtales; family Myrtaceae; genus Rhodamnia; species Rhodamnia rubescens. The sequence goes on from JAILYA010000046.1 coordinate 2,460,881, forward strand.
AAGATTTCATACGACTCCATGTCTGATTATGAGTGCATGTATCGTTTAACTGCTTGTCATTGGTCCCCTTGTTTTCCCTCTAAATCCAAGGTGAACATGGGATTCGATCGTGCAGCAAGCTAGCAGTGGAATGTTTCCTACTTTGGCAAAGCTTAGTTGAACTGTTTCATACGCGAAGCCACATCATGGCTTACGTGGAGTAATTGACCAATCTTATACATCATAATCAACATATTTTTAGGTAGGGGTGTGCAACTGGACCGGGTTTACCAAGAAATAGGACCGAACCACCCAAAAAACAGGTTTGGGAACCGGTTCCTGTTCAAACCGGTCCGGAATAGGTTTTAATTTTTGGGAATGGGCTGGAACCGGTCCGGTTCCCGATTTCAAGTGAAGAGCCCACCCGGGAACCGGACAAGTTTTGAAACCGATTTTTAGCTATTGTTAATAAATAAAAAAACTAGTCTCGCCGCCTCACCTCTTCTCCTCTGTTTTTGGGGGATTGTAATTTCTATTGCTCATATTAGGGATTGCTTCTTTTGGTGGATAGTGAGTTTTATTATTTATCTTTTATTTTGAATCCTTTCATTACTACTCATATTATTTTGCTAGAAAATATGGAATCATAAAAAGAAACAAAATTAAAAATAGGTTCACGGGTAGACCCTAGAACTAGACTGGAAAAATAGGGTAGGTTCCAAAATAGGTTTCAAGTTCCAAAACCGGGAATCGGATATAATAGGGTAGGTTTCAAGTTCTAGATCGGAACCTACCCATCCGGATCATGCTCATCCCTACTTTTAGGCTACGTTAGTGCGCAAAATTGATGATTTGAAAAATATTTTACTAGAAAATAATCGTTGTATCGCAAAAATGAAATGAAAAATATTTCATCAACAATGAAAATGTTTAGACATAAATTGTTATCGACAATCAAAATATTTTTCACCGATTAATTATTTCAAGCGATCAATTTTTGAAAAATCAATTTTCAAATCATCCTTTTCTCAAAAAAAAAAACAGAGCCTTAAAAGTTCTTTTTTTTTTTGTTTGGTCAAATTAAAAAAGTTCTTGTTTATCATTACTTGTTTCTTCACTTATTGCTGCTAGGCAATGCAATCGCTGCATTGAGTTTTTTTGTATCTCTTCTTCTTTTCCCCTTCCCATTGAGTTCTTGAAACAAAAACTTCAAAATGATGGATAGAAAATTCTGCGCAGTTTACTTCTATATCTAGGGCTTGATTTTACAACCGGCTATCGAAAAATACTTTTTCTATTTTTTGCTATTTGGCATAACTTTAGATAAATGACGAAGACACGACACATTCTTGGACAACGAAATTCCCTTGTGAAATTTCTAAAAATATTTATGCTTCTTAAGAATCACTAGCCCGGCAGTCATCATCATCCCCCATCGCTCGAACTCCGACGCCTCAGAGACGGAACCTGAGACACGAGGGCTGACTCGATTCATTGGATTGGGACCTCCAGGGTACCTAGTTGGTCGTCCTGTAATTTGAAGAGTCAACCATATCGACGGTCAATTTCGTATAAGGAACAGTCCATTTGTCTCACCAATGTTGTATCTAACATGACTTTAACAACAAACCCTTGATTCCATTCTTCCTCACTCTGTTTTTTTTCTTTCCTAGGCATGTTGAACTCATAAACTATTTTGCCGGGTCCAAGCTTGATGCAACAGATGTGCTTTGTTGCACCAATAAACAAGGCCTAAATTAAATGAACGAATGAAAATGCTTCTACTTGCAGGTGCCCATCATTCATATTTTACTGATGTAAAAGAATCTTTTCGTGAAGTGTAAAAATGAATTTAGTCAAAAAAATAACCTAGAATTCACCCTCTGAAATTACGGAAACCGGTGATCAATGGAAGCTTCTCCGACGGAGGAAAGATAGTATAACAATCTGCTAGGAAAGACGTTTTCTTCGAATTTAAGTTAGATTGTGACATCTTGGATTAACTCGCTGAGGTGTTGTTCGCTTTGGCCTGTCCTATATCGAGTATCACGATTTTTTCTTTTGGCATACAGGTGGCTAACTTCCCGGGAGGTCAACTATCCCGGGAGTGCTCCCACCCGTGCAGAGTTAACTTTGGAGTCCAAAATAAAGCTTGCTGTTACGTCAAAATGTACCTCCGCGAGTTAATTTCATTTTTCACATATATATTCCGGAATCGCTTTCCCCTTATTTGGTACATAATTCGATTCATTCGTGCCCGCTTTACCATCCTAAAAGCCGCCAGGAGCCGCTTCTTGTCCATGCCCTCTAGCCCCGGCGACCACTCCCCGCCCTCGTCGGACCATGATGTGAACATTTAACAAGCACACATCAAGCAATATTTCCTAGTTATTTAATGTAGAAAGATGAACTGATCTTCCGGTAAAATTGGCATGCCACAAAATAAGATGTTTGTAAACTCATGTTAGAGCTGTGTATTTATGGTATTAGTAAGAAAAACAAACAAACGAATAAATAAATAAATAAATAAATGAACGTTGATAAATAACTTAAATGAAAGTTGGTGACAGAAAACCGATAGGTAATTCAAAAAGAAAAAAAATTCGGTAAGTTACTCAAATGAAGATCGGTAAGTTTATAAAAGAAATCGCTGAATTATTGCGTTAGTAAGAATGACAAAACAAAATCGACAAAGATAAATTTTTTTGGTAACATGCAAACTTTTGAGAAGAGTTCGTAATTCAAAAAACTATGGGTGACTTATCATATCCAAGTAACCGCGTAATCAAGCAACCAGATAAATTCTTTTTACGAATAGTTTGACATTCACAAGGTCTTCCAGAGATTTACCGACACGAAAAAAAGAAGTGCGGAAAAGTTGAATCCTCGGCTTTACTAAGGTTGTTCTCATGCTCTTGTGAATAAAAAAGGTTGTTCTCTTGTCATTCAAGCCAATTAACAGGAGACCTGTCCACAAACAAAAGCAACTCACAAAGGATAACTCAGCGAAATGCAGAAATGTAAGCAAAAGACTGATCTTTTCCCAATTAAAGATCAATAACAGCAAATCGGACACCGGATGAGGCCATTCTCATTACAATCCCGGCACCGCCGAAACCCGAAATAATCGCCTTCACCTTCTTCTTCCGTGCTGTAATCGTCTTCGTCGCAGTCATAGTGTACCTTACAACTCCCGAAGCACGTCTTGCAAGGCACGAACCTTATGTCCCCGCAGACCTCACAAATTCCATCACCACCTCCTCCGATGAGATGCCGATCACCGACCTTTTCACAGTTCTGTAGAACTTTCTCGAGCCGTCCTTCCTCGTGCAATCTCCGGATTTCCTCAGCCCCGCCAATGCACTTGCTACCCACAAACACCCTTGGCAATCCTGCCCCGCCAGACCAACCTCTCAAAAGCTCCTTCAGTTCTTCCTTAAACCCGGAGTGCAGTGACACATCTCGCTCATCGACCCGGACTCCAACTGATTTGAGTATGATCCGCACGTCGCAACAGTCTCTGTAGGTCTTCTTCACGCTCCGCAGGCTTGTAAAGTACACGATCACCATCTCTTTCCAATGCGGAAAAGACTTATCGCCATCTGCCAATACACAATTCACACGGTTGGCTTCAGTTACATCCAGTGGCTTGCCATTGCAAGCTATTGAAGACCCTTTTTGATCATTTGATGCAGGTATATGGAACGGATGAGTAGGTGAGAGTTTTTCAACGGACTTCTTGAAATTGGATATGGCTTCTTCATCAGAGACGACATCTGAGGCGCTAGATTTAGAGCGACAATCGGCTCCTTCTGAGCAGATCTCTTCAAATGTTGATGTTGCAGGATGACGACGCGGCACCAATTGATGGATCGGACTGTTGAAAGAGAAACTCTTGAAGTGATTAGGCGACCGAAAAGGACTAACATCTTCGAGGCCCTCCATTAACTCCCATGTGTTGATCGTCTCTGGTTCTCCAGGAGGAGTCCTAACTGGAGTTTTAGGAAGCACCTTTGGTATTTTCTCGTCAATCATATCACACCAAGTCTTGGCCTCCTCAACTAGTCCCGCTGAAAATTCATCACCAACTCTTTCAATGTCGCTGCACTCGCCACGGGGCCTGAAATCACCACCCTTGGCAATGAATTTCTCGTCGAACTTGTTAAAGTCTATGCGAGAGAAATCGAGATTGAGAGAGCCTAGCATGGAGGAAGCGAGAGCAACAGCATGGCAACTGTCTCTTTTGTTTCGCGGTGGGCGGTGGATTTGCGTGGAGTAGCTTTGGGTCAAGGGCACCGGCGACGAATATGGCGCCCGGCAGTGATGGCAACGCTTCGACTTCGAGTTTGCGCAGCCCATCAATTCTAATCAATGTTGCAAAGCCAAAGAGAAAAACATAGAGAAACTGATAAAGAGTTTCCCCTACTCGAGGAGAAAGCAATGAGCGACCGATAGGACTTTAGAATGTTCTCAGAGGCATAAAATCATTGCGAAGAAGCACCAACTTTTCTCACCCCCGAGATTTTCAAACCTGTAGGAGATGGAGTAGAAACAAGAGAGAATGTGAATAGGAACTGCCCCAGAAAATGTTATTTGCAGATTACCCTCCATGATCATTCTTCTTACCAAACTTCAGTTCGATCACCTATAAATTAATTGAGCGAGACCACCCATAGTCGACGTCGTGTAAGATGGTATGGCATCATAGATTTGTTAGTGTCAAATTATTCTCGATAACACATTGGGCTTAGGCATGCCGCCCATGGGTAATCTGCTTATCTCAGAAGGAAAACGTAGGTTGTCATTGACATGGTACTGAGTCTTCTTTTGCTCATGAAATTGTCGGATGTCGGCAAATTCGATGTTGACATGAAGCAAATCCATCGGATTGTCTCTTAAGTGTCCCCTGTAATTTCGGATTTTCACGAACCTATTCAACCAAGTCCAAAGTTTCTACCGCCGGAAGCAAAATGAAAAACCATTCGGGAGACTTTTCCACAGATGAAAGCAAGATTTGCTCAGTTTACATCTTAGACGGCAACATTGCGCTGCTTCAAGGTCCAGGTTCACGTTCGTGGCCTCCACTAACTCGGAGAAGATGGATCACACGAATATGGGTAGGTGAGGTGGGCAAGAACTAAGACCTTTCATTGAAGATAATCTAAGGAACAATAATTCAACCAGAAAAGAAGAACAAAGAACAGAAGAGAGAATGATGAGAGCTTTAGATCTTTGGGCTTTAGATCCACATGAATCTAGCGAGAACCCAACGACACTTCAATGCCTTTCAAGATCTTTGGGCTCCTTTGGGCCTCATGGCATGGCTACGTATTCGGGCAAGGATTCAAACAAGAGTTTGATCGCCAGGCCGCGCACACTGATTAGGCCTAACTTGTTACCAAACCCGATCCATGACCCGTCGGGTACAAAGTATACCGTACATTTGAGGTTAGAAGGGCTTGGCTCGATCTCAACAGGACGAGACTTTGTACCAAAACGCCATTGAACAGGCCCGAGCCAAATTGGCCTTCCATCCCCTTACGACTTGATTCATGATCAGGTCTACCTCATCCTTCAAAGGTGATCAGGACAATGGCCGCTAGGGCACGGTGGTCCGTTATGTACGGGAGTCTTCTTGTTGACAAAAAGAAGATAATGAGATTATGACAAAAGACAAGAAAGATGCATGACCTGCACCACTATAAAATTACTCTGTTTTTCCATCTTCAATCACACTTTTGTTTTCCTTCTTCCCGAATTAAGGAACGGGTACCAAGTCCACCTGCACCTAGGCATTGGCTTGTGGCAGCTAACCTCTTGACTCTATCTAGATGGCCTATTTCAATCATGTGAACATTGGTAGCTATATATGTCGCAGACAGTCCAACATGTCCTTTCTGCTCATCTTTCACGGCTCACGAAAACCTAAATGGACATATGTACGACATTTGGACAGGGAGATTCCCTTATTTACTATATATTCCCAATGCTCTAACCATTAGATATCATGATTGTGATATAAAGTCAAGCATCCTATGGCCCTATAGAAAAATAATCATTGCTAGTGAGATGGCCTTAGTTAGCATGCAAGCTAGCTGGTTAGTCAATAACATTTTCGAATTATTAGATTGATAAGGCTGGGATTTGAAACGGAAAAATTATCTAAAAAGTCATAAATTTATTATCTCTTTATCAATTCGAGTCATAAATATTTTCACATTCTACTAATCGAGTCAATCAAATAAATTCTCAAATTATACGTTTTTTTTTCTTGGATATTTTTTTCTTGAAGTGGCCGACTAGAGCCTAGCGATCATGACGCCCTCGCCCGGTGGCCGGCGAGGGCCCAAATACCCTCCCGCCACAGTAAGAAAAAAAAAAAAAACAAAGAAAAAAAAATCAATAAATATTAGAATATCATAAAAAAAAATGTCCACTTTAATGCCAAACGTGCCACATAGGATAATTAAAATTCACATTCGGACAAAATTGGTCGCATGGTCTCAATTGGCAAAACATGACTCAACTGGGAAAATTAGAATGTTTTGGCAAAATTGCAATAAGTTTATGACTTTGTGGATAATTTTTTCAATTTAAACAAAGTTTTACACTAGCGGTGTATATATTACAAATCTCTCAAAATTAGAGAATGCTTTAGTTCCAACCAAAGGAAAAAACAAAAAAAACCAATTTCATGTCCATTTTCCTTGCGACACGAGATCTCCGACAATCTCAACCATGATAGCCTCTTGACGTGAAACTCCTACTTTGTGGTTCCTTTCACACCTAGACTACTCGGAAGTCAAGGAATAGTTAATTGTATGTGGGGTATAACTACTCAACATTCGACTAAGAAAGTCTAATTAATCCGGGAAGAAAATCAGATGCAACCCCTTGAACAAGATCACAACTTGGAGAGAAAGAGAGAGAGGCACATGGAAGTGCATGTGGAGATTGGAGAAGATTCAGAGGCCACTCAATTAACAATCTCAATAATGATGATAATAATAATAAGATAATGATGAGCACCAAGGGATATTAACATGGATCCAACCCTATTTCCAAGGGAGTGAGAGAGAGAGAGAGAGGGAGGAGAGAGAGAGAGAGAGAGAGAGAGAGCCCTAAAGTTTTATAACTATGAAAACAGAAAGGGCATGTGAGCAACTTTTGTTGCTGGGCCACAGGGAAGTTTTCAGTGGGGGTCCATAAATTTCCCTTGTGCCTCCCCAGTCCTGCACAAGTATACAAGAGATTTCTCCATCAATTCCCTTACATATACTTGCAATGAAAAAGTGAAAAATGCAAGAAGAAGAAGAAGAAACATTTAATAAACTCAAATGTGGGCGAACCTTCTTAAGGTCTTATCGAGTAGCTTTATTTTCATATTTCAGTGACTTGTGTGTGGTTCACTGCATAGGTTCGATTTTCCATACTAACAAGTACCACTTAACTCCACATCGAACCCGAGCTTCAGTTTTATGGCTTACTCGATCCACGATGTTAGTCAGCGGGTTATTTCATCTTATAGAAAAAAGAATGGAAAGATGGGCGCCGTACGGATTAGTGAGTAGATCTACTAGTTCAGATACGAAATCACTTTCTTACGGTCACTGTCGCGCGCCACTTTTTATACTGCATGAGAGAAAATGCTGATGAGAAAAGTTTGAACACATCAGATGTAGAAGATTTTTAGGGGATGACCTGGACACAATGTGCATGGATTCTCCCCTAGATTCAGTTCTGGAAGCATTAAAAGAAACCCTAACTGTTTTAGATCGGACAATCGCACCATCACAGCAATCATCAAGCATCAGATTGGCCAAGCTCGCCTGCATCTAAGGAAGACACAAGTTAACAAAGACTTTAACCAGTGGATGTCACAGAATGAGTTAACAATAATTTTGTCTATCTTTCTCTGCTTTTCTCCCCCCATTTTCACACCAACACAATAGTATAAAGGGAAAAACCCTGCCTGCAACTTAAATGAATAATGCAACAGTACCGTGTGGTGTATATTATATGTGTATTATTCAAACTACTCCAGCAATTGCCAGACTCTCACCAATAATAAATAAAAAAAAAACACACTAGGAAATGAATATAAAAGCGCAAGGTCCACGATCGATGAATCTTCATAGAATGGCTAAAAAAGACATCCATTGTGATCGTCCGTTATCAATGTGGTGGCCTATCCTCGGGTTCTGCGACTTCCGGGCATAATGTCAAATTTCCTCGTCACACATGGGCTGATTTAGAACATTAATATCACCAAGTCTAAGACGGAGAAATATATGTTTATGTTATGATACGTTGTAAGATGATGTTTGGAAACTTCTGTGACACGTTCTTGTGCATTTTGTGCAGGGTGACTGTGGTGTGTTGGGCTGGATCAGGAAGCAAAAGGACATTTAATTCGAGCAGCTTTGGTCCTCATTGTCTCCTTGAAAGCGCATATGAGAATTCAAGTTAAGATGGGGCAGCGCATATGGTCTTCTTACTTTGTTTAATACGAAGATCTACGGGTAAAAATCGGGCAACAATTTTCATTTTTCCTCTTTCGCTTTGAAACGAATAAAGAGTGACTCGTAGCTCTGTACACATAGCTCTTGGCTATACTCTCAAATGTCAAGAGCATTTGATGTGGAATCGCGGTAATGGAAATGTTCCCCTGGAAGGGATAAAAGATTTATAAAAGAAAATCCTTAGTAGATTGAAGTTTTAAGAATAAAGTAAAATTGAAATTGAAAAGAGCAGTATCTATACCATCTTTACCATTATCAGCAGAAAATTACCAAAAATGTCCTAAAATTATTGTAATGGTGCCAATATAGTCCTAAATCTTTTTTTTTGGTCGATCGAGTCCTAAACTTTTTGCAATTGCGTCATTTTAGTCCATCCGGCGAATTTCAATCCATTTGGCTTTCACGTCAATGCCAATTTGGTCAAAATTCGCCGAATGGTTAAACCGACATAGTTGTAAAAGGTTTAAAATTGAATTGACGTAATTGTAAAATGTTTAAAATTAAATTGACGCAATTAAATAGGTTTAGGACTTTTTTGATAATTTTATCTTATTATTGACGTTCACAATGATATATTTATTCTCAATTCGTGAATTTTGGATGAATGGGCTATTGCCTTAGCAATAGGATCTTCCTATCTACTACCTAAACAACTGCAAAATCGATAAAAGGAAGACTAGGAAAAAAGATAAAACTGATACCATCAACCTAAAAATCGCTGTCACTCGCACAGTCCTCCCTCTCTCTGCCCCCAGACCAACGCACCCATCACCTTCACAAACTCCATGAAAGTGAGCGTCACCCCCTCCCCACACACACACACACTCATCGATACATAAAGTATTTGCTGGAAAAACATTTATATTCTACAGGTTTCCTATTAAATCCCCCGAAAGAAACAAGATCCAAAGCTCCACCGATCTCTCATGACATTTCTCCCAAACCCCACCACCCAAGAAGCCCGCCCACACACAGACACACCGCCACCACATGGCCTTCCCACCGCCGTCAGCATCACCGGCAGCTAATTTCTTGTTCCAAACCCGCCACCACCACCACCTGGAAGACCCACTTCCTTCAATCGTCCTGCCGAGCCACAGCGGCGGCGATCCCATCCACCACAATGCGCCTTTCTTGATGAAGAGGTCCATGTCGTTCTCCGGGGCTGATCACAACCAGAGGACGTGCGGGGGCGGTTGGCGGCGATGACGACGAGCTGTCGGATGATGGGTCGCAGCTGCTTCTTGGGGAGAGGAAGAAGAGGCTGAGCTTGGAGCAAGTGAAGGCGCTCGAGAAGAGCTTCGAGATCGGGAACAAGCTCGAGCCCGAGAGGAAGGTCCAACTCGCGAGGACGCTCGGCCTCCAGCCAAGGCAGATCGCCATCTGGTTCCAGAACAGGCGGGCTCGCTGGAAGACCAAGCAGCTGGAGAGGGACTACGAGGTGTTGAAGAAGCAGTTCGAGGCCCTGAAGGCTGACAACGATGCTCTTCATGCCCAGAATGAGAAGCTTCATGCCGAGGTAAAAGTGAGATGTGGGTTAGAATAATTAAGCATTAAATTATCCCTTCATCTAATAGCTTAAATTTTTAAAATAGTGCGATGTGCATTCTGTACTGTCACTTTGAGTGTGCTTGTTTTGAGTACTAAAGGACATTAGTTCTATCTGAAGATATCCCAACAGTTGAGTTCAACGCAATTTTCGTACTAGTTTGTAACTTTTCATGGCAACTCCACTTGCTTTACTTTTGATTCCTGCGGCATCTGCAAAATACAACACAGTTCTACCTAAGTTTTTAAGTCCAAAACCAAATTGTGCAGCTATTGGTTCTCAAAGGAAGTGACACAAATGAAGCACCCGGCAACCTCAAGAAGGAAATCGAGAGGTCGTATTGGAGCAACGGGTGCGAGAACAGTTCCGATATCAACTTAGGTATCTCGAGGACATCGGTCATGAACAGCCCCGCGTCTTCGCAGTTCAGCAACAAGCACCACTTCACCTCATCGATGAGGCCCTCTGTCACAGCCCAACTGCTCCACGGCTCGACCAGATCGGATCTGCAATGCTTTAAGGTTGACCACCAAGGTGTCCAAGAGGAAAGCTTCTGTAACATGTTCAACAATGGGATGGAAGACCAGCATGGCTTTTGGCCATGGGCTGAACAGCAACATTTCAGTTGACCAATGCACAATTTAAGCAAAAGGGTAAGGCAAAAAACCAAACAAGACCAGTCCCCATTGTGCCTATATTAGTCTCAATTCAGCTTGAGAATATCCTTAAGAAAATTAATGCATCTGATTTTTCCTGCTGGTTATATGTCATTGTTAAAACTTTTCAATCCAGATTGGGTCATTCTTTGAGTGTATAGAATTGAATTTTACCCTGGATCACTTTCAGCTGGCGGATAGAAACAGGATTATTCGTCAAGAGTTGATAATCTAGGAATGATCCACTTGTCTTCCATTTTTCCTATAAACTATAATGCATTTGCTGGTTGTACCGTGAATAAAAATTGCAAACCCTAATAAAACCACAAACATGCGAAGACTCTTCGGTTACATACATGTGCCAGTAGTGGGTTCCTGCTCTGGCAAGTAGCATGGGCCATGAAATTTTTTTTTTATAAAAAAATGGATCTCTTGTCAGATCTTTCAGATTTGAAGGGCTTTTTGATGCTTTGGAATCATGAATATTTTACTTAAAAGACCAAAACAGCTCTAGTGGAAATGCTTTGAAGAAGGTTCCTGCGATGGGGATCAAAAGATTGGCTGGGCTCTTGATCGTGTCAGGAGGATTAACGATGTCTCATTTCTTTAATTAAACAAAGTATAAGGTAAAAAGGTTGGATGGTAGATTCTGGAGCACACATCCCTAAAAAAGACAGTGCCAAAACATTCTGATCATGATCATTACTGAATTATGCGTGAGGTTCGTATGAAATATACTACCATCAAAATTGTTAGAGCTAAGTTGATTTATGATGCTTTGGGTCTAGACAAGTTGAAATCCTTTATCAACCGTGATCATGATCAACTCGATCAATGATGGGTCGGATCTAGATAATTGTTTCACTGTTTGGAGGAAATATATAGATTTATGAGGACAGAGAAGAAACATATGGTTCTCTGGTCTTGAATATCCATGCACGTGACCTTCTGTCAAAACTCCAAAGTTCCCTATAATCCGCCACAAAAATCATGTAGATGTCCTTCTTCCCGGAAGAGTTTATAACTTGTTTATACAGCCACAAAAAGTACAGACAGACAACTTGAGCTTATAACCTAGCCTTTCCCAATCCGGCCTAGTAAAAAAAGCAAAAGTAAAAAAATAAAAAAAAACCTTTCCTGAGATGCTAGGTGAAAAATGCATTTTTACCTCTTAGATAAATGTATTAGAGCACTAAAGTGAGCCTTTGTATGAAAGTTATGATACTTTTTGTTGTCATTTTCTTTTTTTTTTTTTTTTGTCATACGCCGATAGACTCACTATTGGGAAACGTGGGTGCCGTAGAGCTTTTCATAGAAATCCAAAAACGCATCGTCCACTTCTACAATCCGGCTTGAACCTTATTATGTAATGGTTTTTAAGGGGGCCGGTTTATTGGCCAGGCGTCTCTCGATTTGATAACTAGTATTGTCTCCCTGCCCAGCTCTATTAGTGGGCCCTTTCTTCGCAAGACTTAATAAGATCTCTCATTGCCCAATTATTATTATAGCATTCTCTATCATAGAATTCGGCCTTCGGGATTAACCCTGGTGGATTTATGTTCTTGTCTTGTAAGGATTCAACCTTATTTAACTTGCAATATCTCTTTTTCCATTTGTAGTGTTTGCTAAAACTCTTAATGCTTTCAACTTTTTTTTTTTTTGGTTGGTCGAAACATGTGACGCCCTAGAATTTCGATATCTCGTACATCGTCTGAATTCAATACAAGGATTTGAGATTAAACTCCGGGTTTGATTTGAGATATTGGATTTTAAGGAATTAGGTATTAGAGATTGGAATTTCCCGAATCGACGATCGAAGCGATTTAGGATTCGATCGTTAGTCGTTGCGCCTTAAAATTAAAAATTCTCATGCCAAAGCTTCGTTCTAACCAAATCGACTTGAGATCAAACTAAATTATCTTTCGTCGGATTCCCGGATGCCCGAATTACCATAGGATGTGAAATTACCAAAATACCCCGACCAATTTTTGAAATTATGAAAATACCCGTAGGGTTTTATGAACTAAGGGACAATGTTATTAGTGATGTGGCTCCCACCTTATCACTTCAGCCCTCTTAGTAAAAAAAATTTCCGATTTCTCTCTCTCTCTCTCTCGTTCGTGCGCACACGTCCCCCCCTCCAACCAACTTGCACCATCCCTTCTTCTCCCTCTTATTTCTTCATTTCTAGCCGTAACCTCCTTCGCCCGAAGCTATCACACCATACTACAACAACCACGAGAACCCCACCGTCGTCACTAGATCACCGCCGCACCGGAGCTGGAAAGCCGGCTGGAAAAAGTCTCCGCCACCGCTCGGTTTTTCGCCAAACTACGGTTGCAGAGCTGGTGTAGCTGTTCCTATCTTTCTGCCGCCCCCATAATTGTCACCTCGACCTCCGGCCACCTCCTCGACCTTCTCCGACGTTGTTCCTCCGTCTGCCAGACTCCGCAAAGCGGCCGGAAAAAGTTGGAATAGCCCTAAATAGCGTTTTTGTTCGCCTCCCTATTTCCCATCCACGGCTGTGTTGCTACTATTCCGTCTCCTTCACGGCCCCCTCCAACCACTACGGTCCTTCTCGGACTACCTTCGACTACCTTGAATAGCCACCAGCAATTTCCACGAAGCCTCAACACCGCTAGAGCCTTGGAGCGGCCTCAAACCATCCTTCCCCGCTCCGGTTCCCCTATTTTTCGCTTGCTGCAGCTTCTCTTGGCTGCTGCCGGCGCCTACTCGGCCACCACGAGCCACGGCCGCCACCACCGACCACCCTCAGTTGCTTTAGAGTCCTACCGACTCACTCCCATTGCTCACCACCACTGCGATCGCCGGAACGGCCAGTGAGGAACCAGCCACCGCCTGCCCTGTTTTGGGTGTGCCTTGTTTTTTAGGCTGGGCCGGTTCCGTTGGGCCCAATTCTATGGTCTTGCGAGTTAGGGTGAGGCCCAATTTGTTTGGGCATGAATTTGGGCCTTATATTAGGCTCATGGACTCATTAAACTAGAAGTTGGGCCCGTAGTTCGAGGATTTTAATTCGCGATCCATTCGAGCCCAAAGTTCGTGCCAAGGATTTTTCGGAGATCATCGTTGGTCTCGCCTCGCTCAATTAACGGTGAATCGACCTCTAATCCTTGGTTAGGTCGCTAAGTACGTTTGGATTAGGTTAATTAGATTATTGGATGTTTAGGTAGTTCGATTAGGGCTTGTTTAGACTAGAAACTTGGTTCAAGTTTAATGGCCCTAATTAGTTAGGCTAGCCTGGTTAGCTAGGATTATGTGGCTACTTGAATTAAATTGAGTGATTGATTGATTATTATTGCTTGATTATGAGAGAGCAATATGTTAGGGACGAGCGTACGTTCAATTGATGAATCGGATTGGCTAATAATGAATTGATATATGAATTGAGCCTAAACAAGTGAGATTGGGTTGAATTCTCATATGAAGATGCTTGGCCTTGCTTGAATCGATCGTCTATATCGATTGTCCGATTGAATGGATTTATTATCTATTGATTGATTGGATGTTCAATATGATGGTTAATCGCCTCGTTGTGCATGTAGAGTTGAGTGGATAATTTCGTGCATTCACATGACCACATCCGGCATCAATTGCATGTATTGACATAAAAACGGCCTTGGGCGAGTCAAGAGCATATCGTGTGAGTATATGGCTAAAAATGGAATTATAAACTAATGGTTTTCCAAGTGTGCTTGAGTGGTCACATAATGGATCTTTCCTCACAATATCAAGCCGTGCCGATCAAAATTTCACGACTTGTCGGATGCACGCCTTTCCGTGTCGTCGGATTGAGCGGATGTCGATCGTAGCTTGTGACGGACCGAAACCCTTACGGGGATTCCTGGTAGTTCCGTGCCGTGTCAATCGAAATCACACGGACTATCGATGCCTTCGCGGAAGTAAGGGACGATGCTTGGTCCTACCGGAAGAGCACTAACTACCTAGTGTGCAATGCACCAACCGCATAGTGTGCAAGGCCAAATGGCCGTTAATAATTAAAATGTATGCAATTGTTACTCGTTCATGGGCGAGTGTGTGTTCATCTTGACTATGAAATCTGGTATGAGACGGTCCGAGTAGAACGATGGAAGCACATATTCGCACTTGTCCGAGTTATCATTGCATTTTGTGTGATAATCGATGGATGAATTATATGTGGGTGAGATATCTACATTGAGGTATGCGATTGAATGATAAGACATTATTGACGAGTTGATGTGAGGTCTTGCCCGTGAATGGGTTGATATGATCATTACGCGTCTGTTTTACATTATATTATGCATGGCTTATAGCGGGTAAGCTCGCATGTGATCGAAAAACTTATACTATGATTCGTTACTACTTAGTAGGGATTCCAAGCGAATCAACGCCCTAGTCAGGCTTAGGCGTTGACTCACCGAGATTTATATCTCACCCCGTCGTTGACAAACTTTTCAAGTCCGAGTTGATGGAACTAGTAGCCCTCGTGGAGCGGTTAAGGCTAGGGTGGCGTAGACCTTATTTGGAATAGATACGAAGTTGATCCTACCCCGTCCCGAAGAATGGGATGATGTGCGTGCTCTCTCGGTTGGCCTAAGACGCGTACGTAAACAAAATGCTATTTTTGACATGATACTTTTCCTACTTGTCTATCCCTATCTTATTTTATTATTTGGGAGTATTATATGTTTCCGCATGCGTAGTTAAGTATCTAGGGTTGATAGAGTGCTTGGGACGCTATCCTTTATAACTTCGAGGGACAAGTTGGCGGGGATGCTGCGTGCTCGAGGATCGGAGGCGTGACAAAACATGCCTTCAACTTTTCTTTTTTTTGGGTCAAAGCATGCCCTCAACTTACAAAGCAAAGAATCCTTAGAAATGCTGAAAGTTAAATCCGTCATGGAATATTAGTTTTTAATAGTATTATCATAATCTAGAGTGTCTAGAGGAAGACATGTTATAACCAAAGAATTTTGTTGCTGTTGTATGATCTAATTAGCGAGGTGAAAGAATACTAACAGCGCTATGACTTTTTGAGTGCTTATTTTGATGCCATAACTTTTCCAGCAATCAAATAAGTGTCGTAATTGTTAAAAGCATATCACTTATAGTTATATCGGGTGTTTTGTGTGTGTGTGTTTTTTTTTTTGGCTGGAAATTTCTACGTAACCTTACTTTTCGGAGAGCCACGTCGATCGATTTAATATCAAATTATTGTCACAATGAATTTTTGAGTGAGGAAAATACTACTGTAACTTAAGTGATCTAAGTTATCTGCTAGTTTTTCTGGCAAGCAGAAAATTTTGCTCGTGCGAATCCGTAAATTTCGCCATTCTATAACTCAATCAGAATTAAAACCAGATGAGTGTATGGATGGAACTTGTACACATCAATCAAGAAGTCAAGGTCGTTTGGGGTTTCATGTGTGTTGACTATTGGATCAGTACGCGTTACAATGGTCAATGGCAAGTCTTGGTCTTTATGCACATTTATTGGTGATGTTTGGCCCTAGAAATTTCTAACTCGGCGTAATGGAAAGGGTCACGGACCAATTTTCCAGCCTTTTCTTTTTCTGATCAACAAGCCTTCAAGCTTAGAAAAGGATCCATGTATCACCAACACGCAATGTGTAAATATCTAACCAATTACATTGAGTCATTGACCATGCACTCCAACCTTACTGGAACTCTCCTATATAGATTGTCTCTCATGACTCCTGTAACTTATAGTTAGTTCGGACAAATTTTTTACACACGACTTAAATTGTAGATGCCATATAAAGCTCATATCATCAACGACTTCCACCAAATCGCAGCATCGTTTTATCCACCTAACGGTCAAGCTTGTGAAATTGGCCAAAGATGGAGGGATGGGGGCAAGTGAAGGAGTTTAAGCTTAGCCTCATCTCAACCAAACTCTCAAGTTCAACAGGGATTCTGTAGGACAAGGGATTAAAACTCAGCATCTAGATAAGTGAGACTTTTAGATCTCCTCTTTCACTTCGATTTGTCGTTTGAGCAAACGAAAGATTAAATTGAATAGTTAGTAATAGTTCAAAAATCAAATTGAACAAAAATCGTGTACATGGCCTTCTTCCAGGAAGAGTTTTATAATTTGTTTATATTGCCCCAAAAAGTACAGAAAACTTGAGCGGTAACCTAACCTTTTTCCAACTCCAAACAAAAAAAATCAAAGAAAAAAAAAAACTGACCTTTCCCAAGATAGAATTTGGGGATAATGGCACAAATCGCCCCCGAGCTTTGGTTCAATGTGCAATGTCGCATCTAAACTTTTAATTTATGCAATGTAATATCTGAGTTTTGGCTCAATGCGTAATGTACGGCCTAAACTTTTGATCCGGTCGATGTAGTCCATAGACTACATGAACATGTTTAAAAGTTCACGGGTCAAATTGACGATTTGATCAAAGTTCGGGGACCACATTGAATGTATTAAAAGTACAAGGATAGCATTGCATATTGGACTTAAGTTCATGGACCACATTGAACAAACTAAAAGTTTTAGGGCCGACATTGTACAAGTGGGTCAAAGTTTAAAAACCATTTGTGTCACTCTCCCTAGAATTTGTAGGAGAAAAATTGGATCTGCAATAGAATTGTTAAATTATGTCTTGAGTTTGAATTCGGTACGAAGAATCTCAAGAAATTCACATTCCTATTTAAATTAGAGGTTCTTATACGTGAAGGTTGTTTCTTGGAAATAATATCCAAGATTTTTTATTGCTCACAAATTGCAGTATTTTGGACCTGTACAGTGCACCTCTCTATCTTGGTTTGCGGTCGGTTGGTCAACAAAGGGCAAATTTCTTTGACTTCTTGAAGCCACTTGAACAGAACAGAAAATAAAAGGAAGGGCCTCTATTTTTGGTGGGTGCTCAGAAGAAAAAAACATAACGCCGCACATCGAAGACAGAGAACGTACCCGACGTTTTCTTGAGTTTCAGCCGCGTGAAGTGCTTTGGACACAGACGAGGGTTTTGTGCGTGAGTTTTATATATCCAATTGAATTTTTTATTTATAAACACTTTGAGTTTGAATATAATACAAGGGCGGGAACACTAGCGTATTGAGCGATTATAACTTCGATTCTCCGATTATAGTGGATTGTTCTTTGCTGGCTCTCCACGTAGATGTAGGTATCGATATTCGGACCAAACCATGTAATTTCTGGTGTCATTTATCGTTCCTCATCATTTTTCCGGATTTTCGCATTGACTTAATTTGCAAGATTCTGTTATTCCGCATTATATTACAACGAGGATCAACTGGTTCACAAGTGAAACGTAATACAAAGGAGAGCCTTCAAGACAATGAACAATGGGTCAAAGTCTTTTGTGGAGAGTATACAAAAGAGAGCCTCAAAGACAATGACCCTTACTCATCGCTTAGTCCTGACGAAGCTTCTGTCGGCTATGTTACACGGACACGGGACACAACACGCGACACGACACGACACGACACGCCGACACGTGAATTCTCAAAAAATAAAAAATTTCGACACGCCTGGGACACGTTGTATATTATATGTATATTTTTATATATACATGATAAATTATTTTTTTTTTATAATTTCAATAATAATACATCATGATGCCGAAACTATTATTAATCTCCTCCTTAGAAAGGTCTCACAAAATATATTATGTGTAGGCAAAGCAAAACCATACCTTGCGATCAAGAAATATATCATGTGAAGAATTCAATTACATTTCATTTCAATAATACATAAAACTTGGAGGGGAAAAAGAAAGCAATCCACGTTCCACCTTAAATTTAACATTTAACCATAGGTGGAAAACAAAAAACAAATCCCATTTCATCATAAAAATAACAAGAAGTCATGGATCTATATTATCCGCTCCTTCCGACAAAAGAACGGACTCAATATCGGGCTCATCAAGTGAAAGACTTGCAACTTCAAGCACCCCAACATCTTGAAACATGTCAAATGCATCTCCGCCAATATCCCACATCTTGGTCTCTCCTTCTAAATATCGCGGGTCTTTTCTTGATAGAAGACGAAGATTGCTATGAATGAAAACCAAATCTTCTGCACGTCTTGGAGTCATCCTATGTCTTCTTGCCGATTGCACAAAGGAGTAGGTACTCCAATTCCTCTCGGCACAAGATGAAGAAGAAGGTTGTGCAAGAAGCTTGAAGGCTATTTTTTGAAGCATAGGTGCACATGCACCATGTTCAACCCACCACATTTTAGGGTCCATAAAATACCGATCTCCAATGGAATGAGGGTCTTGAAAACGCCCACTATTGCACGCAAAATCTGCATACTCCACACTCACCTTGTAGAGCTCATCCTCATTAGGAAAGTATTTCCTAAGACATTTCTTTCTTTCTTCATTGATCTCATAATCCATGTGTGGAGAAACTCGAGTAGAATCTTCATCGAGCCATTGATCACTATAGTATCTTATTTAACAAAACATAAATAAGTAAGGGGAGCATTATATCAACATGTCAAAGAAAGAATAACCAATATAATATAAGTTTAGAACCTACTTAGGATTCAAGGCATGTGCCAAGCAATGAAGTGGAGTGTTGTTCTTAGTCCAACGATCCACAAGAATTGTATGAACCACCTTATAAAACATAGACTCTTCATGTAGCCTTTTCACTTCATGCATATATATAACTTTCTTCACTTTTTCAATCATCAAATCCCACATGTCATAAACCAAGTGAAGACAAGGCTTGTCGGTGTCGCAAACTCTAAGCATGTCATAAATAGGAGCCGTGAAGGAAAGTATGTAATCTATTGAATCCCACCAAAGATCATCCAACACTTTTTCCTTGACAAACCTAGCCCTCCCTTGATTATCATCTCGGTAAGTACTCCATTTCTCACAAATAACCATGCTTTGAAGACCATTTTTTATCAACTTAAACCTCTTAAGCATCACAATCATCGATGCAAAACGAGTATCCGCCACGGAAAGCAACTTTAAGTGAATAAACTCGTTGTATATTGCCAATCTCATTGAATGGTTCATGATGAAATTTTTTATTTGCATAACATCATCAACAATCTTTGTAATCCAATTACATTCCTCGTATGCTACTTCATTGGCCTCCACATTCTTTGCGGCACAAATGTTCTTCAAAGCTAGATTAAGCGTGTGCACCACACAAGGCGTCCAAACAATGGATGGAAATTCTTGTTCAATGAGTTGTCCTGCGCCTTACAATTTGAAGCATTGTCCGTAATAACTTGGACCACATTCTCATGTCCAACTTCAATGATTACTTTTTTCAATAAGTTGAAAATGAAATGCATGTCCTTCCTTTCATTCGAACAATCAACCGATTTTATAAACATAGGATTTCCATTCGACACCGCCATAAAGTTAATAAGTGGCCTCCTTTGTGAGTCACTCCATCCATCACTCACGATACTTACACCCTTATCTTTCCACTTTTTTTTAATAGGTGCACACAAGCTCTCAATATTTGCCTTCTCTTTTTGCAATAAAGTAGTCCTCAACAAATTAAATTTCGGAGGTATATATCCCGCAATGTTGTGATTAGCGGCATAAGTGAAAGCTTCATGAAAGTAAGGGTTATTTGCTATGTTAAACGGCAGGCCCGCCGAATAGAACATTCTAGCAATCAAATGATCTAAATGTTCTCTTTGAGACATGTTGAATGCTTTCTCAATTGGTCCTCCACTCCCACTCCCACTCCCACTCCCACTCCCACTTCCCATTTTCCTTTTCTTAGAGTCAAAGGATGAATCCATTTGCACACTACTACAACTAGAAGGTGGCAAAGGCACATTTCTGGGAGCATTACTCTGCAATCTATCATTGACCTCCTTATCTAATCTTTCCATCTCCAAAAGATCTTCTTTTTCTACTTTTCTGCATTTTGCAATCCCTCTTCCACTTATCATCAACAAATGAGCCCTAATTCTCGTGTAGGAACTCTTAAAATCTTTTTCACAAAAATTGCATTTCCAAGAACAATTTCCCCCCGCATCTCCATGATTAGCCAACTTAGTAATATACCTCCACAGTGGTTTATTTAAATCTTCATTGCTCTTCGCTGTCCATGCTTGATAAGTTGATATCACTTTGTACAAAAGCAATTCGATAATTCTGAATTTTCTTTTAATAGAACATAGTCGCGAGCAAAAACAAAAAAACACACAATCGTAGAAGCAAAAGCAAAAAAGCAAACAAAAAGGAGGCATGTTTGTTAGGCCAACAATCAACCATCAAAGGAAGAAAATGTCTGCAGCAATTCATGGAGTAGAACAAATCTAGGAAATATAGCAACAACCCATATGCTTACGTGCTCACAGTACCAATACCCGTGACCATTTACAGCATTAGCTAGAGCCAAGTTTCAGTAATTTACTCATGGAGACCTATACAAAAAGAAATCTTTCTCACATTGATTCATGCCCAATTCTCAATGGCAAGCTAGAGCCAACTTTCGGTAAAAACTTGTCATGAACAAGATTAAAATCAAAGAACTTGTCATGGAACAAGCAAGCTAGCCAGAAGAATTTCAAACCGTATTTAAATTAGCTAAATATTAGCAGGAAAACAAGTGGTCCACGAAAAATAAGGGGGTTATGCCACAATACTATGAAAGATAATTGCGGCGGAAGAACTTGTGAAGAACAAGATACCAATAAATGAAATATCGTCATAAATTTAATCGTACGGCAAATAATGATAATGCAAGGAGGACGAGAATCATACTCGAGTCAACGATGAGATAGTTTGTCTTCCTCCTTAAGTCAACATTACCGACACCAGCCAAGTAAAAACCCAGTGGATGTGTCCTACACAATAAATTTCCATCATTCAAGAATTTTCGGATCAAAATAATCTCCAGTGAACTAGCCAACATTACGTTGCATTGATATGTTGTAACTAAAGTGCACACATATACGGTGCCAAGATAAGGATCTACAACGGCAAATAAAGTCCCATTTCGATAGCCAAAGTTGCTAAGAAAACTTCTCGTTCTATTGTTTGAATAATACATCTCAAAGCAGTTTTGATATTGCGACTCACATAGCAAACCATGGATGATTTGAAAGTAATTCTCTAACACTTGAGAAAATGCCATTATTACATAAACTTGCCATGGCTATTTCATGTCCCACTCAACCAAAGAATGACCCATGCAAACAAACATTTGCAAGCCGTTTGAATCTCATCGGGTAAATTCTAGATTCCTTGCAAAAGGACATCTTGCCTCCAAGAAAGAAAACTCGATCGCTCAAGATACTAGAAAAGCCAAGCTAGGCATTTCCCAAAGTTTGAACCAGCCATTTGATGTAATGCTATATCTTTTATAAAATCCCACCCCCACCAAAAGTAAGCATAATTTTTTAGCCAAAGGTGCCTATTTCCCTTCAAGGCACTTGTTCATAACTTCATATAGTACAGCCATAACAAAAAAGGGCGCTCCTTCAAAATTGCCTTAAAAGATTTATTCAGAGCCAATAAGAGAACGATCCATTACTTAGAGCCCTCGGTGACGAATTTTTTGTTGCCGGACTTGACAATAGCAACTGGTATACGTTTGGTATATCACAACAAAAGCTCACACAATCGACCCAAAACCCCCATCTTGAGTAGAGGCGTGAGCAGAGGAGTGATATCTTACCTTGAGGCGGCGCGGCGAGAGCAGAGGTCGACGATCGAGGCGGCAAGTGAAGCCGCGATGGGAGCCGGACTCGAGATGGGAGCCGGCGACGGTGGCGAGTCGCAAGAGACGGACGCGAGGCACTCAATCGCGAGAGGGAGAGGGAGAGGAGTCGCGCGGTTGCGGCGAGCCGAGAGGTCGACGATCGAGGCGGCGGCTGAAGCCGGCGATGGGAGCCGGACTCGAGATGGGAGTCGGCGACGATGGCGAGTCGCAAGAGACGGACGCGAGGCACTCAATCGCGAGAGGGAGAGGGAGAGGAGTCGCGTGGCGCGGCGAGAGCAGAGGTCGACGATCGAGGGGGCGAGCTGAAGCCGGCGATGGGAGCCGGACTCGAGATGGGAGCCGGTGACGGTGGCGAGTCGCAAGAGACGGACGCGAGGCACTCAATCGCGAGAGGGAGAGGGAGAGGAGTCGCGATCGACGGAGGAATGTGAGTTAAATTAGGTCAAAATTATGTTTTAAGTTTTTAAGGCTTTTCGACCAAAAAAAAAAAAAAGTTAACGCCGGACACGCGAGGGACTCGCGTGTCCCTCGCGTGTCCGTGTAGTTGACCGTGAGTGCGGACTCGGACACGCGTTGACCTCGTGTCCGAGAAGAGTCCGCGGTGTCCGGGACGTGTCGGACACGTGTCCGACACTGAAAAAGCCTACCAAAACAGCGAGTCCGTGTAACAGAGTCTGTCGGTCCGCCTTCCAACCATGATCTGTTATTATCTCGGAGCTGAGCCAATGAGACCTCATGGAAAGGCTTCGCCAATGGTGACTTTCGAGCTAGAAAAGCTTCCGAGACTTGCTTCATAGTTGGTCGGGACTTTGGGTTGGCACTCAAGCAAGCAAGCGCTAGAGAAACTATTAGAATAATACTTCTTCCGACAGAGTTCTCTCGCGGAAAAGGCAGCCGCGGGTCTAAGAGTTTATACAGCATTATATCTTCTCCAAGGGATATCAATAACGTAGATATAATATCTCCTGGATGCTCACCCATCATTGTTTCCAGTGCTATCACTCCAAAGCTATATACGTCGCATTTCTCATTAATGGCCAAAGTGTACGTGAGCTCTGGAAAAGAAAAAGAATACCAAGTCATTGATGTGCATGGATGAGGAAACTTGAACAATGTTGTTTAACTAAACCGTAAGGGGTATACTATCTGACTTGTGCCTCGAGTAGTAACTTTCTGGGTTAAAAAATAATAATAATAAGTATGAAGCATAAATTAGTGCTCACCCGGTGCAATATATCCATAGGTGCCGGCGATATTTGCAGTGAAGTTAGATGAGGAATCAGGATCCATAAGTCTTGCGGTGCCAAAATCTGATACGAAAGCCTGCATCTCGCTGTTGAGTAAGATGTTCTTGCTAGATATGTCTCGATGAACGATTGGCCGAGCGCAGTCATGGTGCAAGTACGACAAAGCGTGTGCTGTGTCCCGGACGAGATCGACCCTTTTGGACCAATCTAATTCCACCGCTTCCACGTCATCTCTCAAAGCATGGAAAAGACTCCCATTTTCCATGTACTCGTAAACCAAGAACATGCATCGCCTGTGTAAGCAGAAACCATGGAGCTTAATTATGCTCCTGTGCCTTACTTCCGTCAAGTGTTTCACTTCATTCCGAAAGCTCTAGCCAAAGGAAGGGTCATCCTCTTTAAGACGGTGAAGCTTCTTCAATGCCACGACTTTCCCATTGGGCAATCGAGCTCTGTAGACGCTACCAAAGCTGCCGGTCCCGATGCAATACTTGATGTCGAAGTCCTCTGTTGCATTTATTATGTCTTCATATGCAATCCTCCCATCATAATTCCATACCGACAAGAAATTTCCGTTTTTCCCTCTAGTCTCTGATTGCGCGCTCTTTGTGGCACGCCAAAATAGGAAGCATGATCCAACGACTATACAGGAAATGAATATTGCACCCAGCGGAATGAACATCGCCATGTAATGATTGACGCTAGACCTTCTCCTGTGGGCTTCGTTGGCGATGAAAGAGCTGTCGGGGAAAGCAGCCTTGAGATTATCTGGAATTGGGCCCTTGAGATGATTGTATGATAAGTCAAGGTGACTTAAGAAAGTATTGTTTTTAAACGTGGGAATCGAGCCAGAAAGAGAATTGTTGTGAAGATCGAGATACCCTAAGCTGATCAAATTCTCAAGTTCAACAGGGATTTTCCCGACCAAGTTGTTTGAGCTCAAGTCGAGAAGCTCTAGATTCCATAGATCTCCTATTTCCGATGCGATGGCACCATCAATCCTATTTTCCCGTAAATTCAGCACCCTCAACCCCTCTAAATTGCCTATTTCCGAAGGAATAGATCCATTGAGTTGGTTTCCTTGCAAGTAGAGATCAGTCAAGTTCGTCAAACTCCATATTTCCGGAGGAATAGATCCAATGAGATTGTTCTCTTGCAAATAGAGATGGGTCAAGCTTGTCCATTTCCCGATGGCAGAAGGAATGGGACCAGCGAGGTTGTTGCTACTTAAATCAACATCTTCCAGTCTTGTGAGGTTCCCAAGTTCGAGATGGATTTCCCCAACCAAGTGGTTCGAGCTCAAATTTAGCAGTTCGAGATTCCTCAAATCTCTTATTTCCGATGGGATGGCACAACCAAATCCATTCTCCTGCAAATTCAGCTTGATCAAGCTCTTCAAATTGCCTATTTCCGATGGAATGGATCCATTGAGTTTGTTTCCATGCAAAGAGAGAACAGTCAAGTTCCTCAAATGCCCTATTTCTGGAGGAATAGATCCACTGAGTTTGTTTCCTTGCAAATAGAGATGTATCAAGCTCGTCAAATTCCCTATTTCTGGAGGAATAGATCCAACGAGTTTGTTCTCTTGCAAATCGAGAATGGTCAAGCTCGTCACATCCCCTATGGAGGACGGAATGGGACCAGTGAAGTTGTTGCAACTTAAATCGACCTCATCCGCTTTAGTGAGGTTCCGAAGTTCCAGAGGGATAGAGCCACCCAATTCGTTTGAGCTAAATCTGAGGGTTTCTAAGTTGTGCAAGCAACCAATAGTCGGAGGGACTACGCCGCTAAGCGCATTGAACTCGAGATCCAGGCGGGTCAATCTCTTCAGGTATCCCAGCTCAAGAGGGATAGAGCCACTGAGGTGATTATAACTGATAACAAGTGCTTGAAGCCTGGTGAGGTTTTGGACACAAGGGAGGCAACTCGCCGGTGAGGGAATTGTAGGACAAGTCGAGGCGAGTTAATCTTGACAGAGTACATAATTGAAGGGGGATTTCGCCAGCTAGTTCGGTGTCAGAGAGTTCAAGAAAGGTGAGGTTCGGAAGGAGAGAGAAATTCATGTTTCTGAAGTTACCTCCTATTTTGTGCTCAGTTGTCAAGTGAATCCCGTCGACGCTCCCGGAGGCGTCGCACCATACCCCAGGCCAGGCACAGTGAGGTAAGGAAGGCTTGCCCGTGACGGAGGGAGGCCACCACCCGCTGTGGAGAAGCGCGCTTGCCTCCGACTTATCGGAAGGTGCTGGTGCTGCAACAATGGAATTGTAGAAGGAGAGAGCTATAGTAATCAGTAAAACTAAGGGCATGTTGCAGATTATGCTCATCTTTGAGGGGACCTCTTCTTTTGCTGTGGTCAGAGAAACAGGATCTTGTTTAGTCCTCTCCCTGTGTTATCTCTAGAACTCTTATGTTGTTTGCCATATTCGTCAGGGCTCCGGCGCCTATAAAGTATAAGCAAGACCCTAGTGTACCGACGCGTCAAATGAAAAGCGATTCGTGCATTTTGTATTTCTTCTTCGAATGACATGAAGACGACTTGAAGTTGTTCTTGCACCGAAGATGAGTCTCATGTTACTGTCCCCAAAGTCTCCCCGTGCGAGAGAGACATTACGTGGTGATGGGCCCAGTGGTTTTATTTTCTTTTTCTTGTGGTGCAGAAAGCTCCGATCAACCGGATGATGGGATGGGATTAGGTCGAGGATGTTCAGTTATGTCCCAGACAACTCTAGGCAGGACATGTTCTTCCAGGCAATAACAGCTGTATGAATTCGTAGGGCCTTGCAATCGTCAATTTTGGGGGGGTGGAGCGGTCGTGGGTGAGTGGCGGGGGAGGGCGACATTAGTGGGCGGGCGGTGGCTGGGGCAAGCGGTGGCGGTGGCGGTGGAGGTGGCGGTGGCGGTAGCTGTGGAGGGCTTGAAAAACTATAACCCATGAGTCAAAAATGGACCGAAAATGAGCAGAGCTTAAAATTCATATTTAAATAGGTTTTATAATCTTAGATCTATATTTGATTTATTTTTAAATTTAATGAACCTATATATAATCTAAATATAAAAATATGTTGAAAAGTGGGTCAATAACCCACGTCAACATCTCTACATGTGGAGCACGTTATCGATTCTCTCTTGGGTTCGAGTTCGGGCCAATCAGACCCGAAGCCAGCATGAAAACGAAAAGGTCGGTCTCCTCACAGGTCAACACAAGTACTTTTGTATGTTCAACTTTTGTAGTGTAACGCATGTTACTTTAGTTTGGTCCCCATGGAGGGGCGTAATGGACTTTGACTGCTCGAAAGATGACTCCATGATCAAAATAATTTAGTGATAACTTTCATCTTAATCAATTCATTTTTGTTTTAAAACATCAAATTATTGGGGGAGTGATCAAACGTTTAATATAAATACGACTGATTCCGTCACAACGTCAATCACTCTGTTATGGAGCTTTCCTAAGGGCTTAAGACATTACTAAGTGTCAAAATTTATATACGGCGCTTACTTTAATGTCAAAACTTTCAAAACGATCACTCAAGTACCAATTTTTTTTAAAAACGATAACATCAATGCTAAAAATTTCAAAACGATCATTTAAATGCCAACTTTTTTTTTTAAAACGATCATTTAAGTGTCGTTTTTTTTAAAAGGATCACTTCGGTGTCAACTTCACCAGCCCACGTCACTCAACTATTAATAAAAAATAACATGTGTCGGATTTCCGCAAGCCACGTCAGCTCCAATTGGAGTTGCACTGAGTGGTCATTTTTAAAAAGAAGTTGGCACTTAAATGATCGTTTTTTAAAAAATTGGCACTTAAGTAATCGTTTTGAAAGTTTTGGCACTTCTAGTGTTCTTTAGCCCTTTCCTAAGTACATTTGAACAGGCAAATTGCGAGCATTCGTGACAATGATTTAAGTTGATCTATGATGAAACGCTAGACCAATATATTGCTTGATTTAAAAGTCAAGGAATCAATATCTCAATTTACTCTAAGAAAGAGACTTTGTGAGTTTGGCCTTTCATGGACTAAATTTAGTCTAAGAGAGCGATTTGATGGCCAAAGGTTGAATGCCTTATTCGAATTAACGGCATGGGTGTTCAAATATGAACATCTTTGGAAAGAAAAGGGTAAAAATCCATACAAAAGCTACAAACAAAATGTGCCTTTAGGTAAATAAAAAAAATATTGCAACTGATGCCACTCAGGAAGCCAGAACACTACTAATTATATTTTCTTTAGGCGAACTATCCAAGAGCCCATTTGGCAAGGGGAGATTAAGTTCGCAGCCACAAATGAATCTTTGCCAAGGATGTCATCAGGAAATCATGCAGAATATTGTCTTGGACAATGGAATGGTAAGCAAGAAAGGCCGAATGGCGCCCTAATCCTGGGGGACTGGTAAATTATGTACCGCCTCCGATCATTCAAATTCCACATCTGACTGCGTTTGATCGAGTCAGTCTCCCCAAAAAGGCTCCGGTTGAAAAATAATCTTTTGAGCCAAAATATGAGTAGGGCCGTCAAATGGGTGGGTCGGGTTGAAAATGATCCGACCCACCTATTTTCATGCATTGTAAAATTAACGACCTATACCCAATTTGATCCGTACCCAACTCATATTACCGAAACACATGAATATTCAAAACAATCTACGAAGACCCGGCCACCTATTTAATCCACTTTAAACTTTTCACTTGTATATGTTACTTGGTTAAAAAATCCACATCAAAGTAAAAATAAAAAATTTAACAATAAAAAATTGTTAAATAAAATAAAGAACGTAAAAAACTTATAAATTGAAATACTTATAAAGAACTTAGGGATGACAAAATGGATTTTGTAACTCAAATTTAATGAGCCCGATTCCGAACTTCTTGACAGAAATTCATTGCATTCCTAAACAGGCAAAATTAATCTCCACCGACCAAACAAAGTGACAAAACAGGGAAAACAGGGATCACATGACAACATTGATCTTCGACTGCGCTGCCAAACAAGAAGCTCCCGACTTCCGGCACCATCCTAATCCAATAAATGGACACAAACGAACCCAAAGCAACACAATTCCTCGAGATTGAGACTTACACAGAACAAAGAAGTAACCTATGGATACTCCAGTAATAAGCAAAGGCATGTAGTAATTAGTGGGTTATTAAATGGGTTGGAAATGAGTCCGTTACAAATCCATTTTCGGCCCATTTAGTCTGAGCTTTTATCTTTAAAATTAATGTTAACTATATCTCGAATTTAAAGTGACACACACATATATATAACCCACTTCACTATATGTGAGTTAAAATACGGATTTGTGATCCATTTTGATAGCCTTAGATATGAGGAAAGGGACCCGAGATTGACACATTGGATGAACTAAGTCGTATCAACCTAAGAGATACTGTGCCTACGGGATGGGGTGAGGAGCTCGATGATGACGACGACGACAATGATGTTCCTCCTAGACAAATGGACAGACCCGAACTGTCTCATGAACGTACCATGAAAGTCCCTCAGTTCGCCAGAGTACAAATGGTTTACAATCGATGGGACGCAAGGGGCATGCAAAGGAAACAGCAAAAGAGGATGCAAAGGAAATTAGAGATATTTCAAGCTCGTCAAATTCCCCATAAACGAGGGAATGAGACCGGTGAAGCTGTGGCGGCTTGAATCAACACGATTCAAAGAGGGTTTGGAGCCGCCCAATTTGTTCGAGGTGAGGCTGAGGTATTGCATATTGTACAAGCAACCGAGCGTCTAAGGGGTTGCCAAGCGCATTGATTCTGAGATTTTAAGCGGGTCAATCTCTTCATAAGGACTTGATTAGGATAAATCCCAAGTACACGAAGTCTTGATGGTGCACATATTACCATGGCCAACACGTAGCGAATGTCCTTGACAAACCAAACATTCATGGCAAGAAAAACACATTTGTCAATCATCATGCATTCCCATCTTACTAAAAAGACTGAAGATAAAACTGTCCGATAACTGCTTCTAACTCCTTCACAATTGCTACTTTGCTATCTTTTAGCCTAGCTAGTATAACAAAAGTTTGACACGACCCAAATCGCACCAGCCGCATTCTTCACGTCCTCAGCCACGTTCACCAATTTGCAGCATCATTTTGTCATTCAGCTCTTCACTTGTTGGAGCTTATTTATTTGTATTGGGGACAAGTACTTCAGGGTCCTTGATCTTCGTGTAGGCTTGACGAAATTTGTGTTGATCCACCTTCCCACCACACTCCTTGATTATTTCCTTGGAGCTGCGCAAGTGAGATTGAATGGAAAGGCTCGGCCACCGCTAGTTTCGGATCTAGAAAAGCCTCCGAAACTTGTTTCATCGTGGGTCGTAACTTTGGATCACTGCTAAGCAAGCAAGAGCTACGAAACTACTAGAAGGATACTTCTTTCAACGGAATTATCTCTTGGGATTGGCAAACGCAGGTGTCGCGACCTAAAAATTCAGTTGAATTCCAGGTTAATGGATTACCAGATTAATTAAATGAATTAACTAACTAGTCCGAGCTCTCCCAAGCTCTACCAATTCGTAACATAAGTTCATTTGATTTAATCAAAAGATTTTTTTAAATTTTGGAGCCGCCACTAATCTTTTCGGATAGGTAGATTAGACACCTAAATAAAGTACGGGAGGATACTTTATTTTATGCTAGCCGGAGATTTAGGTTCGGAGACTCGATTATGTTAATTTTTTCAATTAACACCCTTTCGGTACCATTCTTTCGACAATTCTCTTGATTGGCAAATTCAACCGATTTCAATGAAAAAAACAAGGTGCGATTTATTTTTGAGTTTTCTTATTTAAATGAATGTCATGCAAATGCAACTATATGAATGCAAATGATATGAAACTACATGACGATGAAAATAATAATGCATGATGACTTTAGAAGAGAAAAAAAAAATCAACGGTAATGCAAAAAGAATGTAAATTCTAACCTAAATGACATACAATATGAAAATCTAAACTATATGATGTGGCATAAGTGATGCATGATGTGTGAGAACTTGATGAGATATTCCAACCCGGATGACGTGAAAGATCAATTCATAAAAAAAATTTGATTTTTGATGCAAAGACAAATACGGATCAAATTTCATGATATGTAACGTACATGGAATATACTAATGTATAACATGAAATGCATGGATGGCGAGAAAGTAATGCATGAAAAATTAAGCTATATGTTATGCAAATGAGATCCCTTTTCATGAATTTTCGTTTTTTTTTTTTAATGTTTTTCCTTATGAAGAATGTATCAAATAAAAATATAATAAACCTTGAGCATAATACACCTTATAATCCGAATTTTTCGATGAATTCGCTCGTACCCGGAGGTGGGGTCGAAGGTAATTTATTCACGTCGTACCCCGGGGTGGGATCGGATAGTGAATTTGTATATTATGAAATTCGTCGGTCCGATCCCAAAGTTGTGGGATAGGTTAGATAATTTCATTGTGCGAATGACGTCGTACTTCGAGGGTAAAGTCAGATAGTCATCCATATTGCACATATTCCGAGGGACGAGGCACAAGGGAGCATGTATTATACTCAAGGTAGATTATAAAAATATTTGAATTAGACCAAAGTATAAAAAAAATGATTTTCGGCCGGGCGCCGAATTTTAAAGGGGATAAGCCCCTATCCGCAAAGGATCACATATCTTTTAAAATTTGGGAAAGATTATCTCTTAAGGTTTCAAAGCTTATCGGGATAATTTTTTCGGATTTTAAAGATATGTTTGAAATTTTCAATCGGGATATGATCTTATCCTAAATATTCTTATTTCGAAAGATTTAGATTTGATCATCGGATTATACACAATCAGTTAAGATAAAGATCGAGATTCGGGTTATCTCATATTTGAACCACAAGATAAGTCAAGTATCCACAAACATACCACAAGTCCAAAGATATGCACAATTATCCACAAAATTATAAGTCAAGATTAATCGGGAAAAGCTATCTCAAAAATTTCGAAAGACTAGGATAAAACTCGAATTTAATTTGTGCACCCATCAAATTCAATCGAAAGCAATCCCATTAAGCAACCCACTCACGAATTTTTTTAAAAAACGCATGGCATCTTGCCGATTGGATGTTATTTTTGCCCAAGTGCACAATTATCCAATCACTAATTGATTACGATTAAGGATTTCATGGTGAAAACGGCAAGTAAAAATCACATCCCCACGGGACATATTCAAAGCTTCAGGAATTGAAAGAACATGGAAGAACATGCAATAATCTGGGTGCTAAACCTCCAATTCGATTAGCCTCTTGGGAAACAATCAAGCAAGACTTGATTTTCATACTTAACGATTTTTCCTTTTTATAGCAGCAACATATGATCCAGAATAAGCAATCATCCCGTGATATATCAAGATACGCAAGAACGCTCGGAGAAGTATGCAAGTCAATCAATTTAGCATGCAAATATTTAACGATAGAAAATTTTTACCTTGAACCAAATATCAACTTCGCTAATCGGACTTTGCACGAAACTCGAATATCAAGCTCACACTTTCGGATCGATCGGCTACGGAATTGGCTCTTGAACAAAACCGTTCTCCAGTGGACTCCCCAAGATCTGTACGAAGGCTCTTCGGACCAATCAACGGAGATCGTTCACGGCTTGGACTTCCTTGTGTACAACTGTGGTGGTGTCATTCACACGTTAGAAGAGGCGGACCACTAATCAAGGGAAGATCCAGCACGTTCAAGCGGTTTGGCTTCTGGTATGTAAATTATGGATTCATCTTCGTGCCAACATAAGAGGACTGCAGCATGTTGGGGTGGTATTGCAAGCAGACCAATGGCGGATGGAGCAAAGCTTCGCCGAACAATGGACTCGGCCGAAGAAATTCCCTAGACAACTCTCTCTCTCCACTCTTGCTCTGAAAAATCTGAATACGCCGGCCCTTGTGAACCCTAAACTTGATGTTATCTTTATAGGCAAAGGGTTTGCCAATCCTAGTCGAAGTAGGATTCGTTAATGACCATAGGATTAAATTTCTAATCTCCAAGAGTCCGATCCTATCAAAATTCCTTAAAAATTTCAGCCACAAGAGGGATTATCATGGGCTATCCGAATTTCATTATCTTGCGGGCTTGATCGCGCACTTTCGAGCTCAAATTGGGCTTTAATTAATTAAATGAATAATTGATTAGAAGCCTTTAACAATTAGATGAGCAAAATGGGCTGAAGTAGGTCCAAGACCTCTTACAATTTTCGGCACACTTCCCATGCTTGGCCAAATTTTTCATGCTATTCCAACCCCAATCGCTTGTTAATTTAAGCTCGAATCATCGTCGTCAGTCCAAATTAATATGCAAATGCTATGCATGAATAAGAAATTAAATATGCTATGCATGAAAAATTAATTATTTTTTGGTGAGAACCAAGACTAATTCTCATTTTTATGCAAAATGAATGATTTAATAAAAATCAAAATTTAGGTGTCAACAGCAGTCTAATATTTGAGGAAACATAATATCTCGTTTGAACGGTGTCAACATCATCGAGATGATCTCACCCGGATGCTCACCCATTATTGTTTCCATTGCTACCACTCCAAAGCTGTATAAGTCGCATTTCTTGTTCACAGCCAAAGTGTAAGCGAGCTCTAGAAAAGAAAATAGAAAGTTCATAGAGTATACAAGGCTTGAAACCAAGTTTTCAATGTTACTTCAATGCACTATCAAACGATAAGTTTGGAAGCTGAAGCATCAAAGGCATTGTTTATCACATAGAGTGTAGAGTATATTGATCTAGCTATGTGCCTCCAGTAATAACATTCCACAACAATGTGTTTTATTGCGTACCTGGTGCTAAATATCCATGAGTGCCTGCAACATTTGCAGTGAGATTAGATGAGAAATTAGGTTCAAGGAGTCTTGCCGTGCCAAAATCTAATAGGAAAGCCTGCATTTTGTTGTCGAGCAAAATGTTGTAGCTAGATATGTCACGATGAACAATTGGCAGAGCGCAATCATGGTGTAGGTAAGACAAGGCATGTGCCATAACCCAAACAATATTAAGTCTTTTAGACCAGTCCAATTCCTCTGCTTCAACATATCTCTCAAAGCACAGAACAGACTCCCCCTTTCCATGTACTCATAAACCAAGAACATGTACCGCTTGTGTAAGCAAAAATCATGGAGCTTAATTATGCTTCTATGTCGTACTATCAAGTGTTTCACTTCATTTCGGAAGCTCGATCAAAAGATGGGTTCTCTGTGAAAGATTTATGAAACCACGACCAACTCGCTCCAAAAGCTTAAGCTATTAGAAGAAGGTGTGGTTTAATATTTATATATTCCAACACTCCCCTCACGCTTAGTCCTGGTCTTTCGCCTAGAACTAAGCGTGGAAATATTAAATGGGGAGGCAAATAGGGGCCTGGAAAGATTTGAACTCGGGACCTCCTGCTTCGATACCATGAAAGATTTATGAAACCACGACCAATTTGCTCCAAAAGCTTAAGCTATTAGGTGGAGGGAGACCACATGAATATAAAGAGCATATAAGACCCGTTCTTAAGCGATGTGGGACAACAACTTCAACACCCCTCTCACGTGTAAGCCGGATTACGAGCGGGGCACGTGGAATTTGACTAAAATAGGGGATGGACACACGCACATTCGTGAAAGGGATAAACCTTGCTCGATACCATGTTAGAAAGTCCAACCTAATAGCTTAAGCTTTTGAGTTGGACTTTCTAACATGGTATCGGAGCAAGGTTTATCTCTTTCGCGAATGTGCGTGTGTCCATCCCCTATTTTAGTCAAATTCCACGTGCCCCGCTCGTAATCCGGCTTACACATGAGAGGGGTGTTGAAGTTGTTGTCCCACATCGCTTTAAGAACGGGTCTTATATGCTCTTTATATTCATGTGGTCTCCTCCACCTAATAGCTTAAGCTTTTGGGTTGGACTTTCTAACACTCTGCTTCAAGATGGTGAAGTTTCTTCAATGCCACGATTTTCCCTTTAGGCAATCGCGCTCTATAGACACTACCGTCACCACTAGTCCCGATGCAATATTTGATGTCAAAGTCTTCTGTTGTATTGATCATGTCTTCATACGCAATTCTTCCATCACAATTCCATATCGACAAGAAATGTCCATTTTTTCTACCGTCTCTAATTGCATACTCTTCGCTCGATGTCGAAATATGATGCAAAACCCAAGAACTAAAAAGGAAATTAACGGTATAGCCATCAGTGGTAGAAATATCATCGTATGCTTGACCCTTGACATTCTACTTGAACCATATTCCAAACCTTCATTGCCGTAGAAAGCTCCATAACGAACATTGTCCAGATTATTTGGAATTTTCCCCGTGAGATGATTGTACGACAAATCAATGTAATCCAAGCTGAAAAGCTTTTTAAAATTGGGAGTTGAACCGTTAAGAGAATTATTATGAAGATTGAGATAGTTTAACATGACCAAACTCCCAAGTTCATGAGGGATTTTTCCGGAGAAGTTGTTAGAGCTCAAATCTAGATGAGTGAGATTCTTCAAATCTCTTATTTCCGATGGAATGGGGCCAGTGAAGGAGTTTGAGTTCTGCCTCAACTCAATCAGGTTCCTCAAATTACTTACTTCCGACGGGATAGATCCATTGAATTTGTTCTCTTCCCTATTCAGATATGCCAAGTTTGTCAAGTGCCCTACTTCCGAAGGAATGGATCCACTGAAGGAGTTTCCTTGCAATTATAATGTCCCCAAGTTCCTCAATTTGGCAATAGATGAGGCAATCGGACCGACGAAGATGTTGGCACGTAAATCTAGAACCGTCAAGCTTGCTAAAAGGGCTAGAGATGAAGGGAAGGGGCAAGTGAAGGAGTTTATGCTCAGCCTCAACTCAATCAAGCTCTTCAAGTTACCTATTTCTGACGGGATACATCCACTCAATAAATTCTCCTCCATTCTCAAATTTATCAAGTTTGTCATATTCCCTAGTTCGGGAGGAATAGATCCATTAAAGAAGCTTTCTACCAAATAGAGATGCATCGAATTGGACAAAAGACCAAGAGTCGAAGGGATCGCGCCGTGACGCGAATTCCTACCGAGATCCAGGTGGATCAGCCTCTTTAGATTTCCCAATTCGGGAGGAATAGATCCATTAAAGGAGTTATATCCCAAATAAAGTTGCGTCAAATTGGACAAGAGACCAAGAGTCGAAGGGATCGCGCCATTAAGCTAATTGAAACTGAGATCCAGGTGGATCGGCCTCTTCAGATTCCCCAATTCAGGGGGAATACGACGATCGATTAGCTTACTATGAATGCCAAGAACTTCTAACATGGTGAGGTTTCGGAGACAAAGAGGTAACTCACCGGCTAGGTTATTATAGGACAAGTCGAGGTGCTTGAGCTTTGGGATTACACATAGTTGAAGGGGAACGACACCGGTGAGGACATTATCAAACGGCCCAAGAGAGACGAGATTTGGGAGCAGAGAGAAATCCATGCTGCTCAAATTACTTGCGCCGCCATAGTCGAAGTGGCCTCGATGTGGTATGTTTATTCCGATGACGCTTTCAGAATCATCGCATGAAATGCCAAGCGACATGTAATGTGATAAGGAAGTGTTGCTCGTAACAAGGTCGGCCCACCACCCACTCAGAAGAAGGGCATCCGCCTCTGTTCCGGTGGTAGTGGCAGGGTAGTTGTGGGAGAGAGCCAGCGCAATAACCATCCATGTAGCTGCTGCGGTCAATCAGCCGGCGAACATGCAAGCCGACGGGATTGCTTACAGGATTCAAATGGATCATGCCGAACATCTTCATGCTTTCAAGAGAGAGGACCTCTTCTTTTGCTGGGAAGTGGGAGGGCTGAGTTTGATGAATATATAAGAGCAATCAAAAGAAATAGGGCCTTGAACTTTCTCCGCCCTTCGTGAGTGGTCCCCTACAATGTGCACCTTTGAAACTTTATTGCCGAAATACTTAAATGTTGAATTTGTGCTTCGTGACCATTGATGTGTACGATTACTTTGAAGCCATTATTCTATTGCATGATCATTTAAGTGTCATGATTTCTTTAAAGCATATTACTTAAGTTACATCGGTGATTTTCTTGATTCCTATGTGAAATTAATATTCCTTGTGTTCATCAACTCTAATTAATTTATACACTGTGCTCACCGTTACAAAACTTCAAGACACATTAACCTATGCGATCCATCATTTCTTTACTATGGACGTACTCCGATTACGCAACACCGTGATTGCCAAATGGCAGTCCCTCATAGTAAATTTCAAGTTCAAATAATGATGATTCAATCGGAATTTGAACCAGCTTCCCCATGGAAGCTGGACAAATTCAAAAAGTCGAGGTCTTCATCGAGGACGCTCTTCAAAAGTCAACATGTCACGGACTTTGGTCAGTTATTGGTTATTGGACAAATAAAACAAGGCCCGTCTACACAACTCGAGAGTAATCGTGGGGTCTTCTGTCGTTTTCCTGATGTCGGATCGTTTAGCCATCGTAAAAGGGAACGTTTGGCAATCCTCCAGCCTTCCATGGGGAAGCAGGCCATCAATTAAACAGAAGTGATCCCGAATATTACGTTATGGATATCCTAATCTAGTTAAATATTCACGGCAACAGAAACACCGTATCAATCAATCGAGCATTCCAATCTTACTAAAAAGACGAAAACAGAGGTTGGTACGATTACTGTTTCTCACTCCTTTACAATTGCTAATTAGGTAAGCTATTAGCATAGCTGGTACTCGAAAAAGTTTGGCATGACTTAAATTGCACAAGCTGTATACTTCATATCATCGAACATGTTCACCAATTCGCAGCAACATGTTATCAATTTACTCTTCACTTGTTGGAATTTATTTGCTAGTATTGGGACAACCACTTCACGGCCCTCGCTCCTCTTGTAGGCTTGAAGAAGTTTCTGGCGGTCCTCCTCCCCACCCTACTCCTTGATTATTTTATTGGGGCTGCGCAAGTGAGATTGAATGGAAGGGCTTGGCCAAAGCTAGTTTTGGAGCTAGAAAAAACTTCCCAAACTTGTTTCATGGGGGGTCTTTGGATCACTACTTGAGTAATCAAGCGCCGGAGAAACTACTAGAATGATACTTCGTGCGAGGGAATTCTATCTTGGGATTGGCAATCGTGGCTCTAACATTTGATGTGGCACACTATCTCCTCTAAAGAGTGGCGATAGCCTTAGGATGCTTTGGTGCAGCCCATAGTTAAGACCAACGCGCTCAACCAAGAAGATCAGCCTGCATTCAAGCTCGGCAAGCCCCTCATCAATAAGTCCACGAGTCTCATTGAGAAAACTTCGTCGTAAAGACTTTGTCATCTCCCATGCATTGGAAGCCTACAATAAGACTCTTTGAGATCGCCACAAGCATTAATGTACTTCAATAGCTCCTAGTTTTTATGTGCTTTTAATGATTTTTAGTTTCTAGATTTGACTTTAGTCTTTTGCTATTCTTTTGTTTGCTTTAAAAGGCCAACAAGTTTTTATATAAAGCAAACGAATTTGATTAATGAAACTTGCCTAATGTAATTTCCTTGAATCTTGAAGTTTGCACTCCGTCATTGAGGAGTCCGAGCTTTTTAAAGTCTTCATCCTGATCTATTACTCAAATAATAGGATTGGGAGAGTGACTTATACACACGGATCTATCACAAGAACGAGCAGAAATTTCACCCAACCCGATTCATATTACCAAAACACATTAATGTTTAATACAATCTAGGAAAACTCCATCCATTGAACCCACTTTAAGCTCTTTACGTGTATATATTACTTGGATAAAAAATGCACATCAAATTAAAAAATAAAATTAAAGGATTAAAAAATTGCTAAAAAAATAAAATAAAAATGTAAAAAAACCTATGAATTGAAATACTCATAAAGAACCTAGCGCTAGCAAAATGGGTTTTGTGACTCAAATTCAATGAGCCCGATTTCCTATGGGTGAGTTGTTTTTTTCTAAAGGGATTAGAAAAAAATAAAGCCCAAAATATAGGGGTCACATGACGACGTTGCTCTTCGACTCCACTGCCAAACAAGAAGCTCCCATCAATCCGGCATCATCCTAATCCAAAAAATGGACACACAAACGAACCTAAAGCAACACAATTCCCGGAGATTGAGACTTACACAGAACAAACAACAACCTATGGATACACCACCAGTAAGAAGAAATCCAAGCAAAGGCATCAATGGTGTTCCTCCTAGACAAATGGACAGGACCTGAACCATCTCATCGACGTACTTGGAAAGTGCCTCATTCGCCCGAGGACAAGTCAGTTTACAATCGGTGAGATGCGAGGGGCCATGTAAAGCACACAGAAACGAGCGTTGCAAAGGAAATTAGAGATAAGCCAAGCTCGTCAAATTCCCTATTCCCGGATAATAAGATCCACTGAATTTTGTGTCCTTGCATATAGAGAGAGAGAGAGATATTTCAAGCTCGTCAAAGTCCGTGTAAGTCGTGGCAAAAACTCTTAAATTCAACAGGGATTTTTCGCATGAAGTTGTTCGAAGCTCGAATCTAGAGAAACGAGATTGTTTACATCTCCTATTTCCAAATGAATCGCAATCCTTGTCCAACCCATCATTGCTCTCTCTCTCTCTCAGTACGCACGCACATGGTTCGTCAAGAGTCGTCGTAAAGGAAATGTTCAATCGTTAGCCATCGTAAAGGAAACGTGGGTCAAACTTGCCATTTTTAATGGCTAGCAAGCTTTCAACTAAACAGAA
Source organism: Rhodamnia rubescens (assembly GCA_021437795.1). Lineage (NCBI taxonomy): Eukaryota > Viridiplantae > Streptophyta > Magnoliopsida > Myrtales > Myrtaceae > Rhodamnia > Rhodamnia rubescens. Next base: position 2,500,305 of record JAILYA010000046.1, read on the forward strand.
ATGATACAGCTTTCAACGAGCTTTTTTCCAAAATATGGTGTAAGAAAAAATATCAATTTATGTGAATTTAAAAAATATTTACTTGATTAGGGCATGTGCGCCTCTAATAGATGCCCACATGACCTGTGCGCCTGCAAGAGAGGCGCACATTTACATCTTTTTTTTTCTTTTTATTTAGTTGCCGCACGTTTTATGTTTTTGTAAAAAAAATTTATTTTTATATTAAATATCGTCCTTTTAAACCGTAATTATTAATAATAAATTTAAAATTTATTAAGACATATAATTAATAAATTATTTTAATATTTATGTGATTAATTTGTTTAGTATGTGAATAATTAATAGATATAGATAAAATTGCTAAAAAAATTAAAAACAACATGCATAAAATAAATTGGTAAGATACATAAAGATGAAATATCCATATAAAAAGAAAATGCAATAGTAGATAACAATCTATGAACTGAAAAAAAAAAATCCAACAAGTAAACAATATAATAATAGATAACAATCCACAACTCAAAAGTATTACTGTTGATATCGTCCTCCTACGTGGCCTCCTATTCCGCAATCGAGTTGTCTCCGTCATTTGGCAAGTCTAGTATTGTACCGAGGGATGAGAACACATTGAATGAGTAGGAAGTGTAGATGACGAAGGGCATATCTTGTGATGGGAAGCGTACGTAATGTGGAAGCATCATGAAAATGAAAAAATAGTCTATTCTAAGACGATACATATCCCACCGTAGAAGGACCTAGGTAAAATGGAGAGAATTCCGATGACATATCTTGTCTATAGAACTCGCAAATCATCAAACCCTCCTCGAGTAGAGAAAATATTTAGAGTGGAAGTCGGGACTGTCGATTGTTATGGAAGCTAAAAGTGGATCCCCAAAAATTGATGTGCAAACCGGCCGAACCCTAGAATGAAATCTGCCGTGCTACTAGGGACCGTAAAATGTGATTGTGTATGATAGGCCACTAGGTAGAGGACGACATCATCACCAACTGGATGAACTCGAGTGGTCCTCGAGTCTACCGAACTGTCTCGGGTGGGTCGTCCTTGTGCGGCCCAATGGATCTCCTTGTAGGTCTTTGGTTGGGGTGGTGGCATCATTGTAATCCTCCTCTTCTCATAGTACGCAAATAATATTGCCCCGATTATCCTCGCTATAGCCTGCATGTTCTCGCGAGATGTAACGGAACTTAATTGGAGAATTTGTTCCGTGCCATCACTATATTCATGAAATCAAAATCAACGAAGTTGTCAAATGCTAATCATTTATGTTACTATAAAAATAATTAATGAAATAAATTAAAAATGTTTCACGAACCGTTGCATCCATTGTGCCTCCCTCGTAAGAAATCCATCTCCGTATGTGTCTCTTTGTACCACTCTATATATTCTGAATGATAGTAAAGTAGCTCCGTTGCAAGAATACCAAGGAAATATAGTTATGACATCGTCCCATGTATCAATCCATCGTCTGTGGAAATGGACCCAATTCTTTTTAGATTGCCTTAAATCGGTATCATGAAAGGCATTTGGATCATGGGGAGGATTAGGTATTGGCTGCTACATACCAAACCGTCAAGTACTCGATCTAGATAATATCACTCAACGATGTGAAAATAGATGAGTGGGACACGAGCCCTCCAAATGTGTTGTTTCACCAAACAAGTAATCTGGTAGAGTTTAGAGAAAGGGATTGGTGTAGGGCTCTTAGGTAATCTGTTATCGTATCAAAACACATCAAATTAAACGAACATATTACAAAAAGAATTAATTTACAAACTAACATTACGTTGAACTATTCGGTTGATAACATTACTTACCTAAATCTGCAATACATGTAGGGAACCACTAATTTGGTGCGTTGATGGATCGATCGCATTACATAGCTCCCTATACAACCATGCAAGTGCTGTTAAACCCCAACCGTATCTAGTAGGATGCTCGAGATCCTCCGGTAGTGGAAGAAAAATGAAACTAACTCTAGCAGCTGATTTGTCCGAAAAGATATATCCTCCAAACAATCGTAAAATGAATGCCCTAGCATGTTGTTGTATGATAACCTCATTGGCCCCGTCAGAATTACATCAAAACGTTTTCTCAACCCGGACTAATCGGACCCTTGAACCACACAACTGGGGTGGGCGATCATCAAGTAGATCCTCACAAAGTATGCCTCAATCCATAGTAGTATGGCCAAGAATCGCATTTCTTTCAATGTGAAGTCTTGTAAGAATCTCGATATCCTGCAGTGTGATCGTGCACTCACCTTTCGGCATATATAAAGTGTGAATCTCAGGTCTCCACCTATCGACCAAAGCTGTAATCAAATGCCAATCGAGTACCCAAAATCCCATTGCATAAACTCCATAAAATCCCAAAGCTCTAAGATATGGTAAGTTCGGGTATATGTAGCGTCGATCCACCTCGCCTACATGCAAGAACTTGATTATGGTCTATTTGTAAAATGTTACATTAAATGCTAGTGACACTTTTATTTCGATACAAAACATACAAATGACATATCAACTTGTAAATTTCTTAATTACCTTAGTGTCCCACACGACCGTGATTTATGTCGGGCTTGTTGTGTAAATAATGAATCATCCAGTGTCTCGACTTGATGTAATTCCTCTTTTCCATGTCTACAATTGCAAACAATACATCTAAATAAATCTTGAACAATTATGATATTGTAATATTAGAAAATTCAAATATCTAAATTGCATAATTCATATATATGTATTGAAAAACTATTATGGAAATCGGATATATTATATTCAATGTTCACATACTACAACAACAAGTAAATACAAAGCGGAAGCTCAATAATTCATATATATAAACTAAGGAACTGTTATGAAAATCATATATATTACATTTACTGTTACCATAATAAACCACAATAATGTTTTATTCTCGGCGCGATCCGTATACACAAGTTTGCCTATTGTGCCCTGATTTTTCGATTCTTTGCTGCAATGGTTATGTGAAGTGCTACTACTTGGCATACTCCAGTCCATCTCATTACGTATCCGTGATGCACGAGGCCTTCCTTTCTTCCTAATACGATTTGAGTTTGGCACTAATGACAACTCGTTAAGTTCATCCCAAGAGGCGGAATTAGGGGTGAGCAAAAAAACTATGATCCACCCAAATCTAACCGGGCCATACCCAACCAGCCGATTTTGGAAGGTAACAGCGGGTACGATCCGGATTTCGATTTCAATTTTATGGAACCGCCGGTACCGATTGGGTTTCCGATTTTGAGTGAGAACTATTCAACCGGACCGATCCTTTTATATAATACAAATATATATTCTTTTAAAATAACTTTTACAAATATTATAATCCTTGTTGTCTTGCATATTGAATTCGTTTCATGTGGCAATGGTACTAAATAGTTGTCCCCATTGTTATCTTGCTTTATTGAAATTTTTCCTCCTTCAACCCCTAGAGATTGGTTCATTTTTTTCTTTTTTAATTAATGTTGATGCTCGGTAAGACCATAATCGGGATCCAACCGGGACCCGGACCAAACCGGTAGTTCGATTTTCGAGTGGATCGATAAAACTAGAGAATGGTTCGCGGTTCACATTTTGGGGAACCGGTCTCTAACGAACGGTCCTCGATTCTAGGGTGGAGACTATCCATCCTAGAAGCGATTACCCTTAGGCGGGATGCCTAAACGGATAAAACATCTACCGATAGCATTGAAGTGCTCTATCCAATGTATAGAAGTCATCTATGAACAAATGGTAATCGTAAGCATATTTTGGCATGCTGCAATTACGTGGGAATATGGGATTTTCAACTCTTGAAATTTTTCACGGGAGCACGTTTACAAGTTTAGGGGGACTATGTGCTCGCCCCGGATCCAGCTACTCTATTATATCCAGTTTTCACTTCAAAAATCCCTCTATTAGAGTCGAACCGTGACACATCATGTCCATTTGCGGTTTGACTATTTCGCTCTAGTGTTTCACCCGTAAATTGAGTATATCACCATTCCAGTTCCTTCTATCTCATGAATGTCATTCTTCTGGTATCAAAATAATGAACCAATAGATAAAATATCTTCTTTATCATAGTTGTTATTGGTAGAGCACGAAAACCATTCAGCATCCCATCAACGAGTTCAACCAAATTCATTGTTATCGATCCACGTCTCATTCCGTCAACATCATAAGCTTTCGTCCATTTCTCCCTTGAAATCCGATCACACCATTTAGCTATTTTTGGATCCCAAATCGTAATTCGGTTCATGATAGACTCGAACTTTCGCCGTTAATTCTCGTAAGCTGTACATTATGACAGTAATAAGTAATTCTTACACAATAAACAATCAATTGTGCTATCAATTTTCCAAAATTTTCAAATTTACCTACCATCTAAATAAGTTTTTTCCCTTCAACATTTTTTAACTTTGTATTGTAGTTGTAAAGAATGTGTTGAATGCAATATCTATGGTGGCCATGTGAAGGATGCCACCCTTTTCCGGCTCCATTATCCTCTCAATCCCGATATGCATGTGCGATATTACATAAATATTTTCTCTACTTGTGACATGCTTCGTAATGATCCATAAACCAAATCCAATTATCAATATTCTCCGTCTCGTCTACAAAGCAAAAGCTAATGGGAATATATGATTGTTGCCATCAAGTGAGGCCGCACAAAGGAGTGTTCTCCGATATTTCCCGTAATAAAAAAGTCCCATCAACAAATATCACAGACGACAATTTTTGAAGCTTTCAATCGTTTGCTTGAAAAGTCCAAAACATCCGTTTGAAATCTTGCAAGTCCGATCTAGTTGTCCTCCGACCCATTTCAAGTCATCATCGATCACAAAATGAGAACATGGATTCATTAACTCCATCACATTCATAAACTTTCTCAACCTACCACACGACTTATCCCATCCTCAAAAAATTTTAGCAATCGCCATTTATTTAGCTCCTCAAATTTTACGATAAGTAGGTTCGAAGCCCTGACTTTGTTTTTAATCTTGACCATTAGTGGCTTAATTTTGATATCTAATTGGGCGACAATCATTACTTCTATACGATTGTAGAGGTACTTCCTATTAAGTTGCCAGTGATCCCTTGACATTTGAGGATTACTATATGTATGTGGCATATTATACTTTATTATTTTTCAAAACATGGTGCCCACTTTATTAGTTGCACGTAACCTCCAACCACACTATCCATTTGGATTACCATAGTTATCGCATATGTTTCCTTCCTTGTCTCATCACCGCAAAACTAATGATTTCTTCATAGTGAATACTCTTTCGTGATCAACCGCACCGCATCCCGTGATGCAAATAACATTCCAACATCAAATTCTTTCGATGGATCAAATATATTATGGCCTGGCTTAGCTCTTGCATCTATTTGCATCATATCGGAATCAATCTCCGAATAGAGCGATGGATGTGTCGCGACCTAAAAAAAAAAAATAAACGAGTTATCATTTCCGGGCTAATGGATTATCGGGTTAATTAATTAACTAACCTAACTCGGACTCTCCCAAGTCCATACCAAATCGCAACTTAAGGTTCGAATGATTAACATGCAATGTGATTTGAATTTGGAGTCGCCACTAATCATTTTCGGTAGGTCGATTAGAAACCTAAATAAAATAGCGGGAGAAAACTATCTTATTTCCTGCGAACCGTAGATTAAGAGTCCGGGGACTTTGTTACATTAATTACAACTAATGCCCTTTCGATACCTTAAAATTCATGAAAAAATAATGAATTTGACAAATTTGATGAATTCTACTTGAAGATCAAAGAATCAATTTTTTTTGTTTTTCTTCCCTTGACATTTGTTTGAAATAAAGAAATTACATGGAATTAGGATGAAATAGGTTCAAGATTACTCCCCAATTTGAACTCGTGCACCAAACTTGTGCTCCGGGCTTGTCTTGACCATTGGACCGATTTGGTGACTCGTTAGACCGAGAAATCTCTTGGTCCTATCTCTCATTCACGCTTCTTTCTCATCTCGCTGGAATTTCATGAGACGCAACTGGGCGTTGATATTTTCCCCTTTTTGCTCTCCTTCTATTCTTATACCATTGATGTCTCATCGTTGATATGCAGTTGTTATTTAACATAAAAACATAGAGAAAATCGGTGTAGAAAATCTGGGCTAATTTGTATTCGAAATTAAAGAAAGTTAGGGAATCACTTAACTTTCTTTTTTGCTGCGCGAGCTTGAACGATGGGGATGGACCAAGAGCTTGTGTTGATCGGTGCAAAAATTGGCAATAGTAGTATCGGGCTTCAAAACTCTCATACCCTCTCAAAACTCTTTTCAAATTTTTTCTCAAGAGTCTCTCTATTCTCCTCCTCCAAAAACTCTTTCAATTCTCTTTCACCCCGCAAAAAAACTCTCTCCATTCTCTTCAAGAACTCTTATTCTTTTATAGGCAAAATTCTTCATCCTTCATTCTTCATCTTCATTTCCTCACCTTCCATTTTCATCTTCCTTTCTTCATCTTCATCTTCTTTTCTTCATCTTCATTTCCCCACCTTCCATTTTCATCTTCTTTTCTCCATCTTCATCTTCTCTTCTTTATCTTCATCTTCTCTTCTCCACCTTCATTTCTCCATCTTCTATTTTCATCTTCTCTTCTTCATCTTCATCTTCCTTTCTTCATCTTCATCTTCTTTTCTTCATCTTCATTTCTCCATCTTCCATTTTCATCTTCTCTTCTTCATCTTCATCTTCCTTTCTTCATCTTCCATTTTCATCTTCTCTTCTTCATCTTCCTTTCACCATCTTCCTTTCCCTATCTTCTTTTGGTATTTGCAATGCAGTCCCCGAAGTTTCAAGTATTTGCAATATCCCCGAAGTTCGAGTATTTGCAACACGGTCCCGAGAAAATATTTCTTTCAAGCCCAAATCTTCTTGGTGCATTTTTTCCACCGCATGCCTAGTCCGCACCCTGTTAAATTAAGCTCAAATTGTATGCCAATGCTAAATGAATATGTGAGATGATTTTTGTTTAGAACTAAAATTAGTTCTAATTTTTATGCAAACTATATATTAGTCAAAATTTAGGTGTCAACAGGATGTACCAACGGCAAAATGAGATTACTTGTAGTGGATGTTGTAGTAAGCCTCCGTATTATCACCTCCATGACCCTCATCTACCATATAACTACCATCAGCACCATCGCTTTCGTCATCACTATCGAGCCATAAGTCATCGTCTTTATCACTATCATCGTCGTCGTTGTCGTCATCATCATCATCATCATACTTCATTAATCGATTATACACACCAACATCATCTTCATCAACATTCGAACCTCCCCACCTGAAGCATTTATCACTTGTTGTTCATCTACTATTGCATAAAACCGTAAAAAACCTCATAGAACCACACTGAAGTACAAACTCCAAGATTATCTTAACCGTAGTATCATTATTCGCCTCACAAAGTGTCATATCTAATACTCCTGGGTGTTAGAACCGATTGTCTATACATCAAATTACGAATATACCAGTTCTCTAGTAGATTAAATACGCGTTCAATCGTAGCATATAACTCATCAAATGTAGATATTCTTCCAAACTCAAACATACTAAATTGTCTACCTTCGTAATCATGTCCATATTGATTTTTTACTATTCTACCTCCCTAGCATACATCGCAAAAGATATAGACAACATTCTACAAAATAAAGAAATTACAAATTATTTTTTTCATCTCAAAATTGATAAATATTTTGTTGATAACAACCTATAAATAATTTAAACATTACCAAAACATTAACAAAAAAATAAATGAATGCACCTTACTTAATCAACTCTCTAATTCGGTCTCGTTGAATAGTCCGATCATAGTTAATTAATCTAAATGTGATTAGTCAACCCAATAATAATTAATTAAATCCACCTTTATTAATTAACTTGATTACAATCAGTCAATTCATCTCAATTAAACTACCCCACTATAGTTAATTAAAATAATTATAATTAATTAGTACAACCATAATTAATTAAAGTGTATTTTAAATAATTAATCTAGGTTTAACTACCTAACTCATCTTAATTAATTAACCCGACTCCGATTAATTAGCGCATCAATATTCAGTCAATCGACTTCGGGTAATTAAACTAACTACGATTAATTAAAGTAACTAGAGTTAATTAAAGGTAAGTACGGTTAACGAAAAGTAATTATAATTAATTAAAAGTAACTACGATTAATGGAAAGTAACTACGGTTAACTAAAAATAACTACGGTTACTTTAACTAATCGGGGTTGACTTAAAATAACCGCTATCAACTAACCTAATCATAATCACTAATCTAACCCGACCACGGTTAACTAAATTAAACTAACCACAAGTGCAATGAACGACTAAATTAGATATTACGGGTTACCTCATAAACTAACGATGGCCGACGACGGCACACGACGGCGGCCGCGACAACACTTGGCGACAACTCGGACGATGACGACGACATGGTGGTTCGCAGGGGCCGCGGCCGCACGAGGCTCGCGAACTTGCGACGCACGGGGGTCCTCGGGCGGCAAGTCAGCGGAGGCCCGCGTGGCAACAACGAGGATGGACTGCGGATCGAATGAAGGGGCGGCATGGTGACATGGCACCATGGTGGAGCGATTGCAAGAGCTTGGGTAGAGCGGCTATAGAGGTTGGCTGACCAAACATAAAGGTGGAAAAAGAGAGTCACGGCCGAGAGAGGGAAATGAGAAGAGAGAAAAGAAAAGAGATGTGCCCTGATATAGGCACACAAAGGCTGTGCACCTGCGAAAGATGCGCACAATTCTGCACCTGATAAAGGTGCACAAGTTGTGCGCGCCTTTATCAGGCGTAGAACTGTGCGTTTGGTAAAGGTGCACAGCCCATATGAGCCTCTTATGAAGGCACACAGCCCATGTGAGCCTCTTATGAAGGCGCACAGGGCTCCATGACAGGTCCTAATGCCCTAAACTAGTAAATATTTTTAAAAATCACATAAATCAGTAACTTTTTTAATCGTATTTTGAAAAATTGCCCTCTTTCAACTGTAAACTGTAGCTACAGTAGAAACCCTCATCCTTGTATACCCCATTGAGATTGAAGAAATAGGCAGAGTTTTTTTTTTTTTTTGGACAAAGAAAAGGTAAGCATCCTCTGGAGTTCTAGTCATCTCCATCCTCTCTTCTTCAAAAAGAACCTCATCCTACCACTCGTCTTCACCTTTCCATACACAAAACCCTCTTTGATATCCGTCCACCCGGGTACAGATCCACTTGTCCACTCGTGATCAGACTTTCCATACCATAACAGATCCACCATATCGGATCTAGTAAGAAACTTTCTATATCATCCCTGATACACCTTTTATTCCAGATCTATTCATGATCTGAGGATACAAAGGTTTTAAATTCTCACTTGTACATTTGGCACTTGTAATTTTAATCTTCTACTTGTAATCTTTCAATATCTTGCAATACCGGTAATTATTTCACTAGGCATTACCATTTGGTTGAGTATATTTATTAAATTTTGTTCAGAAATGCCGTTTACATTCCATTCAAAAATAGCGTCTGAAGAATATTTAGGCTCATACCGTTTAAGTTCCCAGACTTGACTGGAGAAGGCAAGTGAGGAAATTTGAATTTAGGTTAATACCGTTTAGGTTCTCCAAAACGGCCCATTTCCAATGGAGTAGATCCATTCAGTTTGTTTACTTGCAAATATGGGACTCTTCTATTCTTTAGATTACCCATTTCCGGAGGATGATATCCACTGAATTTGTTTTCTTGCATATAGACATACTTCAAGCTCGTCTTCGAACGATGGAGTATTTTTTTTTCTATAAAGAGGGAATCACTTGCAGAAACATCTGAGCAAAAAGGAGAAAAATATCAAAAAAGTCCTAGACCTATTGTAATTGTGCTAATTCAGTCATAAATATTTTTTTCTTGCCGATTCAATTCTAAACCTTTTGCAATTGTGCCATTACAATCCATCCGGCGAATTTTTGGCTGGCCAAGATTGATGTGAACTCCGGTTGGCAAGCAATGGAATCTTTTAATTTTTTTTTGAATTTTTTATGATTTTTTATAATTTTTATTTTACTTTATTCTTTATTTTTCTTTTTTTTTTCCTTCCCTTCCCTCTCCACCTCCAGCCGGTCGCTGAGATCCGCTACCGGCCGAAGGTAGGAATTAAAATATTCGATCGCCAGTTGGTCGACATCCGAGATCATTTGGTCAGTCAAAATTCGTCAAATGAACTTAAATGACACAATTGTAAAAAGTTTAAGAGTAAATCGTAAAAAAATATATTTAAGATTGATTTGGTACAAATGTAATAAGTTTAAGGTTTTTTTGGTAATTTTCTTTTAGAAGAAAGCCACTAAAATCAACGCATGCCAAATCAATCGCAATCCTTGTTCAACCCTTCATTGCTCTATCTCAGTACGCACCTCAATAGTCAGCAAGTCAAAGTCTTCGGACATGCATCGGTTGCTGGACCACTAGACACGGTTCGTCAAGAGTAATCATAAAGGAAACGTTGAATCTTTAGCCATCGTGAAGGACACGTTAGTCAACTTGCCATCTTTAAGGACTAGCAAGCTTTCAACTAAGCAGAAATGATCCGGTATAGTAGGTAATGAATATCCATCCTTACGTTGCCTAATTTTCGTGGCCACAACAACACATCATCACTCACCATGCATTCCGATCTTACTAGAAAGACAGAAAATAAACGACTGTCCAATGAATGCTTCTAATTCCTTAGTAATTGCAACTTAGGTAAATTCTAGCCTAGCTAATACAGAAAAAGTTTGACATGACTTAAAATTGCAGCAGCAGTATACTTGATACGCCCAACCACGTTCGCCAATTCGTAGCATCATTGTATCAATCAACTCTCCACTTATTGGAATTTATCTGCTAGAATTCGGACAAGTGCTTCGCGGTGCTTGCTCTTTCTTTAGGCTCGACGAAGTTTCCATTGATCCACCTTCCCACCATACTCCTTGATTATTTTTTTGGAGCTGCGCAAGCGACATTGAATGGAAGGGCTTGGCCAATGCCAGCTTGGGAGCTCGAAAAGCTTCTGAAACTTGTTTCATCGTGGGTCGCAACTTTGGATCACTGCTTAAGCAAGCAAGCGCCACATCAATTACCTGAACGATACTTCTTGAGATGGAATTCTCTCTTGGGATTGGCAAGCGCGGGTCTAACATTTTATGTAGCATAATATCTTCTTTGAAGAGCATCGATAACATTAGGATGATCTCACCTGGATGCTCACCCATTATTATTTCCATTGCTACCACTCCAAAGCTGTACACATCGCATTTCTCATTAACGACTAAAGTGTAAGCGAGCTCTGGAAAACAGAACATGAAGTTCATAAATTTGATGAGGCTCGAATCACAGTTCTTAATGTTAGCTAATGCATTATGATAATGATATGCAAGCATGATGAAGCCCCAATGGTGTTGTCTACCAAATGGGCGTGAAGTATGTTGATCTAGCTGCGTGCCCCTAGTAACAAGTAATTACATTCAAGAAAGTATGGAAAATTGTTACTCACCAGGTGCTGTATATCCACAAGTGCCGGCAATATTTGCAGTGATGTTAGATGAGGAATTAGGTTCTAGGAGTCTTGCCGTGCCGAAATCTGATAGGAAAGCCTGCATTTTGTTGTCGAGCAAAATGTTATTGCTAGATATGTCTCGATGAACAATTGGTTGAGCGCAATCATGGTGCAGGTAAGACAAGGCATGTGCCATATCCCAGACAACATTGAGTCTTTTAGACCAATCTAGTTCCATTGCATCAGCGTCATTTCTCAAAGCACAGAATAGACTTCCTCTTTCCATGTACTCATAAACCAAGAACATACACCGCTTGTATAAGCAGAAACCATGGAGCTTAATTATGCTTCTATGCCTTACTTCTGTCAAGTGTTTCACTTCATTACGGAAGCTCTGATCAAAAGATGGGTCCTCTGCTTCTAAACGATGAAGTTTCTTCAATGCCACAATTTTCTCATTGGGCAATTGAGCTCTATAGACACTGCCATAACCGCCAGTGCCAATGCAATATTTGACGTCAAAGTCTTCTGTTGCATTGATTATGTCTTCATATGCAATTCTCCCATCGTAATTCCATATCGACAAGAAATCTCCATTTTTTCTACTGTCTCTGGTTGCATGCTCTTCGTTCTACGTCGAAATATGAAGCAAGACCCAAGGACTATCAACGGTATAGCCATCAGTGGTATAAATAGAGTCCTATGCATAGACCTAGACATTCTTCTGGAACCATCAATTTTTTTCAAACCGTCGTTGCCGTACAATGCTATATGACGAACGAAGAGCAGATTCTCTGGGATATTTCCTGTGAGTTGATTGTACGACAAGTCGAGGTAACTTAGATTGGAAAGCTTTTCAAAATTGGGAACTGAACCGTGAAGAGAATTGCTCCGAAGATTGAGATAGTTTAACATGACCAAACTTTCAAGTGCATGAGGGATTTTTCCAGAGAAGTAGTTGGAGCTCAAATCTAAATCGGTGAGACTCTTTAAGAACCGTATTTCCGATGGAATGGCACAGTCGAATCGATTTTCATGTAAATCTAGAACGATCAAGCTGGTTAGATGGGCTAGAGATGAAAGGATGGGGCAAGTGAAGTTGTTTGAGCTCAAATATAGATGAGTGAGACTCCTCAAATCTCCTTTATCCAATGGAATGGTACAGTCGAATCTATTTTCATGTAAATCTAGAATGATCAAGCTTTTTAAATCGGCCAAAGATGGAGGGATTGGGCAAGTGAAGGAGTTTGAGCTCAGCCTCAACTCAATCAAGCTCTTCAGATTACCTATTTCTGACGGGATAGATCCGCTGAATTCGTTCCCTTCCATACTCAGATATGTTAAGTTTGTCAAGTTCCCTATTTCGGGGAGGAATAGATCCAGTCAAGGAGTTTCCTCCCAGATAGAGGTGCGTCAAGTTATACAAGAGACCAAGAGTCGGAGGGATAGGGCCGTCAAGGGAATTGAATCTAAGATCTAGGTGGATCAGCTTCTTCAGATTTCCCAATTCAGGAGGGATGCAACTAGTGATAAGATTCCCATGAATGTCAATAACTTCTAGCATGGTGAGGTTCTGGAGACAAAGAGGTAACTCACCGATTAGGGAATTGTTGGACAAGTCAAGCTGCCTAAGCTTTTGGAGTGCACATATTTGAAGGGGAAAGTAATCGGAGAGGGAATTATCTGGCAGTCGAAGAGAGGCGAGATTCGGGAGCAGAGAGAAATTCATGCTGGTCAAGTTACATGCGTCCCACGAGCTGCAGAAGCTCCCCGGTGGCATGTTTATTCCGATGATGCTTCCGCGATTGTCGCATGAGACGCCAAGCCAGGTGCAATGCGACACGGAAGCGTTCCTCGTAACGGAGTCAGGCCACCACCCACTGCGACGAAGAGCATCTGACTCTGTTCCGGTGGCAAGGGCAGGGTAGCTGTGGGAGAGAGGTAGTGCAATAAGGATCCATGTAGCTACTGCGGTCATCAGCTTGGGAACATGCAAGCCGACGACGGGATTGCTTACAGGATTCAAATGAATCAGGTGGAATATGTTCATGATGCTCTATAGAGAGAGGGGAGCTCTTCTTTTGCTTGGGAAGTGGAAGACCTGACTTTGCTGTATTATATAAGGGCAATCCAAGAGAAATAACTTGTGGGATATAAAAGGGTAATTGACTATGGACTTGTATAATCCAAGTATTCGGACCGTTCCACTTCTTCGGGTTTTGTCAATAAAACAAAAGCAAAAACAAAAGTAATAACTTATTTCGGACTAGGTGTCCAGGTCTTCGGAGCTGTGATAGCAAGTCAATTGCCCTTAAATCCCATCAGCTGGTAACTATTGTTTGATTACTCAATGTAAACCAAATTAGCTCTTATATTCCGCGAGCTGCTCTAACTAGATTAATAGAAGTTAAATTTCAAGTTCAGTGGGACACCATGCAAAATAAAATCAGCCATGGCTATAGATAAAATCTCGTGCCCGTTGCGATGTGTGAGGAGAGATTGCGGGATTGTCCTACATTGATCGTGGAAGGGCTGTGGAAGGGGCTGGTGGACCCGACATGTGAGGGAGAGATTGCGGTATTGCCCCACATTGATTGTGAAAGGCGTTAGTGGTCGATTTATAAGTGTGAGGCAAAAACTCGAGATCAAAGCACCACCCAACACTTTGTGCGCTTGAGTTCATCCCCTCCGATTACAAAACTTCAAGACATGAATCAACTTATACGATTCATAATTTCTTCACAACATCGCGATTTAGAGGAGTGGCCGCCCCTCCCTCATAAGCTTCACGGTTTACTAATGATAATTCATTTAGAACTTGAACCAGCTTACACTTCGAAGTTGGACACATTCGGGAAGTCAAGGTCTTTGTCGAGTTACGCACCCCCAAAAGTCAACAAGTCAAAGTCTTCGGACATGTATTGATGGTTGGACCGCTGGACACGGCTCGTTTAGAGCAATCGTGGCCTTTTGTTGTTTTCGTCATGTCAGATCTTTAGCCATCGTAATGGAAACGTGGATCAATTTTCCGTCTTTAATTGACTGGCAAGCTTTTTTCTTTTTCTTTTTTGACTAGCAAGCCTTCAACGAAACATGAATGATCCAGATTAATATGAGGTGAATATCCTTACGTTGCCTAATTTTTCGTGGCCACAGCAACACATTATCACTCACCATGCACTCTTATCTTACTGAAAAGACAGAAAAATAAACAACTGCACAATGAATGCTTCTCACTTCTCATTGCTACTTAGGTAAATTTTGGCCTAGCTAGCTTAAAGAAAGTTTGACATGACTTAGAAGTTAGAATTGCTGAATCCGTATGCTTTGTATCCTCCAACTACGTTCACCGATTTGCAGCATCAGTTTGTACTCTTCAGTCTTCCCTTGTTGGAAGGTTATTTGCTACTTTTGGGACAAGTACTTCATGGTCCTTTTGTTCTTCTCATAGGCTTGACGATGTTTCCGTGGTTCGACCTTCCCACCATATTCCTCGATTCATTTCTTGGAGCTGCGCAAGCGAGATTGAATGGAAGGGCTTGTCCAACGTTAGTTTTGGCGCTAGAAAAGCTTCCGAAACTCGTTTCATCGTGGGTCACGACTTTGGGTTGCGACTTAAGCAAGCAAGCGCTAGAGAAACTACCATAATGATACTTCTTGCGATGGAATTTTCTCTTGGGATTGGCAAGCGTGGATCTAATATTTGATATAGCATAATATCTTCTCGAAGAGTGTCGACAGCATTAAGATCATCTCACCTGGATGCTCACCTATTATGATTTCCATTGCTACCTTTCCAAAGCTGTATACATCGCATTTCTCATTTATCACCAAAGTGTACGCAGCTGCGGTCATCAGCTTGCGAACATGCAAGCCAGCGAGATTGCTTACAGGATTCAAAAGAATCATATGTAATATCTTCTTCCGCTTTAGAGAGAGAGAGGATTTCTTCTTTTGCTTGGGAAGTGGAGGGCCTGAGGGTGCTGTAATAATATATAGAGAAGGGCAATCCAAAAGAAATAACGTTGTGGAGAGCAATTCAAGTTTCAACATAATGACTTAGAAGTCTTCAATCGACTAACTTTAAAGTCTCGTGTCGCCACCATCAAACTCTCCCCGTACGAGACATTGTGTGGTCACCAGGCTTTGGGCCCCGTGGTTTTACTGCGGATCCAATTCACACTTGCATTTTATGAGTTGTGATCACGAGTAGGGGTATGCATTCAGATCGGATTTACTCGAAAATTAGATCGGACCACTCGAAAAATAGATTTAGAAATCAGTTCCTATTCAAACTGGTCTAGGTACAGGCTTTAATTTTTTAGAATCGGTTGGACCTGGTCCGATTCTCTCCTCCAAATGAAGACCCACCCGACACAAGATCAATTTTGGAACCTATTTTTAGCTACTTTTTTTTATATAAAAAAAACCTAGTCTTACTAACCTCACCTCCTCTGTTTTTAGTGGATTATAATTTCTATTGCTCATATTAGAGATTGTTGCTTTG
This sequence comes from Rhodamnia rubescens, assembly GCA_021437795.1. Taxonomy (NCBI): domain Eukaryota; kingdom Viridiplantae; phylum Streptophyta; class Magnoliopsida; order Myrtales; family Myrtaceae; genus Rhodamnia; species Rhodamnia rubescens. The sequence continues at coordinate 2,516,412 of JAILYA010000046.1, forward strand.
GCGAATAATGAAATTTATTATATCTTTCACTTTGAATCGTTTTATTGCTTGGATAAACCCTAGACCAGGACCGAAAAAAAATAGGGTAGGTTCCAAGACAAAAAGGGTAGGTTTTAGGACATAAAATTTGAGAATCGATTATAACATGGTAGGTTTCGGGTTCTATATCTGGAATCTATCCATTCGGACCATACTCATCCCTACTCGTGAGCTCCCTAGGAATTTTAATTATTAGATCACTTTAGTCTCACATGTAGCACTTTGCATTTTGTCACGTAACATATGTCATGTTGAGATAATAACGCGAAAACGTTAACGGATCTTTGCAAATAAGTCGATATGAAATCACCGGAGAATAAACGATGAACAATAAAGGATACTAGATATTTACGTGGTTTTGGTCCAAAATCGGTATATACATTTACGGGTAGAGCCAAAGAATATAATTCACTATAATTGAAAAGTCGAATTTACAATCACTCATGCACTCGAGTGTTTCCCGCAACTAGTTTAAGCCCAAAGCAAACTCACGAATAATATCTCACAATCCCTCGTGGAGAGTTCACTCAGAAAATTCACAGAGAAAAACTGATACTCATCTTGTTTGCTCTACGTACAGATAAACGAAGAACGTCTCGCACAGCGTGCGGCACGTCCTCAAGAAACGTCCCTGTCCGTTTCTATTTCTTCTCTGTGCAGTGAATACAAGGAGGACCCAGCGGCAACAGTGTTCTCTCTTACAAAACCCACGCCCCAATTTTGTTTTCTCTTTATATGGGTAAACAACTTTTACATCTTTTTGACTTGGGCCCACCACATGAGGGCATATATATTATATAATATGTGTGCCCATTATCTTTATATGGGTCAACAACTTTTCCTCGATGGAGTTCTCTGTTTTAGCCTCTCGTTCGTCTTCATGAGCTCCAGTTCTTGTTCGGAGCAGCTGGGGACAGCGAAGCTCAAAGAATGGGCGCCTACGGGTACTTCGAGCTTATTGGAGGAAGAGGATGGCCATGAGTTTCAAATTCATAATTTTATCTCGTACACAAGCTTGAAAGGAAAATTATAAAAAAATATTATGAACCTATTACACTTTTGCCAATATGATCCGAACTCCTTTAAATTTTGCCAATTGAATTATAAACCTTTTTACTTTTTTGTCAATTTAGTCATATTGGCCAAAAATCGCCGACTAGACACCGGTCGTCATACGTGTCACGGATGGCACTTGAGATGGACAATTTTTAATAATACTTAAATATATATTTCTAAAATTTTAATATTTTTCCTTAAGGACGGAACTATTCCCACAAAGTATTCTAGATTTTTGAACACCGACCCAATTCAAGATCTTCCTTGTAGAGTGAGATTGCGATGGACCACAGTCCACCTTCATAATCTGAGAATTCAGCTCAGACGAAAATCATTTATGGCTAAATTGCTCAAGAGTTTCGATGCTCAAACGGGAGTTTCGGTGGCATAGGAGCTGAGCTCCCCGGTGTTGACCTTCGTCTTCGCTTTGTTGGCCTGCTTCCGCACTCAATTGCAAGTTTGATAAAGTGAAATTAGGGTTAGGGTTCTGCAAAAACGCATTGAACTTTACCCCAATTCCTTAACATGGGGCAAAAGATCCACCAACGATGTGGCTTAGAGGTTTATTGCCGACTTTATCTTACTAGCTAGCCATGCCCGTTATGAAAATTTCATGTCGGGTCGGGCCGCGTAGGACCAGTTACTGTATTTTTGACACCCCTAATAACTATAGTTGGATTTTCTGAGGCCATCTTAGAATATCTTGATTAGTTGAGTCCTTATAAAAGTCCAGTCTCATCCAAACATGAATTGTTACATTTTACATTTAATTGAAAAGAATTGGGAACAGAAAACTTTAGGGTCTCAGCAAACAAATTTCCGTTCTTTTTCTATTCCGTAAATAGAAATTTTGTAAAGCTATTAAACTCGTTCTTCTACTGAAAAACTCGTCCATATCTCAAACTTTTGCGGAGAAGTCAAGGTCATTGGGGTCTCATGTGTTGATTTTACGACCAAAGTACCCTAATTACACGATAGAAGAGGCAGTGCGCCATCTTCAGAAGTCAAAGGTCTTTTCGGGGTCTTCAGGCGTGTTGGATCTGTGGATCAGGACGTGTTCGATGGTCCATGGGAAGTCGACGTCTTCATGACACTTTCATCGATGATGTTTGGCCTAAAGAATTCTAACCCGTCGTAAGGGAAAAGTCATGGGACGATTTTTCAGCCTCTTTTTTCTTTTTGTGACTCCCATGCGTTCAACTTACAAAGCAAAGGAAATTAGCTCGAGGTAAATTTTGTCATGGAGTATTAATTTTTAATGATATTAATCCTATCTTTTTTTAAGAAAAGCGTGTTAGCTCACAAAGTTTCAAATGATCTCGAGTGTCCAAAAGAGAGACTTGCCCTAACCAAAGAATTTTTTGTTCATGTATAATCAATTTAGCGAGGTGAAAGAATATTAACAATGTCGTAACTTTTTACGCGCTCGCTTTGGAGCCATAACTTTTCAAGCAATCAAGTAAGTATCATGATGATTAAAAGCAGGTCACTTAAAGTTATATAGAGTTTTTTTTTTTTGTTGCTGGCAATTTCCACGTGACATTAATTTTCGAAGAGCCACGTCGGTTGATTTAATGTCAAATTAATGTCGCAATGAATTTCCGAGTGAGGAAAATACTAATGTAACGCAAATGATCTGTTTTGCTTTTAGAAGTCATGGCACTAGTTTTCTAGCGGGCAAAAAATTCTGCTCGTTCGAATCTCTAGACCTCGCTATTTTATAATCCAATCAGAATTTAAGCCAGGATTAATGTATGGATGGAACTTGTGCGAATCCACCAAGATGTCAAGGTCTTCGGGTCGTAAGATCACAACTACGCGATAGATTAGACATGTGCCTACTCAAGAAGTCATGGCCTTTTGGGGTTTCACGTGTTTTGATTTTTGGATTAGTACGTGTTAGGATGGTTCATAGGAAGCCATGGTCTTTATGCACATTTATTGGTGATGTTTGGCCCTAGAAATTTCTGACTCGGCGTAAAGGAAAGGTCACGGAGGAATTTTCCGAGAAAAAAGTGTTCAAAAAATCTTAAATTTATCACATTGACACCAATTTAGTTCTAAATCTTTTGACCTAGTGCCAACTCAGTCCTTTTGATTAATTTTAGCCTGATATTACTATCATGGATGACGGACGGCCTAAGTGGGACGGTTAGACCGACTGAGATAATTTTTTTAATAATAATTATTATTTATTTTATTTTTTCTCTCTTTCCTTTGGTGGCTGGTGAGGCCAACCATCACGTGATCCTCACCCAAGCTAGGGCAACCTCACGGGGCATTGCTTGGGCCAAGGCGACACCGCCTTGGCTTGTGCGAGGGTCGATCGGCCTCGCTAGATTTGGCAAGGTCGGCGTTGCCTATCGGCCTCTTCGGCGTTTGCCTGTTGATGTCACCGGCATTCATCGTCACCCGGCCGAGGGCCACCCTTGCTCGGGCGAGGCCAACACTCGCTAGCCATGGCGATCACCAGAGGAAAGGGGAAAAGAATAGAGGAAAAAAGAAAGAAATAATAATAATAATAATAATAAATTACTATTTAAAAATTTCCTCGTCAACGCCGGTCATCTCACGCGGGCTATTCATCATCCATCTCAAAGAATATCCAACCAAAATTAACTTGAAGGATTGCATTGGCTTTAGGTCAAAAAGTTTAGACATAAATTAACACCATTAAAAGGTTTATGCATAAATTATCACCACCACAATAAATTTAGTACTGTTCTAACACTGTTCCCAATTTTCATTTCTTTTTTTGAGTAACAAGCCTCCAACTTATTTTAGCTTGCTTGCTGTCTTATTTGCTGACCTTTAAGATGATTGGTATTTGGTAAAATATCTCTCACCATAACACAACTATAATTGTGCAGCACTTCCTTACCAATTACCAAACCTCCTCGGGTACTTGGGTACAGTAATCTTAAAAATTGCCTCTCCTGACTCCTATAACTTAGGTAGTTTGGACAAATTTTTATGCAATAATTAAATCGGAGATGCCAAAGAAAGCTTATATCCTCCGCCACTTTCGCCAAAATTGCAGCATCGTTTTATCAAAATAAGGGTCAAGCTTGTTAAATTGGCCAAAGATGGAGGTATGGGCCAAGTGAAGTAGGTTAAGCTTAGCCTCATATCAACCGAACTCTTGTAGTTCAACAGGGACTCTTTCGGACAAATCATTAAAGCACGCATCTAGATAAGTGAGACTCTTTAAATCTCCTCTTTCACGTTCGATTTGTCATTTGAGCAAACGAAAAGACTACATTCAACATTTACTAATAGTTCGGGAAATATATTGAACAAATTAGAAGTGATATTGCACATTGAGCCAAAAATTAAGAATCACTAATGTCATTTCCCTTCCCAGTAATCCACCACAAAAATCATGCACATGGCCTTCGACGCAAGAGAAGTGATAACAAGAAAAACTTTCCAAAGGATATACTGAAATTGATAGAATTAGTCATGTCGTTTACATAGAGCGGACGTCTTTTATATAGATAGGACTCCTTTAGGAATTAAGATTCCTTAAAAATAACATAAAACGAAATATTGAAAATCAAACCTAATCAAATCCAAAGAGAATTCAAATCGAATATTGCGATTATCTATATTGAAAGGTTTCCTAAAATTGAAAAAACTGCCCGAAAACCTATCTAAACGACCCGAAACGCGAAAATACGATGTACGTCACAAAGCAAAGTAGTGAGTGTTGATCGAAGGCCATTTCGCTCCACGGAGCGAATTTGAAAGCAATCCGAGCTCGCCGCCCCAATCAGTGAATTAGCGGTGGAATCACCCCGATTTCTCGCCGATCACGTTTTCCAAGAAATTACACGCCAATTGCTTTACATCACCTTCTTCTTGGAAGAGTTTGATTAACATGTATATATAGCCACAAAAAGTACAGACAACTTGAGTAGTAACCTAACCTTTTCCAACTCAGCCGAACAAGAAGAAACAAAAAAAGAAAAAAAAAACTAACCTTTCCCAAGATAGAATTTGGGGAAAATGGTGCAAATGGTTCATAAACATTGGTTCAATATGCAATATTGTTCATGAGCCTTTAATTTGTGCAATGTGGTCCCCGAACTTTGGCCCAATACGCAATGTCGTCTTCAAATTTATAATTTGTTCATTGTGGTCCCTAATGTAGTCCCTAGACTATAGGAATATGTTTAAAAGTTTGTGGACCAAATTGAATATTCGACCAAAGTTCACGCATCATATCAACAAATCAAAAGTTATGGAATGACGTTGCATTGGGCTGAAGTTCATAGATCGGGCATTCCAATCTTATTGAAAATAAGAAAAATAAACGGCTGTCCTATATATACTGCTTCTCAATCCTCTAGCATACTCCGGGAAAAAGTTTAACACGCTCATCGTTACAAAACTTCAAGACACATATTAATTTATACGATCGATTGTTTCTTTTACTATTGACGTCATGTGATTACGCAACACCGTGATTGCCAAATGGCAGTCCCTCCATGGTGAGTTTCAAGTTCAAATAATGATGATTCAATCTGAGTTTGAACCAGCTTACACATGGAAGTTGGACAGATTTAAAAAGTCAAGGTCTTCGTCGAGGACGCTCTTCAAAGGTCAACAAGTCAAGTTCTTTGGTCAGCTATTGGTTGTTGGACAAATAAAATAAGGTCCGTCTACACAGCACGAGTCATCGTGGGGTGGGTCTTCAGTGGTTTTCCTGATGTCGGATCGTTTAGCCATCGTAAAAGGAAACGTTTGGCAATCCTCCAGCCTTCCATGGGGAAGCAGGCCATCAATTAAACAGAAATGATCCAGAATATTACGTTATGGATATCCTAATCTAGTTAAATATTCACGGCAACAGAAACACATTATCAATCAATCACGCATTCCAATCTTACTAAAAAGACGAAAATATAGGGGTAGTTCTACTTCATATCATCAAACGCGTTCACCAATTCGCAGCAACCACTTCACGGTCCTCACTCTTCTTGTAGGCTTGACGAAGCTTCTGGCGGTCCTCTATCCCTCCCTACTCCTTGATTGTTTTGTTCGAGCTGCGCAAGGGAGATTGAATGGAAGGGCTTGGTCAACGCCAGTTTGGAGCTGGAAAAAACTTCCCAAACTTGTTTCATGGGGGTTCTTTGGATCACTACTTAAGCAATCAAGCCGTAGAGAAACTCCAAGAATGATACTTTGTGCCAAGGAATTTTTTCTTGGGATTGGCAATCATGGGTCTACCATTTGATGTAGCATACTAGCCCATCTAAAGAGCAGCTATAGCCTTACGATGCTCTGGTGCAGCCCATATTTAAGACCAGCACGCTCAATCAAGGAGACCAGCCTGTGTTCAAGCTTGGCAAGCCTCTCATCGATAAGTCCAAGAGTCTCATTGGCAAGTCCCTCCATTTAAGCTCAATATCGACAAGCCTAAAATCGATAAGTCCAAGAGTCTCATTGAGAAAACTTCGTCATAAAGACTATGTCATCTCCCATGCATTGGAAGTCTATAATAACACTCTTTGAGATCGCCACAAGCATTAATGTACTTTAATAGCTCCTAGTTTCTATGTGCTTTTAATAATTTTTAGTTTCTAGATTGGACTTTAGCCTTTTGCTTTTCTTTTGGTTGCTTTAAAAGGCCATCAAGTTTTTATAGGAAGCAGACGAATTTGATTAATGAAACTTGCCTAGTGCAATTCTCTTGAACCTTGAAGGGTTCCTACACCTTGAAAATCTATAAGAGTTTGCACTCCGTTATTAAAGAGTCCGAGCTTTTTAAAGTTTGCATCCTTATCGACTACTCAAATAACAAGATTGGGAGAGTGACTTATACACACGGATTTGTCACAAGAAAGAGAAGATATTTCACCCGACCCGACTCATATTATCAAAACACATGATTGTTTAACACAATTTAGGAAAACACCCACCCATTGAACCCATTTTAAGCTCTTATGTGTATATATTACTTGGATAAAAAATGCACATCAAATTAAAAAATAAAATTAAAGGATTAAAATTTTTTTAAATAAAATAAAAAATGTAAAAAAACCTATGAATTGAAATACTTATAAAGAACCCAGCGCTAGCAAAATGGGTTTTGTAATTCAAATTTAATGAGCCCGATTTCGTATGGGTAAGCTGTTTTTTTTTTTAAACTGGGTTATAAAAAATAAAGCCCAAAATATGGGGCCCACCACCCACGTCTTATGACTGACTACTGCACAAAAATCAATCGATAGCTAACGCTTTGCAGTGGCCCAACAATGAGAAAGAGTAGCGAGCAATGCAAAGTGGGCTGCTCGCGGTCCCGTCGCATTCCTAAACCGGTTTTCCGATCACATGACGGCATTGCCCTTCGACTCCACTGCCAAACAAGAAGCTCCCATCAATCCGGCATCATCCTTATCCGAAAAAATGGACACACAAACGGACCCAAAGCAACACAATTCCCGGAGATTGAAACTTACACAGAACAAACAATAACCTATGGATGCGCCACGAGTAAGAAGCAATCCAAGCAAAAGGCATCAATGATGTTCCTCCTAGACAAATATACAGGACACGAACCGTCTCATCAATGTACATTGAAAGTGCCTCATTCGCCCGAGGACGAGTGGTTTACAATCTGTGAGAAGCAGGGGGGGCATGTAAAGCACACAGAAATGAGGGTGCAAAGGAAATTAGAGATAAGTCAAGCTCGTCAAATTCCCCATCTCCGGATAATAAGATCCACTGAATTTTGTGTCCTTGCATATAGAGAGATGTTTCAAGCTCGTCAAATTCCCTACAAGTGGTGGCAAAACTCTTAAATTCAACAGGGATTCTTCCCATGAAGTTGTTCGAAGTGAGGTTGTTTATATATCCTATTTCCGAACGAATCGCAAATCCTTGTCCAACCCATCATTGCTCTATCTCAGTACGCACCTCAAAGGTCAACTAGTCAAAGTCTTCGGACATGCATCGATTGCTGGATCACTAGACACCGTTCGTCAAGAGTAATCGTAAAGGAAACGTTGAGTCTTCAACTTGCCATTTTTAATGACTAGCAAGCTTTCAACCAAGCAGAAATGATCCGGAATAATAGGTAGTGAATACCCTAACATTGCCTAATTTTCGTGGCCAGAACAACACATTATCACTCATCGTTGCGTTCCCGTCTTACTAGGAAGACACAAAATAAACGACTGTCCAATGAATGCTTCTAATTCCTTAGTAATTGCAACTCAGGTAAATTCTAGCCTAGCTAGTACAGAAAAAGTTTGACATGACTCAAAATTGCAGCAGCAGTATACTTGACACGCCCAACCACGTTCGCCAATTCGCAGCATCATTGTATCAATCAACTCTCCACTTATTGGAATTTATCAGCTAGAATTGGGACAAGTGCTTCACGGTCCTTGCTCTTTCTTTAGGCTCGACGATGTTTCCATTGATCCACCTTCCCACCATACTCCTCGATTATTTTTTTTGGAGCTGCGCAAGCGAGATTGAATGGAAGGGCTCGGCCAATGCTAGTTTTGGAGCTAGAAAAGCTTCTGAAACTTGTTTCATCGTGGGTCGAGACTTCGGATCACTGCTTAAGCAAGCAAGCGCCACAGCAATTACCCGAACGATACTTCTTGCAATGGAATTCTCTCTTGGGATTGGCAAGCGCAAGTCTAACATTTTGTGTAGCATAATATCTTCTCGAAGAGCGTCGACAACATCAAGATGATCTTACCTGGATGCTCACCCATTATTGTTTCCATTGCTACCACCCCAAAGCTGTACACGTCGCACTTCTTATTAACGACCAAGGTGTAAGCGAGCTCTGGAAAAAAGAACATGAAGTTCATAAATTTGATGAGGCTCGAATCACAGTTCTTAATGTTAGCTAATTCATTATGGTAATGATATGCAAGCATGATGAAGCCCCAATGGTGTTGTCTGCCAAATGGGCGTAAAGTATATCGATCTAGCTGCGTGCCCCTAGCAATAAATAATTACATTCAAGAAAGTATGGATTTGTTACTCACCCGGTGCTATATATCCACGAGTGCCGACAATATTTGCAGTGATGTTAGATGAGGAATTAGGTTCTAGGAGTCTTGCCGTGCCGAAATCTGATAGGAAAGCCTGCATTTTATTGTCGAGCAAGACGTTGTTGCTAGATATGTCTCGGTGAACAATTGGTTGAGCACAATCATGGTGCAGGTAAGACAAGGCATGTGCCATATCCCAGACAACATTGAGCCTTTTAGACCAGTCTAGTTCCACTGCGTCAGCGTCATTTCTCAAAGCACAGAATAGACTTCCTCTTTCCATGTACTCATAAACCAAGAACATGCACCGCTTGTGTAAGCAGAAACCATGGAGCTTAATTATGCTTCTATGCCTTACTTCTGTCAAGTGTTTCACTTCATTACGGAAGCTCTGATCAAAAGATGGGTCCTCTGCTTCTAAACGGTGAAGTTTCTTCAACGCCACGATTTTCTCATTGGGCAATTGAGCTCTATAGACACTGCCATAACCGCCAGTACCAATGCAATATTTGATGTCAAAGTCTTCTGTTGCATTGATTATGTCTTCATATGCAATTCTCCCATCGTAATTCCATATTGACAAGAAATCTCCATTTTTTCCTACTGTCTCTGGTTGCATGTTCATCATTCTACGTCGAAATATAAAGCAAGACCCAATAGCTAGATAGGAGATGAATGCTATAGCCATCAGCGGTATAAATACGGTCATAAGCATAGCCCTAGATATTCTCCTGGAAGCATCAATCTTTTTCAAACCTTCATTGCCGTGGAAAAATCCATAATGAACATTGGCAAGATTATCTGGAATTCTTCCGGTGAGGACATTGTAGGACAAGTCGATGTAACTTAAGCTGGAAAGCTTTTTAAAATTGGGAATTGAACCGTGAAGAGAATTCCACCGAAGATTGAGATAGCTTAACTTGACCAAACTCTCAAGTTCATGAGGGATTTTTCCATAGAAGAGGTTATCACCCAAATCTAGATGAGTGAGACTTTTTAAGTCTCCTATTTCCGATGGAATGGCGCAGTTGAACCGATTTCCATGTAAATGTAGAATGGCCAACCCTGTTAAATTGAGCAACGATGGAGGGATGGGGCAAGTGAAGGAGTTAAAGCTCAGCCACAACTCAGTCAAGCGCTTCAAATTACCTATTTCTGACGGGATAGCTCCACTCAATAAATTTGTGTCCATTCTCAGATATATCAAGTTTGTCAAGTTCCCTACTTCCGGAGGAATAGATCCATAGAAGGAGTTCCCTTGCAAATAGAGATGAGTCAAGTTCCTCAATCTCGTTAGAGTAGTAGGGATTGTGCCGTTAAGCGTATTAAAACTGAGATCCAGGTAGATCAGCCTCTTCAAATTTCCCAACTTGGGAGGGATAGGACAAACGATTTGATTACTATGAATGTCAATTACTTCTAACATGATGAGATTTTGGAGACAAAGAGGCAACTCACCGGTTAGCTCATTAGAGGACAAGTTGAGGAACCTGAGCTTTGAGAGTGCACAGATCTGAACGGGAATGATACCAGTGAGGTGATTACCAGGCACCTCAAGAGAGGCGAGATTCGGGAGCAGAGAGAAATTCATTTTGCTCAAATGACTTGCAACCCCGAAGTCGTAGAGGCCTTGTTGTGGTACCTTTATTTTGACGACGCTTCCGGTTGCGTCGCATGAAATGCCAGGCCACGTGCAATGTGATATGGAAGTGATGCTCGTGACGGTGTCCGGCCACCACCCACTGCGAAGAAGAGCATCTGTCTCTGTTCCGGTGGCAATGGCTGGGTAGTTGTAGGAGAGAGCTACCGCAATAAAGATCCATGTTGCAGCAGCCATCAGCTTGCGAACATACAAGCCGACTGGTTTACTTACAGGATTCATACAAGTCATGTGGAGATTCTTGATGCTTTAGAGAGAGAGAGAGAGGGAGAGAGAGAGAGGAGACCGCTTCTTTTGCTGGGAAGTGGGAAATGGAAGGCTAGAGTTTGCTATAATATATGGCCGTCATTATGGAGGAAACTCATCCGTATAGTTTCGGACAATAAAGAAGCTTAAACCTTTGACCCTTAAACCGCCTCATGATTTCTCGATGTGACCAAAGCTAGCTCTTATATCCCACGACCAGCTCTAACTGGCTTACTAGGAGAAAATTTTCAAGTTCAATCAAATAGGACACCATACATGATAAGATGGGTACTGATACGGTAAAATCTCAATCCGAGTGTCGCGGCATCACGCGAACTTCGCGGCTTCGGGGCCATCGCTTACTCGATAAAATTGGATGGGATTAGGACATCCGCAATGTCATAAGTTTTGGATGGCACTCACTCGGATGTCATAACTGTTTTAACGATCATCGAAGTATGGTGTATTTTTCAAAAGGTAAGCACTTAAGTTGCATCGATAATTTTCTTGCAGGTTTGATTTGTTTTTGTTATCAAGAATTCAAATTGCTTAAACAGACAAAAGCCTTATTATTTTTCTTTAAAAAAGCAAACGCAAACTTTCCGGCCTAAGTCATCTATCAAGATTATCACACATCCGGCATCTCCTTTCAAGACAAAAGATTAACTTATGCGATTGACTTGTCTCTTTACATTGGATTTACTCTGATTCCGCAACATCGTGATTGTGACGTGCCAGCCCCCCCATCACAAATTCACTGTCAACTAATGACGAATTGATTACAAATTGAACCAGCTTACAAATAGAAAGTTAAACAAATTCAAGAAGTCAAGGTCTTCATCGAGCACGCGCTTCAAAAGCCAACAAGTCATGGTCTTCGGTCCTCTATCGGTTGTTGGACCGATGAACACTTGATGACTATATGTTAGCCATGCGTTATCTTTAGAATATTATGTTTGCCATACTGTTACGGCACTTGTAAAGAAAAGCAAGACACTGTGCAGACGCGTCAAATGAAGATCCTTGGACTAGAAAAACATGGTGGGATTCAAAATTTTGGGATATGTTCGATAGAAGTCTTAAAAATTATCATAAAGGTGCAATTGAATCCTAAAACTTGCAAAAAGTACAATAAAGTCCTAAAACTTATCAAATCGGTGCGATCGATTCCTTCCGTTATCTCCATCCAACTTAGCTAACGAAAGATGCTGACATGACTTTTGTAATATTTTCTTTCTCCCACGTAGCAATGACGTGGCTAATGCATGAAATTTAAGGATACAAGGATGTCGTTTTGATCCCAATATGATTTCTAATACAATTTTTACTCAAATTAAATTTAAAAAAAATGCCAAGATTTAAAATAAAAGAAGAAGAAGAAGAAGCAGCAACTAGAACCAAGCGGCGAGGGCTACCGCCACCGCTCCACCACCGTCCGGAAGTGAAGAAAATCAAAGGAACTAAGAAGATAATGATTCAAAGATAAATTTTCGAGAAGACTGTTTTTCACTGAAAGCCATAATACATCGTCTTTTTCTTCTACAATACATACTACTATTTATATTAACCATGCCACATATCACTCACGATTTACCCACGATTTCCGCTCGATTTTCAAAATCTTCTCTCCACATATCACTCACGACGATTCCCTTGTTTTCTAAAATCTTCCCATGATTCCCTCTTGATTTCCATGATTTCATAATCTTCTCTCCATGTTGCTTTCACCTTGTGAGAAACCAAAACCTCTTTTTGAATTGTTGATAACTGCACCTTTCGATGGTTTACTAATATTATTAACCTTATCAGCCTCTCTCAAACTGGGATTAGATGGAAAACCTAGTCCCAGTTTGTATCGTAACCTGCAATGATCAAATCGTGATCAAGCTTTTGTAAATATGTCAGCAATTTGATGAGTAGCAGGAACATAGTGGACTTCAAGTGACTTGAGTAGCAAGAACATGGTAGACTTCAAGTGACTGAAGAGCAACTTTCTCTCAAACGAAATGAAAATCGATCTCCACGTGCTTTGTCCTTACATGAAGGACTGGATTCGCCGTCAATGAAATGGCCGAGCAGTTATCACTGTAAAGCAAAGTCGAACCCGTGAGCGGAATACCCAAATCTCTCAATACAAAAGAAACCCATATAAGATCGGCTGTAGCAAAAGCTAAGGCTCTATATTCAGCCTCCGTCAATGGCCTTGACACTGTCGCTTGCCGTTTTGCGGACCATGAAATGATATTCGATCCCAAGAAAGTGCAAGACCCGGTCGTTTACCTCCGAATCTCAGAACAGCCAACCCAATCAGAGTCCGCATACCCATATAAATTCAGTGTGCTATTAGAGTGAAGATAAAGCCCCAGTTGCTGAGTTCCTTTCACATACTGCAACGCCCTTTTTAACAGTTTGAAATCGCCATTCATAGGAGAATGCATTTTCTGACAGATTTGATTTACTGAATGAGAGATGTCGGGTATTGTGATCGTTAGATATTGTAATCCACCCCGCAAGACTTCGAAAGGAGTGAGGATCGTGAAAAGGTTTCATGTCTTGTACCGTTGGATGAGTTTTGATAGGCAATGGGGTCTCAATCGGCTTACTGTCGTTCATTTCTGCTTTCTGCAACAAATCACTAGCATATTTAGATTGTGTGAGAAATAGGTCCGGACCCGTAAACTTGGCTTCAATACTGATAAAATAGTGAAGTCGTCCGAGATCTTTCATAGAAAAATTTCTGGTTAAAGCTTCTATTAATTCCCGAAGTAGATATGATGAGCTGCCCGTCAAAATAATATCATCAACGTATAATAATAATACCAATGTGTGTTGACCCGTGTGAAGAACAAACAACGACGGATTGGTAGAGCTGCAATAAAATCCCTGTTCCAGCAAAAAATTGTTAAATTTTTTTAATCAAGCTTGCGGAGCTTGTTTTAAACCATATAATGCCTTCCTAAGTAAACAAACCGAGTTAGGCATCGTAGAACTCACAAAACCTGGCAGTTGTTCCATAAACACCATCTCATTTAATGACCCGTGAAGAAACGCGTTCTTCACATCCAGTTGATGAATAAACCATCCTTTAACAATTGCCAGGGAGAGGAGAATTCTCACGGTTGGCTGTTTAACCACAAGACTGAAAGTTTCAGCGAAATTCACACCTTCCTCTTGATAATACCCTTTCGCTACTAATCGTGCTTTCAGTTTATCAAGGTTTCCTTCTGCATCCAACTTCTCTTTGAATACCCACTTACATCCGACGACATTCATTTCTGAAGATCTTGGTACTAGCTCCCATGTTTGATTTAATTCGAGAGCCTCTAATTCTTCTATCATGGCTTTTCTCCAACCCGGATGACTTAGTGCTACTTTAACTGTTTTCGGCTCTTTTGAGATCTCACGGGCTGTAGAGAGAACATACTTCGGATTGGGCTTCCTTATTCCCGATTTCAACCTTGTTTGCATTGGGTGAGTAGACTGTTGTTGAGTGGATGGAGCTAGTAAATCACTTGGGGCAGAGACTGTTGCTTCTTCATGTGTTTCACAATTTGTGCATGGTTGTTGTGAACCCAACTGTGGTTGCTGCACATTTGCCTCATTCGTTAGCTCATACTTTTGTTGTCCAAAGCTATTATCATCAAATAGAAATCCCATGCTCGTGTGTTGTGATGTTTGCCCTTCAGTCATTGTTGTTTTAGATTGTCTAGTAAAGAATTCCACCCCTTGTAACCAAGTCTGATATAACTGTGAATATCCAGGAAAAATAGTTCCCAATTTATTAGAAAATGGGAATCTCGTCTCATCAAATATCACGTGACGACTTACATACACCCTTCCTGTAGGCGGATAAAGACATCGATAACCTTTATGTCTCTGACTGTACCCAAGAAAAGCACAAGGTAATGAATGTGGATTGAACTTTGTTGCACCATACGGTCTAAGATGTGGATAGCACTACACCCGAAGACTCGAAGAAACCCATAGTCAAGTTCTTTCCAAAAGCTTACTAAACAAACTACTCATTCCCAACACTGGTGATTGCAGTAGATTGATGAGAAATGTGGCAGTCGAAATGCATCAACCCAATAAATCAACGCATGATAAAGCATAGAAAGACCCAATTCAACGATGTGCCCATGTTTCCTTTTGGCATTTCCATTCTGTTCTGGCGTATATGGACAGGAGACCAACATTTTAATTCCTTTCTCATTCAAATGATTTACAAACTGGCTGCTATTGAATTCCCCTCCACCGTCGCATTGGAAAGATTTAATTCGACTGTCAAATTGATTCTCGACAAGATTTTGGAACATGACAAAGATGGAAAAGAACTCACACTTTCCCTTCATTGGATACACCCATTAGAATCCTGAAAACTGACTATGAAGACTACATAGAATTTAAACCGTCAAAAAGATTCTATCGGGGCAGACCCCCACACATCACAATAGATTTTTTCAAGTGGTTTACTAACCAAGGATTCCGAGATATTGAAAGGCAGCTTGCTGCTTTTTCCAACCTAGCAGCTTCCACATATTCTCTTTGTCACCTTTGTAGATTTGATCTTATTGTTTTTCTCCAAAGACTTTATTATTTGAAAGTTTGAGTGCCCAAGCCGAAGATGCCAGACTTCACTACTGGCGGTCCGTTGTCTTTGACAGTACCACGCCTCTGTTTGTGCTTGATTTACTTTGTAAAGACCCCCACGTTTCTTTCCCAGATTGATTATCAAATCCGTCAGATGATCCTTAATAGATACACCAAGTTCATCAAAGGTTAGTGAGCAAGGATAATCGTCAGTCAACTTAGCCACCGAAATCAAGTTTTTCTTAATCTATGGGACAACCAAAACGTCATTTAAAGGAAATGAATGCAGTTTAGTAGATAAGGATGTTGAGCCAATATGAGTAATGGGTAAACAAACTCCATTCCCCATCATTACCGTGTCTGAACCATAGTAAGGAGAGAAAGAATTGAGGTTACCAATCGATGATGTGATATGGGTTGTCGCCCTAGAGTCCGGGAACAAATCTCCTTCTTGATCATCCTCCAAGTGAAGAGCAGCTAAGGCATTTGGTATCAGTTCGCTTTGATAAGAATTATCAAAGCGGTACCAGCAACATAAAGCGTCATGTCCTGGCCTCTTGCATATCTGGCATT
Source organism: Rhodamnia rubescens (assembly GCA_021437795.1). Classification (NCBI taxonomy): domain Eukaryota; kingdom Viridiplantae; phylum Streptophyta; class Magnoliopsida; order Myrtales; family Myrtaceae; genus Rhodamnia; species Rhodamnia rubescens. The sequence goes on from JAILYA010000046.1 coordinate 2,532,594, forward strand.
GAAGCTTCGTATTATCCACATAAAACTGTCTGTCCGAAGCAGAATTACCACCCACAGACGGATAATTCTTTGAGTCGGCAACTTTATTCGGAGTGTTTGTATAGGGTCGAAAGCCTTGATTCTGAGAAGGTGAATTTGGTCTGTAATTTCCACCGGATTGATAACCACCGGATGAATCACCAAAGATTCCTGAGGATCCATAGTTTGGAATCTGGGATATTATCCGAACCTCCTTCCACGAAAACCATAGCCTCTTCCTCTATTGTCAAACCTGTTATTCCTTCCTCCAAAACCTCTGTTAAAATTTCTTTGGCCAGCAAAAGCAAATGTTGAATCAAATGAACCCGAATCATCCTCACTCCTCATTTTAGACTGATCAATCTTTTCACCAATAAATGCCAAATTATTATTTATTTGATTTGACAAATAATTTTGATATCGCACTTCATATCTCTGGAGCTGAGTAATAACGTCTGCGTAGCTCGGCTCGGGTTTAAGACAATACATAGTTGTCTTAAACGTCTCATAGTCACTTCTCAGACCCTCTAAAACACCAAATACCTTTGTGATCTCATCGACCGGTTTCCGATCGCGTTTAACTAGTCACAAATCAATTTGAACTCACGCAAATACTCAGTTAAGGGCCTATTACGCTTTTGACAGGATTGAAGCTTACCCTTAATTCGAATTCTTTGGCCACAGATCTTTGAGTAAAACAATTACACAATGTATTTCATACCTCAGAAGCTGATTCAAGACCGATTATGAGTCCTAGCACATCCTCAGACACGGATCCATTGATCCACGACGGCACAAGTTGATCGGCATGATACCATTGCTGATACTCTAGATTAGGGACATCTTCAGAATTTTCCCCTTTTGTACGTGAGATTTTGAGTGGTGGAGGTTGAATTTGACCATTGATAAAACCCATCAGATCCTGACTTCTAATGAAGTGAAGAAATTGTGTCTGCCATAGAAGGAAATTTTCTTCAAAAAGTTTGATAGTTACAAAGTTTGAGAGGTTTACATGTACAGGGTACAGGTATCTCGTATTTGGTTTTTCCGCCATGATTGTGTAGATGAAGAAGAGATGAACTCAAGGAAAGGGATGAAAAAAAAACAAATGGTAAAAACCGGCTCTCAGATCGAGTTCTAAAAACTTAAGCTATTAGAAGAATGCGTGGTTTAATATTTATATATTTCAACACTCTTCCTTACACTTAGTTTAGTTTTTTTGCCTTGTACTAAGCGTGGAAATATCCATTGGGGAGGCAAATGGGAGCTTGGAAAGATTTGAACTCAATACCTCTACTCGATGCCATGAAGAAAATCAAAGGAATTAAGAAGATAATGATTCAAAGATAAATTTTCAAGAAGAATATTTTTACTGAAAGCCATAATACATCGTCTCTTTCTTCAACAATACATACTACTATTATATTAGCCATGCCACATATCACTCACGATTTACCCACGATTTCCTCTTGATTTTCAAAATCTTCTCTCCACACATCACTCACGACTATTCCCTTGATTTCTAAAATCTTCCCATGATTCCCTCTTGATTTCCTTGATTTCCATAATCTTCTCTCCATGTTGCTCTCCACCTTGTGAGAAACCAAAGCCTCTTTTTGAATTGCTGATAACTGCACCTTTTGATGGTTTACTAATATTATTAACCTTATTAGGAAGGACTGGGTATGGTAGAGAAATGGTTGACGGGACCTAGCCAGCATGTCGGACATGTATTGATTGCCTGTCTTTGACAGACCGTCCGATAATTGCTTCCAACTCGTTAACTCCTTAACAATTGCTACTTCGCTAACCTTTTAGCCTGGCTAATATAACAAAAGTTTGACGGGACTCTAATCGCACAAACCGTATACTTCACATCCTCAGCCACTTTCATCAATTTACAGCATCGTTTTTTTCAACCAGCTCTTCACTTGTTGGAGTTTGTTTATTTGTATTGGGACAAGTACTTCAAGGTCCTTGCTCTTCGTGTAGGCTTGGCGAAATTTGTGTTGATCCACCTTCCCACCACACTCCTCGATTATTTCCTTGGAGCTGCGCAAGTGAGATTGAATGGAAAGGCACAGCCGCTGCTAGTTTCAGAGCTAGAAAAGCTTCCGAAACTTGTTTCATCGTGGGGTGTGACTTTGGATCACTACTTAAGCAAGCAAGAGCTAGAGAAACTACCATAAGGATGGTTTTTTCAACAGAATTCTCTCTTGGGATTGGCAAGCGCAGGTTTAATAATTGAGGAAGCATAATATCTTGTTTGGACAGTATCGACATCATTAAGATGATCTCACTTGGATGCTCACCCATTATTGTTTCCATTGCTACCACTCCAAAGCTATATACATCGCATTTCTCATTGACAACCAAAGTATAAGAGAGCTCTGGAAAAGGAAAAGCAAACAGAAAGTTCATATATTATGTGAGGCTCAAAACCAAGTTCTCAATGTTACTTCAATGCACTGTTAAACGATAAATTTGGACGCTGAAGCATCAAAGATGTTGTTTACCACATAGAGTGTAGAGTATGTTGATCTGCCTATGTGCCTCCAGTAACAACATTCCACAAGAATACGGACAATTATTGCTCACCTGGTGCTATATATCCATGAGTGACTGCAACATTTGCAGTGAGAATAGATGAGAAATTAGGTTCAAGAAGTTTTTGCCTTGCCGAAATCTAATAGGAAAGCCCGCATCTTGTTGTCAAGCAAAATGTTGTTGCTACATATGTCGCGATGAACAATTGGCTGAGCGCAATCGTGGTGTAGGTAAGACAAGGCATCTGCCATATCCCAGACAATATTGTGTCTTTTAGACCAATACAGTTCCTCTGCTTCAACATCATCTCTCGAAGCACAGAATAGACTCCCCCTTTCCACGTACTCATAAATCAAGAACATGCATAGCTTGTGTAAGCAGAAACCATGGAGCTTAATTATGCTTCTATATCGTACTTTTGTCAAGTGTTTCACTTCATTTCAGAAGCTCTAGGCAAAAGATGGATATTCTGCTTCTTCAATGCCACGATTTTCCCATTAGTTAATCGTGCTCTATAGACCCTATTGTAACCGCCGGTCCCGATGCAATATTTGTTGTCAAAGTCTTTTGTTGCATTGATTATATCTTCATATGCAATTCTCCCATCATAATTCCATATTGACAACAAATCTCCATTTTTTTCTACCGTCTCTAATTGCATGCTCTTCGCTCGATGTGGAAATATGATGGACAAGCCAAGTACCAAAAAGGAAATTAACGGTATAGCCATCAGTGGTATAAATATCGTCATATGCATGACCCTTGACATTCTACCAGAACCATTTATCTTTTCCAAATGATCATTGCCGTAGAAAGCTCCATAACGAACATTGCACAGATTATCTGGAATTTTTCCCGTGAGATGATCGTACGACAAATCGATGTAATCTAAGCTGAAAAGCTTTTTAAAATTGGGAAGTGAACCGTGTTGAGAATTATTATGAAGATTGAGATAGTTTAGCATGACCAAACTCTCAAGTTCATGAGGGATTTTTTCGGAGATGTTGTTAGAGCTCAAATCTAGATGAGTGAGGTTCTTCAAATCTCCTATTTCCAATGGAAAGGGGCCAAAGTTTGAGCTCAGCCTCAATTCAATCAAGCTCTTCAAGTTACCTATTTCTGACGGCATAGATCCACTCAATAAATTCATCTCCGTTCTCAAATATATCGAGTTTGTCAAGTTTCCCATTTCGGGAGGAAAAGATCCATTAAAAGGAGTTTCCTCCCAAAGAGATGCGTCAAATTGGACAAGAGACAAAGAGTCCGAGGGATCGTGCCATGAAGCCAATTGGAACTAAGATCCAGGTGGATTAGCCTCTTCAGATTTCCCAATTCGGGAGGGAACGAACCATTGATTCAATTATTATGAATATCGATAACTTCTAACATGGTGACGTTTAGGAGACAAAGAGGTAACTCACCGGTTAGGTAATTGTAGGACAAGTCGAGGTGCCTGAGCTTTGGGAGTGTACATATTTGGAGCGGAATGAAACCGGAGAAGCTATTATCAGGCAGCCCTAGAGAGGCTAGATTTGGGAGCAGAGAGAAATTCATGCTGCTCTCCGGAATCATCGCATGAAATGCCAAGCCACATGCAATGTGATAAGGAAGTGTTGTGGGAGAGAGCTAGCGCAATGACGATCCATGTAGCTGCGGTCGGCAGCCGGCGAAGATGCAAGCGGACGGGATTGCTTACAGGATTCAAATGAATCATGCGGAACATTTTCATGCTTTCAAGAGAGAGGACCTCTTCTTTTTGCTGGGAAGTGGAAGGGTTGAGTTTAATGAATATATAAGAGCAATCCAAAGAAATAAGGCCTTGCCCTTTCTCCACCCTTTGTTGGTGGCCGCCCCCTACAATGAGCACCATCGAAACTTTATTACCAAAAGTACTTAACTGTTGAATTTGTGCTCCATGATCATCACTATGTACGATCACTTTGAAGGCATTATTCCATCGCATGTTCATTTGACTATCATAATTTCTCTAATGCACATCACTTAAGTTACATCGGTGATTTTCTTGCCTAAATTCCTATGTGGCATTAATATTCCTTGTGTTCATCAACCTTGATTAATATTCCTTACGTTGAACAAGGCCTGACAAAGGGAAAAACGAAAAGGAAAAAAAAAAAAAAAAAGGAAAAAAGTAGAGAAGGAAAACAGAAAAAATAAAAAATAAAAATCGAAAAAGTATTAAAGTATTATTAAAAATGGTCTACATTAGCGCCAACGGCTCGGATACGACAGTGGACATCCACGTCCGCGGTTTTTGGCGAAAATTGATCAAACAGATTCAATTGAAAAAACGCGAAAGCGTTTAGGATTCAATTGGCAAAATTAAAATATTTAAAAATGAATTGACAAAAGTACAATTGATTTAAGACTTTTTTTTTTTTCAATTTTCCCTATTAGATTGACTTTCGTGCTCACAAGTAGGGAGCGTAGGACGATTTATTTCTATACTCAAAGTAATTTCAACCTATCGGTTGAAGTAGAAAGGCGTAAATATGTTTTTATCTAGAAGCCATATAAAGACATTGCATATTCTCATTAATTGAGGGAAGCAGATAAGCAACTCTCAAAAAGTAAAAGCTAAATTTGCTAAGAAAAGGATGAAAAAGGAATTGAATTTGGAGTTAATTTTTGAATTGAATTCCTTCACATGTCAATCATAATGTGTGCATTATTTTTTACACCAGTGATGGACTAAAAAAGTCCAAAAAAAAAAAAGGAAAATTGAACTCAAGCAAATATTTTATTTATTTATTTATTTATTTTTTGGGTTAAATGCAAGCAAAGAGTAAGGTGTAAAAGAACATAGTCCATTGGGAATAAAACCAATAGACATGCGACCACGCCAGTAAAGAGATTGAGGAGGTGGGGACGCTAAGATCATCGCTATATGGAGTTCGACTCTTGCGCTCTGCGAGAGAAGACGCAGAGCAAAAGTCAATAAAAGAAGAGTTAGAGATAGGACAAACGAAAAAGAAAAATTGGGGCTGGGCAAATGAAAATCACCCATATCAATTGCCAAAAAAAAAAAAGGAAAAAGAGAGATAATAGCAACAATCCATGAGTTCAAACTATAAAATCACCCCGTGTCAAGAATTTTGGATGACATTCCACGCGGGTCGAAGCCCGAGAACCATCATCTTGGGAGAAATATAATTTATGAATAGCATCATGAACTCTCTTTCATTGGAATCATGCTTGAGATATAAATAAAGTGCAGCTTACGAGATTTTAAGGCCGAAAAAAGAGTGATTTCAAGGTTTTTTTCTTTTCGGGTGATTTTGTGAGGGACATACCCCGATGATAAGCAATGTATTGAGGATCTTGGGTTTCTTCCTCTTCGTGTCCTTGGGTTCATCCGTGGCGATACTTCAAGACATGAATCAAATTTATACGATTGATAGTTTCTTTACAACATCGTGGTTGAGAAATGGGCAACCCCTCCATCGTAAACTTCACGGTTCACTAATGATGATTCAATCAGAATTGGAACCAGCTTCCACATGGAAGTTGGACAAATTCCAGAAGTCAAGGTCTTTGTCGAGTTACGCACCTCAAAAGTCAACAAGTCAACTTCTTCGGACATGTATCGATTGTTCAACCACTGGGCACGGTTCGTCGAGAGTAATCGCGGTCTTGTGTTGTTCTCGGGATGTCAGATCTTTAGCCATCGTAAAGGAAACGTTGGTCAATTTGCCGTCTTTAATTGACTAGCAAGCCTTCAACTAAACAGAAATGATCCGGAATAATACGTGATGAATATCCTTACGTAGCCTAATTTTCCTAGCCACAACAACACATTATCACTCATCATTGCATTCCGATCTTACTGAAAGGACAAAAATATAAGTGACTGTCCGATAATTGCTCGTCACTCCTCATTGCTAGTTCGAAAAAAGAGTTTGACATGACTTAAAATTGCAGAATCCGTATCCTTTGTATCCTCAACCACATTTACCGGTTTGCTGTATCATCTCGTACTCTTCACTTCTTGCAATTTTATTTGCTTTGGTTTTGGGACAAGTACTTCATGGTCCTTGCTCTTCTTGTAGGCCCGACGAATTTTCCGTGGATCCACCTTCCCACCATACTCCTCGATTCATTTCTTGGAGATGCGCAAGCGAGATTGAATGGAAGGGCTTTGCCGGCGCTAGTTTTTGAGCCAGAAAAGCTTTCGAAACTTGTTTCATTGTGGGTCGTGACTTTGGATCACTACTTAGGCAAGCAAGTGCCAGAGAAACTATCAAAACGATATTTGTTGCAACAAAATTCTCTCTTGGGATTGGCAAGCGCGGGTCTAATATTTGATGCAGCATAATATCTTCTCTCAAGAGTGTCGACAGCATTAAGATCATCTCACCTGGATGCTCACCCATTATGATTTCCATTGCTACCGTTCCAAAGCTGTATACATCGCATTTCTCATTGATCACCAAAGTGTACGCAAGCTCTGAGAAAAAGAGCAAAAAGTTAGTAAATTAGATGAGGCTTGAAACAACTAAGTGCTCAACATTAGCTAGTACACTATCCGATAAATTTGTAAAAATGATGAAGCATCAAAGTTGTTGCTTACCGCGTGGGGAGTAAAGTATCTAGCTATGTGTCTCTACTAATAACATTCTAGATTGCTCACCTGGTGCTATATATCCACGAGTGCCCGCGATATCTGCGGTGAGATTAGATGAGAAATTAGGTGCTACTAGTCTTGCCGTGCCGAAGTCTGATAGGAAAGCCTGCATTTTGTTGCTGAGCAAAATGTTGTTGCTAGATATGTCGCGATGAACAATTGGCTTAGTACAATCATGGTGCAAGTATGACAAGGCATGTGCCATATCCCAGACAATACTGAGTCTTTTAGACCAGTCTAATTCCACCGCTTCGACGTCATTTCTCAAAGTGCAAAATAGACTCCCCCTTTCCATATACTCATAAACTAAGAACATGCATCGCTTGTGTAGGCAAAAACCATAGAGCTTAATTATGCTTCTATGTCGTACTTCTGTCAAGTGTTTCACTTCATTTCGAAAGCTCTTGTCGAAAGATGGGTCCTCTGCTTCAAGACGGTGAAGTTTCTTCAATGCCACAATCTTTCCATTGGGCAACCGCGCTCTATAGACACTACCGTATCCGCCAGTTCCAATGCAATATTTAATGTCAAAATCTTCTGTTGCATTGATTATGTCTTCATATGCCACTGTCCCATCGTAATTCCATATTGACAAGAAATCCCCATTTTTTGTTGTTGTCTCTGATTGTATGCTCTTCGTTCTTCGTCGAAGTATTATCAGAGGCCCAAGAACTAATATAGCCATCAGTGGTATAAGTACCATAAGTATAATCCTAGCCATTCTTTTGGAACCATCAGCCTTTTCTAGGCCTTCATTGCCTTCGATTTCTAGGCCTTCATTGCCTTCGAAAGCTCCATAACGAACATGAGTCAGATTTTCTGGAATTTTTCCCGTGAGATTATTGTACGACAAGTCGACATAATCTAAGTGACCAAGAGTCGAAGGGATCGTGCCACGAAGTGCATTGAAACTGAGGTCTAGGTGTATCAACCTCTTCAGATTTCCCAATTCGGGAGGGATAGGACCATCGAGCAGATTGGCATGAATGTCAATGACCTGTAACATGGTGAGGTCTTGGAGACAAAGAGGTAAATCGCCAGTTAGGTGATTATAGGCCAAGTTGAGGTACCTGAGCTTTGGGAGCGCACATATTTGAAGGGGAATGATACCGGTGAGGTCGATATTAGGCAGCCCAAGAAAGGCGAGATTCGAGAGGAGTGACCAACTCATGCTACCCAAATCAGGGGCGACACTATTGTCGTAACCGGCTGGTTCTGGTATGTCTATTTCGACGACGCTTCCAGAATCGTCACATGAAATGCCAAACCAAGTGCAATGTGTTTCGGAACTGCTATCAGAAGAGGACCACCAGCCACTGCCACGAAGAGCATCTGCCTCTGTGGTAATATTTTCCCAAAATTCGTTGCCGCTGAAATGTCTATTGCGAACGTCGAGCAGATTATCTGGAATTCTTCCCGTGAGATGATTGTTCGACAAATCGATGTAAATTAAGAGGGAAAGCTTGTAAAGATTGGGAACTGAACCACATAGAGAATTATTCCGAAGATCGAGATTACTTAACCTGACCAAACTCCCAAGTTGAAGAGGGATTTCTCCAGAGAAGTTGTTATAGCTCAAATCTAGATGAACGAGACTCTTCAAATCTCCAATTTCCGATGGAATGGGGCTGGTGAAGGAGTTTGAGCTCAGTCTCAACCAAATCAAGCTCCTCAAATTACCTATTTCTGACGGGATAGATCCGCCATATTGGTTCTCTTCCATACTTAGATATTTCAAGTTTGTCATGTTCCCTATTTCCGGAGGAATAGATCCATGGAAGGAGTTCCCTTGCAAATAGAGATTCGTCAAGTCCTTCAGTTCCCCCAGAGTCGGAAGTATAGGGCCATGAAGCAAATTGAAACTGAGATCTAGGTACCATAGCTTCTTCAGGTTTCCCAATCTAGTTGGGAAAGGACTAGCGATTCCATTATCATGAATGTCAAGAACTTCTAACATAGTGAGGTTTTGGAGACAAAGAGGAAACTCACCGTTTAGGTTATTGTAGGACAAGTCGAGGTGCCAGAGCGGGAGTTCACATATTTGAAGGGGAATGATACCGGCGAGGCCACTATCAGGCAGCCTAAGAAAGCCGAGATTCGGGAGCAGAGAGAAATTGATGCTGCTAAAATTCCTTCCGACCCAGCAACCATTGCAGCGTCCTGCTGACATGTCTATTTTGGCGACGCTTCCAGAATCGTCGCAGAAAATGCCAGGCCACTCGCAATGCGACACGGACGTGTTGCTCGTAACGGAGTGAGGCCACCACCCACTGCGAAGAAGAGCATCCGCCTCTGCTCCGGTGGCGAGGGCAGGGTAGCTGTGGGAGAGAGCTAGCGCAGTGAGGATCCATGTAGCTGCGGTCAACAGCCGGCGAACATGCAAGCCGACGGGATTGCTTACAGGATTCAAATGAATCATGGGGAATATCTTCATGCTTTAGAGAGAGAGAGAGAGAGAGAGAGAGAGAGAGAGAGGATCTCTTCTTTTGCTCTGGAAATGGAAGGTCTGAGTTTGCTGTAAAATAGAAGAGTAATCCAACGCTGGGCCCCGTGGTTTTCGTGCGGATCCAATTCACACTCGCAGCATTCCATGAACCGGACGCGGTCCCTCACACGTAATGGACTCCACATCTCATATCAACGGTGATCGTTCGAGAGAGGAATCTATTACCAAAACAATTCGGTCATATCTTTCGTGTTAATCGAATCACTTTTGTTCTAAAACCTCAAATTATGGGCTAAGTGATTAAATGTTTAACTCATATACCATGGTATTCCGTCCTAATGTCTCGCATTCAAGCTTGACATCTTGTAGATAGAGCTTTACTAAATTCATCTGAATGGGCGGATTACGTGCATTCGTGACATTTGTTTAAGTCGAACGGCCCGTATATTTTGTCCCGTCAATAAAACAAAACAAAACAAAACAAAAAAAGCTAATAACTTAGTTTGGACTATGTGTCAAGCTTTTCGGGGTTGTGATAGTAACTTATTTGACCGCTCAATGTAAACAAAATTAGCTCTTATATCCCACAAGCTGCTCTAACTAGCTTTATAGTAGTTACCTTTCAAGTTCAGTGGGACACCATGCAAAGTAAAATCCGCGATGGCCCCAGATAAAATCTCGCGCTAGCTGTCGTGACATTGCTCGAATTCCACGGCTTTGGACCATTGCTTACTCGACACAACTGGACGGGATAAAGACGCTATCAATATTATATTTTTGTAGGGTGCTCCCTCTAATGCGATAACTTTTTAAGCTATCATTTAATTGTCGTAATTCTTAAAAGCATATCATCCGAATTACATCGATAATTTTTTTCCTGAAAAATCTCATGTGATATTACTTTTCGGCGAGCCATGTTGGATGATTTAACATTAACTTAATGCCACCATCGATTTTCGCCGCTGTTATTTTAGGCGTTTGGTTTTTAAAAGGTTATGGCACTAATTTTCCAAGAAAAAGAAGGGATGGAACTTGTACCAATCCATCAAGAAGTCAAGGTCTTTTTAGGGATTTCATGTGCATTGACTTTCGGCTCAGCCCGTGTTCAATGTTTCATGGGGACTCGTGGTCTTTACGACGCTTTTATAGGTGATGTTTGGCCCTACAAATTTCTAACCCATCGCAAGGGAAAAGGTCATGGACCAATTGTCCGGCCTTTTTCTTTTTCTGACTAACGAGCATGGATGAGCAAAAAAATTATGATCCATCCAAATCGAATTGGATCGTACTTAATCGGTCGATTTTAGAGGTAAATCGGAGGATACGATCTGGATTCTGGTTCTAATTTTATAGAACCGTTGAATACCAATTCGGTTCTAGATTTAGAGTGAGAACCATCCAACCGGTCCAATCGGATCAATAACTTTTGCAAATATTACAATGGTTGTTATCTTGCATAGTGAAATTTTTTCATGTGGCAATGATACTAAATCGTTGTCTATATAATTATCTTGCATTATTGAAATTTTTCCTCCTTCAACCGCTAGAGATTTTGTTGGTGCTTCGGTAGGATGTACCGAAATCCAACCGGAAATCGACCAAACCGGTGATTCGATTTTCTAGTGGATCCATGAAACGTGTGGATGGTACACGGTTCACATTTTGCGAAACCGATTCATAGCTAGCGGTTCTTGGTTTTAGGATAAAAACCATTCATCTTGAAATCGATCACCTCTACTAACGAGCATTCAACTTGCCAAGCAAAAGATCCTTTGCAATTCCAAGCTAGCGTAAGTAGAAACCATGGAGCTTATTAGTGATTATGCTCTCATGGCCTGCTTCCTTCGAGCGTTTCACTTCATCTCGGAACTTCTAATGAAAAAGATAGGTCCTCTGCTTCAGGACGGTCAAGTTCCTTTGATGCCACGATATTCCCATCTCGCAACCGTGCTGTGTGGACACTACCACCGTAACCAGCCACTCCCGATCGGATGTCAAAGTCCTTCCGTTTCGTTGATCATGCCTTAATGTGCAATCCCCCCATCAAAATTCCATATCAACGAAGATATCTTCACTTTTCTTAGCTGTCTCTGATCGCACATGCTCTTTGTTAACATGGGAATACAAAGCGAGGTGTGAGAGCTAAATGGAAAATAAGTATTATAAATGTCACGATGCACGTGTGAATTATATTAAAGAAATCTTACATCGGACCATTGATTATGGTGGACCACGAAAATTTCAAAATTCATCTAGAAGCACGATTTCAGATGAACGAGATCTAAATTTTTCTGGTGGACCACATAAAATTCTCTAGTCTCACTCAAAAGTTAACTTCCAATTATTAAAACAAAAATTTCTTCTATGTTTCCGGAATTGATTGTCATTGCTTCGAGTGCAGTTTGTTGTCCAGTTCTAATCATCCACTAATCCAGTGATAACCCCATAATAATTATTTCGATTAAAAGTCACAAGTGACTTCTGAGAAATTGCTAGGAACTGCAACAAAAAAGAGAACAGTCAGAAACAGCTTCCCACATAAAAGACTATATCTGTTAAGTAGGCCGTGAAAACATTGATGCGCCAATTAGATTTTGTCGGATCTGTGCCAGCCGATGAGATTGCATGGAAGGGCTCGATCGTTGATATCTTTGGAGCCGAGAAAGCTTCAGAAACTTGTTTCATCGTCGGTCGTGACTTTGGGTCAGCACTTAAGCAAGCAAGCGCCAGAGAAATCGCTTGAACGATGTTTCTCGCGACAGAACTCTTTCTGGGAACAGGCAGGCGCAGGTCTAACATGTCGAGTAACATGATATCTTCTCCTTCTGAGGTCGATAGCACTGAGATGATCTCTTCCGGATGCTTAACCATTAGTGTTTCTATCGCCACAACTCCGAAGCTATATACGTCGGATTTCTCGTTAACCACCAAACTGTAAGAGAGCTCTGCGAAAAAGGAAGAGAACCACAAAGTTGTAGAGTCATATCTTAGAACCTGTACATCAGAGATGATTTTGAAACTAGTTATCAATCAACGTGGTCTGTTTCAAAATAGCTGCATTTTAGTCTAATAAGGCTAACTAAACAAGCTCTGGAATGCCTAAGGGGGCTTCAAGGATGTTGATTACCCCTACAATAGTGCTTTTTTCGTTAGAATCAATTGAAGATTCCTCACCTGGTGCTATGTATCCACATGTACCAGCAATACTGCCAGTGAGATTGGATGACGAAGTCGGGATCCAGAAGCCTCGCCGTGCCAAAATCGGACACGAAAGCCTTTGCATTTTACCATCGAGTAATATGTTGTTGCTAGATACGTCTTGATGAACAATAGGCTGAGCACAATCATGGTGCAAGTAAGACAAGGCGTGCGCCACATCCAGGATGACGTTCACTCTCTTGGGCCAATCTAGTTCCATCGCTTCGATGTCGTTTCTCAATGTGCAAAATAGACTCCCCCTCTCCATGTATTCATAAATTAAGAACATGCATCGCCGGTGCAAGCAGAAACCATAGAGCCTAATTATGCTCCAGTGTCGCAGTTCCGTCGAGTGCTTCACTTCGTTTCTAAAGCTCCTGTCGAAAGACGAGTCCTCTGTTTTGAAACGATGAAGTTTCTTCAAGGCCACAATCTTTTCGCTGGGCAATTCTGCTCTATATACACGGCCATAACCACTGGTCCCGATGCAATACTTGATGTCGAAGTCTTCTGTTGTTTCGGCTATATCTTCGTATGCAATCTTCCCATCGTAATTCCATATGGACATGAAATCTCCATCTTTTTCTGCTGTCTCCTTTGTGTCATCGCTCTTCATTCCACGTCTTAAGAGGAAGCAACAATCAATGACCGTAAAGACTATTGGCAATATAGCCAAAACAAGTACAACCATAGTCCGATCAGTTCTCGAAGGAAGAGGACCCTCCGCAATCTCCTTCACAATGTATAGGCCTTCGTTGGCAAGAAACGCGTCACCTGAATAAGCAGTGAGAAGGAGATTCGAAATCGGGCCTGCGAACAGATTGTACGACAAGTTGATGGATTTTAAGTGCAACTGCAGGATAAGGGATACAGGGACTGCGCCAGAAATAGAGTTGTTGTGGAGATCGAGATAAAGCAACGAGGTCAAACGAGACCAAACTCAACCGGAATTTTTCCGCTGAAATTGTTCAAGCTCAAATTTAGATGAGTGAGACTCTCTAAGTTTCTTATGTGTGACGGAACGATCCGCTGAAATTGTTCAAGCTCAAATCCAGGTGACTAAGACTCTTTATGTTTCCTAATTCTGACAGAACCGATCCAGTCGATCATTTGTTTCCTCGCAAGTCGAGGTATGCCAAGCTGCTCAAGTTGCCTATAGACGAAGGGATTGTAACATCCAGCTCATTGTCCACGAGAATCAACTGGACCAGCCCCTTTAGAGTACCGAGCTCCGGAGGGATCTCACCACGGATTAGATTACCCTGAAGGTTGAGTGTTCCGAGCGTCGCTAGGTTCCCTAGACAGGGAGGCAACTCGCCAAAGAGGGAATTGAACGACAAGTCGAGGCTGGCGAGCCTCGAGAGAGCAAGCATATCAGGAGGGGTATTCCACCTGTCAGCTCATTGTGCCCGAGAATCAACTGGACCAGCCCCCTGCGAGTACTGAGCTCCGGAGGGATCTGACCGCGGATTAGATTACCCTGAAGGTTGAGTCTTTCGAGCATCGTTATGTTCGCTAGACAGGGAGGCAACTCGCCAGAGAGGGAATTGAAGGACAAGTCGAGGCGGGTGAGCCTCAAGAGCCCGCATATTTGGAGGGGTATTCCACCGGTGAGCCCATCTGAAGGAAGTACCAGGGATTCTAGGTTTGGGACGAGGGGGAAATCCATGTTGCCGAATTTGGGTCCTAACGGACCAAAAGCAACCCCCAGGCCGATTTCTCCGACGGTGCGTTGGCATAGCACGCGACGTCGGGCCACGTGCAAGGAGGCAAGCGACCGTTGCTGGTCACATAGTCGGGCCACCACCCGCTGCGAAGAAGGGCACTCGCTTCCGACGTTGGAGAACAATCAGGGTTGGGAAAAGCTGAAGCAGCCCACATGATTAGTAGTATGGCCATTGGGTACGAGACGGAGGACCCCATGAACATGGTTTTTGATTCTTGAGTACGAACAGACCTTTGCCTATCTTTCTTCTGAGCAATAATAGACATTTATCTGGTCTATGGAGAGAATAGAACTGCATGGAAGCAAGCCAAGAGTAGAGAGTATGCGACCGAGCATTGCCGTCCTAACAGGGATAGTCGCCAAGGCAAATCTTACTCAGAAATGTCCATTTGGAGATCGCTCGGAAGTAGCTAGTAAGCTTTCATTAGATTTACTTAGAAATATTCATTCAAATGGTCAACGCAAAGTAAGCTATAATCTAAATAGCGAGGCGCACGCTACTTAGGTAGTCTGTTATATCCTGAAAGACAGTCGCGACCCACCTTCTACCTGCACTTTATGAAGAGCGGAATCAACATTTAAGAACCCTACTTACACACACTAGGCAATTTCTTTTTGTGATTGTCGAGAAATTTTTTCACGACAAAATCAACGAACATCGCTCAAGCATCGTTCTTGAGAATAATTTCCGCGCTTCAGAGAGTGCAGAAGGTGAACAACAGGCCTCCCGATTATGTGTGCACCGCCGCAACTACTAGGATAGAGCAAGAACGACAGGGAAGTGCGAAACCAACGGAGAGTGAGAAGAGAGAAGTATTAATAAATAATAACTAAACCGAATTCATCAATGTCCTACATGCATGTATCCTCGTGTTTCTACGTCTGGTTAAATGTTTTGTTAATTCAAGGAATTTGTCTCATCGAAACACTAGACATATTTATGAGCCATTTTAAGAGTAAGAGTAACACAGTAAGGGTCTGTGTAACAAGCGTATACAAAGACAAGTCTCGTGATCATTTCATTAAAGGCGAACTGAGAAAAATAGGAAAAGCATGTTAATCTCCTTCTTTTCCTTGAGTTGTGAGTATTTTCACCTTCAAATTATCTTACTGATGTGAACGAAGTGCCCCTGGGCAACACAATATATATTTTCCCCTCTCCACAAGAAACTAGAATTGCAGGCAGAGTGAGAATTAACAAGTTTTGCTTCGGGCCTTCATGATTATTGGAAGTCATCCACATCTGCGGAACTCGCAGATTTGCGCAAACTAGCATTTTTCTTATCCCCAGAGAAGGATTTCTTTTATTGTAGAGTCCCGTTCGAGCTAGTCGCCTAGGAGAAAACGGGAAACGTCGTCGTGTCTCTCTTCGACGTTTCATAGTCCGGCCGGGCCAAATCTTCCCGTTCCGCCTTGGCCGGTGGATGCCTTATCGCCTCCGACCATGGAAGAAATCGCCGCCGCCACAATCGACCTGAAACTCGGGTCCGACGTGAGCACTTTGGTCAGGGTCTCCGTCAGGGACTGTTGAGAATAAATTTGTTGGTCCTTGTCCACGGCGGTGCTGTGATTCATCTGCCCTTGCTGTGGCTGCTTCTCTAGGCCGATGGGCCCAGCTTGGGCTCCAACATAACCAGGCAACAACATGGGACGGCCGCTCCCGTAGTCGTGGCCCCATAAAGATGTCGGCCCAAGGTTGGACTTGGACTTGAAGTGGCTCATGGTCGAAGTGGATGATGGTGCATCATGAGTGAGGTCTAGAGTGATTGTCGGGTTCAAAGCCGAGGAAGGCTGGAGCAAGACGGGCCTGCTCCTTGAATAACTGTCGTACGGGCTGAATCCTAGGGCTGCGTGGAACGTGGAACCAGAGAGTCTGGGTTGATCAGAGGTCGAGGTTGAAGAGGAAGACAAGAGCATGGAAGCAGCGGCCGAGGTGGTGGAAGCCATGGCTCTGGCTGAAATGGGAAGTGGGTGATTGTGAGTGCCCTCATAGGTGGTGGTCAATATGGACATGTCTTCAGGACATCTTTGGACCTGAAAAATGAAATTGACAAGAATGATCAGGCACAATTGAGTTAACCAGAGAGAGAAAAAAATTTCCCGTTGTTTTATAGTAAGGGGTATCTGAATTGATAAGTAGGTTGATTATATTTCAGAGATGTTATGATTTGAATCCGAGAACTTAGCGCATCCATACCAAGTGCTTTGGAGATGGAAAGATTAATCAGGTATGCTCTTAGTTCGATAGTGTACTAGATTCTTGAATAGGATTACATCAATATAACTAATGGCAAATGTTTCCATGTTAGCCTTCTTTGACCCAAGCTTGTCATAGAGCTTCAATGTACAAAACCCAATCTATCCGAAAACTATTGATCTATTTAAAGCAAAGTATCGAAAGTTACAAAGTTTATTGTCAAAGGATATTTCACAACAGATTGGTTGGTTCACAATATAATCGGACATGTTTACGATAGACTCAAACTTCAAGAACATTAATATTGGTTGAACATGGATTGTACCTGTTTTCGACGGGACATGTCGGGGCAACTGTACAACGGTAATATGCTCGGGGACAGGGGTTCCCTTTGGAGATCTTTTGTCCATATTTTCTCCATTGACATCCGTCGTTCATCTGCGCAAACGTTGTACACGGGCACACACCACTAAACCATCAGTTGAAAGTTTGCAACTGCGACGTATAGTTGCATTATGCCTTTGAGTTCAACAAGAGGTCATGCACATGAGAAAAGGAGTTCTAACCGTGGCAGTGTCACATCTGGCCCTCACACAAACCCTAGCTCTCTTCACTTGCTCTTGCTGTGGAACCTCGTTATCTTCACCATCACAAGTCGTCTTCCGAGTCTTACTTGACAGACGAGTTTCTCTCCCTTCTTCTTCATCTGGAGTTTCTGATTCCAACTGGATCTTGCGACGATGATCTGGGGCTAGCTTTGACGAGAATTCACCCTTCAAGTCCAGCCCGAGAGTGAGGCTGGTCTTGATGTCTCGCGTGGGATCGTCGGGCACGCTCGTTTCCTTCTTGTCATGCGCACGTTGGCTGCTTCCGAGGCAAAGAGACACGAGCTGAGGTTCTTCAGCCTCTTCATTGGAAGAGTTTGAGGAGGATATTTCTTGAGCCTCCTGTTGGAGAATGTCGAAGAAGCGCATTTGAAGGGGATGTGGCAGATCCTTCTCAACAAGCTTCAACATCTCTTTTATCTCGTGTTATAGCCCCTCTCTCTCTCCAATGGCGCCTTCTTCTTATAACTCGGGAAAACCCTAGCAAGCTAGCGAGGCAACTTGGTTTACAAGTTGACTTTAAACCCCATTTGTCCCAATGAAAGACTGAACTCAGCAAATGCTTATCTGTATCACACATCACCTTACGCAGGCAGCGGAGACAATGTCAAACAACCCCCTCTCGCCCTCCTCCTTCATTTTAATACCATTTCTTCGCTGCGAGAATTTAGTACAGCGCGAAGAAAACAGGACATGTTCGACTTCAACGCTTCACCGTTTAAGACAGAGATGAACGTTAGAGAGAGAGAGAGAGAGAGAGAGAGTTGAAAGCACCTACATGAGGCGTGACTATATGATAATAAGAAGATTGCCATTGAAGGGTTCTACTGTATTGAACTGCGTTGCACAGAGAGAGGAGACGTCACATGGGGGCTGAAGGTCAAACTGGGGCTTGAGTAGGTGACCCAGTAGTCCCGGTGGACGGTGGGCGTTCGGTTTCGAGAATATTATAAAGTTTGAAAGGAAGCAGCCGGTGTTGCATCGTCAAGTTTTCCGGTCAATACGCTCGTTGTACGCGAGGGTTGAAACTCGAAGCCAACCGCTGTCCCTCTCATTGACCTGATTTTGGCTTTTGCATTTTGGTCCTTTCTCAAGAAGACAAATTGTTCGGATCCCCCTCTTGTGTGGGCGGATTTGGATCGCCTATCATTGGAATTTTCGACATTTAGGTGGCATTACTCAAATCATTGTCCAAATGAAAATGGACTACCGCGATTTGAGCTACGTCTACGTATTGAAAGGGAGGAAAAAAATGTGAGCAGGAATTTTTTTGAGTTTTGAAAAATTTTGAATCTCAACGTAACTCAAATCGGGCCGTCCATTTTCATTTGGACGGCCCGATTTGAATAATGTCACGCATGTTATAGAAATCCCTTTGTTAGGCGATCCGGATCCCTTGTGGGCACCCATAAAAGGTCGGTGATTTTGTGTAGCCAAGAGGTGTCAAAGGATTCGATATAAAACCACAATGAAATAGAGCGTACAAGCGAGAAAAAGAAAATCGAGACACGGGTTTATCCCGATTCACCATTAAACTAGGGTTACATCTAATAGAGCGTTCCCCTATAATTAGCACCTCACACTTCTCTATTACGTCACTCAATTACATGTAAAAAAAAGAGTATATATAACAAGTAGCTATTCATGAGCCCAAACTCAAACTATCAATAAAATACGGACTCAAATTATAAAAAACCTTCTAGCGTCTAGATGGCGCTGCCCCCTCAAGACCTCGCCCTCTTATCGAGAAGCCCTTAATAGGGAATATGAACCACACCCTAACAAGAGGGCCATTGGACTCCGTTGACAGAATTACTTCATTTATGCAAAGATTGCACCCGAGAAATTACTTTTGCATCGATCAAAACGCTGGCATGCGATGATTACATATTATAAGGAGTGGCGCGATATGATTTTGAATCGGAGATTCTATCAACTCCTACACGCAAGATGGAAACATTACAATACGTATCAAATGGTTTTAAGAAGTTCATCAACGAGTTTTCGGTTGGAAAAGTAAATTATCATCTGAGCTTGTGCTTTTCTAGATTTCTAGTTGGTGTAAATAGTTACCCCATACTGTTTGGTGTTCCTCGCATTATTAGCGCGTAGCTCCCTTATTTTTCTACAAGAGTCGTTGATTAGTACCATTCAAACTTTGAAACTATGATCCGCTATTTTTCGGGAGGAGATGAGATTACTCTGAGAGAGCCAACATGCCCCGCGACCATGGCTGCTCCCTCCCTTACAAAGGTATCGACATTGATGTCGGCCGAAGCTTCTGAGCAATTCAACCTACATTTTCCGAAGACTTGGAGCCAAATTGCCCTTACCAAACTTGGTCATCCTTAAAAGTTTCAGAAACTTCACCTCATGACAACAACGACGTTGTTTAATGGTTCTTCCCGGAGGATTTGAAAACTCAAAACCGAGTTGGAATAATTCTACTTGACAGCTGAAGTAACATCATAGTCACCACATTGGCCTTTCTTAATCAACAATCGTATAATTAATGAGGCCAGTGTCATGCTCTTGCGGTGACGAATTCGTCAAGGTCGGCCAAAGATAGTTAAAAGAGTTAGTTAAAAGGCGACACTCGCCGACGATGTCCCGTCACCACTAAAATAATGGGGTTAGGATTTTAAACTTCTTCGCTTGATTGGAGTTCAATTGGTTTTCTAATGGATTTGGTACGAGAGGAAGCGGTGAAGAAATGACGGCTCTTTTTATTTTAGCAAAAATTTTGCATTTTTTTTTAAAATCACTTTTTTCCATTTTTGTTTCCTTTTCTTTCCCTTTGGCCCGTGCGTCGCAATCCTCACTAGACACAGGCGAGGGTCGCCCCTCACAGCCTTTGGCGAAGGCCCTCGCCAAGGCCACAAAGGGGTCGCAAGCCAAGGAAAAGAAAAAGAAGAACGGAGAAAAAGTTTAAAAATGACAAATAATTCGGGTTAGCAATGTCCATGAGCATGACTGACGTCCACATCAACGATTTCAAAGAACATGCGTGACACTTCAAGCCAATCTTGTGTAACAAGAACATATGGAACTCGATTATGCGGTACGAAGTTCAAAAGTCTAAAAGTAGTTTACATCTTGGACAGTAAAGGGACAAAGAGATATCCATGTTAAAATCTCTGTATAGAAAAGAAAACGGGTATGATGTGATGTGACGACATGCGCGCCTTCAATAAGGTCTTTCAATAAATACATCTGTTCTCTTGTATTCTTGCATTTGTATCGAGACACACCTTTCCAATTGATAACAAAGGACGAACTCTTGACTTTCACGGTCGAGAGACCTGTAATCCATGAGATCACCCAACATTTGATATCGTATCCGCAGAGAGAACAAATTTTGCAGTCTTGACATTCTCTCCTCAAGACAAATCCATGCTTTCCCTCTCTGCTCTGCAGGCAGAAGGCTGACTCTCTTCGGTTCTCTTGTGTTTCTATGTACAACATGCTGTGTAACCAGAAGAAAAGCAAACCATGAAGAAGAAAAGGAGGAGGAGAAGCACCAAGTGCCTCATTCATATACACCCAAGAAGAAAGAAAGAACTTCATAGAGAAAGAAAACAAAAGTCTGAACTGCTATCTAAAATGGAAAGCATTCACAGAGAACAAGCAATGTGATGGCGAGAAATCTTTCCAAAGATCATCAATCCTCCACGAACATTGGGCCTCTGTACATCGCTCCCTCCACGGCCAATTCCTCGGGTTTTTCCCTCTCCTCGAGCCATGCATACTTCCCTCTCTCCTCTTCTGGCACCACAACCCCAGCAACTGTGTTTGCAGAAAGAAAAATGTTGAGCGCAGTCAAAGGCCAAACAACAAAATGAAAGCAGCATAATGAAGAGCAAGCTTCTAGTTCTAGAACTTAGTATTCACACGAACCTGGGAATTTGGCGAATGGGTAGTCATGGTAGTAAGTGCAGTGTCGGCCGTCAGGGTCGGAGTATGGTGGACCCAGGACGTCAAGAACCGCGCAGGCCGTTACTGCCGTGAAGCGATGCATGTTGCCTCCTTCTGATGGGTAAAGTATGGACGTATCGCAGGGTGCAGTGACATTGGAATCGACTTTGACATTTGCTAGACGTACTCCAGGAGGCACGGCTGCATTTGGAAAGAAACAAAGATGCCAAGACATTTTAAGAAACCTGTTCCAATGCATGCCATACACCCTATGGTGAATTGCAGTATTCGGTTCTTAGGGAAATCTTCTCGGTAAACCGAGTTACTAGTAATGGTCAGGAGAACATCTGCGATTTTTAGACGACATCATGTCAAAATATTGGTCGAGGATGCCCCTGCCAAAGATTTAAGCTTCCCGAAGCAACTCATTCAAATCAACTTGGTAATAACATTTGCAGGCATTGTATCAATTACTTATAATATACATCAGATTTCGTCCATGCGTAGGCCAAATATTTACTCGAATTTAAAATCCTGTAACAGAGACAAATCTAACAATGTATTATTTGCCAGAAAGTGGGATGTCAGAGAAAACGCAGAAAGTCGTAGATCATTTAATCAATGTCTGCAAATGAATACTAGTATTTGAAACAGTTTGGACAAAATCAGCTTGCTCTATAAAACTAGGAAAGAAGCATACTGTGTGATGAATTCGCTGCAGATGTATTTGTGTCATGAACCACCCAGTCATACGATTTAATGTGCATGGTCCCAAAAAGAAGCTTGCTGAAAACCGTCATTCCAGGGTGATCGTGTAGAGAAATGACACCCGAAGGTGGCAAACAAAAGATTCCCATCTGTAAGATCCAAGAAATACCATTATTGGTCAGCACAACAGGATTCCCAATTTTTTGTTTCATGAACCATTGATTTCAATGCCCGAAGGAAAACAGAAAGAGAAAGAGCTGTCAGATACCGAAAATTTATCACATTCACAGAGATGCAGGTACGTAATCGTTGGGTATTTCTGAGTCACAGGTGTCCGGAAATATGGCATATCAGGAGTCAGACCAAGATCTCCAGGTCTAATACCATCTGCAAAGATCAGCACATGATTAATAACGGAAAAGGTTAGTGGCATCATCATTTTAGAATCAGTGTCCATGTTATTTCAAGCCATACCACCGTATCAACTGCACTTTCAGCAGAAACACCATTGATGCTACTAAAAAGTGCGTCAACAACAAGCATCCCACAAATTGCAAAGGGAAAGACAATGCCCTATGCCTAAAATTAATCTAATCAATCCAATCACAAAGACTTCATCTTCTACTCCAGTGCTTCCCACTTTGCAGGAAAATACTTTACATTAATCTCATGTAACACAAAAAACAGAATGCATGTATTTCCTTTGGCACAGGAAGGAAATGCACCGCCCAGCAGGTGATTCAATAGCAATTTTTGTCAACATCGGGAACTTCTCCCATGGAAAGACAAACATGATGGGATGCATTTCCTTTTCTGGACTAGCAAAAAGCAAATAAGTTCAGAGTAATAAAAATAAGTTTCTGCATGGCCTCTCATTTTGAGACATCACGGCTTTGCAATCAACCAGAAAAAGAATCCATAAAAACGTGGGACCAGATATACCGTGGTAAAATATTAGTTTAAGGTGATATTCTGTGAGATTTGTGACCGTACTTTCGACCAAACCACCGTTTGGTGGTCACACCTCTGTCACCTGTTATTAATTTATTTCTATTATTTAGCCAAACCTCCTGTTTATAGCTTATCTCACATCCCAGCTAACCTCAAACAAAATATCAAACTTGCCAACAGCTCGATAACAATTGAGTAAACTGAACCTGATTTAATATGGCCCAAAAAAAATGAACTTGATTTAAGACTAAGTATTCAATTGCTAAAGAAATTGACTGCTTAAGGCTTCAAACGACAAGCCATGTCAGTCATGTTGAGACTACGAAGGGAAACTAAGGAACCCCTTTTCTTGATCTAAACAACACAAAAGATGCCATTTGTGGATTACCTAAACAAGTTCCTGCTTCCTCAGGCAGAACTCCAGGTTGAGGAGTTACTCAAAATGATGCCAAGATATCAGTATCTTTGGTTTCATGGTCAGGAGTACAATAAGTCGGTTTATAATCTTGAACACCAGCTTTGATCCAACACTTGCTTTAGTCTCTATTGGTGGTGACATAAGACCCAACAACTCATGAATTAAGAATTCTCACAACAACAAGGCCTATTCAACAGAAATTCAGACTTAATAAAAGCATTCTGTGACGGTAATGTCAAGCTTTTCAATATAGTAATGAAATTGTTTTATGAAATGATATAAGAGCCAGAACAAATGCAGATATCATCAACTGCACAATCAAGTTTGCCACCAATCAGCAAGCCGAAAGTAACCCAAACCATTCCAAGAACACAGTCAGAGATCTTCAGTCTAACGCACTTGTAGACAGTAAGTTAACCTACACGCACATTACATTTGTTTATCTCAATCAGAATACACGGCGCAAAACCAATCTGTCTCTATTTTTAAACAACTCAAGGGCACAATCCAATGATCCTCCGTCATTACAAAAAATCACCGCAAAACCTTCATACAGCTTTATCGGCACAAAGTAAAATCGTCCAAGGAACATACCTAAAACCGCCCTTAGCCGCTGTATATCTTGAGCAGACGGTATGATATTTGTTCCGCTTTCCGCAAAAACTTCCTTACAAGTATCGAACAGCCTCTGTATCGGCAACATCTTTTCTGGCGTCGACGGCCCTTTCTCGATTTGCTATTCGTCTTCACACTATTGTCTCTCGACAATTCGCGACACTCCTTATCTTTCCTATCGGCCACCGCCGTTGTAATCCCCATCAACACCTCAAAACCTCCCTAGCAAATCCCAATGCCACCACCTCAAATCCCCCCAAAAGCAAGAAATCTATTGAACCCACAAAACACTCAAAGCACCAAAATGCGCAAGAAACTGCGCCGGGTTCCGCTCACTTCTTCCGACCAACGAGCCAAAGAAATGTTCCCTATCCGACCTGTACCACAAAAGATCGTACCTTTATCCAAAACAGCAATCTGGGTATTGCCAAAAAAGCGAAAAGATCCCGCCTTCAATACAGGAGAACGACCAACAAAAAGGCAGGGGAAACAGAGGACGGTTAACTGGCGCAATGGTCCTCAATCGGTTAGTTACGGGAATTCCTAAAAACCAAGGACGGATGCGCGCAATCTTGCATCATTTGTCGGGGGCGGGCGACGATAAAAGGAGTCGGGATCATACGACCACGATCGCGATCGCGATCGCCGTCGTCGTACGTAATCCCCATATAAAGGCAAGAAATGGCTAAGGTTAGATGGAGGAACACGGAGGAGAGGGTTGGTTTTGCTGGAAGAGTGAAAACCAGGGGCCGCCATGTTTTGGCGTTCCAATGGGCTGCTTCCCAAACAGCGGATTCTTCCACAGTCAATTCTCTTCTCTCTTCGTCCAAAAAAAAACAAAAGTCTCTTCTCTCTCTACCAATTTCATTTCACTCGCTACTTTTTTTCTTTTAGTAATGGTTACTGACTTTCATTTGCTATAAAGTTTATGAAATCTTTTTCATATAAAAAAATGCATTTCATGGGCTTTTATTTTCTCATTAATTCTTTTTATCTCATAAGAAAATGTCGAGACGGAGTAAAAAGTAAGTAACATGTTATTCTACATAAAAACTAGAGTAGATAGAGACATTTTTAAAAAGCCCGATGTGTCGATAGTTACGAATTAATCTATACTTAACGAGCGAAGAGATTTTACAAGGAAAATGTTCTAGAATTTTATGGACAAATTCGACTACCGAAAATAGAAACGAATTTTTTCGAATTATTATAAAGAAATATCGGGTCTAAAGGAAATAAAATAAGGAGTTGGTTAAGCTTCCCGAATCTTAAAAAGTTAAAGCGATGAGGTCTTGGGTTCAACTCCCAGTGATCGCATCTTGAGGACTTAGTCGATGGCATTGACATATCCCTACTACCCTGAGGAATAGTCAATTGCACGTGAGGAAGTCTCGATTATAAAAAAAAAAAAAAGGAAATTAAACGGGGTGAGGATATTGTGCTTGTTATTATATTTATGCGAGATCAGCTGTGCCCATGGGGATTCAACCCTGGTTTATGGGAATAATATAACGTGGAGTGCATTGGAGACCTCTCCTTGTCCACGGAGCCGAGAATCTTGTGCACTTTGGGCATTTGTTGATCTTATTACTATTCTTAATTGGGGGACATGAGGAAAAAAAAATACTTCAAATGTATTGAGACAAGAAAAGTCCTAGGGAAGTGAGCTTCTAAGTATTGTCATATTTAATAACTCATTATCATTCCGAATAATCGATTATCTCATAAATGAACTAAGCCGAATATGAAATTAATCTTCATCAATTTAAAAATATATGAAGAATTTCCATTACTCCACTGTCCTAAATTCTTTTAAATTTAGGTTTTAAACGCGAGAGGAATTTAAAAAAGAAATAATTGGGGCATAAAGCGAAAGTTGCAAAAGTCATTTTTTTTTTTTTTTTTTCCCTATTTCCTTTATTCACGAACATATGCAATGTCGATTTGGTCCATAACAAATTAAGTTAAGGGTTAATATCATGAAAAACCACAAATCGGTACACTTGTAATAAATTTACCCCAAAATAATATACATGGAACAAATTTATTCTAATTTAGTTTCCGTAAAATTGGGTTAGTACCACGAAAAATGCCAAATCAATACGTTTGTGACAAACGGAGGTTAAAATTCTCAAACCGATACACCCGTCGATCGCCACGTGTCTTCTAATTCAAGCAATTTGACATTTAACCGAAATAATCGGATAGTAAATTTATCACGTGTATACTAATTTGGGATTTTAGTGGTTAAAAATAAATTTGGGGTAAATTTATTACAGGTATACTAGTTCGAAATTTTTTGTGATAAAAAAATTTGTTTAAGGTAAATTTGCCAAAGTTGTACAAATTTAGAGTTTTTCGTGTTATTTACTCTTAAATTTTTCACTACCTTATTTATTTTATCACAGATATATTAATTTATATTTTTCATGATATTAACCCTTAAATTTCTCACAACCTTGATTATTCTACGGTTGACAATCTTGATTATTCTACGGTATTAAGCCTTATCTCCATTTTTGACTTTGAATGCTTTTGAAATGGTACTTCTTTTTCGACAAAAAAAAATGGTACTTCGTTCATTCTCGGATGCCTTCATCTTTCCATTCTCTTTTTCGGCGGCATTTCACCCTTATTCACAGCATAGATTCTCGTCCTCCTATTTAGGAGATTCTTGAGCCATCGTGCCCTAATTTGGAACTCCTAGAACACTGGTGGTTGTGGGGAAGCACGAAACGATTAAAAAAATAAACACAACCAAATTAAACTAATTAAGGACCCACGGGCTATCAACTAGCTTAGGACTTGCGAGATAAGAGACTTGCGCTTAGCCTCGTCCTCTCGACTTTAAGACGCGCTACATATAGCAGAAAATTCGAAGCCTTATCAACTAACCCGGACTCCCACCCTCGCCGATGTGGAACAAGAGACTTGCGTTTAGCCTCACCCCGCACACGTCCAAGCTAGAGGGGTAGCCTCCCTTGCCATCCCTTAACCTGCGCTCGCCGCCAGGATCCGGCTCATCGAATATAGGTCCTAAGGTTAATTTGAATGGGAGATGCTATGATAACAACATTAATTTAATTTCGATCGATCGAAAGTTTGAACATTTCATTGACAATTTCCGATTTACAAACTTGAATATGAAAAAAAAATGTACTAAAGATCTTTAAGATTATGTTGCCAAATACCAGAATTTTGACATAAGGGCATTTTGGAGCCCAAAGCTGCTTGCAAAAGCTGCAACAAACAAACGCACCAACATTTAGCTTTTGAAGCCCGGGTCGGTTCGCTTCACTTATCCACTCGGTGCAACCCTCTCTTTCTCTCTGTATGGATATAGAGGTAGCAAAATGGGTTTAAAACGTGTGTTTAACTCATACTTGATGGTGACGGGTTGAAAATGAGTTGCCTTTAAGTAATTAAATGGGTCGTAAATGGGTTACTTAAAAACTTAATGAGTCCTAAATGAATTTCAAAAGAGTCATAAATGAATTAACTAAGACAATTATCTTAAGGGATCATAAATAGGCTTTGTGAATATTTTAATTAAATTCAATTTTTATTATTTTATTATTTCAATATTTTATTTGTATATTGATTTTTTCCTTTTTCCTCTTTTTCCTTCCTATTTTCTTTTTCTTCCTGCCTTGGCCGGCGAGCCTTGAACTCACCAGAATCGGCCATGTCCATGGTTGGTAGCCAAGCTGTCGGCCGTCATCGAGGCCCGACGACCGGTGGAGAAAAGAGGAAGAAGGAAAAGAAAAAAAATCAAAAAATAGAAAGGGAAAGAAAAGTTTAATTTTTTCGGAGATTATAAAAATCATCCATAATGTTTTAGGTATATGTTTTCTTTTCAAAAATTTGTAAGAAATGAATTTCCCTAAACATGATTAAATATTGAAGTGTTTGAACAATATGAGTCGGGTCGGGTATTGGTCGGGTATTGATCGTTAAATTTGCGTGAATGCAAATGGTCAAGACGGATTAAATGAGTTAATATGGGTCCGATCCGTATTCGACTCGCCCCAAATACGACTCATCCGTTTGGCATCTCTATATGGAGGTGACAAGGATGGACGGTCAGTAACGTTATGTAGTTGCTCTCATTGTGCATAAGCAACAGTAGGAACAACTAGTGTGAGTAAAAAGGGCCGAACAAGATCGAATCGACTATTTTTTTAATTTTAATTTTATTTCTTAAGAATCTTTAAAAAACTCATTTAAACTCTTAATTGTTATTGGTACTTCTACACATTTATTATATAAATATGTGTTTCAAACACGTGTAACCGGTTCCACTAGACCGCTCGAGAACAGGACTTTGGGCACCTCCGACCTAGTTTCCGATTCCCTATTGCGGGATGGGACCAGAATGGATCGAGAACCAATCATCATAGGAACAGCTCCTCTTGACTTTCTCGCTCTCTCTTTTCAAAGCATGTCTGAAAAAATTCGGAGACATATGGACCATCTCACGTGATGTTCGCTCTTGAATATGGGAAATAGGTCTAGTCTCCTTAGGTGGGGACCTTAACGTTTTGGAAGATAGAGATTGGGACAACTTCAAGTCCAAGTTACTAAACCATGGTTATGAAATTTGTCTTCTTGTTTTTTGTTTTCCCTGTATTGCTCTTCACTTTTCTCGATTTCTACTCGACCTTGACTAATTTATCCTGCATCAGCTAAGTTTAGAGACTCATATTCCACAATTGATCTTGTGATTTCTCAATTTAAAACCGTAGAGTAGGCAAAAAAAAAAAATGGCCATTCGACATATTCAAGTTTTCACTCGAAAATTATCAATAGATTAATTTATTGGAATTACAATATTTTGGCGAATCGCAATCGCGTTTATTTCATCTTTCGCGCTATCACGTCCCTCGAAAACCAATCGTGTTGTTAGCCGACGCAAATTATTGACTCAGCGATTTGAAATTTAAAGGAATTTGATCCCGAAATTTGAAAAGGTAAATTGATTAAATGATGTATCAATAAACCACGCGACATGATAAAGAACGGATTGATTCCAAAAGAAAAGTAAGATGGTAATGGAGAAAAAGTAAGCTTGCTATCCGGGCCACAACACAGAGGTCTTCTGAGTTCGCTTATCTCTATAGTTACAAAGAGCTTTCTAAGGAAAGTAATCGGAGTCATCTTCCTTCGACCCGAAGTTCGCCACAATCGAAAGTTTAATGGGATGAGATCATCAAAATCGAGTGTCTTTGGGCATAGGTCGAGATCCCCCATATGTGGGCGATGGCACCACCGAACCAAATCCAAGGCCCAAACGGGCCGATGGACTTGAGAGGAACGCCACTCGTTTGTATGGGCCTAGTGGAAGGATTCCATACATTGGGCTTACCCCCACTCGGCCGAATCATTAGTCCGACCCGAACCATTTATATATAGCAAATTAGAGAGGTTTGCTTTGTTTATAGAATAGGGTTAATTCTATAAAAAAAAATGCACAAAATTTAGGTCCAATGATGATTCTGACTCAATTTTTTTTTGTTTCATAAAAAATCATCAACTTTAACTCGAGTCTCAAATGTAACCCCTATTAATTTGGAACCTTTAGTTGTCCAACGCGGCAATTTTACATTATAAAAAAATCCATGTAATTTGCTGACATGGTTTTAAGGCACTATTCATCATCTTCTTAGCACGAAATCTAAAGTTATTCATCCGATTCACCTCGATTACAACTTGAAGGACTACGTTGAGTCATTTCATCGTCTCCTTCAATTCACCCGTGAGCCTCCAAGCCTCAATGGAATCTTGTGTATTACTACCCATAGAGAGATGTCATGGATGAGATTTGCTAATCTCACGGCTAGAGTTTTTTTTTTTTAACAAGCCCAAACCACCCCTAATGCTTCGAATAGTAAGCTAATGTTTTTTTCAATTTTTTGTTTTAGGGAAACTATGGCTAATAGCCGATGAAGTTGTGGCCATAGCGATGATGAACAGTGAATGAAGTGAAAACAACAAAAGAATGGGAGAAAACTTGGCTTACTATTTTGAAGCTTCAGGGGAGGGCTTGGGCTTGTTGAAAAAAATGAAGAAGCTCTAGACAAGAGCTCGGCGGATCTCATCCACGGCTTTTCTTTATGGGTGGTAATATACAGTTTCATATACTAGTGAGACAACGGAGGTTTGCAGGTGAAGTGAAGGAGATGATAAACAACTTCAAGCTGTGACTGAGGTGTAATGGACGAACAACTTTGGATTCTATGTCAAAAAGACGATAAAATAGTTTCTTAAATCCACGTTAGAAAGCCACATGGATTTATTGACAACGTGGAATTGTCACGTTGGAAAACTATCGGTTCCAAATTAACTAGGGTCAGATTTGGAACTCAAATTTAAGTTGGTGATTTTTTATGAGACAAAAAATAGTTCGGGTCAGAATCGTCGTTAGACCTAAAGTTAATACTTTTTAAGGGAATTAGCCCTTTTGGAATAACGGATGGACTCATACAATAATTTTCTAGGCCGGGATGGGCCCAAAGCGGGCCCCCGAGGCACACACAGGTCGCACCTATTCTTCAAGAGTCCGGCCCGATCCGGCCCTACCCGCCAACAAGCAGCACGGGTCCGTTGTTGGCTGTCCGGGTCCGAGTACTCCAACCGTGAAACCGAGCAAAAGGAAGGGGCAATTTTCGGAAAAGTATACTCAACACGCGAGGGAGGTGAATTACCAGAACTGACCCTCCCTTCCCTTGTCCCTTACCTCGCGAAATTTCTCTCTCCTCTCTCCAACGAGATCTGCATCGCGAGGGCCTGTCTGTGGAAGGAGGCCTCTGTCCGTGTTCGCCATTGATTCGCTTTCGCTGCACAGTCGTCTCGACCTCAGCCGAATTCGACCTGTTCCGACCCGATTCGATCGGAGAAGATGTACGGGTTCGAGGCCTTGACGTTCAACATCCACGGGGGCTTCCTGGAGGCGATCGTGAGGGGCCACCGCGCGAGCCTCCTCACCGCCGCCGACTACAACAATCTCTGCCAATGCGAAACCCTGGACGACATCAAGATGCACCTCTCCGCCACCGAGTACGGTCCTTATCTGCAAAATGGTACGTTCTTTTTCTCCTTGCCTGTGGATTGGTTCGGGCTCGGCGTTTATTGAGGGATGGCGTTGAGAGTGGGCTGATGTTATCGAAGCGCCGAATTTTGGTCGGTCACTTGGATCGCGCGCTTGAATCGGGATTCTTTGGCATCAGGACTGTTTAGCATGGTGATCGCGATTTTTTTAATGGATGTTAGCTTGGTACTTGGGTTGAGTTGTTGCTTGTTTTCAATCAATTGAGCTCATTTTTCCGTTTTCTGGAGTTCATGCGTGCGTTGGTCGGCATATGGTGGCGTTTATCATACACCTTTTGCGAATTTTTTTCAGTTTTGATTTGGCTAAGAGCTAATTGAATCACGCTTCGTGGCATTGCAACTGTATGTGTGAACTCTTGTTTCACAGCAACTTTTTCTAGCAGCAGCTGGGATGTGTAGTATTCTGATAGCTGAGGGAGTTGGAGCTCCCTTTGCTGCGTACTGTGTGACACATGTTACCTGTCGAATAAGATTATATCCAGAGGGAAACATGCATACAGCTGACAGTTGCGGCATCTATTTAATTTCAGTGGCCAAATATGGATCTGAATGCTGAGAATTATAAGTTTTGTAGACTGTGGGATAGTCTGGTATGAATATTAGTTCTTGTCAGTTGCCACAACCTTGATCATGTTTCGTCCTTCTTCGTAACAAGAGGTTAGAAGAGGATTGCCGGATTACTTCCTACTTCGTTTCCCTTTTAAAATAGAGTGTGATGGGTCAAGGCAATCTCACTTAGCAGGACAAGACTTGGGTTGTTATTGATGCTGATATTATTGTTGTAAACGTCCTAACTTAGTCAAAACTTATAAACTTTCATTGTCATATCTCTCAGAACCTTCACCATTGCATACGACAACTATTGTGGAGAAGTGCACCCTTAAACTGGTTGATGAATACAAGCAGATGCTTTGTCAAGCCACAGAACCATTGTCAACTTTCTTGGAGTATATTACGTAAGATATCCCAACTCTTACTGCATGGCAACATAATCCTGTGTCCTGTGGTTCACATTTCTTGTTAGGTCATGGAATTAGCAAATAGACTGCTTGCAGTTTAATTCTTCAGTCTCATTTTGGCGTTCGCTTTTTAAGCTTGGCTCAGTCGAAGTTTATTCATGATTGACACGTAATTACGTGGATGTAAGCTTCATGGCTTTTATTTCTGTTGACCTTTGTTGAACCTTTTTTTCTACACAACAAGCTTTTCCATTACTTTTTGCAGTTTTTAGTGACTTAGTTAAATGTAAACTTGAGATTTTGGCAATGAGCACTTAAAATTGATGTATTCACAAGTGCGACATGCATTTCAGAGCAGTTGGTGTAGTTTTTTAACTTGCAGTGGAAATCAATTAATGTCATGGTGGATAGCTGAAGCAAATACCAAGTGGCATTACAAGTATGTTGTAGTGGCCCTAGTGGTAGCTAATGTCCGCTAGGGAGCTCCTGATTGAAGTGATTGTTATTTCTATTGTGTTGCTGTCATAATTGGTACCCTGCGACTGTGATTGGGTTATGATCGTACCAGCTGAAATTCCGTTTTATCATCTCATATTCCACAATTATGCCACTTCTAGTGGTACAGAATTTCATTGCTCGCATCTACAATTGGATGTTAATTCCTTCATTGGCATTAGGTCGGTTGAATTATTATTTTGTAAGGATGGACAATATGGTTTTGGAAGTTTAAATAAAGATAAAATAATCAGCACGGCATTTTGGTGCCTTTGTTCCCCTATCTCTTGTAGGTATGGTCACATGATAGACAATGTTGTTTTGATTGTTACTGGAACCTTGCATGAGAGAGATGTTCAGGAGCTGCTGGAGAAATGCCACCCATTGGGTATGTTTGACAGGTAATTATGTCCCCTCTACAACTTCAGTTTCTATTCACTCAATTTTTTCCCCTTTAATGATGAGGAAACACGCCTTAGGTAAATAAATCCCGTGCCCTATAAGTAAGTAATCCGCTAACCTTGTAGACATGGACTCGGTAATGCATGAGCCAAATCTCAATTACTCTCAAGGTTCAGTAGGCCCTTATTGTACTTTCTTTGGCCCCTCTTTACTTTTTTTTTTTTCGGCTTCTCAGTCTTTGTTTTACTAAATTTGCCTCACCTTTTCTGCAGCATTGCAACTCTGGCAGTGGCTCAAAATATGCGAGAACTTTACAGATTGGTTCTTGTTGATACACCTCTGGCTCCCTATTTCTCTGAGTGCATCACGTCAGAGGTACCGATGATTTGACTTAGCCATTGTTTCCCTTTCCCTTCTTTGTTTGCTGCTGACTTTCATTTATGATCTATTTTTTCATGGTAACTCAAACAATGCTTCAGATCAAAACTTATTTTAATCGTTCTACAAGTACCAAGGTAGAAATGTATATCAGTTGCCTTTAAAGTCTGAGGTTTTATGGGGAAAAGAAAATGCTTAAGGCTTTATATGATTGGAAGTGTCCCGCATAAATTCAACACGTAGAGTAGGTACTACTTTAAATTTCTGCTTATTCTTTTTGTTTCACTTGCGACATGTCTGTCAGTTTTTTCCTTCTTGCATATAAGGATGCCTGTTCTGTATAGTACCTTGGTTGCACCATAGTTTAAATCCTTGAACTTTTAAATGGATCGACAATGATTTTGCACTCCTAGGAACTTCAGATTTTGGTTAGCTTCAACCTGACCAACCTCCCCGTGAAAGGGAAACTCATGCCTGGGGCTTGGATGCTGTTTAGTGTTGGACGGTTGAAGAACTAATAAAATATTAATAACAACATTTGTCAGAATTGTTTCCGTTTCTTTTCTTAAATTGTCCCATATAATGCTTTATCAACTTATCAGCTGCATATCCGCCTTTATATCGGTTAATCTCAGAGGTTGCATGTTATTATTATTATTTTTTTCTGTAGGACTTGGATGACATGAACATTGAGATCATGAGAAACACTCTTTACAAGGCCTACCTCGAGGACTTTTACAGGTTTTGTCAGGTGCAAATAACTGTCTTCTTGGAGGAGACATGGTGTTTTCCCAGTCATATTACAATTAACATGAAATTGTTTCTTTTTAAGTTTATGACTGCTTACATGTGTTATTCCTAAATAGAAACTTGGAGGCGCCACTGCAGAGATCATGTCTGATCTGCTTTCGTTTGAGGCTGATAGAAGGGCTGTAAACATCACAATAAACAGGTGACATATGGTTGAGGAGTGGTCTCAATTTTACCAGTTCCTTTACTTTCTTCCAATGACTCCAATCTTGAGCAACTACCTGATGGTATTAATGTAATTTGACTGCAGTATTGGCACAGAGCTCACCAGGGATGATCGGAAAAAGTTGTACTCGAATTTTGGTTTACTGTAAGATATCTGGAAACAATTTGTTGTTTTGGCTGCATGATTTCTATGCATGTTTGGTTGGTAAATAATCCTTGGTGATTTCCTTCTGGTGATAGGTATCCTTATGGCCATGAAGAGCTTGCTGTTTGCGAGGATATTGATCAGGTAATTTCTAGCTTTCAGACATCCTCAGTGTTATATATTGGGAGTCCATTTCCTGTAGATGAAGTGTGTTACCATTCTACCATAAAATGTGACCGGTAGGATCTGGTGGTAGATAACATCTTCCCCTGACAGGTGCCCTTGTCATGTAGGACTTTACATTTGGTGGTTTGCTCTATTTTAGTTTATCCAGGACCTGTTAGATTAAGTTGATCACTCATCTGCTTTGCTTCAAAAATGGTTTATTTGGCATTAATCAACATTGTAGAGTCCTCTCCTGGCTTGTCCTTGTAGCCTGATTCCAGCTTTGTTGTCTGTCACAAGTAAGTTCCCGTTTATCTAGCGAGTTTATAGTAGCCAATCAATGGGTCTTCTGGCCCTTGCTCTGATGACAGCATGGTAGTGGTAAGCAAAATAAGAACATGGAAGTGGTTGCTATTTGTTACCAGCACGGCATCGTATTCTCTGTATGGGCATGTGTGCACTGCAATTGAAATTGTCTTGTGTGGTGTAATTTGCAGGTTCGCGGTGTCATGGAGAAATATCCTCCATATCAGTCCATCTTCTCCAAGTTATCTTATGGAGAGAGCCAGATGCTGGACAAGGCATTTTATGAAGAGGAAGTGAAAAGGCTGTGCCTAGCCTTCGAGCAGCAGGTTCGCCTTTCTGCGTTGGTTGATTGACAGCTAAATTTATTTATTTTTTCTTGGGTCAAACGGCAAATTTTAGTTAGAGGTTATCTTGTTTGGCCTTTTTCCAATGTCGCATTTACTTGTTTTTCCTCTTCTTTTTATTTTTCCTTGTACTGCAGTTTCATTATGGCGTCTTCTTTGCATATATGAGGTTGAGGGAGCAGGAGATAAGGAATCTGATGTGGATATCCGAATGTGTGGCTCAGAACCAGAAGTCGAGGGTTCACGACAGTGTTGTGTTCATATTTTAATTCATTGGGGAAGCAATTCAAAAGGTGTCATGGGGGCTCTAGTGTGTTCTTCTGTAAATTTCTTTCTGTGTCACCTCCTATCCATGATTTTGAGCTGCAGAGCTTGGAAGGGAGCAATAACTACTGCTACTTACCTAAAAGATGATGAATTATCTTTGTCATTCTAGAGAATAGAACCTTGTAGATAGATGTCCCGGTGATAAGTCTTGAATGCGTTGATTAGTTATGCGCTTCTGCTGCTACTGTTTGCTTCTTTTTCTCCGAGTTCATGTATCTCCGGTTCAATCGTAAGTTGTCCTCTTGGAAGGGAAATTATCAAGATGACGTTGGATTCCCGTGTCTACAAAAGGGTATGAACGAAATGCTGGCGAATACTAATACTAGCAATGCTACTAGCAGGTATATAGTACTTGCTGAACGTCTTGAGGGAGAGAGAGCCAATGCTTGAGCTGTGGCTGGCTTTGTTCGTTGTCTATTACTATGAATAGGATGGAGTGTATTTTCTGGGATCCTGTTGAATTGAACCAAATCGATATGTATTTCATCCTTTAGTCCTAGACTCATATTCCTTTGTTAGAGTTGAGCCGGATGACCATTGAACTGTCGTGCACTATATCGGATAATAAGCTTTCACGGGTAAAAAGTTAGCGAAAAAGAAAATGAAGAATCAATTCGACCCACAATCGAATGGGAAGTTATTAAAAAAATCCTAAATCTAGTGTAATTGTGTTAATTGAGTTTTAAATCTTTTGTATTTTTGTCAGTTTAGTTCATTTGGTAAGTTGATATTAATGTGAACGATTTTTAATGATTTTTTTAAAATAGTTTGATTTTTTAATAACTTTTTAAATAATATTTTTTTATTAGGGTTGGCAAAAGGCTGTCGGCCATGGGGCGAGGGCTTGCGAACCCTTGCAGGCGGCCCCTAACATTAAAAAAAGGGAAAAAATAAAAAAGTAAAATTTATTAAAAATTTATTTAAAATTGTCTACGTCGGAACGATCAAATTGATAATTGAATTAAGACAAACGCAAAATATTTAAGATTCAATTAGCCAAAAAAAATAGTTTATGATTAAATTGGCATAATTGCAATTGGTTTAAGACTTTTTTGGTAAATTTTCCCCAATCAAATATATACCCCTTTATCAATGGAAAAATAGACATTATGTAATTATCTCGTGTATGATTTTGGAATAGCGATGGAAATGGTGATGATATCCTTGACCACCCAATTCGACAATACCCATTTTGACAAGGTCCGTGCTGCGGTTTTCATTATCGTGGGGCGGGTCGTTAAGTGCTTGCTGGATCTCTCTTCCTTCCGACTTCATCAAAGAGTAAATATCACAAAAAATCTAAAATTATGTGCACTTTGTGATATAAATATTCGTAATTTTTTCATGTCATAAAAAACTCTCAACTTATTCATTGTGACGCAAATATTTTTCACTTTTTTGGTGTCACGTGAAAACCCAAAATTTTCCATTCATGGTATATTTGTCATATTAGTATAAGTTTGAAATTTTTTATGACACAAAAAAGTTTGGGATATTTATGTTATAATGGGTAATTTTATGATTTTTAGTGACAAAAAAGTTTAGACATTTATGTCACGATAAGCATAACTTAAGGTTTTTTTTGTACATTAACCCTAAGGTAAATGGGATATTATAACCTGCTGGTAATTTTTCCAGCACTTTAAACGAGATACTTCGTTTTTCAGCTAATGCAAAGATATAAATAGCGGTACACCCGCAGTAAAGCTCGGTAGCTTTGGGATCGTTTTCACCCGTCGTCGGACCATCGGTCGGAATCACCAATAACCGTGCGCACTAGGGTTTTCAGGCGGAGCTAAAGATGGACCCGCCTCCGTCGACGAGCCATAGCTGTTCTCCGAGAACGACGATGGCGACGTCGACGTCGATCACCGACGTGGACGTCGACGCGCTGGCCCGCTGTGCGGATTACTTGACGCTGCAGGAGGTGTCGAACATGGCAATGTCCTGCCAGTTCCTCAAGCGCGTCGCTTATTCCGATTCCGTCTGGCACCGCCTGTATAGGTCAGTGTGACAGTGTCCTTCACGAGTACGTTTACGTATGTGATGAATCGACTATGGATGTATTAAGATTTCGTAAATTCCTATAACCACAATGATAAGGGGAGAAAAAGTACAGTGTAAAGTTGCCGGTCGTCATTTGGGACTTAATGGGTGTTGTTGCAGATTTTTGTGCTGTGACTTAGTTGCTGGAAAGCTTCGTATAGGAGAATTGTATCTCTGGAATTGCAAACTTTAAGGATTGCCGCTGTCTCATCTGTTACCACTTGGCCTTGCCGTCTAAGAAAGTGGAAGGATAAAATAAATGTTGATGCGATATTTATTGAATTGGTATGGAATAGTTGTATGTTATGTTGTCCTTGGAGGATGTATTTAATGACTGAAGATCTTGAGAGGAGACTTCTCGTCTTAGTGTTCCTAGTTGACTAAGTCGGTAGACATTTGTTTGCCGGCCGTTGTCCCTTGAAAATTGATTTACTGAGTGATGCTTTAAACCAATTTGGTAGGGAGAAGTGGCCTCGACAAGTGTCTACCAGCTTTTCAACAGGGGTTAGAAGAGCATATTTGGACAGACTTTCTGCACTGCAGCAGTTTAAATTTGTTGATCCCTTGGTTATGGACTACTTTACAGAGGCTACGTACAATGATATTTTATTGGAGAAGAACAGCACGGTTCTTGCTCAGGTATGATACATATGTTCTTTTTGCTTTTATGTTGAGTTCCCAGCTTGCTTCTGTTTGAGTAGCGCCTTCTTCCATAGTTGTCTCCTAGTTTTAGCTTCCATAACATTAGCGTCTATTCAAAGTGTCGTCAAGTGTTTCCAACGTACTTTTTACCAAGAAACAGTCTTAAAAGTTTATGAATTAGTTGTTATAGAAATTGATTTCATGTATCCAGTGCGAATCCTGAGCAAAATAAGCTTGTAACACTTGCTACACATGGTGTTGCATTCAGGGGTCAACCTTACGCTTTATGAAGTTCAATAGCTCTCTAGGTCGATGGGAATCTGTTGTTGCTCTAAATGATCACAATGCAAGAGTTACTTGTATGAGGTGAGACTCATAGCTTGGATTTACTTTCAGCTGTTGTCTGGAGTAGATTATGAACCTAGACATCGGTTAGTTAATGATTCATGCTTCATGCTGCTACATGTTCTGTAGTTTAATGCCATACTGTCATTTTCGTATATTTGTGGACGAAATTTCGGTAAAGACAAACGGGATTAAATGAGGATGACATAGTGATGTTGGCTGTCTATGTGCAGTTAAAGTTTCGTACTATAACCTGTAAGTTCTCATCTCACTGGGTACACCTTGATAATGTCTCCTTTGTATGAACTTTCTCTTGAAGAGCAAATGATCACGTCTTATTTCTTCTTCTTCTCTCTTTTTTTTTTTTTTTTGGGGGGGAATGATTTTAGGGTGAAACACTAAAAAATTGTGGTTGACGCGTCAATGGGAAATTTGGTTCTATGTAACGAAAGTGCCAGCAAAGAAGGCTATACCCCCTCAATAGGCTGGTTGACCAGATCCTGTTGTGCCGTTAACTTGTTAGTATCAAATCCTCCATGATGAAAGTCTTCTTCAAATTGTCTTCCCATACCTTCCTTACTCCTTTTACCCTATTTCTCCGTCTAAAAGCCACATCTTCTTACCATAGCTAATAAAGGCCATTGTTTCATGTGTCCTGATTTACCTCAAAAGAGTTTCTGTGGAGCAATTAGAGCTGTACTAGCGTTTCCTCCGTAAAGTGTAGTTCTTTCTTGAATATATGTGCATCTACTAGAGCATTCTCTTCTACGGCACTCATTTTACTGCGCACAATTTCGTGCCATAGATCATTGGGTCACTGGCTTCGTTATTGGAACTAGCACTACTCTAAAGGGAAAATAAAACTCAAGTTATGGTCTTGATCTGGTTAACACCTAGAGGCACTTCGGTCCTTAATCTGCTATTCTACCTCTCTCAACTTGGTGTTATAGAATTTTTTATATGCAAATGACAAATGTGGGTTATTGTGTATGAATCAGTTCAATAACTAGTAGCAAATGGGAGTGTCTACTTCTTAAAGTTTTTTCCACACTAATCAATTTGAGCTTTTTTCTTTCTTTCTTTTGGGTTGTTCAAGTAGATCTTTCGTTTCTATATGTCAACAAAAGCTTCAATGTCTAATGCCCATGAGAAGATTGATATCTTATTATGTTAATTATGAATCCTTTGATTTGCAGACTTTTTCCCCTTAGTCTAATTTCTTCATCCCGAGGTGAGACGGAGAGTGAGGAAAGTGCACTGGTGACATCAAGCTGTGATCGTTCCATTCGGCTATGGTGGAAGGTACGGGATTAACTCGACTTCCGTGAAATTTGTTTGAACGAGAAATACGCCTGTGTAGAAATGCAGCTGTAAATGTTATTTCTGCTAAGGACTTTAAGGTAATGAGAAGCTTAAGCATTTTGTTCTCCTATTTGGCTTTAATTTTTAAAGAAGATAATTTGTTGATCTTTAACCATTTTGATCATCAGTTAGGTTATAACCTGTAGTAACTTCAAATTAGAAGCTAATGCATCAGTAGTCCCAAACTTTTTCAGTTTGTTTCATCTGGTTTCTCAACTCTTTTTTTGGCCAACTGGGTCCTTGAACTATATACCATAGACGTGGCAATTTCGTCGCTGTTAAGTGTCATGCTGGCATCCCACGTGGCACCTCATATTGAAATTTAGAATTTTAGATGATACAATACAAAAAAGATATATACTTTTCAAAATTTCAAAAGAAAAGAATCAGAAAGGGAAAAAGATACTGGAATAGCCAATATAGAGGGGAAGCAGGGGAACCTTTCACGCGCACACTCTTGCTGGTTGATGGTAGCTGCGGTGCCGCCACTCACAGCAGTGGTCCTAGACAATGGCAAAGGCCACTGGACCTTCGCTGGTGGCTGGGCTGTGCCATCACCACCACCCAGCTAGCGCCTTCATCGGCATCTCTTCCACCAGGGAGCTCTCTCTCTCTCTCTCTCTCTGTGACTTCTGGTTTCTTTTTTTGTTTTTTGGTCCCTGTCAGCAAATAGTCAGGGGGAGCGAGATGATTTGGCGTTGACATGGATGTATATGCTTGACGTGGTCTTTATTTAACAGAAGTATTAACTCGAACAAAAAAACATGTAGTTGAAGGACCCAACTGACCACCCCCCCAAAAAAAAAAAAACAAAAAGAAGTTCAGGGACTATTGTCTGCTTTATCCCCAAAAGTTATGTATAGTCTGTCATTCTAATGCTTCCTTTCTCAGGGTGCATGCCAACGGTGTTTTAGAGGCCACAGTGGCCCAGTTTTCACCCTGTCAGATAAATTAATAGGTGAAGGGAAGGGTAGGGTATTGGCAAGTGGAGGTGAGGATGGCACTGTTCGGCTTTGGTCCCTTTCAAGTGGGAAACGCAGACAACAAGCTTTAAAGACCACATTTTACGGGCATGAGAAGCCAGTCAAGTTTATTTCAGTTGCTGGGTATGTGTCTATTTCTCGAAGAACTGTACTGTGGCATCTCTTCTATTTTGGTATTTTTGAGAAGGTTTAAGGAAACTTTGGTCCTTGGCTTGTACATTCTGTTTTCAAATGAGCTCTAGGTATGATACAAAAGGCACATTTTTTAATTCGTTGAAGTTGGTAAATTAGTTGCTATCACTTTGTCTTCTTTTTCTGTGATTGCTACATGTCAGGACGTAACTTGAAAGTA
Organism: Rhodamnia rubescens; assembly: GCA_021437795.1. Lineage (NCBI taxonomy): Eukaryota > Viridiplantae > Streptophyta > Magnoliopsida > Myrtales > Myrtaceae > Rhodamnia > Rhodamnia rubescens. The sequence goes on from JAILYA010000046.1 coordinate 2,573,913, forward strand.
AAGTTTAGCCCATCATTCTTGGTTCCCATCTGTAACCTAATTTTTCTAGGGCATAATAAGAAAGACAAAGCCTCACTTCAACAAATGTTGGGCACATGCATCCTCTAAGCTGTGCACTATTAATCCTTAGTGACATGTGACGATCTAAGTACTCAAGATATTTCTTAAAGTTGTTATCCACGAACTTTTCGCTTTTTCTCTGCCCTTTAACCTACATCCGGATTAGAGAGAATTTTCTCACAGGAGCTTCTAAAATTCATCATTCACTTGTCCAAATCGCTTCAAAGTGAGGACCTCTCATCTTACTCAAAGGCATCAAATACACTAATGTGATGTCTGTCACATCTTTTCTTATACTCACATCCAGTGAAGTCGTCCTTCTGCTTTAATCATTCTGTGCACCTGTTAGAAGCCTCTTCTTTTGGAAAACCCAGAATCACATTACTGGTTTGTAGGCTTGGTCATTAGGATTCTGTTCATGCCATGGTAATTCTCATGCGATATAGAAGTTAATCATTTTGAGTAGTGTTTCAGAGTTACTATCTGCTCTTCCAATTGTCACTATCAGTCATTCAGATGGATTAGCGACTCGCAAGCTCCTTATCAAGTTTCTAAGTTTCTCAATAGTACTGTATTTCCAAGTTGGCATTTGGTCGTGTTTTATTTCTCAATGGTGTGATGTCCTTGAACCAGGTATGCTGATATGACCATGTGTTTGTATTTCCTTGCAGGCACAGTACTTCTCTTTTGGTGTCTATTTCAAGAGATTCTAAGGTACTTCTATTTTATCTCTTGAAGAGTCTATGTCTATTCTGTATATGAACTTAAATTCAATAAATTGGTCTATGCATGTCATCAGATGATCATGATGTTAATGAAACCTACATTTTTTAGGAACTTACTCCACTTAATTAAAGCATGGCCACTTTCACTGCGTTCTGAACTTTTTTTCTCATTTATCCACACTAATTTCTCTCAATTCCTTGGATCCCTGAGCAACTTCCATCAAGTGCCATTAATGGATTCTTGACGTATAAATTAAGAGAGATTATTCCACTAAGGACTCTTCTTATTGAGAAGTGTATAGATCAGAAGAAGCAACAGCATGCGAATAGGCTCCATAAGTCCTAAGCATGTCTTCTGGTGAAAAGCGGGAAATTTAGAATAAGCTGAATTTCTTGACTTCAGTATGGCCTTCTTTTATTTGAATAGAGTTATTAAGATCGTCTTGTTTTCAGGGAATACTGGTTCATTTGGGATATTGTGTTCTTTTAACCTGATAGATGATGTTCATTATGATGTTAGATAAGAGTTTGGGATGCAAATGCATCATCTGCTGTCCGTTCGTCATGCTGCGTTGGAATGGCTTCTGTTTCTGGTGCACCTGTAAAGATGAAGTGCCATGAATCGCTGCTCTATGTGGCTGCCGGTTCCTGTGTTGCCATTATAGACTTAAGGACAATGCAAAGAGTTAGCACTGCAGCAACTTCCCAAACAAGCTTTTATTCATTTGAAATTATTCCTTCAAAGTCATTAATCTGTACGGGTGAGACTGGCAGGTTAGTTTTTTGTTGTGGCAGTAGATATTTTTTGATGAGCTCTTGTATTGATTCTACATTGAGGGATCATGCTAGAATTTGTCCAGAGTGCTTCACATTAGCAGTTGTTTCCTTTGATCCAGTAATTTCCGAATAATAAGCAATCTTCATATGTTTATTCTGATGATAAGCTGCAATTAATATGGGGGACATGGGAAGCTAAAACAACTGGACATCCTTGGACCAAATAGAGTGAATACAGGCGCTATACATTTAGGTCGTTGGGTAGACCATGCTTTCATTCCTCTAAGAGTAAACAAAGCATGCAAGACAAAGCCATTGACTTTCGTGATGTAAAATTTTTACACCCATTGAGTGCACCTATGGCAAAAGTGTCACTTGTTTTCTCAATGTTGTCTTCCAATGAGTTGCGCAGGTACCCTGAGCTCATCTTTTTGTTGGCGAGAAAAAGTGTGGCATGGTTAGGATAACAGTTATAGGTAGTTACCTAACTCTAATGGAATAGACAACACTGAACAAGAAAAAAGTTTTCAACAAATATGCGCGTCTTATGCCATAGTTGGATATAATATCTGCAACAGTAGTTAGAGCTATTCTGATGTTCCTCTAATTTAATGGCCCAGGCTTGCTTACTTTTTATCTTTTATTTTTTGGGCGGTGGGCGGGTGGGTGTCAGTAGTAAACTGGTGATAAACGGTCAAAGACAAACATGGCAAAGGGGATTCAAAAATACTCCTTATACGGAAAATTTATTCTGTTTAAAGTTTGTTTTCTACTTGATAATTCTAGTGCTCTGAAAGCAAGATCTTTGTGATGTTGCAGGGCGACGCTTTGGGATGTCAGAAAGAACCAGGGCCAAAGTAAATCGGTGCCAATAGCTGAGCTGGATGGGCATTCAGGTCCTGTGGCGCATTTGCATATGGATTCATACAAAATAGTTACGGGGAGCCCAGAAGATGATTATGTTAATGTTTGGGATGCTGACACTGGCAATCTGGCGAACTCCTTATTTTGTTGTAGCCCGGAAGAAGTGGGTTGCACCTTTGGATGTTCCGCCTTTGCTGTAGATGGTTGCCGAATCGTTACTGCTGCTTTTGGCCTTCAACATGGACTCGTGCGCTTCAGGGACTTCACATTTGCAGAGCACCCGGTTGCACAATACGAGGATGAGCGCACATCAAAATTTTGGCAGCCAAATTCCCATTCGGATGATGATGCCTGAAGTGCTGATGTTATAAACGTGTGTACAGATACCTAAATGTAGAATGCTTCCCTGGAAATGAAAATATAGTGAAGTGTCATGTGTCATGTGTCTTTTCCTGCGTTCGTGTAATCAGTTGCGCGTCCTTTTGCTTCATTTATATCTTGACCGCTGAATGATGGTGATGGATCTTTGGTAGACACATTGGGGATGATCTTTTCTTCATAAGTAGAGAAAAATGAACTTACAAATTCGGTATTTCCCCAATGCCCATTGATGTATTTGACACCTGCAGAAGCCAAACAAAATAACCAAGATCTGCAATCCAACCTCTTGGTGTTCTACATGTTTTAAAATGGGACTGATAGGCTCTGGTGGTAGATCAACCACCTTCCCTTGACGGGTGCCCTTGTCATGTAGGACTAGATTTGCTCTATTAAAGTTCATCCAGGATTGTTACACTAAGTTGATCACTCATCCTCTTTGCTTTAAAATGGTTCCTTTTTGCATTAATCAAACATTGTGGAGTCCTCTCTTGTCTTGTCTGTCCAACCTGATTCCAGCTTCGTCGTCTGTCAAAAGTAAGTTCCCGCTTATCTAGCAAGTTCATACTAACCAACCAATGGGTCTTCCGCCCCTTGCTCTGATGAAAGCATGCTAGAGCCTAGAGGTAAGCAAAATAAGAAAATGGAAGTGGTTGTCATGGGTTACCGGCACGGCATCGTATTCTCTGTATGGGCATGTGTTCACTGCAATTGAAAAATTGTCTTGTGTGGTGTAAATTTGCAGGTTCGCGGCGTCATGGAGGAATATCCTCCATACCAGTCCATTTTCTCCAAGTTTATCTTATGGAGAGAGCCAGATGCTGGACAAAAGCCATTTTATGAAGAGGAAGTGAAAAGGCTGTGCCTAGCATTCGAGCAGCAGGTTCACCTTTCTGCGTTGGTTGATCAACAGCTAATTGTAGTTAAGAGAGATTATGTTGTTTGGCATTTTGCCGCTGTCGCGTTTACTTTCTGTACTGCTTGAAATTTTTGACTAGGTCAACAAGGTGGTGGGACCCACCTTTGGAATAAAAAGCCTTCTTGAGTCTTCCACTCCAAGCTCACGTACAGAAAGGAAGGGGAAAAGAAGAGGAAGAAAAAAAAAGGAAGAAGGAGAAGGGAGAGAGGAAAGAAAATAAAAGAAAGGAGCGCACGTGTGCGCCACCCACCACGGACGCCACGTCAAGCTCGTTTTACTACGTGCCGCAACATTAGGTAAGGGCTCGCACCTCTCGTTCCTCCTTTTGAAGTGATTTTTTTGGATTTAGGGCAAAATTCGAATTTTTGCGAAAACTGAGCTGCTGTGTCTGTTTTCATGGGGGATTAGCTGCGTTTTTGCTTGAAAAAGAAACTTTAAGATGTTATGGACCCGTAGGATTCGACGGATCTTAATTTGACACTACGGTTTGCCCGGAACAAGATTTTCAATTCCGGCGCGCTACAGTACAGCGCGAACAGTGAACTTCGAGGCCTGATTTCGTTAGTTTCCAGTTATCGGCTGAGGTTGGCTATGTTGAGACTTTTGTAGTACGTCGAATAAGCTTCGCGTGGACAGTAAGATGGCTTGAAACGGAGTTCGGTGGAGGAAGATATGGCCCGAGAGATTTCGACGCGCGCAGTGAACAGTACGCGACCAGAACTTGTTGCGCCCGTTCTTGCCAATTTTCGAATAGATTCTAGTCAAGCCATGTTGGGGGTTTTGTAGTACATTAAAAGATCTTTCTTTAGACTACAATTTTGTTTAAATCGGAACTCGAGTGAGAGAGTTACAGTCCGTTTAAATTTGTCGCATGAAGTTGCGCGTAGCGGACAACATGCGTGTCCGCTATAGGCGATCGTTTTGTTGATGCGTGGGTGTCGCCTTAGCAACACATAGGCCTTTTTCATTCGAGTTATGTTGTAGGGTAGCATAGTACTCAGTTTTTGATATCATTTTTCATATATTTGATAGGGTTTCGAACGTGTCAATCCGAGTAGGCTTTAGGGTTTGCTTACGGCGTTGTCGGGTGAGTGATACTATTTCTTCTTTGTGTTTTCAAAATGCATATTGGAAAGAGATAGTACTATATGCGTTATGAATTGAGAAAATGGCATTTTGTTGCATAAAAACAGGATCGAACATTTCTTGCTGTTTTTATCCGTTTGATATGATTCGTTATCAATATGTCTTTGTTGGTTTTGAGTTGATTCTGCTACATTTTAGTTATAAGGAGGATGTTGTTGTTTGCTTTTGTAATGCTCAAGCTAGTTGTGAACCCGGTTGAGGGGTTTGTGAATATGCGCATATTACTTAGGATATCCTTGTGGGCCGAGCCACCGGCATAGTAGGTGGAGACCTTGCCAAGAGGGGAATCTTGGTCGCCTTTTTGTCACGAGCGTTATACGTGACCATGGTTAGAATCTTGAGCATGAGATTAGCTAATGGATAGACCATTGGCATATGATTTGATGAGATTAGTCAATGGATAGATCATTGATGTATGTTTTGATGTTATCATCCGATATTGATACTTTTGCTATAAATATATTATGTTAAGATAATATATAACTTGTTTTCATCATAAATGTTTGATATGTTTCGATCTTAATGTAAATATCTTATATCTTGAATATCAAATGTGCATAGTGGTTGTTCGATCCGCTTAGAAGAAATGTATTACTCATCGAGCCGTGTTAGCTCATTCCTTTCATCTTCTTTGTCTTTCGGGTTCAGCGAGTTGCCAATAGGACGTGAGAATATCGTTAGTGAAGGATTTTTGGGTAGGAGAATTTTTGCTACAAAGTATACGTAGGTGTGTTGAGCTTTGGAGATAGTTCCTTTTGATGGATGTATATATGTATCTGTTTGGAGGTTATAGAAAGCTCATATCTAGTAGCTGCAAGACCTTTTTATCGTATATATGTGAATGTATATATATTGATATCAGGTTGAGCAGTGTTACATTTTGTGGCTGCATTCTTTAAAAGAAAGGATGGCCGTGTCATTGCCCTATTCTTGTAGGAACCGGGGTGTGACACTTTCCCTTTGTTTTCTCTTTTCTTTTTTTTTAGTTCCATCATGGCGTGTTCTTCGCATATAGGAGGCTGCAGGAGATGAGGAATCTGATTGGGGATATCTGAATGTGTGGCTCAGAACCAGAAGTCAAGGGTTCGCGACAGCGTTGTGTTCATATTTTGATTCGTTCGGGAAGCAATTCAGAAAGTGTCATTGGGGCTCTAGTGTGTTCTTCTATAGATTTCTTTCTGTGTCACCTCCTATCCATGATTTTGAGCTGCAGAGGCAGATGAATTTTATCTTTGTCCGTTTCAGAGAATGGAACCTTGTTGATAGATGTACCGGTAATGTCTTGAATGCGTTGATTGGTTATACGCTCGTGCTACTACTGACTGTTTCCTTTTCTCCGAGTTTTCGGATCTCCTGTTCAATCTTTGATTGCATCCTCTTGGCAAAAACACGAAGAAACATTTCAAGATTATCGATAGATTCTTGTATCTGCAAAAGGGTACGAACGAGATGCGACTTTTTCTCGAATGTATTCCCTAGCGATGCTACTAGGATTAGCTAAATGTCTCAATGCGAGACCTAGCCAATGCTTCAGTTGTGGCTGGTTTTGTTCAATATGTGTTACCGTGAAATAGGATGGTGTATGTCTGGGAACTCCCAGTCGAAGCTGAATTGAATTGAATCCATACCGTATCTGTGGTTAGGGTTACTCGAGTCTAACAACTATAAAACTCTCGGGCACCACATCGAACATCAAGGTGGAGTTAATGGACCTGCCTCCGTCGAAGAAACGTAGCTGTTCTCCGAAAACGACAATGGCAACATCGATCACCGAAGTGGACGTTGACGCGCTGGCCCACTGCGCAGATTACTTGACGCTGCAGGAGGTGTCGAACATGGTGATGTCCTGAAAGTTCCTCAAGCGCGTCGCTTATTCCTGTTCCTACTGGCACCGCTTTTATAGGTCAGTGTGACAGTGTCCGTCGCGGGACTAAATGTCTGCGATGAATCGACCATTTAATCAAAAAGCAGAGTCATCGGGGGAGAAAGTTTAGTGTCCTGTTGAAGGTCGTCATTTGGGACTTCACAGGACTTGTTGCATATTTATGAGCTGCGATTCGTAGCTGGAAAGCTTCGTATAGGAGAATTATGTCTGCGGAATAGAAAAACTTACAAGGGCTGCCACTGTCCCATCAGTTACCACTTAGCTTTGCAGCCTGAGAGAATGGAAGGACAGAATAAACGTCATGCAACATGAATTGAATTGGTGTGGAGGAAAGCGTATATTGTGTCGTCGTTGGAGCTTGTATTTAGTGATTGTCGATCTTGAAAGGAGACTTCTCTTCTTATTTGATTTACTGAATGATGTTTTAAACTGATTTGGTAGGGAGGGTTGGCCTTGCCAAGCGTCTGTTGGCTTTACAACGGGGGTTAGAAGAGCATATTTGGACGGACTTTCTGCATTGCAGCAGTTCCAACTATGTTGATCCCTTTGGTTATTTTACTTTCTATTTAAGGGCTCCATGCAATGACATCTTATTGGATAAGAACCACACAGTTCGCGCTCAGGTACGATAGATCTGTTCTTTTTGCTTTTGTATCGATTTCCCGGCTTGCTTCCTATTGATTAGTGCCGTCTTCCGTGCTTGTCTCCTAGTTTTAGCTTCCACGATGACAGTCGAAGTGTCGTCCAGTTTTTGCCAGCCTACTCTTTTACAAAGAAACGGTCTTGAAAAGTTCATGAGTTAGTTGTTACAGAGAGTAATTTCATTTATCTCGATGGGTCTGGCTGCACGGATCATGTTGTGCCATTAAACTTGTTTGGTATCATCCTCCAGGATGAAAGTTTTCTCTCAAGAGTTAATCTTCCCATGCCTTCCCCAATTCCTTTTACCCTATCTCTCCATCTAAAAGCGACATCTTGCTACTGGAGCGGGTAAAAAGGCCATTGTCTACTGTATCCTCCTTATCTCAAATGAGTTTCTCTGCAGCAATTGAAGCTATGCTTAACATATCTTACATGAGCCGAAGTTCCATCTTTTTGTTTTGGGTAGCTCGAGCACGTCTGTGGTTTCTAAAAAGTCAAAGAGTCTCGTCGATGTTTTATCTTCTGCGAGAAAATTCATGTCTTATTCTTTAGAATATGAATTCTTTGATGTGCAGACTTTTTCCCCTTGGTGTAATTTCTTCATCGCGGGGCGACACAGACGAGCAAGGAAAGTGCGCTGGTGACATCAGTCAGGCTGTGATCATACCATTCGGCTTTGGTTGGAAGGTACGAGATTAACTAGCACTTCCTGAAATTTGTTTGAATTAGAGATGAGCCTTTGTGAGAATGACATCTGTAAATTTTATTTCTGTTGAGGGCTTTAAGCCAATGAAAAGCTTAAGCTATTTGTTCTCAAGATAATTCGTTGACTTTTTATTCTTTTTGATTCATCATTTAGATTATGAGCTGTAGTAACTTCTAAATTAGGAATAAATGCATCAGTAGTCTCGAATTTGTTCCTTTGATCTCTCAACTCTTGTTTTGGCGAACTGGGTCCTTTGACATTGTACACTTCTTCGTTCAAATTAGTCCATGCATTTGAAAGTATGAATGGAACCGCTGATGTGGCCGTTTAGTTGCTGTTTGGTGTCACACTGGCATCCCTTGTGGTATCTCATATTCAAACTAAAAACTTATTTGCCACTCTCAATGGCAGAGACGCCACCGAAGCACCGAAGCACCAAATCGTACCCTTACAACATCCTCTCCTCCCTCGACCACCAATTAGACGACGGCTAGACCTCCGGCCAGGACCTGTCCTCCCTTCGCATCCGCCCTCCGGGAGGAGTTCGCCTCCAAGTCCGAGCCTAACCTCCCCTCCAAATAGCCACGAGGCCTGATTCTGCTATTGGTTGAGCAAATCTTGACAGTACGTTAGGAACAGACTCGCCGGTTCTTCACGCACATAACTTGAAACGATGAGAAGCTCGAGATATAATAACAAGAGGCCATCAGAGTTTTTTTGATAGCAGCAAGACCTGATCCCATCATTCGTTAATAAGATTCGCTCAACCGATGACGGGATAGGTCTCGCTGCTGTTCGAAAAAAACTATGATGGTATTTTGTCGTTACATCTCGGACTTCTCATCGTTTCAAATTATTTAAGTCAACAACCCAGCCAGCCAGTTCGGAGGCTCCTCCTAATGTATTGCCAAGATTCGTTCAACCGACGGCGGGATCAGGCCTCGCCGCTATTCGGAAAAACTCTGATGGTCTCTACGACTGGCTTCGTGCCCTTGCCGGGCGCGGGTCGCAGTCCCTTGGTCAGGGGCCGGTGGAGAAAATATCGAAAACCTAACTTATTCCCAGGCCAAGACAGACTTTTTTGAAGAGACCATCATCAGGAAGCATTGGACATAGCACATTTATTAATTCATTGAAGTTGGTAAAGTAATAGCTATCGCTTTGTACTCCTTTTTTGTGATTGCCTCGTGTCAAAACATGTCCTAGGACCCAACTCCAAACCCTTAGCCCTGGCCTCGGGTGGTGGATCGAATGAACACTGAATACTTGCGAGGTTCCTTATCAATTTCCCAAGTTCCTCAATAGTACTGTATCTTCAAGTTGTCATGTATTTGGTCGTGTTTCATTTCTCGTTAAGTATTGCACCAGGTATGCTGATATGGACATATGTTGATATCCAGGGACAGTACTGGTGTCTATTTCAAGAGATTCGAGGTACTTCTATCATATCCTCTTGAAGAGTCTAGGTGTTTATTCTGTATGCCAACATAAATCAGATGATCATGACGCTGATAAAACTAATATTTGAGTAACTTACATCAGTACATTAAATTACTGGCACTTTCACAGCGTTCCGAACTTTCTCTCGTTTTGTTCTCACTAGTTTCTCACATTTGCTTGGATCCCTGAGTAATTTCCATCAAGCCCCGTCACTTGATAAGCTCTTGAGGTGTAAATCAGGAGAGGTACTTCCACTGAGGGACTCTTCTTATTAAGTCCTAAGCATGTCTTCTGCCGAAAAAGAGGAATCTTTAGAGTAAGCTGAAGTTGTTTGATGTCAACGTGGACTTTTCTCCTTTGAATGGATTTATTGCGATCATTTTGTTGTCCTGTAATGTTGGTTCTTGTTGGGATATTGTTTTAGCTCTTTTGTTTTTTTTGGGGTAGCCAGACTTTGTTTTATCTTAACCTGAAAGATGATGTTGATTTTCTTGTTAGATAAGAGTTTGGGATGCAAATGCATGTGCTGTTTGTTCATCATGCTGTGCTGGAATGGGTCCTGTTTCTGGTGCACCAGTAAACATGAAGTGCCATGAATCGCTGCTCCATGTGGCTGCTGGTTCCGATGTTGCCATTATAGACTTAAGGACAATGCAAAGAGTTGGCACTGCAGCAACTTCCCAAAAAAACTTGTATTCCTTGGAAATTAATCCTTCGAAGTCATTAATCTGTACGGGTGAGGCTGGTAGGTTACTTCTTTTCTTGTGGTAGAGAGATTTTTTGATGAGTTGCGCCTGTATGGTATAGAATCATCCACACTGAGGCGTCATGCTGCAAGTTGTCCAGAGCGCTTCGCTTTAGCAGTTGTTTCCTTTGATCCAATACTTTCATATATAAGCAACCTACATATGTTTGTTTTGAGATGAGCTGCATATCCATCTATGGAATGCTAAAACAACTGGACATCCTTAGACTAATTAGACTGAACACAGGCGCAATAAATTTAGTTGGTTGGGTGGACCATACTTTCAATCCTCTAGTGTAAACAAAGCATGCAAGACAAAGCACATCGACGTGCATGATGCAAATTCCTTTACACCCCTTGTCTCACTTATTTTCCATCAACATCGTCTTCCAATGAGTTGTGTAGGTACTCTCTGCTCATCTTTTTGTCGGCGAGAAAAACATGTGATGTGGTTAGGAGAGCAATTGGTCCTTACGATATATAGATTGTTACCTACTTTATTGCAATAGGAAACAATAAACAACATCAACATCAACATCAACATCACCTTTAACCCAAACTAGTTGGGGTCGGCGGTCGATGAACCCAAAAAAAAGCAAGACCGAAAGAGCTATAAAAATAAAACAAAATACAATAACATAGCTATAGCAATATAAAGAAAACAAAGGGCTAGGACTCGAAACGGCAAGTCGGGAACATAGGAATTTTTGCCCCTCCACAATGTTAATCGCTTTCCTCCACTCTGTCCTAAGACAAACAAGACGCCAATCTATATCCCACTCCAACAAATCCTGTCTTACTACTTTTCCCCAAGTAAGTTTCGGCCGACCTCTCCCTTTCCTCATGTCATGCTCCTTATAACACACTGTTCTCTTAGAGAGCATTTAGGGGTCTTCGAAGAATATGTCCAAACCATCTCAAACGATGTTCTCTCATCTTTTCGGCCACCGATACTACTCCAACTTTTCGTCGAATATCCTCATTTCTTATTTTATCCATTCTTGTATGGCCACACATCCACCTTAGCATTCTCATTTCGCTACTTCCATCTTATGCTCATGTTGCCTCGTGTTTGGCCAACACTCGCTCCGTATATCATTGCAGGTCTTACGGCTGTTCTATAGAATTTTCCTTTTAGCCTAAGAGGGATTTTGCGATCACACAAAAATCCCGATGCACCGCGCCATTTCATCCAACCCGCTTTCCGATTCTATGGCTTACATCCTCATCAATCTCTCCCCTTTTGCAATATTGATCCTAAATATCTGAAAGTATCTTTCTTGGGTACCTCCTGTCCGAGCAAATTGACGGGTTCATCTCCCCCTCTTGCCTTGTCGAACTCACACTTCATGTATTCGGTCTTACTTCGACTTAACGTAAACCCTTTGGACTCCAACGTACTTCTCCATAATTCTAATTTAGCGTTAACCCCCGCCCTTGTCTCATCGATGAGCACAATATCATCTCGCAAATAGCATACACCACGGCACCTCATCTTGGATATCTCTTGTTAGCTCGTCCATAACCATGGCAAAAAGATAAGGACTCAAAGCCGAGCCTTGGTGTAAGCCCATTGTGATTGGGAAATAGCTTGATGTTCCATTACAAGCATTCACACATGTAGTAACTCCATCATATATATCCTTGATTGCCTCTACATACTTTGACGGTACTTTTTTCTTCTCAAGCACCCACCATAAGACCTGTCTTGGAACCCTATCATACGCCTTCTCAAGATCAATAAACACCATATGTAGATCTTTCTTCTTTTCTTGATACCTCTCCATCACTGTCAGTATCAAGAAAATAGCCTCCATGGTAGACCTTCCCGGCATAAATCCAAATTGATTTACGGATATCTTAGTCTCTAGTCTCAAACGATGCTCAATAACTCTCTCCCACAACTTCATAGTATGGCTCATAAGCTTAATGCCTCTATAGTTGGAACAATTTTGGATATCTCCCTTATTCTTATAGAGAGGCACAAGCATACTTTTCCTCCATCCATCGGGCATCTTATTAGTATGGAGAATCTTGTTAAAAAGGTTAGTCAACCAACGTATCGCCACAACTCCTAAGCATCTCCACACTTCAATAGGGACACCATCGGGTCCCAAGGCCTTACCTGTCTTCATTTTCTTTAATGCCTCCTTAACTTCGTGCGCTCTAATTCTACGCACAAACCTTCTATTTGAATCATCGAAACGTCCTCCAAATCCATCTCCATGATATCACTCTCTCCATTAAAAAGCTTGCGAAAATAGCTCATCCACCTTTCCTTGACGCCCGCATCTCTTACTACAAGTTTTTGATTTTCATCCTTGATGCATCTAACATGTGTCAAGTCTTTACTTTTCTTGTCTCTTATCTTTGCAAGCCTATAGATACCTTTTTCTCCCTCTTTGCTCCCTAGTTTTTTTTGTACATGTCGAAAAAACCTTGCCTCTAGCCTCCCGCATGCCTTTCTTGGCATTTTTCCTCGCTAATCTAAACTTTGCCAAATTCTCTCCATTAGGGCAAATATGCAAACGATGAAAACACTCCTTCTTTCGTTTAATCGCCTCCCGCACCTCGTCATTCCACCACCAAGTTTCCTTTGCGTGATGTCCGTTCCCTTTACTTTCCCCTAGTACCCCTCTTGCCACTTTTTGGATGCAGTTAGACATCTCGTTCCACATCACATTTACTTCGTCCTCTAGTTGCCACGGTCCTACCCGAAACATTCTTTCCTTGAAATCTATTTGTTTTTCCTCTTTTAGCTTCCACCATCTTATTCTCGGAATCTGGACACCTCTTTGCGGTTTTCGTGCTTTGTTATACCTAACCTCCAAAACCACCAACTTATGTTGCGTAGCTACGCATTCTCCAGGGTAGACTTTGCAATCTACATACGAGGCCCTATCATCTCTTCTAGCAAGGAAAAAGTCAATCGGCTACAATTTTGACCGCTGCGAAAAGTAATCGGATGTGACTCTCTTTTCCTGAAGAAGGTATTTGCCAACATCAAATCATAAGCTAAAGCGACGCTCAAGATGTCCGCACCCCTCATTTCTAGTCCCATAGCCAAAACCTCCATGAACTCGTCAAAACCTCCACTACTCTGTCCGACATGTCCATTTAAATCTCCTCCCTATGAATACCTTCTCCTCGCGTGGTATTCCCCTCAAAATCTCTTCCAACTCTTCCCAAAATCTGTTCTTATCGGATACCGGCAGTCCAACTTGAGGTGCATACACACTAAGGATATTCACAATTAGCTCTCCCACTACTAGCTTAACCAAAATAATTCTATCTCCCGATCTTTTGACATCAACCACCTTATCTCTGAAACTTTTATCTATCAAAATCCCAACTCCATTTACACTCTTTTTTGTGCCTGTGTACCACAGCCTTGAATCCGGTGCCTTCCACCTCCTTAGCCTTTTCTCTAACCCATTTAGTCTCTTGCGGGCAAGCAATATTCACTCTTCTTCTAGCAAAAGTATCTCGCTAACTCTCTCAATTTACCCGTCAAGGTTCCTATGTTCCAACTCCCTAGTCGAATCCTTACCCCCGGGGCCTTACTTGCCCCCACACTCGCCCATAGAAGTGTGAGGACCCTCGCTCACTTCTCACCACACCCAGGCACCGATGTGGCGCATCACTCTGGGAATGATGGCCCAAGGCTAGCTTCCTTACCCCTCGCACCCGCCTATCTTGGTGCAAGGACCCTTGCCCATTTTTCGCTACATCCGGGCGCCGATGCAACGCTGTCGCTAAGAAGGGTACGCTCCAACGAAATATCAACGGGGTTCATCTCATAAAAGGTAGCTAATTTTTTATAGCCGGCTCGCTACGCCCGACGCAACCCTCCTCCTTCATCCTGGCTTGGGACGGACTATGTAAACATACATAGGCGGAGTTAGGAAACAATAAACAAGAGGAAAAAAAAAAAATCTATAGACAAGCGCATTCTTATGTCATATTTGTAAATAATATCTGCAATAGTGGTCGGAGCTATTCAAATGTCCCTCTATTGAACCACCTAGGCTTTTTTTTTTTTTTTTTTTTTGAGGTTGTGTGGGGGTGGGGTTGTTAAGGGAATTGGAAATCCCTTATATGGAAAATTTTCTGTTGATAGTTTGTTTTTAGTGCTCTGAAAGCAAGATGCTTGTTCTGTTGCAGGGCAATGCTTTGGGATGTCAGAAAGAACCAGGGCCAAAGTAAATTGGTGCCAGTAGCGGAGCTGGAAGGGCATTCTGGTCCTGTGGCGCATTTGCATATGGATACGGTGATTCTCAATTGTCGAAGAACAGAATGAATAGTTATAGGAGGCCCAGAAGATGAATATGTTAATGTTTGGGAAGCTGACACTGGTAATCCAGTGAACTCATTGACTTGTGGCCGGGAAGAAGTGCGGTCCACCTATGGATGTTCGGCCATTGCTGTAGGTGGTTGTCGAATCATTACTGCTGCTTGTGGCCTTAAAGATGGTGCTGTGTGCCTGAGGGACTTCACATCTGCAGACCACCCGGTTTCACAATACTTGGATGAGCACACATCAAAATCTCGGCAACCAAATTCCTATTCGGATGGTGATGCCTGAAGTGTTGATGTCTTAAACGTGTATGTAGATACCTATTTGTGGAATGCTCCCATGGGAATGATGTACTGTTTATGTATCTCTTCCTGCATTTTTGTTTAACCAGTTGCACGTCCTTTTGCTTCATTTATACCTTGATCGCTGCATCCCCTATGGTATGGATCTTTGGTAGACACTCTGGGGATGATATCTTCTTCACAAATAAAGAAAAATCAACTTACGAATTTGGTATTTGCCCACCGCATCAGATAATTACACAGTCTGTGCTTCTATGCCCATTGATGTACCTGACACCTGCAGTAGCCAAACAAAATTACCAAGATCTGCAATTGAACCTCGTGTCCTCGTGGCGGAGTATTCTGACACCACATACCATAAGGATTGTGTTCTACATGTTTTAGAGTTCAAGTCATATAGATACAACAAATGTTTCTGGTCAATCAGATGGCTACACGGTATGTTCAAGCTCCCCGAAAGAAAATCATGACGCTGCTTTAGTGCTTGGCTCTTCTCTTGTGACTATTAATGCAGGATGGATCCTGATTCATTTCTAGAGACCACTATCATCCAGAGAAATGGGAAGCTTTTATTCAATATTGACAGGAAATTCTTAACATCCCATTTTCAGTGAGGAACTTCTTTACATCACATCCAAGCCAAAAAGAAAAAAGTGTCTGTTGGCTTTTTGCCAACTTACCAACTTCCCTGAGGAGGTTGGTTTTCTGCCTCTTCCCCATCTGTGTCATCCTCGGAGACGATTGTATTCTTCTCGACCAATTCTCTAGACACTGAAGACCTGAGGAGCAGGCCAAGTGCTGTTGGGGCAGAAGAAGACTTACTGCACGAGCTAACAGATACTTTCCTTTCGAATCTATCATGCTTTTGATTGATATTCGTTGAATAGTCTTCTGTGAAAGGACTAGCCAGGAAGAATGAGAACTTAGTTTCCTCTCTAGGGATATAGTTGGTGTCTGATAGCGCCATTGGAGAATCTGTGAAGATCTGTTGCTGGGGTAAGATGAGTGATGAACCATTTGTTCCAGGCTTCAACCATCTGATGCAAGTACTCAAGTCAAAATTGGTCACAGCATTGATCCCTCTATATTTAATTGCAGCAATGCCGTAGGCACGGGCTGCTTCCTCTTGAGTACCTTCATCATTAACATAATAAACGGCCAAAGACAAATATGGACCTGACAGTTTATTCCTGAAACTGTCAGTAATAAACTGGAAACAAACGGCCAAAGACAAATACGACAAAAGGGATTCAAAAACACCCCTTCTGTGGAAAAATTTTCTGTTTAAAGTTTGCTTCCGACATGATAATCGAGTGCTCTGAGGGCAAGATGTTTGTGAAGTTGCAAGGCTTGCTTTGGGATGTCAGAACGAACCAGGGCCAAAGTAAATCGGTGCCAGTGGCTGAGTTGGATGGGCATTCAGGTCCTTCGGCGCGTTTGCATATGGATTCATACAAAGTTGTTGCAGGGAGCCCAGAAGGTGATTGTGTTAATGTTTGGGAAGCTGGCATTGGTGATCTAGCGAACTCATTGATTTGCTGTAGCTCGGAAGAAGTGGGTTGCACCTTTGGATGCTCGGCCATTGCTGTAGATTACTGCTGCCTTTGGCCTTCAATGTGGACTTGTGCACTTCAGGGACTTCACATCTGCAAACTACCCATGTTTACAATGTGAGGATGAACGCACATCGAAATTTTGGCAACCAAATTTTTATTCTTCTGATGATGATGTCTGAAGCGGGGATGCTGTAGACGTGCATATAGAAATCCATATGTGGAATGCTCCCATGGCCATGAAGTTATAGCAAACTGTTAAGCATCTCTTTCTGCTTTCTTGTGTATTCAGTTGCACATCATTTTGCTTCGTTTATATCTTGACCGATGTATCCCCGATGGTTTTACTTAATGGATCTTCAGTAGATGCAGTGGCTATGATTTTTTCTACGAAAATAAAGAAAAATAATATTACGAATCCGGTATTTCCTTGCCACGCCTGATAACGTCGTTATCTGTGCTTCTATGCCCATGGGAGTATTTCACATCTTCAATAGCCAAACAACATTACCAAGATCTGCAATCAAACCTTGTCTCCTTCTCTTGGAGCAAAGGACACCATGTGCCACGAGAATTCGGTTTTGCACGTATGGTTTAAATTTCAATTCGTATGTACAGTACATGTTTCTGGCAAATTAGATGGCTATACCCTATGTTTCTGGTTAATGCAGGATGGATCGTGACTCCATTTCTAGGGACCACTAGCGTCCAGAGAAATGGGAAGCTCTTATTTAGTATTGACAGGAAATGCTTAACAACCCATCTTGTGAGAAACTTATTTACATTACATTCAAAGCCAAAAACTAGAATGCATCTGCTAACTTGTTGGCTGTCTATCAACACTCAGTCTTTTGATGGGTTTCTGAGAGGTTCACAGAATGAACTGAAGCTCTCTTTCTTGTAACTGTACATCATCCCTGTTTGAAGAGCAGATAAAAGGGACGTCTCCCATTCCATCGCAGAAGATCCCTGTGAATTCGTCATCACTTAACTGCGGAGGTTGGGTTTTTGCCTCTTCCCCATCTGTGTCATCCTCAGAGACAGTTGTATTCTTCTCAACCAATTCTCTAAACACTGAAGACCTGAGGAGTAGGCCAAGCGCTGTCGGGGCAGAAGAAGACTTCCTGCACGAGCTAACAGGTACTTTCCTTTCGAATCTATCTTGCTTTTGAGTGATATTCATTATATAGTCTTCTGTGAAAGGACTAGCCAGGAAGAATGAGGACTTAGTCTCCTCTTTAGGGATGTAGTTTGTTGCTGATAGTGCCATTGGAGAATCTGTGAACATCTGTCGTTCGGGTAAGATGAGTGATGAACCATTTGTTCCAGGCTCCAACCATCTGATGTAAGTACTCAAGTCAAAGTTGGTCACAGCATTGATCCCTCTATATTCAATTGCAGCGATGTCGTAGGCACGGGCTGCTTCCTCTTGAGTACCTTCATGATTAATAATATACTTGAGAGATAGTTCCAAGTTTGTGTTTACATGCTCTCATCCACAACAGAGCGATTTTAGGTACCATCTGAAGAAAGGTCCAACTGAAGGAAATTTCTGTTTTCTTTTTCTCTATCCCATGCAAGGAATAAGATTGGTTGAAGTTTAACTTACTGTAAGTGCCGAGGTACAGGTACTTGTTTCCGAAGACTCTCCCAATTCTTGCTTCCCATCTACCATTGTGATGGTGTCTGCACATTTTATTATCATTTATAGCTTTAGCAAATCCGTTTCCAATGCTATTATCTCTTTGAAACGATTTGTTTGTCGTTGTTTAGAATTTACCTGGCAACTCCTCTATACTTGGATACGCCTCTTGAGAAGCCACTGCTCTTTCTGCCGAAAAAGAAAATCAACAGGATGTCAACTAGGCAAAGATTGCAACATGATAACGTCCTTCATGTATAACCCAAACATGTTTCGACACTTACCTTCTTAAAGAGGCTAAGTATTCCTCTTTTGTTACAGTCTGCATAATCTCGATCTCTTTGTCATAATCTGATATCTGCCAAAGGTATCTCCGTGTTAGCTGATATGCATCTTTCTGAAAAAAGAATTTAACATCTTGAGCTGAAACAGAAGCATGTCGTATACTGGAAAATTGGTGAAGGTGGATGTTCCCCAATACTTGAGTGCAGCCATATCATATGCTCTTGCTGCTGCTTCTTCTTCATCATAAGCTCCTGAGAAATTGATAAGAGAGATGAAAATCAGTCTCTTTTTGTCACCTTAGAAGAACCGCAGCGGAATAGAATAGTTTCTTTCGAGATAGCTTGTGCTCACCTAGATAAACTGTTCAACCCCAACAAATTGCAGAGGAATCGAACAGCCATGCAAATTCAATAAAACAAGAACACATTATTGGTTTGAGAAAAAAATAACCATCAAGATGATTAAATTGAATACGAGAAAGGAAGAAAAAGAAAAAAGGGAGAGATTAGACGTACCTTGCTTCCCTTTCTTCTTTTGCGTTACATTCCAAGAGAGCTTGTCCCACAGGTGGGCTTCATACCGACCAGTCCATCTGTGCCTGTCATTTGTATTTGCATTTCCACTCAGCTTAGCTATTTACGCAATCTGCCCATCAGGGAAAAGAAATCGCGAATTCAAACAACGTAATTTATTCAAACCTGCTAACACCGCGAAATCTTGAACTTCTCTTTGGTGTTGTGGCGGCAGCAATGGAAACTCGATCGCCTACTTGCTGTGGTCGACTTTGATCGACATCACGGATGAGGCTGACCAAGGATGGGTCTCTGCGACGCCTCTTGATGCACTTGACAACGGGTGGAACGCCATCATCTGCGTACATGCGGCGCCTTCCTGTGTACTCTTCTTTCTTTACTGTGGTCAGCATTTCCATTGTTTCTCTTGTTCCTCTGTGATTCTTTCCTTGTTGCAGTTGCTTTTGAACTTTTCCTTGGCTGCTTGACCTGAAGGAGTCCATGTGGTCATGGAAGCTTATATATGCAGTGGTTTTTTTGGTGTTATTACTATTTGTCTGTGGTGTTTCAACTGTTTTTCAAGTAGAAAACAAGTCCAAAGATGATTACGAAGTAATGAGGGACAAGATTTAGTGTCGATACCCGGTCTGAGAGCACAAAGACCTAAGAACCTAGGCGTCATTGTTTTGTGCCTGGCTTTATGCTACAGATTGGTTGCCCAAGAACCATGTCATGTTAACCGATATTGTTATGCAAAGTCCTTTTAACTGCAGTGGGTATTGCAGATTTTTGTTAGTTTGTTGCTTTTTGCAAGTTCCAGCATGGACTGTTACATGCTTTTATGGAACAATCAGGATCGTATGCACCGGATACATGCGCAACTGTCGGACCTGGACTCGTGTGTTAGGTTGGTTCATAAATATAATTCCCCGTATCCAGTGCAAATACATTGGATGCACTTGCGGTGCCTATTCGATTTCTTTTTATTCGACACGGTATTAAGTATTATCGTCTGGAATTGTGTTCTAGCAATTTAAGCTAGGATTGGCAAACCGAATGACTATCAAATCTGAATTCTTTTCATGGGCACGCAAGCGCAAGATTTAGGTGCACAAATCAACTAGGTGAGTCAACCAATTAGTGTTCTCAAAGTTTTCGCTCATAACACAAGGTATCAAAAGTTCCAAAGGACATGAACAGGAATAGAGAGGGAAACGTACAAAAGCAGAGGAACTGCGGACTTTGGAACAAGATGTTCGATCGAAAGCGATGCAGTCCCACCTAAAAAAAAACTACTTCTTTTGGCTCTTTATGGATGAGAAGGCCCGCCAAATGTTTTTTATCGCAGTTTGTTCTGTTCGACAAGGTTCGGGATGGCTCGCGACATGTGCCATGAGTTTTCGAAGCAACAGTGTGAAGTCCTAACAGTTTCCTGGTTCTTTCATTGTACTCATAGTCTAGGAATAATGGGTTAGTTCTCACATTCTGTTTGGGTTCGATGTTTGCGAGGTTTCAAAAAGATCCTTGTAGTCTGGTATCCAAATTGAGGAAAGAGTGTTCTTGTCTCCAGGAAGCTCTAAAAGTTATTGGCGATGTCTCCTAAGCCCCCAAGTTAAGCAACTGATGATTTCACCAAGAATCATCCCACCATCCTCACTCTTGTATCCATCGACCCATTTTCCTGAAATATGCTCTTGGTACTTTGCAAAGAAAAGCAATGACAATCTCCAGCACACAGAGAGAGAGAGAGAGATTATTATGATGACCCCAGCTCCAGGAAAAATCATCTGCAGAGACTATGAGAACTATTAGAAGGCCATTGAATGACAGCATGACGCTGTCATGAGCCGGCCAGTTTAGGAAATGGCAACTTTACTGCACTAATATTGGTTCCATATGCTGCATTGTTGTTCATCAACCGTGTCGTTGGTCGAATGTGAATGCCTAGGGCCTTAGTTCGAGTCGTCAAGGGACACAGCCATGATCGAGGTTGTCTTCAGTATTATTAATTCATAGCCGAACCGCAGTTTCATCTAAGGCCCCAATGACACTATGCTTAAGATTGGTTCATATTTTGCCTGCGGATGTTCATCCATCACTCTGGAGCTCCATGAAGGAGTCCAGAAAGAGATCAACGTGAGCCTAGAACGACCCTCGTTCGTTTCACCTTCATACTGTACTGACTTCTTTACGAAATTAGAATTTGATTTCGAGGAACTTTCGTGTTCGCAAGATCTGATTTCGGGATGAACCGCCCATCCGAACACGAAAATCCTACTAGCAGTAAGATTTTCCTTCCCTGAGGGAATCCAATTTCAAGACGGGCTCCCAGTGGAAAGACGGCCAACTAAGTTTGACCTAATGAGTCAAATTAGAAGGGAGCGGTAAATGATTTGAAGGCTGCATCAATGTCACCAAAAGGCGCCATCAACAATCAATGGAGTAAAGACCATGGCAGCTGTGAAAGGGAACGAAAGGGTGCGTGGCTGCTTCTGTTTCGTGAAAAATACCCAGTTTGAAAAATATTTTTTTAATAATAATCGTATATATCACTTACAAAAGTGAATCGTTGGAACATCATCCACGAAAATATTCAGACATAATGATGATGAGAATATTTTTCATTCACTAATTATTTTAAGTTACGGGTGATCATTTTCAGAAAATCATTACAAACGAAGGATTTCTCAATAGAGCAGAAACGATAAGAATAAGGTTTTTCCCACAACCACCGCCTCTTTTTTGCGTTAGGCCGCCTCTCCGTCGCGCGGGGTCGCCTCTCCGCCACACCGTGCCGCATCTCTGGCGGGGGCTCGCCTCTCCCGGCGATGGCAATCGTCATGTGTGGCTGCCTCTCCGGCTGCGCCAAGCTACCTCCAATGGCAAGGCCGAGTATCCCTACAAACTTGTTTTTTAATCAATTATTTGATGTGATATGAGATCATGTCTCTTGTTTTTTAATTGTTTGAACCTTTCCAATATTCAAAAGGGGTATCGACATGTTATGAAGAACACGAGGTCGATCATTGACTCTCAAGGTAGCTCTCTTGGACGACCCGCATGAATGCATCTTCAACTTGTGAAAAGTTGTCGAATAATTAGGTTGTTCAAGTACTCACTCAACAAGACAAAGAGCAAGGCCAGCGGGTCATTTTCAAAAAATTCGACTCCAAATCGGGACCCCTAATGGTAAGGAGTCTGCTCTTTCGATGTTGTGCCCGAATTCAAATAGTACAAACTGTTGCTCAATAATAACTCACTTATTAGAACTCGATGCTGAATAATTTTTTAAACATCCCGATGTTTCAACAAAATAAAGTCGATCTCAAAGCAGCGCATTGCCTCTACTTATTTGACGTTAAATCGCAATTCACCAAACAACAGATAGAATATGTAAAATTTGTAGATTTCTTATTCTGTCCTACCCATCATGTCTTGACTAGAAATCCAAATCACCAAACGTAGCCTCGGGGGATGAGATCTCTCTCCTCTCTCTTTTATATTGTCTATATATTTGGAAGTTTTGGAGTGAACTGTTGATTAGCTTGCTCACTACATGAGTAAATTTCCACCATACTTCCTACTATAAAATCCTACTAACTGGAACATTATATGACATCCAATTAGTCATTGCTTTTTTCGGTTCCTTTTATTTCATTTCAATCGCGGTATTCTAACTACAAAACAAGACCTCGGATTTCATGAATACCTAAAATCAATCATAGTTTCTTCTTGTGGAGCAACTTGATGTGACAACACTTTCTATTGACTTCACTTGCGACCCAAGTTAGCAGTCGCGGATCTTTTCTAACCTCCATCACAAGAGTGTTTTGGAGGGTTTTTTTCGAAAATGGATAAATTTTTTTTATAAAATTTGTTGACGCCTAAATTTTGACTAATATATATTTTGCATAAAAATTAGAACTAATTTTAGTTCTAAACAAAAATCATCTCACATATTCATTTAGCATTGGCATATAATTTGAGCTTAATTTAACGGGCATCCGAACTAGGCATGGGATGAAAAATGCACCGAGAAGATTCGGGTTTGAAAGAAATATTTTCTCGGGAACTGTATTGCAAATACTCGGAACTTCGAGGGACTGTATTGCAAATACTCGGAACTTCGGGGATTGTATTGCAAATACTCAAAACTTCGGGGTCAGATTGCAAATACTTGAAACTTCAGGGACTGCATTGCAAATACCGAAAGAAGATGGGGAAAGGAAGATGGTGAAAGGAAGATGAAGAAGAGAAGATGAAAATGGAAGATGAAGAAAGGAAGATGAAGATGAAAATGGAAGATGGAGAAATGAAGGTGGAGAAGAGAAGATGAAGATGAAGAAGAGAAGATGAGGATGGAGAAGAGAAGATGAAAATGGAAGGTGGGGAAATGAAGATGAAGAAGAGAAGATGAAGATGAAGAAAAGAAGATGAAAATGGAAGGTGAGGAAATGAAAATGAAGAATGAAGGATGAAGAACTTTGCCTATAAAAGAAGAAGAGTTCTTGAAGAGAATGGAGAGAGTTTTTGGGGTGAAAGAGAATTGAAAGAGTTTTTAGAGGAGGAGAATAGAGAGAGCTCTTGAGAAAAAATTTGAAAAGAGTTTTGAGAGGGTATGAGAGTTTTGAAGCCCGATACTACTATTGCCAATTTTTGCACCGATCAACACAAGCTCTTGGTCCATTCCCATCGTTCAAGCTCAAAGCAAAAGGAAAGTTAAGTGATTCCCTAACTTTCTTTAATTTCGAATACAAATTAGCCCGGATTTTCTACACCGATTTTTCTCTCTACGTTTTTATGTTAAATAACGTTGCATATCAACGATGAGACATCAATTGTACAAGAATAGAAGGAGAGCAAAAGGAAAAAAATATCAATGCCCAGGTTGCGATCCTAATGGAATTCTAGCGAGATGAGAAAGAAGCGTCAGGAGAGATAGGACCAAGAGATTTCTCGGTCTAACGAGTCACCAAATCGGTCCAATGATCAAAACAAGCCCGGAGCATAAGTTTGGTGCACGAGTTCAAATTGGGGAGTAATCTTGAACTTATTTCATCCTAATTCCATGTAATTTCTTTATTTCAAACAAATGTCAAGAGAAGAAAAACCCAAAAAAATTGATTCTTTGATCTTCAAGTAGAATTCATCAAATTTGTCAAATCCATTATTTTTTTCATGAATTTTAGGGTACCGAAAGGGCATTAGTTGTAATTAATGTAACCAAGTCCCGGACTCTTAATCTCGGTTCGCGAGAAATAAGATAGTTTTCTCCCGCTATTTTATTTAGGTTTCTAATCGACCTACCAAAAATGATTAGTGGCGACTCCAAATTCAAATCACATTGCATGTTAATCATTCGAACTTTAAGTTGCGATTTGGTATGGACTTGGGAGAGTCCGAGTTAGGTTAGTTAATTAATTAACCCGATAATCCATTAGCTGGAAAATGATAACTTTGTTTATTTTTTTTCTAGGTCGCGACAAAATTAGGGCTAAATTTATTTTATTTACGAAACGGGGGACATGTTGCACGGGTCTCGTGCGGCAAGTATTTTTTTAATTTAGTATTTTTTTTTTAATTATTTTAGATTTATAACATTTATATTTATATAACTTTCTAGATATAATTTTTTTTTCTTTTAAAGCTTTTTTTATAACATAATTATCAATAATTAATTGTAAAATTTATTAAGATATGTAATTAATAAATAATTTATTATTATTTAATTAAATTATTTAGTATGTAAATAATTAATAAAAAATATTCATAAAATAAAATTGGTAAGATATATGAAAATGACATATCCAGATTAAAAGAAAATGGATAACAATCCATAAGCTAAAAAAATCTAGCAAATCAAAATTGTAATAATAGATAACAATCCTCGACCCTAATTACATTCATCGATCTTTGTCGTCCTCATACATGGCCTCTCTGTTCAGTAATTAGGTCGTCTTCATTGTTCGGCACGTGTAGTATTGTCCGAGAATGAGGACGAGATTCGAATGAGTAGGATGTGTAGATGACGAAGGTATATCCTGTGATAAGAGGCGTGGGCGTGACGTGGATGCATAATCAAAGTGAGAAAATATCCTACGCTCGGATGGTACATATCCTACAGTAGAAGGGCATGGAAAAAGAGGAGAGAAATCGATCCACAAGAACTCGAAAAAATTAGCCGGAGTCGGGACTGTCGATTGTCACGAAAGGCAAAAACGGATCCCTCATGAAATGGGCCGGTAAACTAGCTGAACCTTGCATTAATATAACAAATAACATAAAAATAAAAAATAATAACAATAATAATATAACAAATGCAAATAAATTATTTATGTATAAATAATAACAAAATAAATAAATCTATACCTAAGAAATTGAAAAAAATAAAAATTATACAAAAACTTACCTCAAACTATCGATGAAGAGCACGCACCGAATGAGAAGCTCAAAGCGCCAAGAAAAAGCACCGAGTGAGGAGGCCGGCTTTGCTTTTACCTCAAATTCTATTAAATAAAAAAATCATAAATTGCTTTAAAACATTACGAAAATATTAAATAAAAAATAAAAACATATTACTAACAACTTATACATAACATAAAATTACATAAAAAATTTAATACTCAATTAAAAAAATTAATACCAATAAAGGAGCCCGAGGTGAGGGAGAATCTCCTTCAATGAGCGAGGAAGATGATGAAGAGAAAGTATCGAGTGTGGGTGAGAGAGAATGAACGAGGGCAAGGAAGAATGAATGCGAACAAGGGAGAAAATGAACTCGAGCGAGAGAGCAATAAAGGCCGAAACGAAGAATGCACGCGAGCAAAGCAGGAAGTGAACATAGGCGAGGGAGAAAATGAACGAGGGATTTCGTTGCCGAACTTGCTTTATAGCAAAGCCGGCCTTCACGGGCGCACAAATGTGCGCCCGTGGAAGAGCAAGTGCCTAGGCCACGTGCGGCACTCAAACTGCCGCATGAGTCCCGAATTGGTAAAGAAATAAAAATTATCCTAATTTCGTAAAATTTGTTTGGATCCATTTTGAAAAAAAAAAAAAAACCCTATTTTGGACCTGGGATGTCCTTAACAGGCTTAACAAAAAGCAGAAAACTTGGCTTCCATAAGACTTTCTTGTTATTTCGCTCCCACTAGGAAAATAAAAAAAATTATATAGTAGGAATTGGGGAGCTTGAGGGTTGGTTTCGGACCAACGTTAAATAAGTCTAGAGTTTCGCACCCCACTTTATTTGAAAACAAGTGGAACCAACCTCAAGTTGCAATGATTTTAAGATACTTCGTAATGACAGTGCCTTGAAGGAGTCATTCCCAATTACAAAGCGAGTGTTTGATTTGATTTTCAACTTTAACTCCATTTTATCGCGAATTCAACGTAAATTTTACAAATATTTGCATTTGATATCATCCTCAGATATTTTCGTAAATTAACGTTCAAATTTCAATATAAAAAGTCTGACTAAAAATGAAATTTCAATATAAAAGTGTTCGTCTAGAAAGGCTTCAAGCCCATTTAAAACAGGCTAAGCCCAATAGCAACTTGCTGAGAAGCATAATTCCGCCAGCTAACTTGGATTTTACAGTCCGACCAAAAAAAAAAAAAACTTGGATTTCATTGAAAACGAATCATGTCCCATCATAGATTCAAGTTTAAGGAAAAAAAAATCTAAATAAGGGTATGAAGTGTCCTTCTTTTTTCAAATAAAGATAGTAAGTGACCTTGTTTTAAATAAGAGTCTCGGAGCGATTCTTTTTTCCAAATAAAAGCATCAAATGTCCATTTTTCATTTTGAAAAAACGGCTTGATATCACCGGTTGGTCAACGGCATCTTCTTATTTTATTTTTTATTTTTCTTTCTTTTTTCCTTTTTTTAATTTTAAACTAAAACAAAGAAAACACACAAAAGGGGAGAAAAAAAAGGCATACCCGGCTGTGGCTGCCGCTCCATCGACGAGGCGGTGACGATGGCCGGTGCCTAGAGGAGGATTCATTAGCCCTCGCCAAAATTGGGAGAGGGCCACGACTACCCTCTTGCAAATTTGGCCAAGGGTCGTCGGCCCTAGATCCACAAGCGATCTTGCAACAACTACAGCTGCCACCCTAGCATGTATCGTTCTTTCTTAGCTCACCTTAGCTTGTATCATTCATTCATTCATTCTTTTTTTAATTTTTAAATTTTTTTAATTTAACTTAACTAAAATTTAAGTTAGGATTATCTTTGAACGAAAAATGTCCTTGATTATTTGGAATATTTGGCCGACGGATGATGTCAGCCCTTATTTGAAACTGATCATAGTCTCTCGGGCCCTTATGTGAAAGAAGATTTATTTCATGCCCTTATGTGAAAGAAGATTTATTTTGTGCCTTTATTTGAGGAAATGATGACATTTCAAGCTCTTATTTAGAATTTTTCCAAGTTGAATGCAGAGGAAAATTACACAAAATCTCCTCAATTATAGAGCAGGACACGCTTTGCTCTCGAGCTTCTAACATTTACCCAATATATCATGAACTTTCATTAATTTATAACCATTGACTCTCCGTTTTTCAGCATGTGCAAGGCACGGGACTTAAAGGGTAAAAGAGAGAAATTTTAACCTTAGTTATCCATAATTGCTGTAAACAATGGAAACACATTGAAAATGAGAGAAAACTAAAGTAAATAAAATATTAATAACGGAAAAAAAAATCGTTACTAACTTTAGTTAACAAAAAATTGTTAAAATTTGATAAACATGGCCATTGAACTAAATAAGATATTTTAAGAAAAGGAATATGATATAACAAATAAATAAGTGCAACGGTCTCAATAAAAGAAAGGTCAAAGGGCAATAATTAGTTACTCGTCATATATAATTGAAGGTGGAGGAATATTTCCAAAAATAAGGGAAGAGTTGTAATGAGAATGTCGTGGACCGCAACAAACCCAACTAGGCTCTTTTTTACATATGCGAGGCATACGATAAATTTCTAATTATAATGTAGATTTTCAAGGTTACAGACGTTTTCTAGATAAAAATGCTTATTGAAAAGGTGAGGAACGTGCTCGTGATGATGACGAGCTCATGGGTAAATGGGTCAAAATTATCAAGTTAAAAAATATTCTTTAATAAAACTAAGTATGAAAGGAAATTCGAGAAATAAAGCGTTACTCACGAAAATTATTAAGTGAAAATGATCCATTCATAAAAATTATATTAATCATTCAGACTCTGTGTGGTAAGATCTCGCTCTTAAGCTACAACTCCAAAATCAAAGCTCGAGTTCTAACGATCGAACAGAGATTTAGATTTGGTGATTTAGGGAATTTCGAGAAATAGTCGGCAAAAGAACTTTCATAAATTTTCACTAATAATAATTAATAACACCGCCATTACTTAGTTGATACTCCCCGCATTGGCGCCACTGCCTAAAGTGCGCACTACGCACCCCTTCACTCTCCTTCTCCTTTGCCGTATAAAAGCCTCCCTCTCTCTCGTACTTCGTTCTCCCATCGGAGTTTTGATTCGAGCTACGGCGACGCAATGACGGACGGTCACCTCTTCAACAACATCTCTCTCGGAGGCCGCGGAGGCTCTGTAAGTTTTCCCTCCCCAATCCCCTTCCGCTTTGCGCTCATCGTCCTTCGTTTCGAGACCTCTCTGACTCCTCCTCCTGGGGGGGAAAAGCGCGGCGATTTTTGGGCTTCGGCGTGGCGGTTCCTCTTCGTTTGTTCGTGACGCGATTTTACGAAACCCTAGCTTGTTCGAATTGAGGAGAGTAGCGTTGTTGCGCCTCTGCATTTGGGGGCTGGGAACGAAAGGATGGTTACGACTTCTGGGGATTGTTGCCGTTGTCCATCGCCGCCAGTGAAAGACTAATTGATAGTTTCTTTTGATTCAATTGTTTAAGATGGTCTGGTCGAGTTGAGTTTTGGTTGACCCTGTTGGTGTTTCGATGGCTCAGAGGATTTTGGTAGGGAGTGTCTCGTTTGCGTGTATTGGCCCGTTCACTCGTTGGAAAAACCCTAGTCCAGTCCCTTGCCCTGCGGTTGTTGTTGAATTCTGTCGTAGCCTCGTTTCTGAAGGTTGTCCTGATCTCTTTGCCTCGTTCTAAGAGAAGTGGGATTAATTTGGCGGAGCTAAAGCCGCTTCTTTGGTTTTTGTCCAATAGTGAAACCCTAGGTCCTTTATTGAGGTTCCGATCTGCATTGCAGAACCCTGGACAGATAAAGATTTTTTCAGGAGGGATTTCATGGAGGAGACAAGGAGGCGGCAAAGCAGTTGAAGTCGATAAATCTGACATTGTGGGGGTGACCTGGATGAAGGTGCCGAGGACAAATCAATTAGGTATTCGTACCAAAGATGGTTTGTATTATAAGTTCACTGGATTCCGAGACCAGGTATCATTGTATTTCTTCTTTTTGAAATTGTTCATGTAGGCTTATGAAGCCTGGAAATTAACGGGCATAATTGAGACCTCCTTTTGCAGGATGTTACTAGTTTGACCAGTTTTTTCCAAAATACCTGCGGGATAACTCCGGAGGAGAAACAGCTTTCTGTGAGTGGCCGGAATTGGGGAGAAGTTGATTTGAGCGGTCAGTGATCTCTTCTTTCCTCAGTTTACAGAAATGTTTATGTTGTTCCCATAGAATTGCTCTGGCTTCATTCTTTATTTATATGTCATTGATTTGCTTTTATTGAAGACAATTGTTCATTTACCAAAGGTCAGCATCTCCTCTTTTTGTAAAATAGGCTCTAATGTAGGTCGAATTGCAATGTTGAGATGTCTCAACAATTAACCTGATTAAGTGAAGGTCCAACTTTGTCAATTTTTCTTCTCTATGTGGGAATAGACAACATGGCATCCACAGTCCTATGTTTTTCTTATTTAAGCTTACCTTAGGACCTCTAAGATTGTCTTTTGGGTCTATATATATTGTTGATAGACATCAATAGTCAAGACTCCAATGTGTCAATTATGCTATCCAACATTGAGAATTCTTTTGAGGGGACATATTCATAAAGGAGTGTAGAATCTTGTTGATATTGTCTTGCAAATAGGCATCCTCTAACCTCCACACGGCATTGCTCCGTCGGGCTTTCGCGCATTGTGCCTCGTGGCACAGCAGCACCCGTACTATTGAAATGGTTCGTATTCCCATTTTTGACGGCAATGTTTTATTTGATAAGGAACTCCGGTTTCCTTTTCTTGTTGCACTGTCTTTTCACCTTTCCCTTTTTTTCTTTCTAGTAAAGGCTAAAGCTTTGTAAAGAACTTAATGATAAAGAGAAATGGAGCTAAAATAGTATGCGGATCACGATGTTTATAAATTTCTGCTATGCGACTGCTGTGTGAGTTAATTATACTTTGGTTGATTTTCTATAAAACCAGCTGTCATTTGAAGCCATTTGGTATGTCATTTTGTAGTAAGTGCACCTTCGAGGTTTATACTACTTTGCATCCTCACAAGTTGATTTATCTACTGTATCCAAGACTGGAAAATCCACTTTGTTCAATGAAAGACAGATATAGCGTCACTGGCCATTTGCAGGTAATATGCTGACATATCTTGTGGGCTCAAAACAAGCATTTGAGGTATCTCTGGCAGATGTCTCGCAAACACAGCTTCAAGGAAAGAATGATGTCATTTTGGAGTTTCATGTAGATGATACAACTGGGGCTAATGAGGTCCGCTTATTAATTTTATCGTTTGAGTTGCACTCCTGCTTGAGTTTTATTTAACTGAGACAATGTGTTCTGAAACTACAGAAAGATTCCGTGATGGAAATTACATTTCACGTGCCCAACTCCAACACCCAATTCGTGGGTGATGAAAATCGTCCTCCTGCTCAGGTTAGTTTATTCCTGATTCATAGGAGAGCGTATGAAGTTCGATTATCTTCATTGCTATTAAGTAGTTGACTTTCATCGTGATTTGCTGCCTTGTTGTGTTAGGTTTTCCGTGACAGAATCATGTCAGTGGCAGATGTTGGGGCTGGAGGTGAAGATGCTGTTGTTACATTTGAGGGAATTGCCATTCTTACTCCAAGGTAGACAGCACATCTCAAACTGCACAATTTTAAAATCTCTTCTTGAACATGTTACTGATACATGCCATATGCTGGCTTCTTTAGTGCAAGTTTAAATATCTGGCTAATGGAGATTTTAAAACTTACAGGGGTCGCTACAGTGTGGAACTTCATATGTCATTCTTGCGACTTCAAGGACAGGCAAATGACTTTAAAATTCAGTACAGCAGTGTCGTTCGCTTATTTTTGCTTCCAAAGGTATGTGGAGAAAATGCGCTGAATTTGCAACACTTTTTACATGGCCTTGTAATAAATAATTTTTTCATTGCATGGTTGCACGGTAATTAATTTATTTGAAAATAATATGCTTATGATTGGTCACCATGTTCCTGTCCAAGAAACAGTGGATTGATGAGTTAATATTTATAACTTGGAACTCATACGGAATTTTCTTTTTTGGTGCAGTCTAACCAGCCGCATACATTTGTTGTCATCACTCTTGATCCACCAATTCGCAAAGGGCAAACTTTGTATCCACACATTGTGATGCAGGTACTTAATATTCGAATTTATCAGCAGCTTACTTCTTGTTGGTTTTCATGCAAATGATGTGGGTTGTTTGCTGATGTTCACAGTTTGAAACCGACTACGTGGTGCAAAGCGAATTGTCTATGAATGATGATTTGTTGAACACCAAGTACAAGGACAAGCTGGAACCATCTTATAAGGTAATGGCTCATTACTTTGGAGATCAGGTTATGTGACATGCTTTTGATGACTTATGGCATTATATTCGCAATTCTTTCTCATGTATATGGTGTGTTTCACAGGGACTCATTCATGAAGTGTTCACCACCATCTTGCGTGGTTTATCCGGTGCCAAAGTCACGAAACCAGGAAAGTTCCGTAGTTCTCAAGATGGTTATGCGGTTAAATCATCACTAAAAGCTGAAGATGGAGTGCTGTACCCACTCGAGAAAAGCTTCTTCTTTTACCCAAGCCTCCTACCTTGATCCTTCATGAGGAGGTGGGCTTCAATGAATTATTTTGATTGAATTCATGGTGCCACAATCAACATCGGTGTAAGTATTACTCTTCTGGATCTGCTTCGCTTCTGATTTCTTTCACTTTTCTTTCTTCATAGATTGACTATGTGGAATTTGAGAGGCACGCTGCTGGTGGCTCGAATATGCACTATTTTGATCTTTTAGTGAGATTGAAAACTGAACAAGAACATCTCTTTCGGAATATCCAGAGGAATGAATACCATAATCTTTTCAACTTCATCAGGTGTGGATATGAATGGCGTTTTCATTCTATAGAGCCTTTTCTGGATGAGTTTGTATCTTGATTGTCTTCAACATGCAGTGGGAAGGGGTTGAAGATCATGAACTTGGGAGAGCAAGCCACTGATGGAGTAGCACGTGTTCTTCAGGACGACGACGATGATGCTGTCGATCCCCATCTTGAGCGCATTAGAAATGAAGCCGGTGGAGATGAAAGTGATGAAGAGGTGGTTTTTTTTTTCTTTTTTGCGTGGATTTGACCCTGATTGGGATGTTAATCTCATAGGAGAAATTTCATAGTTTCCTGCATTCCACGTTGGCTGCATATTTCTGCCTTAAATTATATTGAGATTCAGTTTAATGCTAAGGAAATGTCTATGCCTCTTGGAATTTTTTCCACTTGCTGATGAATGTGAATCTTCATGTGATTCTGTTGTGTCCAAGTTCCTACAAATTTTGTTTCCATTAGATGTTACATTAGATATTAAAATTCATTGATATTGTACTTTCTGCAGGATGAAGATTTTGTCCTTGATAAGGATGATGGAGGATCTCCTACTGATGATTCTGGAGGCGAAGAGTCTGATGCTAGTGAAAGTGGTGGAGATGAGAAGGAGGCAAGACTTTTTGTCTGTAAGATGTTATAGTCACGGACATCATCTAGTTGTATTTCTAACATAATATTATTTATTTCAGAAGTATGGGAAAAAGGAATCTCGAAAAGAAGTCAAAGCATCATCGAGCAAGAAGAAAGCAAAAGCTGGAGATGAAGATGGGTCAAAGAAGAAGAAACAGAAGAAGAAAGATCCCAATGCACCAAAAAAGGCTATGTCTGGCTATAATTTTTTCTTGCAGACGGAAAGCGAGGTTTGTTTCATACCTTACATTATATTGTCATTCACTACTTTTGGGACAGTTTGCATGACTATTTGGTTGTGGTCTACGAGGAGGGAATGCTAAGGTGAATGGCTTGCCCTATTTCATTTAGAAAAATAGTGAGAATCTGTTTGCAAATTTGGGACAGTGTGCAAGGTGGACATGATGATGCTTTGGTGGCTGTTTCATTATATTTCCATGTTTTGCTTAGGGAAATGTTTAACCGCCTCATAGCCTCTCTCTCTCATATAATTTGCGACTAACATAGTGGATATTGCAGAAAATGAAGAGAAGTAATCCTGGGCTTTCCTTTGGGGATGTATCAAGAGAAATTGCGGATAAGTGGAGGGGCATGTCAGGTATGTGTTGCTACTGCTTCTTGAGGTTGCGATTGTTGCGACAGTGATCTTGATCTGACGACGGCCAATGATTCTATTCTTCTCTTAAAATTGCAGCGGAGGAGAAAGAGCCATATGTGGCAAAAGCGGTTGCAGACAAAAAACGTTACCAAGAAGAGCTAAGCGGTTATAAGAGTACTTCTCAAGCAATGAACGTAGATTCAGACTGATGAGGGAAACTCAAGCACACTCTTGAGTTCATGACGCTAGTCTTGTCTTTCACATGTAGCTTGGAGGCCTTGTGCGAAGAGCAAAGTGTACCGGCTGTTCTGATGGATGTTATTCCATCATAGCCTGCTATAGTGAATTACTACTGAAAATGAGATCCATATGTTGTAATGTTTATGCGGTATTTGTAGCCAGTAATTCTCAGGAACGATCGATGGGTGCTCAAGGGTTGCCACATATGGCATATTTATTAATCTTATTCTCACGCATGATGGGCCTTTTTCTACATTGTATATCAATGAAGTGTGCCTTGTTTTTGGTTTTACGAATGGGTCTGAACGTCTTCGAGTTGCGACTATTTGCCTTTTAATTGTGGCAGTCTCTTGGTTCTGCCCACATCGGGTACCGGGCATACATTGGCTAGTGGCAGCAGCAGCGCAGGTCCGGGTGAATGAATGTATTAGGCCAAGGAAGAAAACATCTTTTTAGGTTACAGCCCAAATAGAACAAATTCCTAGGAAATCATGCCTGGTTTACGCATCAAATTGTCAGACGGTGGGCGCATGTATACACACTCGCCAACTGAATCGCTATAGGACCCTCAAGATCACCCATGCTGCGGACATTAAGTCGAGCATGTGGCGACTCGGACCTTCCGTAAGCGGAATGTCGGGACTGACGTCCAAAGAGTTAGCTTTTCGCTTTCCTGCGAGGACAGGATGCGCCATGACCGAAAGAGACACGTCTCTGCGTAATGGGAAGAAGTCACATTTTAAAAGCAAATTCCTCTGCACACTTATTCCCCAACTTTTGACTAAATTTAGCAAAAATTCTTCCTTACCGTGGTTATAGTATCTATCGGGTACTTCTATTACTTCTCTAGCAATTCACTTCTTTATTCCTCCTCCCCTAACCTAAGAACCTAAAGACTCCCTACATATTTCAAAAAGGCGATCTCATATTGCTATTCTTTAAGCTCATTTGCTTAGTTCAAAAGGGAAAAAAGGTTTAACATATCTAAAAGGCCTAGCTATATAACTAAGACGGATTTATTCTGTACCGACCCGACTATAATATAATGCCGGTTTTTTGTTCCTAAATAAAATAGAGGAATATAAAGATACTTTAGTAAAAAATGCTAAAGTTAAAGATTGATCTAAAAAATCTATAGAAAGATTAAAGCCTACCGGTCAAGGGTTTAGAGCTGTGTCAACCTAGTGGAAATCTTCATCTAGAGGACAAATAACCAACCAAACCGAAAGAAATGTCATTATTTTACACCTAGTCATGACAAATAGACCCGCCTTCATTAGGAAAAAGCTACTTCCAACAGTACTAAAAGGACAAAGTGCAGCATCATTAATTCAAAAAACGGATTGGGGTTTGTTTGATCCTTACCAAAATTGACTAAAGTACGGTCATTCTGGTTTTTAGGGGGAGGCAGTTTACAGCAAGCTTTAACTGAAGCTTCTATAAAGACATCCCAGCATCAACTTTCAAGATTTGCTCAAACCAACCAAAACAGCACATAAACCCTTCTGCTTTTCAGCAATTTGTATCATTTTTCTCGGAAAATTCCTTCTTTGGGGTCCGGCTACGATGATTTCCTTGACCGATGTCTACCATGCTGTGACAGCGACGGTCCCTTTATATGTGGCCATGTTTCTAGCATTTATATCGATTCGGTTTTGGAAGCTCTTTACGCCGGACCAATGCGCCGGAATAAATAAGTTTGTGGCGAAATTTTCCATACCACTGTTGTCATTCCAGGTGATCTCATCCACCAACCCGTACAAAATGAACCTCAGGCTCATCCTGGCGGATTTTGCGCAGAAGATCCTCGCGATTTTGATATTGGGAGGGGTGACCAAGCTCCGCTCTGGGGGAGGGTTGAGGTGGATCATAACCGGTCTCTCTCTGTCCACGCTGCCAAACACCCTGATCCTGGGGATTCCACTCTTGAGGGCCATGTATGGGGATGAGGGAGCTTCACTCCTTGCTCAGATAGTCTTCTTACAGAGCATAGTTTGGTACAACCTGTTGCTATTCCTATTTGAGCTCAATGCAACAAAGGTAGCCTCAGTTACACCCTCATCAGACGCCACAGGTGAAGCATTCAAAATTTACTTAGTTTCAAGCCATTAGATTTTAGAAAGACAAAAAAAGGAGCTTGCTTGAGATTGTCACCTACAGCTAAGTCGTGCCTCACCTAATCAATTAATGTTTCTCTTATTTTATCATGCTGTAGCATTCCATTTTCTTTTTAGAGTGACATATCTTCTTATCAAGTTCGCTACGATTAAGGAGTCTGCTTTTCTGGTTAAAGGGGTCATGGCGAACACAGAGGAGGATGAACCAAAAGATGGAGGAGATGAGTTGAAGTTGAGAAATGGAAGAAAGTATGAGACTTTGCTCATTTTTCTCACGGTAGGGAAGAATCTCCTGAGGAACCCTAATACATATGCAACTTTAGTGGGCGTGATTTGGGCAAGCATCCACTTCAGGTGAACCTGCATAAGCTTTGCTCACAAACGAACCCCGAGTATTGTTTTCGCTTTCTCTTTTTTCTGTCGGCAATTATCATTAGCATTCACAGTCGTGAGTGTTCCTGCCAGATGGGGTGTTGAACTGCCAGCAATTGTGAATAGCTCAATACAAATACTCTCACAGGGAGGACTCGGAATGGCCATGTTCAGCTTAGGTGTACTACTTTTAGACCCAATTACTGCTTCTGCTTGCTAAAAGAAAACATTCTTCTGACTCCTGTTGCATATTGCTTCACTCGACAGGACTTTTCATGGCATCACAGGCTCGAATAGTTGCTTGTGGTGCTCGGTTGGCTGCGGTGGCCATGGCCGCCAAGTTTATCGCAGGGCCAGGTCTAATCGCCATCTCGTCCTTTGCTGTCGGACTCAGGGAAACCTTACTGAAAGTGGCGATTGTGCAGGTAACTTATCATTGGTACTTGTCGCATTGATCTTTTGGATAATGTTTCCTTGTCGAACGAATTAAAGAGATGCCTAATTGGTGAACGCGCAGTGCAGGCGGCTCTACCCCAAGGAATTGTTCCCTTTGTTTTCGCCAAAGAGTACAATGTACATCCAGAAATCTTGAGCACAGGGTAGTTGATTATTCGAGAATCTTCCTTGTCTATGTATACAAGACATTGTTTCGGCTATAACTTGACAATGATCATTTTTTTCTCCTCCTCTTTTGACAGGGTGGTCTTTGGAATGCTCATTGCCATGCCAATATCACTGGTTTACTATCTCTTGCTGTCTCTGTAGGATTTGCCATAGTGTTATCGTTCTGCATCAAGGCAAGCTATGCAGCAAGATTTGCTGATGCAGATGAAGGGAGTCTCGAAACTAATTCAACAGCATTGACGATTCTAGCAGTTTAAAACTCTTCTGTCCAAGCTATAACATAGATTAGGATGCACATAGGAAGCAAAAGGAAAACTCGTTACATGGACGGAGTTCATGTAAATCCGACTAATGTAGGTTCAAAGATTCACCAATTCTAAGGGCTCATACTCGTTAAATGCACACGAACTCGATACTATGTACTAAGATCTCTAGGAATAAAAAGAACTACTCGATTTGTCATCCTAGAATTCTTGTGGAGCAACATGCTTTGTTTCTTGATGTTATCTTATGGATCAAGGTCTGTAGTTTACATGTAAAGAGAGTTGAATGTTGTCCAGATTGCCTGTAGAAAAAAGAGAATACAATCACACTGAGAACATACCTTCGATGTAATTGAAAAATTTGTAACTTCGCAAAAGTAAACTGAAACTCACAAGTGGAAGAGGCTCGCGCGTACCCATGATACAACGTGGCACTGGTGATGTTGACAGAGAGAATGGTCCCAACACTCGGAACCGTTACCGTCGATGGCACCAGATCCAAGGACAGCGAGGCCGTCCACGTCACCGATCATAATCCAGTGCCAACAGTTTTTCTTTTTGGTCGGAAAACAGGAAGTATTAATTGAATCTTCATAGACTTATGCTTTTCCCTTACCGATTACATGGTGCCACGCTTCAATTGCGGAGCAAAATCCAACTTACCGTGAGGGACGGCATTGGAATAGATAATTAGTAAAAACTACAAATCATGGCTTGTCATAAGAGAAGGCATTCAATTCAAATTAATCATTTATTTATCTTGCATATATATCAACTTTGGATAAAAATAAACTCGAAAAGTACTTTCAATAACAAAATTTTATTTAAGCTTCTTATTTCCATTTGACTTTGACGACCAACCCTTCGTCTTCTAGCCTGTAATTGAAGTCTTAATTTCTTTTTCTTCAGTTTTTGTGCACAGACATGCATGTGTATCCATCCCTTTATTTCCTACCAAAAAATAATAAAAAAAATCCATCCCTTATTATCAATAAGATAAATAATTAAATATATGTGTATGTATGTATTTTTTAACAGCCGAAATTAACTTACTTTTTGGACCCAAAAAAGAATTAACTTATTTTGCCCCCTGCCATGATGCGTTTGTGTCACGGACCAAAGAGCACCACGTCATCAATCCAAAGAAATGCCGCATCATCGATTCAAAGGGAGCTCATCAAAGCGGTTAGATTGTAAAAGGACTCAAATCTCTACCATCGGGATTGTTCGACAGGGATTAATGTTCTAAACTGTTGGATGGAACCAATATTAATGTGACAAGGACCCATATCCTCCACCGAGCGAATCTCCAACCTCGTTTCGACTAGACAAGCATTGACATCTTCTACCGTTAGATCACAATAGTTAAAAGTTAGAGAAACTCTTATATAAATAGATTAGTCCTCCTCTCCTCATTTGTATCATCCACTTCATTTGAGCAATACAAGCATTCTAGAGCTTCTCTCTACTTTTTTCTCTCTCTCTCTAAGAATTTTCTTCCTGAGTATGAGTAAGAATGAGATCAAGCTTAGCTGATTTGAGTGATTCACAGTGTAAGTGCCGCACGGTTCATGATAAAAAAAAAAATCAGCCTGTTACATTTGCACACACTACTATAATTCCAAGCCTTTGATATGTTTGCCCACGTAATTATTACAACCATAATTCCTACACATACTAACAAAAGAAACGAGATTGACCTATTATAGCTTGGAGCTGAGTCTATTAAGCTAAAGTGCTATGGGACGACTACAAGTTTATAGTTACAACCTTGTACCCCATGCTCACGTCTCAAGCCATGTCAAGGTTCCCATTACGAGAAATTTTCCCGGTAGTTCTCCCGGTGATGGGGCAAGGTACGTAATTTTCTTCCTGCAACAATGAATAAGTCCAAATTAGTGGGGAGGAAACTACATTTGTAAATGGACGGGTTGGACTAGTAACAAGAGATTCGGACCTCTGTATGTCGACGTCCGTCACATAGATAAATCCAGCAACATTACTGCATCAAAAGATGTCAAAAAATCAGTCTTACATAGAATCCTCCTCCAAACCCCTCCACCACAATGAAGATAACATTAGATTCCACAGAATACACGGCAATGGCGTTCCTCCACCGCAATGAAGATAACATTAGACTCCAAAGAATATACGGAATATACACAACGGCGTTCTTGAGAAGGTTACAATGGATAGTTACCTCGAAACAATCTGATCCGGTTCTGTGGCAAATGAAACAGCAAGAACCACATGGAGTAGATCCCTGTTGATATTCACAGGGGCTAGTCTCAGGGGGTCAGCAACAGGCTTTGCTCCAATAGGTAAAGCAGAATGCGGAGCTTGCGGACCACCACCAATGCGATAAATGAACAAATCGCTGAAATTTGCAATGTTTGCGTGTGGAGATAGATCATTTGTCAGGCCGTAGAAGTACTCCTGGAGGTTATCACCAATTCCATCACCATCGTAGGGAAATAAAAAAAAAAACTATAGAAGGATGATATACTTCTAATTAAACACGATTTTGTAATTAAAAAGCAAGGCTACGGGATTCACATTAAAAAGGACCCAATAACAGGCGTATGGAGCACTTCCATTGGAGGAAGCTCCTACTATCTACATGCTGAGGATCTTGCAATAGTTCACAAGTATGCCTCAACTATTTTTAGCTTGGTTTCATCAAATCTAACCAGACAAAAAATGGCCCGTCGTCTCCAATCCGCATCTAGTGAATAGGCTAGATCTGCATCAAAACAAGAGCAATTGAACTTGGCACAAGAGAAATTGCTACTTACCCTCGTCCTAAGGCTCCGTAACTTCTGACGATATTTTGGATTCCTGGATACAACGCCGCCCGACCTTTGAAGTTTAACGACGTCCACATTAGGGTTGATCTTAAGTACATCTTTCTTAAGCATGCTGAAAAGTTTCTCCTGTAAGGCGGTATAGAATAACGTCTCAAGAGTTACACTATCATTTGTGTAATGTTGCTTTCAAATTGATAAACACTAAAGGAGCACTTGGAGCAAAATTTCTGAAATACGATGACCTAAGACATGTGAAAAAAAATATTTCAAGAAAACAAAATAACAAATGGAATGAACCAGTCTGAAAAAAAATGTGGGTCATCCCCAAAAGAGTATCTATTGGTAACCTTTGGGCAGGTCTCTCACTCATACACTGCTGAATATTCTCTCTGTTCGTAATTTCAGGTCACCAAATCCACCACGCTTATGGAGCCACGCTTGCAGCAAGAGCAGACATGCCACATGTACGACTCCAGCGATGTGGGAGGTCATATCCACCAGCTTGCTGCCATACTCATACTCCCGAGACATCACTCCATCAATAACACGCTCCATATGATACATGTTCTCCACACTGCTTTTATCCATTCTCTAATGCCGTTTGTTACAATAAAACCAAAACACAAGACGAAGCCCCTAACAAGAGTACTCAGTGGGTCTTACTTATTCGACGAAGCCCCTAACAAGAGTACTCAGTGGGTCTTACTTATTCATCGCTACACATCCTCTCTCTCTCACCCTTCCCTCCCCCACTCCAATGTGAAATCTCCAAATAAATCCTTTTTAAAGATCTACACATTATGACCAAAAAAAAAAAAGATCTATGCATTGCGTGACCATAATCAGCATAACAATGACATTATTATGGTCATGCACACAGCTAGAAGTAGAAAGATTCGCAGCTAATCCTTGCATAAGCTAAAGCCACTGAGGTTCTTTCGCTAAGTTGTTTTTGTCAACTTTACAGTGTTCACAAACTGCTAAACAGAATACAAAGAAATTGCCATAAGTAAATAAAAAGTGAAGCCAAAGTTTTAATCCTAAATTTCTAGTAAAAAATTACATGAAGATGCCACTGGTTTGCTTCTCATCTACATGATGTCCATAGAAATAGACAGACAGATGAAAAATAACTAAGGATAGAAGAAAGATAGTTGTCAACCTGACCCAAAACCAAAACTACATTGGCTTTGAATGTATCAATTGCATGTTGAAGCAGCTGCAGAAATGGGAGAAAAAGTATCAGCACAAAAACATGGCTCTAACCAGCACAAATAGCTTTGAGCCCACGCAAATCACTTGCCTCATAGCCTACACCTTCTATCCATCCCATTGTATTAATCACCATGCCTGCAGCTCTAGATTCAGCATTACCTGAGAACTGTCTCTCAAGAGTATGAGCAAGCTCCTTCACAAGCACTTTGTACAATTCTACATTGTTGCTGGGATTTAAAACATTCATATTAAGTACACAAGAAATGATACATTAATAAAGATAAGATCCCTCCTCACAACATGAAACATGAGTCCGTGGGAGTATAGCAAAGTAATAAACAGAGAAAATTAAGCAGTCTAAAGCAACATATCAGTGCAAGGAAAAAATTCATCTCTGCCTCATATGTATCCCCATAAACAGTAAAAGCCATCATCATTGTGTTTGCAACATTCAGGAGTCATGACTATGCTGTCCAATCCTCACATGTCAAATCTAAGAATCCCACTAGCTGTCATGTGAGTTTAAAGGAATGCAAGCTTCCAAACATTCAGACTATTGCACTCAATCAAAGATAAGTCATGGAAAATTCCAGATTATCAGTCATGTATCCAATCTACTATTGCAGCTTCCATCTCAGATAACAACAGGTACGATCCAACAGTATCATTTGAAAGTCCACGGGAAAGTTGCTTCAGATTACATAATAAAAAGTGTAACCAAGTTGACTGTAACATGTTATTCTATCGAAGTGAAATAACAAGCTCTACTACCTAGGAGTTACGTGCCCAAAGAAGTAAACTAGGGGCATTTCAAGAGGAACCCCTTCAACTGGATCAATAGGCAACTCAATTGGGGTAGCTGAAATGCAACCAGGGATAGTAATAGATCCTTGACCAATATCCAAGTCAACGAAAGTAGGTTTCCAGCCCTGTTTGGCTGCCCAGCTAAGAAGCATCCTTGTTAGCGTACTCTTTCCAGAATCAGTTGGTCCCACGACTATGACCCTAGGACCCTGCATCACCCAAAAAAGCATTCTAAACCTGCTTGTTCACGAATTTAATTTGCCACACGCAAAAATACTCATGCTATAAATCAAGACCCCACCATTTGCAGTTGCATAGATCAAAATGACTGAATTAAGGGCCATGAAACTTTTCAATGTAGGGTTTAAATATAAAGTTATGGTAATCTTAACATGCATACCATACTGAATAGCATATCTATCAAACCAATTGAGATGTCAAAATACAAGGTCCTTTCATAGGCAACAACATCCTTATGATATCCACACATCTGGCTGCAGCATGTAATCTCGCCATTCAAAGTTAAATAAATTTGAACCCTACAATGTTTCGTATAGGTTCTTTGATACGCAAACTAAAAAGTTAAAATCCCAATAGTTTGTGTCAAATAGTATTTCATCTGACCTTAAATGTTTTGTATAGGTTCTTTGATACACATACTAAAAAGTTAAAATACCAATCGCTTGTGTCAAATTGTATATCATCTACCACACATCCTTAAAAGCATAAGTTAAGGACATTTGACAACTTCTCTGCATTGTCAAAAATATTGCAGCGGGCATAAAACGAAATTGCCCAAGGATCATGATCCCCAAAAATTCAACCTTAAATTAACGCCGCTTCATGCTAAAAGAACACCATAGGAGTCCATTACTGTTCCACTCATATGAATGGAAAATTCTGAATCTAATAGAATGAAGACAAATATAAAGAGTCGTGCGTTCCGATTCGTAGAAGGCTTTAAATTTCCGATGCTACTTACACATGCAGAGACTACCTACCCAATAATTTGTTAGTCACCCAATAATCACGTAGTGTCAACTGTCAACAACAGGAACTTAACTGGATTATGCACATGGGATAATACAATTTTCATGAAAGAGGCGAATGGTATCGTGTGTCAAAATGAATCGCAGACATAGGTGGCCCGACTAACATCAAGAAGACTGTAAGTAGGGAAAGGAGAGAAGAGGGAGAGGAATCACAAACTAACATGGCATTCAAGCTAAAATTATCAGTAATTAATCAATCGCCAATTGGCAGCAGCAATATAGATAACAAACCTGAGGAGATTCAGAATCTGATGCCGAAGCTTTAGCACGGTTTCTACGCGCATCAAGTATGGCATGCACATTTACGTAGCTGACCATCGGTGTCTAACAGCAGGCATTGCAAAACCAAGACCAATCAATGTAGTTATTTTTTGGCATCTTAAACGAAATCAAAGCCATTAGCACCATTTACTTGCCAATGCATTAGTGAACATATCGAAACTAGGGG
Organism: Rhodamnia rubescens; assembly: GCA_021437795.1. Taxonomy (NCBI): domain Eukaryota; kingdom Viridiplantae; phylum Streptophyta; class Magnoliopsida; order Myrtales; family Myrtaceae; genus Rhodamnia; species Rhodamnia rubescens. Next base: position 2,617,280 of record JAILYA010000046.1, read on the forward strand.
CGAAAAAAAAAAACAATGCTGTACAAAGAAGTACCTCATCGGCAGTATAATCAGTTTCAGTATCACCATCCATGTCAATAGTAGCCCCATACCAAGTGAAAACCTGAGGACAGATTTATAGCAGAAATGCCTCAGCCAAACTCAGCAAAGAAGCAGCTAGGGTTTCGACGTTCAATAGACGAATCCAAGTAGCATCGAGAAGAATACAAAATTAAGCGATGCACTTCAAGAGAGAGCTTTTGAAAAACCTGTCGACTCCGACAGGTCAAATGAACTGACTAGAAAAATTCGCAACGGCGGTATCTCCGAGACACTGATCACTAGAAGCAATGCTTATTGCGAACGATATCCAATCAGAAAGTGAACAATTTGACAAGAAGCGATTAAATTCCACGAAAGCTTCAGCGGCAACTCACGGCGAACTTGTGGCGAGGAGGGAAAGAGAGCCAGATTTCCGGTGGCATCTCGGTGCCGAAGATCTCGGCGGTGCCGGAGACGAGGCGGATGCGGAGCGGCGTCTCGTGGCCGACTTCGATCCTCAGCTCGCTTTCCTTCTCCAGCTTCACCTGCTTTATCGCCGACGCAGAGCCCGCTCCCGCAGGCGCGCCTCCGTACGCCATGTCGCTGCGGAGGCTTCGGTGCTTCAAGCCTAAGCACGAGAAACGTCAGAGAGGAGCTCGCGGCGAGTCGGGGGAGTGGGAAACGACGAAGCGAGTCGCTTCCTGTGTCGACGAGGAATCCAATGGAGGACGAATATGCACAAAGGCAACATCTATTGTGTAGCGTTCGACATGTAATGAAAATTTCAGGGGCCTTTTTTTTATTTTTATTGGGTAAAGCCAAGTGCTTTGATATTATCAAATCAAAATTCGAAATTGATCTTATTTGAAAGAGAAAATTTCAAAAAAGCATATGAGCAGTCTCTATTTTTTAAAATAAAAGTCTAAAATAATTTTCATTTCAAATAAAAATCTAAAATTTTCTCATTATTTAAAAAAAATTGACCTAAGAATATTTTTCGTCTTTTTAATTTTTTAAAATTTTCCTCTCTTACTTTTTTTTTTTTTCTTCCTTGTGCTTCAAAGCCAAGCACCGATCGAGTTCTTTCCTTCAAAAGCTGCTGTTCCACTTCCTCTCCCTCGTCTTCCATCTCCTTCACCACCTCGCACCCCCCTCTCTTCTCCAACCGCAAGCCTTGTTGTCCTCCCGTACTCACCCCTCAAAGCCCTCCAGACTCGCCCTCACTGGAGCCGACGACGACCTCGACGCAGTCCTCCCAGCCACGAAGCAGCCTCCGCTAGCTCCCCTCCTCCATCTGATCATTTCAGTTTTGAGTTCTTTCCGTTTGCAACGATCTCGAAAGACCCTCTTCCCTCCCCTGCCCATCGCCGGCCTCAGGCTCAGGCGAGGGAAGGGCGGCCCTCGAGAGGAAAGCTTTCCTGACGTCAAGCATAGTGATTCCGGGCATAGTGGATCCCTAAACATCCCTTCTCGAGGATTTGGTTATGACAATCGAGTCATTATCTCTCAATCCCTTGCGAAATATGTATGGAAAAGTAGTCTAGGATTCGGTGTTCCTTACTCCTCCTCGCGATCGTCTGTTTGGTCGCATCAGAGAGCTTCCAGGACCCCAACCTCATCCGGCTTGTCTCTGACGGCGTCCTTCCCCACGACTTGAGTTCTCTATCCTCCCGATTGTCGATCGTACCTTCCACACCAAGCACAAGGCCGACCAGAACCTCCCTCTCGTCCTCCCCGCTCAGCTCGTGCTTGGCAGAAAAAATCCGAGAAAGGGGAGGAACGCAAAGCAGAAAAGAGAGAGGGTCTGGGTTGCACAAGGAAAACGCAGAAAGAAGAGGCTCTTCGTTCTCGCTCGTGCGCGCCACGCCGGACGAGCCGTCTCTATCGCTGCCGCCCGATGACCTTCGGCCGACATGCTTTCGCACTAGAGGAACTCGTCTTTGGAGGGCTTGGGGGTTAAACCGAGAAAGGAAGCCTAAAAAGCTCGTGAGTGAGCTAGAGCAGACCGAGGAGGACTTCGAGGGGTGAGGCGCGGGGTGGTGAAGGAGATGGGAGAGGAGGGAGAGGAAGAGGAACTGCAGCTTTTGGAGGAGAGAACCCGATTGGTGCTTGGCTTAGCAGCGAAAAGGACGAAAAAAAATTAGTAAAAGAGGAAAAAATTAGCAATTTTTCCTTTTTCTTTTTTCCCTCCCTCCCTCGCCGGCGTTGGGCGAGGGAAGCCTGATTCTGGCCCACCGCCTTGGCCGGTGGGCCGATGCCAGCCCGCCGGCGAACCTTGCCAGCCCAAGGGAAAATGAAACGGCAATCTCTCCCTCGTTCCAGTGAATTCCCCACGTCGCAGCGAAGCGAGGAGCTTCCAATTGCCCTTTTTCTGCCTCCGCGATCACTGTCAAATTGCCTTCACTCTCTTTTGAGCATGAGCCTCTCTAATCATGATCCATTTCAAGATCAAAAGAAGCAGAAAAGTCTTGGTTTTTTTTTTTTTCGCTTGCCTCTTTTTGCTGCTTGCAAATTTTGGAGAGCGGGGTTGTTGTTGGCTGCTTTCTTGATTCCACTACTCTTCTGCTTGTTGATGATGGAGTTAGGTGAGGGCTGGCGTTTGGCAACCCTCGCTCGGGTTGTGTCAGGCAAGCGATGCCCTGACCAAGCGAGGGTGCAAGGGAACCCTCGCCCTCGCCTAGGCCGGCATCGGGCGACCCTCACCTCGGGGAGGCGACCGGCGAGGGAAACCTTGGCCAGGAGAGGGCTACCCTCGCCCTCGCCCTAGGCTAGTAAGGGCTTTCCTCGTCGGTGTTGGGCGAAGGTGAGGGTTGCCTTCTCGGCGGGCGGCCCTCGCCCAACACCGAGCGGTGGCCGGGAAAGAAATTGATAAAAAAAGAAAAGAAAAACAAAAAAGGAAAAAAAGGAAAAAATTGCAAAAAAGTAAAAAATGAAAATGCCCTTCAATCGGGCCTTTTTTGAAACACGTAAAGACTTCACGCCCTTATTTAAAAACAAGATCTATTTTGAATCCTTATTTGAGAAAACGAAAGTACTTGGAGCCCTTATTTGAAATTTTCCACGTCATTTGTTTTATCAGTCATATTTCAAGAGTGGTGGAATTTATTTTTTAGGGGTTAATATCGGGAGACAAATTTACTTTAAATTAATTCTTTAATCACAAAAAAAAAATCAAATTGATACATTTATGATAAATTTACTCCAAACTAATTTTTTACCATGAAAAATCTCAAAATGGTACATTTGCGAAAAAATTCACCCCAAACTAATTTTTTAATCACGAAAAATACCAAACTCGATATATCCGTGATAAACTTACCTTTTATTAATTCATAAATTTTATCGTCAAATTCTTTGAGTTGGATGATGGTTGATGAATGTATTAGTTTGGGATTTTTACCATCCATTTGTCACAAGTGTACCAATTTAGAGTTATTAGTAATGCTAACCTAATTTAATGAACACTAATGGATTCTTTTTTTGGTAAAGAACACTAATGGATGTTAATTTTGTCACAAGTGCAAAAAATTTATTTATGATAAATTTCTCACAAGTTGAGATTTATCGTAGTAAAAAAATTAGCTTGGAGTAAATTTGCGATAGGTGTATCCATTTGAAATTTTTTGTGGTAGAAAATTAATTTGAGATAAATTCATCGTAATCGTATTAATTTAGAGTTTTTCGTGATATTAATCCACTTTTTAATAAATGTTAAACGTAATATTTATAAATAAAACGCAATGGAGAGAAGTCAGATACTTCCGTCGCCCCTCTCTGTCCTCTCTCTTTAGTCTTCTCTCTTCTTCTTTGTTGTGAATTATCAATGGCTAATCATGGAAATGGATCCCAGCAAGAAGAAGAGAGAAGACAGAGAGGGGCGACGGAAGTATTTGACTTCATTGTTGGGTGAATGCTGGAGCCCGTAGAGATACAGTCAAGCGGGTTTATGCCTACGCTGGTTCTGCTCACTTTCCGTAATCCACTGAAGACGCATTGGACATTTGCTTGCAGTTTCCATCGCAAGTCCTCGTTAGATGTTGACTTCATCTGCTTCTATCCCCAAAGAGGAACAGAAAATGGAGCAGCAGATCACGTCAACCGCGTCTTTTGGAGACTACTGGATAATTTTCTTGAACTGACGAAAAGAGCTCAACAATTTCTTGGCACTTGGGTCATAGCAAATGCTAAGATCCAAGTACTTTTACCATTTTTTTTCACAATAAATAGGGGCGACGAGAGACATCTACCACAGTTATCTCGTGCGGGCGTGTTATCTAATGTTGCCCACAGTTTATTTACGTACTCACTTGGGAAGTTTTGGTTTGGGCCGATATATATACTTAAGCGAAATGATCGAAATGATCATGACTATCTTTAATCCAATATAGATTAACGGCGTTCAAGGCCCAAATAAATAAAAAAAATTAATAAAAATTGGTGGAGAGTCCATTGATTTAAGAATTTGTAGCACATAGTATGTCGTTAGTCTCACACGCATCCACAAATTATTATGCTGGCAAATTCCTTAAGCTATTTTAATTTGGAGTATTGGAGACAGCGGGTCCGATTTGGGGGCCACGTGGATCCCGCTTGGGTCCAATTTGTCAAATTGTACGACGAATGTGGGCGGTTGGGTGGTTTGGTAGTCCTTGGGAAAGATGCTCAAAAGAGCCGAGAAATTGCCGCGAGGGAGCTTCTCGGAGCGTTACGAAGTGGTCCCCGCAACGCAAGTTCATGGAAGGCCTTGACTTGACGAGCCACAGTTGATTTCACAGCCCCTTTATAAAAGGCCCAACGCTCTCCTATCAATTCACATCCCGTAACGTCTCGCGCTCTTAAGAAGAAAATGGCGCACGGAAACGCTCAGGGGCGACAAAAGCTTCCGGTCTCTTCGTCGGACACCGGTGCCGATGGTCGCGCCCGCTCCGGCCTCCCCAATTCGATTCCCCTCACTTTCCTCACCATCAACAGCGTCAGCACCATCTATCGAGCGTCCGTCAGCGGCGACACCCCCATGGTCTTCTTCATCGTCTTCGTGTACCTCTCGTACCTCTTGCTCGACTACTGCTTCACCGAGCTGGAGAGGTCGCCCCCACGGACCGGGGCCCGCGGCGCGAGGCCCTCAAGCTCGTCGCCTGGATCTCCTCCACTGCGATCGGGTTCGGCTTCGCCTACCACTTCTCGCAGCTCGCGAGCGCGTGGATGGCCGTGGCTTTCCATGTGGTCGCCGCCGCTAGCAGCGGGGAGTTTTCTACACCTACTTTTGTTGCGACCGTGGTGACTGCGACCGCAGAACGTGGTGTAGGGTCGAGAAGATCGATGTCGAATTTGTGTTCGATGGGGCGAAGAAGGCGAGGGCCGATGCGAAAAGCGCGGGAGATTTGTCTGCTGCGGCAGAAAACGTTTGATTTGTGCCATCGTCAAGTTAAGGAGCGCGGGAGATTTGTCTGCTGCGGCAGAAGACGTTTGATTTGTGCCATCGTCAAAGCTAAAGGAGTGTTTCGACCCAAAAAATAAATAAAATGTTAAGGAGTGTTTGTTACGTAGTCGTATCGCCAGTTAATCAACCTGAATTCGTGTACCAGCGAGCAATAATGTTCATCAGCAGAAATGTACTCCTTCTGCATTTCCATCCAAAAGAAACTCATTCGACCCTCCATTTCCGTTCGATTGAATTGAACAAACTTGAACAACTAGATTGAACTTTGCGTAAATCTGGACGCTGAATCGAATAGTAAAAGACCGAAGAGAATGAGAATCAAACGATGAACATCATCCGAGCAAAAATTGATTTTGTAAATAGTTGAGTACAATGTCTCAAGTTCTATCTTGCCTCCAATGATTGAAACGGAGTAAGTCGATACTGCGTGCCGGTCGTGCATGACAACATTTACGAGGTAAATTTTGCTCTAGAGCGTGCTTCGGGCGAAAATCCATCTGATAAAATAATTCCTCAAACAAATATCCATTTATTCATGTAATTTTATTTTTCTAATTCTAGAGCATCCTGAAGAAGTAAAAAATTCTTCCCCAGAAAAAATCAATTTTTGATCAGATGCGCGCCTAAGCTTCCAAGTTCTACCTCAACCAAGAAAAAGATAAAACAAAAGCAAAGACAGAGAATGCTTTGCACTCTTTCTTTTCCACCCGAAAACTTTTATTAGAACTGTTGACAGCCTCCTCTCCTCGCACCTCTTCCTAAATTTCTCCCCAACAACGTCACCACCCGAAGGAAGCTGAAATTCAGATGAAATCGACGTTCCTCCAACTAAGGTATGGACCTGGCGGCAAGGGCGTCAAGGCAGCTGAGGAGGGATTTGTTGCCGGGGCACGGGACTTAAAATTAGTCCTTTACAGCCGTGGAACAAGCACAGCATACAGTCGGCTAGCTAAGATTTGGACGGTCGGCGAGCTGGGGCCTTGTTTGAAGACTAAGGACGCATTTGGTT